>CM027837.1:14083279-16825779 GCA_016097545.1 Eucalyptus victrix | reverse complement strand
TTATTTTAAATAAATTTTTGATAATTAAAAAATTCAAAGTAATACACCTATGATAAATTTATCATTTCTAGCTAATCTTTTTGCAAAAGATTAACCCTTCTTTGAAATTATGTTTAATTGGATTCATAATACAAAAAATTTAAATTAATTAGCATATAAAAAACGTAGAGTCAAATCTAATACTTATTTGTGTTATTAAGCTTAATAATTTGACAATAAAATTTAATTGAAACCAATGGAGGATTAATTTGTTACAAATGTATCGGTTTGGGATTTTTTGTGGTCAAAAAAATTAATTTGAAGTGAATTTGTCATATGTGTATCTATTTGGAGTTTTTAATGGCATTTATTAATCCAAAGAATATTTTGACAAAAATGACCCAAAAAATAATAATGCTAAATGTTTTTAAAGAATAATGCTAAATATACAGTTGTCCACGATTATTTAATTAGATAAATCACATCGAGACCGTCATCCTTCTATTTATTTTTTGTTGGTACCGTATTATCTGTGTGTGTGTGCATATATATATATACACAGTTGACCTGTATGTACACGTGCTCGTCCGCTGCTTCGCTTATGTGGCGAGCGGACGCGCGTGGTCTTCCTGCGTAATCAACGCCCCATCGTTTATTCTCTCTTCGGAGGTGGCAGATGCGAATGGGTATCTTCAGATGGGCGAGGCAGAGGATCGCAGCTCGAGCACGTGTGATCCCATGGGTAGCTAGATGTCAAAATGAATGAAAAATCCTAATCCAACAGCCCTCCGATTCATTCCTCAAACGAGAATGGACGGCGATGCGGCGACTCGCGAGTGATGTCGCGGTTTCTTTGCAGTACGTGCGAGGCAGAGATCGCAACTCGAGCACGTGGGATTTGCATGGGTAGCTAGAGTCTCGCGACGAAACTAGGCCCCGTGGTTGTAGATAGTAGTAGGGGTGACCAGGGTGGAGCTTGGAACCGGAGAACTAAATCGGTGAGAATTTGTAGATTTTAGGTTCCAAAGTATGTAGATAGATTTCAAATTTTAAAAAATGATAAACATATTTTAACAGTAAGTTTTAAGTTTGTAGTTGGAGAAATCTGAAATCTAGAACCTATAATTTGGAACAAGTTTTAATATTTTTCTTGATCCATATCTTCATGCAATCTTTCGATATTTCATGTTATTCGATAATGAGTGTATAATTTAAAAGCACTAGTTTGAGTTTCCATTTTATGGCTAAGATTTTTATTTTATTAATATTCATATTTTTTGTGTATCTAAAAATAAGTTATGATTAATTAATTGTAATCGTTCATATAATAATATAAGTGAGATTTAGATAGACCTTAAAACTTATGATAAGATAGGTTCCAAGTTTTATGATATGTAAGATATGTTTTAAGTTCCAAAAAAAGGAGGAATCTATTCTAATGGGTAGGTTTCAAGTTTTAGGTGGAACTTTTACATAATTTAGATTTGCTCATTTCTACTTCTATTTAGTTGAATTCCTTACAAAGAATTCATTTTCATCTATTGATAGTTTTGTTCATTCTCAGTATACTCTTTAATAAATGACTAGCTCATTTATTATTATTGCGTTCATTTTTGTTTTGTTTAACTAAAAGTGAAAAAAAAAAAAACTATTAGATCCTGAAATTGACCTTAGAATTTATGACATGGTAGGTTTCAGGTTCCAAATTCCAATAGGTAGATTTCAGGTTTTAAAAAATGAAAAACCTAGTAAGTTCTAGGTTTTAAGCGAAACCTATAAAGAATCTCGAACAGGTCATCCCTAAATGGTAGCCAAGGGGTGCTTCCATTGATGAGGGCTGTCCTTGATAATCCACTTGTGGGCCACATAGTAGTATTGTGTTCTTTATTTTTACTTGTCGATACTCGCAAGCCTCATCCCTTGTTGGGAGTGAATATTTTTCTTTCTCACTACCGGTGAATACTAATGATTTTTACACTAAAGAGACACAAAAAGTTGGCAACATCTCACTACAAATCATTCCTTCATCAGGTTTTCCCTTAAGGGTCATTGAGTGTGTGTATGCATGAATAGCTAGAATCTCCCATTAAACCATGAGATGGTGAGGCATGTTCTATGTTAAAAGTGAAGTGATTATTGAGATCAAATGGAATTTTTCCACTTCAAAAAGCACAAGATTATGAACCCTGATTTTCGCTGAACTACAAACACTAATCAAACATTAATCTTAAGTGATATACAAATGTACATTTGGTAAATTCCGAAGGGGATAAATTATTACATAAACTCGATCGTTATATTGATACCATCACAACCATTTACTGTGTGGGTTCTACTGTGAGGTCAAAACATTCAATTTCTTATGACAATATTGATCTACATGAATTGGTTTATGTAATCTTTCAGACTTCCTGAATGCGCTCAGTTTATTTGCTTGTTAACGTGTTGCAAGCTGCTAATGGACAGAAGATTCCAAGCTTATCTTTGCTCAAGAGCAGGAACTTGTGGCGTAAATAGAAATGTAAGAAAAATGGTTGGCTGGAGATCTACTGTATTTCCCACGAGCATTGTCTTCCACTCTCCTGCTGGTTGTTGAATCATTGCAGTCATTTTCTTCATCCCTTTCAACAGAGCGATGTCGCCTCCCAGTTTGAACACTGATCGCAGTCAAACGTTTCTCAAGAAAGTAAACAGGAAACTTCTGTGAGAATGTTTAAACGACTACAACTAATGAAACCTCCCAGCAAACATTTGTAAACCTTAACATCGCATGAAGGGTTTTCTCAGAGGTGCAGTGACGAGCTTGAGCACAACAGACTCCGTTCCTTGTCTATAATAGAAATAGAAGAGATCCTTCTTACCCATCAGACGACAGATAAACATGGAATCCACTCGCCCTGACAGCAATTTGCTTCTCGTTCTTCAACCCTGAGACTGTGAACCTGACAACGTGCTCCATAGATGATGTGACGGTGTCACCAGGGATACCCATCGACAGCAAAGAAAGGCGTGCTTGAAAAGTTCAAGTACATGGAAAAGGTATCTCATGGATACAAAAATCTACTATGCAACCAAACCTTAAAACCAACGCAACCACAAGCTGCAAGGAACTGTCCTGACATGTATAGCCAAAGGTAATGATCGTGTTAGAAGTGATTGCCAGACGACATCTAAAGAACGAGGTCCAAATTTGGACTTCAGCAGGAACCTGCTGAGTATTCAGGAGCTTAGGCTGCTAGAGCAAAAATTTCTGCAGTCCCACCTACTAAGTAATTTCAGAACTATTCAACAATACCACATTTATGTACATACGTAGAAAGAAAGAGAGAGAGATTGTTATAAACCTCTTTCATGTAAAGCATCGAACAATTGCTTCTGCATATGAACTGCTGTACTAATCTGTACGAAAATTGGCTAAGCATATACTGTAAATTCCGTCAGCCAGTGAAGAGCAAACAGTAGTTCACTTCCAAACAATTAGATCATCAATGATCAAGCAAATGCAGCTTACAGTTCACTAAAGAGGAGATCTTCCAGTCCTTTAAACACTCTTCAAGAAGAGGTTTGCCACCCTTTTTTTTCATGTTTCCGGCTTACATGGCAAATGACATTGAAAGCCATTATGCATCAATCTTAATTTATAGCATCCACAAAACAATTATATAGCATCAATTATAGCTTGTTATGAGGACATACAAGTAACTAAACTTAAATTTGTTAAAATGCAACACCAAGAGTCAATCCATGAGTTGCAAATAGTAGCTTGCCAAATTCGGTCTCAACATATAAAAGACCATAATGGCCAGAAACAGTTTACCTAAAAGAACATCTTAAGAAGCATGCTGAATACACAATGCATGTGAATCTTATAATTGGACAAATGGCTAATTTGTAGGAGGGCACTAGTAGGAGATCAAATCCTAATAGTCCCACTTCTAGTTGTTCCACCAACATTTCTCCTATTACTGGGTTTCAGTTCTTCAATTATTAATTTGATGTGGTTAAGTGCTAGACCTAATCATGGGTTAGGATCTCCGAGGTCCAATTGCTACTTCAGGAAAGACCCCTAGGCACAGTGCAATTTAAAATTAATCAAGCAGCAGAATTTTTTTCTATTATCTTGCTTATGGGAGGCCACTTTTTTGAAGCCGACTAGCATAGGGGTGGTACCAGTACCTTCTTGGTCAAATCTTATGTATCATTCAAAAAAACTGCCGCTCTAACCAGCTCAACAGGTTCCCCCAAGCCTGAACTTTGATACATAAATTTCTTGTTTTCAAGCAATGAGCAAGCTTGGGAAAGGCTTCCAAGGACCAAGGTTAGCAGAGCCAAACATCGGACTTGTCATTCTACAAGAGCACTGCCTAGCCTGACTTGACCCACACATTGACCAAGTTCCACATGTAAGATGCAACTTACATGTAAAGGGAGTACCAAGTAATGTGCTTGATATATATACATCAGACTGATTTCCAAAAGTAAAAGTAATCTGAGCAAAATTGTTGCTTGACAAATGATAGCCCAATGCTGACAAATGGTAAAACTTTCAGACAGCTAGAGAAAGGACAAAATCATGTTCTGATTGTCTCGTTCATGGTGAGGTTCCAGATCAAACAACAGCCTATTTAACAAACAGCTTGCTCGCATAATATGCACAGCCACTACTATTACAGGAGAAAAAATTGCTTACAATTGCAGATAGCTACTCAAGTTTGATTACCCAATGTCTCAGTCAAGTGACAAGTGAGGCAAATCTAGTCATATGACACATAAACAGGGATATGGAAGCTCCAGGCACTTCAGCAAATGCAGATCAAAATGAACACCTCAATCAATAGTCATGCATGAGAATAAGACAGCGTGCACAAAGAGATTCTTTTGGAGTGGATTTGTCCGCCTGCTCACTTGAATCAACACCAGCAAATTCCGTTGTGTAAGGCACTTCTAATTAGTCCAGTAAAATGATGGTGTCCAGCTTAAATCAATCAACACAGGTTCTAGAATGGTGTGCTAAGTAAAGATGGGAACTTTATTGCAAATCAAGAAACGACCAGGTAAGCACAAATGCTACGATGATCAACATTAGTAACGATAACAAACACAACCGCAGACAGAATCATCCTACGATATTATTACAGAAACATCATATACAACAATCCACGAAATATAAATGCATCCACCGGATTAATGTTGAACCCCAGGAAACCCCTGCATACCATTGCCCATCCCATTCAAGAGATCTTGAATGGTGTAGCCATCAAGCGGTCCAAAACCATCAAGCAACCCCTCGAAGAAACCACCATCAACTGAATTCGCAGCCAATTGCTCCTCCTCCACCTTGGCATTTTCATCTCCATCATCCTCCATAGCAACAACCCCAGACGCCGACGCCTTCTCCTCATGATCTCCGGCGACAGCGGGCATGTGACCATCGAACAGAGCCATGTGCCCAACAACTTATCCTTCCTAGAGAAGGTGGTCCCGCAGGAACACCTCCACCTAGACTGCCCGCAGTGCTTCGAGTGGCTCTTCAAGTCGGCCAGCACCGAGAAGCTCTTCTTGTTGCACCTGTTGCACGCGAACATCTTCGGGCAGTGGCTCCTCTTGAAGTGATTCTTCACGCAGATCACCGATTTCAGGGGCCGGAACTTGTTGTTCCCTTTGTTCCGACTGCACCCCTCGAAGGGGCAGGAGAACCGGGTCTTCCGCGGGGCGTCGGCGCACCTCTCCGGCTTCGCCAGCGCCTCCGGCGTCTTGAACTGGTTGCCGTGCGCGCGCATGTGCATCCTCAGGTTCGCGTCCCGCTTGAACCCCTTCCCGCAGACGTCGCAGAAGTGGGCGTGCTCGGCGAGGAGTTTGGCCGCGTTGAGCTCCACGATCTCGCAATCGGACTCGAGCTCGGGCTCGAGCTCGACCTCGTCCGTCTCGGCTTTCACCTCGACCTCCGGCGGCTTCCCGCCGGCGGGTCCACGGGGCTCCGAACCGGCAGCTCCGGCAGCTTCGGGTACGAGCGCTCCGGCTCGGGATCGGAGGCGGAGCCGCGGGAGGAGCTGAACAGGGCGGCGCCGTCGACGACGATCCGGTGGATCGCGTCGGCGATCTCCGCGGAGACCATGTCCATCTGGTCCTTGCTCAGGAGGGTGTTGCTGCAGAGGGACTGCGCCAGGAGCCGCCGCACCGAGTCCAGCCTCAGGCGGACGGCGGCGAGGCTCAAGAGCGGCGGGACGCGAGGGTCTTCGGCGGCATTGCCGGCGGGTCCCGGCGGGAAGGGGCGGTCGGCGCCGGAGATGGGGTGGTTCATCGCCGCGATCGGAGACGGCGAGTGCCGGAAAAGTTGGCGAGAGAGAGAGAAAGAAACTTTTTTTTATCTCGTGTTTAGGGGTTCGAGACGAGACGAGACGAGACGAGGTCTGGCCGAACGTTGACTAAAAACTGACATGGCAAAACGAGCGGCGCCGCCTCTTCGGAACTTCCAAGGTAGGTCGTAATTCCATTTCTTTACAGCTGCGTCAGGCTCGAATTGCAAATGATTAAATCCACATCGACCTATCCAATTCATTTTTATATGATATAAATTTATACACATTTAACCCAACTCATATTGTGAACATACTTTTACGATGGGAAGAAAGCGATCGAGCGAACGAGATCAAATGAGAACCAAAGAGAGCAACAAGAAAGTCATAGAGAGTTTTTATCTCATAGAACGGCCATATCAAGAGTTTTATTATTTTAAACAAATTTATGGAATATAACTAATTTGTAAAACAATTCAAACCATCTAATAAAGAGATAAAAAAATGATCTATCACTTATTTTGACATGTCTAGTTGGTAATATTTAATAAATGAGATTCAGAATGACAGCTCCAATAAATATAAGTGTTAAATGGGTTTGGAAGTTATCTAAACCCGACCCACTCTTAAGACTATTTTTGCAATCTCTCTCTCTTCTCATGACTCGATGGCTTGCCATGACTTTTTTGTACCTCTCCTTCCTCTTTCGTGATTTGTCCCTTGATTGTTGCCCTCAATATTCACAAATGGTCAGCAGGTCTAATGATTTCCTTTAATGATTCTTTGCTAAAAAGTTTGAAAATATTGATTATGTTGAATAGTTTCTTACAAAGCATTTTAGTTTTATTTATTAGGCCCAAAGATTGCTTTTTGTGCCTACTAAGCCTCATACTCTTTTTTTTTTTATTCATTTTAAGTTTAATCATTCAAGTCCAACAGTCAACTTTTAGATAAAGTGAGATGGGGTGTCATAAAGTGAATCGTGTGTGGCTTTCCAAGCTCAATTATGACAATCATGAACCTTAATAAATTGAAAGTGATAGAATTTAGATAAACTTCGACCCATTTTTTTAATGAAAAGTTCATCTTATGAGACCATGTTTATATAATTTTGATGATGTCATGTTCGTCCACTTAACAAGTTATGCATCTTCCACTTATTGAATATTTTAGTGATGAATTGGACTTGGCGACCAAAAAAGGGGATTGGATTGGCTTGAATCAATAAAGCATGCGGTCACGGATTGCGTCATCGCAACACATGCACGCTTTCCTAGTTCATTATAGTATTTCAATCTACAGATCATTTTTGACTTTTTGACTTTATTTACTTTCTTTTCTTATCATGATAATTTATTTTTAATTTAGGCATACAATAGCTATCCAAATTAACATATAAACATAAAGAGTTTAAGATTGGTTAGGTAGGTGATGGTTTAAATATTGATGCATTATATATATATGAGTTGGATATAAATCAACGAATTTGTATGGACTCATGGTTAGAATGAATTAAATCAATTAATTATATTGGACTATTTTCCACCTGACCAACCTCATTGATGGTCCTAACACTCTCCATCTTTTAGCCTAACCAATAAAAAACTATCACATGACCATAAGTTGTCATAAGTCTCCTGTGGCGAGAAAGTAAGATTTAGGCCACCTCGTGATGACATTGTTAGTGATCGTGACATAGCCCAACCAATAAAAGATTGGCATGTAAACTTATTGTTAGACGTCCAACATGGCAAAAGGTATCAGCCATAAGAAAAATGAGATATAGGCTAACAAATTATTGGTGCTTCCTTGTGAGAAAATATTGTATAGGCTTAGCCCTCCATGTCAGATAATGTTCCTCTACCTATTGATCCCCATTAAAGGTGGCAAAATGGGTCTTAGACCTATATATGACCTATTTAAATCATAAATTGGTCATATATGGGTCACTTATTTTTTGAAGAAACTAGTTATAATGGGTTTGACAAGTAAATATTTAAGATACTTGGATTTTAAGTTACTCTTAAATGGGTTAGATTTATTATTTAGAACTCATTTTCAACCAAAACCTCATAATCTCTGTCTTCCCTCTTTAACTTTACAATTTTTTTATTATAAAATTCGAAATTATAATTATAATTATTATAATTTTCTTTTATTTTCTCTTTCCTTCTTTTTTTTTTTCTTTCTTCTTCCTCCTTCCGGTGGCCGGCATGACGACCAACGCCTGGCCACAGAAGAAGAAGAAGAAGAAGAACAAAAAAGAGAAAAAGAAAAAGGAAATTAAAAATTTATATTATAAAAAATAAAAATAAAAATAAAAATAATTTATTTTAAAAAATAATTAAAATTCAATTTAAAAAATATTATAAAAATTATAAAAATTGTCTATTAAATTTGTGTTATATAAAACTATTTTAGCAATACCATTTTTAATATATATAACATTTCATATTTTTCATAAAGCACTTAAACTCAATTACCTGCTCATTTCCATAGACACTCCTCAATTTGATCTTGAATGACTTGATGAAATCGCCATAGCCAATCCAACCAAAAGCAAGCTCAAAACAACATTCTCTCTTTGCTTCATTTTGTAAGTAACACTGTCGACTTCTATTCAGAGACATTCCTATCAGAGCTTTGGCTTCGACCCTCCTCATTTCTCCCAAGAAGTTCAAGACGTTCACTCCAAATGATTCGCTTGTTAAGCCCCCACCTTCACACCCGTCTCTTTCTCTTCCTTGTTTTCACCCTCATACCCTCCCGCCTCCCTCAAATGGAGCGCCGTCGCTGTCGCCGCCTCCGGCTAATAAGCGCAATCGTCGACTACTCCGTCGATCTCAGTCCTGAGGAGCTCTGCGAGAGGGTCGTGCTCTGCGAGGCTCTGAACGAGAATCCATGATTGGTGGTGGATGCGCCGAACGAGCATTCGGGCGGTCGCCGAGCAGGTGATCGCACTCTTGACGAACACGTAGCGACCAGTGAATGGAGATAACTTTGACTGACGAGGAGGGCGGTGCGTAAGCAATATTTTTTCGCCCAGTCATTGCCATCTAGCCCAACCACTAAGAAAACGACGCTGAAGTGGACGTTTCGGCCGAAAAGGATAAACGATGTCGGTGAAGCGGCGATCACGATGAAAATTGTCGACTGATGTATCTCCTCATGGTCAGAAACCACTTCTTCAAAAGAAAGACAAATTCAGACCGAAAAAGAAGAAAAAGAAAAAAAATTCAGACACACCGTTGCTGAAAAGGAGGTTCTATTGGTTGGGCTAACTTCAAACATGGTGATCCGAGAGCAACCAATAATTTCTCCAACGTGTGAACTTGTCTGAGGAGGATGATTTGTTAAATTTGTTATATCTACTAAATTGGATAAATCGAGGCTCACTTGAAATTCACAAATGACCCACTCAATGTTATGACCCGATTTGATTCCGTTTTAAATATGTGGTCGTACTTCTTAGTGCTAGCTCCTTGACTAGTGATGATCCGATCTCCTGAAAATAATTCCAATCAAATGTTAGAAACTAGAAAGTGAAAAAGATAGTGAACTGAGTTTGGAATGACAGTTCTTGTCGTAAACATAAACTTGATAAACTCATACTAGTTTTACAAATTTGTCTCAAACTCTAGCCTTTGTCAAAGAGAATCTCAATTATGACTCATAAGAATGGGATGTTCAAAACCATCTTGACGCCTTGACTTGTAAGCTTAAAGAATAATGAAATATCTCGACACTCACCACTATATTAAAAATAATTATATATCATTGATAAGTTGAAATGAAATATAAAAAACATATTTATTTTCCTCATGAGAAATTGGAGCTAAACAAAGACGTCGCAGCGCATTGGAATTTTGTCGATGTGACTGCATTTTCCCTAATAATTAATTACAAAAGTTGGAGAAGCGTCCTATGGATAAAGCATTGCATCCATAGCACTGCTCGCCACCACGCACCTACCGTAACGCAGTGAAAAATTATACGTCTACGACAGCGTCAATTGGCCGTCGAACTTCCTGTGAATACAGTGATCGGCGTAAGACTGATCAGCTGACTTTCAGAATGGCTTGAGAGAGAAGGACCGGAGGTTTCTTGAAAACCCTAGGGCATCGGCCAATGACTTCTCGAAAACTTCCTAGGCATCGGCCGAAGAAGGTTGCTTGTAGCTGAGAAAACGTCCACATGGTTGGAGATCTACTGAGATTCTCACAAGCATCGTCTTCCCCCTCTCCTGCTGGTTGTTGAATTCATTGTAGTCATTTTCTTGATTCGTTTTGACAAAGCGATGCCCCCTGCATAATTAAGCACCAACCACCGCTTAACAATCTCTCTTCTGCGAGTATACATAGCATCTAAGTAGTGTGCTGAACAATGGCGGGCAAAAGTTCAATTTAAATTTTCTCTGTCGAGGTGGTCACGCTCGCGAGGCGTTTGGAGAATGAACTGAAACCGTTCGTGCGAGCTGGGTGGAAAATCAATCCATGTTCACTTATATCACTCGAAAATTCAAAATCTCAGTATAAAAAAAAAAAAAAACTCTCCGTAGATATATTTTGTGACATAGTATATAGGACAGTTACTACAAATGTATGAATACTAATGTAACTATTGATGGATGATTTTAGCATGGAGTCACGTGAATCCGTTATCACTCACAAAAACTCTTGATTTTATTTATTTATTTATCGAAATTCATGGCCATATTAAGAAAATTCATTAAGATGGTAAAATGTGTAATTTTATATAAGTTAAGAGTTTACTAATAGTAGATAAGTGGATGCTTGTTTTTTTTTGTTCCAAGTTACTTACTACATGTTAAAATTACGAGTTGCTAGGGGTAACATAATTAAGCACCAAACACCGCTTCGCATTTCTTTTATCGTTGCAGGTCGCGATCGCTCCTCGGCAATGGGGAAGAAGCCTCCGTCTTCCTCCGCTTCGCTGAAGAAAAAGCTGTCCAAGGCTTCGTCCAAGGTAATCGTCTCTTCCGGCGTTGGGGGCCGCGGGGGTGTTTAGGGTTCGCCGTAATTTGTTCGCTCTTCGATCCGTTTACGATTCGAATGAATGTTGGTTTTCACAATGTTTACGATATCGAGTGTGGTTTCACCTTTTTCCGGCACGAGCGCGGGGTTCGAGAGAAAGTAATTGGAAGTTTCGTGATTTATCGTGTGAATTGTATGTTGGATATTTAAGCAATTTTGAAATATTTATAATAATAGCTTCGATAAAAGTTATGACCGCATTGAAGACCTTTATTATTTTTAACGGTCACATAACAGTTTCTTAACGGTTATATAATGGCTTTTTAAATCGTTTTGTAACGTTTAATTTATTTCTCAAATAAATCCTCCATTATTTTACAACGGCTTTTTTAATGGCTTTATTTTTTTCTAAATATAAAAATAAGATCTCATAAGATACAATATGTTCTCACATATTTCATTTTCTTTTGCTAGGTTATACATAAAAGTTGTTCTGTTTTATTCCAATATTCAGTGCGGAGTATGAAAGAAGGTCTGTTGTATCTTGGGAGGATAGCCGCCGAAGCCTTTCGCACCGAGTTTCATACTCCGAGGGGCGGAATTATCCTTAAGGACAGTGTTTGCACGCCTCGGACATTTCATTTTTCTAATCTTTTATAATGTATTTCTAATAATTATTATTATTTTATGTATTCTAAAACTTTTTCCAACATTGTAGGGACGAGCTTCTCCGGCTTCTTTACCGGTCGTTGGTTTGCCATTCTCCGTGCGTAGAACTGGAATTTGTAATCAGTTTGGTGCTCTCTTCACCATCTTCGTGCTGAAATCGCTACCCGACTAAGCTAACCTAGTTGTTTTTAACGCAATTTGACACGGCACGACAGTCGAGTCACTGACAGTCACATGATTGATGCTCGCGATTCGGTGTCTGGGGATGGTGAGAATTTGTTGCTGTAAAGGAGATTTAGAAGTCCCGTACTTTGTTAGTGAACATCCCCAATTCAAGCTCCTGCAATAATTTTTAACGACTAAACACAAAATAAACTCTAGGTAAACATGCATAAACCTTATCATAATGCATGAAAGGATTTTCTCTTATTAAAGCCAAAGCTCCAGTTGCAAGAGCTTGAGCACAACATGTTGGATGCAAATTGCGCGACCCCAAGATCTCCATAACTAGAACAAGAACATACATAATTGAGTAGAAAAATTAACGCACCTGTTTTGGGATCTATCATTCTTGAAATAGAAGCGGAAACACAATGTTCCACGCGCAAGTCCTCCTCTATTACCCTCCGTATCACTGGCTCAATGAGGCGGCTCCTCACGTTTAGCGTTAGGTAAACGCTCCTTAGGTGATGATACATGTGAGAATTAGGGTTAGAGGAGAAACTTGAGCACTATTTATAGAGTTTCCTGCTAGGCCCCCTTATTACGGGCTAAGCTCAACTCGGCTCACACTAGCCAGCCCCATATTAGATTAATTAAGAAACATTCTATCTCACCTTAGACCAGTCCTGTTTTATGGTAGCCGTAAAAACAGTAAATTACAATATCAATTAATGTAGTCCACATTAGGAAAACTCTTACATTCTCCCACTTAGACTATATTAATTGAAGTCGTACCGTATGTGCATACATTGGTTCAGAGAAAATTCTTAATAGTCAATCATATCTCATAAAGTCTTAAATACCGAATCATGATGATAACTGCATGTATACACACAGAGCCTTCCATGGTCACAAGTGCTCTCAACTTTATTGATATAGATTCAATATGGTAGTGTGGTAAATAGATAACATCTCTTATAGAGAGATCTCATTTGTCAGTTACCATTCTCTTACTGTAGGTGACACAAAAAAACTTGTGCCACTAGAGAATACTTTATGATTCCAATGAACCCACATATGTCTTGTCCTTACGGTTAACATTTCTTTATGTATCACAAGTCATATGTATAAAGCTAATAACCGGATGCCCGGATGCCCCTAGCCTTCACTCAAGTTTTAAGCAATACCTTGAGACTTTTAACAATATATATATATCAAAGTGTTACTAAATTGTAACAAAACAGATATAAACTTTATTCAAAGAAAAATAAAACACAGTTCTCACTAAAAACAACATCCCAAGATGCTCCTAGGCCCATGCTAATGACATGTCGATAAAAAACACACGGGTGTAGGCCTTTAGTTAGTAGATTTGCAACCATATCATCTGTAGGAATATAATCTACTGCAACATCACCATTCTGCACTAATTCCTTTATGGTCAAAAACTTGACCTCCATGTGTTTAGACCCCTTGAAACTTTTGTTGTTATTAATAAACAACACTGCAAAGTTATTGTCACAATATAACTGTATGAGTCTATCCACAAAATCAAAAATATATAACTCCCAAATGAGGTTCCAAGGCCAAATAGCTTGAGTAGCAGTTGAAAAACATGCTACAAATTCCACTTGCATGGTAAAAGAATATATGGATTTCTATTTTTCGCTCTTCCATGATACTGCACCTCCTGCCAACATAAATATGTATCCTGTAGTTGACTTCTTATCATTTTGACAACCGGCAAAATCTGCATCTGAATAGCCTGCTAGTTGCAAGTTTGGAATATGTCTATAAATTAACATATAATCCATTGTTCTCTTTAAGTACTTTAAAACCTTCTTGGTAGCAACCCAGTGATCGCGTTTTGGATTTGACTAATATCTGCCTAGAAGCCCTGTTGCAAAAGCAATATCTGGTCTAGTGCAAATTTGAGCATACATGATACTTCTAAGCACACTAGCATAAGGTACATCCTTCATTTGAGCTTTCTCAAAATCTGAATTAGGGCATTGTGAAAGAATCAATTTATCACTCTTAACAATATGAGCAATTCCTGGTTTGCAATCCTGCATATTGAATCTTTCTAAAATGCGATTAATATATGTCCTCTGAGACAAACCCAATGAACGGCGTGAACGAGCCCTATGGATCTCAATGCCAATAACAAAAGATGCCTCACCAAAGTCTTTCATGTCAAAATTTTTCGATAACATATGCTTTGTCTCATGCAGTAAACCAATGTCACTACTAGCAAGCAAGATATCATCCACATAAAGTATAAGAAAAATATATTTCCTTCCACTGACCTTAGTGTATATACACCGATCTACTTTGTTCTTAATAAATTCGAATGAAGTGATAACACTATGAAACTTGAAACACCACTGTCTAGAAGCTTGCTTTAGGCCATAAATAAACTTTTTCAATTTACAAACAAGCTTACCTAAGTCATCTGCTGCAAAACCTTCATGCTACCCCATATAAATCTCCTCATTAAGGTCTCAATTTTAAAAAAATAGTCTTAACATTCATCTAGTGTAACTCCATATCAAAATGAGCTACCAATGCCAATATCACTCTAAAGGAATCTTTGGAAGAAACTGGAGAAAATGTTGCTTCATAATATATTCTTTTTCTTTGAGTGAAACCCTTAGCTACAAGTCTGACTTTAAACTTTTCAATCTTTCATTTGGTATCCCTTTTAGTCTTGAATACCCATTTACAGCCAATAGGTTTACAACCTTCAGGCTATTCAACAAGCTCCTAAACACTATTGTGTTTAATAGATTGCATCTCATCTTTCATCGCATCTAGTCACAAATCTGATTGAGGACATGAGATGGCATCCGTATAAGTGACCGGATCAACACAGAACAAATATCATAATCATGCCCTTCTAGGTAGACAACATAGTTTGGTGGTATAGTTGAACGTCTTTCTTTAGTTGATCTTCTGAGTGGAGCTTTTTCAACCTCATTTTGAATTTGAAGGGCTTGAGGAATTTCATTAGGAATTGTCTCAATAATAGGATCCTAAGCCACAATAGGCTCAGTTTGTGGCGCAGGAAGCTCTATAGTTGTCTGTATAGGATGAGACAAGGATCCGGTAATCCCTACCATACTATCATCTTTGATAGCTTGTGAGCAGCTATCCTTTTCAACTACATCAAATTTCAAAAATTTTGCAGTCTGAGATTCCACAATTCTTGTACTTCTATTAGAATAATAAAATCAGTACTCCTTTGAATGATTTGGGTAAGACACGAAGTAACACTGAGTAGTTTTGGAATCAAGTTTACTCAATATTTGATTATATAACTTCACTTTTGTTGGACATTCCTAAACTTTAAGATGATTCAAGCTAGGTTTATGTCCATCACAACTCAAAAGGAGTCAATGGAATCGCTTTAGTAGGAACACGATTTATAAGATAAAGAGTTTTTTTCAAAACTTCACCCCACAGAAAATTAGGTAAATTGGTCATACTAATCATACTTCTCATTATGTCCATAAGAGTACGATTGCGCCTTTCAGCTACACCATTTTGTTCAGGATTTTCGGCATAGTAAACTGACCTATTATCCCAGAATCCTCTAAGTATTTAGCAAACCACCCTTTAAGTTGTCCAGTATCACTGTGCCTATCAAAATACTCACTACCACGATTAGATCTGACAATCTTTATAACTTTTACCAATTTTTTTTTCACTTTAGTCCGAAAAATCTTGAATTTGTCAAGAGACTCAGACTTTTTTTTTAATTAAGTATAAATATCTATATCGGGAATAGTCGTCAATAAATGTGATGAAATAAAAATTTTTGCACAAAGTAGTCGTGTATGGTCCACTAATATCAGTGTGAATAAACTTCAACAAGTCTGAACTTTGTACAACAGATTTTTTTTTTTTTTTTTTTTATCTTAGTCATCTTACCTTTGCAACGAGTCTATGCAAGTCTTTTGATCACCTTTAAGAGTAGGCAAGATATCAGCCTTTATAAGCCTTTATACTCTTTCTTTAGAGATATGATCAAGACGTTTATGCCACAATGCATAAGATTGTTCCTTAGGTAGAGGCCTTTTGGAAACAACTTTTTCAGCTGAATAAGCAACGTACATGTCGTTGGGAGATAAACTCAATCGATATAATCCATTGGATAAATTGCAACGCCCAATCTTATTTGAATCATAAAACATGGAAATAGTGTTGCTTTTTATTTTAAAAGAGTATCCACACATGTCCAAACAAGACATATAAACTAAATTCCGCCTAAAAGAAGGTATGTAAAAAGTGTTTCTTAACACCATCTGAAAACCATAATCTAAAATCAAAATTACATCTCCCACGAACTCGACATCAACTCCAACATTATTTTCAATAATGAGTTTTGATTCATTATGATTTGGCATTCTTCGGTTTATGAACCCCTGTATGGTAAATGCAACATGATTAGTTGCACCACTATCTAACCACCATGAATTGGTTGGGACTTCAGATAGATTGGATTCATAAACAAATGCCAAAGAATCATTACCTTTAAGCTCACTCTTGGTTCTCTTAGACAACCAAGCCTTAAACTTGTTACATCGTTTCTTTACATGTCCTCTCTCCCTACAAAAGTAGCAATAAACACCATCCTTTTTAGTGAATACTTTCTTGGGACCTAAACTTTTAGAAGGTCCAACACATTCAGAATTTTTTTTATTGTTGGAAGGTCCAGCAACTTCAGAATTGCCTTTATAAGTATAATTTTTCACATTCTTACCCTTATCACTGCCAGAATTAGAAGCATAAAGCGCAATGTACCCTTTATCTTTCTTCAATTTTTCTTCCTCTATCACCAGCTTTACAATTAGGTCATTAACTGACCAGGTTTCATCTTAAGAACTATAATTGCTCATGATAATCCCAAAATCAAGAGAAAGATTATTTAGGGCTTGATGCACAATGCAAGCAGTGGGAATAACAATATTAAGAGCCTCAAGCTTTGTCTGCAAATCTACTATCCTCAAAATATAATCTCTAACTCCACAAGAACTATCATACTTCATAGTAAATACTATTTGCAGGTGTGTTCCTATCTCAGCATTAGGCGAGACATGGTTTTTAGCCATAAGGCTTTCATCATCTGCCTAGCAGTGCAGTCTACAGGCAAACTACTTTTCAAGTATTCCTGAATGGAACGCTTCATCCATAGTAAGCAAATTTTATTGCTCTTTTCCCATGCAGTAAAATGAGTTTTTTGAGCTTCTATACTCTCGACAATAAGATCTGTCGGCTGATTGACAGTAAGAGCCATATGAACATCTGCCATCTCCATAGCAAACAGAAAATCTTCTCTCCATTTCTTAAAGTTTGAACCAGCAAGAACCTCAATAGTAACGGAGTTATCCTTTACAGAAAATGTGACTAAAAGACAAGCAGTATATATAATTAGCATCATGTGAGTATTGTGTAACTTGACGTATAAGTACACATCTAAAGAGTTACATGCAAAATCATATAATCACCTTTGGGCAGAATACATGACATGTAATTGTGCACTCCCCACATGATAGCGGTTATGAGAATATATTCCAATCTTCGTGAATTAATCACCTTTGGGCATATGAACCATTAGGATCGGTCACTCCTCCACCACACCATCATGTATCCCTCCATGAACTAATACACAATCACCTCCTTTGAGAGTATGACTATGCATTAGACCATGAGACATCCCAATCAATATACGAGATCGAAATTTCTCAAACCCAATTGAGTGTGCCACTTTGGCGGTCACAACTCAATTGAATCCTTGAAACTCTCTCATACTAGGGATATAATATTTACATCTCACATACACCATATATATGTGATTTTAACTTTAGTGATAGGGGCATCATATTATTCAAATCACATGCCATGCTAATTACACTGCCTTATTCATTAATAAAATACAGTAAAGTTTAATTTTTATTAATGAATCATACTTTTATAATGTTTATGTGATAACATACTAGTAACCCAACACATGTATTTTCAAAAACACAGAAAATACAAGAAAAATACGCAAAAATACACTAAAAATACATGTATTTAGGGTTTTGTATGTATTTTCACATCTATAAAATCATCAAACATATAAAATAAATACACCATAAGATTGAACATAGCAATACGAATCCAACGCCACCAACCACGCGCCGAATGGAGACTTCACGCGCCCGCACGTGTCGCCTGAGTGCGTGGCACGTGGAGCACATGCGCATGGCGAAGAGAACGGTCAAATTTGGTCCAACCGGTTCCCGGCTCAACCGTTTGGTCCTGTCGCCCAGTCTGATCGGTTGACCGGTCTAATCAATGGGTCGGGTCGGCCGCAAATTGGGTCGGGTCGGGCTCGGGTTGCTGAAGTCATCGTGACGTCAGCACCCACATGCTTCGCACGTGCGAGTCGCACCCTGCGTGTGGGGCGCATGCTCGACGCCCAGGCGGCACATGGCCGCGCGTGGGGGCGCATGGGGCCTTTCTCGGCGGCGTGCCGCCCACGGTTTTGCTCGTTTCATCAAGCTCTGTCCAAATATATAATTTAATTCTATTTTTATTTTACAAAAAATTTCGAAAATCTCAAATTATGGCAAAATCCTTTGCGTTCATGTTCTAAGGTTATGGAGGCTTTGATACCACATGTTTGATACAAATTGCACAACCCTAAGATCTCCATAACTGGAACAAGAATATGCATAATTGAGTAGAAAGATTAACGTACCTATTTTAGGATTTATCGTTCTTGAAGCGGAAGCGGAAACACAATGTTTCACGCGCAAGTCCTTCTCCTCTATTGCCCTCCGTATCACTGGCTCAATGAGATGGTCTCCTCACGTTTAGCATTAGGTAAACACTCCTTAGGTGAGGATAAATGTGAGAATTAGGGTTAGAGGACAGACTTGAGCACTATTTATAGAGTTTCCAGCTAAGCCCCCTCATTACGGGCCAGGCTCAACTTGGCTCACGCTAGCCAGTCCCATATTACACTAATTAATAAACCTTCTATCTCACCTTAGACCAGCCCTGTTTTACGGTAGCCGTAAAAATAGTAAATTATAATATCAATTAATATAGTCCACATTAGGAAAACTTACACAACAAATTCCTTCCGACGTCTATAAGAGATATAGAAGAGATCCTCTTACCAGCGGAAGCCACTCGCCAGGGGTGCCTATTAGTGGCAGAGAAAGATGAGTATAATAGATGCTCGAGCAGTATTTAATCCTGCAAACTATCGTATAGATGAGTCGAACAGCCGTACCTATCTTTGTATGGTAATATGCCAAGCAAATGTTCTAAATTCTGTCAGTCCAGTGATCAGCAAACCCTAGTTAATCTCCCAATTAGATCATCAAAGATAAAGCAAATGCTGCTAACGGGTCAACAAAGAAAGAGGAGATCTCTCGCTCATTTAACCACATCGGAATGAAGATGTTTGCTAACAGTTTTCCAGCTTACAGGGCAAGTAACATCATTAGCTCGCAGCAGACAGCATCAAGAAGATCCGCATTTGAATCATTCACTACGTCCTTCCTTGTCCAGAGACCTAGAAGCACATGCAGGTCACCGGGGACCGAGTATAGGACCTTCGGGAGCACGAGCGACATGATCAAAGATCTGAATTGGCCATGGGAGGTGGATTGGTCTACGAAGAAATGCGAGCGTCAGTCGGAGCTTTGAAGCTTCGAAGAACCAGAGAAGATGGGCTGCGCAATTTGTCTTGACTTGAACTTGCATGTTATATGATTCATGAGGTTATTTATTTGGTGTTTTATTAATTCAGGGTTTCACTACTTAGACGGGTGTTATTCCTGCAAAAGAGATTGCACTTGGCAATTATGTCATGAGCAACAAAATCTGCCCTTGAAACTGCCCCATGGAGTGATTTTTATTTTTTCAACGGTTTTGACTTGAAAGAATAGATTAGAATACTCTACTTTTGTCTCCTTTCTGCTTCCCATGAACACTTGGAATGGGGAAATTTGTAAAGTCAAGTCCCGATTCAGATTTTATTTTAGTCATCTCACAAATGTGCGTATTGAACACTTTTGATCAGATAAGAAGAAAATTTAATAATCAAAGGTCATACAAGGAGGATGAGATCGATTGAATAAAGCTGGACTGGGAAAACTTGTGGGTCAACAAATACCAAAACGCAAACGTTGTTTGGCCGGTTCAAATAAGACATAAGCGCGGTAAAGCCGGTCTTAAATCTTGATTACTTCTGTTAGAGTTGAAACCTTCTCTTGCTCTAACGTGATATATAACAGCGTCATCGCGAGATTAAACCTCCATACAAGAAAATATAAAATCATGTCTTCCCAAGTTTTCCCAGTCCAGCTTTATTCAATCGATCTCATCCTCCTTGTATAACTTTTGATTAAGAAATTTTCTTCTTATCTGACCAAAAGTGTTCAATACGCACTTTTGTGAGATGACCAAAGTCAAATCTGAATCGAAACTTGACTTTACAAATTTCCCCATTCCAAGTGTTCATGGGAAGCAGAAAGAAGACAAAAGTAGAGCATTTTAATCTATTCTTTCAGGTCAAAACCGTTGAAAAAATAAAAACCACTCCATGGGGCAGTTTCAAGGGAAGTTCTTGTTGCTCATGACGTAGTGCAATCTCTTTTTGCGGGAATAACACCCGTCTAAGTAGTGAAACCCTGAATCAATAAAACACCAAATAAATAACCTCATGATTCATATAACATGCAAGTTCAAGTCAAGACAAATTGCGCAATCCGAATATGAAATTATTTGCATTCGATGGTGAGAGGAATGTAAGCGGTATTGTGCATCTAATCCATATAGACAAGTCAATAGATCATGTGAACCAAGCCCCCATCTGTACCATTGTTCCTATGCGCTCCTCAGCGATACCAACATGATTAAAGGTTAGATGATTATAGCTCTCTCTTTTTGGGGGCACGTATGGTTTTCTTGTCTTTGTGCCTTACCTTCTCTAAATAAGAACGCAATAAAGATAACCAACCTCAATGTCGATAGTAGTTGTCATATAAATTTTTTATTCTTTCGCTAAATCGTCGTATATGAAAGATACTTTAATCTTTTAAGTGACCACTGCTTCTCAATGTGTTCAGTAATTTTTAATATTAAAAAAAAATTGTGTTTACATCTTTTCGCTTACTAGTAGTACGATTTATAATTAGTGACTATCTTTTAAACCGAAGAAAATTTCATTTTTTTTAATAACCTTTAATACAGGAAAGTATCAAATACTGTTTGGTCAGTAACTTTCATATATATGTGATATTCATGTCATTAGTGATTTTCATATACATCAAAGTAACTTGCATTACTCCTTGTAACGTTTTATGTGGCTAATAATTTTCATTTACTCTTGATATTCACATGTAATTAGTAATTTTTATGAATAGCGAATTAAACTTTAATACTCTTGGTATTTTAATATTGCAAAGTAACAACTTAAATTTGTAACTCTTCATTTACTAGTAGTATTCATACGTCACTAGTAATTTTCATGCACATTTAGGCGTCAATATTGGAAAACTATCGGTTGGATGCTTCCCAATTTGTTGATAGAACGTCAATGCATAAGAAAATTGCTAAGAGATCTACAAGACTTAGACGATTAAATGAGCAAAACATGTTTCACCAAGATACAAACTCCATGCAATGGATGGAATTTAACCATCGAAACTCTTATACAATTTATTCGTGCAAAATGACTATATTATCGGTTTCTATGAGCCTCAATACTTGCAGCTACTTATTGCCCTCTAGGAATTTTATTTCCACCACACGTTCATTCCCATTGATAAGTGTCCTTTGGTGCGCTCCGATTATTTGCAATTGGCAATTGCGCCATGACTTTGGAATGTGACCGGATTAACCACACATGGAGGGGCCATGGCTCGACCGGCAAAGGCCTTAGCATTAGTGGTGTCTACAGCAAGTCTAGGGCTGCCTGGAGTGTAGCCCTCAGGATTCCCAGGAGGGCGCTTTGGAGCCTTTTGCAGGGTTTGGAGAACAAGGACACTTTCTTGTTTGCCATGACTTTGGAATGCGGCTAGATTAACCACACGTGGAGGGGCCATGGCTCGACCGGCGAAGGCCCTGGTTTTGGTAGTGTCTGTAGCAAGTCCATGGCTGCCTGGAGTGTAGCCCACAGGATTCCCGGGAGGGCGCTCTGGAGCCTTTTGCATGGCGAAGGCCCTAGTGTTGGTGGCTTCTGCAGGAGGTCTAGGGCTACCTGGAGTGTGGGCCTTAGGATTCCCGGGAGGGCGCTCTGGAGCCTTTTGCACGGCGAAGGCCCTAGTGTTGGTGGCTTCTGCAGGAGGTCTAGGGCTACCTGGAGTGTGGGCCTTAGAATTCCCGGGAGGGCGCTCTGGAGCCTTTTGCACCGCTAAGGCCCTAGTGTTGGTGGTGTCTATAGCAGGTCTAGGGCTGCCTGGAGTGTAGGCCCCAGGATTCCCGGGAGAGCGATTTGGAGCCTTTTGCACGGCAAAGGCCCTAGTGTTGGTGGTATCTACAGCAAGTCTAGGGCTGCCTGGAGTGTAGGCCCTAGGATTCCCGGGAGAGCGATCTGGAACCTTTTGCACGACGAAGGCCCTAGTGTTTGTGGTGTCTACAACAGGTCTATGGATGCCTGGAGTGTAGGCCTCATGATTCCCGAGAGGGTGATCTGGAGCATTTTGCACGGCGAAGGCCCTAGTGTTGGTGGCATCTGCAACAAGTTTGGGGCTGCCTGGAGTGTAGGCCTCAGGATTCTCGGGAGGGTGCTCTAGAGCCTTTTGCACGGCAAAGGCTCTAGTGTTGGTGGTGTCTGCAGTAGGTTTAGGGCTGCCTGGAGTGTGGCCCTTAGGATTCCCGGGAGGGCGCTCTGGAGCCTTTTGCACAGCGAAGGCCCTAGCGTTGGTGGTGTCAGCAACAAGTCTAGGGCTGCCTGGAGTGTAGCCCTCAGGATTCCCAGGAGGGTGCTCTGGAGCCTTTTGCAGGGTTTGGAGAACAAGGACGCTTTCCTCTTGGCCATGACTTTGGAATGTGATCCGGATTAACCACACGTGGAGGGGCCATGGCTCGACTGGCAAAGGCCCGACTGTTGGTGGCGTCTGCAGCAAGTCCAGGGCTGCCTGGGGTGTGGCTCTTAGGATTTCCAGGAGGCCGCTCTGGAGCCTTTTGCAGGGTTTGGAGAACAAGGACGCTTTCCTCTTTGCCCTTAATTAGAACCCTGCACGACTCATTTGGGTACACTAAGGTTCCCACCAAGAACAGCAAAATCACACCAACTCTCAGGAGCTTCTTCATCTTTCAGCTATATTCCTCACTTTTTTATCTGCTCTTTTGGATCTTGGTACAATTTGTCACTTGTCTTAACAAAAAGTATGACGAAGGCCGCATCGTCTTGTGGGAGTTACCTCTCGTATTTATATGCAAACACCAGTTTATAGTTTTATGTATTTCTTTGATTCTTCTGATTAGATTGTTGGACACGGAATTTTGATTTTTGACTGCCACAGCTGGAGAAGAAGAAGAAGAAGAAGAAAAAAAAATTTTTTTTGAATTGGTTGGTCGTAGAACAGCTAATGTCTCGTTCGTAGTATTACGTCCACAACGTCCGAGAATGACGCGTCGTGCACGGTTGTTTGCACAAGACAAATTTCAGTATGTCCAAATTTCAAAATTTCAATAAAAATTGGTACAAAATTACAATCATAAAGTATCATTACAAAATTAATTGTCAATTTCTCAATCTATTAATGATAATTTCCACGGAGTGCTAATTGTTAGGACATCAACATGTATATAATTTTTGGACTCAGAGGGAATCGGTATTCATTTCATACACAAGCTATCGCTACATGTAAATGTCAAAAGTCTAAGACCATTTGTGTAAATCAACAAGATGTAAATTCATTTATCTGTCTAGGACCAAGTCTCCAGTCCGCAAATTTCACGGCAGTAGATTCAGATTTGATTTTCCGGTCGCTGTTTTTAAAACCCTTGAAGTCCATTGCTAGGTTACCCGGAATGCGGATCACTCTTGATACGTGCAGCTAAGACGGGAATGAGCAGGATGTTAGCGGTCAAAAGTGCGATACCATAGAGGTGAACTTCTTTTACTAATGTAGTCATAATTAGACATGATTTTATATTTTCTTGTATGGAGGTTTAATCTCGCGTTGACGCTGTTATATATCACGTTAGAGCAAGAGCAAGAGAAGGTTTCAACTCTAACAGAAGTAATCAAGATTTAAGATCGGCTTTACCATGCTTATGTCTTCTTTGAACCGGCCAAACAACGTTTGCGTTTTGGTATTTGTTGACCCACAAGTTTTCTCAGTCCAGCTTTATTCAATCGATCTCATCCTCCTTGTATGACCTTTGATTATTAAATTTTGTTCTTATCTGATCAAAAATGTTCAATACGCACATTTGTGAGATGACTAAAATAAAATCTGAATCGGGACTTGACTTTACAAATTTCCCCATTCCAAGTGTTCATGGGAAGCAGAAAGAAGACAAAAGTAGAGTATTCTAATCTATTCTTTCAGGTCAAAACCGTTGAAAAAATGAAAAACACTCCATCGGGCAGTTTCAAGGGAAGTTCTTGTTGCTCATGACGTAATTGCCGAGTGCAATCTCTTTTGCAAAAATAACACCCGTCTAAGTTGTGAAACCCTGAATCAATAAAACACCAAATAAATAACCTCATGAATCATATAACATGCAAGTTCAAGTTAAGACAAATTGCGCAGCCCGAATATGAAATTATTTGTATTCGATGGTGAGAGGAATGGAATCGGTATTGTGCATCTAATCCATATAGACAAGTCAAATAGATCATGTGAACCAAGCCCCCATCTGTACCATTGTTCCTATGCGCTCCTCAGCGATACCAACATGATTAAAGGTTAGATGAATATAATATACATGATTTATAAGTCACACCACATCGGCCCGGTAATAAATGAGACATTCCGATCAGAGCTTTGGCTTCGACCCTGCTCATTTCTCCCAGGAAGTTCAAGGCCTTCACTCCAAATGACTCGCTTGTTAAACCTCCACCTTCGCACCCATCTCTTTCTCTTCCTTGTTTTCACCCTCATACCCTCCCGCCTCCCTCAAATAGTGCGCCGTCGCCGTCGCCGCCTCCAGCTAATAAGCGCAACCGTTGACTACTCCGTCGATCTCAATCCTGAGGAGCTCTGCGAGAGGGTCGTGCTCTGCGAGGCTCTGATCGTGAGTTGAATGTGGGCGAGGAATTCTCTCGGTTGTCCCACGGAAGGTTGGAACCGCCGGGTTCGGCATCGACAACATGGATTGGCGGCGTCGAACGAGAATGGATGATTGGTGGTGGACGCACCGAACGAGCATGGCAGCGGTCGCTAAGCAGGTGATCGCACTCTTGACGAACACGTAGCGATCAGTGAATGGAGATAACTTTAACTGACGAGGAGCGCCGGGCGTAAGCAATAATTTTTTGCCCAGTCATTGCCATCGAGGCCAACCACTAAGAAAACGACGCTGAAGTGGACGTTTCGGCCGAAAGGAGAAACGATGTCGTTGAAGCGGCGATCATGATGCAAATTGTCGACTGATGTATCTCCTCATGGTCAGAAACCACTTCTTCAAAAGAAATACAAATTCAGACCGAAAAAGAAGAAGAAGAAAAACAAACAAACACACCGTTCCTGAAAAGGAGGTTCTATTGGTTGGGCTAACTTCAAACGTGGTGAACCATGAGCAACCAATAATTTCTCCAACGTGTGAACTTGTCTGAGGAGAATAATTTGTTAAATTTGTTATATCTACTAAATTGGATAGAGCGAGCCTCACTTGAAATTTACAAATGACCCGTTTAATGTTATGATTCGATTCCATTCCATTTTGAATATGTATCACACTCTTTAGTGCTAGCTTCTCGACTAATGATGATCCGATCTCCTGAAAATAACTCCAATCGAATGGTAGAAAGTGAAAAAGATAGTGAATTGAGTTTGGAACGACAATTCTTGTCGTAAACATAAACTTGATAAACTCATACTAGTTTTACAAATTTGTCTCAAACTCTAGCCTTTGTCGAAGAGAATCTCAATTATGATAAGCTTGAAGAATAATGAAATATCACGATACTTGCCACAATAGTAAAAGTAATTATATATCATTGATTAATTGAAATGAAATATAAAAAGTATAACATCGAGTAAATACTTTCCTTATGACAAATTGGAGCTAAACAAAGACATCGCAGCGCATTAGAACTGTTGCGAAAAGGCGAGCGATTGAACTATAATATAGACAAAAGAAGAAAATAAATCGGACACGGATTTACGTGATTCGGTTATAAAGACCTACGTCCACGGGGAGAGCAGCAACGAATTTCACTATAAATCAAGCGATACAAATAGATTATACACTTAAGTCACTCAAATACTCCCTTGTATTTCCTAAACCCCAAATACACCCAATAATGCTGTCGCGACCTACCATCGGGGGAAGGGAACATGTTTAAGGGTATTGCGTAAAGGATGGGCCTAAAGCCCATAATTAGACACGAGCTCTCCCAAGCTTATACCCTGCATGACGTTAGGATATTCTTAAGGAATTTTGCACAAAATGAGTCGCCACTAACCTATTGGGGTCGGTTAAAAACCAAGTGAGACATGGGAGCATGCCTCACTTCCTATGCAACCAGAGAATCTAGGTTTGGGGACTTGATTACACTAATTAACCAATTAGTACCCTTTCGGTACTTAATCTTGTTCATTTTAACAAAATGATTTTTGGCAGGCAGTTTGAATTGATTTTATACCTTATCCACTAACATGTGAAGTGATCATGTGGGTACGCAATCAATTAAGTAATAACCCTAACTTCCAAGATCCTAATTGCCATAAAATTAAACACATGCCATCAAACATAATTAGATATGCAAATTAAACATGCAACATAATTAATATATGAGCGCATAAAGATCTAACTATGCTAAAATGGCAATACATGGCAAGTCCTAATCAAACCCCATCATTTTTGGATTTTTAAAATTTTTAACTTTTTAATATTTTTTGGATTTTCGAAATTGTTTTTTTAAATATTAAAAAAAAAAATTTTTTTAATCGGACTGGACCGGTCCGGTCCAACCCGACCCGGGTTCGGCCCGGTCGGCACGGATCGGGTCTGTTTAGGAGTAGGTGGGCCCGAATCGCGGGCCCAACCCAAGAGGTTCCCTCCTCTCTTTTTAAAAGAAAGCAAGCCCACAAGCCTATACTAAACCAGCCCACAAGCCCATACTAAACCAGCCCAAGCCCAAATGTCAAATGGCCCACTACGATAGGCCCATGTGGATAGAAGCCCTACCCGGTTCGCAACTCGTGCCTGACTTGTTTCTTTTGGCCGAAACCCTAGGGTTTCTTGGTAGCGTTGGCGACAACGGCGGTGGTGACAGTGATTCGGGCGGCAATAGTAACGATACAATGGGCGGCGGCGTCGACACAGCAATGACTGGCGGAGACGCGGCTAGGAGTGGCAGCGCGTGGCAAGGGCCGGTGTGGGGCTCGCTCGGCGGTGACTGGCGAGGCAGCTCGGATGGCGTCGAGTTGAGGGTGGTGATGGGTGAGCGACGGCACCGGCTGCAGCGAGGGGGTTCAAACGACGACTAGAGCGAGACGGCGGCGGTGGCTGGCCTGGTGGTGTAGTGGAGTTCGATCAACTCCCAGATCTGGTTTGTCTCCGGCTGGTTTGGCATCGGGAGTAGCGGCGGCGGGTGCTGTCGGTTCGCGAGCAGAGCACAGCAGGTCCTCGCGGGCGGAGGCGTCAGGTCGTTGCGGCTGCAACAGGCGTAGGAGCGACGACTTTTGGCATTGAGGCGGGGCGCATCGGTGCCGCGAGTGTGACAACGCGACAGAGAGGCAAGTGCGGTCATCGGGCATTGGGCGCATTCGGAGGGCTGCGCAAGGAGGCGTCACTCAAAAAGGGGCTGCTAAGTCGAGCGGCGACGAGGGTTAGCGTCGGTTGAGCGCCACTCCCGCCATTTCACCTCGAACTCTCTCTCTCTCTCTCCTTTTCGTTCCTGTTCACCCTGCTCCCCCAAGGTTTTCCTCCTCCTTTTGTTGCTAGGGTTTCATTGAAGATGGAGGCGGGAGAAAGCGGCATGAGCCGAGCCAAGGCCAGATCCGGCTCGGCCCCTTCCATGTCTTCCTTTTTCCTATTTTTTTGTTGTTTTTGTTTTCTTCTTTTTTTTTGTTTGTTTTGTTGTTCTTTTTTTTTTTTGTTTTCATTTTTTTTCTTTGTTTTTTTAACGACTAATTCCTAATTTTGTAGACAATTAAATCCTAAATGAAAAATAGAAAAAAATTTAGGTGTCAACAAATGCACGCAGTGTTTAGCTCCAAAATTCATCAAGAAATAATCTCTTAATCTCATGAAGGAATTACATGCAAATCTTACCACAAGATTTATTCAACACTAAACTTCCTTGGGTGTAATTCACGAACAAGAACGACAAAGAAAATCTCTCCCAAGCACTCGACTACGAGATGGCGCTTCAAGACCAATTCTTCATGATCAACCCTCTTTCCATCCACGACCACAAGTCTATATACATAAGTAAAACCCTTATTCTTTTGCCAACTTTTCATAGGATTTTGTTTCCTATCTTGCCCGATTTTATCCAAAACATATCTCTGTATATTTTAAACAAAATCCAAATCCAAGTGAAAGTTGGACTTTCTTATTTTAGCGGCTAAATTCTCCAACATAGATTCAAACTTTGGGAAGTTGATTTTCAGGTCTTCTTTGCTCGATTTCAAACGTCCGCAACATATCCAATTCGGAATATTCGTAATTTCACATTTGGTTCAAACTCGAGACATATTTTAACAATCTTACCTTGGCTCGACGTTTGAGCCAAGTTGCAATCGCTTCGTAAAAATTCAAACTCTACCGCTACTTTCCCATAACCCCCAATTGGCTCAACCACCACATATATTATTCAAGTTTAAGCCTCACTTGAACTTCACCATAACCAAGAACCTCATTAGAATACCAACACCACATGCACTTTTAACTACTCCGCAAGGATTTTTCAACACAACCTCCTTAACCGCAAATAAAGCAAAACCATTGTTGCATCCATATCTATCAGGAGATCGAATACATACATTGTCAATATCAGCAGTTACGGCAACCATTGGCTCATAGACTTTCCTCGCTACGAGCACCATCCATGTCGATTACTTTGCTAGTATTTGTATACGCTACCTCAAGAGTTTCTGGTCGTAACTCCACCTTAAATTAAATACCATCTAGATCCATATTAACACTACCATAAACACTCATAGCCAGAAGTACTGGAGACTCATCAATGGTAACTTCTCTACTGTTAATAAGTGAATTATATCTGGTCACCACAACCAATCGCCCCGCTCACCTTGTGCATAGCCATGGAATATACACATTGCCATCCAATCGAGCTTACCATCACTCGCTCGAAAATAACACGGACAACTAAACATTCTAGTAATAAAATAACTAGCAATGTTACCTGGCCACACTTGTTCAGGTTTCCGCCATTCAACATCAGCTAGGATTCTCCTAGCAATACTTGCATTAGAGATAATTTTTCAGGTCGTCTCTAGTAATATTCTGTTCATCAATTCTGCAAATTGTTGTGATTTACTGGCACTAGTGCGGTGTTTCACTATGCCCTCTTTCATGCAGAATTTATTTGTTAACTCCGAGCAAAACTCCATACTATTGTCAGTCCACACATGCTTGATCAACTTATCAGTCTCCATCTCGATCAAAGCTCTCAACCGCGTGATCCTGACACCAGCATCAAACTTGTGCATTGGCACAAACAACCAGGTCTTCCTCGAGCAGTTAATAGACTCTCAAACAGATACATCCGACGTCTCCTCAATGAAATTTGTCACTGTCTCATCTTGAAGTTTATATAGGCCTCCGTGCTTGATTCCTTTCATTATCATCAAGACACCTCGAACAACCTTCAGAACTCCACCTTTTGAAGAATACCTGCAACCAGCTGAATCTAGAGCACCCAAGGAAATTAAGTTCTTTTTCAATTCTGGAATATATCTTACTCCAGTCAATGTCCTCACAACACCATCATGCATTCTGATTTTAACATCACCAATACCCACAACATTGCACTCAGCGTTATTCCCTAACTGAACTTTACCACTATCCGTGCACTGATAAGTGATAAATCTATTTTTATTTAGTGTGACATGAAAAGAACAGCCAAAATCCATAATCCATCCATCAAACAATGAATAATCAGTGACAGACAAGACATAATCGGCATTATTTGCTACAACAGCAACATTTTCTGTAGAATCAACTATAATTCCCTTACCATTATCATTCTTTAACTTAAGACAATTTCTTTTAAAATGCCCTCTCTTGCCATAGCTCCAACAGACAATATCAACAATCCTAGATTGACTACATCTGTTCATATTAGTACTACTCTTATCTTATCCACACGTATTATAGATCTTCCTCTATTTTCATCTACTAAAGCAATAGATACAAGTTCGCTAAATTCTTTTCTACAAATATCCTCGCTCGGAATCAAATCTTGAACCCCATCAAACATTAAACTTGTTGACCCAGAAGAATTAGTAATAGCAATAACAGGAGTATTCCAACTATCAGGCAATGAGGATAACATAATCAAAGCACGTACCTCATCTTCAAAGTCAATCTCAACTAAACTCAATTGACTAACAATCACATTGAATTAATTGATATGATATGCAACTGATGCACATTCGCTTATCTTCAAATTAAACAAACGTCACATCAAATAGACATTGTTGATAGCATAGCGTTTCTCGTACATATCTGATAGGGCTTGCATCAATTCTTCTCCTTCAAGATGTTAAATGCGACATTACAAGCCAATGTCAGCCGGATAGCACCCATAGCTCGTCTATCTAACAAATCCCAATCAGCTTGCTTCATTGACTCTGGTTTTTTCCCAGAAAAGGGTAAGTGCAGTTTTATCTGGTAAAGATAATTTTCAATATGCATCTTCCAAAAACTAAAATCATTCCCATAAAATCTGTCGATTCTCACTTTTATTTCTTCTATCACCATTGATTCGCTTCAACTTAGCCAAACCTAGCTCCGATACCACTTGTTGCGAAAAAGCGAGCAATCGAACAATAATATAGATAGAAGAAGAAAATAAATCGGATACTGGATTTACGTGGTTCGGTCGTAAAGACCTATGTCCACAGGGAGAGTAGTAGCAAATTTCACTATAAATCAAGCGATACAAGGAGATTACACACTTGAGTCACTCAAATACTCTCTCAGTGTTTCCCAAGTCCCAATTACACCAAATAATGCACATAGTGTTTAGCCCCAAAATTCCTCAAGAAATAATCTTTCAATCTCACGAAGGAATTACACACAAATCTTACCACAAGATTTAATCGGCTTCAACATAAACTTCCTTGGATGTAATTCACGAACAAGAACGACAAAGAAAATCCCTCCCAAGCACTCGACTTACGAGACGGCACTTCAAGACCAATTCTTCATGATCAACCCTCTTTTCATCCATGGCCACAAGTCTATATATATAAGTGAAACCCTTATTCTTTTGCCAACTTCTCATAGGATTTTGTTTCCTATCTTGCCCAATTTTATCCAAAACATATCTTTGTATATTTTAAGCAAAATCCAAATCCAAGTGAAAGTTGGACTTTCTTATTTTAGTGGCCAAATTCTCTACGTAGATTCAAACTTTGGGAACTTGATCTTCAGATCTTCTTTGTTTGATTTTAAACGTCCGCAATATATCCAATTCAGAATATTCATAATTTCGCATTTGGCTCAAACTCGAGACATATTTTAATAGGAACTTTGTCGATGTGACTGCATTTGCCCTAATAATTACTTGCGAAAGTTGGAGAAGCATCTTATGGATAAAGCATTACATCCATAGCACTGCTCGGCACCACGCACCGCGGGTCATGCAGTGAAAAATTATACGTCTACGACAATGTCAATTGGCCGTCAAACTCCCTGTGAATACAGTGATCGGCATAAGACTGATCAGCTGACTTTCAGAATGGCTTGAGAGAGAAGGACCGGAGGTTTCTTGAAAACCCTAGGGCATCGGCCAATGACTTCTTGAAAACTTCCTAGGCATCGGCCGAAGAAGGTTTCTTGTAGCTGAGAAAAACGTCCACATGGTTGGAGATCTACTGTGATTCTCACAAAGCATGGTCTTCCCCCTCTCCTGCTGGTTGTTGAATTCATTGCAGTCATTTTCTTGATATTTTGATGGGTTATGAATTTTTTTTTTCATTTATTCATATTTACAAGAGATACAAACGATCATTTAAAAAAATATTTTTAAATAATTCATTTTCTACAAAATAAACACATCCTAAAGATTATAACAGTGATCATCACATCCGTTATCACGTTGACTTTTTTCATACGAAGGTGACCCGTATGTGCATGCCAGCCTCTTTGATTATGCGGCAGGTGAAGGATCGTGGTCTCCCTGCACAATTGATTGCACATTGTTTATTTTCCTGGCATAACAGTCAGGTGATGTCCCAATTAATTTTCCTGTATCTCGACTTGTCCATCTCTTCCAGACCATCTTAAGGTCTCTCTTCTTTATATTGGTCTAGTCCATTTGGGGTTTTATTTTTAAAGGAGAGCTTCCGACAACGCTTGAACCCAAGGTCACAAGACTAGCAACAAATTCTCTAGGTATCCAAACCATCACCTTATGAGTAAAAGTCAGCTAAGCCAACGCCTTATAGGTAAAAGTCGATTATATAACTATTCAAACCTGTATTTATATCACACGGACGTCCGTTTTCAACTAAATACATACACAAACAAAAAATCATAAAACTGTTTTATAAAGGGCATTGCTCATAAATTTCTGTTTCATTTTTTCAAAATAATTCGGTCAAGAGTAAATATAAATCGTGAGATGGTGAGCCAGCTGAGATGAGCCATGTTCTTTGCAACAAGTTCACGGTCGATATAAGGTAGAAAGATTTATCTATTTCATGAAGAATGAATAATTAGGAAAACATTTTTCTAAACACATCTCATAAAATAATTAGTTAATGAATAATATTTTTGTTATCAATGTTTATATTCAAATATTATCTCGAAACGATGATGAAAATAGTTTTTGTTCATTTATTTTTAAGCAACATAAGTAATTAGTTTTAAAAGTAATATTCAAATTACTCATTTTCTACAAAATAAACATACAGAAAAATTCACTAAGTTATGCACCAAAAAGTGTTAAAAACAGTCAATAGTGGGTCATTTTTAAATCTAATTTCATAGATCGCTTTATTTCGTTCTAAACAAAACAAATAGAAAAAAGTGTTTCGACCAAAAAGATGCGTTTTGTAAACTTGTTTCGGGAATAAAAAATGAATAGAAACACGTTTGGTAAATTTATATTTTTTTTTTGGTTTCTTTTAATTTTTTAATATTTTTATTTTATTTTTCCTTTTTTCCTTTCAATCCAACTAATCTGAAGTTGGACGATTAGTTTCTCATTATCTGCTTTTTTTGGGGACCAGCCGACAAGAAACAAAAAATCGTTTATTCAAAATCGTTTCTAGAACAAGATCATTTAGTTCATTCTTTTTGTGTTCCAAATATTCCATAATTAAGAATTTCTGGTCATAATCAAAATCCAAAAAAAAAAAAGAATGAAAACATGCAGGCCCTTTATTTCTCGTGTGGTGCGGATTGTAACTCATTATTGATACCTAAATTTTGATAATCCAATAATTCATTTGATTTATTGTAAGAAAAATTACTCATTGTTGACACCTAATTAATTTTATTTATTACATTAAAAATTATAGATTAATTTTTAACTCCTTAACAAAAATATTAGAATTAAATTGTATAGCATATAATTTTAAGAGTGTTTGTTATTTAATTTAGATTTTCATTAATTGCATTGAACCGGCGGTGGATGGTTTGAGCTTGAAATTTGATAAATTGAGCCTGCAAGAGAAGCCAAAATTTGGCTAGCACTAAGGGGTTATGGTGGCGTAAAATTACATAGGGAGATGGGCCAAAGTGAATTTAATTCGATCTAATGTCAGTCCATGGAAATTAATTAAAATAGGACTTGAGCTTAATTCTTCCCAAAAGTCTAAATTAAGTCCATAATATTGAAGTTAACCTAGGTTTTGCATTATAAATAAGATGTTATGCCTCACAAGTTAGAGTTTGACGATTAAATCTCACATCAATGGAACACACACATGAGAAGAGAGAGAGATTCACAGCCACAAGGCAAAGCTTCATCGAAGAGAGAGCATGGCCGTGACTTCAATGCACATATCCAGCCAACCACAATATACAAGTTGATGGGAGATAATCATGGAGAAAAGAGAGGAAGTGGTGGCTGTGATTTCAAAAAATCAAATGACAACAAGGAGGGAAGTCCATAGAAGCAACAAGAGGAAAAGTCGCGCAACTCGTTGAAAGCCAACTTTCACGGCTCCCATTTCACCAACTGCAACGATCCAGCGAGATCTCAGTCAAATCAAGCGCATCCTTAATATTTTCAACAAGTCTTTGAGCGTCCAGTAGTGATTCCACCACAGGTCCACAATTTGTTGCTCGCCACTCTGTTTTTCCAATCTGTTTTGCAAGCTAATATGACGCTGGTGACCCAGTGATCAAGCTACAAAGCACCTTGATACTTGTCCCCACGCCTCCTACTTTGCTTTTCTGAGATGATGCCAGTCTGAGCTACTCCATATCGAGAAATCAAGCCATGACCAGCGCCTTGCCGAGACCTCAAACAGCCACAAAGGAGCCCCTACTGTCGAGCAGACCATTATCGAGAACCTCTCACCACAAGATCGTAGGTCCTGGGCTATCGGGCGTGCCACCATGACCCGAGCTGCCACCTGCTGCCATCACTTTGTCGTGCCATGCCATCCGTGACCCACGACATTCGCTGCTGCGCTGTTCACGCTGCTGCTCCCACGTTGAGGAGCCGGTTGTAATCCCGGTCTCATCACGTTTGATTCAAATTTGGAAAGTGAATTAAGATGCACATCTTTAGTATTTTACAATATTTTATTGTCTTATTTGAGTGATTCGATATATTCTGCAATTCTCTAATATATTATGTCAGATGTTAGTATTTTGTTAGATATTTATTTAAATAATATAATTCACAAAATCCTAAGATACCCCTTCAAATTAGGAAACTCTCCTAATTTCTAACTTAACAATGTACCTAGATGACCATCCATCTCTAACTACAAAATAAGATGCCTGGGGTACAGAAAAATTTTTTATCTTATCTAGAATCATATGGATGTGATCATTGTTTTACCTGTTTCCAAATTTGAACAAATAAATCTTCCATCAATATTCATAACCCTTTGGATACAATTGTCGGTTTATTTTGTGTCCTTATTGTGATAGATAACGTAAGATTGTGAATTACATTATTTAATTAAATATCTATCCATTATTTGATTGCTTTTCTTAAAAAAGAAAACCCAAAAAATATATTTTATATATATATATATATATTTGAACTAGATTTGATTCTTGCTAGAATATTGCTTGTTTTAGGCTAGAATGCATGTTTAGATTAGGTTATTTATTTATTCCGAATTTTCAAAATAAAAATATCAAAACCATTGCTTTAGGATGTTAGATTTCCTTTTCTTTAATTAAAATTGAATGTTTAATTATTGAGTAATTTTAATTTCGAATTTTAATAAAAAATAAAATATAATATAAAAAATATCATGCATGTGTCACGTAAAATTAGGTCATCCTTTACATGTCATTTAGTCATTACATGTTAAAGATCATTTAAATGTGTGACATATTAGTATAGTTGCATTAATATTTGCTCATCATTAGATTAGGTCACGTAAGTAACATCGCATGATATATAGTTTGCATATTAGGTTAGATGTTGCATGTTATGTTAGTATAAATACATATTTGTACATTATTGCATTGCATTGCATAGGTTTCATTAAATAAGAGAAAATCCTAAAAGATTGAATGACTGTGTGCTAATTATAAATTATATCTAAGGTTATTGATGTAAATTATAAGCTAACATTACAGATACTTTCGATGCTATAAGGTAAGTCATATATTTTATTTATTATTTTATTGAGTGTTAAATTAGTGGATTGTGTAGTTATAGGGTCATCTCACATGTTAGTGATAATAAAATGAATTCAAGCTACTAATAAACATTTTTTCATGAAAAGAAAGACATTAGAGAAATTTAGTGTAACCAAATTTCTGTATCCAATGAATAAAATAATTCTTCGGTTTTCTAATTGGCCTAACATAAACTAATTAATGGTGATTCCTAGATAAAATTCATTTACATGTTAAAAACTTGAACCTAAGTTGTTTGATTAGACTTGGAATAAAATAATCTTGGCTTTATAAGTTATTTAGATGAACTAGAAATGTTGAGTATATGGACTTGATTACATTAGATTTTTCTAATGTCCGTTCCGTATCATTCCTTTCATCAAAAAAAATATTTATCAGATAGCTTAAGTTCATTTTATTACTCCCTAAAATATAAGATGACTATGTGGGTGCACGCAATCCACCAATTTAACACCCAATAAAACAATAAATAAATTACAAGACTTACCTCATAATTTGCAATATTAGTTTAGAATTCATGTCAATAGCTCTCAATATAATTTCTAATTAGCACATAGTCACTCAATCTTTTAGGATTCTCTTATATAATGAAACCTAATTTACATGCAATGATGTACACAAATGCATCTATACTAACATGACATGCAACATGCAACCTAATATGCAAATTATATGTCATGCAATGTTAATTACATGACCTACAAACAATTGTTAATGCAACTATCTTTATATGTCACATGTTTAAATTATTCTAAACATGTAATGACTAAATAATGTGCAAGGGATGTTTTAAATGATGCGTAACACATTCATGATTTTTTTAAAATTTTCTTTTTTTTTAAATTAAATTCGAAATTAAAATCACCCAATAATTAAATGTGCAATTTTAATTAAGGAAAAGGAAATCTAATATCCAAAGTAATGTTTTTGGTATTTTTATTTTGAAAATTTGAAATAAATAAATAACCTAATCTAAACATGCAATATAGCTTAAAACAAGCAATATTCTAGCAATAATCCAATCTAATTCAAAGATATTTTTTTGGGTATTCTTTTTTAAGGAAAGGAATCAAACCATGGATAGATAGTTAATCAAATAATGTAATCCACAATCTTACATTATCTATCTCAATAAGGACACGAAATAAACCGATGATCATATCCAAATGGTATGAATATTGATGAAAGGTTTATCCATTCAAATTTGGGGAATCAATGATCGTATCTAAATAGTTATGGATAGGATATAAGATTTTTTGTAACTCAAGCATCGTATCTTGTAGTTAAAAATCAAATGGTTGTTCTTAACTTAAGAGGTATCTTTGGATTCTGTGGATATTATATTATTTAAATAAATATCTAACAAAATATTTCAATATACAACAGAGCATGTCTAATATCTAACATGATATATCAGAATATATTGAATCATCCAAATAAGCCAATAAAATATGCGGAATATATCAAAGCACCTTATTTAATTTGAGGATACTCTTTTCAAATTTGAACCAAGCGCGACCAGTCCAGGATTGCAACCGCAGCAGTGAGAGGCGGCTAGTGGTGGTGGACGGTGGGTGACTCACGGCTGGTCATCAATGGCAGCAGTGATGCTCGTCGCGCCGCGGGGCACGACTCAATTGGGAGTGTTGCAGCTAGTGAGCGCTTGAGAAGACTAGCAAATCATCACGTCAGGATTCTGCCACCCGTTTATTCTTGCTTGTGGATGATCCAAGTGTGCTCCTTCAGGACTTCTTCACTACCTCACTCAGGGATCACACCTGCTCACAAAAAAGAATTCTTCCCTGTTTTTTTCGTTTTACTAACAACCTCCCAGCGGACACAAAACCCAAAGACCTCTGGCGCGGCTACATGTAATTGGGATTGTTCGGTGAAACTCGACTTGGCTGTAGTTTTGCTATCGGATCAGCAGTTTCGTTGCCAGCTTCAGGTGAGGCAGCAGCTGGGAGGAGTGGAACAGCCCGTCGTCACTGGTGCTGTCACGCACGGGAGCAGCAACGAGGGCATTGGATCGTCTGCTGTTGTCGAGCTCGGCAAGGCAGCAAACGGCGGCAATGACAATGCAACAAAGGGCAGCTTGGCAACGAGATGTCTTGGCCAAGGCGTGACCAAGAGCTCCTCTCGCTCTCTTCTCTCTCACGTGTTTTCAATATGTCTCTATTGCGGGTCTCTCTATTGTGCTTTGAGAAAGAATTTTCTGACCCCCTTCTCATACTAAGTCATGCTTTTTATAATTTAGGGCAGCTGAAGACCTCCAGGAAAGAGACGAGATCCTCTTTCTTATTTCAAAGCAAAGTATATAATTTCTTACTCCAAGAGGACGTGGTCAGAGGTGTAGTTGATTCCTCTCTTCTGACTTTCCCTCTTTTAAACAATAAACTTCTTTCCCTTCTGTCCACTTTGGATCCACCAGCTCAGCCAAGATTTCTTTCTCACCCACATTAGAGCCTTTCTTCTTTTCGCGTCCTCCCCCGCAATCGACAGAATTGTCCCTCGCCGATTTGCCTGTCAAGTTGCTTGGCATATATAAATATCTTCAAGAATTATAGGTCATAAAGACAATATAAACCTTTGTTGCTCCAAAACTTTGACCAACTTTTCCAAATTTGGCAAGCATATTTATGGCCATTAAAGAAATGGCAGACTTGGTCAAATTATCTCTCATCACGAGCTTAGTCCAATGTACTAAATTAAGGTTCAAAATTATCAATTCAAACCCATCCATCCACCAATTGGATGCAAATGCAATTAATATAAACTATATAATAAATGCTTTTAAAATTACATGTTATGCAATTTAATTTTAACATTTTTGTTTAGGGGTTAAGAAGTTAAACTAAAATTTTCTATGCAATAAATGAATGATTGGGTTGCCAAAATTTAAGTATCAACACTCATGATTTATGCCAAATTACTGAGGATTACTGAAACACAAATCAAAAAATTGACATGAAGTGATGGCTTGATGTGTATTTGGCAAATTACAAATGTCGTGCCATACCGTTCAATAGATTATTGTATAGGCTCGGTTTACATAGATTAGCACCATCGTAAGCATCGATTGCGTGGATTCTCTCGTGGGTTTCCATGCATTCGATGACCGTGATGATACTGACCTTGTGATTTTTCTATTTTTTTGCGACCTTTTTCGATCCGACTATTTTATGCTCGTTCAACTTTTTCGGCTTTCTGTACTAGCTCTTATCAATTGTTTATTCCTTTTCTTAGGTCTCAACTTTTGATGATCCGGTAAGGCAGTACATGTGATATATTTGATATGCGTGCCCGTAGCTCTGTTGTGGCAATTCGAGGTTTCACTTAAAGAAGTTCCACTTCCCCTTTAAATTACTTTATCTTGGTTCATCTCAAAGACCTGATAATAATATAAGGAGATATAGTCTCCCATGAGGAGATGAGTGAATACGATTTCTTATATTCGTAAAATAGAGGTTAACTTTCTCGAAAACAATTTCTTAAATTAAATAAAATTAAATATAATTATCAAATATACATAATTTTGAACTTTAATATAAAAATCAAATTAAAAACAAAAAATAAAAATTTTTTCATTTTTATTTGTTCCTAATTTATTTATATATTTGGATTTCTTCCTACTCTATAATATTTATTATGTATATGTATACATATATATTTAGTACCAATATTTATCACATATTTTAGGTATGTTCGTCTAGTTTCTTATTTAATAAATTTTTCTATAAGGAATGATGAAATGGAATAAAAAATAAATAAAAAATAAATGGAAAAATAATTAAAATAATTCAATAAATAAAGGTGAAGTAGAAAAATTTTTTAAATAAATAAATCCAAAATTGATTTTTTTTTGGAAGAATGAAAAAAGATTTTTGCCATTTGTGTCTCATTCTCCTTTGTATCTCTAATTCATGTTGAAGTTTTACAATTCCTTCGTAATTTTTTCAAAAGTCCACAAGAGCAGTAAGAGAGTCAAAATTCATTCTTCATAACTTTGTGATTCACCGTGAGGTTTAACAAAATGGCAAAACTTTTTTAATATTGCTATTGGTTCATCATATTTTCTTTCTTACTGGATTTAACATTTGCTAGCTGACCTATCTCATTGGTGTTGATGTAGCTTGTTTATATTTTTGTCATAATCAAACGCGGAGCTTTGAAACTCTTCAAAAACTCTTCATTGTTTAAAAGATTGATTGACCATGGGTTGATTATTGGAAGTTTTCATTTATGCATTTGTAGTTTCTTTAACAGTGAATCACATGAGTTTCTTGCAATTACCATTTGTTCATTTTGAGGTTTATTTACATTGATATCATACCAAATAATCAAACAATAGACATGATATATATATATATTACTATGGATCATCAAATAACGGATGCAATATAGTGAAATCTTGAATTTCATAATACACCTTATCTAGTTCTATTATAACTATAAATCCAAACAACAAACTCAGTATTTTATAAATATTAGAGTTAGGAATAACTACCTAGTCAATGTTAAATCGAATTTGAATTCAATTCTACACATTTCAATTTTGTCAATATAGTTCTAAGACTTCATGCAAAATTTTAATGTAGTACTCCCATCCAATTGCTACCGAAATTTGAGACATGTCTAATCATCATGGGCCATCCTACATGGCACGCTAACATGCACAACTTATAAATTGTCAGGCCAATGGCAACCAACAAAGACAACATTAGAATTTTATATAAAGGTTTAAAACTACATTATCAAAATTGGAAAATTTAAAAATGAATTGATACACTTATAATAAATTTATGACTAATAGAATGAATCATCTTGTGGACCAATACCGAACGCTCTACTCTTCACTCCACCTTCTGCGTAGTCCCACTGTTACAGAGAGTTCATGAACAGAAAAATAGAGATCGATATCTTCCACGACCAAGAGGCTCGGTTACAAATAAAGTGAATGATCCTATCGGTATAGCTCACCTATCTCCTGTTCGTCGAATGACCCGACCTGCCTACGAGGATGGACAACTACAAATAATCTTTAGATAACTTCAGTAAAAAGCTTGCAAACATATCTTTGCTCAAGAGAAGAACACGTGGCGTATTGAAGCAACAAGAACTGAAAACAAAACAAAGCATCGTGGTCACTTTCTTCATACATTTCAAGAGGGCGATGTCGCCCCAAAACTTAAAGCACCAAACAGTCTGAACATATTCTCGAGAAAGTAAACAGGAAGCTTGAAATATAAAGCACCTTGTAATGTGCCGAACGTTCCCAATTCGAACTTCCATGAGAAATATTAAACAACAGCAGATAATAAAACCTCATGGTGAACATTTATTTATAAACCTTAACATAATGCGTGAAGGGTTTTCCCAATTAAAGCAAAAGTTCCAGTGACAAGCTTGAGCACAACAAACTCCATTTGACATCCGTAAGAGAAATAGAAGAGAACCTCTAACCCATCAGATGACAGACAAACATGGAATCCACTTGCCCGGAAAGCAATTTGCTGCTCATTCAACCCCGACAATGTAAACCTGCCAACATGCTTTATAGATGATACAGCAGTCGCCAGGGGTACCTATCGGCAGTAAAGACAGGTGCTTGAAAAGAGAGATGCAATCAACCTTAAAGCTAATGCACCCAGAAGCTGCAAGGAACCATGTCCTAATAAGTACCACCAAATGTAATGATCACCTTAGAAGAGATTACCAAGAATGAGGTCCAAGATAGGACTTCAGCAGGAATTTGCTGAGTATTCAGAACTTAGGCTGCTAGAACCAAAATGCCTGCAGTCCTACCTTCTAAGTAACTTCAGAACTATAAAACCATATCATGTTCATGTACGGAATTTGGGAGTGAGGGAGGGAGCCCCTTCCATGTAAAGCATCAAACAATTGCTTCCGCATGTTATGAGAAGGTTAGTCATTGTCTTCATCTGAGTTGTCGATTCATAGAACAATTACCTGCATATATGAGCAAAATAGATGCTTGAGCAGCATTTAATCCCTGCAAACAATTGTAGAGAAGATTCCAACTGCTGCACTTATCTGTATGAAAATTGGCCCAGCATATACTCTAAATTCTGTCAGTTCAGTATTTATTCTTTTTTTTTCTTTTAATGCTGACAAGCAAGTGAAATTGAAAACCATTATACATCAGTCTTAATCTATAGCAGCCACAAAACAATAATATAGCACCAATTATAGCTTGTCATGAGGACATGCAACTATGCAAGTGACTAAAATATAAACATGTAAACAACCCTCCCACTTTTCTCGTTGAACAAAGATCTAACATCAGTTCAGTGACAGTATGGTTATGGGTAGGCTGAGGAGCCAAAGGCAACAGAAGATTAACAATTTTTCACCGCGTACTCAATTTTAAGAGATTTACATGCTACAAGGAAAATTCAAATCCTTTAAACACCCGTCCAAGATAAGCTTCCCTAGGTTGGGATCCTTACTGCATCTTCCCTAGGCTAGGATCCTTACTGCATGCAACCATCACCTATTTCATCAAAGCAACACCAAGAGTCGTCTACCCATGAGCTGCAATGCAAATAGTAGCAATACCCACCAAAATCAGTCTCAACACACAAAAGACCATAATAGCCAGAAACTCATTTAACTAAAAAGATCTTAAGAAGCATGCTGAATACACAATGCATGTCCGTCTTTTGATTGGACAAACTGCTAAATAGTAGGAGGGCACTATTAGGGGATTGAATTGTAATACTTCCACTTATAGTTGTTCCACTAATATTTCTCCTATTAGAGGGTTCAGTTCTCCCATTTGATGTGGTTAAGTTCTCAACCTGATCATGAGTTAGGATCCCTGAGGTCCAATCGCTACATTAGGAAAATAACTATACCTATCAGACCCATATCTGCTTGGTTCGAAACCATCTTGTACTGGGAAGAAGCGGTATCAGTACCGGCACACCCTTGGTACCTTCTCATTGAAATCTTATTTATCATTCAAAAAGTTTTACAGCTCTAGCCAGCTTGGCAGGTCCACCCAAGCCCAAACTTTGACACACAAAGGATCTTGTTTTTCAATTAATGAGCAAGCCTCGGAAAAGCTTCTGAGGAACAAGACTAGCAAAAACCAAACTTCAGACTTGTTATTCTACAAGAACACGCCCGAGCCCAACTCGACCCACAAATTAACCAAATTTCACATGTAAGATGCAACTTATACGTAAAGGGAGTACTAAGGAATGTGCTTAATATAGCAGATTGATCCGACCATATGAGTAATCTGTGCAAATTGTTGCTTGACAAATGATGGCTACAGGCTGAAAAACGATAAAACTTTCAGGTGGCTAGAGAGGACATAGTCACGTTCCGATCAAACAACAGCTAAGAGCTTGCTCGCTTAATATGCACAGCCACTGCTATTACAGGAGAAGAAATTGCTAACAATTGCAGACAGCTACTCAAGTTGGATTGCCCGATGTCTCAGTCAAGCAACAAGTAAGGCAAAGCTAGTTGTACAACACATAAATCGGGATAGTGGGAACTCCAGGCACATCAGCAACTGCAGATCAAGAGGAACACCTCAATCAATAGTCATGGATCAGAATAAGCGCGAACAAAGAGATTGCTTTGGAATGGACTTGCCCGCTTGCTCATTTCATACAGGCACTTCTAATTACTCCAGTAAAATGATGGTATCCTGCTTAAATCAATCAACACAAGTTCTAAGAGGGCGTGCTAAGTAAAGATGAAAACTTTATTGCACATAGAGAAACGACCAGGAAGTATTGATGCTACAATGATCAATAACAATGACGCTAATAAACACAAAATCATATTCAACATTAATACAGGAACATAAAGTGTACAACAAAGCAAGTACGTCACCAAACATAAATTCATCCACCGAATAAATGTCAAACCCTGGGAAACTCCTGCATAACATTGACCATCCCACTCAAGACATCTTGAAAAGAGAAGTTATCAAGCGATCCAAACCCATCAAGCAACCCATCAAAGAAACCACTGTCGACTGAATTCGACGCCAATTCCTCGTCCTCAATCTTGGCATCCTCATCTTCATCATCCTCCTCCATAGCAACAAACCCAGACGCCTTCTCCTCATCATCAACCGCGACCGCAGGCATGTGCCCCTCAAACAGAGCCATGTGTCCAAACAACTTATCCTTCCTGGAGAAGCTGGTCCCACAGGAACACTTCCACTTAGACTCCCCACAGTGCTTCAAGTGGCTCTTCAAGTCGGCCAGCACCGAGAAGCTCTTCTTGTTACATCTGTTGCACGAGTACATCTTCGGGCAGTGGCTCCTCTTGAAGTGATTCTTCACGCAGATCACGGATTTCAGGGGCCGGAACTTCTTGTGCCCTTTGTTCCGGTTACACCCATCGAAGGGGCAAGAGAACCTGGTCTTCCGAGGGGCGTCCACGCACCTCTCGGGCTTCGCCAGCGCCTCGGGCGTCTTGAACTGATTGCCGTGCGCGCGCATGTGCATCCTCAGGTTCGCGTCCCGCTTGAACCCCTTCCCGCAAATGTCGCAGAAGTGGACGTGCTCGGCGAGTAGCTCGACCGCGTCGAGCTCCACGATCTCGCAATCGGCGTCGAGCTCGTCCTTCTCGTCCTTCAATTCGACCTCCGGCGGCCTCGCCACCGCCGGGTCCACGGGGTTCACGGCCACCGGCGCCGGCGGCAGCAGCTTCGGATCCGCGCGCCACGGCTCGGGATCGGGGCTGGGGTTCTGGAAGCAGGCCAGCAGGGCGGCGCCGTTGACTACGACCTGGTGGATCGCCGACGCGATCTCCGCGGACACCATGCCCATCTGGTCCTTGCTCAGGAGGGCGTTGCTGCGGAGGGACTGCGATAGGAACTGCTGCACCGAGTCCATCTTCACGCTGACGGTGGCGAGGTTCAGGAGCGGGACGCGGGGGTCCCCGTCGCCGACGGGGACGGGGAAGGATCCTCCGGCGGAGGCGGCGGCGCCGGAGGGCTCCGGCGGGGCGGGGTGGGCTTCTTCGGCGGCGGGCGGGTTCATCGCGGCGGAGGCGGAGCGGGAGCCGTCGATCGGAGATGGGAACCGCCGGCAGGCAGCTGAAGATATAGAGAGAGAAAGAAAGAGAGAGAGAGAGAGAGGGAGTGATCAAAGGAGACTTTTCTTCCCTGTGTTTTTGGGGGGAGCGAGACGAGAAATGGCCAGACGTTGACTAAATGGAGGGGAGGGACACGTGTCGAAAAGGGATTTGGAGAAGGCGAGGCGCACGCCATCCTGGTGGTGGGGCGAAACTGCCCCCGGGTAACTTCCTTCTCCTCCGACCAAAAAAAAAAAAGAAAAAAAAATTCCTTCTCGAGACTCTTTCCAAAAAAATTCACTTTGAATTTCGCAAAATTATCCACGTAAAATGTAATTATTGGATTCGGTTTAGCATGTGTACCACGACTCGTTAATGGGTTGCTCCTCACCGGCTATGATCCCTTCTCCTGAAAATGGAATTCTATCGGAAGGAAAGATAAAAGGCCCATTTGGTTCGGCTTTTCGAGAATGTATTTGCCAAAATGCAAATACCTTTGGGTAAATGAGGTTTTCCGAAATGCAAATATCGTTTGGTAAAATTTGCTTTGAAATGCAACTTTGGCCAAAATGTCGTTTGGTAAAATTTGCATTTGCAAATGACTTTTATTAAATTAAAAAAACAAAAAAAAATTTAATTTCTTTTTTGAAGTCCGCCATCGGACCGCGGATCCGGCGGCCGGACCGTCGGATCCGGCTGGCCGGATGGCCGGATCTGGCCGCTGGTCGCGCGACCCCGGCGACGGCGCCGGTCGCCCGGCGGATGGCCGATCTGGCCGCCTGAGGTCATGCGACCTCGAGCGGCCGTCGCTGGGTCGCGACCTCGGCGGCCGTCGCTGGGGTCGCGCGACCCAGCGGCCGACGCCTGGTCGCGCGATCCAGCGGCCGACGCCCGGGTCGCGAGATCCGGCGCGTCGCTGAGGTCCGGCGACCCGCGACGGTCGCCGGGTCGGGCGACCCTCGGGCGGCGGTCGCCGGCGTGCGCCATCCCTTCGCGGTGGTCGTCGGCCTCCGATCGCGGCTTGGAGAGGTTGGAGAAGATGAACGATGAACCGAACTACTTGCCTTCCCAGGATGCAACTTGCCAATGCACCTCAAGACCTCCATTGGGCTAAGGGCCTTTAGACTCCTTTGGAGATGCAATTGCATCTTGCCAAAGTCGCGCAAAAATACGAACCAAACGCATTTGCATTTGGCCAAGGGACTTTAGAGTCCCAAAGCCCATTCCCAAAGCTGAACCAAATGGGGCCAAAAGCAAAAGATAATGTATTAAGTTTCGAATAATAATTCTTATCGTTCTAAACATAAATTTAATAAACCCGATTGGTTTTATAAATACGTCTAGAACCAAAATCCATCGTTGAGATTCGCTTACAAAAGAATATTTCAATGATGACTCTTATGAGTCCGAATGAGTTCCCTAGCTCACCTTGCACAGTTAAGGTATATTGAAATATTGTAGCATCAACCATTATTATATAAGATAATGGTATCAAAATTATGTTAATTCGCAATAATGATTGATTTGGGTTGAAACCGCGGAAGATTAATCCACATTTGGGAATGCTTCATGTAGTTAAGATTACCTTTTGGGAAGCAAAGCGAGTCCAATGTGGCCTTTCGGATCCGTGTAAGGTAAAAGGGCATTATCCGCTGGGCATCAAGAAATGACGGATTGGCCCAAGCAGTCAAAGCAGGTAAAAGTCTTCAAAGAGGGCTGCTTAGTCAATCTGGGGTCCAATTTTTGCTTTTCCTTCCCTTTCACTTTTGATTTTTTTAATAGTCATCTAGAAACTTTCACACTCAATTTTATATAATTTCAACTTTGAAAAAGGCAAAAAGTTCATTAGGTAAAGTGCAAACGAAATAGAACACAATTGAGCGTGATTCCACGGTTCCCCACAGTGGAAATAATCATTGGTGCCAATAACATCAGCCCCTTTCTCTAGGCTTATAACTGACCATCACAGCATTTTCATTACTTGAAGAGCAAACCATCATGTTGGTTATAGATGGTGTAATGCTAAGAGTACTGTTCTTCCAGCTCCTACATGCTTGTCGAATTCATGGGAGATCAGATTGCAACACTATATACTTGTAAGAATTGACACGAACTCTGAATATAAGTACCAAACAACCATTGAACATCTCTCGATGTGTCCCTTGAGGCATTTACATGGAAAGCTCGAGTTTCTTGTTTGATGGATGAGTAGGATAGTCTAACCAGGAAGGCCATTGTTGCAGACTAGTCATTGTATCTGAGTAACAGCGGCATGTATTGCGTTTGCAAGGTGAGGGACTGTATTGGCGCTCAGTCCCGCCATGTTGATCCTCCTGCACAAAACTTGATGTGAGATCTGAGCTATTGACGCAATTTGAAAGCAAAACTTTTCCTTTTCTAACCGATTGATTTCTTGTGTTTTGGTTTGTCAGCTAAACCTCGCTGTACTAGGAGGAAACATAAAAAGAAAAATTAAAAAGGAAAAGAAATCTTCATACTGAAGAAGTTTGCTAAACATCCCTGATTCAAGATTTTGCTAAACATTCCTCATTAATCTTCCATTATTAAGAATATAGCACATTCATGAAAACGGAAACCTCCATGTCAATGGCCACAGACCTAATGCCTGAAGTATTCCTGATTAAAGCCAAAAATCTGTGATGAGATCATGTACATGATGGTCATTTATGTTTATAAGTAGAAGAGATACTCTCACCCATCAGATGACATATAGACATGGAATTCCCTTGTCATGAAAGCAATTTGCTCCTCTTTCAACCCTGAGAATGTAAACAAGCCGACATGCTTGAGGATATGTGTCCAGTCACCAGGGGTTCCTGTCAGCAAGGAGACGTGTGCTTGAACATTTGAGTATAGGAAACAGAAATATTGAATGGAATTAACTCCATAAAACTAACTTTAGAATACTGGCAAACTACAAGTAATCATATCCTAAGAAGTATTGCCAAAGTAAGGATTGCATTGCAAGTGGCATATGCCACTCGTACGATGAGGTCAAAGTGGGACTCCAACATGAAGCTGGTTGATCTAATATACCGGCATTCCCACCAGCTCTCTAGTTTTAGAACAACACAAAGAATACCAGGTAAGTGCGTGAGTGCCCACACAGATTTGTGTCTACCTTTTTCATGTAAAGCATCAAATAATTGCTCCCGCATGCATGTGAGCCGTTTAGTCATTGTCTCCACCTCAAGTTTCCATTCATTGAACAAATTCCTGCACATATGAGTAATATAGACACTTGAGCAGTATTTACTCCTTTTCTCCTCTTCAAACTTCAAATGTGTTCGACCAGCAAGAATTTTTTGAGGACCATCTTAACTAATTTTCTCCAATCAACAAACTTTTACCTTAATTAAACTTTTTTAAAATTGGACCAGAAAGCAAGGTGAAGAATTAAAGCTATAAAATGCATTCAAAGTAAATTTATTGGTACTGATTTATAAATCTAGAATTTTCCTCTGAGTTATAAAAGTGTCTCCTGAGAAAGCACATTCCACTGCTTAAGGTATTAGTTATACAGTCTTGTTGCTGATTTATTTTTCTGAATAAAGTGAAACAAATAACCTTTGCACAAGTTGAGGTACTTTATACCTGTCTTTTAAGATGGCAGCTGCAATGGCAGCGCCATGAATTGGAGGATTTGAATACATGGGTCGAATGAGAAGCTTCAACTGACTCTCAATTCGGGTTGCCACATCTGCAGTCTTGCAAACCTGCACAACATGAATAAGGGGTATGACAAAATGACAAGAAAAGCATGAAAGCCATTCCACTGCTCTACAAAAGAGGATGTAAATTATAGGAGGCAGTTCCCACATTTACAGGCATCTATTTCTATGATTCTAATTTGATTAACTTACTACACTGAGTGCACCAACTCGTTCTCCATAGAGTCCCATGTTCTTTGAGTAGGACTGGACAACAAGGCATTCGCCTCCATCAGCAACAAACTTTCTCACAGCTTGTGCATCATCTTCTAGGTTCCACTTACAAAACCCTTAACAAATAGACAAACATTAAATGGTCACTCCTTCCACTTATCAAACAGCTTCAAGAATAACAGCATCACTTTACTATAATTAAATATCTACTGGCAAACAAAAGTAGAAAGTGAAATCAGTGACCATAGTTAATATGTTGCAGTAATCTAAGGTGCATATAGGTCTGAACTACTAAAGAGATAAACCGAATCTGACTAACCCTCCTAGATTAATATGATGGAACCACCAACCTGATAAGCACAATCAAAGAATGGAAGCAACCCTCTTGATCTGATAATCTGTCTGATCTCCTCCCACTGCTCAACTGTTGGATCAACACCAGTCGGATTATGTGCACAAGCATGGAGTAGCACAACAGCTCCCAATGGGGCAGAAGCAAGGTCTTCCAAGATACCTGTTAGATGACACAAGTGAAGTAAACAAACATCTGCTCCAGGTGTTGAAAACAAAAGCAAAACTAAAGAGAAACATCAATTTTCTAGAGGACAAGCAGGGTTGTCCATGTTGTGATTGAAGTTATGTGCTTGCTGAAAGCATGACTTTCTATCTACTTCAGGTGTTGAAAACAAAAGCAAAATAAAAGAGAAACATCAATTTCTTAGAGGACAAGCAGGGTTGTCCATGTTGTGATTGAAGTTATGTGCTTGCTGAAGCATAACTTTCTATCATCTACTCCAGGTGTTGAATGCAAAAGCAAAATTAAAGAGATACATCAATGGAGGACAAGTAGGGTTGTCCATGTTGTGATTGAACTGATGTGCTTGTTCAAGCATAACTTTGTATCATGTCTAATTAACTTAAAAGAAATTCCTTCACTAAATGGCGGGCAATAAATTACACGGAAATTTGCGCCTGCAAAAAAGAATGAGAGGTATGGATTATAAGAAGAAGCAGAGGTCATAAGTGGAAAAGATCAAAAACCTTGGAAGTCTAGCCCTTTTGTCACTGGATCATAATAGCGGTAAGTCCTCAAGCAAAGCCCAGCTGCTATGAAGAAGTTTGGATGGTTACCGTATGTTGGCTCAGGAAGGTATACTGTGGACTGCAAAACAAATCAGATATTTGACATAAAACAATGTCTAATCATCATTAGAGCAAAGTGAAGATGACGATTTTGGAGAAACCGACATTTACCTGATAATAATATTTTGCTAAGAAATCGGCACCAATCCTCAATGAGCCAGTCCCAGACAAACATTGCACGGTGGTCACTCTATTTTCTTTAATTGCAGGGCTGTCATAAAGCATGTCATTATAGGTAAGCATGCCCATCTTCTCCCTCAACACAGATTCAAAATGGCGAAATTATGGGGTGAAATGCATTTTATATCCTTGATGATGTAGTGCAGACTTTGCACCCTTACTAAATGGAGCACTCTTCCAGGCTCAAGACTCTCTCTCTACCTTGCTCCCTCACTGCCCCCCCCCTCTCTAGTTTTTTTTAGTAATGCAAGGTATCCAAATTTTCTGACTGGACCAATTACCACAGATGCGTGGCCCTGTCCACATGCATCAGAGGTGACACTCCACTTGCAGGGCAGTCAGCACAACAAGGTTACTCTAGATGGAAGACACAGCGATGTGAACATGGATTAACCACTCAGGGCTTTCCTAAGCTCAACTTTCATTTGAGACAATCATCACCCGTGTCCATTTTCCATCTCTTGCATGTATTTGACATGTCTGTTAGAACTAAACATTCCCTTTATTATGGCCAAGCAATCCAACAGCTGAGATGAAATATCTTTTTCATGAACCCCCTCCCTCCCTCCCTCTCTCTCTCTCTCTCAGAATCTGTGTGAATGATATGGCTACCATATAGCATTGTGTGCTTCTAAATTCTAATAAGTAACTTTCCACTTTAGAGCCCAAAAATCACTGCAAACAAACGTACAGATGTAAACATCACAGGATGTAACAACTGCTGTAAAATCACAGTTAATATAGTCAATGCAATAAATCCAGGGGGCTAAGTGCTCGATCCCACAATGAAATAGGGTAAGATGCAATATTCTGAGAATTGATATTGTAATAAGTCAGTCCACTGCCATAAGCAAATACAATTATATAAGAATCGCAACACCATATTCTTGATAAGTGCATTGATATCGTGCAACTGGAAACAATATTAAGGAACCCATGGCAGAATCAAACCTTCATACCTGTCTGCACCAAATATTAGCTTAGCACTCAGTTCCCTAAATTCTGTCAGTCCAGTAATTGGCAAGTATTCTTTATTAGCGGACCTGAAAGATGTGCAAATAGTTGTTCACTTCCACACCATTGGATCATGAAAGATAAAGAAAATGCACCTTACTTGTCACTAAAAAGGAGCTCTTCTGCTTTTCTAACCACATTTAGAAGAAGAGGTTTGCCATCCTGTTTTGCCAATTATACAGACAACAAGAAACCAAAGTCCATTATGAACAGCATTTAATCTATTGCAGTCACAAAAGCACTGAATGGCATTAATGGTAGCTTGTCATGAGGACATCCAAATGACTAAAATTTTTAAGCAAACCCTCAACTTTCCCATTGAGAAAAGCCCTAATAACAATTTTATGACCACAGATTCATCAACAAGCGACAGAATATTGATTCTTTTTCACACCACACTTAAATGTAAAACATTAACATGACGCAAGAAAGACTCACCTCCGTCCTGTAAACACCCATACCCAAGTTCAGCTTCACTGGGCTGGGATCTTTACTGCATGCAATCATCACCTATTTTATCAAAGCAACAGCAAAGTTCTTCCATAAATTGAAAATAGTAGCAATATGCAGTAAAGTCAGCTTCAACACAACAAAAAACTACAATGGTCAGAAAGTAGATAAAGTAAAATGATGTTAAGAAACATAATGAATGCTCAATCTGGGTTTGTCTCTTAATTGGACAAATATCTAGTTAGTATGATAGCAAATGTTGGGGGACTGAATCTTGATACTGCCTCTTGTAGTTATCTCACGCATATTCATCCTAAAACTGTGTTTCAGATGCTCATCGATCTTTGAACAAACAAATAAAAGATCTATTTGATGTGGTTGAGTTCTAGACCTGCATGAAGCCAGTGCTTGTTGGGTTTAAGAGCTCCAATCATCATTTTGACAGCTTTGGACAAAGAATTATACCCATCAAATGACGCTCAGAAAAGTGACCATGAACAAGGAGTTCCCATTTACAGCCCATCCCACTCATTGAAGTTCACTCATTCATGGACATTTATAAAACGCAACTTTCTAGATTTTCAACCAAGCTAGACCTCACCTGATCTTAAAATATTTAGATATTAAACCTTGCCTCCATCTATCACTTCAAACTTTTAAAATAACTGACATAGGTCCACAAATCTTACGTTCAATCAGAGTAGAAGGTCTGAACACAAATCCTTCAGGACCCCTATTCGCCTCTCTTGCCATGTATCTTCAAGTTTTAGTCTTGGATCAAAGTTCAGTCCACTGGTGAGGAGCAATGTTTGAAAATTTAAATATTAGACCACACCCTCGTTTAACCGCTTAAGCTTTTAGAACAATTGACCGTAACTTACGCAAATTCCTACACTTGGATAGCATATCGACTGGATTTTGTTACGTTCACATCCTCCGTTTCACACCCAACACGAAACTTACTAGTGATTTTCCAGTTCCCGACACAATTCGAGCAATCCCGAGAAATTGGTAACCCATTGCCGAAGGCCAGCGAAACTTTCAGACAGCTAGAGAAAGAAGAAGACAGGTCCTCATTCCCATCTGTTTCTTTCACAGTGAGGTTCCACATCAAGTAAGCAGCCAATAAAGCAGCCAATATAACAAACAGCTGGCGTGCATCTCATGTTTAGCCGCATTGCGATGGCTACGAGAGCTTGAGAACCCAAAATCTCCCGAAACAAGCCACGAGCGGAGCGAAGCGAGGCGAATTGGGTCGCGTACCGCGTAAATTGGGATCTCGGGAGCTCGAGGCACGCGAGCGAAGGCGGACTCGTCGACCCGGCAATGCCGAGCCGCTGACGTCTCTTCGCGTCGGTCGGGATCGTTCTCCGGCTCCATTTTTCGCCCAGAAAGAGAGTGGGGCGCAGCAGAAACAGTGACGCCTTTTTCCCCGTAAGAACCGCGGATGTCCCCAGGTGGCAGGAGGTCGACGTCCGACCGTCCAAATTTAAAAATGAGTGGATAACGGCACAAATAATTGATGAATTTTCAAATTATCTAATAGGATAGCTTAAACTTTTGCATAATATAATATAATTTATGAATTTTTAATTTATTCAATATAGTATTGAGACTTTTGATTCATATCTAATGTAATATCTAAATTATATAAAAGTATTTAAAGTTATCATTCTATTAATTCAATATCAATGACGACTTTAATTTAGGTACTAAAATAAGCATATATTAAAAAATTCAGTGATGACATTACATATTAAAGAAGAGTTCATAGGTCATATTGAACAAACTAAAAAATTCATAAATCATATTGCATATTGAGCCAAAATTTAGTAACTATTTGTGTTATTTTCCAAAAAAATTGCATACGAAGACAACTCATTAAATAATATACCCTTTCACGATAAGAAAACATTTCCTTTTAATATTATATTAAATCATATATTTTGTAGGCTTTGTTTATTTTATGAAAAATAATTTTTTGAAAAATAATTTTTTGGATTGTCCAATGTTTGTTTTATGGAAAAACTAATCATGAAAAATGTTTTCTAAATACCACCTTCAAAAGTAAGGAAGATATTTTTTTTTTTTAAAATGGAAAACATTTTCCATCACTCCTTCCATCTTAACTTTCTTTCACCAAACTAATTTTCATTTTATATTATATTTTTCTTTTTTCTCATTCCTTCATTTTATTCTTTTTCATTGGCCTTGGCTAGTAACTAGTCACAACAACGGTTGGTGACTAGCCATAGGTGTGTTGGAGTCTCATCAGCTTGAGGCGATGGCCGATGACCGGCTAATGAAGAAGAAGAATAAAAGAAAATGAAAGGAAAATAATAAAAAATAACTGAACATTTGATTTTTAAAAATATAATAAAAATATTAAAAATGGGTGTACGAAGGAAAATATTTTCATTACCGAATAGAGAAAAATATTTTCAAATTCATTTTCAGATTTCAATCGGATCACAAAAAATATAATTATTTTTTGAAAAATTGCTTATTGAAAAATATTTTCTGAAAATACCATATTGCGAAACAAATGGACTCGTAAAATATGAATTTACTTTGCCTATGAAATGAAAAAAATTGACAAAGTCATCTTATTTTTTCCAATATTGACAATGCTAAAAGATATCAATAATTTCCACAACCATGTTCTTGAGATGTCTTGGTGCATTAGCTAAATATATTTAATTTCTAATACAATGATTATAGATGATATTAAAATGGTTATTACATTAAGAAAACTACAAAGTCTCTTGAATCGGTTAATTAACAAATCTCTCAAGTCTCTCTTCAATATAATAATTTCTTCTCACTAGCAGTATGCCATAATTATTCACACACATTTCAATTGATTTTGACAGCAATTTATCTATAGTCTTGAATTGGCATATAAAGTGAGGAGAAGATCATGCTTTTAAGGGATTGCAATCGCATTTTCTATTTCCAAAGAATGGCAGTGGATAACTACGATAGTAATAATTCTATTTTTATATTTTATTCATTTAAATTTGATTCCTTTTCTATCTAATAAAAAATTTCAAGTTTCCAAACATGTCTTTCTATCTTCTATATATTAAGGTAAAACATTCAATTGGCTCATTTTTCCCGTTCCAAAACTACCCTCCATAAAATGATAAGAAAAATATATCAAAATTTCTATCCACAGCTCAATATTCACCTGCTCCACTAGAACGGTGACGTCAGCTATCCGAATTATCCACTCTGGCTCATTTCCTCTGCTAAAAAAAACAAATCATCTTTCCCCCATTCGAGACAATTACATAATTATTCAATTTTTCGTGCGCATGCAGTGCACGCGCAGCTCTAATGCACACGTAGCACAATTTGTTTCTACCGTGTAGTTATCATAGATAGTACCTTGGGTTAATGTTACAAAAATATTTTTGCAATAAATTTATTTTTTATTGGTTTTCGTTAAATTAGATTAATATTATAAAAAATCATAAATTTATATACTCATGAGAAATGAAATGTAAAATTCCAAACTAATAAACCTATCAATTGTCACATTTTATCTAACTCAAATTTTAATGAAAACTAATTAATGACAAATTCATCACATGTATACCAATTAATGATTAATTTGAGCTAAATTTGTCACAATTATATTAATTTAGAGTTTTTCATATAGTATTAATTCTAATTTTTTTCATAATTAAACTATTCAAATATTCAGTGCGGGCCCGAAAGCAGGTCTTTAAAAGGTTCTAACTACTAGAAAAGTCTGGATATAAGCCAGAATCCGGGCTTAGAAAAAGATACCAACCCCATTGGTTACCCCGTCCAAAACCCCTTTACGGGGTTTGGGGGCCAGCTATGAAGGAACTCTACCGCCATCGTACGTAGTATAAGGGGGTGCCGGCATCTCCTAATGATTAGTCCTTCTTCACATGTATACCGGTTTATGATTAATTTGAGGTAAATTTGTCACAATTATATCAATTTAAATTTTTCATATAGTATTAATTCTAATTTTTTTCATAATTAAACTATTAATATTCAGTGACGAAAGCAATAATTAGTATTTTTTTAATTGCCGATTCCTTTGCATATCCGCGCATATTTTCCTAGCTTTAAGCAAAAAAAAAAAAAGACAAGAAACCCGCATAATTAACTACGCCGCGAGACCACGCGAACCCTGTCGCTTTGCGCAGCACCCATGCCCGCTTGGGCGATCCGCAACGCAAAAAAAAAAAGAAACAAAAAGAATTAAAAAAGCTACGTGTGCACGCACTGACCGTCCGATGCAAAAAGTCGGCCAAATCAACGGCCCTCGACAGAGTAAACCCCTGTACAGGGACCGCGCCGGGACACGTGGCGGTGCGGCATTCGTCCCCCTCCTTTGAACGCTGTACCGAGGTGGAGCAGTTCGAAAACCAAAAAAGGAAAAAAAAAGTGGGGGGTGGGGGGAGCAGAAAAAGAAGAAGAACAAATAAAAAAGAAAAAGGAAAAAAATCATTCCTCAACGGAAGGTAAAGAAAAGCTCGCGATCTCACGGGGCGACGCAGAGACCGAGAGAGAGAGAGAGAGAGAGAGAGAGGGTTGAAGACGACGGCGGTGACGACGGCGGCGATTCTGCCCGGAGGTTGCTCGGATAGAGGCCGAGGGTCGCCGTATTGGGCCGCGATCCGCCGGAGTTTGTTTTGCTTTTGAGTTTTTCTATTTTTTAAATTTTTAAATTTTTTTCCTGACGAGCTTGGGGATCGGTCGCCGTCGCCGATCGGGCGGGTTCGATTGGGCCATTGCTGCTGCCGCCGCCGCTGTTGCCGCCGCGATGGTGAACTCTATGGTGGAGCGGGCCACGACCGACATGCTCATCGGGCCGGATTGGGCGATGAACATTGAGATCTGCGACATCCTCAATCACGACCCCGGGTAAGACCCCCGCTGCGCGACTAGTCTCGCCGTCGTCGTGTTGTTGCCGGAGCATTCTCTGGTGCTGCTGCTCTTTTCTGCTGTGTTCGATCGAATTCCGCCGGAGCAGGAATTCGATCAAATAGTTATTTTGGTTGTCGGGAAAAGTTAGTGCGGAAAGGATTTTGCCTGTAGTTGGGGGTGTTTATTGTGCCGGTACGGAATATTTGAATCTCCATGCTTGGGTGTCTTAGTTGGATGGATGGAGTGAGATCAATTTCGCGTGGGGATCGCAATGGAAGAGCTCGGAAGCGATCGGTTCTTTGTAGTTGTTTTTTGCTTATTTGATCGAGTAGCTGTGGAAGTAGTTTCGGATGGTCAAGAGGTTGGACAATAGTTATTTGGTTTTCGAGAGGAGTTTGTGTAAAAGGAATTATAAAGTTCGTGAACGTTAGATTTAGTGAAAGTGACTTATTTTTATGTCTCAACCCAAAGTCTCAGTTGAATGGACGAGAAAATCGATTCGATTTAGCTCAGTGGGTTTGATGGAGAGGAAAAGGTTGTTTAGGATGCTTTACTCTTCCTACCGGCCAGAAAGCTGGAAAACTGTCTTTGTGGGGCTTCCCTGGATTTTTATGTGAATCTCGGTGCGAGGAACCATTAAAAGCTTGCTGTTATTATCAGGGAAACCAAAGATTATTAATCATGATGAGTTGCATACCTAATTGACATGTAATGAAGAGTTCGTAACATTTTCTGATTGCTTCTGCAACAGACATCCACAATGACTCCAAGTTTCCATTGTTCCACTCTACAAGGCCTGGTTACAGGTTCTCAAATAAAGCCCCTTACTACTTTTGATTGGACCTGTTTTGGTCCCTTTCTAAGACCTGGCCACTTGTATCTAGCTACTTTGTGAAGAAACTGAGATTGCTCAAGCCACAGAGGTTTAGGCTATTCATGGGAAAGTTTATGGGATTTTGAGACATTGGATTTTCCCGAGTCATTGCTATTCAAACTTAATCGATCATTGTCAGGGTTAATGTTTATGAAACTAGGAAGATGTTGACGTTGTAAATCATACGGACTTGTGCTTTATATAATAAGTGTCAAAATCATAAAGGTCAAATGTGATTGTGATGGGATGGTTTAATTTTGAATTGATTAAGCAGTCTAGTGAATTTGCTTGGAATTTTTCTTTTCATCTAGAAGGTGAAAACAATAAATGGTAAGAAAGCAAAATGTAGATGAATATTTTATGGCATAGTGATAAAACTGTAGCTGGTGATAAATAAATTGAACTACGGATTGGGCTTTCCTCTTCAAAATTATTAGCCAAGGTTCTGATATTAACCATTGCAGCGTGCTTTGAGTTTTATCTTTCGGGGTTTCCTTTGGGTTGGGGATGGGGGTCCGGTTCAAAATCTTTGAGTTGAGAAGCTTCTCATCTAATATTGATTTTTGAATTTTTCTTAATTACGAGGGTTCTGAGAACCTTGTTATCCTTCAAAGTCTTAAGTATTTCAACACCTCTTACTTTTGCTAAACATTACGGCTCTGTTTGGGGAATTGGGGAGAATGAATATTTGGATAGAAAATTTTGAAAATTGTTAAATTCTTGTGAGAAGGGAAAGAAGGGAAACTATTACCCTTTTCCTTCCCTTTACCTTCTCCTAGGGTCAGCCACCCATAGCTTAAAGGACTTATAGGGCCAGATTTTAAGTTTAATTATGTTTGCACTCTTGGTTGCAATATCCTCCAAATTTTAACTTCCCCTACCCCTAATATGTATTATTTGCTTTCTTTCTGTTTGGTTCTATTAAACTCAGTAATTGACATAGATTAAGTCTATACAGAGACTTTCTGCCTGACTTCTTTTCCTCAGTATTGAAATTTTAACAAGCTTCCCTTGTTCGAAAAATCTTTACTCAGTCCTTGTTGACTGCACGAGTTCACTGGTTGCAGGCAAGCTAAGGATGTAGTTAAAGGCATAAAGAAGCGTCTTGGAAGCAAGAATCCTAAGGTTCAACTGCTCGCTTTAACGGTAGGTTTTGCAAATTTTGGTTTACTTTTGCAAGCACAATGGACTTCTGTTTTCATTGCGAATGCGCTTGTGTTATCGTTGTGGTTTTTGAAGCAATATAGTAGTGATAAGGTGTTGGCCCCATTTTGGCTCTGAGGAAATGTTTGGTAGTGGGCAAATAGATACATTTAACTAATACAAGTATAAGGGCACAAACGTATGTAAGTGCAAGAAGGGATATTATCAACTATTAAGGAGATGAAAGAATGTTGAAAAAAGTGGATAAGTGGTTATTTAAGAGGAGATCAGTGGGATATTTGCTCATGTTCAACGATTGTGGTGACCTTATGACTAAAAAACTGAACTTCTCACAAGGAGCAAATTATGGGATTACAGTTCAATTTGATATTAAAAAGCGGCTCACAAGTTATTAGTGAATGTAGAGATATAACAAAAGGTTCTATGTGGGTATGTCTTTTGTGATTTCGAGGTGCAATGCCTCGTGATGCTTATATCAGGAAATAATTACTCATCGAGTTTCTTAGAGTATATTTGAAGATCCATGTTCTGTTGTAGCTTAGAAACAGTAGATATGAGAGGCAGAAGCCAGTCAAACAAGAATCATGAGCCACCCGAAGCAGTCTAATAGTTTTAAATACTGAAAAAGGTCCAGAGTATGAGAATATGCTTGTAATAATTTGGGAATTTTTTTTTCATGCTAATTCTGTGTCCCATGTTTGGTTCACTGAACTGAAGATTCTTTAGAGTTTTTAAATATTGCGGATGAACTTATTTTGTTCTAAAAGCACTGTCTATAATCTGATATATCTGCCGTAGAATTTTCATATATTAGTGTTTTATTTGATACTATGAAATCTTGTCATTGAGTGTATAGGCGATGTGGTAACCTTGTTTGCTTTGTGCAATATGTTTCTATTCAGTTGCAGGAAGGAGATTTTAGTAAGGGGAGCAGTTTACATTATTCTGTTGTATTGACTGAGAATTGCATTTTCATACCTTCACCTTCTTTTCTTTGGAAAAGTTTGTTCATTTTATGAAGTTGAATTGACTTGCATATTGTATGGATAAGAACTCTGCCTAGGTCCATTACGAATTCTTTTTCCTGGATTAAATGCTTGTTATATCTTTGTCTAATGCAGATCAGTTGGGTTTTTTTGTCTTATAGTTATTGGAGACAATTATAAAGAATTGTGGAGACATTGTCCATATGCATGTAGCTGAGAGAGATGTTCTTCATGAGATGGTGAAAATAGTGAAGAAGAAGGTAAGAAATTTTAATGCATTTGGATGCTGAAAGGTATTTGGTGGCTGAAACTTCATGGTATTCCTGATTCTTCAGCCCGATATCCATGTCAAAGAGAAGATACTGATCTTGATAGATACTTGGCAAGAAGCTTTTGGAGGACCAAGGGCTAGATATCCTCAATACTATGCTGCCTACCAGGAGTTGCTGGTATTTATTTTTCCTGCTCTTGGGAACAGACCTGTTTTATTTGTGATTTGGATGATTTATTTAGGTCTTGACAGTACTATACCATTTACCTTTTACAGTTGTTGGTTGTTATGTTATTTTAGTTATTATTCACTAAGTCCACTCATTTTCATACAGCGAGCAGGAGCAGTGTTCCCTCAGAGAGCAGAGGGTTCTGCACCGGTTTTTACACCTCTACAGACACAACCGCTTTCAGCATACCCGCAAAATATCCGCAATGCTGATTTCCGGCCGGAGCCATCTGAGTCTTCTGCTGAGTCTGAGTTCCCCACATTAAGGTGCATTTATACGTAGAAATGCTGATACCTTTTCTCTTGTCTTTCAAAAATTTTCATTTCTTACAGATTTATGTCAAAAGAATTTTAAACCTGCTGCTTGTATTTCATTACTGTGTGGAACTTAACGTTCGTCTTTACTTGTAAGTGGCAAATCTGTTCTTTGTAAGACAAGAGTTTGTTTGGTAAGACTTTTGTTGGGTACTTTTTATTTTCTTTAATTCTGTGGCTTACTCAATTTGACTTTTGTCAATGTGATGCACCTGAATTTTTTCAAAATATGCAAATATTGACACGTAATTTGCATATAATAATTTTTCTTTTTCAAGCAAATTCAAACAACTCACTAATGTCCTCTAGCTTGTATGTATCATAGAGGTCCCATCTTTGTGATCCTTAGACAGTCTGTATTGTTGAAAGGAACACTTTGATTATTGTTTTATGTACTCTTTTAGTGCACTGATGATTAAAGGATTGTAGCCCTAGGCATATGGGATAATTTAGTTTATCCTGTTAAGAGGACATTTTTGCAGCACCTTGCTTCTTTCATATACTTTGAGGTTCTTGAGGCATAACTTAATGTTCTTGTGTAGCTTGACAGAAATACAGAATGCACGGGGCATCATGGATGTGCTTGCGGAAATGCTGAATGCCATAGATCCTGGGAATAAGGAGGTATATTTTTCAATTTGTGATGCTTAATTTAGGATGTATTTTTATGCATCAAGCAGTTGAATTAGTGGGGACTGATAGTATCTTATTGAAATGATGTAAGGTTGAAGTTCACTCTTTTTTTTTTTTTTTTTTTTAATTTTTTCCATTCATTTGGAAACCATCCCGTGGTGTTTCTATTGCAGTTACAGTTGTTATCTTATTGGCCTTTTTTTTTTTTTTTTTTTTTTTTTTTTTTTTTAAATTTTTTTATCTGCAGGGGCTTAGGCAGGAGGTCATTGTTGACTTGGTAGACCAGTGCCGTACCTACAAACAGAGAGTGGTGCACCTTGTAAATTCAACATCGTAAGGCTCATATGCCCTTTTTCCTGAATGTATTTTGATGCTTATCATCTTCTCCAGCTTTCCTTTTTTGTGTTTAAATACTCTTGCTACCATGTCCATAGGTGGGTCATTTTAGCGGTTGTCATTTTTTCTTTTTTGTTGGTGAAGAGGAAACCTTTATATACATTTTCTTTGCTTATAAGACTAGTTCCAGGATGAGCACTATAGACGCAGTGGCAGATTCATGATGTTGGCATGAGACAGAGTGAACTCTTTCACTCTTCCTCAAGATAAAAAATGCTTTTCATATGGTTTGTACTGGACTATTTTACGTATGTGCCATTACTTGGTTGCTGCCTCTGTATTATGTGATGTTCGATAGTTTTAACTCCGTTTTTTAATAAATTGTTCTGTATTTCATCTAACTCGTGTGGATATGAAGTTTTGTTTTATCTGGTGAAAAGGACACTATAGTAGACAATTGCTTGACTGATTTCTTATTCTTAATGACCTAGGTTAGTTTAGCTAAAATCAGTGTGTTCGTATTGCCCTGTTGCTTTCTTTGATATTTCATCTGATTGCTATCTTTGTGGTGCAACTTGTCCATTTCAGTAGCTTAATGGGCATATAGCATGTTGCTAGATGAAGGGTCAAGAATTTAGAGTTATTTTGTTAGGTATGGAGAAGATTGTGTGTCGTACTTGTTGCATTGGAGCTGGGGGATTTATAATTACTTATATGGAGGAAGTCATGTATGCTACAAATTTAAGGGGTTTATGGATCTGATACAGAAAGGGAAAAAGAAAAGAAAAGAAAAGAAGAAGTTACTTTCATCTAACTAATAACTTGCACTTGTATCTAATTTATAAGCACAAGTGCAGATGATTTCTGTGTGGTTTCTTATTTTCATCCACTAACTTGTAGTTTTATAGGGTATAGTAAGGTGAGGATAGATGTGCCAACAGTTGCGTTAGTACCAAGCTTGTGAAAGGCTAACTGTGAGATATCTTGTCTGAATACTCAGGGGAGGAAATAAAGATCAAAGAAAAGAAACTCACTTATCTGACAGGAATTGTTCACAACCAGTAAAAGAATGAATTGGCGCAGCTAAGAAGATGAGAATTATAAATAAAGTACAATTGCATTAACTAACAACAGTTGATCTTCCTGAATTTGAGTGAAATTTAAAAGAAAAATTCCCTAGGGGGCTGCCAAACTAGAAAGAAGTTCTTAGTTAACGTTATTTTCTTTATGTCGGGGTTGGTTGAGGTGAGTTTATATCCCCAGCTCTCTCTCTCTCCAGGGTAATTCCATAACTCATAGATGTGGAACTTCTTTCTAGTAGTCATTAGAAATGCACATGCTAAATTTCATAAGAAGGGATGGCTTATTAGTTCCAACTTGATCTTGTAATCCAGGGATGAATCACTTCTAAGTCAAGGATTAGCTTTGAATGATGACTTGCAGCGTGTACTTGCCAAGCATGAAGTCATTGCTTCTGGAACTTCAGTTCAGGCTGAGAAAACCCCAGTGGAACCTTCTCGCTCCACGACAGATGTCAAAGGTCCTCTACTTGATATTGGAGAGAACAGCAAAAAGCCTGATGAAAGGTAATTGGTTCATTAGTCATGATTGCAATATATAAACCCCAAATACTTGTTATGTGGAAAATATGAAGTTCAGCTGAAGTCTGTGAACTGGGCAGTGCTACTCTTATGATAAGTTGATCTGGATAATTTTCACTAATTTTCTGCTGTTTGGTAAAACTTGGTGGATATTTATACATTTAGGCTCTGTTTGTTTCGTGGAAAATGACCGTTTATATTGTTCATAAAAATGAATATAGGCTTTGTTTGTTTCGTGGAAAATGACCGTTTATATTGTTCATAAAAATGAATGAACGAAAAATATTTTCATAGTCCATGAAAATATTTAGACATAAATTGTTGTTGACAATGAGAACATTTTCTGTTGACTAATTATGTTAAGCAATACAAGCTATTGTTTTAATGAAAATGTTTTCCAAATGAGGCATTTTCCACGAAGCAAACATAGCAGAAGTTTTCCATCTATCGTTTGATCCTGCAGTTGTTAAGAGCTTGTCTGGTGCAACTTTTTCACAGCAGATTTGACGGTGAAAAAAGTGTGTTTGCAGCTTTTATGAGCTGTTTGGCAAATTCTTCAGCTGCAGTACCCTCAAAATTACAGCAGTTTTAACTGTTTTGAGAAAACTGCCTTACCCAAATTTGAAAAGTACATGAAAGAATTCGGATTTACTATAATAGAATATAAAATGAAGTTATCACGACTTCACACAAATTCTATTCTAATGGAAAAGAGTTACGTGGTTGAGTAGGACCATTTAATTTACAGACGTTGTAAAAATATTGTATTTTGTTATTTATTATTTTTTTTTCTATCTTATGAAAATTAATATGAATATTATACTTGTTCTTGTGGATGTGATACTATATAATCACTCATTGATAATTGACATGTTATATCATTAATAGACTAATAATAAGATACAAAATAAGCTACACGTTCAGTAAACACCCAGGAGAGGAAAGTAAAACTGAAAATCATGTACATGTGTATTTTACCTAAAAGTACCAGTAATTTACTATTAGAGGATCGGTGATGATCTTGATTTAAATTTTTAACTATTGAGCACAAGTTTCTGGCCAATTGAGCAATAAGAATTGGAATTTTCTGCAGATCGACATCAAGTGCTGGTACAGGGTCTACGTTAAATCAGTTGCTGCTTCCCGCTCCCTCCTCCTCTAACGGCACTGCTGCTCCAGCTAAACTTGATCCAAAAATGGACCTTCTCAGTGGAGAGGACTACAGCTCTCCAAAGGCAGATAATTCACTAGCACTTGTGTCTGTTGGACAACCACAGTCAACTGCATCTCAGTCGCAGCAGAATGCGCTTGTTCTTTTTGATGTGTTTTCGGATAGTAACAACCAGCCCAATACCATCAATACCCAGAGTGGCTATTCAACTACACAAAGCAATCCTTCTCCTCAATTCCAGCAGCAGCAGAATCTGCAAGCTCCACAACTCGGAGTTTATGCTAATGGCAACATGCCAAACATGGGATCGAACCAGCATGATCAATTACCTTATTCTCAAAACTCTGTTCCTGTTTGGAATGGCCATACTGTGCAGCAGCAACAGCCTCCCTCTCCTGTCTATGGTGCTTTTCTGCTTCTTCATCAGTACCTGAGCTTACTTTCTTAATGATGCCTTATTTTGTCTGTCGGCTTGTACTGTACAACCTTATTTGTTACATACTAGGGGCATGCTTGGTATCCTTTTACAGATTACTGATATGCTATGAGTCTTAACTCCTTTTGGCGAGGGTTGGACCTCTTCTTTGTGGACATACCTGAACTCCTAACAATCTTACAGCCTGTTGAGCTTACAGTTTTGTGGGTGTTTTGCAGGTGCTCAAACTAGTGATGTGCTACCACCACCCCCTTGGGAAGCTCAGTCAGTGGAAAACAGTCAAGTGATGGGCTCTCAGTACCCCCAACCAATGCAAGGGTCGCAGGTGGTCATCCCACATGCACAGCCTGCACCAAGTGGATTGCATCCCCAGGCATCTTATCCAATGGGAAATGAGCAAGCAATGGGCATGTACATGCAACCAGCTGCAGGTGGCCACATGCCATTACTGAATAACCAGGTTGGTCCGACAAACCAAATGGTAGGACTACCACCTCAGCCCATCCAAGGAGGTCCTTATATGGGGATGGTTCCTCAGACGATGCAAGTAGGTCAGATGGCTTATATGTATCCCCAGCAAATGTATGGCAGCCAGGTCGCAGCCTATGGCTATGGCCAACAAGGTGCTCAGTACCTTGACCAGCGGATGTATGGGCTATCGGTTAGAGATGACAGTAGCTTAAGGAACTCTTCATACCAGGTGTCCACTTCATCGTATGTGCCGCCCATGAAGCCTTCAAAGCCAGAGGACAAGCTATTTGGAGATCTCGTTGATATGGCTAAAGTGAAATCGTCTGCAAAATCTACTCCAGGCAGAGCTGGTAGCATGTAGCATTAGTATTTGCCAACCACGTTTTGCTTGTTGAGCTGATTTCTTTTGGTTTTCTTATTTCAAATTTTTCTATTATACATATTTGGCAGTTTCTTCTGTTTGTGGCCGTGTATTGGCACTGCTTGTTTGGCATTGAGATCATGTACATTCTTTGTAAAGGGAAAGAAAAGGAAATCTCCTCGGCCTTTTATCTCTTATCGGGGCAGAACCGTTAATAAGTGCACGTCATTAAGTTGATATAATTCTTATAGAATTTCGTAGTTAGAGTTGGTGCTACAGCAGATTTTTATGAGAATTAGAGTGTGCTGAGAGAAGAATTTGTCAGAATGATACCAGGATTTTCAATCTAGCATGATTATTGGCTTTTGATTTTGAGCATACCGTCATCGCAATGGGCTCTCTTATTTCCAGAAGATGTACTTGTTAGTGAAGATTGGATGAGTGAGTTTGTATAGGTGTGTGTACATTAGAGGAACTCTTCTTCAGTAGGGGAAACTAAGTCTTGCTGTTCTGATCTCATTTTCGTGAAATGTAAATTGCTTGGCTTTTGGTGGTGTTCATATTATGCTATACTTGGTATCATCGCTATATTTGTAGAATGTTTTGGCCGAAAGTTAAGCTCCGTCGTTTTTCTTAGATTTTATGTAATCTTGGATTTAGCAAATTCTCAGCAAAGTTTACGGTACAAGAGCTTTGCTGGGGTGGCTGTCTATTTTTTTTTTTTAATTGCCCTAAAAGGAAACAGTGATGCTTTTTTCCATCAATGATGCTTCGAACTTTCATAATTGTCGCTTGATAGACCTCCTAGATTGACCCCATGACATTCACTTCAAGATGAGGGGTGATTCTCCCATGATCAGAGCAGGGACTGACTTCATTGCAGAGGTGACCTTTTCTTCTCGTTTTTGCTTTCACGACCAGGTACGAGGAGAATGACTTCATAGCGATTCACGGTACAAAGATCCTGAGAGCGTTTGGATGAAACCATTGCGCAAACGGAGTGAAGACATTAAAGTACCTAAAGATGCTCCGGCAACGGCGATGCTTCAAGGGAGATTCTCACATGCGCCCGATAACGCAAAGCATCGGATTCGATGAGTCTCGCATGAGGCTCGCATGCTCTATGGTTCATATGTGCTGGGGGTGCATCGGGTGTATGATGCAAAAATGGCCCGTGATGCGAAGACGAGAAACGAAATACTTTACCCGTGAAGGAGATATATTTTTTGGTCAGACCGAGAAGGAGATATTAACGATTAGAATCTTGACGTTTTTTTAATTCAACAGGTTAGCCAAATTTTAAGTACGCAAGTGCCCAAATATGCATGGTGACAACGCCTTGTTTAATGAAAATTACGTTAAATAAAGATCTATTATCAGGCTCAATTACAAGTTTCACCAATTGAGTCACATGTACAACATATTCATACCTAATGATTTTCCACAAAATGGTGATGAAAGGTTGTGTTTGATTATGAAACATTTAAAATTAAAAATAAGTTGAATGACTTTCTTAAAATAAGTTAAATGATTTTCTTGTTTATAATTGAAAAGCACTAATAAACATATTCAAAGGGCATATAGAGTGCTGCTAGGATTCAAGTATTTTTACCTTCGTTTATTATTTTTATATTTTTTTATGCCACATTATCGTTGTTTGGGCGAGGTTGAGCCTTGCCGGTGGCCTCACGAGGCCTCGCCTGGCCACCGAGGCCACTGACGAGGCTTGCCTGGCCACTAAGGCCACCAGCGAGGCTCGGCCTCGCCTAGATCTAGTGAGGCCGAGCCTTGCGGTGGATTGGCGAGGCTCTTGCGAGCTCATCGACCCTTGTGGTGGCTTGGCGAGGCTTCGGCAAGCTTGCTGGAACACGCCCGGCTGGTCGTTGGCGACTAGCCACAAAGGGAAAGAAGGAAAAAAAAAAAAAAAAAAAAAAAAAAAAAAAAAGGAAAAAGGGAAAATATAATAAAAAGTATTGAAAAACTAAAAGAAACAAAAAAATTATACAAGTTTACCAAATGTATTTCTATTCATGAAATAGAAAATTTTTGCGATTACCAAACGCGTTCTTATACTCGAAATTATTTTTGGGAACATACACAAAAAAGAAAATATTTCTATTAAAAAATTGTTCCTTAGAATAAAACGTTACCAAATGCATCCTAAATTGCCAACTTGGGGCCCTCATTTGATACAATGTGCACTTCGAACCCTCTTTTGAGAATATGGCTACAATTTGAATCCTTATTTGAAAATTTCCTATTTTTTTTCTATTTAGTTATTTTTCTTTCCTTTTTCTATTTTTTTTTCTTTCTTTGACCCTTCCCTTCACTAGCCATGGTGGAGGTCGATGGATTTGGGTGAGGGCCACCTCGCGGCGAGGGCCGTGCTTGCCAATGTTGGGCGAAGGTTACTATCGTTGGATTTGATAAAGAATGCCCTTGCCACCCTTGCTTGAGGTAGGTGACCTCCTCCATCGGCCATCAGATGGTGATAGCCGGGGGAGGGAAGAGAAAAAGGAAAAAAGAAAAGAAAAGGAAAAAGAAAAAGATATAAAAAATATATAGTTACAAAATTTTTTACTGAAATACCCTTTCTTCGTTGGCCGAAATAGTCACCAGCTAGCCAAAGGATCTTATTTAAGACAATTTGACCGCTTTGGGTTTTTATTTGAGACGATTTGATCATTTCAGACCATTATTTGAGAAAATGATGATACTTCAAATTTTTATTTAAAATTTTTCTTGCGTCTTAATTTCATTACAACTCATTTTAACTCCACCCTCAAAGGAAGAAAATATCCTCTAACCACGACCAAGAATTTATGGTGTAATGTCATCGGTGGTACCTGTTATTGACAGCTAACTGTTTTGCCCCAACGTCTCCTTCTCATTGTAAATTCACCGGTAAATCGGAATCTAACCCCTAAGCAAACTCATCTATAATGTATGCCTCGACTTCTCATTTCTTTAGTTTTCAGAAACTAGGGTCACTTTTTACTTAAAATAGGACGTCCGCATGGAATATTAAATTAGGTAAGATCGCGAATTTTTGTGAACCAGCACATTGTGTTGCTCCAGGCCAAACCCACACGCCCGGCCTCACCCACCTTACGGGAAATGGCACGGATGTATGCCATAGAAGGACCACTCCAAGCAACGATAGAATGAAGACATTCATGGAAGGTGAGCACGACCAAGATCACTCGAGGTTAGGAAATGTTTCAATGAATTGCATAATTCTCTTCGCAACAATGAAAATATGATTCTTTAGGATTAGATCGGTATCGAGCACACATACATACGTTGTGCATTCTATATCCGGCCTAGATGCAATCAAGGGGAGGAGCGAACCTAGCATGCTTCTATGCAACTTTGGGTCTACAGGTTTACTCTTTTGATATTTGTTCAGCTTGGTAGAATGAGGCATGGATGTGTCCATCCTCTTCTAATTCTCTATACCGAATTTATTTACAAGTTCCTGAGTATATTTTTCTTGGTGAATGAAGGTCCCAGCCTCGGTTTAAATTCATTTTGCATTACCTTTGCAAAATCCATGCACAGAATCTCATTAGTAGAAATTTTGCATTTCATATACTTCCATAATTTTTTTTTCGTTTTAGAATTACTATTTCATATTACTGTGTATTGTCATTGTCGTCATCATCGTCATCATAATCATCATCATCATTTTCCCGTTTGATTCTACTAAGATAAAAAACAAAAATCATTTGGTTGCGATGCAATATTATATGACATTATAATTGGCCAAAGTCATGATAATGTAGTATAGTTGGTTCTGAATATCTATCACTAGTGACAAACAACTTTGACTAGTATATGCACGTTAGTTTATGCTAATCCCTGTCAATGAGCTGTTAGAAAGGCACCCTTCTTTACATTATTCTAACGTCAATTTGCAAACATCTATAGTACAATTTTCTAACTACCTTTGTCGTCTGTATCCTCGCTTTGCATTGAGGCATCTTCAAGCTGCATCTTTCTTTCTATCCTGTAGACACACATCGGTATCCCAACTGAGAGGCATTTTCAAGTGGCATCTTAGACAAAAATGTATGATTTAGAAAATATTTAAAAAAAAAAGATAAATCACATCACTTGAAATGATTAGTTAATAATTATTTTATTAATGGCAATAATTTATATCTAAGTGAAACAATTCGTTGATTTTAAGAAAATATTTCCAAATCATTTATTTTATGCGAAACAAATAAAGCCTCATTTTTTCCTACAGTTTGCTTCATTTATATTTACTATTTAATGTTTAATCTTCTACGCATCTCCTCATTCATTTCTTTCATGACGAACCCTGTAGCCAGTAAATCATCGTACTCATGAACTACAACGTCCACTATATTATCATCCCTCTCTCTCTCTTTTTGGGTTCGGAAATTGAGACAGTGTCTTAAACAGGTAAACAAAACTGATTCTACTTAGGAAACGAACAAAAGCCATTTGGTAATGATGCGATATTATATAACAACATAATTGGTCAAAGTCATATTATTGTAGTGGAGTTGGTTCCTAATATCCAATCACTGACAAACATGTAACCAGTAGGCAGTATGCCAAACTCCTAAAAATTGCCACCATCAATAGGCATTGCTAAAACAAATCAATAGCACCTGTTTCAACTTAACCTGCGTCAACTAGCCAACATAATGGAGAAAACCAAATGAAGCTGATGTGACCCTTCAGCAATCGAGAAATTAGACTGCAACTTCGTTTGCTAATCACCATCGAAAGAGCTATAAGAAAGGTACCCTTTTTTCACATTATTCTAACGACAATTTGCTTGGCATACATACAGACAGAAGAAGTGCTTCGAATCATTGCTATTTGACTCGGATCTGTTCTAAAAAAGTGATTTCAAATTGTTTGTTGACACGAACAAAATCAGGGAAAACCTCTGAAATTATTTCAATATTGGATCTCAGACATATAATAGTTTCGAATCAAATCTCTTTAGAAAAGAGATCTTTTGTCTCATGGTAGCCTGCTCCAATCCACTTACGAAACTTTCGTTATTGGGTTAGCCATACACTTCACATGTTTCTAGCGATTCACATGGTATCATCAAATGATATAAGTCTTAGATAAGAATCTACAACGCACTAGAACGCCATTGTTGACGATCCTTTACTCCGACAGCATCTAGGGTTCCTCGAACAATGTGATATCTCACACCGGGTAAATCCTTAACCCTTCCCCCGCTTACTAAGACTACATAATGTTCTTGTGAATTATGGCCAATACTAGGTATATAAGCAGTGATTTCAAATCCAGAGGTTAATCTTACTCTGGCAACTTTACGTAAGGTAGAGTTTGGTTTTTTGGGGGCGATACTTGAAAAGTTGACAGATAAGTCACCCGTACCGCCACTCTACAAAACCGTACATGAGATTTTCACCTCATACGGCTCCTCGTTCAATTCTTTCGAAGTCATTGGGTCCTTTTCCTCGTTCGAGAATCTCCTCCCTTCTTCCATTCCATCCCGAAGAGTAACTAGGACCAATTCAGTTACGTTTTCATGTTCCAATTGAACACTTTCCATTTTGGATTATTCTCAAAGGAGAAGATTCTTCTTTTTACCAAACATCTGTGGATCCAATCACAATCTTATAATAAGAACAAGAGATCTTTCTCGATCAATCTCCTTGCCCCTCATTCTTCGAGAATTAGAAAGATCCTTTTCAAGTTTGAATTTGTTCATTTGAAATTTGGGTTCTTCTACTTCATTTTTATTTACTTATTTTTATTATTATTTTTCCCTCTCTCTTTATTTTTTTTATTTTTTTATTTCTGTTCTTTTTTGATTTCTTTTTTTTATTCCCTTCCATCATTCCTTAAGTCCCATATGTTTGATCCCGTAGAATCGACCCGTTTTCTCATTGAGCGAAGGGTACAAAAGATTGATTTTTCGTTCAAAAGTACTATGTGAGTGAAATCTTCCGTTTTTTCCTCTTTCTCTATCCCTATCCCATAGGTACATCATTTGAATCAATAGAGAACCTCTTCTTTTGTATCTGTATGAATCGATATTATTCCATTCCAATTCCTTCCCGATACCTCCCAAGGAAAATCCCAAATTGGATTCCAAATTGACGGGTTAGTGTGAGCTTATCCATGCAGTTATGCACTCTTCGAATAGGAATCCATTTTCTGAAAGATCCTAGCTTTCGTGCTTTGGTGGGTCTCCGAGATCCTTTCGATGACCTATGTCTGTATGTATGCTTGGCATCAAGGCATCTTTCTTTCCTCCTGTAGAACGCAACTTATGTACCGCAATTGAAAGGAATATCCCCTATTAAATGAAAAATTGCATTTCATTTTTTTCTAAAATGTATTTGATTTTAGGTTAATCCCATAAAACACTTAAAACTAGTACATTTATGACAAATTTACCCAAACTAATTTTTTTACTATCAAAAATCAAATTAGTACATCTGTGACAAATGAATGACAAAACACAAACTGGTACACCCATCAATTATCATGTGTTGTCTAAGTCAGCAATTTGATAGTAAAATTCAATGAAACTAATGGAAGGTAGATTTGTCACGGATGTATTAGTTTGGGGTTTTTTTTTCATGATATTAATCTTTTCTTTTGAATGTTGTTATTATATGCATCTTCTTGTTTATTTTTTCACAACGAAGCACATAACCAGTACACCGTCATCTTAACGAACTACGACGTCTACCGTATTATCACATCTCATTTTTTTCCATCTGTGATTTGAGGTTGTGATGCAGTATTATATATAACAATGTAATTAGTCTAGGTCATGATATTATAGTATAGTTGGTTCATAATCTCCAATCACTAATAACATACAACTTTAACGAGTATCGCTCGTAAGGTTTTCTTTTATGTGTTTGTATTAATAGGAAAAAGAAAGTCAAGTGACGTGTGCCTGATCCCAAATTCCATTCAAAGCTTCTGGTGTTCTCTCAACAAAAACAGGTCTTCTTGTTGGGAGCAAAAGTAGAGCGGTCGTATTCAATTAGAAAATTATAAGATTCACCCAATTTAAGATCGCGCTTATAATGTCTCTTAATCACGAGAATTAACCGTTTCGCGCGTTCATACCATGTACAAGAGGGGGGCGTTAATTTCTCGATCGATAATCATTGCAACCCTCGCGACATTTTCCTCGGCCAGGGCCTCATGTCCAAAAGTCCCGCTAATTATTGATTTTTGACTGTCGTTTGACCAACGCTCGATTTTGACCCGTATTCCGAATTACAAACCTCATTTCCGCATCACCTGCCCCGTAATGATATTTACGAAAGCCCGTTTATTATCAGAGCCCCCGAGTAGAAGGGTAATAATTGAGACATATTTTTTTGTTGCTTGCCAAAACTTAATAATTGAGACATATTTTTTGTTGCTTGCTAAAACGTAATAATTGAGATATGATTCCGTACGTAGTTTTACGAAACGTTAAAATAATCGGAAATGATTCATGGGAAGTTCGCCAACCCGGCGGAACGAATACCCAGCTGTTCTCTCCCCATTGGCATCATTTTTTTTTTTGTTTTTTTTTTTTTAAATAAATTTATAATTTAATTTTTCTTTTAAATTTCGTGTGGACATAGTGCCCGAACTCTCTCTCTCTTTCCCCCCAAACCTTCGCTGTGCATCTCCGCAGCTTTCAATCAGTCCCCCCAGTCGCACCTTCGGACTTCTCCTGATCACCAGCCTTCGGAGCTTCGCTTCTCCTGATCACCAGGGGAGCCGGGGCTCGCCCTCGCCCAGGTGAGGGTTGGCCTCCCTAGTCCCTAGGCCAGATCCAATGAGGTTGGCCCTTGTTGAGGCTGCCCTCATCTAAGCAAGGGCCGGCCTCCCCCAGGCCAGAGCCGGCGGGCAAATCCTTGCTGAGGCTCAGCCTCGCCATGGCTAGGTAAGGCCAGCCCGCTTGGTTGTGGCTGATGGCCAGCCATTGCTTGTGGCCGGTGGTCCATCACCGACAAAATGAAGAAGAAGAACAAATGAGAGAAAAAAAGAAAAAAAGAAAAAATATTAAATTGTCCATGTCAATACCGGCGGTGCCACGTAAACAGGCCAGCATCTATGTCAGTAATATCCAGTCAAAATTAGTCGGAATGACTAAATTAGCACCGGATCAAAACATTTATGACTAAATCGACACTAATTCAAAAAGTTTAGGATTCAATTGGTATCATTAAAAGGTTTGGGCTGAAGTAGCATAAACTCAAAATGTTTATGATTGAATTGGCACCATTAAAAGGTTTAAGACTAAATTGGCACAAATGTAATAGATTTAGGACTTTTTTGATACTTTTCCCCAATTATCATTGAAATTGCACAAAAATTTTAAAGGCTCTGAAACCTAATTATCAGTTTTGTGCTAAGAAAGAAACTATAAGAACAACCGACATCATTTTTCTGATTATGAAAAGCAATAAAAAAGCAATAATCTACTTCTAGATGTGTGAAAAGTTCCCTTATGAAGTTTTAAAAATGACAAAATAATCAAATGCTGCTAATATGCATATTGGTTGTGTAGAATTAGCTTGTCAATGCACAAATGAAAATGCAAATGAAGTATGGAACAAGTTCGTCTAAAGGTTGGAAGTGCTCTGCTTCCATAGAATGCGAATAAGATATTAGACGTGAAGAGTATCTAAAGCTAGATAGGTGAACAAGTTGTGAGGTTCCTCGAGGCTTGGATGAACCAGTAGAACGTGAACAGTTTTGTGGAAATGGAAGACGACAGCATGCTTGGAGGGACCGGTATGTAGAGGGTGAACAGTGAATTCAACATGAAGCGCCAAAAGACCTTTTTTTTCTTTCTATGGATTATGCATGTGATAGTAAAGCATATATATTTTCAGGTCTCAATGCTAATTATATTTTAGAAGCAATTGACGCCGAATTTTTTAGCGTTTGACAATAAAAGATACTACGCCTTCCCAAATGGAAAGAAATTAGGAAAAGAAATTGTTTCTTAGGATAGAGGAAAGCAAATTAAAATTGAACAAGATCCTTATCATTTTCAGGCCTCTTTTTCAGATAAAGAGAAACAATTACTTAGACAGAGTAAAAGAAGAAGAAGAGAAAAGTCTTGGGACCTTTCTTTACTTATGTTATTGATTTAGTGGATGATCAAAAGGGTTATAATGATGCCAAGTCTAGAATGTAGACCGGACGCACATATGTGGAAAATAGCGATGGATCTTGAGATAAAAGCAAAATAATACATGTCATCAACTAATCCTCCTCCTAACACTAGAACTATAGGATCTACATGGGCGTTATAAGTAAAAAAATGAAAACCGGATTGTACGATACGTAAGGCAGGATTAGTGGCTAAGAGGTATAGCAAAACAGGACGTGATTACTTCGATGTTTAATCTTCGGTGAGAAGGCTTACAACAATTGCAATAACGATGGCTTTAGCTTCTATACATAATTTGGTAATTCATTATATGGACATTAAAACTACCTTCCTAAATGGCAATGTAGATGAGATTTATATTGATCAACCAGAAGGCTATGTAGAAATTGGTCAAGTTGATAAGGTTTGTAAATTGAATAAATCTTTGTACGGGCTTAAACAAATACCAAGACAATTAATCTAAAAAGTTCAAGTGAGGAATTAAAAAATTTGGCTTTAAAAGTAATAAAGCAGAAAAATTGTGTTTTTGCAAAAAGTCACAAATAATTGTTGTATTGTTATTACTTAATACTCTTTATGTTGATGATTTACTTATTTTTGGATCGAATTCGGAAGTTGTTGAGGAGACTACATCTTCCATTGAAAATTGTTTTAGAGTTCAAGATTGTGAATGTGATTTTAGGAATTAAGGTAATTAGAAAATGTAATAAAATATGTTTGAATCAATGTCATTAGAAAATGTAATAAAATATTTTTGAATCAATCATGTTTTTTTTTTGGTAAAAGGTAAGAAATATATTAACTTAAGCCAAAGAGAAGCAAGAAGCTATACAACAAGAACTTAACACCAAGAACTTACACTCTCGAAGACAAGAATAGTCAAAGTGAGTGGAAGGGTGCCAATGTAAAACAAGCCCACCTGCATAGGAGCAAAGGAATGCCAAAACAACGGCAAAAGCAAACCAAGCGGCCTAAACAGGGAGCCAAAAGAACAAAGACCCTAACAACAACACAGGTATAGCAAGGGACTAGATGGTAGATCAATTCGCCAAAATGGAAGGGTTTATAGACTAGCAATGCAGTAATCTATAGTTCGTGGTGTTGGAAGGGACATGGTTAAAAGACAATGCTTTGTCTTTGACAACCTTCTCTAATTGCAACTTCATAGCTGGGAGGGATGGTGGCCTCCCCCGGAAGAGAAATTATTTCGCTCCTTCCAAATGATGTAGCAAACGGCTACAAAAGCAAATTGGCCAAGGGTGGAATAGAAAGAATTCCCAAAAAAATATTTGATCGCCCAGTGTAGGTTATCCACCCAAGATTTGTTCGTCGAAGCAAAATTGAATCTAGAAGCCCAAAAGGTTGCTAGAGCTGCAGGAATGGAACACCCAAAAAATAGATGGTCGATCGAGTTCGGACGATAAGAACAAAAGGCACAATTCACAACTGGGGTACGGCCATAGGTAAGAAGCAAAACCTGTGTTAGTAGCTTGTTTCTGGTGATCAACCAAAGTAGGAATTGTTATCGGGGAATCAACGCTTTGTTCCAAATGAAAGGAGCCCATCGCAATTTTTGGCTTCTTGGCCAAATAGCCTCCCATGCCGAAGCAATAGAGAAGGTGCCAGATGGGTTACCCAACCAAAGGAAACGATCGGGTTCATAATTAAGCTTCGGGAGGGGGTCATCCCAAGCGGCAATATCATTCAACGCCTCGGATGTATGCTCTGGGAATGCTAAAAATGTCAGCCACATATGTTTTCCTTTAAGGAGTCGCGAACGGTAGATCTCAGTATTGGAGAACAACAAGTTAAGCGGCCCTTTGGGATGCCAATTATCAAACTAGAAGGAAACCGAGGTACCATCTCCCACACGCCAGCAAAAAGACCTATGGAAGTCACCTCTAAGATCAAGGATTTTTTTCCAAGACCAAGAACAAAACGGTGGGTTTGGATGCCAACCAGAAGTTGACATTCTTTAGGAACACAGAGTGTATCTACTTGCACTAGAGAGATTCCTTGTTTGTAAATAGTAGCCATATGTGCTTTAAACATTGCTGCGGTGTTGCTTTCCCGAAGTTTCCTAATTCCTAGGCCTCCTTCAGATTTCGGAAGGCAAACATTGCTCCAGGCAACCTTCACACCACCCGCACCAAGGCCCGAGCCTTTCCACAAAAATTGTCACAATATTTGTTCAATTTTGTCCAAGACCGCTCTTGGAAGGATGAAAAAATTGGCCTAATAGACCTGAACAGAATGTAGCACTGACCTTATAAGCTTTAGATGACCCGCAAAGGAAAGAAAACACTGTGTCCATGATTGCACCCTCAAAGTAATGATGTTGACTAGAGTAATGCAGTCATCTTTCCGAAGTCTGGAGGAAATAATAGGAATTCCCAAGTATCGAAAAGGCAAGGAACCTTCATGGAATCCAAAAAGAGACATGAATGTGCTTCGGGAATCAGGGGGAACTCCTGAAAAATATATCTCACTCTTGTGGAGGTTCGGATGAAGGCCCGACCACCGAGAGAACGTGTCAATGCTCGTCTTTAATAAAGTGAGAGAAGGTGTACTTGCTTCCACAAAAAGTAGGACATCATCGGCAAAGAATAAGTGGAAAGTCTAGTCGACTTGCACCTTCAAAAATATTGGAACAAGGGATGGCTAGTTTGCATATTAAGAATGCTTGTAAACACCTCCATAACAAAGGTAAATAGGTAGGGTGACATGAGATCTCCTTGTCTAATACCCCTACCACTTGTAAAAAAACCATGGAGTTCTCCATTCAGCGCAACAGAAAAGTGTGGCAAGCGAACACAATGCATAATAAGTCTAGAGAAATGAAGTGGAAACCGGAATGCTCGGAGAGTTACCTCAAGGAAGTCCCTGTTAAGGGTGTCATAGGCCTTCATGAAATCAACCTTTATGGCGCATTTGGGTTTATGTGGTTTATGGTGGAACCCAGCAAAGAGCTCTTGGGCTAGCAGAATATTGTCACTTATACGTCTCCCCTTAGCAAAGGCATTTTGAGTAAGGCTAATAACATTAGGCATAACAACAACCAAAGGGTTTGCAATAATCTTCGTGATGCACTTGTACACAGTATTGCAACAAGTAATAGGTCTGAAGTCATTGACCGTAGTTGCATTCGGAAACTTCGGCACAAGAGTAAGGATGGTGTTGTTAAACTCCTTAAGGAGCTCGCTTGTATTGAAGAAATCCAGGACTGCTTAGGTAACCGTTGGGCCTACAATGTCCCAGCAATGTCGAAAGAATTCCACTCCAAAGCCATCAGGGCCTGGTGCTTTTCCAGTTGCTAAGGAGAATAATGAATCTCGAATCTCCACTTCCAACACAGGATTTGAAAGAAGCATAATTTGATTGTTGTCTAGTGCACAACGGATTACCGATCGAATATCATGAATAGAAGGTAGGGTATTGTGATTAGTAGCAGCCAAGAGATCACGAAAGTGAGAAACAACCAACTGCTGGATTAGGGGGGGTTCTTGCACCGTATTTCTAGCATCATCTTGAAGCGAAAGGATTTGATTAAGGAGGTGCTCTTGTTCACCGAGTGGTGGAAAAATTTGGTATTAAGGTCTCATTCTTCCAGCCATTTAATTCTTGATTTCTACTTATAAAAGCTTTCTTCTTGGAAGGCGTAAGTCCGAGAAGGTATTAATGCACTCTCGCTCTTTGGCTACTAGATCCAAATTGAAAGGATCCAAGTGAAAAGCTTTCTGCATAGCATTTAGAGCTTCACGAGTTGATGCGGTTCTCGCGGAGATATCTGAGTAAGACTCCTTGTTAAGGCTCTTGAGCTTGGCTTTAACAAGCTTCAATTTGACATAGAGGATAAACATGGCCGTACCTTTGACCGGAGTGTCCTAGGCTTGGCGGATTATTTGGTTAAAGGTCGGATGTTGGATCCAAAAGTTAAAGAACTTGAAAGGCTTCTTTGTTTTTGGAGTTGGGAAAATCTTTACAACCATTGGGGAATGGTTTGAAATTCCAGCCGGGAGGAACAAGGCCTTAGAGAATGAGAATACATTACTCCAATAAGGATTGATGAGGACTCTATCAATTTTTTTTTTTTGCTTGCGATTTTCCCCGGAAGATGTAGCCCACGAGGATCTACAACCAGTATACCGCAAATCCTCAACCTCAGCTTGTTGAAGGCAGTTACCAAACTCATCGTATGATGGATGTCAGGTGGAAAGGCTGTCAATCCTATCTGAAGGGAATCTTATGGCATTGAAATTGCCTGCAACTAGCTAAGGAGCATTGATCTGAGAAGAGCTAGTGCGAATAAGATCTTGCCATAGAGGGCACCGATGCACGAAGGTGTGCTTAGCATAAACCACAGAGAGATAGAAGGAATCACCAGTGGAAAGACATCTTAGATGTCCATGTATAGCTTTGGGGGGGGGAGAAGGAAAGGGAGGTAAAATCAGCCAGCATGGGATTCCAACGGATCCAAATTCTTCCTTTATCAGAGTGTTCATAGTTAGCAATCCAAATCTAGCTCGACACGAGGCCATTTGAAATAGAAGGGAACTGAGCAGGAGAAGCCTTCGTTTCCAAAATGCCAACACAGCAAACTATTAACTCTAATGAGGTTCCTTACCTCCACCTGTCTAACAGGACCAACCAGTCCTCTTATATTCCATATAGCTAAATACATATATACAAGGAGGTAGAGGTACCTACTTTTTACCACACTTTTTTTTTTCTTCCTTGCTGTGGTCTTAGGTCTGGGACTCCCTATGGAGCTTTCACTTGGAGACGAAGGTAAAAGAACGCTTGGTTGCTGGACAGGGGATGTATGCGTCGCTTGTACTAGTGGATGATCAAGATCTTGGGGGTTAGAGGAAGTACCCAGCAAGCTGTCTTCTTCAATAGAGTCAGCAACAAAAGCTTCAATATCCGATTCGTCCTCAGAAACTGAAGAATTAGCTACCCGTATTTTAGGGGCATTTAGGTTCATTGTCGAGGAAGTAGCAGCAGCATGAAGAATGGGTAGCCCTCCTTTAATAAGACTAGCCAAGTTTCAGGGAGGATTTGGACCAACTAAAGGGATTAGATTGTCCCTAGTTGGCTCAATATGGTCATTAGGAGCAAGAGTAGAAGAACTAGCACGAGTGCTTTGCTTACCCCGAACCACCTGCCAACCTTCGTCCAGCCGAGTATGCTGTTTATTACAAGCAGGCCTAGCACCATCACTAGCAAAGGCCACTGGGAGAGAGGTACTAGGAGAGGAATTACAAGGATGAGAAGTAGACTTCGAGGGGCCGTAGACGTGGCCAAAAGTACAGCATAAGGGGCATATTGAAGGTTTCCACTCATAAAGAACATCCACTCGATGTGTGGTTCCCTCAATACCAACAGGAATCGAGTCAGGTAATTTATGTTCAGCATTAATTTCCACACATGCACGCACATAAGATAAAGTTCTAACCTATTCCATGTGCAAGTCTACATACACGGGGTGACCAATAGCACTAGCAATAGTCCTAATGCCCATGGTTGACTATAGAGCAAAAGGAACATTCCTGAGATGAATCCAAACCAGGACAATTTTATGGCTGTTCCTCTTTAGTTCTAACAATGGGTGCCATTGTTGAAGAACGAGAGGCACCTTAGCCACTATGACCAGCCCACCATCTAGGATTTTCCTTTGAAATTTTGGGTTCGGCACATGGAAGAAATAAAAACCATCATCATTAGCTCGAACTTCTAGCAGTTGGGCACCCCAAACGTGCTTCATTGCGATTTCAATCATCTTGAATGGCAATCTTTTGCCAACATAGTAGCCCACTAGGCACTCTTTCCATTTAGGATCGCAGCCTTCAAGAACTTCAGTTGGAATACGAACAAAGGGCTCGCCATCAACCATGTTCGAAGGCACATAAGTAAGGTCATAAACTTTGCTAGCTGCCTTAGCTACATTGGCCCATGAACGGGCTTGCGCCTTAGCGGCCTTAGGGTCTAACGGAGTAGTATGCCCACGAGAGGGCTTTCGTGACCTAGGAGGCTCAGTCATGGTTTTTCCAGAAGGACCACCAACAGTATTTCCAATATGCAAGCGGGTTCGGGCAGTCGGATGTTGGGCTGAAGAGGCAAAACCTTACTTGTCCAGAGGAGGACAAGAACTCCTCCCACGACTACGGCCCTTATCACGAGTTTGCTGGGCCTTACCTGAAGTAGCAAGCTCAGGATTGTATGAATCCATCTGCTCTTCAGCAGAGCCCAGAACAACAGAACAAGGAGACCAGAAAACCTAATAAATAGAGAGCATTTGTACCGGAAGGAGTCGAGCTTGCCAAGAGGCTTCAGAGGATTGAATGGTAGAAGGGGAACACCACTAGAACCCAGCTCTAGCACACAATCGAGCTACTCGCACCAGTAGAAACACGATCGTGAAACCAGGCGAAACAGGGGCTCCAAACAAACGAGCATCACATATCAGCAAGATAGAGTTATCCAAATTCCTTCGGTGGAGGTAGAGATGATAAACGATAGAGAAGGACCACCAAAACTTAGCTCCAACAAACCAGCCAAACGCTCAAAATCAGCAGCAGCAGATCCGCCTGAATAGTGAGTCAGTCGCCCAACTTGGGAGCATTTTGTGAATCAATCACGTTAATGCTTAATAAATTTGGTTTTCTCCAAATGTGGACCAAGTGATGTGCCCTAGGGTCCTATTTGAGTTAGTAAGAAATAATGATAGACAATTGATCAAAAACAATATCCTAGGATCATAGGATGTCTTATGTATTGCTATGAAATGCTAGAAGACCCGATAATGCAGCAGGGGTACCTTGCGTCCTTGATCAATACATTTACAATAATTAAATAAATAAAAATTCAATTCGCTTTATTTGGACTATAAATAAATCTATTTCTGCTATTAGTGATAAGAATTCACAGATTTTTGGTAACTTATCCTTCTTCTCACAAGCATATGTATTTTACAAATTATAAAAAAACCCTAGCTATTAACTTGTATCAGTGAAGATATGTTCTTCAATATCACGGAACATCTCTTTTTCTTAAGAATGATTTGAAGGATTATTTTTAAACAAAAGGAATTTTTAATTCTGAACTAAGACTAAAAAGTGCCTCACAGACTCCTAAACTCTACCAAAAAACTTCTCCACACCCAATTCATTCGGATGATTTGAGCTTTATTCGGAGGCGAGTTGGGCTTCAAGAAAATCTAAAACGAAGTCCACCTGCATTGAATTGTCTTCTGTGGAATCGGATTATGATATTGCTATGTCATCAGCCGGAAAAAAAAAATTGTCCGTAACGAAGAGAGCACCATTAAGTAAGATTGAACTTATGTGTTCGTAACGAACCCATCGCACTAGTGAAGCGAAAATGACGGTTGCGGATGCTTCTGATGGGATTCGCCTTTATGAGTGTGGAAGTCATGGTTGCTTCCGATGAGCCGTGGTATTGCTCTTAAGCTCTCGCGAGGCAGGGATTAAAGTGCATGATTCATAACGCACTGCCTTATAAGAACCGACAAGCCTTGTGCAATGTAATAGAAATCAAATTTACAGATTGAGAACAAGGTTCCTCCTCTCAACTGCTACATTTTTTTTCGCAATAGATTCAAGATTTTCTACTTATAATTCACGCCTTGTATCGATGCTCAATATCTTCCTTGGAATAATTCTTCCTCAGAACAAAGTGGGGGAATGTCGTATTTTCTAAAATGATTTATTGGTTAGTTTAATTTATTTTGTTATCGAGAGTTTTAAATTGTGCAGTACCTATCTTGTCTTTTTAGTTCTTATCCATTGGTTAGTTTGTTGCTTTTTAAAATTGGATTAATACTATGAAAAACCCTAAATTGATACTGTGATAAATTTTTCAAAAACTAATTTTTGGGTTATTTCAAACTAGTACACATGTGACACATTTACCACTCATTAGGTTCTGCCAAATTTTATCATAAAATTATTGAATTAGATGACACATGACAATGACCTAGTTAATGTGGCAAGTTCACGTGGAAATCTATATATCTCTCTTTGTTTTTTTAGTTAGCTTTATTTGAACAAATAAAGCTTATTCTTTTTCTCCCTCAAGCACGAAAAAACGTAGACAGTGTTCTGATGAACTTCGTTGATAGAGTTGGAAGATGACAAGCTTCTCTTCGACCACTTCGAATTGAAGCCATTGAACATACTAATTTGGTGATAACAATCCCGGAAAAAAAAAAATCAAAGATGAGAACATATCAGAGATAAAAGTGTGCTTTAACGAGTTTTGATGCATAATCGCAGACATGAAGCCGACAATGAAGGAGAGTACTCGATGAAGGGGAAAACGAAGAAGGATTAGAGTGCTTTATGGGAGAGAAATAGAATGAGCCCTATTTGTTTTCAAATTAGGGCTAATTGAAGAGAGAGAGAGATATGAATTTTCACGTGAACTTACCACATCAACTAAGTTATTTTCATATATTTTCCGGCTTGGTAATTTCACAATAAAAATTGACGGAAGTTAATGGAGAGTAAATATACTAATCTATACTAGTTTGGGTTTTGGGTGACTCAAATGTAAGTTTGGGTAAATATGTTATATGTGGATCAATTTGTGATTTTTTTTTTTTGTGATTCAAAAAATTAGTTTAGGGTAAATACATCACAAATGTAACTGCTTATAGTTTTTTGTGATGGTAATCCTTTAACATTTAACAATTTCATAATATGAGAATTCAAAGGTTATCATCAAACAATTGCATCCATTAGCGTCCGTGTGGTCTCTTTTTTCTATTTATCCATGGGCATCTTCTGAAAAACCAAAAACTAAGAGATCACCATTAACTTTACTCGATCGTCTATTCCTTCTTCTCCTCTTCATCCCCTTCATGCATTCTCTATATTGGCTTTCACTTTGGGGCACTCGACCTTATTATAAGTAGTTCTTCTTTTTTGGACCTTGTATCCGACCTTGTTTGCACTATACTCTGTTTGGAACTACCCTATTTTTCCAGTCTGGTTCTAGGGTCAACTTCGTTTTCATTAAAATCTGTTTTGCGATCGCCCAATATCCTATATGGCTTCAAATTTTACATTAATATGCGAGAAAATATTGTAATCTTTCTAAGTTGTATTGAAGCATTATGCACATGTAATCAATTAGTACATGAACATTTTGACTATATGAAAAACTAAGAATCCACAAGACTAATTATTATAAAAAAACATCATAAGGCAAAGCAAAAATCCTTTGCGATGGACGGTGCAACTGTGAGTCGATGAGAGAGGAAAGTGAGCGAGGAAGAGGAATGACAAAGGAGGATTGTTGTGCGAGATGAAAAGCACAATTCTAAGATTATAAATTGGGGAAAAAAGGGTTTTGGACTTTTAGACTTACAAAACCAGTTCCCAAACGGGTTTCCAAACTAGTTCAATTGATCCAATTCCAGGGTGGACATTTACTAGGAACCGGGAATCGGACCAGTTCAAACCGGTTCTGAATTTTGGGAATTGGTCCTTAGATTAGTTTCAACTGGGACCGGTTTCTGGATTATTTTCCAAGTGGGCCGGTCTAGTTCCCAACTAGATCCGGTCCAATTGCACGTACCTAAAATTTCATCTCTTTCCTCCCAACACATGGGTGAGTCATCCATGTGGGCACTGTTTGGCATCTTTTGTGGACTTGTGTCTATCAAAAGTGGACTTTCCCATCATAAACATGCCGAAATGATCACCTTTTGCAAAGTTGTTTGATTCGTAGACACCTAAACAAAGGACATGTTAGGTAATGGTGAGGGGCCTCGCTGTCGCTGATGACCAGAATTTCTTCAACACAGTCATTAACTTTTATTGAAAAGTGCAACTGCATTGTAGAATTGAGTACTGAATATCTTGCTGAAAAGTATTCTACACCTTTTGAAGTTCGATTTCTAGGTGATAAGCAAAAAATGATAATAACAAGATCAACAAGTCGGTTGAGATATACTGTGCGAATCTATCACTTACAATGGGTGTACAAGCAACAAGTATGAACATATTCACACAGTGTCGGGGGTATAAGGCCAACAAGTTGGTTGAGAGACATTGTGTGAAGTATAAGTCGGCCTTATAGTGGGTGTTTTGCCCACCCCCTCCACCTTCGCCAGCATGCGCAGCTACTATATCAGCTTACCAATTCTTCAAAGACCTCCTTACAAGGTGCGGTAGAGTCTATCCTCTCCACTTGAAGGGCCCCTTAATCCCAAGTGTAATTTTTTCTTCCCCACCCAGGAGGGAATACCCACGATTGTATGTCTCAGAGTTCACATGAAGTAGTTTTAGGATATACTCGGGTCCAAGGTGCGATTTCTAGGTGATAAGCAATAAATGTTGATAACAAGGACTTCAAATTCGATAATACTGGTTTTGAACAGTTAAAGATTCCATTACATAAACCTTATCCATGGCATCAACGTACCATTTTTTAAGGAAAAAAGAAGAAGAAAAGAACATATAGCGGAGACAAGGAAAATATATTTTAAAAATATGGCTGATTCAGAAATCACATTATGGCAACAAAAAAAAAAGAAAGAAAAAAGTAACGCATCTTATTGCAAGAGACATTAAGAATATTTCATTTGAACCCACGGCTATGAAGGTCTTGGCCTCGTGGGACTGCAGATCTCCAACGGAGGTTGCGACTTCCATGGCTACGGCTCCCTCTCTCTCTGAAAATCAATCCATCGGCTGGAGAAGAGCCCGGCCGCCACGACCATGGAGGTTGTAGTGCTCACACGACCGTAAATGAAAAGTATATCTTCATAAATTATTATTCCATATGAAAAAATTTCAAGTGAAACTTCATTGAAATAACTAGAGTCAAGTTCACTTACGACCCATTTGATATGAGAAAACATCTTTAGGTCATTGAAAACAAAAACTGTTTTCAGTTTCCATTTTTTTTTCACACATTTGGTATGAAATTCTTTTGTTGGAATTCGAACTAAGAATGTGTTTGGTGTGTTTTGCATAACATATCACAATTTATCAATTTCTAAACTATGAGCCTCCAAAAAGGAATCTATTGATTCTCTCACAATTGGTTGGATCGTAGGTGCAACAATTTACTTAACAGGCGATATCTCTTTGGTCAAGTTGGGGATGACTCAATTGCACCAGGGAAAAGAAAAGAATCATGCATGCTTCATTTGGATGGAGGGATATAGCTCAATTCGTAAAACTCTACTCTTACAATAGGGTCATTGCGAATACAGGTCTGGAGTTTCTTTATATACTACTGGTGTTTTTTTAGAAAGCAATGATAAATTTATCTCACCAACCGAAATTAAATCTTTTAAGTAATCCTTGCTTGGTGATCATCTTAATAAGTGGAAAATTACTTAAGTCATCTACCAATATCTTTTTCTTCTTGGCTAATTAAAAGAATTTGTTTGCCTGTCATTAATATTTGAAGGCTTTTATTGGAATTGGGCTTAAGGCCCGTCCGCCCATGCTGGGCCCAAAAGGCCCGGCCCACGGGAATAGGGCCCGTGAAGGGGGAAGGTATAAAAGGGAGGAGAGAGAGAGAGAGAGAGAGAGAGAAGACAACGTTTTGGCAATTCAACGTACGTATTTTCTCTTCTCACGCTCTCTCTCTCTCCCAAAAGGAAAAACAGTAAGCATACGGCGCACTTTTTTCCCCTTCAAGGCTTCATCGGATCGAACGGGGCCAGATTTTCTTCCTCTTGTCGGCGTCGGTGCTTAATCTGTGGCTAACAAGGTACGCTCGAATCTGTGGTGTGCTCGGCCGTACGGATTGGGGCAAAAATCCCGACACCCGAGCGTTTTTCGGCCATTTTTTCGAGTTTTCGTAAGTCGAAATCAAATTGTGATGACATAGGAAGAAAGGCGACATCGAGACGAGTCTGGCGATATGTCGAGCGCTGCCGGGCGACGCCGCACGCGCCCACACGCGCGGCTGGAAGGCGCTGCGTGTGGGCACGACGCGCCCGGAGGCGCTGGATCGCCAAGCGCGTGCGGCGCACGCGCCGGTCGGCGAACCGGCGCGTGCACGCCGTCGGCGGGCGAATCGACACGCGCTGGTTTGCGGACCGACGCGTGCTAACGTCACGTGATGACGTCATCCAATGGTTGGTAACCGCTCGGATGACGTCATCTCCGACGACGTTTCGCCGGGCGGTCACCGGCCGGCGACCCGACCCGACCGGAGACTCGACCCGACTCGCGGACGCAAGCATGCTCCCGGCACATGCCGGATGACGTCTGCGTGACGTCATCCCCGCACGCGCGCGGCGCGTGCGGTCCGACCGGCCCGATCGACCCGATCGGTCCATCCGGTCCGACCGGTCCGACGTTCGACGACCGTTGACCACGTTGACCGTTGACCGACGACCGTTGATTGTTGACCGTTGACCAAAAAAAAAAGGAGGAAAAGAATTTTTTTCTTTTTCAATTAAGTCTATGTGGATTATAATGTGATCCCTTATTTGTTCTGCATTTGTTGCAGGAATTATGCCTCCCCTAAGGTTGCGCACACCTATTCGCGCAGTTACCGATGAACAAAAGGATAGGCTGTCTAAGTTGATAGTTGAGCTGACTGATCATCGATGGGAGAGAGGTGACTTAATTGATCATGTCCTTGAAGTCAATGGGAAAATTTAACAGGTCATATGGAATGGTCGTCCTATGTCACGATCGAGAGATGGTGTGATTTTTCATAAACACTCTTCCACACGAATGGCAAGATGTGTTGAATCGCATATGGGATGTCAACGGAGCTGCTTCCTATAAGAAAATTGTGATGGATTTTGTAAATGAATATTACTGTATTGTTTCAAGGGAAAAGATCAAGAAATTGAACAAAAGAGGATCTTTCCCAGTTCGTGTGCTGACTTGGTGTTAGTTGTATTGGCTAATATATATTAAGTGTGCTTTGTGGACAACTTAATGTAATAATAACTACCTAATTGTGTTAATTGAAAGTATTATTGTTCTTAATTGTATGTCAATTATCTGTTGCTTTCTGTTATTGCTGGTTGCTGTGGGTAATTAGCTGTGGGTAGTTTTAGAAGTTTTTGTAGCTTCATAGAATTGATTTTGCATATGACAATCATATTAATGATAGTTTTAAGTTTTAGAAGTTTTTGTAGCTTCATAGAATTGATTTTGCATATGACAATCATATTAATGATAGTTTTAAGTTAGGATTTTTGGAGGATGATTGGAAACGTAGTGACCTTTTGATTCTGAAGCCTTACTTGAAATTATTCATTAATATGACGGGTCTATGTAAATAGGGATGCATAAATGATAGGCATTAATAATTCGTGCATATTTGTCTGATTTGTTCAAATCAATGGCTTCAGCCACAAAGAGCATAGTTGCCGAGCTGAACAAAGGTGAAAAGCTCAATGGAGACAATTATGAAATTTGGCAAATGAAAATCCAGTATGTTCTGGAAGAGCAAGAAGCACTTGAGGCTCTTATCATGACCATGGTAAAACCTGAAGAGGGAACCACTGCACAGCACAAAAGAGACAAATAAGCTTTTTTTGCATGGAAAATAATGAACTCTCTAGCTCGCATCACGTTGCTGAGCAGCATGGAAAATGACGTCATGCTAGAGTTTCGGCGTTTTGACAATGCCAAGGAAATGTGGGAGGCATTGGCAGCTAGATTTGGTCATACTTCGGTGACTAGATTGAGGCAGCTCATTATCAGGTTTGACTCTTATAAGAAGCCTCATGGTCAGACCATGAAGCAACATCTTAGAAAGATGTCAAACATGATAACTGAGCTGAAAGATGCTGGCCATGTCCTTACAGATGAGCAGCAAGTGCAAGCAGTGATTCGTTCCCTGCCTCAGAATTGGGAGCATATGAAGGTGCACCTGACTCATAATGAAAATATCAAAACCTTTGAGGATGCAATGCGTCATCTTGAGCTGGAAGAGGACCGCCTGTTGGCGGCTAAGCCGGATGCTGAACTTTATTATGCTGGTTCTAGCTCAAATGGAGCTTCAAGCTCTAAGCGCAAGCGCCCTAACTGGTTTGATAAGGGGAAAGGCAAGGAAGAAGCAGGTCCTTCAGGGAAGAAACCCAAATTTAACCAACATGGAAGAGGGAAGCGTCCTCGCATGAAAAAGGTTGCAAGGGTGAAATACTACAACTGTGACAAGAAGGGTCACTATGCTCGCGACTGTCGTGAGCCAAAGAAGGTATGCACCCCTTGTACTTTTCAGAACTTTGCTTATGTGTCAAGTTCTGTGTTCTTAACTGAGTCTAATCCTTTGTGGACTGTGGATTCAGGAGCAACGGACCATGTAGCGAAGGATGGAGGATCCTTCGTGGAATTCCGATGAGTACCAACTGGAACTAAATGGATCTATGTGGGAAACAACTCCAGAGCTGAAGTGAAAGGAATTGGCACATGCCAACTGAATATGCATGGTGGACGCACTTTGTTTCTTCATGATGTGTTGTATGCTCCGGAGATTCATCGGAATTTAGTGTCTGTATTAGTGTTGGTTAAATTAGGTTTTAATATGAAATTCTATAGTAGATGTGTGAATTTGTTTTTGGAGACAAATTACTATGGTTGTGGTTATTTTCTGAATGGTTTTATTATATTAGATATTGATTATGTTAATGCTAATGCTTGTTATTCCCTTCTCATGTCTCCTAATAAATATGATAATTATGTGAATGTGTGGCATGCTAGACTTGGTCATATTGGCCAACAAAATGAATAGACTAGCCAAAGAGGGCTTGTTGAGCAATATTGAAAAAGTCGATTTGTCCATATGTAAGCATTGCCTAGAAGGGAAAACGACAAGGAAACCATTTGGAAAAGGAAAAAGAGCTGAATTTCCTCTGCATTTAATCCATTCGATGTCTCGTGGTCCAATGAATGTAAAAGGAAGGCATGGGGCTGTTTATTTCATCACATTCATTGATGATTATACTCGATTCGGATATGTCTATTTGATTTCTCATAAATCTGAAGCGATAAGTTGTTTTAAAAGGTTTATGAACCTGGTAGAGAATCAATTAGATAAGAAAATAAAAGCATTGAGATCCGATCGTGGTAGAGAATATTTATCTGATGAGTTCAGAAAATTATGTGATGAAAAAGGAATAGAAAGACAATTGTCTATTCCGTACACTCCTCAACAAAATGGTGTTGTGGAAAGAAGAAACAGAACCCTACTGGAAATGGTTAGGTCCATGATGACGCATGCTAACTTGCCTATCACCTTTTGGAGTGATGCATTGTTAACTGCTATGTATATACTTAACCGGGTGCCTTCCAAATCAGTTACTTCCACTCCATATGAGTTATAGACAGGTAGAAAATCGGACTTGAGTTTTCTTAAGCCATGGGGTTGCGCTGCCTATACACATGAGTCCTCTCACAAGTTTGGGAAATTGGGTCCCAGAGGAAAGAAGAGTATTTTTATAAGATACTTGGAACACTCGAAAGGGTATGTGTTCATTGGTGAGCAAGAAAGTGGGAGTATAACTGAATTTGAATCACGAGATGTCACATTCTTAGAGGATGAGTTTCCTAAGAAGGGCGAAATAGAGGAAGATCACTCCCTATTTGAGACCTTGGATCAAGATAATGATATTAGTGGAGTTCATCCAAGTGGGAGCATAATAGGGAATGATGTACAAAGTGTACAACTCCCATACGGCGAACAAGTCGCCAAAGTATTCCCCGTCGACGTTTTGACATTGAAGGGGAAACTTTTATGGTTGCTCCACAAGATGAGGATGAGCCAAGAAATATCAATGAGGCTCTGAATTGCCCTAATAAGGAAAAGTGGATTCATGCAATGGAAGAGAAAATGGAGTCAATGAAATCAAACCAAGTTTGGGAACTGGTTGATCTTCCAAAAGGACGCAGAGCTATTGGGAACAAATGGGTTCTCAAAATAAAGCGAAAGGCTGATGGCTCAATTGAAAGGCATAAGGCTCGCCTTGTGGCGAAGGGGTATAATCAACAGGAAGGAATTGATTATAAAGATACGTTTTCTCCTGTAGTGAGATTTACCTCGATTCGCATTATTTTGGCAATAGTGACAAGTCTAGATCTTGAGTTATATCAAATGGATGTAAAGACTGCTTTCCTCAATGGAGAATTAGAGGAAGAAATATATATGGAACAACCTGTTGGTTTCATAGTGAAAGGCCAAGAAGAAAAAGTATGTCGACTTTTGAGGTCGATATATGGTATGTCGACTTTTGAGGTCGATATATGGTCTTAAGCAGTCATCAAGACAATGGTATATAAGTTTTCATAATGCCATAGTGGCATATGATTTTAAAATGATTGATGAGGATCACTGTGTATATATCAAAAGATCCAAGGATCAATTTGTGATCATATCATTGTATGTTGATGATATACTGATTGCCGGAAGCAATATGGAGTTGGTTAATACTGTCAAGAGATGGTTGTCTTCTAACTTTGAGATGAAGGATATGGGTGAGGCTGCATACATTCTTGGAGTTAAGATTTCGAGAGATCGTTCGAAGAGATCGTTGTCTCTTTCTCAAGAAACCTATATAAATAAGGTTCTTGAACGATTTCGTATGCAAGACTGTAAACCCATAGACACTCCTATTGCAAAAGGTGAAGGATTGAGCCACAGACTGTGTCCAGGGACTCCACAAGAGAAGGAACAAATGAAACATGTTCCTTATGCTAGTGCTGTTGGGAGCTTGATGCACGCTATGATGTGTATAAGACCCGACATATGTTTTGCAGTTGGAATGGTGAGTAGATACCAATCTAATCCAGGTCTAGCACATTGGAAAGCCGTCAAGAGAATACTGAGGTATCTGAAGGGAACTGCTGATTTCAAATTGAATTACCAAGGAAAGGATCTGCGACTTGAAGGCTATTCAGATGCTGATTGGGGAGGAGATTTAGATGAAAAAAAATCTACCTCTGGATTTGCTTTCTTACTGAACAATGGCGCCATATCATGGAGCAGTAAGAAGCAAACGTGTATAGCCTTGTCCACGATGGAAGCTGAGTTCGTGGCATTATCAGCAGCGGTACAAGAAGGAGTTTGGCTTAAGAGATTTTTGGATCATTTAGGTGTTGATGAGAAAGCTGCAAATCCATTGTTGGTTAACTGTGATAGCCAAGCAGCTATAGCGTACACCAAAGATCCAAAGTATCATGACAAGACCAAATATATAGATACCAAGTATAACTTTGTAAAAGATATGGTTGCACGAAATGATGTGAACTTACAGTTACGCATAGAATGGTAGCAGATCCTATGACAAAGCCAATACCTAAAGATGTGTTTTGTGGTCATGTAAAATCTCTAGGATTGTGTAGAGTCTGATGTACTGAATTGTAATTTCCTTGAGTTGTTCACATTTATCAAATTTTGTTTTTCATTGATTAATGCCTATGAATCTTTGTATGATCTTTATGCATCTTAATGCTCAGTGCATTATTTTAAGTTGAGAAGTATGTCGGACAGATATAAGATTAGCCCACTCACACGGGTAATCGCCTCTGTTTACTGTGTGATAAATAGAGATGAGACTTTTTTTTAAGCTTATTATCTAGGTGATAATCGAGAGCTCAAGCTTAAAATATGTATGTCGCCTTAACTGAGTGTTAAGATGAGGACATAATACTTACGATGTCCGAAAGTAAAATACCCCACATATTTTACTTTATCTGTCTAAGATGCCAGATGTGAGTTCTGATGAATTTTGTGAATGAGTAGATACGTGAACTCAAGTTAGACATTTGGTATGTCTGAACTATCATCTGTACGGTATTGAAAAGTGTAGACATATGCTCCATGGGAAAGGAGTTAATACCGTAATACGTATTTCATACTACGTATGCATGAGATGACCAATAAGAGTGGCAAAAAGTTTGATCTCAACTTTTATGACGTGTGAGACTCTTGAGGAGAAGAGTTCCTCAATTTTTAGTCCCCTCAGGACTCTTACTTATTCTCAAGATTTCTATTTAGTGTTTGCTATCTTAGGGTGTTGCCAATGGTCATGAGATGATTCGATCTAATGGGGCATTTCTAGAAAAGCAAGCTGGACTGAAATTGAGAGTTTGAAGGAAAGAGGAAGATTAATTTTGGAGAATCACATTGTGGTTTTGTATTCACTGGTCGACCAATTATGACTGTCTTTGTGATAATTATAATTGTGAATACAATATATATATATCATGTTTAAAAGAGATCAAGAGAGATATAAAATGTGATCGATCGATCTACGGTCGCATACTAAATCTACTCGGAGTGTGACGCCCATTATGAGCTGCTATATATTCCTAACAGATGCATAGCAACGAGCTCTCAAAGTATGCTAGTCGTATGGATTATTCACCAGTATGAATGTTGAATAGAGGTAAAGAGAATACTGTTCGGCCCACCATGTGTGAGTGGGAGATGAAGGCTTTTATTGGAATTGGGCTTAAGGGCCGTCCGCCCATGCTGGGCCCAAAAGGCCCGGCCCATAGGAATAGGGCCCGTGGAGGGGGAAGGTATAAAATGGAGGAGAGAGAGAGAGAGAGAGAGAGAGAGAGAGAAGACAACGTTTTGGCAATTCAACGTACGTCTTTTCTCTTCTCACGCTCTCTCTCTCTCTCAAAAGGAAAAACAGTAAGCATACGACGCACTTTTCTCCCCTTCAAGGCTTCATCGGATCGAACGGGGCCAGATTTTCTTCCTCTTGTAGGCGTCGGTGCTTAATCTGTGGCTAACAAGGTACGCTCGAATCCGTGGTGTGCTTTACGATCGGTGATGCGTGTTTTTCCCGGGCTTCGTCTTCCGCATTGATTTAGGGGTTCGATTCGGTGTCGAATCCGGTTTTCGGGAATTTGTTATTCCCAACAATATTAAACAACATTAGAATTTCAGAATTATCTCCCATGGCATTATAAAAGACTATGAAACAAATTTTGAGGAGGAAACCTCTTTGAAGCTTCTTGTAGCTCCCGATGGAATTAAATTAACCCGTTTAGCTTAAAAAAATGCTTCAACCTTCAAAAAAGCTAGAGGACTTCGAATAACACGGACATTGCTTCCGTAAATGATGGATTTGTGTTCCAAAGAATCCGATCTCATATCCTCGTAACAATTGAAATTTGATGGGACTGAACTGTTTTGGAGCTACGATTTTTTTTTTTTTTTTGTCTTTTTCATAGCTCATATGCATGAGCGTGGAGCCCTATCTACTTGAAGCCTCATGCCATACTCAGCAAGTCCCATGATTCAGTTATGTTCAAGCATTTGTTTGTGCAAATGACCCCAACTCAGAGCAGTTTTGGTGAGATCTGAACATGTGACTCCAATGTAAAAAATTATTCACATAATTTAACTTATTAATTAAGAAGAATCATATCAATATATGACTGTAAAACACCGAGATTGATAAGTACATCGAAATTAAAGCTTACTTGTTTGAGTCATTACTTCACTTGAAGAAAAATAGATCACTCTCATACCAGAGATTTATTGGAATGCCATATCTTCCTTTTTATGACATATTTCATTATAGCAGCTTTCAATGGGATTAAAGCAACTGAAAGGTATAACCTATCCTTTTATAGGCTAGAAAGGGGATCTAGCAAATTCTAATCAATAGCATGTCAACTGGCCCTTTTTATTATGGGCTTCAATTAAACACAATTGCCTACACTTTGCTGCTCAACTAGGCCCGTTATCAATAGATGCTAATATCCAATTCAATCAGATCACTATATGGTTTAATAAATATTGGAATATTCATTAATTCGATTATTTAAACTAGAAAATTAATTAATTAATGTAACCCCATATTATAGGAAATTTCCAACATTCTCCCATTTGGGCTATATTAGTTAACTTATTTATATTTTGAAAAAGATTTTATGTTAAAAATCACACCATCAAGTTAATAACTGAAAATTTTTTTTATGTGGCCACAACTTTAAAAAATAATATTCTAATAACGGCATCTCAAAACCAATCCAATCTCATATAACCTCACTATAAGACTATGGGGATTAATGTGTTAAGAAAATACCACTACACATGACCTTCCATAATCACATATAATAAGCATTATATTTTTATGGATCATGGGCCTAGTAGTGTAGTAAGAAATAATGCCAATATGTAATCAAAATATACACTATTTCTTATTGGTTCTCAATGTAATTTCTCAATGACATGAAACTATATTAACACAATTTCTAAACAACATGAAATTGCATGACTATGTCACAATCGAACATGAGATCTCATAATCAATGAAATACAGTCATCTTTAAACTAAAATTTGTTTAAAGATACTATTTTATGCTTCTATTTCTTAGTTAATAGGAGAAAGAATAACAATAGAGTCAATAATAATGATCATTGAAAATAAATGCTTTAATAGACATCATGAGAGTATTATTAGTTTGCATATAACTGTAATATCTAAAAATACAAATTATATAGCTCCTACTAACAAAAAAAATCAAAAGAATCTAAAACACCTATATTCTTTATATGTTTTTTAAAACAAAATGAGTCATAAGCCTTTTGTTAGAGGATTAGCCAACATGGACTCAATTCTAGTATTCTCAATCACAAAATCTCCCTTTTTGACCAAGTGTTTAACAGTATAATATTATCAAGTTAATATTTTGATCGTGGCATTATTGTTGTTTACAACAAAGGTAATTGTTTGCCACACATAATGCAATAGGATCAATTATGGGCAATAAGGAATTCAACAAAAATAATTAGTATATTATAAACTCCCCCTTAGGTAGAGTGTATAATGTATCATTATTTTCCACAGCATGAAGTTTATAAAGCAACAACAAGGAAAATTACATATAATTGTCAAAAAATCCATCCCCTTTAGGCAGAAAAATCATTTAAATCATACATTTCTATAATATCAATATAGAGGGGAATTATATATAATTTTCAAAACATTTATTCCCTTTGGGCAGATAAATATTTTTTAATTATACATCCTCATCTTTTAAATTTGGGAATTGATCTTCATATTATTTTCTAAATTAATTTACACGATAACCCCCTTTAGGTGAGTTATTGTATATACTAATTTTGATCAATATGGAACTCCAATAAATTTTATAAATAATGTTCCATTTAATCAATGCCCAAAATTCATCTAATAATATGAAGCACTTTACAACATGTGCTTCCCAAGAACATATTGCATTTATCAATCAACACTTTTTGCCACAATTTTTTTTTAATGTAAACATAAATCCAAATTGAGTTTGTAAAAGGAATATATAAACTAAAACGAGCATGTGAGCACACTGACACATAGCATGTGTACACACACAAGCACACGTGTACCCGAAAAAAAAGTAGTCACATAGGCACTCACACACACAACATGCGAGGATGCCTGGCTGCAAAACAATTGGCCACCACAATGTTGCTATCAATTTTCCAGTCAAAACATCTAGCTTTTCGCACAGAACTAAGATCAAGATGATAATGATCATGAAATTGATCCTTATTCAGATTCGGCACAGTTTGATGATTCAGAGGTTTATCAATAAAGATTAACAACGGCATGGCATTTTCTTTCATTTGTTTTTGTGGTCGCCACAATGATAGAAACTAAGATCCTACTAATTTACCTAGCATTTTCAAGTGCTCTCTAGAGTCTGCACATCCGATGAGTTGCAGTCACCAGACTACATCCATTGGCCAAGAAAGAGTGCTAAATCCATTGGCCAAGAAAGAGTGCTAAATCCAAGCTAGCAAATTTCTGACCATGATGAAATTGTTCAGTCAAAATCTAAGCAATTTTTCAGAATTGGCTTCTTCCTTGTGTATACTTGCTAAATTTTTTAACTCACTATAATTTGTACTCTGAGTGGGAAGAAACGCTCATGTACATTTGAAGGCAGAGAAGAGTCCTTAAAAATCTTCATGCCCAAATGACAACAAACTCGAGAATGTCAACATAATCTAGGCAATTTTACAAGATTCATTCTTTGACCCCATCAAGAAATATGATCACATCATATAAGTTATCCCAAAACATCGATTTGATTCTTTGAGTTGACCAAATACTGCAAACAAAAAAATAATGAAGTCTTGCAAAGCACTTTAGATAATACTATTTACCACGAAAGGGATTTACAGAAATCTTTGGTTCTGGCTCATTCTTTATCTATCATATATTTCTAACCTAATTTAGCCTTGTGCACTCCTAAAAGAACAAAAACAAACACACACAATTTGAGTGATTCTAATTCGAGCACTCTAGCCAATATTCTACTCCATATGTAGTTTCAAGACAAAGCCTATATAAAGAGGCACCACACACCTGCCGCTAGTAGTAAATGAGCCTGAACCAACCTTTTTGAAACGTATGGCGATCTAAATTGGAGAACAGATATTCCCACTCAGTATTAAGTTCTTGTTGAGCCGTAGCTAGGATGAGTTAGGTAGTTACGCATTGCACTAAGAGACCAGGGACACTTGGGCACGACGTATCTCGCGTTGAGCGACATCATCAAGACGTGAAAAACCCTAACCAAGCTAGACTTAAAAAAAAAAAAAACCATCATCAAAAAAGGATTTCCTCCTCGAGCAAAATTCAAAAGGAAAAGGAAGCTTAATCCGGAGGAAATTAGTCATTTGCGTAGTAACGCCGAAGCATCGTTCAGCCTCCATATGTAATGGTCAATTGCAACAATATATCAACCGTAGCTGCTGCAATATCTACAATAACTCTCCTGTCCTATCTAAAATAGACTAAAGGCAGCTCAACACTGGAGACTCCAATAAAAGACAAGACAATTGGAGCAAACGGATCATGGCCTTGCTCTGCCATCACAGGCAGAGCATATCATCACCAAGGATCTAAAATTACCATCTCAAAATAGCTCCAAAATCCAATCTTGAATAATAATAATAACAAAAAAAAAAAAAAACACGAACATCACGAGTCCACGATTCATCCTGCGGACCCTCCTCCATGTATACATCAAAAAACGAGACGGACGACCGCCTCACGATGGGGAGAAATTACAAGTCCAAGGCGAATCTTGCTACCAAAAAAAATTCTACATCCATATCCCAAAACAACATGTCCACAACACCACATTGCCAGCTCTCCACAAGAGTTTCCTTCAATCAAGAAATAGTTTTACCCATCATCTAAAATCTGAGTAACTACGAACAACTCCCGCGGCTTAAAGGCATATTTTGACTACCCTCTAGTTTTAACATTCGAAGCTCCAATCTCAAATTATCAAATTTCAAACTTGCTGCCCAAATAGGTTGCAAGATCTGAATCTAGCCTAACACTACAAAGCAAGAACCGAACAAATCGTCAACACCTCTTCAGACCAAAATTATATATAATTTTCTACTCCATCTAGTTTTCTAGTCTGAATATTCAGTGGTGGGTGCAGTTCGCAAAAAGAAGTGGGCTGCTTACATAGAAAAAATCATATTCTGTTTTTGTATGATGCTTTACTTGCCTACGAAGCTGAGAATTGATCATCTCTTAGCTGAGTGATAGTTTTTTGTTGTCAGCAATAATCATATAATTGCACCAACTGGTTTGTTATATATTGGAAAGAGCTAAAATTCACCTGCAACAGTTTCTTACTAAGCATGAATTTGATATTGGGGATTTTTATAAATGCCACTGAAATGGAGATATTCTTCAAAAACATTACTTTAATTTGATAGTTTGACCACAGTGTCCTCCATATGGATCTGCTTATTATCCCAGCAGGATAAAGTTTCTGGGATAATTTATGTATCATTTAGATTAGCGAGCATGCTAGTCAAATACCTTGAGCAGTTTGGTTCTCTATTAGTGGCTGGTGTCTGTTTCTTGTATTATACGAACTCTCCATATTGAATGGAGCCTCTCAGCTTTACTGAAATCTTGGAAAAGTAAATATGGTATTCATAGTGGTCCATGATGAAAAAGTTCTCACGGAGCAGACACTCAACAAATTCCTTTCGGACAATAAGCAGAAACGAATGACGGAGGAACAGAGGAGAGAGGACCGAAGTACACGTAATGCGTATGGACTAACCTTAACACGAATCGCATCGAAACTTAGAGATCAAGTCAGCAAGTCGACTGAAACCCTAATCGCTCATCCAAAAGGGAACAAACGATCAGCTATAGTAATCTCCAAACCAACCTTTGCTACTGTCAAATTGAAGAAAAAAACAACAATAACTTTAGAATGTAACTTAAAATTTTAGAACTTTTTTTTTTTTTTATGTATAGACTCTAGAATTTCAAATTTAAAATTCTCACTCAATTCTCAACGAAATTATACAAATTATATATGGTTAGAAAGATCTCGACATTTAGAACGAAAATCCTATGGTTTCAGGATCAATTGAGCAAAAAATCCACATGAAAAAATAACGCCTATATTCGGCTCAAAGAGGAAAATTTTGAATTTTGTTCATAAAAAAAATTTGGCTTCTACAATCGTATATGACTTGCTCTGATACCACATGTAACAAATTATTCACATAATTTTACTTTTTTTTTTTGATAGAAACCGGTTTGCATGTGGTTGAATCAAAATAATATTCTATTTCATATGAATGTTTTATCATGTTCCACCAACACACTAAAAGGGTTATACGATATATCGGGTGTGGAAGTAGGCCAACATTTCTATTGGCAAATAGGAGGTTTTCAAGTCCATGGCCAAGTCCTTATTACTTCTTGGGTTGTAATTGCTATCTTATTAGGTTCCGCCAGTATAGCTGTTCGGAATCCACAAACCATTCCGAATGACAGTCAAAATTTCTTTCTTTTTTTTTTGGTGCTGGAGAAACCGGTTTGCAGCCGACAGCCGCGCCGTAATCCATAGGTGACACTTAAGCAGGAGGACCCACCACCCCTGAGTCACACTTAATACACCTAGCGCCTCCCTTGGGTTTTGAACCTTTCACCTCTGGGCTAAGGATCAGTAAGACCTTATCCAAGGGAGCCACCGCGGCCGGTGGTATAATTTAATTTATTAATTAAGAAGAATCGGATCTATATATAACTATAAAACACCAAGATCAATAAGCATAGCGGAATTAAAGCGTACCATTGCTTCACTTGAAGAAAAATAAATCACTTTGGTACTAGAGATCTATCGGAATGCTAGATCTTTCTCTCTATGACTTATTTCAGCTTTCAATGGGATTAAAGCAACTGATAGGTATAACCTATCTTTTTATAGAGATGAACCTAGCAAATCCTAATCAATAGCGTGTCCACTAGCCCTTCCCATTACGAGATTCAATTAAACACAATTGCCTATACTTTGCTGCTCAACTAAGTCCGTTATCAATAGATGCTAATACTCAATTCAATTAGATCATTATAGGGTTCAACAAATATCGGAATATTCATTAACCCGATTATTTAAACTAGAAAATTAATTAATTAATGTAAGCCTATATTATAGAAAATTTCCAACATCCAGTTCTCAAGATAATAATATTGGACTTCCCAACTATTTGAGCCAACTTTAATGGATTGAACCTATGGTAGACGTAATTAGCATTAGGCTAAAATATATTTAACCTCTGTCGCATTATCTTATTTGACAAACCATGTCGATAGTTTCATCTTGGGTTAAAAAAAAAAAAACATTTGCTTTTTTTATAATAAAGGTTCACATTTATTTAGCCTTCTTTTAGATTCCAAGTTCTAACTCACCTAGGAGCACAATCCACAGGAGATCCACAAGAAGCGTAAGACGCTACCGCTTTATTATTATTTTTTCTTAAAAGGCGGGACTAAAGCTGATTTTTAGTCATCAAAGTGGGTGAGTCAAAAGTAGCAAAGTCAGTTTCTCTGTAATGTAATGGAAATCACGCGTCCGCCTCCTCCTTGGCTCATCCATTTCCCATGGAACTTAAGCCAGCGTTCATTCAATTTATCTTCGGAAAATTTTAGGTGCACACTTCTGCTTTACACCATTTTTGCACTTGATTATGATAATGTATCATGACATCACTCTGTATTATGATGTTTTGGTACTTAATTACTATGACCCGTCCTAAGGTTGTATATTACGACATTAGCGTGTGTATCGTCTCTTTTATCTATTTGTCCGGATGCATCTTTAGAAAACCAGAAACTAGGAGATCACCATTAAGGCTACTCTATCCTCTGTTCGTTCTTCTCCTATTCGTCCCTTCATGCTTTCTCTATATTTGGCTATCTCTTTAAGGCTTGAATCCTGTTCATCCTTCGCTAGGTACGCAAACAACGCGAGGAAGCGAGGAAGATTAGAGTTTGGACATTGCTTCCTAGGAAGCGGATTTCAATTAGAGATGAATGCATTGGATCATGAGTCTTATTGGGGAAATCATTGTCTTTATTCGGAAATTTCGTCTCTTTCCTCGAATCCCACAGCACATAGGTGGGTCATCCATGTCGGCACTGTTTGGCATCTTTTGTGAACTTATCTATATTATGTGGACTTTCTCTTCATAAAGATGCCGAACCTACTACCATTTGCAAAGTTATCTGATTCTTTAGACCAAAAAATAAATGCTATGTTAGGTGGTAGTGAGGGTCCTTTCTGTCGGTCATGAGACAAATTTCTTCAACAAAGTTGTAATCTTCTATGAAAAGTGCAACTGCATGTTGGAATAAAGTACCGAAAATCTCGCTGATAAGTATAAACAGATTCAATAACTTTGAAAGTGCGATTTCTAGGTGATTTAAAAAACCAATGTTGATAAGGACTTTTTTTTGAACCGCTTATAAGATGGACTTGAAATCAGAAAAATGATTAAACAATTAAGTTTCAACTAGATAAATTGTTGGTAAGAGGTGACTTAACCCACATCGAAAGGATGTGAGTGCCCATGTTGATAAGATTTAACATTAATCAATGATCATTATATTTTATTTATTAATATCCAAATCAATAATTATATAGAATTAACTATAGTCTTCTATTGACAAGATTTACAGTTATTTTATATTTATATTTATTTAATTTCGAATTTTGTTACTTCGGCTAGCAATTATCTTAGATATCATATCTATTCAGACATAGTTTCTTAATTTTTGAAAGGTTGTGTATCTTCGAATATAATTTCTTATTTTTTTGCTATTAATTACTTAACGTGTCTATTCAATAACATCTTCTTCCATTTTAGTTTCTTCCAAAAGAAAAATACAACCATTATTTTCTATTGTTTTCTTTTGAGAGATCCTTCAAAAATACCTGAATTGCTATTTGATATTGTCATTGAGATTTTGTTTTATTTAGAAGGATTTTTGCTAATAACCACGAGTAATATTATGGGGCAAATAATTCTTAAAGAAAGTATTATCACGCTTTAAATTTGATTTCATTGTTCTTCTCCATTGATGGATTTTTTCCATAATATAAACTTTGCCCGCAAAATCGACGTACCTCTTTTCTTAGGATAAGAAGAAGAAAAGGACAAATTGCTGCGATCAGAAAAAAATGGGCAGGACAAGACTAACTTGAGATTTTTTCACCTTATTTAGGAGCTTCATGCGCTTGTGTGAAGGGAATAACCTTTCTGCATCCTAAACTTGACGGGATTGTGCTCCTTTTGTCCTATAAGTTCTATCTTTTTTGGGAGAATTATCAAAAAGTCCTAAATCTATTGCAATTGTGCCAATTGGGTCATATATCTTTTTTTTTTTGTCAATTAAATTATAAACCTTTAAGATTTGTGCCAATTTAGTCTATCTTATCAATGTTGACCAAAATTGCCGACATGGATACTGGTTATTCTAAATAGCATGGTTAATACTGGCATTGATAATTTTTAATAATTTTTAATATTTATTGAATTTATTTATTTATGATTTTTTTTTCCCTTTTTCCTTTTTTTTTTCCTCTTCTCTTCCTTCTTCCTCTAGTCAGTCGGTGGACTTTGGAAATCAGTGAGAGGTGAGGGTTAATAGGGGCAAGCTTTGCCCACATCTAGCAAGGTCGGCCTCGCCCAACCATTATGATGCCAACCTCATCCTCACTAGTGGTCGGTGGGAATGAGCTTTGCTAGGGGTTGACAAGACTGCACCGGCCCTTGCCTCTAGTTTGGCGATTGGCTAGAGGAAGAAGAAAGGGCAGAAAGAGAAAGAAAAGAAAAGAAATGAAAAAGAAAAGAATAAAAAGATAAATAAATAATTCCAAAAATATCAAAATATTATTTAAAACTGTTCACTTCAGTGCTAGTAGTGCCATGTAGGATGGCCAGCCTTCATGTGAGTGAATTGACACAAATGCAAAATGTCTAGAATTTAATTGGCCAAAAAAGAAAGAGTTTAAGAATGAATTGATGTAATTGCAATATGTTTATAACATTTTTGGTAATTTTTCCTCCATTTTCCACAGCCCCAAGTTGAGCAAAATTGAATCACATTAGTAATGCATGTATTGAAAGATCTCATCCCAAAAACAAAATGAGTAGATTGTGAAAAATGAAATCATGGATTAATTTTTTTTTTTTCTGAACCACAAAGGCAATTAGAAAATGAGCCCATGCCTCAACTGATATTGGTAGATCTTGAGTGAGACCCGCATGATTTAACAATTGTAATGCATTGAGCTCACACTAAGACGATGTCCCCAATGATTTCTTGAGCCCATTCAGGTAAGATAAATTGAATAAACGAAGGCCTCTATTTTCCAAGAGCCAGTCGCTTTGCTGGGGAAATGAACAGTAGTTCCCCATATGACTGCGCAATTAAAAGAAAGATGTACATGCTAACGTATATCGTAAAAATAATTTGGACCATAATTAGTTTTTGAGCGATGCATCTTAATTTTTCATTATTCTGTAAACCTCAAAGCTTTTAGTCTTCCAGTGGGAACGAGAAGAAAAAAGTCCATCTTAAGTGCGTTTATTTTTTAAAAAATGAATGATTTGAAAAGTATGTTTTTAGAAGTGATTGCTTCTATTATTTGAAATAATAGATGAACAAAATTATTTTTATCATACATGAAAACATTTAGATATAAATTATTATCGATGATAAAAAAATTTTTTTGACTAATTATTTCAAGTGATACAAGTGATCATTTTTAGAAAAGTATTTTTCAAATTATTTATTTTTCGCTAAACAAACTAAAACTTAGTTGAAAGAGAAAGCTAATGGAGTCCAGGAGCGATTCCTCTTCTAGATTAGGAGGCCACCATGGGCATTGCACAAATAGCCCCGATCGATCTTTCAATGCTTCAACATTTCTTTAATCTAAATAAATGACTGCCCATTCATATATATTTCCAAATGAACAGGAAACCCTACCTATGTAACCAAATTCCTATTATTCAATCTAACAAGTGGAGTTTAGTTTCATTCACTCCAAATTTTGCCTTCCAAGCAAGTGAAAATCTAGGACTATTTCATTCAGTCTAAATTAAAGTCTAGATAGATAAATTCAGTTCATTTTGTGTTTGCTATTCAGTCTTTCTTATATGCAATACGTACCGGTAAACCATCATCCTCCTTGATTTATGGGCTTCGCACAAATAGCCCTGATCGATCTTCCAACGCCTCAACGTTTTTAATCAAAATAAATCACTAACCAATCCATATATATTTCCGGATGAAGAGGATATAATTTCTATTATTCATTCTAATAATGGAAGTTTGGTTCATTCACTCTAAATATTTTGCCTTCCAAGCAAGTGAAAACGTAAGATCTCACTAATTTCATCATTTTGCTGCTAGGGTTCTTGATCCTCAAAAAAACTCTGAACAAACATTCATCTTTTCTCTAGATAATAAAAATGTCTGACGAAGTTTTCTTTGCCTTGATTACATCCTGGATTTCATTTTTTTTTCCTTTCAGAGGGGGATTCATCCATTAAGCACGCCCGCCAATTACTAAAAGCACCGTCAGGAAAAAAAAAAATTACACTACGTGAAAAAATTGCATTTAATATTCTTTCCTAAAATTTATTTCATTTATCTACAGTATATAATCTTTATTTTTAAATGCATCTAATTCTTTATTTCTTTGACGAAACACATAATGGGTAAACGGTCATCCTTATAAACTACAAATTCCACCATATTATCATGTTGTATTTTTTTTTTTCTATTTGTAATTTGAGGTAGTGTATTAAACATGTTAACAGAATTGATTCTACTTAGGATACAAACAAAACCATTTGGCTATGATGGAATATTATAGAACAATATAATTAGTCAAAATCATGATATTTTAGAATAGTTGGTTCATAATATCCGATCGCTAATGACAAATCACTTTAACGACTGTTTACTTGTTAGTTTTTGCTAATCCCGGTGGAATGAGCTGTAAGAAAGGCATCCTTTTTACGACAATCTAGCGTCAATATGACAATATATGTAATAGGATTTTCTAATTATTTTGTCTGTTTGGGAGGTTCGCATCAAGGCATCTTCAAGCGGGATCTTTGATAACACATTGTCTGTACCGCAATTGAAAGGTTTAGCTATCACTTTATTTCATATTAACAAAGTGTCCTGCAATCTATTAACGAAATTGTACATAATCCATTTCAACATCTTTTACTGCCTCTGTATTCGTACAATCCTCTCGGGATATAAAGAAAAGGAAGAACCCACTCATTCAGAAAATAAGAAATGCGGGGCGTTCTCCTCATCAACCTCTCCACATGTAGGTGATTATGAAGGTGGAACCTATTATTAAGAGAACCATTAGCAAAAAAGTTACACTACTGTGTAAAAATTGCATTTCATATATACTTCCCTACATTGATTTTTTATCTTTACTATTTACAAGTTATTGTTTTATGCATCTTCTTATTAATATCTTTCTTGATGAAACACGTTATCAGTACACTGTCATCCTCATGAATTACAATGTCCTTCATATTATCACGTCTTTATTTTTTGTTTGTAATTTCAGGTAGTGTGTTAAACATGTTAACACAATTGATTCCACCTAGCAAAAAAAAAAAAAAAAAAAAAAAAAACCATTTTTTTATGATGCAATATTATAGAACAATATAATTGGTCAAAGTCTTGATATTTTAGTATAGTTCGTTCATGTATCCAACCATTAATGACAAACAACTGTAACGAGTATTCATCATTAGTTTTCTTTTCTATTTTTTTTTATTAGTGGAAAAAACAATTCAAGTCAAGTGTGCAATCAAAGCTTCACCTGCCCTTGCTTGACGCTTCAGATCTATATATTTTAGTATGTTTAACATGAGACCACAACTCGATTATATGTTAATTGTGCAAACAACGTTGTCATAATTGTCCAACTTGTCCAAGGCAAGCACAAACAAAACCACTGATATTTACTATCTATTGATTGTCAATTGCTTTGATAATCCATATCCATATGCTGTAGATTCTTTGGCCACTGTTGATATATCAAATGTCCGAATATGCTTGTCACTCCCTTCAAATTGCAATACAAATTCTCAGCCAATTCCACTTTTTGCTAAAACGTCCGCATCTAATCGTCAATCAACCTTAAACATCTTTAACAAGTGGTGACTAAGCATGAATTTGGTGGTTGTCTTCTTATTTTCTGATGAAATAAGTTTCTTTATCACAAGTTCACAACTCTATGCCAATACAAATGACATTATCGTTAGGCGCTAACATGCACAAACAAGGGACTTTGTGATATAATAAGGCCCTGTTTGGCAACCATCCAAACAGTGCCTGATTCTGATTTTTTGTTCCCGAAATCGGTTTGGGAACGAATCGCGTTTGGTAAATTTTTTGTCCAAAACCGATTAGGAACAAATTTACTCCCGAAATCGATTTTGGACAAGAATTCAGAATCGAGAAAAAATATGATTCTCCGTCCGAGAATCAAAAAAGAGAATCAAAAGTGCCGAATCAAAAAAATTATTTCTATATTTTATTTTTATTTCTTCCTAGTATGAAATATATATTTGTTGTATATAGAATACATATTTAATTTTATGTTATAATTTAGTATTTTTATTTATTACATATTGTAGGGATATTAGTATAGTTTATACTATGGTTTATTATTTACTATATAATAAAAATTGATTAGTTAATATTTTTATTACTTAGTATAAAAATATAATTAATCGGTGAATGGTTTATGAAAATTCAATATCAAATTTATTTTAATCTAAAAAGGTAATTAAAAAAGAATTGGAATATAAATTTTATATAGTTACCAAACGCGTTTCTATTCTTTTTCTATTCTAGAATCGAAATTTTATTTGTTACCAAATGCGTTTTTTACTCGAATCGTTCGGAACGAATCGTTACCAAACGCGCCCTAAATCTTACCTCGACATTGATTCTGCACATCCATCCTGCAAAAATAGAGTAGGCGTTATCAAAATCTCATGTTTATTATATATATATATATATATATATATATATTGGTCAAAAAACGAAATTTTATTTATATCATAACTGGTGAGGATCCAGCAGCTCCCAAGAGTGGGGCATCATACATAGCAGGGCCCAAACTCAAGGGGCTTGGGGTGGAGAAGAAAGCCAATTGGGCGGTAACGTCTGTTTCCTCTGCTCGCGCGGCTCAGTCTGCAACGGCATTTTCGGTTCTTTGACAGGAATGAAGGCCCACCAGCGGCAAGTTCCGAAGAAGGTCTTTGCACTCTGTCCATATAGCACGTGTGTCCCAGTTAAAGTCTCCCGCGCACTTGAGAGATCTTGCCAGACTTTTGACAGTCGGGACTCCACCGAAACCACACCCACCTGCTTCTTCTTGATGTACTTCAGAGCTTCTAACAGAGCCAGGGTTTCCAGCTGAGCAACGGAAGCCGCCCGAACTGTTTTGGTGAAACCGTCCACAAGGCAGCCTGAGAAGTCGCGGACGATGCAGGATATCGCGCCTTCCCTCGACCCTGCACAAATCGACCATCGACGTTGATCTTCATGGTCCCTGTCGCCGGAGCTACGCAGATCTGAGGTGTCTCGGTTTCGTCTGACTTTCTTGCTTGAGGGTGTTGAAAGCCCCATTTTCCATAGCTTTTCTGCTGAAATCGGGCCAGATCTATTACTTTGCAGCCTTCCCCGAAATATATAGTTATTCCGCCCCTTCCAAATTTGCCAGAGGATGTTTGAAATCGCTTCCAAGGAAGGTAAGTGAGTGTCTTTCCTTATAAAGAGAACCAACCACGCGTCAATTCGGATGACTTCCTTATATTAGTCAGTGAAGAATATGGTGACCAACGAGCGACACTATTGCACCTTGGTTTTCTTTCCTTTTTTTTGTCATTAATAGAATGAGCAAGTCAAGTCAAGAAGCCTCTGCTTAGATTCCACGCACCTTCCACATAATGCTGCGAAATTGCTCTGCTGTTCTTTTATTAGTAGAGAGTGTTGTGTGTTGGTAATAAAACGTGGAAGGCCGAGATCGGTGGAAAACAGCAGTGGCTGGATAGTGTTTTTTTTTAGCACTCCTCAAATAGTCGGTCACTCCTTGCTCCTCTTCTCTGTTTTCCTGCTCTGATTGCTCCATTTTCTCCAGATTAGGGTGTGTGAGAGCTCTTGTATTTTTGTTTGAATTAATGTTGCTCCCAATCAAATTCTGAGATACATTTCTGCAATTTGCAGATCCGGGTCTGTGAAATCTGCCTTTCCTCTAGAGCTCTGCTTGATCAATCTCCTACTTTGAAAGACAATAAAAGGTATTTTTATGTCAATCACTGCATGATGTACATCCAAACAAGAAGAAGGGCAATGAAGATTCCCTTCTCTTCCTTTTGGTCCAACTCCTTTCTTTTCTTTTCCCTTCATTCCCTCTCAACTTAAATTGCCAAACAAAGTGGAAAAGAAAAGAACCCAATCATTTAGAAGATCCGAATTCCGGGGCCTCTTCCTCATCGATTCCCCTGCATGGAGGACATTACAAAGGCGGAGACAAACAGCAGAAAGGGAATGACTTCGAAGTGCTATCGAGCACTCCTCAGGTAATCGATGACTCCTTACTTTCTCTTCCCCTCTGTTTCCAGCTTTGGTTGCTCCATTTTCTTCTGATGACTTGTGTGAGAGTTTTTTTTTTTCCCCCCGAAGTAGCTCCGAATTGAGTTCTGATGAGTTTTTGATCTGGGATTATATATATGTCTGTTTTCTGTTTCCTGCTTTCTTTTGAGTCTCTGCTTCATCAATCTCTTTTACTCTTTGAATTAGTATAATCCTCTCGAGATGGAAAAGAAAAACCCACTCATTTAGAAGATTCAATTTACGGGGCGTCTTCCTCATCAGCCTCTACACATAGTGGTGATTTTGGGGGCAGAACCAAAAAGTCGAAAGAAAAAGGTTATGAAGTATATATGAGCTTTAGAGGGTCAGACACCCGTAAGAGTTTCGCCGATTATCTCTATACTAGCTTTGTCGATGCAGGAGTTCACGTGTTCAGAGACGAAGAGGTCCGTGTTGGTGCGAAGATTGGTTTGGATTTTCTTTCCACTATTGCGCAGACTAAGATCTCAATCGTGATTATCTCTGAGAACTTTGCTTTCAGTAGATGGTGCCTTGAGGAGCTAGCTCAGATATTAGAGTGCAGGACAAGAATAGGGCAACTAGTGTGGCCTATATATTACAAGGTGAAACCCTCACAAGTGAAACATCTTACCGGGAGTTTTGGACATGCTATCCATGCACATAAAAGTAAAATGGGCGAAATGGTTGTGAATTACTGGGTAGAAGCGCTCCGAGAAGTCACTTCGGTGAAAGGATGGAAATCAGAAGAATTTGGGTACATTATTCTCCACCAAAACATTATTCAATTTTTCATAAATAAATATTTTATAAAAAGAATATATATATATATATTGCTGTCCTATATTGAAATTTATTTCTATTTAACAGACATGAAGGAGAATTGGTTAGAAGTTTGTCAACGAAGTTATAATCAAGTTAAATGGAACCAAAAGGATTATGAGCTCGATAGACAATAATGAAGTCCCAACCAAAAAGCCAAAAGCAAAGGTGTGTGAAGTGTTCTTAAGTTTTAGGGGGCAGACACTGGTGAAGGTTTTACCAGTTATCTCTATACTATCCTTGTGGATGCAGGAATTCATGTGTTCATGGAAGATGATGAACTCCGTGATGGTGAGCAGATTGGTTTGGAGCTTCTCGGCAGCATTATGCAATCGAAGATTGCAATCCCAATTATCTCAGAGAATTATGCTTCCAGCCAATGGTGCCTTCACGAGCTGGTTTTGATGTTGAATTGCATGAAAAATGAAGGGCAAAAAGTGTTTCCCATATTTTACAAAGTGGAAGTCTGGCATGTGCGAAATCTTGGAGGGAGATACAGGAGATGCTTTTAATAAGTGGAAAAAGAATTTGGGTGAAAAAGTTGTGGAGGAATGGAAAGAAGCGCTTCGAGCAGTCTGTTCCTTGAGAGGATGGAAGTCAGAGAACTATGAGAATGGGTACATTATTCTCCACCAAAACATTTTTAATTTCCCACAAATAGATCTTTCTTGAAAAAAATATAAATTTAGCCATTCTATATTGAAATTGATTGTTATATGACAGGTATGAAGGAGCATTGGTAAAAACAATTGTCGAAGAAGTTAGGAGCGAGTTATATGGAACTTCTCAGCTAATAAAAGAGTTGATGGGAATTGACGAACGTGTGGAACAAATTATGAGCTGGATAGATGTTAAATTTAATGATACAAGGATTGTCGGAATTTGGGGAAATATTGGCGTCGGTAAAACAACTCTTGCGAGGGTTCTGTACAACAAGCTTTCTATTCATTTCAAACATCTTAGCTTTGTGGCAAATATTCGAGAAACATCTCTGCACAAGGGTATTGAATGTCTGCAAAGGCAGCTCATTGACGATATACTAAGGAGTCCAAACGACGTGTCTATCAACAAAATCAGTGTCATCAAGTCTCAATTTATAGATAAGAAAGTTCTTGTACTTCTTGATGATATAGATGCCATTACTGATTTTAATGCTTTGATTGGAGACATTAGTTGGGTTAAAGCAGGAAGTATAATCATCGTCACAACGAGAAATAAGAAATTTCTTGATGAGGCTAAGGTGGACCATAAGTACGAAGTCAATAAGTTGACTCTGAATGAATCATTGATTTTATTTAGTAGACATGCATTTCAAAAGGATTATCCTATTAAAGGTTATGAGATTCTCTCTCATAGTATCGTATCCATAACAGTTGGACTTCCCTTGGCTCTTAAAGTTATAGGTTCATGTTTATATAAACAAAGCAGAGGAGTATGGAATAATATATCAAAGAAATTAATGGAAGTGCCTTATCAGCAAGTACAAGAGATGTTGAGGATATGTTATGAAGAATTAGATGATATGGAGCAACAAATTTTTTTAGATATAGCATTTTTTTTATTGGATCATCTAAGCAAAGTCCTACTTATATGTGGGATGCCTGTGGTTTTTTCCCGAGAAATGGGATTGGAGTATTGAGTCGTATGTCTTTAATTGAGATTGACGAAGATGACAAGCTAAGGATGCATGATCAACTGAGAGATCTAGGACAGAAAATTGTTCATCTAGAAAATCCAAAGGAACCACAAGAGCGTAGCAGATTATGGAAATATGAAGAAGCAGCGTATGTGCTTGACAGCAGCAAAGTAAGTTTTTTCTCTACTCGTCTTACTCAATAAATGTGATTCCATTTTTCCTTTCTTGTTTGAGATTATAGTTAGTTTTGAATCCCCAAAACTAGCTGCTTCTACCAATAAAAGAGCTCGTACGATTAATTGTTGTTCTTGCCTGATTATAGGACATAACTGAGGATTGTGATTAGAACACTCTCCTTTTGGTAACTTCAATGCAAGAACAAAACTAAAAAGGCGTTATGTTTGAAAGAGCACTTTCAGATAAAACCTGACAACTATAAATTATGGGGGCCATGCTTTTCCCACATATTAGTTACACGCAAATGTTTGGATTCTTATTTTGATTTTTTGTGAGGTCTTTTCTTTCTTTCTTTTCTTCTACTAAGTATTGACTTCTCTTGAGTTGTTTGCTATGATAAAGGAGACCACCATGCTTTCCACAGAATTCGATATGTATCCATGAGATCGAATATGGAATTCTGTTTACTCACTTGAAATTCATTTGTAATAATTAGCTATCCTAGTCCATGTATTTTTTGAGTTGGATTAAGTACAGATTAGGTCCCCCATCTATTCTTTCTTCGCTTAAAGTAGTCCTTCATTTTTCGCAGTTTGTGCAAATAATTCCTTTCTCGTCAATTGCTAGTTAACATCATCAAATTTACTCTTGTGGCTTTCGTATTCATTTATGATATATGCACCACTGTTAGTATAACCCTCTAAACATATACTATTTTCGTTCAATAGACATTTCATAATAGTGGATAATTTTATTTCTATGAATTTGCTAACAATTTTTTGTTTCTTTTGTGACGATGGATAATTTTTCTATTCCCTGACAACATTTATTTGTTAAATATAGGCTATCAAGCTATAATAATTATTTCTGCATTTCTCAATTCTTAGTGAGTACCTTATTTAGCAAATATTTAGTTAATTTATATCATCATTTGTTAAATATATGCTATCATATTACATAATTTTTTATCAATCTGTTATCATCACTTTGTAAAACGAAAAAAATATTTTCTCATAATGAGTATCAACACAACTTTTCAATGATAACAGCTATTACTTATCATACATTTCGTTATATTCATTATTCAAATATATGTAGTGATGCAACAGAACTCTTTTAAAATGTACTTTTTTTTTTTTTTGCTTCTATGACGGCTAATTTCATTATATTAATTTATTTCTAAAGCATGTTATATAATTTTTTTTTATGATGATGGATATCTTTTTTATTGATCTTTTAATATTCTGTATTTGTCAAATTTGAGTCCAATATGTTATTGATCTTTTTGATATTATTATTTGGTCAAAAAATTATTTTAACGTTACTTATTGGTCACATGTGAGCCCATTGCACATAATAAATGAAATATCCAGAAATTATATATATATATATATATATATATATATATATATATATATATATATATATAAAAAATTAATATGTGTACAACTAAATGGCATAGTTTTGTGGTAAGACCTCCAGATTAAAATAAGACATTAGAAGAAAAAAGTTGAAATTTTACAATAAACTGGACTGATAGAGCCATAAATATTTTACTTAGATATTTTAACACTCAAAAGCTTTTAGCTTTTGCTCCACACTCCAATCTCAAGATTTCGATCATCCATATTCTTAAAACTGTGGAAACAATAATGAAATTAAAATTGAGAAGAATCATGGGAGAGAAAAAGTAAAATCCACTATAAAAATTCAATTATTACAAAAGGTGGTTAAAAAATCTAAGACTCTTTCCGTTTAAATTCTTAAGGTAATAACTTGAGAAAAATAATATTTATATTGCTCTTAAGCCCTAACATTGGCCCAAACCCATAAATAATTCAAGACATCTCAACAAATCTCCATCTTGGCTTGAATTTTACCTAAGTAACAAAATCTTCTCCTCCCACTAGAGTAAAACTCAGTTGCGGCAAATATTAACCAAATCCAAGCATCACAAATATTAACCAAATCCAAGTGATGCTTGAATTTGGCAGCGGGCAAGGGCTTTGTCAACATATCAACTAGATTGTTTTCTGTACCAATCTTAGCCATCGACAAGAATGTCTTGAATATAATAATTCCAAACATCGATGTGCTTTGTTCACTCATGATATATTTGATCTTTAGTAAACTGTATAACATTTTGACTATCACAATGGACAATAGTCACACCATAATCCACACTGACCTCCTCAAATAAATCTCTTGACCATATGGCCTCTTTAATTGCTTTTGCAATAACTATATACCTTGCTTTTATAGTAGATAAAGCAATTGTATATTGTAAAGTAGCTTTCCAACTTATTGTACAACCTTCAATAGTAAAGATACACCCAATCAAAGACTTCCTTATATCAAGGTCACCAGCATAATCAGAATTAATATGTTTAGTATGACTGTCACTAGTTTTCCCAAACTCTAAACTAAAATTAGAAGTACCTTTCAAATATTTCAAAATCAACTTCACAGCTTGCCAATGAACTTTGCCGGGCATGATAAATATCTACTTACTATGTTAACAGCATAAGAATACTTTCAATTTTTCTATTTTTTTTTAAATGATTATCACATAAGTTTGAGGACCATGTATTCATATAATAACAATTATTAACAACGTTATATTAGAATATGATTATATACACAGTTAGAGATAGCTCTTATCACCTGTAATACTTAAATTTAAGCCAATGTAATTTTTTTAATTAAATATATGTGAGAATGTTGTCCATCATCTCATAAATTACTCGAAAAAGTGACGGATCAAATTTTGTTTATGAGATTAATCTGCATAATATCAATAAGACGTGGATAAATTCAAAGCAATGGCTCACTCAAATATTTTTAAATTTAACATTTATTGTCATGTAAAAAAATGTTTTGAATTTTATGACAACGAGTTTTCATTATTAGTGTTAAAGTTAATATGGACGTAACTAAAAGCGCTTATGACATATGGATGATTTGTTCAAGCATCACACAAGCACGCGCAAATGTCAAGAGCATCTTTAATTGACAAGTACCACATATAAACATTGAGATGCAAAATATAATGAAGTAGCAATATTACTGAAAAATATTATATCGATGCTTTTCAGCAAGCAAATTTTTGCACAAATGGAAATCTAATCAACAATATAGAACATTGATTAGAACTAAAAGAAAGTTATCTATGAAGTTATTGAAAAAACACTATAAATTTACAAGGAACTTTTGAAGGAAAAGTAAGTAGCGTCTCATCTGAAAGAATGCAAGTTTGAAGGAGAAATTGTATCCTCCAAACATAACAATTGAGCTCTTTAAACATCCAATTTAGTCGATCTTCTTAGCCAATGTGTCTATTAGCAAGATCTCATCAATCTATGGGCAAATTGATCAAACATATCAATGACTGCTATTTCACAACGCATGAGAAGAGAACATCAACCATCTGCAGTGACGAAAAGAGGAGTAAAAATTAATTATATAACGTTTGATCGATGATTGGTTTATCTTTCAAGTACAAAGAAAATCACTCATAGAGGAAAAACATGACAAAAAAGGAATGTAAACATGCGCGTACTTTTTGGATGACATTCTTGTTTCACTTAGCTATTACCATGGGGATTCTCTAATTTTGATGGATTCCTTGATGGCAAGTTTGATAGATACATTTAAATTGTAAGAGTTGTCTTGTTTTTTGTATTAAGGATATGAGTTAGAGTTGCATTGTTTCACATATCAAGGATAATAGATATATTTGGAGTAGTGTGTGCATGGAGAGAGACATTCCAATCTAATTTTTTTTTTAATTCAAAATGTGTAAATTGTGAAGGGCATAATTGGAAGAGAATAAGTCACGAAACACCCTCCTTAGCTTTCCATTTTTATACAGATGAGATATTTAATATTCAATCAAAATCTACCGCTTCACAAAGTTGAAAGGGAGAAGCCTACACGATAATAGTATATCAGTAAATGAAATCAGTATGTCTTTTCTTATATGCAGTTGGTCTTATGTCATCATTCTATCTTACTGTCTCCTCTGTTTCCTAATTGTAGGGTAAGATTGAGGCCCTTCGTTTTGACGAATATTGCTACAAAAGAAGCTACAATGGTGAACAATTTAAAGAACTAGCCCACTTGAGGTACCTTCAAGTGTGTGGTGGGAATTTCATTGGAGATTTTCAAAATTTGCTTCCTCAATTAAGATGGCTTCAATGGGAGTGTTGTCCCTCGAATTTCGAAGCGGCCAATTTTCATCCAAAAAAATTAGTCGTGCTCAATCTATCGTGGAGTGAGATTTCAGAGGATTGGGGAAGATGGGATCCACTGAAGGTAAGATGAAGAAATGACAGATCTCTTGTTCATAATCACATTTTGTCGAAGTCCCAATCGCACCAAGTTCTCCTTTCTTTCATTCAGAAAGGTTTAATATTCTTCCTCAAATTAAGAATCTTCCTCTAAATATAAGAGGAACTTATAGGCATCTAAATATACCAGAAGCCTGTACACATACTAAAAAGAACTTTTAAGCTAAATTAATTAACATCTATTAAAAATATAATTATAGTATTTTGCCTATCATGATTTTTTTTTTTTAATCTAAATTGTTTTTGGCGTCTAAGCTAATTTCTCCCAGGTAAAAGTATGACTTTTTAACGATTCTTGTTATATACCTATATCTATCTTCTTTAATGGCAAATGAAAAGTTACAACTATTTACCTATCGTTAACTTTTGTTTCTAAATAAATTATTCTAACTATTCAAATAGTATTTCATGTAAAAAGTAGTTAGAGCATTTGTAGAGGGCACTTTTATGAGGGTGAACTATATGTTATTTTTGTGAGTACTAGAGGGCACTTTTATGTCCGTAACATTGTTTTTGTAATAGACATTTATGTGTTGGTGACATAGGCAAACACTACTACTTAAGAAACATTTAAATAAAACAAATGTGAAGTAGTGGAGCATCATAGCAATGGTAGCATAAGATAAGGGGTAGTGGAGCGTGGGTTTTTCCGAGGAAATTTAAAAAGTCTAAAAGAATAAAGAGTTAGGAGTGAGCGGTTCCAGGTTCCGGTTCGGTTCCGTCTGGAACCTGGAACCTACTCTCGGGTATAGGTTTTAAAAAATTTGGAACCTGGAACCTACCCATCAAAACCAAGAACCTAGAACCTACCCTGTCACAGGTTCCAGGGTCGGTTCCAGGTTCCAACAGGTTCTTTTTTTTTTTTCTTTTCATTTTCAGATTTGAACTATAACGCATGCGCATAAAAGAAATGTGGAGTAGTTTGAAGCAAGAATGATACCAAAATGAAACCATCAAATTGAGAATACATCAATTAAAAAGGGTATTATTATGCCAAATGAAACCTTGGCATTATAAGCTGCTGCTTTGATGCCAAAGTCAAACAAGAATTTGGCAATAGTCAAAGTTTCTTTCCTCGTAGGGACGTAAATAATAGTAGGTCCGTGATCTAATGGCTCTTGCTGAAGCTTCAGCCTTTCCTCCTGTTCCATTGGTGAATCAGACATCTCAAAAGAACCGCATACCTCCTGGCTTAAATTAGGAGATTCTCCACGTAATTCTCCACAGGGAACTGCAAGGCCCAATTGAATAGCACATCAAATTACAGGATGAATAAATTCTAGCACAGTTCTCGGACAATTTCCATTTTATGAGTAAGTTTTCATAAAGTCCCTCGCTCCACATCCTACAAGCATATATAAATAGCAATGGTAGAAACATCATGCCATAATCAGAATTCTGAAGATATTCCTCTTTAATAAGAAGTTATACCATCACAATCATCCACACCCTGGAAGGTGTCTGTTTCATCTTCTAAGTATTCAGGTCTAAGATGGTTAATCACCTGCGACAAATTAGGTAGTGCATAGAGAAAGATCGGATCGGAAGAAAAGGGTGCCCTTATTCATTACTATCAATACTCGCATACATTAAAGAATTACACGAGTGACCGGTATGCGGTTTTGGTGCTGCAACTTTGTCTTTGATGCAAAACTAAAAAAGAATCATGTATCCCCTTCATTGTTCAAGTTCATCTTGCCAATAACAAAAGAAACTTCAAGAATAGATAGAAGGCTTTAACAGAGGGAAGCTAACTTCAGGGTGTTCATTGGGATCAAAAACCATGTTGTGACAAGTAGGGTTGTAGGGATAAGCGCAATCAATCCAGCATTTACAAGATTTCATTCAAAACCCATAACAACCAAGTCATTTATGTAACCTTTCACCTGGACAAGCAATGGCATTTCCAATCATGATGAATCTGATAATACTTATATCATTGTAGATAAGCTAGGATCTGTCCATTTACCTTAATCATATCATTCAATATGAGATGGGAGAGCACAAGAACAACATTCTTCCTAACAGATAGAGAAGGATCCCGTAATCGCTCTCTCTAGTAATGAAAATGTGTTCTGTCTCTGCAAGATCAGTGGGAGTTTAGTGGTTGCGAAGGATGTAGATCATAAATAGAGTGTGCATATAATAATATAGACATTTACCATGTTATGCAGGAGCGACATTCGACAACAGATCAAAGTACTGGAGTAAAGTTGAAATATGTTTGAATAAAAGATTCGAAACACAGCACCAGAATGTTCTAATTTACTTCAGCAAAACATCAATTTGGTCCTTCATATTTCTTCAGCTTCAAATCTACACTAGCCAGCCACTTTCAACATGGCGAATATTCACTCCAAAACTAATTTGTATTTCCATGAGGTTACGAGTTGTTCACCCACCATATTCTGCTTCCCCATTGGCAAGAGTTTTAGCAAAACAGAGTTTCATGAATGATCTTCTAACATCAAAATCACGCCATAAATATACTTCTCGAGCTATGAAAACAATAAAAGAAAAAGATATGATGTTCGACTTCATGTGAAATTAGTTATGACTGCAAGTCGGAGACAAACTTGGGACTTCTGAGAGAGAAAGAATCGGCGTCGTCGGGGCTTCTGGCGCGAGCACGGCGGTGGGTCGCGAGTGGAGAGACAGCAGAATCGGCGTCGTCGGGGCTTCTGGTGCGAGCAGTGGCGGTGGGTCGCCAGCGAAGACAGCAGAATCAGCGTCGTCGGGCCTTCTAGCGCGAGCAGAGGCGGTGGGTCGCGAGCGGAGACAGCAGAATCGGCGTCGTCGGGGCTTCTGGTGCGAGCAGCGGCAGTGGGTCCGCTCGTCGCGAGCAGAGACAGCAGAATTGGCGTTGTCGGGGCTTCTGGCGCGAGCAAAGGCGGTGGGTCGCGAGCAGAGACGAGCTCAGCTCAGATCTACCTGCGTCGGGTAGTCGGCGACGGGCGTCGAGGCAGAGCACGGCGGCGACGGGCGTCGAACGGCGAGGGTTCGCGCGAGCAACGTCGGCGACTGGCGTCCAGCGGCGTCCGGCGTCCAGCGGCGTCCGGCGGCGGTGGCCTTGAGGGCGAGCGGCGTCCGGCGGCGAGACTCGGAGCGGCGTCTGGCGAGACTCTGAAAAACTGAAAGTGAAAGGTTCGGGAGTCTCGGGGGGAGGGGGTTCCTTTTGGAACCCTAATCGGTTCCGAAACCGGTTCCGCGATCGGTTCCGGTTCTGCTTGGAACCGGAACCGGAACCGGGATCGCCGGTTCCCAGAAAAATGGAACCGGGAACCGGAACCGATCCTTTAAGAATCGGGAACCGTGCTCACCCCTACAAAGAGTAGTGGAAAATCTCATTGAGCTATCTCTTTCTTTCTTCAGATGGCAACCCAGCTCAAAGTTCTCAACCTTACTGGTTGTCTTTCTTTAAGAAGCACTCCTGACTTGTCTGCTTTCGAAAGCTTGGAGATTTTGATTCTTGAAGAATGTGAGAATCTGGAAATGATTCATCATTCTATCATGCTCATTAAGTCCCTTATCTCTTTGAATGTCAACAGTTGTAGGAGATTGGAAGAACTACCCATAGGAATAGGTAGAATGGAACAATTGAGGGAGCTTCTCATAAATGATACGGCTATACGAGAGATTCCAATATCAAAAGGTGATTTGATGAAGCTGGAGATTTTATGTGCCTCATGGTGTCCACAACTTGCTCAACTTCTTGAATCCATAGGCTCACTTAAGTTGTTAACTCAGCTAGACCTATCTCATTCAGAGATTGATAAATTACCTGAATCCATGGACTCTCTTGAGTCGTTAACTCAATTGGACCTATCTTATTCATATCTTGAAGAATTACCACACTCCATGGGCTCTCTTGGGTTGTTAACTCAATTGGACCTATCTCATTCAGGGATTAGAAAATTTCCAGAGTCCATGGGCTCCCTCGTGTCATTGATTCAGTTGGACTTGTCTTATTCAGGGATTGAAGAATTACCCAAACCAATTGGTTCTTTGAAGAAGCTCGAAACCCTCAGTGCCTTTAATTGTGCATTGTTTGCCCACATACACAGCTCCATAGGCAATCTAACATTTTTGTCTCTCCTTGACCTAAGGAAATGCCATAAACTTGCTCAACTTCTAGACTCCATAGACTCCCTGGTATCTCTACAACGCTTGTTATTACGAGGATGTCTCTTGTTGAAAGAGATTCCCAACTCAATCGGAAAGTTGGTATCATTGACTGAGCTAGACTTGAAATCTACATCAATTGTGGAATTACCTCAAAGCATTGAGAAACTGCAGAATTTGAGTATCTTGGACATTCGTGGAACCCACATAACAGAACTTCCAGGTGCCATGTTGACTCCTAGAATATTTAAACATTGAATATTATAATATGTATGTTGGCTTGGCTTATGTCATAATTTCACGTCTAGGTAGCCTGTAAGATCTCCTGCTTTCTCTTCTTCGTCGAACATGTGGCTTTCAAGTGCAAACTCAGTAGGGAAATAAATGTTGCGAACACTGTGTATGTACTGTTAGTGCGGCACCAATTCTGTTGCTTCAACTGAGCATAATATTTTTCAGGTGGTTGGTGAATGAAATTGAGGTTGAGTTTACGCAAAGCCCGTACCAATGGTTCACAGATAAAGAGAAAGTCAATATCATACATTCATAAAAAAAATTAAATTAATATACTCGTTATAAATTTATCTTAAACTAATTTTTTAACCACCAAAAATCCTAAACTGGTATGCTTGTCACAAATTTACCATTCGTTAGTTTATATTAGATTTACTATTAAATTGCTGAGTTAAATGATACTTCAATTGACGGGTGTGCTAATTTAGGGTTTTACTCTCCGTTTTATCACATGTTTACTACTTGTGATTTTTCATATCATAAATGTATCAATTTTGAGTTTTTAGCTGTCAAAAAATTAATTTTGGATAAATTTATCATAGATATATCAATTTGAGGTTTTTGGTGGTCAAAAAATTGGTTTAGAATAAATTTATCACAAATATGCTAGTTTGAAGTTTTTGGCTTAGGGTAAATTTGTTATATGTGAGCCAGTTTGAGATTCTTCATAATATTAACCCTATTTTTAAAGCCATTAACTTTATTGACTATAATTTGAAAGTTGCATCTGCTCTGAAGTTGCATATTTGCTTTTTATGAAAAATGGGGTCAAATTCAAATATTTAAAGTGTATATTTTTGTAAAAAGGATTTTATCGACGAATGGCCCTTATTGATTAAGTTAGACATCCACGTGTAAATTTTTTGTCATTTTCAAAGCACTTTTTCTTTTTCTTTTTTCATATGGTGCACAATCAATAAATCCACTTATTAGGTGTGGGTTGGCTAACTGGTGCTCTGAGCAAGAACTTCCTAATAATAATCCTCGACTTGTCGCCACAGCATGTCCTGTTCACGATTCGGAAGCAAACGTTTCAAAATTTTTCTAACAAAGCCATTTCTCTCTAGTTTGGAAGCTATGTATTACCATTGTTGTTGATGTCTAGTCCAATCTTATGATCTCCATATTAACTCTAAATACTTCAAAACTCGTAAAGAATCTTTTGGTCAGCTAAGTCAATTTTAATTTCCTCAAGTCATATCTCGATTTTTTGAGGTTTGGTTTGGTTTCAACTTTTGGGAAACCAAATCAATTGCAAAATCTTATTGTATAAATTATTCAATTTGTCAATTAATTCTGCCATTTATATGTGAAGTAGCCTATCGAAATAGGTTTGATTTTTATTTTGTGTGAAATTTATGACTTGTTGTGAGTATAGAATTTGTTTTTTTTTTTTTCAATGAAGTTACAATAGGTAAAGAGAAAAAGATGAAAGAAGAAACAACAACTAAACCGAATCAATCCCAAAAAAAATGGTTTGGCTTGGTTAATTCTTGACTATGATACGATTTAATTGTTTCATTTTTTGTCAAATTTTACTTATACAGTTTGGTTTGGTTTGACATTCAAACTATGCCAACTGTCCCGTGCCCATCTCCTAATAGTTATCAATAAGGAAATAAGGTTGTAAAAAATTTGCACAATTTTTTGCTTTTTAACACAAAGGCACGGTTTCGAGAAAATGTGAGAGGTCAAATATAATTAATGACAATATAAACCAAGTCATTAAGGCGAAGAAATGAAAATAAATACTCCATGGTGAATAGTACATATATGACGGGGAAGCGCTCATGTGGACCATTTTTTTGGAGAATGAAGCAAATCCAACGCTCGCAAAGGAGAATTTTCTAATTATCCAGAATCTCACGTGTTATCATGACAGGTGATTCTTCAGGAACATTTCGTTAGAGAATCTTATTTTATTTATCCAAAAGTTAAAAAGTAGGTCAACGGATGTCGTCTACATAGTCAGAGGCATGTGACGAGCACGAAGAAGAAACTCGAAAGAAATTGGGCGCGTGAAAAGGTACATCGGCCTTACGACGGAAAAAAAGAGAGAGTATGTCGACCTGATAATGATGACGTGGTAGGTGAGAGACTCTGCTGTTCTCGGAGGAGAGAGAGTGAAGGGAGAGAAAGAGGGATCGCTTGGATTTGTCACCCCCGATAATAAAATGAAATGGGGCCCACGGCAAAGAAAGAAAGAAAGCAAGCTCCAACGCCAACTAATACTAAACAAACGGATTTGAGACATGACAATGAAAATGTACTGTAATATCGGTAAAAAATTATCAAAATAAAATTTAATTATAAATATTTTAATTTGATCAATTTAACAATAATTTTTTTAATAATATATCAATTTCATTAGAAATTATTGACGTTGATGTTAACAGTATCATGTAGGACGATCATTGTTAATATAAATAAATCGGCTAGGATCGTAGTAGAAGAATCATCATAACTTTGATCAAGACCACAAAACTAAATGACTTCGCCTTAGAAGAATAATGAAAACTTCCCTAGAAATATTCATGACCACGGAAATTTAATGGAAAAATTGTTATTATGTTGTCTATGTGTATAAAGATATATCTAAAAATTAATTTCCAGGACACGATTTCTGTAAAAAGTGTACACAAGAATATTTAGTGGTGAAATTATCGATTTATCTACCACATTATATTATATTTTTGCAAGACTATACATTTGCAATGATATGGTCTCAATAATAATTTGTAATTTACTTTAGAACATATATTAAAAAACATACATCTTCAATCACATGATGACGAACCTTTCAATGTCGAAGAATTATCACAACTAAAATTTTTAACAACATATTTACTAAACATGTATACACAAATTTCTTTTATGGAGAATCATCGGAGTTTATATTTTAGTGATCGGGTAACCTTACATTTACAATGGTTTTATAAATTTATGAGAGAACAATAGTGAGAAAAATAGAAAACAAATTTACAACCATCTGCCGACATCAAAGTAATATTAACATAATATATTACAATATAATTTTCAATTCAACAATCAAATTCAGGATAAGAATATTTTCGATTTTTCTATTTTTTTTTATAAAATGATTATCACATAAGTTTGAGGACCATGTATTCATATAATAACAGTTATTAACAACGTTATATTAGAATATGATTATATACACAGTTAGAGATAGCTCTTATCACCTGTATTACTTAAATTTAAGCCAATGTAATTTTTTTAATTAAATATATATGAGAATGTTGTCCATCATCTCATAAATTACTCGAAAAAGTGACAGATCAAATTTTGTTAATGAGATAATCTGCATAATATCAATAAGACGTGGATAAATTCAAAGCAATGGCTCACTCAAATATTTTTAAATTTAACATTTGTTGTCATGCAAAAAAAAAAAAAATGTTTTGAATTTTATATGATGACGAGTTTTCATTATTAGTGTTAAAGTTAATATGGAAGTAACTAAAAGCACTTATGACGTATGGATGATTTGTTCAAGCATCACTCAAGCACGCGCAAATGTCAAGAGCATCTTTAATTGACAAGTACCGCATATAAACATTGAGATGCAAAATATAATGAAGTAGCAATATTACTGAAAAATATTATATCGATGCTTTTCAGCAAGCAAATTTTTGCACAAATGGAAATCTAATCAACAATATAGAACATTGATTAGAACTAAAAGAAAGTTATCTACGAAGTTATTGAAAAAACACTATAAATTTACAAGGATCTTTTGAAGGAAAAGTAAGTAGCGTCTCATCTGAAAGAATACAAGTTTGAAGGAGAAATTGTATCCTCCAAACATAACAATTGAGCTCTTTAAACATCCAATTTAGTCGATCTTCATAGCCAATGTGTCTATTAGCAAGATCTCATCAATCTATGGGCAAATTGATCAAACATATCAATGACTGCTATTTCACAACGCATGAGAAGAGAACATCAACCATCTGCAGTGACGAAAAGAAGAGTAAAAATTAATTATATAATGTTTGATCGATGATTGGTTTTTCTTTCAAGTACAATGAAAATCACTCATAGAGGAAAAACATGACAGAAAAGGAATGTAAACATGTGCGTACTTTTTGGATGACATTCTTGTTTCACGTAGCTATTACCATGGGGATTCTCTAATTTTGATGGATGCCTTGATGGCAAGTTTGATAGATATATTTGCATTGTAAGGGTTGTCTTGTTTTGCGTAGTAAGGATATGAGTTAGAGTTGTATAGTTTTGCATATAAAGAACATGAATTTTAATAGATATATTTGGAGTGGTGTGTGCATGGAGAGAGACATTCTATTCTTTTTTTTTTTTTTGAAAATTCAAAATGTGTAAATTGTGAAGGGCATAATTGGAAGAGAATAAGTCATGAAACACCCTCCTTAGCCTTACATTTTTATACAGATGAGATATTTAATTATGCAATCAAAATCTACCGCTTCACAAAGTTGAAAGTGAGAAGCCTGCATGATAATAGTATATCAGTAAATGAAATCAGTATATCTTTTTTTTTTATATGCAGTTGGTCTCATGTCATCACTCAAATCTTACGGTCTCCTATGTTTCCTAATTGTAGGGCACTTGTAAGATTGAGGCCCTTCGTCTTGACAAATATGGCTACAAAAGAAGCTACACAAGCGAACAATTTAAAGAACTAGCCCACTTGAGGTACCTTCAAGTGTGGTGTGAATTTCATTAGAGATTTTCAAAATCTACTTCCTCAATTAATATGGCTTCATTGGGAGTGTTGTCCCTCGAATTTCAAAGTAGCCAATTTTCATCCAAAAAAATTAGTCATGCTCAATCTATCGTAGAGTGAGATTTCAGATGATTGGGGAGGATGGGATCCATTGAGGGTAAGATGAAGAAAGGACAACCTCTTGTTAATAATCACATTTTGTTGAAGTCCCAATCGCACCAAGTTCTCCTTTCTTTCAGTCAGAAAGGTTTAATATTCTTCCTCAAAGTAAGAATCTTCCTCTAAATACTGTTGGAGAAATCTTCTTGAAGTGTTTTGAAGTTGACAAAATGTTTCCATCAGTCTAGTCTGAAGGTTTGCAGACTCTGCTATTTAAAGTCTGAAGACCTCCGGACAGCCAGACTCAAGACTCAAAGTCTATCCTCATTGACAATCTCTAATCCGTTGAAGAAAGGCTATCCGGAACTGGATGTTTCATTAAGGATGTGACCTTATCGACTGGAGAAGATCTCTTGGCTGGATATGACATTACGGAATCATTTGATTGATCGAGATTGATTCGAAGACTAAGGATCCGATGATTGGCAAAATATTCTTGGAATGTTCTACTTATGGAAACCGAGATCCTGATTGTATGGGCGAATGGGATTGATGGGCTATCGACATGTTCCTTTAATAGTTTGAATGATCTTCATAATTGATTCCGTCCAATGGGTAGATTGGAGGAATTCCTTTGGTAAGTGCCAACGGGTATGATGGCATGAAGGAGTATATAAGGAAGACGTTCTAAGTTGTTCAAGAGTGTGCGCGATAGAAGAATTCCAAAGTCTGAAGCTCCTTGTTGTTTAGTCAATTCCTTTGAGTGAAATCTTGTACGCAAAAGAAAGTCTATATTTGTGAGAAACCTTGAGGAAGTGTGGTAGAACATCTACACTGTGGAATCAAGGAAAAAATGTGCTGTAACTTCTCTTTTGTTCATAGTGAAATCCAGCCGGTGGGCTGTCAGTGCGGAAGAATGGACGTAGGCTTGGAATAAGCCGAACCACTATAAACTTTATGTTCAATTTTCTCTTCCCTACTATTTACTTTACTTTGATCGTACTTCATTTTGTTAATCAAAAGAGAACTCCCTTTCTATCGTCTGCCTAGAATCGCTTCCGTATTTTGAGAAAATTATTTTTACACCTATTCACCCCCCTCTAGATGCTTATACTAGCTATCTCAATTGGTATCGGAACCCGTGTACTCACTTTGTTTGAAGTGTTTTACTTCATAGTTAAAGATCCATGGCTAGTATGTTGGCTCCAGGGCTGATAGAAGGGCAAAGCAATACCAGATTGCCTTATTTTGATGGAAATGATTACAACATATGGAAAAACAAGATGAATGCGTTCCTAAGATCAAAGGATTTTCTAGAATGGGACGTTGTAGAAAAAAGAATTATTCCTAAAGCTACACCTATCTTAGAAAAAGGAAAAGATACCGTTGAGTCTAGTGGAATGACTCAGGAAGAAATAATCAAGAGATAAGCTCTTGATGCAAAAGTAATTTATTCTTTATATTGTGCTTTATCACCTACTGAATATAACAGAATATATTCTTGTGTTACAACTAAAGAATTCTGGGATAGATTACATATTACCTATGAAGGAATTGATCGAGTGAAAGAGACTAGAATCAACATTCTCCTCGGTCAATACGAAGCCTTCAGAATGAAATCGGGAGAATCTATAACTAACATGTTTAGTCGTTTTACAAAAATCATGAATGGTCTTGAAAATCAAGTTTAACCAATTTCTGATCCCATGAAAGTAAACAAGCTACCGTGTGGACTCTCTAAGATTAGAATCACATAAAGACCTCAATCAGAGAGACCCAAATAATCATGCCACTATCTGTTGATGAGTTGGTTGGAACTCTTCAGTCTTATGAAATGGAACGAATCAATGAAAACGAATACCCTAAAGGTAAGAAATCCATTGCATTAAAATCCAATGATGATTCTGATGTTGCAGATTCTGAAGACGATATGGACGATGAGGAGCTTACTCTCATGATAAGAAGATTCAGAAAACTGAACAGAAAAGGAAGAAGATTCAATCCAAAGAAACAAAGTTATCAAAAGCAACATACTAAGTTTGTTGAAGATGATGAATGAAATAAAGATGTAGTCTGCTTTAAATGTAAGAAAAATGGACACATCAGACCCAACTGTCCTCTTCTGAGGAAGAAGAAAGGAAAAGCTGAAAAGTATCGAAAGGCTCTTAAAGCAGAAACCTGGAGTGATATAGAATGTGAAGAAAGTGATGATGATTATGCCAACATCTGTCTAATGACACAATCAGATTCAGATTCAAACTCCGAGATAGACTCAGATTCAGACAGTGAATTTGAGGTGAGTAACTTCAAAATCCCTATTAAAGTTTGTAAATACATTGATGAGTTGTGTTTTAGTCTTAAGACTTCTCTTAAATAGATTTCCGAACTCAAAAAGGAAAATTCTGCCTTAAAACAACAAGAAAATGTTTTGAAAGAAAATGTGAAATGTTTAGATATGAATGTTTTTCTCTTAGAGAAAGTGAAGATGATCTTTCTAAAGAAAATAAATTCTTGAAAAATGATATCTCAAATATTTCCAAAATATTTTCTATAGGATCTGAGAAACTAGAAAAAATACTTTCTGTTCAAAGACCTTATTTCAATAAATTTGGTTTGGGAATGACTGCTGAAACCATTCCTTTAATTGATTTTCCTAAAGTGAAGGAAAGAATCAAACAAAGACCCACAAGAGATGTTTACAAAAATCATTTTAAAAGGACATTTGTAAAACCAGTAGGTCGTAATGCTCTCAGATGTTCAAAGTTCAATAGTGCAGATCATTTTGAAAAAGAATGTCCTATGGTTTAGAAACTTGTCAATAAAGTATGGGCAAAAACCGCATATCAAACTAACACAAATGGACCCAAGAAAAGATGGGTACCAAAGAAAGTTTGAGTTTCTTTTTTAAATGCAGGTCATTATCAAGAAAAAAGGTAAAATGATATCTGGATAGTGGATGCTCAAGACATATGACAGGAGATTCAAATTGTTTCATAAAACTTGTACAAGTAAATGGTGGAAAAGTCTCATTTGGAGGAAACAACAAAGGAAAAATTGTGGGATTTGGAACTGTAAAGATTGAGAATCTCATAATAAGTAATGTTTCTTTAGTTGAAGGACTCAACTACAATCTGCTCAGTGTCAGTCAGCTGTGTAATGCCAGTTTCAGAATCTACTTCCAAGAGGGTATTTGTTCAGGAACTAGTAAAGACTCTACTAAGTCATTTATAGGTCGAAGACATGGAAATATCTACCTCTCGGACGTGAAACCAGATCAATCGCAACGTTTAATCTCAATCCAAGACGAAACAAGCTTATGACACAGAAAGCTTGGGCACATTAACATGAAGCAGATAGCCAAAATCTCAGCAAAGAAGTTTGTTCGTGGTCTACCCAATTTATCATATCAAAAGTCTGACCTATGTACACCATGTATATTGGGAAAACCAAACACAGAGCATTGGAGTGCCTTCCTAAATGGATTCATCCATGAAGAAGTTTATGTGGAACAACCACCTGGGTTTGAAGACCCAAGGAAACCAGACTCAGTATTTAGACTAAAAAACGCCTTATATGGCTTAAAACAAGCATCTCGAGCTTGGTACGACAGACTGAGTAAGTTTTTAATTCAAAATGGTTTTGTTAAAGGTAAAGTAGACATTACTCTTTTTATTAAAAGAGAAAGCAAGAGTTTTCTGCTTGTTCAAATATATGTCGATGATATTATTTTTGGATCCTTTAATGAAAGTCTGTGCAAGAAATTCTCTAAGACTATGCAAGATGAATTTGAAATGAGCATGATGGGTGAGTTAACCTTCTTTCTCGGGCTTCAAGTAAAACGACTGAAGGAAGGAATCTTTATTCATCAAGAAAAGTATGCAAATGATCTTGTCAAAAAGTTTGGACTGGACAATTGCAAAAAGGCTGATATACCAATGTCAAGTTCCTTGAAGATAGACAAAGATGGAGGAGGGAAGAAAGTCGACCAAAAGTTATTTCATTTCTTTATCTTACTGCTTTTAGACCTAACATTTTGTTTAGTGTTTGCATTTATGCCAGATTTCAAGCAGACACTAAAGAATTTCATTTAAATGCTGCAAAGCGTATTATCAAATACATTGGGTCAACTTCAAGCATCGGTCTTTGGTATCCTAAAAGAGGAGACTTTACTCTTCTTGGATACTCAGACGCAGATTTAGCCGGATGCAAAGTTGATAGAAAGAGCACCTTGGGTACCTGTCAACTACTTGGAGGCAGGATAGTGTCTTGATTTTCAAGGAAGCAGAGTATAGTAGCTCTCTCTACAGCAGAAGCAGAGTATGTAGCTCTTGGAAGTTGTTGTTCACAAATTTTGTGGATAAAACAACAGCTAAGAGACTTTGGAATTGAAGATTCTTGCACGGAGATTAATTACGACAACACCAATGCAATCAACCTAACCAAAAATCCAATTCTCCACTCAAGAGCAAAGCATATAGAAATTCGACATCACTTTATTAGAGATCATGTATAAAATGGAGAAGTTTCAATTCAGTTTGTTTATTCGAAGAATCAACTAGCGGATATATTCACAAAGCCTTTGGAGAAAAATCAATTTGAAACCATCCGTTTCAGACTCAACATTTTGAGGTATGAGGAAATCAAAGTCTAGAGACTCTCAGAATCAGACAAACAAGACTTTGACTGTAAGTTGTTCTCTCTCTCTCGAATCTCATCTTGAAAAGGTACAATCATCAACTGTGTTTTATTTTCGATATCCTTAATCGACGTAATTATTGCAACGTTTCCTTTTCGAAAAAGAAGTTATTTTTGAGATGACTATTTTCTCAAAGAAGGTAGTTATATTGAAAATGCATCTTTTTATTTTCCTTTATGACGTTCCGTATACCTCTCTTTTTAACCGATTATGCACTGTTGGTTCTTCTTTGCTTTTACACTCCAAAAACCCTAAGAAAGCATTGATCTTCCATTCCTGTTTTCTTCCCTTGTTTAATCTTCGAAAAAGTTGTCATCCTTCTTGGGAAAGTCAAGCAAGGAATCTTCGAAAAATTGAGAAAGATGTCGTCTTCAAGAAAGTCTTCGAGAATTGCAAGCAGAGACCACGGCGAATGAGTGAGGGGCCTACACACTTCGATCTCACCGAAGAAGAAGTGTCTCCAAATCAGCAGCAGAGTCCACAACATTCTCAGCAGCAGAGTCCACAACATTCTCAGCAGCATCATTCTCCTCCTTCTAGTCCTCAAGGTGTTGATCATCAACAAGAGGAAGAAATCATTGAAGACGCAGATCCTATAAGAGTTCAAAAGCCTACTTTTATTTATAAGTTGTATCATGCTTTAAAAGGGACTGGTACTCCTTTGAACTATGTCAATGATTTTCTTAAGGAAAACGGATATGGAAACGAATATATTTTTTTGCGAAAAATGGAAAGTTTGGGAATTGCTCGTAAAGGGGTGGCAGAAGAAACCCTTGCGAATATCCCAAGTGATCCTCGTGATTTGGGAGTTAATCCGATAGATGGGAATGATAATGACAAATTGTATAGCCAATTTCAACCTAGAATGGGTGTTGTGGTGGAAAATCGAGGAAAAAGGGGAGAGTTGTTCAGATTGAAGGAATAGAAGGATCTATACTCAAAATTGCTGAAGCGTGGGGTGATAAACCCTAGGAGTGTAGATTTTGATTTTCTGGATGCTGTGAATGTGAACTTGATGGAAAAGTTCGGTTATCTTCAACTTGAAAAGTTCTGTTTTGACACCACAGAAGCTTATGCTGAATTAACTGCTTATTTCTATTTGAATCTTAGTTTTCTGGATGCGAATAGATTCTCTTTCAATGTCAAAGATCAAGGCTTTGTAGTGGATATGGATATGCTGGCAGATGTGTTAGGGGTTGAGAGAGGAAGATATCAACCGATTAAAGTTTCTATTGCTCGTGCTACATTGGAACTTGTTAAGGACAGGAGAACATAGGAAAATAGTTCCCACTTAAGGATGAGTGCGTTCAACATTTTGCTTCACAAGATTGTGATCAATTGCCTCAGACCGAAATCAACTTCCAAGACTGATGTTTCAAGTTCAGAGGCAAAGCTGATGTATGCCATCATCACTGGGAAAAAGGTTTTCTCTTCCTCACACTGTTATGTTCCACATGTATAGAGCAGTGGTGAAAGACAGATGTCAACTTTCTTATCTAGGTCTTGTCACGACCAATTTTTCTGGGGTGAATCACCTATGGTTTGGCTAATGGATTGTTAAGCCTAGACTTAACTTGGGCTCTCCCAAGCCCATATCAATTCGCGACTTAGGTTTGAATTGTTAACATGCAATTGAATTTTAACTAGGAGTCACCACTAATCTATTTTTGGTGGGTCGATTAGAAACCCTAGTAAAGTAACGAGAGATTTACTTTACTCCTACGAACCAGAGATTAAGGGTACGGGGACTTGATTACGTTAGATTTCTCTAACGCCATTTCGGTACCTTTCTTTTTATTTTGAAAAATGTTTGGCAAGCAGTTTGGATTGATTTTAAATCTATTTCCCTAGCATGTGAGGTTATCATATGGGTGCACAAACCACAAATTTAACACCCAAGAAAGCAATTAAATGATGCAGAACTTACCTCAAAGCAACGAAAGCATCTGCAGTGTTAAATTAAAATCCACATCAACAATCCTAGATATGGTTTCTAATTAACACGCAATTTCTTTTCTTGTTTTCACTTATTTAATGAGACTATAATCCATATGCAATGCAATGCTTTTAATCTAATATGAAATGATATGGCATGGCAACATGTCTTAAACCATATGAATGAGTAAAAAAAAAAAAAAACTAATGATTTCTTAATAAACATGCAATAATTAAATATGGAATCTAAATTAACCAGGATGATTTAATTCTAATGATGTGTGATGCAATGCAATGACGTACAAAATTATTTGAACTAAAATGACATGCAACATGCAATTTAATATGCGGGCTATATGTCACGTGACATTTATTAAATGACCTAATCTAATGACGGGCAATTTCTAATTAAATTAAATGAACCTAACAACAATCAATAAATGACGTGCATTTCATGAACCTAATTCTATATGACATGGACATTTTTATTTTCCTAACAATACATGCAATTTATCTAGGAGAGATTATCTACCTATAATTGATAAACATGCAATACTAACATGCAATGACGTGCCATGGATGCCCTAATTCTACATGATTCATGCATGATGACATTTTGTGCTTTTATTAATTTCGAAATTAAAATTTCTCATGCAATTCAAATAATGATAAAACTAACATCCTAAATGAATGTGCTCTCTTTTTTTGGTTTTCTTTTCCATGATTCAAAATAAAATTATTATTCTAAAAAAACCTAATCCTAATTCAACATTTTTGGATTTTTAAATTTTGAAACAAGATTGCAATTTTAATCCTAAACAAGAAATATTCTAAAGCAAATCTAATCCTAACTCAAATATTTTTTTGGATTTTTCTTTTACGAAAATAAGATTGACTCAACCAACTTGAGGATAGCAAATCAAATAAGATAAGATTGATATCCAAAAATTGATGAACCATATCTCGCGTGTGAGATCGGGTTGGCCAATTTTAAATAAAATCGCGAATCGAATCTCGGGCTTGAGATTGGATTGTCGATTTTTGTAAGGGATTGCGAGTTGGATTTTGGGCGCGAAAATCGGACTGTCAATTCCTAGCTTGAGGGATCAATTCATGTTGGAATCTCAATCATGTATAAATGAATAATCACACTAAAAAAACTATAAACCATATAAAAATAATAAAGATAAAATAAATAAAAAACTGCCTAATCTGATTTTTTTGTCTTTTTTGTTTTTTCTTCCTTTCCACACACAGCCATGGATCTCCAAGGGGAGTCGGCTGATCAATCTGGCAAAGGGAATCCGCCAAGGGCGACTGCAGCACAGGAGCGGAGCTAGGGAGGCTCAGGTCTGGATGGGCAGGAGAGCGGCGATGGGCTACCGATCTGGCTCGGGTTGTAGACGAGATGGGCTCGCGATGTCAGAGCTCTGTTGTGGGGACTCCGGTAGCAAACGGTAGGGCTCTTCGCGGGTCGGTGTGGTGGCACAGTACTCGCTAGGCGTCGGAGCAGAGTGGCTTCAGGCGACTCACGAACAGAACAGGGAGGAACCGTCTCGAGATCTACTGGGGCACGAGCTGAACCAGAGCAGAAGTGGCGTCACCGACGGCAACTTCGAACGGGCAGAACAGAGCAACGTCGAGTCGTCGGCTAGGGCAGCAAAAGAACAGATTGGCAAAAGTCCAGGCAGCGCGGCAAGGAAACTCTGTGACCGGCTTTGACGAGCTTCTGCAAGGCTGTGCTCGCGGAAGGGCTGGGTCGGCGGTGCCGGTGTCACGAGCTTGTGGGCGACAGCAAGCGACGGACCGATGCTGGCTGCAGGCAGATCGCAGCGCGCGACGGCTTGGGGCTTCTGAGTTGACTTCGCGACAGGAGCTCGAGCGTTGGTGATGGTGCAATGGAAGGGCAAGAACGGAGTAGCAGAAACCGGTGAAGAAGAAGAACAGTGATCGTCCTTCCTCTGCACAGCCGCACGCTTCCTCTTGTCTTCGTACACTCCCTTTTTCCTCTTCAATAAAGGGCCTCCGAATGCTTTTCTTTTTTCTTCTTTTTTTAATTTCAGAAACCTTCCAAAAAAACCCCCCTTTTAGAACCCCCGAAAAGCCCCCCTATTTATAGAGTGAAAATTCAGTTTGTTCTACCTACGAAGATTTGCATATATTGACCTAATCGCTAAGGATCATCCTTCGTAACGGAGAGATGTGCTCAACAAGAAAATAGCCCCAAATTCTTTATGAAGATTTTCTAAGATGATTCACTCAACTTTTGATATGGCTTTCATTATCCAAAATCTTTCCAAATCAAATAACAATATTCTTTCATCCATCTGCCCTATCCAAAAAACATTCATATCTCGGAAAAATTTTAAAATATTATATTCCCATGAGATAATTTTTAATTATTAAAAAACACGGGCTTGGGCCAACCTGTTCATTTCATGGGCCTAATCCATCTAATTTGAATATATTCACCACCGGTCCAATAAAATACAAAAAATGCAAATAACAAAATAAATGTAACTTAAATCTATATGCTATGCAATTAATATTTTTTCAGGAATTAACTTAACCCCTAATTTTTTAATTTGATAAATGACTATATGGATTGCCAAAATTTAGGTGTCAACAGGTGCCTCTCTTTTCAAGAGAAAAGAGGAAAGTCCTTATATCCTGCTGCAAGTGAGGGAGTCATTTGCTCTCCAATAGATCCAGAAGACATTTATGCCTCTAAATTTCCTGAAGAAGGTCATGATGTTTCATCGCCAAATTTGCGTGATTATGCTGATCTACCATCGTCTGCACTTACTCCATCAGATCGTGCCGAAGCAAGTACTCAGACTGGATAATGCAGTAGATTTTCGTAGAATTATGGATATTCTCTTGGAGATGCGAGGTCAAATTTATGCTCTGGGATGCGAGGTTCAAAACTTACAAAATGCAGGTCAAGCTTCTTCAGGTTCATTAAATGATCAAATCCAAGCCCTCTCTGTTCGGATTCAGGCCAATGCCAAGGGTGAGGAGGTTGCACAACTGAAAGAAGACTTGAAAAGGTTGGAAGGCATCGTTCAGTCTATGGGAGATTTCCAGCTTGTTCGCGTTCCCAAGCAATCTTGACTTTATCCCATTTTCATCTCAACCTTTTTAATGCTGATAAAAAGGGGGAGAGATGCAAGATTTGAATCAAACTTTCAACTTTTAATCGTTTGGATTGGATTGTTTTGATGTTTAACTTTGTTTGACTTTATTTTTGTGTCTGGATGAGAACTGAACTTGACTTGGACTTGACTGCTTATATTAACTACTATTGATATCTTATGGATGGCTTTATCGCATATTATACTAACCTATTTTCCGTGGTTGCAGATTTTAGTGTTATTCATTTAGCAATTTATCTCTATAAGATATGTAAAGATATGTATATGTGTTTGAGAAATGTTTTGCAGGTCAAAGTTGTCCAAATTTGCAGGAAAGTTTTGTCACCATAAAAAAGGGAGAGATTGTTGGAGAAATCTTCTTGAAGTATTTTGAAGCTGATAAAACGTTTCCATCAGTCTAGTCTGAAGGTTTGCAGACTCTGCTATTTAAGTTTGAAGACCTCCGGACAGCCAGACTCAAGACTCAAAGTCTATTCTCATTGACAGTCTCTAATCCGTTGAAGAAAGGCTATCCAGAACTGGATGTTTTATTAAGGATGTGACCTTATCGACTGGAGAAGATCTCTTGACTGGATATGACATTACGGAATCCTTTGATTGATCGAGATTGATTCGAAGACTAAGGATCCGATGATTGGCAAAATATTCTTGGAAGGTTCTACTTATGGAAACCGAGATCCTGATTGTATGGGCGAACATGATTGATGGGCTATCGACATGTTCCTTTAATAGCTCGAATGATCTTCCTAATTGATTCCGTCCAACGGGTAGATTGGAGGAATTCCTTTGGTAAGTGCCAACGGGTATGATGGCATGAAGGAGTATATAAGGAAGACGTTCTAAGTTGTTCGAGAGTGTGCGCGATAGAAGAATTCCAAAGTCTGAAGCTCCTTGTTGTTTAGGCAATTCCTTTGAGCGAAATCTTGTACGCGAAAGAGAGTCTATATTTATGAGAAACCTTGAGGAAGTGTGGTAGAACATCTACACTGTGGAATCAAGGAAAAGCTGTGCTGTAACTTCTCTTTTGTTCATAGTAAAATCCAGTGGGTGGGCTGTCAGTGCGGAAGAGTGGATGTACGCTTGGAATAAGCCGAACCACTATAAACCTTGTGTTCAATTTTCTCTTCCCTACTCTTTACTTTACTTTGATCGTACTTCATTTTGTTAATCAAAAGAGAAATCCCTTTCTATCGTCTGCCTAGAATTGCTTCCGTATTTCGAGAAATTATTTTTGCACCTATTCATTCCCCCTTAGGTGCTTATACTAGCTATCTCAAATACAAAAGGAGCTTATAGGCATCTAAATATACTAGAAGCTTGTGCACCTTAACATCTTAAATCGATAATACCTTAACAACCAGTCATGCTTAATATTGGACATACTAAAAAGAACTTTTTAAACTATATTAATTAACATCCATTAAAAATATAATTACAGTATTTTGCCTATCGTGATTTTTTTTAATCTAAATTGTTTTTGGCTTCTAGGCTAATTTCTCCCAGGTAAAAGTATGACTTTTTAACGATTCTTGTTATATATCTATATTTATCTTCTTTAATGGCAAATGAAAAGTTACGACTATTTACCTATCATTTGGTTACTATCACAAAAATGCTCTAACTGCTTTTACATGAAATACTATTTGAATAGTTAGAATAATTTATATTAGAAAGAAAAGTTAATGCTACTTCAAAATAAGTGCATTGCTTTATAATTATATTTGTGAGGGTGAACTATATGTCATTTTTGTGAGTGCTAGAGGGCACTTTTATGTCTATAACATTCTTTTTGTGATAGACATTTATGTGTTGGTGACATAGCCAAACACTACTACTTAAAAAACATTTAAATAAAACAAATGTGAAGTAGTGGAGCATCATAGCAATGGTAGCATAAGATAAGGAGTAGTGAAGCGTGGGTTTTTTCTGAGGAATTTTAAAAAGTCTAAAAGAACAAAGAGTAGTGGAAAATCTCACTGAGGTATCTCTTTTTTTCTTCAGATGACAACCCAGCTCAAAGTTCTCAACCTTACAGGTTGTCTTTCTTTGAGAAGCACTCTTGACTTGTCTGTGTTGGAGAAATCTTCTTGAAGTGTTTTGAAGCCGACAAAACGTTTCCATCAGTCTAGTCTGAAGGTTTGCAAACTCTACTATTTAAAATCTGAAGACCTCCGGACAGCCAGACTCAAGACTCAAAGTCTATCCTCATTTACAGTCTCTAATCCGTTGAAGATAGGCTATCCAGAACTGGATTTTCATTAAGGATGTGACCTTATCGACTGGAGAAGATCTCTTGGCTGGATATGACATAACGGAATCCTCTGATTGATCGAGATTGATTTAAAGACTAAGGATCCGATGATTGGCAAAATATTCTTGGAAGGTTCTACTTATGGAAACCGAGATCCTGATTGTATGGACAAACATGATTGATGGGCTATTGACATGTTCCTTTAATAGCTCGAATGATCTTCCTAATTAATTCCGTCCAACGGGTAGATTGGAGGAATTCCTTTGGTAAGTGCCAACGGGTATGATGGCATGAAGGAGTATATAAGGAAGACGTTCTAAGTTGTTCGAGAGTGTGTGCGATAGAAGAATTCCAAAGTCTAAAGCTCCTTGTTGTTTAGTCAATTCCTTTGAGCGAAATCTTGTACACAAAAGAGAGTCTATATTTGTGAGAAACCTTGAGGAAGTGTGGTAGAACATCTACACTGTGGAATCAAGGAAAAACTATGCTGTAACTTCTCTTTTGTTCATAGTGAAATCCAGCCGGTGGGCTGTCAGTGCGGAAGAGTGGACGTAGGCTTGGAATAAGCCGAACCACTATAAACCTTGTGTTCAATTTTTCTCTTCCCTACTCTTTACTTTACTTTGATCATACTTCATTTTGTTAATCAAAAGAGAACTCCCTTTCTATTGTTTGCCTAGAATCGCTTCCTTATCTCGAGAAATTATTTTTGCACCTATTCACCCCCTCTGGGTGCTTATCAATTGGTATCGGAGCTCGTGTACTCACTTTGTTTGAAGTGTTTGGCTTCAGAGTTAAAGATCCATGGCTAGTATGTTGGCTCCAGGGCTGGTAGAAAGGCAAAGCAATACCAGACCGCCTTACTTTGATGGAAATGATTACAATATATGGAATAACAAGATGAAGGCGTTCCTAAGATCAAAGGATCCTCTGGAATGGGATGTTGTAGAAAAATAAATCATTCCTAAAGCTGCACCTGTCTCAGAGAGAGGAAAATATACTGTTGAGTCTAGCGAAATGACTCAAGAAGAGATAATCAAGAGACAAGCTATTGATGCAAAAGCAATTTATTCTTTATATTGTGCTTTATCACCTACTGAATATAACAGAATATCTTCTTGTGTTACAGCTAAAGAAGTCTGGGATAGATTACATATTACCTATGAAGGAATCGATCGAGTGAAAGAGACTAGAATCAATATTCTCCCCGGTCAATACGAAGCCTTCAGAATGAAATCGGGAGAATCTATAACTGACATGTTTAGTCGTTTTACAAAAATCATGAATAGTCTTAAAAATCAAGGTCAACCAATTTCTGATCCCATGAAAGTAAACAAGCTACTGCGTGGACTCTCCAAGGATTAGAATCACATAAAGACCTCAATTAGAGAGACCCAAAGATTCATGTCACTATCTGTTGATGAGTTGGTTGGAACTCTTTAGTCTTATGAAGTTGAACGAATCAATGAGGACGAAGACCCTAAAGGTAAGAAATCCATTGTATTAAAATCCAATGATGATTCTGATGTTGCAGATTCTGAAGACGATATGGACGATGAGGAGCTTACTCTCATGATAAGAAGATTCAGAAAGCTGAACAGAAAAGGAAGAAGATTCAATCCAAAGAAACAAAGTTATCAAAAGCAACAGACTAAGTCTGTTGAAGATGATGAATGAAATAAAGATATAGTCTGCTTTGAATGTAAGAAAAAGGGACACATCAGACCCAACTGTCCTCTTCTGAGGAAGAAAAAGGAAAAACTGAAAAGTATCGAAAGGCTCTCAAAATAGAAACTTGGAGTGATACATAGTGTGAAGAAAGTGATGATGATTATGCCAACATATGTCTAATGGCACAATTGGATTCAGATTCAAACTCCGAGACAGAATTAGATTTGGACAGTGAATTTGAGGTAAGTAACTTCAAAATTCCTCTTAAAGTTTCGAAATACATTGAAGAGTTGTGTTTCAATCTTAAAAACTTCTCTTAAAAAGATTTCTGAACTCAAAAAGCAAAATTCTGCTCTAAAACAACAGGAAAATGTTTTGAAAGAAAATGTGAAATGTTTAGACATGAATGTTTATTCTCTTAGAGAAAGTGAAGATAATATTTCTAAAGAAAATGCACTCTTGAAAAATGATATCTCAAATATTTCCAAAAGATTTTCTATAGGATCTGAGAAACTAGAAAAAATACTTTCTGTTCAAAAACCTTATTTCAATAAATCTGGTTTGGGAATGACTACTGAAACCATTCCTTTAATTGATTTTCCTAAAGTGAAGAAAAGAATCAAACAAAGACCCACAAGAGATGCTTACAAAAATCATTTTAAAATGACATTTGTAAAACCAGTAGGTCGTAATGCTCTCAGATGTTTAAAGTGCAATAGTGGAGATCATTTTGAAAAAGAATGTCCTATGGTTTGGAAACTTGTCAATAAAGTATGGGCAAAAACCGCATATCATACTAACACGAATGGACCCAAGAAAAGATGGGTACCAAAGAAAGTTTGAGTTTCTTTTTTAAATGCAGGTCACTATCAAGAAAAAGGTAAAATGGTATCTGGATAGTGGATGCTCAAGACATATGACAGGAGATTCAAATTGCTTCATAAAGCTTGTTCAAGTGAATGGTGGAAAAGTCTCATTTGGAGGAAACAACAAAGGAAAAATTGTGGGATTTGGAACTGTAAAGATTGGGAACCTCACAATAAGCAATGTTTCTTTAGTTGAAGGGCTCAACTACAATCTACTCAGTGTCAGTCAGTTGTATGATGCCGGTTTCGGAATCTACTTCCAAGAGGGTATTTGTTCAGGAACCAGTAAAGACTCTACTCAGTCATTTATGGGTCGAAGACATGGAAATATCTACCTCTTGGACGTGAAACCAGATGAATCGCAATGTCTAATCTCAATCCAAGACGAAGCAAGCTTATGGCACAGAAAGCTTGGGCACATTAACATGATGCAGATAGCTAAAATCTCAACAAAGAAGCTTGTTCGTGGTCTACCCAATTTATCATACCAAAAGTCTGACCTATGTACACCATGTACATTCGGAAAACAGGTAAGAAATTCATTTAAACTAATAAATCAAGTTTCCACTAACCGTGTACTGTAGCTTTTGCATATGGATCTCTTTGGATCAACTAGAACACAGAGCATTAGAGGTAAAAAATATGGCCTAGTAATTGTGGATGACTACTCACGATTTACTTGGGTATATTTCTCTTACTTTGAAAAATTTGCTAAGAAGGTTCAAAATGAAAAGGGGTATGTTATTTCAAGTATAAAAACAGACCATTGAGGTGAATTTAAAAATCAAGATTTTACAAAATTTTGTGATAAATCTAGCTTTCAGCACTTGTTCTCTTCTCCATATACTCCAGAGCAAAACGGAGTTGTAGAAAGGAAGAATAGATCTCTTCAAGAAATGGCTAGAACTCTTTTAATTGAAAGCAATATCTCTTCACGATTTTGGGCTGAAGCAGTTTCAACATCATGTTATATTATCAATAGAATTTTTCTAAGGCCTATTCTAGAAAAAAAATCCCCTATGAACTATTCAAAGAAAAGAAGCCCATTGTTTCATATTTTCATGTATTCGGATGCAAATGTTTCATACTGAAAAATGCAAATGATCGAGTTGGTAAGTTTGAAGAAAAGTCAGATGAAGGCATCTTCCTTGGATATTCAACCACAAGCAAAGCGTACAGAGTCTACAACCAGAAGACTCAAATAGTGGAAGAATCAATGAATGTCAAATTCCAAGACTCCATACAAAATGAATCTATTCAGACTCATCTTAAAGAGACTGAACCTACTCCAGACTCTACAAAGTCTAAATCTCAGAAAACAGCTCAGACCTTGAAGGAACAGCAACAAGTGACTGTTGAAGATTCAAGTGAAGGAAGTGATAATCAACTTGACAAATTAACCAGTAACTGGAAACATAAGTCCAGTCATTCCAAAGATCTTATTATTGGCGACATCAATGAAGGAATTCGCACAAGATCCAAAAGGCGCGAGAGTCTAGTGCTGTGGCTCTTATTTCTGAAATAGAACCCAAAAGCATAGATGAAGCTTTATCCGATGAAAGCTGGATTAAAGCCATGCAAGAAGAACTCAGACAATTCAGAATTAATGATGTCTAGGAGTTGACTCCTAAGCCAAAAGGTAAATCAATTGTTGGAGCTAAATGGGTTTTCAAGAACAAGATGGATGAGAAAGGAAAAATCATAAGAAACAAGGCAAGACTCGTGACCAAGGGATACATGCAAGAAGAAGGGATAAACTATGACAAGACTTACGCACTAGTAGCAAGGTTAGAAGCAATTCGTTTATTACTTGCATTTGCTTGTCATAAAAATTTCAGATTATTCCAAATGGATGTCAAAAGTGCATTCCTAAATGGATTTATCTATAAGGAAGTTTATGTGGAACAACCACTTGGATTTGAAGACTCAAGGAAACCAGACTCAGTATTCAGACTAAAAAAGGCCTTATATGGCTTAAAACAAGCACCTCGAGCTTGGTACGATATACTAAGTAAGTCTTTAATTCAAAATGGTTTTGTTAAAGGTAAATTAGACACTACTCTTTTTATTAAAAGAGAAAGCAAGAGTTTTCTGCTTGTTCAAATATATGTTGATGATATTATTTTTGGATCCTCTAATGAAAGTCTGTGCAGGAAATTCTCTAAGACTATGCAGGATGAATTTGAAATGAGCATGATGGGTGAGTTAACCTTCTTTCTTGGGCTTCAAGTAAAACAACTGAAGGATGGAATTTTTATTTATCAAGAAAAGTATGCAAATGATCTTGTGAAAAAGTTTGGACTGGACAATTGCAAAAAGGCTGATATACCAATGTCAAGTTCCTTGAAGATAGACAAAGATGAAGGAGGAAAGAAAGTCGACCAAAAGTTATAGATGAGTATCATCGGTTCACTTATTTATCTTACTGCTTCTAGACCTGACATTTTGTTTAGTGTTTGCATTTGTGCCAGATTTCAAGCAGACCCTAAAGAATCTCATTTAAATGCTGCAAAGCGTATTATCAAATACATTGCCTCAACTTCAAGCATCGGTCTTTGGTATCCTAAAAGAAGAGACTTTACTCTTCTTGGATACTCAAACGCAGACTTAGCCGGATGCATTGTTGATAGAAAGAGCACCTCGGGTACCTGTCAACTACTTGGAGGCAGGACAATGTCTTTGTTTTCAAGAAAGCAGAGTACAGATAGCTCTATCTACAGCAGAAGTAGAATACGTAACTCTGGGAAGTTGTTGTTCACAAATTTTGTGGATAAAACAACAGCTAAGAGACTCTGGAATTGAAGATTCATGCACAGAGATTAATTGCGACAACACCAGTGCAATCAACCTAACCAAAAATCCAATTCTCCACTCAAGAGCAAAGCATATAGAGATTCGACATCACTTTATTAGAGATCATGTACAAAATGGAGAAGTTTCAATTCAATTTGTTGATTCAAAGAATCAACTGGCGGATATATTCACAAAGCCTTTAGAGAAAAATCAATTTGAAACCATCCGTTCCAAATGCAACATTTTGAGGTATGAGGAAATCAAAGTCTAGAGACTCTTAGACTCAGACAAACAAGACTTTGACTGTAAGTTGTTCTCTCTCTCTCTCGAATCTCATCTTGAAAAGGTACGATCATCAACTGTGTTTTATTTTCGATATCCTTAATCGATGTAATTATTTCAACGTTTCCTTTTCGAAAAAGAAGCTATTTTTTAAATGACTATTTTCTCGAAAAAGACAGTTATTTTGAAAATGCATCTTTTTTATTTTCCTTTATGATGTTCCGTATACCTCTCTTTTAACCGAGTATGCACTGTTGCTTCTTATTCACTTTTACTCTCCAAAAACCCTAAGAAAGCATCAATCTTCCATTCCTGTTTTCTTCCCTTGTTTAATCCTCGAAAAAGTTGTCATCTTTCTTGGGAAAGTCAAGCAAGGAACCTTCCAAAAATTGAGAAAGATGTCGTCTTCAAGAAAGTCTTTGAGAATCACAAGCAGGGGACCACGGCGAATGAGTGAGGGGCCTATGCACTTCGATCTCACCGAAGAAGAAGTGTCTCCTAATCAGCAGCAGAGCCCACAACATTCTCAGCAACGTCATTCTCCTCCATCTAGTCCTCAAGGTGTTGATCATCAACAAGAGGAAGAAATCATTGAAGACGCAGATCCTGTAAGAGTTCAAAAGCCCGCTTTTATTTATAAGCTGTATCGTGCTTTAAAAGGGACTGGTACTCCTTTAAACTATGTCGATGATTTTCTTAAGGACAAAGGATATGGAAACGAATATATCTTTTTTGCAAAAAATGGAAAGTTTGGGAATTGCTCGTAAAGAGGTGGCAGAAGAAACCCTTGCGAATATCCCAAGTGATTCTCGTGATTGGGGAGTTAATCCAATAGATGGGAATGATGATGACAAATTGTACAGCCAATTTCAACCTAGAATGGGTGTTGCGGTGGAAAATTGAGGAAAAATGGGAGAGTTGTTCAGATCGAAGGAGCAGAAGGATCTATACTCAAAATTGCTAAAGCGTTGGGTGATAAACCCTAGGAGTGTGGATTTTGATTTTCTGGATGTTGTGAATGTGAACTTGAGAGAAAAGTTCGGTTATCTTCAACTTGAAAAGTTCTGCTATGACACCATAGAAGTTTATGCTGAATGAACTGCTTATTTCTATTCGAATCTTTATTTTCTGGATGCGAATAGATTCTCTTTCAATGTCAAAGATCAAGACTTTGTAGTGGATATGGATATGCTGGCAGATGTGTTAGGGGTTGAGAGAGGAAGATATCAACCAATCAAAGTTTCTATTGCTCGTGCTACATTGGAACTGGTTAAGGACAGGAGAACAGAGGAAAAGATTTCCTACTCGAGGATTAGTGCGTTCAACATTTTGCTTCACAAGATTGTGATCAATTGTCTCAGACCGAAATCAACTTCCAAAATTGATGTTTCAAGTTCAGAGGCAAAGCTGATATATGCCATCATCACTGGGAAAATGTTTTCTCTTCCTCACACTGTTATGTTCCACATGTATAGAGCAGTGGTGAAGGACAAAGGTCAACTTCCTTACCCAGATCTTGTGACGAAGCTATTCAGACATCTGAATATTCAGCTTCCGCAAATTCTTTGTGCTCGATCGTGCGATCATATGGTAGTAGGACTGAAAATGGTGACCAAAATGCGTCTGAAGGAACTAAGCAAGGCGTTGGAAAAATTCAAGGAGAAGACTCCAGTCAAACCTCATCAAACCTCTTCTTCATCAAAAAGAAAAGGGAAGGAGCCATTGGTTGCTCCATCCAAGAAAAGAAGAACTCTCATTGTTGAAGATGAAGATGATGATGATGAAAACATCACCATTTCTACAATGGCTTTGAAGAATCTAAGTCGTTTTGTTCCAGAGAGAGAATTAGAACAGAGGACGAAAGAAGCAGAGGCAAAAGAAGCAGGAGAGAAGGAAGAAGAAGAAAGAGATGCTGAGAAGGAAAGAGTTGAGGATGAAGAAGAAGAGAAAAGAGATCAAGAAGAAGAAGAACCTAAGGGACACTCTTCTCCACCTAAAGGCATGAAAACGGGGGAGATCAAGAGAAAAGAAGGAAGTCCTAGTCCTCATATCCTGCAGCAAGTGAGGGAGTCAGTCGCTCTTCAGCAGATCCAGAGGACATTTATGCCTCTCAATTTCCTAAGGAAGGTCATGATGTTTCATCGCCAAACCTACGTGATTATGCTGGTCTACCATCGTCTGTATTTACTCCATCAGATCGTGCCGAAGAAAGTACTCAGACTGATAATGCAGCAGATTTTCGCAGAATTATGGATATTCTCTTGGAGATGCAAGGTCAAATCTATGCTCTGGGATGCGAGGTTCAAAACTTTCAAAATGCAGGTCAAGCTTCTTCAGGTTCATTGAATGATCAGATCCAAGCCCTCTTTGTTCAGATTCAGACCAATGCCAAGGGTGAGGAGGTTGCACAACTGAAATAAGACTTGAAAAGGCTGGAAGGTATCGTTTAGTCTATGGGAAATTTCCAGCTTGTTCGCGTTCCCAAGCAATCTTGACTTTATCCCATTTTCATCTCAATCTTTTTAATGCTGACAAAAAGGGGGAGAGATGCAAGATTTGAATCAAACTTTCAACTTTTAATCGTTTGGATTGGATTGTTTTGACTTTGTTTGACTTTATTTTTGTGTTTGGATGAGAATTGAACTTGACTTGGACTTGACTGCTTATATTAACTACTATTGATATCTTATGGATGGCTTTATCGCATATTATACTAACCTATTTTCTGTGATTGTAGATTCTAGTGTTATTCATTTAGCCATTTATCTATATAAGATATGCATATGTGTTTGAGAAATGTTTTGCAGGTCAAAGTTGTCCAAATCTGCAGGAAAGTTTTGTCACCATCAAAAATGGGGAGATTGTTGGAGAAATCTTCTTGAAGTGTTTTGAAGCTGACAAAACGTTTCCATCAGTTTAGTTTGAAGGTTTGCAGACTCTGCTATTTAAAGTCTGAAGACCTCCGGACAGCCAGACTCAAGACTTAAAGTCTATTCTCATTGACAGTCTCTAATCCGTTGAAGAAAGGCTATCTAGAACTGGATGTTTTATTAAGGATGTGACCTTATCGATTGGAGAAGATCTCTTGGCTGGATATGACATAACGGAATCCTCTGATTGATCGAGATTGATTCGAAGACTAAGGATCCGATGATTGGCAAAATATTCTTGGAAGGTTCTACTTATGGAAACCGAGATCCTGATTGTATGAGCGAACAGGATTGATAGGCTATCGACATGTTCCTTTAATAGCTCGAATAATCTTCCTAATTGATTCCGTCCAATGGGTAGATTGGAGGAATTCCTTTGGTAAGTGCCAACGGGTATGATGGCATGAAGGAGTATATAAGGAAGATGTTCTAAGTTGTTCGAGAGTGTGTGCGATAGAAGAATTCCAAAGTTTGAAGCTCCTTGTTGTTTAGTCAATTCCTTTGAGCGAAATCTTGCACGCAAAAGAGAGTCTATATTTATGAGAAACCTTGAGGAAGTGTGGTAGAACATCTACACTGTGGAATCAAGGAAAAGCTATGCTGTAACTTCTCTTTTGTTCATAGTGAATTCCAGCCGGTGGGCTGTCAGTGCGGAAGAGTGGACATAGGCTTGGAATAAGCCGAACCACTATAAACCTTGTGTTCAATTTTTCTCTTCCCTACTCTTTACTTTACTTTGATTGTACTTCATTTTGTTAATCAAAAGAAAACTCCGTTTCTATCATCTGCCTAGAATCGCTTCCGTATCTCGAGAAATTATTTTTGCACCTATTCACCCCCCTCTAGGTGCTTATACTAGCTATCTCAGTTTGCTTTCGAAAGCTTGGAGATTTTGATTCTTGAAGAATGTGAGAATCTAGAAACGATTCATCATTCTATCATGCACATCAAGTCCCTTATCTCTTTGAGTGTCAACGATTGTAGGAGACTGGAGGAACTTCCAATAGGAATAGGTAGAATGGAACAATTGAGGGAGCGTCTCATGAATGACACAGCTATATGAGAGATTCCAATATCAAAGGGTCATTTGATGAAGATGGAGATTTGATGTGCCTCGTGATGTCCACGACTTGCTCAACTTCCTAAATCCATGGGCTCACTTAAGTTGTTAACTTAGCTAGACCTATCTCATTCAGAGATTGATAAATTACCCGAATCCATGGACTCCCTTAAGTCGTTAACTCAATTTGACTTATCTTATTCATATCTTGAAGAATTACCACACTCCATGGGCTCTCTTGGGTTGTTAACTCAATTGGACCTATCTCATTCAGGGATTAGAAATTTTCCAAAGTCCATGGGCTCGCTCATGTCATTGATTCAATTGGACTTGTCTTATTCAGGGATTCAAGAATTACCTAAATCAATTGGTTCTTTGAAGAAGCTCAAAACCCTTAATGCCTTTAATTGTGCATTGTTGGCCCACATACACAGCTCCATAGGCAATCTAACATTGTCTCTCCTTGATCTAAGAAAATGCAATAAACTTGCTTAACTTCCAGACTCCATAGAATCCCTAATGTCTCTACAACGCTTGTTATTATGAGGATGTCATTTGTTGAAAGAGATTCCCGACTCGATCGGAAAGTTGATATCGTTGACTGAGCTGGACTTGAAGTCAACATCAATTGCGGAATTACCTCAAAGCATTGAGAAACTGCAGAATTTGAGGATCTTGGACATTCGTGGAACTCACATCACAAAACTTCCAGGTGCCACGTTGACTCCTAGAATATTTAAACATTGAATATTTTAATACGTATGTTGGCTTGGCTTATGTCATAATTTCACGTCTGGGTAGCCTGTAAGATCTCCGTGCTTTCTCTTCTTTGTCGAACATGTGGTTTTCAAGTGCAAACTCAGCAGGGAAATAAATGTTGCGTACACTGTGTATGTACTGTTAGTGAGGCACCAGTTCTGTTGCTTCAACTGAGCATAATATTTTTCAAGTGGTTGGTGAATGAAATTGAGGTTGAATTTACGCAAAGCCCGTACCAATGGTTCACAGATAAAGAGCGTCAATTTCATACATTTATATCTCTCTTTTAATGGAGTGAAATTGGTCAGTTCTTTGATTTTGCTTGAATGGATCGCCAGAGGGGGTGGGAAAGAATGTGATGTTGTATGCTCATTGTCCCGACCCGCTCGAGGGTGGTCGGCCAAGCAAGTTTTAGAAATCTTGCCTTGATATGAGCTGATAAATTACCAAGTCCATGTAAGGTTCCTCTCACAAGGTGATGCTCGCGCTTGATTTGAATTCTCCCAAATCCTACCAATCACCACATTAATTGAATCGATTAGTTATGAAAATTTTGCTCTTTCTTTTGGAGTTAGTCACTAACTTATTTAAGGCTGGTTAGAAGTTGACTGAAATGCAAGAGCTTGTTTCACTTCCAAGAACTCAATATTATAGGAACGGGAATTATTTATGTCTAACATGATATATTATCTCTTTATTTCGAAAATGTTTTGAACATGCAATCTTGCTCATTTTCTTTTATTCCTAGGCACATTCATCTAAATGAGCAAGCATTGCAATTTTGCACAGGAACAATTAACATTCACGTAACCCCAAAATCCGAACAAGATAAAAGTACTTAATAGTGAGATGCAGAAATGATAGGGCGTCGGACAAATTATATACACCGCCATATTGTTAAACCATAGGACATGACCCTATGAGCTAAACCCTAATCTAATCATGCATGCGATTCTATTGAAGTGATGCTATCATCCTAGATTAAATTAATGATGCCATATTAAGGGAGCGTTTGTTTAACAAACAATAAATGATTTAGAAAACATTTTCTAAAAAAAAAAAAAAATCGATTACAATGCTTATAAAATGAACGGATGGCATGTATAAAAATATATAGATATAAATTGTTGTCGATAATAAAAATATTTTTCATTGACTAATTATTTCAAGTGATACAACTAATTATTTTTAAGAAAATATTTTTCATATCATTCATTTTCTGTAAAACAAATGCAGCAGACAACAAACTAAATCCAACCCTAACATGCTATTCATTATCAAAACATGACCTCATTGTTTTTTTATGCGATTCTAAAATGAAATATTACTAAGGCTCCAATTGTTTCACAAATAACATTTTCTTGGAAAGTATGTTCCTCATTTTCTAATGATTGATTTGCTTAAGAAAATGAGTCCATGAAAAATATTTTCATAGTCAACGAAAAATCTAGTCTTAATTTTTTTTAAATGATTTTTCTTTAAAAATTAGAAATACTTTTTTAAAATATAACTACATATCGTGCTTGGACTTGAAATTCTACCCAAGTCCATTGAGGTTAGGCCCCAACCCTTGGTGCTCGTGCCCTATCCCCCATCACTCGAGCTTGGGTCATAAAGGCTATGCTTGCGTCCTCGACACTCCAGCTTTGGTCCTTGGCACTGAAGCTTACATTTATAAAGGCCATGCATAGGTCCTTGATGCTTGCGCTCGAATCTTCGTTCTTATGAGAATATTTTAAAAAATCAAAATTATAATTATTTTTAATTTTTTCTTTTCTTTCTTTTTCTTTTTGCTTCTTCCTTGGTTGGTTGACAACCACAACAACTGGTCATAGGCGAGCTTGAGCATCACTAGCCAATGGTGACCTCAGGCAAGCCTCAAGCCTCGCCTAGCTCACCAGTCTAGGGTGAGCGACAAGCTAGCCATCAATTGTCACCGTCCCACCAAGGAAGAAGGAAAAAGGAAAAAAAAAAAGAAAAGAAATAAAAATCAATAAAAATAATAAAATATAAAAAATATGAATTTTTTTTGGAAAATATTCCATATCAAATAGTGGAAAATAATCTCTAATTCATTTTCAGGTTTTAGCTAAAAAACAAGAAAATATCGTAAATTTCTTAGGAAACATTTTTCAAAAATGTCAGATTTTCGGTGAGACAAATGAAGACTAAACATCATACAACATGCCTAAGATCACAACCTTATTATAGTGTCTACTTATGTCTTTTCAAATTATTATTGTTTATCATTTTTCAATTAAAACCAAGACCTAACACTACTTGAACTACCCTTAGACATGCCAAACACGCATTAACTCAGCATAACACACTGAAACACATTTGAAAAACAAGCACGGAAGATAGAAGTCATACTAAATAGGAATGACCATGCCAATCAAATACATTTTAACATGTAGACGACATCAAATGCACTAATCAAGATAACAATACTAATTAGACACCAATTCTAACCTAAACACGACCCCAATCCGCCGAAACCGCACAAGACCACCTCTGGACACCTTGAAGGGTTTCAACTGCTCCTCATCAAACTCGAACCAACCGTGATTCTATCATCAAACCCGGATCAACCGTGATTCAAATATTTGAGGCCAAGCAGAATGGTCCCCCGAGGACCAATTGACCTGTTATTCAACACAGAACACATGCAAACCAATAATCTACTCCAAATCATGCTATGTGAAGAACACCATAATGTAATTTATGTTTTTCTTTTAATCTTTTCAATATCATCATCATCATCATCATCATCATCATCATCATCATCATCATTGTTCATAACCCAAGTATCAACTTTAGTTATTGCACATCAAACACCTCAGCATGATCAACTCTTTGTTGCTCACAATACACTATCATCACCAACATAAGTTTTAAAGGAAGACGCAAGGAAGTGTCTCCTTCCTGACACTAGGAACTCAACAACAAGAGTGGCGACCATTACAACGAGATTAGTGATTGTTTCGCCAGTTTTGGATCTTGTAGCAAAATATATTTCACTAAATGTTATATTTTGATTTTTATTAGAGGAGACTTAAGTTCCATGCTAGTGTTAGACAGAGAGAGTTAAATGCTAACTGTCACACCCCAAACCTCGAGCGTACACACATCCCTCATTGGTTGATCAAATTGCGACGTTCCCAGGACGCGTCACCGATACACATGCAGAAGCGAACTTAAACAATCTCCAAACAACAAACAAACACATGGGATAGAAGAAATAGGATGGCCAATTAACACAAACATATTTTATAAACAAACTTTATATACAATTAGGCCAAACCTAAGATTTATGTACAGGAGTCTAGCTCAAAAAGTGCTACTGAGCCAACTAAACTCCAAACTTTTCAGTCATGGGCTCTGGGTCCTCCACGACACCATCAGGGGTGTCAATATCCATAGGGTGCCCTATTTCCCACTCTTTGGTCTTGATGGGAGGCTCGTCAAAACCCTATATGGGACCCTCCCGACCCTCGTTAGGAAAGTTAATGAACCACACTTTGAATCGGTGAGGTACTAATTTAGGTAGGCCCTCTTCAACCCAGACCGTTGACTCAACTAACTCATAGGTTAGGTTAGTCCTGGGGATAGGGAAATAGGAGTGCTGAAAATCCATCTCCTGCGGGACCCCATATCGTACATAATGCACCTCCATCTAAGGACCTGTAAAAATTTAAACCACGATGGGGTGAGACGATGTCTCAGTGAGGCCACGCCCTAAACCCTGATTAGGACAATAATTTACCTAAAGACAGCCTAAACACATGTCATATAAGACTTACCTCACTTCAGTACCTTCATGCACATTAGTATATCTCATATAATATATGCATACAGTAAATGCATTCAATAATTGGAACACTTCAATTCAGATATCAATCACTCATAGTAGTCCCAATTATAAGGCCAAATTGTTGCAACACATCACATTCCATGCCACACAATTTAGTCCCATAATCAAGCGTGGCTATTTCACTCACTCAAGCATGTCTTAATTAATTATGACCCAACAGCTACGGCCAACTCAACAGTTGGTGGTTATTCGGCATAATCGGGCATCATCCCATTTTGTTGGGTACGGCAACATCTACATCTAGACGGCATTCTCGAAGGAGCATCGGCCCAACTTCCATTGCGACCGATGTCCGTTGACATAGGGCATTCCATATAGGAGCATCGCCCTCGATTTTCATCGAGCAACAGGTTCTCATAGCGATCACACGCACATCCATTCTCGGCCAAGGATATCTTGCTTTGCACTCAAATGCCTCAATTTCAAATAATGAACTTAGCCTGTTTTTTTTTTTTTCATATTAAAAATAGCCGATAAAATAATTGTGTGTGGACACACGATCAGATTGAACCATAAAACGTGATATACCCTCTTTTAAAAATTCCATGATTTTATATAGTACTTAAAATATTTTTGGTGTCAAAACCCAACATCCGGCATTTTTATAATTAAATACCAAAAATCCTTATTTTTGAAATAATAATCGAAAATCATCATTTAGCACTCAATTGCATAAATTGGCAATCAATTTAACAAACCAACACTTCCACGATGATCAACACAAAATTTTGACAACCGGCTATTGCGGTATAATTTACGCTAATTAAATAATTATATAAATTGTAAAATAATTAAATTAAACCACTTAATTACATTAAATAACCTAACCGGGCTAAACTAATTGAACTAACCAATTAATCTAACAATTCTAACTAAATTAATCTAATCTCAATTAAAGCTAACTGATCCCCTTAATATATACTTAGCCTAAACTAATCCTCTATAAGTGCAATTAACCCCTAATTAGAGCTTAGGAGGTTAACACATTGGTTTAGCGCGAAAACCGGTTCACGGCAACGGCGACCAAAACTCGGGCCTATGGCGATACCAAAGGAGGCCAAGAAAGGGCTGAAAATAGCCAACAAATCTCAGCCCAAGGTGAGATTTGTTGTTGAGTTAAGCTGGACCAAGGGGCTCATGCAAGGAGGAACGATGGTTGATGGCTTAGGCTAGCTACTGGCGTAAGGAGGGGGTTGGTGGCGAACAGCCAGGCGGGCAGCGGATGGCAGCCTGGTCAAGCAACGGGGCGATCAACCGGCAACGGGCTGGCACAGGGGGTCAAGCAGCATGATAGGCGACTGGAGATGGACGCGAGCAGACAAGCTGACGATGCTGGCCTAAGGCTAGCTTGGTCCTAGGTGTTTACAGCTTCAACAATGGAGGGAAATGGAGCTTTGAGGAAGAAGAAGAAGTTGAAACAGAAGTAGAAACTGGTCTACTAGGTGTGGTGGTCGACCAAAGAGGATAAGGGAGGGAGAGAGGGGGAACCAAAGGGGTACAAGAGGCCAATAAGTCTTGCTATTGTCCAATGAGAGCCAAGGGGGAAATATCATTCACTTGAGTGCAGCCACCAAAGTCTTCAGCCAACCCCTAAAGTCCAAGGGTCATCCACAAGCATTTTTTCTCTCCCAAAGCTTTACCAACAAGCCATCTTGAAGGCCAAAACAGACCCCCACTGCAACCCTACGAATTTCCCTTGCTTTTCATTCAAATCCCCACCAATTCAAGTCAAATTGGTGACCAAGAAATACCCTTGAAGCTACCATACAAATTTCCACCATTTCTCCACAAATTAATTCAATTTGGTAGTCCAAAAATCCAATTAAAGAGGCCCCTCCGAATTTCTTGAATTTCCTCTTGAATTTCCCTCAAAACAACTTCAATTTAATGGCCAAACTTGCTAAGGAGGATGCCAACACCAATTTCCACAATTGTCTTCATGACCTAGTTCACTTTGAAGGCCAAAATGTCCCTCAATTCCACCAAAATCCCGGGCTTGCTGAAAATTCTTCAAAGGATGAGACAGTGTCCTAAAAATAAATTGTGATATGCTTGAACTTTCGATTCCCAAATCCGAGTTCAATTTCGTGGTTAATTTTGATCGGACATGATTTTAGCGTAACCTAACATATCGGGTAGCTTGTAGGGATTTTATCGCATTTAACCCATGGTGGATAATTCTCAATCCATGTTTGTGCATCTTCGACTCATTGGCGACTCAGTTTTTGTAAAAACCTCAAGGTTTCAATTATGGGTATCAAGTACAGAATTGATAGAAAAATTGGTTTAGCGCAATTCGACACGAGTTTTAGATTAGGTGGAATCACCCACAATTTAAATATGTGCTTATGTCGAATCGACCTATCTCCGATCTCTAATCGATTTTAATAGTGCCGTATTGACACTTGCCGATTAGCACGGTTGAGTAATCAATTTCTGGTCGAATTCTCAAGTATGTTGCGTTTATATCCCTTAACAACTTTACTTAATAGATTAGTTATCTCATAAGTGATCAGCTCCGAGAAATAAACCATAGGCGCATTGATGAAAAGCTCATTTCATTTAATCGAAATAGGGTTGAAAATCAGGATATTACACTAACGAAGATATATATTATGTAGTTCCAACTCTTATAAAGTTGCTTAATAAGAGGTCAAAATCAATAATAACCAATGTTGAAATCCATTTAACAGTTTGATCCAAACTCACTTTAACATACTAATGAAAGCCCATTAAAATCAAAGTGGTTTGTACAATGTCGAAGCTAATTCGATAATGCTGGATATTAACAAAAGCACCTAGAAGGCACTACTTTCAATTGAGTTTGAAGACACAATGTTGAAACCTAATCAACAACGATGGACAATGGAAATAACACTTAATAGACATTACACCTAGATGAATATGAGGATACAACATTGGAATCTAATTGACGACATTGGATGGTGGTAACAATACCAAGCGGACACTACTCTTAGATGGATATGAGGATGCAACATCATAATCTAATTGATGACACTGGACAGTAGGATAGCACTGTAATCTAATCAATAGCACTACCCATGATATAGATACTCGTTGGAATTGAATTTATGATGGGAATTTAAAGCTACAACTAAACTAGAGTAAGCTAAGATAACTAAAGGATAAGATAAAGGAATTTTGTGTGTTGTTTGGGGGAGGCTTCTTATTGGATTGCCTATGGTATTTATAAGTTAATTTGATAATCATCAGTGGTCGGTTGCTTCCTCCTTAAAAGTCGCTCCACGTTCTTTGCTAAATCGCCTTATCCATATCTTGTTGCTTTCTAACTTGTTCGATGATGTTCTCATGGCTTGTTTAGCAAATATTAACCGTTCATTTGAATTTGGCACCTTTTTAAGCATCAACCGTTCCTGCCCAAATTTTGCCATCAATTTTGCCTAAATGCAATGTCTTCAATAGCGTCTCTTGGCTTGGACATGTGGCAATCAACTACTTTATTATCAAATCATATATCTTTACTTGTAGATCCATTGAAATCTAGCCCGGGCTCATGAAATCCTTGGCCATCTTTCATTTCCTTGACTACCATGGGCTAGGCTAATTTAAATGACAGCCTGCATGTGTTAGTGAGGACGATTTCAAAGGTTTTTACCCCTTAGGATCAACATGTGATGGTAAGGGTATTTTTGGGTGTCAACATATGCCCTCTTTTAAAAGAAATAAATTTCCCTTTTAAAATAAATAAATTGGAAAGAGGGCGTATGTTGACACCCAAAAATGAATCGACGGCTCCCGTTCTATTTTTAATTGTCGTCTTCTACTCCAAATAGAAGAATACATCCTACTGTCTATTTCTTTATACTCCTTTGTCTTCTTCCTTAAACCCTAAACCCTCTACATCCTACTCTCAAGTCTTCCATGGCAACCAAAGCTCCCACATTTGTCCCTGAGTCCTTTATCTCAAAATTTGATGATCTTCGTCATACCGAAGAAGCTAACTATTGTCAAATTCAATTGTTGAGCACTGTAGAGGAGCATCTAGAATCACTGCTTCTTAGGCCTTGCCTCTTGGATCACAATCATGTTCCATCATTTCTTAAGCCCTGCTTTCCGATCAAGAGGAATGAGAAACTTCTCATACGGCATTCTTCTATTAAAGATATCTAGAAATCTACCCCTACCAAATTTCGGAGTTTCCCTTTATTTGAAGAAAAATTCCACTCTTGGTACTTACGATTAAAGCATGACTTGGGAACTTGACTATCATGGATGAATGTAGACATAGAGATGGCATTGGAGGCTAATATGCTGCCCCACAACTTAAATAGGGGGTTATTTGATTCTATTGTTTGCTTATAGTCCCCGTCGACCAATTGTTTCTTTTTCCCTTGGGGCCCATGTCCATAACCCTTTGGACATCTTTACTATCTCTGGGTTCATACCAAATGGCATTTTTGTAGAACAAATTGAAGATTTCGAGGATTTTTTATTCCTGATAGTGTCCTTGCTTATGGAACCTTCCTTGATCGGTACTACAAAACCTCTAGCCTGGTTAGCGTTAAGGAGCAAGCCATTTTATTTTTATTTTTTTTTGCTTTTTTGGCTTTCGAAATACGTATTCTTTAATCTAACCCTCAATGTCTCAAAAGATTTCCTTAAACTTGCTTCAAATATGGTGAGGGGAAAGAGATTAGTTCTTGGACCACTTGCTTTGGTAATCTTATATAGGAGCCTTAACCATGTTGCTCTTTCAATGATGTTTAAAGAGAGTAGAGTTTTATTTGGTCCGTTTTGGATTCACAAGCATGGATGACTCTCTATTTCCCCTTTCTATTCAATAAAGTTCCTCATGATCTTCTGCATAATTCATCATCAAAACCCAAACAACCAAAACTCTTGTGCTTATGCTGTCGATTGCTTACCTTGTCTCCTTTGAAGGTTCCTAATGATACTTGTCCTTTTATTCATTACATTCAGGATATCTTGAATTTCGATCATGCACATATCAAACTCTTCCCCTATGAGGCCTTTGAGTTTTTTTATCTTTTTTGCTTGGATACTCAGTATCTGGATGATTTCGACACTCTAGTTGTGTATACTTACCTTGGTGGATCTTCCAATACGGTTTTGTAAGGAGGGAATATTCTATCATGGATTTAAACTCCATTCTCCACAATACTACGCCGGATAGTTTGGTCTCTGTTGAGGTGTACTGATGCCAATTGCATACTTTATGGAGTACCCTTTAATGAATAGGTGGAAGAACAACCCAAAGAAACACTATCCCTTTGCTTGATGTTCTTGAATAACTACAACAATACGTGATTGGTTCTCTTCAAACTTTGATCCATTTCCAGTTTCTCCAGGAGTTATATTCGAGTACACAAGCTAGTGGATTTCTTTCTCATTTGAGTGTTCATATGAGGACGCCATCAAGATTGTTTTCCACTGAATAAAGCAATATCTTCCGAAGTCGAAAAGTGACTTACAAGTGTAAAGTTGTGCTTGAATACCCTCTACAACTTGATCCTCCAATCGCATTGAAGGTACTTAGAATTAGTGTTCGATAAATTCCACAATACGAAGCAAGAGGAGTTGTCATGAGAAGAAGACAACAACAAATTTGAGCATTTCATATGCGATGTGGTGGAGGCAAAGGAGCAAACTATAGCTGGTATTTTAAGAGTCTTCGTTTGAAAATTGCTGATGTTGTTCGATTACAGCCTTATTGGACTTTTAATTAGGGCTTCAAATTATGAATGAAGGTGCAAAAGCAACTCAAGGAGAAAAGAGAGTTTGAGTCAGGAGCCATCAACCAAAGAGGGTGTTGGAGAAAACTTTCATATTTGTTTTGAAGTTGACAAAATGTTTCCATCAGTCTAATATGAAGACTTGAAGACTCTATCGTTAAAGTCTGAAGACCTCCAAACTCAAGATTTAAAATCTGCCTTCATTAATAGTTTCCAGACTAATGAAGAAAAGTATTATTCGATAAAGAAGACTTATCCAGATGCAGGTATATCTTTAAGAATTTGATTCGTACGATTAAAGAAGGTCTCACGGTTGGAGATTGCACCTTGCGATCTATTATTCACTCTGAAATTAATTCTAGCATTTTAGACCCGTTGATTGGCAAAGTATACTTGGAAGGTTCTACTTATGAAAACTTAGATCCTGATTATATGGGCAAGTAGGATTGGTGGGCTATTATCATATTCCTTAAATAATTCGAGATCTCCTTAATTGATTCTGTCCAATGGGTTGATTGGAAGAACTCATTTGAAGGTGCCAACGGTTATGAAGGCATGGAAGAGTATATAAGGAAGACTCTCCAGTTATTTGAGTGCATGAAAAAATAGAGAAATTCCAAAGCCTAAAGCTCCTTATTCTTTACTGTTTCAATTGTTGAACTTAAATTTGTACTCAAGAGAGAGATTAGATACTTGTGAGACCTTAAGGAAGTGTAGCAAAATCTCTATATTGTGAAATCAAGGACGTGAGATTGTAAAATCTCTTTTGATTCTTAGTGGAATTCAGCTAGTGGGTTATTAGTACAGGAGAGTGGACGTAGACTTGGTTTAAGCCGAACCACTATAAACCTTGTGTTTTGATTCTCTATCCCTAAAATCTTTACTTTAAATCGCAGCTCTATATAACAGTTTATAGTTGTTCACGACTTCAATTTATTATTCTTAGAAGTCAATTAGTTTTGATAAGATTTACAAAAAACTTCTTTGATCACTTATTCACCCCCCTTTAAGTGCTTGTACTAGCCCTTTCAATTGGTATCAGAGCCTGTGTACTCATTAAATTGAAGTGTTTTTACTTCTAAGTTAAAAATCTATGACTAGTATGTTGGCTCTAGGTTTGGTTGAAGGCCAAAGCAACACCAGACCTCCTTACTTCGATGGAAAGGAATATAGCATATGGAAAAACAATATGAAGGCATTCCTAAGATCGAAATATTCTCTAGAATGGGATGTGGTAAAAAAAAAAGAATCATTCCTAAAGCTACATCAGTCTCAGAGAGGGGAAAAGAAGTTGTAGAAGTTAGTGAGATGACTCAAGAAGAGATAACCAAGAGACAAGCTCTTGATACAAAAGCAATTTATTCTTTATATTATGCGTTATCTTCCACTAAATATAATAGAATATCTTCTTGTGAAACAACCAAAGAAGTTTGGGATAAAGTGCACATTACCTATGAAGCAACTAATCGAGTGAAATAAACAAGGATCAATATTCTATTCGGACAGTATGAAGCCTTCAAGATGAAGCTAGGAGAATCTATCATTGATATGTTTAGTCGCTTCACTGAAATTGTAAATGATTTAGAGTATTAGAGACAACCAATCTCAATACCCATGAAAGTTAACAAATTGCTGCATGGACTCTCCAAAGACTGGAATCACGTAAAGACTTCAATAAAGGAAACACAAAGGATCATGCCGCTCTCCGTAGATGAACTAGTTGGCACACTTCAGTCCTATGAAGTGGAACAAATCAATGATGAAAAAGATCCCAAAGATAAGAAATCTATTGTCTTAAAATCTAACGATGATTATGATGTTACAGGCTTTGTAGAAGATTTAGACGATGAAGAGCTAGCACTTATGATAAGAAGGTTTAGGAAACTGAACAAGAAATGAAGAAAATTCAATTGGAAGAAACAAATCACTTGAAGGTTTCAGAACAAATTAACTGAGGATGATGAATCCAATTAAGATGTGATTTGCTTTGAATGAAAGAAAAATGGACACATCAAACTCAACTGAGGTCTCAGAACAAAGCACTCAAAGGTCTCAGAACAAATCAACTGAGGATGATGAATCCAATAAAGATGTGATTTGCTTTGAATGCAAGAAAAATAGACACATTAGACTCAAATGTCCTTTGTTGAAGAAAAAGAAAGAAAAAGCTAAGAAATACAAAAATGCTCTCAAGGCAGAAATATGGAGTGATACTGAATGCGAAGAAAATGATTATGATTATGCCAATAGTTATTTAAGGGCAAAATCAGAATCAGACTTAGACTTTGAGACAGATACAAATTCAAACTCAAACAATGAAATTGAGGTAAGCAATTTAAAAATTCCTACTAAAGTCTCAAAATATATTAATGAACTTTGTCTTAGTCTCAAAACTTTTCTTAAGAGGATTTCTGAGCTAAAAATGGAGAATTAAGAGGATTTCCGAGTTAAAAATGGAGAATTCTACATTGAAGCAACAACAAATCTCTTGGAAAGAAAAGTTTGATAATTTAGACAAAAATTTTGACATTTTGAAAGAAAATGCAGACTCTCTTTTAAAAGAAAATACATATTTGAAAAATAACATTTCAAATATTTCAAAAATGTTTCAATAAGATTTGAGAAGTTAGAAAAGATTTTTTCGATACAAAGACCTTACTTTAACAAATCAAGTTTGGGAATGACTTCTGAAAGCATTCCTCTAATTGATTTTCCGAAAGTAAAGGAAATAATCAAACAGAGACCTACAAAAGCCTTTTTATAGAAATCATTTTCAAAAAGTCTTTGTAAAACCTGTTGGTTGAAGTGCTCTCAAATGTTCTAAGTGTTACAGCTCAGAACACTTTAAGAAAGAATGTCATATGGTTTGGAGACCTGTTAAGAAGGATTTAGCAAAGACTGTGTATTGCACTAACTCCATTAGACCCAAGAAAATGTGGATACCAAAAAAAGCTTGAGTTTCTTTTTTAATTACAGGTTACTATCAAGAAGAAAATTAAATGATATTTGGATAGTGGCTGTTCGAGACACATGACTGGAGATTCAAGATGTTTCACAAAACTTGTTCAAATCAATGGAGGAAAAGTCTATTTTTGTGGAAATAGCAAATGAAGAATTATTGGATGCAAAAACAGTAAATATTGGAGGTCTCACAATCAATAATGTCTCCTTGGTGGAATGACTAAACTACAATCTACTTAGCATAAGCCAACTGTGCGACATTGGGTTCAAAATTAATTTTCAAGAAGGCACATGTTCAAGAACTAGTAAAGACCACTCTCAATCATTTACTAGGCATAGACATGGGAATATTTATCTTTTGGATGTAAAACCAAAAAGACCTCAATACCTAATATCAATATAAGACGAAGCAAATCTCTGACATCGAAAGTTTGACCATATCAACATGAAGCAAATTGCCAAAATCTCTTTCAAGAAACTTATTCGAGGTCTACCCAACTTGAAATATCCAAAATCTGACTTATGCACACCATGTGTGTTGGGAAAACATGTTTGAAGCTCTTTTAAACCAATAAATCAAGTTTCCACTAACCGTGTGCTGCAGCTCCTTTATATGGATCTCTTTGGATCAACTAGAATTCAAAGCATTGGTGGAAAGAGATTTTGCCTAGTAATAGTGGATGATTATTCACGATTTACTTGGGTTTACTTTCTAGCAAGTAAGTTTGAAATCTTCTTTCATTTTTCAAAGTTCGCTAAGAAAGTGTAGAATGAAAAATGTTATGATATTTCAAGAATACGAACAGAGTATGGAGATGAGTTTGAAAGTCAAGACTTTGCTAAATTCTGTGATGAATCTGGTTTTTAGTATGTGTTCTCTTCTCTATACACTCCTGATCCATAAGAAAGAATAGATCTTTACAAGAAATAGCAAGAACTCTTTTAATTGAAAGTAATATTTCTTCTCGTTTTTGGGTTGAGGCAGTTTCTACAGTGTGTTATATTATTAACAGAGTATTTTTAAGACATATTCTGAACAAAACTCCCTATGAGTTATTCAAAGAAAAGAAGCCAATTGTTTTTTATTTTCATGTGTTTGGTTGCAAATGCTTTATCTTGAAAAATGTAAATGATCGAATTGGTAAGTTTGAAGAAAAATCAAATGAATGAATCTTCCTTGGATATTCAACCTCTAGCAAAGCCTATAGAATATTCAACAAAAAGACTCAATTTATGGAAGAATCGATGAATGCCAAATTTTAAGACTCTCTGCAAAATCAATCGATTCAGACTCAAATTGAAGAATCTGAACCTACTCCAAATTCTACAAAGTCTACCTCCCCTGAAGCAGCTTAGACTCCAGAAAAAAAAATAACCAACGGATGTTGAAAATTCAACTGAAGAAGAAGATCAACAATCTATCAGAATGACCAGCAACTAGAAACATAAGTTTAGTCATCCCAAAGAACTCATTATTGGTGATATTAATGAAGGGATTCGTACTAGATCCAAAAGGCAAGAGCAGTCTAGCGTTGTTGCACTTATTTCTGAAATAGAATCCAAAAGCATAGAAGAAGCTTTAACTAACGAAAGCTGGATTGAAGCAATGCAAGAAGAACTTAGATAGTTTAGCATTAACAATGTTTGGGAATTAACTCCTAAACCAAAAGATAAATCTATTATTGGAGCTAAAAGGGTTTTCAGAAACAAAATGGATGAAAAAGGAAAAGTGATAAAGAACAAAGGAAGACTCGTAGCCAAATGATATATGCAAGAAGAAGTGATAAATTATGATGAGACTTATGCTCCAATAGCAAGGTTATAAGCAATTAGATTATTATTTGCTTTTACTTGTTATAAGAATTTCAGGTTATTCCAAATGGACGTCAAAAATGCATTTCTAAATGGATTTATTCAAGAAGAAGTCTATGTGGAACAACCTTCCGGATTTGAAAACCCAAGGAAATCAAACTCTGTATTCAGATTGAAAAAGGCTCTATATGAATTAAGACATGCACATCGAGCTTGGTACGACATGTTAAGTAAATTTTTAATTTAAAATGACTTTGTTAAAGGAAAAGTAGACACTACTTTATCTATTAAAAAGGAAGGTAAAAACTTTTTACTTGTTGTCACGCCCCAATCCTCAGGTACGCACACATCCTTTTTATTGATCAATTTTATAATGCGATATCCCAAAACTAAGTATCACCGACCCTTTCGTTTATTAAGCACATGCGGAAGCAATTATAACTCCCCAAACAATAATACAATGGGATAGAAAAGCAATGCCATATTTTTTTTTTTTTTTTTTTTTTGTAACCCAGGGGAACCTAACGCCGCTTGAAATCTCCACAATCAAACCTTTATGCATTGAAGCATCGGGTTCAACCCTTCCCCCTGCGTTTGGGGTACCAAGCCCTAACCAACGCTTCCACCGCGGGCGGTGGTGCAATGCCATATTTTTCATATTGAAATCTACAATCAAACCTTTATACATGGCATAACTCAAAGTCTATTCACAAGACTATTCAAAAATTCTAGTCACACTCTATACACAACACAAGGTTCACAAAAGAGGATGGGATCTCAATCCTCATTCGGGTCATACTCAGGATCATCCCGATCCTCTTCTGACGCTCACATCCTTCAAGCTCTTCATCTTTTACCGGCTCATCATTTTTTTTTTCCTTCTTCACAGATTCATCTACAGGCTTGAAATGTTGTCCCACAATATGGATGAGACTATGTCTCAGCAAGTTTTACCCCACTAAGACTCGATTAGAAAACCAATACGCTAGCCGAGCTGCCTATACACGCACAAGTCAGAGGACTTACCTTGGCCTTAGATTCCACTTGCATATTAGCACAATTCAATAAGCACCTTAACAATCATATCACAGATCGATATCTCAATCAATCGACCTAGTCAGTTACATGTCAGTCGGACCATTTCTAGGTAAAATCACTTCTCAATATAAAACCTCCCATTTGCATTCTCAGTCACAGAGCTACAATAATGCTCTTGGGCATCATTTTTGCCAAGGTGGCATATGTACTGGACAGCACTCGTGTGTTCTTTAAAGTGCCATTTTCACCAGTGATATTCTTAATCACCGAACCACGTATGTCCGTAATGAAGCATGCAGTAAACAACAGTCGTGCGTTCTTTAAGGCGCCGTTTTCACTAGTGATTTCCTTATCATCGAACCACGTATGTCTATACTGATGCAAGTAATAGACAGCACTCGTGCATTATTTAAGGCGTCGTTTTTACCTGTGATTTCCTTATCATCGAACCACGTATGTCTATACCTCGCACTTGATCGATTTCAGCCAAAATTATTCTCAGTTCAGCGTCACAATTTTCTCTACTTTACAACTCATCAAAGTATTGTCAATGCTAAATAACCACACTCAGTCATCTACCGATCAATCATTCAATTTCACTCAATTTCAATCAATTTAGGAATAATTCCTCAAATTGCACAATTAATTCGATTCAGCACAACGTAGAGATCAAATAAATAAACGGACTACGCCATGATAATTAGCACAAAATTTCAGTTGTTGGCTTTCCTTGCCTAATTTTCGAAAAATTAGTAATTAAATAATTAATTTCAAAAATTAGTAAATAAATATTAAAAATCCAATTTAGGCCCATAATGCCTAATTGAAGCCCAATAAAGGTTGCGAAAAATCCCAATATGCATTCAATAAATAGAATAGGCAGTTCTCTAGCTAAGTATACTAACCACCTAATTAATATGTAATGCAATAAACTAATAATCACTAATCCATTCTAATCTAACCACCTAATTACACTTAATTAAATATAATCAACCCTTAAGCATCATGAGTCTACTAAGCAAAGATTAGTGAGATTACTCACTGCGACGGCGACGCGACGGTGCGAAGGCGGCCGAAATCCGAATTTTCGACGACATCGACGGACACTCGAGCCGGGCCTTAAACTTGGCCCACCAAATCTCAGCTCAACTAAGATTTGTTCTTGCTTTTGGGCTAGACCCAAGTTGGATTGGGCTTGCTGAAGATGGGCTGCTGGAATTGAAGGTGGACTGGACTCGCAGACTGAATTGGAGCTGCAATTTCGTGGGCTGCTTGCTCACGGGCTTTCAATGAACTGAAATTGGGCCGCTGAAAACCGGAATGGGCTCGCTGCGACTGGTCCACGAGCAAAGGAAATGGACGTTTGGCCGCGTGGAGCAGGAAAATCACGTGTGAGCTGCAGTCTTCGTTGGGTGGTGTCTCGTACGCGTGTAGGAAAGCTGCAGCTGGGACGTTGTCAAAGGAGCTATTGCAAGCAGTGGAGGCTTCGCTCAGTGGTCTTCACACTACAAAATGGAGGCAACGACAAGGAAGCGAGGGGGAGTTCGGTGGGTTCTGCTGGCGGTCCAAGATGGGGTGAGGCGATGGAGTTGTTTCGGCAACTGGTCTTCGTGCAGCTGGATGAAGAAGGCGGTGCAAGGTCAACAAACTGATGGAACCATGTACTGAAGAAGCTGAAGACGGCCACGTAAACTGCAGCGACTTCGGGTAACCTGCTGGCTTGAGATGAGGGCTGGAGTTCGAACGGTGGAGGAGAAGGGCAGCAAGAGAGAGAGAGAGAGGAGCTGTGGCATCCAGAGAGAAAGGAAAATGAAAAGAAAAGCTGCAGACGGTCTTCACAGGAAAGAAAAGAGAGAGAGAGAGACCGACTTGGAGAGAGAACGAATGGATAAGCGAGAGGGACGCGTGAGGCTTGCTCGAGAAGCCGTGGGTGAGGGGGAAGAAAGATCAAGATATTGATCCAAAATCATCATAGCTTGGCCCACAAGTCCACATAATTCTCTCCTTGTCTCCTATAATTAAATCTTGTAAATTAATCCACAAAAATTCCAATTTGATAACAAATGTTGCACCCCCATGCCTAGCTCCGAATTTCACTTTCTTGGCCTCAATTTATTCACAAATTCTCCAAATCGAAGTCCAATTTCGATGAAGTAAAATCTCATTCCATTTTTAGCAAGTCCCTGACACTCAAAAGCTCAGCTTGGAAGTCCAATTTTTCTTCATTTTAGCCCATCCGAATTTCTGCTATTTTTCCGCAATGTCCGAATCGGTTTTCTACAAAATCTCGAACTCAACAAAATTACTCCGAAAGATAAGGCGACATCCTATAATTGAACCGTAACATGCCCGAACGTCCAATTTTCTGAAACCAAATTTAATTTCGTGGTTAAAATCGATCGAACGTGATTTTAGTCCGATCTGACATATCGGGTAGCTTTTAGAGATTTTATTGCGGTTATATCCCTTAATGGCTTCACTCAATAGATTGCTTAACTTGTGAGTGATCAGCTTAGAGAAAAATGACCATAGGCATGTCGGCGAAATGCCCACTTCATATATTCGGGACCGGGTCGAAATTCAGGATGTCACACTTGTTCAAATTTATGTTGATGATATTATATTTGGTTCACCTAATGAAAACCTGTGCAAGAAGTTTTCTAAGTCAATGCAGGATGAATTCAAGATTAGCATGATGGGTGAATTATCATTCTTTCTCAGACTCTAAGTAAAACAATTAAAGGAATGAATTTTTATTCACTAAGAAAAATATGCTAAAGAACAGGTTAAAAAGTTCTGATTGGAGAAAGAATTGCAAAAGGACCGATATAGCAATGTCAAGTTATTCGAAGCTGGACAAAGACGGATGAAGAAAAAAAGTTGACCAAAAACTGTACAAGAGTATCATTGGTTCACTTTTTTATCTTACTGCTTCTAGACCTGACATTTTGTTTAGTGTTTGCATCGGTGCTAGATTTCAATCTGATTCAAAAGAGTCTCATCTAAGCGCCGCAAAATGCATTATCAAATACATTGCAACTATTTCAAGCTTAGGTCTGTGGTATCCCAAAAAATGAGACTTTACTCTTCTTGGATATTCAGATGCAAATTTACCAAGTTGCAGAGTTGATAGGAAGAGTACTTTAAGCACTTGTCAATTGCTTGGTAACAGAACAGTATCTTGGTTTTCAATGAAGCAAAGTATTGTAGCTTTTTCAATAGCAGAAGCAGAGTATATAGCTCTTGTAAGTTGTTGTTCTTAAATCTTATAGACAAAACAACAACTAAGAGACTTTGGAATCGAAGACTCATGCACCGAGATTAAATGTGACAACACCAGTGCTATGAATCTCACAAAGAATCTAATTCTTCATTCAAGAGCAAAGCACATAGAGATTCGATACCATTTTATTAGAGATCATGTTCAAAATGGAGAAGTCTTGATCCAATTCATCGACTCAAAGAATCAGCTGGCGAACATATTCACAAAATTGCTAGAGAAAAGCTTATTTGAGTCTATTTGCTCTAGACTTAACATCTTATTTCTTAAAGTCTAAAAAAGCTCAGACTCAAGGTTAAAGTCTGAAGATGCTCAGACTCAAAAGACCAAGAGTTATGACTGTAAGTTATTTCGATTTTAGCAATTTAGCTTTCGGATCAAAACTCGAAAAGGTACAATTGCTTATTAATCTCAATTGATTGATGTTACCTTTCCAAGTTTTTAAAGTTGTAGCAATTATTCTTTTTCAAAAAGGAAGTTATCATTTTTGAAATGACAATTATCTATTTTCAAAAATGTAGTTATTCATTTTTGAAAAGGCATTTTTATTTGTCCTTTTATGACAATCCGTATACCTCGTTTTGACTGCTTTATATATTGTCTTTCTTCTTCATTTTTACTCACAAACCCTAGAGCACAGAACTTCACTTTCTTACTTTTTCTCTCTAGTTTAATCCTTAAAGTTTTCATCTTTCTTGCGAAATGAGTTCGAAAATCCTCTCAAAGACTGGGACAATGTCTTCCGAAAGAAAATCCTCGAGGATAGCAAGCAGGGGACCACAGCATTTGCGTGAGGGTCTTACGCACTTCAATCTGACTGAGGAAGAAGGCTCTTCAAAGTAGAAGCAAAGTCAATAGCAACATTCTCAACCATGCCATTCTTCTCAGGCTAGACCACAAGAGCCTCAGCAACAACAAGCAAAGGAAGACATTATTGAGGATATCGAACCTATAAGGACTCTTAAGCCTACATTTACTTTCAAACTCTACATTGCCTTGAAGGAAGGTGGTTCTCCAATGACCTTTATTGATGAATTTTTGAAAGAAAAAGGGGTACCGAAATGAAACCAATTTTCTAAGAACAATGGAATGTTTGGGAATCGCTCCTGCTGGTTCGGTAGAAAAGGCTTTTGCGAATTTCCCAAGTGATCCACATTTTGGAGGATTTAATCAACCTGAGGGTAAAGATGATGATGAAAAGATGTTCACTCATTTTAAGCCTAGAATGGGTGTTGCTGCGAAAATTCAAGGAAGTAGACTGGATCTGTTTCATTATGAGGAACACAAGCAAGTTTATACTAAACTGCTGAAGTGAGGGGTGATGAACTCAAGGAGTGTGAATTTTGATTTTCTCGATTCATTGAACGTAAAGTTACGGGAGAAGTTTTCTTTACTTCAACTTGAACGATTCTGCTCTGAGACAACTGTAGCTTATCCGAAACTTGTAGCATATTTCTATTCCAATCTAAGCTTTTTAGATGCGACTAGATTTTCTTTCAATGTTAGAGATCAGGATTATGTGGTATATATTGATACTCTAGCTGATGTGATTGGAGTGGAGAGAGGGATTTTCCAAACAATCATTGTGTCTCTTGGTCATGCCACTATGGACCTTATTTGAGATAGAATTGCAGAAGGCCGAATTTTGTATTTAAGGATGAGTGCCTCTAATGTCTCGCTTCATAAGATTGTGATTAATTGTCTCAAACCCAAATCCACATCAAAGACTGATGTCTTCAATTCTGAAGCGAAGCTGATGTACGCCATCAACTTGGTTGCAAGTTCTCTTTGCGTCATACCATAATATTTCACATGTATCGGTCAATGGTAAAGGACAAGGGACAACTTCGTTACTTTGGTCTTGTTACTCGTCTATTCAGACATCTTAACATTCGGCCTCCCAGAGTTCTATGTGTTCAAACTAGTTTTCTAATGGTGGTAGGATTGAAGATGGTTTCAAAGATGCATCTGAATGAGCTAAACCAAGCTTTAGAAAGATTTAAGGAGAAGACACCCATCAAGACTCGGCAAGACCCTATGGCTGCAAAAAGAAAAGGGAAGGAGCTCATGACAACTCCATCTAAGAAGAGGAGAGCACTCGTCTTGCAGGATGAAGAAGATGAGGATGACATAACTATCTCAGCTCTTGCCTTAAAGAATTTACAGCGTCTTGTTCCTAAGACAGAGACTCAAGAAAACCAAGACAGGGAGGAGACAGAGCAGAGGAGTGAAGAGAGGGAAATGATGAGGAAATAAGAAGAAGAAGAAGAAGAAGAAGGAAGAATAGAAGAAGGAAGAACAAAAGAAGAAGAGCGAAGAGGAGAACAAACGGAAGGAGAAAGTCATGGTGATTCTCCAGTAGAGGAAGAAGAACAAGATCATCATGACATTAGAGAAGAGGTAGAGTAAGAAGAGTACTTTTCTCCACCTGAAGGCATTGAAACATAGGAAGCTGCTGATAAAAGAGGTACTCCTTCACTTGCTTTTACCAGTGATGATGTTAGTTGTTTTCTCGCTGATCCAAAGTAAGTGTATGCCTCTCACTTTCCTGAAAAAGGTAATGAGGCTTCATCTCCAAGTCTGGATGTTTATGCTGAAGTTCCATCATTTGGCAACACTCCACAAATTGATCATGCTAAAGCAAGCACTCAAACTAATAACTCAGCAAACTTTAAAAGATTGCTCGAACTTCTTCTGGAAATCAAAGGTCAGATTTATGCCTTGGGATGTGAATATTAGAGCATGCAGAATGCTCATCAAGCCACTTTAGTTTCTTTGCACGATCAAGTTTAAGCCCTTAATCTTCAAGTTCAAGCTACCGCAAAGAGTGAGGATTTAGCGCAACTGAAGGAGGATCTGAAAATGTTGGAGGACACTGTCAAGTCTATGGGAGATTTCTAGCTCATTACATTCCCAAACAATCTTAATTTTATCAAATTCTCTTTATATTTTATACTTTTTGCTGTTGACAAAAATGGGGAGAAGTAGTGCAGATTTGACTCTGATTTTTATTTGGCTTTAACCTTTTGTTTGGACTATGATTGGTTTGGACTGGCCTGCCCTCATTGACAATAGACCAACGAAGAAAAGTATTATTCATTGAAGAAGACTTATCCAGATGCGGGTATATTTTTAAGGATTTAATTCGTATGGTTGAAGAATGTCTCACGGCTAGAGATTACACCTCGAGATCTATTATTCGCTCTGAAATTAATTCAAGCATTTTAGACCCGTTGATTAGCGAAGTATATTAGAAGGTTCTACTTATGGAAGCCTAGATCCTGATTGTATGGGTGAGCAGGATTGGTGGACTATCATCATATTCCTTAAATAATTCAAGATCTTTATAATTGATTCTGTCCAATGAGTTGATTGGAAGAACTCCTTTGAAAGGTACCAATGGTTATGAAGGCATGGAGGAGTATATAAGGAAGACTCTCCAGTTATTCGAGTGTGTGAAAAGATATAGAAATTCCAAAGTCTGAAGCTCCTTATTTTTTGTTGTTTCAATTGTTAAGCTTAAATTTGTATTAAAAAAAAATTAGATACTTGTGAGACCTTGAGGAAGGGTAGCAAAGTCTCTACACTATGAAATCAAGGACGTAAGACTGTAAAATTTCTTTTGATTCTTAGTGGAATTCAGCCAATAGGCCGTCAATGCGAGAGGGTGGACGTAGGCTTGGTCTAAGCTGAACCACTATAAACCTTATGTTTTGATTCTCTATCCCTAAACTCTTTACTTTAAATCGCAGCTTTATATAGCTGTTTATAGTTGTTCATGACTTCAGTTTATTATTCTTAGAAGTTAATTTGTTTTGATAAGATTTACAAAAACTTCTTTGATCACCTATTCATCCCCCTCTAGGTGCTCGTACTAGCCCTTTCAGAGAGATCCTCTAATCTTGGGAGTTCAACTTTAAAACCTTTGTTGGGATCGAAGGAAGCTGTTGAACAAAGGAGGAGCATCTAAAACCAATTAGCCAAATGAAGCTAACAATAAATCAAGACTGTTTGAAATGTCATGGATTTGGTCGCATCGCCTCGAGTGTCCTAATAGAATGATCATTTCTCTTGTGCGAATGAGCAACAAGGAGAGTCACAACACAACCCTTTGCTCCAAGAAGATTCAACACAACCCTTCGCAGCACAACCCTTTGCTCCAAGAAGATTCCAAGAGCTGCGAAGAAATTGTTAATAGAGATCAAGGAGAAGCTTTTGTCATTCAAAGGAGTTTGCATGCTGCTCATCTCGAGGATGATGATTGGCTTTGCAACAACATACTCCATACAAGACTGTACTTCTTATTTTAAAGTACGTGATGTCACAATTGATCGTGGATGTTGTGAGAATGTTGCATCGACCACCATGGGAGACAAGTTGCATCTCAAGGCGGAGGATCATCCACATCTTTACAAGCATTCTTGGCTCAAGAAAGGGAGTGAGATAAAAGTAAATAACCGGCGCTTGATTTCATTCTCTATTGGCAAAAGATATAAAGATGAGATTATGTGTGATGTATAACAACTATCCCTTTGTCAAAGACTGCGTCAAGATTACATTGGCCCCTTGCAAGACGGAGAGAGTTCCCAAGCCTCCTCATGGGAAAGGAACAAATCTTCTTTCCAAGTCTAAGTTTTCCTAAGCATTAGAGGATGCTTGTGAGGCTTACGCTTTTGTTATAGTGGAAGAAAATGAAGCAAAATAGGATATCCCAACCATTTCGTAGCCGTGGCTTGAGGATTTCTGTGAAGTCATGCCAATGAAATTCCATCCAACCTTTCTCCTTTGAGAGAGATTCAACATCATATTGATTTTGTGCTTGGTGCTGTTGGAGAAATCCTCATGAAATGTTTTGAAGCTGACAAAATGTTTCCATCAGTCTAGTCTGAAGGTTTGCAGACTCTGCTGTTTAAAGTCTGAAGACCTCCGGACAGCCAGACTCAAGATTCAAAGTCTTTCCTCATTGACAGTTCTAATCCATTGAAGAAAGGCTATCCAGAACTGGATGCTTTATTAAGGATATGACCTTATCGACTGAAGAAGATCTCTTGGCTGGATATGACATAACGGAATCCTTTTAATTGATTGAGATTGATTCGAAGACTAAGGATCTATTTGATTGGCGAAATATTCGTGGAAGGTTCTACTTATGGAAACCAAGATCCTAATTGTATGGGCGAACATGATTGATGGGCTATCGACATGTTCCTTTAATAGCTCGAATGATCTTCCTAATTGATTTCGTCCAATGCGTAGATTGGAGGAATTTTTTTGGTAAGTGCCAACGGATATGATGGCGTAAATGAGTATATAAGGAAGACATTCTAAGTTGTTCGAGAAGTGTGCGATAGAAGAATTCCAAAGTCTGAAGCTCCTTGTTATTTAGCCAATTCATTTGAGCGAAATCTTGTACGCAAAAAGAGAGTTTATATTTGTGAGAAACCTTGAGGAAGTGTGGTAGAACATCTACACTGTGGAATCAAGGAAAAGCTGTGCTGTAACATCTCTTTTGTTCATAGTGGAATCCAGCCGATAGGCTGTCAGTGCGGAAGAGTGGACGTAGGCTTGGGATAAGCCGAACCACTATAAACCTTGTGTTTAATATTCTCTTCCCTACTATTTACTTTACCTTGATCGAAATTCATTTTGGTTAAGCAAAAAAGTACTTCCTTTCTATCGGTTGCCTAGTATTGTTTTCGTATCTCGAGAAATTGTTTTTACACCTATTCACCCCCTCTAGGTGTTTATACTAGTCACATCAATTGGTATTAGAGCTTGTGTACTCACTTTGTTTGAAGTATTTTACTTCAGAGTTAAAGATCCATGGCTAGTATATTGGCTCCAGGGCTGGTAAAAGGGAAAAGCAATACCAGACCATTTTACTTTGATGGAAAGGATTACAACATATGGAAAAACAAGATGAAGGCGTTCCTAAGATCAAAGGATCCTCTGGAATGGGATGTTGTAGAAAAATGAATCATTCCTAAAGCTGCACCTGTCTCAGAAAGAGGAAAAGATACTGTGGAGTCTAGTCAAATGACTCAGGAAGAGCTAATCAAGAGACAAGCTCTTGATGCAAAAGCAATTTATTCTTTATATTGTGCTCTATCACCTATTGAATATAACAGAATATCTTCTTGTGTTACAGCTAAAGAAGTTTGGGATAGATTACATATTACCTATGAAGGAACTGATCAAGTGAAAGAGACCAGAATCAACATTCTCCTCGGTCAATACGAAGCCTTCGGAATGAAATCAGGAGAATCTATAACTGACATGTTTAGTCGTTTTACAAATATCGTGAATGGTCTTGAAAATCAAGGTCAACCAATTTCTGATCCCATGAAGGTAAACAAGCTACTGCGTGGACTCTCCAAGAATTGGAATCACGTAAAAACCTCAATCAGAGAGACTTAAAGAATCATGCCACTATCTGTTGATGAGTTGGTTGGAACTCTTTAGTCTTATGAAGTGGAACGAATCAATGAAGACGAAGACCCTAAAGGTAAGAAATCCATTGCATTAAAATCCAATGATGATTATGATGTTACAGATTCTGAAGACGATATAAACGATGAGGAGCTTGCTCTCATGATAAGAAGATGCAGAAAGCTGAACAGAAAAGGAAGAAGATTCAATCCAAGGAAACAAAGTTTTCAAAAGAAACAAACTAAGTCTATTGAAGATGATGAATCAAATAAAAATGTAGTCTACTTTGAATGTAAGAAAATGGACACATCGGACCCAATTGTCCTCTTCTGAGGAAGAAGAAAGGAAAAGCTGAAAAGTATCGAAAGGCTTTAAAGCAAAAACCTGGAGTGATACAAAATGTGAAGAAAGTGATGATGATTATGCCAACATATGTCTGATGGCACAATCGGATTCAAATTCAAACTCCGAGACAAACTCAGATTCAGATAATGAATTTGAAGTGAGTAACTTCAAAATTCCTATTAAAGTTTCTAAATACATTGATGAGTTGTGTTTTAGTCTTAAGACTTCTCTTAAAAAGATTTCCGAACTCAAAAAGGAAAATTCTGCCTTTAAACAACAAGAAAATGTTTTGAAGGAAAATGTGAAATGTTTAGATATGAATGTTTCTTCTCTTAGAGAAAATGAAGATAATATTTCAAAAGAAAATGCATTCTTAAGAAATGATATCTCAAATATTTCCAAAAGATTTTTTATAGGATCTGAGAAACTAGAAAAAATACTTTCTGTTCAAAGACCTTATTTAAATAAATTTGTTTGGGAATGACTGCTGAAACCATTCCTTTAATTGATTTTCCTAAAGTGAAGGAAAGAATCAAACAAAGACCTTCAAGAAATGCTTACAAAAATCATTTTAAAATGATCTTTGTAAAACCAGTAGGTCGCAATGCTCTTAGATGTTCAAAGTGCAATAGTGCAAATCATTTTGAAAAAGAATGTCCTATGGTTTGGAAACCTGTCAATAAACCGCATATCATACTAACACAAATGGACCCAAGAAAAGATGGTACCAAAGAAAGCTTGAGTTTCTTTTTTAAATGCAAGTCACTATCAAGAAAAAGGTAAAATGGTATCTGGATAGTGGATGCTCAAGACACATGACAAGAGACTCAAATTGCTTCATAAAACTTGTTCAAGTAAATGGTGGAAAAGTCTCATTTGGAGGAAACAGCAAATGAAAAATTGTGGGATTTGGAACTGTAATGATTGGAAACCTCATAATAAGCAATGTTTCTTTAGTTGAAGGACTCAACTACAATCTACTCAGTGTCAGTCAGCTATGTGATACCGGTTTCAAAATCTTCTTTTAAGGGGGTATATGTTCAAGAACCAGTAAAGACTACTCAGTCATTTATGGGACGAAGACATGGAAATATCTACCTCTTGGATGTGAAACCAGATGAATCGCAATGTTTAATTTCAATCCAAGACGAAGCAAGCTTATGGCACAGAAAGCTTGGGCACATCAATATGAAGCAGATAGCCAAAATTTCAACAAATAAGCTTGTTCGTGGTCTACCCAATTTATCATATCAAAAGTCTGACCTATGTACACCATGCATATTGGGAAAACAAGTAAGAAATTCCTTTAAACCAATAAATCAAGTTTCCATTAATCGTGTACTGCAGCTTCTGCATATGGATCTCTTTGGACCAACCAGAACACAGAGCATTGGAGGTAAGAAATATTGCCTAGTAATTATGGATGACTACTCACGATTTACTTGGGTTCAAAACGAAAAAGGATATGTTATTTCAAGTATAAGAGCAGACCATGGAAGTGAATTTGAAAATCAAGATTTTACAAAGTTTTGTGATGAATCTGGTTTTCAGCATTTGTTTTCCTCTCCATATACTCCAGAACAAAATGGAGTTGTGGAAAGAAAAAATAGATCGCTTCAAGAAATGGCTAAAATTATTCTAATTGAAAGCAACATCTCCTCACGTTTTTGGGCTGAAGCAATTTTTACAACATGTTATATTATCAATAGAGTTTTTCTAAGGCCTATTTTAGAAAAAAACCCCTATGAATTATTCAAAGAAAAGAAGCCTATGGTTTCATATTTTCATGTGTTTGGATGCAAATGTTTTATACTGAAAAATGCAAATGATCGAGTTGGTAAGTTTGAAGAAAAGTTAGGTGAAGGCATCTTCCTTGGATATTCAACCACAAGTAAAGCGTACAGAGTCTACAACAAAAAGACTCAAACTGTGGAAGAATCAATGAATGTCAAATTCCAGGATTCTATACAAAATGATTCTATTCAGACTCATCTTGAAGATCCTGAACCTGCTCCAGACTCTACAAAGTCTAAATCTCAAGAAGCAGCTCAGACTTTGAAGGACCAACATCAAGTGACTGTTGAAGATTCAAGTGAAGGAAGTGATCATCATTCTAACAAATTAACCAGCAACTGGAAGCATAAGTCTAGTCATCCCAAAAATCTTATCATTGGCGACATAAATGAAAGAATTCGCATAAGATCCAAAATACGCGAAGAGTCTAATGTTGTGGCTCTTATTTCTAAAATAGAACTCAAAAGCATAGATGAAGCTTTATCTGATGAAAGCTGGATTGAAGCCATGCAAGAAGAGCTCAGGCAATTCAGTATCAATGATATCTGGGAATTGACTCCTAAACCGAAAGGTAAATCAGTTATTGGAGCTAAATGGGTTTTCAGAAACAAGATGGACGAGAAAGGAAAGGTCGTAAGAAACAAAGCAAGACTCGTGGCCAAGGGATACATGCAAGAAGAAGGGATAGACTATGATGAGACTTATCCACCAGTAGCAAGGTTAGAAGCAATTCATTTATTACTTGCATTTGCTTGTCATAAAAATTTCAGGTTATTCCAAATGGATGTCAAAAGTGCTTTCCTAAATGGATTCATCCATGAGGAAGTCTATGTGGAACAACCACCTGGGTTTGAAGACCCAAGAAAACCAGACTCAGTATTCAGACTCAAAAAGGCCTTATATGGCTTAAAACAAGCACCTCGAGCTTGGTATGACAGGCTGAGTAAGTTTTTAATTCAAAACGGTTTTGTGAAAGGTAAAGTAGACACTACTCTGTTTATCAAAACAGAAAGCAAAAGTTTTATGCTAGTTCAAATATATGTCGATGATATTATATTCGGATCTCCTAATGAAATTCTGTGCAAGAAATTCTCTAAGACCATGCAGGATGAATTTGAAATGAGCATGATGGGTGAGTTAACCTTCTTTCTCGGGCTTTAAGTGAAACAACTGAAGGAAGGAACTTTTATTCATCAAGAAAAATATGCTAATGATCTCGTCAAAAAGTTTGGTCTGAACAATTGCAAGAAGGCTGAAATACCAATGTCAAGTTCCTTGAAGAGAGACAAAGATGAAAAAGGAAAGAAAGTCGACCTGAAGCAATACAGGAGTATCATTGGCTCACTTATTTATCTTACTGCTTCTAGACCTGACATTTTGTTTAGTGTTTGCATTTGTGCCAGATTTCAAGCAGACTCTAAAGAATCTCATTTAAATGCTGCAAAGCGTATTATTAAATACATTGCTTCAAATTCAAGCATCGGCCTATGGTATCCTAAAAGAGGAGACTTTACTCTTATTGGATACTCAGACGCAGATCTAGCCGGTTGTAGAGTTGATAGAAAGAGCACATCGGGTACCTGTCAATTACTTGGAGGTAGGACAGTATCTTGGTTTTCAAGAATGCAGAGTACAGTAGCTCTCTCTACAACGGAAGCAAAGTATGTAGCTCTTGGAAGTTGCTGTTCACAAATTCTGTGGATAAAACAATAGCTAAGAGACTTTGGAATTGAAGATTCATGCACGAAGATTAACTGCGTCAACACTAGTGCAATCAATCTTACCAAAAATCCAATTCTTCACTCAAGAGCAAATCATATAGAGATTCGACATCACTTCATTAGAGATCATGTTCAAAATGGAGAAGTTTCGATTCAGCATATTGATTCAAAGAACCAATTAGCGGATATATTTACAAAACCTTTGGAGAAAAATCAATTTGAAATTATTCGCTCTAGATTCAACATTTTGAGGTTTAAAGAAGTTAACGTTTAAAGACTCTCAGACTCAGGCAAACAAAACCTTGACTGTAAGTTATTCTCCCTCTCGAATCTCATCGTGAAAATGTACGATCATCAACCGTGTCTTATTATTGCTATCTTTAATTGACATAATTATTGCAACGTTTCCTTTTGAAAAAGAAGTTATTTTTTCAAATGACTATTTTCTCGAAAAAAAAAAAGGGCAGTTATTTTTTAAAAATGCATATTTTCACCTTCCTTTATGACGTTCCGTATGACCCCTTTTAACCGATTATGCACTGTTGCTTCTTCTTCGCTTTACTCTCCAAAAACCCTAAAAAGAACCGATCTTCCATTCCTGTTTTCTTCTCTTGCCTAATCTTCGAAAAAGTTGTCATTTTTCTTAGGGAAGTCAAGCAAGGAATCTTTCAAAAAGTGAGAAAGATGTCGTCTTCAAGAAATTCTTCGAGGATCGCAAGCGGGGGACCACGGCGAATGAGTGAGGGGCCTACTCATTTTGATCTCACCGAGGAAGAAAAGGCTCCAAATCAGCAACAGAGCCCACAACATTCTCAGCAGCGTCATTCTCCACCATCTAGTCCTCAAAATGTTGGTCATTAACAAGAGGAAGAAATCATTGAAGACGCAGATCCTGTAAGAGTTCAAAGGCCCTCTTTTATTTATAAGCTTTATCGTGCTTTAAAAGGGACTCATACTCCATTGAACTACGTCGATGATTTTCTTAAAGACAAATGATATGGGAATGAATATATCTTTTTGCGGAAAATGGAAAGTTTGGGAATTGCTCGTAAAGGGGTGGCAGAAGAATCCCTTGCAAATATCCCAAGTGATCCTCGTGATTGGGGATTTAATCCGATAGATGGGAATGATAATGACAAATTGTACAGCCAATTTCAACCGAGGATGGGTATTGCGGCGGAAAATCGAGGAAAAATGGGAGAGTTCTTTAGATCGAAGGAATAGAATGATCTATACTCAAAATTGCTGAAGCGTGGGGTGATAAACTTTAGGAGTGTGGATTTTCATTTTCTGGATGCTGTAAATGTGAACTTGAGGGAAAAGTTTAGTTTTCTTCAACTTGAGCAGTTCTGTTTTGACACCACAGAAGCTTACGCTGAATTAACTGCTTATTTCTATTCGAATCTTATTTCCTGCATGCGAATAGATTCTCTTTTAGTGTCAAAGATCAAGACTTTGTAATGGATATGGATATGCTGGCAGATGTGTTAGGGGTTGAGAGAGGAAGATATCAACCGATCAAAGTTTCTATTGCTCGTGCTACATTGGAACTTGTTAAGGATAGGAGAACAGAGGAAAAGATTTCCTACCTAAGGATGAGTGCGTTCAACATTCTGCTTCACAAGATTGTGATCAATTGCCTCAGACCGAAATCAACTTCCAAGACTGATGTTTCAAGTTCAGAGGCAAAGCTGATGTATGCCATTCTCACTAGGAAAAAGTTTTCTTATCCTCACACTGTTATGTTCCACATGTATAGAGCAGTGGTGAAAGACAGAGGTCAACTCCCTTATCCAAGTCTTGTGACGAAGTTATTCAGACATCTGAACATTCAACCTCCACAAATTCTTTGTGCTCGATCGTGTGATCATATGGTGGTAGGATTGAAAATGGTGACCAAGATGCGTCTGAAGGAGCTAAGCAAGGCGTTGGAGAAATTTAAGGAGAAGACTCCTGTAAAGTTTCATCAAATCTCTTCTGCATCAAAAAGAAAAGGAAATGAGCCCATGGTTGCTCCATCCAATAAAAGGAGAGCTCTCATCGTTGAAGATAAAGATGATGAGGAAGACATCATCATCTCTGCAATGGCGTTGAAACATCTGAGCCGTTCTGCTCCAGTGAAAGACTTAGAACAGAGGACTCGAGAAAGAGAAGAGAAAGAAAGAGAAGAGAAGGAAGCAAATGAGAGAGAAGCAAAAAAAAAAAAAAAAAGGATTCTGAGGAGGCAAGGGATGAAAAAGAAGAAGAAGAAAGAGCATTTGGTGAAAAAGAAGCAGAAGAAGAAGAAGAGAGAATGAATCCCGAGGAAGGAGAGCCTAAAAAACACTCTTCTTCACCTGAAGGCATAGAAACGGGGGGAGATAATGAGAAAAGAAGGATGTCAGCTGCTACCAATGAGGGAGTCAGCCGCTCTCCAGCCGACCCAGAAGACATTCATGCCTCTCATTTTCCTGAAGAATAACATGATGCTGCCAAATCTGCGTGATTATTCTGATATGCCATCGTCTACAGATCGTGCTGAAGCCAGTACGCAGACCGACAGCTCAGCAGATTTTCGCAGAATTATGGATATTCTCTTGGAGATGTGCGGTCAAATTTATGCTCTAGGATGCGAGGTTCAAAGCTTGCAGAATGCAAGTCAAGTTTCTTCAGGTTCTCTGAAAGATCAAATCCAAGCCCTCTCTATTCAGATTCAGACTAATGCTAAGGGTGAGGAGGTTGCACAACTGAAGGAAGACTTGAAATGGTTGGAAGGGATCGTTCAGTCCATGGGAGATTTCCAGCTTGTCCGCGTTCCCAAGCAATCTTGACATTATTCCATTTTCTTCTCAACCTTTTTAATGCTGACAAAAAGGGGGAGAAAGATTTGAATCAAACTTTGAATTTTTAATCGTTTGGATTGTTTGATTTTAATTTTGTGTTTAGATGTGAATTTGGATTTGACTACTATTGACAGCTATTGATATCTTATGGATGGCTTTATCATATACAAGACTAACATATTTTCTGTGGTTGCAGATTCTAGTGTTATTCATTTAGCCATTTATCTTTATAAGATATGTATATTTGTTTGAGAAATGTTTTGCAAGTCAAAGTTATCCAAATTTGTAGGAAAGTTTTGCACCATAAAAAATGGGGAGATTGTTGGAGAAATTCTCTTGAAATGTTTTGAAGCTGACAAAACGTTTCCATCAGTCTAGTCTGAAGGTTTGCAAACTCTACTGTTTAAAGTCAGAAGACCTCCGGACAGCCAGACTCAAGATTCAAAGTCTATCCTCATTGATAGTTCTAATTCGTTGAAGAAAGGCTATCCAGAACTGGATATTTTATTAAGGATATGACTTTATCGACTGGAGAAGATCTCTTGGCTGGATATGACATAACAGAATCCTTTTAATTGATTGAGATTGATTCGAAGATTAAGGATCCGTTGATTGACAAAATATTCGTGGAAGGTTCTACTTATGGGAACCGAGATCCTGATTGTATGGGCGAACAAGATTGATGGGCTATCGACATGTTCCTTTAATAGCTCGAATGATCTTCCTAATTGATTCCGTCTAACGGGTAGATTGGAGGAATTCCTTTGGTAAGTGCCAATGGGTATGATGGCGTAAAGGAGTCTATAAGGAAGATGTTCTAAGTTATTCGAGAAGTGCGCGATAGAAGAATTCCAAAGTTTGAAGCTCCTTGTTATTTAGCTAATTCATTTGAGCGAAATCTTGTACGCAAAAAGAGAGTTTATATTTGTGAGAAACCTTGAGGAAGTGTCGTAGAACATCTACATTGTGGAATCAAGGAAAAGCTGTGCTGTAACATCTCTTTTGTTCATAGTGGAATCCAGCCGATAGGCTGTCAATGTGGAAAAGTGGACGTAGGCTTGGGATAAGCCGAACCACTATAAACCTTGTGTTTAATCTTCTCTTCCTTACTCTTTACTTTACCTTGATCGTAATTTATTTTGGTTAAGCAAAAGAGTACTTCATTTCTATCGATTGCCTAGTATTGCTTTCGTATCTCGAGAAATTATTTTTACACCTATTCACCCCCTCTAGGTGTTTATACTAATCACATCAGGTGCTTCTGTTCGATCAATTGAGCTCTGAGAAACATAAAGTGTTAGGGAAATCCCTTATGATGTTTTGAAGATGGCAAAATAAATCAAAGGCTACTAACATGTTTAATTGTTAAGTAATAGACCATGCTGATGATAGAACATGTAAATGATATTGTCAAAGTCAGAAGACTGCTAAAAGACTGAACGTAACATATGTCCAAAGTATATTTTAAAGATTTTCAGACTTCTGTGTCAAAGTCTGAAGACTGTCAGACTTTAGTGTCAAAGTCTGTTCTACATCAGAAGTTTGTCAACTCTGACAAATTCCAGATTGAACGTGAATGATGAACCATAAGACAGATTCTATGCTGAAGCTGAACCAGAAGACAGACTCTATGTTGAAGCTGAATCGGAAGACATACTCTATGTTAGAGCTGAACTTATTCAGATTATATCCAAACCTTAAAGCTAAATCTGTTCAGAAGTAGAATATGCTCAAACCCAGATTGTAAAGTCTATTGCATTCAGACTTTACATCCAGATTCGACATAACATAATACAAGCCCAATCATATAACGGCTAGTGATCTGGTTTGAATTCCACTTCAAAATTGATTTGATTGACTCAATCTAATTAATTGATGATTGATTGGATCTTGAAGACAAGAACTTTATATACGGAGAAGCTTTATTTATAAAAACCAAGATTCCGTTTGTATGGGCGATTGGAATCAATTTGGGATTCTACCTTTGTCACTCAATGGCTATCAAATCTTCTAGATACAGAGCTGTCCAATGGGTAAATTGGAAGACGATCCTCGGAGATACTGTCCAACGGCTAGTTTGGAAGTGGAGGAGTATTTAAGGAGATGAATGACCGATGAGCAGGTAAGAGATAGAGCGTAGAATTTATAATTCCAAAGTCTGAGCGATCTTTGTTCATACACTTGTCTTTGGTGAGCTTAAACGTTTGTGATCTTGAGAGAAATACCAAAAGAGTGACTTAGTGAGATAGTGTGATATACTACTAAGTGTTTGCACTCAAAGTTGTAATCTCTTGTTGATTGCATAGTGGAATCCAGTCAAGAAGGCTATTAGCGTGGGAGAGTAGACGTAGGCTTGGATTAAGCCGAACCACTATAAACCTTGTGTTCTTATTCTCTTCATTAACTCTTTTATTTTGCTCAAAGTTTATTTTATTCCGCATATGTTTGCCAAGGTTTATTTTAAACACCTATTCACCTCTCTCTAGGTGTTCATACTAGCACTCTCAATTGGTATCAGAGCCAAGTGCTCGATTTATACAAGTGTTTTTACTTTTGAGCTAAAGATCTTTTATGGCTAGTATTTTGGCACCAGGACTTATGGAAGGACAAAGCAACACAAAGCCATTTTGATGGAAAGGAATACGACGTGTGGAAGAAAAAAATGAAAGCATTCCTAAGATCTAGAGATCCCTTGCAATGGGATGTTGTGGAAAAAAGAATCAATTCCACTGTTGCATCTACATCAAATAAGAATGGCAAAGACAAAAAAACCAAACCCCCTGCTCCTATGTCTCGGACGGAGATGTCTAAAAGAGAAGCACTTGATGCAAAAGCTATTTATTCTTTATATTGCACTTTGTCTCCTGCAAAATATAACATAATCTCTTCATGTGAAATAGCAAAAGAAGTTTGTGATAGACTTCATGTTACATATGAAGGGACCGATCGTGTAAGAGAGACAAAAGTAAAATTCCTACTCGGCAAATATGAATCATTCAAGATGAAGCAAGGAGAGTCGATTGGAGATATGTTTAGCCATTTTACAAAAATTGTAAATGATTTAGCATATCAAGGTCAGCAAATTTCATCTCCAATGAAGGTCAACAAACTCTTGCGAGGTCTCTCAAAAGATTGGAACCATGTCAAAACCTCAATCCGGGAAACTCAGAGGATTATGCCACTCTCCGTTGATGAATTGATTGGCACTCTTCAATCCTATGAAGTGGAACAACTGATGAATTGATTTGCACTCTTCAATCCTATGAAATCCCGGAGTGGAACAACTCAACGATGAAGATCCAATTCAAAAGAAGGTAAGAAGTCCATTTAGAGTTTATGTGCTTTATTATCTAAAAGATAATCAACCACCCTTGTTTTTGGGGTCAGGAGCACTCTCCGTCCACTGGTCGATCTCTGTCGGTAGGCCGCTCATCTCCGGGGGTCTCGCCATCTATGGTCCTGAAATATTTTTCCCCAAACTGGGATGAGACTTTGTCTCAGCAAGTTCACCCCTCCTAAACCCTTATTAGAAAGTAAATACACCCCGAAGTAGTTTAGCCACGACATCGAGAAGACTTACCTCGTCTTAGCCCTCATCTGCAGGTTAGCACAGTTTATATAATTCAACCATGTGCAATTATAATAACCAAACGACCGCACACAATCACATCATCGAACAATTCAACCACTTGGATCGTCTCGAATCAATCGGCTCGGCCGATTACATGTCATTCTAGCAAATCAACCAATGCTCTTAATCACGGCCCTATAGGAAGGTTTAACAACCAGTGGCAATCACGGCCCCACTCGGCACGACCTTTAATTAGGTGGTCCATCACGGCCTCACTAGGCACGACCTCTCATAGGTGGTCCATCACGGCCTCGCTAGGCACGACCTCTCGTAGGTGGTCCATCACGGCCCTATTAGGCACAACCTCTAGTAGGTGGTCAATCACGGCCCCATTAGGCACGACCTCTCTTAGGTGGTTTATCGCGGCCCTATTAGGCACGACCTCTCATAGGTGGTTTATCCCGGCCTCACTAGGCACGACCTCCAATCGGTGGTTAATCACGACTAATCTCCCATAGATTTCCACACTTAGGGTTTTCTAAAGAATCCTCATAAATCACAATCACACTCAATTCACCACAATTAATCATCAAACTCAAATTCTACATACACAGCAGCAATCGGCACGAAATTTGGAGAATTCAGAGGTCCCGACAAAATTTTCGGAATTTAATAAATAATTAAATTTATTCTGAAAATTGATTAAATAATAATAACCATATTTTCCACAATCCACATTCAATTTATAAGATCTGGCCATCAATTTCATAATCCGAATACACCGCGGCGACCGGCACGAAATTCTGAGCAACTAGGGTCAAAATAAATTTTTCGAGTTTTTTTTTTTTTTTTATAAAACAATATTTTAATGAATTTCGGAATAAGATATATTATTAAATAATCCCACAATTTCGAAGCTTTTATTTAAATCATAAATAAATTCCTTTAAGTCACATCAAGGTTATTTAAAAATAAACATACTTAACCATTAAATTAAACACCATTTATCTTAATAAATTCTCTTAATATAATCCACACTAATTAAGCCAATCTATCCACCTAATCATAATCAACCTAAGTTAAACATACTTAGGGCATCATTAACTCGCTAATCGCGGATTAGTGAGGTAAACTCACCGGAATCGCTTTCCGATGGGTCTCCGGCGAAGAGCACGACGACGCCGACGACAAACCTACACGGATCAAGACCAAACAAGCATCAAAAGGGGACCAAAATGAGCCCGGAAGATCCTAGATCTTGCTGGTTTTTCTTTCCAGCACTAACCGAGCTTGAGGGGATGGCGGAACGGCGACGGGACGGTGGAGAAACGGTGGCGGCGTGCGACGGCGGCGAGACGGTGACGGTGGGTGAGGCGGTGACGAATGGCGACCAGCAGCTCGGCGAGGGGACGGCGGCGACGAAGGCGCGACTTGCTCGCACCCGGGGCCTCACACGCGAGGCTCCGCACGCGGACGAGCGGCGACGGAGGTGGCGTGCGACGGCGACGACGGAGGCGCAGCGGCGGCGTGCGACGGCGAAGAAGCGGACGGCAGCTCGGCGAGGGAGGATCCGGCGATGGCTTCTCCTTCGTTTTTTTCTCTCTTTCCCTCCCAATCTCTCTCCTCTCAAGGTTAAAGATGAAGTGGATGGGACACCCCACTTTTGGTGGGCCAATCGGCCGCGACACTTGTCAAGCTCTCCTTAATTTTGGCCTCCACCATGACATCACCCGCTGATGTCATTTTCCACTAACTCAATTCCTCACAACATCTTTCAATAGGTCCAATTCATTTTCCGCCGGGGTCCAAGCTCTTGCACATTTAATTATTTCAATTTCCATCAATTGAGTCCAAATTAAAGTCCATAAATTAATCCAATGTTCCTCATAGGATTAGCGACACCCTTTGACTTTCAAATTTCATAATTCAATTTCAATTTCACGGTTAATTTCACTCTAGTGCGATTTTAGCGCGCCTAGTCCACGAGTAGCTTTTGGGGAAATTTTCTTGCATCCGACCCGAGGGTGATCGGTCCCCAAGTCTGAAGCGGTAAAATTCCTTAATTACTTTACTCGATAAACTAGTTCTCTCGTGAGTGGCCAACTCTGAGAGACGAACTATATGCACAGATGAATTGCCCGACTCAATTGACTGAAAATAAACTTGAGAAAAATCGGGATGTCACAACTCTTCCCCTCTTATAAAAATTTCGTCCTCGAAATTTAAACCATTACATACTTTTCTCAAATAGGTGGGGGTACAATTCTCTCACCGACTCTTCAGTCTCCCAAGTTGCTCCTTCAGTGCCATGGTGTTGCCAAACCACCTTGACCATTGGGATGGTCCTGGTGCGCAGAACTTGCTCTTTGCGATCTACAATCTGAACCGGGCTTTCAACGTATGACACTTTGTCATCCACGTCTAATTCCTCGAAATTTAAAACGTGTGTCGGGTCAGGTTCATACTTCCTCAACATCGACACGTGAAAGACGTCATGCACTTGTGACAACTTTGGCGGTAGTGCAAGACGATACGCCAGAGTTCCTATCCTTTCCAGAATCTCAAAGGGACCTACGTACCTCGGACTCAGTTTTCCCTTTTTGCCAAAACGGGAAGTGCCCCTCACCGGTGACACCTTCAAGAAAACGTGCTCACCAACTTGGAATTCTAATGGCCTTCGACGCTTATCGGCATAACTTTTCTGACGGCTTTGAGCGGTTTTCAATCTATTTCTGATAACTGTGACTGCCTCTACTAACTGCTGAACCAACTCTGGACCGGTGATCTTCCTTTCTCCGACCTCATCCCAACATACTGGCGTTCTGCATGCTCTGCCATACAATGCTTCAAAAGGAGCCATTTGAATGCTCTGCTGATAACTGTTGTTGTAGGCGAACTCGACCAGATGAAGCTGTTCCTCCCAACTTCCTTTGAAGTCTAGGACACAAGCTCGCAGCATGTCTTCAAGAGTCTGAATTGTCCTCTCGGGACCGCCATCGATCCGTGGGTGATAGGCCGTACTGTACTGCAGCTTCGTTCCTAATGCAGATTGTAAGCTCTTCCAAAAAGCGGCAGTGAACCTTGGGTCTCGGTCCGAAGTAATTGTAACTGGCACCCCATGCATACGAACCACTTGACGTACATATAGATCTGCCAGTCTATCCAAACTCAAGTCTCTTCGAACTGCAATGAAGTGGGCCGACTTGGTCAGTCTGTCGACCACTACCCAAATCGAATCATTCCCTCTTTGGCTCCTCGGTAGTCCCGTCACGAAGTCCATCGTGATATGCTCCCATTTCCACTCTGGGATCTCAAGGGGTCGCAAAAGTCCTCCCGGTTTGCAATGCTGAGCTTTCACCTGCTGACATGTCAGACACTTGGCGACATGCTTGGCGATATCCGCCTTCATGCCACACCACCAATAGTGTTGACGCAGGTTCTGATACATTTTGGTACTACCAGGATGAATGCTGTAACTGCTACGATGCGCTTCTGACAGAATTTCCTCTCTAAGCTCCACATCATCAGGTACAACCAATCGTCCTTGAAACCTCAATGTTCCATCTTCAGAAATCTGGAAGCCAGCCTTCCTTTCTTTTGCATCCTCATGCAGGATTTTCTGAACATCTGAATCTGTCTGCTGAAGCGTCCTGATTTTGACCTGCACTTCCGGTTCAATTCTAAGGGTGGCCACAAGGTTCGAAAGGTGGCCTACCTCGAACTTGAAATCTGAATCTCGTGCTCTCTCTATTAGGCCCCATTCCTTAAGCACCATCTGAGCAATTGAAGACTTCCTACTCAGTGCATCCGCAACCTTATTCGCCTTTCCTGGGTGGTACAAAATCTCGCAGTCATAATCCTTCAAGAGTTCCATCCATCGACGCTGTCTCATATTCAACTCCTTCTGAGAGAATAGATACTTGAGACTCTGATGATCAGTGAAGATCTGGAATCTTTCTCCGCACAAGTAATGCCTCCAAATTTTCAAGGCAAAGATGATCGATGCAAGTTCCAAGTCATGCGTCGGATAATTCAACTCGTGAGGTCTCAATTGACGGGATGCATATGCAACGACCCTACCATACTGCATCAATACACAACCTAATCCCTTAAATGACGCATCACTATAGATCTCAAACCCTCCCGGACCGGATGGAATAGTAAGCACAAAGCGGTAGTTAGCTTATGCTTAAGCTCTTGGAAACTATTCTCGCACTTATCCGTCCACAAAAATTTCTCTTCCTTCTTCGGTCTCGTCATTGGCGATGCCAACCTTGAAAACCCTTCTACAAACCGTCTCGTAATACCCCGCTAACCCCGGAAAACTTCGATTTCCGTCACGTCGTCGGTCTCGGCCAATTGATCACCGCCTCAATCTTTGCGGGGTCCACTGAGATTCCCTCTCCAGAGATAACATGTCCTAGGAAAGCCACACGAGTCAGCCAAAACTCGCACTTGCTAAACTTGGCGTATAGCTCGTGATCTCTTAAGGTCTGAAGCACTACTCTTAAGTGTTTTTCATGATCCTCACTACTCCTTGAATACACCAAGATGTCATCAATGAAGACAATTACGAACTGATCTAAATATTCTTTGAACACCCGATTCATCAGGTCCATGAAAGCAGCCGGGGCGTTTGTCAATCCAAACGGCATCACAGTAAACTCATAATGGCCGTATCGAGTGCGAAACGCTGACTTTGGGATATCCTCCTTCTTTATTCTTAGCTGATGATACCCCGTCCTCAAGTCGATCTTAGAAAATATTGACGCTCCTTGGAGCTGATCAAACAAATCATCAATCCTTGGCAACGGATACTTGTTCTTAATTGTCACCTGGTTGAGTTGTCGATAATCGATGCACAAGCGTAATGAACCATCTTTCTTCTTCACAAACAATACCGGTGCTCCCCAAGGTGATGCGCTTGGACGAATAAATCCTTTATCCAACAACTCTTGCATTTGCACCTTTAGTTCCTTAAGCTCAGACAAGGCCATTCGGTAAGGAGCCTTAGAGATTGGCTCTGTCCCAGGGGCTACTTCGATCACAAACTCTATCTCTCTCTCTGGCGGTAAACCCGGTAATTCTTTCGGGAACACATCTGTAAACTCTCGTACCACTGCGATATCTTCAATCTTTAACTCCCCTACTGTCGTGTCTACGACAGTTGCTAGGTAGCCTTGACAACCCTTGCCTAGCAAGCGGGTTGCCTCGAGCGACGAGATTAAGGAAATTGAGGGTCCTCCTCGACTCCCAATGAATTCGAAACTCTCACCCTCTGATGGATTAAACTGAATCGCCTTGCGATAACAGTCCATCTTGGCTCGATGCTTGGTGAGCCAGTCCATGCCAATTATCACGTCAAAATCATACATGGCCAAGACTATCGAGTCTATCCTCCCTCTCGCTCACCAATCACTAACTTGCAACCAAGGCAACCTACCGTAGCTAGTACTTTATCTTTCAACGGAGTAGATATACTAATCACAGATTCCAACAATTCAGGAATTAATTCTACCAATTTAACAAATCTTTCAGCTATAAATGAATGCGAAGCTCCAGGATCAAACAAAGCATAAGCAGGTTGGTCGTTCAGCAAGACCATACCTGTGACCACGTTAGGCGCATCCTCCGCCTGTCCTCTAGTCAGCGCATAAGTCCTCCCTTGAGCTGGGGGTCGGTTCGATCCACCCGGCGGCATGATCTGCGGTGCGAATCCTCTGTTCTAGCCTAGCGGTGGCGGCGGCGGCAATTGAGGCTGCCTCATTTGTCTCCTAGGGCAAACCCTCGCAATGTGACCCTGCTGGCCACACTCATAGCAAGCACCCGTCCTAAGAGGGCACGGGGCCGAGCCATGTCGCCTTCCACACGAACGACATGCTCCGATAAAGCTCGACGACGGCTTCCCCACTCCACCCTTCCTATTGGGTGGAACATGGTACCTTCCCCCAGACATTGGCCTCTTCCCAAATCGATTATCACCTCTGTTTGAATTGAACCGCGACCCAGATGCGACAGCTCTCTCATTCTCGATCCTTCTTAATCACCGGGCCCGCTTGCAAAGATCCTTGTACTCCTTCAGATCTAAGGGAACCAAAAAGCTCCTCACCTCCGATCTAAGCCCATCTCTAAACCTTCGAATTCGGTCCGCGGTTTCGGACCAATTCGAGGGCGTCTGCGACGTTCGCAAACTTCGCTTCATACTGATCAACTGTCATTGTACCTTGCCGAAGGCGTTGGAACTCCGCCATCTTCAACTCCTTAGCACAATCAGAAAAGTACTTCTCATTGAAAACCTCAAGAAAGGCATTCCACTCTAGAACTACCCCTTCAGGGAACACTATCCTTTTGTTAGTCTTCCACCAAGTAGCTGCGATCCCTCTCAACTGATAGGCTGCCAGGGCAACCTTCTCTGCTTCCGTGCACAGTAGTAACTCGAAGGCATTTTCTAACTCCAGGATCCATAAGGCTGTGGCTTCGGGGTCTCCCGTCCCCATGAACGTTGGCGGATTTAACCTCGTGAAATGCTGCACTAACTCGCCTAGGCCTCCCAAATGGCCTCATTCTCAGGTGGGGTTTCCTCCAGTTCCTCTTCTGGCTCGGCAACCGGTGCGGCGGCGGCAGTGGCGGCTGTAGCGGCAACAGCAGCATTGGCGGCATTAGCAGCGTTGGTGGCAGCGGCGATAGCGGCAGCTGAAGCGGCGGCCTGCTGGTCTAGTCTGTTACCCATCATTTCAAGCATCTGCATGATCCCAGCAAATCTCGGATCCTCAGGAGCCACTGCATCCTCAGAAGGCGACGCTGCACCACTTGCACTGGCCTCAGCTTGCGCTCTTCCCAAGGCACCTCGGGCACCGACTCTCATCGACGGCCCACCCCGAAACACGGGGCCTACTGCTCTCTTCCTAGCAGCTCTTGGCACTCGGTCACTCATGCTACAAGCTCAATATAGATGCCTATTGGCGAATTCCAATACTATATTAGAATTTGAGTAACCGATCAATCAAGCTAACAAACAACTAACAACCACATGCATTAGAATATCGAAAGTCTTTCCTACTAACTATCCCAAGACTCATCGCACCTTATCACTCCATACACAGACCATGCTCTGATACCACTTAAACGGGGTTGTCACGCCCCGAACCCCGAAACACAGGAAACAACCCACCAGGGTCAGGTAAATGCGACAATCCCAGGTAGTGTCGCCGACCCCAAGTATTCTTTTTAATGCGCAAGCGGAATGTACTAAGAAACCCCTTACAAAAGCATATGGGATAGGACAGCAGGAACATCAATTCAAAAGCAAACAACACACTTTCATACATCACCATCATCATTACAAGGTTTAGGTACATCAACAGATCCGGAGGCTATATGCACCAAAAATGGGTTAGAGTTTATGTGCATCAAAAAGGGTCACCTACATAGCAAGGATCGGTCCGCCAAAAGATAATCAACCACCCTAGAGCTACGAGTCGGCCCCATTGGACGACCCCACGTCCTCGGATCCGACACCCAAGATTGCGGGGCGTGGCGTTGATCACTCCACCGGTAGGAAGGTCTCGCCACACCCTTGCCCAGATGGCATCCAAGACCGCCACGAATATCCATGCTATCTAGAGGGCCGATCCTAACACCATCTCGCTCCGGTACGATACCAAGCTCTAAACATGTATGGAACGCTGTCATGCACGTTCACCGGACCCGGATGAGGGTCCTAATCAACGATAGACCCAAGGACTCCCGGGTCGGGAGCACTCTCCGTCCACCGGGTCGATCTCGTCGGTAGGCCGCTCATCTCCGGGGTCTCGCCATCTATGGTCCTGAAATATTTTTCCCCAAACTGGGATGAGACTTTGTCTCGCAAGTTCACCCCTCCTAAACCCTTATTAGAAAGTAAATACACCCCGAAGTAGTTTAGCCACGACATCGAGAAGACTTACCTCGTCTTAGCCCTCATCTGCAGGTTAGCACAGTTTATATAATTCAACCATGTGCAATTATAATAACCAAACGACTGCAGCACAATCACATCATCAGAACAATTCAACCACTTGGATCGTCTCAGCAATCAATCGGCTCGGCCGATTACATGTCATTCTAGCAAATCAACCAATGCTCTTAATCACGGCCCTATAGGAAGGTTTAACAACCAGTGGCAATCACGGCCCCACTCGGCACGACCTTTAATTAGGTGGTCCATCACGGCCTCACTAGGCACGACCTCTCATAGGTGGTCCATCACGGCCTCGCTAGGCACGACCTCTCGTAGGTGGTCCATCACGGCCCTATTAGGCACAACCTCTAGTAGGTGGTCAATCACGGCCCCATTAGGCACGACCTCTCTTAGGTGGTTTATCGCGGCCCTATTAGGCACGACCTCTCATAGGTGGTTTATCCCGGCCTCACTAGGCACGACCTCCAATCGGTGGTTAATCACGACTAATCTCCCATAGATTTCCACACTTAGGGTTTTCTAAAGAATCCTCATAAATCACAATCACACTCAATTCACCACAATTAATCATCAAACTCAAATTCTACATACACAGCAGCAATCGGCACGAAATTTGGAGAATTCAGGGTCCCGACAAAATTTTCGGAATTTAATAAATAATTAAATTTATTCTGAAAATTGATTAAATAATAATAACCATATTTTCCACAATCCACATTCAATTTATAAGATCTGGCCATCAATTTCATAATCCGAATACACCGCGGCGACCGGCACGAAATTCTGAGCAACTAGGGTCAAAATAAATTTTTCGAGTTTTTTTTTTTTTATAAAACAATATTTTAATGAATTTCGGAATAAGATATATTATTAAATAATCCCACAATTTCGAAGCTTTTATTTAAATCATAAATAAATTCCTTTAAGTCACATCAAGGTTATTTAAAAATAAACATACTTAACCATTAAATTAAACACCATTTATCTTAATAAATCCTCTTAATATAATCCACACTAATTAAGCCAATCTATCCACCTAATCATAATCAACCTAAGTTAAACATACTTAGGGCATCATTAACTCGCTAATCGCGGATTAGTGAGGTAAACTCACCGGAATCGCTTTCCGATGGGTCTCCGGCGAAGAGCACGACGACGCCGACGACAAACCTACACGGATCAAGACCAAACAAGCATCAAAAGGGGACCAAAATGAGCCCGGAAGATCCTAGATCTTGCTGGTTTTTCTTTCCAGCACTAACCGAGCTTGAGGGGATGGCGGAACGGCGACGGGACGGTGGAGAAACGGTGGCGGCGTGCGACGACGGCGAGACGGTGACGGTGGGTGAGGCGGTGACGAACGGCGACCAGCAGCTCGGCGAGGGGACGGCGGCGACGAAGGCGCGACTTGCTCGCACCTGGGGCCTCACACGCGAGGCTCCGCACGCGGACGAGCGGCGACGGAGGTGGCGTGCGACGGCGACGACGGAGGCGAGCGGCGGCGTGCGGACGGCGAAGAAGCGGACGGCAGCTCGGCGAGGGAGGATCCGGCGATGGCTTCTCCTTCGTTTTTTTCTCTCTTTCCCTCCCAATCTCTCTCCTCTCAAGGTTGAAGATGAAGTGGATGGGACACCCCCACTTTTGGTGGGCCAATCGGCTGGCGACACTTGTCAAGCTCTCCTTAATTTTGGCCTCCACCATGACATCACCTGCTGATGTCATTTTCCACTAACTCAATTCCTCACAACATCTTTCAATAGGTCCAATTCATTTTCCGCCGGGGTCCAAGCTCTTGCACATTTAATTATTTCAATTTCCATCAATTGAGTCCAAATTAAAGTCCATAAATTAATCCAATGTTCCTCATAGGATTAGCGACACCCTTTGACTTTCAAATTTCATAATTCAATTTCAATTTCACGGTTAATTTCACTCTAGTGCGATTTTAGCGCGCCTAGTCTACTGAGTAGCTTTTGGGGAAATTTTCTTGCATCCGACCCGAGGGTGATCAGTCCCCAAGTCTGAAGCGGTAAAATTCCTTAATTACTTTACTCGATAAACTAGTTCTCTCGTGAGTGGCCAACTCTGAGAGACGAACTATATGCACAGATGAATTGCCCGACTCAATTGACTGAAAATAAACTTGAGAAAAATCGGGATGTCACAGTTTTTGATGAAATAGACTCAGAAAATGACTTGGACAACAAAGAATTTGCTTTTATGATCAAGAAATTCAAAAAGTTGAGTAGAAAAGGAAGCAAATTCGGTGGAAGAAGACAATACAAGCAGAATGGGAAGAAAAGAACAATGAAAGAAGATGATGAGCAAGGGAATATATGCTTGATGGCACATTTAGAATCTGAGTCTGACTCAGACATAGACTCGGAATCAAAGTTTGACTCGGATATAGACTCAGAATCCGATGAAGAAATCGAGGTAAGCTATTCAAAAATTCCTCTCAAAGTTTCAAAGTATATAAATGATCTTTGCTTAAATCTCAAATTTTCTCTTAAAATGATCTTCGAACTAAAAAAGGAGAATTCATGTCTTAGGCAATAAGATCTTTCTCAAAAAGAAAATTTTGAAATTTTGCAAAAAGATTTTATACAAACAAAATAAAGTCAGGATTTACTTGTCAAAGAAAATGATTCTTTAAAGAAAGAAATTTCAAATATTTCGACAAGATTTTCAAATGGTTCAAAAACATTAGAGCATATCCTTTCCATACAAATATCTTACTATAACAATTCGGGACTTGGTTTTAATAAGGAAAGTAATTCTCAAATTGATTTTCCTAAAGTCAATGAGAGATTTAAACAAAGAGCTCCTAGATTTGCGTACAAGAATCATTTTCAAAAGAACTTTACAAAACTTGTTGGTCGAAATGCCCTCAAGTATTCAAATTGTGGAGATTTGGAACACTTTGAGAAAGAATGTTCTAAAGTCTGGAGACCTATTAAGAAAAATTGGGTAAAAACAGTATATTCTACTAACTCTTATGGACCCAAGAAAAAAAAATGGGTACCAAAGAAAAGATGAGTTATTTTTCCAGGATATAAAGAAGAAAGAAGAAAGAGAGTTTGATTTTATAATTATCATATTCCTTGATTTGTTTTATTGAAGAATGAATCGCACGATTTGTTTTTGTTATTCAAGATTTAATTTGATACGTGTGATCATTTTTGATATCATGCTTAAAGACAAATGAATTTATTTGGCTTGATTTTATACTCTCAGATTTTATTATATTTTTCCAAATAAAAATTTGTTTTACGTTATATTAATTTATGATGCAAGATATTTTTAGATACTCAAGGATTTCATTCTCCCTGATTTTATTGTACTTTGACTAAGCGAGAATTTCTTTTTCAAGATATTATTATGCATAATATTCTTTCCTTAAATAATATGTTTCAATGAGTTTAGAAAGAATATTTGATTATGAAGATTTTATATTTTACTCTAACGTCAAGGAATGATCCAAATTGATGGATACCAAAAAGGAAAATGAGTTGATTGTAGGAAATTCTTTAAAGGATGAATGATCGCAAATATATGCAAATCATGATGCAATCAGAAATGTATCTCATGCGAAGATTGGTAATGATTTTATTTTATGGTATGTTTGAAACATATACCATGGGTAAGAGAATTTTTTTTTTCATCCCGACTTGCAAATTTCTACGTGCATTTATCATTATTTTGGATGATTGTTTATTATATTATGAATACCTTTTGTTATAAATATAATGTATTGCAATTTTGGCACATGACAGAATTATTTATTTTCCTTTTGTAAAATGCATATCTGAAATTTATGCTCAAGAAAATCTCTTTGATCTCGAAAGATATTACTGCATATTCATGGATATTCTTGCTATATTCTTAAAAGATATCTTATATCCAGTAAGTTTGATCCGCAAATCAAAGAAAGATATTACATGACATTTTTGCAAAGATGATTATCCATTATACAAGATTTTGCAGGTGACAAAAGAATCTTTCATATGAATTTTGGTAAGCTTGATCTGAAAATTATGAATATTCTATACTATCTTCTGGAGGTTCAAAAATTCTATTCCTTGTGCAAATTTTTTGCTTATTGAGGAAATCTCTTATGTATCGTACAAAGGGTTGAATAGTTCTGAATTTTAATATTTGATAATTTTATATATACTATTCAACTTATTTACTTGAAGAAAGGGCATTATATATTATGTGGATATTATTACAGCTTATTTGTGCAAAAAGTTTGTTAAGTTGATGCGGGTTGAATTCGAGTCGAGCTTGATTGAAGAAAATAATTTTGTGCCTCGAATTTCAAAATACAAGTGATCGTTGCGGATGTTGTTGCTACAAAGGAAATACTAGAAATATATTATGTTCAACGTGCACAAGCAACAATTGTTTCTATTCGCAAATATTGTCTTGATCACAGGGGGAGAACGTGAATCCAAGAGAAAGGAAAAGAATCATGATCAAATTCAAAAAGGCAACAAATTGAGGGGGAGCTTTGATCAATTATAGAAAAATCTTTTTGAATCAATCATGATTGTGATCTTGTTATGGAATAAAGGAAAAGGTAAATGTGTCAGAATTTAAGTTCAAAAAAATCCGGTTAGTGCATCTTTTGGTACATTTTGTCATTGATAAATCTTTTATTAATATTATCATTTTATTATGACAAAAGGGTACGCGAATTTTATTATGCATCCATGATTTTTATTGGATATTTGCTGATATATATGATCGAAGTGAGCTATATTGCATATCTTTAATATTCGACTTGCTTTATAAAAGCTGATCTTTTTGAAAATTATATGTCATTTTATATTCTCTACGTGATACTATTTCCATTGTCATCACTTTTTGATTATGACAAAAGGGGGGAGAAGATATGAATATGCAAATGTGTTGATTGGTTGATATTATTTATTGCATAATATTGAGCTGTGATTATTTTTCTATATATTGTTATGCTCAATCTATTTGCTATCTTCTAATATCTTTTGATATATTTTTAAAAGCGTTTACAAATCTGCATATTCAGAGATTGTTTTGTCATCATCAAAAAGGAGGAGATTGTTAGGGAAATCCCTTATAATGTTTTGAAGATGACAAAATAAATCAAATGCTACTAACATGTTTAATTGTTAAGTAATAGACCATGCAGATGATAGAACATGTAAAGGATATTGTCAAAGTCAGAAAACTGCCAAAAGACTGAACGTAACATATGTTCAAAGTATATTCTGAAGATTTCCAGACTTCTGTGTTAAAGTCTGAAAACTGCCAGACTTTAGTGTCAAAGTCTGTTCTACATCAAAAGTCTGTAAAGTCTGACAAATTCCAGATTGAACGTGAATGAGGAACCAGAAGACAGACTCTATGTTGAAGCTGATCCGAAAGACAGATTCTATGTTGGAGCTGAACTTATTCAGATTATATCCAAACCTTAAAGCTAAATCTGTTCAGAAGTAGAATATGCTCATACCCAGATTGTAAAGTTTATTGCATTCAGACTTTACATTCATATTCGACAGAACGTAATACAAGCCCAATCATATAACGGCTAGTGATCTGGTTTGGATTCCACATCAAGATTGATTTGATTGACTCAATCTAATTGATTGATGATTGGATCTTGAAAACAAGAACTTTCTATACGAAAAAGCTTTACTTATGGAAACCAAGATTCTGTTTGTATGGGCGATCGGAATCAATTTGGGATTCTACCTTTGTCACTCAATGGCTACCAAATCTTCTAGATACAGAGATGTCCAGTGGGTAGATTGGAAGACGATCCTCGGAGATACTGTCCAACGGCTAGTTTGGAAGTGGAGGAGTATTTAAAGAGATGAATGACCGATGAGCAAGTAAGTGATATAGTGTAGAATTTATAATTCCAAAGTCTGAGCGATTTTTGTTCATACACTTGTCTTTGATGAGCTTAGACGTTTGTGATCTTGAGAGAAATACCAAAAGAGTGACTTAGTGAGATAGTGTGATATTATACTAAGTGTTTGCACTCAAAGTTGTAATCTTTTGTTGATTTCATAGTGGAATCCAACCAAGAAGGCTGTTAGCGTGGGAAAGTGGATGTAGGCTTGGATTAAGCCGAACCATTATAAACCTTGTGTTCTTATTCTCTTCCTTAACTCCTTTATTTTGATCAAAGTTTATTTTATTCCACATATATTTGCCAAGGTTTATTTTAAACACATATTCACTCCCCTTTAGGTGTTTATACTAGCACTCTCATAAAAAACTTCAAAGGCAAGTTGATAAACTCTTGGCCAAGGGAGCAATACAAGAAAGCTCGAGTCCTTTTGCTGTCCCGGCACTTCCGGTTCCAAAGAAAAATGGTTCTTGGCAAATGTGCATTCATAATAGATCGGTGAACAACATAACCATCAAGTTCTTTCCTTTTCCTTGCCTTGGTATTTGCTTGATCAACTTCAAGGAGCTTGTGTGTTTTTCCCAGATCAATCTTCGGAGATTGTCAAATCCTGACGAAAGTAGGAGATTAAAGGATGATAGCTTTCAAAAATAAGAATGGTCTTCTTAAATGCATGGTGATGCCCTTTTGACGTTTCTAATAATTTTAGTACTTTTATGCATCTTATGAATCATGGTTTTAAACCTTTCATTGGCTAGTTTGTCGTGTATACTTTGATGACATCGTGATTTATAGCATAGCAAGGCGCAAGTGGAGCTTTTGGAGTACCAAATTCTTCAAGTGCTACGGGAACAACGTTTGTATGCCAACCTGAAGAAGTGTCACTTTTGCACAAGGAGCCCGGTGCTATGTGGTCTCCAACGATGGTGTTAGAGTAGATCTTAGAAAGATGGAGGCAATAAGAAGTTGGCCAATTCCTAGCTCGCTGAATGAGAGAAAAGCTCAAGAATGTTTTTGACCTTTTTTTATTTTTCAAATATCGTCCGGATGTTATGTTACACAAATAAGGCCAGTTACTCCATTTGGACGTAGCATCTGAACTTTAAGCACATAGACCAAGCAACTAAACAGACAAAAAAAAGACGAGGAAATACACACCAAAAAAAAAAAGAAAAAAGAATAATAGTACAAGGACCAACATTGCCATGACGTCTCATCTTCCACTTTCAATTTCGAAGGACACTTGGTTACGTATGCTATCATCATTCCCTGATGCATTGCTTCTGAGGATGCCATCACATTCGCTTGATCTCTCACCAAGGAAATGCTCAGCTTCTTCAAGGTCACCGCTCCGATTCAACCAAGGATGCCTGTCCATCACCCTCATCAGTCCCTCCAATTCCATTGCCACTTCCTTCATGGTTGGCCGATCTTCGCCTTTCACTGTCAGGCATTGGTTTGCCAGCATCGCAACTTCTGTAATCTCTTCCGGGTTCCCCTCATTCAGCACCATCGGGTCGATGATTTTGAACAGCCTCTCGCCCTTTATTGAAGAAGCAAAATACAAGGACAAGTTCCTCTCATTCTCGGCCCGCTCGAAGGACAAGGCCCTCAGTCCAGTCAGCAACTCAGCCAACACGACCCCGAAGCTATAGACGTCGCTCTTCTCAGTCAACTGGCTAGAGCAGAGGTACTCGGGGTCCAAGTACCCAAGCGTGCCTTGAACCAGCGTGGTCAGCTGTGTGCCGTCGAGGGGGACTAGCCTGGAGGCTCCAAAATCAGCGACCTTTGCGGTGTAGTTTTCATCCAACAATATGTTTGTGCTCTTTATGTCTCTGTGCAAAATCTGAGCAGATGCATCGGAGTGCAAGTACGAAAGCGCACCTGCGGTCTCCCCTGCAATGCGCAGACGAGCCCTCCAGGATAATGTGGACTCGTGGCCGCACTTGTGTATGTGGTCAGAAAGGGTGCCATTGGTCACGAACTCGTAGACTAATAACGGGACCTCCGTCTCGAAGCAACAACCAATTAGCTTAACCACATTGCGGTGATTAATTTGGGAAAGGATGATCAGCTCGTTGATGAATTCTTCAACCTGACTTCGGTCCAAAATCTTGGCCTTCTTGATGGCGACAACCGTGTTGTCTGCTAAGATCCCTCGGTATACAGTTCCCTGGCCTCCCTGGCCTAGGATTCGGCTTTCATGGTAGTGGTCCGTGGCCTTCTTGAGCTCCTCATCGGTGAATATTCTCGCCGATTCAATGGAGCCTTCGTGCTCAGAAAGAATTTTCTGCAACATAAGGCGGCCCCCATTTTCTAGGAAGAACTTCTCTCTCCGTCTGCTGATTTTTCTTTCTCGAAGCCCCCAATATAACCAGGAAACGCCCAAAAGAACCAGCAGGAAGCTTATGCTTACGCCTAGTAAAAGACATTATATTCGGTGAACAAACAAATTAGTTATCCATCACAACCAAGAAAAGAAAAAAAAGAAAAACAGAATCGAAATTTGCTTGACTCTTTCTTTTTCATTACTCAAACAATCTTGCGTTAATTTACTTCTCTGTCCTATTTTCTTTTTCTTCTCCATCAACTTGAAGCTTTTTCATTAAGAAAAACCTTGATAATAGCAAAATGAACCTAAATATATAATTATGCTGAGAGTAACTTATGATAACAGGAATGATTCAATGCATCAAGCGGATAAAACGTGCTTGATTCTTTTTCAACAACAGGAGCAAGTGGTTGATTTTGTTAATATCAAATTGAATAACTTGAGATGACGACACATGTATATAATAGCAATTTAATCCACGGACACAATTAATTCAAAGAGAAAGATTTACATCCGAAAAATCTCAATAACTAATAGCAAAAGATGGAACAATGGCATAATAACAACATTTAAAGTATGTGAATAAATTACAAGATAAAAGAAGCTTTTATATGATGAAAAAGTTTGAGCAATGTGTACGACTTACTGACCTAGCACGATGTCCATTGAGCGAAAGCTCTTTGTAGGAGTACAACCGTTGCCATCTTTTTTTCCATCTCCTCGGGATCCCTTCGGACATGAACAATTATACGTTCCCGGCAAGTTCGTACATATTCCAACGCAGGGTTGTGAAATCTCGCATTCATTGATATCTGGAGGAATATATTCCAAATGGAAGAAGCAATCCAACACCATTTCAATTGGAAGAAACTTGAAAAAGTAAATAGAATTCCATGATTTGGCAACACTTTCAATTTTGAGAGGACACATCAAGTTAATTTGCTCTTTCTGAGAACGTGATACCTCGCCGCACTTTTTAAGTGATAGGTCATTATCTCAAGAGCCTAAGCGTAACCGAGCATTTGATCTTTGTTTAGAATAGAAGATTTAAGAATTATCCAACAAAATCGTGCCATTACTAATTAGAATAACACATTACATAGAAAAAAATTCAAAAATAATTGTCTATAAATACAGAATAATGCTGGATGTATTAACATCGGTAGATGAAATTGATTTACAAGCTAACTTTACCAATACATATTGAGGGTTCGGTATGGACCATCTGTTTATAAACTCAATTGCACTCGACTGATTCAGTTTGTAAAACAATTGTACGGATTAAACTTAAGAGAGAAGAATGTCTAGCTATATCTGGAATGATAGCTGTGAAAATTTACAGATGATTACTAAGCGCTTCATAGGTCATATTAAATTTCAAGCAATGAAAATTCGTGCATCTGAAAGGAAAAAAAATATGATTGTGTTTAACGGCCTAGATTGTTATGATTTTTAAGATTATAAATGTTCCGTGATTACTAGGAGAATCGTTTGAAACATGTTTCATTCATCAAGTCAAAATTTGGTCCTTTGACTTGAAGTTTCTAAGAATTTCTTTCTCTGGGTTTTTTATGCAATTGGATCCATTTAACATGGTCACCCTTATGGAAATAATGATCCACGATTCTATGCAGGAGCACTCGTTCGGATGTGAGGTGGGTCTAATGAAAAGACGAGAAAAGGTACCTTGACAACCGTTTTGGAGATAGGGGTTCCCTTGAAAACCCTTCAAGCAGTGGCACTGGTAGCCATTTCCATTCTCGGCATCTGTACAATTGGAGTTCTCTCGGCACATGTAGGTCGTTGTATTCTTCTGTGCATCATCGCATGTTTGATTTGGAATTAACCAATCGACAACTAGAGGGACCATATCAAATGGCGGCCCGCGCAGATTGTCCGTAGAGAAGCTAAAGAAGCCATCTTGGGCAACGAAAGCGTATCCGCACGGATTGAATTCAGAGATGCCGCGATGATTGTTGTAGCTAGTGACAGAGATGTTGTATCGGTAGGCGTCTCGAGGAATGCTAGTCTCGCAGCAACCGATGCCCGAGCACGACCCATTAATCACGTCCAAGACGCTGTGGCATGAGGACAAGCACCCCGTCACATACGTGCTTCCGCTGAAGGCCGCGTGCGTGTCGCATCCCACGGCGATAAATTTGTTCTTGGCAGAAGATATGGGGAATATGGGAAGAGAGAAGTAAGGATCATTATTGTACAAGGATGTGCCGGACGAATTATAACAATCTTTGGCTACAAACACCGTTACACTAATCTCGTGATTCTCCATAGATATATCGAGTACTCGGAAATTAGAATCTTTACTGTACATACGAGGAGTGGGAGGATCAGTCGAGTCGTTGCAAAAGATGAGGAAAGACTCTGATTCTTCTTTGAAGTAGCAGTCGTCGCCGGCATCATTCATCCCGAATGGGTACGCGAAGGTGAGGTTGCCACATCTGTTCGCGCATCCAGGCTTTGTTGTATGGACTACATCCGCAGTAACTACTGAGAATAGAGCCACCAATGAGCACAACAGCAGCACAACTCTCAAGGGAAGTCCATGGAGCAGCATGGATCCACCCATATTCTTCCTGAAATGAGATGATATTTTGCAACGAGATGATGAGCTTCATAGCCCGATGACAACCTTTATAAGCGATGATGGAGCTTCTAGAAAGCTAAATAGTATATGCATTATTCATAGTCCCCACTATATTGATTGTCTTCGCGGTGATTACATCATTACTAATCAATCATACGGTTTTGTCCACTCTCTATGGCTCTTCACTAAAGAAGCCTTGACAAGCCTGTCGTGATTCACGTTGTGGCATTGCAATCTTTCGTAGAAATTTCCAAACTGACTTGCAAATAATAAAAGTCGTGATTAGATAGATATTTTTTTCTTTTCAATCTCAGAATTAGTTTCAATGGGTGGTGCTCATAAACTATTGCATGCACATCTCTAATGTATGAATTCCTTAAATATTTGTACAAATATATCAACATCATATTTAAATCTTTATGTGCAGAGTAATATTTCAATTTATGCTATGTACAATTAAAAAAAAAAAATTAGGTACATCGATGGTAAATACTAAAGATTAGTTAGATAAAGCAAGAAACTGTTGATTTGGGTCGGTTCAAATTTGAATTTGAAAATTAAAACAGCACCAAACAACCCAAATATAGAAGATGAATGAGAACGAAATTTGCGGTGTTTAGATATGATTTGCTAAGTAAAAGGACTTCAAGAGTCCGAAATTGATTTTGAGAATTTTCTCAGATTCGCCTATAAAGTTTCAAGTAAATCCTAAGTCAATGCCATCAGTTTTCTTGGCAATTTCTCACGTACGCGAGTCTGTCTCATCAGGGTGTTTTCATTATCCTGCCAAGACTTGAAAAGTCAAGCAAGTATGAAGCGTATGCAATGGGAGATCACAACGCTAAAATTCGTGAAAGGACTCATTGCCCTCAAGGAAAGCTTAAGAGGTTTTATATTACAAAATTATCAACAAAAAAATTCTAAACCTATTATACTTGTACAAATTCAGTTATAAATTCTTCAATTGTGCTAATTAAAACTCAAACCTTTTGAAAGTTTACAGATTTAATTTTTTTCATCAAATTTGACTAGAAATCGCTATAGTATATAATTTTTATAATTTTTGGGAAATTGATTTGGGACTTTGGGAATTAAAATTGATTTACAGATATTTCTGATGGTCGAATTGAAGTTCCAAGTAAACGCCAAGTCAATGGGGTTGGTTTCCTCGACAATTTCTTATGTAGCACAATAGGTCACATCAGAATTTGTTACTGCCCGCCAACTTTGACTGCGTCATTGATAGATTCAGGGTGCTTTCATTACATTGCCAAGACTTGAGAAGTCTAGCAAATCAACGGTAAGCGTATGCAGTGGGGGAGAAATCACAACCCCAAAAAAAGAGAATGAGAAAGAAGAAAAATCAACAAGAGCAGAGTGGTTTGAGCTGGGGATTGTTTGCATGAAATGTGTTTCAAGTTGCATGGATTTTATAATCTGAAAATTTGTATTTTCCTGTTTCTAGACTGTATATATGCATTCTAAAATGGAGTAATTGGTAGCTTCAAAATAATTAATCAACTAGCTTCAAATAGGTAAAATATCAACTTTTTAAATTGTTGTGTTACAAAATTAAGATGTTGAAATAAGATTCCGTTATGTATTTTTAAACTAAGAAAAGATACGTTGCATGTGGATTTTTTTTCCTTTTTCTAGGCTAACATTTCCAACTAATATGGATTGCGAAGGGAACATTGTCCAAATAGTCCTAAACCAATTTATTCCTAAACTTTTCAATTTTGCCAATTGAGTCATAAACATTTTCACATTTTGCCAATTCAATCCTAAACCTTTTTCACTTCTTCCCAATTGAATCCAATCAACCAATTTTTGCTAGAAATTACTAACGTGGACGACCGGTGCTAAAGTGGCACTTTTTAAATAATATTTTTTTGATTTTTATTATTATTATTATTATTATTATTATTATTATTATTATTATTATTATTATTATTATTATTATTATATATATTTTTTGAATCTAATCGGCAAAGGTTGTCGGCCAACCCTCGCTAGCCACAAGTAAGGGCCAACGAGCGAGAACCAACCAACCCTCACCAGCTCTAGGCGAGAGCGCACAAGTCCTCGCCTAGAAATAACGAGGCTTGTGACACCCTCACCAAATCTAGCAAGGCAAAGGCTTGGTGACCTCGCTGGCTCCAAGCAAGGGGAGTGACCTCGCTCAAGGCCTTTGCCTAGTTAGATCTAGCGAGGGCGATGACCTCGCTTGAGGCCTTTGCCTAGCATGCCCTCACCTTCGCTGGCGAGGGCGTCACAACCCTCGCCCAAAGTTGGCGAGGGTCGACTGGCCCTCACCTATGGCTAGTGAGGGTTGCCGACCCTCACCTATGACCGACACTGGCCCTCACCTATGGCCGAGGCCGGCCAAATCCAAACCCCCCCCAAAAAAAAAAAGCAAAAAAAAAAGTTAAAAAAGAAAATTCATAAAAATTCAAAATATTATTAAAATATTATTTAAAAAGTGCCACGTTAGCACCGGCCATCCATGTTAGCAATTTCCAATCAAAATTGGCCGGATAGATTGAATTGATAAGAAGTGAAAAGATTTATGATTGAATTAGCAAAATTGAAATATTTATGACTGAATTGGTAAAAGTGTAATAGGTTGATAACTTTTTGGATAATTTTCCCAATTGTGGTTGATACGCATTTGTGGAGAAATATCATCATCAAGAGTTTAATTTTTCTTTTCCTTTTTCTGGTCCAGTGACTGTAGTTATTAGCTTATTTTAAGCTGTGGAGTTAACAACGGCAGGTCCTGGAGACTTTCATGAGACGATTCCACTATAAATCCTTGTGTGACGAAGTCTTTGTGCGGTGCGGTGCGCGTTTGAATTTTCCAAATGCACGATTTATTTGACATATATTTCTTCAATCTTTCGTCGCTGCTCATCCAAACAAAACAGGCCATTGTGGGCCAGAGACTGGTGCACAATTGTCACAAAAGAGCTGCTCTTACTTTCCAAATAATCCATGGGAAACAAAAAGTCTTGGTCTTCTCCTTTCCCAATCGATTTTTATAGTATGGTACATTGGGGATATTACTTCTACGCACGGCAAATTTTTTCTTTCGGGGCGTTGATTAAAGCAAAAATTGAAAGTTGATAGCGAAAGGAGAAGACCTAACCTCTCTCTTTCATGAAGAAAGAGCTTCTTGTTTAACTCTATATTTGAACAATTCCAAAACTTAATAATGCACCTTAACTCTCAGTCGTCGGCAGCAATTATCAATGAAAAAGGCACACTAGTTCGTAAATTTCATTAGTTAACTTACAGTAAGGTATAATTATCTTTAGCTATGTCTCTCTACAAATCTTTAGAATTCTTTGGAGAGACTAATTGAAAATCCCAGACACCGACGTAATTGAAAGATGCATTGAGAGATAATGTGCATCCAAACTCAATAACTTATTAATAGGGCTTTGACGCTCTCCATCATGAGCATCTACAAACTTTTCAAACGGGTTCTTTGCCAACTAATAAGCTAAGTACCCTTGTCAAATTTCCAATAGAAATCTGGCTGCAGGAAATTTTTTCAACACTGACAAATTGACGCATGATGCCTACATGGGCAGATCGAATTACTTTGATAATCTAAATCTATCGGTAAGAAAATCAACATTATCTGGAGTCTTTCCTTGGGCAATAGTAAAATTGTATCAGTTGGTAATAGAGCCTAAATCTGGCTGGTCCAGCCGATTTGAGAAGGCAAGTGCAACATCTCCAACAAGAATTGGAGCAATCTTGATTGTTAATGTCACAACCTGAACTCCGAGTGCACGCACATCTCCCGGTGGTCGATTAAAAATTTGCCACGTCCCAGGACACGTCGCCGACCCATTCTTTTTTATCTTTCAATTAAGCACATATAGAAGCAAATTAAATACATCACCCAGTCAAATTTGACCAGAAATCGCTATAGTATATAATTTTTATAATTTTTGGGCAAAGGCTAAGTCAAGGCGGTTGGTTTCCTTGGCAATTTCTCATGTGCAACAATATATCTCATCCAGAGTTATTGCCCACCAACTTTGGGTGCATTATTGATAGAGAGTATAAATGAGACGGGATGCTTACTGCACCAAGACTTGAAAAGTTAAGCAAGTACTAAGCGTATGCAATGGGAGATCACAACTAGAAGTGATCGGTTCTCAGATGATTTGGTTCCCCTCCCCCCCAAAAAAAAAAATCAAGAATTGGACCAAAAGGATTCTAAAACCATGAATCGAACCACTGCCCCTAAAACCGAACCGACCAATCTGGTTCAGTCCCTAGGTGGATCATGGAACCAATGGCATGTTCAGATTTTTTTTTATTATTATTTGTCATTAATGTTCAAGACGAATTGAAGATGTTCTTGATAACCAAGACGTTTCTACAATCAGTGAATTACGTGTAGCATTGTAGGTTTCACATAATTTTTTTCCAATTTGTGGCAAAATTTGGTTAGAATGAGCAACTATTGTTTATGTTTTGATTTGTTCTTGTCATCTTACTCACATGCATGAGTGAAATAGGAGTCATGCGACTCGTGCTTGTCTGCATGCGTGAGTGAAGTCTAAAATGTGAGATAGATTAGGGTTTTTTTTTTTTTTACAAATTAAAGGAAATTAAAAAAAATTAAAAAAAAAATGGTCTAACCCAAGTGGGCAATTCCACACCTGAAACTAAGAATCAGACTTAAATTCATTGGTTTCAATTTTATAGAATTGAGAACTAGATCGGTGTCCCCAGGAACCATCCAAAACTGGCCGATCTAGTTCCATTTAAGTGGCTCCTTTTGCTTACCCCTAGTCATAACTCTAAAATAGAAGAATGCCGAAGAAGAAAAATCATGAAGAGCAAACTGCCTTGAGCTGGCGATTGGTGATGGGGTTTACACTACTAGGTGTGAAATTTCTATTGCATTCTGGAAAAGAATAACGCATATTTTCAGAGTGATTAATCAACTAGTTTTAAAGAGGTAAAAACTAGACACTTGTCATTGCCGTGCAACGAAAAATAAGATTTTTAGATAACATTTCATTATACACTTTTACATTAAGATAAGATACGTTGAACATAGGTTTGTTTTTTTTTATTTTTTATCTTGGTTGTTGGCCTAGGATTTATAATTAAAAATATGGACTGTGATGATACGTATTTGTGGAGAATTATCATTCCAAGGAATTTATTTTTCCTTCAATCTGGTATCCGTGTTGTAAATCTTTTGTTGCATTTCCATAATTTTGAGGAAAACACCATCTTGCTGCCATCGGGGTAACAAAGAAAAACGCAATCATTATTGCCAAAAGTCATTTTGAAGAAACTAGGCTAATCGAATTAGGAGCAAAATAGTGTCTCATATTGGACCTTAGCGTAAATGTGACTTAAACTGGAAAAAGTACAAAAAAAAAAAGTCTTAAATCTATTCTCTTGATACTAATTCAGCTCTAAACTTTTTAATTGGATCAATTTATTTCTAAACATTTTCATATTGATATCAATTTAGTCCATCCGGCCAATTTAAACCGAAAATTGCCAACGTGAACGCTAGCCATCCTACGTAGCATGACCGATGCTAGCATGGACACTTTTAATAATATTTTAATATTTTTTGAATTTTTAAAATCCTTTTTTCTTTTTCTTTTTTCGACCTCCCTCTTCTTTGCTTTTTCTTTTTGCTAGTGGCCATTGCTAGCCACCGACCATAGCCATGGTAGGCAAGGGCTAGCCTTGGTTGGCCTCACCAACCACAAGCAATGGTTAGCCTCGCTAGGCTGCCCTTGAGCGAGGGCAAGTGCCGACCGCTAGGCGAGGCCCCCTCACCAGATCTAGCGACCAACCATTGCACAAGTAAGGGCGAGGCTAGTTGGGCCTCGCCATCACCCACGTGGGGCTCACCAAGCCTCACCTTCACCCAAGCGAGCCTCGACGTGGCCAACCCTTACTTAGGCAAGGTGCAATGAGGCCACCCTGGCCTAGGAGATGGTCGGCCTTGTCAGATCTAGCGAGGGGGCCTCACTTGGCCACACCTGGACGGCCAACGCTCCCCTTTGCTCACGCCCTCGCCCAAAGCAATTACGATCGGATAGTTGCATATATGTTGCATTGATATGTATACAAAGAAATTACCACTATGCAAGGCGCCTATCTAAGCAAAAGCATACGTTCTTCATTCAAATTATCTGATGGCAAATCGAATGGCAGTATTGTGTTGCTGATTGGAGAGCTTACCTTGTACTCTAACGATTATACCACACATAAATAGATAATGTTTCCTTTCGACAGATTAGTTCTAGAATATATAGAATTAATGAGTGTAATATCTTTTAACACACTGTCATAAGGGCTTTGTGGCAGAATGTCAATTAGATATAACAAATGTGACTGTCCATCAACAAATTAACCTAGCCCAAACCGATCAACCTACCCTAGCAAAAAACTATTGATTCAAGTTGGTTCCGTTTCGATTTGAAATCTGAAAAGAACAAAAACTAACCAACCTATATATAGCAGAAGAACGAAATCTGCAGTGTCCAAATCTACACAATTGAAAACATAATCCTCAAATCAAATTACATTTTCCAATTCAAAGTAAAACCACAGATATGGCCGAGATCTAATCATTGCTAACTAAAAGGACTTAGGGAGTCTAAAATTGATTTTCAAAAATTTCTGATGGTCAAACTAAAGTTCCAGGTAAATGCCAAGTCTATGGGGTCGGTTTCCTCGACAATTTGTTATGTAGCACAATAGGTCGCATCAGAATTTGTCATTGCCCGCCAACTTTGACTGCGTCATTGATAGATGGAAGGTGATTTCATTACATTGCCAAGACTTGAGAAGTCTAGCAAATCAACGGTAAGCGTATGTAGTGGGGGAGAGATCACAACCCCAAAACAAGAGAATGACAAAGAAGAAAAATCAACAAGAGCAGAGTGGTTTGAGCTGGGGATTGTCTGCATGAAATGTGTTTCAAGGTGGATGGATTTTATAATCTGAAAATTTGTATTTTCCTGTTTCTAGACTGTATATATGCATTCTAAAAAGGAGTAACTGGTAGCTTCAAAATAATTAATCAACTAGCTTCAAAGAGGTAAAATATCAACTTTTTTAATTGTTGTGTTACAAAAATAAGATGCTGAAATAAGATTCTGTTATGTACTTTTAAACTAAGAAAAGATATGTCACATGTGGATATTTTTTTTTTCCTTTTCTAGGCTAACATTTGCAACTAATATGGATTGTGAAGGGAAAATTGTCCAAATAGTTATAAACCTATTGCACTTTTGTCAATTTAGTCCTAAACTTTTCAATTTTGCCAATTAAGTCATAAACATTTTCACATTTTGCAAATTCAATCCTAAACCTTTTCACTTCTTGCTCGAGTCCATTCAACCAATTTTGGCTAGAAATTGCTGACGTGGACAACCAACACTAACGTGGCACTTTTTAAATAATATTTTAAAATATTTTTTATGGTTTTTTTACTCTTTTTTTTTTTTGGATCTAGTCGGCAAAGGTTGTTGGCCAACCCTCGCTAGCCATAAGCGAGGGCTAGCAAGCGAGAGCCAACCAACCCTCACCAGCTCTGGGCGAGGGTGCACAAGCCCTCGCCTAGAAATAGTGAGGCCTATGATGCCCTCACCAAATCTAGCAAGGCGAGGGCTTGGCGACCCTTGCTGGCTCCAAGCAAGGGGGTGACCTCACTCAAGGCCTTGGCCTAGCTAGATCTAGCGAGGGCAATGACCTCGCTCGAGGCCTTTGCCTGGCATGCCCTCACCTTTGCTGGCGAGGGCGTTGCGACCCTCACCCAAAGCTCACAAAAGGCACAACGCCCTCACCCAAAGTTGGCAAGGGTCGACTGGCCTTGCCTATGGCTAGTGAGGGTCATTGACCCTCGCCTATGACCGATGCTGGCCCTCGCCTATGGCCGAGGCCGGCCAAATCCAAACCCAAAAAAAAAAAAAAAAAAAAAAAAAAAAAAAAGTTAAAAAAGAAAAATCATAAAAAAATTCAAAATATTATTAAAATATTATTTAAAAAGTGCCACATCAACACTGGCCATCCATGTTAGCAATTTCCAACTAAAATTGGCTGGATAGATTGAATTGATAAGAAGTGAAAAGATTTATGATTGAATTAACAAAATTGAAATATTTATGACTAAATTGGTAAAAGTGCAATAGGTTGAAGACTTTTTGGATAATTTTCCCGATTATGGTTGATAAGCATTTGTGGAGAATTATCATCATCAAGAATTTAATTTTTCTTTTCCTTTTTCTGGTCCAGCGATTGTAGTTATTAGCTCATTTCAAGCTGTGGAGTTAACAACGGCAGGTCCTGGAGACTTTCATGAGACGATTCCACTACAAATCCTTGTGTGACGAAGTCTTTGTCCGGTGCAGTGCGCGTTTGAATTTTCCAAATGCACGATTTATTTGACATATATTTCTTCAATCTTTCGTCACTGCTCATCCGAACAAAACAGGCCATTGTGGGCCAGAGACTGGTGCACAATTGTCACAGAAGAGCTGCTCTTACTTTCCAAATAATCCGTGGGAAACAAAAAGTCTTGGTCTTCTCCTTTCCCAATCGATTTTTATAGTATGGTACATTGGGGATGTTACTTCTACGCATAGCAAATTTTTTTCTTTCGAGGCGTTGATTAAAGCAAAAATTGAAAGTTGATAGCGAAAGGAGAAGACCTAACCTCTCTCTTTCATGAAGAAAGAGACTTCTTGTTTAACTCTATATTTGAACAATTCCAAAACTTAATAATGCACCTTAACTCTCAGTCGTCGGCAGCAATTATCAATGAAAAAGGCACACTAGTTCGTAAATTTCATCAGTTAACTTACAGTAAGGTATAATTATCTTTAGCGATGTCTCTCTACAAATCTTTAGAATTCTTTGGAGAGACTAATTGAAAATCCCAGCCACCGACGTAATTGAAAGATGCATTGAGAGATGATTTGCATCCAAACTCAATAACTTATTAATGAGGGCTTTGACGCTCTCCATCAGAAGCATCTACAAAATTTTCAAACAGGTTCTTTGCCAACTAAAAAGCTAAGTACCCTTGTCAAATTTCCAGTAGGAATTTGGCCACAAGAAATTTTTTCAACACTGACAAATTGACGCATGATGCCTACATGGGCAAGTCGAATTACTTCGATAATCTAAATCTATGAGTAAGAAAATCGACATTATCTTGAGTCTTTCCTTGGGCAATGGTAAAATTGTATCAATTGGTAATAGAGCCTAAATCTGGCCAGTCCAACCGATTTGAGAAGGCAAGTGCAACATTTCCAACAAGAATTGGAGCAATCACTTGATTGTTAAGGCCTGACGATCCCTACCCTGACCAAGAAGAGGAGATTAACACCTTCCATGATGTTTATTTTTTTATGCAACTTGTGAAGTGTCTCCTTTGCATCACTAGTGTTGGAATCATGATTCTAATGATTTAGATGTTAAAGTAGACATTTCAAACTTCCAAAGCACGAGGTTGGGATACCTGGAGTGCCATAACTTGGCACGGAGGGACACTTAAATGCCAAAACTTTAAAATGATACAATTGAGCACCAATATTGGAGTAAAATGGGACACTTAAGTACCACTCCGATGAAAATCCGGCCAAATGGCTAACGTGGCCATTTTCCGGCGAGTTTGGTCCAAAACGGCGTCGTTTTGCACGCTGACGTGGCGAAGAAAATGCAAAAACAATGCCGTTTTGTGTCTAAGTATAAATAATAATATAAAAATTAATTAAATTAGATTTAAAATTAATTTTATTTAAAATATTCAAAAAAATATAAAAAATTAAGAAAATTTTAAAAAATTTAAAAATTAAGAAAAAAAGGGGGTCGAACGGGGCATTTAAGTGTCATTTGGCCACGTCAGCCATTTGGCCACGTCAGCCATTTGGCCGGATTTTCGCCGGAGTGGCATTTAAGTGTCCCATTTAACTTCAAAACCGGCACTCAAATGTACAATTTTAAAATTTTTGCACTTAAGTATCCCTCCGTGCCAAGTTATGGCACTTGGGTTGTACTTCTGCCTCCAAATCACTATACATCGGAAGACTTCGTAGATTGGCTTGACAAAATCGAGCAAGTTTTTGATTATAAGAATATGGTGGAGAATCGAAAGGTGAAGCTTGTGGCCATCAAGCTTAGAAAGGCATGCTTTGATTTGGTGGGAAATCTAAAGTGTCAAAGAACTCGTGAAGGAAAGCAGTGTATCGAAACATTGGATAAGATGAAGGAGCTCGGGAGGAAGCATATCTCATAAACAGAAAATTGTCCAGAAAGTCCTAGATCTATTGTACAACGGCTTATTTAGCTCTAAACATTTCAATTGTGCTAATTTAATCCTAAATCTTTTAAGAACTTATTGATATAGTTTTAAACCTTTTAGTTGTGCTGATTTAGTCCTAAACATTATGATGATTTGTTTATTTAATTTTTAATATTTTGACTGCTTGCCCATTTAGTTATTTCGATCAATTTTGGTTGAAAATCGCTAATGTGAATGTCGGCTGACCACCGATTATCCTATATGGCATGGCCAATGCTAATGTGGACAAATTTTGCAATTTTCTTCCTGTCTTTGTTTTTTTTTTTTTTCCTTTTTCTTTCTCTTTGTCTTGTGGCCGATAATCAGCCATGGCTAACAACTAACCACAAGTGAGGGTCGATGAGGGTGTTGCGGCCCATGGTGGATCTAGAGAAGGCTTGCTTGTGGCCTGGGAGAAGGCTGCCCTCATTAGATCGAACAAGAGCTCGACCTTTGCCCGACCACAAGCCAAAGAGAAAGAAAAGGATAAAGAAACGAAAGGTAAACAAATGGAAATTTTTTATTAAAAAAATCAAAAATTATCCATGTCAGTGCTAGCCATGCCACCTAGCATGGTCGCTTGTTGTCGAGTGTCCATGTCACTGTCGCAACCTCTCTTTTGCCATTTGGGGGAAAATGAAGAGGTTTAGGGAGATACACCTAAAGAGGCAAGCCAATGACCCTGGATTAGGTGCGAACTCTCCCAAACCCATTCCTCACACGACATGAGATTTTGTATTTTAGTTCTTAACAACCTATGTATTTCTAAGAGTCACCATTAGCCTATTAAGGTTGGCTAGAAATCAATCAAGTCACAATAATGTTGTCTTGATTCCTACACAACTAGAGATTTCTAGGAACAGAGACTTATTTATGTCAATGTTTCTAATAGCGTCCTTGTAGTACTACTAACTTGACTAAAAGGGATCTTTTTATGTGAAAACCTCAATTTTTAACCAAAGTTGACTTTTGATGAAAGGATTGATCAAAAAGTTAACTCAAAAATCAACCATTTGACTTTTCTAGTTTTTAATTAAAAAATGAATAGAAAATTGCTTAACAATGACAAGACAGAAGAAAGAAATGAAAACGACACTTTTTTGTTCAAAAAACAAGCTTTGTTGCAATCGGAAACCCTAACCTCAAGTTTTTTTCTTTATTGATGCGTCAACTAAAAATCAAATGTCAACAACCTTAAAACAAGTTTGGTTACCAAGTTGGTGAATAGAGGGGTAAGAATCTCAGACAAATGATTAGCCATATGGTTAGTCAAATCATTTTGTGTTCTTCATACATTCTCCTCATGGTGGCCATTAGTGTTGAATTTGGGTCAAATCCCTCCTCTAATCCTTGGTAAAGTTCCGGGGAATATCACCAAAATTCAAGCTCAAATTGACATCATCAACAGGGTTTGCCTCCTGATTGGAATTTTCTAAACAAGCAGGCCTTTCTCCCACACGTTGCAGGGACTGATTGTCCTCGCCAATGGCAGTGCCACTCTCCTTGTTCCTTATTCTTGCCATAGACACCTCCTAGGAATGGACCATGATGGTCCCACCGACGTGCCAAAAAAATATTCGCAGGGGAAACAACTTCCTTGACAAATATCTTTTACCAAAGAGGCAAATCTTGGGCTTTTTTTTTTATGTAAACCGGGTTTTGTGTCGTTTCATAAAGGAAGCAACTAGTCTTATACTATAGACAATAAAGCAAAGGATAAATAGGAGATAAAATGTGCAATAAAATGTAAATGTGCAATAACAAGATAGCCAAAAGACAAATGTTCTTGTGTTCATTTGATTGTTAGGAAAAGGGTCCTTTACAATTGTGTCTCTTTGGCTATTTATAGCTAATCTCACAAGTAACTGTTCTTCAACAGTTATTATCTTCAATTTCAAATCACTTCTGGAGACTTCGGTACCGTGCCAATAATTGGATCACCTTATCCATAGTGTCATGGGCACCAAACTCTCGAAGTTGTCTTCATTTTTATCGCTTTGAGCCGGAGCAATTACTAATTCCAAATCCTCGGTATCTCTAGTAACCCGCTATTCTTCTCACGACTTGGGCTTAATGGGCGTTCCTCTTTTCTAGGCCCAATGAGCTAATTTTCGCGCCAACATCAGTTATCCATTAAGTATGAAGTTTTGACAAATTATACCACAAGCAATGCATCAGGACAGGTGAGTCCCTAAAAAAACTGATGAAAGCAGCAAACAGAAACCGAGCGGTTTCGGATGTGAACAATGAAAAGAACTATGTTCAGCAAAAAAAATCATCGTAAGGAACAAAGAAGTTCTTAAGAAGCAATTACATTTTGACAAGAAAATGCAGTAATACTGTGTCAGAAACCGAATGTTGTATCAACATACAAGATTGTACTGAAGGCTTGCAACTTTTGGTACTAGTTCAGAACCTAAGGATATAATCCTGCAATCCTAGGACTTAATAAGATCCACACATCTCCGGTCAAACGAAGTTCGTCATGAATGGTTACCGAATTAGATTGCTGCTTCTTGGCTTTCGGTAGGAATTTTTTTTTTTTTTTTTTCTGTTGAATACCAGAAATGGTGCACACGGTACTCTTGCGCCAAAATAAGAAACAGAATTCAATGGACTCGAATTCGCTGAAATATTTGGCTTGAAGGATTTATACATCAATCATTTTCAATGCCGCATTCTATGCTGATCAATCATTTTTTTATCATCTCAACTCTAAATTTCCAATCCTTCAAAGAGCACGTGCTGAAATATTTGGCTCGAAGGATTTACATCAGTCATTTTCAATTCCCCATTCTATACTGATCAATCATTCTTTTATCACCTCAACTTTAAATTTCTAATCCTTCAATGAGAACGTGCGAAAACCAGAAGAATTTCATTATAAACCACATAAGTACATTTACGGTATTAAAATCGAGAGATATTTACTAACCGAGCTTCTGTAAGCTAGAAATTACGAAAACCCTTTTTTTATTATCTTCATACGTGAGCTTTCTAGCGTTTATGCTCCAAAAAATGAGATCCAATTTCTTGTCAGGAAGGCATACATAGATAATAAACCCATTAAACTCTCCTCCGTGGGTTGGATCATAAATGGTCCTTAACCCAAATCAACCCATTTAACCTCTATTTATGACTCATTTATTGCTAAAATAGTTTTATATAACACAAATTTAATGAACAATTTTTATAATTTTTAAAATAATTATTTTTAAAAATCGAATTTTAATTATTTTTATTTTTTAAATATAAGTTTTTTTTTCCTTTTTCTTTTTAGTTCTTCTTCTTCTTTTTCATCCCAATAGTTTTCCATGACAACGGTTGGTGGCCGCCACAGGTGAGCTTGGAGCTCGCCTAGCTCACCGACGCCGACGAGCTCAAGTCCGCCAGGTCAACAAGACTCAAGCCTCGCCGAACGTCGACGAGGCCTCCGCCTCACCAGATCCGGCGAGCTCGAGTCTCGCCAAATTGGTGAGGCCTCTGCCTTGCCAGATCCGGTAAGGGGCGAGCTCGAGCTCGCCCGAAGCCAGTGAGCTTGAGGCTTGCCTAGTCGGTTGCTTGGCCATCGTCGTGCCAAGAACCGAAAGAAGAAGAAAGAAAAAAAAAAAATGAAAAAAATGAAAGAAAAAAGAAAAAAAAATCAAAATAAAAAAATAATTATAATTTCAGTTTTTATTAAAAAAATATTTTTGTAAAGTTAAAGAGAGAAGAGAGAGATTGTGAGGTTTTGGGTGAAAATGGATTCTAAATCCAACTCATTTAAGACCCACTTAAAAATCATCTATCAAAGTCTTTAAACGACCAAAAAAAAAAATTCTTTAATTATTAAACCCATCTAACTACTTTTTGTCAAAAAAACAAGTGACCCATATATGACATTTTTATTATTTAAATGGGTCATATATGGGTCTAAGCCCCATTTTAACACCTCTAATGTCTCTGCCAAACGATCTTCTGGGGGGATCAAATTGGACTTGGAGCAAGTTGATGATAAGGATGCTGAGATGGTTTTGAATGGAAGGATTTTGTCGGAGAAGGAATGCTCGAGTCAAGCTGCATAGCTAATGTTTTAAGGAATGCATGGGCTGGTATCGGTGAGATTCCCATAACCCTCAAATTCATAGGACGTAAGGAATGGAGGCATTCCAGCCCAAACATACTCCCATCCTCGCCTCAGCATAGATCGTCCCAAAATGAAAATTGAAGTAACATGCCTGCCCACGCAGGACTAGGACGCTGGTGGTGGGCCGATGCTGGACCAATGCTTTTGGCAGCGGTGGTGCTCCACGATATATCGGCCTCCGTTCATTCCAATTGCGGGTGCGGTTCAATCTGGATTGCGGATTGCTTCTTCAGGCCCCAGGCAATGCCAAAAAATGGCTTCGTGAATCGACGGAGCAGACCTCCCACGGCCATGACTATGAAGTTCGCCAGCCTCATGTGATCGCAGATCTCAATCGGAGTGCATCAACGCAGGTTGCGACGTCCATGGCCCTGGTTCATGACCATAGCTGAAATTAAATGAGCGGAAACAACAGCTATCATTCCTATTCTTACAAAAACAGGTCCGGTATGAAAATTTAATGTAAGAACACACGTTTGATATGTCATTTTTATATATTCTTACACCTCGGTCTCTCTATATATTATTCGTGTTTATTAAAAAAGCGATTAAATAATCCTTTTAGGATAATCATCTTAATGAATGGGAAATTACTGAAGTATGGATATTTGTTTCAGTTGAAATTACTGAAGTTTTCCAAAAATGAATCGATAGTTTTCCAAAAAAAAAATGTGGGAAATTACTGAAGTATGGCTTTCACTTATGCAAAAAATCTTCTTCTTTTTTTCAGTTGTCCTGTGAAGGCTGTATTTCTTGTAATTTTGCAAGTGGGGGGATTACAGTGTTGTAAGAGATGGTTGTGTCTGTAAGTGGAAGACTATAAATTTATCTTACAATATCATCCATCTCTTTACCTTTTTTTAGTTATATATATATATATAAACTACTGCATCTATATAACTATGTTTCTTTTGCAAAAGCTAATTTTCTCCCTTTTATGAGATGTTATAATTCTTTTAAAATTCAGCCCCTTCTTGAGTTTTACATTAGTAGTCATCTCAAGAATAGAGGATTATGTTGGTTTTGTTTTTGTCTTTGGAGTAATCTATTTTATCCATACTAATAAGAATTGTATACTTATGCCAAAAAAAAATTAATACTATAAAAAACTCCAAATTAATATATTTATGACAAATTTATTTTAAATAAATTTTTTGATTACTAAAAATCATAAACTGATACAATGACAATAAATTTATCTCAATTAATTTTCATTAAATTAAATTAATATCATGAAAAATCACAAAATTTGGTACACTGTATGACTAATGGATGGTAAGATCCCAAACTAATACACCTATCAATTGTTATATGTCATTCAACTTATTAATTTAACGATAAAATTTAACGAAAACTCATAGAAGATGAATTTGTCGCAGATGTAACAGTTGAAGGTCTTTGGCAATCAAAAATTTAATTTGAGATAAATTTATAATAAGTGTATCAATTTTTGTGGTATTAATCCAAAACTATTTCCTTTTCTTTTTGAAAACAGGAAAACTATTTACCGACAAAAAAAAAAAAAACTATTTATGAAACCTGACGTTAAGTGTGAAAAGAAAAAGCCATGTGATTTTATTTTATTTTTTTGGTGGAAAGAAGCCATATGATTAAAAAACTCAAGAAGACACGAGACCAAAAGCTTAAGATGGGAGTCCATTTCTGATTCTCAGTCGTCATCATTCGAGTTCGCGTGTATTGTCTTGCGGAATCGCGTTGCAACCGTCGACCTCGTCCTCCTCCTCGTCCCGAGCTAGAAGCCCCTTCGACTTCAATCGTAATTCGTCGAAGACGAGGTATTTCTCTTCGATCACGAGCTTTCCGCTCTCTTTATTGACCGCGAATTGCTCGTTCTTGGTTCGGTTCTTCAATACCCAGAAATCGTTCGATTGATATTTGGTAAAAAGCAAGAAATTTGTTCTCTGGGTATGCTTAAAAGATTGGCTTTGATTGCTTTCGCTGCGGTGGTAGGCGGGTCTGTGCTCGCGGTACATTTGCGTGCTTGATTCTTGAGTAATTTGAGCGGATATGAGAGGGGAGTGATTTGGGAGTGGTGAGAATGCACGAATTATATAACCAAACGTGCGCTGGGTATGCTTGAAAGATTGGCTTTGATTGCTTTCGTTATGATGTCCGTGCTTGTGGTGCATTATCATGCTTGATTCTTGAGAAATTTGCCCGGATATGAGGGGAGTGAATTGGGCGTGGTGAGAATGGACGAATTATACACCCAAATGTTCTCTGGGTTTGCTTGAAAGATTGGCTTTGATTACTTTCGTTGTGGTGGTGGGCGGATCTGGTGCTCGCATTACATTTTCATGCTTGATTCTTGAGTAATTTGCCCGGATATGAGAGGGGAGTGATTTGGGAGTGGCAAGAATGCGCAAGATATATACCCAAATGTTAGACAGCATGAGGCATGATTTTCCCTTTTCTTTGAGTTTTTTGATATATTGATTCACTGTTGTTCAATTTTTCAGTTGATTTGGTGGAAGTCAGATTTCCTGTAGCAGACTTGATTTGGAGGATATATCAAATGCAGGTATGATTACTTGTAACTGCTGCCTCTTTGTTCTGCTGTTTCCACACAATGGGGAGTGAAGTCTATTGTTTTCAAAACTTTGATGAACCAGAATATGATCATTCTTGAAAAGTTTTCTTTCTTATGGTGAAATTTACACTAGGTTATCATACTTATGTACTGAGTAAGTCATTTTGCCATGCTGGTTATCTCATGAAGCAGCAGTTTGATCTCCTGCAATAATATATGTGGAGGAATTGGTTTCTGCTTTTTTTCTTTATAACCCCAGGTTGGTTGTGGATCCTAATGTCGATGTGTGCTTATATTTGTAGACATCGAGGGCGAGGCTGTTCAAGGAATACAAAGAGGTGCAGCGAGAGAAGGGAGCTGATCCGGACATTCAGTTGGTTTGTGATGACTCAAACATATTTAAGTGGACTGCTCTTATCAAGGTGAGATTGAATGGCTGGTGGGGGTAATTGTCAAGGGAATGGTGTTGTTGCTCATATAATAAAAATGACAATTCTCTTTTTCATTAGGGACCATCGGAGACTCCTTTTGAGGGTGGTGTTTTCCAGCTTGCCTTTGCTATACCTGAGCAGTATCCACTGCAGCCGCCTCAAGTTCGTTTCCTGACTAAGATATTCCACCCCAACGTGCACTTTAAGGTATAATTGTTTGTATAGGAATGCTTATTGATGATAACTTAGCTGGAACTAGATCAAGTAAATGTTAATTGGTTGAAGGGTGAACTGATTTACTATGTTGTTGGCGGTTAATGGTTCTTCTAGTCAATATCTATTTTGTTCAGAATCAGAAACTAGAAAGAGTTGGTAGTTTAGGTTTCTGATTTAACTGGCACATGAAAGATAGATGGAGGTGCAAAGCTGAGAATTGGATACTTCTTTGACACTTTATCAGGAACCAATCTTGACCTGTTTTAGGTTAATGTTTTCCAAATTCCGTTTCCAATCTCTACATGAATAGATTTTCTGATAACTACTAGCTTGGGAAAGTCAACAGAGATACCTGATGCAAAAGTATGAGATGCTGTGAGTGTTTGTTTGACTAATTGATGGACATTTTAATTTTATACAGACCGGGGAGATATGCCTTGATATTCTGAAGAATGCATGGAGTCCTGCCTGGACACTTCAGTCTGTTTGCAGGGCTATAATAGCTCTCATGGCCCACCCTGAGCCTGACAGCCCACTAAATTGCGATTCAGGTATCATGGAATTTTTTTTTTTTAAAAAGATATAACATCTGTAACTAAAAAATCATTATTTTTTCATTATTACATTAACCTCAACCTGAAAGTTCCTCACCTAAAGTCTTTGTAATGCCTATTATCTAAATGAACTAGTGTGCTGTTTAATATTTGTTGCTTGCACCTCTTGCAAGGAGTGCATACTCATGTGCTTGCATGTTCACTGTTTCATGATAAAATGTGGCAGTGTTGCTTCCTTAATAATATCTAGTTGAATGTTGTTTCAGTTACATTAAAACTATGCAGAGTTAGGACCAAGAGCCAAAAGTTGGTAGAGTCACCTTTCTTGTATAAAATCTGGATTTGGGGATCACTCCGCCTTCCCACCTTGTGCATACCATAACAACAAGGACAAGAAGTTGTGCCATTGCACTTCATCGAGTAATATTTTCTCCCCTCAGCCAAAAAGAGAAAAGTGAAATTCCCTCTCAAACAGGAAAAGAACAAAACTCTCTGGCGAAGTTCATATGAGAACAATCATCTTCTGTCCTCCATGATATTGACATAGACTAGTTATATCAGTACCAAAAGGAGTGCCCTCCACATCTCAGGGATTCTCGATAGGTTGCTTTTAGAAGGAGGTGCAACAGTGTCCTTAATCGAACTGTTGTGGAAATAACAAGAGCGAGACCTTATTTTTTCGTTTGACAATTATTAAGAGAGAGCATTTGATTTCATTGGGTCTTCCACACATTTTGTTTCCTAATCCCATCTCAAACAATACTTCATCTCATTCTTTATTTCTAACGGTGATTCAGTTGGATTGGATACATAGGACAGTAGTGCTGGGACAAGTGATTATAGTTGGATGTCTTTGCCTCAATTGAGTATTGACATAAACACATTCTGTTGGTCTGTACATTACGCACGAGATTCTGGGGATTAGATGAATTAGGCATGATATAATGCTTCAATTTCAACTCAAACTCTTATCTATTAGGAACCTTAAGAGCAATTTGTCATAGTCATTCATGCAACAAGCACTCTTGGGGTTTGTTGTTTACCTTTGGTTGGCCAAAATATTATATGGCTTAAATGAGATAATTTCAACTATGAAGTGATGGAGAACGGTAATAAAGAACAAATGCTTGTACTTGTTCAATGTAGCATTTCAAAATTATTTTTTCCTTCTGTCCTGGTCCTGCTTGCAATGGTCGCAGTGTGTTAGAAAAGAGATTATGTTTTTCTGAGTAAAATCCGTTAGATGAAAATGTGGGGCCCCTGGGAAGGACTGCCTGCTCTGCATGAATCCACTGTTGTGTCAGGCGGTCATGTTCTTCTACTGCTGTCCTTAATATGACTCTTTACTCTGCTCCTCCATGTGTGGTGAGGTGAGCCTTTCTTTTCCTTTTATTTCTCTCTAGGCAGCTCTCTTGCTCAGGTTGCTGCTGAGCTCTTGGAATCATCTTTCATGGGAATTAGGCTTCTTGAGAGCATCTGTTCGTGTGTGTGACATTCTGTGAGCTTGGATGTTGATGTGCTTATTGCAAGATAGCTGTCCAGTGTTGTGTTTGCTTTGTCAGTGGTGGTTCCAGATCAGTTTAATGGATGCTTTGATGTGAATAGAGTACTGAGACTCTACCTACAAAAAAGAAAATAATGATTCCATCATTTAGTGTGTTGTGTGTATGTGTGGGCAACTAGAGCTTTTGAGGTGGTGTCCTTGATATACTGTCCAAATGCTGAAGAGTAGAACGGAATGCAACTGCAATGAAATCTGAGTGTATACATGTGGTTCAAGAGATAAGCCCTTCTCAGGTTATAGCACAACACAAGAAACTGGTAAAACGTGGTGATTGGGTTATGTATTGCATGATTTTGATGGTTTGGTCATGTCAATATAATCTTCGTTGTTACTTAAATAAATTTCTCATTATGTCAAAGGCTCAACACAAGGAGGATATCAAAAGTATGGGGCTAGGGTTATGTATAGCATGATTTACTTGCCTTTGTTTGCAGGAAACCTACTCCGATCGGGTGACGTGAGAGGATACCAATCCATGGCGAGTATGTACACTAGGCTCGCTGCCATGCCGAAGAAAGGCTGAAACCAAGCACTTACACATGCTCGATTTGATGCATTGACACCTTTATCCGCGTGCTTGTAAAATAACTCAGGACTTTTCATATGAAGATAAAGCTGTATGGTTCTTCATGCAGATGAATTCTTAATTAACGAGAGCTGAAGTCGGACTAGAGAAGAGAGTCGGTATGTCATTTGCTGTACAATATTATGCCAGTTGCTAGATTTGGTGTTGAGCTCCTCCAAAAGATGGATTCTCTTTACAAATTCAGTGAACTCTGCTGAACAAGCCTGTATCTGTTCTGAGTTTAAACTGGATCTTATGTTTCTCCTTCTGGGCATAACCTTGAGCTTGTGCCTGAGATTGAATATCATTTACAAAGACACAGAAAGTTTCTCTTCTTCCTTTTGGCAAATTGGCATATTTTGATACTGTAAGTATATGCTGTAATGCTAGTTCCTTGAGGAAATTGGAACAAGTAAAGCTTGCATTTTCACTTGAATTGGTATTGAGGAGTCCATTTTAAGACATTAGACACAGGAAATGAGGGGGTTCTATAGCATAAAAGGGATTCTGCAGAAAGAGGCATTAGTAGTCATGCTTTGGGAAATGTGATTATCAATCCGATTTTAATTAAATTAACTAATAGATTAAAAAAAAAAAAAAAAAAGTGCTTGATCCAACTACTCTCAAATCTCTCCCCTTTGTCCAAAAAGATTCCGTTGACTACTGCGCGATCATCGAGAAAGTTGCCGCGCAATCGTAGAAAAAACATTGTAATTTTCGATGCATAAACTTAACGATTTTAAATTGTAAAACTATTTATTTTTGAATAAATGGGTCTTGCGAACGAATGTTGACTGGTTAATCACACTTTTTGATAATTAAATTCTAAATATATATTTTTTTAAATTGCCTTCTGACACTTATTAATGTTATCCTCATCGAAATTCGCTCCTTCGCCTTGTCTTTCAAATTAACTGTACCCCCATTTCTCCCCACGTGCCCCGATTGTTATTTTATTCTTTTCCTTTGCCGTGTCTCATCATCTCGAGCAAATTTACCAAATAATTGACGGTGAAGAAAAGTGCAAAAGAACTTTATAATAGAATAAAGATCAGACAATGATGCTTTGCTTAGGGGATAAATGTACTAAAAAAATCTAAAACTCATTGAGTTTTATAATTTTCAAAAAGTATAATCGAATTATAAAAATTTACGAATTTATGCAAGTAAGTCATGCCATTAATTTTATTTTAATTTAATTAATGAGAAATATTTATGTGATTTATTTATTGTTATTTTCTCTATCATACAGAATGTTGATGTGACTAAAACCACTTCGTGGTGATCAAATTTTGAATATAAATTTTATTTGAATTTAAAATAATTTTATTAATATTTTGAAAAGAAAAAAAAAATTTAAAAAAATAAAAAGAAAAGGAGGGAGGTGAGAAACCCTCACCTCTGAAAGGGCTAGTGACCCTTGCTAGTCATAGGCTTGAGCTATCTTCGCCTGCATTCTTCTTCTCGTGTGTTTCTATTCTCATTCTCGTTTATATGTGTGTGTTTTTTTCTTCCAAGTTTGTTTTTTATTTAATTTAAGTTAAAAATAAAATTTATTTTAAAAAAATTTTAACTAATAGAAACAACGTTATTCTAGCCTCGTGTTTCATATTTTAGCCATTTTATCGCCATCCATGAGAAAGAAAATAAGAAAAAAAAAAAAACATGTCATCATTTTTCATTAGTCTAGTTGAACAAATTAACGGAATGATGTGATCGTTCAAATTTGACAAATCGTAAAACTTAATTATGTTTTTAAAAATTTTAGTACTCCATTGCGATCTCATAAGAAATTTTTAAACTTCCACTTATCCTTAATAAAGTAGAGGACTAAAGGCGAAATGATAAATATAGGAAAAATTAAAATAATAAAATGTCTCCGACCAAAAAAGAAAAAAAAAATGACAAAATGTCGGTAGTATCATATCAGCGTCACCGCCGATTGTGGAATAATCAAATCACGGCGGGCTCCCCCACTCCCGCACACATTCTCTCACCCTCTCTCTCTCCATCATCTTCGAGCTTCGGTCAAGACGTTCGCCCGTTTCTCCGCCGGCTTCGCGTCACGGCTCACCGATCGGAGGCGGCGGCGACCGCGGCGGCGACGGCGAGGAATGACGTGAACCTGTCGACCGCGATCCGGCCTCCGTCGCTCGCGGCATGGCCCGCCGCCCTCCTCCTCTCTCGCCCTCCGTCGTCCTCCTCTTCCTCCTCCTAATCCTCCTTCCGGCTTGCTTGCTCGTCGCCCGTGGCGAACCTAATCGCGGCGCGCCTCGCTTGACGCCCATCGACCTCGATCTCTATCATTCCAGGTAATGGCGGTTCGATTTCTGCCTTCTTTCGTCGGATTCCGAGATCGCTCGGCTGATTACGCGCGTTCATTCTGTTTTGGCCGATCAGCTCGTTATGAGTTTACTTTGCGAGTTTACGAGCGAAAATGAGTTGCAGACGCGAACAATACCTACTTTTTCTGGGGCCGTTTTTAGTCGTTTGTGGGAGTTCGATTTTCCTGGGGATGTTTGGCGATAGTAATTTGGACGAATCCGTATTCAACGCTTCCTTTTTGGTTCTAAGTTGTGCTATCCGTTCGTTAGTCCCGGGCGATTTCTCTGTTATGAGTACTTACAATAGATTTGTGTCGACTGTAATCATTGAGATCGCATAATTGATTGGTGTTGTTTATGTGCACTAGGTCAATCAGTTATCCGCATCTAAGCGTGAATTAATGTGGAACTTTCCTCCTTTTATGGGTGCCGCATTTAAACTTGATTTCAATTCGTTAGTTAGTCTCCAGATGCTGTTGGTGCTGCACGTCAAGTTTTAAATTTTTGATTGATCATACGGTAGAGCTGTGAAAGTACTGCAACTTTCTTTGCCTCTCCCGTTCATTGACTTCTGTAGAGAGTTCATGCCTTGAATTTTGCTTGTCAGCGCTCATCTGATGGAAGAGATAAAGGCTTTGGTTCACCGTCACCCAGATAAACTTACAGTGAGGCATCAGCTTGCTTGGTCTCCTGTTTCATTATTTTTTTATTTGTGCTAATTTAATCTCATTGACAGATGAATAATATTAGAAGTGGAAATAGTGGTTATCGAGCCGAGCTAGCTGTTGTTACCTATTGCCGCAATATTAGAGAAATTAATGACAAATCGAAGTTTCGGATTCTTCTTGTAAGTTTCCAGAGTTTCTACATTCCTTAAATTCTGTTTAGCTATATTTGTTTCGGACTTCAACTGTAATTTTTCTGGCGGTCACAATTGTGATAATCAAGGCTCCGCCATTTATTTCTAGGTAGGCCTGCAAAGATCTAAGGATGGCCTTCTTAATTCCACTTTTCAGCTTGACTTGTAGTGTATAGACGATCTCAGCTTGGTAACTGCTGGTGTTTTTGACAGATGATTCCTTGTCTTCCAGAGTTTTGGACAGCATGGAAGGGAGCTGATTACATCTGAAGTGGCTTTGAGGATATTGTCAATCCTGACTGAAGAACAATTTTTACCAAATGTAGATTCGGTTTCTCTAAACAGTTTCCTTGACAAACTCATCATAAAGGTAAACTTCTCATGACTTCTGTCACAAGTTTTTCTATTATAAAGCAAGGAGCTGCTATCTCTGCTCCCGGCACAGTTTTAGGTGCCTGTGAAATGAGCAGTTTTTTTTACTTGCATGACTTCTTGCTTGATTTACTTGTGGCTGACAAGGCATCAAACAAGTATGGATCTTTAATTGTTCAAATTGATTGAATCAGCTGTTCATTTCTGTCTCTTTGTTAAATTGAGTATCATTATGCATATTATACCAAATGAACCTTTTCCTTTTGCGGCCCAGAATCTTCTATTTAGGTGCACCAAGAATATCCCTTGGAGCTATTTCTTTTGTGTCTAAATTGATCCATAGCATGAAATCCATCGTTTTTATGCATGTCACCAACAACTACAAAGAATATTTTCGCAGAACATATTCTTCTTTTGAGAAATCGCAGTGAAACTGATATTCTTGAAGTTCCATTTCATACTAGGTAGTCCCAATGGAGAACGTAAATGGCCGTAGACTTGTTGAAGCAGGAGATCTTTGTGAAAGGAGAAATGGTATTGTATATTTCTGATGTCTTCAGACTCATATATTTTTCTAAGAAAAAGAATTTACATCCGTTTCAATTTTGTAACAGGGAGAGGAGTTGACCTGAACAGAAATTGGAGTGTAGATTGGGGCAAAAAGGAGAAGGTTTGTCTTATACCATCGTCTGGTTATGTAATTTATATGCTGCAATGGAATGGCTCAACTTCATATCTTTCCTTTCTGTGTTGTTTATCCTAGCTGTTTCTTATCATTGAGATTACATTTAGTAAATTTTCACTGCAGGACATTCTAGCACTTAATATAAACTTCAATGCACGTTCAACCTTTGTTCTCTTGTGAAATGTTCTTCTGATTCTCAAAGTTTCTTTGATTTTAGGATTATGATCCATATGAAGAAAATCCAGGAACTGGTCCTTTTAGTGAGCCAGAATCTCAAATTATGCGGAAACTTGCAACTTCATTCAATCCTCACATCTGGGTGAATGTGCATTCAGGAATGGAAGTAAGTGTTATCCATTTCCTGCTAATGAAAGTGTTATCCATTTCCTGCTAATGCTTTTGGTTTCTCACTTTTGCTTATCTAAATAGTTAATGGCTTTGCCTTTATTGTTTTGGATTTGTGTATCATTAACTGCAGTAGTTGCAATATTAAATTGTGGCAATGTATTTAAAGTGGTGATACAATTCTGTACAAGAACTGCATTCGTTGATTATTTGTAAGTGATGTGCTTAGTTATAGCTGCTTTTAGAATTTTTTTTTCGATGTAAGATGTCTTAGTTTGCCAGGACTGATGGTGTTTTTACTAGTAACGTTGGCATTTAAGGTACTGATGGACAATTCATTTGCAAATTCCTTCCCCAATGATCTCCTAACTGGATTTTGTTCTTAACCCCACTGTGAAGGAAAATTACAGAAGCCTTTTCCCTAAGTACCCCATTTGAAGATACTTTACTTTCAGCTGAAAATTTGGCAATAATTTTTATTGTTCGATCATTAGATCCATGGTGGGGAATCGTGTGATATTCTTACTCAGGGAAAGTAAAAAATGTAGGGTAACAACACTTTTACATTGTTTTTTACGTGGAAATTATATGCACATTGTGATGTTGTTCTTGGCTGTGAAGGTCTATTTTAATCTTTTTCTTGATTGTGTAGGCTTTGTTTATGCCCTATGACCACAGAAATACAACTCCTCTGGGCTTATCTTCTACTAGGATGACTTTGTTGCTGAAGGAACTAAATGTTCTTCACTGCCAGAATCGTTGCATGATTGGCTCTGGTGGAGGATCAGTCGGGTTTGTATTACTTTAATTATCAAGTTTATGTAATTGGTATATTTCCCTGTTTAAAGAGACTGAAGTAAAATGATGCCTCTGGAGACCCAGAATCAAAAAAGGAAAGTAATGACACCATGGAATCAATAAGGTCCTTTGCTGAGCAAGAGTGTTTTAGTTTTGAAGGGATCCTTCTTCTGGATTTCTTTAATCTTATGAGATCTCCCTACTTTGAGTTGGTCAATTTGTAGTCTGTCTTTTTTTCTTTTGGGTCAAAATTTGTAGTCTGTTGGAGTGAAACTTTTTGCTTCTCGGTTTTTCAAATGTCGCCGTGTCCATACTTTGACATTTTTTTCCTTAAATATTAAGCACCTATAACTTTCACAATGTATTAGTCTTGACACTAAATTCACATGTAATTCTTTCATAATATTTTTAAGTTAGATAATATTTTAGATATTGGTGAGAAATTAACAAAGTTGCTTTTTGCTTTAGTAAGTCAAAGCAAATATACCTTAAATTTCTGATTGCTTGATGCATCTCCATCTCCATTCAATCTCACCTTTTGTTTATGCTTACATTTGTGCTGTTTTGCTTCTTGTTTGGTGGAACTTTTTCTTTTTTAATCATTGACTGGGAAGTGTGCAAGCATGTGAGACTGAGTAGATGATGGAAGTACACTTATGTTTTATACCAATTGGATCACTCTTGAAGCTGCAGAAATCAAGATTTTTCGAATGGATATTCTGCCTCTAATTGCCCTCCTGCTTGTTCCACAACACTTTGAAAGTGACCAGTCACTTAGGTTCAGTTCGTGTTCTCAAATTATAAAGCCAGTCAATACTTCTGTTTTGTTTGGTATCAAGAAACTGATACAAGACTGAACTAGAGATCAGTCACAATTGACGATGGCTCTTAAGGATGTCTACGTGGATAAAGGGCCTAGTTCCATTCCTAAATAGAATTCACAGTATTACTATCCTTAAAACTAGTTTAGTCCAAATTTACTTGGTCCTTACTGGGGAGCATACAACTAGTTCCCTTGGTTCTAATAACCTAGGACCAATAATTAACAGGATGCCATTACACTAGATGGCCTACTACCGTCCAGCTTGAGTGAACTCTTTCAACATAGTAGATCAAGTTATGCTGTATATTACAGTCACTTATATGGTCTTGAAGCCAGCATCAATTGATATATAAGTTGGTCAGGGATTGCAACTGGAACTAACTTATCTCCTGAAGACTAACATGTTAACTACTTCACCATTCCACAAAGGATGTAGATAAACGTCTAATACTTATGCTTACTTTTGCACATGTTCTGACCGGCAGTTGTGTTCAGGTATCTTGCGCATGGCACTGCTACGGATTACATGTATGATGTTGCCAGGGTGCCTATGGCTTTTACCTTTGAGGTTTGTGCAGAGCGCAGTTTACCTTTTCCAGGACAGACTTATAATATTCTGGCTTTTGCAATCACTTGACCTCAGTGTTGTTTGACAGATCTATGGAGATGGAGCAGCATCACCAAAGGACTGCTTCAAGATGTTCAATCCGACAGATATTAGCACTTACAATGTAAGTCCTGTTCTTAATTTTGTTTCACTATTGCTGTCAGCACAAAATCAAATAAAACATAAGGATTTAGTTCACACTCCGTGATTAATTGGTAATGAATGAAGGTAGGAGTGGCCTTAAATTCTGTCTGTATTCACTTTCAGAGAGTTCTCAGTGATTGGTCAGCTGCATTTTTTACAATCTTCAAGCACGGGCCCCGATACCTAGACGAAATCCACATGAAAGACTCCCGACCAAGCTCATGGGAATCAATGGATGAGTACCTTGAGGGGTACTTGATGGACCGGAGCAGTAGGTATGGGAAGAAGATGGAGGTGCTCGATTTCGGTATGCAAGAGATTAGGACATACTTCAGGCTCTTCCTCTTATCGTTCGTGCTGCTAATGTTCATGTTCTGTTCTAGAATTTCAAAGAGCAAGTTGAGTAGACCTGTTGTTCCATCCGTGCCCGTATGACACATCATGATTTTGTCATGTTTTCTTGTTTTTTTTTTTTCTGTAATTTTTGTTGGGCATGGGTGACGATGTGCGTTGTAGTGTTAAGAGGAAAGGTTGCCAATTTTCATATGCGCAAGTGTTCTTTTTTCCCCTTTTTTGTAGAAGATTTTGTATCTGTTCAAGACGAATGATTTAATTTATAAGAATAGGGTTACATGCACTCTTGTAGTACTGTATTGAACTTTGTATCAATGAAGTAAGAAATGCACGGAATATACCAGTTTTGAGAAACAAATTCAGCTCTTATCTTTACTTATCCCAAATTTGTGATTTGTACTTTTCATTTGTGTGGAAATGAAACGTAACATATTTAAAATTTTCAATATGTTTCGTGATTTGTACTTCTCGTTTGTGTGGAAATGAAACGTGATGTATTAAAACTTTCAATATGTAAGAAGTTACAGAAGTTATCAATATTGATTAGGGTGATTTATCACCCATTCGCAGGTTAAAGGTTACCAACTGGTTTTAGTTGTACACACTTATTTGTGCGAGTTATACTACATTCATTTGTTTTTTTTTTAAAAAAACTACCACTATTATTTTTAACAAATGGAAGATATAGGGGCAGCGATTGGTTTATCAATTGATGCTTCAACGAGGAAGCATCTCCACATCTATGGAGATGCGGCCGTGGTCAACGGAACTTTATGCTTGAGATAATATACCGGTATATGCTCAGACGTCATAACTGGGAAATTTGGATTAAAGCATCGGTGAGATAGGGGAAAGATAAGTTCCCTGCTATACACACAAGACGACGACGTACACATCACCGAGGGATCCACCCAAAGGACGGCTGGATCCGGAGAAACACGCACTGAAATACGCAACACTGAAGTAGATCGAAATACATGAAAAGCAACAGGTAGCCAAGACGAACAACGAGGATCGTTACTGTTGCTTAAGGAACCTGTCGAACCAGTCACTAGCCTCTTTGACCATCAGCGGTGTCACCTGGTGTCCGATTCCCGGTTCTGCAATTAACTGCACGTGTTGGAAGAAGAGATCAGTTTTTCAATAGAATTGGTGAGGTTTTCAATCAACCATAACAGTAACAATGTTGGAATGTGCGTGCGTGTAGTAGTGGGCGCGAAAGTACGTGTTTGACAACGACTGTGTGCCGACTGGTAATGAAGCATTTGGCTGACCGACAGGTATGTTTGTCGGGCAGAGATTGCTGAACGAGCAGGCACATTGACCGGGCACATTGACCGGGCACACTGTTCAAACCTAATGAATCATCCTAAGACAAAAACCTCCACCTTTTAAGTAAGCGCATCGGTGGCCCCGCGGAATGGTTTAACCACTATCTGTCATGACTAAACCACCAACTATCGCGGCTAATTTGCCACCCGTCACTTCTGGGCTGACACGTCTATCGTGACCTGTCCACATAGATACTTTTGGATGGGATGGGAACCACAGGGCTGGACTCTCTGTGGACGAAGTAAGAAAGGTGTGTCGGTGAATCCCTAGAGTCGAATTAAGTTCAAACGCCAGCGCAGGGGTGAGGTGTAGAGGCCACTTGCTTTGCTTGAAGTCAGGACGACTGAAAACTTCTGCTTCCAATAAGAAAGTTTTTCATACGTGTACTAGCATTGGCGTCTAGTCAAAAAAAACAGATTGACCCTAAAGAAATGCAGGAGCTCGCGAAGCTTCCTTTCTTCGTTTCTTTATTCATCACCTTGAGTGCTTTTGATGTTCTAATTAGAGAACAGAAAATAAAATCTGTGAAAGCGACGGGGCAGGTCACCTTAAAATTCTCTGGACAGTGTGCCTTCTCATAAGCCTCAGACGCTCTTGATTTTGGAACTTCCAGGCCAGCAAGAGGGCAGCGAGGATCATTTGCACCTGAAATTGTCATTTCAAGTTTCAATTTGCATGACAATAAGTAGTGCTACCGAAACATTCCCTTCACAAGAATTATCAGGTTAATGGCAGGATAGCAGAATTGCAGTTATAACAAAGAGCATCTGAAGCCATCGATGCATCTGAAATCCAACCACTCAAGCAGCTGACAGATCTCCTGTTTAACAGCTTGGATTTTTTACATCGGAAAACAAGATCAAAAGGACAAAAGTTCTTCATCTTTAAGGAACAAAAAAATCTAGGAAAGGAAATCCATCTACTATTGAGATGCATAAGAGCAGATTTCCAAAACTGAATGTCATTTTGGTGGTGCTTGGTCTATAAAGACAATAAATGTCCGTCATGCAAGAACTATGGCAGACCAGCGTAAGGATGAACATATAGGGAAAATAGAAGAAATCCGGAGTTGATGTCGGATGGGAAACAACTATAGACTACAAACTCACAGTACCAAGTTAATTTCTTTAGTCTTTATGATGCACAAACAGTGAGTTGAGTTCCATGTACATTAAGACAGAAGAAAAGTTTCAAGGATTCTAAGTGGGCAATTTATCACCAGACATGTTCACACACATTGAACAAATCTAAACATGGTTTTAACTATCGTAGGGCTTATATGTCATTAACAACATCTAGAGATCTCAAGTGCATAAAATTAAGATGTCATCTTCAATGTGAGAAATGACTTTACCATTAATTATCAGAAGGGGCCGCGGAGCAATGGCTGGGACTGTGTTGGGGGCATCAAAATCAGAGGCTAGACCAGGAGCTATCCTATTCCATACCTGCTTAATGGGAACATAAACGTGAAACCAGCAGGAGTTTAGACGCACGTATATTGAAGGAAAATACATGTATAATCTGAAGTTCAACTGAGAAAGCACGTGACTATGAGAAGCTGTGTGCTCTTTGAATGCTTAAGTAGGCTTCCTAATATGGCATATCAAAATGCAATTCACTAAAAGCTCGATATTAGGAATGATTAGAACGAGGGAAAATCTTTCTAGAAAATTAGGGAACAAAAGCATAAACAGAACTCTAAGCAATCAAATAGGTAAATACGCTAGTTAACAGAGATCTGGAATTGGATAGATAGTAAAAAACAACCTTCTCCACCACTTCTCTGTCTATGGTGCTCTTTCCCAAATCAATGCGTGCCTCTGCAAGTGAAAAACTATAAGCATTATTGAGTTGTTTGCACTTAGATTTTTCCTGAGACTTGGCTAAAGATGCTGACTGCCCCTGCCCCCACCCCACCCAAAAATATATATATATATATATATAATATTTTGCCAAAGCATTCCAGGAGAACAAAATTTCAGACAATACTTAATGCTATACAGCACTAGCAGATGATGCTCATTTCACAATTTTCATTCAATATGCCATTCCAAGGAAAAGGATATGCCAAGAACACACACACTCCCATATGCTGCAGTGTAGCTTCATAAACAGCTATTTACTTGCTTTTTAATTAGCAGCAAAAGTACAAATACAGAGTACTGACAATGCAGTACTTTGGAGGGATAGATTCTTTGATAAAATAAGTATACCTGCCGTTCCATGTACTATTTTGGTATGCCAGATGGATAATTTTTACTGGTGCAGAAACAACTAACCGATTGCATTCTAGTGTAGAAATTAATAAATCTTCATCTAGATAATCCAAAAAAATAAAAATGTGTAATTTGAACTTGTTAAGCTATTAAAAGTAAATACTGTCAGAACTATGGGTTGGGGCAAGATAGCATCCATGACCTTGCAGAAAAGAGCAGAACTAGTTCCCACATAAACAGGTATAGCATATGCTACTTTTTCAAACAAATTGGCTCAAATTGATTGGATATTTGAACTTGTTAAGCTATTAAAAGTAAATACTGTTAGAACTATGGGTTGGGGCAATATAGCATTCATGACCATGCAGAAATAAGCAGAACTAGTTCCCATATAAACAGGTATAGCACATGCTACTTTTCCAAACAAATTGGCTCAAATTGATTAAAATCCTAAGAAACTGGAAACAAAATAAGATCGATGTTGTTATCATAGCATATAAGCCTTGATGTTACCTTCAAACACAGGTTTTATGCTGTCAACTCTACCCTGCCACATATCGTTGTCTATGGCCCATCGGAACCCCTGCCCATAATTAATCAATATTAATACTGAAAATTTTGGACTTGATACCTAGCAAAAGATAGAGAAAAGGAAAGACATTGACTATTAAAGAAGATGAACTTTTAACCTGCACACCGATAATAGGGACAACTACAGAATAGCGTTTGTCAGCAGCAGCAGCAAACCATGCATGCATTCCTGGATGACAATGAGGAATGTCAAATACATAGATGATGGTAAGTATCACTTATGGCATCCGACCTAGTCTAAGTTCTAATAAATCAACCTCCAAGTGATTCGCCCGTGATCCCTATCCTTGAAGGGTCTATATCCTCCTCTTTGTGAGATAATCTGCCAGTTTGATCAAGTCCCAGACCTGCAGGGGTTCCAGTGATCTCAATACCCAGAGCTAAAAATAAGCTGGATTTCTGTAGTCAATCATGTGAAATACACTAACTAGACAATGAGGCTGTTGAGATCATCAAATATGCAGCAGTACTAAAGTTCATCAATAAAAGGACTTACTGTATCAAATATAAATGGCATAGTATCACCCTTTTTCCATGATGATACAAGAGCCTGCATTGTGACAAAGATAACCAGAGAGATAAATCAATCAAAGGTTTTCTTGATAAAGTCCAAACCATCTTTTATACTCTAAGATAATCATGACAATTTTTCTATCTAATATAGATGAAGAAACTAAAAAAAATAAACTTTACCAAAAAAAAAAAAAAAAAAAAAAAAAAAAAAGGAAACCATATAGCTATAAATAGAAGACGTTAAGAGAAAGCATTTGTGCATAGTTGAGGCACCTAACAACCAAATTACTCAAGTGTATTTCATTTTTCTGTGACCAATCTGTCAACAACGGAAGACCAAGTCCCTTTGAACAGGCAATGCAGAATCAAGGAAGACAAGGAATAAGTAGACATGGTAATAGCAAAACAGACCTCGCGATAGGTGGTCAGACTACTGGCACGTTCTCCATGATAGCGAGAATCAACAGCAACCGTAATATATCCTCGAGAAGCATATGCCTGGAGAAAAAAGAAGCAAGAGTAAGCATATGCTTCATTCCTCAGTCATAAGCAGAGGGTCTCATAGGTCTGATGCCAGGAGGTAGCAACCTCAAGCAGAGGGCGTAGCCATTCTTTGCACTTATGTGTGCTGTGCAGGAACACAACAGCAGGCCTCTTTCGGACAATGTCCTCTTTCAAGCTTATGATAAGTAAAGGCAAGCGACCCTGCTCTCCTTTCTGAATTAGCAATAAAACACAATCAAAGACTAATGGGAAATGATTTTTCAATGGACACATTATTGAAGCTGCGACAACATTAGGGCTTAAACTACCTCAGTAATTAAGTAGACATTTTCCTCCTTAATCAGCTCCTTGAGATTCTCAATGTTTTCCTTGGGACAAGATTGCATTGCCTAAACAAATTCCACATCCAGATGTGAACAATCCCAACAGCAAGAAACCTCACGAAGGCAAATGATCTTAACGCGTCCCCCATAGAAATCGCATACCTCACTGAAACTAGGCGGATTAGCATCTTGATACAAAGGATTCTCCACCGGCTTCGCAGGCTCTACGGACAGCTCAACTGAAACGCACAACATAGACGATTAAACATTCGCAACTACACGTCTGCTTTAACAAGCTTCTAGTCATTCTGTTCTCGAATGAATGAATCCAAGAACACAATCTCTCCGATCTCCGGTTCCTTCGCCGAAGACTATCGCCAACGATCACTTCTTCCGGACGATCCACTCCAGACGAAATTAAAAAACCGATCAGCACGCACTTCGCAATCGCAAAAACTAGACGCCTGATCAAACGAGGCGCGCACTCGAATGAACAAGTAAAACGCCGATTCGGCAAGCATTCGCGAATCTCAAAACAGCTCGCGGCGCGCTACGGACTGCTATCCAAACGGAGCTCCGAGCCTCGACATCCGTGAACGGAAGCAACGTCACTCGCCACAAGCTCACTCACTCATCCTCACCGACGAAGCACGGAACCAGTTCGAGCCGAAAACGACGGAAGAGCGTAGCGTCCGTGGAGGCGTCGAGCGTACCTTCGTCGGACCGCCTGCCGCGGAGGACTCGGAGGAAATTGGCGCGGAGCTTCTCGGCGTCGGTCGCGGCTCCTCCGTCCATCCTGGCCGCCGAAGTGGGAGAGGCCGCGTCGGCGGTTGCGTATTTATGGGCGGCCGAGGAGGAAGAAGGAGGTGGGCGGGGCGGGAGGCGGGTTCGCACGTGCGGGGCGGGATGGAGTTGCGCGCGCGGGGGCAGGCAGGCTGGCACGTGCGAGGGGCTGGCCCCCATGGCGGGGGAGAAGAGAGCTGGGCGAGGAAGGTGCGGGAGCAGCGATTTCATTTTGCTTTGCTTCTTCACTCGAATTGGCGGATTGCGAAGGAGACAATCTTTGGAAAACTTTTTTGGCAGCGTGCTAGTTAGGGACGCGGACATACGAAGAGAAAAAATGGAGAAGAAGAACGAGAATATTTTTCATGAATAATCCTTCCCAAAATTAGGAAGGGAAAAATTAGATACCAGCTCTAGATAATTTCTCCACTATCAATATTAACTCACAAGTTGTAGGGTTATAAAGTTTCAATGTTACAACTATAAAAGGTATGGCATTATATAAGAATCTGGGGCGTACATCATGTATACATTTATAGCAATAAAAGTGTTATTATCTACTTTAATATGATAGGATGATTGATATATTAGAAAGTGTTTACCCATAATAAAGTTTCTATGCTTAAATATTATTTTCTTTCATCAGATTCCGCAACTACATTACTGTGAAAATAAATATTGATTGATTGTGAAATTTGCAAGAAATAGAGGGCAATTTTAGAAAATTATGTTTTAATGTACACTAATTGGGAAATCCCCACTTATCAATCTCGTGAATCAAATAAGGTATGTGAGTGAATGCTAAAAGAAGAATTTGACAAAACAAAGGCAAAATGGAGATGGCATTTTGCAGTTACTTGTACTTCGAAGAATTAAAGGGAAAAAACGAGTAGTTTAAAGTCTTGACCCATTGTGTATAGATTGATTTCTTAAAAGAAGTGATTTGAGTGAGCATATGAGATGGTGGCCATTTCAAAGGGCAACTCTAACAACGAGTCACATAGCAAGGGCCATCTCAATGGGCATGAGATCTTGCAAGGTTATGGATTTTATTCTCATCTCTCTTGTCAGGTTAGGTACGAGCTTTTTGTGCCCAAACTAAAAATCTGCTGGAGGGGATCATGGTTTGGAAAAATTTATAATGACCCGATCTACTTCACATGGGATAAAGCCTTCCGAGACGACTCTGAATCACTTAATATGATTCTCCCACATTCATTGCCAAAGACAAGTTACTTAAATTGCCAAATCAACCAACATGTGAGTTTTAAAAACTACTTTTTTAGGAGAAATTTTTTATTGGTTATAATAGTTTATGAGAGAGCCAAGATTGTATTGGACCATGCTAGTCCAGCCATGGAAATATTTTAAACCTTTTGGGGGAACGTCTGCCAGCGATTTTTTGACTAGTGTTGGTTGAGATGACGATAGCGAAATAGAGGAAACTTATAAGGAAGCTGAAGATAAAGAATGGATAATTTTCTAATTTTATACTTTAAAATAAACTAAGTAGGTATGCTTGACATTACTAGCGTTCAATCGCTAATCTTGGAAAACATATCTCCTTATGACAAGTCAGGTTAGTCCCCCTTGTGTTCATGAATGCAAAATTCGACATTATTGAAAAGTCCATCACATGATGTCGAAAATGCAAAATGATCATTAGTTGAATTAAACAAAGAAGAAAAAAAAGAAGAAGAAGAAGCAAGAGTCAAGAGTAGAAATCCCTCGATCAAAAAATTACAGAGTGATCTTATGCTCGTAGCTTAACTTTTTGGCTTTGCTAATTGCAATTTAACTTTTTATTTTTTTTTTTTTTGGCTCGACTTGTTTCGAGTTCAGTGCAATTTGGTAAGTTTGGTGGATCGATTTGCAAAAGGGGCCCTTCCTTTTTTTTTGGCCTTTTGGTCGAACAAAACGGTCCCTCTGGATGTGAGGCTAAAAGGACCCAAAACACAAACACTGCACTTTGGTCAGTTGGCGGGAAGTCAGAAAAGTGGTACGAATAGGCCACAGGACGAAGGTGGGGACGAAAGTTCCTTTGAAAAAAAGTACAGAAAGTAGACCGCGAGAAGAAACATGAATAAATAAATGATTTTAAAATTATTTTTCTAAAAAAAAAGTATTTATATCACATACAAAATAAATGAACGAAATATATTTGCATTATTCATGAAAACATTTATATATAAATTTTCATTGATAATGAGAATTTTTCTTGTTAACTAACTAGTTCAAGTGATATAAACAACTTATTTTTAGGAAAAAATTCTCAAATTATGAATTTTCTGTGAAAGAAATGGCGTCTGAGTTTCGAGGTCAAGAGTTCAATTTCCATTTGGCAACTTGTAATTAGAGCAAATTATAGATATCAAGTTAATTATCAAGTTTCATAAGCTCCATGGCATAAAATTTCCTTGAGAACAATTTAAAAAGGGGTCAGAAGCTCATTACCCGTACTTGACACTTTCTGAAAGTGGAGACCTGGGGTCAAATTGGTTGGATTTTACTTTTAATGGCGTCAGAAATCAAAATTTTGTGGGGTCAATGGGGCCAATTACGAAAATCTTTTGTATGATAATTGAAGGAAAAAGCATTTGGGTGGGGTCAATTGGCTCCTCTCAGAATTTCAAGAACCGCCACCGTGTTGTTCATACCTTGCTTTAACTCTTTAATTAAGCGTTCCGAGTTGCATGTGTAGTATATTCCATATATTTATTGTCCCTTTTCATGACAACAATAAAATTCCGTTTGTTTTGCGAAAAATAAATTATTTAATTTTTTTTAAATAAAATAATCTCTTTGAACAAAAAATATTTTCATGGACCATGAAGATGATTAGACATGAATTATTATTGACAATGAAAATATTTTTCATTGATTAATTATTTTAAGCAAGATAAACAATCATTTTTAGGAAAAAAATTTCAAATCGCTCAAATTTCTACTAAACAAACAAAGTATACTTGATATAAGTTTTGCATAGGGGTGATTAATTCCAAGGTAGGACATTGGTTCATGAACCCACTTAGGAAAGTCCAATTCCCCAGTGGGTTCATGAAACTAATCAAAATGTCCCCAACAAATTCATTCCCAGGCATTCACAGGTGTAGCTTCAACCCAAATTGGTGTCATTAGCTTTCAAAAGTCATCATCATTCGCTTCACTACGATTACTTCAGACCACGAATTAATCCTCCTCAACACCTATGGCGAACAATCCCTTGGCCCACCATCTCCTTTCAAGTTTTGAAGAATGGTGGACCAGAGATACCCCTAACAATCACTGGTCATAGAGGTTCCCCTATTTTTCATCTGGCCCGTATAACTGAACTTGCTAAAAGAGCCCCCAAAACTAGAATTGACTCACTTTGGTCATCTCTATAGGCTCAAATACGTCAAACTCAAGAGCATATAGATGCTATGCATGAATTAACCTTTACGTCTGTGATTGCCATATCATAAGACATGTTACATAGTTTTACCACATGGTCCACATTTGACCAATAAGCATTAGCTTATTTATTATATCAAAACTATTATCTCTTAAAAATATAAATGAAAGAGATAATTTTTGGATAGAGAATTTTTGGATATACTCTAAAAAGCTATAGCTTATCTATTTACAGGATAAGTATCATATTACTCAAATATAGATAGGTTTTCCCAGCAATGAAATCCACATAATTAAAGCTCAGTGACTAGCAACAAATTAATAATATATTTCATTACTCGATAAGTTATTGCCAATTGAAAGCATAATTAATTTTATTTGAGCAATGCACCATTAAATCAATTTCTTTATTTCAAGTATAAGGAATTTAACTAGAATATATAATCTTGTTACTTCAACTTTAAACTGATAAAACTTCTAGACTTGCAATATAGCTTTAACATTGCAAACCACAACTTCATTCGAACCATAACATATCTATTAGGGTTAATTGCTTTGAAGGTCATCTACTTTGTACAGCTTTCCCTTCAATAATTCAACAACTTTCAGTTGTCGACAACAACCTCATTCCCATGTGTAAATCAATGTTAAGATATATCGAGGTACGAGAAGGGGTATTGTTTGAAATAGAGAATCCATCTCGACCTAGGAGAACTAACTCTTAGTTATGTTTGGGGGCTCTCTCTTCAGAAGCATGTCTCGTCTCTCAGTTCCTCCCTTCATCTATGAGCGAAGAGAAGTACCGTGCCCCTTTGCCGCAACTTTGCTATGCCTTTCATGGTCCTCTCTATATCTCACCTTTGATCACATGGATGTCGAGACCTTCTACTCAGTTAATCTTGCAAATGTACGTAAGCATCCTACCATGTACATCGAGTAAGGTTCTGCATTTAACAAGGTAACAGGCGTGTCTCCTAAGGTCAGTTTTTCGACTATAATATCATCTTTATTTGTTTAAGGATTAAAATGTACTATTTACTGATAATTTACTCTACATTCGAAAACCCAGAAATAGAGTGTTTAAGCTATTGAAGGAGATGAATAGGGTGTCTCATGGCTAATACATTAGTTATGTAAAAAATTGATATTAATTAAATTCTCAGATTGAAGCGAAGGGACCTTCTTGTGCTACCAATATATATATATAAGCAAGTGTCAGAAAAAATGTTAATTTCTCCTTCCCCGTGATATATATATATATATATATATATATAAGTGTCAGAAAAAAGTGTTAAAAAATTTTATTTCCTTCCCCGTGAGGGTTGAATTATCTATATATTTATTCATTTATCATTTTTATAAGTGAATATATTGGCCTGTGATTAATGCATTGAGAGAAACCTCAGTTGGTTAATTAATATCTCCCATAATTAAATAAATATTCATAGCACAGTATCAATTTCGAGATTTTTGTCAATGTAGTCTGACGATGATAAATAAAAAAAAGGCAATGCTTTTTGGGATCGCCTCCGAAACAGCCATCTAATATATTTTATTAACATATGATAAATTATTTTTACTAGTCATATAAGTAGAACGGGCCAAAAAAAAAAAAAAAAAACAAGTACATGGTCTTGAATTAAATCACCAAAGATAGAAACAAATGCCCTTTAATGACCTAACTAGGGTTTTAGGTTAATTCCAAAGTCGATTGGTTGAGTTCCTAGTCCTGAAAATCAGGAATTGACTCCGATGAGGTAGGTTATAAATTTCTTATTTGAACTTATCTATCCAAAACCAATAATCTTAATTCATGTGATTTTATCTTTTTGGTGCTTAAAGAATATAATGCTTTAAAATTTGTCACTTAACAGTAATTAATAAAGTAAAGGTTGCTTTACAGTAGCCAAATATTTATATTAAAAAAAAAAACAGTTCCTTTGCTGGTCATTTCTGCATATATCTTTCATTTAGAGTATGAAATTAAAATTCTTTTAAGTGCAAGGCAACAGAAAACTGCCCTTTTTTTCAGATTTCAGCATGTAGTGGCATAAACAGGGGTGACTAGTGGTGGGCATCCCCCAAAAGCAGCTTCAGATTTACGAGTCATTGATTTTATGTGCAATTATAGTAAGTAGTGATTATATTTTGCAGCTTATTGGGCCCTATGGTCCCCACTATAATGAATCGGGCCAACGTTCAATATTGTTTTATAGATATATATTAAGTACCCAGGCTGTGTAATCTTTTTTTGTACCCATTCTTCACCTAACACCGTAGATATGGGTAGTCTTATAGGTAGCAAGTGACTAATCGCTTGTCTCAACGGCGAAAAACGTGTATAGAAGAGTCGTGCACCTCGTGTACACAATATAAATCCATAATTTCCTTACATCACGCGCTTCTGTGGAAAGAATATGAAAAGATAAATGTGTTGTAGGGAAAAAAAAAAGAACTTTAATGCTCAGAGATATGCAAGATTCCAATTCATTTAAGAAATATAATAAAAGGGTTTTAATGAACCTCATCAATGAAAGTTTGAAATCGAAACCAATCCTTGATTTGCATTATAGTGTCGAGATGGCAAAAGAAAAGTGCTCCTCTCTTTTATTAGGGTTTATACACATGACATCTCCTTCATTTCACTGACTGATTTACATTGCATTGCCGATAATTTTCCCTTCGCAAAGATTTAGATCAAGACAAAGGAGAAACTTTTGAACCCTAAGTCATTCATCCACAAGATAATTAGTTAGTCCCTTGTGGATAATGTGTTCATGATTTTATAGGAAACTATGAGATAAGATATGTGTGCTATCAGGTTTAACTATTTTCAATAGCGAGTTGGCTGTGGAAATTTATCGTCGCATCCAATAAGATTAGCTGGATATTTGAAGGGTATTGAATCCCTAATTCTTAGCTGTTATTTTCAAGTTGGTCATGGTCGCATAAGCCAGGCCTAGCTATATAACACCAATTTTAAGTGAGATGCATTTGTTTCTCATGAACTTACAGGATTATATATTTTATGTAAACGCGGGGGAGTATTGAATTGCCATTGATTGCCTATTTGGAAGCACATGCATCGTCATCTTTGGGGGGCCAGAAGAGCAGAAAACTATAGGTCATGCAACATGGATGATTTCAGGTAGCCAGCTTTCCACATCTGATACAAATTTCAAACTATCAATTATTAATTAGATCCACCATCAATAGAGAAACAGCATTGATGTCATGAAATGTACAGACATCTTGTCATTATAGCTATCTATCTCATTCTATACCAACTCATGAGATTAAAGGTACTTTTGTAAAGGAGTATAAAATCTCTCCACTCCAGGGCTTAAATGAATATTCTTTGAGATTTGAATCCACAGTAAACTAGAGAGCACTATGTCTGGTATATTAGCTTGAGTTATTAGCTTGAGATCCTCTTAATTTAGAAGAAGTCATCCCACGTATTTACGTATGTACATACATATGGGCGTATGTATTATCTGTTTTTAACTCAAGAAAAGAAGACATGTTTCCCATCCAAAGAGTGTTAATCGAGTCAAAATAATATATAGGATTTCAATTCATAGCAGTAATTACGTCCAAGTTTGAACTTTAGATATAGCCGTGCAAATGTAAAATGCAACATATGTATTAATCCAGCACATATTGCTGATTTAAAAGAGTGAATGACTATAATCACTAAATCTACGATGGATGAAGCCACTTGTGCAATTGATTCCTCACACTATAGATTCCTCACACTATCGACATAGATTCTATAAAGGGCCATAACCTATATCCATTTATCACGGTACACGAACAACCTTGTTTGGTAGGATATATAAGGCACTTTCCTGCTGTCTAGATGCTCAGTGTGACACTCATTTTTTTTTCTTTTTTATAACTAATTCCCGCTTCTTTGTACCACCATTCCTCCCCCATCATCAGTCTTTTCGAAAGAAGCTAGAGAATCTTTTAATTATTACCAATGAGATCTTTTTCTTAAGGAAAAACGCAATCAATTTGTAATTGGGGCCATCGTTGCAAATTTTTATACGGAGCTACTTGTAAAGTAACCGTAGCCTTGTAATATGTTTGTAGCATAGCAACAAAGTGTTGATGTAGTGCCTTGTTATGAAAAGCTAAATTTTCTCTTTAAAAAAGCCAAAAGCAATCAAAAATAGAAAAACAAAAGGAAAGAAAACAAAGTTATAAAGAGCATAAGCGCCGAATAGGGCCAATGTTTTCAAGATATGGCATCATCCAATCTTCGCCGATAAAGATTTTCAGGCCCTCATGGGATGGTGTGGCCATCCCTTGGCACCACCATAACAGGCTTGCCACCCTCCCCTATGGCCGGATGAGGATCGCTGGCCCTCATTAGTGATGTGGGGCTGCTCCGCCTCCCTATCTAGGTGATTTTTCTCCCTTTTTTTTTTTTTTTTTTTTTTCTTTAATACTGGGTTTTCCTTCTGTATTATTATTTTTCCCTTTCTTTTTTTTCTTTTTTTTTTTTTTTTTGGTGACATGACCAGCAACGCGAAGAAACCCTAGCAACTCCTTAGTGGGCAACAGGCAAATGGGTGCTAGCGCGACACGCCCACTTCAATTTTTTTAGTGGCCAGAAACCAGAAGAAACCTTTGCGTTTCTTTTTAAGGTTAACCCACCCCCAACCTCTCGCGAGGAGCGTGCACCTCACGCTCCAATCACGAGCCGTTTTCATGCGGAGGCATCTTCCGACCAAGTAACTAGGCCTCGACACGTGTCGCGTGGCGAAAGGGGAACCGCCCCATGACGATCAGGACAGTGCGTGCATGATGCTCGTATGATTTTGGACCATGTAATATATTTTCGAGATATCATTTTATCTAATATACGGACTCGAATATTCATTTATACTGAGGCTAGATGTGCGTTTGAAAAAGGCTATGCGCATCAACTTATCAAAGATTAATTCTAAGTTCAAGTCCTTTTTGTTAATGAAACGTGAGATCTAGAAAATTATTGCACGTAAAGAAGGTGTTTTACAGCATTTTTCACATTTGCCAATTCTTTAGATTGGATCATCACCAAAAATGAGTAGATTAAATAGTTAGAATCGTCTCAAGTTATTCACAGTATGATTTTCTTTAAGGTGGAGGAGATTTTGTTAGATAATTTTTCCATAAATATGTAGAGAGTTAAATTTGAGGTAGCATAAAACAATTTGCAAAACTCTAACTCATATAAATTTCATAAGTTAAAGCAGTTATTTGCCAAATTATTTTCATGAGCGAATATGTTATTGGGTCTCTTCCAACATGCTTGTATCTCAAGGTACCTAAATGGTCCATACAAATTTTCCTTCCATTAAAGTGATGTGCGTGATAAATCAATTGGAAATGGATCACACTATCTTTTACAATTCAAAAGTTCAAGCTATATTGTGAGCAAACCTCAAGTCGTCTTGTGCCTTAAGCATTTACTTTCAAATATGGAGAGACTTCTTGATTTCTAGCACATTGGTGGGGCTATGATTTTGTGCTCGTGCACCTATTAGCCGATTGAGAAACTATGGCTTAAACCGATCTTTTTTGTGAACGTGAGAGTCTTGCGATAACACAAGGAAAAAATAGCTGCCTCGTTGCCCTTCTCGTTGCCCTTCCCCACCCTTTTATCCTTACGGAAAGTCCGTGTGATCTGGAGACGTTTTACAAGAACAAATTCTGCTTTCAAGAAGTTGTAGCAGCTCTGGATTGCTTGGAATACTTTAAAAGTGGAATAAACCAAATTTAAAACTAAGTTGGGGTAAAAACGCTTCCGTTAAAAAGTAAAAAAGTATCAGGAGAAGCTATCAGTGCTAGCGACCTCCTCTTGCATTACCATAAGAGTCCCAAACCCATTACTGAATATTTGATTTGAGTCACAATTACTTCTCACCACTCGTGACATAAAAGTTTGAGATTGATGGCTTCGTCTCCAGGGCTTCCACCAAGATGCTTTCAACTTTGAAGTGTCTCTACACGAGATATATCATAACTAGGTAACATCGCGTGAGTGTTCAAAACTTCACCCACAATGTGAATCAAATTCATGACATTGTAAAAAATAGATGACCCATCGCCGACATCCATAACTTCGACATATCATATATCATGATTAGGAAAAGAAGGCACCTTCTTAAATGTGTGCAATAATCTATGCCTTGGATATACATTCTTACAACTCTATATCTTCAATATGCGTTACCCAGCACTCGACCGCTAAACAAAAATACTTTCCTCTGTGGTACTAGGGAAGCAAATCTTCTATCCCATTAATGTGTGTGTCAAACTGTGTCAACGCACATATAATATCTCTTGAGACTTATCTTCTTAAATGTATATTCATTATAATGTTATAAGTTGACAAGTTATTCTTCAATTTCTGTGACACAAATTGATACACCATAATAAATACCAGACTTCCCTAGACATAAGGACAACTAAGTGCATATCTTAGGCACCACATAAATTCCAAATTTGAGGATAATAATATAGTCTTCCAAGGACAAAATTGGTCTTGATAGGGGGTTACGTGTGGCGCATATATGTTATCGTATACAATTTAAATTGGACACAAGTAGTTCTATTTTACACGGTTCAACTCTTGAACTGGGAAACATCCTAAGCTATGATACCATTAGATACATACATGAGAATACCTTGTCACATATGCAGATGTTTGGAGGAACAAATTATTTTTCAAAAGTTGTATGCGAATAAAGAAAAACCAATTTATATATATTTAAGGTACGTGTTATGTGACCTTAGATTTAATGTTGCCCGAGACCCACAACGCCATCGACAACTGACGTGGGCTATGTTGCCTAGCTCGAGGAGAGACAGACCGCGATAGATAGCAACGTGCATGACGACGATGACACGGCGAGTGGCGATGGTATTGAAGAACGCGAGGCAACGTCGTCTATAGGTAAGAACAACCGGCAGCCCACGGGAGATGATTGAACGTAGAGAAAAAAGAATGGGTTTAAATTGTTTTTTTTTTCTTTTTTTTTTGGGGGGGGGTTATTTTTTGTATGACTTTAGGAAGTGAGTTTGAGCAATTAGAGTTATTTGAAAAGTAGCTTCAAATGGAAAAGAAAAGCATATTGCACACTGTTGTGTGATCCATATGTATGGGTATTTCATATGTGGCCTAGCTGTTGCTTCTTTTTTGCTTTGTTTTTGTTCCGCTAACGCTTTGCTATGGTCAAGTCGAGTTACTTCAAATTTTAATACAACGACAACCTCATTTCAAGGAAAATACAACAAAAGGCATTAAGAGCTCTCTCTCTTTCTCTCTCTCTCTCTCTCTCGCTCGCACACCCTCACCCTCACCCGCACCCTCAAGAATCGAGAACCTCTCTCGCCTTGCAAGCTAGGGTTTCTCCACCTTGCGCACTCAAATTCTGCGATGCCAGCTTCAGATCTCTCTCGGGAGCTGTCGTTTCCGTCGTCGCCTGCTGGTTCTCTATCATTCGATACCACCTTATCAAGAAGCCGTGAGGAGTCTGTGTGAACTGGACGCGACATCCACCGATTCGGTACCCAGATAGATTTACGGTCTCTCTGAATTGAAATGTTTCCTCCTGTTTCGTACTTGTTCCGGGGGGTTTGTGTTTTCTTGATATACCCATGTTGAATCAGCTTGAGGGGTTGCTTAATTTTAGGCGAATAATGAATGCTTCGCTGTTTTCTTGGCACAGATATGAGCTTTACTTTGAATTTCTGCATCTGGGTATTGCTTCATCGCTTATCTAACTTGTCTCTTTCCCATTATTTTATGTGCCGTTTTGCTGTTTGAGTGATTTTTGTGAGGTTAGTTCTTCTTTTTTATGTTGCTGGTGGTTATTCAGTAAACCCTAATTCGAATCTCATGTGTTGATTTATTCTCTTGATTATCGGATGTGTTTCGATGTTTTTATGGATGTTGGAGCTGTTGGTTGTGGTTGCAGTCATGGATCTTGAGTTTTAATTCACTGTCGATGACTTTCCTATTTGTGGGGTTGGGCTTTTCATTCCAAAGCAAAACCCTAATCTTTATTTGTCTTATGGGTGTTTTGGTTATCTATTTGCAACATAAATGAGTGCTGATCTTGTATGCTTTAATGTTTTTGGTGGCTACAAGGGTAATGCTGTAACCTATCTAAAGGTATTTTTCAATGGCCAACTAGGGTTTTGAGTTTTGTTAACCTTTGAAGAGCAATGGGGAGGTTGTGCAATATATAGTCTAAACGGTATACATGCTTTTCTGTTATGTGATATAAGTTCATTTTATTTCTGGATCGTTTTCCATATATATAATGACGTTTATTTAGTTTCCTAAGAAAGCTTATATCTGTATGCTTAGGCGCAAATTTATTTAAGATGGAGAAGAGTTTAGATGCCTCTCAACCGAGGAGATCATTTATCCCAATTGAGTCTATATGTATAGATCTTTCCAGTGCCATCGATAGAGATTATAATGGAAAGTGCGAGCGCTTCTCTATACGGTAAGATTTACATTCTTCCAAGACTCACTTGTAACTTATGTAGATGCTGTAGCTAATTGGATAATTCTCTTCATTCCTTTTGGATCATGTAATATCGCATCCTTCTGAAATTGTGCTTGTGGATGCATTCAGCAGCTAAATGATTAAGATTTCATGTGTTAACAATTAATTCTTTTTTCACTAAACCAACAGCATGTGTTAGCTAGTTACTGTTTTCACTGTCTCTTGTGCTAGCTTAGTTGCTTGTCCTTGCTCTTGAAGAATAATGTGGACCTACTCATCTTTCTTCTTCTATAACCTATAGAAGCACTGTATTATCTGCCCATTGCATTGATATATGACATTTACTTTCTCCCACTGAAGTTCCACCTAGGAAAGTCGTAATAACTGTTGAAAGGTCAATTCTGTCAATGTGGAAGTACAGCAAACATATATACATGTATATTTATCTGATAAAAGCTCATTTTTCTATCTACCATAACTAACTTTTGCCTTTGCTTGTCCAGTGAATATGTATCTGAAATGAGAAGAAAAGAGGAGAAGATTTGCTGGCCATTTACATCAGATGGTCACATTAATGCCATAAATGAGCAAGCTTGCAAGCCTCTTCCACTACCTCTTCAAAATTCTCGATCGTGGCAGTGTCTGAATTGTCTCAACACTGAAGCGGGTAGAAAGGAAACTGGCACTGTTGTTAAGTGCTGCAGTAAAAGATGCCTGCTTGATGGCCCTTGTTCCCAGATGTGGAGCACCTCTGAACCATCAAATCCTGTAGTGGATTTTCAGGAGACCTTGAAGCTCGAAGTTACTGAGAATAGAGAAGCTATTCCTGATACTTCTACTTTCCTAACTAAGAGTGACTGTTGTGCTTCATTGGTTGCTGACAAAATTGGCCAAACAGATGACAAAATCGATGCTTTCAGAAGAGGTATGTTTATGTAATTGCTGTGTCTAGATCCTGATAATTCATTCCAAGTGATGGACTAAAATTTTCTACCTCTAGGACATGAAGAAGATGGCTTTGAAGGTAACAAAAGTCTGGAATTTGTAGAATTTACTGGACTAAGGGCTGCTGCACCAGAAGTTGATCAATGTCAGGACCACGAAAGTGTAAAAGATGACCAAGGTAAATGACACGTCTGATAATAATTTTAATTTGCAGGACAATCAATTTCGGTGTTGTTAAAAGTTGAACCTTTTATTGACATAGTGACTCTTTTGGTTTCTGAAATAGTTTACAACCATACAAAATGCAATGGCTCTCCTGATTCATGTCAGCAAGATGGAAGTCAAGAAGCTCGAAATATTTTGGAAAACCTTCAACCAGGAAAACAAGCTTCTGGCGATGATCAGGATGGGAAGGTGACTGAGGACCATGAAGAGACATCAAGAACAGTTAGTTGGGATGATCAGATGCCTCATTATCTCACAGATCATGAAAGCGGAAATCCCTCCCTGGGATTGGATGAGTGCAACGACTCATTATCTGAAAGTGCAGATATAGGGCTGAGAGATTGTTCTCACAATCATAATCGGGATAAATGTCATGGTCTATTTCGTAGAAGAGCCAAAAAGACACGCCTGATCACCGAATTACTGAGAGAAAGCAAAAATTCAACCACTGATCACATTGGAACAGATTATCCTCTTAGGAATGCAATATCTGAACCTTTGGATAAGACAAACACTGTTGTGCAAGGTCAGGCAGTTTTTACAGAACTTGTGAAAAGTAGATTTCGGGATCAAAAGAGAAAAAGGAAGTTAACTTCAGACGAAGAAGGAACAGCCACGGAGCTAATGACTGCAAGAAGGGAAAACAATGATTCACTAAATGGCAGTGGAGGTGTCGAAGATGCCAATGTGCTTTTGCATCCTGAATCAAAGGACAGAGCAAATGCTAAGATGGTTCCCAGGATTGCTATCAATAATCAGACTAAGTACGGTAGTTTGAAGTTTCCTGAGAAGAAAATGAAGAGAAACCTAGTGATCGAAGATTTGTCCCAAGCACCCTCCAGAGAAAATGTATCCAAAAGTGTTCAGGACAAAATCAAAGCAGGTCCAGCCAGTTCTACTCACAAGTCATGTCTCAAATTGGGTCATTATACACCCATCACCACCAAATTCAACTCCATTCCTTCTTCTGACCAACTGGTGGAACCAAATTATTTTCCCCTAGCACCCTCCAGAGATACAAGTTCAAGCATGTGCAAGAAGAATAACAAAGCAAACAACGAAAAGCTCTCTCTGATTGGTTTGAGTAATAGCTCAAAAAGACAAGGTCCAATTACTAGGACAGATGCTGAAACAACTGGCCTTTGTCCTCCTGCTGTACACTTACGACCAGCTGAAGATGCTTCTGTAGAAGGTGGGTTTGCTCAATCTCTCAACAGCCATTCAGTCGTGCCTGATGTCAAGAGGAATCGTCCTCTCAAAGTTGTGTTCGGGCAAGCTTCTTCATCTTCTAAGGATGAGGCAACTCCTAAAGAGGGCCACATTGTGAGGAGAAATCTAAATTCCAGATATGTGGCATCAAATATTACTTATACTTGTGAAGTAGATGTTGCAAAGGGAATACTTACTGATAACAACAGCAAAAAAGCTACAAATGGGACGCCTCTTCTTAGTGACAAGCAAAAGAACCAGTTAAATCTTGATAGCAGCACTTGCTGCCAAATGCTGCGAATGGTACGGGCTTTACTCTACTGCAATATATAAAATTTTCTTTGAGTTCTTGTTCATTTACAGTTGAGGGAATTGACGCCTTCAGTGGGGAGGTGGGAAATTATTTAGTAGTTGTTGACACTCTTTCTGCATACATGAAAATTTATCTCATACTTTGTTTAGTATAACTTTCTTCAACTTTTCCATAGAGTCCTTCAATCTTTTCTAAAGCTAATATTGAAAAATTTTCTTCAACTTACATTCTCTAACTGGCTAGACTTGTATTAACCACCTCATGACTGATTAATAATTTGGTGTTCAGATTCATTTCTTTTTCTCTTTGCTCTTGCTTGAGCTCATACAAGAAAATATTCCCGTTTCCCAAATATCAAGTCATGCAGTACAAGTAGTGTATGGCTTCTATGTCAAAAGGTGATGGAATTTGTTGACCTTGAATTGTCCTTCTGCTTTCCCGTTCATCTTCAAGGTTGGGATTGGCATAATGCAAGTTCTTTCTGTGGCATCCTCATGAAAATGATTGTTCGTTCTTCATTCTCTGTAGGATATCTCAGATACAAGTAACAGCAGGAAGACCTTTTGTCCTCAGACACAGTGCACATTTACAAACCATCACTTTGATTGTGAAGCTGAGAAATCATCTGAACAGGGAACTTTAGATGACATACCAATGGAAATTGTTGAGCTCATGGCAAAGAATCAGTACGAAAGATTCCTTCCTGATGCTGAAAATGCTGAACAACCACTAGAAACGACCATTGGATCAGGTGCTTCTCAAAGTGTAAATATTACCAAAGGACTTCGAAAGAGGGACTGGAGTTTACTATTGAACCATAAACAGAAACCTCACCCTAAAAAGGCTAGAAATCACAGGCATAACATGGGCAAGGATTATATACCCGCCAAGCAGACATCTGTTGCTGGTTCTTCTCTGCCCAATACGATTTGTTCCAACGTGAATCAAATGGAGAAAAGTTGCCCACCTACTGGGCTTGGTGGAATCCTCCAGTTCATGGAGCAGCCATCCGGTGGGGTTGCATTTTCTTTATCAGGTTCCGGTGGGCATATTAGCAGTCCCTACTGCAGACAAAACAAGCATATGGTGGGTGTGGGCCTTGTCTCTGGTAGTGACAAATCTTCAGTCTCAGTTAATGGAGTTTGCGATTCTGTTCCCCTGCACAATCGAGGAGTGGCACATCTATCAGCCGCAACACCAAATTGCATGCCCTTTTCATATGACATTCCACCGAAGAAGCTGGCTTTGCCTACTAGGTCAGATGAGTTTCTGCATGGTTCTAGGACCCTGCCATTTTTAGATGCTAAGGGGGGTCATAGCCCGAGGCATTTGAGAGTGAAAGGTATTGGCTTTGACAAGCATAGGAATAATTCTTCCAACATTAATGCAGAACAAACACAGCACAATAGACAGAGCGGGATAGACCCCCGAAATCTGTCAGGATCTACGGCGCCGTGTTCCAATGAGACAATTTCGGCAATGCATTTACTCAGCCTCATGAATGCAGGAACACACACAGTCAATTTGGATGGAACTCCTGAACAGCATCAACGACCCTCCTTTTCTCATAAGTATCACTCTAAGGAGATTGTTGAGTTGGACTTTCGGTCATACAAGCAGCCTTATAACAAGATGCATCCATCATCTGATTATTGGGCTAAAGGTACCCTCAGTGAGCATGTTTCTGCAGTTCCAACCATTGATGAGCCCACTCCTTTATCTCAGCCTGATAGAAATTTCATGGGGGCCACTGAGGTTGCGGCTCAGGAATCACTGAAGATGCACAAGAAAGGGAAGAAAAAGTGCCCTGAAATAGCCACATCAAATGAAGCATACAATTACAGATCACAAAAATGCATATTCCCTGGTGGTAATTTGGTCACAAATCATGGATCGAATCCAAGCCTTGATGGGCTTAGAAACTTCGTAGATGCTCCAAATAATGTGGCCTTCCCTCTGCACTTGAATGCAGAAAGTTCACGGAAGGACAAATTGGGGACGCAAGACAGAAACGGAACCCTGCATCCTTCACAGAAGGACTCTGAGGTTCAAGTATGTACAGTTAACAAAAATCCAGCTGATTTCACCATGCCAGAAGCAGGAAATAAGTATATGATCGGACGGAGCGACCTAAAATTTGAGAAGAGATATCCTTTTCAGAATTCACCAGGCAAAATTAATTTTGACCGCAATCACCAGAAGAAGCAAAAGCTCACTGGATCAAGTCGGTGCTGAGTTTAGGTCCATGATCATTCCTTCCGATCCTGATGAGGTAGAATTATAATCTGTCCATTGGTTTCTCAATGCTGGATACTGACATGTCAAATTACTCTTAAGGTACATTGATTTAGCTATGTCAATTTTTTCTTTGGCAGGTGATGGTATCAAAAATTCCTGTGCATTGCTGCAGCAAAGAGAGAATCATCGTGAAATTTTAATCGGGCATGTCAACAGTGTAGCAGATCTGAAGTCGGGAGACTGGATTCGATCGTCAATTACATTAAGTCCGCGCATTGTCAAAGGTCATTCAGAGGCTTCCTTTATGGTGTACTACTATTGTTCTGCGGAAGGACTTGTTACCGCTGTGTATGGCAAATGTCCGATGTTTAGCAAAGAGAGTTAAGCATTAGTAAGTATAGCAATCAGAAAAACAGATAGCGAAGACCCCAAATGGCGAGAAACAAGTTGGTGTTTCTTAGATACATGGACAGTGTAGGTAGAGCGTGTTTTTGTCTGGGGAGCAGACTGATAACATGGCATTGCTTGAACTGTAGATGAATGGCAAAAAGTGATGCTACTTTATATTTTCTGAAATGAAAAGCTCTCTCAATATCAACTTGGTGTGATTTTACTCTCGCAATAACGTCAAACCGATGAACGGGGAATGAAAACACTGTTTACATTAACAAGGGCGACCAGCTCACATAAATCAGTGTATCAATGTGCATGCAGCGTGATTCCAGTTTCTGGACTACTTTCGATAAATTTTTTGCAGCTTTAATCCCATGATCGATCACACTTCACATACTGCTCAGGCTAGGACTCCCCTTTCGCTTTCTGAGGCCTTTGCTTCTTCCATTGGATGAGTATAGACTTATTACAGTTGGTATTCCTATCATGATCTTCTTGCAGCATCCATCTTGTGTGACGGAACATCAATGTACAACAGACATTCATTTTCTATGATTTTTCTTTTTCTCGTTACTATCAGTCACGTTCAACTGACGTGTGACTTACATTTTCTTCAATTTGGAAAAGTTTCGGAGGTTTCAATGCAGTTACTGAACGAACAGAGAGAGCTATGAATAAGACGCAATGTGTCAAGGTGAGCCTCATTCTTAACACAACATGCTAGACAGCTTACGGATAAGTTTGCCGGATTTACATTGTTTTATCTCTTCTTCTTGTCTCATAGTCATATCATTGCCTCCCTTGGTAGCTTCCATGCAATTATCCAAACATAGATAAGGATTTAAACATATGGGTTTGTCGCAATCTTAAATCTGGGTTCTTTTTCACAAAAAAAGAAGAAAAAGATGAGCTAAAACCCAAGAAGCTGGGTAATTTAAAATAAATTGCATCGATATTACTGAATCTTGATTTTGCTTATCGAAGACATTAAAAAAAATTACATTTACTTGCAACTAACATGATTTTTAATTGTTCATGGAAAAGTTTCCATTAGTGATACGACATGGCCTAGTGTGATAGCTTTGGCCGCTTTGTTGGCATGTGAAGATGGTAAGGTTGGTTTAGAACTAGATTTCACTTTATCAGTAGCAAAAAGTTAGATAGGTCTGAGCTTACTCAATTTTAGGTAGACCTTTCATCAAAATTGAGCCATGTGCGGATTTCAATTTGTGTTTAACACATCAACATGGCAACCCTTTGCTCTCCCTCCACCCGAGCGGCATGCCATCACCTGCAGCAATTTTTGCCAACGTCCACCGCCCTCAACAAACACCTATGACCAATCGGGAGCAGATCTCTTCCCCCCCACAAAACAACAACATGCGTGTTCAGCCCTACTTAACTTTTTATGTTACTCAATAACCTTATATCTCGATCGTTATTAGATCAAATAAGTAATCTAATTGTCCTTAGAGTTCAACTTCTGCCAATACTTAATTAGGTTGTACCAAGGAGCTGAAATCTTTAATCATGGTATGGTTTACTATGATTTCCATGACTTTTGGAGGCCATCTAGAAATAATGGAAACATCACTAAACTATATACTTGTTTGAAAAGCAATGCAATGGGGGCATATGACAAGAACTTCTTGGAAAACTAGATCTCTGAGGTGGCAAAGGTGCCTCCACACAAAGTCGAACAAAAGCTTCACCATCTTCCGTGTGGAAACCACACAGCCATTCACAGTTAATCAAGCATCGATCATCGATGACGATGCTCTTATTTCTAGGAAATTGTCACCCAATAGCAACACAAACATCAATGACAAATATAAGAAACAGCAAAAGTATAATAACATCTGCAGACCTAACCAAAGCGCTTTTATAAAAATGAGAATTTGGTCTGCTTCTTTTTTTTAACATTTCCTTGGCGGAGGTTTGATCATTGAAAACATAAAATAAAAAATAAAATAAAAAAAACAGTCTAATGCCCATCAATTGTCAGGTTGTTCCCGACAATAATCGATGCTGTCTTCATTCGGTAGACTTTGTAGTCAAGCTTTATCCTGGCATTGGAATGTTATTATCATACATCACCTTGAGAAGTTCAAACAAGCAATTTGATACAGACGTTTGATATTGTCTTTGGCTAGACCGCCTCACGTGGAACAGATGACTGCATGAAATAATAAAATATAATTTTCTGGTGAATGCACCTCTTTGTGATCATCTCCACACGATGCATTTGCATTTACAATCGATGCTCTCATGTTAGCAAGATTCCGCTATCTTCAATCTTTATCATCTTCCTTTCTCAAGTTCCCTCCTTTCCTGTGATAGAGTCAAAATTGATTAACTTCAATTTCTTTTAGAAAAAAAAAACGCGCGCTCTGTGTGTGTGTGTGTGTGTGTATAACACCAGCACAGACAAGAACATTAGCCACCCCTCGTTGCATGCAAAATCATCAGTTCTCTATTGTGAGTAGCAAGAGCAGGCGATACATCATGGGAAAGCTGCGTCCATCCTCATCCAATACCGACCTCGAACCCGCACCATCCTGGGACGCCGAATCCACTTCTCCGGCGCCCGCCGCCATGACTGCATGCCGCCATGACTGCATACCGCCCACCGACGGATTCTCCCCCCGCTGACCCGCTGCTAACTCACAACGCCAGCAGCTACTTCCACGAGAAAACCTCAACTTCACCGCCACCATCACCAAGATCCACAAGTCCTCCCCCTCTTCTCACTTCCCATGTCAACCCGGGAGCCATCGGCGCTGCCACTGCACAACCTCGATGACATAAAATCTGTGCAACGGTGGTTTTCTCGCCAGTCCCCCTGGCGGCGGCGGAAACCATCCCGGACAACCAGACTGTACCTTACGTGCCTCTTGAAAATTACAGCAACAAACAATACAAGGTCCAAAATGGGCCTGTTACTGCAGCTACCGGGCCATATGGAGCGTCACGAGCCCATGTTAACGGCCACGCGGCCGCCGGAGGACCGGCGGTCATGTTTCCGCCGCAGAAGGCGGATCATCAAGGGCTGCTGCCATTGTCGAACAAGGAATCGGTTTCAGCGCATCAAAACAATGATTCTGGTTCCGTTCGTTGGAGTTCCGTGGAGGAGTGGGCTCTTTGATTGCTGTCAACAACCCATCAATGGTAAAGTCTTTTTTATGTTTCTGATGAATAGTTTCACTTGGGAAATTATCATGAAGTCAAAACGAACATTCTTCTCATAAATAGTATAGCTCAAGATGCATTCTCCGTCTTTGAGCCCTCAAGAAGACTTCACTTTTCATTCTATGCAAGAGGGACTGCTAAGAAAATGTGCAAAGGTGGATCCCATACCCAGAAAAAGTAATGGCAATCTTTGTCCACACTCTCACCTAGGAAAGCTTATGTGCATATTCTAATTAGATTCATAAAGCATTCGGACATCATTGTCGCACAACAATTCGCACAATAATTTACATGCGAATGCAAAGGAATATTTTTTCAAACTCGTATTTTGTGTCTAATATCACACACAAACCAATTAAATGTATTTCTTATGGCAATAATAAAAACAGTAGCACCATGCGTGACATTCGGCCAGATTGCTGAGACATTGGACAATGGCAGCACCAGTAAGTTGTTTCTCTTTCTATGTTATTCAGATATCAATGAGATTTTGCGGTTTTCACTCCCTACTATTCTAAAAATTCAAGTTGTGTTAAATGAATAAATGATGAATATATTTAATTATTTTAACTTGTTCAATTGTAGGTCATTATCATTAAGTGAAAATTGTGTATATACAACGTGTGCGTGTGTGTGAAAATCAGGAAACGTCGTGATGGTAGCTTTTTATTTGGATTGACATGAATGTGTTTTCAAATAGCTAAAAAACATTTTTGTGGAAGAACGGTTTGTCTACACGTTATAAGAGAACATCAGCATCTTCTTACTTCTTGCCATTACTTAAATCATGCAATGGCAACCAAAAAGTTTTTATTGTTTTGTGTCGCTTTATGGCTAGTGTTCTAATCAATGCATCATGTCCCTTTTTCTCGTGATAGATAGGGTCCATTTTAAAATTTGGCATTCTCATTCAGGACCTTCACCATGTCTGCATATGCATAGGTTGCTGGACGGGTTGGCTTCTGTACTTCTTCTTGTTCCTGGTGATATGCCATTGGAATATTGAAGTCCGGTACAGAAGGAGGCTCCAGAATGCATTTCAGATAGCGGAGACGCTGATCACCGACCGACTTGCTCACGTTCTGTGCCCACTTTGCTCGCTTTGGCAGGAGTTCTGGGAGCTTAAGCACTGCAGGCTAGACCCTTTTCAAGACTAGTATCGAAACCGTGTCATTTTTCCCATATTTCAGCCGAAAAACCAAGAAAAGGAGAAGTACTCTTTCTATATGAACTAAGAAAAAAGAGTTCTTGGTCGTAAAAAGGATCAAACGATAATTACTTGTGTTTGTTTGTGTGGTGTTTGAGCAGGTTACCAAGACGTGATCGCGGGTATTCTGCACGAGCAGGGGCAACAAGGAGCGGACATTATTCCTACCACGAACCAGGCGATGATGAGATGATCTGTGTGCGTGTGTGTGTGTGTGTGTGTGTGTGAGAGAGAGAGAGAGAGAGTGGCTTGTGTCAGGCTCCTTCTTGACCTGTTTCTGTCTATGAATACTTCACTATTTAACAAAAGAAAATGACTGTAGCTTGTTTCTTTCGTTGTATGCATCGACCCTGAATAATTTTGATGATTACAGAATCCCCATATATTCAGATGATGGATTAGATCTGACCGTCCGGGTGATTTTTATGTCTGTTTATGGAACGCATATACCCTGAACATGTTCTTCTAGATGAACTGCTTGGTGTGAAGCTATAGATAACTGGATCTTTGGTATCAATTCGTTTCGTTTCATGTGAAATTCATGCTGAGGGTTCTTCTAACATTTTCAATTTATGTTCCTGATGAATCGAAATTGTCTTTTATTATATAGCTCGTACATGTCAATTGAGAGTCATGAAGGGATACCTTAAGGAGGAAAGAGAAAAAGCAAATCCTAAAACCATCTGTAACTTTAATATGTGTCAATTGAGATCCAAAGATGTTTCCAAGATTTCAAAGCTTTTTGCACATAGACAAGGGTTTAAACATATGAGGTCTATCGTAAATCTTACATCAATACATGTAACAAGGAACCGTGGGCTTTTTGTCAAGAAAAAAGTTGAGAAAAGCTTAAAACCAAGAAGCTGAGTAATTATATATTGGTGTAACTTCTACTGCAAAAAATTATTCTCCTATAAAGTTTTTTTCCCAAAGAGCTTCACTTTATTGTAACTTGGAACATATTGTATTGAGATAACCAAACCTTGGTTTTGCTAGCTGAATGTTATAGAGATGCACTTGTAAGTTGTGTTAGAAAAAAAAAGAACGACATTGTAGCATTGGTATGATGTGTTGCATTTAACATATTCTAATTGACTTGTAACTCATTAGCTTATAATTCTGAGTGAAGATTAGTCTATTTGGATATTTTTTGGATATCAAGTTTTGGGCCCTCTCTTGGTGATTTCCCATGTGAATATTGGATTTCTACTACTCACTCTAAACAAATGGTATCAAAGTTAATGATAGATTAGTAAACCACCAATTTGTCATGGTGTGTGGTGAATATTTCAAAGAAAGGAATCTCCTAACCAACATGATTTCCGAGCAGCCTTTATGGAACAGTTTGGCAGAAGAGATCCAGAGTGAAGGTGAGTGGTGTAGTGTAGCAACGTGGTCCCCATGTTAGGCTTGGCAGCCTCCATGGTTCATTCTGGAGAAAGAAACTTGCAATGGAGGTGGGGAAGCAAACTTAAAACCGAGCTCATGCATAAGTAAATTGTTGAGACCTGAAGTGAAGGCGAGCATTGAAATATATTGATACAAAAGGAAAACCTAAATTTAAGGAGGAGCAATACAAAAGAATACCTGAATTTAAGGATGAGCAAACTTAACATAAGAGGAATATTATTAAAATGCACATGCAAGTTGTGTTAGAAAAAAAAAATCACATATAAGAAAATTAGTATAGTATAGAGCCGTTAATATACTTTAGTTGACTCATAACTCATTAACTTAATCTTTTGAATAAAAATATATCCAACTAGCTATATTGCCAAGCTTGAACTCTAGGCTCTCCTTTGGATATCTCCCAAGGTGAAGATATTGAATTTCTCCTACACGCTTCCAACAAATGCATTATAATTTACTTTTACTTGTCATTTTTTGGTGTGGACACTAGATTATGATATATCTTGCAGCCAAGTTCTCGTAATGATACAATGGTTTAATTCGTTTCCATGATGCCATCTAGAAATAATGGAAGTACTAAAAAAAAAAAAAACTTGTTTGGAAAGCAATGCAATGGGGGGCATATAAGTCGCATAACCAAAACCTTTTGGAAAACTAAATCTCTAAAGAAAACTATGATAAATAGATTGGCTTTTAGAGGTTTATATCTCTAAAGTGAATGGGCCCCCACCATCCAATTGTCATTGTGCAAGTGGCCCCGCTTCACTCGGATCATGCAAGCATGTCTCCACATGGAACGAGATGGCAAAAATGCCTCCACACAAAGTCAAACAGAAGCTTCGCCATCTTCCGTGTGAAATCTGCAAAATCATTCACACCCGTAAAAAACCCATAATCTTATATGCGACTAATTTAATTCTAGAACTTTTAATTATATCAATTTAATTTTAAATATTTTTTAGATTTATCAATGTAATTATTCTAGATAATTTTATTTAAAATAGCTGATATAGATAATTTTTTTTTATTTCCATCATTTTTTCTTTATTTTTCATTTCTTTTGTTCCTTTATCTTTTTTTTTTTCTTCTTTCCCTATACCTCCACTAATTACCAGGCCTTGGTCATGGCCAACATAGGTGGGTGGCCATACATGAGGGCCAACAAGGGCTTAACCTCACAGGATGAGCAAGGGCTCGACCCCCACTGCCTAAACGACGATCGTGACCTCACTAGTCACAATAAAAATAAAAAAGATATAAAAAATTCAAAAAAAATTAATAAAGTTATCAATGTCAATGACAATCATAATACTTAGGACGATTGATGTTCACGTAAGTGATTCTTAACCAAAATATGCCAGAAGAACTATATTGGTATTTGTCAAGATGTTAAGTATTAAATTGATCAAATTCAAGAGTTTATGTTTAAATTTGCATTCGTAGAATAAATTTAGGACCTTTACAGTAATTTTACTTGACACCCCATTGATTTGAAAGCTGTTTGTTCGTCACTTTCTCGGTTCAATTCATCAATTCATTCGAAATCTTCTTAATTGAGGCTCTCGATGCTTATAATTGCTAGGAAATTGTCACCCCATAACAACACAAACATCGATGACAAATAAAAAGGACAAAAAGAAAAGATTTGTAAATCCAATCAACGTGCTTTACAAAATGAAAATTCGATTTTTTTTTCCTGATTTTGATCATTGAAAACATAAAATAAAATAAAAATGCCCTTAAATTGTCAGGTTGCTTTCGACAATAATTGATGTGGTTTTCATTTGGTAGACTTTGAAGTCCAGCTTTAACCTGGCACTGGACTGACCTTATTACTTAGAGGACGACGAGTACGTACGCAGCAAGTAGATGAGATATTATAGTGCAGTAGTTGTCTAAAAAGTAATATATATATATTAATATATATATATATTAAGCACACCGCAGCTATCGATCTAATTTATCAAGAATATTTCATAGATTCTACTTCAAATGAAAATTTTTATTATACATCACTGAGATTGCCAAAGTAATTAATTCTGTATATACACAAGCACGAACGAGAAACATGTAGTCGCCAACGTTGCATGCAAAATCACTAGTTCTCTCTTGTGTGTAGCAAGAACAAGCGATCCATCATGGGAAGGCTGCGACCAAACCCATGCAATACCGACCCCGAACCCCACCCTCATGGGACACGCCGAACCCACTCTCCGCCACCCGCCACTGGTCCTACCGACCCCTTGCCGCCTCATTCTCTCGCAACCGACCCGCCGCAAACCCACAGTGCCGACAGTGACGACGACCACGAGAAAACCTCAACTTCACCACCACCGTCCCCAAAACCCACAGTTCCTCTTCATCCTCTCACTTCCCATGTCGACCCGGGGCCGGTGACGCTGCCACCGCGCCGTCTCGATGACATGGAGCCCGTGCAAGCGGTGGTTTTCCCACCAGCGTCCTCGCTGGCTGCGGCAACCTTCCCGGACAACCAGAATGTGCCCAGCGCCCCTGAAAATAATAGCAACAAATAAGAAACGAGCCGAAACGGGCCTGGGTTTGGGCCTGGTCCTTCAACTGCATGGCCATATGGAGCGCCGACAGCCCACATTAACAGCCACCCGGCCGCCGCAGGCCCAGCGGTCATGTTTCCGCCGCAGAAGGCTGATCATGGGGCACCACAGCCATCGGCGAACAACGCACTGGTTCCGGTGCACGATGACAGTATCATGCCGCTGCCAGCGGTAGCATCACTTGCTCCAGCAGCCGGGTCAAGTGAGCTGCAGCAGAAGGTCCGTCGGTGATTCTGGTTCCGTGCGTTGGGGTTCCGTGGAAGAGTGGGATCTTTGATAACACCCTACTAATGGTAAACTCTTTTTTTTTTTTTTTGGATATAATTTGCAAAGTCAAAATGGACAATCTTCTCTTAATCAATATACATCGAGTGTCCATGTATTCATCCATTTAAAGTCTATAGGCGAACTAGGAACAGAGAAATCCTAAAGATGAAGTGTTTGTACTTCAATGTAGTTAACTAATTGATCTAAAGGTCTTTGAGCTCCCAAGAAGACTTTATGGGCTTTCAGCCTCCAAAACTCCTTCGAGAAATGCTGAACTATTTGGTAACTATTTTGAAATAGCTTTCAAGTGAAAGTCAGCATTGGGAAGGCTGAAAGCCCAATGCTAGTAGGGACTAGCTTTGAGCTTTCAGCATTTGGTCAAATGCTGAAACTTATTTTTTTCTTCCAAAACTACCCTTACTCATTCTTCAAATTTATGATTTTGCCCTCATTAATTTTTTTTTTAAATTCCAAAATAATGCTAAAAAATCATATATACATATATAAATGCTAAAAAATCAAATATATTTTGGTCTTTTTTAAAAAATATTTATATATATGATTTTTTTATTAGCATTATTGTCAAAATTTACATTAAAAAAGTTGCATATATATTTTTTTAATTTTAAATAAATAAAATTTAAAATTCCGACAAAGGGTTTGGTCTTTTTAAAAAAATTATATATATATAGATGTATGTATTTGACTTCCTAGCATTATTCTCAAAGTTATATTTAAAAAGTCGCACACATTATTTTTCCAAATTTTAAAAATTAAAAATTAAAAAAATTTCGATGAAGGATTTTGTCTTTTTTTAAAAAATATATGTGTGTTTGATTTTTATAGTATTATTGTCAAAATTTATATTTAAAAAGTTGCATACATTATTTTCTTCAATTCTAAACAATTAAAAAATTAAAAATTCTAATGAAAGGGTTTGGTCTTTTTTTTTATATATAAAGATATATATATAAATATATGTATTTGATTTTTTTAGGATTATTGTGAAAATTTATATTTAAAAAGCTGCATACATTATTTTTTTCAATTTTCAAAAAATAAAAATTAAAAAATTTTGATAAAGGGTTTGGTCTTTTATATATATATATATATATATATATATATATATATATATATATATATATATATATATATGTATGTATGTATGTATGTATGTATGTATGTATGTATGTATGATTTTTTTGGTCTTTTATAGTATTATTGTCAAATTTATATTTAAAAAATTGCATACGTTATGTTTTTATTTAAAAAACAAAATTAAAAAATTTAATATTGATCACGCAAAGAGCTTTTCAAATGTGTTTTTTTATCAAACGGCATTTCTCTCAAAGTTGTTTTTCAAATTGTCATAGTTTAAAAATTGCACATGGTCTTTGCATTTGCCTAAAATCTTTTAGACTAAACTACTTTGCATTTTGTCAATGGGCTTTCAAAATGCTAAACCAAACGCACCCATGTTTTTAGATATTATATATGCCACCAATTGACCAAAATAAGGGCCAATTGTTTGCTAGGAGGCACCACTTAGGGTTTGGCTAATGGATTACTAAGCCTAAACTTAGCTCGAACTCTCCCATGTCCATACAAATTTGCAACTTAGGTTCGAAAACTTGATTTTTTTATTAGGAATCACCCCTAATCTATTTTTGGTGGGTCGATTAGAAACCAAAGTAAAGTAACGGGAAATTTACTTTACTCCTACGAACCAGAGATTGTGAGTTTGGGAACTTAGTTACACTAGACTTTTCTAATACCCTTTCAGTACATTTCTCTTTTATTTTAAAAAAGAAAATGTTTTGCAAGCAACTTAGATTGATTTTAATTTATTTTCCTAACATGTAAGGTGACCATGCGAGTGCACAAACCACCAATTTAATACTCAAGAAAGTAATAAAGAAATTATGAGATTTATCTCATAGTAACAAAAGCATCTGCAATGTTATACTAGAATTCACATCGATGATCCTAAATATCATTTCTAATTTAACAAGCAATTTTTTTTTCACTCATTTAATGAGAATCATGTTTTATGTAATGCATGTTACTAATCTAACATGAAATGATATGACATGGCAATATGACTTAAGTTATAGGACATAAATAAAATATAAGCATGCAAGATATCCTAAAAAGAGAAATTGATTTATTCTAAGACAATTTTTTTTGTATTTCCATTAAATTCGAAATTAATTAAATACTCTAATTCAAACATGCAAGCTATCCTATAGGAGAAAATTCATTTTATTCTAAAAAAGATATTTTTGGTGTTTTATTAAATTCGAATTATAAAATAATAAACAAGCAATCCTATTTAGGAAATCAATTCTAACCTATATGATATGCAATTTTTTTTCAGCATAAATAAAGCAATTAAACCATGACAAGCATCAAATCACTCAAGATCGTATATCACCCAATCAATGCGAATAAAGAAATAATGTCCAATCAACTTGAAATTTCGTGAATAAAATCGATGAATTGATCTTTAAGTCTCAAAGATCAAAGCATCAATTTTAAAGATTCCCGTGGAATCAATAATTATATCTAAAGCCTTATAGATGGAATCAAAGATTATATACGACTGCGAATTAGGAAATAAATCCAAATTGGGAGTGCCAAATTTAGGAATCATGTAATATTCTCAATCAAATTGAATCACAAAATATTCAAATTGATGGCAAACAAATAATTACCTAATTCAAATTATTGCGTGGATAAATTTCCCAAATTGGAAGCCGCAAACAACGAGCTCGGATGATGATGGGCGATGGTGCCAACGGCGCTCGACGAACGTCCGTGAATCTGCAAGAAAGAACAAAGCGACTGCAAGGCACGAAAAAAGCAAAACTTTGAAGCTGACGGACTTTCTTTGATGGTCCCTAAATTCCACGAGAATGGACCAAAGATTCTCCTTTCCTCAATGTGCACTGGACAGAGAAATTTTAGCTGAATCACCCTTTGACCACTAAAGGAATACCACCATCGCTTTAGCCCCTCTCTTCTGGTTTCAAATTTCCACCAAGGCTCTTTGACCACCGCTTGGATCTTTCTTTTGACTAAAGATTTGACCTTCCTTGCGTGGCCTTCGACAGCTACGCACGATGATGCTTGGGACTGGAAAACCGTGTTGCGTTTCAACGATGGATCGTCAAAATAGGCCCTAATATTTCCAAATTCAGACGGATGGTGGATGGCGAGAATTGGTATGGGTGATTGGCGATGGCCCGATGGTGACTTGCGGCATGGTGATTCACGGGTGAGGGGTCGCTCACGAACGTGAAACGGTCTTGATCACGGCAGTGCAAGGAGCTCTCGGTAGCCATCATGTGATTATCGTCGAGAGCTCACGATGAAGAGGCAACAGCAACAATGATGGGAAATTCGCAAGGGTATCAGCAAGTTGGACTTCGCTTGGAGGAGTATCTCGACTGCGTCAACACTGGACTAGCCTTGGGTGAATCTGCAAAATAGAACTCGGGTGTGGTAAAAGCAATAAGACAGCGAGTCTAGGCGTAACAAAATGGAGATAAGCTGGGTGAAGTTCTGGCGTTGAGATGGGTTAGGTGCAGTGGTACTCCTCGGGTAGTTGCTGGACGTGACTGCACTCGCTGGGCAACTGACGGAACGACACCTTGGAGAGGCAATAATGTGATTCAACCAACGATGGATCAACTCCTACTAATCCGCAAACACAGAATCAATTTGGCTAAAGCATGCATCCATCGGATAGGCTGCGAATCTGGAACTGCTTGAAGATCTCGGCGTGAGGTGTCACAGGATCAGGAGCTAAAGGCTTTGTCCGAGCCAAAGTAGAGCCGCTGGTGGTTTCGCGACAGTGAGCAAAAGAGACGACCCTTTCAGGGGCCAGCAAGCAGCGATGTCGATGGGATTTGGAGCTCGTCCAGAACTAGCGGATTTGAAGCTCTCTCAATATGCCGTTTCTCAATTGTGGATCATGGCCGATCCCCTCACGATTTCTTCTCTCTCTATGCTCTCAATTGTGTTTCCGTGTGTTCAATGTGTGACCTCGTATTGAATTGTGTGGCCCTCTTTGGACTTCGACGAAACCTGCAAAGAATGAATACGAACGAAGCGCAAAAGCCTGTTTGGTGATTGTCGGTGAGTCAGAAGAAAACACTTCAGGGCATCGCCAGGCTAGATGGAACTTGCGGGAGTCTTCGCTGACTCCGAACAAGGCTGTAGTGGTTCAAGCGTCCCTGGGGTGTGCTGGTTCGTGGTATAGCAAAAGCAGCAGATCGTGGATCGTCGGGGATGCGAGGGCTGCTCGAGTGATTGCTGCAAGGAGAAATTACGGTCCCGCCGGGGCAGCAGCGAATCAAGCAACAGTTGAGCGCGAGGAAGGCGGTAGCTCCATCACCGTCTCGGTTAAGCTGGGCTCGTCGAGGCTTGGTCACGACGGTAGGAAGTTGGCACCAGATCAGCAGCTCGTCGGAAAGGCAAAGAGGTCACAGCAGCGAGTCTGTCATCGCTGCAAGGGGCGACGCGGCAAAGACGGTGTAGCGACGATAGGGCGGCTCGGGTGTGACGCTGCGGCAAAGGGCCTCGCACAACGTGGGGGCTCCTCGGTTCGGCAGCGAGTCTGTCATCGCTGCATTTGATTTTTTATTATTATTTTCAAATTTATATTCAAAAATTTGCATACATTATTATTTCAATTTTTAAACAAATAACAATTGAAAAATTTCGACAAAGGATATGGTCTTTTTATAATATATATTTATACATGTATTTCATTTATTTTTCAATTTTTTCTACATTATTGTCAAAATCTATATTTAAAAAGTTACACACATTATTTTTTTCAATTTTAAACAAATAAAATTAAAAAAAATTCCGATAAAGGGTTTGGTCCGTTTTTTTTTTAAAAAAATTATATATATATATATATATATATATATATATATATATATGTATTTGATTTTTTAGTTTTCATTTTATGTTTAAAGAGTTGTATTTTTTTTCAATTTTTTTAAAATTATTTTCAATTTTATGTTTAAAAACATCATTGTTTATATTTAAAAGTTGCATACATTTTTTTTTTCAATTTTAAGCATATAAAATTAAAAAAGTTCCGATAAAGGGTTTGGTATTTCTTCAAAAAAATTATATATGTATTTGAACTTTTTAGTATGATGGTTAAAATTTAATTTAAAAAGTTGCATACATTATTTTTCTTTCAATTGTAAACAATTAAAAATTTAAAAATTCTGATGAAGGGTTTAGTCTTTTTTTAAGAAAGAAATTATATATATGTATTTGATTATTTAGCATTATTTTCGAGTTCATATTTAAAAAGTTGCATACATTATTTTTTCAACTTTAAACAAATAAAAATTAAAAACTTTCAAGGAAAGATTTGGTCTTTTTTTTTAAAATTATATATATATATATATATGTTCAAAATTTATATTTAAAAAGTTGCATACATTAGTTTTTCAATTTTAAATAAATAAAATTAAAACAACTAATATTAATCATCCAAAGAGCTTTTCAAATGTGTTTTCTACCAAACAGCATTTTTCTCAAAATTACTTCTCAAAACATAGTTTACCAAACAACATTTGTATTTACTTAAATGACTTTAAGCTAAACTACTATGCATTTTTCCAATGGGTTTTCAAAATGCTGAACTAAGCACACTCTTTGACTTTTCATTCTATGTAAGAGGACTACCAAAGGCAAGAAATACGAGAAAATTACTATAAAATTCATAAATTTATTTTATTCGTGTCAAATAAGTCATAAACATTTTTATTTTGCTACTTTAGCCATAAATCTTTCAATAATTTATCGATGTGATCCATCCAGCTTATTTTAGTTGAAAATTGCGAACATAAATGTCAATAGTCCTACATGAGACAATAGACACTAATATAAAAAAATAATAATCTTTTGAATTTTTTATGTTTTCTTCTTCTTCTTTTTTCTTTTGTTAGGGGCCAATATTGGGACGCTGACCACTAGCCAAGGCTTAGCGACCCCATTGGCCATTGGGCGAGGCTTTTCAAGCTCTTGTCAACCACTAGTGAGGGTCACGGCCCTCACTTAAGAGCTAGGCAAGAGTTGCAAGTTCTCACCAACCACAGCAAGGGTCACAGCCCTCGAGGGATCACGACCCTCTCCAATGGCTTAACAACGAGCCCTCACGTAGTGGCTAGTGAGGGTCATTGTGCCTTGACAGGTGCCTGATGGGCCCCCACAGGCTCTTGACAATAAAAAAAGGAAAAAAAAAAAAAAAGAGCATTGGTCATGCCTTATAGAATGGTTGGCTTTCACATCATCTGTTCCCAACTTAAATTAGCCTAATGAACTACATTGGCAAATTATCAAGGTTTAAGACTAAATGGGCCAAATTGAAATATTAACGATTGAATTGGCACAAATACAATAAATTTATAACTTTTTTTTGTAATTTTCTCTTGAAAACGACAATGGAATAGCATTGCCTTTCTCTTTATTTTTATTTTTGTTTTTGTTTAAGACCACTATGACATTTTGACACATATTTTCTTTTTTTCTTTTTTTTTTTTTTTTTTTGGCGAAGTGGTTCCCTGGTACTAGAGCAAAATATAATTTCTAGGCTGGCATCGATGGATCCGATAGGGGACATGTTGTTTGATCTAGCTCACTAAATTAGATTCAAAATAGTAGTAATTTCATATTTAGATGCCGATCCTTGTCGCGCACTCTCACCAGCTTGCATTTAGATTCATAAATTTATTTGGATATTATTTCTCGCACAGTACATCAGATGCATAAGCACATAGAATATTTCTCAACACTGTTTTTTTAATAATACAAAGGGAATACATATATTTATTGCAGCAATAATAACAACAGTGGCACCACGCGTAACATTCGACCAGATTGCTGAGATAGTGAACAATGGCAGCACCAGTGAGTTGTCTCTCTTTTAATGCTATATGTTTAGATGGACATGTGTGTATATAATGTATATTGATGATCATGTATACTGAGAAATTATTCAGCCACGTGACCTTTGAGCAAGTCGTTACATGTATAGGCTGACCTTTAGCCTGAGACTAAAGCGTCAAACTATAATTGAGGAGTCTACTAAGGAGTTTAAAAATATTTGACTCGGGACCTTCTTTATGTGAAATCACTAAGAGAATCTTGAGGGTTTCACTACCCACAATTTTAAAAACTCAAATCGTTAGATCAATACATGGTTAAATATATATAAATACTTCAACTTGGTCCATGGAAAATGTTTGTCATCGAATTTTACATAACATAAGTGAAATTTAGACTTTCAAGAGTAACTTGCTTTGGCTTGGCACATTTCTTGTAACAAGATCGTATGGTCCTGGAATATTAGTGGGTGTCGGGGCTTATAATGTGCTGTCTCTTTTTTGTGAAGATCTCAAGGAAACACCATGATGGTAATTTTTCTCTGCGTCGTTATGAAAATTTATAAATATGTTGTAGATATATTATTGATGCGCTTCCGAACTAACTTAAAATTTTGGGAAGAACGATTTGTCCAACATGTTATCAGAATACGTCAGTAGCTTCTACCATCCGCTACTTAAGTCATGCAATGGCACCCACAAAGTTTCTTTCTTTCATATAAAATTTAGTATTCTCATTCATGACCTCCACAATGTGTGCATATACATAGGTTGCTTGACAGGTTCATTTCTGTACTTCTTCTTGTTCCCGGTGATATGCCATTGGAACATCGGAATCCGGTACAGAACGAGGCTCCGGAACGCATTTCAGATAGCACAGACACCACTCACTGACCGAGTCGCCCACACTCTGTGCCCACTTTGCTCACTTTGCCAGGAGTTCCGGGAGCTTAACGACCGCTGCCTAGACCCTTTTAAAGGCTAGTATCGAAACTTCCATTTTCCCTTATATTTCAGCCCAAAAACAAAGATAAGGAGAAGTTTTCTCTGTCCATATGAACTAAGGAAAAAGAAAGTCCTTAGGTCGTTAAAAAGGATCGAACGATGACTTTTCGTGTTTTTGTGCGTGGTGTTCAAGCAGGTTACCAAGGCGTGATCGCAGGTATTCTACATGAGCAGAGACAACAACGAGGGGAAATCATCCCTCCCACAAGCCAAGCGATGACAAGATGATCTGACAGGGAGAGAGAGAGGGAGAGAGAGGGAGAGAGGGAGAGAGGCAGGGAGGAAGGCTTGTGTTGAGCTTCTTCTTGAATAACTCGCATATAAATGACTGAGATGTGTAATCCCCAAATACTTTAAGATGATCGCTTTTACGTAATTTGCCAAATTTGCCAAGCGATATTTGTGCCTGCTGATGTAATGCATGTACCTTGAATATGTTCTTTAACATGAACAAGGTTGGTGTGAGGCTAACATAGTTGGACTTTGAAGCTGATCCAGTTGGTTTCACCTAAAATTAACTTGATCCAAGGCTTCTTCTAACATTCATAATGCATATTCTTCATGAATCGAAATTGTCTTTTACTATGTAGCTTGGATGTCCATTGAGAGTCGTGAGAAGATTCCGAAGATGTTTCCCCAAGATTGAGACGACTCCCGTAAATTAGATGCAATTCTCATCCATCTCAACCTCTAAGTAAGGATGATGACCTGACATGTGCTGACGTGATATGATGTAAAGATACCATGGATGTATGGTATGTGAGTATAAGATTTGAAAAGATGCGCTGTCCACTTTTGTGCCTCTTGTTTGTACATCATAACCCGTGGAAATGTACCAGTTGGGTTACAAATCCTCCTACTTTTCTTGAGGGCTGCCAACTATAACCCAAGGGGAAAGGTTATGGAATTTACTTGTAGGGCTAAGGAGTTTCGGTCGAGCTGCTTCTGAACTCTCTGTGATGCAAGTCTATGCCGACTTCGCAGACACGATCATAGACCGAAGCAAGCGAATGTTTATATCAAAAATAATTAGCAGATACTATGTGCAGTCGCCTGTCATTTTTCCCCTGCTCTCTTGGAAGAGACAGTAGAGCAAGATGAGGGAAACTTCGCGATACTAATTGCGGAAGACAGACGAAATCAGTGTGAAGAAGAGACTATTATCCATAGCTTGTGAACCACAATCCAACACACTTTCAAAGTTGAATAAAAATGTGCACCAGAGCTTTTGGTGGGAAGGCGATAGAGAATGTATCACAAGCTCACAAGCTTCTTATGGTATAAAATTTGGTCCTCCTTCACTGAAATGAAAAGGGTGGCGAAAGTAACAGCCTGAAATACCAATATGACGTCAAACCTAAAATAGAGATAAAAGAATAGGAAAGACAAACGGGTGCGGTATGGGGTCTCAAAATCTCATTAAACTGTATTTCCGACAAACCCCAGCAATCTACAACAGACCAATCCTTTCTAAAGAGATTATTTACACCACTATACCATTAGCTCCCTCAGCACCCCCCTCAACCACAATGCTTTATTGATCAGCTTACCACAAAATGATTGCCACTATTTTCTTCATTAACGTATATGGGAAGCTTATCGTCCCAGCCTTCACAGGCCAAAAAAATTTTCAATCCCTTGGACAGGACAAGGAATTTATCATGAGTCCCGGTAAATCGGCTGTGCCATCCACTTGAGGTGCAAATTCAGTTTACCAGATTTGGCTCCGTCCACAGGGAAGCTATCTTTGTATTCCCCTTCCAATATGACTCGAGTCAGCGTAAATATGCATTTTCCCATGTAATCCTACACGATTGATAAGAAGACAAAATGGTAAATGCCTCGAACAGTGCACCCAAAGAACGAAGACCAAAATTTTCTCTGACAAAGCTATTATGTTGTGATAAACATCACTACAACTACAATGCATGTCATAGTCCCAGAACAAGCCAGTTGGCGAATTCACATCACTTTCCAAGTAGAAGAATGCAACAGGAAAACAACCAGATATGAATCAATTTTCAACGATAGTACAAAGTCCACCAAATATAGGGTATCCATGTATGGGCAAGAATCTACCAACCAAAGCACGCAAAAACAAGAAAACATGACTCAGCTCCCTTCATAGTAGAATTCTTTGAGAATATTAAAGGCGTGGAAATGGAGTGATTTCCCATGTATAAGTAGACAAGGGGAACGGATACCCATTCTTCTTTAAGCACCCTATAATGGAAGGTCTCAATTACTGGTGCAGGTTTGGGATAACAGGCACCAACGATGAAACAAACTGGAATCTATAGTTTTTTGTTTAACAGTGAAGCAAATGATGATATGTAGGTATCAATTCGTAAGTCTCCATTCACCTCTGTCTACCCTATGGGCCATTATTAAACATAATTTTGAAATTAAGAGGCCAAAAACTAGAATTCTCCACTATCCAATCTATGTGAAGTACTTCCTCCTGGTCGAACTTACCCAAATATAATCTGGAAATTTAAAATAAATGACAACACAAAGACTAGAGAATCCAAAGCTTTGACCAAATAAAGGGCATGTAAAAGCTGGTCCTTAGAACAGGCGATTCTCCTTCTCTGGTTGTTATTCCAAAACAAAAAATTGCCCTAATTTGATCCTTATAATAAAAAAGAAAACAATAAAAGAGAGCAATGTTACCTTCCCAAATGTGTCGTGATCCCAGATTTCAATAATCAGCATATCATGTAAGCCATCTTCTACAACAAAGTCAAATGTTTGATTCCAAACAGGGTTTAAACTGTCATTCACAACCTGAAAAACAAAGAGTCCTTGTTAGAAGCTTGGAAATAATAGAAAGCAAAACAAGACAATCTCTTATGTCCGAAATTACCCTATTGGCATGGATTTTCTAAATTGATGAAGGTCATACTGTTTATTAGTATTTATATGGCAGAACACGAAGATTAAAGCATAAATTCTTCATAGAACCAGTCTTAGCTATTCATTAAAAGAATAAGGTATGCCATATACAAGTAGAAAAGTTGATGGATTTTTTAAGCGATGATGCAAAGATATTTATTGAAGGTTAAAAGCAAACAGGAAATTTTTACAATCAAAGACATGCACAACAAAAACTGACCCTGGTTTTATTTCTCAATCCGGATTTTTTCATGCTCACTACGACATATGGATCTGCTTTGCCCATCAGATCTGAGGGTGGTAAATCTTCGGCGGATATCACAGTGACAGAAAGTACTCCTCTGACAATTACATCCCTCTTTTTCGGCATATTTCCATTTCCATTTTCAGTAACTTCAAGACCATTCGCTCCACCTTTTAGAACCCTCTCCAAAGAGGTCATTGAAAAATCACGCTGGAATGGATTGGTAAAACCATTCTCCATCCCGTTGGGACAGTACAGCAACTCCAAATGCACCTAGGTTTTGAGCATAACAGAAGGGATAAATAATTCATTTCTGCAAGAAATATGTTTAACCCATGATACAGGAAAGAGAAAAGTCATGATGGCAATACACAAAAGTTAGTTCTAATGAAATGGATAGCACTTCCCACATATAGCATCGCATTGATTTTTTAGCCAGTGGAATTTGCTATTTCTTCAACATTCAGAAAATTGCTCGAGAGATGGGCATTTATACAAGTTTTCTAGCACTACGAAATTCAGAAGACAGCCAGGCCAATTTGAGAAACGATGATGAAGAAACCAATAAGTGTGCCAGGCAGCCAAAATGTATGCAATTCTACTAGGGGTCTGGAGATACAGAGAAAGTTCCTTTATTTGCACCGTACCATTTTCGCCTTTTATTATGGTTCGGATGGTAGAAAAGGCAGAAGGAACAAAAAATAGACAGGGGTCTATAAAGGTCGAAGAGTAGAGTAAAGAAAAAAGAAAGGACTATGAAACATTTAACAAAAAACCCGTATTCTCACCTCCCCCCTGTATTTATTATCTCTTTGGATTTCCAAGTCTTTGACCAGCTTCAACCACACATCCTTCACTTTACCTGGTTCAAGGTCCTTTAGCTGTACTTGAGCACACCCAATCAACTCAGCCGCCTGTAATCCCTCATCATCATATATTTTAACCACCAAGTGCTGAGTAGATGCATCCTCGATAATAAATTCGAAGTGTTCATTCCAGACTGGATTCAAGTCATTGTTCTGAAAAAATAGTTCTTCCACTGTTAGTTTCAAAAATTAAAGAGTTTAAGGACCAAGCAACTGCTAAGGAACTCACAATTGTTTTGCTCTTTTTCATTCTATCACGAAGAGGCCTGACATACACCACAGCATAAGGATCTGATTTCCCAACGAGGTCCTTGTTTGTTAACTCCTTTGCTTGGACAAGTTTCACTTCCAACATTCCAACAGGCTTTAACTCTAGGTCACTGAACAAGAAAAGGTATTAACCCTCCTAGCATAAGGACAAAACATCGAGATTTTGCAAGCTCGTTTCCAAAGAACCAATATACTATTAACATGAGGTTAAAATTACAATAACAGCTATACTACACAAGTTGTAATCCAGCATTACTCTTGATCAAATTACTTTCAAGCACTATCTTCTCCAAGATTGCATGTGCAAGCTCCATACAAGAAGATACTATTTGAACTAGAAATGGTTCGATCCACATCTGCGATATCATAGTTAGGACTTTCCCACATTAGGCCTAAATATTTTGATGTTGATCCTAGAATATATTCTTCATTTTTCCTTCTTTTTCCATCTTTCATTGAAGCTAAAGAAGAATGAGGCAGCTCAGATCCAATCACTAATAGCTTGTAAGGATGTCCCAACTGCTATTCTAACCATTCCTCTCATAAGGAGATTATTCTGTTACCTGCTATTTGAATGCATTTCTACCTACACTAAATCCACTTCATATCTTGACAAGTCCTCATGAGGTTCATCATTCTAATGAAGAAAAATGAGTCAATGAACCAAACTTGTAGTTCAGTAAATTTCTCCTATGTCTCAATTTGCTTCACATTTACTGGGATTTCCCATATTCACCTCTTTCTTAATCTGGTCCATGATGCATCATAACAGGTGGTTAATGACCCCATTTTTCCTCATACTAACTTGCACACAGCACTTCTCTCCAACATGAAAGCGAAATAAACACGAAGTGCTGGCAGCAGAGAATATGTCTAATCAGATAGATGTTCAGCTGTTCTTGTCCGTGTGTTTACATACCTATAATCCCCAGGCAGTATAGGAATAACCTTCCTAACAGGCCATGTAATTGAATCTTCAACAGCATCACGTATTGTGTCCTGGGATAACATCATCAGTCATAACTCTACCAATCCCAATGGCACAGGAGGTACTTATCGAAGAGAAAGGAGACAATTTGGCTCACCTCAATTGCAGAGGAGATTCCTGGAATTGCAGACATGTCTCCACCCACGACTTTTAAGGTTAAATCCAGCTTTTTCTGCAATTTGAGGATTAGAATGAGTGGGATCATGCATATTACCCTTTATAAGGGAAAATGTCCAGCATGTGAGTGGCACAGTTAAATTTGCGCTTGCATATGAGAGGGGAGAGAGAGAGAGAGAGAGAGAGAGAGAGATTTACTAGTAGCAGGAAGTTGTATAACTAACTGGCACATCCAGGGCAGTATTCAATAGAATATGCCTGACCATTATCAAAAGAAAACAAAACATAGCAAAAGGTCCAGATGAACTAGATTATAGACTGGACTAGATTATCATTGGCCAGGAAAAAAGAAGAAGAAGCGGTTGTCCTACTGGACAATGAAAACTAGATTATCTTGGTCTGGCAAAATACATCTCAACCAATTTAATCTCAACTCTACAGATGGATAGGTGAAGTTTTAAAAGATCCGTGAACTAGCAATCATCCTACCATCAGCAGAAACAAGGATAAAAGGGAAGATGCTGTACCTTTTGTCTGAGAGAAAAACATACAGCTCCAAAGCAAGGAAACTCATCCACAAGCGGCTTAAAGATCAACCTGAAAACCCCAGTAAATCCAATGTTCTTTACCTACTCAAAAGAAAAAAATTGATTATTTTCTAAAACACTCAAATCACGAATCTCAATCTCCCAAACTAAAAGACAATATGCAACTTCTTGACATTCATAAATCATGTCATATTTAATGTGATGAGAAAAGAAGTCAAAATCATTAACCAAATTTTACATCAAAACATTTGTATAACCATTTGTAATAGTAAGTAGCAACTTGTTATGAGTTGCCTATTTTCTTGCAATTGTTAAATGCAGATGTAGCACTTTAAATGGAAATTTCTAAGGAAACGGACCTAAAGGGTAAGCCTTGCAATTACGTAGGATGGTAGGGATGTCACCAATATGTTTGATCAGCAAAAAATATAACAAGCAATCCTCTTGAAAAAACAGCTTTCAGCAAGCACATGAAAATTACCTGCACAGGCAGTGCTACTCCAAGTCTAGTGTTTATATCCAGTATAATGCTTGGATTTCCATCCCAATTCATCTCCAATTCCATAGTCACACCATCGCCCCCATCTTCAATAATTGAAACACCTGGAAGCAGCATCCATGATCAGATATGGCATCTGCAACTCTTACCAACAGATTCAAAATAATATTTCACTCTCTATGTTCCACGCATCACCCCTGTTCTTTATCTTATGTCCTTATTGACATAAACCATAAAAGCAGCCCCCTTTCTACTGGAGAAAAAGTAGCGGCAGGGATGAGATGGTATTCTCCATCCCTTTTATGAATAGCATCACCAGCAAGCTGAGTGATATCCCCATCATTGCAGAAGCCAATGTAGATGTAAGTGAAAATAACAAAAGCCAAGCATTGAAAATGATGTAGCACTCGTGTCAAACAGACATCTTTCTCTATTTAATCATCAGGCCTCATAATCAAATGCATGTAAAATTATGGTCCAACTCCGAGACTGTCCAAAATAATGTTGTTGCTGAGTAATCAAGAAAGATTTATGTAACTCTTGATTCAGGTGTTTTCGGATGACTAAGACAAAGTTAAGCATCATGTTTTCGGAATAAAGTCATAGGACGGCAAGGTCCAAATTTGTAAATACCCAGCAACTGGCTTCTGGAAGACGAATGCATTCATTGCAAATAAGACTAATTCTTGCTTCATCGCATGCCATCTTAAAGGTAAATAGGTCACACCGATTGGATAAGGCACAACAAAAAACAGAGTATGCAACACCAAGTTCTAAAGAGAAAGTCGGATCAACCCACCTGTAAACTGTGGAGCCACAGTACCCAGAGTAAACTTGGAGAACTTGATGGACGATAATATTACAGGCGTGTATTGCTCCAAAATGGGCTCAACATTAGCCTTAATCAGCTCAGATGCCGCCTGCAACAGCAGAACCCACCACCTCATGAGAAACAAACTGTTGCCCAGAAATTATACATCTCAAGGGAATAAACAGCGAGACCCAGAAATGCTACCTCATTAACATAAGGCCAGATCTTGGTCAGAAGAGAATTGAGCCAGTCCAACTGTAGAAGCACGAATTGATCGAATCAGTAAACCTAACTCAAGCAAACCATCGACCATAGGAGCTAAATGTAGGAAAAGTAAAGAGAGATATAAACTCAACTTCTGCCTCTGAGAGAAGACGACCCACGGAGGGTAAAATTCAGCTGGCAAGATCTTCCTCGTATCCTCCACTGTCAACCTGGAGAAAGCCGCAACGGCAGCCGCCTGATGAAAAAAAAAAAAACCAAGAAACGCACAAACCCACTTCAAAAATCAGAAGAAATACGCAAAGAAATCAACAGCACTCCAGATCAGTAAAGAAACCGCGACTACTGACAAGCTGAGAGCGCCGCCTGGATCGGGCATTCTCCGACTTCACGAACCCGATGACGAGAGCGAGCCCGAGAGTGATCCCGAGCACGAGCCCGAGGACGAAACCCATCAACCCAAATGCGCTAAACCAGCAAGACGCGACCTGCCCCTCTCAGATTCAGCCCTCCACACGTGAAAAGGCGGCTCCTTTCTCTTCCTCCTCGCTCTGCTGGGGCGACCCAAAAGGGTATGTCGCGAAAAAGTTCCACTTTGGGGATCAAGATGGATGCTGTCCGGGCAAATCTGCATTAAACACGTGATCAACCGGGAAGATTTGCAGGAGCCTAAGCTGGGGGGCGGGGGGGGGGGAGGGGTTTAAGCTTTCAAATTCAAGACTCCTTTCGGGTCCTTTGGTGGGGCGTTGAAATCAAGGAGATGGGGATGGGGATGGGATGGTGCGGGACGGGGACACCGTTGAGAGGTCCAAGTGGAAAGCGCCAGCAACGCGGTCTCTCCTACTCCTTACCGACATCGAAGTAATCATGGTTGACCCGTCGCTCGATGACTTCCTTTCCTTTCCTTTCCTTTCCCCGTATCGAAACCGCAGCCAGGTCGGCAGGGCAACAGTGTCGGAACCGAGGTGGTGACCGTTGGATAAACGTGGGACCGACGTGTGGGCCCCGGGGTCTACCGACAGCTGGGATTTCGCTTGCCGGGTCCAGGTGAGATTTCTCTCGCGCGTGCGCGGCCCCAGCGCGTGGAAATCTAGGGAAGCCTTGCCTTTTTCTTTTTTTTTTTTGGTTTGGTCGTGGGGAAGCCTTGCCGTAAAAGAACAGATTTTGTGGTTGGAGTTGTTCTGGGATTTCAAAGTTATCTTCAGTTGAAGCAAAAGATGGGCAACGAAGGGCGTTTACCGACATGGAAAGTTCAAAATCGAGATCATTATTACCTTTATAACATCATACATTGATCGACGGTAGATTTTTTTTAAGATTTCATTCGTTTCATAAAAAATATAATATTTTTAAAAGATATTTTTCGAAAAATCATGTTTTAAGAAAATTACAATATTTTCGATATTCAAATCAAAGCTGAAAATGAGTTAGAAAATATTTTCCACCACCATTTAATGTCTAATTCAATTTTCTAGAAAAAATTATCAAAAATTTTGGATTTATTAATTAATTTTTTATTTATTTTTCTTTTCTTTTCCTTTTCTTTCTATCTTTCTTCTTCCAAACTATTTATAAAAAAAAAAATGGTGTTTGATCAAAGAAAATGTTTGGTCTGAAGGTGAAAGAAATATGAAGAAAGAGAAAAACATTTTTCTTACTTTTGAATGTATTTTCCATTGGTGAAAAATGTTTTCCTTAATAAATTTATTTTCCGTAAGCTAAACGTCGAAAAATCTGGAAACAATTTCTTGAAGTTATTTTCCATAAAACAAATACAGTTGGACTCCATTTGTTTTGCAAAAGACAGATGATTCAAAAAACATTTTTCATAAAAATAATCGTTTATATTACTTGAAATAATCAATCACTTAAAAGTGTTTTATTATCGATAACAATTTGTCTAAATATTTTCGTGAATAATAGATTTTTTTCATTCGTTCATTTTCATAAGCGATAAAGCAGTTATTTTTTGGAATATATTTTTCAAATCATTCATTTTTCGCGAAACAAAACAACCCTAAGTTTCGATTGTTGTGTGATTTAATTTTCTAACTTCTACCTTTTTCAATTACGTTATTTAGCTTTCTAGATTTATGTGGTTTGATTCTTCCCGCAATCAAGTCATCTAACTTTCTCAATTCTTACAATCCTATCCTTCCCTCAACTACTCAAACTAAATTCTCATATTAATTAATAATGCGGCACTACTTATTTAACAAAAAATGAGGCGTGATACTAACTAGAACCAAATGAGCAGAAAACATACGAGAAAAAAAGAAATATGAAATTCTAATAGTATTAAGTATAATGAGTAAACAAAGCATTTTATTGGATAAATCAAGAGAATCAAAGGATTTAAAGCTACATTTAGTAGTCAAGATAAAATTCAAAATATAATAAGATATATCATATCCTGCATTTAGTGCCTACTTAAGACAAAATAAAGCAACCAACCAAAAGAGAGAGAGAGAGAGAAGAGAAGAGAGAGAGAGAGAGAGAGAGAGAGAGAGAGATATAAATATATATATAGGATAAAGCCAGATGTAATAGTGATATAGTCCGAATAAAATTATATTATAGGGGGTGGGATAAAGGTAAATATAATTTTTACTATCTATAATAAGAGTTATTTTTCTCAAATAACAAGTTTCTTAATTCAAAATTCAAAATTATATTTCAATATAAATAATATTTGAATTCTAGTGCAAGAATGTGTCGTTATATTAATAATGTACACGATATGATGTGAATATATCTGAATTTAAATCCGCAGTTCACTAACGGTGGATAGAATTTACAAATCCAAGGATTTCATATCCAGTCCAATCTAGTATTATCTTATTTGGAAATCCAAACAACTAAATGCAACCTCAATATACAAAATAGAATTAGATTAATACTGAGAAAAACCCAAAATTAGTACATATGTTAGTTTTCATTAAATTTTGTCATCAAATTACTAAGTTGACATGTGACGATTAACGGACATACTGATTTGAGATTTTACAATCCACTTACTATATCCGCTCCTAGTCATCCCACCGACTCCGGATATCTCAGTCACTTCCTCAGTAGCTGGGGCTTGACTATGAGCTGTAGTCTTTTTTATGACTTCTTTCTAGTCTTCTTTTGACTTGACTGCTTTTTTTTGATCCTTTTAAGGTATAAAGTTCCAGGGAGTTCTTTTGGGAGCATAAGGTGAGGACGCTAGTTTAGGCTCCACTTGACTTCCATTAGACTGGATTAACAGAGGCTTTGGTGTTCCCGAATAGACATGGATTTAACCTTTCTTTTCTATAATGAACACTTTCAGAGAATCCAAGTTTTCTTTTCTTGTAGTACGAGTGGAGAGGAAAAGACTGACTAGGGATACCTAGGCTAAGGAAAGTTTCAAGGCATTTCTTCGGATGAGGATAGGAAACCTTTCAAAGGTCACTTGGAAGCTTTCAGTGTTCAATTCAAGTTGGAAAATTCCAAGAATTCACTTAGCTCCTGAATAAGCTTCTTTCTCTTATTATAATAATTAATATTCATTTTTTAAAAAAGAAGAATCCTATTCTATTCAAAGGGAGGAATCTCCTTGGTCTTCTTTTCCGATTAGGTAAAGAAAAGCTTGTTCGAATCGAACAGTGTTCATAAAAGAAAGGACAGTCATTTCACAGCAAAGGCTGTTACAGATAGCTAGATTGCTTCTTTGACAAGCCAGATGGGTGATTCTACCTCAAAAGATAAAAAAAACAAGTTAGGCTCGAAAAGAAAGTAAGAATCCTACCTCTTGGATGGATCGTCAAGCTGACTGCTATATCATGGATCCCCTTGGGAGGGAAGGATCGACAAGCGCACTTGCCTATAGGAGATTAGACTATCCATTGTCTGCTAGATAGAATTCCCTTGCATCGGAAGATGCCCTCTTATCCGATTACGTTAAATATTCTAAAGTAGAATTACGCTCTTTAGCAATTCATGCTAACTTAGTGCAAGATGGATAAATTCATTGATAGGGGCATCTTTCTATGTTCAAGTTATCCCAATAGTCAAGATATCGGTAACGAAGGCTTGCTATTGAGCGACGGAGATGCTTTCGAAAGTACTTCCGATCGCTTCGCTACGCCGCCGCTTGAAGAGGTTGAGGATAAGAGCTAGCTAAAGCCCTAGCTTCTTAGCACCCCAAATTGTATACAAGATAGACAGACGAGCTCATGATACCGACCTCTTCTCCTAACCCTCGGCTCACCGTGAACTGGTTTTCACTCCCTTTAGAAAAAGCGGAAGACTAAGACGAATCAGCCTTTCGGATAGTACGTGGGGTCTTCTACTTAGAATACGATAAGGATACCAGCAAAGGTGCAATAGGCTAGGTCTGGGATCGATCCCATCTAGCAAAGAAAGCAGTCACGCCAGAAAGAAGAAAGTCAAGCTTTCAAGCTGCCCTTATTCCATTCCTTCAACATCTGCAGAGCTAACCCCTGAAGTGATGTGACTGCAGGCCCAACGTAATATATATGTCAGTTTATGATTTTTTTTGTGGTATTAATCCTATTTAACGAAAACATACATAAAGAAATTTATCACAAATATTTCAGCTTGAGGTTTTCTATGAAAAAATAATTTTTTTTGTAAATTTGTCACAACATCAGTTTGGAATTTTTCGTAATATTAAAGCAATAAAATTTAAAGAATCAAATTGCACAAAAAAAAATCCAAAAATTACATCTTAATTGAATATAGAAAAGATGAAAATCAAATTTTTTGTGCGGAAAAACCAGTGGGGACCAATCGCTAACATGGCTCCACGTTTTGTTTCTTGATTGGATGGAGTACACACTGACACGAGGGGGCTGGCTCACCCAATATTTCTCTTGCTCATAGAGGACGCACGATAGAGATCCGAAATTAGGAAGAACATAAGGGAAAGTGGATATAGGACCCCCAAAAAAAAGCAAATGAAGAAAAGTGACTTGACACAAAAAAGGCGACACCTTTATAGAACAGTGGAAATGTGGGATAACTAATGTAGTTAGAATTCAGCGTTAAATAGTGTTTTGGCAAAAACAAAGGGCGGGCTCATGGGAAAACACTAAACAGTAATTCTTTTTGTCATTTTTCGAAATTAATTAACGTGCAACACGCGACTTTTTTTTATATTTTTTTGGTCTAATGCAACACAAGACTTGACTTACCAAATATAATTTGGATTGCATTGGACTGGGTCCGTACTTGATTGGATTTCTTCAAGCAATTAAACCTTTCTTCTTTAGACGCAACAGAGGAACGGAGCAAAATAAAGCTAGGCTTGATTGGGGATGAATATAATGCTTTGAGAAAGGACAGATGGCGAGCATTAGTCGGAATCAAATCCACAAATCAACGACTGCACCCACGCCAACAGCCGCAGGTTTTGGATACGTGGCAACCTGAATTGCGGTACTTGGAGTACCCCGTTCCCAATCTAGATTAGATCCGCTTTTTCTTCAAAACTCTAAATCGGACGATCCGAATAAATTTCACGTCGCAATCCTAGGTTGGCAAAGCTCTATTCTTTATTTTTCTTTTCTTTCTTTCCTTTTCATCTTCTTCTTTGGCAGCGGCCGACGATCGGCGACCGACCACGACGGCATCCAACAACCGGCCACGGCAGCGTCCGACAACTGGCCACGGCCAGCAAGGCTCTGCCTAGCCCAATCTGGCAAAGCCTCGCCCGAGCTCACCAAAGGTTCGCCGGGCTCTGACGAGCCGCGAGTTCAATCGAGATCGACTAAGCCTCGAGCTCGCCGAATCTAGCCATCGGGTCTTAGTCGGCCACCGAGCAGCCGGCCATTGTCAGGCAAGAAGGAGGCAGCGGCGGCAGAAGGAGGAGGAAGAAGGAGGAGGAAGGAGGCTGCGGTGGAGGAAGGAGGAAGGAAAAGAAAAAAAAAAGAAAAAGAAAGGAAAAATAATAAATAATAAAATTTTTGATTTTTAAAAATACAAATAATTAAAAATTCATTTTTAAAAAATGTAAAAAATAAAACTAATTTTTTGGTTAATAAATGACTTTATTTTTCGATGTTCGGCCGAAATCTAAAATTTAAGTGAAAAATATTTTCCACCGTTCGTTAGCTCATTTAATTGTTTGGGAAAAATTATCAAAAATTAAATTTTAATATTTTTAATTGACCAAAAAATTAATTTTATTTTCTTTATATTTTTTAAAATGAATTTTTAATTATTTATATCTCTAAAAAATCGAAATTTTTATTCTTTTTTCTTTTTCTTTTTTTTCCTCCCTCCTTCCTCCTCCTTCTTCCTCCTCCTTCCACTCTTTCCGCCCCTTCCCGCTCGACAATGGCTAGCCGCCGACAAGCCGACCAAGACTTGGTGGCCAGATCCGGCGAGCTCGCGGCGAGTGGGCGAGGCCCAAGCCCCACCTAGCTCACCGGATCTGGCAAGCCGCGAGCTTTGCCCAGGCCAGCGAGGTCGGTGAGGTCGCCAGCCACCGCCAAAGGAAAAGATGAAAAGGAAAGAAAGAAAAGAAAAGAAATCAAAAACTCAATTTAAAAAAAAAAGACAAAAAGAAAAAGAAAGCATAAAAATAAAACAAAAATGTATTGATAAAAAGAAGTAAGAGGAAATAAGTCACGGAAAACATTTTCCTCACTTTAAAGGTTGTTTTTTTCAATAATGGAAAACATTTTCCTTGATTAGTTTATTTTTCGTGAAACGAACATCGGAAAATCTGGAAAATATTTTCCCAAAAGTTATTTTCTGCGAAACGAATGGACCCTAAGAGTAATCCTAAACTTTAGGACCGTTGAGCTAATACCAAACCGATTTGAACGAAAGCCATGCCGGAAGAAAAATGGAACAGCAAGATTGGAAAGATGACAGCGGATATGGTAAAAAACGCCAAATCTTTGGCAATAACTCATTAATCTCATATCAATCCGTTACTCCACCTAGCACCAATCACATTAGAAGTGTGATTAACAATATTATGAAAGGGATAAAGTCATATCTCTTGACATTTTAATGACAATGATTAAAACATTTCTATTTTTGTTGGGGCTGGTGTTAATGTTTAGAGACAAAGTGCTATCAATAATGAAAATATCTTTCACTAACTAGTTATTTTATTTTATTTATCAGAAAAATTAGATTCATGGCTCAAAAGGATACATGAGAAGTACACGGACTTTTATGATGAAGTGAATCGAAGCAAAGCAAAGGCTAGAATGCTACAAAACAAAACCAAATAATTATGGTCTAATTATTTCAAGCAATCATTTTAAAAAATGATATGTCATTTTTTGCAAAACAATTATTTCAAGTAAGATAAGTGATAATATTTAGGAAAATATTTTTCAATCCGATCATTTGTCATTTTTTGCGAAACTAACGAAATGAATTGATTAGTCCACAGAAGATGTTTTTGTTAATATAACATCACAATAATCAGATTTGAACATTACAACAAAAATTCAAGTCTTGTTCCTTCGAAAATTTACAAAAAGTAATATCCTCTTTCAAAATTCAAGTATTGTGATACAAGGAAAAGTATGATAAATGCTATCCAATATTCCATGATTATTCAATGGTCGATCAGGTACTTCTTGAAACATATCGTGAAAATTATTCAAAAAGTCTTAATTTTAATCCTTTCCATTTTGCCAATTTAGTAATAAATAGTTTCAAACAAAAGAACATCTCCGGTACAAAAAGTTGGGGCAAGAAGACACTTAAATACCATTTAAAAAAAAAAAATGGGACCACCTCTGGCGAACTCCATTAGAAATTCTACGTGACAATTTTTTATTAATTTTGCTTGCCCACGTGGCTTGCCAGAAAGTTGACTCAACAAAAAAATACAAAATGACGTCGTTTTACATTTGTCTCGCCAGAAAATCATCCTGTTAATATTTTGACCAGATTTGCTCACCGTTAGCACTTCACCAATTTATTTTCTCCGGTTTTAGCATTTAAGTGTCATTTTCTAACTTTTAGCACTTAAGTATCCACATGCCAAATTTTGACACTCAAGATGTCATTCTCTCAATAGTTTCGTACTTCGTCAATTGAGTCCATTTGATCAATTAATTAATTTTGGTTGAAAACCACTGATATGGATGTCGGGCGTCCTACTTGGCACAATGGTGCTGAAGTAGATAATTTTTAATAAAATTTTAACATTTTTTAATAATATCATACATTGATTGACTATAGAATTTTTTTAAGATTTCATTCATTTCATGAAAAATATGATATTTTTAAAAAATGTATTTCGGGAAGTCATGTTTTAAGAAAATTACAATATTTTTTATGTTCAAATAAAACCTAAAAATGAGTTAGAAAATATTTTCCACTATTTGATGTCTGATTTAATTTTCTAGGGAAAATTATCAAAAATTTTGGATTATTTATTTATTTTTCTTTTCTTTTCCTTTTCTTTCTATCTTTCTTCTTCCAAACTATTTAAAAAAAAAAAAAAAAAAAAAAAAAAAACAGTGTTTGATCAAAGAAAATGTTTGGTCTGAAGGTGAAAGAAACATGAAGAAAGCGAATGTATTTTTCATTGGTGAAAAATTTTTTCCTTAATAAATTTATTTTCCGTAAGCCAAACGTCGGAAAATCTGGAAACAATTTCTTGAAGTTATTTTCCATAAAACAAATACAGTTGGACTCCATTTGTTTTGCAAAAGATAGATGATTCAAAAACATTTTTCATAAAAATAATCGTTTATATTACTTGAAATAATCAATCACTTAAAAGTGTTTTATTATCGATAACAATTTGTCTAAATATTTTCGTGAATAATAGATTTTTTTCATTCGTTCATTTTCATAAGCGATAAAGCGGTTATTTTTTGGAATATATTTTTCAAATCATTCATTTTTCGCAAAACAAAACAACCCTAAGTTTCGATTGTTGTGTGATTTAATTTTCTAAATTCTACCTTTGTCAATTAAGTTATTTAGCTTTCTAGATTTATGTGGTTTGATTCTTCCCGCAATCAAGTCATCTAACTTTCTCAATTCTTACAATCCTATCCTTCCCTCAACTACTCAAACTAAATTCTCATATTAATTAATAACACGGCACTACTTATTTAACAGAAAATGAGGCATGATACTAACTAGAACCAAATGAGCAGAAAACATACGAGAAAAACAAGAAATATGAAATTCTAACAATATTAAGTACAATGAGTAAACAAAGCATTTAATTTGATAAATCAAGAGAATCAAAGGATTTAAGGCTACATTTAGCAGTCAAGATAAAATTCAAAATATGATAAAATATATCATATCTTGCATTTAGTGCCTACTTAAGATAAGATAATGCCAGATGTATGAGTGATATAGTACGGATAAAATTATCCTATATGAGGTGGAATAAAAGTATATAGGATTTCTATTTATAATAAGAGAGTTATTTTTCTCAAATAACAAGCTTCTTAAATTAATAAAATCAAAATAATATTTCAATATATATAATATTTGAATTCTAGTGCAAGAACTTTAAAATAACAAAAAAATTATTTTTAAAAATTATTCTTATTTTTATTTATATATTATTCATATATTCGAATTTAATTATATCTTATAATATAAATTCAATATATAGATATCAATATATATTTAAATTTATTACATATTTTTGTATTTTAGATATATTAGTACAGTTTACTATTTAATAAAACTTTATTAGAGAACTATGAAAGGGGAAAAAAGAAATAAAAAGAAAATTAACTAAAGAAAAATAGGATAAATAAATAAATAAGACAAATAAAAGTAAAGTAGGCACGTGTACTATGAGAATGTGCCGTTATATTAATAATGTACATGATATGATGTGAATATATATGAATTTAAATCCGCAATTTACTAACGGTGGATAGAATTTAAAGAAATCCAGGGATTTCTTATCCCGTCCAATCTAGTCTTATCTTATTTAGAAATCCAAACAATTAAACACAACCTAATTATACAAAATAAAATTAGCTTAATATCACGAAAAATCCAAAACTAGTATATATGTAATAAATTTACCATTTGTTTGTTTTCATTAAATTTTGTCATCAAATTACTAAGTTGAAATGTGACAGTTAATAGGTATACTAATTTGAGATTTTACAATCCACTTGCTATAGATATGTCGATTTATGATTTTTCGTGGTATTAATCTTATTTAACGAAAACAAACATAAAGAAATTTATCACAAATATTTCAGCTTGAGGTTTTCTATGAAAAATTAATTTTTGGTAAATTTGTCACAACATTAGTTTGGGATTTTTCGTAATATTAAAGCAATCAAATTTAAAGAATCAAATTGCACAAAAAAATTCAAAAATTATATCTTAACTGAATATAGAAAAGATGAAAATCAAAATTTTTGTGCGGAAAAACCAGCGGGGGGGGGGGGGGGGGCAATCGCTAACATGGCTCCACATTTTGTTTCTTGATTGGGTGGAGTACACACTGACACGAGGGGGCTAGCTCACCCAATATTTCTCTTGCTCATAGAGGACGCATGAGAGAGATCCGAAATTAGGAAGAAGATAAGGGAGAGTGAATATAGGACCCCCCCCCCCCAAAAAAAAAAAAAAAAAAAAAAACAAATGAAGAAAAGTGACTTGACACAAAAAAGGAGACACTTTTATAGAACAGGGGAAATGTGGGATAAACAATGTAGTTAGAATTCCGTGTTAAATAGTGTTTTGGCAAAAACAAAGGGTGGAAAAAGCGCGGCTCATAATCCCTCCCCTTTGGATCTCCCTTTACCACCCGCGGTGGTGGCGTCGTTGGTTGAGCAAGGGACCTCTCACGCAAAGGACCCGAGTTCGACTCCCAGCGTCGTCATGCTTTAAGTGCAAGCCGTGACTTACCCGGGGCACGTGGGTGGTGGTTCCCACGTGTCTCCCCAGGGTTTACTCTCCCCGCGAAGCGGCGTTCGAAGGTTCCCTGGGTTACAGCGCGGCTCATGGGAAAACACTAAACAGTAATTCTTTTTGTCATTTTTTGAAATTAATTAACGTGCAACACTCGACTTTTTTTTTTTAATATTTTTTTGGTCTAATGCAACACATGACTTGACTTACCAAATATAAAGCCCATATATATTCCAACAGTTAAAAGCTAAAGTTCTAGCAAACATAATTTGGATTGGGTTGGATTGGGTCTGTACTTGATTGGATTTCTTCAAGCAATTAAACCTTTCTACTTTAGACGCAACAGAGGAACGGAGCAAAATAAAGCTGGGCTTGATTGGGGATGAATACTGCTTTGAAAAAGGACAGGACGGCAAGCGGTAGTCGGAATCAAATCCGGCAAATCGATGGCTGCACCCACGCCAGCAGCAGGGTTCTGGATAAGTGATAACCTGACTTAGAGTGCCCAATTCGTGATCCGAATCAGATCCGCTTTTTCTTCGAAACTCTAAATCGGACGATTTGGATAAATTTCACCTTGCAATCCAACGTTGGTAGAGCTCTAAATTCTAAGAGTAATCCTAAACTTTAGGACTGTTGAGCTGATATCAAACCGATTTGAATGAAAGCCATGCCGGAAGAAAAATGGAACAGCAAGAATGGGAAGATGACAGCGGAAATGGGAGGAAACGCCAAATCTTTGGCAATAACTCATTAATCTCATATCAATCCATTACTCGACCTGCTAGCACCAATCACATTGGAAGTGTGATCAACAATATTATTAAAGGGATAAAGTCATATCTCTTGACATTTTAATGACAATGATTGAAACATTTCTATTTTTGTTGCGGCTGGTGTTAATGTTTAGAGACAAAGTGCTATCAATACTGAAAATATCTTTCACCTACTAATTATTTTATTTTTTTATCGGAAAAAATTAGATTCATGGCTCAAAAGGATACATGAGAAGTACACAGACTTTTATGGTAAAGCGAATCAAAGCAAAGCAAATGCTAGAATGCTGCAAAACAAAGCCAAATAATTATGGACTAATTATTTCAAGCAATCATTTAAAAAAATGACTTTCAAATAAGTCATTTTTTGCAAAACAATTATTTCAAGCAAGATAAGTGATAATACTTAGGAAAATATTTTTCAATCCAATCATTTGTCATTTTTTTCAAAACCAATGAAATGATTTGATTAGTCCATAGAAGATCTTTTTATTAATATAACACCACAATAATCAGATTCTAACATTACAATAGAAATTCAAGTCTAGTTCCTTTGAAAATTTACAAAAAGTAATATCCTCTTTCAAAATTAGAGTGTTATGATACAAGGAAAACTATGATAAATGCTATCCGATACTCCATGATTATCAATGGTTGATCAGGTACTTCTTGAAACATATCATGAAAATTATTCAAAAAGTCTTAATTTTATTCATTTCCATTTTGCCAATTTAGTAATAAATAGTTTCAAACAAAAGAACACCTCAAGTACCAAAAGTTGGCACAATGTGACACTTAAGTACCAAAAGTTAGGAAAGTAACACTTAAGTACCACTTTAAAAAAAAAAAATGGATATTTAAGTGTCATCTCCAGAAAACTCTGCCGAAAATTTTACGTGGCAATTTTTTATTAATTTTGCTTGCCTACATGGCTCACCGGAGATTTGACTCGGCAAAGAAATGCAAAAACAATGTCGTTTTAGCGTGGGTTTGAATTTTAATTTAAAAATTAATTAAGTTAAGTTTAAAGCCAAATTAAAAATATAAATATAAATAAATAAATAAGATAATGAACAACGGCTAATGGCTCAATCCTTGCCACTGCCGCCTCCCCGCCGTCATCGAGAAGGGCCAACGACAATGGAGAGAGGGTCGGTCGTGGTCACCAAGCCCTAGCAACAACCCTTCCAAGTGACGATGTAGAGGCGATGGTGGCGGGGACTAAGCCCTCAGCCATTGTTCACCATCTTTAAAAAAAAAAATGGTTTTAAATTTAATTTAATTAATCTTTATATTACTTATTTAGCTATGTTAGTATGCAAAACGACGTCATTTTGCATTGTCTCGCCAGCAAATTATCACGTCAGTATTTTGATTGGATTTTCTCAACGTTGGTACTTAATTAATCTATTTTGCTCCGATTTTGGCACTTAAGTGTCACTTCCCAACTTTTGGCACTTTAAGTGTCCCCCATGACAAGTTTTAGCACTCTAGGTATTCTTCTCTTAATAGTTTCATACTTTGCCAATTGAGTCCATCTGATCAATTAATCAATTTTGACCAAAAACCATTGATATGGATGCCAAGCATCCTACGTGGCATAGTTGGTGCTAAAATGGACAATTTTTAATAATATTTTAACATTTTTTGATTTTCTTTTTTCTTTGCTTTTTTTTTTTGTTCTTTTTTGTGTGGGTGACCCTCGCCGACCATAAAGGGCCTCACCCTCACCAGCAAGGCTGCGAAGCCCTCACCTAAGGCCATTGTAGCCGCACCTACCACGAGTGAGAGCACAAAGTTACTAGCCAAATCTAGTTGTCGCCTAAGGCCCACGCAACCCCACTAACCAAGGGTGAGACTAACTTCGCCCAGTCTGCGCAAGGCCTTCACAACCAGCAAGGTTTTTAGGATGCATGTATGAGTTATGTTAGAGAAGTCCCACATTGAAGAATTGGTATGATATTTATTATTTAATATATATCTTAGTTGGCTCATAATTAATTGATTTAAATTTTTGAGTGAAAGTGGGTCCAACTAAATATACTGAAGGGCTTGTACTTGAGCTCTCTTTTGGCAATCTTCTCTGGACGAAGGTGTTGGATTTCTGCTGCACGCTCCCAACATTAATATTAGAGCCCAAGTTAACAGCAATTACATGAGAAAGTTACAAGTTGTTGCGATTCCAACTTAGGCCTCATTTGTGAGGGAGAGATTATTGATGAGGGCTGATAATTAGTTTACAAGTGTGCCCCTTGGGTTTAACTTTTGGGGTGAGAGAGTAATGACCCTCACCAGCACAAAAAAGAACAAAAAAAAAAAAAGCAAAGGAAAAAAAGGGAAATAAAAATCATAAAATCATAAAATATTATAATACCATTAAAAATTATTGACATCGGTGTCGGTCACGCTACGTGAAAAATAATTGGATCCATGTCAGTGATTTCAAATAAAAATTGTTCGATCGAACTCAATTAGTAAAGTGTGAAAATATTTAAGATTCAATTGGAAAAATTAAAAAGTTTAGAATAAAATTAGTAATAATAAAATAGATTTAGAACTTTATCGGTAATTTTGATGAAATGTATGTAAAGGCACAGTACTTGCCGACAACCCACACACCCTTATTCTTTTGGCAGAGAGTGTGGACTCATGTTGCGAATGAGACCTCTCAAAGTTTTTTGTCAGTTTGTTGGGCTTATAGCTTGAGAAGGAACGGGCACTTTCCCTTCTTTGGTTTCCATGTAAAAAGTGCCCAAATCAACAAAAACCAAGGTTCCGAGTTTCCTCCATTCATACCACCTGAAGAAAGTTCCTCGCCCCATGTCCATATCAATGTCCCCACCAGCGTACAGCTAATAGAGACAGCATATTAACGTTTGGGAGTATACAAGTCGCCTTCTCAACCCGTGCTGCCAAGATAGCTCTTGTGTCGGCCTTCCATTACAAAATAGTTCAGCCCTTATCGACTGCAGCGGTCCTGTAGAGCTTTGAAAGGCCTCGTCCGGATCATCATGTACTATAATTGAATTTAAACCATCAAATTTGAGGAGACTCGGTACTACTCACACGACGACACTTGACTAATCTGACAATATATATTTAATAGATGTACTAGTCTCATGAAACGTTAGATCTCTAGCAACTTGTCTAGGAATTGTAGATGAAATAAGGTAAACATGCCAAGTTCATGAACCAGCCGCTCAACGTCTTGTGAATGGTTTGAAATTGCTCTTATGAGCTTCATTTTCCTTTAGTTCAGCCTGTGAATTATTGGGACATGATCTTAAAGTCAATGATGTGAATGCAAATTAAATAAGTAGCGCGCATGTGTTTTCATTGGATACCCAAACTTGGTGCAAAAAGAAATATTTTGCACATGGAGAATTCACTACAGTGGAAAAAACAACTCAATCATACATCTCTTCGGAAAATAAAACAAAATTGTTAAACAACCAGTCCTTTCTCCAACTACCTCAGTCTTTGTTATACTTATCACCGTCTTTGTCCTCGTCTGTCATCTCTAACTGACAATCATCCGAAATTTTTGCATTTTCCACACCTATCAATCATCATCCAAGGCCGGAAGACGCACTCTTCGAAAGAAAAGAAGAAAATGTCTATGAAGGCCAATGGGGAAGCTGATTTCCAGGCTCGACCTTTACTTTCCTCTGAAGTATCCCCCCTTGCACAGTCCACGTCCCAAGTAGCCGTTGTAGGAGCCGGCCTCTGCCCCCATTGAGAGTCTTGATTGTGAGTAGGCTTCCATTCCCTTCTCTTAAAAGATAGCGGGCGAAAAGTAGCCATTTTTTCGAGTTCTTTTGGCCAAAAGAAAAGTAGGTGGACAATAATGAGGGGACAAAAGTGGTTGATGCTGAATTTGGCAAAAGGGTTTTGAATGAAGGATCTTAGAGAATGTTTTCTTTAAAGCAAGACTGGAGGACTAATAGCACAGTCCAGATATTTCAGTATGTGTTCATGAAGTGGCTGCTGTGTTTCTTGATTGGTGGAATTGTTAGCCCTGCTGGGCTTTGCAATAATATCGCAGCAGAAAATGTCGTGGGCATTAAGTTCGTGGTCACTCCGAATATAAATAATATTTGAATTCTAACAAGAAATTTTAAAATAAAAAAAATAATTTTTATTTATATAAAATTTAATTTCTATCTTATAATATAAATTCAATATATAAATATAAAAACATATTTAAATTTATTACATATTTTAGTATTTTAGGTATATTAGTACAATTTATTATTTAATAAAATTTTATTAGAGAATGATGGAAGATGAAAAAAGAAATTAAAAGGAAAATAATTAAGAAAGATAGGAAAGATAAATAAAAAAGAAAAATAAAAATAAAGTAGGCATGTGTACTATGAGAATGTGTTGTTATATTAATAATGTACATGATATTATGTTAATATATTTGAAATTTAAATCCACAATTCACTAACGGTGGATAGAATTTACAGAATTCCAAGAATTTCTTATCTTATCCAATCTAGTCTTATCTTATTTAGAAATTCAAACAACTAAGCACAGTCTAATTATACAAAATAAAATTATTTTAATATCACGAAAAATCCAAAACTCGTATATATGTGATAAATTTGACATTCGTTAATTTCCATTAAATTTTGTCACCAAATTATTGAGTTGGCATGTGGTGATCAATGGGTATATCAATTTGGAATTATACATTCCTCTTGTTATAGATATATAGGTTTGTGATTTTTTGTGATATTAATCATATTTAACAAAAAAAACATAAGATAAATTTGTCACAAATATATCAATTTGAAATTTTTTTAATAAAAATATTAGTTTATAATAAATTTGTCATAACATCAATTTGAATTTTTGTAGGAGTAACCCAATAAAATTTAGAGAATCAAATTGCACAACAAAAACCCAAAAATTACATCTTAATTGAATATAGGAAAGATGAAATCAAATTTTTTGTGCGGAAAAACCAGCGATACGTAGCTCCGCGTGTTGTTTCTTGATTGGGCGGAGACCACACTGACGAGAAGGGGCTGGCTCACTCAATATTTTTATCTTGCTCTGAGAGGTCACATGATAGAGATCGGAAATAAGGAAGAGGACGAGGGAAAGTGGACATAGGACCCCCAAAAAAAAAAAAATTAATGAAAAAAAGTGACTTGACACGAAAAAGGAGACGCCTTTATAGAATTGAGGAAAAGTGAGTCAACAAATGTAGTTAAAATACCGTGTTGAAGAGTGTTTTAGCCAAAACAGATGGTGGAAAAAGGGCGGCTCATGTGAAAAACACTAAACAGTAATTCTTTTTGTCATTATTCGAAATTAATTAACATGCAACACGCGATTTTTTTTTTTTGGGGTCTAATGCGGCACATGACTTGACTTACCAAATGTAAAGCCCATATGGTCCAACGGTCAAAAGGAAAAGTTCTAGGAAACATAATTTGGATTGGATTGGATTGGGTCCGTACTTGATTGGATTTCTTCCAGCAATTGAACCTTTCTCCTTTGGAGGCAATGAAGGAACGGAGCCAAATAAAGTTGGGTTTGAGTGGGGATGAATGCTGCTTTGAAAAAGGACAGCGACGGCGAGTGGTAGTCAGAATCAAATCCGGCAAATCGACGGCTGCACCCATGCCAACAGCAGTGGGTTTTGGATACGTGGCAACCTAACTTGCAGTTCTTGGAGTACCCTGTTCGTGATATGGATCAGATCCGCAATAGGATGATCTGGATAAATTTCACATAGCAATCTGTGGTTGGCAGAGCTCTAAATTCTAAGAGTAATCCTAAACTCTAGGACTGTTGAGCTAATACCAAAAGGATTTGAACGAAAGCCATGCCGGAAGAAAAATGGAACAGCAAGAATGGCAAAATGACAGTGGAAATGGGAAGAAACGCCAAATCTTTTGGCAATAACTCATTAATCTCAGATCAATCCATTACTCGACCTACTAGCACTAATCACGTTAGAAGTGTGATTACCAATATTATTAAAGGGATAAAGTCATATCTCTTGACATTTTAATGACAATGATTAAAACATTTTTTTTTTGTTGGGGCTAGTGTTAATGTTTAGAGACAAAGTGCTATCAATAATGAAAATATCTTTCACTGACTAATTATTTTGTTTTTATTATCTGAAAAAATTATATTCATGGCTCAAAAGGATACATAAGAAGTACACAGACTTTCATGGTAAAGCAAATTGAGACAAAACAAAGGCTAGAATACTACAAAACAAAGCCAAATAATACATGACTAATTATTTCAAGTGATCATGATTTTCAAATAAGTCATTTTTAGCAAAACAATTATTTCAAACGAGACAAGTGATGATATTTACGAAAATATTCTTCCATCCAATCATTTGTCATTTTTTGCGAAACCAATGAAATGAAGCAATTAGTCCATAGAAGATGTCTTTATTAATCTGACACCACAATAATCAGATTCCAACATTACTACAGAAATTCAAGTCTTATTCCTTCGAAAATTTACAAAAAGTAATATGCTCTTTCAAAATTCAAGTGTTACGATGAAACTATGATAAATGCTATCCGATACTCCACGATTATTCAATGGTCAATCAAGCACTTCTTGAAAAGTATCGTGAAAATTATTCAAAAAATCTTAAACTTATTACACTTTTGTCAATTTAATTTTAATCCTCTCATTTTTGCCAATTTAATAATAAATATTTTTATACTTTGCCAATTGAGTCCATCCGATCAACTGATCAATTTTTGCCAAAAACCACTAACATGGATGCTGAGCATCTTACGTGACATGATTAGTATTGAAATTGACAAATTTTAATAATATGTTAACACTTTTTTGTTATCTTCTTTTTTCTTTGCTTTTTTATTTTCTCTTTTTTGTTGGCGACCCTCCCCAACCGCAAAGGCCTCACCCTCACTAGCGAGGCTGCAAAGCCCTCACTTAAGGCCGTTGTAGTAGCGCCCGCCACTAGCGAGGGCACGAAGCAATGGCCAAATCTAATTGTCGGCCACAGTGGCCTTCCTAAGGCCTTCATAGCCCCTTTTGACCAAGGGTGAGGCTACCCTTGCCCAGTGTGCGCAAGGCCTTTGTAGCCAGCAAGGTTTTTAGGATGCGCGTGTAAATTATGTTAGAGAAGTCCTACATCAAAAAATTGATATGGTATTTAGTAATTATTATATATCCCAATTGACCTATGAGTTGTAACTAATTGGCTTAAGCTTTTGAATAAAATAAGTCTAACTAAATATGATAATAGGCTTGGACTTGAGCTCTCTCTTGGCAATCTCCTTAAGGTGAAGTGTTGAACTTCTGCTATACACTCCCAATATTAATATTAGAGCCCAAGTCAACAATAGTCACACGAGAAAATTACGAGTTGTTGCAGCTCCAACCCAGGCTTTATGTGTGAGGGAGAGATTGTTGACGAAGGCTAGTAGTTAGTTTACAAGTTTATCTCTTGGATTAGCTTTTGGGGTGAGAGAGCGATGACTCTCACCGGCACAAAAAAGAATAGGGAAAAAAAAAAAGCAAAGGAAAAAAGGGAAATAAAAATCATAAAATAAACAAAAATAAAATCCTATTAAAAATCATCAACATTAGTATCGGACATGTCATGTAGGATAATCGGGTCCATGTCATCAAGGATTTCATAAAAATTATTTGGGTGAATTCAATTAAATTATTTGGGTGAATTCAATTAGCAAAGTGTAAAAATATGTAAAATTTAATTAGTAAAATTAAAAAATTTAGAACTAAATTGATAAAAATGAAATAAATTTGGAACTTTTTGGATAATTTTGATGAAAAGCATCTAAAGGTACAATTCTTGCCGACAACACATACAACCTTTTTTTTTTGGCAAATAGTGTGGACTCATGTTGCATCTGAGACCTCTTAAAGTTTTTTTGTCAGTTGTTAGGCTTATAGCTTGAGAAGGTACCGGCATTCTCCCTTCTTTGGTTTCGATAAAAACAAAAAGAAAAAGTAACCCAATCAAGGAAAACCGAGGTTCCGAGGTTCCGCCATGCATGCCACTTGAAGAAAGTCCCTCGCCCCATGTCCCTATCAATGTCCCCACCAGCGTACAGCTGGCAGACAGCAAATTAACGTTTGGGAGTATATCATAACAAGCAAGCCTTCTCAGTCTGTATGCACCTGCCGGCCGCGACTTTCCGTTACTATGGATAGCTCTCGCGTTAGGTCAGCCCTTATCAGCCGTAAACCCCACCACCTTTGGTCCCACGAGCTTTCGAGGGCCTCGTCCGGATCATCGTCTACTCCTCATTGAATTTAAACAGTCAAATTTGTGGAGACTCAGTACTGCTCACATGATGTCATTTAATCAATTTGATAATATATAATTTAATAGATGTACTGGTCTCACGAAAGACTGAATCTCTAGCAACTCGTCTAGGAATTGTAAATGATATAAGGTAAGCATCTGAAGGTCATGAACCAGCCACTCAACTTCTTGTGAATGGTTTGAAATTGCTCTTATGAGCTTCATTTTGCTTTAGTTCAGCCCGTGAATTATTGGGACATGATCTTAAAGTCAATGATTTGAATGCAAATTAAATAAGTAGTGGGCATGTGTTTTTATTGGATGCCCAAAGTTGGTGCAGAAATATATATTTTGCACATGGAGAACTCGTTACAATGGAAAAAACAACTCCAATATACATCTTTTCGGAAAATAAAACGAAATTCTCAAACAACCAGTCCTTTCTCCAACTACCTCAGTTCTTCGTTATACTTAACACCGTCTTCGTCCTCTTCTGTCATCTCTGACGGATAATCATCTGAAATTTTTGCATTTACCACACCTTTCAATCATCAAAAGGCCAGAAGAAGGACTCTTCGAAAGAGAAGAAAAAAATGTCTATGGAGGCCAATGGGGAAGCTGAATCCCAGGCTCGACCTTTACTTTCCTCTGAAGTATCACCCCTTGCACACTCCACGTCCCAAGTAGCCGTTGTAGGTGCCAACCTCTGCCCCATTGAGAGTCTTGATTATGAGTAAGCTTCCATTCCCTTCTCTTAAAAGATTAGCGGGGAAAAAGTAGCCATTCTTTCTAGTTCTTTTTGCCAAAAGAAAAGTAAGTGGACAATAATGAGGGGACTGAAGTGGCAGATGCTGAATTTGGCAAAAGGGTTTTGAATGCAGGATCTCAGAGAATGATTTCTTTAAGCAAGACTGGAGGACTAATAGCAGAGTCCAGATATTTCAGTATGTGTTCATGAAGTGGCTGCTGTGTTTCTTGATTGGTGGGATTGTTAGCCTTCTCGGGTTTTGCAACAATCTCGCAGTAGAAACTGTTGCAGGCATTAAGTTCGTGGTCATTTCATATATGATGTTGGCTCAGAGGTAAAGATCCTGTCAAAAGGTTCAGTTTTTTTTTTTTTTTTTTTTTTTTTGGGTTTCTTTCTGAATCTAACTGCCCAATGAAAGAAACGGATCCGAGTAATTTGAGTGGGTTGAAATTTTTTCTTCTACCTGCGGCGGTGAGGAGAATCTCATGGTGAAACTCTGTGATCATTTGCAGGTCTGTAATGGCTTTTGTTGTTTTTTCTGTATCCAACCTTATGCTCACCTTGCTCGCGGCTCTCATCACAGCTTTTGTATCATCAGCAGCTGCCGGATCAGGCATACCAGAAGTAAAGGCTTATCTGAATGGCGTGGATGCGCCAGGAGTTTTTTCACTGAAGACATTGTTTGTTAAGGTGATAGAAGGGTACTTAGTTTTGTGTCGATGATTGCAAAGTTGCACATCCATCACTTGATTATCTTTTTTGCCTATCTTCTCCTTTTAAGTCTGCAATGCATCAAGCATTCACATGATATACGAATTGCAGTGCTTGATAATTGTTCTAGCACAGAGTAAAGCTGTAGATTCTGGTTTTGTAAGAAGTCTATGAGTAATTTTAACCTGTGGTTGCTGCAATGGCTCTGCCTCCACCTCAGATTGTGATTTTTGGTGATTTCTTTCCAGCTCTTTTAAAGAGTAGATACTTCTATAAACCTTCTTCAAATTGTTGGAATGTGAAGGTTTGGACTGATTTCATCAAATGTTTAGCCCATCTAACTTGCCGGGTTTGCGTTTTCTGATGTTCAGTGTTGTTAAATTGCCAGCTATGGCTCATGCAGTGGAAGGCGGTTTTCGGTTCTTTGACTCAACTTTTGCTCCTTTTGGACAATCTGGAACTTTAAATTATCATCTATGACTTCACAAGGCACAATTGTTTTTTTGTAAGTAGACAATGGTCTCATCACATGTTGGTCCTAACCGACAGATAATTGGAAGCATCTCTGCTGTGTCCTCATCTCTTCTTGTGGGAAAGGCTGGACCTATGGTGCATATTGGCGCGTGTGTTGCTTCGCTGCTTGGTCAAGGCGGATCAAAGAAATATGGCTTGACTTGGTCGTGGTTGCGGTTTTTCAAAAACGACAGGGACAGAAGAGATCTTGTCACATGTGGATCAGCTGCAGGAATCGCTGCTGCTTTTCGTGCCCCGATAGGTGGGTTGCTGTTTGTCCTTGAAGAGATGGTATCTTGGTATGTTAATCCATCTCGCTGTACTTGAGTATGCCTCCTTAAGATTGTGCTTTAGAGATTTAATAAGCAAGTTACCTGATGATTGACTAAGGAATCTATCATATAGCCGTGGATAGTGTCAATGTTACTTTAATGTCTAATAATTTGAGTTTACTGGAGAAACTGAGTATGTGTGGATCGTTGGTATTAACCAGGAATGTGAAATCTTCTTTGCAGGTGGAGAAGTGCCCTTCTGTGGAGGGCCTTCTTTACTACGGCTATAGTAGCGATAATACTAGTAGGGCTGATTGACTTCTGCGACAGTGGAAAATGTGGGCCATTTGGTAAAGGTGGGTTAATAATGTTCGATGTCAGTTCGACGAATGTCTCGTATGACCTATGGGATGTCCCCCCAGTTCTCCTCCTTGGTGTTCTAGGAGGCTTATTTGGCAGCTTGTATAATTTCTTGCTGGATAGGGTTCTCCAAGTCTACAATGCCATCACCGGGTAAGATCCTTGAAATGATGCTTTTCACCTGTTAAGGAAATCACTGGAGACAGTAATTTCGAAGCACTCACTGTATGTTCTTACGATTTCTCTTTCCAGGAAATGTAGTGGGTACAAGATTTTACTTGCTTGCTTCATTTCCATCTTCACATCCTGTCTCTTATTCGGATTACCGTGGCTTTCATCTTGTCTACCGTGTCCAGCCGATGCTGAGGTGCTTTGTCCTACTGTCGGACAGGCTGGGAACTATAAGAAGTTTCAATGTCCTCCTGGGCACTACAACGATCTTGCCAGCCTCATCTTTAACACAAATGACGATGCAATCAAAAATCTTTTTAGCAAAGGCACCGATAACGAATTCCAGTATTCGTCTATACTCATCTTTTTTGGCACCTGCTTTTTCCTCAGCATAATTAGCTACGGCATCGTGTCTCCCACTGGCCTCTATGTGCCAGTGATTGTGACGGGCGCATCTTATGGACGTCTTATTGCAATGTTAGTGGGTTCTCACTCAACTCTTAATCATGGTATTTTCGCTGTGCTTGGTGCTGCTTCCTTTCTTGGTGGAACAATGAGAGCGACGGTTTCAGCATGCGTAATCCTCCTGGAGCTGACGAATAACCTGTTAATGTTACCACTGATGATGCTGGTTCTTCTAGTTTCGAAAACGGTAGCAGATGCCTTTAATAACAACATCTACGACCTTATCATGAAGGCAAAAGGGTTCCCGTATCTTGAAGCTCATGCTGAACCATTCATGAGACAACTAACTGTCAGCGATGTGGTGAAAGGCCCACTTCAGCTATTTCACGGCATTGAAAAGGTTGGAAATGTTGTCCATGTGCTCAGAACCACAACACATAATGGGTTCCCGGTGATCGATGAGCCTCCCCTTTCAGAATCCCCTGTTCTGTACGGTCTGATACTGCGAGCGCATCTCATAGAACTACTAAAGAAGAAGGCCTTCCTCTCCTCTACAGAGCCAACAGGCATTGATGTCTCCGAGCAGTTCTCAGTAGTCGATTTTGCAAAGAAGGGATCGGGAAATGCTGACAAAATAGAGGACATAGTTGTTACCCAAGAGGAGGAGAACATGTTCTTGGATTTGCATCCATTCACTAACACTTCGCCTTACACAGTTGTGGAAACGATGTCATTAGCAAAAGCTCTCATACTTCTCCGTCAAGTTGGTTTGAGACACCTGCTAGTGATTCCGAAGATCTATGGGGTAAGTTCTTTATATGTTAACAGTTATCTAAGCACTCATTATACTAGGACAATCTTTAAAACTCTCTTTTCACTCAAATATAATGATGCAACCGCATAGTTCGAAACTCGTTTGATGATGTTTTCATTATTAACCTCTTGAGTTAGATTATCTAGCTTCTGATCCAGATGTTCTTTTCGTTTGGAACAATTTTTCTGTTCCCTTTTCGTGGACTAGTTTGGTGGAATGCTCTTCGACTATAATTTCTGCATTGTTAATAATTTCTCTGAACAATACCCTCTTATCATTTCCTTCTCTAAACCTCTCTCCGAATGTCGAATTCTGTGTCCACGGAGCCTGTTTGTTGCTGCTCATATATCATCCATGAACTCATCAAAGGTCGTATTTCAGAGATCGCCTGTGGTGGGAATATTGACGAGACACGATTTCATGCCAGAAGACATATTAAGCTCACACCCGGCATTGACAAGTAGCGGATGGAAAAGATGGAGATTGACGCTTCCTCATTGGCTAAATCCACATTAGTACGACAATCTTTCATTTGAAGATAGAAAATTACTCAATCGCTTGTCGAGGAGGGGCCCAATCACACAGCTTACGCAACTCAGCTACCAGCGGATGAAAATTGGCTCAGAGTCCTCTGCCATAGTCAATATATCCGAGCAAAGTGTTTCACTGCATATCGCCATAACGAAATTTAACTGCTGCTTGAAAGGTGATGAAAGGTCTGTACTTATAAGTTCAGTTTTTATGCTTCTCGTTATCTGGCCAAGTCATCACACGGCATTTTCACTTGAGTGCGGTTTTAACCTTGTACTTTCGCGAGCATAATCGTAAAATAGAGGGAGCTCTCAGATGTCTCGATGAGCTGATAGCATTTGAGAACATAGCGCATGTTGGAGCATGCCGGTTAAGCAGAGTGATTAGGAAGACGCATGCTTTGTATGACACCAAGTAGAGATAGAAACAGATAGAGAACTCTCAAGTGCCAAGAGCTATAATCCAAAGTCTTCCCATAAATGAAGGGCCGATGCCTTCTACCCGAAGTTTCACTATAAATCTTCACAAATAAAAATTGATTGGCGACATAAAAGGAGACGGAAAGACCAATCCGGCTACTGTGCAGATCAAGTAGAGCAAACAAGAAATTGATGAGACTGCTAAAACCGTGACTGTATTTTGGTAATGACAGATCCTGCCAGAACACTTCAATAGAACAATATCCCTAAACTTACATACCACCATACAGACATTTGCATATGATGTACGGGGAGGGAGAGAGAGAGAGAGAGAGAGAGAGAGAGAGAGAACTGTGATACCCAAGGCTAAGGAAGAAATGAATTTATCATGAGTCTTAAACTCCAAATGAAGCTTTCTTGGGATAACAAACTAGAGAGACAAGCATAACCATTACATGTGTCTAGACAAATGATCAATGTATCTCAACGCATTCTGCTGCACGCACACATTTGAGAACTGACACTGACTACCCTCTCCTCACACTCTTGAGATAATCCACCCTTATCCCCCACAACTCTTCACCCACGACATTCATATCAGGCCGATCCAATCGTCCAGGCGCGGCACACTGAAAAGCCAAACTAAAAATCCTCATCAGAATATCTCTATCCACTCTTTCCTCCATTCTCGGGTCCATGAGGTCCAGGACATTTCCTTCGTTGAACTTCCTAAAAGCCTGTACACATAGTAATGCATTAGCTATGGACTGAATCTTAATGAGAGAGCGAATTTATTTTCCACCTACAGGAGCAAGTTTTAGCTTACCCATCTAAGTGTCACCCGTTCATCAACTGGCTTCTTTGCATCGACAGGTCGACGTCCAGTTAGGATCTCTATGAGCAGGATCCCGAAAGAGTACACATCACTTTTGGGGGTGAGCTGATAGGTTCTCATGTACTCTGGGTCAAGATAACCCACTGTGCCTTTCACTTTGGTGGAGACGTGAGTTTTATCGGTGTCGCCTGCACCTAGCCTTGCAAACCCAAAATCCGCCACCTTAGCCCTCATGCTTTCAGTCAAAAGAATGTTGGATGACTTCACATCTCGGTGGATGATTTGCTTCTCTGCAAAGCACAATAAAAGAAAACAAGGAAAAGGAAGGCTGTTAAATGTGGGCTTAAGAAGTTCTTAACATGCTGCGAATCTTTCAGGATGATGCATCAGTACACGGTTCAAACAGGTTTTTGCGCATAGCATGATGTATTGATTCAACATGCTTCATGAAAAATTTGGAGTAAATTTGCTGATGAGGATTTCAGCAAACATGTGCAAGAAGGGGAAGTTTCTTCACCTGAGTATAAGTGCAGATAAGTCAGGCCATGAGCAACATCAATTGCAACTTCAAGCCTTTGATTAAAATCAAGGATTCTCCCGTGTTGACCTACAATAAAGTCAAGTGAGATGCCTGCAATGTTGTTCTGCCCAGAGAAAAGAGATGGTTTTCACAGTTAGTAATCTCACCATCCAAATGTTCTCTAAGAGTACCGTTTGGCACATACTCTGTAATAATAAGACGCTCATTTCCTTTCTCGATATAACCAAGTAGCTTCACCAGACTCCGATGATCGATTTTTGAAAGAAGCTGAACTTCACTGCTAAATTCAGTTCGCAAACTCTCAAAGTATTCCTGCACAGAAGATTTGCAATTGAAAATGTCCAGAGATTGCTCTCATGCCCATCATCCAAAACCCAATTCATAGGTGACATTACATGGGAAGTGGGTATAACCTAGTTTCCCACTCTAAAGTTGAGTCACATTTTAGCTGCAATTTAAAACGAAAATGCAGATTGAATAATGTAATGTTGACTTGACCTTGTCAAGAAAACACAATATATTATAATGAAGGAGAACCAGACCGAAAATATCAAACAGCCAATCCTACTCTGACAAAAAATTAGAAAATGGGAATGTAGTTGTCTAGTATAGCTAACGAAAGAGACGTGATCCTAGCATGCACAGACAACAAGCCCATTTCCATGAATAGCTACTAATCGTCAACCATTTTGTGCAGTTATCTTTTGGAAAATGCATGCATCATGTAATGAGATAATAAAATTCTTCAAAGTATAAACCAGAGTGTTGCAGGGAACTATGTTCTGTGGAATTAAACATTCTTAAACCTTCTGGACTCTTTTGGAAAATGTATAATGAATCATGTAATGAGATAATTAATACTTCAAAGCATAAACCTGAAAGTTGCAGGAAACTATGTTCTCTGGAATTAAACATATAACCTTCTGGACTCTTCTGGTAATATCAGCAAAAAGTGGTTCATCAAAAAATTGGCACCAGCAGAATCAATTATAATGAGGAAATCAGCAATGCAACTCACCTTCTTTGCTCGTTTTATGGCAACAAACTGCCCACCTTCTAATTGTGCCTTATACACAGTTCCGAATCCCCCTTCTCCTATTCGCATCGAGGGAGAGAAATTGCGAGTAGCTTTCAAGATTTGACTTAAACTGAGATGCAATGATCCAAGTCTACTAAGTTTTGGGGACATGGAAAATCTGGATGGACTAGGCGGCACCCGAAGTGGACTCCCTGGAATCTTTTCAGGCAAAGAAGCCTTTTCAGGAGCAGAACTCTCTTCCGATACGGGAGTAGAATTTACTGGAACGAACAAAGACTTTTTATCACTAACCAGCCCGTTGAAGAATTTGATTTAGCTATCAGATTGAACACTCATTCTAGTCAGAGACGAGCATAAGAATTTCTATATGAAGAATTTTTCACAGTGGTATTCCAACAAGATCTAAGTACCTGAATTCAGATCCTTTGGAAGGACAGTGTGAGCAGCTTCTTTTCTTTTTCTCTGGAAGCAGGGACAGACTAAAACACAAGATAGAGCTAAAACTCCAGGTATTACCAAGCTGACGCTTTTATGGGTTGAAAGAAAGTTTTGACTTTTCTTCTCTTCTTTCTCATGGTTCTGTCCATCAACTTTGTCCACACTAACTTCTGTCTGCAAAAACTTTCTTCCTTCATGAAAATGCGTTCGAACTGACCCCCCCAGAAATCATAAAAGGAAGAAAACATCAGAATCTGGTAAGAATGAGCCTAGATAATCATTGCACATAAAACAGTTCAAAAAGTCTCAACCACTTAAAAGCACATCCCAAATATTAAATCCATACCTAGAGAAAGATTAATCCCACAGCAATTAGGTCCAGGGTAATCCTTAAGGTTGCAACCATCCTCAGAGTGATATTTGAGAGCATTGCAGAACTGATTTTTGTCTACTATCTCTTCATTAATGTAAAAGAATTCACTACCAGAATAACTTGAATATGCCAGTCGATCAGCACCACAAACCTTCGACTTCAAGTGAAAATCAGTGGCAGATATCCTCAGCAGCTGTAGGAGTAGCAGGAGTATTGTTGCAGCTATTGCCATTGTCGATTAGTACATATATCAAAGCCTCTATCTTCAATAGATAAATACAAAGGCATATAACATCCCAATATCTCGAGCAGACAACCCAAACTAAGAAATATCAATGAACCCAACAACCAAGAGTATAATTAGGGCTTTAATTTCCCCTATCAGGTAATTCAACTATTCATGACCATTTTACGGCATCAGAAATCTTCAAATGGCACAGAGATTCAACTTCAAGTATAGAGAGAAGAGAAGGAAGCAGCTGAAAGCTTAATAGCCACACTTCCTGAATTTGAGGCTTTATAGAAACTACACAAAAGTTTCACTGGCAGCAAACTCCGAGACTTTGAAAACACCGAGTTCAGTTTCTCGCCATAACTGCGAATCAATTAGATGCCTTGAAAAACCCAATTCACAGAACTACAAAAAGATTGAGACCCAATACAAAAGGAAAGCCAATCTTCGCTTCATGTGCTTTACAACCCAGGAATTCTTGAAGCGCTGTCTAGATAGGGGACCATAATTCCATAAAATTCTTACATGCCCACCCAGCAAAAACCTATCTTCATGAGGGAAAAAAAGAAACAACTTCCTGAACTCACTCTCCTCAATCTCCCAAAATCTGAATTAAATCCAGTATCCCAGGATTCCCAAAGTTTCCTCCTTCTCCTTCACCCCAAAAGCATAGACTTCACACAGAAGACAGCCCAAACACCAATCAGAAGATGGAGGGGCAAGATTTGTCAAGCTCCAATCATCAACGCCTCAAAGCTCCTGAGCTCCCACAGGGTAACAAAACCCATCATGAGATGCCGCTTCCTTTGATCTCACATCATCTCCCAGAGTGTTAAATAAACAAGGAAGCACAAACCTGAAGAGTTCCCCCCTCAAAGAAAATAAAGGCGGCTGAAGATGGAGACAACGCCCCTCTGCTGTGTGACGTTCGTCTTTATTGCCCCTTTTTATAGGTGCGAAGAAGAATTAGATGGGAAAGCTCTCCATGACCGGCGTATGTACTTGGTAGAAGAGGATGTAACAACTAACAAGTGGCCGTCTACAAGGCTACAAGCACACGCAGGCATTTTGAACAGTTTCCACGGGTTGGACAATTTTGACCGGTCTCGTGGGTCGCTTGCTTCCCCTTGGTGGACTCCTCAATGGCATCTTTGTCTATTTTAATCAAGCCACATGACCCCAAGAAGTGATTGATTGATTGCTCATCTCTTTTCACCATTTCCTTTTGGCTAAATTTCAGGCATACTATTACTCCCTGTATCTTTAGCGACAGTGGTATCTTTCCTCGATGGAGGTTCCACTCTTTCTTGACCCACAAGAATCCGAGGATCCGACCCCTGTCGATTTTCTTGGAAAATGGGTTCCATCCGGATGAATGAATTTCTCTCTCTCTCTCTTCCGCTTTAGTTTTCCCACGAGATCACGCAATTGACAATTTGACCCACGAGTTTCCTTCGGTCCTCGTTCTTGCGGAGGAAGGAAGGGAACGAAAGATGTAGCACCCATCATGGCCCATTTCCAGCAAGCAGTATTCTCCACAAGTAATGATCTTTCCAGCTCAGGTTTGACATCGAATTTTGTTCGTTCGCTCTTCTCGGGGGCAACTGCTGCTAGTCAAAGTCTTCAAATTGTCAAGAGGGGCATCAGGAAAACTAATGAATTTGCATTCTAGGGCTGAAAACGTTTCGAGAAATCAAGCTTAGAAATGTACTCGCGGTTGTTAAAGACGTGTGATTTTGTCGTCAATCTAGAAGTACACGTTGGGTCCATTGACAACTCAAAAGCTTTGGAGCGGGCGGCCAAGGTATGGCCTTGAGGATGGCGTTTGAGTGCTCGAAGCGTTTAACCACTCTGGCTTTTCGTATGGTATGTATTCTTTATTGGGAAAAGGTGGCACAGTGCCGCAAATCTACAATCATGCTTGCATTAAGCGATCATCAAAATCAAAGCACAACTATTTGCATAGGCCACCTAAATCATGTCCTTACTCTCATGAATCTTAAATTCATGGAATACTCACTTTGATTCCGTGGATGGTGGAGTCAGAGATACTTTGATCCTGTGAATGGTGGAGACAGAGGTCAGAAGAGTGGTATAAACATGAGATTGTACTTACACATCATACGTCACTGCGATCCTAATTGAGTTTTGTACTCGATTTAAATACTTGATCCATGTCATGTCCTGACAAGCTGCGTGGAGTGTGGGGAGAGAAATGAAAGCAACCTGTGGTTTCGGCGAGCGCCTCAACTTGCTTGCGACGGTGTAAAATGGCCGCACGTGGTGTTGAAAAGCTTTGAATTCGTACAGTGGTTGGGAACCGAGTGAAAAGGATCTGACCACATATGCGCGCACGGAAAAATATCAAAGTTCCCTGTGCACGACAATGATTGATGGCCCCCTCGCCCTCCGGGAATTGGACAAATGGAGGAGGAGGAGGGGCTGGCATTGCGGGTGGGGGTGGGGCCTCGGCCAGGAATTTCCCAAGAAAGCACATGGAAAGACCGGTCCCGGCGGTCGGCCTGCTGGGCTTGTTGGCTTTTTGTGTGGATGTTGCTGCGCAGTGCTTGATGGGTTAGGACAACTCGAGACTTAGAGAACCTTCTTCTATTCAGCATTTTTTCTGGAGAGTGGAATCTTCAGTTCAAGTTTTATTTTTCTAGGGTTCAGCCAGATGAAACTTGAGAAATTTCAGAAGAGGCCGAAAAGGGGGGTATGCTTCTAGTAATCTTTTCTCTGATCTTATCGTGCATGTTCCAAAAAAGTTCAGCATTCCAAAAGGAGAGACTTACAATGGAATTGGTGTGTACTTGTTTCGTGAGATAGAAAATGTTGTTGCGGAAAGCCCTGTGGCATTAGAAAGGTCATTCTCCAAAATCACTTCTAACTTCCGCCATCTCATTTCTCCAACTCAAGTTGCTAGTCCGATTCACTTTCTTCCTTCCCGTTCTTAGCAAAGGAAACTCTTTTTTTTTTCACACCAATAAACAAAATGGTTTCTCGAAATCAAAAATCAAAAAGAATTTTCAGAAATTCATTTGGAATAAGAGTCGAGTCTTTCATAAAAAAAGAACAGCTATACTGGCGGAACCTAATAAGATAGCAATTACAACCCAAGAAGTAATAAGGACACTTTTTATGAATGTCAACTAAGTATCGTAAGTAAATTGCTCCCGGTTGTTCAATCATTTGATAACCGAGTCATTCTTTGATAAATGATCACTATGAGTCAAACTCAATAGAATTTGATCAATCCCTTTTTCTGTCATTAAGGTGGAAAACTGAACCAAGAATTCTCTTTCTGTAAATTCAGTTCAATACGGCAAAGGAATTGGAATTAGAAAGGGAGAAGGATGAGCTGGCATAAATCCAATACTATAATTTAGGTAGATGCAAACTGATCGTCGAAAGAGACAAGTCGCTTTCATCAACCTTCCACTCAAGTCATCTTACTTTAGATTGGAGTTCCTTAGAGTCTTCATTAGAAGTTACTCGCATCAAGTCACAAATTTTACAAGTTTTTTTAACTGTTCATGTATGTTTGGATATGCCAAAGGAATTGGACGAGAGAAAATGAGAGTAATACGGCTTTGCAAGCATAAACCTTTTTTTTGTAGTCTAGATGTTTTAAATTTTAGATTTGTGCGATTAGTTATCTTTCTATCCTTCTCCTATACAAATATAGACATATGAACTAACATTTTCCAATGGCTACTCTTTCCATGTAAGAATAGGATGGAAGATTCCAATCCCCACCTTCTTGAGGGGGTTGGGTGAAGACAATTTTGTTTCTAAGTTTGGGTTTCGACTCCTACACTTTGCATGGAGGTAAGGCAAAAGTCGAAAGTAAAAATTAGCTTAGAAGTTGAGTAAGACTAACAAAAATAAACTCACATTTGATTTTTTTTTTTTTGAGAAAACTAAACAAATGAAGGAAGAAAAAGAAAAAATAATTATTGCTTTAAACAACTAAGGCAAATGCACCTTAATGTTTTATCTATTGCCTCTTCTTTTTTTGCATTTTGACACCTCTATTAATGACAAAGTTTACAACAGCAAAGGAACTGTGAATCACAATATATCCTTACAATCGTCACAAAACACATTCTCACTTATTAAATTCTCAAGATATAGTGTTTACACACATTATTGAAAACTCTCATGATCTCTCTAAATTATTTTCTGGTGCACACAGAAACCTCCACCCAAGCTCTTCTATTTATAGTGGTGGACTTCCACCCAAATTAGGAATTATCCTTAATTAATTGACGATCCCAATTAGAAATATCCCCATTGATTTGAATTCCTTTAATTGGGCAATTACCAAAATTGTTTTGATCCTAGCATATTTCCTAAATAAAATTCCTTATTTAGGATTCTTTCTTGTCAACAGCTTACCATGATAGGACTTGTTCCGATTAGGTATTCTTGAGGAGCAATCATCAAGATATTTCAAATCGACTCTCGAATATGTTAGATTGCTCCCAACAGTTGCCCCACGATCAGAGCACCTATTATAAAACCAAGGGTACTAAGGACCTCAGCCGTCGGATCCATTCGAATGTTAACCAAATCCAGGTCTCTAGTGATCACTTCTAACATCAAGTGGACCGAACCCAAATCCTCATCTGCCATATCAGGCATGTAGGGGATGGATACGAGACCCTCGACACCCAAGATTTCAGAGTCAGGATGTTTTTCCCTATTTCAAAACCATTTCAAGATTTTCTCCTTTATACATGGGGAATGCCAAGCACTTAAAAAAATATTTCTAAATTATTTTTCCCCCCGGAGATATCTTTCAAATTAGAAAAACAGTTGCATTGAGTAAATGGACCATCAATATACAGTTATGATTGGAGTATGCAATGAGAATTTCGGATTTTACAAGTTTTTTTTAACCGTTCATCTATATTTGGATATGGCAAAGGAATTGAACGAGAAAAAATGAGAGTAATATGACTTTGCAAGCATAAATCTTTTTTTTTTTTCAATCTGGATTTTTTAAAATTTGGATTTGCATGATTTGTTGCCTTTCTATCCTTCTTCTATACAAATATGGACATCTCAACTCACATTTTCCAATGGATGTAAGAAGAGGGTGAGGGGTTACAATCCCCACCTTCTTAAGCGAGTTGGGTAGGGACGATTTTATTTCACGTATGAGTTTCAACTCCTACGCCTTACATGGAGGTAAGGCAACAATCTAAAAGTAAGAATTAGCTTAGAAATCGAGTAAAACCGACAAAAAAAAACTCACATTTGAATTTTTTTTGAGAAAATTAAACAAATGAATGAAGAAAAAGAAAAAAATAGTTATTTAAAACAACTAAGGCAAATGCACGTTAATGGTTTATCTATTGCTTCTTCTTTTTTTGCATTTTGACACCTCTATTAATGACAAAGTTTACAGTAGCAAAGGATTGTGAATCACAATACATCCTTGCAATTGTCACAAAACACATTCTCACTTATTAAACTCTCAAGATAATGGCATTTACACATTATTGAAAACTCTCATGATCTCTCTAAAGAATTTTCTGGTGCACACAGAAACCTCCACCCAAGCTCTTCTATTTATAGTGGTGGACTTCCACCCAAGTTAGGAATTATCCTTAATTAATTGACGATCCCAATTAGAAATATCCCCATTGATTTGAATTCTTTCAATTGGGCAATTACCAAAATTGATTTCATCCTGTTATATTTCCTAAATAAAATTCCTTATTTAGGATTCTTTCTTTTCAGCAGCCTACCATGATAAAACTTGTTCCGATTAGGTACTCTTGATGAGCAATCATCAAGATATTTCAAATCGACTCTCGAATATGTTAGATTGCCCCCAATAGTTGCCCCACGACCGGAGCACCTGTTATAAAACCAAGGGTACCAAGGACCTCGGCCGTCGGATCCATTCGAATGTTAACCAAATCCAGGTCTCTAGTGATCACTTCTAACATCAAGTGGACCGAATCCAAATCCTTAACTACCATATCAGGCACGTAGGGGATGGATGCGAGACCCTCGACACCCAAGATTTCGGAGATATCTTTCAAATTAGAAAAAAAAAAAGCAGTTGCATTGAGCAAATGGACCGTTAATAAACAGTTATGATTGGAGCATGCAATGAGAATTTCGAGTTCGCACGCGTTTGCCTTCTTTAAATTGTTTTTCCCATATAGTCAAAACTCATTTATGAGAATAAGAAAAGGGAAGAAATTTCTCCGCTTGATTTTCGTTCGATCGCTCTCGTTTCCCATTGAATTCGTCGACTCTGATCCACGATTTGTCCTCGTAACATATTCGAGCAGCCAAACGGAACATCACTCCATAGTACTAATCGACAGCTTATTAAAGGAGACGAGCGAGATCGGTGCATTCCAGGATGTCGTGCATTCCACTCTCTATTTATGATCGAACTGGAAAAATCGATGCAAAGTCCTTGTGGACTGTAGAGCTGATAATGAAACGAAACCACTAACTGAACGAGACAGGAGCCGTATGACATGACGCGCCTCATTGTGGTAGTAATTGCATGGAATGAATCATCGATACCACGGTCGCTGTCGGCGTGAAAAAAGAAAATAAATCCCCGCCGTTGATCATAAGATAATTTGGTTATCGTGTGTCACGATATTATATATAAAAAATTATGAGAAATTATGTGGAACTACGACTCGAGGATGTGCTTTTCAGAGTATCGTACAACTACCCCTTCGCAAGATCAAAGGACCAAGATCGAGCATGAGACGGATTGACCCACCTTTTGTGGTTTGAGTGTTTAGTACAATTTTTTTGGAAGAATCAATCCTAACCAATGAACTTTTCATGGGATAATTACCGATAAAGTCATAAACCTATTACATTTATGTCAATTTAGTTATAAATATTTTATTTTGACTAATTTATTCCTAGACGTTTTAACAAGTTGTCAATTTAGTCCATTCGAACAATTTTGGCCAAAAATCGTTAACATAAATATCTGCTGCATCACATAACTCAGCCGATGTTGATGTAGATATTTTTTGAATTTTTTATTTAATTATTTCTTTTCCTCTCTTTCTTTCTTCTCTTTTTTGTCCTTTTGCTGTGGGCAACCTAGGGGGCCATCATGGCCGTTGGTGAGGCTATCCTCGCCATGGCCTCACCTAAATCTAGGCAATAGTGAAAAAGAAAATTAGAGAAGAAGGAAAAACACAAGAAAAGAAAAACAATTCAAAAAAAATTGTCCATGCCAATACTGATTACGTCACGTAAGATAGTTGGTGTTCACGTAAACTATTTCCAGCCAAAACTGAACAAATAAGCTAAATTGATAAAACGTCAAAATATTTATGATCAAATTGATACAATTAAAATGTTTTAATATTAAATTGATACAAAGTTCCAGACCATTTTTTTTTGTGGGTAATTTGTCAATTTTTCATGAGTATTTCCAAGTCTTCCCCTTGTTTAAGATAGGGAGCTCCAAAACATTTTTTATATGGCTCTCCTGACCGAAGCTTCCGCGGCCACCGCTGACCATAGAGTGGTCAGCTCAAGTTAATAACCTTTGAAAGAGCCACCGGACCGTATCGTTCGTCAGCGAGGCCGAAGTTGGTCAATCTTTCGTCGACGTCGGATTCTGACCGATTTCGGTGGTGACGACCAGCGGAAGATTGGCAGAAAGATGTCGCAGAGAAAGGTCATCGAGGGGGATGAAGGCCGCGGCCATTATAGGTCAAATGAATTGGTGAATCAAAATTGAGGATAAATATTTATGGAGAAGATCACCCAAAAAAATATAATCGTGCGAATGTTAATTCAATTCTAAACCTCTCAATTTAGTCAATTTAATCTAACATTTTGACAATTTGCCGACGTACCTATTCCAAGCAATCTCGACGTAAACACCGGTTGTTATACATAACACTATCGATGTTGGCTCGGACAAAGTTTGTAATCTTTTAATTATTCCGAAACATTACTCTTTTTTTTCTTATTTCCCTTCACTAATGTGTGGCCTTGGTGGTGGCCGGCCACAGGCAAGGGCTTTGTGACCCTTGACTAGTTGTGGTGAGGGCAATCTCACTTGGCAAGGGAGTTGCAGCTATCGCCTAATGTGGGCGAGCATCGTGAACCCTCGTCAACCCATAATAAAAAGGAAAACAAAACAAAATTTCTAAAAAGAAATTTGCAAAAAAATGTGCACATTAGTGCTTTGATGCAGGCAACCTTGTTAAGTAAGACGGTTGATATATATGTTAACGATTTCCAACTAAATTGGGCAAAATTACTACATTAATAAATCGTCAAAAAGATATAAAATTAAATTGGTCAAATTATAAAATTTAAGACTAAACTAATATCCGAACAATAAATCTAGAACTTGTTGGTAACTTGCTCAATTTTTATGTAGTGCTTTCACCGTAGTTCTTTGCTAAAGAAAGAACTCAAAAGGAAAAGGAAAACGAAGCACGAAAAGGACAAAGAGTATAAACAAAAGAACAAATTTTATATCAATTCAACTCGAGAGAGAGACTCTGCTAAAAAAAAAAAAACTCAAGAGAGAAACACTACGGATGTAGACTTTGGCAATCTGTCAACGCCTAAAGGGCAAAAGAGGCACGTAACCTCGTACTTTCCTCTTTACACGCAAGATCAGACTTTGACATGGGCCAACCTACACGAGCTCGGTGTCCGATAAGGATCGCGACCCTCGCTTGGCCTCACCCAATCTTGGGGACACCATCATTGCCACTAATGAGACTGAAAGGCCCCTCAGTGGAGCTCAACGGCCATAGTGAAAAAAATAATATAATAAAAAAAAAACAAATTCAAAATAATTATTCTTATTTTGATCGTCTCATATAAGATAATCGATATTCATTCACGCCAATTTTTGATTAAAAGTGATAGAATAATTAAATATTAAATTGATATAATTGAAAATTTTAGTATTGAATTTATATAAGTGCAAAACACCGAAGACTCTTTTGGTAATTTGCTTGATTTTTCATGAATATTTCAAGGTCTTCTCTTTATTTGAGGTGAGGTGCTCCAAAACATTTATTTTATTGCTCTCCCGACCGAAGTTTCCGCGGCGGCCGCTGACCATAAGAGAACGGTCAGCCTAGGTTATTGCCGCGAAATGAGCGACAGGGACCGCATCTTTCGTGTGCGAGACCAACGTCGGTCAATCTTTCGTCGACGTCGAGGGGGGATTGGCGGAATGATGTCGTGGAGGAAGGTCATCGAGTGGGGGGAGAAGGTCGCGGCTATCATGGGTCAATGAATTGATAAGTCAAAATTGAGGTACAATTTTTATGGGGATAATTACGAAAGAAAATTATAAATCAATGGCGATCCAATCATAAATATTTTAATTTAGTTAATTTATTTCAAAACCATTAGATAATTTTCTAATTTGGTCATTCGCTAAGGCCGAATCTTGCAAGGGAGTCGGTCGTCGCTTGATGAGAACAAAGGGTCACAAGCTCTTGCCAACCCGCAATAAAAAAATTATAAAAAAATTACAAAAATTATCAATGTCAATATCACCCATGTCATGTGAAACAATGGATGTCCACGTCTATAATTTTCTAGTCAAAATTAATCGAAAAGACTATTTAGCAAATCTTCGAAAATTTTATAATCAAATTTGTACAATCCAAAAATTTAGGACTGAATTAATATTTGAACAATATATTGAGGGCTTTATGGTAATTTTCTCGATTTTTATGTAATAATTATGTCGTAGTTATCTACGAAAGAAAGAAGTCTGAGGAAAAGAAAAATGAAACACGAAACGATGACGAAGAACTAGTCTAAACAAAAGAAGAAATTCCACATCAACTCAAGTCAACAAAGAGAAATTGCAGAAAAAGAATCTGTCAAACGAACGCCTAAAGAGAGCAAAGAGGTACATAATCTCGTACTTTCCTCTCTGCATGTGAGATCGGGCTTGCACATGGGCCGGGCCGAAACGGGCTTGCTTCCAGACTTATGAAATTTCTGGGCTTAGATGTCGGGTCAGAGTAGGCTGAGACCCCGACCCGACACCGAAGGCCATGCCCAAAGCCTATTCGCCAAAGGGGTCGATGAAATTTCAATGGATCTTTGTCGAATAGAAAATCCTAAGGAGACTATTCGGATAATCGAGTACGAGTTTTTCTGCAACCACACATGACTGCGAATGCCGACTTCAACGGGGGTGGATTGGATTTTTGGTCGAATTCGTTCCTATCCGATCGCGGTCGCAACTCGTGGTAGATCCAAATAGGCCCATTGAATTGCAAGAAACAAAAGAAGCCCGCAATCGATCCCGGCCGACCTCTTTTATCGGCTCGCTTATCCATAGGCAATGTCAAGACATTTATGACGTCACCGTGGGCCACCCAACGGGTGGTCGAACGCTAAACCCTCAAACCCCTTCCGGATTGAAAGCAAGGGGAGTCGCTATCTCGTGCGAAGAGATTTTTTGATTGTCACAATCTCGATATATGGTGATGGACTTATTGACTTTGGACTATAAGACTTTTAACCGATGCGATGGCTCAATTTGTAATCATGCAAAAACCCTTACAGTAAGATGAACTATTCACTAGTGCAGATGGCACTCCCTGGCAGTCTACATCCAGGCAACATTCAAGCGGAACTATTGAATGAACTTGATAATTTTTGAAATTTTCGTATTATGTTAGTTTGAAGGTCTGTTGGTCTTGTTTGGCTTTTTTTTTTTTTTCTTATGGAATGGGATTTCACTCGCAAACCTAAAAGGTCTGTTGGTCTTGTTTGGCCTTTTCTCTTATGGCATGGGTACTCAAATCTTCTAAATCGGCTACTTCTAAGGATACACGCAAAATTGCACGATTTATGTGAATCGATAAAGTTCTACTTTTGGGTGGTGGACTGGATGGTGGACATGACCACAAGATGGATATGAACAGATGATTGGATTACTTGATGTAAGATCCATTAGATTCAAACTAAACACTCAATGGTTTATCAAATCCCTTGGAGGTTGAAAATAATATTCATCCTTATCTTAGCCCAAAGAGGCCCAATGAAATAAATTGAAACCTTGGTAGAGAAAAAATGGAAAATCCATTTAAAAAAAAAAATCTACTATTTTACCAGTAGATTCAATGTATAATGAATCAAAAAATCAAAGCAATTGACAACAACCAATCATCCTACAAAAGAAGTATAGGAATTGCCATTTTTCAATGGAGAAGCTACATGGAATCTAATGGAAGCATCCCCTAACATCAACCATTTAGAGAGATCACCTGTTAGTTTCGGAATCTCATTAATTTTGACCTTAAGACTTTTAGGTACGGGATCCTCAAAAAGTGGTGAGTGGATAACATACTTAAGGAATCGACTTATTTTATAAGAAGAATAACAAAAAAATTGAAAAATTCCAACCGATAAAGAGAAATTATAATTCCCCGAGCTATGTCTCTAATTGGTGGGTGACTAAATATAAGCATTGTACGCGCACAAACTTAACTAAATATAAACATCGGAGATATCTAGGCACGAAATGTTCTTGATTAGGAATGGAGGAAAAAATATCTATCTATTTATGGAAACACGCGTTTTCCCCTTTTCTGATTTCTTTTTTATTTTTTTATTTTGGAAGATGCAAGGGAATATTCTCTTGGGAATTCCCGCGGCTAATCATTTGTATTTGGCTTTAATCACAAAGGAACACGTGGCGAGCACCTACCGGATCGACCGTTTTAGCTTCCTTTCTCACTCAACAGGTGGCCCTTCTTCTTGCCAACTAACATGCGAATTGCGAAAGAGTGACGTTTCTCGGACCCATCTAGACACCTCCGCCGACCAATGGTCTGTGTTTTTTTTAGTGCCTTGTCTTCGTCCAGCGTACGTTCTAACTAATCTTCTTGAAAAGGAAAAAAGAGAGAATGATTTTGCACTGTATGATCCCTCTAAAATTAGTATGCATTTTCGAAAAAAATTGAATAATGAAATTCATACGCGTCTTCCTGATCCATCGAGACTCACATTTTTCGGTAAACTAGAAAACTAAATGAATAATCCTGATTACTGTATTTGCACATAAAAAAAAAATGATATAAAATTATCTCTGAAATTTGGTTTAATGTGTGACGCCGTTTATGAATTTTTGATTTGTTTAATACGATCATTAAACATTGATTTAATATTTAATATCGTTTCCAAAGTTTCAATTTATTAAGTGTGGTCCCTTAATTTTGGTCAAATATTCAATATGGCCCATGAATTTTTAAATATTTTTATATAATATATAGGGGACTATATCAAATATTTACTAATAGTTTATATATTACATTGAACAAATTTAAAATTTTATAAATGACAATGCATATTGAGCCAACATTCATAAATCACATTACGTGAATTAAAAGTTCAGACACAATATTGTATATTAAAAATAAAATTCAAGAATCATTGGTGCTATTATTCCTTGTGACGCAAAAGGGAAATAAATGAAATATTCCATTATCTTTTACACAACGATATTCTATTTAGACCGATTGATTGGAACGGGATCTTGTGAGGAAAATAATAAATAACTAGATGTCATGCATTAGATGCACAAAATTCAATTAAGAAAATAGAAGGTTCCTTCATAAACACAAAAAATTATTGGATACCAGGATGCGTGGGGCCACGTGGAGTCCACGTGTCACACTAGCTGAACACATGTCTCTGAGCTGTAAAACAATTCATAATAAAATAATAGGGGAAATTCTAGATTTGCCCATTATTAAATGACCCAGCCCATTTATTTTTTTTGGGGGTTGGCAAGGAAATTATTTTATAAGGTAAGCCCATTAATTTAATGCCGTAAAAATATTTGTTTTAGCAAGGCCCTTTCTAGATGCAACGCGTGTCTCCTTCATTTCTTCCTATTTAAATTACCTATCACGGTAGATTTGCCCCACAATCAAACATAAACTTGACAATTATAGTTTAAAATTTTAAATGATAATTTATCGGTATTATAGTATTTAAATACCAAGTAACACTTTTATCTAACAATTTAAATTTTTAAAATAGTTGACTGAGCATTAATTTTTAATTTTAATTTTCCCATAAAAAAATATTTGAAAACATTTTCACCGCGAAAAATGAAGGAAAGTTAAAAAGGAAAAGTGAACAACCTCTTTCCTTTTTTTTATTCGACCTTTGCTTTAATTTATCCAAACGGATGAAAAGTGAAATCTGAAAATACGAAGGATAAAAAATAATAAAAGCGTGAAAGGTCATGTTGCGGTCATGCGAGCACGGGCGCGTGGCATCATAGAAATTGACTCTTCGCCACCCAGCATATGCTGCTAGAATAATTCCCCCAGTTTCCCGCTCTTGCAAGCCATAATCAGCGCGGCTTTTCGTTAACAGGAAAAAGCAATTTCCGGACGCGCGAGTACGGACTCCGCAAGCTACTCTCCACTCCGTTTCGACACGTGTCGCAGAGTCGGCGAAAATGCGCCACGCGCCTGGACAAGCCCCACGCGCTGGGCCAGGCCCCGTCGACCTGATTTGCCCCATCCACTGTCATGCCAGTGCAGCAACTCGTGACGGCACATGCTCTTCGGTAATTAAGGACAAACACAAGTTTGTCCTGATGATGATGCATATTGCAATTTTCAAATCCGACCCGAAAGTGAAAACCAATAAAATCTTTTCTCAAGTCGTGAATAATTCCAACAATTCTCGATTAATGTAACTTAATTGTCTCTTGATGGTGATGAGTACTTAAGAATGCATTTCTAACCTCTACCGACTTTTTGAATAAATGACGTAACTAATTTCACGAAACGACTTTTTAAATTGCAGCCACGACACGGTACTAAAAGCAAAATTATATAATGGCATAAGTAAACAACCAAATTTAATGAGGATGCTCCCCTTCATTGAGACATCAATACATCGGAATATACTATGAGGTAATTGGTTGAGAATTGGCTTCGATAATATTTGTCAAGAAGCCATGGCAAACCCAATACTTTCGTTCGAGGAAATAAAGAAAGAGCCTAATCAACTCATTCATTGAGACTCATATTAGCTCAAAACTTAAACTAATGAGTTATGAGCAGATTATCATATATCAATTATTTCACGTCATGTCAATCTTCGAGATGAAATTTTTTAAATGCCATTTATACGTTTTATTTGTGCAACCCAGGCGACGGTCGCCTGTTGCTTTCGGACCTCAAGTGACACCTGGGTCGCGCGGCCGTCGCTTGGGTCACGCGACTCAAGCGTCGTCTGAGATCTAGCGACCTCAAGTCTACATTGCTTGGGTCACACGAACCTAGGCAAACACCGCCTGAGGTTGCACAACCAAGTGATGCCTAAGGTTGCGCGATCGTCACTTGAGTCGCACGATGCCTGAGGTTCGGCGACCAAGCGATGCTTGAGGTCACACAACCTCAGGTGACGGTCGTCAGTGCAAGCCACTCCTTGGCCAGCGATTGTCAACCTCCGTTCGTTTCTCTCTAAAGAAGATGAATAGTACCGAACTCGCATTCCAAATATGCAACTTCCCAAAGTACCTTTAGAGTTGCATTAGGCTAAAGGTCTTCAGAGCCATTTGGAGATGCAATTGCATTTCGCCAAAGTTGTTCAAAAAATCGAACCAAACGCGTTTGAATTTAACAAAGGGATTTTAGAGTCCCAAAGCCCATTCTCAAAGTCAAACCAAACGGAACCTAAGTGTGGTCTCTTAATTTTGGTCTAATATTCAACATGACCTATGAAGTTTTGAATATTTTTATGTAATGTATGGACTATATTGAATATTTACTAATAGTTCATAGACCATATTGAACAAATATAAAATTTTGTAATTATGTCAAAATTCAAAAATCATATTGTATGAATTAAAAGTTCAGACATAATATTATATAATAAAAATAAAATTCAGGGGTCATTATTGCAATTATTTCCTTGTGACGCAAAAGGGAAGGAAATGAAATATTCCATTATTACAGGATATTCTATATAGACCGATTTGACGGGATACACGATCTTGTGAGGAAAATAATAAAATAAACTAGATGTCATCCATTAGATGCGCAAAATTCAATTAAAAAATAGAAAGTTCATTCATAAACACAAAAAATTATAGGATACCACGATGTGTGGGCCACACGGAGCCCACGTGTCACACTCGCTGATCACACGTCTCCGTGCTTTAAAACAATTCCCAATAAAATAATAGGGAAATTCTAGATCTGCCCATTATTAAATGACCCAGCCCATTTATTTTATTTGGGGGATGGCAAGGAAATTGTATTATAATGTGAGCCCATTAATTTAATGCTGTAAAAATATTTGTTTTACCAAGGAACTTTCTAGATGCAACACGGGTTGTCTCCCTTCATTTCTTCCATTTAAATTATCTATCATAATAGTTTTGATCTATGAGTCAAGCATAATTTTGACAATTTAAATAGTTTAATCTAAACAATATGATATGGATTAAAAATTCAAATAATTTATCGGTATTATACTATTTAAATATCAAGTAACATTTCTTTCGACAATTTAAATTTTAGAATGATGATTTCGATCATATAAAGCCTTTCAATATGCATTTTGTAGGCATTGATTTTCAATTTTAACTTTTCAGACCAAAGAGTGAATTAACTGCAAATAGATAGGTTAGTTCTCTTCTCCCGTAAAAATTATTTGAAAACATTTTTGCCACGAAAAATGAAAGAAAGTCAAAAAAGAAAATTGAATAACCTTTTTTCTTTTATTTTTTTTTAATTTGACGTTTGCTTTAATTTTTCCAAACGGATGAAAAGGTGAAATCTGAAAATGCGAAGGATAAAATAATAAAAAAAGGGAGCCAAAAAGCTTGGGGTCATGCGAGCATGGGCGCGTGGCATCATCGAAATTGACTCTTCGCCACCCAGCATATGCTGCTGGAATAATTCCCCAATTTCCCGCTCTGGTAAAAGCTCTAATCCCCGCCGCTTTCCGTTAATAGGAGAAACTATTTCCGGACGCGCGAGTACGGACTCCGCAGCTACTCTCCACTACGTTTCGACACGTGTCACAGAGATGCGCCACGCGCCTGGACAAGCCCCACGCGCTGTACCAGGCCCCGTCGACCTGATTTGCCCCCTCCACCGGTCGTCCGAGTGCGGCAACTCGTGACGGCACATGCTCTTCGGTAATTAAGGACAAACTGTGTTTGTCCTTTTTCGCGATTATGATAATGCATATTGCATTTTCAAATCCGAACCGAAAGGGAAAACCAATAAAATCTTTTCTAAAGTTGCAAAAAATTCCAAGATTCTCGATTAATGTAACTAAATTGTCTCTTGACGGTGATGAGTACTTAGGAATGCATTTCTAACTTCTACCAACTTTTTGAATAAATGCCGTAACTAATTTCACAAAATGACTTTTTAAATTGCAATCACGACACCGTACTAAAGGCAAAATTATATAATGGCATAAGTAAACAACCAAATTTAATGAGGATGCTCCCCTTCGTAGAGACATCAATACGTCAGAATATACCAAGAGGTAATAGGTCGACAATTGGCTTTGATAATATTTGTCAAAAAGCCATGGCAAACCCAATACTTTTGCTCAAGGAAATAAAGAAAGAACCTAATCAACCAATCCATTGAGACTCATTTTAGCTCAAAATTTAAACTAATGAGCTATGAGAAGATTATCATATATCAATTGTTTCGCATCATGTCAATCTTCGAGATTAAATTTTTTAAATGCCATTTATACGTTTTATTTTGTGGGCCCACAAATCAATAAATGATTAATCGAGTGCATTTTTTTAGTAACTAAAGCCGTATTCTTAAGCTTAATAAATCTGGTAAAAGTAAATGTGGTGTAGCTTCTTTTATTGTTATATTTTTATTGAAAGAAAATCCATCTTCAAATTTTTTGAATAGTATCATTCTATAGATTTGTGTTGAAATGAAATATGCAATCTTGGCTTACCTATTTTTTTTTTCCCAAGGAACTTAATGAAGACAAAATTTATTCTTTTTAGCCTAAATATCTTAAGGGGAAAATTCACAAAAAATCCAAAATTTTGCCAATTGGACACATTTACCTCAAAACTTTATAGTAAAAACCTCAAACTTATATTACATGACATATTTATCATCAACGTTAAATTTTTGGGATAAATATGTTACATAGATATAAATTTGGTGCAAATGTGTTATACTATATAAATTTGAGATAAATACATCGCATTGGGCATAATTATAATGTTTTTTAATAGCTTTCACTTAATTTTTTATTCATTCCTTTCGTGAGCGACACGAGAGATTCTTTATATGAACCAAATTATTCCACCTCGGACAGAGGCGCCAATCAAGCCTCTAAATCAAAATCCAAAATGGGAAATGTTTAAAAATTTATTAAGCGCCGGATACGACCTGGGCCCCAATTTCCCCGGGCGAGTACGCAACGGATTGCGTACTCGCGGCGAGTAATAAGCCGATCTCCCCCGTCCGCCGACGTGCGCAACGCTCCCGCAAACGCGCGCACACATACAAAAATAGTCCCTTCCTCCCTTCCCCCACGTCCTCGCCTTATATCATCATCCCCTCCTCTCCCTCTCTTCTTCCACAGCGCTCTCCCTCCCTTTCTCTCTCTAGAATCCTTATCTCCTGCGAGGGGAGGCTTTTCTCTCTCTCTAGCCAGCGCCCCTGCCTGCGGCGGCGGCGGCGATGGCGGGGAACGACTGGATCAACAGCTACCTGGAGGCGATCCTCGACGTCGGCCCGGCGCTCGACGACAAGAAATCGTCGCTGCTGCTGCGGGAGCGCGGCCGGTTCAGCCCCACCCGCTACTTCGTCGAGGAGGTCATCACCGGCTTCGATGAAACCGATCTCTACCGCTCCTGGGTCAAGGTGAGTCAGATCGAGAGCGCGGGAGGACACGTTTCGTTCGATTGATTTGCGGCGCGTGATTCGTCTTATGCGGAGTTTTTTTTTGGCTCAGGCCCAGGCGACGAGGAGCCCGCAGGAGAGGAACACGCGGCTGGAGAACATGTGCTGGAGGATTTGGAACCTGGCGCGGCAGAAGAAGCAGGTCTTGCCTCGTGTTGTGTGATTTCGTGCTCTGTTCGTTTGGGGGGGATTCGATTCTGGTTCGATGTGGATTTTCAGAGTTTCCGTCGTCGTCGTCGTCCGAGTATCTTGTTTACTTTCGCTTTGATTGAAAGTGGATGGTGGTGGATGTTATCGCTTGTGATTACGTGCTGCGGATGTTTTGGTTCGTCTGCAGGAGAAAGGGCTTGGTTTGGGGGATTTAGTGGTCGTTTTGAATGGCGCTACTTGTCGGCGAAAGTTAGCTTAACTAGTTCTATCCTTGTTGTTTTGGGACTTGCTGGGGGCAGAAACTCAGTCTAGCTTGGGATTTTATCCGAATAGTTTTGTTCTGTGCGAGTATGTGGAGTTCATTGTGTGAGTTAAAGAGCAACGCTTGGAAACTTTTCGTTTCCCGAATTCTTCTGGCAAGAGGATGGAAGCGAACCGTATCCCATTAGTATTGGTTTTGATTTTTTGTTTTTTTTCCCCCTCAATTAAGATGGGGGACGAGGAACAGATGAGAATTATGATTTTCTCTGTTTTCTTTAAGCTCCCATGAAGTTGCTAACTGTGAAATAGCTGTAGAAATTAATTTCAAGGCGAGTAGCTTATAGAAGGATGCTTCATTTTTGTGGCCTTAAAGGCTATATTCTCACGAGAAGACTAATTTCTACTGGAATTCATTCATTTAACTTGCATTTAGCATCTATGATTTCTATGCAATAGGCTGTTTTCTTTTATAGTTCATATGGTTTTGTTTTGGAGGCGGGATTCATAACTGATATTGTGACATTACTTTCTGCAAATTGAGAGAACATAAATGTATTTCTGTTCAGGCTTTAAGGAGACTATACTGATTTCAATTTGTTGTGTTGATCCTGGACTAGCTTGAAGGTGAAGAAGCCCAGAGAAAAGCTAAGCGTCGACTTGAACGTGAAAGGGGTCGCAGAGAAGCGACTGCGGACATGTCTGAGGACTTATCTGAGGGAGAAAAGGGTGATGCAGTCAGCGATATATCAGCTCATGGTGACAGCAACAGAGGCAGATTGCCTAGGATAAGTTCTGTTGATGCAATGGAGACATGGATTGGTCAACAGAAGGGGAAGAAGCTTTACCTTGTATTAATAAGGCATGTGCTGTTATATTCTGTTCCGTGCAACTCTGTCCATTTGAAGTGCCATCAAAGAAGAAAGTGGTCTACCCCCGCATTTGTTAGTTCACTTATGCTTTTAGAACTCGATGAGACAAATGTGGCCACATACGCAACTTGATTTTCTTACAATGCGACCGTGTTTGTCTGGATGATGAAAAGAAACTTTTATCAACTGTTAGTGTAATGTATATGTTTCCATGGAATATGAGAATGTCTTTGGTTTATTTTCTTAATCACTGCTGTTGTATGCAGTCTTCATGGCCTTATACGGGGTGAAAACATGGAGCTTGGCCGTGACTCAGATACTGGTGGTCAGGTAGATTTGAGTTGTGATCTCTGATTTTCTTGTTTTGCCTGAGAAATTATCATTATTGTTTGACTTCATAAAGGCTCTGATAATCCTTGCTTTGGGTATATATTTGGAATGATGATTTTATTCCTTATTTCAAGCTGAAAAGTGGAAGACTCACTGTGGGTCATTATCTCTTTAGGTCAAGTATGTCGTTGAACTTGCAAGGGCATTAGGTTCAATGCCAGGCGTTTATCGAGTGGACTTGCTTACTAGACAGATATCGTCACCAGATGTTGATTGGAGTTATGGTGAACCCACGGAGATGTTGTCTCCAAGAAATTCTGAAGGTTTATCGGACGAAATGGGAGAGAGCAGTGGTGCTTATATCGTCCGTATACCTTTTGGACCAAGAGATAAGTATATTCCAAAGGAACTTTTATGGCCCCACATCCCTGAATTTGTTGACGGTGCACTCAGCCATGTAATACAAATGTCAAAAGTCCTAGGAGAGCAAGTTGGCGGTGGCCAACCAGTGTGGCCTGTTGCCATCCATGGTCACTATGCTGATGCTGGGGACTCCGCTGCTCTTCTATCTGGGGCTCTTAACGTACCAATGCTATTTACTGGTCACTCACTTGGTCGAGATAAGTTGGAACAACTCCTCAAGCAAGGCCGTCTGTCCAGAGATGAAATCAATACGACATACAAGATAATGCGCCGAATAGAGGCAGAAGAACTGTCCCTTGATTCCTCCGAGATAGTGATAACTAGTACTAGGCAGGAGATTGATGAGCAATGGCGCTTGTATGATGCTTTTGATCCGATATTGGAGAAGAAGCTACGAGCAAGGATAAAGCGCAATGTAAGCTGTTATGGAAGGTTCATGCCGCGCATGGCTGTAAGTATTATAAACTCCTTTTTTCTCTCCTCTGCTGACATAACTCTCTCATTCTTTACTGTTGTTTATTGCATGATGGATGTGACAATCTTTTACGCACCTTTTATTTCCATGCCTGTTTAAAACTGGCTTACTAATGCTCAAACGGTTCTTCAGTGAACTACGCAAATTAATCATTATCTACATTCTGCTCGGGTGCTTTGTAATTGATCGTTGACGAGAGAAAAGTAAATGAGCAGCATGCTTTATATATACATATACATATATGATATTTTGTGCATGTGTAGATATTGTTATTGTTGATGATGCTGTACCATAAGGTGGACTAAACAATTCTGGGGCATCAATTCAGATAATACCTCCAGGAATGGAATTTCACAATATTGCTCCACAAGATGGTGATATGGATGGGGAGATGGAAGGAAATGATGATCATCCTACTACCCAAGATCCACCTATTTGGACCGAGGTTTGTTGCTATTTTGTTTGAAAAAGCTAAGATTTTGAAGAATGGCTCAAGTTAAAGCTTCTTCCAGCACATGCATCGGCATGGACTCACTTTCGATTTGTAATAATGCAGATAATGCGATTTTTCAATAACCCTCGGAAGCCCATGATACTAGCACTTGCAAGGCCAGACCCCAAGAAGAACATCACGACACTGGTCAAAGCATTTGGAGAATGCCGACCATTACAAGAACTGGCTAATCTGGTAATATAGTCTAAGATCATTACCATTGTGTTTGTTTGCTAAAGTATCTTCTCGGTATGCTTATGAGACTGCGAAGAGTATGGTAACCTCATTTAGCACTTTGTTATACAGACTCTCATTATGGGTAATCGAGATGGCATTGATGAAATGTCAAGCACAAGTTCTTCTGTTCTCCTGTCTGTGCTGAAGCTTATTGACAAATATGATCTTTATGGGCAAGTGGCATATCCTAAACACCACAAACAGTCTGATGTTCCCGATATATATCGGCTAGCTGCAAAAACAAAGGTAACTTTGGAGTATTGTGCTAAACAAGTTGCCTGTGAGAATACAGTTGTTCATTTTCCCAAGAGAGCTGTTGCATCTTACAGATAGTCTATTTATTTATTTATTTTTTATGTACGTTTCTTTGATACGGACATCTTGCAAACCATTTGCTTAGAACATACACTAGAACAAGCAACCCCATTTTGATTACTTAAGTCAGCCATATTTGTTCTATATCATGTTGTGCAGTTATTGTTTTGATTTAGTCAAGATTATATGCTGCACTCTACACATATGCCAGTGCCCACTTGCATGCATGTGTGCAATTTTCTGCTGAATGACTATTGATCTGATTTTTTTCAGGGTGTTTTCATCAATCCAGCTTTCATTGAACCATTTGGGCTTACCTTAATAGAGGTGAGCATTACTTTGTGAAGTGTTGATCTTTTCAAGTCATTATACGATAAGAGTACTCCCTCTTTTGTCACAGGCAGCAGCTCATGGTTTGCCGATGGTTGCCACAAAAAATGGAGGTCCTGTTGATATACACAGGGTATTCCTCATCAATCAGAAGCTTTTAAACAATTTTTCTATGAATATATAATATTATTCTTGGTATTAGATCTCCAGATCCAAACTGACTGACATGAACAAAAAGTGCAGGTTCTTGACAATGGCCTTCTTATTGATCCCCATGATCAGCAGTCGATTGCTGACGCTCTTCTGAAGTTGGTGGCAGATAAACATCTCTGGGCTAGGTGCCGGCAGAATGGACTGAAGAATATTCACCTATTTTCATGGCCGGAGCATTGCAAGACTTATCTCTCTCGGATAGCAAGTTGCAAGCCCAGGCATCCACAGTGGCAAAGAAGTGAGGATGGTCTTGGAAATTCAGAATCTGATTCGCCAAGTGATTCTTTGAGGGATATCCAGGATCTGTCCCTAAATTTGAAGTTCTCATTGGATGGGGAGAAGAATGACGCTAGTGGAAATGAGAATTCTGTAGGATCTGAAGAGAATGCAGCAGATAGAAAAAATAAGTTAGAGAATGCTGTAATGACATGGTCCAAAGGTGTTTTAAAGGATAAGAAGACGGGATTAGTGGAGAAATCTGATCCGAATGCCAACTCTTCCAAATTTCCACCCTTGAGGAGGAGAAAGCACATCTTTGTGCTTGCTGTGGACTGTGATTCGCTGACAGATCTTCTTGAAATCATACAAAAGGTTTTCTCTTCTGTGGAGAATGAGAGGAATGAAGGCTCCATTGGATTTATACTGTCAACGTCTTTGACGATGTCTGAGGTTCACAGTTTTCTAGTTTCCGGGGGTTTGAGTCCTAATGATTTCGATGCATTTATCTGCAACAGTGGTAGTGATCTCTACTATCCATCTCTCAATTCTGAGAACCGTCCGTTTGTGATCGACTTCTACTACCATTCACACATTGAATATCGATGGGGTGGCGAAGGGTTAAGGAAGACTTTGGTTCGTTGGGCAGCTTCTATTAATGACAAGAGGGCTGAAAATGAAGCCCAGATTGTCACTCTGGCAGAGAAGCTCTCCACCGACTACTGCTACACCTTCAAAGTGGAAAAGCTGGGAATGGTACACCTTATCTCTTTGTAACTCTGTTTTTAATGGGATGGTCATTGCAAGTTTTTGTTAATACAGATGAGGGGAATCTGGGATTTTGCTGATTTCTGTCACTGTCCTATAATTCTGGTTGAAATCAGTGAGAGCCTCTGACTGTTGGTCCTGCAGGTTCCCCCGGTTAAGGAGGTGCGGAAGATAATTAGAATTCAGGCTTTACGTTCGCATGCTGTTTATTGCCAAAATTGGACAAGGCTGAATGTCATTCCAGTTCTGGCATCTCGCGCCCAAGCACTTAGGTATTGCTTTTCCTATTGTCATGGATGACCTGAAAATATCTGATAGAAATAAGTGCATTTGGTCAAAATATCATGCTTGTTTAAATTAGGTTGCAAGACATTTGTTTTGTTTGAAACATGCACATTCGAGTCTTATTGTCCTCTAAGATAAGGATGTGACGAGCATGGCTTAAATCCAAATAATGGCACCTAATACTCTAGCTACAGTGCTCTGGTAAAGATTGTCATAAAACCACAGAACTGTGTAAAGACGATTCATTGAACATCAATGACCAATGACTAGAGAGTTAAGGTATATGGGAAGGGAAATGCCTTCTACAGACCCAGAAACATGAAGCAAATTTTGCAACTTGCTAAAGTTTTGGTAGTTGTAAGAAACGTCATGCGGATTTGGGAAACATATGGAGTTCTGCAACCAAGCTCTTTTACGTGGAACTGCATGTAGCATGCCTGATCTCCATATTTCCAATGTCCCGTGAGAATTTACTTGTCTTTTAACATCAATTGATAAGAGTACTAAACATGGTCATAAATGGATGTTACCTGTAACAGGCACAGAGATAGTGACTAGACTTCGATAAAACTGCTCTGGCCATACTTAACTCTACAATTACATTTTCTCTCAGAATGCACTGCGTCTCCTTGTACTCTGTTGTAGAGATGTCCATTATTTGCATCATGCTCGACTCGCTCTAAATTGAAATAAAAATATTTCTTGTAGGTACTTGTATGTGCGATGGGGAGTCGACCTATCAAAGATGGTGGTTTTTGTTGGAGAATGCGGTGACACAGATTACGAAGGATTGCTCGGAGGTTTGCACAAGAGTGTTATACTTAAGGGTGTTTGTGGCAGTGCCAGCAATCAATTCCATGCCAACAGAAACTATCCTCTTTCAGATGTAATGCCCTTTGACAGCGCAAACATCGTTCAGACACCTCAAGACTGCAGCAGCGATGACATTCGGGCTTCTCTGGAGAATTTAGGAGTCTTGAAAGAGTGAAAGATTCTTCTCCATGACCTGTTCTAAACTTTATCACAGGAGGTACTCGTCGTCATCCCTCACAGCTTGACATTCATTCCTTTGCTCTTCTTTCAAGATGCATTCCCACATAGCTGTTCTCTTACTCGATGATGAAGCCTCCTACTGCTGGAATCCGAGCTGTTTTTGTTTCGTTGTTTGCGTCGAAAAGTCCATCGTCTACTTTTCCTTTCATTCATTTCCTTCGGTCACAGGATCTTGAGAAGGTGAGTGTCTCGCTGTTACTTGTATATTAGTGCCGGTGCATCTTCTGACGCTCTTCTTTTGGATGTTAAAACCGGTGGATATTGCCATCTCCCAAGCTGTTCCAATGTATCTAAGGAGGAACATGATGTATATACATAAGTGGCCCTCTCCCCTCCTCCCCCTCTCTCGCACGCGCGCATGCCCACGCGCAACTCAAAGCTTGACCAAACAGTGGCATATAAATATCCACATGTACTCTGTCGTTCTGGGATTCGTTTCGTTTGTTAACGGGCCATATCATTCTGTATATATAGTTTACATGAACACAGATCGTCGTGAGTCAATACCAGTGAACTGATCCCGACGGGTGATTGATCCTTGTGTTAGAATGATGGCGTACCTATATGATGCAGGCCGGGTACCAGACCTCTTGGGGCCTCATAATAGATAGTATGATGCATTTCTTTCCCGTACTTTAAAATGTGTGAATTTCGTTCGGTAAAACCCATCAATTTGAATGGCGTTAAGTCGTTTATTAGCAAAGAGAAAGATCATCAATTGTGTGGCATTTGTTCGTCTTTTTAAAGTTCAATTGATGTTGCATTTTGGTTGAAGAAAAGTATCCACACATAATTAAATTTATTGTACGATTGTCAATTTATTTTTAAATATTTAAATTTTAGCCTATTTAGTTTTTAACTTTTGATGATCTGTCATATGTTAATATAGTCTATCCGGCCATTGGAATTTGCTAACATGAACAATTTTTTTTTATTTAAAATTTTGAAAATTTTTGATTTTTCATATTAAAATTTTATTTATTTCCCTTCATAATTTGTTGGCAATTGGTGAGGGTATCGTGGCCTTTGCTAAGTCTAAGCTGTGGTTGATGAGCCCTGGTTGTGGCACACAAGGGTATTGTAATGCCTACAAGGGATGCCCCTAGCCAATTGGTGAGGGTATCGTGGCCTTTGCTAAGTCTAAGCTGTGGTTGATGAGCCCTGGTTGTGGCACACAAGGGTATTGTAATGCCTACAAGGGATGCCCCTAGCCCATGGTTGGTGATCCCCTAGTCTGTGGCTAGCAATTGGCTAAGGAAAATAGAATGAACAGAATAAAGCAAAAAAGCAAGAAAAAGGGACAAAAAAATCTGGTCAAATGTCTTTTCGATTGTGTCATGCAAGATGCTTAGCGTTTACATTAGCAATTTCCGGTCAATATATTAAATTGATTGAAATTAGTCAAATTAAAATGCTTATGACTGAATTTTTGCTAATGCGTGATAGATTTAAGGCTTTTTGAATGATTATCTTGGCGCAAAGTTTAAAATGTTACACGTTTCGGGCTTTGAGGAAAGCACATAACGGAGGGCATTTGGGATATCGAGGAAAGCAAATAATGGAGCTCATTTAAACTCGTGATCAATGACCATCTCTCTCCATTAAGGGTGTGTTTGTTAACTATTCCATTTTTGGGAATAATTTTTGTTCAAAAATAATTTTATTTATCTATTTTGTTCTTCGAGACAATTTCTAATTTTTTAAGAACGTTTGGTAATCGTTCAAAATTTCTATTTTGAGGATAAAAATGTGTTTGGTAGGATTTTTAATTTTTTTTCTTTTAATCTTTTAATACTTTTATTATATATTTTCTTATTTTTTCATTTGTCCTATTTCTTTTTCTTCCTCCTTCTTTGTGGCCGGTCGCTAGCCACGGTTGAGGCTAGTGACTGAGGCTAGCGATCGGCCAAAAGGAAGAAGAGGGAAAGGAAGGAGAAGAAGAGGAAATAGATGAAAAGAGAAGAGAAAAGCCAAAAATTAGATTTGATTTTAGGAATTTTTCTCGGAAATAAAAAATAATTTTTTTTTGCTTCTTAATTATATTTCAAATTTTTTCCCGGGAACAAGAAAACGGATTTTTGTTATTGGGAACAAAAAAGTTTACTAAATAGATTTTTATTCTTTTTTTGTTCTTTTAATAAAATAATAGAATCTGTTGTTCTCGGGAGTGTTATTAACTAGGCCCTAACAAACTCTCACGGGCTCAAAGCCTCTCAACATTTCCTAGAATCTAACTTGGAACCTAATGAGATCGAGTAGAAAAACCAACCGAAAGAGCAACAAAATTATGAAACCCTAACAAATCAAAAACCATCAACCTAGAATCCAACCCGAAATTTGAACCCTAAGCGAAAGAGTTGAGCTCGTGGAAGTTAAAATGAATGATAATCCATTTGCAATGTATAAATATAGAAAGTAATGCATTAAAAAGAATATGCATCTCCACCTATACATAAAAGCGAGCTCTTCTCCATGACTCTAGAAAATATAATTTCACACACACACACACACACACACACACACACACACACATATATATATATATAAAGGAAGATATAAGAAGCTTATTTTATAATTTTTATCCTTGAGGTGTGTTATCTTAACATGATCACATTATAATCAACCAAGTAGTTTTTTTTTTTTTTTGGTAAAGGTAATAGATATATAAAGCTTGGACAAATATACAAAGATCGGATCCAAAACATACACTTTCAAAGAGTTAAGAGTGAATGGGATCTGACAAAAGGCCGAAAGGCAAAAGAACGAACTCAAAGAGAAGAATAACCAACCCAACCCGAAGGCAACTAGGCGGACCGAACCTCAAACCCTTCTATCAAAGGAAAAGAACGGAGAAGCCTAAGAACAACAGAAGCAACTAAAGAGGTTCAGCTACAGTAGAGAAGACGAGCGGATCGAAACCCCACCCCCTCTGCAGTCTTCTAATCCTCGGAGAACCAAGTAGCTTTTTTTTTTTTTTAATTAATAATTTGCAAAAGTGCATTGCACACTGGGGGTGAGCAAAGATTCCGGTAAAATTGGAACCGGCTTGGTCGGCTCACGGACAATTTATTTAGTTTACGATTTTGAAAATTTGGAATCAACCAAGACTAGTTTGATTCTCGATTTTGGCCTTGGAATCAGGATTTCTACCACGAAATGAGACCTACCAAGGTGTTATCACATAAATGTAAAAAAGTAAACTATGATAAATTAAGCATTGAATTCTAAGTTGCATAGTTTGAGTGCTGAAACTTCAGTGAAATCCACTTGATATAACATGAATTTTAAGGACTGAATTCAATATAGTTGTTTGAAGACGAATACGACTGAAAATAAAAAAAAAAAAATTTTTACGAAATTTTTTTTATAAAACAAATAACGCCGAATGATGTTACATGGTTTAAAGTAGCCATTACAAAGTGAATTGCCATTTTAGAGCATGACTTATAAGAATTTGATAAGCAATCATTTGAACATTTTCGAAGTCCTCCTACCTATCAAGACAGGCCTATGAAACTTTTACGAGGTAAATAGAAACATTTTGTCTGGAGAAAATCACACTGACGATCATATATGCTTTGCCAAAAAGTACATAGTTTCAAACATTTGAAAATGTGTCATAAAATCATAAGTGTGTAAAAACCGGTACAATCAATTGCTTCGTCAATTTTGTTGATGTGACGTGGCGTGACTAGCACATATAAAAGAAAAATCACGTTGAATTTCTAATGTGTCCCATCAACTAGAGTTGTTGTGAAGGACTTGATTTCATTGATTTAAAATTTTTAGGATTTGATTTTATTATATATTTTTCAACTATTTAGGACTTATATATTGGAATAAACATTTAAGACTGTTAATACAATTTTCCCTTTTATGAATTTCAAAGATGCATTAATATGTTTCATTGCCAACATAAATGTTTGGACAACCAAATATAATACAAAATCTCAAAGTGCAATGACTAATCACGACTCCAATAGGTTAGTGAATTCTTCACAAAGAATTGAGTTATCCTCTTGTGTTTTACTTGATTCCTAGTTGACCTAAATAGGCTAATGGCAACTCACCACATAGAATTCTCATAAGGTTAATTGAATTAAAATGAAAATCCCAATATTGTGCGAGGTAAGGGTTTTGGAGAATTCCCACAGATTGAGGACCATTGGTGTCACGCCTTGACCCACTTCGAACGTGCGGCACCTCTCGCTTACCAACTTTGGCTATTCGATTGCGACGTCTTAGGAGGTGTTGCTGACCCATTCTTATTATTGTTTATATATACAAGCAGAAATAGATATATTCGATTGCGACGTCCTAGCTATTCACAACAAAATAGGGATAGTTTCAAACACACTTATATTTACATATATGCATCCCTAACATCATTACAATATACCATTTATTTATATCCAAACTTCAATGTCACTTGTTATGCCATTTTATGTTCAATCAAAATGCGTGATTGTTCACACTTCCAAAAGGTTTCAGGGTTAGTCTAGCTCCTCTATGCTATGAAACGACTTGAAAATGGTGGTATCCCCCCACGCGCCTAGTACGTGTCCAACTCAAAATACCATAGCTCGGGCTTGGCTAGTCACGATTAGAGCCTGAAAAATGTTAAACAATGAGAAGTGAGATAAAATCAATGAGTGAACTCCCTAGACCTCGTGTAGGGAAGTCATTCACCTTGGAAATGCTCTAAACGTGTAAATTATCTATCGACGATAGATCAATAGTAAAGCAACCTCTACTTTGCCTTAACTATAACATGAATGGTTATTCCACTTCCTTAAAACCATAAATATGAGCATATAAATAAGGGAAAAAACCACCAAAAACCCCAAACTTTGCCTGGAGTGATAGATATACCTCAAACTTTATTTTGTGACATGAAAAACCCCGAACTATTGTGACACATTTACCCCATTAAGGGTATTTTCATCTTATTATTTATGTTTTTTCTTTTTTCTTTTTTTCTTCTTTTCTCTTCCCTTCGCCGGCCATGGCGGAGTTAGCGGAGGGAAGCCGGCGTCCGGTGAGGGTTGCCCTCGCCAGTGTCGGGTGAGGGTGAGGGTGCCCTTGCCAGATCTGGCGAGGGAGGCCTTTCTCGACGCCGAAGAGAGCCGCCCTCGCTTGCGTCGGGCGAAGGGTGCCCTCAGCAGATCTGGCGATGGCGGCCCTCGCCACGTCGGGCGAGGGGTGCCCTTGCCGGCATCGGGCTGCCCTCAACTGCATCGGGTGAGGGGTGCCCTCGCCGTACACCGGCTTCCCTCCGCCGGCTCCACCATGACCGGCGAAGGGAAGAAAGAAGAAGAAGAAAAAAAAGAAAAAAAAAGAATTTTTTAAAAGTAAAAAGGCCAAAATACCCCTATGATTTAGGGTAAATGTGTCACACAAATGAAAATTCAGGGTTTTTTGTGTTACAAATAAAAGTTTGGGATAAATGTGTCATAGTTTGCAAAGTTTGGGATTTTTCATGTCACAAAATAAAATTTGGGGTAAATCTGTTACTCTAGATAAAGTTGGGGGTTTTTGGTGGCTTTTTTCCTTATAAATAATTCTTGAAACACCTCCTACACTCAGGAGCCAAACATAAAAAGCGTGCAATATAACATAGTCATGCACTCATGCCATGTAATAATACAGACCCGCTCATATATTAATCTCACGTCACACGTGTGTAGACTATAGTATCGCTTATTGCTTCTCAAAATATGTATTCATGCACTAATGCCATGCAATAATCCAAAACTGCTCATATATCAATTTCAGATCACACGTGTGCCAACTATAGCATCACTTTTCAATTTTCACACAACTATGTCTAGATTATTACGGCCACTCAGGATCCAAGGTCAACTTGATGGTTTGCAGTCATCTGGCGTAACCAGGCATCGTCCCGCCCCATCGGGCACGGCATTATCCCGCGTATGCATATGCCTTAGGACAACATTCTAATAAGGAGCTTCGTTTGGAAATCCATTTGCGAACGACATCCCATTGACTTGGGGGCATTCGAACTTAATCGGGTATTGTCCTACATAATCATATGCATCAGGACAGAATCATCACCCTGTATAATCATACATCAAGGTATTTAAGTGATCACACGAGGATACAATCACTCTGCATAATCATATGTATCAGGGTATTTAAGTGATCATGTGAGCATACATCACTCAAGCTCATTTCATATTTTTCTTATTAATCGATGGAAGAGTGTGTAATGCTCATACAACCATATCATGTTGTCATGCCACGTGAACACATCCCAATCATGCATTTGTCAAATTAATATAGTTCTATCTCATGGCATATTATCTCATAACAACGCTTTAAACACTTCATCATACTATATTTTCACATATTCATACGTACACGCTAATTAGTCACATGCCATCATGTCATACTTGTATCTCATATCATATGACCCAAATACATCACCTGAACTCTTCAACATGCCGTCTTTTCACATACCTCACATGCTTAATAATTGGCTAGAATCAACGAATACCATAACATTTATTATTTTCCCATTCTAATAGATACATAAGCATGCACTATATTCAACTTTAGCAACCGACAATACATCAATCAAATTAGGACTCATGGCATATAGAACTCTCATCAAGGTAAGATAAATCATTACAATAGTGTATAAGTTATTAGAATAATCTATGACATGCCGTCATAACCTATGCAATGACTTATTTCAAATTATTATAACAAGTCATCATAACTTAACACTTATCACATATCACAACATAATAAGTGGTCGCATCTCCATTTATCACATTTCAAAAACTTATCAGATACTAGAAAGGCTTATCACGATAACTTATCATAGCCTACGGTATCCTATCATGATAACCTATTGGAAATACATGATAACCTATCGGCAAAGCATGATAACCTATATGGATAACCTATCGGCAAAGAATGATAACCTATTCCGATAACCTATAGGCAAAGCATGATAACCTATCCCGATAACCTATTGGCAAAGCATGATAACCTATTAGAACCATATGATCACTTATCATGCAAAATCCACTTATCACATCAACAAAACATCATTTAACTTTAATCTAGCTCTAAACTAACTCTAAAATGAAATAACAACCCTATTCAAGGGCTAGAAAACCACTCACTAAAGATTCCAAGCTCAGCAAGTGATGACGAAGGTGCGCCAAGGGTTGGATGACTGCTGTGGTGCTTGGCGGTGGTTGATCACATTCTAAATAGATCACGGTAAGGCTAGGGCTGGCGGCGTGGCTCACAGTGGTTCACGGTGACTTCAACCAAGAGGAAAAGAGAGGGATATGGGCGTGAGATGAGGGATGGGGAGGATGAGAGGGTTCAGCTGGTACAAGGAAATGGAGAGAGAGAGAGTGAGTGAAAATTCGTCCAAAGGGCTGGAGAGAGAGAAAGTGAGAGAAATGAGAGAATGAGAGAGAAAATGGGAGGCTGAATGAGTTAGGGGAGAGAGAGAAAGATTGCTGCACAAGTCTAGGCCATTAGATGGCCAAGATACATCCTTACTCTCCAAAACAAGAATGGAGGACCAAGATGGCTTCTTGCTTTACTTTCTCTCTAAGTTCCATTAATGCCATTTAATGCACATTAAATGAACTCATTATGCCTAGGTTAGAAAATATGATAGATGGGCTTAGCTAGGTAGGGTAGACTAGGCATGCCATCATCTTTTCTCTCCTCTCCTCATTGGGCATCCATTTCTTGTTTTGTTAGGCATAAGGGTAATATGGTAATTTCACAAGCCCTGGGTACTGTTCACGCATATAGGCATTAATGATGGACTTGAAAAAACCAAAATGGGCTTGGATGGCCCATGGGCTCCTTTGGGCCGCCCATCTTAGGTGTGAGGCCCATTGGGCTGCACACCTTGGGCTTGGGCCCATTGGGTTGCCCTTCATGGGTTCAATGGCCCATTGGCACCACTTGTGGGCTTGGGCCCACATGGGTCCTCATCTGTGGCCCATTTTCATATTTCTTCATTTTTACATCCTATCGATGAAAAATTGATTTTTTGCCCTAAAGTGGCCTTCTCGGCGTTTCTATGGCCTATCGATCCCCATTGCAATCTCGCTCCAAAGATTTACCACTATTGTAATCCCGTTCCAAAATTAGGGTTGGATTGAGGATGTCACAATTGGCCCTCAACTCGACATTACTTCTAAGCTCGTCATTTCTCTAAAAGCTTGTTTGGGAAGGTTGTGATGCGTTGTCTAGTGAAAGTGGGAAATAGAGTTAAAAAAAGATAATAATGTCGCTAAGTCCCTTAAAAATGAGTTCATCAGCTAAGCTCATATTTACTTGTTCTTTATTATTAACTAGTTGCATGGGATATGTTTGGGGCAAGACACAACTATTTACAACTTGGAACTAATATGAAAGTTCATTGTAAATCCAAGGATAATGATCTCGAGGTTTAATATATGACAAGCCATAGCTCATTAGGATACTCCTTTCAACCCAATTTCCTTGGGAGGACGTTAGTCTTTCGCTGCTTTGCACGGCCGGGATAATTTAAGCGGTTTGATATATATATATATATATATGTATATGCAGAAAAGAGACCAAAAAAGATTGCTCTTTTTTGTGTCTTTGGACAATCTCGCCCGTAGGTCCTTGTAGGTTGAACCCAATCACCTAAAGAATTGATATTTGCTTTCCATGGAATCCTCCAACACAATTAAGGAAAACCTCATCTAAATGTATGAGAGAGAAAGATGATGTTGTTATTAGCTTCATTACTATTTAAATGGAAGAAGGAGCATCTTATTTATCTTTTAAATAGTTATACGCACAAATTTGTGTGTTTCTTCTAATATCCACATCACGTTGATTTCTATTGGCATATCTTTCTTCATAGCGTTGTCTTTTCATTTTTTGCCATTCTACTTGTATTTTTTTTTATATTTATTATCGCTATCAAAATGTATCAATCTTAGTCTTTTTTAATTAAAAAAATAGGCTAATAAGTGTTAAGCGTTGTCGGTTTCAAAGTTGTAATGTTGGTACTGCATCAGTTGAGAATTGTCATGCATAAAGCAAGACAACAGGCCAATCCACGCGGAATGAACTAATGAGTACCGCTGACATGAAGACCATGGCAAAACTATTAAAATCTAATTTTCAGATACATTATAATGCATAATTCCACCGAAGGTATTGAAAATCAAGCTAGAAGATGTTAGTTCTATTGCAGCTAGCAATATCACCTAGAGGGAGGGGGGGGGGTGTGAATTGGTATTTTAACAACGCTCGACAACTTAATGTAAAAATAAAATAGTCAAATTGAGTATTATCAAACTCAAGGTATTCGGAGTCTGAATATTGATTTGATAGTGATATAATGATATTTGTTAGTGTGCAAAATCCTATTAAAAATAAAGAATAAGAGTTGAGAGAAATAAGTTTGCACACAAAATTTATAGTGGTTTTGCTTATAGCAAGCCTATGTCTGCTTTCCATGCTGACCTACCCTAATCAATCAATGAGAAGTTATGGTTGCAAGTATTGCTTAAATTCAAGCACTTCGCCTTGAAGGAGGTGTTGCTTACACTCAAATTGATAGAACTCAGTACTTGCCCCTTAAACATATACTTATAATACCATTTACTTACAATAATATATTTTTAGAAAATATTTCAAAATATGTGAAGCTCTCTCGAAAATTTGAAGTTTGCACTCTTTATCTGTCTTGGCCTTCGGTGCCTTAATTTTCTTTTATACTTCTCACTATCCGAACTTCCTATTGGATAGTCTTGGAGGATTGACTTCCAATCCACCCGTTGGACAATTGTTGGAGAATAATAGGTAGCCATTGAGGTCGAACAATAAGAGATTCCGCCAATTTAGTTGTCCATGCAAACAAATCTTGGTTTCCAAAAAGGGGGTTATTTAACTATAGAAAGAATTAATCACTGGGATTTATCCGAGTGGCTACTCTTCCAATATGGAAGTGGGAGGTGGGGGGGAGGTTCGAATCCCCACCTTCTTAGAGGGGGCTGGGGTGGGGACAATTTAGTTTCAAACGTGGGTTTCGACTTCCACGCCTTGCAAGGAGGCATGGCAAAAGTCTGAGAATGTGCATTAGAGTAGGAGTAAAGTAGGACCGACAAAAAAAAAAAAACTATACAAAGAATTTTGACTTTGAAATGATTGCCAATCAATCATGATATCCTGCGTGACTAAATATGTTGTAAAGATAATCCAAGGATAGAAGATCAATGAATATCTTCTTATGACCAAATTACTAGCTGTGAGAAATGAGATTAGGTATCTCAAAATGATGAGCTTGAAGTTTGTGACAAGATTGTCCTTGCAAGTAGAAAAGTGTTCCGATGATATTCAGTGCTTGCTGATATTCAAGTGTAAACTCTTAAAATATCCATACAGTAACTTAGTTGATATCCATTGACTAGCCTTGCTAATATCCACGTTATAGCCGACTTCTAATGATATGCAACTTTGTTTGTTTGGTAATAGCCACAATTGTCTCGTGATATCCATGTATATTGCCAATCGTGGCTCTACCTCGTTGGTCATCTCTATAAAGTACTTCCAAGTTTTATTAAACTCCTTAGTAGGCTTGTTTACCTTCTACCCAAGTATCTCTAGCTTATAAACACCTCTATGCCCAATGTCTTGCTCACCCTATCATTTATCTAATGGCTTGTGCAACTTTTACTAGACTTACGCAACCATTGAACACATTAGTAGCTTTCGATTATTTTTTTATCTTCAAAACATCACAAGAAATTTTCCCAACCAGTTCAAATTTCCTCATGTCAACATAATCCATTGAATATGTGTACACGGACTTTATTGGTGCAATTAGAAGTTATAAACAACATTTCCATAATACTCGAAAAGAGTTGTTACTAAGATTTACTAACGGCCATCACCAACTGACCTTGTTCACATTTTGTCTTAAGAGGTCTAGAAATATTCATCTTATATCATTCTCTTGGTAAGTTAAGAACTCTTCAGCAGAAGTAATATCGAGACATCAATGAATAATATGAGAAAGGCTAACAAAGACGTAAAAAGAGAAAAAGAAGAAAATGGAACATGGAGAAATGATATTTATAGTCCCTCAAAAGTCCCCAATCAACGAATCAAAGGGGAAAGTGTCCAAGAAGTCCTAAATCTTTTGTATTTATGTCAATTTAGTCTTAAACCTTTTATTGGTATCAATTTAGTTCTAAATTTTTTCATTTTATGCCAATTCAATCATTTCTGACTAATTTTAGTCAAATTTTGCTGATTAGGTGTTGGTCGGTTGATGTGGTACGATCGGCTTCGGTGTAAACAACTTTTAATAATATTTTAATATTTTTTGAATTATTTTATTTTATTTTCTTTCTCCTTCTCTTTCCTCCAACTAGTCATCGGACCTTGGCAACCGGCCAAAGGTGATGGCAGGTGAGGTTGAGGTCGACCTCGCCAACCATTGGTGAGGCTTGAGTCCTCGCCAAAGGCTGCGAGGGTGCCCTCACGCTGGGCTGGCGATGCTTGCCAGAGGCTGACAAGGTTGACTTCGATCTTGCCGGCCGTTGCCTTTGGTCAGTCGTCGAACCTCGGTGACCTACTAGAGGAAGGAGGAGGAGCAAGAAAAAAGAAAAAAAAAGAAAAAGAAAATAAAAAATATTAAAATATTATTAAAAGTTGTCAATGATGTCACATTAGCCGATCAACACCTAGTCAGTAAAATCCGGCCAAAATTAGTAAGAAAGGATTAAATTGGTACAAAGTGAAAATATTTAGGACTAAATTGGCACTGATATAAGTTCTAGAACTTCTTGGACACTTTTCCCGCAAATCAAACGATATCTATTTAATGTACCCATGACTCCGTAGTGGACATAATGCATGAGAAACCAGGATCCTATAGTTAACAGAGCCAGGTATGCAAAATCGCACATGTGCCAAAGGTAATCTTATTGGTTAGTGTTGAGCTACTGAATGTAGTGGCGCTGGTTTAAATTCTGTAGCAGGTTGATGAAAGAAAGAAAATAGCATTATCAAATTGCGAAGCACCTTTGCGACATCCATCAACTCATCGATTGCCCTCCCTTCGTGATGAAGGATTTCTTCAAGTTTTTCCATAACCCCACTCAACCTTTCCTCTGCTAGGGGTGAGTAACACAAACCAACCTAACCAGAAACTGCCCGGACCAAATCAGATCGATTGGCTCTGGGCAGTTCTCGAGAGTGTCGACCCGATTTCCAATTTCATAAAAATGAAAGCGGTGATTTTTGGTCGAATCCCTGATTCCAAGGGGGAGTGGACCAATGATATTTATTTATTTTCCTTCCCTTCTCACATGTCTTACTCTCCTCTCTCTTTCTTCCCTCTTCTCTCTCCTCTCATCATCCTGGTTCCACTTTGGTGTCTAAATGATTTTTTTTTGGCAATTTCTTATCCCCCTGCTTCCATTAGTAAAGCTTAATAGACTCAATCTTGTCCACTGCTTCCTTGCCTCCCCTTAAAGAAAACTCAAAGTTGAACTTTGCCTCACAGCTCCTCGAATTCATAGGCTTTCCTCTTTCTTTTTTTTCTTCCCCAAATTGTCGATTCGTAACGATCGAACTGAAACTAGTACTTTAATCTCAAAGACAAAAAATATACTTGTCATCCCTAGCAAAGCTCAGTTATGATAATGCCTCGGATATGGCCAAGTTTTCACTGGATGTCTTATGTTCTTGTGCCCAAGAATTATTTGTAAATCAATCAATTCCATTGGACGGCTCGGGAATCGGATTGGGCTGGTCGGGCTACTTTTAATATGGAGGCGTAATGAAAAGTAATAGCAAGATTGCTCCTATAGAGTATTAATTACCAGTAGTTATTAGGGTATTAATTTTTGGGAATTCAAGCAAATAATCAAGGATATGATTTTTCAGGTTGTAAAATACCATACTCACCGACCACTGACGGTATCAAATCATTTTGAATTACCGACCAAAAAAAAAAAATCATTTTGAATTAAGTAGCTTTCCCTTACTAAACCAAAATAGTAATTTTTCTAATTCAAGTCAAGTGAGGGTCACTTGGATGTTATCAAACACATCCAACCCCATTTTAATTGTTGAATCTTTTGATTTTTGCACTTGATGATGTTATTGAACCGCCCTTAAGTCGGTCCCTAGGTAGAACCGATGATTTCGAGCCGCTTTCAAAATGGAACCGTCCCCATAACAGATTCAAGACGACCACAAAATAAACAGGCTTAATTTGGTCCAATTATATTGAGATCATTAATTATCTTAATTTAAAAAAATCTCTACGTCAAGACTGATCGATTCTAGAATTAAGTCATTGTCAATTCCACACACTGGAAGTTCCACCTCCAAAATCGGACACCACGACGCTCCGTACCCTCATTGCACGCCTAGTAGTATAGTAGTCGTATAACCACGTTAAACGTGCATCATGGTCTATATCATATCAGTGAACATATAGCCTTCTGTGCTTTTTTTTTTTTTTTAACAACTTCAAGATTGATTTAGGGACAATTGTAAGGAGCTATAATTTGTTCATGGTGATGCATTTGAGCACCCGCAACTTTTCTCTTTTCCGTACTTTTAACCTCTAGAACTTGCAGCTCCGATGCATTCGAGTTTTTTCATTGATTCTGTCCATTTTAAGTGGACATAAAAAGGTCATGTGGCTCTTTGTATTATAAGCCGATTACTGCTGAAACCTAACGAAGCTATCAAAGGTATTAAGGTTGACAGGTACGATTTAAATTTTTAATACACGAAAGAGTAAATACTTTTTTATTTTATTTATAAAAAAGCCCCCAAAGTATGTCTATTGTTACATAAATACTCTGAATTTATTTTTGTGTTATTAAAAATCCTAAACTTGCTTATAGTAACAAAAATATCTTCATTTTTTTATCATAAAAATCCTGAACTTATACCAGTGTGACAAATAATCTTAAATAGAGCCGAGATAGAGGGTAAGTTTGGGCTTTTTGTGACACAAAAAAAATTTGGAGTATATTTTTCATAGGATTTGTGATGCGATTTTTGACTCATATCGTGACAGCTCTCTTTTTTCCGATCCTACATTCACGCACTTCATTCATGAAGACGCTCTCTCTTTTTGCGCCTACAGTCACGCACTTCATTCATGTAGACTCTCTATTTCTGCTCCTAGAATCACGGATTTCATTCATGGAGACTTCCAGCACCGGCATCCGATGACTTTGGTTTGAACCGGAAGGCAGCAAGCCTGAAAAGCTTTCTTAATCCAAGAGACTCCCTAAAATAATAGTGGCTTGAACGACAAATAAGGTTTGAGAAGCTCTTTCCCTAAGTTCTCTCCAAAGAAAAATATTCATTGACTTGACTGGGGCACACGCTTCATCTTAAATGCTAGCCAAGCTCAACATGTGAAGCCCCTAGAAGTTACCGCTCGAGGAAATAGACTTATTGCAAACTCTCAAATTCTATCAATGTCTTCAAATTCATCACAAATCTCTTGACTCCAACCTCAACAAGAGGAGAAACAGACATTTGGCTGTACGTGTTTAAGCATCATATAATTTTTTATTAAGCATAGTGAATATGAGAAGTAGTCTGTCTTCATTGCATGTGGCTCGTTGATCGATATAAATACAATAATCATCGCAAGAGATGAATGCGCTTTATACAAAAAAGTGACGTTGAGTATATCAATCGAGTCCTAGGGAATAATTGGATTTTGCTAAGCCTTGATTATGCATGACACAAGAAAATAAGTAGTATGTTGGAAAATCGCAAAATTTCTTTAATTCGTTGCTTAACAAAATTCATACCAACATAGCTCAAAGATATTGGATACTTCAAATCTGATTTACAGAGCCGACATATTAAGCAATGCGGTAGACAAAAGGATAGGTGCAACAAACTCGTAATTTAGATCATATGATACTAAGATGCAGGCTATGTCAACTACATCCAATTATAATTTAACTAATGGTTTATACATATGAGTTTCAGTCATATTTATAATGAGTTAACTTTTCATGTAAGTTATGTTAATAATTTGTAATCCACCAATTAAAGATATTGTCCAATTAAAGATATTGTTTAGAAAAATTGTAGAAAATTACAGCCCCTAAATTCAAGTCCCACCTTGAAGTTGCAGTTGAAAGTCATATAGGATCTTGCTTACTTGATGCTCACACACACACACGCGCACACACACACACGCACGCATACACACACACACACACACATATATACACATGTGATCATACCTTCTCTTCATTGCTCATGTTGAGAAGAGATGGCATCCACTGACTTCCCTTACGCTCAATTCTCTCTTGTTCCAGCAATTTGTCTCCTCCTTTTGATCTTTCTCTGTTATTCTCCTTTCGATGCTAAACTTAACAATCCCATCTTTTCTCTCTCTTCCTCTTCCACTTCACCTGAGACCAACAACCACACAGGAACACCTTCAGTTTTAGCAAATGGGCCTCGTTCAACCTTAATGTACGAAAGCAGATCCAGACACAACACCAACAAAATCAAAGTAAGTATCGTCATCACTCATGGCGTATTAGTAACTAACAATAATCCCTTTTACTTGATTTCATTCTGTACTTTTTCGGGTGATAGTAACTTGGCAATGTTTTTCCTGATCTGTGGGGAAGAAGAGTAGTTTGGAAAAGATCGAAGATGACTTAGCCCAAGCCCGCGCAGCAATCAGGAAAGCCATTCGGTCCCGGAGCTATGTTTCCGATGGGAAAGAGACCTTCATACCTAGAGGAAATGTGTATAGAAACCCCTACGCTTTTTATCAGTTAAGTTCTCCTTTGAGTTCACTTAAGGTTCAGAGTTTCTTTTTTTCACATGGTTGGTGTTAATATTAATCGTGGTAGGTTTGTGTTCAGTGCAAGCACGCATGTTTTTCTGTAAGGGGCCATGGAATCAAAATTTAGATTACCTCACGTTTATTTGATTCGAAATTGTACGCCTTATAGTTTATAGATTCTAACACGAGTCTTATTTCTTTCTTCGCCATTTTTTGGACTTAATTCTGGGCAGGAGCCACATGGAGATGATGAAGAGATTCAAGATATGGACGTACAGAGAAGGCGACCATCCTTTGGTACATTACGGGCCGGTGAACGACCTATATGCCATTGAAGGACAGTTCATCGACGAGATGGAGGACAAGCGGAACCCATTCAGGGCAAGCCATCCCGACCAGGCACATGCCTTCTTCCTTCCTTTCAGCGTGACCAACGTCGTCAGCTATGTGTACCAACCGATCCTCTCCATCCACGACTACAGGCGGGATAGATTACAGAGGTTCGTGCGTGATTACGTTCACGTTGTTGCAGATAGACATGAGCATTGGAACAGAAGCAAGGGCGCCGATCATTTTATGTTTTCTTGCCATGATTGGGTAAGTATATTTCGTAATTACGCTCCAAAAAGTTTTACCAAATCGTACAGGAGATGGAAGGATTATGTGTTCAGTGTCCAATTAAACCTGTCGAATCCGCTGAATAACCGTGATTTGAACTGGCCGATCTGCTTGGGTTTTCAAAGGACCAGTACTTTAGATACACGTGGCTTTTATAATGTGAAAGGTGCCGTTATGCATTGCCTCATTGAATCGATGAGAATTCAATGCAAGTATATTGAGATTCGACAGAAAAACGAAGGTCGGCAAGTTAGATTGGTTCTACTTGTGTCTTTATATCTGAGGACGGCAAGCGGATGGAATATTATACGAAAGCTTTCATAGCAGGGTCAACCTGCATTTATTGTAACCGGCAAGTTAAAAAAATCAATTTCATACTGGTCAGAATTATAATTATATGGCGTGAATTGTTTAAAATATTAAATCGCATATTCATTTGACAGTTTAAATTTTTAGAATAGTGAGCGGTCCCATAAAATGTTATATGACATCAGAACAAGCATCAAGAATTCGAATCAAGATACTCCATTATATTTTTCAACTGTTTGTTGTTTATATTATTCTTCTTATTTTCTTGTTTCATGACTTGGGCATGCCTGGATCGGCTTACATTTCAATTGATAGCTGCCATTCAAAGTTTTAACATGTGATAGAACATGTTAGTTCGTCTGACTCAAAATATAGTTAAATAAACTCATCATATGAAAGATACGATAGACAAAATCAATTACAATGTTTTTCAAAAGATACATAAAAAGTTATTTTCTGCGAAATTCACTACTCTTGACACAAAAAAGGATCACTATTCCACCCACTATTTTGAATAGAAATTTCTGACTAATTGTTTGATCCTATTTCATGTTCATGTAGGCTCCTGACGTTTCATCAGCGGACCCTGAGCTCTTCAAGAACTTCATCAGAGTCCTCTGCAACGCCAACACCTCCGAAGGATTCCGACCTGAGAGAGACATCTCCATGGCCGACATCTATTTAGCCTACGGTGAGCTCGGCCCGCCTCGCTTAGGTCTTGACCCTCGCAACCGCTCAATCCTTGCCTTTTTCGCCGGTGGAGCCCACGGTCACATCCGAGAGCTCTTGCTCGAGCACTGGAAGGACAAGGACGCCGACGTCCAAGTGCACGAGTATCTTCCCAAGGGCCAGAACTACACTCAGCTGATGGGGAGGAGCAGGTACTGCCTGTGCCCGAGTGGGTTCGAAGTTGCGAGCTCAAGAATCGTGGAGGCGATCTATGCAGAGTGCGTCCCGGTGATCATAAAGGACAGCTACTGGTTGCCGTTCAGTGACGTGCTCAATTGGAGCAAGTTCTCGGTCCGAATACCAGTGAACAGAATAAAGGACATCAAGACGATTCTGGAGGCGATCCCATTTGAGAAGTACGTGAAGTTGCAGAAGCGGGTGGTGAAGGTTCGGCGGCACTTTGAGGTGCATAGGCCAGCGAAACCGTTCGACGTGATTCACATGGCGCTCCACTCTGTGTGGCTGAGGCGGCTGAACATAAAGCTGGAGCAAAGAGATTAGTGAGTAGCTCTTTATGTCCTGGTTCTTGCGTACAAACAATTAAAAGGAGATCATGAAAGTTCGATATGCAGGAAATAATGAAAATTAAGTTTACATTAAAGTTGGCAATATCCGTCATAAGATATCAGGATCACAATCAAAGTACCCGGCTTCGAACCTGAGCTGAACAACCAGTTTCATCAGGGACTCCGGTCTATCAGAAAGGGGAAGGAATATATAGTCCTAGCTAGCTGGTCACTGAAGCAGATATAACTGGACACTATACCCTACATGAGCAATACTAACGTACCGAAGGTTGATTTTGGACTGACGTTTGCCCGCCCCCAAGAAAGACGGCCGATCAGCTGTATTGCGGACATCTGCTCACTTTCCTCAGGCCGCCGCAAATTCCAGACTAGGAAAATCTGCCCGACGTGTCCAACTCGCTTTGAGATTTTCCGGACTACATGTGCTTCTTGACGCGTGCGTTTAGAGATGTCAACAGGGATCTATGCTTTAGGCGCAGAATCTGCCGCAATATCTTGCAACATAATCTGCCGCAATATCTTCCATCCGAGCGTGACAAAGCACCAGCAGCCCCACGAAATCTATGCTTTAGGCGTAGAACGGGGACGTCAGATCAAGTGGAAGAAACTCAAGAATCAGCAAGGCTAAAAAGTAGACTAATAATGACAAAGCGCTGTGATATGAACGCGGGGAAAGGGATCAATGGTTTTTCTTGAGAATATCCCAGAAAGAATTTCAAAACCACAAGCAAAATTCTTAATCCCGAAGTGTGCATTCGACAATACCGTCGGTTTGAAGAATGCTAATTTCCGTGCCCAAAAATACAGATTTTTTTTCGATATTGAAAAATTTCAATAAGTGTTTGTAAGCATCTAATAAAAATTGGTAAAAAAGAAAAAAAATTAAGCATCGACATTTCCCAAGTAGTTTGTTGGGGGTACCATGCCAACATTTTTATAAGATTACCAACTTCTCTTATGGTTTGCAAATTAGCAATTTTTGTACTAACTTACCAACACTTCAACTTTACCAACTCTATGTGAAATTACTAACTGAAACTCATGAAATTTGCTAGCTTTTATTTGATGAAATTAGCAAATAGTTTTGAATTCCAACTTTAAATTGTGTTACTTAGCAACGTTTCTGTTTTTTACTAACTAGCATCTAAACCAAAACTTGTTAGTAAACTAATAGGGAAAAAACTGGTAAGTCACATAGATAAATGTTGGTAAATTCATACGAGAGTTGATAAATTCAGAGTATTGCAAGAAAGAAATAAAATTTAGTAAATAATAACCAAATTTAACAAATTAAAGTACTAATTTTTTTTTGACAAAATAAAAAAAAGCTACCAGATAAACATGGTATGTAACTTAATTGATGGTTAGTAACCAAAATTTAGTTGGTAATTTAATTGGAAAAATTGGCAAGTCGTTTAGGCAGAGACCGGTAAATTCATATGGGAGTTGTAAATTTAAGGCGTCGGTAAGAAAGAAAAATTCAAAAATTAGAAAAGCTGATGATTTCTATACCTTCACAAAGAGTAAGCGATTTCATAGAAGCGTCCATAAGTAATTCAGCAAATAAGATGACTAGCATCTTTCCTCTCCATTAAATCAGCCTGATCGCAGCCGTTTCCAAAATTCTACTTCGGGATCTACAAATTTCTCTGATTCCATCGCATCTTAGTGAGGAACGGCTCGCATCTTCATTCATACGTCTCGCCAACTCCGAGGAACTTCCTGCTCGGCTGTACACAGTTCAGTGCAAGTCGAGGTGGTCTAGTAACACCCTGACTTTGGTTTCAAGCGAAAGGCAGCGAGCTCGAAAAGTCCTTTCGTGATCCAAGAGACTCGCTAAATTCTAGGGAGGATATAGTGGCACGTGAGCAGTAAAATATAATTTTAGTTCGACAAGTTGTTTCGCCGAAATTCTCCTTGGAAAGCACAGATTAGGATTTCGAAAAGTTGGCCACTCGAGGAAGAAAAATTATTGGAAAAATATCACTACAAGTACACAGGCCACGGTTTACAAAATAGAGGAATCATATGACGGGGTGAAATACTATTGAGTGTCGGAAATGATTCACTTATTTAAAGACTCTCTTGCAACTTACCTTATCAATGAATATATCAAGTTTGTAAATCTATTTAGGACCTTGTTAGTATAATAGTTTTTTGGCTACTGCGAGGATAACATTTTATTGTGAGTCATAAATTTTTGAAGGAATATGTCCCATAACAATTTATAATTTTTTGTTATTTGATTTTTTATGATCTAAAATAGATTATTATTCTAACAGTAGATTATAGATTGTCATGTAATCATTTCTCATCTATTTAAGCACACTTAACGAATTACACTAGCTATTTTACAAATTTAGCTGATTAATCGTCTAAAAGAGATTATTGCAATTTGTGCATGAAAAATATTGGATTTATTAAAATCGGTTCACAATATTCAATATTACAGACTAGAAGAGGGATTTAAATAGGTGGCTCTTGCTTAATTGCTGGTAGGAGTTTACCGAATCATTCAACTTTGTAAATCGATTTTAGCATATCAACTATTGATATTTACCCATGCTCAAGAACCAAATCGGATGATAACATTTAAAGCATTAAAAAGGACCGATAACCAGGTTGTCAGCATCATATGTTGAAGGCATGATAGTCCAAAAAAAGGAAAAGAAAGGGTGGAAAATTGCTTCATGACCCTTCTGTTACGATGAGTTGGAATTTTTTTTGGCTGGTATGCTGGCTCACGTTCTGATTGATTTGTAAAACCGTGAAACTTAGAGATTCGCATGAGCAGAATATTGGTGATGAATATGTTGATAAGGTTTGAAAGGTGCTTACTGTAGGGGACCATGCACAGAGGGTGGAAAAAGGGCAATTATCAACTTATAATGTAGTGCAAGAGAGGATTTGATTACATAACCACAAGACCCCCCTTTATTTTTTCTCTCTTTTCTCGTGTGTTTCCGTTCTTTTCTTTGGCCAAAAAATGAATATTGTTGCTACCTGCATTCAAGTTGGTTAATCTTAACCACCAAAAGAAGCGTGCCCCACGTCCAGGCGACAGTGTTGGTACCGTTGTCCCACAGAAGCTAACCCTTTCTCGTCGCTAAATAGTGTCCTTATGACACAAACATTTTAAGAGGGTAATAAAAGAATATTACAATTTCGAATGCACTGAATTTTTTCACAGTATGTGTAATGAATGCTTTGGAAGTCGGGAATTGCTTCTAATAATATATACTTAGCAAGTGTATTGAGAGAACTCGTTAACATGATAAGACACGGAAGACAATGTTAGTGGGGTCAACATCGTGGTGAGGGATGGATCCTTATCGCATCACCAATGAACAGGCATGGAACCCTAATGGACCTTGAGTTCTTGAATTGGTGCATGTCTATAATACCGCGTGATGGTCGTAGAATCAACGCGTGAGACCTTGAAGGCCTTGACTCCTTGACCATTGAAGTGCGTATTCGACAAGGGAAAAGTGCCAAAAAAGTCCTAAACCTTTTAGTTTTGTGCCGATTTAGTCCTAAACTTTTTTTTTTTGTGTCGATTTAGTTCTAAACCTTTTTACGTTGTGCAAATTCAGTCCTTTCCGGCCAATTTTGGTTGGATTTTGCTGACTGGATGCCGGCCGGCTAACATGGCCAAATTGGCGCTGACGTGTATAATTTTTAATAATATTTTAATATTATTAAATATATTTATTATTTTTCCTCTTTTTATTTTTATTTTTATTCTTTTCTTCTTTTTCTTTTTTTCCTTCTCATCTTCTTCCTCCAGCCGGTCGCCGGAGCTCGGCGACCGGCCAGAGGCGACGGTCGGCGAGGTCGACCTCGCCAGCCACCTCGTCAGTGCCCGCGAGGGCAGCCTCGCGCCGGGCGGGCAAGGCTCACCCTCGCTGGATCTGGCGAGGTCGAGCCTCGCTTGCCTGCCCTCGCGGCCTGGGTGGCGAGGCTCGCCCTCGTCGGATCTGGCAAGGGTCGAGCCTCGTCCATGGCCGGCGAGGGCAAGCCCGCCAGCTCAGCGCGAGGCCAGCTGGACTCCTCCCCGGCTCCGTTCTCCGATACCAATCTTGCCCTAGAAATTTCCTCCCTCCTCCGCTCGTCGTTGTCGTCGTCTCTAGGGTTTACGGGAGCTCGGGGTGTCTTTGGTCGCCCGGCTCCGACGGTGGCGATTCATCGGGGGTGGGGGTTTTGTGATTCCTAAGTTCTCCGAGGCAGCTGGCCTTGGGCCGAGCTAGCGGGGCTCGCCCTCGCCGGCCATGGGCGAGGCTCGACTCTCGCTAGATCCGGCAAGGCTGAGCCTTGCCCGCTCGTCGCGAGGCCCCTTGCGGCCTGGGTGGCGAGCCGGATCTGGCGAGGTCGAGCCTCACCGGCCATGGGCGAGGCTCGATCCTCGCCAGATCCGGCGAGGCGAGCCTCGCGGCCATCGGGCGAGGTGGCCGGCGAGGTCGACCTCGCCCGGCCGTCGCCTCGGCGGTCGCCCGGCTCCGGCGATCGGCTGGAGGAAGAAGATGAGAAGAAAAAAAGAAAAAGAATAAAAATAAAAATAAAAAGAGAAAAATAAAATAAAAAATAAAAAAAATATTATTAAAAATTGTACACGTCAGCGCCGATCAGGCCACATTAGCCGGCCGGCGTTCAGTCAGCAAAATCCGGCCAAAATTAGCCGGAAAGGATTGAATTGGCACAACGTAAAAAGATTTAGGACTAAATCGGCACCAAAAAAAGGTTTAGGACTAAATCGGCACAAAGCCAAAAGGTTTAGGAATTTTTTGGCACTTTTCCCTACTCGACAAGGACCTTGACTTGTTCATGGATATGTACAAGATTCATCCATACATGCATCTGGTTTAATTTCTTCTTCTTCTTTTTCTCTTTTTTTGGCTGTATGCTGATTCAAGTTCTGATTGATTCGTAAAACCACCAAATTTAGAGATTCACATGAGCAAAATATTCTTGGTGACGGATACGATGATAAGGTTTCAAAGGTGCTCAATGTAGGGGACCATGCATAGAGGGTGGAAGAAGGGCAATTGTCAACTTAAAATGCAGTGCAAGAAAGGATTTGATTGCACAACCACAAGACCCCCATCATTTTTCTCTCTTTATTATGTGTATTTCTGTTCTTTTTTTTGGCCAAAAAATGAATATTGTTGCTACCTGCATTCGAGTTGGTTAATCTTAACCACCAAAAGAAGCATGCCTCATGTCCAGGTGACAGTGTTAGTATCGTTGTCCCACAGAAGCTAACCCTTTCTCGTTGCTAATAGTGTCCTTATTACACAAATCTTTTAAGGGGATAATAAAGACCGTTACAATTTCAATGCACTGAACTTTTTCACAGTTATGTGTAACGAATGCTTTGGGAGGTGAGAATTTTTTATAATAAAATATACTTGACAAGTGTGTTGAGAGAACTCGTTAACATGATAAGACACAGAAGACAATGCTAGTGGGGTCAACATAGTGCTGAGGGATGGATTTTTATCACATCACATAAGATAAGTGTAAAAATTACCCCACTTGGTGAAAGTGAAGTGAAAATGAAATCGTTAAAATATTTAGGACCAAATGGTACAAGTAAAAGGTTTAAGATTGCATTAACCACTGTACAATAGATGTAGGTTTTTTGGACAATTTTCGCCTTTCTTATGCCCTTTTTCTCTTTTATATTTGGTGAAGTTGATCCGATTTTTGAATGCTTCTGGATTCGGTTGAGAGAGTTAAAGAAAGCATTTCTACTTCTTGGCATGCATGAGATATTCTAAAAGAAATTATATTTTAAAAATGCATGCATATGGAACGAATATTGAAAATTGTCAAAATAGTTCTAAATTTATTGCACACTAATTTAGTTCTAATCCTTTCAATTTTGTCAATTAAATCCTAAATTTTTTCACGTTTTACCAATTGAGTTTATCTAGTTAGCGTGGTATGGTCAACATGGATGCCTACTATCTATGTGGCACAACTAATATTAATGTGGACAATTCTTAATATTATTTTTAATTTTTTTCTCGTTTCTTTTTTTTTTTTATTTTTTTTTAAATTTTTCCTTTTTGCCTTTTTCCCTCCACCGGCCACCGTTGGACATGATTGCTAGAGGTTGCCAACCTCACGAAATTAGGGGAGGATGAGGGTTGTCCTTGGCCGCCCAGGCAAGGGCTACCCACCTCGGCCATGTGAGGGAGACCTTGACTAGGGGCCAATGAGTGCAGCCCTTCCCAGTCCCTCCTCCCTCTCCAACCAAGGCAACCCTTGCCTGAGGCCAGCGACTTTCACTAGTCATTCACAAGGTGCAGTGATGGCTAGTGGAAAGAAAAAGGAAAATGAAAGAAGAAAAATAAAATAAAAAATGAAAATAAGAGAAAGGGAAAAAAAGGAAAAAAAAAAAAACGTTTAGGGAATAAATATTAATATCTTATTAAAAATTGTCTATATTATAGCCAGTTGTGCCCTGTAGAATTTCCGGCGTCCATGTCAGTGATTTTTGGTAAAAATTGGTCAAATGAACTTAATTGGCAAAACATGAAAATATTTAAGACTCAATTGGTATAATTAGAAATTTATGACTAAATTGATAAAAGTGTAATAGGTTTAGGATTTTTGTAATAATTTTCATGGACCAAAGGCCAAAGTTCTTCGATGTTATTAAGTTTTTCATCGTTATAAGATGGACTCCGTCTATCCTGATTGAGATACTATGGCTCGTTACATCGTTATCGACTCGACTTGGAGCAGTACAAAGGCCAAGTTTCTTCTTCGTGCGTGTGGGAAGGGTTTAAACTATTGGTCGAGAAACAAGCTTGGCTGGGTTAAAATAGGACTCGGTTGATGAAGTCTTTGAAGGACCTGTTCAATCGTGAACGATCATTAAAGAGTAAGAAAGTAATCTAGATGAAATGTTGAATGTAGAACAAAACATTGGATGTAGAATAAAGGACTAATCATCCTGACACTGACCTATTTAATAGTTCGAATTATGTATATATAGGTCCGTTCACTAACTATGTCTATTCTAAAACGATTTTGAAACAGCATGAAGGGATTAGCTCCACGTTATTTAAGTGTCTTCCCATGGCAGGCTGGGAATCGTCATTGCTATCCCAAATGTAGTATACCAAGTTTATGAAAATTTACCTCACAACAAATATTTTTTTATGCCATATGTTGATTATAATTGACGAATTACAAGTAATATATCTTATTTCATCTCAGCTCTTAATTAATATCCTTTCCATTTTTTTTCTTCGTAAACATTGGTAGGCTGCATCTGCTTTATTATTAGTAGGAGCTTTCCTTAAGGAACCATGCTCATTAGTCCTTATCAATGTCTTGAGCATATATCCCTTGCTGCTTTCAACTTCTTTTTAAAATGCACTCATCAAATTTAATCAAGTTTTTAAAACAAATTGACTATTTAAATGATATTCACAGATCTTTTCCAGCATGAGACACAGCTCGATCGACCCTTTAGATAGGAGAAAGTCAAACATGATGCGTCTAACTTGATCCTTTTTCGCTGCAAAAAGTATACAAACACAATAGAGAGTGTATAATCAGGAAAGTGGAGAAGAAAACGTGTCAAAATTACTTAAATCAATTGCTTCTGTTTTTGTATATATAGCCTTCTGCAGTCACACCTTCTCTCTTTAACCTAAAAAAAAAAAAAAAAAAAAAAAGATTCAAAAGGAATAATCAAAGTTTTTGCTGTTGATTTGTTCACCTTAAAGCTAAACCAGTTCTGTTATCAAATAATTAGTTTATGTAATCAATGACCCATTGCCACTGATCTAGCAAAAAACACTAGCCTAGGTGTGTGTTAAAAAAATATGGATGTGTGCGTGCGGAAACATAGTTTTGGTATTAGTATAGTTTTTGATTAGTGATGTGTGCAACATGATATATTTTGTAGAGGATGGATAAGGGATAAACTAGGATAATTAAAGTACAAAGAATATGGGATATGAGAAATAGTTTCATTAGTTGAATAAAATAGTTTTACAATAGTTGAAGGAAGTGCTGGTGAGGGAGCCACATGGTTTTTATGGTTAGCTCCCACACCAAAACATGGAGCACTTGCTCCTTTATATAGGCTGCCAAAGTAGGTGGAGGAAGTCTCTAGACTTCTCTACAAATAGCTACTAACATAAGATGGAGAATTCTAGAACACACAAGAGGTGGCAGCTTGTAGACTCTTCCAGAATTTTTCTTGAATTTTCTAGCTCAAATCTATCTTGAAGTTTCTAGAATTGGATCACAAATTCCAACACTCCCCCTTGATCTAGTTTTGGGATACTCCGGACTTGTGTTATAAAGCCTCGGACATACCTTGAAATTTCTCTTGTAATTTGTTCCATGCCTTTTATTCCGTCTTCGTTCCACGATCCCTTGCATTCTCTTGTCGAAACACTTGCCTTTGAATGTGCATGTCTTTTCTTCAACGATGTCCCATATGTCTTGGCCATCAAAATGCTCTTAGTTGTAGTTGTTAGCTCGGGCTCTAGCTCTGGCTCTCATAGCCTCTGGCTCTGGCTTTAGCTCCGGCTTTGGTTCAAGCTCTAACTTCATGATCCCTTACGCCTGGCTTAGTTAGGAACCTAGGCGTAACTTGGCTTTGATACCATGTTAAAAAAATATGGATGTGCGCGTGCGGAAACATAGTTTTGGTATTAGTTATAGTTTTTGATTAGTGATGTGTGCAAGTATACGGTATATTTTGTAGATGATGGACAAGGGATAAACTAGGATAATTGAAGTACAAAGAACATGGGATATGAGAAATAGTTTCATTAGTTGGATAAAATAGTTCTACAATAGTTGAAGGAAGTGCTGGTGAGGGAGCCACATGATGTGGTTTTTATGGTTAGCTCCCACACCAAAATATGGAGTACTTGCTCCTTTATATAGGCTGCCAAAGTAGGTGGAGGAAGTCTCTAGACTTCTCTATAAATAGCTACTAACATAAGATGCTACTAACATAAGATGGAGAATTCTAGAACACACAAGAGATGGCAGCTTGTAGACTCTTCTAGAATTTTTCTTGAATTTTCTAGCTCAAATCTATCTTGAAGATTCTAGAACTGGATCACAAATTCCAACAGTGTGGCATCGCTCTGGTCCAAAAGAGATGACCTGATTTACTCTCGAAAGAGATGAGCTAAAATAATGTGAAGGGGAAAAAGATCTTACAAGAAGCCAAAACTATTCAAAAAAAGCTAAAAATCGATCATTAGTGATGAAAGTATGTTCAGCTGTGAAAAAGGATGTAATAGCATTTATAAGCTGTGTGACACACTCCAAACAGCTGCAGCATTTTTATTATTATAACAGCTTAAACCGACTTTAAGGAAGTAAATTCACTCAGTTTTGAGGTGTTGCAGCTTTAAGATTATGTTGCCGAACACATAAGTTACAAAAGTTTATATTGCAGCAACAGCCGACCATAGCTCTAGCACAGAGCTACAACAAAATCATACCTACCGCATAAGATAGATGCCTATACAATTGATCAAAGGAAAAGTGAGGGTTTTTCTTCTGAGGTAAAAATTGAAGTGAAATTCGAACCTGCAATGAACCGAATGTCATCAAGGACCATGAGAAAGGTGACGAAAATATGGCCATGGTCACTGAAGCAGACAGTGTTGGACAGTTCTCCTGCATAAGCATTGGTGACCCCAAGTAAGACAGTTATCAGCTCATGGAACGCTGCTTGCTTTCATTGGAACCGCTGCGAGATCAAGATTAAAGAGGGCCACTTTACATATGCAACCCTCACTTTGACTGATTTGCTATATGAAGAACCTGAGAGAACCTTCATGCGAGATTTTCTGGTCATGCGACACTCGTTTGGTTTTTAGTCCTGTCCATCTGAGCAACTAGAAGCTTGTGGACACTTTGCTTTAGCTGCAGAATGGAGACATGAGGTCGAGTTGAAGAATCTAAAGAATCGTAAGAAGGCAACACAACTCACAAATCACAAACACCATAAAGACAGGGAAAAAGATTGACTATTCCTCATATTATCCAAGAAAGACCTTCAAATCAACAAGCAATTCAAAGATACTACTGCAGACTTATGCAGCTTAATACATGCATCAAGTGTAAATTTAACATATAGTAATTTCAACATAGAGAAGTAAGGTTAGTAAATGGCCTGAAAGAGCAGGTTACTAACCTAATTGAGCCCTTGTTCACTCTTCACAGACACGTGAATTGCTCCATCTGGTCCTTTTTTCTTGTGCTGGACCATCTTGTCGTGGTCAGCAGTTGTATCATCAGAAACAAATACAGCAGGGGGCTCTTGCAACAGATCACTCCTGGATATTACATCAAGCCAGAGATGATCATTGAACCGTTCCTTGATTTCATTGTATATCAATTTAGTGCTGAATTCAAAATCCAGAAAATGCAGACTTATTTAATATCAAGTAGATAAGGAAGCATGCTGCAAACTAGGGGTGAGCATGGTCCGGGTTGGTCCGGGCCACCCCCTAACCCTAGGACCAACCCGTACAGTGTCGGTCCTCAATTTTTAGGACCGAGGACCGACCCTATTGAGCTTGGGACCAAGGACCGGACCGACCTAATGGGTTCGGTCCGGTTCCAGGGTCAACCCGGGACCGATCGATAATTTTTTTTGTCTTAATTTTCATACTCCCTAAAAAACAAACCCACAAATTCAAATTACACATCCATCGACAGTGCGGCATTATGCAACTAAACTATAAATACCAATACATATTTAGCAAATTTAAGATGACACAATAATAGAAATTTCATATTTGCTAACCGCTCATTGAGATATGAGACAAGATGGAAAGTTCTTGTAATCATCTATCTTTAATATTCATAACACCATATGCAAAAGTGTTTTCCTGCATTTGATCATGTAGAGTCCACTCAACCAAAAAATTAGTTTCACACCACTTGACTAGCAAATCACCGTAGAAACTGAAATACTACTCTACTCTTCAAAAACTTCTACCATTTAACACAAATTGAAAAACAAAGTGCAGGTGAAATTCATTAGTAAAATACAATTAGACCATAAAATTTCAAAATACTTAATATAAACCATGAATATATAACTTCGCATCTTGTTAATTCACTTAAACTTCTAAACACTTGAAAACAAAACAAACGACACATAATTAATACTCAACAAAAGTTTTAAATTGAAATTACTATTAGTGTTATTGATAGAACATGTCAATATAATATAATATAACAAACATTTTACTTAGGTTTGAATATATAAAAGAATTATAAATAATATAATATAATATAATATAATATAATATAATATAATATAATATAATATAATATAGTATAATATACGGGGTTGGTCCAGGGTTGGACCGACCAAAAACTCTTATGACCGAGGACCAACCCCACAGTGTTGGTCCTGGAGTTTCAGGACCAAGGATCGACCCGGTCCCCTTGGGAATCGGACCAGGACCGGTAGGGTTGGGCCGGTCCAGGGTCGGTCCAGGGTCAACCCTAGACCGCTGCTCACCTCTACTGCAAACTTTGAAAAGTGGAAAGGGCACCGTATGGAAAGAGCACCGTATTTATGCAGTTAGTGGATTTCTTGTGCTTCCGTTGAGTGGGAACAGAAAAACATAGCATAAAACATCTATTTTGGAGGAAGCTTCAAAGGATCCTAGTTAAAGCTGGCCTTAAAAAATGCTGAATCACAATATGGTGACTCCACTTTTATACAGCCATCAACACCAGACCAAAGTCAGGACCACATTTTGACATACTCTTCTACTACTTGGCAACAGAATAACAAGCAGAAACGTCCAAGACGCATAGATCATCCGAAATTAGAGTTAAAAAATTTTCAGTGTCCAGACTTATACATTATCAGATATCAGTCCCGTGCTGGGTCTGATGATACAAAATGATCAGTTAGCCTAGCAAGAGGAAAGACTAAGCCATCACTTGGTTTCCCATGATTCCATGTAAGAGGGTATCATAATCCAAGGAAGAAAACGGCTGAGAACCTCCCACCTAGTAACTCGAGGCATCCGTGACACAGGAGCTCAGCATAAGGTCCAAGTCTTCAGGATCGCAACACCACGTTTACCCTGCGCTACTGATGCTTTTTCACTTACTCGTGCACAATGACAAAATTAGTCGGTTCACTCGGTAAATCCTAGTGGGTGGGGTGCAGCCATAAGAAATCTTCCCCTCTGAAATCCTTTTTTATGACGCCTAGCAAATTCAACTGACTTAATCTCTGGATCATTGTTAGCTTTCAGAATTCACGCATGCATTTTGCCCTTACTCTTGTCCATGTATCCTTCTACCATAATTGCAAGAATTTAACAATCCCAATTACACTAATAAGCATCAATGTCATACTTGGAGTCAACACAAAGCGTAGATTGTAATACATACGAAAATGCACAGGATGAGAAGCACCTCGCCTAGCCCCTTCACCTCCAACAGCTACTTCCCATGATGACATCACGAAGTAAGTCAGGAGGTGGTGGGAAGATAGCTTCCCTTCACAACCTCGCAAGTGTCTGTTTGCATGCTCTTGCAAAAGCACACTATTCGATAGACACGGCTACGATTTACCAGATATTTCCCTGCACCTTTCGAAGAGTTTTATTCTTCACTTGAATACTAAAGAACCAACATCATTCTTCCAGTGACAGGGAATCGAACAAAAAGGCTGCGTAAGTGCTTTGGATTTCTCAGCAGAAACTTAGAAGAAGGCAGCTGCCATTGTTGTATGAGACCGTGAAGAGGCAAAATGGGTTTTTGCGAGTTGAGAGGAAGATATCACGAGGGGCGTTGGTGCGCCTTTGTATACACGTTCATCTGAAGCTCGAGCTCTTCATGGCTGACCCCGAGCAGTATAATTCACAGCGAGCATCTTAGGAAGAAACAGAAAATAAAAGTGGAAGAGGGATTACCCGGGGAGACGGTGGAAACTTGTGCGGGCTCGGAGCGGGCCGGGTCACAAGATCCGGCCCAAATTTTTGTCCAATCCAACCCATCCTCCAATTTTTCTCATTGGGGTAAAAAAAATGACAAAAATTGGGTAGACAGCTAATGCTTAGGAGTGTGAGACAACTTGCCACTTCTCTTTCCCTCTTCGTGGTATCTAGCTAAATGGCAGCCGGATTCCCTAATTGCCAAAGGTTCAGCATAGAACTTACCAATAATTCTTAGAAATTTTGAGAACTACCATTAATGATAATTTATTAAGAAGCATTTCATCATTATTTTTCATAAAATCAAAATGAGATTGTGCATTTAATCCCTTTTGGCAATTAAACAAGCTAATTACTGTCTATTAATGACATTTTTTTTAAAAGTCCCTTAGAGTGTTGATAAGAAAAAAAAATCATTGAATACGTGGCGTCTTCACGGTGTAATTATTTCATTTTCTAGACTACAACTAGAACGAAGTCATCTTCATTTTCTTTCGTTTGATTAAGCTATACACTATATATTATACTTGATTTGTAGTTGATTTCATACGGCAATTCTTATACCAAATTTAAAAAGAAGAAAAATAAAAGGTAATATGGTTGATGTTGATGTCGGAGCAACGATAAAAATATATTCCATTTTTCATCCATAAATAGCCGAATGATATTGATGTTGGAGCAACGATATCCCACAACAATGAATTCATCAGCTAACCTCATTTTCACTTGTTCTTTATTGCTAACTAGTTGTGTGGGAAATGTTTTGGGGCAAGACACAAGCTGTGATCTTTAAAGATTTGGCTAGAACTGATCTAAAACCTCATTGTAAATCCATGGACAATGATCTTGGGGTCCAAGATATAACGAGCAATATCATGGGAATTCTCCTTTTTACCTAATATCCTTGGGGGGACATTATTCTTCTGTAGTTTTTTTTATAGCAGGGTCAATTTAAGTGGTTTGACATATGTACGTGCAAACAAGAGATTTCAATGCTTGCTCTTGGTGTCTTTGGCTAATCTATCCTACTGGTCCTTGTAGGATGCACCAAAAAACTAGAAAAATTGATGTTTTTTTTCCATGAAACCACCTATGCAACTAGGGAGGAAACCTCTCATCTAAATGTATGAGGTAGTAAGATGATATTGTTAACTGCTAAGTTACAATTTAAATGGAATAAAGAGCATCTTATATATCTTTTAATTATTTGTATATACACATGCTTGTGCATTTATTCTAATATCTTCATCGCATCGATTTTGCTTGACACATCTTTCTTTATAATGTTATCTATTTGTTTTGTGCAATTCTATTTGTATTTTTTTCCTTTATTATCGCTACCAAAACATCTCAATGTCAGTCTTTTTTAATGAAGAAAAAGGTCAACAAGTGTCGGCTGTTGGAGATTCGAACTTGTACTGCTGGGGTCGTATCAAGAACTAACACCCTTGGGTTCATAAATACGTAAAACAAATTTTATTTTGAAAAATCTGGCAAAATATGAAAGCATTGAATCGAGGGATGCTTTTTCTGAGTTGACCGTATTATGGGCATTAATCTCGGGGGGATCCTAAAAGCAACGAGACATTAGCACAGGATTGTTCAGGTAGCGGCGACGGACTAGAGCAATGGCAGTGGCCAGAGCTGCGATGACAAAGGCCTCGCGCCCCTCATCTCATCTGGATAGGGACGGCGCCGCTCTTACTTAGGCTCGGGCCATGTTGCATGACCGTCGTAGCAAAGCGTGAATCACCCAGACCCCGCCACGACCGAGCGGGGTCGAGCCATCTCACGGAGCTACAGCAAGGATCAAGCGACCTCGCCGAGCAATTAGTGATGGTCGCTGGACCCTCTCGATTGTTTGTTTTCTCTCCATTAAATCAGCCTAATCGTAGCCGTTTCCAAAATTCTACGTCGGGATCTACAAAATCTCTGATTCTGTTGCATCTTGGTGAGGAACGGCTCGCATCTTCATGCACATCTCTCGCCAATTCCAAAGTACTTCCTCATCGGCCGTACGCCATTCAGTGCATGTTCAGATGGTCTATTACGCATCGACTTTCGAAAAGTATTTTCGTGATCCAAGAGACTCCCTAAATTCCAGGGAGGATATAGTGGCGCGTGAGCAGTAAAATATAATTTTAGCCCTCAAGATGTTTCACTGAAGTTCTCCTGAAAAAGTACCGATTAAGTTCCCTTGCAGTTCCCCTACTCGAGGAAGAAAAATAATTGGAAAATATCATAACTATGAGGGTACGAACGAGGTTTTACGCAATCGACGAGCCAAATGATGAGGCGGATTGTTTTTGGGTGTTGAACATGGTTCACTGTCTTAAAAAGTCCGCTCGCAACTTATCTTATAAGTTGATATACCAAATTCGTAAATCAATTTTAGCACGCTTGACTATTACGTTAGCTAGCTAAAGGAAATTCTTGGTTTTACAATTGTGGCTAATTAATTGTCTAGAGAGATTATGGCAGTTCATGCAAGAGTAATGCTAGATGTATTAACATTGGTTCACGAAATGGGTTTAAATAAGCTGCTCGAGTTTAACCACCAATGAGAGTGTGCCAAATCATTAGGTATGAAAATTTTGTAAATCAATTTTAGCATATCAACTATTATTATTTACTAGTGCTCACGAACCACATCAGATGAGAAGAGACAAAATATAACCATACATTATAAAGGATAGAACCAATTGTTGTCGTCAGCATCATATGTTGAAGCATGTTAGTCAAAAAAAGAAAACATAAAGGTGGAAAATTGCTTTATGGACCTTCCTTCACGATGAGTTAGAAATTTTTTGGGCCAAATATCACCAACAAAATTCCCCCAAGAGTATGACTTCTAGGAACCATTGTAACTCGTATTGATGCGCCAATCAACAGACATGAATCCCTCTAAAGACCTCGAGTTCTTCACCAGGAACCTGTCTATTCTATCGTGTAGCTATGATCTGATGATGGCAGCAAAAATCAACACGCCAAACCCCAGAAGACCTGGACTTCTTCAGATTTGAATTGCACACTCGACGAAGACCTTGACTTGTGGATGGATATGAAGACGATCCATCCATGCATGCATGCTGATTTAAGTTCTTTTCTTGTATTTTGGGCTGATTTGCTGGCTTAAATCGTAATCGAATAGTAAAATCATGAAATTTAGAGATTCGCAATATTCTTCTAGATGGATATGTTAATAAGGGTTTCAAAGGTGCTTATTGTAGGGGACCATACACAGGGTGGAAAAAGGCAGAGGCCCTATTGTCAACTTAGAATGCAGTGCAAGAGAGGATTTGATTGCATAACCGCACAATTAGAAACATGCCCCTTGTCATGGTGACAGCGTTAATGCCGTTGTCCCGCAGAAGCTAACCATTTCTCGTTGCTAAAAAGCGCCCTTAGGGCGCAAATTTTTTTAGAGGTTAAAAAAGAAATATGACAGTTTCCAATGCCCCGAGTATGTATTCAACGCTTTGGAAGTCGAGCATTTCTTATAATAAAATATACCTAGCAAGTGTAGCGTAGCATAATAAAAGACGTATAAGGCAACCTTATTGGTGGGGTCAATAGCCATGCTCCATAGTGTCAAGGGATGAATTTTTATAGCAGCACGTAAGATAAGTTTAAAGATGACTTCACCTAAGGCAAGCGAAGTGAAAATGAATACCCGAATATGGTGCTTATGACAATATGATCCCTATATATTTCTACCAATAAACATATAAATTCTACCAATACATGTGAAAGATTTATCATTAAATTGACAAATTGTTAAAAGACTTAGAATAAAATTGGCACAACTGAAATGTTGAGGATCGAGTTGGCCGCCGTATAATAAATTTATGACTTTTTTGACAATTTTCTCATTCCTTATACCTTTTTTCCTTTTTGTAATTTGTTGAGGTTAATACAATTTTTGTATGCTTCTGGATCATTCGTGGGAGTTAAAGAAAGCATTTCTACTTCTTGGCATGCATAAGATATTCTTAAAGAAATTACATTTTAAAGGTGCATGCATATGGGGAAAAAAAAATCTTTTGGCTCCATCTATTCTTATTGAGAAACTATGGTAGGTCACACCGTTATCAAGCCGACTTGGATATGCAGTACAAAGGCCAAGTTCTTCTTCTTGCGTGGAGAAGGGATTGAACTATGCGAACATTAATGGCAATTGACAGAAACAAGCTTGGTTCAGTTTAAACAGGACTCGGTCAATGAAGTGTTTGAAGGACCTGTTAAATCGTGAAAGATCATGGAAAGGGTAGGAACGTAAGATAGATGAATTGTTGAATGTGGAACAAAGGGTTGATCATCTTGACATTGACCGATTTAATAGTTTGAATTACGTATATACAAATTAAATCCAGGCATGATCCGTTTACTGTGATTTTGAAATGGCATAAATGCATAAGCTCCATGCTATCTAAGAGTCTTCCCATGGCAAGCTGAAAATCGCCATTGCTATTGCAAAATGTACAATACCGAGTTTATGAAAATACACCTTATAACACATTTCCATGCTACTGTTAAGTCCCTCCGACTTATTTCAGGCTTTCTGCCTTTGGTCAAATTGTATGTTCATTATGATTGTAGAAGTTACAAGTGATATATCTAATTTCGTCTCAGCCGTTAAGTAATATCCTTCTCATTTTTCTTTTTCTCGTGAACATTGGTAGGCAGCATCTGCATTGATCTTAGCAGAAGCTTGCCTTAAGGAACTATTCTCGTTACCCTTTTTAGCAATGTCGTCAGCATATATCCCTTGCCGCTTTCAACTTCTTTTTAGAATGCACTAATCAAATTTAATCAGGTTTCTAAAACAGATTGATAATTTACGTGATATTCACAGATCTATTCTAGCCCGAGATACAGAAGGATCGACAATTTTATGAATTTTCTGCCTAAATACATACTACATTAACGATTTTTAGATAGGTGATAGGCAAACTGCTAAACTGAGTGGGGCCGCCCTCACTCCATTAACGGAAGCGACGTCTTCAAGTTGCAGTCGAAATTCAAACAGAAAAAGTCTACCTAGAGCATTTTTCGCTGCAAAAAGTGGAGGAGATAACGTAAGTGTCAAGCTTGCTTAATTAGTTATTTATGTATTTGTATATATAGCTCTCTGCAGGCGTACCTTCCCATGTTCATGTTCAAGAAGATGTCATCCATGAACTTCCCTTATTCACAGTTCCTTCTGATTCCAGCAATTAGTCTCATCCTTCTTCTTGTCTTTCTCTATTATGCTCGGTTCAATGGAAATCACGATAACCCTGTCTCCGGCCTCTCTTTTTCTTACAACAGCCTCAAAATTAGACCATCATCATCTGCAGTTAATGAGCTTCTCTCGACCTCCATGTATAAAAGCAGTTCGAGACATAACACCAGCCGTATCAAAGTGAGTATCGTCATGTGTATCATTATGTAATCTATTTTGTATTACCACTTTATAATGTCTATTTTAATGTCTGTGGGTTAACAAGGGAAGTTTTTCTGGCGCATGTAGAAGAAGAGTAGTTTAGATAGAATTGAAGACGATCTGGCTCAAGCCCGTGCGGCAATTCGGAAAGCCATTCAGTCCCGGAGCTATGTTTCCAACAAGGAAGAGACCTTCATACCCAGAGGAAATGTGTATAGGAACCATTACGCCTTTCATCAGTTAAAAGTCCTACACTCTCTCGAGTTCCCTTAGAGAACACAGATCTTATTTTATAAACGGTTTGAGTATATATTAATCTTCATGATTTATGTTAAGTGCATGCATGCATGCCTAACACAGAGCTTTTCCTACCTTATTTCTGGATTACTGGGACAGGAGCCACATAGAGATGATCAAGAGATTCAAAGTATGGACATACAGAGAAGGAGACCAGCCTTTGGTCCACTATGGACCGATGAGAGGCCTATACGGCATCGAAGGCCAGTTCATCGACGAGATGGAGGACAAGCAGAACCCGTTCAGGGCTCGCCGTCCTGACGAGGCGCACGCCTTCTTCCTCCCTTTCAGTGTGGCCAACGTCATCAACTACGTGTACAAGCCGATCCTCTCCATCAGCGACTACTCACGCGAGAGATTGCAGAGATTCGCGGGTGATTACATTAGCGTCGTAGCAGATAGGTATAGGTATTGGAATCGTAGCGGTGGTGCTGATCATTTCATGGCCTCTTGTCATGACTGGGTAAGTAAGATCATACCTGTGCCATTCAATGTTTTGAAAATTCTAAATATATTGCATATATGCGGCATTACTAGATATGGAAATTCTTATTGAATTTAGCTTCATTGCTATCATATAATTCCAATCCGAAATTTTGGGCAAATAGGGTGATAGAGAATTAAATATGTACATGACCCATGGAAGCTCTAAACACTATCTCTTGAGTTTAAGATGGATGAAAAATAGCCATTGGAGTTAGAAGGATTGATGGGAGAATAGGGCATTAAATTTCGGAATTTATACCATATTGTATCGGGTGTTTTTTTTTTTTTGGTCGGTTCATCGTACCTGGCGTTGGCAATATATTAAAAGAGGATGCACAGGTCTTCATAGCTGTAAATCCTTTAAGAAAGGGGTTTTTATTTTCTATGGCTTTGCTAAGGATATCAAAATCAGTTTCGTGCTGGTCAAGGTTATTATTAAATGGAATCTCTTGTAAACTCACCGTGAGGTCCTGCGTTAGATAGCAGCTGTTCAAAGTTTTCACTAATTTTTTGTTTTAATTATTCTGTTAAGAGAGTCAAAAGGAGGAAACATAGGTGATGACATTTCATTTATCGCCTGTCATTCATTAAATTACTAAACTCGAATATCGATCACCCTATGTGGATCTTTTCTCAATTGCCACCATTCGCAATTTGATTCTCAGCAACATGTTCATATCTTCTTCTCTTGAATTGATCGTTATTCCTGAAGGGTCCAGATATCTCATCAGCCAACCGTGAGCTCTTCAAGAACTTCATCAGAGTCCTCTGCAATGCCAACACTTCAGAAGGATTCAGACCAGAAATAGATGTCTCCATGGCGGAAGTCTACTTAACTCGCGGGGAACTCAGCCCTCCTCGCTTAGGGCTAGATCCTAGCAACCGCACAATCCTCGCCTTCTTCGCGGGGGGAGCGCACGGCTTCATCCGTGAACTCTTGTTCGAGCATTGGAAGGACAAAGATGCTGACGTCCAAGTACACGAGTATCTTCCTAAGGGCCAAAGCTACACTCAATTGATGGGGAAGAGCAAGTTCTGCTTGTGCCCTAGCGGGTTCGAAGTAGCAAGCCCGAGGATTGTGGAATCGATTTATGCAGGATGCGTTCCTGTGATAATCAAGGACGATTATTGGTTGCCATTCAGCGATGTTCTTAACTGGAGTAAATTCTCAATTCAAATTCCAGTTAAGAAGATAAAAGATATCAAGACGATTTTGCAAGCAATTCCAAATCAAAAGTATGTGAAATTGCAAAAAAGAGTGGTCAAAGTTACAAGGCACTTTGAGCTGCATCGGCCAGCAAAGCCATTCGATGTGATCCACATGATACTTCATTCCGTGTGGTTGAGAAGGCTAAATTTAAAGCTGGAATAGATTGATTAATCTCTGTCTTTCCTACTCTTGTAAACAAAAAAATATTTAAAAGGAAATAATTAAAATTTTTGTTGTTGATTTGTAGGAAATAACGAAGGTTACTTCGCCTTAAAGCTAAATGATCTCCATTTATCAAATAATCAGTTGATATAATTAATGACCAATCAATGACCCATCGTCATTGTCATTGATCCAGTAAAAAAAATGGTATAACCCATTAGGGCACATGAACTTGGCACTGTTTGGCAGGGGTGATCACTTTCCAACCCAATCCAGTCCTATCCAAGAACCAAGAACTAGACCATGTAGCCCTAGAGTTGGTCCAATACCCACGCAGTCCAATCCAACAGAAACAATGTAATGTAAAGGGAGGATTTTTTTTTTTTTTTTTTACAAAGAGTGTATATGCTCTCTGAAATTTCTCGACCAGCTGAACGAAACAGATGCTTAGGTATGGTTAGAGAGAAATGAGAGAGAGAAAGTGGATTCTGTTCCGGTGTCGTCTCCGCGTGTGTTCGATTCAATTCAATTTGCTGCGTTGAAGCGCTCCATTTTGCTTTACGTTTGCAGACTTGAATGAGAGAGAGAGAGAGAGAGGGTGGGCTTTCTTTTATAGGGCATGGACTTTGCTTTTGTTGTGGGCTTTTACTTTCTCTGAGCTCAACTTATTTCTCTTTCGAATGGGCTATTATTCTCGCGTGGCTCGTTTGGGCTTTAAGCTAATTGGAGACTTTCAATCTCGGTCTGGTCTGATCTGTTCATTGCCAGTCACCAATTCCAATTTTATGGAACTCAGAACAACACCGGTGCGCTTAGGAACCACCCATAATCGGTTAGTCTAGGTGGTTCCCAGTTCGAGTGATTGGGAACATGCTCTACTCTAATAAGCAATGACAACCTTAGAGACCTCGCGTTTAGGGAACATTAATTTGTATTAGATGTGATTAGTTCCAGAGTAGGCAAGTTTCAAATCAATAATTTGAAATTTACCCTCAAAGTTAATTTCTAATTTTTGAAATCATGGGTCAAATTGACTCTACAATTGATTCAAGAATGAGGATTTGATTCAAATTTGAAGCAAATACTTAGTAGGGTTAACCATTATCTTAGGATAATAGACCGGGCAAGCAATTTATGTCATAGACTAACTAAAAAAAAGATGTTGCACTTTATAATGCAATTATAAATGAAAAGGCGTATACAAATTCATGATCTATATGTGAATGTATTATTTACTTATGCATAGGGATCATCATGCCCTTGAAGTTGACATTTAAGATGAACTAATATGTTCTATCACAAATAACTTATAATCCTCTTGGTAAGCAATTCTAATTTCTCACGCACACCCAATTTGTGTGAACTAAATGCGGATGCAAAATGACATTCTACGAAAAATTGCCTGAATCCAAAGTGACATAAAATGGTTGGGTAGTTAGGGTGTGAGACAACTTCCTCATGTCACTTTTCTTTTCCTCTGTGGTAACTAGTCAAATGGCAGTTTCCTAGTCGGTAAAGTTTTGACATAAAACTTACCAATAATTCTTAGAAATTTTCAGAACTAGCATAAAACATAATTTATTAAGGAATATTTTGTCAAATATTTTCACAAAATCAAAATGAGAATGTGCCATTGTTCCCTTTTGGTGATTAAACAAGATAATTATTGTCTATCGATGTCACTTAATTTTTTTCCCGAAAAATCCCTTAAAGTTTTGACACATCATGTGAGTAAAAGTTCTCCATATGTCTAACATTGCTTAGCATTTCTTGATTATGATAAACGATCAGTGAGTACATGGCATATGCGAAGTCTAATTGTTTAACTTTCTGAACTACGGCTTCAACAAAGTGGTTTTTGTTTTCTTTCATTTGATGAAGCTATACAAAAGATATTACTCTTGATTTGTAGCTAATTTTATGCGTCAATTGTTATCCCAAAGTAAAAGGAAGAAACCAAAGGGTTGCAATCACCCCATTTTTCACTAAAAAAGCAAAATTGCCCAAATCATTCAATTGCAATTTAAAGTGATAACCCTAAATTTATTTACTTTCCTTCTTCTTCTTTTTCTACTTTTATTTATAATATATTTTTTTTATATAGAACGTAATTATCATACACAACATTTCACAAGTTGAAAAGAATTAGGTTTCTTGAAAAGTTTTCCTTTTGACAAAACTAGTTTGTTTAAGTAAAATCTAACAATAAATTGAAAGCATACTACCTTTAATATACAGGGATACCTCAAAAAAAATTCTTAACTATGACAACAAGATCCTACATAGAAATAGGAAAAAGAAAAAAGAAAAAGAAAGGGAAAATATGAATGATTGATGGCAATTTTGGTAAAACATCGGGTGGATTTAGTCATGTAAAGAGTGGAAATAGTATAGCTTTTAAAAAAGAAAAGAAAAAAAAAGAGGAAAGTATGGAAGATTGATGGCAATTTTGGTGAAAAATGGATTTAGCTATATAAGGGGTAGACATAACACGCCCAAAATAAAAAGTAAAAAATCTGATATCCTCTATTCTTCATCCATAAATGACTGGATGATGTTAATGTCAAAGCAATGGTATCCCACAATAATGCGGCTAATCTCATATTATGTTGTTCGTTATTACCAACTAGTTGTGTGTGAGATGTTTGGGGCAAGAGACATGTTGTGATCTTCAGGGGTTTGGAACCACTCTTATAGTTCATTGCAAATCAAAGAACGATGATCTCAAGATCCACAAAATAACGTACAATAAAAAATAGAAATTCTCCTTTTGACCCAATATATAGAGGATGGCATTATTTTATTTTATCTTATTTTTATCTTTGCATGGCCAATTCAATTTAAGCGGTTTAATATTTCTGTGTCAAAAAGATATAATAATCATTGCAAAAGGAATCTTTGGTTTATCTTGCCTATTCCTTTTAGGATGCACGAAAAAACCCTAAAATGTGATGTTCGTTTATCATGGAATACTCCTATGCAGTTAGGGAGGAATCCTTTTATCTAAATGTATGAGAGAGAAATTGATATTTTTAATTACTTTATTACAGTTTAAATGGAATAAGGAGAATCTTATTTATCTTTTAAAAATTTGTATATACACACAATTTGTGTTTCTTCGAACATCCTTATCACATTGATTTTGATTGGCATATCTTTCTTTATTGTGTTCTCTCTTCCTTTGTGTCATTCTATTTATATTAATTTAATTTATTATCGCTACCAAAACATCTCAACGTCAATCCTTCTTTAATAAAAGGTTATTAAGTGTCAAGCCTTTTTGGTTTTGAACTTATAATGCAGTACATATCAAAAACCAACATCCTAGAGTTCGTAAGTACATAAATCAAAAATCATTTTGAAAAATCTAGCGAGTTATGAGAGCATTGAATCAAGGGGCACTTTTTTGAGTTTGTTGATATTTGAAATTTTTTGTTGACAAAATGATCAATTTTGCAAAAATATAAAAGATAAAAGCAAAAAGATTAAAAAAAATGATGATGAATGATTAAAAAAAAGAAAAGAAAAGAAAAAAAAAAAAGAAAGAAAAAAGAAAAAAGAAAAAAAAAAAAGGAGAAAAAAAAGAAATAAAATAAAGAAAGCAAAAAAATAAAATAAAAGGGGGCGCTCGTGAAGGAAAAAGTGGGGCCATTCGACGGATCAGTTGTCTCTCTCTGAAAACTCTCTCTCTCTACAACCGTTTTCTCCCTGATTCTCGGATTCTCTCGGGGACTCTCTCTCGATCGAGCGCTCTCTCTCTGCAGTTCTCGTCGAAGGCTAGGCTTTTCCTCCGTCGGTGCACGATCGGAGGTGTTTCCTCTATTCGGCGAGGAGTTTGCTCGGGGATCCGGGTTTCGAAACCGATCAGCGTTGGTAGCAGCGACGGCAGCGGCGGCGGAGCTTGATTCAACCTCTTCTGTTCCTCGTCTCTCTTCGTCCGGTGCACTGACGTAAGTTCTCTTCCGCCGCTGCTGAATCGATCTCCATTGAGGCGTTGGTTCGCTAGAGAACCGGAAAGAGAAGACGGAGTATCTGCCGGTTGAAGAGATGGAGGTGCAAGGCTCAGATCCGCGCCGAGTTCGGAGAAGGTTCAGCAACGATTTCCTCTGGATCGAGTCATTTCCGAGGATTTTTCCTCTTAGATCTCGGCAAGTTTCGTTCAGATTACTGATTCGTTTTCTCTAGTAAAGTTTTTTTTTTTTTTTTTCTAGAGTCATATCAATCCTCCATCCCCTGCCGTTTTCTTTTGCTGGCGCCGATTTGGATCGGTCTCAACCATCTGAAGACAGACGCAGCAAAGCAGAGACAATCTTTTCAGAGTTCTTGAAGAGGCTGACTGATAAAGCTGTTGAGGTATGAATATCTGTACTTGAATATGTCAAGAACTTCCTGATGTGAAATCCTTCTAGAGCTTAATCTTCTCAAATAATTGATGCCTTATGCGATTGACTGCTGGATTGTGATGAGAACGTGAGAAAGCAAGTTGCCACTGTTATTTGCGAGTGTGGCTTACTTGAGTTTTGTTTAGCTTGATGTTCACCTTCTGTCGAATAGAACTATTCTGTTTTTCTCTTTTCAAAAGACTAAAAAAACCATTTATACCTGTTCATACTGTTCTTCAGTGGCAAGCAACCATTCGATCATACTCATACCAAATGTTTAACCCTGCTCAGTTAGTCTTCGCAAGCTGCAGATAGTGTTATTTGTCTACTGCGTTTTTCATCTGGTTTAACTGGCAAATCAAGAACAAATTCCAACGGGTCCTTTCTAATAAAGAGTTGTCCTAGTAACAAGTATTAAAAAAGTGCTATGGTCCCATTCCAATGGGTCCTTTCTAATGAAGAGTTGTCCTAGTAACAAGTATTAAAAAAGTGCTATGGTCCCGTTCCCCCTTTAGTTTTTATGTTTTCATCAGTACAAATCAAGCTGCACAAGCACCAGAAGAAAGTTGATTTGTTTTAGTAGAAATTGGTCCTCTGCTGCTGTTGTGTTCATTTTTTAGAGTTCCTTGTTCACAATATTGAATGTGTTCTTTGCCAGAAAGTTGTGAGTTCATTGGTACACTTCAATCTGAACTGTCTGGCATTTTGCCCCTTGATGAGTTTGTAGTTGTCAGTAGACCAGTATGGGTTGTGCCGCCACTGGAAGTGTTATTTTTTTATGCTCCTTTCTAGAAGCTGTTGTCTTCTGTTGGTCTGGGATAGTAGTTTGAAACATGGTAGGCAAGCTACAATTGTTTGATTTGGTCATGTGTATCCCCAATTGTGATTTGTTCATTTCTTTTTGTGCCTCTTTTGATTTGATTTGTGTAAATGAGGTGTATATGTAATGCATGAATGTTATATAGTCTCAATGTAAGATATGAAGATTAGCATTGTTTGTATCGCTGTGCTTGCTGCTATCTACAACTATCTAGCTTGCCATGAATATACATGTTACATTGTGGTCACCTTGTTGTGTTTGTACCGATGTGTGATGTGCTGTGTTGCAGATTGTGTCAATTCTTTGTGTGCTTGCTTTTCTTATGTCTTAGTGCGTGGAATTGTTTAGTTGTGTCATTGATGTGCTGTTCACTGTTCATGCATGCATTTGCTGTGTTAACTAATGTTGAAGATGTACATAATATTAGTCTTCTAAGCTGCTGGACATGGGAAGTTCTGGTATGAATGACCTGAGACTGATGTTATATAGTCCTTGAGGTGCATAAATATGCATGGTGAAATGGGCATGTATAGATATGGATTGTTCATTAAATTGTCATCATTTCTAGCTTTGAATATAATAAGAGTGTTTGTTGGCCACTTTGTTCTCATGGGGCATGTGAGGATTTCAATGTCATTTTGGTAATGTTTTAGTTGTGTGAATATATTGAGAGATGCCATTGATGTTACATTTGTTTTCCATCAAATTGGGGCAATTCAAGGCTTGAAATATATAAGAAATGATAATATTTCATGTTGCTAAGTTCTATGGTAGACTGACTAGTTCATATTCTAGTATTTTTGGAAATTCGTGTGTTGATATGATGATGGTGTCTCTATGAGATTTCTTTGGGATATCACCTAGAATTTGATCTAGAGACTTTGCGACTTTAGTCACTCTTTTCAAGCACAAAAGATGTCTTGTTTTTGATTATTTTGATATGTGATGATTGTTTCTTTCATTTGTATGCGTCTAGTCATCCTGATTTTTTATATTAGGTTTAGAGTAGAGCTTTGAAGATGGAGAATGCGTGAAGATGGTGGTGATCGATGTCGACTCTGACCGTTATATTAATATTCATTTTTTCCAAACATATGTCTCGGGTTTCTTGTGTTGTATAAAACCCGATGATACTGAAAGGGTGCTAATAACAATGAGTGTAACCCAAATCCCCGAACCTAGATATCTGGTTGCGTAAAAATCGAGGGAACACTCTCGACCCTTGATTGGGTTTCTAGCCGACCCCTAAAATGAGGCTAGTGGCGACACCTGTCTATTCTTAGATTGAGGTATGAGCTTGGGAGAGCTCGCGATCTTGTGGAGGGAACTCTCGTGATCAAACTACCCCTAAACTTGACCTTTCCCCCTTTGACATCGAGGGTGGTGAGATAGGGTCGCGATAGAGTTAATGGTATTATGGGCCATTGATACAAGAGGGTTCCTAAAGATAACAAGAGATTAGTGAAGGATATTTATTTGCAAGCCTTGTGAGAGGAATAATCACATTCTTAACTCTAAATTCTAGTAATAATTTGTTCAACTTGAAGAAGCTGAAGATTGTAGGCAATGTTTGGCGGAATCTGCAATGATGCTATCCTTCAAGAGGAGAATGGTGCCATAGGGGCATCAAGGTCCAATGAGGAGATGAGGAGACGGCATCTTAAATGAAGTTTCTAGAAGTTGAAGAACAAAAATTCCAATTGTGTCAAATATTTCCATTTTCAAGTTAATTTCCTATTTTGAATAGGTTTCCAATTTAACGTTTCCAAATTTGATGTTTCCTAGTTTAAAGTTTCCTAATTATTTTTCCTAGTTTAATATTTTTTAGTTTAAGGCGTCTTAGTTTAGTGTCCTAGTCCCTTTATAAATAAGAGGTGAAATGTTAATCGTATGCAAGAAGATATATCGTGGACTTTCAATTATCTTTACCTTTCTTATACTATTCTTTAAATTTCTTTAGCTATAGATCTTAGATTTGCATTGCTGATTAGATTTTGGCGTGTCTTTATCTTGATACTTCATCGTTGATTAAATTTCGATGTTGTATCTTTATACCGTCAAGCTATGTCGTTGATTATGGAGACATGATGGTGAGTTGCTTGATCGATAGCTTTTATATAAGCTTGCATGTGTTGATTCCAGTATCCATTGTTGGTGTCATATTTGCTATGCTTGGTCCCGCCATGGTGATCTTTGTGTTAATATCTACCTCTCGTCCCTTGACATACCCACGTCACCGGGCAATGGTATATCGCTCTCCCCGTCACGAACCCCAGCAAGCTCATTGCTGTCTAGTACAGTTGCATGAAACTCCTCTTGAATTTTAATCACCACCTCCCCCTCTCTTGTCCCACTCTCTTTCATACTTAACTTTAGAAAAAAGTTATGTAAACTGTTTAAGAACTAAACTGTTAGTTCCTAAACAGTTTACATAACTTTTTCTATACATCATAAATTCTCCGCCCTCCTCATAGTACTCATCAACAAAAATTTGCAAGGATAAGGAAAAAAAGAAAAAAAGAGTTAATTCAAAATGACATACCACCACGACCGGCACGAGCGAATCATCCTCCTATGTATCTTATGTGCCACATTTGCTATGCTTAGTCTCGTAATGGTGATCTTCATGCTATGTTTAAAAAAAAAGTTATGTAAATTGTTTAGAAACTAAAATTGTTAGTTCCTAAACAGTTTACATAACTTTTTCTAAACATCATAAATACTCCGCCCTCCTCATAGAACTCACCCACAAAAATTTGTAGGGACAAGGAAAAAAAAATAAAAATAAGAGCTAACTCAAAATGACATACTGCCACGACCGGCACAAATGGATCATCTTATGTATATTATGTGCTATATTTGCTATGCTTGCCCCCGCCATGGTGATATTCATGTTAATACTTACCTCTATGCCTCGAAGGTTGAGCACAGCTCTAACTCTTCCCTCTCGTCCCTTGACATCTTCACCTCCCAGATGAAACATTGCTCTCTCTGTTAAGAACCCTATCAACCTCATTGCCGTCTAGTACACTTGTGTAAAGCTCCTCTTGAATTTCGATCACCACCTCCCCCTTTCTTGTCCCATGCTCATTCCAACTTATGTTTAGAAAAAAGTTATGTAAACTATTTAGGAACTAAAACTATGAATTCCTAAAGAGTTCACTAACTTTTTCTAAATATCATAAATTCTTTGCCCTTCTCACATAATTCATCCACAAAAATTTGCAAAATTTGCAAGGATAAGGAAAAAAAAAAAAAAAAGGGTTAACACAAAATGACATACCGCCATGACTAGCACGGGTGGATGTTATGTGCCATATTTGCTATGCTTGGCCCGCCGTGGTGATCTTTGTGCTAATACCTACCTCTATACCCTGGAGGTCAAACTCAGGCCCATCTCTTCCCTCTTGACTCTCGACATCTCCACTTCCCATGTCATTGGCCAATGGAATATCGCTCTTTCTGTCAAGAACCCGAGCAAGCTTATTGCCATCCAGTACAACTCCTCTTGAATTTCGATCACCACCTCTCCTTCTCTCGTCCCACGCTCATTCCTGCTATGTTTAGAAAAAAAGTTAATGGACATAATTTTTTTCTAAGCATAAGCAAGAATGAGCGTGAGATAAGAGGGATGGTAGTGATCGAAATTCAAGAGGAGCGTGAGTATAGTGGACGGCAATTAGCTTGCTCGGATTCTTGATGGAGAAAGCGATGTTCCATTTGCTAGTATCGGCCAATGGAACATCGCTTCTTTCTGTCAAGAACCCGAGCAAGCTCATTGCCTTCCAGTACAGCTCCTCTTAAATTTCGATCACCACCTCTCCCTCTCTCGTCTCATGCTCATTCTTGCTGATGTTTAGAAAAAAAGTTAGTGGACATAACTTTTTTCTAAGCATAAGCAGGAATGAGTGTGAGATAAGAGGGGGTGGTGGTGATCAAAATTCAAGAGGAGCGATTGTAGTGGATGGCAATTAGCTTACTCGGATTCTTCATGGAAAGAGCGATGTTCCATTTGCCGGTAACGTAAGAGGTGAAGATGTCGAGGGACGAGAGGGAAGAGATGGGGCCGAGCTCGATCTCCGAGGATATAGAGGTAGGTATTAGCATGAAGATCACCATGGTAGGGCCAAGTATAGCAAATATAGCACATAAGATACATCGGATGATGATCCTCTCATGCTGGTCGTGGCGGTCTGTCATTTTGAGTTAAACTCTTTTTTTTTTTTTTTATTCCTGCAAATTTTTATGAATGAGCTTTGTGAGAAGGGCAGATAATTTATGATGTTTAGAAAAATTTATGTAAATTGTTTAGAAACTAATAGTAAATAGTTTACATAACTTTTTTCTGAATATAAGCAAGAATGAGTATGGGACAAGAGAGGGAGATGTGGTGATCAAAATTCAAGAGAAGTTTCATGCGATTGTACTGGATGGCAATGAGCTTGCTGGGGTTTTTGACGGAGAGGGTGATATTCCATTGCCCGGTGAAGTAGGAGGTGGATATGTGGAGAGACGAGAGGGAAAAGATGGGGCTGAACTCGACCTTCGAGGTATAGAGGTAGGTATTAACACAAAGATCACTATAGCGGGGCCAAGCAAAGAAAATATGACACATAAGATGCATAGGATGATGATCTGCCCGTGCTGATTGTGGTGGTATATTATTTTGAGTTAACTTTTTTATTTTCTTTTTTTTCCTCGTCCCTACAAATTTTTGTGGGTGAGTTTTGTGACGAGGGCGGAAGAATATATGATGTTTAGAAAAATTTATGTAAACTGTTAGTTCCTAAACAGTTTACATAACTTTTTTCTAAGCATAAGTAGGAATGAGTGTGAGATAAGAGAGAGGTGGTGGTGATCGAAATTCAAGAGAATCTTCATGTGAGTGTAATGGATGGCAATTAGCTTGTTAGGGTTTTGACGGAGAGAGTGATGTTCCATTTGTCGGTAACGTAAGGAGGTGGAGATGTCGAGGGACGAGAGGGGAAGAGATGAGGCTGAGCTCAATCTCCGAGGTATAGAGGTGGGTATTAGCACGAAGATCACCATGACGGAGCCAATCATAGTAAATATAGCAAATAAGATACATAGAATGATGATTCTCTCGTGCTAGTCGTGGCGGTCTGTCATTTTGAGTTAACTCTTTTTTTTTTTTTTTTTCCTTGTCCCTGCAAATTTTTGTGAGTGAGTTCTGTGAGAAGGGTGGATATTTATGATATTTATGAAATAACTGTTAGTTTATGTAAATTATTTAGGAAACTAATAGTTATGTAAATTGTTTAGGTCGTGGCGGTCTGTCATTTAGAAGCCTTAGTTGTCAGCCAGCACATCAAGTTTTTTTGAAGGTTTGCTCTATAAACCAAAATGGGAGCCTTTTCCCAACAAACTATCCAACAAGAGACGGTGGAACATAAGAGAGCTCAAAGCCCTTTGCTGCCAACCGTGCAACATTGGTCCATGATTGGGATTGGGGTGGCTTGGAGGACCGATCATGCTTGCTTGAGGCCTGTTTGGAAGGAGCCCTTAACTGACTTCTACCCCTTGATCTATCAACCCAAGGAGGCCTAGAGGAATGATCCCCCCAGCACTCACACCCTTCGGTGCACTCCCCTTGTTCGAGGAACTCGAGTCTTCTCAGCCAAGTGGTTTACACCATTAGAAGGAGGGGAGCTGAGGCCCTTCCCGCTACCAGAGCGAACGGCTTTCTCGAACAAAGAAGACGCCATAACTCCAGTAAGTAGGAACAATCACTCTGCCTTCTATAGAGCGGCTGAGAGGGAAGAGTCCATACCAGGCCAGCCAGTAGGGAGAAGGATGGTGGACGACCCCTATGCCCTCCTTTAGGCCGAGCTTCACCCCAAGAGCGGCTCGAGCAAGCCTGCAGCAGCTGACCCCAGCAACTTAGCAGACAACGCTCGGGAAGGTGAGCTGGATCTCTGCCGAGCAGAAGAGTCGGGTCGATCCGTTCAGGGAGGAGGATGTTGGACGACCCCTACCCCCTCCTTTAGGCCGAGTTTCACCCCAGGAGCTGCTCGAGTAAGCCTGCAGCAGTCGACCTTAGCAACTCAATAGATAACGCTTGGGAAGGCGAGTTGAATCTCCGCCAAGCAGAAGAGTTGGGCCAATCCGTTTGGTGAGGAGCAAGATCGATGGGTTAGGAGGAATATCTCCAAAATTTTGAGTAGATGGATGCCTGTAGCTCCTGGGCCGAGCGCATGCCAGAAGCAATGAACAGTACCAGGATCGCCCCCCCTAGAGAGAGTCGATGAATAGTAACTACTTCCCCTTTTTGCATTATCTGCTGTTTATTCTCTCTATCTGTGAAACCAGTTTATTCGTGTACTTTTTGGAACTTAATGTGTGATTAGATCTTCTGGGCATCAAGCATGACACATATGGATGAGAAAATATTCCCGGAGCCATCAAAGTGTGATCTTGCTAGATTTGAAAACCAGGAGTCAGTACCACCCTACAGTTTTGTTGCTTTCGGAGGAGGGCCTCGCATATGCCCAGGACATGAATTTGCAAGGATCGAAACCCTTGTTGCCATCCATTATTTGGTCACTCAGTACTCTTGGGAGTTATGTTCAGATGATCATTACTTCAGGGACCCTGTGCTAGTACCTACTCAAGAACTACTGCTCCGGATTGTGCCAAAGGAAGGAAATGATCTTTCCTTGACTATTCAGGACTTCCGCTATGCCAGCTTTTCAGGACTTAGCTACATCAAACATCCTGATTGGTGGATAAAAGTTGAAGCACCATTAGCCCAATAAAGACGCCAGTGCGAGAAACTCTTCTGGACAACATAATCAAGCGCATTTTGCCAATGGTGTATGTTTTCATTGTGTATGAAGCTATATACATGTTGACATTTAGCTCGACTCCCTAGTCTCCATGCAATCTCCCTTATCTTAGCCCCTCCAAAAACTATCAATGCTTTCTATATTAATTAAACCAAATGCCGTTTTAGTAGAAAGGGCCTGAATTTTTCTTCTGCTCTTTCAATTTCTTTGGGTTGGTTTGACTCCGTTTCAATTTTTGTTTTTTTCCTTCTTTCTTGCTTTTTACCTAACAAAATATTTTTAGAAAAAAATGATGACAGAGCATCAACTTATGAAAAGGAGATTCATTTTATTAATTGAATCATGGTGAAGTTACAATTATTTATATTCGTTGAAATTGTGTATATCTTTTTCAGCACAATATATGTAATTTCGCTATTATCCTATAAAATAGATAAAGACAGCAATAAAAGTACTAAGGGAATTTCACTATGATCGGGTAATAAACAAGAGAACTTATTTTGTTCTTTAACTTAATTGAGTAGATATTCTAGAGGCAGTATATAATATTCTCAAGACACAAATTATAAGGAAATAAGATGTTAAGTAATCATTTGGCTTATAGATTGATGAATTATATTGAAGAAAACTATGTTCTCTCCACCTTACAATCGATTAGAGTGGACGATTGATGATTCTCTATATGCAGTTAATCTCGTTATTGGGTTAGATCAGTCGGTAGGCTAGAATCTCTGAAACCTTATTTTTCTCGGGTGCCTCTTTTCCTGTGTTAAAATTCAAAACACCCCTAATTATCGCCATTGGGAGAGTGAAAGGTGATCATTCTTGACATGGAGTGATAATTTATCATTAGTAAGACTACCCACTTTGGCAAAATATATTTGTACTTTCTCTTTGTAAAGTGAATAATGATTTACTTTTTTATTTGAAATCTAACATGTAGAAAGTAATTAACCGAGCTAATTAATACAAAGTATTTTGAGAAATGGCAATTTCTATTTGAATTCTGACATGTCAACACATTGAACTTTGATGTAGTTACATATATCTGTGCGTCACACGGGTCATATTGTAGTATTAGATTGAATTACAGCATAAAAGCTTAAGCAGACACTTTGGTTGCGTTTGGTAACGTTTTTGTTCTTTTTTTGTTCCAGGGAACAGAAACAACAAAAATTGTTTATGTTCAGAAACAGTTTTTAAACAAAAGAATGCGTTTGGTAAGTGTAAAAAAAAAATGTTCTTGAAATAAAAAAAGAACAGAAACATGTTTGGTAACTGCAGTTAATTTTTGTTCATAGAATAGAAAAAGAACAAAACACGTTTGGTAAAGCATACAAAATTTCTGTTTTAAATTTTTTTAAAAAAATGCTTTTTTCTAAATAAAGTTTAAACGAGATGAGAATTATCATTCTCATGAAATGCTCATTAATTTTATTTTGTTCATGGTGAGTGAAGGCAAATTTTTTCATACTTGGTAGAAAATTTAAAATGTAAAGTTAGAATCAAAATTTTTTTTTCAAGTGCTTTTTTTATTTTTGATTTTTATAACATTTAAACTTGATTGGAATTCTAATTCTCATGAAATTGTCATCAATTTAATTTTGATAATGGTGAGTGAAGAAAAATATTTCCCACATAATCATATATGCATACTTAAAAAAAATTACAAGTAAAGTTCGTACAATAAGAAATATAAAAAAAAAAAAAGAGTACATCTCAACATGAATCCTTCCATACATGACATCACAATAATGAAGCATTATAGTTCATTGTTCAACTTTATCACAGTAAATACTTAAAAACAATATTACAAAAGTCAACAAATCTCCTGCATATTGTGATCCCTTACCATTTTATTTGCAATACTTATCCTAAGCATGTTCATCCCAGATTCCTGCTCATGACTAGGATCGGCAACTTCTTGGCCGAGAAGATATAGCCTGAGCAACTTTTATATATGCCTGAGTCAACAAGACAAGAAAAATATAGAGGTATCAGATACCTAGACTAAAACTAAGAGAGTAGGCATCCAACGTATATTGCAGACGTCATAACAAGTATTGTTGCATATGATATTATTTTATACAATTCACCTAGGTCTTAAAAAAAGGTATCCAACATGATCATAAGACATCAAAGACACGTTTCAAGCACAGTCCAAAGGAGGAAAAGCTGAAAGCCCTAAGCCCTTCTACTAGGATAACCTTCCACTATCTTTTGTTCTGCTCTGAGATGGGCTCTGAAGGAGCTACTCTTGGCTAGTTCAACGAAAATGTAATCAGTTAGTTCAAGTATCCAGTTAGCCTCATATGTGATGGCTATTGGTTTAGAGTTCAAATCTAGCATCAATCAATATGATAACCTTTCTTTTGAAACTAATTTAATCAATGGGCTTTCACCTGATGTAAACGATACCTGTTAAGGTGCTTTAATAACGGCTAAGTGATGATAAGCAAAGCAGACGTCTGGAAGACAATGTGCTATAGTAGAAAATCCATGCGATAAATATTAAAATTTTAATATTACCAGAGTGACAGTTTTCTGGAAATTAAAGAAAGTAGTAGTGTTTAAAAGAGAGACAAAATACTAGGAGAAAACTCTGAAAAGCCCACGGTTTACATGCATAACGTACCGGACCTAATTCAACCAGTATGTTCCGAAGTTCTTCTGCTCTAACCTGCAAGCAGCAAATGAAAGTAAAACAGAGTCCTTCACTGAAAGCCCACATCTATTCTCATTATTGTGAAGTTTGACAGAAGTGTAATTTCCATTCCTGAAAATATGATCCAACACTTCTCAACAGGGAGAACAAGGACATCCACAGACAAACAAAATTTACAGAGAAAACTCTGGTTATCATGAAGAAAAGAGGAAAAGACATGCGATGAGTGATCAATAGATTAAATCGTGACTGAAGATAGTAGCAGTCAGTTTCGATTAATACCGAAAGCAGCCTTGTACCTTTTGATGAAACAACTCACAATATTTTCCTCCGGTAACAGACCGATATTCAACCAAGCAGAAAAGCATTTAAGGATAAATAAATAGGAACTCTTCTAGAAGCATTAGTTATCAAGAAGAAAAAGACGACCGAAATGTGAAAGAAAAACCAAAAAGGTAAATTCATAAAATAAAATCAAGTAGAAGCAAAATGAAAACTAATTGAATTATTCTTCAAATCTTGATGAGAAAGTAGCGACAACCATAGGATCAGTTCTAGTCAGCAATCTTAAAGATTAAAGTTGGAGAAATTCAATTTTATCTCTCCTATCAATGAGAAGGAGGTGACGAGAGATGGAGAAACAAGGTAAAAAATTTTGTCCTTCCTCCAATCCACTGGTAAGTATATGTCGAATAACGAAACGAAAAGCTAGAGCTAGAGATGAATGCCAATTCCAATGAAGCTCATAGTAGCTATTGTCGGCTACTAGCAGCAAATTTTCGGGAAGGCGAAATCGAAGCTCAAGAGGCGAACCTCAAACATCTGATCGGATCGCTCCCTAAGGCCGTCCAGGTAACGCGACGCGAACCACCTGCCGAAGGACGTCGCGGTCTGGAGAAGCCGCCGCAGCAAGACCAGAGGCCTGCGCCTGAAGACGGAGGTGATCTTGGCGACATCGTAGTCCGTCAGCGAGTCGGCCTCCGTCGTGCTCAGCTCGAACAGGTTCCCCGATTTCTCTGTGAAGGCATCGACGCCGTTGCGGGGCGCCGATCGGAGCGCCTCGCGCGGGGGAACCGAGCCGGAATGCCGGGCCCGAGCCCGAGCCCGAGCCCACGGCCGCGGCCGGGACCGGCGGGGAGGACGAGGCGAGGGGTGGCGGCGGGGGCGGGAGGTGCAGCGCCATTCGGTTTCCCAGCCGGTGCCTGCTTTGCGGCCTTTCAGATTCGGAGGTCGCGTTCGGATCGGGATTACAGCGTCTCCGCCGTGGGAAGGGGTGTGGAAGGTTGAAGAAGAGAAGCAGAGAGCAAGTGTGAGGAGCAGGAAGAAGGAGGGATTGTGCAACTCGAGCGATCACAGCAGCTCGAGCTCGGCAGAGCAGCTGCAGCGAGCGTTGCTCACCTAGATCTGCCGCAGATCTGGGCGAGCGATGCTCGCTTGAGGCTCGAGCGAGTGTCCAGCGGTGGTCGGCGAAGGTTGCTGTCGCCGAAGCCCTCTTCGAACGGAGATGGAGGAGCAGTAGCAATTACCTGGACTCGGAAGCTTCAGCCGGTTGACGGAGCACCACTTGTCGGCGCCGGAGAGTGAGCGGAGTGGGGAGGCGCTGGAGAGGGGAGACGTCGGGGGAGAGCACGAACGAAGCTTCGCACGGGCACGAACGAGGGACCAGAAGTGTTCCCGTTTTGTTTCAATTTTGTTCTTTATTTTTGTTCTTTTTCGGTTTGCTAGAAGTGTTTTCGGAGAAGAGAAACAACTTTTTGTTGTTTCTAATTTTTGTTTCAATTTTGTTCCAAACGAAAAAACAAAAAAAGAACAAAAACGCAAACAAACGCGTTTGTTCTTTTTTGTTCCTGGAACAAAAACAAAAAATCTGTTTATAAACAGAAACAAGAAATGAAAACATGCGGGGCCTTTGATACTCAATGCAACGTGCCTGCTGGTAGTCAATATTCATAAAGAAATAAGAGAATTACAGTGCAGAAAATCAGCGCATCTTTGGCAAATTCAACTTAAGAGACAAAATTAAGAGGGGAAGGACCTAATTTGAAAACACTAATGCAGGCAATTACAATGCATGATATTCTGGAAAACCTCGAGAAGTGCAAAAGACGGGACAGCAGAGACCTCAGTGAATGCAAATTCAACAGGCACAAATGATCAATGCAATCATGCAATATGAACTTGAACAGAAAACTGCCTAAGAGCTCATTATGGCAGGGCAAGGTGGAAGAGGCTTCCCCTGAAGTGGATTCGACCATCAACTTGAAAACATCTAACAGTTGATCCAGCCCCTCCGGACTGCCCCCACCTACCCTCATTGCGTAAATGGCACTCTCGAGAGTGGACAAACATCAAGCCTCAGGCTGACTTCAAACTTCTCCGTACAAGCTCATTACCTCCAAATCCAACTTCACACAAGGCAAGAGCTTCAACCAGGGATTCTCGCTGTACATTCTCTTCGCCTTCATCCACGTGCCATCCAGCACGATCAAGTTCCTGACTTTGAACTCAGCTGCCTTGAGTTCATCAATGCTGAGCGCATTCTCGGTCGGGAACGGAAGTACCGACCCGTGCGGCACCTCGATTAAGAATTCCTCAAATTCTTCAAGCTCCAAGCTCAGATTCGATAGGAGGTTTTGCGATTACATCACGAGCAGAGGGGCAATCCGATATGGCATCAAAATCAGCTCCTTGATGACCGATTCGAGACATCCAAACATGGTCTATCAATTCGATAATCCCCTTCTTGCCCATTCGAAAACTGATAACAGGTTTGCTAGTACTTCTAGACAAGACTCCACAAGCGCGCGAGTTCTGCGACACCTGGGAATCCTACGAAACCTCCCCACTGCTCGGGGCAATCGAACCGCAGTCCCTATCATCCCCAGGACAATGAGCTCCATTCGATTCGACGACCGAATTAGGGTTTCCCACCATCACTCCAGATACCAATCCGCTGGCCCTGACTTCGGAGTCTCGCTTCAGCGGCAAGATCGAGAACTCGGCGCCGAAGTTGACGTCGGAAACGGTGGCGACAGCGACGTTCTTGAGGCCCAGCCTCAAGATTGGAGTGGAATTTAGGGGTTGCTTCCGCTCCAGGCTGTGCTGGAGGACGGTGACGCGGGACGGGTTGATCAAGGCCTGGAGATCGGATCCGAGCGGAGAGACACTAGCGCAGCGGACCGCTTCGGATGCGCCGCCGCAGACAATGGCGGCGATCCGGCTAGGGAAAGGAGGGAACTTGAGGAGGAGGAGGGTGGTGGTTGGGGACGAGTATCGAAACGGGGTCGGATTCGGTTGTGAAATGGACCTGCATTTTCCCGGAAATTGGGATGATTTTTGGAATCTGAAAGAAACGATAGGGGCCAGAACACGGGGCGCAATTTTATTTATATGTCGGCCGAACGGTGGAGCACATATTTTTGAATTACTAAAGAGATGCGCGGCGGCCTCTCTGATTCATATCCGAAAAGTGGCGCGTGGTGGCCAATCGATAATGGTTGCCGCCGTCGCGCGACCCGCAGGTCCAAAGGTGCAACATTGTAGGCTCAGTAACGCTTTTAAGGCTCATTTGCCGGAGATCCATCGATTTCTGGATTGGATATCATGGCAACAAATCATAAGGCAATGGGTCAGGTTGGGTAGGGTTTTGGCGTTACCCAACCCGACCCGAATCATAAGTCAATGTGTTCCGACTTGACTCGAAAAAGCATATACCCGAAGCAATAATGTGGGTCGGATTGGGTTGAGTCCGGGTTTACATTTCGCCCCTAGTTCCTCTACTAGCCAAATTTTGAAGTATCGAGTAGTACGTGTCTCTACTAAGTTTAACAAGAGTGAACTTCAAAAAAATCAAAAGTGAATGATATAAACCTAAGGGAGATGACACATCCTCTACATACACAGCAAGAAAACATAACTTCTTATTAGGAAGTAAAACAGATAAATGAAATCAATCGGAGGGTTTGTACCCCATAGGATCCAAACATCTCACTTCTTGCTCCTCTTGGAGCTGCCAGAGGTTTCGGATTTCCCTTTCTTGTGTTTTCCCGCAACACTGCTTCCAGTGCCAACAGTAGCAGCAGGGGCAGGGTAAATAGGCATGTGATGCATAGGAACCAAAATAAGGAACCCAGCGGCAGGAGTTCTGTAACACATTAATTAAAATTGGTATCAAGCGACATGCAAAAAGAAGACAGCAGCAGAAACTTATATGCTAATTTCTATCATAAATTTCTCTTCAATTTTCCTTCCATGAAGGAGGAGAAGAAATTTCTAGGAACTAATAAACGGCAGGCGACCAAACGAAGTACATAGAATGTTTATAACTGACCAAGACTATGCTACTTGACAAATGAAAGAACCAAAAGCTTGAAACAGCTCACGATGACTTCAAAGATTTGATGACCTCTAGCACAAAATCTTGCTAATTCAAAACAAACATGTTGGTGCATAAGATGAGGGAGAGGCTCCTAAAATTCGAACACATCAATCATCTATCATCTACTTACGCCAGATATCATGATAGCCATCAACAAAGAACACCATACAAGCATAATGCATTACTAGTAACCTTTAGTTTACTCTTTAAAATAGTTCATTCACTTTGCAACATGGGGTAATAAATATGCACAATAAAATATCATCGGTATTTCCTACATCTGGATTAAAGTAAATCATCTAATCAGAACATGTTTGAACTTATCAAGCAAGAAAATGGTGGTAATCAAGATTGAAAAGCTTAGTGACTGATTTCAAGGTTCAAGACGCATACTCGAGAGCACGGTAGACTCCTGCTTGGCCACACTAGCACCACACGCATTGTTCTGCAAACTAAAACGCATAGCTTGGTTTTCAACCATGACGCACTGAAGTAACCTCCCAAGTCTCCTACATTCCCCCTCAAGGTATTTGCTCTTCACCTCTAGATCTTTGACTTACGCTTTCTTCCTCTCTCTCGACCTAACAGTAGCATCCGTGTTCCTCAGCTGCCTAAAATATATCAACGACCGTCCGTTGGGACGGCTTCGATAATATCATACATGCTGACTAATGAACAAATTAGCAATTTCTATCCCTACATATTTATCCCTAATGGAAATTCTCGGATGGTCCTATTCACAATTCGGAAATCATATGGACGCGTTTTAAGCAATATATCGACAATCACTCCACTTGTACAGGAGGCAACCATACGCCTAAATTGAGTGAAAGAAATTATGAAGCACTCCACCTTGGCAAGGCCTTGATGCCCACAATTCCGTGTGCAAACATCCCTGTTTAGATTCAATACCACTAACATAAAATATAATATTTCACGAAATTCCAGAATGTTGACTTCAATGGCAAAACTCCCTTGTGACTAATTCCATGTGCAAAAGCACACCCATAAATCCTAAAATTCAACCAGCTTCTTCTCCAAAAAGACGTATTAACAAAGATCCCGCAGAATTTAACAGGTGAAGCCGGTCTTGAATAAGAGGGAAATGAAGCAACTATTCCTCAGGACATTGCCCTCTGAAAACTTCCAATTAGTGTACTCAGGCTGCCAAATGTTTTCACAACTGGTAGATGGGTGATGGAGTCATGTGAGCAATCATTGAGGGAAGGATATATACCGGAAGCGCTAAGAAATTCCTAGCGATGAAAGATAAGAAAATAGTAGTTGAAGTAGTGTTGGTGCAAGAGCCGTTTCTCTGTAGATCACCAGTGAAAGAAACAAGCTTAGCTGGGTTTAAATAGGACTCGGTTAATGAAGTCTTTGAAGGACCTGTTCAATCGTGAAAGATCATTAAAAGAGTAAGAAAGTAATCTAGATGAAATGTCGAATGTAGAACAAAACATTGGATGTAGAATAAAGGACTAATCATCCTGACACTGACCTATTTAATAGTTCGAATTATGTATATATAGGTCCGTTCACTAACCATGTCTATTCTACAAACGATTTTGCAATAGCATGAAGGGATAAGCTCCACGTTATTTAAGTGTCTTCCCATGAAGGCTGGGAATCGCCATTGCTATCACAAAATGTAGGATTCTAAGTTTATGAAAATTTACCTCACAACTTATAATATTTTATGCCATATATTCATTATGATTGACGAGTTGCAAGTAATATATCTTATTTCATCTCAGCTATTAATTAATATCCTTTCCAGTTTTTTTTCTCGTAAACATTGGTAGGCTGCATCTGCATTAATCTTAGTAGGAGCTTGCCTTAAGGAACCATGCTTATTAGTCCTTATCAATGTCTTCAGCATATATCCCTTGCTGCTTTCAACTTCTTTTTAGAATGCACTCATCAAATTCACTCAAGTTTTTAAAACAGATTGATTATTTAAATGATATTCACAGATCTTTTACAGCATGAGACACAGCTCGATCGACAATTATATGAACTCTCTGTCTAAATACTTACTTGACCCTTTAGATAGGAGAAAGTCAAATAGAATGTGTCTAACTTGATCCTTTTTTCGCTGCAAAAAGTATACAAACACAACAGAGAGTGTATAATCAGGAAATTCGAGAAGAAAACGTGTCAAAATTACTTAAATCAATTACTTCTGTTTTTGTATATATAGCCTTCTGCAGTCACACCTTCTCACGTTCATGTTCAAGAAGATGCCATCCATGAACTTCCCTTATTCACAGCTCCTTTTTCCAGCAATTTGTCTCCTCCTCCTTTTCGTCTTTCTGTTTTACTCTCTGTTCAACGGAAATCATGATATTCCTATCTCGAATCTGTCTTTTTCTTCCAACAGCCACACCATTACACCATCATCGTTTGCAGTTAACAGGCTTCTTGCGACCTCCATGTACAAGATCAGATCTAGACATAACACCAGTTATATCAAAGTGAGTATTGTCATGTGTATCAGTGAGTTATTATTGGAAATGGTGATCAATTTTCTAGAATTTCCTGGAGTTGCTAAACTTCTAAAGTTCCCTAGATGAAGTTTTTGGAAGAAAGAGAAAAATGTAGAATCACATGTGTAGATCTCTCTAGAAGAAGAGATGATAAACTACAATCTAGAGCTCTCTAGATTAAGCCTAAGCGGACAACATTCTACACAAATCTAGAATGTTGGTAGAGCATCCTATAAATAGGAAAGAGAGGGAGAGCATAGTAGAAGAACAAATGAAAAGAGTGAGAGAAGCATGAGATAATACTCCACTCTTCCACCAACACTTCCTTCAACTATTATAAAATTATTTTATCCAACTAATGAAACTATTTCCCATATCCTATATTCTTTATCCTTTAATTATCTTATCTTGTCCCTTGTCCATCCACTACAAATTATATCATACACTTGCACACAACATCACTAATCAAAAACTTTGATCAATATCAAAACCATACTTCCACATGCACACATCCAAAATATTTTAACAGTTATTTACAACGTCTATTGTGATATTTGTGGGTTAATGAGGGAAGTTTTTCTGGTTCCTGTAGAAGAAGATTTGTTTAGAAAGAATCGAAGACAATTTGGCTCAAGCCCGTGCAGCAATTTGGAAAGCCATTCAGTCCCAGAGCTACACTTCCGATAAGGAAGAGACCTTCATACCCAGAGGAAATGTGTATAGGAACCATTACGCCTTTCCATCAGTCAAAAGTCCTACACTTTCCAGAGTTCACTTGCATTACACAGCTCTTGTTTTCTATATACGGTTGGAGCATATAATAATCTCCATGATGAATGTTAAATGCACGCACTCATGCCTAACATAGATGATTTCTTACCTTATTCCTGGGCACATTACTGGAACAGGAGATGGTGAAGAGATTCAAGATATGGACATACAGAGAAGGAGACCAGCCTTTGGTCCACGATGGACTGATAAGCAACCTATACGCCATCGAAGGCCAGTTCATTGACGAGATGGAGGACAAGCAGAACCCATTCAGGCTTGCCATCCCGATGAGGCGCACGCCTTCTTCCTCCCATTCAGCGTGGCCAACGTCATCTGCTACGTGTATGTGCCGATACTCTTCATAGGCGACTACTCACGGGAGAGATTGCAAAGATTCGCGGGCAATTGCGTTGGTGTCGTAGCAGATAGGTACAGGTATTGCAATCGAAGCGAGGGCACCAATCATTTCATGGTCTCTTGTCACGATTGGGTAAATAAGATCGTACTTGTGCTCTTCAGTGTTTTGAAAATCGTAAATATATTGTATATGCAGCATTACCCGATATGGAAATTCCTATTAAATTTAGCTTCAACATTATTGTATAATTCCAACCCAAATTTTTAAGCAAATAGGACAATAGAGAATGTATATGTACATGACCTATGGAAGCTCTAAACACTATCTCTCGAGTTCAAGATGGATGAAAAACAGCCCTTGGAGTTAAAAGGACCGATTAGAGAATAGAGCATTAAATATTGGAATCTATACCATATTAAAATCAGTTTCGTACTGGTCAAAGTTATTATTAAATGGAATGTCTTGTAAACTCACGTTGAGGCCCTGCTCTAGCCAAAGTTTTGATGTGATTGAGTGTTTATATATCCATATTCTTCTTTTCAGTTTTATCATCTTTTTTGAATTGATAGTATTCTAATCCTGCAGGGTTCTGATATTTCATCGGCTAACCATGAGCTCTTCAAGAACTTCAACAGAGTCCTATGTAATGCTAACACTTCAGAACGATTCAGACCAAAAATAGATGTCTCCATGGCAGAAGTCTACTTAACTCGTGGGGAACTTGGCCCTCCTTGATTAGGGCTAGACCCTAGCAACTGCACGATCCTTGCTTTCTTCGCCGGTGGAGTGCACGGTTTCATCCAAGAACTCTTGCTCGAGCATTGGAAAGAAAAAGACAACGACATCCAGGTGCACGAGTCCCTTCCTAAGGGCCAAAATTAAACTCAATTGATGCGGAAGAGCAAGTTCTGCTTGTGCCCCAGCGGGTACGATGTGGCGAGTCCCAGGATTGTGGAATCGATTTATGTGGGATCCATTCCTGTGATCGTTAAGGATGATTTCTGGTTGCCATTCAGCGATGTTCTTAATTGGAGTAAATTCTCAATTTAGATTCCAGTTCAGAAGATAAAAGATATCAAGATGATTTTACAAGCAATCCTGTGCAAGAAGTACGTGAAATTGCATGAGAGAGTAGTCAAAGTTAGGAGGCACTTTGAGTTGCATCGGCTGGCAAAGCCATTCAATGTGATTCACACGGTGCTTCATTCTGTGTGGCTGAGAAGGCTGAATTTAAAGTTGGAATAGATTGATTAGTCCATGTCCTTCCTACTCTCCTTAACCAAAATATATATATATATATATATATTCAAAAGGAATAATCAAAGTTTTTGCTGTTGATTTGTTGGCCTTGAAGCTATACCAGTTCTGTTTTTGAATAATTAGTTAATGTAATCAATGACCCATTGCCACTGATCCAGCCAGAAAACTAGCCTGGGTGTGGCATCGATCAGGTCCAAAAGAGATGACCTGATTTACCCTCAAAAGAGATGATCTAAAATAATGTGAAGGGCCAAAAGATCTTACAAGAAGCCAAAACTATTTTTTTAAAAAAAAAAGCTAAAAATCGATCATTAGTGACGAAAGTATGTTCAACTGTGAAAAAGGAAGAAATAGCATTTATAAACTGTGTGACACAGGCCAAACAGCTGCAGCATTTTCATTATATAACAGCTTAAACCGACTTTATGGAAGTAACTTCACTCAGTTTTGAGGTGCTGCAGCTTTAAGATTATGTTGCTGAACACATAAGTTACAAAAATTTATATTGCAGCAACAGCTGACCATAGCTCTACCGCACCAGAGCTACAACAAAATCATAGCTACTGCACAGACTAAGTAAATTGACTTGTATCCAAAAGCTTTGGCAAGGATAGATGCCTATATGATTGATCGAAGAAAGAGTAAGGGTTCTTCTTCTGAGGTAAAAATTGAAGTGAAATTCAAAGCTGCAGTGAACCGAATGTCATCAGGGACCACGAGAAAGGTGATGAAAATATGGCCATGGTCACTGAAGCAGATAGTATTGGACAGTTCTCCTGCATAAGAATTGTTAATGAAATAAAGGGTGATATCAGACGGATGTGTGGCGACCCCAAGTAAGACAGTTACAGCTCATGGAACGCTGCTTGCTTTCATTGGAACTGCTCTGAGATCAAGATTAAAGAAGGCCACTTTACATATGCAACCCTCATTTTGACTGATTTGCTATATGAAGAACCTGACAGAACCTTCATGCGAGATTTTCTGGTCAAGTGACGCTCGTTTGGTTTTTAATCCTGTCCATCTGAGCAACTAGAAGCTTGTGGACACTTTACTTTAGTTGCAGAATGGAGACATGAGGTCGAGTTGAAGAATCTAAAGAATCATAAGAAGGCAACGCAACTCACAAATCACAAGCACCATAAAGACAGGGAAAAAGATCAACTATTCCTCATATTACCCAAGAAAGACCTTCAAATCGACAAGCAATTCAAAGATACTACTGCAGACATATGCAGCTTAATACATGCATCAAGTGTAAATTTAACATTTATTAATTTCAACATAGGGAAGTAAGGTTAGTGTATGGCCTAAAAGAGCAGGTTACTAACCTAATTGAGCCCTTGTTCACCCTTCACAGACACGTGAATTGCTCCATTTGGTCCTTTTTTCTTGTGCTGGACCATCTTGTTGTGGTCAGCAATTAAAAAGCTAATTTGTGACATTCCGATATTCCAATTCTATTTTTCAGTAAAATGAGACGGGCATTTTATCTACACGTGTATAGTTCTTTTCTCTAGTTGGTCACTCATGAGAAGACTAGTCTATCAGGTGAAGTCGTAAAGGGATTCTAATGCATCGGACTCGAGAATTTGACTAGGAAGGGACCTTTTGACCGAGCTAATCTGCAAGGGTCAATATGACATAGTTAAAAACCGATTAGAGATCGGAAATAGATCAACTCAACAAAGGCATGTGATCAAGTGTTGGTGATTCCACCAGATCGCACAATTCTTGTTGATCAGCACTTGACCAATTTTTCTGTCGTTTTAGTACCTTGTGTATTTAAAATCTTGAGATTACTATAGCAACCGAGAGTCGCCAATATGTCGAAGATGTACATTGTGACTTGAAAATGATTAACCATAGTTAAATGCATGAAAATTTCCTAAAAGCTACCCAGTAGATTATGACATGCTAGTATCGTGCCAGAGTGAAATTAATTGTGAAAATGGAAACTGAATTTAGAAATTGGAAATCCTGTGTTGTCACAAATCATTTTAGGAATGTTGACTCATCTTCAAAAGATTTTCTTACAAACCGAGTTTTTTTAGCGGAAAATCAAAGTATGGTTTATTTGGTTCGGGAAAATTAATTGGCCCACTTTTGGTCATACTTTTGGGATGTAAGATGGTTCTATGGTCAATGAAAAATGTGAATTGAAGTGTGGTGACATTGGATTAATTTATGAATTTCAATTTGGCTCAATTGGAAGGGAATTGAAAGGAATGGAATGAAATCTAGTGTACAAGATTTTAAAATTCGTATACCATGGTGGACTAAGCAAAATGGACCCATTAGAGGATTGTTGTGGAAAGTGAGGTCATGTGAGGTCATGGTGGGGCCAAAGTGGAGGGGATTTTGACAAGTGTAGGGTGCACTTTTGCTCTAAAAAAGGTGGGCTCTCACATCAACTTCATCTTCTTCCTCAAGCCAAGCCTCTCTCTTGGGAAAAGTGGGGGGAAACCGTGCGAACTAGAAGTTGCTCGCACGCCCGCTTGCTTGTCGCCGGAGTCGCTCATCCACACGCGCCTCGCCAGCTCACTGCTTCGCCGCAGCTCGTGTGACCCTGACCCTCCAGCACCGTCGTCCAGCGTCGCCAGCACAGCTCGCCGTCGCCAAGGCTACTAAAGCCACCGCTGAAGCTAGCTCGTTGCCAGTGCCACTTCTCCTTCGCCTGCGCACCTGGCCAGCTCACACCGCTGCTCCGCCTTTGTCCGCACATCCCAGCACCGTTGTCTGTTTGTCCAGCTGCTATTGGTCGTCGCCAGGGCTGCCGAAGGTCTCGCCTGGCCTGCCGAAGCCACCGTCTCCACCACCTGAGCTACTATCGTCCGTCCTTGCTCATTTCCATCCAAGCAGCCGTTGGTTCCAGCTAGTTTTAGCCAAGAGCAACAACTGGAGTTTCAGCAAAGTTCGGATCTTCAAGGCCCGTTTTAGGTGCCTTCCGATCCTTGCTTAGTGTCACCTCGTGGAGGTTTGTCGATCGCCTCGCTGTTGTCTTCGCCGGAGACTCATCGAAAAGTGATTTTGGTGAGTTTAGCCTCCTAAATCTCGATTAGAGGGTTAATGATACTTTAGGGGGGTTTAGTTTATGTTAAGTGAGATTATGTTGTTAGTTTAATTTGGTTTAAGTGTGGATTAGATTAAGGGGTGCAATTAGTTTAATGTATGTTTAATTAAGGCCAAGTGCATGTTTACATTATTATAATCTTGATTAGACCCTAAATGTTTATTTTTGAATAAATAAATATTTCAAATTTATTTATTATTTATTAATATTTTATATTTTATAAAATTATTAAAATATTATTATTTAATTGGTTTTCGGAATAAATTTAATTATTTATTAATTCAAAATTATTTGGGGTTCTTAAATTGTCAGAATTTTGCGCTGATCACTGCTATATATTCGGATTATGAATTTGATGAGTGGATATTGTAAATTGAGTGTTGATTGTGAAAAATATGTACTTTATTCAGAAAATCTCAGGTGTCGGGTTTTGATACCAAAATTTGATTTTGAGAATTATATTAAATGGTGGGGTTTGAAAAAGTGAGACATTGGTTTTATGGTTCGAAATTAATGTATCTCCACACACGTGAGTAATTTCTTGGATATTTTTAATATGAAGGAAAGAGGCCGGGATCACTATTTTAAATGGAAGCATTGAGTGAAATGCAAAATGTCCTGAGCCAAGTATGAATTTTTTGGGTGTTAATTAAAAGGAAATTGTCTTGAGATGTTGAGCCAAACTTGCCCTTATGTGGGATGCCCCTTACAACGGGCTCGGGTCACAGTTGATTCTAGGCCTATGCTCCTTCGTGAATGCCGTCAATGTAGTGACAAAGCCGTGCTCCAAAGTGGGGAGACAATGCCTAGCTAAATGCTAGTAGATAGCTGAACTACGAGTAGGCTATACCCTTGTGTGGTAGTGAATAACAATCGGAACACATGCTGAATGATTTAATGTGTCGGATTATGGGGCGAAATTGTGTGGCACGGTATGAGATGTGTCATAATGATTTAGTCTTATAATCAGGACTTCTATGGTTATAGGTTATGTGAAAATATTGGCTTTCCGGTTGTTTGAATTCTATTACTGTATATGCTTGAGTAATATGAACCGTGCTAACTTGCAGGAAAGAATTGAGGCAAAGGTAAGTTTCATTGTTTATGATGGTGTGGCTAGGCCATCCTTGGATGTATTTTCTTTCTAATAGGGATTTAGAAGGTGAACTTGCTGAAATAATGTCTCACCCCGTTGTGTGAGAGTGCTAGTATAAACACCTAGAGGGGGTGAATAGGTGTATAAAATAAACCTTGGCAAATATATGCGGAATAAAATAAACTTTGAGTAAAATAAATGAGTTACGGAAGAGAATAAGAACACAAGATTTATAGTGGTTCGGTTTAATCCAAGCCTACGTTTACTCTCCCACACTAACAGCCTTCTTGGCTGGATTCCACTATGCAATCAACAAGAGATTACAACTTCGAGTGCAAACACTTAATAGTAGATCACACTATCTCACTAAGTCACTCTTTTAGTATTTCTCTCACGATCACAAACGTTTAAGCTCTCAAGAGACAAATATATGATCGAAAGTCGCTCAAATTTTGGAATTATAAATTTTACGCTCTATCTCTTACTTGCTCATCGGTCCTTCATCTCCTTAAATACTCCTCCACTTCCAAAATAGTCGTCGGATAGTATCCCGGAGAATCGTCTTCTAATATACCCATTGGACAGCTCTGTATCTAGAATATTTGGTAGCTATTGAGTGACAAAGGTAGAATCTAAAATTGATTCCGATCGCCCATACAAACGAAATCTTGGTTTCCATAAGTAAAGCTTCTTCGTATAGAAAGTTCTTGTCTTCAAGATCCAATCGTCAATTAATTAGATTGAATCAATCAAATCAATCTTGATGTGGAATCCAAACCAGATCACTAGCCGTTATATGATTGGGCTTAAGTTACGATTTATCGAATCTGGATGTAAAGTCTGAGAGCAATAGACTTTACAATCTGAGTCTGAACATATTCTGCTTCTGAACAGATTTAGCTTTAAGGTCTGTACCCAGTTCAGCTTCAGCATAGAGTCTATCTTCTGGTTTAACTTTAGCATAGAATTAGTCAGAGTTGATAGACTTCCGATGTAGAACAGACTTTAACACTAAAGTCTGGCAGTCTTCTACCTTTGAGTCTTGAGTCTGGCAATCTTCAAACTTTGAATCTTGAGTCTAGCAGTCTTCAGACTTTGACACAGAAGTCTGGAAATCTTCATAATATACTTTGGACATAAGTTACGTTCAGTCTTCTGGCCGTCTTCAGACTTTGACAATATCATTTACATGTTCTATTATCTGCATGGTCTATTACTTAACCATTAAACATATTAGTAGCCTTTGATTTATTTTGTTATCTTCAAAACATCATAAAGGATTTCTCTAACATTGTGGACTTACATTTTCAGGTCCCTAGTGGATGGAGCGGCCAGTTCGTTATGGTTGACCTTGTGGAGTTACAGAGTTGAAATTGAAGGATTGGAGATCGTGTTCCGCTTGTAGGTCGTGGGACGGTCCCTTTTTATAAGCTGGCCTTTTGTAGACTTTTGGTTGTAGATCTTTGTTTGTAAACTCCGTTGGTTTATGTAAGTGTTTTGTTGTGATTGATTGCCTGCTTTTCTATCCCAAATTAATTGTTGTTAGGGGATTTGTTTCGCTTCTACATATGTAATAAAATGAATGGGTTGGCGACGTGTCCTGGGAACGCCGAAATTCGCATGACCATGGTAGGATGTTTGCGCACTTGGGATTCAGGGCGTGATGTAATTACTGTCTATTAATGTCACATTTTTTTTTTTAAAGTCCCTTAGAGTGCTGATACATCACTTGAGTAAAAGTTCTCAATATATCTAATATTGCCTAGCGTTTCATGATAAGAAAAAAAATCATTGAATACATGGCTTCTTCACAGTTTAATTGTTTCATTTTCTAGACTACAACTAGAACGAAGTCATCTTCATTTTCTTTCGTTTGATTAAGCTATACACTATATATTATACCTGATTTGTAGTTGATTTCATACGGCAATTCTTTTACCAAATTTAAAAAGAAGAAAAATAAAAGATAATATGGTTGATGTTGATGTCAGAGCAACGATAAAAATATATTCCATTTTTCATCCATAAATAGCCGAATGATATTGATGTTGGAGCAACGATATCCCACAACAATGAATTCATCAGCTAACCTCATTTTCACTTGTTCTTTATTGCTAACTAGTTGTGTGGGAAATGTTTCGGGGCAAGACACAAGCTGTGATCTTTAAAGATTTGCAGGCTAGAACTGATCTAAAAGCTCATTGTAAATCCAGGGACAATGATCTTGGGGTCCAAGATATAACGAGCAATATCATGGGAATTCTCCTTTTTACCTAATATCCTTGGGAGGACATTATTCTTTTGTAGTTTTTTATAGCCGGGTCAATTTAAGTGGCTTGACATGTGTACGTGCAAACAAGAGATTTCAATGCTTGCACTTGGTGTCTTTGGCTAATCCATCCCACTGGTCCTTGTAGGATGCACCAAAAAACTAGAAAATTTAATGTTTGTTTTCCATGAAACCACCTATGCAACTAGGGAGGAAACCTCTCATCTAAATGTATGAGATAGTAAGATGATATTGTTAACTGTTTAGTTACAATTTAAATGGAATAAAGAGCATCTTATGTATCTTTTAATTATTTGTATATACACGTGTGTTTATTCTAATATCTTCATCACATCGATTGCAATTGGCACATCTTTCTTTATAGTGTTATCTATATGTATTTTTTTCATTTATTATCGCTACCAAAATGTCTCAATGTGAGTCTTTTTTAATGAAAGAAAAGGTCAATAAGTGTTAGCTGTTGGGGGATTCGAACTTGTAATGTTGGGTCGTATCAAGAACTAACACCCTTGAGTTCAAAAGTACGAAAAACAAAATTCATTTGAAAAATCTGGCAAAATATGAAAGTATTGAATGGAGCGATGCTTTTTCGAGTTGACAGCATTATGGGCCATTAATGGTAGGGGGATCCTAAAAGCAACGAGAGATTAGCAAAGGATTGTTCAGGCAGCGGGGATGGACTGGAGCGATGGCAGTGACCAGAGCTGCGATGACAAAGGCCTCGCGCCCCTCGTCTCACCTCCATAAGGACAGCGCCACCCTTACCTAGGCTCGGGCCGTGTTGCATGACCATCGTCGTATCGAAGCGTGAATCACCCAAACCTCGCCACCACCGAGCGGGGTCGAGCCACCTCACGGAGCTACAGCAAGGATCAAGCGACCTCGCCGAGCAATTAGTGATGGTGGCGGGACCCTCTCGATTATTTCTCTTCTCCCCATTAAATCAGCCTAATCGCGGCCGTTTCCAAAGTTCTACGTCGGGATCTACAAAATCTCTGATTCTATTGCATCTTAGTGAGGAACAGCTCGCATCTTCATGCACTTCTCTCGTCAATTCCAAAGAACTTCCTCATCGGCCGTACGCTATTCAGTGCAAGTTGAGATGGTCTAGTACACATTGGTTTCAACCAGAAGACAGTGAGCAGTAAAGTATAATTTTAGCTCCACAAGTTGTTTCACTGAAATTCTCCTGGAAAAGTACCGATTGAGTTCCCTTGAAGTTCCCCCACTCGAGGAAGAAAAAATAATTGGAAAATATCATAACTATGAGTGTACGAACGAGGGTTTACACAATCAACGAGCCAAATGATGAGGCGGATTGTTTTTAGGTGTTGAACACAGTTCACTGTCTTAAAAATTCCGCTTGCAACTTATATTATAAGTTGATTTACCAAATTCGTAAATCAATTTTAGCACGCTTGACTATTACGTTTGCTAGCTAAAGGAAATTCTTGGTTTTACAACTGTGGTTAATTAATTGTCTAGAGAGATTATGGCAGTTCATGCAAGAGTAATGCTAGATGTATTAACATTGGTTCACAAAGGGGGTTTTGTTGGAGAAAACTTCATTGAATATTTTGAAGTTGACAAAACGTTTCCATCAGTCTAGTTTGAAGACTTGCAGACTCTTTCATCAAAGTCCAAAGACCTTCGGATTGCCAGACTTAAGACCCAAAGTCTATTCTCATTAACAGTTTCTAGACTATCAAGAAGGCTTATCCGAAACGGAGTGTTTCGTTGATGATTTGTAACTATTGTCTAAAGAAGATCTCTTGGCTAGATGCAGCATGTCGGAATCCATTATTCAAATTAAGATTAATTCGGGGATTTTGGATTCATTGATTGATAAAGTAATCTTGCAAGGTTCTACTTATGAAAACCTAGATCCTCATTGTATGGACGAGCATGATTGGTGGGCTATCGTCATATTCCTTATATAACTCGAAATCTTCCTAATTGATTTTGTTCGGCGGGTAGATTAGAAGAACTCATTTAGTAAGTGTCAATGGGTGTGATGGCATGAAGGAGTATATAAGGAAGACGTTCCGATTGTTCGAATGAGTGCGCGATAGAAGAATTCCAAAGTCTGAAGTTTCTTATTCTTAGTCAATTCAATTGTTGAGTGAAATCTTGTACCCAAAAGAGAGTTCATATCTTTGTGAGACCTTGAAGAAGTGTAGCAGAGTCTCTACACTGTGGAATCAAGGAAGAGTCTTACTGTAACAACTCTTTTGTTTTATAGTGAAATCCAACCGATAGGCTGTCAGTGCAGAAAAGTGGATGTAGGCTTGGATTAAGCCGAACCATTATAAACCATGTATTCTTATTCTCTTCTCTACGCTCTTTTACTTTGATTGTAACTCAATTTATTTTTTACACCTATTCATCCCCCTCTAGGTGATTTTACTAGCATTCACAATTGGTATCAGAGTCTGTGTACTCACTTAAGTTGAAGTGTTTTACTTTAGAGTTAAAGATCCATGACTAGTATGTTGGCTCCAGGTCTGGTCGAAGGGTAAAGCAATACCAGACCACCTTATTTTGATGGAAAGGAATACAACATATGGAAAAATAAGATGAAGGTATTCCTAAGATCAAAGGATCGTCTAGAATATGATGTGATAGACAAAGGAATCATTCCTAAAGTTGGACCAATCTCAGAAAGAGGAAATGAAGCTGTTGAGTCTAGTGAAATGACTCAATAAAAAATAACCAAGAGATAAGTTCTTGATGCAAAATCAATTTATTCTTTATATTGTGTATTATCTCCTATTGAATATAACAAAATATCTTCTTGTGAAACAGCTAAAGAAGTCTGGAATAGATTACACATCACTTATGAAGGAACTGATCGAGTGAAAGAAACCATAATCAACATTCTGCTTGGTAAATATGAAGCATTCAAAATGAAATCAGGAGAATCTATCACTGACATGTTTAGTCGTTTTACAGAAATCGTGAATGGTCTTGAATATCAAGGTCAACCAATTTCTGGACCCATGAAGGTAAACAAACTACTGTGTGGACTGTCCAAGGATTGGAATCACATAAATACCTCAATAAGGGAGACACAAAAAATCATGCCACTCTCTGTTGACGAATTGGTTGAGACTCTTTAATCTTATGAAGTGGAGTAAATCAACGAAGATGAAGACCCCAAAGGTAAGAAATTTATTGCATTAAAATCTAATGAAGATTATGATGTCATAGATACTGAAGAAGATATGGATGATGAAGAGCTTGCTCTTATGATAAGAAGATTCAGAAAACTAAACAGAAAGGGGAGAAGATTCAATCCAAAGAAACAAAGTTTTCAGAAGCAACAGTTTAAGTCAGTTGAGGATGATGAATCCAATAAAGATATAGTCTGCTTTGAATGCAATAAAAATGGACACATCAGACCCAACTGTCCTCTTCTGAAGAAAAAGAAAGGAAAAGCAGAGAAATATCGAAATGCACTTAAAACAGAAACTTGGAGTGATACAGAATGTGAAGAAAGTGATGACGATTATGCCAATATTTGTGTCATGGCACAATCAGACTCAAATTCAAATTCAGACTCAGACAGTGAAATTGAGGTAAGTAATTTAAAAAACCCTACTAAAGTTTCTAGATATATTGATGAATTGTGTCTTAGTCTCAAAACATCTCTCAAAAGAATTTTTGAACTTAAAAAGGAAAATTCTGCATTGAAACAATAGGAAAATGTTTGGAAAGAAAATGTCAAAAGTTTAGACAAAAATATTATTACTTTGAAAGAAAATGTAGACAATCTTTCAAAAGAAAATGCATTCTTGAAAAATGATATCTCAAGTATTTCTACAAAATTTTCTATAAGATCTCGAGAACTTGAAAAAATTCTTTCAGCACAAAAACCTTACTTTAACAAATCAGGTTTAAGAATGACTATTGAAACCATTCCTCTAATTGATTTTCCTAAAGTGAAGGAAAGAATTAAGCAAAGATCTACAAGAGATATCATTTCCAAAAAGTTTTTGTAAAATCGTAGGTCGCAATGCTCTTAAATGTTCTAAATGCAATAGCTCAAATCATTTTGAGAAAGAATGTCCTATGATTTGGAAACCTGTTAAGAAGGTATTGGCAAAAACCGTATATTACACTAACACCAATGGACCCAAGAAAATATGGGTATCAAAGAAAGCATGAGTCTCTTTTCTAAATGTAGGTCACTATCAAGAAAAATGTTAAATGGTACTTGGACAGTGGATGCTCAAGACATATGACTAGAGACTCAAATTGCTTCTTAAAATTTGTAAAAGTTAATGGTGGAAAAGTTTCTTTTGGAGAAAATAGTAAAGGAAGAATTATGGGATATGGAACTGTAAAGATTGAAAGTCCACGATCAGTAATGTTTCATTAGTAGAAGGACTCAATTACAACTTGCTGAGTATCAATCAGCTATGCGACACTTGTTTCAAAATCAACTTTTAAGAAGGAATATGTTTAGGAACCAGCAAAGACTCCTCTCAATCTTTCATAGGGCGAAGACATGGGAATATCTACCTCTTAGATATCAAACCAGATGAAATCCAATGTTTAATCTCAATTCAAGAGGAAGCAAACTTATGGCACAGAAAACTTGGGCACATTAACATGAAGCAAATAGCCAAAATCTCAGCAAAGAAGCTTGTTCGTGGACTACCCAAATTGTCATACCAAAAGTCTTATCTATGCACACCATGTGTGTTAGGAAAATAAGTAAGAAACTCATTCAAACCAATAAATCAAGTATCCACTAATCATGTGCTGTAGCTCTTATATATGGATCTCTTTAAACCAACTAGAACTCAGAGTATTGGAGATAAGAAATACAACTTAGTAATTGTAGATGACTATTCATGATTCACTTGAGTATATTTCCTGACAAGTAAGTCTGAAACATTTTCTTATTTTTTAAAGTTTGCTAAAATGGTTCAAAATGAGAAAAGATATATTATTTCAAGTATACGGACAAACCATGGAGGTGAATTTGAAAATCAAGATTTTGCAAAATTTTGTGATGAATTTGGTTTTCAGCATGTGTTCTCTTCACCATATACTCTAAAGCAAAATAGAGTTGTGGAAAGAAAGAATAGATCACTGTAGGAAATGGCTAGAACTCTTTTAATTGAAAATAACATCTTTTCTTGTTTTTGGGCTGAAACTGTTTTTATAGCGTGCTATATTACTAACAGAATCTTTTTAAGGCATATTCTTGAGAAAACTCCTTATGAGTTATTCAAAGAAAAAAAGCCAATTGTTGCATATTTTCATGTGTTTAGATGTAAATGCTTTATATTTAAAAATGCAAATGATCGAGTTGGTAAGTTTGAAGAAAAATCAGATGAATGTATTTTCCTTGGATATTCTATCACAAGCAAAACTTATAGAGTTTATAACAAAAAGATTAAATCTATGGAGGAATCGATGAATGTTAAATTTCAACACTTTATGCAAAATCAATCGACTCAAACTCAACTTGAAGAATCTGAACCTGCTCCAGACTCTATAAAGTCTAAATCTCCAAAAGCAGCTCAGACTTCAAAAGACTAGCAACAAATGGTCATCGAAGATTCAAATGAGAAGAATGATCAACAGTCTGATAATTCAACCAACAATTGGAAGCATAAGTCCAGTCATCCCAAAAATCTCATTATTAGCGATATTAATGAAGGAATTCACATAAGATCCAAAATGTGTGAAGAGTCTAGTGTCGTGACTCTTATTTATGAAATAGAATCCAAAAGCATAGAAGAAGCTTTAACTAATAAAAGTTGGATTGAAGCTATGCAAGAAAAACTCAGGCAATTCAGTATAAATGATGTTTGGGAATTGACTCCTAAACTAAAAGGTAAATCTATCATTAGAGCTAAATGGGTTTTCAGAAATAAGATGAACGAGAAAGGAAATGTCATGAGAAACAAAGCAAGACTCGTGGCCAAATGATATACGCAAGAAGAAGGGATGGACTATGATGAGACTTACGCGCCGGTAGCAAAGTTAGAAGCAATTAGATTATTACTTGCTTTTGCTTGTTATAAGAATTTCAGGTTATTTCAAATCGACGTCAAAAGTGCTTTTTTAAATAGATTTATCCAAGAAGAAGTCTATGTGGAACAACCACTCGGTTTTGAAGACTCAAGGAAACCAGACTTTATGTTCAGACTGAAAAAGGCTTTATATGATTTAAAACAAACACCTCGAGCATGGTACAACGACTAAGTTTTTAATTCAAAATGGCTTTGTCAAAGGTAAAGTAGATACTATATTGTTTATCAAGAAAGAAAGCAAAAACTTTTTATTTGTTCAAATTTATGTTGATGATATTATTTTTTAATCTTCTAATGAAAATCTGTGCAAGAAATTTTTTAAGTCTATGCAAGATGAGTTTGAAATGAGCATGATGGGTGAACTAATCTTTTTCTCAAGCTTCAAGTGAAACAACTGAAGGAATGAACATTTATTCATCAAGAAAAATATACTAAAGAACTTGTCAAAAAGTTTGGACTGGAGAATTGCAAAAAGACTGATATACAAATGTCAAGTTCTTTGAAGATTGACAAAGATGAAAGAGAAAAGAAAGTTGACCAAAAGCAATACAGGAGTATCATTGGTTCATTTGTTTATCTTACTGCTTTTAGACCTGACATTTTGTTTAGTGTTTGTATTTGTGCCAGATTTCAATCAGACCCTAAAGAATCTCATTTAAGTGCTGCAAAGTGTGTTATCAAATACATTGCCTCAACTTCAAATCTAGGTCTCTGGTATCCTAAAGAAGGAGACTTCACTTTTCTTGCATACTCAGACGCAAACTTAGCCGGATGCAGAGTTGATAGAAAGAGTACCTCGGGCACCTGTCAACTACTTGGAAACAGGACAGTATCTCGGTTTTCAAGGAAGCAAAGTACCATAGCTCTTTCTACGGCAAAAGCAAAGTATGTAGCTCTTGGAAGTTGTTGTTCACAGATTCTGTGGATAAAACAACAACTAAGAGACTTTGGAATTGAAGATTCATGCACTAAGATTAAATGTGACAACACCAGCGTAATCAATCTCACCGAGAATCCGATTCTTCATTCAAGAGCAAAACATATAGAGATTTGACATCATTTCATTAGACATTATGTTCAAAATGGAGAAGTTTCAATTCAGTTTATTGATTCAAAGAATCAATTGGCGGATATATTTACAAAGCCTTTGGAGAAAAATCAATTTGAAGTTATTCGTTCCAAACTCAATATCTTAAAGTCTAAGAAAAGTTCAGACTTAGGACTGAAAGTCTAAAGACACTTAAACTCAGACGATCAAGATTTACGACTGTAAGTACTTTTATTTTAGAAACTTATCTCTCGGATCAAATCTTGAAAAGGTACGATTATCTATCCGAAATTGATTGATGTTATTTCCCAATTTTCGTGATTATTGTAATCCTTCCTTTTCAAAAAAGAAGTTATTTTTGAAATAATAGTTATCTAATTTTTGAAAATGCAGTTATTTTTTAAAAGGCATTTTTATATTTCCTTTTTATGACATTCCGTATGCCTCACTTCGACTGCCTTATATACTGTTGGTTCTTCTTCATTTTACACACAAAAACCTTAAGAGAACACAGATCTTCCACTTCCGTCTTCTTCTCTTGTTTCAATTTTCGAAAAGTTTTTATCTTTCTTGGAAAACAAGCTTGGAATCTCTCAAAGACTGTGAAAGATATCGTCTTAAAGAAAGTCTTCTAGGATCGCGAACAGGGGACCACAGCAAATACGTGAGGGGCCTACACACTTTGATCTTATCGAGGAAGAAGATTCTCCTATACAGCAGCAAAGCCCACAATATTCTCAACAGTGTCAATTTCCTCCATTTAGAGCTCAAAGGGTTGCACATCGAGAAGAGGAAGAAATCATCGAAGATGCATAACCCATAAGCACTCACAAGCCCTCTTTTACCTATAAGCTTTATCGTGCTTTGAAAAGGAATGGTACTCCATTGAACTATATTGATGAATTTATGAAAGTCAAAGGGTATAGAAATGAAACTTTCTTTTTACGCACAATGGAACGATTAAGAATTGCCCCTGTAGGATCGGCGGAAGAAGCATTGGCAAATATCCTAAGCGATTCACATGTTGGAGGGCTGAGTCAACTTGATGGGAATGATGATGATAAGATGTACGGTCAATTTAAACCTAGAATAGGTGTTGCGGCAAAAATCCGAAGCAAAAGGATAGACTTTGTTTCACTCGAAGGAACACAAGCAACTGTATTCAAAGTTGTTAAAGCGTGGTGTGATAAACCCTAGAAGTGTGGACTTTGATTTTCTTGACTTTCTGAATGTCAATCTGCGAAAAAAATTCAATCTTCTTCAACTCGAACAATTTGTTCTGAAACGACAAAGGCTCATGCTGAACTTACTGCTTACTTCTATTCGAATATCAGTTTCTTGGATGCGAATAGATTTTCTTTCAGTGTTCGAGATCAGGACTATGTGGTTGACATGAATACATTGGCTGATGTGATTGGGGTTGAAAGAGGGAGATATAAACATATCAGTGTGTCTATTGCTCGTGCAACAATAGAGCTTGTCAGAATAGAACAACGGAATGAAAGATTTCCTATTCGAAGATGAATGCATCCAACATTTCGCTTCACAAGATAATGATTAATTGCCTTAGACCAAAATCAACTTCAAAAACCGACGTTTCAAACTCAGAGGCAAAGCTGATGTATGCCATCAATGCTGGCAAAAAGTTCTCTCTTCCACACACTATTATGTTCCACATGTACAAAACAATGGTGAAGGACAAGGGTCAACTTCCTTACTTAGCACTTGTGACCAAGTTATTCAGACATTTGAACGTTCAGCCTCCCCGGATTCTTTGTATTTGAACATGCGATCAAATGGTGGTGGGATTGAGAATGGTCTCTAAAATGCGTCTGAAGGAACTTAACAAGGCTTTGGAGCAATTTAAGGTGAAAACCCCTGTCAAGACTCATCCAGTCTCTTTGGCTGCAAAGCGGAAAAGGAAGGAGCCCATGGTTGCTCCATCCAAGAAAAGAAGAGCACTCATCGTTGAGGATGAAGATGATGAGGATGATATCACCATTTCTGCGATGGCATTGAAGAACTTGGGCCGTTTTGTTCCAAAGACAACGGAGAGATAGGAACAAGACAAAGATGAGACAAAACAGAGGACTAGAGAGAGAGAAGAATTAGAGAAAAAAGCAGAGGAGGAAAGGATTGAGGAAGAAGAAGAGGGCAGAGGAGAACAAGCAGAAGCAAAGCATGGGGAATATTTTTCTCCACCTAAAGGTGTCACGCCCCGATCCTCAGGCACGCACACATCCATCTCGTTTGGTCGATTTTATAATGCGATATCCCAGGACAATATATCGCCGACCCTTTCATTTTTAAGCACATGCGGAAGCGATTAAAATCCCCGCATAATAAAACAATGGGATAGAAAAGCGGGGCCATATTTTTCATATTGAAATTTATAACCACACTTTTATACAAACCACAAATCACTTCATAACTATTAACATCAAAACGGAGATTTCAAAAGAAGACACAACTTAGACGAACTGGGCCAAACTCAAGGCCCCTCTCGAATTGTCTTCTTCTTCCAAAATCTTTCTCTTCGATCTCACCTCCGAGTTCTCCTTCTCGGATTCCTCCTCCTCGCTCTTCACGGGGTCCTGAAATTTTTTCCCCAAACTCGGGATGAGACTACGTCTCGGCCGAGTTCTACCCCACTAAGCCCGATTAGTAAACTACTATACTAAAGGCTGCCTAAACACGCACAGGCGTAAGACTTACCTTGGCCTCGATCCCACCCGCAAGTCGACAATTCACAATAAACATCCATTCACTTCAAACAAATCGAATCAGTCGATTACATCTCATACGAATCAATCCCCACTGTGGGATACGTAAAAGCTAGGCCACGTGCATTCTCCAGGACGACCTTCCAAGTCTTCGAGTTCACGTGCCTCGAACCTTAGGCCCACGTGCATTCTCTCAGGCGACCTTTTCGCCAAAGTGATGCATCAAGTCACCGAGCCCACGTGCCCTTTTAGATGCCTGGGCCCACGTGCATTCTCTCAGGTGCATTTCACCAAAGCGATGCATCAAGTCGCCGAGCCCACGTGCCCTTTTAGATGCCTGGGCCCACGTGCATTCTCTCAGTGCATTTCACCAAAGCGATGCATCAAGTCGCCGAGCCCACGTGCCCTTTTAGATGCCATTTCCCGTCACCGAGCCACGTGCATTCTCCAGAGTACATACCGAGTCTCCGAGCCACGTGCATTCTCTCGCGGCGACCTTTTCGCCAAGGTGACATATTCAACCACCGAACTCACGTGCATTTTCCTGGTGACACTCCAATTCACCGAGCCACGTGTCCTCTTTGCAGTGGTTACCAATTCACTTTCAATATCGACAACCAATGCCCAACAATTTCTCAATCAAATAATTAAATCAACTCAACAAAACATTATAAATGCTGAATAAACATACTTGGCCATTCACCAATCGATAATTCATTCTCAATCGATTCCAATCAATTTAGGGTACATCCCTAAAATATCACAATTAATTCAATTCCATACAACGTGGAGCTCAAATAAATAAACGGACTGCACCACGATGATCAGCACGAGATTTCGGTCGTCGGCCATCAAAATCTTAATTTCCGAAAAATAATTAATTTATTTATTAATTTCGAAAATTAAATAATTATTATTAAAAATTCAATTTAGCTCAAACTAAAGCCCGATTACATAAACGGACTTCACCACGGTCATCAGCATAATTTTCCGGTTCCAGACCATCTCAGTTGAATTTTTGGAAAATAAATAATAATTTAATTTAATTTCGAATATTAAATAATTAATATTAAAAATTCCATTTAGCTCAAATTAAAGCCCGATTAAATAAACGGACTTCACCACACTCATCAGCATAATTTTCCGGTTCCAAGCCATCTCAGTTGAATTTTCAGAAAATAAATAATTATTTAATTTAATTCCGAAAATTAATATTTAAATACTAAAAAATCCACTTAGGCCCGAAAAGCCTAATTGGAGCTCACTAAGGGTCGGGAAAAATCCCGAGGCACTTCCAATAATTAGTAGACAATGTCTACTTGCTAATTACACAATCAATTTATCTAATTCGCATCACAATTGACTAATAAGTGCTAATTAAATCTAATCTAACAACCTAAACAAAATTAATTAAATATAAACTAGCATTAAGCATAATTAGCCACTAATCCTGGATTAGTGAGATTACTCACCAAATCGCGCGCAAATCGGATCAATCCGACGGCGGCGACGCGAGGAACGATTGTTCCAAAAGCACGGCTCGGGTTCGGGGCCGGGAAACGGTCCACAAGCGGGCCCGAAGGTGCTGAAACCCACTCCGTGGGTCTGCTGGTCGGGGCCGAACGGAGCTGCTCCGGCGGCTAGGGCGGCGAGGGGAAGGCCGGCGGAGGACGAGGGGGTCGCGGGGGTGGTAGGCGGTGGCCGGAGGTGGCCGGGGATGGCCGGACGGGGCTGGAACAGAAACGAACAGCAGCTGGGCCGAGCTAGATTGCGCGGCCTGAGCGTGCGCGGACGGCGGCGGGCGCGAGGGCGCGGGCGGCGGTGCGGCTGCGCGGCGGTGGGACGAACGGCGAGCGGTCCTCAGCGAGCTGCGATCTTCGAGCTCCTGGTTCGCACGCGAAGAAAAGAAGGGGAAGAAAGGAGCTGGTTCGGTCGTGCAGAGGAAGAAAGAAGAGAGAGGAGAGAGAAGAGAGAGAGAGAGAGAAAAGAGAGAAAGGGGATGAGTATTGACTAGTCAAAGGAAAAGAAAGAGAGAGGGTGGACGGTGGGGCAATTCGCACGAGGGGGAGGGGAGAGGAGAGAGAAAGAAAAGAGAGAAAAAGGAAAGAAAAGAAAGAAAAGAAAAGAGAGGGGGAGAGAGAGAGAGGAAAAAGGAAAAGAGAAAAAGGGAATACTTAATTTTTTTCTCTTTTCCTTTGCCTTTCAAATTTCCTTTTGACCTCAAATTATTCTTCCGATAATTTCTTTATTGAAATTTTCGACCCGTCAATAAATCGATTTGATGACGAGACAGATTCTAAAAATAAGAATTATGACGCGCCTAAAATTCGATTCCCGAAATCGAGTTCAATTTCGTGGTTAAAAATCGATCGACGTGATTTTAGCTCAATCCAACCAATTAGGTAGCTTTTAGGGATTTTACAAATGATACATCCCTTAACGGCTTTACCCAATAGGTTAGTTAACTCATGAATGATCAAATCGAGAAAAAGGCCATAGGCACGCCGACGAAATGCCCATTTCACTTTATCGAAACGAGATCGAATTTCGGATGTCACAAAAGGCATTGAAACAGGGGGAGATCTTGAGAAAAGGGGTACGTCCTCATTTGTTGCCACCAGTGAAGAAGTAAATTGTTCTCTAGCAGATCTAGAGGACATCTATGCCTCTCAATTTCTTGAGGAGGGACATGATGTTTCATCACCCAATTTGCGTGACCATGCTGATTTGCCATCATCTGCCAATACACCATCTGATCGACTAGAAGCTAGTACTCGGCCTGACAATTTAGCAGACTTTCGCAGAGTGCTTGATGTTCTATTGGAGATGCGAGCCAAATTTATGCTCTAGGATACGAAGTATAGAACTTGCAAAATGTAGGTCAAACCTCTTCAGTTTCTTTGCATGATCAACTCCATGCCATTGCTCTTCAAGTTCAAGCAAATGCTAAGGGTGAGGATGTGGCTCAATTGAATGAGGATTTGAAAAAGCTAGAAGGGATTGTCCATTCAATGGGAGATTTCTAACTTGTTCGTGTTTCCAAGCAATCTTAAAATACATTCTCTTTTCATCTCTACATTTTTAATGCTAACAAAAAGGGAGAGAGATGCGGTGCAAATTTGACTTTGAACTCTTGACTTTTTGTGTCAATTATGTTTGATTGACTTGACTTTTGTGTTTAGCTATTTGGATTTGGATTGGATTTGGATTTGACTGTTTAAACATTTGTTTATCTTAAGCACTATTGATATCTCATGACTTTGCTTATTTACAGAACTAACCTACTTTCTGTGGATGTAGGTTCTAATGTTATTTTTACTAAGCAATTTATCTTTTTTGAGATATCCATGTTTGCTTGAGTAATGTTTTGTAGGTCAAAGTTATCCAAATCTACAGGAAAGTTTTGTCACAAAAAATGAGGAGATTGTTGGAGAAAACTTCTTTGAATGTTTTGAAGTTGACAAAATGTTTTTATTAGTTTAGTCTGAAGACTTGCAGACTCTTCCATCAAAGTTTGAAAACCTCAAGACTGCCAGACTCAAGACCCAAAATCTATCCTCATTGACAGTTTTTAGACCGTCGAAGTGTTTCGTTGAGAATTTGATTCTATCGTCTAAAGAAGATCTCTTGGTTGGATGCAACATGTCAGAATCCATTATTCAAATTAAGATTGATTTGGGGATTTTGGATCCATTGATTGGCAAAATAATCTTGGAAGGTTCTACTTATGGAAACCTAGATCCTGCATGATTGGTGGGCTATCGTCATATTCCTTAGATAACTCGAAATCTTCCTAATTGATTCTGTCCAACGGGTAGATTGGAAGAACTCCTTTGGTAAGTGCCAACGGGGGTGATGGCATGAATGAGTATATAAGGAAGATGTTCCGATTGTTCGAGTGAGTGCACGATAGAAGAATTCCAAAATATGAAACTCTTTATTCTTAGTCAATTCAATTGTTGAGTGAAATCTTGTACTCAAAAGAGAGTTCATATCTTTGTGAGACCTTGAGGAAGTGTAGCAGAGTCTTTACACTGTAAAATCAAGGAAGAGCCTTACTGTAACAACTCTTTTGTTTTATAGTGAAATCCAGCCGGTGGGCTGTTAATGCGGAAGAATGGACGTAGGCTTGGATTAAGCCGAACCACTATAAACCATGTGTTATTATTCTCTTCTCTACGCTCTTTTACTTTGATAGTAATTTAATTTATTTTTTACACCTATTCACCCCCTCTAGGTGATCTTACTATCATTCACAGGTTTAAATAAGCAGCTCGAGTTTAATCACCAATGAGAGTGTGCCAAATCATTAAGTATGGAAATTTTGTAAATCAATTTTAGCATATCAACTATTATTATTTACTTGTGCTCACGAACCACATTAGATGAGAAGAGACAGAGTATAACCATACATTATAAAGGACATAATCAATTGTTGTTGTCAGCATCATATGTTGAAGGCATGTTAGTCAAAAAGAGAAAACATAAAGGTGGAAAAATTGCTTTATGAACCTTCCTTCACGATGAGTTAGAAATTTTTTGGGCCAAATATCACCAACAAAAGTCCCCATGACTTCTAGGAACCATTGTAACGCGTATTGATGCGCCAATCAACAGACATTAATCCCCCAAAAGACCTCGAGTTCTTCACCAGGAACTTGTCTATTCTATCGTGTAGCTATGATCTGATGATGGTAGCAAAAATCAACACGCCAAACCCCAGAAGACCTGGACTTCTTCAGATTTTAATTGCACACTTGACGAAGACCTTGACTTGTGGATGGATATGAAGACGATCCATCCATGCATGCATGCTGATTTAAGTTCTTTTCTTGTTTTGGGCTGATTTGCTGGTTTAAATTTTAATCAAATAGTAAAATCATGAAATTTAGAGATTCGCAATATTCTTCTAGATGGATATGGTCATAAGGATTTCGAAGGTGCTCGTTGTAGGGGACCATGCACAGAGGGTGGAAAAAGGCAAAGGCCCTATTGTCAACTTAGAATGCAGTGCAAGAGAGGATCTGATTGCATAATCGCACAATAAGAAACATGCCCCTTGTCGTGGTGACAGCGTTAATGCCGTTGTCCCGCAGAAGCTAACCCTTTCTCGTTGCTAAAAAGCACCCTTAGGGCACAAATTTTTTGAGAGGTTAAAAAAGAAATATGACAGTTTGCAATGGCCCGAATATGTATTCAACGCTTTGGAATTCGAGCATTTCTTATAATATAATATACTTAGCAAGTGTAGCGTAGCATAATAAAAGACGTATAAGGCAACCTTATTGGTGGGGTCAATAGCCATGCTCCATAGTGTCAAGGGATGAATTTTTATCGAAGCACATAAGATAAGTTTAAAAATGACTCCACCTAAGGCAAGCGAAGTGAAAATGAATACCCGAATATGGTGCTTATGACAATATGATCCCTATATATTTCTACCAATAAACATACAAATTCTACCAATACATGTGAAAAATTTATCATTAAATTGACAAATTGTTAAAAGACTTAGAATAAAATTGGCACAACTGAAATGTTGAGGATCGAATTGGCCGCTGTATAATAAATTTATGACTTTTTTGACAATTTTCTCATTCCTTATACCTTTTTTTCTTTTTGTAATTTGTTGAGGTTAATACAATTTTTGTATGCTTCTGGATCATTTGTGGGAGTTAAAGAAAGCAAATCTACTTCTTGGCATGCATAAGATATTCTTAAAGAAATTACATTTTAAAGGTGCATGCATATGGGGAAAAAAAATCTTTTGGCTCCATCTATTCTTATTGAGAAACTATGGCAGGTCAAGCCGACTTGGATATGCAGTACAAAGGCCAAGTTCTTATTCTTGCGTGGGAGAAGGGGTTGAACTATGCGAACATTAATGGCAATTGACAGAAACAAGCTTGGCTCAGTTTAAACAGGACTCGGTCAATGAAGTGTTTGAAGGACCTGTTATATCGTGAAAGATCATTAAAAGGGTAGGAACGTAAGATAGATGAATTGTTGAATGTGGAACAAAGGGTTGATCATCTTGACATTGACCAATTTAGTAGTTTGAATTACGTATATACAAATTAAATCCAGGCATGATCCGTTTACTGCGATTTTGAAATGGCATAAATGCATAAGCTCCATACTATCTAAGAGTCTTCCCATGGCAAGTTGAAAATCGCCATTGCTATTGCAAAATGTACAATACCGAGTTTATGAAAATACACCTTATAACACATTTCCATTCTACTATTAAGTCCCCGCGACTTATTTCAGGCTTTCTGCTTTGGTCAAAATGTATGTTCATTATGATTGTAGAAGTTACAAGTGATATTTCTAATTTCGTCTCAGCCGTTAAGTAATATCCTTCTCATTTTTCTTTTTCTCGTGAACTTTGGTAGGCAGCATCTGCATTGATCTTAGCGGAAGCTTGCCGTAAGGAACCATTCTCGTTATCCTTTTTAGTAATGTCGGCAGCGTATATCCCTTGCCGCTTTCAGCTTCTTTTTAGAATGCACTAATCAAATTTAATCAGGTTTCTAAAACAGATTGATAATTTACGTGATATTCACAAATCTATTCTAGCCCGAGACACAGAAGGACCGACAATTATATGATAGGCAAACTGCTAAACTGAGTGGGGCCACCCTCGCTCCATTAACGGAAGCGACGTCTTCAAGTTGCAGTCGAAATTCAAACAGAAAAAGTCTACCTAGAGCATTTTTCGCTGCAAAATAGTGGAGGAGATAACGTAAGTGTCAAGCTTGCTTAATTAGTTATTTTTGTATTTGGGGAAAAGTACTAAAAAGGTCATAAACCTATTACATTGGTATAATTCAGTCCTAAACTTTTCAATTGAACCAATTCAGTCATAAACATTTTAATATTTGTACCAATTTAGTCCATCTGGCCAATTTTGGCCGGCCGGCGCCGACGTGGCAATTTTTATGATTTTTTTAATGATTTTTTCAAATTTTTTTATTAATTTTTTATTAATTTTTTATTTTTAATTTTTTTTTTTTTTCTTTTCTTTTTCTTTGGCCGGCGAGGTCACGGCCCTTTCTCCCTAGGCTTTCTTTTGGCGGACCATGGCGGCCATCGAGGGTCACAGCCCCGTTGCCCAGCCTCGCCCTGGCCTTGCCGCTAAGTTCCCGGTGCCTCCTTCGCTGTTGACCCCGGAGCTTCTCGACCTCGTCACCGCCGCCCTCACCTTCACGAAATCCCAATACGAGGCCCTGGTCCCCCACCTCCCACGCCTCACACCACCACTCCTCCGCCCAATCTTTGCCTCCGAAACCCTAGCTCACCGCCCCAATATTAAAAAATTTAGGACTTCATTGGTACAAATATTAAAAGGTTTATAACTGAATTGGTCCAATTGAAAAGTTTAGGATTGAATTAGTAACAATGCAATAGGTTTATGACTTTTTTGGTACTTTTCCCTCTGTATTTGTATATATAGCTCTCTGCAAGCATACCTTCTCATGTTCATGTTCAAGAAGATGTCATCGATGAACTTCCGTTATTCACAGTTCCTTCTTATTCCAGCAATTAGTCTCATCCTTCTTCTTGTCTTTCTCTATTATGCTCCGTTCAATGGAAATCACGATAATCCTGTTTCCGAGCTCTCTTTTTCTTACAACAGCCTCAAAATAAGACCATCATCGTCTGCAGTTAATGAGCTCCTCTCGACCTCCGTGTATAAAAGCAGTTCGAGACATAACGCCAGCCGTATCAAAGTGAGTATCGTCATGTGTATCATTGTGTAATCTATTTCGTATTACCACTTTACAATGTCTATTTTAATGTTTGTGGGTTAACGAGGGAAGCTTTTCTGGCGCATGTAGAAGAAGAGTAGTTTAGATAGAATCGAAGACGATCTGGCTCAAGCCCGTGCGGCGATTCGGAAAGCCATTCGATCCCGGAGCTATGTTTCCAACAAGGAAGAGACCTTCATACCCAGAGGAAATGTTTATAGGAACCATTACGCCTTTCATCAGTTAAAAGTCCTACACTCTCTCGAGTTCCCTCAGAGAACACAGCTCTTATTTTATATACGGTTTTGAGTATATATTAATCTTCAAGTTTTATGTTAAGTGCATGCATGCATGCCTAACACAGAGCTTTTCCTACCTTATTTCTGGATTACTGGGACAGGAGCCACATAGAGATGATGAAGAGATTCAAGATATGGACATACAGAGAAGGAGACCAGCCTTTCGTCCACTATGGACCGATGAGAGGCCTATACGGCATCGAAGGCCAGTTCATCGACGAGATGGAGGACAGGCAGAACCCGTTCAGGGCTCGCAGTCCTGAGGAGGCGCACGCCTTCTTCCTCCCTTTCAGTGTGGCCAACGTCATCAACTACGTGTACAAGCCGATCCTCTCCATGAGCGACTACTCACGCGAGACATTGCAGAGATTCGCGGGTGATTACATTAGCGTCGTAGCAGATAGGTATAGGTATTGGAATCGTAGCGGTGGTGCTGATCATTTCATGGCCTCTTGTCATGACTGGGTAAGTAAGATCATACTTGTGCCGTTCAATGTTTTGAAAATTCTAAATATATTGCATATATGTGGCATTACTAGATATAGAAATTCTTATTGAATTTAGCTTCATTGCTATCATATCATTCCAATCCGAAATTTTAGGCAAATCGGGTGATAGAAAATTAATATGTACATGACCTGTCGAAGCTCTAAACACCATCTCTTGAGTTTAAAGATGGATTTAAAATAGCCCTTGGAGTTAGAAGGACCGATGAGAGAATAGAGCATTAAATTTTGGAATTTATACCATATTGTATCTGGCGTTTTTTTTTTCTTTTTTTGGTCGGTTCATTGTACCTGGCATGGGCAATATATCAAAAGAGGATGCACAGATCTTCATAGCAGTAAATCCATTAAGAAAGGGGTTTTTATTTTCTATGGCTTTGCTAAGGATATAAAAATTACTGGTCAAAGTTATTATTAAATGGAATCTCTTGTAAACTCACCGTGAGTTCCTGCGTTAGATAGCAGCTGTCCAAAGTTTTGAGATATTTGAAGATCAAAAGTCCTTTTATTCTTTTTATGTTATGTAAAAATTCCCTTTGGATAATTTACATAAAAAAACTCCATTACCAATCCTTTATGTATTTTGGTGTTCCTAACCACCGACTAATTTTTTATTAATCATCTGTTATGGTAACACATAGAAACCATAGTGAAAACTCTGGTTGATCTTTTGAATTGAACCCGCTTCAAGCCAAAATGACTAATCGACCAATCTTGGCATAAAAGTCTTGCTTGTATGTACTTTTTCTTTTTCTTGTACCAGGAAATGTAACTCAATCTTTCTACTGCTAATTTCTAAGCTGTTTTCTTTCACTTGTTATGCTTATTTTTAGTGATTGGGTGGAAAAAATTAGTCACCACACAGAAAATACAAGAGATTTATATATTTTCGTGAATTTGTTGTGAGTTGTTCTGTTTTGGGTGTATGAATATAATATTCATATTTCACTATTTTTTTTTTTAATTTTTCTGTTAAGAGAGTCAAAAGGAGGAAACATAGGTGATGACATTTCATTTATCGCCTATCATTCATTAAATTACTGGAATCGAATATCGATCACCCTTTGTGGATCTTTTCTCAATTGCCACCATTCGCAATTTGACTCTCAGCAACATGTTCATATCTTCTTCTCTTGAATTGATCGTTATTCCTGAAGGGTCCAGATATCTCATCAGCCAACCGTGAGCTCTTCAAGAACTTCATCAGAGTCCTCTGCAATGCCAACACTTCAGAAGGATTCAGACCAGAAATAGATGTCTCCATGGCGGATGTCTACTTAACTCGCGGGAAACTCGGCCCTCCTTGCTTAGGGCTAGATCCTAGCAACCGCACAATCCTCGCCTTCTTCGCGGGGGGAGCGCACGGCTTCATCCGTGAACTCTTGCTCGAGCATTGGAAGGACAAAGATGCTGACGTCCAAGTACACGAGTATCTTCCTAAGGGCCAGAACTACACTCAATTGATGGGGAAGAGCAAGTTCTGCTTGTGCCCTAGCGGGTTCGAAGTAGCAAGCCCGAGGATCGTGGAATCGATTTACGCAGGATGCGTTCCTGTGATAATCAAAGACGATTATTGGTTGCCATTCAGCGATGTTCTCAACTGGAGTAAATTCTCAATTCAGATTCCAGTTAAGAAGATAAAAGATATCAAGACGATTTTGCAAGCGATCCCAAATCAAAAGTACGTGAAATTGCAAAAAAGAGTGGTCAAAGTTACAAGGCACTTTGAGTTGCATCGGCCGGCAAAGCCGTTCGATGTGATCCATATGATACTTCATTCTGTGTGGCTGAGAAGGCTAAATTTAAAGCTGGAATAGATTGATTAATCTCTGTCCTTCCTACTCTTGTAAACAAAAAAAGGTTTAGATGGAAATAATCAAAAAATTTGTTGTTGATTTGTAGGAAATAACGAAGGTTACTCACCTTAAAGCTAAACTGGTTCCATTTATCAAATAATCAGTTGATATAATCAATGACCTATCGTCATTGTGACTGATCCAATAAAAAAATGGCATAGCCCATTAGGGCCATGGACTTGGCACTGCTTGGTAAGGGTGATCGGTTTCTAGTCCCATCTAGGAACGAAGAACTAAATCACATGTCCAATACCCAGATAGTCCAGTCCAACAAAAATGTAGGGATAGGATTTTTTTTTTTTTTTTTTTTTACGGAGTGTGTATGCTCTCTAAAACTTCTCGTCCAACTGAACAAAACAGATGCTTATGTATGGATAGAGAGAAATGAGAGAGAGAGAGAGTGGATTCCGTTCTGGTGTCGTCTTCGTGAGTGTTCGATTTTCATTCAATTTGCTGCGTTGAAGCGCTCCATTTTGCTTTACGTCTGCAGACCTGAGAGAGAGAGAGGGCTTTCTTTTATAGGGCATGGGCTTTCCTTTTGTTGTGGGCTTTTACTTACTCCAAGCTCAACTTATTTCTCTTTCTAGCGGGCTATTATTCTTGCGTGGCTCATTTAGGCTTTAAGCTAATTGGAGACTTTCAATATCGGTCTGGTCGGATCCGTACATTGCCAGTCACCAATTCCAATTTTATGAAACTTGGAACAACACTGGTGCTCCTAGGAACCATCTATATATAATCAGCTGGTCTAGGTGGTTTCCAGTTCGAGTAGTTCCTATTGTACACCCTCACTGCTTGGGTCCAAAACAAGGCACAACCCTACATGAAACTGTCCACCCTTATTTTGAGATGACGCGATTTACTCCCAAAAGAGATGAGCCAAAATAATGTGAAGGGTGAAAGGATCCATAAAGGAGCTAAAACTACTTTTTAAAAAGCCGAAAATCGATCATAATGAGGAAAGTTGTATGAAAAGAATGTTCGGTACATTGTTCCTACAACAGCTTCAGCTCTGTAAAGGGATGTGCTCGCATTTATAAGATCTTCGACATACTCCTAATAGCTAGGGCACCTTCATTACTAGCTTAAAACCGCTTTTAGGAAGTTACTTCACTCAGTTTTGAGGTGCTGCAGCTATAAAATATATATTGCCAAACATATAAGCTACAAAATTTTATATTGCAGCGCCAGCTGACCATGGCTCTAGCGCACCAGAGCTACAACACAACCATAGCTACCGTACAGAATACATAGATTGAGTTGTATCCAAAAGCGTTGGCAAGTATAGATGCCTCCACGATTGATCAAAGGATTAGTGAGGATTTTTCTTCTAAGGCAAAAATTGAAGTAGAATTCGAACCTGCAATGAGCCGGATTTCATCAGGGACCATGAGAAGGGTCACGAATAATATGGCCTTGGTCACTGAAGCAAATAGTGTTGGACGGTTCTCGTGCATGAGCATTGTTAGTGGACCAAAGGGTGATCTCGGACAGATTGTGGCAAACCCAAGTAAAACAGTTGACCAGTTCATGGATCGCTGCTTGCTTTCATTGGAACCCACAAAGAGGTAAAGACTAAGAAAGCCTCTAACATATGCAACCCTCACTTTGACTGATTTGCCATAGGATGAATCTGAGAGAACCTTTATGTGAGATTTTCCGGACATGTGACGCTCGTTTGGTTTTTAATCCTGTCTATCTGAGCAACTAGCAGCTTGTGAACACTTTGCTTTAGCTGCAGAATGGAGACATGAGGTCAAGTTGAAGAATCTAACGAATCATAAGAAGGCAATACAACTCACAAATCACAAGCACCGTAAAGACAAGGAAAATGATTGATCATTCCTCAAATTATCCAAGACAGACCTTCAAATCAACAAGCAATTCAAACATAAGATACTGCTGCAGACCTATGCAGCTTAAATACACACATTAAGTGTAAATTAACATATATTAAGTTCAAAATAGAGAAGTAAGGTTAGTATATGGCCAAAAAAGGAAAGGTTACTAACCTCATTGAGCCCTCGTTCACTCTTCACAGACACATGAATTGCTCCATCAGGTCCTTCTTTCCGGTACTGGACCATCTCATCGTCATCAACTGTTGTATCTTCAGAAACAGATACAACAGGGGACTCTTGCAACAGATCACTCTTGGATATAACATCAAGCCAGAGATGATCATTGAACCGTTCCTTGATTTCTTTGTAGATCAAGTACTGCAGAATACAAAATCCAGAGTGTGCAAACTTATTTAATAGCCAGGAGATAAGGAAGCATGCTGCAAACTTTAAAAAGTGGAAAGGTGCGCATAGGGAAAGCGAAGCTCCTGTTTCAACTGAATTCAGCACAAACCAAATCTTTGCAGAAATGTGGTGTGAGGAATAATTTGGAACAGCAGCACAAACAAAGCTCAATATTTCATATAAGTGAAAAAGACAAGGATTTCAATTTTCAGTGCTCAAGACCTAGTTTTTCTTGGAACTGAGAGATTAATACAGGCACTATTTTATGTCGATCGAATATATATATACATGAACAAAGATTTTGAAAAAAAAAAAAAAAAAAAAAAAAAAATTCTATGACACTGTCAACTGTGAGACATAACTACACGTTTCCCTCCATAACCTTGCCCACATATTAGACACGTTTAAAATGCAAACAACGTAGTTTCAACAAACAACATTTCTCCCAGTAACCTTTGATGTAACAGTGCCGTTACATCAAAGAATTTGCAAAGAATGGGATAATTTTCATGCTAATAACTTAGATGCACAATTGTTTTCAAAAATCATAGTTCACCCAAGCTTGGCCCAATTTATTTCGAACTCAAGTTTAAGTCAAGTAGCTTGTCGAGCCAAATCCAATCCCAAAAATACTCGACCCATGCACCTCACGAGCTTAATCGAGCAATTTATCTTCTAAAGTGTACATTTTAAGGTTTCACCATTCTATCCTCTCTATCAAACAAAATACTCAAAGTAAAACCTCCACCCTAAATCTATTTTCCAATTTCACCAAAAAAAAAAAAAAAAAAGAAAAAAAGAAAAAGAAAAGACAATGCAGTTCCACTCTTTCATGAATTTTCCATTTTGGTCACTAAAAGTGTTCAACTAGACAGGGCATCCTCTCTAACTTGGGGTCATGAGTATTCCACCTTGAGAACCCCATCAATTTCCCATTTAGAGGAACAAACCCTATGCATCCCAGAGTTAGAGTTGAACATTTCCCCCATTCATACTCCATCTCCACTGTGACTCTGACAAGGCGTGTTAGGCCCTCTGATAACCACCAAGAGTTTGGGAGCGGGGTACTGAAACTGATTTTGTAGAACAAACCCCTTTTAAAAAAATTGGTTTTGGACCCGCAGGTGAACAAGGAATATAAACAGCAAAAATTAAAAAATTCAGGGAAAGAGAAATTGCGCGCTCAGTTTATAGAAGTTCATAACTTTGTGCCTACGTCCCCTCCCAGCTCTAGCAACTCAATCAGGCTGAATTCTAATAGACTAGCCAAAAGCACAAATACTGCCTTGCCATAGGAAGGAGTTCCTGGAGTTGACAGTTCATGTGGTCAACTCAAAGCAAAAGATCTAATTATAATCGTTCGCCTGTTTGCTCTCCTTGTAGTCAAGTTTCCATAGGTACCAACACCAGCTTCCACTTTTTGGCAGCGTCAGGATTGTCCACTGTGAATTTTTCGACAGCTTTCAACCTCTCATCAAATATTCCCAGTGTTCCATCATGTTTCCCATAACCCCTTTGATTTTTCCAGAATGCTCTTGATTTCATCTAGTGATTCATAAGGAACATGCCAAGTAGAAGATCTCGCAAAAGGTGGAAGCTGATGTTGGTACCTACAGGAACTTTATATGAGCAGGGCAAACAAATGAATGCCTTTTGCTTATCAAGCAAAACAGATGTAGAAGCTTATCAAAAGGGCTTTAGCTCTCAATTGACTCTCATGAACAATCAACTCAAGGAGCTTGTCCGGGCTTTCAAAGGAACCATAGGCAAGAGTGAGCTCGCGGCATCAGGTTTATCTTCCACTGGAAAATTGAATTCCTAATGCCTTTTGCTTAACCCATCTACCTTAGTCAAGGAGCAAACCTTTTGTCTTCATGTACAACTGCTAAATATTTGCCTTGCTTGACTTTTATACTAAATAAAGTGGAGGTTTCCTTTATATGTTTCTCTCCAATGCCATGTTCTCATCTTGAATGTGTTTTGTGTTTCAATATTAGTCAAGTGACCAAATGGGGGACAAGCATCTAGCAAGGGGGAGTATGTTTTAAAATCCTTAGATGAATGCATTTGCTGGTATATTTGTTGTGATAAACATATAGCAACATGTTGAAGCACACATTCGTTTTGGTTCTATAAAACTTTGGTTCTAAACTTTTTGCTTCTGCAAACGTATATCATGCACACACACAACTCATTTATGTTTGAAAGCTATGTGTTTTATGGGTTTTGTCATTGTCAACATCCTCCAAGGGACCTTACCAAAAAAACATCCTCCAAGGGATATTTTCCAACAAGGCGTTCTTCTCACATTTCAGATAGTCAAGCAATCAATTATCCTCAAGCTGATGTTCAAGTTTTCTACAGATTCTCAGCTAGTTCATTGTTTGATATTTGGATATTCTCTAACTTTTCTTTTAAATAATTCAATAACTTCTACATACACAACTAGGCAGTTTTGCATTGTGAAAACTTCAGATTTACAATTTTTTCCCCTTTCGTGAAGTAGTTTTCCCGATATTCTCAGCTCTATAATTTTTCTTCATTTGATTGCTGCTATACTCTTGCTTAAAGGCTTCTTCTCTCTGTTCCAACATGCTTGCCCAAGATTTTCTGTAGATAAATGGAGAAAGAAGAAAGTAGGTCCTACTTTTGCATTTATCGACAGGTTGATTGACATTCCACCAAAACAGAAGAACTTGAAATTGGATCAACATCCTTGAACGTGACTTCCACCTCATTCCATAAGATTTGAACATTTATTAAAATAATTAAGCAAACTTCTTGAAAGTCCACTACTGGCCAATGCAACACTGGAGAAAGCACACTTCTTGGAAGTCCATTTCATTTGACAGCAATCAAGTTGAATACTTGACTATCTGAGTTTGGTATCGAGTGAAGCTTGAGTAGGGAAGTAGATACTTGATCAGGCTAGATTAAGCTTCAAGTTTTCAAATTGAAAAACAAGTTCAAGTATCTAATATTAACAACTCGACTCGGCTCAATTGCACCCTAGTTGTAAGTAAATGACTTCCAACTGACTTCTAGGAAAAGAAATAAATCACTCCCAACTGTCCTACTCCACAGCCAGAATGAAAATGTTAACATTAGCAAATATGGATGAAAACAAGAATAGGAAATAAATATAGCAAAATGTGTTTGAAAAGAAGTTAAAGATAAAAGCAACAGGAATTAAAGACTTCATCACCTCTTGTGGAAGGTCATGGGACAGGATTTGGATCTAATAAAATTTGACAGCTATGTATGTGTGTTTGTGTGGAGGTATGTATATTTTTGTTTATTTACAATCATGACAGAGATACCTGATCTGAAGCCGACATTCCACATTCTCCAGAGAGATCATGCACATAGAGTATTGCTGTTGGCAAATGTGATAGCACGGCAAGTGTTAACTTCTCCAAATTATTCCTGTTTTCTGCAGATCGACATGAGACAACTGTAAGCACATAGAAAAGTTTCCTTTTAGGTGGATGCATGAAATAAGAAGAAAGCTGATCCTCTACATGGAACCAAGGGTTCAACTCTAGCTATTTGAACTACGCTGAAAAAAAACATGTTATTCTGCCAGAAAAGCCACATCTTTTGGTGAATTTGTGTCCTATGTCATCCTAGAAAGCTTAAGATTTTTTGTTCGACTATCAACAGCTTGCTTAGACAAGGCAAAACCATCGATTTAGGCTCTTTTTTTGACATTTGGCATATCCACATTGACAATGTTACATTGCTTATTCCAAGTGACTCACCATCATTTCTCCTTAGCAAACCAGGGGTGTCTGTCACCTGCAATCAATTCCAAACAATCATCAATACAGCATGAAAATGAATTTAGCATGATTTGGACCTGAGCAATTGACTTAATAAATTCCAAGCAATCCATAACCCACCAACATGTCCAATCTTGGAGATGACAATAAAACAACACAGAACTCCTGCCTTAACATCGTCTAACTAATAATAGAGCAGCTCCAAGATTTGCAGCTCCTGGCTGTCACCCAAAGTTTCCTCAACTTAAGGATTGGAGGCCACAATCAAGAAAAAAGATAAACCTGTTTTCATATCCCTCACCATTTTCATCCCATGATCTTCCAACAAATTAGTTAAAGACACAGCAGCAAGGCAAAAGTAGCCAAACTTTCATTTGCTATCAGAAGAATCGCTTGTGCAGCCAAGAGTCCATTTTAACTGTCCCAAATTTCCTCACCTTAAAGTATCAAATATTTAACAAGAAGCCATATTTTACATCTCTAATCATTCTCATATGATCTTCCATGTGAAAAAGGTAAATATGTATGGTGAAATATTGTCCATAAACCCACTTTCAGTGTGCCAGATTAGAAAACTATGGTAATATATCTTTGAACAAAATTTGATGTTTTACAGTCTGAAGCAAGAAAAGAATGGAAAACTACAACAGATAGTAGACACCAATAAAGATAAAGCTACCAGAAAAACATCAGAACCACCAAAAAGAAGTCGAGGTAAAAATTTCCCCCCAGTATTATATAGCACAAGCAAAACAGATACTTGCTCCTCCATCTCCGGCTCCCAGGAGAAAAAGAAACCCTAGTTACCACTCCACTGTGATAAAGTAGAGCAACCACAGGTAGTCAAGTGAGGGGCTTATCAAAGACAGAAAAAGGTAGTCAAGTTAAGGGACTGGACCTGAAAACGTTGGTAGTTTAAAGCAATGTGACCCATAAGAATTCCTCGTGTGGTGAAGGGGTAGTTGCAGATCTAAGCAAAGAGAAGAAGTGATCACTTAGCCTCAACAAACATCAATGAGCAAGCAATAATTTCTTGACATTAATATCCAGTAAAGTCAAATCAGATTCAGATGCAAATACTTAACAAAGGAAGCACAATTTAAGGTTCCCTTTTATTTTCAATATACTTCTAGTTATGATGTAGACAAGTATCCGATGGAAGGGTTCAATGATTGAAATGCATATATTTCCAATCAAGATCAATAGATATGCATGCTAGAACACCCACATTTATGAACATAGTGCACCATCACCAAAGTAGACAATAGGGAAACAGTACAAGAACACCTTGGACTACCCTATTCTCCTCAGGATGAGCATTTGCACAGTCACACTAAAGAGGATGCCGATGGGAGTGCAAGAAGATTCCCATGCAAAAATAAGAGAGAACGATAATGGTCTCACAAAATCCAAACCAAAATAACCAAACCATACATATAAAGAGGCATATACTAATTCTTACTGTCTGACAAAATTGTCACACTGAATAAATAAAGGATATCTCTGCAAAGCTAAGATATTGAATGTACCTCAGGCTTTCCTGTCGAGAGTATACGGACCAAAGAGGACTTTCCCACATTCGGAGCTCCAACAAGACACAGAGTTGGGGTTTTAAGATCAACTACTGGCATTGCCCTCAATGTCTGCAAAAGTATTCATAATCGGAGATCTTAAGTAGTCCTCTATTAAACAACTAATAAAAGATCTATAAGCTGAAAATCTTCATGCATAAAGGAGCCCCCCGGAATGAACTAATGAGTACAGCTAAGTCTAAGACCATGACAGAACTATTAGACTCTATTTTTCACATACAACATAATGTATAATCTCACCAAAGGTTTCGGAAATTAAGCTGGAGGTTGTCAGTTCAAATTTCCTTGAATCAACATAATCCATCAAACACATGTACACAGGCTTTATTGGTGCAATTAACAATTATCCCCAGCATTTCCATAAAACTTAAAAAGAGCCGTCGCTAAAGTTTACCAATAACCAGCACCAACAGACCTTGTGGACATTTTATACTAAGAGATCTGGAAATATTCATTTTATATCAGTCTCTTGGTAAGTTAAGAACTCTTCAGTAGAAGTAAAATCGAAACACCAATGAACAATAGAAAAAGGCTGACAAAAAATTATAAAGAGGAAAGAACAGAATGGTACATGGAGAAATGATATCTAAAGTCACTCAATACCTCCCCAATCAGCAAATCAAACAATACCTGTATAGAAATACCCCCAACTCCATAACTTTTACATCAAGTGGATATAACGCATGCATAAACCAGGATCCTATAACAGAGCCAGGCATACAAAACCAAACATGTGCCGAAGGTCATCTTATTGAAAGTTGTCAAGTTACTGAATGTGATGGCCCTGGTAGAAAAATCTGTAGCAGGTTGATGTAAGAAAGAAAATAGTATCTTCAAAATGCAAAGCACCTTTGCAATGTCCAACAACTCGTCGATAGCCTTCCCTTCATGATGAAAGATTTCTTCAAGTTTTTCTTTACCCTGATTCAACCTTTCCTCTGCTTCTCTCTTGGACAAGGACTATACAGTTCACATCAAGTCAGGTGACATATACTGAACACAACCATAGCAATTTCACTACTATTTGCAGAACTGAAAGCAGATAAATCATGACAAGAGAAGGATGAAATACATAATTCTTGCATCAATTTCATCAGGTAAAAGGAATAGCTACAATAACAGTCAGTTGCCAACCAAAGGTGCAGAATGCAACTATATCATTACTGAAGGATCCTAAATCTAAAATTAGATATTCACCTTAGCACAGAGAGAAGCATGTTCTTTACCCACAGATATCACCTTCTTCCTCAAAGTATCTACTTTCATCAATACCTGCCACAGAAAGTGTTTGGTCATAAGACTGACAATCCCAAGCCCCTAGAAGAGAACTTCAGTGACATTGTATAGCATCCACATCATCTATATCATGTGATATTCTATTTTTAATGCATATAACACAGTTGTGAAGTCCCACTTGTTTAAGTCTGATTATAGATTTTACAATGCATGTAAAAGATAAGAAGGGAAAAGTGAGCCTGTGAAGAACCCAGCACAACTACATCCCAGCAAATGAAAATGAAGAAGTTGAACCATTCATTCTTGTATTGCTAAGGCGAGTGAAAGAGCAGAATGATGGAGAAGAGAGGTAGTGAGAAACAATTCAAAGAAATGTGCATACTCATATTAAATGTTTCACAATGACATTAAGCAGTCATCTTATGTGAAAATATTCTTCAACAGCACTACACTAATTAAGATAGAATAGTACTTACCCCAATATCACCAAGGAAAAAAGAAAACTAGGTGTTTTGTACACATTGAGAGATTATTCAAAAAAATACTACTAGTCCTCTGGTAAGTAAAAGAAGGTACAAATTACTTTAATCAAGAACTACCTCTTCATAATTTCCATCTCCAAGGGTCAGTTCAACTAGTGATCTTTCGTATGGGTGCAAATATTTTTTCTTAGGAAAATTATCCACATAGTCTCTTAAGGGAGCCGCCAACTCCTGTAGATGTAGACAATGGCAATATCATAGCAGTAAGAAAACTTGGTCACACAAGACAACAATGGCTTCATTCACATATTAAATGCTCAAGATAGAAAAATAATGGCAAGCTTACTTTCATAAGTGCATCAAGTTGTTTTGCACCCTTGTTCCTTTCCCTTTTTGCAACATTTGTGATACCTATTAATATAGATGAATTCATAAGTGTTAGCTGTCAATTTAATTGCATGCACATTAGAAGAGGCTAAAACTTTCTACTTGATCTAAACAGAATGTCCTGATTCAGTACCTTTTGTAGGTGCTATTTTCTTTGCCTTCCTGAGAGATGAACAGAGAATGTCAACTGAAGGCATCACCATTGGTAACTTTTGAAAAGCACCAACATTTTCATTTTCAATGGACACTTCACCCTAACACGATAACCAGAGAAATGGTGAAATTTACATAGGGTATCAAATGACAGTTTATTTAAAAAAATAAAGGAAAGCATTAACCGATGGACATTAAGAATGAAGCGCAACGGTAGAAAACATTAGCACAAGAATGGAATAGAACGATGGAAGTCCCCAACACAACACCCCCCCCCCCCAAAAAAAAAAAAAAGAAAAAGAAAAAAAGAAAAGGTCTACTATAAAGAGAAGACATTTAGAAGTAAAATAAAGAAACCAAAACTACTTATGGAGAGAATCACTAAAACCCCACTGCAAAAGAAAATTAACACATACAGCAATCCAACCAGCACAACCCAAGTATTTACTAAAACCAACTCATTTATTAATCCAAAAGCACCAGTATCAAATGCCAGAGAGCTTAAAGTAAGTAATGCAATAATGTACTTAAGCTCATATGATCCCTCTATAAAATTATTAGAGACTCAAGCAACTGGAAGTTGGGGTGTAGGGATCTCAAAGTGTTCATATTTGCAGCTTTGCAGTTGTTCTGGCAAAGAAAAGAAAGCAAGGTCAAATTCACATTTAATAAACATAAGCCTAAAATCCTGCATAGTGAAGCCTGTTATTAGCCAATTAAAGAATTTGGTTTGTCCATCTTACAAGTAAATGTGAAAATGAGTCATTTTATCTTGTTGGCTCTTGGCAATGCTTTCTTTTCTCAGCATAAGTGCTAGAAAGAGCACTGTACTTATGCAGTTAGTGGATTTCAATGTGGTTCAATAGAGTAGGAACACAAAAGCATAGCATAAAACATCTATTATGGAGGAAATTTCAAAGAATCCTAGTTAAAATTAGCCTTAGAAAATGCTGAATCACAAAATGGCAGACTCGACTTTTATACAACTATCAACAACAGACCAAAGTCAGGACCACATTTTGACATACTATTCTGCGACTTAGCAACAGAATAACAAGCAGAATGCCAAAGATGCATTGATCATCTGAAATCAGAATTAAAGAATTTTCAGTGGCTAGACCTATATATTATCAGATCCCAAGCTGGGTCTGATGATCCAAAATGATCAGTTAGCCTAGCAAGAGGAAGGACCAAGCCATCATTTGGTCTTCCTGTGATTCCTTGAAAGAGGGTATCATAATCCAAGGAAGAAAATGGCTGAGAACCTTCCACATAGTAACTAGAGGCATCCGCAACACATGAGCTTAGCATAAGGGTCCAAGTCTTAGGGATCCCAACTCTACGTGTACCCTAACCTACTGATTATTATTCATTTACTCGTGCACAATGACAAAAATCAGTCCGTTCACTCAGGGTAAATCCTACTTGGTGCAGAGCAGCAATAAGAACTCTTCCCCTCTGAAATCATTTTTATAATGCCTAGCAAATTCAACTCCGCCTTAATCTCTGGATCATGGTTAGGTTTCAGAATTGCCCTTACTCTTGTCTGTGTATCCTTCTACCATAATTGCAACAATTCAGCAATCCCAGTTCCCCTAATAAGCATCAATGTCATACTCGGATTTGACACAATGAGTAAATTGTTAATACAAAAGATACAAATAAGAAGCACCTCGCCTAGCCCCTTCACCTCCGACAGCTACTTCCCATGATTACATCACGAAATAAGTCAGGAGGTACCTTGGACTTCAGATTTTTTGCAGTTTGGGTGGTGGGCAGATAGCTTCCCTTCACGACCTCATAAGCGTTAGTTTGCAAGCTCTTGCAAAAGCACGCGATTGGATAGACACAGCCACGACGTGACAGATATTTCCCTGCACTCGGAACCAGCTCGAGGATCAAGAACTCGCATTCTTCACATGAATACTAAAGAACAACCCCGTTCTTCCAACAAAGAGGGAACCGGACAAAAACAACAACAACAACCCAGGAAACGAAACGGGCAAAAGAACGGCACAACAGCGCCGGAGACAGAGAGACAGAGAGAGGGTCCGCGCGTGCGCGCGCGCGTACCGTGTAAGTGCCTTGAATTCCTCAGCAGGAACTTGGAAGAAGGCAGCAGCTGCCATTGCTGCATGAGGCCGTAGACGCCGTTCATTCTCCCTCTCCGCGAAATGGGTTTTCGCGGGTTGAGAAGAAGATGTCACGAGGGGGATTGGCGTGTCTCTCTGTAGACGTTCATCTCAAGCTCGAGCTATCCATGGCTGAGCCAGTGCGGTACATTTCGCAGCGTGCAGCTTATGAAGGAATGGCCTTTGGAGAATGAGAGAGACCCCGGGGGGAAGACGATAGAGATTCGTGCGGGCCGGGTTCCAAGATCCGGCCCAAGCCCAAATTATTGTCCGATCCAACTCATCCTCAAGTTTTTTTTTTTTTCATTTGGTTAAAAATAAAATAAGGCAAAGGATCGAAATGAGAAGTAATTTTAGCAATTACATTTGGTGATGCATCGGAATTTATTCTATAGAATAGTTACCAAGTCTCAGGCTTAATTAATAATACGCTTGTATGCACCCATTTTTTTTATTTACTCATCTCTATCGATTCTCGCTCGTTCTCATGTCACGTGACAATGAAAATGGCAGGATTGTGGCAATTTATTTCCCTGTATTCCATTTTCATTCGGCATACATCGCAATTTATCAAACAATGTCAAGAAAGGGGATGTGGCTTCCATTCCCATTTCGATGATTTCGTTCTCGATATCCAAATATGTCATTAGGTTTCACATGGCAGTTTTATCTCTTTCTTTTACTTATTCAAATTTCTTTCGATTTGGGAAAAAAATTTATATATTGTGTAGATTTTTTTTATAGCCACAAGGATACTAAAACGGCATATAAAATGAATTCATAATCATGTGAGTACTTTCCTCATGCTTTTCAAAGAGAAACCTCACTTAACCACTGGGAGAATTGAGGTGAGCACCCTTCCAACATGGAAGGGAGAGGTGAGGGGTTCAAATCCCCACCTTCTCAGGGGGGATGGGGGTAGGGACGCGTAAGTTTGAGAGTGGGTTGCGATTCCCATGCCCTGCAAGAGGCAAGGCACAAGTCTGCGAGGGAGTGTAGAGTAGGAATAGAGTAGGACTGACCAAAAAAAAAAAAAAGAGAAACCTCACTTGAATCGTAAATATATAATTTAATGATATAATTACATAAATAAATCCAATTATTACATTAATAATAAAAAAAAAAAGTTAATGTATCTCTTTCTGTCATGAAGAGTGGGACATGGGCAGTGTTATCGTTAAGATAACTGCTTAACATTTCTCGGAATACTTATAAGAGCGCCTCTCTATAAAATTGGGTACATGCTTTACTCTAATAAGCAATAAGCAATGACAACTTTAGAGACCTCGCATTTAGGGAACATTAATTTGTATTAGATGCGATTGGTTCCAGAGTAGGCAAGTTTCAAATTAATAATTCAAAATTTACCCTCAAAGTTGATTTCTAATTTTGTGAAATCATGAATCAAATTGACTCTACAATTGATTCAAGAATGAGGATTAGATTCAAATACTAAGTAGGGTTAACCATTATCTTAGGATAATAGATTGGGCGAGCAATTTATGTTATAGACTAACTAAAAAAAAGATGTTGCACTTTATAATGCAATTATAAATGAAATGGCGTATAAAAATTTGTGAACTATATGTGAATGTATTATTTACTTATGCATAGGGATCATAATGCCCTTGAAGTTGACATTTAAGATGAACTAATATGTTCTCTCACAAATAACTTATAATCCTCTTGTTAAGCAATTCTAATTTCTCACGTACACCCAATTTGTGTGAACTAAATGCGGATGCAAAATGACATTCTACGAAAAATTACTTGAATTCAAAGTGACATAAAAAATTTTGGGTAGTTAATGCTTAGGGGTGTGAGACAACTTCCTCATGTCACTTTTCTTTTCCCCTGTGATAACTAGTCAAATGGCAGTTTCCTAGTCGCTAAAGTTTTGACATAAAACTTACCGATAATTCTTAGAAATTTTCAGAACTAGCATAAAAGATAATTTATTAAGGAATATTTTGTCAAATGTTTTCACAAAATCAAAATGAGAATGTACCATTGTTCCCTTTTGGCGATTAAACAAGATAATTATTATCTGTCACTTTTTTTTTCCCAAAAAGTCCCTTAAAGTTTTGACACATCATGTGAGTAAAAGTTCTCCATATGTCTAACATCGCTTAGCATTTCTTGATAGTGATAAAAGATCAGTGAGTACATGGCATGTGCGAAGTCTAATTGTTTAATTTTCTAAACTACGGCTTCGACAAAGTGGTTTTTGTTTTCTTTCATTTGATGAAGCTATACAAAAGATATTATTCTTGATTTGTAGCTGATTTTATGTGTCAATTGTTAGCCCAAAGTAAAAGGAAGAAAATAAAGGGTTGAAATCACCCATTTTCCACTAAAAAAGCAAAATTGCCCAAATCATTCCATTGCAATTTAAAGTGATAACCCCAAATTTATTTACCTTCCTTTTTTTTATTTTTTTCTACTTTTATTTAGAATCTATTTTATATATATATAGAGAGAGAGAGAGAGAGAGAGAGAGAGAATGTAATTGTCATACACAACATTTCACAAGTTTAAAAGAATCAGGTTTCTTGAAAAATTTTCTTTTTGATAAAACTATTTTGTGTAAGGAAAATCCAACAATAAATTGAAAGCATACTACCTTTAAAATACAGGGATACCTGAAAAAAAAAATTCTTAACTATGCCAACAAGATCCTACATGGAAATAGGGAAAAGAAAAAGAAAAAGAAAAAGAAAGGAAAAGTATGAATGATTGATGGCAATTTTGGTAAAACATGGTGGATTTAGTTATATAAAGAGTGGAAATAGTATAGCTTCTTTTTTTTATTTTTCTTTTTTTTTTGAAAAAAAAAGAGAAAAATGTCAGTCACGAGGTTTTTGCAACCAAGGGCCCGTGCATTTTCGAGGAAGACCTCTTACGATCGCTAGGATTTCCAACAAGAGAGCTTCCGAAACATTACAAGGGCAAGCGATACGGTAATTGCGACGAGGTCTAGAACTCTCCTGCCATTAGTGTTAGTAGTTGGTAGGTTGGGCAGTACAATCTCATCTACCGGATGAAATCTCGATATTGGTTATAATTTGAGGGCCTCTAGTATAAGAAGGAGTGTCCTCCCCTCATTTGCATCCATCCAACCATTTAGTAGTCAAAGGCTTCTTTTCTCTTCCGGAGATTCTTTCTCTAGAAACTTTCTCCCTATACGATTTGGGTGAGCAAGTGAGCGATCGATCCGAGCAAGGTTTGGCTTAGGTGCCTTGACGATCTAAGCCGATTCAAAAGAGCCTAAGTCACCGCACGGTCACGATCCCAATTGATCGGCCCGTGATAAGTGGTATCAGAACAAGAAGGGAGATCTATTTCAAGAGATAGAGGAGCACCAATTGTTCGAGAAAATGTTGAGCCAAGAAGTTGTCATGGATGGAGAGGCTGTCCAAGTCAAGGAGACTTGTGGCCAAACCAAGAGAAGAGAAGCCTCAATGGATGCCATAGCCGCACTCAATGAGAAGCTTGCGAAGGTATGGAGTGCCATGGCCAAGTTCATGGAAGGAATCGATGACGTGAGAGACCAAATCATGGAAGTTGAGGTCTCGCTTCGTGAAGACTTCACGACCAACATCAACCAAGCTACGGTCCTGCTGCACAATAAGGACGAATCCCTTAAAGTGTCTATTGATTATTGAGGGAATGCATCCAAGTGATCAAGGAAGAAAGCCCTCGTAGGGATGAGGTCGAAGCCATGAAAGCGGAGATCCAAGAGCTCAAGACTAAGCTCTCCTTGTGCAAGTTAAGCATCGCCAATGGGTCAACACCCACGCAAGTAGTGCCGAAACCTAAGGAATTTAAAGGCAATCAATCTGCCTATGACATGGACAATTTCATATGGAGTGTGGAACGATACTTTGGCGTCGTCAACATCCAAGACAAGTCGATCAAGGTAAGAACCGCTTCCATGTTCCTCACCAATATTGCAATGCTTTAATGGTGCAATAGATGCGACAAGACCAAGCGCGACGCTGATCCTGTAGATACATGGGATGACTTCGAGAGGGAGTTTCGAGATTACTTCTTCCCCAAGTTTGCTCAACAAAAAGCCCATAGCAAGCTCCATCGCCTCGAACAAAGAGGGACGATCCGAGAGTACGTGAAGGAATTCATGGAGCTCAAACTCCAAATCCGCAATCTAGGAGAGGAGGAGGTTCTCGGAGCATTCATGGATGGACTCAAGCCGTGGATGCAATTCGAGCTCAAGCATCGAGACGTGAAAGTCTCGTAAGGGCACTAAGTGTGGCCGAGTCCCTCATCAACCTCACCAAAGCCGATTCATCAAGGAGTCGAGCAAGGGATTGGAGGTCAGATCGACACTCCGAGGACGAAGGTGGAGACACTCCCCGTGCGCCGAAAGATCAAGGCAACCGAGTCAAGTCAGGGGGAGAAGGAACGTCCAAGCCATGCTCTTTCCAAAACGGTCAACCCCAAGCGGACTACACCGCGAGTAAGTTCAATCAACCCCACCATCTCCTTGCTTTATTTGCAAAGGTCCGCATTGACCCAAAAGTGCCCGAAAAAGGGCAAGATCAATGCCCTCCTTGCCATAGAAGAAGAGGAGGAGGAGCCCAAAGAAGAGAAGCGGCAAATATGGCTTGGAACAGTGAAGTATGTCAATGGCATCCAAGCCCGATCGCCGTTTGAGAAGAAGGAAGCCACCCCGAACACGGACATGTTCTTCGTGGAGATTGAGGTATGTGGGTGAGCCCTCTACGCCTTGGTCAACACGGGTGCTTTGAACATGTTCATGTTGACCGAAGTAACCAAAGCTTTAGGACTTCGCGTGGAGTCGAACGGGAAATCCTTCAAGGCCATCAACTTGGATGGACTCGCTGGCATAGGGATGACTCTTGACGTGGACATTTAGATCAAAGGATGGAAGGGCAAGCTCTCTTTCAAGGTAATCCCTCTCGATGACTATGATCTCATTCTGGGCATGTAGGTTTTCCATAATGTGAGGTACATGATAGACATGAGGACCAAGACCATTATGATCCTCAATTCACAATGCCTAGCGACGATCCCCATGACCATCACCACGATCCGAAGCTTCGATAAGAGTCTAAAGGCTGAGAAGCACATGAGCAAGCCACAACCAAAGTCGCCATCCATGGAGAAGGCAAAAGAAGAGTTGGATCCTCCTACTCCAACTCATGACATGCCGATCCAATTACTCTTCCCCAAGGTCGAGTGTTTGTCAAGTGCCATGCCCAAGCCGAAGTTGGGGACATATGGTCCACCGTTCAAGAGGCTTCGAACCAAACGAAATCGAAACAAGAGAGCCCGTGCTCATACCAAGAAGACCGCTCTTCGAGCCGAGAGCGACGAGGGCATTGCTCGAATGAGTGGGGGAGAATGTCACAATCATGAGGTTTATGCAACCAAGGGCCTATGCATCTTCGAGGAAGACCTCTTGCGATTGCTAGGATTTTCAACAACAGAGCTTCTGGAATGTTCCAAGGGCAAGCGATATGGTAATTGCGCTGAGGTCTAGAACTCTCTTGCCATTAGTGTTGGTAGTTAGTAGGTTGGGCGGTATGATCTTGTCCACTAGATGAAATCTCAATCAATGGTTGTAATCTGATGGCTTCTAGTACAAGAAGGGGTGCCCTCTCCCTAGTCAAAGGCTCATTTTTCTCTTCCAAAGCTTCTTTCTCTAGAAACTTTCTCCGTTTACGATTCGGGTGAGCGAGTGAGTGAGCGATTGATTCGAGTAAGGCTTGGCTTAGGCGCCCCGACAATCTGAGCCAATCCAAAAGAGCTTAAGTCGTCATACAATTACAATCCCAATCGATTGGCCCATGACAAAAGTATGGAAGATTGATGGCAATTTTAGTGAAAATTGGATTTAGCTATATAAGGGGTAGACATAACACACCTAAAATAGAAAGTGAAAAATCCGATATTGTGATATCCAGACTTCGCCCAAGCCTTGAATACATAACGGTCCATGCTGCGTTGACAAGCTTGTTGTCGTACTATGTTGTTTGCGCCATTCACGGCCACCGTTTCGCTACCACCATCACCGTACCAAACCATCTCATCTCATAACATTCTTGCAGCATCACCTTCTCGTCACATCTTTGCCACACTATGACAGCTCGACCATCACCAAGTCCATCACCTCATTTAAATTCTTCTTCATGAAATGCCACAAACGAGACCAATGTTCATTCTCCGCACCACGTCGCCAAGCTAGTTCCTCATGCGAGCTGCACCCACCCCATGCATACGTACACATGGCGAAGAGAAGAGTCGAGAACATCCCACCCTCACTACGCCAACTACACCACATCCCCAGTTGTCAACAAAGGAAGATGTTGACTTAAAATTGCAGCCATGTTGTTGCGATTTCAGCAAAGTGGTGGAGGGGCTTCAGCCAAGAAGCCACGTCCCCTCCATATGCCTTCCTGTTGTGCTACCATAGAAATAAAGACTATTGATTAAATTAGTCAACCGGCAGAGAAGCCAAAGCAAGGGAAAGGAACGCCTTTTATTTCCCTTCCTGCATTCTTATTAACGTCTTCAGCAAACCCTTACTAGAAAACTCTCATAGCTATGTTCCTCTTCGCTGCTCGACGCCGGCCACTTGCACCACCCCGCTGCACCGCTGTCTCGCCCATTTCCGCTGCCGACCGGAGATCTTACAACTTTGCCATCGTTTAGCTCGCGTTGTCTCACTGATTCGCCACCAACTGTGCCACCAGCTCGCACCCCGCGGATACAAGGCAAGTGGAGGTCCTACTTCTCTATATTACGTGGTACTGCCGTTACTCGGATTTCCATTCTAGGAATCAACAAAATTAGGTTTGGATATGTTGAGCTACCATTGTATTCGGGTCTGTTTCGTGTTGAGTAGAGCTAGATTTGATATTGATTCGTATAGTTCTGTATTGTGACAACCGTCGGCACGGTCAACACTAGTTTTAGGGTGTAAAGCTGTGGACCACATCAATCGTCGAAGAAGTTAGCACTAGTCTTCCGTAGGTTGAGTGGTTGCAGGTCGGTCCGATCCTGGCACAGATCTTGTTCAGATTTGAGGCGAGTAGCATGTAGATGGTACGGGAGTAGTCGAGGCCGTAGTCGTGCTAGTAAGCTATGTGGCCACGCAAGGTCATAACAAATAGGTGTGTACCGTAGTGTTAGGACAATTCTACGAGGATGGTTTAGTGTTTCGGGTGCTAGAATTCCTTAGGCAAATCGGTTAGACTAAGTCGATTTTAGAATAGTATGGTCTTGGTTAGGATGTGGCCTTAGTCTTATGCATCAGTGAGTGGTATAGTCTAGTTATATTTGGATGAAATCAAATAGAATCCTTAAGTTGTTGCGCCATGGGTTGAATTGATTGATATTGTCGATCCACCATTGTGATGATACCCTGGGTGTCAGGATGCCTAAAGGAGCATGACAATGGTGCCCTCTAGATGCTTGGGGAATGTGATTGAGCCCTAGAGGTCCTTGCAATGCCAAGTAGGGTGCGAGATGCCTGGAGGGGCGTAACACGACGCTCTTCGGATGCCCGGGGAATGAAATAAGAACCCAAAGGTCCTCGTGATGCCAGGTGGGATGCGAGATGCCTAGAGGGATGCAACATAGGTCCCTTCAGAAGATGGTGGTTGCTAGACGCAGGCTAGACTTGATTATTGAGAGTCCCCAAATGTCTGCTTACTTCTTGGTGTGTTATTTTTGTGAAATTCCTTTAGGCGCGTTTGGTAGCGATTCTATTCCCCATAATAATTTCTAAGCATTTTAAGTCGTTTAGTAACTATCCAAAATTTCTGATTTTAAAATAAAATTGCGTTTGGTACTATACTTGTTGATTCTATTCCAAATCAATTTCTTTTAATTTTTAAATAATTATTTTACTTTTTTTTTTTTTTTTCCTTTCTCTCCTATTTTTCTTTTTCTTCAAGTGGCCAGTTGCCAGACCCGAGTGTTGCCGGCCCTCGTTGGCCGAGCCTCATCGTAGGCTGGGCGAGGCTCACCTAGCCCTGCTAAGGCTCGACCTCGCCGGTGGCTGGGCTTGCCTCTAGCGAGCTCACCGGATCGGTTGCCGGTGACCAGCGGTGGCAAAGGCAGATGGCGACGGACAATGGCGGATAATGGCAGACAGCAACTACGGGATGGCGGTCAATGAAGAAGAAGAAAAGGAAGAGAAAAGGGAAGAAGAAGAGTTAGTTTTGATTATTATATTTGTTCCTGGAACAAGAATTAATTTTTTTTTATTCTTAATTTTATTCCAAATCTACTTCCGAGGACAAAAAAATAGAAATTTGTTCCCGGTAACAAAAATTTTATCAAATGCGATTTTGTTCCAAAACTATTTTTGGGAACAAAAAATCATAATTGGGTACTGTTTGGATGGTTACCAAACAACCCCTTAGAGTTATTATAAATTGAGTTATTTCGACCTCATACATTGCACGTTTAGGATTCCATCAGATGAGTAGTGGTAGACTCATGTGGTATAGTCTAATAGGTTTTCACTTGCTAAGTGGTTGTACTCATCCCTTGTGGGATTATTACATTTTCAGACATGTAACCATGCCTCTCCAACCTGCGTCTTCCACTATGCTTTACAGCATTCCCACCGATCTTATGTGGGACCAAGTGAAGCAAGTCGACCCCGATTTCCTTGATGTTACATTCGTCCAGATTACCGTGATCCTAACGGTGGATGCTAGTCTCACGTCGGGCCTCGTACTGATGGGGTTCATCGCACTTTACGCCCGGGTCAATGGGCGCATAGTAGGACTGCTTCCACTCCCGGATGATGACAACAATGGTACTAGCGGGGTTGAGTAGACGGAGGGCCCGGGGAAGTGAAGGTATCATTTTTGGACAAGACTCGGACATGATACTAAGATGGCCGTGTGAATAGGCTATAGGATGGTCGAGACAAAATTTGGTTTAGCCAGAAAAAAGAAACTTTTTGGCCTTAACATACCGACCTAGGTCATCTCAAATATATAAATAAATAAAGTGCCTGGTTTTATATTTCGTGTGCCTCGATTTAAGTTATAATAGAGTTATCGTTATACACTTCGACATACAAATAATAGCAATAACAAGGGAATGCCGTGGCGACCCTAACGGACCGAGGGTCATCACAGATATCCTATGTTCTTCATCCATAAATGACTTAATGATGTTAATGTCAAAGCAATGGTCTCCCACAACAATGAATTCATCGGTTAATCTCATATTTTGTTGTTCTTTATCACCAACTAGTGTGTGTGAGATGTTTGGGACAAGAGACATGTTGTGATCTTCAACACTTGGGGTTTGGAACTACTCTTATATTTCATTGTAAATCGAAAAATGATGATCTCGAGATCCACACAATAACGTACAACGAAAGATGGAAATTCTCCTTTTGACCCAACATATAGAGGACAGCATTATTTTATTTTATTTCATTTTCAGCTTTGCATGGCCAGTTCAATTTAAGCGGTTTGATATGTATGTGTCAAAAAGAGATAATTATCATTGCAAAAGGTATCTTTGGTTTATCTTACCTATAGGTCCTTGCAGGATGCACGAAAAAACCCTAAAACGTGATGTTCGTTTGTCATGGAATACTCTATGTAATTAGGGAGGAATCGTTCTATCTAAATGTGTGAGAGAGAAGATGATATTTTTAATTATTTTACTACAGTTTAAATGGAATAAGGAGAATCTTATTTATCTTTTAAAAATTTATATATACACACACGTTTGTGTTTCTTCTAATATCCTTATCACATCAATTTTGATTGGTACATATTTCTTTATTGTGTTGTCTCTTCGTTTTGTGTCATTTTATTTGTATTAATTTAATTTATTATCGCTATCAAAACATCTCAACGTCAATCTTCTCTAATAAAAGGTCAATTAGTGTCAAGCCTTTTCGGTTTTGAACTTATAATGCAATGTGATATCAAGAACTAACACCCTTGAGTTTGTAAGTACTTAAAACAAAATTCATTTTGAAAAATCTAGCAAGGTATGAGAGCATTGAATCAATGGACACTTTTTTGAGTTGATGGTATTATGGGCCATTGATATGAGAGGGTTCCTAGAGACAGTAAGAGATTAGCGACGGATATTTATTTGCAAGCCTTGTGAGAGGAATAATCACATTCTTAACTCTAAATTCTAATAATAATTTATTCAACCTAAAGAAGCTGAAGATTGTAGGCAATATTTGGCGAAATTTGCAATGATGCTATGCTTCAAGAGGAGAATGGTGACGTGGGGGCATCAAGGTCCAATGAGGAGACGGCATCTTAAATGAAGTTTCTAGAAGTTGAAGAACAAATATTCCAATTGTGTCAAATGTTTCCTTTTCCAAGTTAATTTCCTATTTTGAATAGGTTTCCAATTTTACTTTTCCAAATTTGATGCTTCCTAGTTTAAAGTTTCCTAATTATTTTTCCTAGTTTAATATTTTATCAGTTTAAGGTGTCATAGTTTAGTGTCCTAGTCCCTTTATAAATAAGAGGTGAAATGTTAGTCGTATGTAAGAAGATATGTCATGGACTTTCAATTATCTTTACCTTTCTTGTACTATTCTTTAAATCTCCTTAGCTGTAGATCTTAGATTTGCGCTGTTTATTAGATTCCGATATGTCTTTATCTCGATGCTTCATCGTTGATTTTAAATTCCGGTGTCATATCTTTATACCCTCAAGCTATGTCATCTATTAAGGAGACATGATGGTGAGTTGCTTGATCAATAGCTTTTATATAAGCTTGCAAGTGTTGATTTCAGTATCCATAGTTGGTCTATCAAATTAAGGTAGCTTATTAGGAGCATGTGAATCGGGAGCAAGAAAACTGTCAAGGTTAGCCATATAAACATATCTTTATGTTCAGAAATAATGCAGTTCAAGCTTCAATACCAATTATTGGGGTTAACAATACAATCTAGAAGGGGGTTGAATAGATTAAGCAATGATGTAATATAATCTTTTTGGAATATCAAACAATCGGCTTTAAGACGATATTATGAATAAACTAGTATGTGTGATGGATGTAAGTAAGTAAGTCAAAGCAAAATAGATAGATCACACAATGATATATAGTGGTTTGGCTTTTGGCAAAGCCTACATTCACTCTCAAAGTAATAGCCTAAATAACGGCTAGATTCCACTAGTAATTATTAGTGCAAATTACAATTGGCTAATGTAGTTTCTTTCACTTGATAGGTCACACTATCGGCATACAAGAATACTACACTTACTCTTGTGCACTTCACTATAAGCTATTATAGTGCTAAACCAATAATGCGAGGTTTACAAATCAAGATTAGTGATAATTTCTAGTTCAAGAGACAATACTAGTGGTTCATGAACATCTCATTCCTTAGTCTTTTCTTCATAGCATAATTGTTCCTTATATATTGAGGTCTCCAATTGATCCATTGGAGACTTTCAAGGATAGACAGCCAACTATTTGAGAGACTATGACAGTCATAAGGATTGTTCCTATAGTTGCTTCACTAACAAAAGCAGATAACCCAAAATGACCAAAGCATATAACCTAAAATGGTTACTAACAGTTGTCTCGTCTTTAAGAATTGTCAGTTGTTTTTATGCTACCTCACCTGGTTTATTAGTTATAGAATCCAGAGCTTCAATGACTATGTTTTCAGCTATCAACGATCTTCTCTCAATGCATATCTTACTATTGTGAGACTGGACACATCAATACCAATCTATTGCACATTATCACCGTCGCAGATTGTGAGTAACTAGACTGACCATCTTTAGTGATGATAACATATATAGACGCGTGATGTTAGGATCAATGATTATTAGTATTAAGAACTCCTAAGATTACTATCTCGATTAGTCATTCCAAGTTGCCATTACTGGTATTTGTTCTCCTAAAAGTCAAGGACTTGTATCTCGTCCCTACAGTATGAAGGATCGTTGATAACTTATTTCATTATTCGCATTCATCATTGTAACTACTAGTTACAAGGATAGTTTGGTGATCATTAAAATCTCATAGGAATGTTTTCCAACAAATTCCACTAGCATCTTAAAAAATATTTCTTGTTTTATGAATATTGGTGATTTAATTACAAATTCATCTTGTAAAGTTTGACATTGGAGAAAAGAACTATGATTTTATTTATAAATTCTTTATTGAGGCATTTTTTCATCGATCATGTCATTATCTGTATGTGTATAAAAGATAGCTAATAAGAAAGATTTTGATTGTGATACATACAATATATATGAAAGTTTATAAACAAGGAATTTTGTTAAAAATGTGTTTATGTTAAAAAATTTCCATATTCTACTTGCAATTTATCTACAAACTTGTCAGAGAAGTTAAAAAGTATTAGGGCTACATTTGGCTGTGCAGATCTCTAACCAGGATATAATCAAATAGAATAGGTATGAAATCTTGGGATTTTGATATATTCTATCCAGGGATGTTAATGGTTCGGTCTAGTTCGGTTTTCTTATAAACCCAACCCAAACCAAACCAAACTGATATGGTACACATTTGAACATAACCAATCCTTTGATTCGAACCAAATATGACCTAAACTGAAAACCTAGTTTGGATCGGTTCGGTTTGAGTCGGTTTTCAGTTTTTCTCTTCTTTTTTGTTCTTTTTTTTTTTTCCTCTTTTGTGCTTTTATCCTCCACAAACTTGAAACAACATTCCACCATTTGATTCAATCTAGGGACCTCCAACAACATTTGAAAGTGCAAATCAGCTCCTAGTCAACCATCTAAATCCTCTAACCAAAACAAAAACATCAAAATCAACCCAATTTCTTTGCCCATTTTTCTCACAGCTTGACCCGATCCATTACCTATTCTTCCTTCCACACCAAATTCTCCTGAGAAAATCAAAGAGAGAGAAATAGCTCAACACCTAAAGAGAAAAAGAGAGTGTGCAAGTTAAAGAATAGAGCTCAGAAACAAAGAGACGTTGTCCCCTTTCACCCTTTCCTCAAGGTGCACGAGATCATAGCCGTGCAAATCATCCTCACCATTATTGTCTCCCCCATCATCATCCTTTGTGCCCCCATTAATGACCTCCTCCGCAGGCATTCTGATGTTATGTTCATCCCTCTTATTTGTTTAGACGGGGTTTGGCTTGGTTGCATTCTCTCCTTGGCTTTAATGTTGTCTCTCTTTGCTATTCTGTGCTGGCTTTTCTGGAGAGAGAGAGGAGGGGGGGTGGGGTGATCAAGGAGTAAGAGCAAGTAACAACAATGGCCGCATGAGAAGAAAGGGAGTGGCTTTCTGTTTTCCTTTTGGATTTTTGAAACGGAGAAGAAAGATGAAGATTAGGGTTTCTTCGGGCCATTTTGGAAGGAGATATAGGGATTTTTGCTGAAAATTTCAAATCGGTTTGCTAACCAAACCGAATTGAAATAACTCACATAAAAAATAAAGAAAAATTACTTCTTCATTAACCGAACCGAACCGAAAATACACATAATCTTTGTTCGGTTCGGTTCGATTTAGTTCTTAATATCCCTAATCTTATCAATTATTTGGTAAATCACAATAATAAATTTTGATATATTCATATCATTTCATATACATTTTTTGATATAAACAATATATCAAGTATAAATGAACTTATTCTTACCCTTTACCAAAAAAAAAAAAGTATAAATGAACCTAAAAGTTAACAAAATGAGATGGTAACATGACACTATTCTCTAATTTATTTTTATTTTATTTTTTATTTTACTTTTTTCTTCTTCTTTTTTAAATTATTTTCCTTCTTTTTTCCCCTTCCATTATTCTCTAATATAATTTTATTAAATAAAATTATACTAATATACCTAAAAGAACAACAATACCTAAAATATATAATAAATATTCTTTCGTTAGGGCTTTTCCTTCGGTTTCTCTTGAGTAGAAAAGTCAACTAAAGAGAAAAGTGAAAGAGGGCAGAGAGAAGAGAAGAGCCGTGAGCAGCAGAGAGAGACGTGAGGGAGACGTGACAAGCCAGCAGAAAAAAATAAAAAGGAAAAAAGAAGAAAAGCAGAGGACAGTTCGTCTTCTTCGCTGCCCTCCGCCTCGCAGCCCCACGCCGACCCCCTGCGCCGCCTCGCCTGCTGCGCCAGCCACCGCCGCAACGACCTGCAGCAACCCGCGAAGCCGCCGCCGTCCCGTTTGCTGCAGGATCCCTCCATCGCCCTCGAGCCCGCGTCGCTGCTGCTGTCCAGAGGCCGCGACGCTGCCGCAGCCATTGTCTCCGCCCGCGCCTGCACCTCCGCCCCGGCGTCCCTTGCTGCCCGAGCTACCGGCCACCATCTAGCCAGCGCCTACTCCGCCCGTCTCGCCTGCTGCGCCTCCGCCGCTCGATCCTCCGCGACGCCACCGCTACCTCTGCAGCCGCGAGCACCCGCAGCAACCTTCGACTCCGCCCGACAACATGCTTCTCTGCCACAGCCCGTCGTCGACGCCGTAGCAGCTCCCCTCATCCGCGAGCTCGCACCGCCCAGCAGCCAGCAGCCCGCGACCCCGCGCCCGACTCCGCTGTTAACGCCAGCGTCCGAGCTCCGCCCGCGACCCAGCAGTCCGACGACCGTGCCTCAGACTGCCCTGCGCTCGCCGCGCCTCACCCGCGCCTACCAGCTCCCGACGCCCTCTCCGCCTGCTGCCCAAGCGCCGCTCTTCTTTGGTCGTCAGTTGTCGACGCCTCCTTTGCCGTTCATCGCCGCTGGTCGCAGCGTGAGCGCCACCCAGCAGCCCGCGCCCGACTCCTCCGCCGCCCCACCGTCCCCGACCCCGGGCGAATCGTCGGTCGCAAATCCCGCGCACCGGCCCCTTTTTTTTTTAAATAAAAATCAGTCAAGGTAGTTTATTTTATTATTTTTTATCTTTTATTTTTTATCAGGTTTAGTTGTTATTGCTCAAATTGAAACATTGGATGTGGATGTTCATATTATAAATATTTTAGGCATTATCCGTAGGATTTTGCCCAAAATTATTGTAATTATTAATGTGATCCGTAGGACATCGAAGCTTATTTTTTTAATTATATTGATTTTGGGGCATTTTGATAGTATTTTAATTCTTGAATCATTATAATTATTAATTTGATTCGTAAGATTTCGAATTAAATTTTTAATTATTTTAAATATTTGTATATGTTGTGATGTTTATGGTTAAAATAATCGTTAATTTAATTTATGAGATAATGGATTATTTTTTCGATTATTTTAATCATTTATTTGATGAATATCTTGATTAGTTTAGATATAATGTTTATCTGATAATTGCTTCTCTTGAAAAACCCTAATTTTTTCTAAAAAGATAATCAAATCTTGCATCGAAATATGTTGGTTTCATAAATTAGGATTACACATAGATTAAAGTTAGATTTAAATAATTTTTTTATAAATAGGGTCTTAGATAATGTTTGTACATTTTAATAATCTCTTTTCTAAAAAAAATAGTTTTTAAAGATAGGATAGGGTTTAAGTCAAATTAATTCCTAAACTAAATTAGATAACCATTCATTTTGTATAGTTTAATTAGGGTTTTTATTAATTCAGATTTTTAATGAAAAATATATATAAAAATATTATGTGCATGTCAATTAATTTGCATGTTAAGTTCATTTAATTAGAAATAGCTTGTTAGTAAAATTAGGTCACGTAGTTAAAGTGTATGTTTTATAGCAAAGTTCTAATTTCAAGATAAAAGAAAACCCAAAAAAATTGCTTACTTTGTGCGTTTAAAATTTTTTATGCAATTTATTTGATTTGTTGAGTGTTTAATAATGATTGAGCATCCGTATGATCTTCCAATCGCATGATAGTAATTGAGGTTAAAATAAATCTAAACTGCCTGCAAAGAGCAAAGAGAAGTCTAGTATAACCAAGTTATCATATCCAAAGTCTTTGGTTCATGAGAGTATGATAATTCTCTCATTATTTTATTTAGGTGACTAATCGACCTACCATGAACTGATTAGTAGCAACTCATAGTTAAAATTCATTTACATGATAAAAAATTTGAAATTAAGTCACAAATTGGTATGAACTTAGGAAAGTCCGACCTAAGTCTAGGCTTAACAGTCCATTAGCCAAACCCCTAGGTGATCCAGCCTGCTTCCGGGAGGTCGCAACATTATATTTTTTCGAAGTTGGGTTTAAAGTACTTTGTTACTTTTGTAGATGATTATTTAAGAGCCCCTTGGCCTGTTAACGAAATACATACTCAATTTTCAATTCATGTTTGTACTCTTCGAAAGTGATAATGCCAAATATATTTTTCTAATCTTTTTTTTTTGGTATTTTAATCTTTAAAAGAAAAATCATGACCCAATGGGCATCCATCATCAATCTTCCTATTCGAAGTTAATCAATCATTGATGTTTGAAATGAAAGCAGACAAATCCTTTTAGGTTGACACTATGATGATTGCATGTTATCTTATCAACTACACACCATCTCTATTCTTAAGGCTACAACTCCACACTCTTCTTTTGTCTTCTAAATCCTCTTTTCATCTACCACTTCGTATATTTGGTTATGTTTGCCATATTTGTGACAATTATCCAAGGCTTTCCAAACTAGGCCCTCAATCTCTTAAATGCATTTTTGTGGGATATTATCGTATGCAGAAAGGTTACCGCTATTATTGTTCTTCTTTGCATAAGTATTTTACAATTGCAGATGTTTCCTTCTTAGAGTCTAATATTTATTCTGATGAATGAATGGAATCTTCTATAGTGGATGATGATTTCTTTACACTTTGGATTCTGCACCAATTCCTCTACTAGTCCAACATGTATACAGTAATCGTCCTCATTAGCATATGAGTCATTTGCAAATGTACCTTTGCCTATTTTGTCTCCTTCATCCTTTAAGCCTAAGATAAGTTTGCTATTGCACATCGCAAAGGAGTTCGTAGTTGTACCTAGCACCCTATTACATAGTTTGTCTCCCGTTCTAGTATGTTTACCTCTTTTCAAACTAGTCAAGTCACCATTCATAATCCTATTCCTAAAACTATTTCTGAAGCACTATCTAGTCCAAGCTAGAGGACAGCTATGGAGGGGGAGCTATTGGTGGTAGACCAAAATCAAACTTGGGTTCTTATTCCTTTACTTACAAGGAAGACTGTTATTGGATATAAATGGGTGTTTACTGTCAAGCTTAATATTTGTGATTCCCTTGCTTGCCTTAAGGCTAGATTGGTTTCTAAAGGTTGTGCACAAGTTTATGAGATCAATTATGCTAATACTTTTCCTCCAATGGCTAAGATGACCTCTATTTGCCTTTTGCTTTCTTTAGCTACTATTACTTTTTGACCTATTTTTTAGCTTGATGTTAAAAATGCCCTTCTTCATGGTGATTAACATGAAAGGGTGTATATGGAGATGTCTACCATTTGAAGACATCTTTATATGGTTTCAAACAATCTCCCATAGCATGGTTTGGAAGGTTTACTGAGGTGGTGCTCTTGTTTAAATTTAGTGGAGATCTTTTTTGTTTTATAGTTTTCAGGAGTTAGTTGGATATTACTTGTAGTTTTTGTAGGTGATATTATCACAACTGAAGATGATTTTACAAAGATTGTTTAGCTGAAATTGTATTTGCAACAATTGTTTCAGACTAAGAAATTGGGACAACATAGATATTTTTTGGCATCAAAGAGACACAAGCAAAGAAAAGTATTCACATCTCATAGCACAAGTATGTTTTGGATTTGCTTAAAACTTAAACCGCTAGATACACCAATGGAAATTGGCTCGAAATTAATGGTAGAGGACAACAAGTTTTAGATGATCCTGAAAGGTTCCTTTCATATGAGTGTTTTGAGTCAGTTTGTGTTTCCCCCAATATCTCTCATTGAGATGTTGTAGTCAAAATTTTGAAATACTTGAAGAAAGCTCCAAGTCGTGGTATTTTCTATAGTGATCATAGTCACAAAAGGGTGGAAGCATCTTTGGATGTTGATTGGGCCGAGTCTCCAACAAATAGGAGGTCTACATCAAATTATTGCACCTTTGTAGGAGGAAACCTAGTGTCTTAAAAGAGTACAAAGCATTGTGACTATATCCAATGCATAATCAGAATATAGACTTACGGCCTAAGTTACTTGTGAGTTAGTCCAAATGTGTCAATTATTAGTTGAACTTGAATTTAAAGATTCTACGCTAATGGAATTGTGGTGTGATTATCAAGCAATTATCCATATATTGCTTCAAATTATATATTCCATGAGTGTACTAAGCATATTGAAGTTGATTGTCACTTTGTCCACAAGAAGCTTTTAAGTTGGAGTTATTTTCTACTATTCATGTTAGGACCAATGAACAAATAGTTGATATTTTCACTAAGTCTTTAGGCAGTAGTAAAGCTAAGTATATTTGTAACAAACTAGGCATGCTCCAGCTTGAGAGAGAGTGTTAAAGTATGAGAGGATTATTATAGTTATTAACACTAACGCTACGTTTGGTTGTCCAAATTTCTAATTGGATGGGACTGGATATGATAGGATATGAAATCTTGAGATTTTTTTATATCTCATCCTTTGTTTGGTGAATCGTAGTATTAAAATCGGATATGTTCACATCATATCATGTACTTTTTTTTTTTTAAACGCATACCATTATAAATGAACCTAAATGTTCATAAACGGAAATGGTGAAAATCTCTTGTGACACTATTCCTTAATTTATTGTTATTTTATTTTTCCTCTTTTTTATATTATTTTCATTATTATTTCTTTTTCCTCTTTCATCATTCTTTAATAAAATTTTATCAAATAGTAAAATGTACTAACATACCTAAATACAAAAATACCTAAACTATATAATAAATATAAATATTTAATTTATAAATTGAATGTTCATTATAAGATATAATTAAAGTTGAATATATAAATGAAAATAAGATTAATTAAAAATAATTTTTTTATTTTTAATGTCTTAAATTAGAATTCAAATATTATTTATAGTGAAATATAATTTCAATTGTGTTAATTTAATAAGTTTGTTATTCAATAAAAATAACTTTCCTATTATGGATATTAAAATCTTATCCACATTTATCCTACCTTCTCCGTGGAATAATTTTATCCTATCTTTATCTCCTTTATATTCGACTTTTTTATATCTTGAGCAAGCACCAAATATAGGATAAGATAAATTATATCTTATCTCGAATTTTATCATGATTGTCAAACGTAGCCTAAGAAGGTTATTATAATCATCCAGGATACACATGATAACTATTCTGTTTCTTTGTTTTTCTATCTTTCTATTTCCGGTAACAAGTTCGGAATAAAAATTGTGTTTATCCATTTGATAATGTAATTTCATTTTTTCTATTTCTAAAATAAATTTTTACTCTAGAAATAGGTTGGAAAAAAATAAGAATTGAAAATTTTATACTTTCTTATTTTTAGAACAAAATTGAGAAATAAAAACTCTTATCGATTGTCGTCAATTGCCTGCCACCACCCCACTCATCGTTGGTCGCTCGCCTCCGGTCATCGTTGCCTACCTGCCTCTCGTCACCACTCGGGAAGACGAAATTTTGCATTATTATTAAACAAATTTCTATTCTAAGAATATAAATTTTATGATTGTAAAATAGATATTTTTGCTCAGAAATTGAAGCCAAATTTAGTAACATTTCTATTCCTCTATTTTTATATTCTTTTGTTCCCATAAAAAGTCCACTTCAAGCTCTTATTTGAAAAATTAATGACATTTCGGATCCTTATTTAAAACAATGTCCACTTTAAGCCCTTAGTTAAGAAAATGATGACACTTCAAGCCCTTATTAAGAAAACTATGTCTAAATAGAAAATGTTCCCGTTAACATAAATGTTATCAAATACCACCGAAATGGCCAGAAATAAATTTCTGAAACAGAATGTTTATCATTCGACCCTAAGTCTTATTTAACTAATAATAAAAGTGCGAGTGGCAAACATTAATCAGTTTGTATGCTCTCCTCTTTTGTCCTTTATCAATTTCTACACTAAGAAAGAAGGAAAACTTTAATATAGTAGATGACAACTACTAATAACAGCAGCGCCCAAGCTGCATTCCGGAGTTGGATGTTGGAACGCCTTTGATGAGTCTGCAGTTGCCAAGGAAGCTGCTGCTTAGCCTGCTGTAGCTGCTGCTGCAGAAGCTGTTGTTTGAGTTGCTGCTGCATTTGAGGTTGCTGATATTGTTGCTTAAGCTGCTGTGTCTGTAGCATCTGTTGTTCCTGTTGCTGTTTGAGAGGCTGACATTGAAGCATATTGGAATTAGACTGATGTTTGTTGACATTTGATTGTAACATGTATACCCCACCCTGTTGCTGCATGGTGCTCATATTCACCTGTTGTGGAGCAACAGGATTCTGCTGCATAGATCCCATACCAATCACCTGCATTGTACTCGAGGCATTACCTGTTCCAGAGTCCATATTGGAATTCGGCTGTAGGGAATCAATCATGGTTTGCTGTGCATTTGAAACCCCAGACAAAGACATGGAATAATGATTCAAATTTCCCATATTGTTCTGCTGCATTGATGCTACAGAACCTTGTAAATTCATTGATTCTAATTGAGGGTTCATTTGATTTTCATGTGACTGCACTTGAGTAGTTTGAGGTTGCAATTGCTGCTGCTGCTGCTGCTGCTGCATTGAGTGTACATGAGGAGGGCCAAGTTGCCCTTGCTGCATAGCTACTTTCCTGGGCCTACTTGTGTTGATAAAGTTTATAATCTGTTTCTCATAATGAACCAGCTTCTCCTTGAAAGAAGGCACTATATCAGCTTTGTTAACTTGCAAAATAGCAATTACGCGCTCCAACATCAATTTAAAATTTTTCAATTTGTCAAGCTGATCTGACTTTGGCTGTAGCGGAAGAGACTCATGCTGCAATATATAAGAATAACATATGATAAGAAAGAGATCAAAGAGGATGATAGATCATTTAAAGATTAAAAATCAATTACTAGTCTGCCTTTCTTAAGAAATGTTTACTCCATGTGACAAATTAGGAAAGAATCAAAATTAAGCAATAACTTTCTCGGAATGCTCCCAATAGCAGACTTTATTCACATACCTGCTGTAACTTGATAGATATTTTCTGGTACATCTCATTCAATTCAGGTAAATATGCTTCCCTCATGGATTTCAACTGCAACAAAAATTAGTGTATTGATCAATCCGAACTCCTCCCAGGTTGTTTTCTTCTACCAGTCAAATAACATATATCTTCCAATACTTTATTGAGAAAAATAACTGCAGACACTCACATTACCAGCAGACAACTTACAGTAAGTTCCACTGATAGTATTTCTCCAAGGCTAATTATCATATGATCTATACATTTTTGGCTACAATCATCTTCCAAGAGCAACGAAACATGAAAAAAGGAACAGGAAGAAGAATGAAAGAGAGGACAAAATGACTTAGCATTTTCGAATTACTGGAAACAGATAAATGCATGTTAGTACTCACAATAAATATCTAAATAAAGCTCAACTCTTATATCAGACTAGACCGCATCAGTGTCATTTAAGCATAACCAAGTATGAAGAATAATAAAGATTAGCAACTTGCATAAAGCTACTGTTTCATCAGAATGCCAACCACCACCTGGATAACATTAAAAAAAGCAAGTAAAACAGGAAAAGGAGATTGACTGGGACGGACAAAATTATGGCAATTTCTTTTCTACATTAAGACATCAATGGCTTTATCTTTTATTACTCCTTAATAAAGGAAAAACAGCAATCTTAACGCAACACAGAAACATTCTTAAGAAAACACGATTCAGTAGTTAAATGACTTCTCTTTCCATTTCACAAAACTACTCTTTTTCCCTCTTCATAATGTCATGAGAAAAAGGGGAATGCTGATCAGAAAGCACTCTGTGGCAACTTCTCATTCTTAACTTACAGATTAATAGCAGCATTATCGATACCTGATCCTCACAACATATAAGCTTGGCTAGACATTGCAGTTTTTAATATCAAGAATTGTTAGATAAATGTTAATGCGACTGGCCTGGAGTCACTACGTAAATAGAAATTCACCTTTGGTGGAGGGATCCCTAGGTTTACAAACCATAAGCACCTGTCCATACTTCACTACGTAAAGAATTGGCTAACAAAATTCCACTCAAGGGCTTTCAAATTTCTCTGATTTAAATTCCTGTCACCAAAATGTATGATGTTATACAAATTCTAGCAAGGGAATTGGCTCCTGTTCAGCAGTTCTTATTGTCATACTAGTTAGTGCACGAGACCACATTACTATCCCCAAATTATAGTTCATTATGCAACTTCCCCACATTCTGATACTTTGGACACAAGATTATGCTGTCGACATTCTGTTGCCAAATACCCATTTCTGTCTCACAGCTATATTTGCTATCGAGTCAATATTCAAACCAATATCTCATGTGAATGAATTCCTTTCCCTGGCTAGACCTCATAAAACTACTAATACTCTTATCTGTGCCTTTGTACATTTGTATCCTACTAAATCATATATGTAAAGTCTAGCAAGAAAGGTCAGTCATCAACAAACTATTAAAACCTTTTAGAAAAATATGAGAAGTATCACACATAATACCTGCATTCCATAAAATTTAATGAATAAAACTAAACAGTGGAACAAAACCTTTTGATAAGCCTCCTCTTGCCAGTCACCCCCAGCCGAATGCCCCGTTTGGGCAGAGCTATCAGTAGACACTACAAAAGTAGAAGAATTACTCTTCATGGACTGTGTTGACTGTGGAACTGAAGACTGTTGATTTTGTTGGAGACCAGCTAGAGGAGCTGGTTGCATTGATGGCGGCTGCATGACAGAAGATGTTTGGAGGACAGACTGCTGAGAAGCCTGCAGCTGAGTCAGCTGTAGCATATTCTGTTGCTGCTGTTGCTGCTGCTGTTGTTGGAATTGAGATGACATGAGCGAATGTGGGACCGGCTGAAGCTTCTGCTTCAAAAGCTGCTGTTGGTATTGCTGCTGCTGGTAAATATACTGCTGTGAATTCTGAGACTGTTCTTGTTGCTGTAGGGAAACCATCTGTTGCCTAGCTTGAAGTTGCTGAGAATTTACGAACATGTTGCTATTGATACCTTGGCCCATTGAGCTCCCCAGTGAGTTCTGAGAAACACTGGGCATATTTTGCATGTTGTTGTTTTGTCCAATAGTATTCGGGATGGAAGATTGGTTTAAGCCAGAGACAGATGGCAATGTAGACAATAGACTGGCTGAAGCCTGAACTCCAGATGGAACATTATTCTGAATATTCTGAACCAATAACTGTTGACGTGCTTGAGGCTGATTCACAGCTAAGGAATTAGGAATTGATTGGCTTTGATTTTGAATTTGTGACTGCATAACTTGAGATGACATACAATATATACAAGTCATGTTAGTCAATCAAGAAACCAACCAATTCAGTACAGCGGCATTAACTACAAATAGCACGAAGAGACAATGAATGAGAGATAAATGCACCACAAGTACAACCTTAGACCATTATGTATTCCAACTTGAAATTTTCTGAGCAAGTGATACTGGATGGATAATGGACATGCAAACACAGACAAACAATGACCACTCATTTTCTTTTCAACAAATACTAAATAAAAGTCTTTGTGAAATTTATGTACCTGAATTGATCTTGAAATTTACAAAAATAAATAAATACAGGACAAAGGTAATCATCTTTTCAAGCACACATCTTCTGATGCCATAGGAGACTCACTTTAACAAAGAAGAAAGATAAAATTTGAGGCCAAAAAAGTGGGAGGAAGTTACAAAAGATGCAAGCAGTTGTCCCTTTCTAGCAAAACTTAAGTCTTGCTGCCACTCTTTGAAAAACTTGCTCTTCACAAATGCAAATCTAATTCTACTGACGAAACAAACTGATTTTTAGTTCTTTAATCAATATATTACAAATTTAAAAGGGATATTCAAATGTGCCACTTGCCCATGGTATAAACGTGCATTTGAGGTTACAAATGAGCAAGATTGGAAAAAATTTATTAAATTCAGGTTACTACAATGAAAATCCACAAGCAGCATGGCTTGTAGTGAGTATACATGTGTACTATGTAAAGCCCAGTAAAAGCAACAACAGGGCAAGTCCTAAAATGTGTTATGCTAATGCACTTAAGTCCTAAATTTTCATTTTGTGCATTTACGCATAAAACTTGTAAATGTCGATGCCCTTTAGTCATTCCATTAACTCCGTCAATTTTAAGTCGGATGGAAGATTTCACAAGGCTTTCTTTTACGGTTTTCTTAAGCCAAAGTGGCTGTTGATATTATAAAAAAAAAAGGCCACCTAGATTTTCTGCCCACTAAAACCTAATGGAGCCAACAGAGCTAACAGAAGACCTAAAGTAAATGACTATCACAAGTCTTAGGACTTAAGTGCACAAAATAAAAGTTTTAGGACTCAAATGCCTCTATCATAACAAGTTTCAAGACTCCTGTTGTAATGTCCCCCAAAAACTATGTATACGAAAAAATAGTACAATTACATAAATGAATAAACACTATATGAGGGGATAACGAAACGAAAATTCTAATTCCTACATTAATGATACCGAATAACAGGAACTTAAGTCATACCCGGGTCATTACTGCTATTCCCAGTAGGGTTAGATGGCAAAGCATTAGGTATGGTATTCTGAGACTTTGTCTCCATTGTCAGCATCTTCAAAGATATCTTCCTTAAATAATCGGACTAAAAGGGAAAGGAAGCAGAAATCACTTCATCACTCAATCAAATTGGAAAGAAAATGAAGCATATATAAAACCTTAGCACATTATTACAGCAATGAGTAAACCTAATTTCCATGGGGCAAAGCTAAACGTAAATATTTAACAGTTCCAGTTACTATATGGATGCATGCATGAATGATAAAAATTATCAACAAATTATGCACATAAAAGAATGCTTCTCTTAATTTTAAGCACAAGCCTATCCAGTTTGTTTATGCATCCTCTATCCACATAGAAACTTCGTACCAATTAATCACAAAAGGCATGGACATCATATAATACCTGGCTTATTGCAGCAGTGTAAATTTTTTCCTCCATTCGCACGGCAATTTTCTTGAGTTCTTGCAAACCCTCTGGACCAGAAACAGGAAGGTGTCTCTTCAAGGCCTCCATTCTGCATATCAAAAGAGATTTGCACTTGAGACGAAATTCTTCTTACCAATAATTTTTTCTTTCCTCAACAATAAATAAGATTTCACTAAGAAGGTACCAAAGGGGTGGCGCCCCTAACAGAATGGCTTTAGGTAGAAGCCACCCATAAACAAATTCATGGACAAAAGACTTTTTTTAACATTTCCAACAAACTAGACATATGAAACTGGACTTTCCTGCTACCAAAAGTGAGGAGTGTACAACCAATTATCCCTAAAAAGAATCCCACAAGTATTCAATTCCTTGAAATGCTCTTTTGTTCCTCTCTCTCTCTCCAAATGAGCCTAAAAAAAAGGAGAAATGGTAATCACTCTCTTTCCGAGCCACAAACTGAAAGCCCCTCTCCAAGCCCAAATTTCATGTCGCAATGTTCACTCCCAATATTGCAAAAACTGCAGCCCAGAATCTTTCTGGTGCAGGTACAATGTCAAATTGAGTGATTCACTCTCTCTTCTTCAGTCTTTGCACAAAAAACACCCGTTAGCCTGTACTTTCCCCTCCTCTGAGCATTATCCAAAGTAAGAATACATCCCCAAGCATCTCAAGCAAAAAACGAAGCTTTCAATGGGACCTTGACTTTCCAAATAGATGTACATGGGAAAAGTGTACTCTGTCGTAATAGCATCTGAGTAGAAGGAGATCAGAACAATAGCATTTGACAGAAAAAGTTCCCAGAATCACAGCAATTCCACATAGCCCATCATCCTCAAATCTAACCTCGCTTGATAAGACAACCCAAAAAATTCAAGAAGCTTCATGCTTCTAATCTAGAGCACTACGCAAGATATTAATCTCCCACGTCGTTTCTCCCAACAATCATCCACCCTAGCTCTCTTGTTTCTTTCTAGTGCATACCCATCCAGGAATAACTGTTTGAACGCAGTGCCTCCACAGCATATGTCATCCCATGACATACTACTCCTACTATTCCCCAACTCTAATGGAAAGTCTGCTTTTGAAAGCATCCCATCCTTGCTCAATGTCAAATCCATGTGCTCCTCAACTAGATTTAGTCATCTACTCTGTATCTTTGAAACCAAGTACCCTCCTCCAGTTCTAGTTTTCTCCCCATTAAATCAACACAACCATTTCCCAAGCAAAGCTTCATATACAAGAACCAACGACTTTACCCCAACCCCTCATTAACACCTCATTGCCCACATACCTCTTCCAGTAACAGCTTATACAGACCAATAAATCTGAGATTACACAAAATAATACAACCTACAAGCAATGAGACGCTTAAAATTCCTCAGGTTCCGGATACATGAATTTTTGTTACCAGCATAACAGGAAATCATGATTTCCTCCCAAACCTTACCTCTACACTTAAGAAAGAATTACATCCAAAATACAATAACAAGAGTGGCCCCCCTACATACCTGCTAAATCCCACATCGCGACATACTAAACCTAACCTAAACTATCTAACCAAATAGAATTTACAGCGAAAGATTCCTCAGAATTCACGTTGAGCCTCGACCAATTAACAGGACCATATTGCAAAACCATTACTTCCTTTAACATACTAAACCCTCGGAAATCACTCCTAAGCAAGGATCCCTCGTGAACTCCACACTTCTCCCTGCAAAACGATGAGACATTAAAAGACCCAAGCGAAGGAAGGAGGCACTCACATCTTGTTGACGATCCTATCCCGCGATTCGAGCGGCAACTGAGCCCTCCAATCGCCCCCGTCGAGCGCAGCTTCAGTACCCCCGCCTCCCACACCGGCCGGCGGCGTCGGCCTCCAGTCATTGTTATCCATCACTATCACTCCTCAACGAACCCAACACTCGCAAGGGCCCTTCTACAAGCAACAAAAACCCGCAATCAGCACACACCCACCCGAACGCAGATTCAGGAGCCCAAGAAAGAACCCTCCACCCACGTCCTCCCAAAAAGCCCTAGGAAACCCAAAAGCAAGAGTCGATGAAAAGCACGAAAGATCACACTTTTTGGCCGAAATGCGAAGTGGGGGAGTGCGAGGGAGGGACGCAAGTCGAGATGATTGGGCGAGAGGAACCCCAAAAGCAAGGCTGGCTTGACTGTTCTCTTTGGTTCCTTATTTTCTTCGCCTGAGGGAAGAAAACAAGCCACGTGTCTCTCCGTTATTGTCGCGTCGTGCGTGGTCTCGCCCCGGACCTCCTCGTCCGAAACCGGGTCGGGCCGGGTCACGGGGGCATGGATCGGGTTCTAGGTCGCCCTGATTCTCTTCCAATGACTTGGATCGGTGTGATCATCGGCCTAATTCCTAGTTTCAAGCGTGGACCAAATCCCCCGAGCCAGACCAATGCTTTTTTGAAAAATTGACTTCATTTCCAACATTTATTCCAAAATTTCTCCTTAACTAATAGTCCTAATTGTGAATTAAAGCTCCAGCATCGATTCTTTTTTAGCATAATGTGGTGGGGGTCTTTGGCTCCAGCTAAAGTATCTCTAAATGCTACTTAACTGAAGCCTGAAGCCGCTCATGCTTCAATTGAGCAATTAATCCACGGATTCTACATTAATTAAGAAAATATAAAAAAATTAATCTAAATGTCAAAAATACTTTAGGATGATCACTTGAATGTAATGACAACTTTCAAACTTAGTATCTAATCTAGAAATGACCATAGTGATCCTTAGAATATTAAAATTAAGCCAATAATACTTGTTCTTCCTCAAGATTATGAAAAAAAAATAATTGTTCCACTTTTCACTTATGGCCCAATTCACTTTACTCTTAAAAAGTAGCAATTTTTCATTGCCCATGGAACCCACTTCTCTTTTTAATTCTAGAAAATATAATGATCATTCAAACAATTGTTCAACAAACCTTCTTAATCTTATCAAGAGAGAGAAAATAAGTGTACACGTACATGGCGTGCTTGAGATCTTGTCGTTATTTAATTTTCTTTAAATTGTTGTCATAAGTCAATATCAAACCATTATCAAAAATCAATTATGGCAGAAATTCTCCAGTTCAGTCTCATCACAATGAATAACCATAGGATTAAATATAGGACATGTTTTTTTGACTTACAAGAGCCTTTTCTTATACCATAAAAGGTAACACATTCATATAGTTGGAAATGAAAGTCAATATAAAACACTACAAAAGGAAATGAAGAACAGGCATAAGCCAATTTCTAATCACCTATTTATTGAATAAACATTGAACCTGCCTAACTTTCAAAACATAAACAATAATATTGTTATAGAGGCGAAAAATTAAAAAAGGACTCCTTGGCTGATTTAAAAGCATCCTCGATACTTCTTCCCCTTGGAAAAAGGCAAATAAGAAGAGAGAGAGAGACAGAGAGAGAGACAGAGAAGAAGAAGAAGAGCTGGTGACACCCTGCACGAACCGAAAGAGCTGCAAAACCTCAACACTCGACCAGATTTACCAAGCACCCGATTAACATTGGAAATAACAAAGTAGGTGCAATTGGAATATGAGACCTCAAATTATATCGTCAAAACATCCATCCTCCATCAGAAATGAGTTCACGAAACATGCCAAAGTTGCAGCACAAATTACTGGCTCTAAACCAGCCTCGAGATCTCTCACAACATTCGCAACATAACAACATTCAATACTCCTATGCAGCCCTCAGGCTTCGCCAGCCCCTTCTTTTCAAATCAAGTAACAAAATCTATGGTGATAAAGTCATTACTAATAGCTCGAAAACTTTCTTATAATCTTGCACCGCTTGCACTTGTCCACAAAAAGCAAACACGAACGCTACAATTAGGGTCTCCCGGTACTCATAGAAAATCGGGTGCCTTGCCCAACTCTCTCTTGTTTATTTTTTTATTCATTTTTCTCCGAACTTTTACTTTATACGTGATTTATTGAATTTATATTTATGGAGATTACATAAAAATATACACTCTTATCCATTTCATAATCTATTTATTCATGCATCCATAATTTGCACCTGCATGGATTATCGTGCATTTAAAGCAAAGTCCAACTCTTTGACTAAGCTTTTCCCTACTCTTTTAAGCTCAAAATTTACGTGATGTGAGTTGAGCAGCAGATCCACCATCTGCACCATATTTGACTCAAAATATTTTCAAAGAACATAAATCACTTGTTAAAGTGTGAGAGGTTTATTTTGATCATTAATACTGAGAAGGTTATTATGGTCATTAAGTGTTATTTAATTAATATTAAAGTGTGAGGAGTGGCAAACACTAATCAATGTGTATGCTCTCTTCTTTTGTTCTATATCAATTTCTACATGGTATCAAAGCCATAGTAAAAATAAAAATAAAAAATCTAGTCATTGAATTCAAATCTGACATTGGCAAGTGTCGTCCAACCTAATCTAGAACCGCCCAGCCTTGTTGAGTCTAGATTTGACAGTGGAGAGCATTGTTGGCTTAGATCCGGCATTGCCTAATCTCGTCTAGCTCAAATCTGGTGTCATCTAGCATCGCGTGTTCTCATTCATCCTAGATGTAACATCGAACAACCAAGATCTTATGCCAGTTGAGCTCATGTCCATCCCTTTGAGTTGATTTAAACTATGTGGTTGCTAATCTAAGTTCTTTGGTCCTCTAGGGTTCGTTTGTGTAATTGTTGTTCTCTATGTTCTTTAAAAAGAAGAAGAAGAAGAATTAGCAACAGCTTGCTTGATGGGGTTGCTTGCCCTATTCACATTGAAATTGATGTTGGATAAGGTGGTTTTTGTTTGGGCATAATCTATAGTATCATTGTATGTTTTCATGAAACAGATGAATTCGATTGAAGTGTGGTAGAGCTTTGAACTATTTGAAACAAATTGCGATAGTTTGTTGAATTGAATTATGGTTGGTGGAATATGAGTTTGATTATTGTGTTGAAAATTATTGTGTTATAGTTGTACACATTGGGTGGTTATGGTAGAGAATAAAGGTGTAGTGGCTGAAATTGTGTCTACATCCTCTAGTTGACAAAGAAGAATTTAGAATTTCAACAATGGAGGAAAATCATGTTGTTAGTATTGATTGGGAGAGAGCAACAAAATCATCTAACAAGTAATAGGTCTACCTCTTATACAAACTATGAATGCCAAAATTCTTGATCAAATGTTGAACTCCATGGAATCCCAAGTTGTAGATTTGGTTACAAATTTATGCAATGAAGGAGCTATGGGACTACTTGAATTTTCTTTATTCTAGGCAAAATAATCTTTAAGGATTTATAAAGTATCCCATGAATTGTGTGGGGTTAATAGAAAAGGCCGGCCACTAACCTAGTATTTTGCTTATTTTAAACGGATATATGAGGAGCTTAATTCTTTGCCATCCAGCAATTGGCTATTATGGGTCTTTGGGAGGACTAGGACCAAAATATGATGTAGTCCATTCCCAAATAGTTGGACACTCATTGAGGCGTTTGCTGGACCTCATGTAAACCACCTAAGGATGCATTCTTCATAGGTGATAGCTCAGCGTCGTTGACAGGCCAAGGAAATTATAGTAGTGGTCGAGGTCGTAGTGGTGGCCAAGGTTTTGGTAGAGGCCAACCACCCTCATATAGTAATACTTATAGTGGCACATGAGGTAATATCGAATTTATCTGGACTTGTCATTACTATGGTTTACGTTAACACATTCAAAGATTCTGTTATAAGCTTCACAGAAGGCTACCTCAACTAGATGCAGCTAATGTAGCCGATGCAATAGAATCTAGTACCTCTATCAGCCCTCTAAAGCAGGAAGGTTATTAGAATGAGAAGAAGGAATTTGCTAGGTACAATTATTTCTAGATTTCTAAGCTAGTTTCATGGTCCTCCTCCATTGGTCCAAATAGGTAATACAACAACATGCCTTTCTTCTGCCTCTTGCCTCTGAGTTATCGATTCAGGTTCTACCAATCATATGACTGGAGTTTCAAGTATCTTTTCTAACTTTCACGAGGCTATGTCCAATATGATATTAGCTAGTGATTTATTATTCATAATAAATTGGATAGACACAATTCTCCTAACATCCTCCATATATTTATCTTTAGTCATGTATCTCCCAAATTTTCCATTTAATTTTATGTATGTCAATCATTCTACCAAAACATACAATTGTTCAGTAACTTTACATCTTGATTCCTGTGTTTTTCAGGACTTGAAGACGAGGAAGATGATTACTAAAGGACAGGGGGCTATACTTATTTGATGATAATACCGATGTTGCTTGTTTTGCGGCTTCCCCACATCAAATCCATTGTTGTTTGGTCCACCTCTCATTGGAAAGTTTAGAGAAGTTAGATCCTAGTTTCATTCTTTATCTAGTCTTGAGTGTGAATCATGTCGGTTTGGCAAATTGCATCTTATTAGTTATCGTCCAAGAGTCAATAAATAGACTTCCCAATCGTCTGTGTTAGTTCATTTTGACATATGGGGTTTGTGTTCTATGTTAACACCTAAATTTTTGCATAAATTACCCAAAAAGAGAAAAAGAAATAAGAAATAAAATAAAATTGCATAGCAAGGAATTTTAGGCGCATCTTATTCGATAAGGAATAAAGATTTGATATATTCAAATTATATACACCGAGGGGTATATTTCGCAGAAAATTAGAAGATTTTGATGGAATATTTTAGAGTAATACATATTTGGCGTTAATCTTCAGGTAATATGCATTTTTGACATAATAAAACAAATATCAAATCTTTCAATCATCGATGGGCGTGAACAAAGGAAAGAAAATGAAATAAAATATTCCACCGTGACCTCGTGAAATCTAATCAAAAAGAAAATTTTATTTCTTTCATACGTGGACTCAATTTCGTTGCATATAAAAAGGGGGCTTTTCTCAGTTTCTAGGTTAAAAAAATTCAATACGAAAAAGAGAATTTTTTCTTTCTTGAGGCTTTTCCTGAGAACTTTTCCTTCGGTTTCTCTTGAGTAGAAAAGTCAACAAAAGAGAAAAGTGAAAGAGGGCAGAGAGAAGTATTGGGTGATCCGGGACCGTCACGTCAGCGTGGTCCTGAATCACTCATATGGCGCCACATATGAGGGGAGGAGACAAAAGAGAGAACGTGGAGAGAGAGCGTCAGAGAAGTGGGCCCCAGTTTTCGTCCTTTGTCTGGCTTCCCCATACACGTGGCGCCATGTGAGTGGTCCGGACTACGCTGACGTGGCGGTCCCGGACCATCCAATATTTTTTCAGAGAGAAGAGACGTGAGCAGCAGAGAGACGTGACAAGCCAGCAGAAAAAAAGAAAAGGAAAAAAGAAGAAAAGCAGAGGACTGCTCGTCTTCTTCGCTGCCCTTCGCCTCGCCTCGCAACCCCACGCCGACCCCCTGCGCCGCCTCGCCTGCTGCGCCAACCACCGCCGCAACGACCTGCAGCAACCCGCGAAGCCACCGCCGTCCCGTCTGCTGCCGGATCCCTCCATCGCCCGCGAGCCCGCGTCGCTACTGCTGTCCAGAGGCCGCGACGCTGCTGCAGCCATCGTCTCCGCCCGCGCCTGCACCTCCGCCCCGGCGTCCCTTGCTGCCCGAGCTACCGGCCACCATCGTGCCAGCGCCTACTCCGCCTGCCTCCGCCTGCTGCGCCACCGCCGCTCGATCCTCCGCGACGCCACCGCTACCTCTGCAGCCGCGAGCACCCGCAGCAACCTTCGACTCCGCCCGACAACATGCTTCTCTGCCACAGCCCATCCTCGACGCCGTAGCAGCTCCCCTCATCTGCGAGCTCGTACCGCCCAGCAGCCAGCAGCCCGCGACCCCGCGCCCGACTCCGCTGCCAACACCAGCGTCCGAGCTCCGCCTGCGACCCAGCAGTCCGACGACCGTGCCTCAGACTACCCTGCGCTAGCCGCGCCTCACCCGCGCCTGCACCAGCTCCCGACGCCCTCTCCGCCTGCTGCCCAAGCGCCGCTCTTCTTTGGTCGTCAGCTGTCGACGCCTCCTTTGCCGTTCATCGCCGCTGGTCGCAGCGTGAGCGCCACCCAGCAGCCCGCGCCCGACTCCTCCGCCGCGCCACCGTCCCCGACCCAGGGAAGAATCGTCGGTTGCAAATCCCGCGCACCGGCCCCTTTTTTTTAAAAATAAAAATCAGTCAAAGGTAGTTTATTTTATTATTTTTTATCAGTTTAGTTGTTATTGCTCAAATTGAAACATTGGATGTGGATGTTCATCTTATAAATATTGTAGGCATTGTCCGTAGGGTTTTGCCTAAAATTATTGTAATTATTAATTTGGTCCGTAGGACATCGGAGCTTTTTTTTTTTTTTTTTTTTAATTATATTGATTTTGGGGCATTTTGATGGTATTTTAATTCCTAAAATTATAATTCAATCATTATAATTATTAATTTGATTTGTAAAATTTTGAATTAAAATTTTAATTATTTCAAATATTTTTAGGTGTTGTGATGTTTATGATTAAAATAATCGTTAATTTAATTTATAAGATAATGGATTATTTTTTCGATTATTTTAATCATTCATTTGATGAATATCTTGATTAATTTAGATATAATGTTTATCTAATAATTGCTTATCTTGAAAAACACTAAAAAAATTTTAAAAAAATCAAATCTTGCATCGGAATATGTTGGTCTCATAAATTAGGATTGCACATAGATTAAAGTTGGATTTAAATAACTTTTTTATAAATAGGTCTTAGATAATTTTTGTACATTTTAATAATCTCTTTTCTTAAAAAATAGTTTTTAAAGATAGGATAGGGTTTAAGTCAAATTAATCCCTAAACTAAATTAAATAACCATTTATTTTATATAGTTTAATTAGGATTTTTATTAATTCAGATTTTTAATAAAAAAATATATAAATATTATATGCATGTCAATTAGTTTGCATGTTAAGTTCATTTAATTAGAAATAACTTGTTAGTAAAATTAGGATGTAGTTAAATTGTATGTTTTATGGCAAAGTTCTAATTTCAAGATAAAAGAAAACCCAAAAAAATTGCTTACTTTGTGCGTTTAAATTTTTTCATGCAATTTATTTGATTTGTTGAGTGTTTAATAATGATTGAGTATCCGTGTGATTGTCCAATCGCATGATAGTAATTGAAGTTAAAATAAATCCAAACTGCTTGCAAAGAGCAAAGAAAAGTCTAGTGTAATCAAGTTATCGTATCCAAAGTCTTTGATTCATAGGAGTAAAATAATTCTCTCATTATTTTATTTAAGTGACTAATCGACCTACCATGAATTAGTGACGATTCCTAGTTAAAATTGATTTACATGATAAAAAATTTGAAGCTAAATCGCGAATTGGTATGGATTTAGGAAAGCTCGACCTCAGTCTAGGCTTAGCAATCCATTAGTTGAACGCCTAGGTGATCTAGCCCGCTTCGGGGAGGTCGCAACATTATACTTTTTCTAAGTTGGGTTTAAAGTGCTTTGTTACTTTTGTAGATGATTATTTAAGAGCCCCTTGGCATGTTAACGAAATACATACTCAATTTTCAATTCATGTTTGTAATCTTCGAAGTGATAATGCCAAATATATTTTTCTGATCTTTTTTTTTTTGGTATTTTATTCTTTTAAAAAAAATTCATGACCCAATGGGCATCCATCATGAATCCTCCTATTCGAAGTTAATCGATCATTGATGTTTGAAATGAAGGCAAACAAATCCTTTTAGGCTAACACTATAATGACTGCATGTTATCTTATCAACTACACAGTCTCTATTCTCAAGGCCACAACTCCACACTCTCTTCTTTTTCTTCTAAATCCTCTTTTCATCTACCACTTCGCATATTTGGTTATATATGCCATATTTGTGACAATTATCCAAGGCTTTCCAAACTAGGCCATCGGTCTCTTAAATGCATTTTTGTGGGATATTATCGTATGTAGAAGGGTTACCACTATTATTGTTCTTCTTTGCATAAGTAATTTACAATTGTAGATGTTTCCTTCTTAGAGTCTAATGTTTATTATGATGAATGAATGGAACCTTCTATAGTGGATAATGATTTCTTTATATATGTTATTGTGAAATCCACTTTGGATTCTCCACCAATTCATCTACTAGTCCAACATGTATATGTTATTTTACAATTGCAGATGTACCTTTGCCTATTTTGTCTCCTTCATCCTTTGAGCCTAAGATAAGTTTGCCACATACTAACCTTGATATCCCTAATGTGCATCGTAAAGGAGTTCGTAGTTGTACCCAGCACCCTATTACACAGTTTGTCTCCCGTTCTAGTCTGTTTACCTCTTTTCAAACTAGTCAAGTAGCCATTCATAATTCTATTCCTAAAACTATTGCTGAAGCACTATCTAGTCCAAGCTAGAGGACAGCTATGGAGGAGGAGCTATTGGTAGTAGACCAAAATCAAACTCGGGTTCTTATTCCTTTACTTACAAGGAAGACTGTTATTGGATATAAAAGGGTGTTTACTGTCAAGCTTAATATTTGTGGTTCCCTTGCTTGCCGTAAGGCTAGATTTCTAAAGGTTATGCACAAGTTTATGAGGTTAATTATGGTAATACTTTTCCTCCAATAGCTAAGATGACCTCTGTTTGCCTTTTGCTTTCTTTAGCTACTGTCGCGACCAATTTTTTGGGTTTGAACCACTTAGAGTTTTGGCTAATGGATTGTTAAGCCTAGACTTAACTCGGGCTCTCCCAAGCCCATACCAATTCGCGACTTAGGTTCAAGTTTTTTTACGTGCAAATGAATTTTATCTAGGAGTCGCCACTAATCTATTTTTGGTGGGTCGATTAGAAACCCAAGTAAAGTAACGGGAGTTTTACTTTACTCCTACGAACCGAGATTTATGAGTTCGGGACTTGATTATGCTAGATTTCGCTAACGCCCTTTCGGTACCTTTCTTTTTATTTTGAAAAATGTTTGGCAAACAGTTTGGATTGATTTTAAATTTATTTCTTTAACATGTGTGAGAATCATCTTGGTCGCAATCCATCAATTTAACACCCACTAAAGCAAATAGAAAATGCGGGACTTATCTCAGAAGAACGAAAGATCGGTATGTTAATTCAAAATCCACATCAACAACCTTGGATATGGTTTCTAATTAACACGCAAATTCTTTTTTTGTTTTCACTTATTTAATAAAAATCATGCAATATGCAATGCAATATTAACTAAATGGCCTAATTCTAATGACATGTAATTTCTAATTAAATGGGCTTAGCAAAAAATGCTAAATGACATGCATCTCAATGAATCTAACTCTAATGACGTACATATGGCATTTTTTTCTAAAAGAATGCAATTTATCCTAAATAAAACTAATTCAACCTATGGCATTTTTTTGTATTTTTCATGAAATTCGAAATTAGGTTAAATGTGAAAATTATCTAGCTAGATTAAGATCCTATTTAATTTATATTAGGAATTAGATTGAGCCAAATCCTAATTTAAACTAAAACATTATCTTAACCTAAATAATCCTAAAATGCAATATATCTAAAAATGCCTAAACTTATAATAAATTAAAAAAAATGATCTAAATTAAACTAAGTGCAATTTAACCCTAATATGCAATGACATGCAAAATATGCCATAATTCTACATGACAAGTGTATGATGATTTTTTTATTGTGTTTTTGTTTTCTTTCTTTTAAAAAAATTCGAAATTAATAATTGCCAAATGATTAAACATGCAACTCAATTTAAAATCTAGCAACCTAAATTGATTTTTTTGAATTTTTTTAATTTGAAATAAAATTCCTATTCTAAACATGTAAACCTAAAACATGCAATATTCTAATTCAAACATATCTCAAGATAAACAAAGAGATTAAGACAAGACAACTCATTCAACATCAAAATATCACACATTGTTCAGATCAAGAGATAATATTTCGATAGTAAAATCGATATATTGATCTTAAGTCTTAAAGATCAAAATATCAATTTTATTCCCACTGATTAATTATTTTATCTAAAGCGCTTTATAGATGAAATAAAAAATCACTACTTGATTCTTCAATTAGGTGACATATCGGGATTTCCAATTATGTATAGATAGGTATTTCAACCAAAGAGAACAACTTATAAAGAGATAATAATAATAAAAAAAATTAGAGAAAAACCTAAACTTGCCTAAAAAAAGTAAAGCAAAAATACCTAATAAAATTTTTTTCTTTTTTTTTTTAAGAAAAAGAAAAGGAGAAATCGTGGCTGCTGGTTTTGGGGGAAATCGCCGGCGGGGGCTCAGCAGGCACCGGTAGCGCGCGAGCGGTGAGCGCGTCGGCACGGGGCGGCGTCACGGGCTGAGGAGGGACGACGGAGCTGGGCGCGAGCGTCGCGGGCGGTGGACTCGGGCGGCTGAGGCGAATCGATGGCAGGGACAGGGCAGATCTGGGTCGTTGAAGCAGAGGACTCCGGGTGACGGCGTCGATCGATGGCGGAGGCGAGCAGCGGCGGTGCGGGCTGTGCAGCGGCGGCGAGATGCGGATGCGGCGGGAGCAGCCACGTGCAGAGGCGCTGCGACGGAGGCGACGGCGACTGGGACCAGCTTCTGTGACGTCGGGAACAGGTGTGGGTTTGCTGGCAAGGTGGGCGACACGGTGGCTGGCAGAGGCGCGGGCACGGTGGGCAGCAGCGGCAGCAGGGACCTCACGAAGAAGATAAACAGTGCTTCGTCTTTTTCCCTTTTCCCTTTTTTTTTTTTTTTTCTCTCCGCCTCACCTGTCCCACGTCTCCTCTCTTGTCTCTTTTATTTTTTCCCTCTGACCTGCTGACTTTTCCTTTCCCTCAGCAGCTTTTCTCGTGTTGCTCTCTCCAAGGAACGAAGGATAACACCCCGGAACCCTCAAACCGAAGAAGCTAATTTTCCTTTTGACCTCAATTTTTGACCTAGAGAATCGAGAGAAAATAAAAACCCTCAATGTGCCGTGTATTCAACAATGTGTGGCCTCCCCCTTTTTTGTGTACCCCATCACACCTTTTATAAGGTAAAAAATTAAATTTTTATTGCATATTTCGTTTCCAATTTTGCTTGTGCAATATTCTCTTTTGCTTTTTCCGCATATTCCATCCAAAAATAATTCCATTTTCAGGCAAAATACACCCCCTAGTGTATATTACTTGAATATGTGAAAAATTTGAACGGAATATGTGAAAAATCCTCATTTCACCGGCAACCTAAAATAAAATAAAATAAAAACAAAATGTTTCTAAACTATATGCCATGTGTGTGTGTTTTTTTTTCTTTTTTCTTTTTTTAGTAAAAATTAACCCTAAAAATTATGCAAAAATTTAGGTGTCAACAGCTAGTATTACTTTTTGACCTATTTTTTAGCTTGATGTTAAAAATGCCATTCTTCATGGTTATTTACACAAAAAGGTGTATATGGAGATGTCTACCATTTGAAGACATCTTTATATGGTTTCAAAGAATCTCTCATAGCTTGGTTTGGAAGGTTTACTGAGGTGGTGCTCCTGTTTAAATTTAGTGGAGATCTTTTTATGTTTTATAGTTTTTTCTGGAGTTAGTTGGATATTACTTGTAGTTTTTGTAGGTGATATTATCACAAGTGGAGATGATTTTACAAAGATTGTTAAGCTGAAATTGTATTTGCAACAATTGTTTCAGACAAAGAATTTGGGACAACATAGATATTTTTTGGGTATCGAAGAGACACAAACAAAGAAAAGTATTCACATCTCATATCACAAATATGTTTTACATTTGCTTAAAAAGATAACAATGTTAGGACTTAAACCACTAGATACACCAATTATGAGATTGGTAGAGGACAACAAGTTTTAGATGATCCTGAAAGGTATCAAAGACTTGTTGGAAAATTAAATTATGAGATTGCACTCAACCTAATATTTTCTTTCATATGAGTGTTTGAAGTCTAGTTTGTGTTTCCCCCCATATCTCTCGTTGAGATGCTATAGTCAAAATTTTAAAATACTTGAAGAAAGCTCCAAGTCGTGGTATTTTCTATAGTGATCATAGTCACAAAAGGGTAAGCATCTTTGGATGTTGATTGCGGCCGAGTCTCCTACAAATAGGAGGTCTACATCAAATTATTGCACCTTTGTAGGAGAAAACCTAGTGTCTTAGAAGAGTACAAAGCCTAAGTTACTTGTGAGTCCACATGCGTCAATTATTAGTTGAACTTGAATTTAAAGATTCTATGCTAATGGAATTGTGGTGTGATTATCAGGCAATTATCCATATATTGCTTCAAATTCTATATTCCATGAGTGTACTAAGCATATTGGAATTGATTGTCACTTTGTCCACGAGAAGCTTTAAGCTAGAGTTATTTCTACTATTCATGTTAGAACTAATGAACAAATAGTTGATATTTTCACTAAGTCTTTAGGCATGACATTTTCACTAAGTATATTTGTAACAAGCTAGGCATGCTTAATATTTCTACTCCAGCCTAAAGAAAGTGTTAAAGTATAAGAGGATTATTATAGTTATTAACACTAAGAAGATTATTATAATCATCTAGGATACACATGATAACTATTTTGTTTCTTTGTTTTTCTATCTTTCTATTTTCGGAAACAAGTTGGAATAAAAATTGTGTTTATCCATTTGATAATGTAATTTCATTTTTCTATTTCTAAAATAAATTTTTACTCCATAAATAGGTTGGAAAAAAATAAAAAGTGAAAACTTTATATATATATTTTTATTTTTAAAACAAAATTGAGAAATAAAAACTCTTCTCGATTGTCGTCAATTGTCTCGCCAATTGCCTGCCACCACCCCACTCATCATTGGTCGCTTGCCTCCGGTCGTCATTGCTCGCCTGCCTCTCATCACCACTCAAGAAGAAGAAATTTTGCATTATTATTAAACAAATTTCTATTCTAAGAATATAAATTTTATGGTTGTAAAATACATACTTTTGCTAAAAAATAAAAGGCAAAATTTGGTAACATTTTTATTCCTTTATTTTTATATTCTTTTGTTCCCCAAACAAAGTTCACTTCAAGCTCTTATTTGAAAAAATTAATGGCATTTCAGATCCTTATTTAAAGCAATGTCCATTTTAAGCCCTTAGTTAAGAAAATGATGACACTTGGAACCCTTATCAAAAAAACTATGTCTAAATAGAAATTGTTCCCGTTAACATAAATGTTATCAAATATATGTTATCAAATACCACCGAAATAAAGAAACAGAATGTTTATCATTCGACCCTAAGTCTTATTAAACTAATAATAAAAGTGCGAGTGGCAAACATTAATCAGTTTGTATGCTCTCCTCTTTTGTCCTCTATCAATTTCTACACTAAGAAAGAAGAAAAACTTTAATATAGTAGATGACAACTACTAATAACAGCAGCACCCAAGCTGCATTCCGGAGTTGGATGTAGGAACGCCTTTGATGAGTCTGCAGTTGCGAAGGAAGCTGCTGCTTAACCTGCTGTAGCTGCTGCTGCAGAAGCTGTTGTTTGAGTTGCTGCTGCATTTGAGGTTGCTGATATTGTTGCTTAAGCTGCTGTGTCTGTAGCATCTGTACTCACAATAAATATCTAAATAAAGCTCGACTCTTATATCCAACTAGACCGCATCAGTGTCATTTATGCATAAGCCAAGTATGGAGAATAATAAAGATTAGCAACTTGCACAAAGCTACTGTTTCATCAGAATGCCAACCACCACCTGGATAACATTAAGAAAAGCAAGTAAAGCAGGAAAAGGAGATTGACCGACACGGACAAAATGATGGCAATTTCTTTTCTACATTAAGACATCAATGGCTTTATCTTTTATTACTCCTTAATAAAGGAAAAACAGCAATCTTAACACAACACAGAAACATTCTTAAGTAAACACGATTCAGTAGTTAAATGACTTCTCTTTCCATTTCATAAAACTACTCTTTTTCCCTCTTCATAATGTTGTGAGAAAAAGGGGAATGCCGATCAGAAAGCACTCTGTGGCAACTTCTCATGCTTAACTTACAGATTAATAGCAGCATTATCGATACCTGATCCTCACAACATATAAGCTTGGCTAGACATTGCAGTTTTTAATAACAAGAATTTTTAGATAAATGTTAATGCGACTGGCCTGGAGTCACTACATAATTAGAAATTCACCTTTGGTGGAGGGATTCCTAGGTTTACAAGCCATAAGCACCTGTCCATACTACACTATGTAAAGAATTGGCTAACGAAATTCCACTCAAGGGTTTTCAAATTTCTCTGATTTAAATTCCTGTCACCAAAATGTATGATGCTATACAAATTCTAGCAAGGGAATTGGCTCCTGTTCAGCAGTTATTATTCTCATACTATTTAGTGCACGAGGCCACATTACTATCCCCAAATTATAGTTCATTATGCAACTTCCCCACATTCTAATACTTTGGACAAAAGATTATGCTGTCGACATTCTGTTGCCAAATACCCATTTCTGTCTCACAGCTATATTTGCCATCGAGTCAATATCCAAACCCGTATCTCATGTGAATGAATTCCTTTCCCAGGCTAGACCTCATAAAACTACTAATACTCTTATCTGTGCCTTTGTACATTTGTATCCTACTAAACCATATATGTAAAGTCTAGCAAGAAAGGTCAGTCATCAACAAACTATTAAAACCTGTAGAAAAATATGAGAAGTATCACACATAATACATGCATTCCATAAAATTTAATGAATAAAACAAAACAGTGGTACAAAACCTTTTGGTAAGCCTCCTCTTGCCAGTCACCCCCGGCCGAATGCCCCATTTGGGCAGAGCTATCAGTAGACACTACAAAAGTAGAAGAATAACTCTTCATGGACTGTGTTGATTGTGGAACTGAAGACTGTTGATTTTGTTGGAGACCAGCTAGAGGAGCTGGTTGCATTGATGGCGGCTGCATGACAGAAGATGTTTGGAGGACAGACTGCTGAGAAGCCTGCAGCTGAGTCGGCTGTAGCATATTCTGTTGCTGCTGTTGCTGCTGCTGTTGTTGGAATTGAGATGACATGAGCGAATGTGGGACTGGCTGAACCTTCTGCTTCAAAAGCTGCTGTTGGTATTGCTGCTGCTGGTAAATATACTGCTGTGAATTCTGAGAGTGTTCTTGTTGCTGTAGGGAAACCATCTGTTGCCTAGCTTGAAGTTGCTGAGAATTTACGAACATGTTGCTATTGACACCTTGGCCCATTGAGTTCCCCAGTGAGTTCTGAGAAACACTAGGCATATTTTGCATGTTGTTGTTTTGTCCAATAGTATTCGGGATGGATGATTGGTTCAAGCCAGAGACAGATGGCAATGTAGACGATGGACTGGCTGAAGCCTGAACTCCAGATGGAACATTATTCTGAATATTCTGAACCAATAACTGTTGACGTGCTTGAGGCTGATTCACAGCTAAGGAATTAGGAATTGATTGGCTTTGATTTTGAATTTGTGACTGCATAACTTGAGATGACATACAATATATACAAGTCATGTTAGTCAATCAAGAAACCAAACAATTCAGTACAGGGGCATTAACTACAAATAGCACGAAGAGACAATGAATGAGAGATAAATGCACCACAAGTACGACCTTAGACCATTATGTATTCCAACTTGAAATTTTCTGAGCAAGTGATACTGGATGGATAATGGACATGCAAACACAGACAAACAATGACCACTCATTTTCTTTTCAACAAATACTAAATAATTGTGAAATTTATGTACTTGAATTGATCTTGAAATTTACAAAAATAAATAAATAGAGGACAAAGGTAATCATCTTTTCAAGCACACATCTTCTGATGCCATAGGAGACTCACTTTAACAAAGAAGAAAGATAAAATTTGAGGCCAAAAAAGTGGGAGGAAGTTACAAAAGATGCAAGCAGTTGTCCCTTTCTAGTAAAACTTAAGTCTTGCTGCCACTCTTTGAAAAACTTGCTCTTCACAAATGCAAATCTAATTCTACTGACAAAACAAACTGATTTTTAGTTCTTTAATCAATATATTACAAATTTAAAAGGGATATTCAAATGTGCCACTGCCCATGGTATAAATGTGCATTTGAGGTTACAAATGAGCAAGATTGGAAAAAATTTATTAAATTCAGGTTACTACAATGAAAATCCACAAGCAGCATGGCTTGTAGTGAGTATACATGTGTACTGTGTAAAGCCCAGTAAAAGCAACAACAGGGCAAGTCCTAAAATGTGTTATGCTAATGCACTTAAGTCCTAAATTTTCATTTTGTGCATTTAAGCATAAAACTTGTAAATGTCGATGCCCTTTAGTCATTCCATTAACTCCGTCAATTTTAAATCGGATGGAAGATTTCACATGGCTTTCTTTTACGGTTTTCTTAAGCCAAAGTGGCTGTTGATATTATAAAAAAAAAAAGGCCACCTAGATTTTCTGCCCACTAAAACCTAGTGGAGCCAACAGATCTAACAGAAGACCTAAAGTAAATGACTATCACAAGTCTTAGGACTTAAGTGCACAAAATAAAAGTTTTAGGACTCAAATGCCTCTATCATAACAAGTTTCAAGACTCCTGTTGTAATGTCCCCAAAAAACTATGTATATGAAAAAATAGTACAATTACATAAATGAATAAACACTATAGCTTTCTGGTTTCTAGTCAATATATTTCTTACCTTTACCAAAAAAATAAAAAAATAAACACTATATGGGGGGATAACAAAACGAAAATTCTAATTCCTGCATTAATGATACCAAATAACAGGAACTTAAGTCGTACCCGGGTCATTACTGCCATTCCCAGCAGGGTTAGATGGCAAAGCATTAGGTATGGTATTCTGAGACTTTGTCTCCATTGTCAGCATCTTCAAAGATATCTTCCTTAAATAATCGGACTAAAAGGGAAAGGAAGCAGAAATCACTTCATCACTTAATCAAATTGGAAAGAAAATGAAGCATATATAAAACCTTAGCACAATATTACAGCAATGAGTAAACCTAATTTCCCTGGGGCAAAGCTAAATGTAAATATTTAACAGTTCCAGTTACTATATGGATGCATGCATGAATGATAAAAATTCTCAACAAATTATGCAAATAAAAGAACGCTTCTCTTAATTTTAAGCACAAGCCTATCCAGTTTGTTTATGCATCCTCTATCCACATAGAAACTTCGTACCAATTAATCACAAAAGGCATGGACATCATATAATACCTGGCTTATTGCAGCAGTGTAAATTTTTTCCTCAAATCGCACGGCAATTTTCTTTAGTTCTTGCAAACCCTCTGGACCAGAAACAGGAAGGTGTCTCTTCAAGGTCTCCATTCTGCATATCAAAAGAGATTTGCACTTGAGACGAAATTCTTCTTACCAATAATTTTTTCTTTCCTCAACGATAAATAAGATTTCACTAAGAAGGTACCAAAGGGGTGGCGCCCCTAACAGAATGGCTTTAGGTAGAAGCCACCCATAAACAAATTCATGGACAAAAGACTTTTTCTAACATTTCCAACAAACTAGACATATGAAACCGGACTTTCCTGCTACCAAAAGTGAGGAGTGTACAACCAATTATCCCTAAAAAGAATCCCACAAGTATTCAATTCCTTGAAATGCCCTTTTGTTCCTCTCTCTCTCTCCAAATGAGCCTAAAAAAAAGGAGAAATGGTAATCACTCTCTTTCCGAGCCACAAACTGAAAGCCCCTCTCCAAGCCCAAATTTCATGTCGCGATGTTCACTCCCAATATTGCAAAAACTGCAGCCCAGAATCTTTCTGGTGCAGGTACAATGTCAAATTGAGTGATTCATGCTCTCTTCTTCAGTCTTTGCACAAAAAACACCCATTAGCCTGTACTTTCCCCTCCCCTGAGCATTATTTAAAGTAAGAATACATTCCCAAGCATCTCAAGCAAAAAACGAAGCATTCAATGGGACCTTGACTTTCCAAATAGATGTACATGGGAAAAGTGTACTCTGTCGTAATAGCATCTGAGTAGAAGGAGATCAGAACAATAGCATTTGACAGAAAAAGTTCCAGAGTCACAGCAATTCCACGTAGCCCATCGTCCTCAAATCTAACCTCGCTTGATAAGACAACCCAAAAAAATTCAAGAAGCTTCATGCTTCTAATCTAGAGCACTGCGCAAGATATTAATCTCCCACGTCGTTTCTCCCAACAATCATCCACCCTAGCTCTCTTGTTTCTTTCTAGTGCATACCCATCCAGGAATAACTGTTTGAACGCAGTGCCTCCACAGGATATGTCATCCCATGACATAGTACTCCTACTATTCCCCAACTCTAATAGAAAGTCTGCTTTTGAAAGCATCCCATCCTTGCTCAATGTCGAATCCATGTGCTCCTCAACTAGATTTAGTCATCTACTCTGTATCTTCAAAACCAAGTACACTCCTCCAGTTCTAGTTTTCTCCCCATTAAATCAACACAACCATTTCCCAAGCAAAGCTTCATATACAAGAACCGACGACTTTACCCCAACCCCTCATTAACACCTCATTGCCCACATACCTCTTCCAGTAACAGCTTATACAGACCAATAAATCTGAGATTAATACAAGATAATACAACCTACAAGCAATGAGACGCTTAAAATTCCTCAGGTTCCGGATACATGAATTTTTGTTACCAGCATAACAGGAAATCATCCTGCAACTGATTTCCTCCCAAACCTTACCTCTACACTTAAGAAAGAATTACATCCAAAATACAATAACAAGAGTGGCCCCCCTGCATACCTGCTAAATCCCACATCGCGGCATACTAAACCTAACCCAAACTATCTAACCAAATAGAATTTACAGCGAAAGATTCCTCAGAATTCACGTTGGGCCTCGACCAATTAACAGGACCATATTGCAAAACCATTACTTCATTGTTGTCATAAGCCAATATCAAACAATTATCAAAAATCAATTATGGCAGAAAAAAAAAAACAATAATTGTTCCACTTTTCACTTATGGCCCAATTCACTTTACTCTTAAAAAGTCTCATCACAATGAATAACCATAACAATTGATTGAATATAGGACATGTTTTTTCTGACTTTACAAGAATATCCTTTTCTTATAGCCTTCCGTTCTAAATTTCAAAATAAAAAAAGAAAAGAATCTCTATAATGACCATAAAAGTAACACATTCATATAGTTGGAAATGAAAGTCAAATATAAAACACTACAAAAGTAAAAGAAGAACAGGAAGAAGCCAATTTCTAATCACCTATTTATTGAATAAACATTGAACCTGCCTAACTTTCAAAACATAAACAATAATATTGTTATAGAGGCGAAAAATTCAAAAGGACTCCTTGGCTGATTTAAAAGCATCCTCGATACTTCTTCCCCTTAGAGAAAGGCAAATAAGAAAAGAGAGAGAAGAAGAATCCTGAGTGCTGGTATAACAAGATCTAAAACTGAAAGATAACAATTCTGATACTACCCACTGAATCTGTCTTTTAATCTCGTTGGACTTTCAAGCTTCGAGTCCTGCATGGATCTGTCCTTGCACTTGGAATGCATTTGCTGGGGACACCCTGCACGAACCGAAAGAGCTGCGAAACCTCAACACTCAACCAGATTTACCAAGCACCCGATTAACATTGGAAATAACAAAGCAGGTGCAATTGGAATTTGAGACCTCAAATTATATCGTCAAAACAACCATCCTCCATCAAAAATGAGTTCACGAGACATGCCAAAGTTGCAGCTCAAGTTACCGGCTCTAAACCAGCCTCGAGATCTCTCACAACATCCGCAACATAACAACATTCAATACTCCTATGCCAGTCCTCAGGCTTCGCCAGCCCCTTCTTTTCGAATCAAGTAACAAAATCTATGGTGATAAAGTCATTACTAATATCTCGAAAACTTTCTTAGAATCTTGCACCGCTGCACTTGTTGACGAAAAGCAAACATGAATGCTACGATTAGGGTCTTCCGGTACTCACAGAAAATCAGGTGTCTTGCGCAACTCTCTCTTGTTTATTTTGTTATTCTTTTTTTTTCGAACTTTTACTTTATACGTGATTTATTAAATTTAAATTTATGGAGTTTACATAAAAATATACGCTCTTATCCATTTCATAATCCATTTATTCCTTAATTTTGTCATATAATAAATTATATTATTATACCTAAAATATGTAATAATCTAGATACTACATATACAAACTAAATATTATAGATAGAAAGAAATTCAAATATATAATAAAAATATAAAAATATCAATAAATAAAAACGAAATTTTTTTGTCATTTTGAATTTTTTAATTATAGAATTCACATATTAATTATATTTAAATATTATTTTAGTTTAATTATTTAAAAATTTGTTATTCTAGAAAAATAATTTTTATACCATGAAAATAATAAATTCTATCCATTTTTATTACACATGATAATCATCCCTAGGATAATTTTATTTGGCGTATATCCTCTTATATTCATTTATGTCATATCTTGAGCAAGAACCAAACTCGAGATAAAATTATTTTTTCGCGACTACCAAATGCAGCCTAAAGAGATCTTCCTGCACAACCTGAAAACAAGAATTAAGTTCTTTTAGTTCTAGCTACCTCTCTATATTATTCATTTCTCTTTCTTAGACTTTTGTCATCTTAACACGGTGGGCACAGGCAATTAGGTTTAGAAAGAAGCTACGGACAAACCAGCACTCAGCAGTCATGATTAGTTATCTACTTAAGTTCTCTTAAAGCCTCTCAACTGCAGCACCGACACCACCCCTTATAGCTAAAACTCCATTTACTTTCTCCGTTAGCTTCAAATGGAGCTAGTCTTGCATACAATGACACCGTACCCCAATTAGGATGTTGTGCCACGAAAAAAGAAAAAAGAATCTGGTCTTATATCATATTTTGATGTCAAGTTTTAGTTTGAGCCTTGCGAAAAGCAGTGTTGTAAGACTTACAAGCGATCATCAAAGCAGAAAAACTCTGAACATTCTGAGATCATTTTGCTCCAATATTCTATAATGCAATTGCTTCTTGACTGACCAATTTGAATCTCGATCATGACTTCATGTTGACCATAAAGAAACTCAGAATACGATCAAGCTTTTGTTGAAGTCTTTTTGACTCAAAGTCAATCTTACGGTTCCCAAGAGGAAAGCAAACTGCAGCTTTAAGAGCTACACCGAGAGCACATTCCTCGGATGCCACTTTAGTGATCTCAGTACTACCACCAACTGAATAAAGAAACTCCCTTTTTCCATTTAGCATCGGTCCAATTTTGTGAAAATTGATTTAGTAGGCCAATGCATAACAGTTAATAGACAATACTTAAGCCTGGGGGAAGTGATGCCTTATAGATCAAATCAAAAATTGCAGCGGTGGCCAAACCAACTCCAGCTAGGTTAAAAACATTACATCCTCCTTCTTAAAAATATGTCTCAAGTTTGAAATCATACAAAAAGACCAATCCAAGTGGATTTTCTAATTGAAGTTGGATTCCTAGTTTAAGCAAGATAGGCTGTGACAATCAATTATGTGATGTGCCCATAAATTATATTTCAAGTGTTTGAAGCCGTGAAAACCTCAAAGACCTCGCATTTATAGAGCATTAACCCGCATTAGATGTGATTGATTCTGAGATGAATATGTTTCGAATAAGAGCCCAAAATCTATCTCAAAGTTAGCTTCTAACTTTTGAAATCAAGGATCAAGTTGACTTTGTATTCGATTTGGGAAGTAGGCTTACATTTGAATCCAAACCAACTTCTAAGTAGCATAACATTTGCTCTAGAAAAACAGGGCGAATAACTCATGTCATGGTGGTCAAATCCTCAATAAATTTTCCAAGTTTTTTATGATCAAAACCCATCATTGGTATGAAATCGAGAACCACCTTTTCCCCAACTTCGATTTTACACCAAATATAGCCGGTTCGGTTCTCGAGTCGAATCGGCTCCACTCCCCTTCCACACAATTGTCCAAAAAGTAGGAAAGAATATTTTTTTTTTTTTGAGAGAGAGATAAAGAAGAATCTACACTGGATTCTTTCCCCCAAGGAACCCTATGACATTTGCACATACTAGAGTTCCATTTCCTTGCCATAGTTGCACGTTGCCACGGTCTAGAAACTGAACGTTAAAAAAAAGACCACCCCGCCGACCCGTTCCCCAAAGCACTCCCCATCCTTTCCGTGGCGTCGCATTGGTGATCGGAACCGGCGACGAAGCCGAAAGATCTCCTCAGCTTCGCCGATCTTCCCGGCCCCCGATCGACGCGACCGACCGCCGCCGACGACCGGGGCGGCGGAAGCGATTCTGGCGCGGCAGTAGTAAAGGCCGTGCCATGGACGAGAGACGCGCGGAGGCCGCGGCGGCGGCGGCGGCCGCCGCCGCCATGGGCCGCCACGACGACCACCCGAGGCCCGCCTCCATCCCCTCCGGCGACGGCTCCGTCTGGGCCGACGTGTCGCCCCTCCTCGAAGCCGCCTGCGCAGGTTAGTCGTCGTTGTCGCGTTTTTATCCCCCCTTTGCCCTAATACCCTGCTTGCGATGCTCGCGGAAACAATGCCATCTGGGAAGTGGGGATGATGTGGAAAGGTGGCTTTTTGGGATGTTGGGTCTAGTTATTAGTGACGTTGGTGCCGTTTGGTGAGTTTGGAGTTGGAAGGAAGAGGGTCAATTTGAGTCAACTCCAGAGTGTTATCTCTCGGTGCACGCTTTGTGATTCAATCTTGTGCAACTGGGGACGTCGGTGCTTGATGCTTTGCTGACATGGTTATCGGATAGCAGGTTGTAGGGGAAAAAGGGTTTATCGTTTCATTTTTCGGTCGTAGATTGAGTTACTGTGGTGCAGGCATCGTCGAAGTATTGGTCATCAATATTTGAGTTTGCAGAGTTAGTTCGGTTGGTCTGTTGAGTAAGCATCAATGGAAAGTTGCACTCTGGAATATGGAGTTTTGGTTTGGTTGACTTGGTGGGGGAAGAGAAGATCAAGAAGTTGTTGACGTATGCTTGCTTTCCATTGTTAAGAGACTGTGGGGTCAAGCTTTTAGCTGAATTGTGCTTCTCTGCAGTGAATGGAGAATGGATTCTTTACTCTATGATATGTTTGATGAGGGTGACTATTGAATTTTTCTGTGGCCTTTTACTGAGTGTTGTTTGTAGTTGCATGAGAACTAATTCAGTGGGGGTCTTAAGTTGAATGGGAGGGAATCTCTTATCTTCCTCCACCAGAGAAGAGATTTTAGTTGAAGGCATGCATTTTGATATTTTTTCTTATGATTTTTCAGTTAGTGTGGAAGGAAAGGAGTGTGTAGGTGTCTCTTTTGTAAACAGTAGATGGCTACAAGTTCATTTCACTTGGATAACCGGCTGCATTTTAAGGATGCATGCTTTGCATATTAGAATATCTTCAAATAATCTGTGAGGGGGTGGCTTGGCAGCCACTTGGTGCCTTATGGTATAATTCTTTAATTTTTTTTTTTTACAAAAGGCAAACAACTTGCTTAGTCTTCACAAAGGCAGATAAACATACTTGTTAGAACAAGAAGTGGGCTGGTGGATAAGACAGCTTTAATGCTGGGAAAATTTACATTTTAAACAGGATAGCATAGGCAGGTTTTGCTTCCATTGCTTTTGGCAGAGAATATTAAACTGAGAAAGAATTTCTACTGTTTTCTTTGGTTGGTGTCTTTTTCATTTCCTTTGTTGCGGAATTGAGACTCTGTGATACTATATTTATGAAGCAACTGATTATGGTTGAATACTAACCCGTTCTGTGTTGAATTTAGAAAATGGAATCTAGATTTCATTCATGTCTGTCATCAGTTTTTTTTTTTTTTTACTTTTCTAAATCTATTTGAATGGGCTGCAGATCTTCAAGAGGGGGAACTCATTCATGGTGATAACTTTAATCTTTTTGCAGCTATGTCAGCATTGGAGGTATTAATTACTTTTTATTATGTGGTCATTGAATTTGATTGTTCGAATGAGTTCACTTGGAATGGATCTTCATTTTGGCACCGTCGGGGTTTGTTTCATTATAATGCTAGCATATTAATTAATTTTGTTATGTAAGCAGATAATGGACCCAAAAATGGATTCAGGTATGGTGTGCAGATACTACTCAGTTGATGAAGCCATAGAAAATGGTGCCGCTCCTGTCCCTATCAGCTTTGATAAAACTGTGGATGTCCAGTGCACAATCGATATCATGGATCATCTTTTAGCATGCGAGGTGATTGCAGAATAACCTGCCAAAACAGTCTTCTTTAGTTGCATTATGGTTGAAGCTTTAAACATTTTATTAACCTTACTAACATGTTCCCACACCATTGAAAAAAACAAAAAAAAAAATTGACTTGAGGTCTCATGACAAAATTACATGTTCTCCTGCATAGCGATTTTTTATTTTCTTGAGTCTTCTCTTCATCGGAGTACTGTTCAACATCAATTTTTTGGCTCATAGAGAGAGAGAGAGAGAGAGAGAGAGAGAGAGGAACACAGGGGCATTTCAAGGAGTTGAATCTTCTTGGGATTCATTTGGGGATAATTAATTGTGTACTCCTCAATGTTGGTATAGCAGAAAACTTCCATTTCATACATCTACTTTGTCAGAAATGTTAGAAACAGTCTGTCGTGCATACTTTTGTATATGGGTGGCTTCTACCAGAAGCAGTCTTGTAGAGGGGTGGTACCCCCTTGGTCCCTGCTTAATGAAGTCTTAATTATCTTTGAAAAAGAAAATTTGTACAAGCTAATGTTGCTCTCTTATAGAAAAGGTCATGAGATCATCTTGTGCTCGTAGTGCCATAACATTGTGGTTTTCAGCTCTGTGTCGTCTCTAGGACACTATTGTCTCTTTCTATTCTTCTTTCATGGCTTTCTATATTCTGAGCATAGGTGCTTGTTTTCCTCAATTTGGACTAAATATCTTGATCTAAGGAACAATTGCCTAACATCATAAGATACCTTGATATAGATGATCTTTGCATTTGCTTGATAATCTCTCTCCAATCTCCAAGGTATTCAAAGATGGACCAGCATCTGCTGTTAATATAATTGCATGTTAACTCTTAAGTCACGCTGAATTTTCCCGTATTCAGATTTTTTTTTTTTTGGAGCACATTTGTGGTTTTTCAGGGACCTGTATGATGATGTTGCACTTCCTGTTCCTCTGCCATCATGTTTGATGTTTATATTTGTGCATTAAAAAGGTGTTGTGCATGGTACAATATTTCTTATGGTCTTACACTGTTATCTTCTATGGCAGGGCACATGGCATAAGGGACATTCACTAGCACAAACAGTCTTCTCTTGCATCTATCTTCTGAGGCCTGAAAGGACATCATCGCATGCATTATTGCATTCTTACTGTAGAATTATACGTGCAACATGCAAGGCCGTTGTATCGGTTGTCTCAGATGCACGAACACATGAAGTAAAGTATTTAAGCAGCTCCTTGTCCCTCTGTTTACCTAAAAATAAGTATTGCTCGACTGTATCTCTTTTCTTATACTTGTAGATCTAGTTTTAGAGAGTGAGCCTGGTGGAATTGTTATGACTGGTGGTTAACATGCAAGTCACTTGAAAAGCCTCTCTGAAATGCAGGGAGGCCTACCTACTTTTGTCCCACCCTTATATACCTACCTTTGACCACCCTTCTTCTGCACCTGAACAACAGTTTGTTACCTTCATTGAACTTTTCTCCCCGTGAACTGATTCATATTTGTTCTAGGGTGAAACCTCAAGGCGTCCTTTCCAAACTAGAAGTTTTTGCTTAGCATAGTTTTGCATGGGTATGGCCATCATACTTGTCTTTGCACAACATATTGAATTCCTTGTTTGCAGAAGTTACTTTTTCTTTATTATATCTAATCTAATATACAAGTAAAATGGGTAAAATTGAACTTTCTGTTCCTGATGTTTTTTACATTGAGTAGACAAACAAATCCGAAGTTAAGGCTTATTTCTGCACAAACAGTAACACTCATGTACTGATCCATTGATACATGTGGTAATTACTCAAGACGCACTTCGATTTATAATAGTTAATAAAAATAAACTGGCATTGAGAATATACTTAATTCTTTATCTCATAACCTTATTGAAAAATATACATTTGTCTTAATGAAAATCGTACAAATGCAGTGTTAGTTTATTGTTGTCAGTTTTACAATTTATATGTATTAGCCAAAAGAAATATGTAACATTTTTAAAATTGAGCATCTCCCGGAACATCCACTCATGTCAAATTATACCTTGGTGCTTGATATTACATTTCATTTATCATTGAAAATTTGATATTATGCTTTCGTGGCTAGTCAAAATTTGGTTCCAACCTAAGTATTTTGTTTTCTTGTGGTAGGAAGAGGACCTTTTCACTATGTCATATGGCTTACCTCTGATTGGTGAAGACGAAAAGTGCTTATCTATGTTAAATGCTGTTGAAGAAACAATAGCTCGCCAATTGCGTGCTTGTAAAGCTCCATCATCGGGAAGGAAAGTGATTGAAGGTCAGTAAGTAGGATGCTCTTACTTCCTGATACTTATCTATACACATGCTAAATTTTCATATTTGCAAACTTCAAAGTAGCCACTTTAGTTGTAAAGTCAGTAGCTTGTGGTGTTAGTGGACATTTATAGAGACTCTGCAGATAAGCCTGAAGTCAACAATCGTACCACCAATTCAGTATAACTTCAATGTAATCTAATAGGTGTTAGTTGAAGGTATGAAGCTTATCTTATAATTGAATCAAGGGGAAAGCAGCTTTTTACTTGGCTATATTCCTTGGGTCTTATGCAGATCTGGAGCCATTACAAAATAATCCTGCACTGGAAGAAGGCTATTGCAAAGCCATACTCTGCCGCTTGCGCTTTCGTAAGGTCTTGCCCTGTGTTTTTCAGACTAATGCTATGGCCATTTGGGGTTATTTGAGCATACAGATTTATCACTCTCAGATTCCTTACTATGATGAGTGATCTGTATAATTGTTTAGTGTCTATAGTTTTCCATATGTTCTTTTCATTTCTGCAAAATTATCATAGCATCACCCTCTTATTATGACAATTCAGAGGCTTATAAGTGCTAATCACGGATAAGATGCATGTCTGTACCTCTGATTTTTCATATGGAGATGATCCACCAATTTTTCTCATTTGTTTTGAAATTATTTGTTTAGTTAAACTATTACTACTCAAATTCTCACATTTTTCTGCTTCACAGCACTTCTACCATGTCCTTATGTGTCTAAAGCGACCTCAAGGAAGGGGTCTGCAGTTGGCACGAAAACATATTAGCTCTTGCTTATCAGAACTAGAAATCATCCGGAAGTCTACAGGAGTTCTGCAGTCCAACGATTGTGGAACTCATAATAGTGGGGAAGATAAAACAACGGCTTCAGGTCGTCAGCCGGTGGGATTCGATGCTAGTATAAATACTCGGTTATCTGCCCCTGCTCTCGGTTATCAACCCCCACTCCACCACGTTCTATTAAAATTCTGAGCTGGAGTGAGGTGAGGAGTCGAAGGATTTTAGATTAACACATCAAGAAATTATTATATTAACAATTTTCTTTCTGTTGTTGCTAGGCTGTTGACTATTTTGTCAAACTTCTTCATGATCTAGACATTATATGCTCCTTCTCATTGGATGCTTCCCTGGAAGGTATCCTGCAGTTCATGGTTCAGTTTCAAAAGTCTCATCCTGACTTGGTTTCAAGAGCACATCTCCAGGTTGACCTTTCTTTTTTTATTTAAATCTCTCTCTCTCTCTCTCTCTCTCTCTCTCTCTCTCTCTCTCTCTGTGGAGCACACACGTGCATGTCGATAAAAGAAAAGACATTCATTTTGTCTGCACAGGCAATTAGGCTCTTTCTATCATATTCACTCCTTATAATTGTTTTATCCAAGGTATAATTTGAGAGGAATCTGGACTAATAGATTGGTTGTGATGTTAAATGCCTTTGAAGTGTTTCTGCTTATGATTCCTTTTTGCTTCACAACTCCTTTTCCATAATGAAGATTTCTTTGGGAGAAAGAAAGCTGTTGCTATGACTAGGTAAATGCCTGCATGACTTAGTTGGCTGGTAGGAATGAGACCTATATAGGAAGATGCAGCGTTATCTATAGCTTTAAGGGTAAAAGATGGAGAAGGGCCATTAGAGGTTGAGCTATGCATGTCATTTCTTTAGTGTGGTGTAGTTATGCAGAGTAAACTTATCTTCAAACTATGTTAAGGCTTTGTTTCTTTTCATGGGAAAAGTTTATATTGGTAAAACATTTCTTGGCAGAACATTAACCACTATAAAATGTTTTATAGATTTTACCTGATGCATGGTAGCTTTCTTGCTAACAAAAAGCCAAGAAGAGTCCTTACTTTTCATACTTCAAAAATAAAAAGATATTTATTATGTAGTGAGATGTCATTTTTGATGATTTCTCATGCTAATTTCCGGTTGAATGAATAATTTTAGGAATCTGAAGTGGGAGAAAGATTTAAAAATTTATCAGGTGACGTGATAAAAGGATCTAGTGTTATTAGATATACAACTGATTTTTTATGAGGCATGTCTCCTTAGCATCTTAGTTCAGAGTGAAATACATAGTTCCGAGTGGCAACCATGAATGGATCTCTATATTTTGAAGGCTGTTTCTCTGCCTTATTGGAGAAGTGAGGGAGGATTGATGGAGTTGAAAGAATGTGATGAGATGTCTGAAGCATTAACCAGTTGAGAATCTAACAACTTAAGTATTTCTTTACCTTTATATTATCCTTAACAACTGGCACTTCAGATGTTTGCTGACATGGTTTTTAATAAATGATTTGCTGTTACTGCTGTTATTCTTTTCACTAAATAGTAATTGGAGTTTTTCACTTGCTCACAGATGCTGCTGATTCAAGATGGTAAGCTGTATGGGAGGGATCCTATTTTTGCTGTGATTACTAAAGCTGCAGGCTTGCCTGAAATCCTTAGAAACCATGATATTCAGAATGGAGAATGTTTGGTACAACTAGGACAGGTGAGGATTGAAACAACTATTCCTTTTAACAAATTGGGAATAGGAGTTATTAAAGCATGCAAGAGCAATTTGCAAGAAATTCACATGACAACTAAATGACTGAGCAAAAAAGAAGTCTAATCAAGGAATCAACTCAAACTCATGATGACTCAGACAAAGTCCTGAAGGAAAAGGGCAAGAATTGGCTGCTGCTCACTAGTTGTAGCCTGTTTATTGGTGTTTTGCGTCATATACTAATGCACCCAACCGCATAATAATTTTGTGGAAAAACACCCTAAGCCCTAATTGCAGTCGCAGCACTTCTTCCACCGTGGCCCCTACTGTTGACCCCAGATCTAGGCTTGAGCTTAGCTCATGCATGGAGCTCAAACTCAGATCTATGGTGGCTTCTGTGTAGGGCATTGTTAGATGCAACTACCCATCAAGTCTCTTCGTGGTGACAAAAGGCAGAGGATGTGCTATGGCTGAGTGATGTGTGGTGGAACTAATTGAATGGTCAAAGTCTCAAAGAACTCTGTTTGTTGGTCTGTTCATGTGGGCCCCCGTGCGTAGAGAGAGAGAGAGAGAGATGTGAGGGCAGAATGGGGAAAATGGTGGAAAAGAAAAGGAAATAGAGTGGTTGAGTGCATTGCACAATGAGTGCAACAATGAATGAGAGCCACCTAGAGAGCAGCAGTTAATGGCTGTTACTCAGCCCAAAGCTAATTCTTGCCCAAAGGAAAAATGTCTGATTCAGAAGCTGATTGATCCTTTCTTCAGTCTTCTTATATTTGTCCTTAAAAGGCATTCATTGAAAGCTTGGCTTTGATAATGTATTATTATAATGCAGTTAGTGATCAACCTACTAAAAATTCTTAGTACAAATGCTGCATGGCAAAGGCGGAAGCTTGGAAAAATCCTTCAAGATTGGCGGGTTATTCATATACAGGTTCCTGCCACAGATCCCTTAATAAATCGAAGTGCAAATTGGTGATATCTTCAATTTCACTGGGGAACTGATCCAAACTTCACAATGCCTGTTCTGTTACTGATTTCTTGTGATATATGTTTTTTTAAAATTGAAATCTGGGTGATCTATCATCAAATAGGTTAAGATTCTATCAATAGAAAGAAGCAATTAAAAATAGGAGATGGTGCTGTGGAAAGGGTTGGAGGTGAATGGAGAGGTCCAAAGGGTAAATGATAATACATGTATAAGATAAGTTTGGGCACACCTTTTCCTTCCCGCATGAATATATCAACTTTAGCAAGTTAAATTCATTTTTCTCCTTTACTGATCCCTATGAATAAAAATTTTTATTCCCTGTGCTCAAATTTCTAAAGTCAAAAGTACCTCAGCCTTTTGCTGCAAGTATATGGTCATATCCCCTGTGATAAGTAATGTCAATTTATGAAATGAGATTGGATAGTTATTAGCAGAAAGCTCTCATTAGACTTATATAACAAGCCTGCTTATCTGTCATGAGGTTTTTGCTTTTGGTTCTCAAGTGGTTATTTGTCTTCTGAAGAAAATATGCCAGAAGTTTACCATAGTTACCGTTCCCCCTCTCTCTCTCTCTCTCTCTCTCTCTCTCTCTCTCTCTCTATGTGTATATATATATATATATGTGTGTGTGATTGTTGGCATATGAATTTTGTGTACGCCATTTTGAACAGTTGGAGCTTGCTTTTAGACAAGAGATGGGAGAAGAGTCTGGTCTTTCAGCTGATCAGGTATGCTTCTGCTACATGACCATGAGAGCATATTTGGATCATGTAATCAAGATTTAGTTCATAAAAGACCTTTCATATCTGCGACAGCTTCAAGAAATTTAAGGTGTAGCGCTGATTTGCTGCTATGAACCAGCAATTTTGTTCCTAAGGAAAATATTTCTCTTGCTCAAAGTAACCAGAAAAGGTAGAGGCAGAACAAGATAGATTACTTTTCTTCTCTGTCTGAGAATGAACATCTGTCTAAGGCCATCACCCCATAAATAGTCTAAATCCAAATCCCAATCTCCTGAAGTGTCCGCATTGCAACATCCAAGGAAGTCAGTCATGAATTGAGCTGTCATCCTTTCTTGGAAGAAATCTATGGTTAAGAATTTTCCCATTTGTTGGTGTGAGGAAATGTACATCGCATTATTCAATAAAGTTTAATATATATACATCAAAACAAACCCTAAAAGTTGGTAAAGACCCATTTACCCTTCTTACTTCTAATTACCCTTCTTACTTCTAACACTCCCCCTCAAGCTGGAGCATAAATATTAATCATGCCCAGCTTGTTACAAATATGTTCTATCCTTCCATTACCCAAGGATTTAGTGAAGATGTTTGCAAGTTGTTCGCTGGTTCGAATATGACTGGGAAGAATTACTCCACTCTGCAACTTCTCTCTGATAAAATGACAGTCAATCTCAATGTGTTTTGTTCTCTCATGAAACATAGGGTTGGAAGCTATATGCACTGCAACTTTATTATCGCACCATAGAGTCATCGGTACTAAATCTTTAAAGCCTAACTCAGTCAATAACTGTTGAATCCACACTAATTCGCATGTCACTTGTGCCATGGTTCTATATTCTGACTTAGCGCTGGAGCGGGCAGCAACACTTTGTTTCTTACTTTTCCATGATGCTAGATTTCCTCCGACTAAGGTACAATACCCAATAGTTGATCTTCTATCATTTGGAGACCCAGCCCAGTGAGCATTAGAAAATCCTTCAACCCTGATATGACCATGATTTTGGTAGACAATTCCTTTCTCTGGAGCTTTCTTCAAATACCTCAATATCCGAATAATATCCGAATAACTGCATCCCAGTGATATGTACAAGGGGAAGACAAAAACTGGCTTACTACACTAATAGGAAAAGCAATGTCTGGTCGGGTAACTGTAAGGTAATTCAGCTTACCTACCGTCTTCTATATCTCTCGGGATTATTAAAAATTTCTCCTCCATCAGCAACCAGTTTAACCCCTTGTTCCATGGGTGAATCAAGAGGCTTTGATCCCAACATACCTGTCTCAGTGAGCAAATCCAAGACATATTTTCGCTGTGACAGAACAATACCTTTCTGTGATTGCGCCACTTCAATTCCTAGGAAATATTCCAATTTTCCTAAGTCTTTAGTTTGAAACTGTTGCTGAAGATAGGTTTTTAGCTCAGCTATACCAACCAAGTCATCCCGTGATGATAATATCACCAATGGTCAGAACTACTTCCAGAGCGTCATGAGAGTTTCATCTGGAACATTTATTTGACCTTCAAGCATCTCTGTGAGATTTTGGATATTACTTGGTTTGCTAATGGCAGTGCAAATTGAAATATTTTTACTAATACATTTCCAGTAAAAGTTTTATAGTGTAACCCTTTTTCTAGGAATTGGACTATGAGATTAGCAAATCTATGCTAGATTTAGTGAAAGGATTGAAACTATTTAATTTGCTGGAACTGTTTATACAGAAATTTGATATAGTATCTTACCAGCTCTGCATCTTACCTAATCTTCTATCTTGTCCAGAGTGGTCGACAGGATATATTGAGACAGATCCTCGTGTGGGTGGAGGAGCAGACTTTCTGGATAGCTTCTCGTTTCCTCATGTTGGGGTTTGAGTTGGAGCTCTATTCTCCTGGTGAATATTGCATGGTGTACTGGTATATCTATGTTGTCTTGATCAAGCTTGCAGAGAGAATGCATCACAAGATGTCATTTACCAATGCCACTGGTAAGAAGCTACTAAAATGTGATTTATCACATTCATGCATCTTAAAATAATTAGATTGTTGACTAAATCCTGTCCACGAAACAAATCGTGAGTAATTGTCTTGCAAAGTTGTTTCTGATATCTAATATCATTTGCTGACCCAACAATATTGCAAGCTATGCACTGACATTTTTTAGTACTGCCCTTGTTAGAGCCAGCTAAAACAAGGGGTAAGAAAAAGAAGGGTTCTGCTAAGGATACCTCGAGGATTTCCAGATGCCAGCATCAGTCTTGTTTCTTCAGTCTTATATTTGCTTAGCTGAAGGCCTAACAATGGTAAGTTGTTTCTAGAGGAAGTCCAATAGCTTGGATTGATTTGCTTGTGATACAACTCAACCAACTTTCGAATAACTATTCAGCTTCAAACTTTAATTCTGTTACTGCAGATGCTCGCTGCCTTGAGAAATGAAAGGATGCTCTCTCAGAGTCCAAGCCCTTTTAATTCAGATCATGAGGTATGTGGCCTTGCTTCCATTCTTGAATGTTCTATTTCATTCATTTCTCAAGGTTTTACTTTCAAAGGTTAAAAAAAGAGAAACAGTTGAAGGGATGGATTATGAAGCTTAAAATTTAAGGAAGTTATATCTCCATCATGGAGCTTACTTCCCATCAATTGTGCCTGTGTAATTTTTTACTTCAACTCATTGTTGATTCTTTTTGCCTTGCCTCAGAGATTTATTCAGCATTTTGAACTTCTCCAAAAGGCTGGTGTCCCTGATCACATCTCATATCAGTCATTTGAAGAATCCACTAAGAATGTCCGCTTCTCTGTAAGTATTGCTACATATATGTCTAGGAGCAAACAGCAGAAAAAACAGTAAATCGTCCCTTCTCATTATCAGATGGTCTGCATGGCCAAATAGTAGGCAATTAACAAAGTTTCAAGAGTGGGGTCTACTTATATGGTAGTCACAGTGCCAACTGTCATCGTCTTCTAGAGTATGCCTGTTTTAATATAAGACTGATACGATAGGTTTTTACTAATTAAGTACTTGTGTTCCATCACATTGATACTTGTAGAATCTCATTGTGCAAATAGCATTTCTGGAAGTTAGAGAGTGCAAAATGTAATCTTAATGAAGGTTCCGGGTGCTTCTTTTTACTAGTAATTCTATTTACAAGCTCATTGCAATCTTCGATTGACTTTAGACTTTCCTGTACTCCAGACTCTTGTGATGTATAATTACTTCAAGGATGCTCAGAGAATAGCCAAGGAGGTCAAGAACAGTTTTCCCAACGACCCCGATAGGCAGTCTGAATTGCGGAGAGTAGAGCAGGTTGCCGAACATAACAGCATTGCTCTCACTGTTCTTTGCCAGCTAGGAAGCCTTGACCCATCACTCAAGGTTTCTTTCGATTTCAGCCACCATCCCTATTTTGCCACTGCTGTAGTCAAGAGGTCTTGAAGCATCGCGAAAGTCACGGCCTCTATAAATTTTGGTGCTGTGTCGCATCTAAGAGAATTGTAGCTATAATTTTGTAATGATCGTTACATTTTTCATTGAATAATCGTTGTAATTGACTTTTGATGAAAAAGATAATAAGGAAAGCATTAATATGAAAATTATATCTTTTCTTTTCTACAAAGAATATGCATGAAGAAGTAGAGGTCTTTTTACATTGATTATCTCTACTCTCCAAATAGGATAATTACTGCTCTCTTTTTCCTAGTCAAGAGCCGGCGTACATCAAGTTTTTAACTTTCGGCAATCTCTTATTTTACGATCTCGTGATATGTGTGATGGAAAAACTTACCAACTTTTTCTCTCTTCCAATTGAGAAGTTGTGACGTAATGATCGACATATCGAATGTCAAAGAGGAAGGAATGCTCCTATCAAAACAGGAGAGAGGAAGGGTTTTGTCTGAAGAAGCCAGTATTGTGGTTTCTGTTGAAAACAACAGGTAAACAACATTCTATGTTATTCCGAGAACTATCAGACGCCCCAAAAAATAGCCAAAGGAGCATGACCGGATGTTCTCGTCCGAGTGCATTGAGTCTATTTAAAGGAACTGGATCCAAACCAGTTCGCTCCAGTTTGGTTCGGGTTGGGATGCTTGTCCGAGTGCATTGAGTCTATTTAAAGGAACTGGATTGAACCAGTTCGCTCCAGTTTGGTTCGGGTTGGGATGCTTGTTTGGATGGGAAGCGAGGAAAGTTGTATCTTCGCCCAACCGTTGGAATCAGTTTGTCGGGCTCATTGGTTATTCATCCAAACTTGGCAGGTATCAAGCTGCATTTTCCTCCATGGCATCTGTGATTCTGTTCTTCGGAATCCTCCACCAGGGAAGGCCAAAGCAAGCAACTTTCGTCCGTTAGAGTTTGTTTTGGGATCTAATGATTCTAGTCACTTGGACGCATACAGGAAAAGAATGTGTTTTGGTTTCGTCAAAATGCCATACATCCATAGGTTGTCTTTGATATTTCAGGTTTTTGGACTCAAAAGATTAGAATTTGATAGGATAAAGGAAAAAATTCTCTGAAATTTCTCCTAAACTGGATGCCCGACCCTTCCTCATCCCATTATCGAAAGTCCCCATCATCAAATTTCATCTTCATCATTTTAACTTTTCCGCGATGGTAAGATCCTATTCAAACTCTTCCATTATCAGTTTACTGAGTGACCCTGGGATCAAGACTCCATAGGTTGTCAAGGCAGCTCAAACATGATGTTCTGCAGTGGGTACGCAATTCCTATGATAAAGCTCGACAAACATTTGCTGCGACTGATCATCCCATCCCTAAAGAAAAAAAAGTCGAGTAACATGTAAATCTTATATTTCCCATTAACTAAGACAAACGGTCAGATGGGAAGTCCCCACAAACAGTTCAGATTCTTCAACCCTTTGAATGAGTTCTAACTCAGCATGACCCCATCTTGACAGGGATGCCCAGTTCTGTGGTCAGCATGGAGCCTGACCAACCCCATCATTTGTGACTGCAACTCTCTGTTCAATTCGGAAAACCACGTTCTTCCTAATTCAAGAGACGACAAAACGGCAGAGGATTTAGAACAGAAAAAAGAGTAAGTTTTGATAAAAGAAAAAAACGGCAGAGGATTTAGAACAGATAAAAAGAGTAAGTTTAGATAAAAGATAAAATACCACAAAAAACTTAAAACCGATAAATTTGTAATGAATTTTTCTCATTAATTTTCGTTAAATTAAATAATATAATGAAAAATCATGAAATTGATATATTTGTAACAAATTGAGGATGAATTTGAACCTGATATCCATCAACTCAAGTTATATGTCATTTAACTTAACATTTGATGATAAAATTTAATGGAATATAATAAAATGTAAATTTATCACAAATATATCAGTTTAGAGTTTTTTTAGTGATATTAATTTTTTATAAAAAAATTCGAAATCTGCAGATCAATTCTTGATCACGAGGGGGATGAGTTGTGCAGGATCAACCAGTCTGGACAACTGTAAACATGGTCATGAATCAATGCCAGTGAATGCAGCAATGTGACCCCCCATGTGTGCGGTCTCTGGTTTTATGTTCAGCGAATGGGGCGTTTCGAGCAAACCCATGTTGCACTCCTGACCTTTCACCTAACCGTGGACAGCTATCCCAAGTCAGTCCAATGTATACAGTTTGAAAAGCATTATGTTGTCACACCCTCAAATCACATGATGTCTCAAATCATTACCACCATATGCTTTGACGCAGCAATTTTTTTATTTGAGTCCCCCACGTTTCCCATTTTGAGCTGTCTCCAAACGCGTTGGGCATTACATTTTCCAACGGTTTGAACTTTCAAAGCAATCAGATCTAAACCTGTGATGAGATCAACGGGTTCTCAAATGCTTATCGGATTCGCAGCTGGACTTTGAGTCTAGTCCCTACTTCACTCATTAACTTCGAGTCTAGTCACGAGAAAATCGGTTGTTTATGGACCTATTGATCTTGATTGAAGTGGGTTTTCGCTAATCCCGTGCACTAATTGAGGGCTTGAATCCTGTTTATACAGCAACAGCAAAAACTAAACCGGCAAAAGGGTCGCACTTTTATTTAAATTTGAATTAGACTTAGCCAAGAACCACATCATTGAGAACAAAAGCTGTTTGCCTAGAAGGAAAGAAGAATGATTGATCTTGGAGGGTTCTTTTTGCTAAAAGATGAGGAGGAACCTTGGCATTGAGAGGAATCTTTTGGGAGAAGGCGACCCTTCACCCACCGCCATGGATGGACAGTGGAGTACAAACAGCTTTGCATGTAAAAAAGAAAAGGGTTTAAGGCTCTTTTTGCTTTGGGTGGAAAATTGAGATCTTGACAGCTCCAAAAAACGGAGGTGATCATTGCCATTTGCTGATCAATCAGGGAGCTTCCCCTCTTGGTTAATTTGATCGGAAGCCACTGGTCAAATTGGTAAAACAATTCATGCCAAAAAAAGGCTTTTGGAAATTCATTCAAGGCTGGCAAAAACCGGTTGAGTTATGTGAATCATATCTGAGTCAAAAGAAAGACATAATGCACCGCACTAGAAACATGATTAGCTTAATAAAACTGGCCAGCAAATGCCTGACACGGTCATCAAATGCATCACTGTGCCTGTCTAGGAATTGAAATGGCATGATACGTTTAACCTATTAAAGATGCGTACGTTTTGTAAGTACGCAAAAGCACATTTTTCCAAGAAGCGCCAGAGGTAAGGCCAGCAATTATGTGTGGTGTTGAAAATAGGGGTATAATGTGGTTAACCCCAAACCACACGTTTAAAAACTAGTACTGGCCAAGAACAAAAATGTCATAATGACCCTTGGAGGTTTGTACAGTACCAAGTGTAAATTGGCCTAATTGAAGGTGAACGTGTTTCAATTTCGAACTAAAGTATACACTTAGCTCCGAAATCATAAATAAAACTTGATGTGATTGTAATAATTTCCTGAATATGGCAAAATTATATTTCAATATTTATAGAGGAGTGAAGTTGAACTTGCTATGAAAAACAATTGATATAAGAAAATGTAATGGAAAGTGAAGTCAATGTTGAAATGGGAAATTTTACTTTCTGCCTGATTGAATGACGGGGAAAAAAGATTGGAATCTACCTAATTTGTGCATAGTCAGAAGCAATAAAAGATCATGCGGTGGTGGTCTTAAATCAGTGGATCCGACATAGAAAGCAATCCAACCTGTTTCTCCACAATCGACCCTCGTGGGTGGCGGTCAACGTTGTAGTCAAATGTGTCGGCTTATGCAATTTTCAACTCATTTTTAGGTGATTTTGAAAGTAAAAATAAAATGAGTTATTTTATGAAACTAAGCATTTAGAGATAAATGCGTGAGTTTATAATTCAATATGATCTTTTGCATATTTCAATCTTGAAAGTCGAACATCTTTGTCTTATCATCATTGTCCTAGAAAAGTTTTACTTTTTGAAATAATTTAGTTGTCGCCATCAAGTTAGCCCGTGACATTACCATCTAATTTTAATTTAATTAAGAGATAACAGTGCACATTGTGCATGTTGATATTGGATCATCAAAAAAATTTAAAAAATAAAAAATAAAAAAATTGCTAGTGGCGTAAAGTAACATGGACTGACGGTGGCCACCTCACCACCATCCAAGTGTGATGGTCGGCTCCAACCCATTAAAAACACATTTTTTTTCCATTATATAATACAAAATCAAATATAAAATAAAGATAGTGACACAAATACATTTAATTTGTTTAATATAATCCATGAACTTTATCCTAACATGTAATGTAGTCCATAAGTTTTTTATACATGTTTAATCTACTCCTTAAATTATATAAAAATGTTTAATATTGTCATTTCATTAATTTAATTTTATGGAAAATATGGAACATTTTCATAAAATGCAAAGATCAAATTAAACATTTCAACAAATTTTTCACCAAATTTTCTTGAGCCACATTTAATAAATTAAAAATTCATAAATCAAAATTGCACGTTGGTTTAAATTTCGGGGATCACATTGAATGGATTAAAGTTCAAGAATCGCAGTATACATTGGACGAAACTCAATGGGCCATTTATGTCATTTTCCTCGTAAAATAAGGCGATGATTAAAATAATTTTCCTTTTCTTGTTTCCAGGCGATTTCTTAAACTTCACTCCATTGTTGTAAGACAGCGATTGGCCACTAGCTGCCGTGGGATCGGTCTGACCAAAGATGCTTGCTGATTCCGGAAATTCATCGTATCTGGGGGCCCGCATTCTGGGCAAATCGATCATCCACCGTTGACTTCCTGATTTTAGGCCTTTTCCATTGTATTCGATTACCCAATTTGTGACGTCGCGGCGGTTGATGGTGCCATTAAATAGATGCCGCCACGTAATTGGGCTCGCCAGATTCGTCATCGGTTACGATTAATTACCTTTGAGATGGTTTTATGTGGGGTCTAAGATCGAGGCCTTAATTACGTGGATGGATGATCTTGTTAATAATGGATTTTGTAGAATTTAAATCGGGTGGCATTTGACTTTCATAGATTGCTTGTTTTATTCATTTATTTGAAGGGCAAAAAAAAATTCGAGGAAAGTTTTTTTGGAGGATTTTTTTTTTTTTGATTTTTAGTGTTTCAATGGACGGGAGACTAATTGATATTCAGAAAATAGTCCACAAACTAAAAATAATAATTTTAGAAATTTGAGGAGAAAGAGTTCCTGATTTGGTAAGAACGAATTTACTTTCCTAATTAATTAAATAAATGAAAAATAATTATTTCCTTAAAAATGATTTTTATTAAATTTTTTCTATAAATTCAATTTTGATATGGAAATCTAGTCCCTTGGGCATTTTGGTCATTTGACACGGTTGGGAGTGAGATTTACATCATTCTACCGAATCAAGGAATAAAGTTCTTTGGTGATTTACTTTATTGGGAAGATCTTAGATTTAACTTTCTAAATATTGTTATGGATTCATCTACAAGATTTTCTTCTTATTTTATTATACTTTAAAAAAAGAAATTGATCCTTATCTTTCGTTTTTATCAAAGAACATTTTGATTTTATGCTTAATTTGTTTGCTCTTAGATATTTTGTTATCTTCTTATAATTAATATCATTATTTTTTAAAGTCAAACCAATTTCTTCCTCTCTTTTTTCAGCTTTTGTATATATATCATTTTTGGCACACACCCAAAAATCATGGTACTCAAATCTATGTCAAAAGCCTACATGGTGAAATCAAATCACTTAATATTCCATATGAAAACCACGTTGAGATTTCGATGTCTAAATGCAAATAGACCACGAGTTTCATGCATGATTTGAGAGGTCTATAATATTTCAAAGTCTTCGATTGACTTTGAAATGTCAAATCATGTTTCAACATTTATCCCACGTTAAATATGGAACGTCCCTCATATCATGGATTTTAAAATCACATTCTTTAAATCAAAGAAAATCGTCACCTCAAAATTCATAAAATCCAATTGCATCTCAAAAATTAATAACAAAAACCTTTACTAATTCGAAAAAAAAATCCTAAAAAAAATCGGTTCTCGCAAAAATCAATTGTCGAGATAAATATATTCCATCGATAATGAAAATGCAGAGGCATAAATTGTCATCGATGCAATACAAATGACTCGTTCCCACAAAAAAAAATATATATTTTTTATATGATCTAATTTTGCACGCTGGCGAAAAATGAAAAAATTGGGACGCGCTCCGATGTTAAACCCGGCGGTGCTGACGTGTCGGGCGCAGAGGAGACAAAACCGGAAGCCGAAAAGGCGACGACCGACCACCGGGGGGGCGATTCACGTCCCGTCGTTTGGCGCGGCGCGGGTGCCGGTCAAGCCAACCGGGCAGCAGGCAGGCAGGCAGTACGTCTCTCCTTACAACCGCCGTATTCTGACAACCAGAAACAGCCAGAAAATTTAAAAAAAAAAAAAAAAAAAAAAATTTCGGAAAGGACGAAGAAAGATCCACCAAATTATTCCTCCCCATAAAAAAAAAAAAAAAAAAGAAAAAGAAATCCCCCCACCCCCAAAATTCACACCCACACTTTATTTAATTACTTAATTTATTCATCAATCCATCTAAACTTTTTTTTTTAAAAAAAACTTATTTATTTGGTAACAATTGAATATTTGTTTGTAGTTGAGAGAGACGCCGACGATTCAACCACATTGAACTCGTCGCGGGGGTGGACTTTTACCCGGTCGCCACCTCCTCCATCTCCTCCATCTCTCCCTCTCCTTCGCCTTCTCTCCCTCTCCGCTCGATCGATTCAGGTGAGCTCCGATTCCTTCCCTCCGCCCTCCGTCGTCCTCCGTCCGAGCTTCTTCTCGCCGCTTTTTCCGTCGCTCGTTCCGCCCGGTTCTCGATTCGCCGATCGCCGTAACCGCCCCCCCGCGCCGGCGCTCGCCTGCCTCCCGCCGCGCTCCGGATCTCCCCGCCGCCTCCGCCGCCGCCGCCGCCGCTCCCGCTCGGCCGAGCCGGCTCGGCGGTTTCGTTCTCCCCTGCATTTTCCGCGGCTCTCGTCGAGCGTTTCGGTTCGTTCGGAAATGGCGTTTTCTGCGGTGTTTTTCAGCGGAGTGGGTTCGGCTCTGGCTTTTCCGCTGGGGCTGGGGTTTTCTCTGCGCCTTCGCGGTAGTGAGCTTCGTGGCGGTGGTCGATCGCTCGGTGACGTTGAAGGAGAATTTCGTGTGTTGTCGTTGCGGTCTCCGATTTGGAGCTGGCCTTTTCGGTTGCAGCCATCTCGGCTGCGAAGGTTGCTGTAAAAATCGATTCGAGCTGTTTCCTGGACCGTCGCTCATCATGGATATGGTTTCTTTATTTCTTTCTTTTCTTTTCTTTTGTGGTTTTGCGGTAGGTTTTCTCGGCGATTTGAGAGGACATGTCGGGAGGGGGTACTCAGAAGAGCTTGAGGAAAGCGCTCGGGGCCATCAAGGACTCCACCACTGTTTCATTAGCCAAAGTCAACAGTGATTACAAGGTTCGGAATCTCCGGTTTCCTTTCGTAGGGCTCGGTTCTGTTGAGTTGGCTTTCGGCTGATGTGGTGTTTTTTGCTGCTGTTGAGCTCTGTAGGAGCTGGACATCGCCATTGTTAAGGCCACGAATCACGTTGAGCGCCCCGCGAAGGAGAAGCATATCAGAGGTGTGCTTGCACACGTTCTTTTCTTTTCCGTCCGTCGATTATGATCCATCTTGGGCGAACGCAATTGATCCGATGTGGTCTTAATCTCTATTGTTTGCAGCTATATTTGCTGCCGTTTCGGCTACTAGGCCTCGGGCGGATGTGGCGTATTGTATTCATGCTCTCGCCAGGCGGCTGTCAAAGACGCATAATTGGGCGGTACGTCCATCTCATTAAGTATAGCTCGAAAAATGAGTGAGCAGTAGATGGCAAGAACGTAGAATTTGTGCCGATTTATTGTAACTAGAGGGAGTGAAAGGATTGTTCTTGTTGGAATTCATCAATCTAAATAATGTAGTGCTGAATGGCCAAATACTTCTTTCTTTCCTTTTGTGTTCCTTCTTTTTAACGTATGTTCCTTTTGGTGAGTGTCCCATTTATTTTTTATGTTTGTGTTTGTACATGGAGGTTCATTGATAATTCTGGAGCGTAAGATGTTAAATTTTTATTTTGTCTTTTCCATTTCTATGACTTGCTTTGAGACGGTTTATCAATTGGTGTTTAGGTCGCACTTAAAACGTTGATTATTATACATCGAGCTCTGAGGGAAGTTGATCCGACGTTTCATGAGGAACTTATTAATTACGGCCGGAGTAGAAACCATATGCTTAACATGGCTCATTTCAAAGATGATTCGAGTCCCAATGGTATATAATTTTACCTTTAATGTATGGTACCTGATTACATGGAATTTGTTCTGACAAGTTCATAATATTGTACCTGATATGTGCCACACAGCATGGGAATATTCTGCATGGGTTCGGATGTATGCCTTATTTTTGGAGGAAAGACTGGAATGCTTTCGGGTTCTGAAATATGACGTCGAAGTAGACCGCCCTGTAAGATATCTGCCCTTTTGAGTGGACCATCTCCCTCTACTTTAGCTTATTTTAGAGTACTTCTCCTTGATGTTAATGTTATGTTTAGCTCAATGCATAATTAAGTTCATTCAGTCACTGGAGAGGCTATTTCCTTTGCTGCAATAAGACATTGGAAATAGGAGGAGAAATATTTTGAAAGGAGAAGCTTTTCTTCCAAATAGCTTTAAAAGTGCAGGCATGTTAGTATCGGAAAAAAATATGGCATCTGCTTAATCATTGCCCTTGATTATGTTATTTGTTGACTTAACTTTGGTTAGCAGAACATTTTGTTTGGATAACATTATGGGAGACTCTTTATGGCTCAAGAAGTTTTTTCTGCTATCCCTTTTATATGATCTGTGGGCACAGTCCCATGTACTATAATGTGGTGTATATATAAATCTCCTCTGATCTCTTCAAAATGATTAGTTATTTAAGATTTCATTCTTTTATTGACGTTCCCATCAATTTCTAACAGTGTTGTTTATCTTATTTGAAAACTGACAGTCCTTTTAAGTTCATCTGAATAAATCAAGTTGCCGATATTGTACCAATGAAAATTCTGTTGCTAAACAAGCCCATTAATTATTCATTATAGTTTAATTCACTAGCAATATTTGCCTCCACTGGGAAAATGCTGTAGATCAATCACTGGATTTTGTGCTTCTGTCCTATTATTAAAGTCTGCTATATTTCAACCAAAAAAAATAAAAGTCTGCTATGTATTTTTCCCCCACTTTTGGGTTTCGCCAGCCAAACAATCTGCCAAGGAAAGGGTGCCATGGAAGAAAAACAGTTTGGTCTAGTCACATCACATCCCAAGAGCAGATTTATTGGCCTTGAAATTTTTTGAAGCATGATACATCTTTTACTCTCTTTTTCTGAATGTTTCCATTCTATCACTTTGGTTGCCATGAGTCGCAATAACTGATATTGTGGGGATGACATTTTGTGCAGAGAACCAAAGAGCTAGACACTGCAGAATTACTTGAGCACTTGCCAGCTCTGCAAGAGCTTCTTTCCCGTGTGCTTGGGTGTCAGGTATTTCATGAATCTGCTAGGTTTAATTGTCTTTTACTCCTGTAGTATTGTCTAGGTTTTTATGGAATAATAAGTTCTATGTTTTGCCTATTTAAATGACAATAGTTATTCATCTATGTAGTTTTCTCTGCCTAATGAAAATAATGAATGTGTATTCTACAGCCCCAAGGTGCAGCAGTTCATAATTTTATCATTCAATTGGCGCTGTCAATGGTAGGTAGATATAATAAGTTTTTTTTTTTTTTTTCCTCAGTTTGATTATGTCTTGGCCTTCCTTTCTCTTATGCCTAATTGTTCCTTAATGTGTATAGGTTGCTTCTGAAAGTATGAAAATATATCAAGCCATAAGTGATGGTACAGTCAATTTGGTTGACAAGGTAGGTTGTAACCATGACATTCAGGTCAGAGGATTTAATGGTATTTGTAAGTTGTGTGCAATATGACTGATAAAATTGTGGCAGTTTTTTGAAATGCAACGTCATGATGCAATGAGGGCTTTTGACATTTATAGGAGAGCTGGCCATCAGGTAATGCTAACTATTTCTGCTGCATTAACTGATATTCAGATGGAAAGGATTGAATCCTGTTGTGAATTGTATTTTTACAAGTCTTTCACTTTTGTAGGCTGAGAGACTTTCAGAATTCTATGAAATTTGTAAGAATGTGGATATTGGGCGTGGCGAGAGGTTTATCAAGATTGAACAGGTCGGTCTGTCTGTCTGTCTGTCTCTCTCTATACACACGCACACATGCAGGGCAAGCCTGTAGAGTACCATGTGATGCACCCAATCCTTGATTGTATTATTTTCTTTTTAACTATAATTCCTCATAGTTTTGTATTACTCTTTGAAGTAATATTTGTGAACTTTGTTGCTATTTGTGAAGCCACCTGCATCGTTTTTACAAACCATGGAAGAGTATGTTAGAGATGCTCCACTCTCCTCTACAGCACAGAAAGATCAGGTATGAATTTGGTTACCATAAAATCTGCATGGTAAGATGCTTTCCACAAACTTTTATGCATGTAGAGACCCCATATTATCCATGAGTTCTTCAAAAGTTCGGTTCAAAAAATGCAATTACCAGTTCATCAGAAACATGTTGGTTTTGGGGATTTAGTTTGAGGAGTTGATCTCAGTAATTTCTTCCACTTTAGATGATTAAAAGCACTGACTCGCTTGGTGTATTTTGGGATTTATAGAGACAGAGAGCAGATTGGCTAGTTCAGTCAATTGTGTCTGAAATAGTATTGAACTGTTAATGGTTCAACAACAGATTAAAATGAAGTTGTGCCCATTGAACTGGTCAAACCAGGTGGTTCCATAGAGTCAAGAACCACTTCAACCTTGCTCTTTCAGTGGGAGCAAAAATGCTATTAGAGAGTTGGATTCTTTACACTCATTGGTGTAGCATGCATTAAAGGGGTCACTACGCCGCATGTTCCTATACATATATGTCTATAATAAAGAGATTCACCTGGTGCTGTGACTCTCTTAAATTGCGGCATGGTTACTTTCATTGTTTGCACCCAGTCCAACACTGAAGGCATAATTTGGTGATGTTCCATCTCCTTTAGAATGAAGAGTATTAAATTTTGAGATAAATTTGGTTACCATTACAGGCAGTTGATGGTAAAAGTGCTTCTTCCAAGGAAACCTTAGCTATAGAATTCAATAAGCCCCCAGAAGTGCAGGAGGCACAACCACTGTCTCCACCAAAGGCTGAACCTGAACCTGATCCCAACCAGAACCTGTAAAAGTAGAAGCCCCTGTTGCCGAACTGGATATATTGGTGAGATATGAAATATCAACCATTGCATTTCAATCATATTTTTGTCAGACTTTTTTAGCTTTGCTGTTGCTCAAATAAATGACCTTTTACTATTGTTTTTATAGGGTTTGAATGAACCCAATCCACTCGCATCAGAATTAGATGAGAAGAATGCGATGGCTTTAGCTATTGTTCCTGTTGGTGCTGGTATGTTCACTGAACCTTTTCTCTTTTATTCAGCTTTTCCTTTTTCCTCCAGTCTGTCAATTGCTTGTTCATTCCTGAAATCTAACATATGAAATCACTGTAATTATTGTTTGTCAGAGTGATGCATTCTGAAGTATTGCTATCATCTAAGTTAGATTAATAGTGGCATCTTTCTAAAATGAGCCTTAGGCGATCATATTTTGAGTTTCTGACCCAACCATGAAGCATGTATCGCATGATCATCTTTCTTACCTGTAAAAGAAGATAACATATATCTGAAGAGGGTAACACTTCTATTTTCTTCTCTTTGTTGCTGGTGCAGCTGATCAACCAAGTTCTACTGGTTTCGATCATGCTAATGGAACTACAGGTTGGGAATTGGCACTAGTCACTGCTCCTAGCTCCAATGAGACTACCTCAGCTGCTAGCAAGTTGGTAAGCTCTTATTCTGCCATCCCATTGAGAACTTGTTTGAGATGGTTTGCTAAACTCAGTGTATCCCATTGGTCGTTTCACATTTTCCAGTGTTACAGAATTCTTGCAACATCACATTTAATTGCTTTTTCTGTATTTACTGATTTTTCCATCACCTGTTGGGTTTGTAACAAAGGCGGGAGGACTCGACAAGCTTACACTCGACAGCTTATATGATGAAGGAATGAGAAGAAGCCAGAGCTCTAGCTATAACCCATGGGAGCCAGCCCCTATGGCTGGTTCGATGATGCAGCAACCAGCACACGACCCATTCTTTTCCTCCAATGCGGTAGCTGCACCTCTTCAAGTCCAAATGGCAGCAATGCACCAACAGCAGGCCTTCATGTTGCAGCAGCAGCAACAGCAGCAGCAGATGATGATGATGGGCTCACAGATGCAACAGCCAGCAAATCCTTTCAGCAATCCATATGCAGCCAATGTCCGCCCATATGGCTCCAATGTGCCGGTTCAAGCATACAATCCTTACTCCGGCCTAATTTAGAGCCTTTACTAAGAGAACAAGTCTATTCTGGAGAAAATGGGATGGAATGATAATGGGTACAAGCCAGTATTGGTTCATGCTGATTGAAATCTCAAGAAGATAATTAGTTTTTGTAACATATGTGGTGCCTGTGCAGCAATTAGCTAGAGTGACGATTCTTTGTTGAGTATTAGCAAGAGAGCCTTTAGTCTATTGATTATTTATGATGGTTTATGCCGATGATTGGAAATAATGTCTGAGACCACAATTTTTCAAGCCTGCTCGGGCAGGATTACTTTTACAGTCATACATTTCTCATGTTGATAGATTTTCCTGTGAATGAAAAGGAGTCACTTGTAAAATTGTGATCGTTGAACCTTCTGTCAAAATGCAATTTTATACTTTCTTACCTACCCCAATTAATGGAGCATTGCATCTTATCATACCTCGAGGAGGTGATTACCTATCCACATCACGGCAATTTCCTTTTACTTAAGAGCCCTTTGTCAAGTGAATAAAACACGGCTTCACTTGTCGACTGCAACATTCCAATCATCTTGTTATTCTTGTCTTCTTTGTTATACATGTGATCTGTTTGCCTCTTCGTAATGCCCATGGTTAAATGTCTGAAAAGGGAGCGTTGATTGTTGCCTCTTGTCGCATCTTCTTTGTTTCTCCCCTTTCTTTTTCAGGACAACAAACCTTGTAAGTTCGCTTGTCCGAGATGCCAAGCTATGACAATCGCCAAGGGAATGATTTCTAAATAGTATTCATGGTTTTGAAAAATTAAGTGTTGGCTACAGTGAGAATTAACTAGTAATTTGCTTGGAAAAGCTTTGCATATATGACAAGAAATTAACCTAAATAATGGCCTTATAAAGAAATATAATTCACCAGGCTATATTAATTTTGGCACGAAAGAAATATAATTCACTAGGCTATATTAATTTTGGACTGTGTTCGGTTCATTCTTTGAGATCATCGTGAGCAATGCAGCTTTTTTAGTTCAGACTGCAACTACTGAATATAGTCCGTCTGATTAGAAGGAACTGTTCAAATCTTCTTTAGAAGCAAAGCGACTATTTCCTTCCTCTCTTTCCATGTCCAAAGGTACGACTGACCAATACATCTTCCAACCGGCTGAAGAACACATTTTGTTAATGGTATCATTGATGAGTGATTGACGAGTCTTTGAGAGAAGTGACCGTTGGTTTGTAGCCACTGGCATCTTTCTTGGTGGAGGCGGTGAGAGTGCTTATAGATGATGCAATGGCCCGAAGGGAGATGTTGCGCAGGGGAGAAGGGAGATGATGTGATGCCTATCGAGTTTCATTGATGTATATGAGCAGCAAGAGCAAGCTCCCTATTTCTGACTCTGTATTTGCATGCCAAAATAAACATGCATGCTGTCGATGTTTGTAGCCTGTTCTGGTGGGACAAGGGCCACTGATGCTTAAGTCAACCAGTTGTGAGTCACCAGCTGATAGCGTGACCTGTTTGCACCATCCTTAGAACTCAGTTCTGGTTCCTATCCCGTGTGCTTTAGAGTTTTGAGAATGAGAGTTGGTATGATAAGGTGTCATCAAATGACTTGTCAATACAATGGGAAGTTTTCATAAAGGAAAAACGCTCCATTAAGTTTGATAGGCCGTTCATACGAGAGAAAAATACTGTGATCTATTACTTTCATATGCGCAGGCTACAGTTGGATTATGATTGCAGGAGTATACATTATACAGATTAAAAAGGGAAAAGAAAAGATCAAACATCAAGAACTCTCGTCTGAGAAGAACCAATTTACAGGTACTATATGTAATTCAGATGTCTTGTCAGCCTCAGATGATCTCGATACATGTACAGGTAGATGAATGACGTTCTCTATATGAAACTAGAGAAAGCTCAACTAAGAATATTGCTTATATTTTCCCGAAGAAAGAAAAGATTGGAGGGACCTCATACTTCATATGTAATTTTGTCGTTGTGCCGGACGAAAGTCAGTCAAACGCCAAATGCAAAGTTCAGGCAGGAAGGCATGAACAGACCGCCGCAAAGGAATGCCAACACCACATAGAGGATAATTGCCAATACGAGTAGCAAGGCGCCGCTGTTGCAGGGAAGCAAATAAAACAGACGGCCTTAAATTAAGATCCTAATAAAGCTTACATTAATTGCGTGATCCTCAAACCATAATATTGAACGCAAGCATAATGCATCTCTGCTAGGTGCCTTGGACCTGACTAAAATGGACATTGAAAGGAGAGGAGGGATTGATCAACATGAATACTTACGTGAGCTTGACGTTTCCCCACCATACAGTGTTCTTGAAACGACGGGACTGCTTTTTGAAACGGAGTGTGTTTCCTTGCATTGTCGAAGCTTTCTCAACGAGCAGAGCCAAGCGGTCACCCCTCTCAAGAACTTTCTCAATGTTGTTTATCATGACGGTTCGCACCTATGATCATTATGTGAGAAGAATCTCAATGAAACTGAAGAATTCTGAAGATCGACAAATTTGTCTGTACCTACTGGTGATGAAAAGTACTATTACTCAGATGAACTCCAAGTGATTAAAGGAGCTCATCAAGTAACTGAATAAAAGAAGAAAAGACAACAAAAGAAAAATCTTGCCTCATTATGGAACACTTTTAATTGTTGATTCATCGCCAGAGATGGCTCAGAACTAATAGTTCATTATCAAATGGATTTTTCCATTCTAATGTACTGTTCATAATAAACTTTCAGTGTACAAATTTCAAGAATCAGCAGTTGATCAAGCATGCTACTCTTTACGAAGCTAAATGTCTACATGTTTTTAGAAAATAAACTTTAACAAAGCATATTAGTTGTCTAACATCACCTACTGCACATACAATTGAGGATGCAGAGTAACTAAAGGATAATAGGCAAATGATTGCTCCATTTTTAATGATTATGACTCAATAATATTCGCAGCTCCTATATCACTAGATTCACCATAATAATTATTCAAAATTCGCAGCATTTTCCTCCCATTATAAGATTTCAATTGTTAAGCGACGCATGTTAACTAGCTCTGTCCTTGTCGCCAAAAAAGAAAAAAAGAGAAAAAGATTCTTCCTTATGCAATTTCCAGTCATCTACTCAATGGGGCAATGAGAAGTAGAGAGAAACAAGCAACTCTTTTCAATGAAAACAATCTCTACTTCTAGAAAAATAACATTTATACGGAGAAAACAGAGGAAACATGGACTTTGCCATATTGCTCATCTTACCTGACTCATTTCACCTTTCAAACGATTTAATCTATCTGCATTCGGATCATTTGAGTACCGGTCCATCTCCTGGCTCAGGATCCTAGAAAATTCATCATTCATGGCATAAGGAGGAGCTGTGAGGATGGCACGACCGTAAGTCTTCACAAATCTCTGGTGGATATCTTCCATAAATGCAAAAGGGATTCTTCCTGCATATCACAAGCAGCCGAGACATTCACAAACATCATCATTCAAGGCCTCAAATTGTATGTGAATTGAGTTACAGAATGTGCAGGCAGTTGCTAAAAACCGAATCAATACACAACTTTCCCCTCAAAGAAATGCTCTCAAGTATTGTAGACAATTAGCTTTTGCTAGATGCTGATATACAAGGAGCAAGTGCCAACGCGAGGATAAAAAGACAAAAGAATCTGTGTATTTTGATAGATGTTAACTCATGCACAAATGACACAAGCTAAAAGGAGTCCAATTAGATCATGCATATATCCATTATGCGGCACATTGTTATCATTCTCCTATATTACCTCTGCAATTAAGGACCAGTAATCTAGAAGAGCCACTTTGTATAAGAGAACAAAACATTCACCGTGCACACAAAGCACCGTATTCTATGTTGACTAAATTCACCCACATCACATCTAGTTTGACAAAAGCATGAAAAACCATGTGCCCAGATCCACTAACTGGGGCACACCATCAATGCCTTTACAGAACTGCACACGTCTCACCTCTCTTCTACCGCTAGCCTGGCAACTTCTAAGGACCCCAGAACCGACCACCCAATGACAGATCAGATGGAAAAGCTTTGACAACCAAAATAATGGCGAAAAGAGAACTGAAACTGGTCAGGGCCATGTTTCCAATCACAACCCAGGAAGAAGTTAAGCATCCAGATTGCCAAAATTAAAAAACACCAGCTTCCCCAAAAAGAAAGAATTGATCAGAGCAGTTTCATGGAGTCTGCAGATCCATACGGGACAAACCAGGCATGCTCTCCTTCGAGCATCCATTTCAGTTTCCGCAAAACGAAAAGCACTCAACATTCGATTTTCACAAGGCGATATAAGATCCAAAAAATGAAAAAGTCGTACATAAATCTGAATAAAGAACTCCCTGAAAAAAAACATCAATCGACGACTCTTCCTCAGCACGCCCCCATTATCATCAACAAGAAGAAGAACATCGAAGCGCGCCAAAAACGTCGCCTTTTTAGCTCCCGGATCCACGATCACGATCACCCTCGACGAAAAATCTCGAAATCGCCACGACCCACGATGGCACACGGCCGCGCACGCTCGCATTGCCGTAAAAAAAACACGATCCCATTTCCCCAGGGGGTGAAAAAAAGAAGGAGAAGAAAGAAAAAGGAGCGTACTTTCGGAGGCGGCGTCGGCCATACAGAGGACGACGAGCCCATCCGTCCTCTTGACGTGGAACACGTATCGATCCTGGGAGTAGGAGACGTTGCTGTCGGCGTTCCCCTGGGGCAGCTTCTCCAGGACCTGCCTCGCCACCGCCCCCGCGTTCGACGTCGCGGCGGCGCTGAACTCCGCCAGCACGACGTGGCCACGGGCCACCATCGCGTACAATATCCCCATCCCCCGCTCTCCTCAGCTCCGACCCTTTATTCCTGACCAATCTTTCTCGGGAAAAAAAGAAGAAGAGAGAGAAAGATCCGAGAACACGACCTCCGAGGTGGCGGCTGCGGTTCCTAGATTCGGAGGAAGGAGGAGGAGGAACCTGCGCGGTTCTGACGAAAGTTCGGGTTTTTCTTTTCCGGAGATTTTAACGTTTGAAACGAAAGGGAGGCGACGGAGGTGGGACCCCCTGATTTTCCGATTTGTTTGTCTTTTTTTTATATATTTTTTAAAAAATTCTTTTGACAGGGTGGATTTGCGCGGAAAAGATGAATGTTTGTTTCCCTCCCCTTTTTAAAACCAAAACTTTAAACTGAGTTGGGATCGATCTAAACAAGTCGTTCGTTCAAAGGTTTTATTTCGGGTTTCGTTTGGATCTTAGACCCTCATGACGTAAAGCAATTAAAGAATAGAGTTAGGGTCAAGACTTGATAAATATACTGACCCAATTGAAGGGTACGGGACGTGCAGCTTTTGATATGTAGAAAATAAAATAAAAAAACATTATGGCAGTTTACTATCTTGCAAATGAACAAGTAAAGGAGGCCTCATAGGAGGAAACTCCTTGAACTTACCAAGATATCATCTTAATTGATCAAGAATCTAAGGTTAGCCCTAGATTAAGAGGGCTTAACCTTTGGAGGGAATTAAAGTAAAAACAAAGAAAAAATAACAATTGGGCAGCGTGGTAAATCTTCTTTAAAAAGCTGCCACGATTCATTTAAGGAGTATTTTGAAATCTAAATCTATTTATACATATTTCCTAAATCTATATTATTATATCATGTACATTCTATCAATTAAAAAGTCAACATCAACAACAATTCATCAAAAAAGTGTATTAAATAACATCATAAAATGATGTTAAATAATTTTCTATCAGTGTTAAATAGTTTTTTAATAATCTCCAAAATTTAAAGATGAAGGTGAGTGTGATTAGCATGGTTAGATTCAACGACGGATTGGGACAAATGTCTTAATATTTCATTCTTAATTAGGTAAGGGAATTGAATCTCTCTCTTTTTCAAAATATATAATTATAAGTTCAGTTGAGTCAATTCGATTATCATTAAAAAAAAAAAGAAGAAAGAAGAAGAAGTGTGATTTCCACCCTCTCTCTAGTGCATGTGAGATGGGCCAAGCGACATGGTTTTGGTTGTATCCGGATTTGGCGCGAACAGATTGAAAGGAGAAGAAGGACAGACTGGCGGGCAGAGGTGGAGGGCTTGTCGTTTTATTGCTACTGCTTGTGTCATTTGGAAAGGCTGGATCCTTTCTGTTCTTTTTTAATTCTTAAATAAACTAACCGATTAAGCAGACTAAATATTTTTTTTTTCAACAAGTGGACTAATTAATTCAAATAAAAAATGATTGATTTCTTTTTCTCCCTTTTTTTAAACCTACGTTGGAGGGACAGACTTGCCTCCGAACCAAAGCCAATGTGCTTGCGGATACGATGAAGGCTGACGTCATTACTCAAGAGGATGATGTCGCTCGTGTCGGGCAGATATAAGTATAATTATTATCTAATTAAATAAGATTACATGTAATTAGAAAGTTAGGTGCATGTGTGAATCTGGATTAGCCATTGAAGAGAACTTTCAGTCAAATTTCGAAGTCAATCGTCAAATTTAACTTTTGACATCGAATTGACTCTGAATCCATTTGTACTATTGTAGGTGGTCTCCACGGTTGGGGCAATTTTACGGTGGTCTTCTTAAAGAAATGCTTCATCTTCAACCTTGCTGGCTTAATTGAAACGGGATGGTGCACGTTTTCACAATCGAAATGTAGACAGATAGATATCAGGGCATGTCCAAGCCATGTTGAGCGTTGCTACTTCTGGAAAGCGGGACCAACCCACGATCCAAAAGACTGATTTTCGTGGAGAGAACTGGGCAAACTCATTGCTTTCCAAGCACGCTCCCTAGAAAAAGCAAGAGACATCATGTCGACTTATTTATAACGAGTAACTTCAGCGTGACTTTCTATATTTATAATCAAGCTACAATTGACATTATTTCGAATCCAGTCTTTCATGAGAAAACTAAACACATAAAAGTGGATTGTCACTTTGTGAGAGAGAAGGTTCAAGATAAAATAATTGAGACTTTGTACATTTGTAATGAGGACAGTTTACAAAGGTCTTCACCAAAGCATTGTCAAAAGGGTTTTTCCAAACTGTGGTGGATAAGTTGACCTTTGACGAAGTCTTCGCCCTAACTTTAGGGGAAGCCTTGGCGAGATTCTTGTCTCTTATTCTTGAAAATGAAATATTATTGCAATTGGATTATTCTTGTTTCCTATCTCTAGTGTTTCATTCCTTATGTGAATGATTGTTTGTTGCGTTACTGTAAGCAATCATATGTTGTATATACGATGAATAATGACAAACCTACTCCCTAAGAAAAAAGAAGAGAGGGGGAGTTTTTTGTCTGTGGATATAGGCATATTGATGAACCACATTATTTCTTTGTGTTATTATTTGTGTGTTTGATCCTACTAAACTTCAAAAAAAAAAAAAAAAAAAAAAAAAAAAAGTGGAATAAGGAAGGTAAAAACAATATGCCTCTTGACAAACCTCTTCTCTCTTTGCAAACATGGAGGAGAGCTCTATTACTACGTGGGCTAGGTGGGATTGATCGAGTTCCTGGTAATCAAATTTTTGGACTTAACTAAATAACGCAGGCTACTAAGGGTGCGCATGATAACTAGTTTATTTTTGTTCTAGAACTATTTTTCTGTTCCAAACTTATATCTAGAATAGAAATCTATTTGGTAAAATTATTTCATTTTTCTATTTCTGGAATAGATTTTTACTCAAGAAATAGGTTTAGAACATAAATCGGAAATAAATATTTTTTACTTTTTTATTTTTGGAACAAGAATGAGAAATAATTTTTTTTTTTATTATTTGTCCTCCCTACTATTTGGTCGCTACTCATCATTTGTCGTCTGCCGCTCGCCGCTCGCCACCGTCGCTTGTCACCACCATAGCCCATTGCCTGGCCGTCGTCCGTTATCCACCGTTGACTTTTGTCCTCCATCCGTCGCCGTTATAATGACCTTAACTTCATCTTTAGGGTAAGGAGTGACAGGGATTATTTTCATGATATCCCAAGCTCATCGCTGTCCAAATTCTTTTTATCTTGTCAATAAGTGCATGCAAAAACGTGAACAAACAAATCCCCCAAACAAATAAAACTAAAAGACTGAGACATACATCACACATAATACCTTACTTTATATTATAATAGTATATTTATAAGCCATTTCTCTACGGGCCATCTTTCCTTTTTACATCACACTACAAATATCCACGTAGGCCAAGGGAATTTCTATCTCCTCTAGCATAATTGCAACTCCCAAAACTGACGTGAGACTTGGAATCGGCACGGCTCAGTGCCAATCCAAGTCCTTGTAGCCTTGGATGATCCTCACACCTAACAAGACTTGGAATCGGTACGCCTTAATGCCAATCCAGAACTTCGTGGCCTTAGGCCATCATGACTTAATGTTGATTCCACGCCGAGCGAACCTCGACCTCTTCCTAGGGCATGAACGCATTCAAACATTGCAAACATGAGCAAATCATATAAAAGAATATTACAACATACACATGGCTTACATGGGTGAGCATACAACAAAACTAGATGACGTAGGTTATCGCCTTAGTCAATAGTTGGAGATTGTCAAACATGTACACAAACTAAACCCGAATGAGAGTGCAACCAAGTCCAAGTAATGTGACTTGTGGCTTGAACCAACATGCCTCAATGTCAATCTAAGGTTGAGAGAGACCTATTCGTGACCCGGAGCTCGATTTAATTTAGGAATGTAAACACGTGAACAATTAATCATCAATGTTCATAAAACTAACCATGGGTGTATACACAACTAAACTTGACGACTTAAGTTATTGCCCTAACCAAGAGTTAGAGATTCTTCTTACTTGGATGGACCTCAAAAGCTTTAGGAACAGTTTGGTGAGGGTGGACGCATATGAAGGTTGAGGGAGAGGAAGAGAGGAGAGGCATGGAAAGAAGGCTCCAAGAGTGAGAATGAATGAGAAGGCTCACCTATTTACAGGCATCATCCTCATTATTACTTGTCCAAATTACCCAATCACCTTTCTTGGAGTGGCATGGCTATAAAGTTGAGGTGACAAGTCTAATTAGCAATGTGGTACGCCTACTTAGAAATGTGGCACGTCTAATAAGATTATGTGGTGTACCTAAATATTAGGGAAATGATGAGAGTCCTTTGTGTCACTCTCCAATTGGTACATTTAAACCATGAGTCATTTGCTTCTTCCTCAAGGAAAATCTTAAGCCATCATTACCAAATCTTCAAGTGAACACCTAAGAGCAGTGACTCATCTTTGCATTTAATGATGTGTTCTAGAATATTCTATTATGTCTTCTCTTGATTGCTCCATTTGTGCTATGGCTCATCAACTTTATTCCCAAGGCAAATCTTGGGTAATGATTACCAAATCTTTCTTATGCCACATAAGGAAATGAATCATAAGGATCCAAATTGGTTTTAGAATGTTCTATTTTGTCCATTTCCAAAGAATAAAATAAACATGGGAAATAGACCATTAGAAGTGCAATTGAGACTTGGCAAAGGCTTTTTATGTACATTTCCTATCAACCATTTTGACATACCTGAGGTATGACAAAGCCACCCTTGGTGTGGTTGTTGTAGGAATAAATTGCCTTCTTAGCTAAGTTGGTGGCCTAGGGCGTAGGCTCAATGGCCGACCCTTGGGTCGGCACTAGCCGAGCATACCGGCTCCTGGACCGGCCTTAGGCTCGGTCAAGGTTAACTCCTGATTGTCATGTGATTGCGTAGGATTGGTCAATTCGTGACTGACACATAGTCGCACTGGGTTGACTCATGGTCGTCCACGGTTGGTACATGACTAAGCAGAATCATCCGTGACTAGATAAGACCATTCAGAATCAATTCATGATCGCTCATTGATCCGTGGTGATACGTGACCATCCCATTATCAATCCTTATAGTCGGGAAGTCGTTCATTGGCTAAATGGCTTGGGTCCACTCGTGCGGTCAATAAATTGGTCCATAGCCGATCCCTTGATTAATCAATGACTGATTCTTTGATAAGAACATAGTTAGTCTCTCGGTTACCATTCTGATCGAGCCGATTGATCCATGGCCTGTTCTTGGAATGATCCATGGCCGATCCTTACCATTGGCACATGAGACTCATAGCCATTTCTCATGGGGTCAAAAATTGCAGATGTTATAGTTGCCGTCAACTACCGCTACTTGCCACCGTCCACTGACATTCATTGTTGTCTGAAAGGGAGAAATTTTATGTCATTATTAAATATGTATTTTTGCTTAAAAACTCATCAAAGAATAGAAATAGAAAAATCTATTTATCTTCTAAAAATTAATTTCTAGCAAAACTGGTTATCATTTATGTCCTAAGGGACTTGTCGGTTACGTTAAGCTAGCGTGGGATGGTTCCATATACAATATATGGAATACAACTAGTTTGACAAAAGCATGAAATGCCATGCCCAGATCCACCAGGTGTCTCACCTCTCTCCTACCTCTAGCTTGATGACATTCTAAGGACCTGGGAACCAACCACCAAATGACAGCTAAGATGTAAAAGCTTTGACAGCCAAAATAATGGCAAAGGAGAGCTCAAAGTGCTCAGGGCAAAATGATGGCCGCCCTACAATAGCTATAAGACATTTTGGATAATTATCCTGTACCAAAAGCATGTCAAAAGTGTTGACCAGCGCGAAAACAGGTAACCGAGTCCATCCCATCTCACAACTCTCATACCGTCACTTCGAGAACCGAGGAGAGGATTGATGCTTGCTCTTCCGTTGTGAGAAAAGACCATCTTGCATACGGCAATCCTAGCTAGAGGTTGGTCTCTGTACGAGAAGCGTGCGACCAGCGCGCACAGAGAGCTTTGATGGCGGTGGATCGCAGTGGCGTGCTTGAAAGAGGTGTGTGGATGTTCTTCATTGAATCTCACATATGAAAGAGTACTCAAACTTTTTCCTCATTTGGGGTTCGTGTCTTTATTACCTCGGGAATTAGGAAAGCAAGAAAGCGGAAGCAACCTCAGCAAAGAGCACAGATTCCTAGATAAGACTTGGTTGATGACGTGGATGATATTAAAGTGAACAGAGACAGCAAAAGCAGAGGGAAAATTGGGGAAATGAGACTGATTTTGGACGAGAGTCTGCTCGTCTTCTCTGCCACCGGATAGGAGATGAACACTTTACATTCACCCACCACCCGCGATCCGCTACACAGTCGAAGGTCGCTCCCTTTCGCTTCACTCCGTCTCTGTTTCCTTCCTGTTTCCTTCCTCTTCACCGAGAGTGACGAACAGAGAGGGGAAGGATTGGTTCTGCGAGCCGTGACTTCAATCAGCGACCTGAAGAAGTGAATAAATCCAAAGACTGTTATTTCTTTTGCTTTGAGCTGTTCGATTCAATGTTTGTGGGGTTTGATTATTGGGTTTCTAATGAGGGTGTGAGTTACAATTGAGCTCGCGCGGCTTTGGAATTGATTTTGGACATTTCTTGGTCACGGGGGGTTTGCTTTGGAGATGCCGGGCCCGCTGAATTAATTCGCAAGGCCTTGTGAGTAGCACAATTCTTAAGAATTTTAAGTTCTTGTTCAACGTGTTTTGGTTCTATTTTGTGATGATTGTTGTTTTCTGAGGTGGGGTTTGGGGTGGTGTGTGACTGTGTGTGCTTGTTTGGCGGGTAAGCTATAAGGTGTCGCTGGCGGTTCGGTCTGTTGGATTGTACTGCATTTGAGAGAAAAGAAGGGAATGCTTGCTCTTGACCGACGCTTTTGCAATTTTGGTCCTGTGACAGTATCATGCACACTGGGGTTGACCTATATTAGGTTGAAGGGAGTGACTGCGATTTTAGATTTTGAAATCTTTCGCTTGATGGTTGCATGTTTTCTTTCCCTGTATTTTTAGTTTAATCTGGTGAAAGTTCTGTAGTTTTTCTGTTTCAGATTGTCTTCCGTTCCATTGGTGATCATTATAGGATGTGATATAGTTCTTGCAGTACAGGTGATCTGTTCTTTCTTTGGATTGATTGGTTGCTAGCTTATTGAATGCAGTACAGGTGATTCGTTCTTTCCTTGGATTGAACGCAAGCTTCTTGAGCGATTGTTCATATTTCCCAAAGCTAGCAGATATTCGGATTCTAGGTGAACTGAAATCGGCTCGGAACACTTGTTGTGCCGAGTGAGTATTACATATAGAGCCGTGTGTGGATATTCTTCATTGAATTTCACAAACAAAAGATTCCTCCAACTTTTTCTTCATTTGGTGGAGTCGTGTCTTTATTTCCTCAGGAATTATGAAAGAGAGAACGGAACCTCTACAAAGAACAAAGATGACTAGATAAGACTTGGCTGATGATACAACCGGATGTGTGATTTTGAAGTGTCCAGAGTCAGCAAGAAGAGAAGGAAAATATGGGGCAATGATACTACTTTTTGACAATGGGAGTGATGGACACAGCAATGAAAGGTGAAGATATATATGCAGGCAATCCAGGAACTTCTACAAAAATCATCTTATACCGAAAATTGGTTGGAAAAAGAGTGCGTGATCACCTGTCGTAGTTACAACAGGCAATTGTCCATTTTCAAGCCTGTTCATCAAAGCTTTGATGGGGATTCCTTAGATTTCTCTGTCAAGTCTGTGAAGTGGATTGGTTCTGTTCGATTTCCTTTCTGGTGCCGTCTTTAGTCACTGGAGGCTATGGAAGCTTTGTTCATTGACTTTAGTTGGTGCTGATTTTCATAGCTTTACTAGGTGATCTCTCATGTGCCTTGCTTTGCCATGACGAGGTTTGGTACTGAATTGGCCACCATATGATAGGTATAGAACTAATTGGACAATTGTCTCCTGTGCCAGAAGCGTGTGACCAGTGTAAAAACAGTTAAACAGGCCCATCCCACATCTCTTGTATCATCAGTTCGAGACGAGGAGAGGAATTGATGCTTGCTCTTCCGCCAAGAGCAAAGACTGTCTCATATGCAGCGATCCTAGCTAGAGGTTGGTCTTGGTGCGAGAAACATGTGAGACACGCGACTAGCGCACAACTGGTACCTCTTCCCATCCACATTCAATGCCAAGTCAAGATTTACCTCTCTCCACTCTGCTTGTGATGCTGAGCGAAAATAGCTATAAATTAGGAGGGATTTTTATTTTAGGAGAGGGATCCTTAATATTTTTAAGTAAACTTGCAACTGTTCATATAACTTGGAGTTAAGAAGATCTTTCTACTCCAATGAGAGAGGTAATTAGTATCTTAAGTAAGCTTCCTTCTTCAGTAGGATAATGCATTGAAGTGGCAAATGATTTGCAGTCGTGTGAATCATGGATTATGTGCGGTATAAGCCTTAGAGTTTACTTGTCATGATTAGTGTTTTGAAATAATTATTTAGATACAATTCCAGTTCCTATCTTCATTTATTTGAATTTGTACCCGACTACTACTTTTGACGAAAATGTAGGTATTGTTACCGGTTGGGGCATAAGCTATTGAACGGTGGTTATATTTGGAGCCAGAACTGGTTTAGAGCATCTCCATATCCTAGTCAAAACAGCCTGCAATGCGTTGTCATTTTTGGGGACATGGGAAAGGTTTGATCTCTTTTGAACCCGCAACGCATATTATTAACGTTTGATCCCTTTCTCTTATTTGTGGCATTTTCTGGTAGTGCCTTCAAGCATGGAAGATGCCATTTTGTTTAGAGAAATGATTAATCAACAAATAATTATAAATTATTGTGGGGCTCACTCATTCAAGAATTTAGAGCTTACAATAAACTGTAATTCATACGGTAACTCAAAGACTGTAATTCTAGTAAAGCCCGTTGTTTACAATGGATATAGGACTTTTCACTTAGGTGAAGGAAATTAATTGGGAAATCTCATTTTAAGAAAATTCATTAATTGTATGCTGTTGCTTATTCTACCAAAAAACAACCTCCACGGTCAAAGAAACCTTCTGTAAAACTCCTCCTCTTATTGATAAGCCTTAAGATCTTGACTCAGCAGCATACTCTTCTGCTTCTAAAAACCAATAGTGCTGAAAAGATTTAGGCCAAAAACTTGAAAAAGAAGTAAGAATATGAGAATCCCATAATTAAATTTAGTCTCATAATTAAATTTATTACCTTTTATTCTTTATTAAAGAAGTTAATTTTTTTTTTTTGTCGTAATTCCTACTCTACACTCACTTTCAGATTTTTGTTAATTAAAAAGCAATTTGCCCCTCACCTTCCCCTTCCATATTGAAGTGCTCGCGCAAAAAAAAAGAATTTGTTAATGTGCTCGCGCAAAAAAAGAAAGCATTAATTTTTACAGCTTAGCAAGGCTTATAAAACGAAATACACTGGTGTGTAGCTCTACAATAGATACCATAAATTTATATTATAAGATACGTGTGAAGTAGGGCTCCAAAGCAACTTCAATGGGTGACTCACACATGGCACTCTTTTATGAGTGGCATCCATCTTTACTTCCTTTTCAAAATATTTGCATTTTATTTTTCCACTTTAATTGAACTAAAATTTTCCCTTTTAGTTCAAGGGGTATATAATCACTTTCAATATAATGGAAATCTCTTATCCTCATGATGATCAAATTTTCTAAATTATTCTTCTGATATTTTTTCATGCCAAGAAAGGATCGTTTGATGAAGCAATTTGACTCGATTCCTACCCACGGTAAAGAAAGAGCAATTAAATAAATGGGACTGTGGTATCTGACTTTCCTTATAGTATCTATTTCGGATCTTGGTGTGCTCACTAAAGTAATTCAGAGGCACCTAACTTCGATTCCTCGATTCATCGGTCGTTTTCTTACTCTCTTTTTTCTTAAGTTGGGAAGGCGGCAATTAGATCGTGTTCTTATTCAATTCTTTGTATATTCTTGTTTCAATCTTTGTCGAGACATATGTTGTCCCATCAATTTGATTTAATTTCTTGTAGTTAAAATATAAAATATATCTATTAAGGTGGTGTCTCAAAATAATGATTCCTCATTTTATTCATAAACTATACTAGAAGATGACAAATGTAGACTAAAGGTTAGACGGAAAATAAAATTCAAAACACGGTAATTAGAACCTTCAAGAGCGGATGCTGCCTTTAAAAACTTTGACAGAAGTACAAGGTTTACATTGCCATTTATGGCCATGTTCATAATCACAAAAGGACTTGTCCTATTTATCAGGTTAGCTGTGACTTTATTTTCTAATGGGGTTGCATCTCATCATTAATTGCTCCACTATCATGAAGTTAGCACTCCGATGTCATGTCAATCTGTTCTAAAATTACTGGTCTGAGATTTCATTTATTTACTGTTGAACTAACTTTTCTTATATATAGAAGTTATGGAAAACCTGATTTTTACAGCGAAGGCATACATTTCTTAGCAATTAAGTCGTTTTCATGAGTGGTAATCTTTTCATTGCCTTGTGCCACTTGTTCAATGTGTTTTCGCTCCAGTCGCACGCTTCTGGCACGTTTCTCGTTCTGACACGGTTCTCGCACAATGACCAGCCTCTGGCTACGATCGCGGTTCACAAGATGGTCTGATCATTCTTTTTGGTTTTGGCTACAGAATACTTGCACTAATGAAGAGAAAAATTACTACAAAGGAACTCTGAATGGAACGATACACATCGTGGCTGGTGGAGGAATTGCAAAGCTTTCAAATTTCACTGCTCTCCAAACAAAATGGAGCTTGTTCAGAGATTTTGATTATGGATTCGTTAACTGCTTTTGATCATTCAAACCTACTATTTGAGTACAAGAAGAGCAGCGATTGAAGAGCTTACTGTTAAGATCATATATCAACAAAGAGAAGAGGATGCTGCTAAACAGAGAGCAGCTTCTGCTGAGGCTACTAGAGTCAGAACAGAGGATGCTGTCAAGGCTGCCGAAGTTGGCAAAAGAGAAAAGCAAGTGAAGCCAATACAAGCAAAAGGAAAAGAAGTAATTGCGACTGATACTAGTGGAAGTGAACGACTAAGATAAAAAATTAATAAAGTCTGTGATCAACGATGGAAATTTGTCAAAGAGGATAAACACGGATTGTGGATCACCACTATAAAGCCATATGAAGTCGTCGGTCAGTTAGTGATAACAGAAATTAGTTAGCTTTTCAGTTTCGTCTTCATCTTCTTTAATGAGGAAGATATATAGCTTTAGAAAGAGAGATAGAAAGAGAGATGATCAATAGTCTTTTTTCTGATACAAAGATCAATATAGAGTTTAGATCTTGAAGTACATTGTGATCAAGAACAGAAGAGAATATACAGAGTTCTTCATTGATCAATCTCGATCTCAACATCTATATCTTCCTATTTCTGTATCTTCGATTTCTCTGTACCAGAGCTTCTACATTGTTGATTTTTCTGTATGAATGCATAATCTTCACATTTACGACTCTTTCGAAATCAGTAGGGATTATAGAGACATCTTGGTTTGCACAGTCAATAGTTGTCCAAGCATGACACTGGCATCGTAACTTGGAAACTCGATGCAAGTTGACGTTCAAATGGTTACCGGACTCTGTCATCTTTATGTTACGAGTTTCTGTACCGTGGAACTTCTTTTCCTTTGCATTGTAACTTGGAAACTCAAGGAAAATTGATGTTCAAATGGCTACTGGAGTTTGTCATGTTTATATTTTGAGTTTCTGTACTTTGGAACTTCTTTTCCTTGGATGTCATTTATTATAAGCATCAAAGAAAGCCTTAATTTCTCCCTCTGATGTTATTTCTCTAAGCTGTTGCGTCACGTCTTGATATATGGACTCCGAAATCAGTAGGATAATGTAAGCAATGTGCGTCTACTTCTAAGTCGTATCCAAATGGTGACATCTGGACCCTGTTAATATGTTTGGTTAGACCTTCCCAAGGACTCCCTTTTTCAGCAATCCATTTATTCATATATGCAACGTGTAAAATTCACGAGATTATCTTATCGACTGTGATTGAGAGACGTTACTAATCGGATAATCCAGTGGCCATTAGGCAAGCTTTTGACTGATGTCAACATGCAAAAGTCCTTCAATGCACGTATACAAATGCTTAAATGAGTTTTGACACTTGCATTCATATGAGATTGTTTTGGGCCATGTATGGACTAGATGAGTATTTGCACCACATAACATATGTTAGATCTTGTCATGGTAAAATATATTTCCGACAAGTCACTTGAGTAATGGATCCCTGATAGATGAAGAAGAATCTTGATCATATTCATGAGTCGTTAGCTTGAGATTCTATTCAATCGGGATGACAATGGGTTTGTAACCTGATAATCCTTCTTTAGAAAAAATCTCCAATATGAATTTCCTCTAGCTAAGAGTTATTCCTTTATTAGATAGAGCGATTTCTATGCCAAGGAAATATTTGGGAGGCCCCAAATCTTTGACATGGGAAGTTGAGTGCAAATATTCTTTGAACTTCACAACATGATAGTCATTATCCCCATGACAATTATATCATCAACATATATCAATAAATAAATTAATGAATTTCTTGATGTCTATGTAAATAAGGCATAATCATGCTTAGAATTCTAAAAACCTGCATTGGTTAGTGTAGCAGTGAACTTGGCATACCATTGTTGAGATGCTTGTTTTAGTCCATAAAGAGATTTATGTAGATAACATACCTGTGACTCCCCTTATTTGCGTAAACTCAAGGAAGGCCCATATAAATTTCTTCATTTAGATCACCATGAAGAAATGTATTGTGAACTTTCATTTGATGTAGTGACTAATTGCGAATAACTACAATGGATAAGAAGGAACGGATTGTGACTTCTCTGGTAATGGGAAAAATCATTTCATGATAGTCAAAACATTCTCTTTAAGTGAATCCTTTAGCAATAAAGTGGGCTTTGTAGCATTCGATAGAACCAATAGCCTTAAAATTGATTTTCTATACCCATTTGCAACCAATCGATTTCCAATGTAGGGGCAATTCCCATGTGTAGTTCTCCATGAGGGCAGTGAACTTGGATTCCATGGCATGTTGCTAGTGGGGATCACATGCTACTTTGGCAAAGGAAGATGGTCCATGTTCTTTTCATAAATGGTTAATGCAATACATATGTTTTGGTGATAGCCGATGAAAGGAAACATACAGTGAGATAGGATATTGTGTACTTGTGGAACTTCTAGCCAAACATATGTTGTCTTTGTTCCACGTAGGTGGACAAATATGCCGTTGGGAACATCGAGGCTGCTCAATTAATAATTGTCCAGGTATTGGTGATGAATCAGAAAGAGTATTTGACATAGCTATTGTGAATGAAGAAAGTGATGTTTCATCTTCTGGCATCTAATTGGGGGAAGTGAAGACTCCTCTATAATGGGCACATGGATCGATATAGAAGGTTCTAGTGCAACAAAAATATATGGTAACAGAATGGATAAATCCTCATTAGATAGGATGGTCACTAATTTTATGATGATGGCAGAGTCAAGTCAAAGAAGATATCATTTCCTTGAATGGGAACACATCTTCATGGAAAAAAATCCCTGCTAATAAAGATATTCCTTGTAGAAATATATATAACACTGTACCCATTTTGGAGAGGGGGGTAGCCCAGGAAAACATATTGAGTGGCACGTGGATTCATCTTATCCCAAGGGCCCACATTCATTGCATAACATAAGCAACCAAATACTTGAAGATGATCATTAGCTGGTTGTTTGTTGTAGAGTGTCTCAAAAGAGTTTTACTATTAAGGATCCGAGTTCGCATACTATTAAGCAAATAGGCTGTTGTGACCACATAACTCCCCCCAAAAAGCTTTAGGAATAGAGACTTGGTATTTTAGTGCACGGGTTATTTCTAAAAGATGTTTATGCTTGTGCTCAATAATTCCATTTTGTTGTGGAGTGTAAGTGCAAAAACTCTCATGTAGTATTCCATGAGAAGACAAAAATTGTTTGTAATCAGAAGTGAAAAATTCACGTCCATTATTTCTACAAATGCATTGCACAGATTTACTGAATTGATTCCTAATTAAGGAGATGAATTTTGACAAATGAGTAAAAGTTTGGCTTTTTTATTGCATGAGGTATATCCAAGTGGCACATGAATAATCATCAATGGTAGTGAGAAAGAAATGAGATCCGTGACGATAGAGTGTGTGATAAGGACCTCATATGTCCATATGAAGTAAGGAAAAAGTCTTGTCCGCTCGAGATGTACTTATTGGAAAAGATGCTCCAAATTGTTTGGCTAAATGACATATTATACAATTTGGATGAAGGAAACATGCACTATGACCTAATCATTGATGAAAAATGAGATTTTTATTTCGATTGATCTCATTATAGGAAATGCTTTTTTTAATAATTCCAAATCTTGGGAGGATTCAATCTAGAAATATAGCCCTTGTGCAACTTTACCCAAGCCTATTAGATTGCCGGTCGAAAGGTCCTAAAAGAAATACTTTTCAAAACTGAATATGGCACGACATGAATTATCCTTGCATACTATTGATATAGAGAGAAGGTTGAATTTGAAATCAAGAATATATAGTACATTCTTGAGGATAAAGTTTGGACTAAGATGTACGGTACCAGCTTTGGTAACACGGGTCATATTCCCATTTAGACGAGTACTGATGCGGAAGATTGTGATCCTTTGTGAATATGGGAAAATAGGTGCTTATTGCACATTATGTGGTCACCAACCTCTTAATTAATTACCCATGCATCAATTGAAAAAGAATTCTCCTTATAAAGAAAAGTATTTGAGAAGCCCACACCTTTGTCGCTGGTCTTCAATTCACTTAGAATTTGCACAATATTTTGGTACTGTTCTAGGGTAATCGTCTAATGTGCCCCATCAAAATTTTGTGTAGAAACTTGATAAGCAGTGGATTCCTTCTCCTTTTTGTTTTTATCATTGGGTTCTTTTTGCAATTTCTAGTATGTATCTACGATGTGGTGTAGACGTTTGTAATATTTACAATATTTATTTTTAAACTTAAAGTTTTGTCTACTAACCTTCCTTGATGACATGGCATTTTGTGAGCCATAAGATCCTTAATAGGTTGGAGCTATTGTGGCCTGATAATAGCCATTGATTTGGTTGAGGGGATGGATGATCGAGGGTCATTAGATCCCGCACATTGATCCTAGCCGTTGGATCCAACATACAAATCCCAGCTACTCATTCCAATCAATTGATCCCAGCCGTGCCATGGGTCATGCATGTCCCAGCCATCAAATCTCTCATGCACGTCCTAGCCATTAGATCGAGAAAGGCTAGGGTTTCCCTCTCAATTGGCCACCATAGCCATTACTCCCTTGAGCGGACCTCAACCTCCAAAAGCTTCACCCCCACCACTGCTAGTCTTCTTCAATGCGACGTCGATCAAGAACATTACAAAGGACATTCCTTTGCCCACTCAACTGTGCTTAGCTATGGCCAGCCATTGGCTCTCTTCTTGGATAGCCAATTGGTAGATCCGGCCAAGCATCGACAGGGGGTCCATTGTGAGGATCTGTGATTGGAATGACAAGTATGAGTTGTTGAGGATCGGCAAGAATCTCATTGCCTTATCCCTTTCTTTGATATCCTTATATGATCTAAGTGTGGTTTCGGGCCCTCGAGCTATTCCTTGGCTACCTCGAGTTCTTTCCATAAGGTTGAGGGGCGGTTGAAGATGGTGGTGATTGTGTGATTTCCTTGCTTCAAATTCGATATTGCTTGCGTTATAGTAAATAGCTTTGCTCAATTGAGCAATTCGTACATTTCTTAGATGCTCTTCTAAAGCTTCTTGGAGTCCTTAGTCAGTGGAAGTCCGCCCGCCACATCGAGGGCTAAGTAGTTGCCAATCTAAGTGTGGACTAGCTGATTGCACCTTCGTTAGTGTCATTGAAGTCACTCGTTGGCCGGAAAGGGAATGACGCCATCGAGGAAGCCATCCTTGTCCTTCATCACATGGGCGCGTTAGAGATCCCGAGCTCACAAGCTATAGTTCTCTGGTCCGGTAAGCTGCATGTGGATGAGCCACAGCTTGGGGCCATTGGCTGGTGACATGTAAAGGGGGTCGCAGCGCTTAGAGTGGCCACCATTACCGAAGAGATATGACAAGAAACCGAGTAGAAGAAATGGGTAGGGATTTATCTCTTGACTTGCTATGGATATGGGTATGCGACTCGAATTTGCTTGACTTGAGTAGCCATTCGGGTTGGGTTTAGGAGGAAATGGGCCTTACCCATTCCTATTGGGCTGAGTCCCAAAATTCTCATTTCCAGATGATACATAAGGGAATTAGGCCCATGCCCCCGGCCGAGTTGCCTATTGGCCATGGACTAGGTACCATTGAACTTGAGGCCAATGGGTTGGGTCGGAAATCTGGATTTGAGTAGTAACACCACCAACCGAGTTTTGGGCATCGTCAGAATGCTGAATTGGAGTCTCCTCCTATTGTGGGTTGACTTGTCACACCCCGATTCTCGAATACGCACCCATCCCTTACCTTGGTCGATTAATAGCGACGTCCCAAGATGCATCATCGACCCATTCATTTAATATACGCATGTAAAAGCATATAAAATCCCCAGATAATAAAGCATTGGAACAGAAAAGTAGGATTCCAAAATTCCACTTTAAAAGCATCCACACTTATATACATTGCCAAACATAGTACAAATATATACAAGTTGAATTAAGCCAAGTTTAAACCACAAGTTTCTAAAACAGAGTTTGCAAAATGGAATTGACTTCTAACAAGAGAGAATTGCCCTATGACTAGCTAGTCCAATAGGGTTGTTAATTCTTCAAGCTTCCCTTTTCACACTTCGGGCCTCTAGTCCTCCACCAATGCCATCTAAGGACCCGAAAAAGGTTATTCAATAACTAGTGAGACAATGTCTAAGCAAGTTCTACCCCCTAAGACCTGATTAGTAAAACCAATATGCCATACGAGCTACATATGCACGCACGGGTTAGAGGACTTACCTTGGCCTCAGATTCCACCTGCAAATCAGTACAATTCAATAGGTACGTAAACAGTTACAACAGATTGAAACATCGATCAATCTATCTAGTCGATTATATGTTAAACGGACCATTCTTGGTCATTTCAATCAATACTGTCCATTCTCTAAAATAACCCATCGGGTTATCAAGCCAGCATTTTAAATGATTCATTCTTCGAAATGACATGATAAGTCACCTAGTATATTCATCATAACATACATTCTACAAAATGACATATTGAGTCATCGAGTGGTTATGGAATGTTGTCAATTCTAAAAAATAACCTATAGGGTCACCGAGCTGACATTTCATATTGTCCATTCTACAAAATGACCTATAGGGTCACTGAGCCGGTATTGCATACCATCCATTCTACAAAATGATCTATAGGGTCATCGAGCTAGTATTTAACACGATACTTCAAACATACAATCAATTTGTCATTTTATTCATTTCCGACAAAGTACACGTGCATGAGCACACGGTCGGCTTTAGCCAAAATATTATGATTTTCTTTCCACAAATCCCACCCTTATTTGTAGTCCACCAAAACATTTTTGGTGCTGTCAATTGACACCCAGTTATTTTCCAATTAATTATTCAAATTAATTAATTCAAGAAAATAATCTTATAATCTTATTTAATTCATTTCAATTCAAACTCATTTGACCCTCAAAATTTTAATTTGTACTTTAATGCTTCAATTGACATTTTTCTTCACCCATGAAGAAAAATGTCAATTTTAAAATAAAAAACGGTTAATTCATTTCAATTCAACCTCATATTGCATCTCAATTTTGAAATCAAAAACATTTTCAACTTTTTTCTAAACAAAAACGATCCTATGACGACTTTTTCCCAAAAAGTCTCGATTGTCGGAAAAATCTTCTAAGACCAAGTCAACGCTCCTAGAATTTATTATGACATGACAGAATCTTCAAATTTTGAAATCGGACTTGAATTCACAGTTAATTTTCATTTAATGCATTTTTAGCATGACCTAGACTACTAGGTAGTTTTCAGAGATTTTTAATACCAATGACCTGTGGTCGAATTTTTTTCGAACCACTATGAACCCACTCGACACATTGGTGACTCTTGATTGTCGTAAAAATCTCGAGAATTCAATGGGTACCAAAACGACAGTAAAATTAAATTAGTGTCAATCAATGAAAATTTTTCCAATTTAATGGAGTCACCCACGATTGGCCATACATCTTAGTCGAACTAACCTATCTCTGATCTCAAATCATTTTTTTATTGTGCCGTAATGGCCTCTAAAGATGAACATGGTCGAGAAATCGATTCCTGGTTGAATTCTCAAGTCTCTTCACCTTAAATTCCTTAATAGCTTCTCCGGATAATTTAGTTATCTCGAGAGTGATTAGCTCTGAGAATAGCCCTATAGGCACGTCAATGAAATGCCCGATTTATTCAGTAGAAAACAAAAGTGAAAATCTGGGATGACACACAACTTATTCTGAATGTGTTGGGGTTTGATTTTGGATTGAGGCAGATTTTTCCTTTACTTGTGGGTTCTCGGCATTCTTGTTCTTTGCCATGATATCGAGAAGAAAAAAAATTGAATTCCTATTTGGCTTATTGATTGTTTTGCAAGGTGCAACAACGCTAAAAAAAAACCGAAGGCAATTTGAAAGGCATGGAAGCTAGGTTAGAAAAAATTGCTCTAATACCACGATAGAAAACTAAGAAATCATGGAGTAATTGTAATTATATTTCTAAATGAATGAATTGTGCATGTGCAAGAGTATATTTAAATGCAATATTACCTTTTGATTTTATCTCTTGAATATTCTGATAATATTCCATTGTGGATATGCTGTATCAATTAGAATCACAGTTGATATCAGATCAAATCCATTTTCCAACACTTAATGACACATTTTCTTCCTCTTATAAATATTGTGACTCTTAAATTGTGATATTCATCTACTAAGTTATAAACATTATCCTTCGAATAACCTTCAACTCCTCTCTACATTACATTTCATTTACGGTAAGTTACTCGTCGTTCAACACCGCAAGTAAAGACATGTCCAAGCAAAACGTAGGCCAAGTAACCAATAAAAAGGGAAAAGAAATGGAAATAACATGCCTGTTGACAAATAACCTTTTCTTCCAAAATTTTATATAAACTTAATTTATTCCATCTTAATTCTCTTGGACCCAAGTTTGAGCAGCCATCAGCAAATCATAAGTTGGTACTTGTGGTGTGAAAAATACCCGAGCCAGACCGAAAATTTCAGGCCTTTTCGGTTTGGATTTCATTAACTTCCAATAACAAATAAAAGAATTTGGTTAGTTTGTCGGTTCGGGCTAGGTTTCAGTTTTTTTTTTCCTTCGCACCCAATGCTCTTTTAAATATTAGTTCCCTTATTTAGAGATAAATGTACTGAAATTCCTAATATTTATCATAAAATTGCAATTGAATCTAAAACTTATAAAAAATGCAATCAAATTCTAAAACTTATCAAATTGATGTAATCAATTTCTTTCGTTAACTCCATTTAATTTAACCAATGGAAATTGTTAACATGGTTTATTTATTTATTTATTCTTTCTCTCTCCTACATGGCTAAAACATGTAGGATAAGGCTAAAATGATGTCATTTTGGTCAAAATATGTTTTTTTAAATATAAATATTATATAAATTAAAGTAAAAAATAAATTTAATTAAAAAGAAGCAAGGAAGAACCGGAACAGCAAGGGCTTGTTGGATCCTTATCATCACCACCTCAACATCGGCAAAAAGGGCCAATGATGGTGGGTAATGGCTAGTTTCCCCCAGATTTGGCAAAGGTCACCGATGACCCTCATCGAGATCTAGGTGAGGGACGTAACCCTCACCTACGGTTGGCGAGGGTCACTAGATCAACCATCTCCTATCATTGGTAGCCTTTTTGGCAATGGAGGGGCAGTAGTGTCGTGGGTCCAGTAGGGTTTTGCTTCTTTCTTGCTTTTTTCTTAAAAAAATAAATTTAGATTTTTATTGAATTTAAGTACTATTTATATCTAAAAAAATCAGATTTGGTTCAAAACAATGTCATCCCCACCATCTTCGTCCCTTTTCAGCAATGATGGGGCGGTGATGGTGAGGGTCTATCTTCCATGCCCCTTTATTTTAAATTTAAGTTAAGTAATATTTACATTAAAAGAAATCAAATTTGATCCAAAATGATGTCGTTTTAACCATATCTTTCATGTCTTAGCCACGTCAACACCATTTAGGAAATAGAAAGTATTAAAAAAAAAAAAAAAAAAACCACATTGTCATTTTTCTTTAGTTATTGTTGACACCTAAATTTTGGCGATCCACTTAGTCATTTATTACATAAAAAATTAGGGGTTAATTTTATCCCTGAAAAAAAAATATTAATTGCATTAGCTACATTTAATTTGCATAGTTTGCATTTTATTTACTAGACCGGTGGCGGATGGGTTGAATTGGTGTTTTTGAGTCTTAAATTAGCAGGCAGGGCTAGGCCCACGAAAAGAGTACAAATTGGCTCAAGCCCGTTTTCTGAAATTGCGATTTGAAATGAGAATTTTTGAAATTTAAGAAAATTGGGTTTTGATCTTATCTTTAAAAATCAATAGAAAATATTTAGGAGATAAGAAAAATAAGAGGATTTTGTGATTCGGAGGTTATAGGAAAATCTTTGTGTATATTGAAAAGTGGATGAAATATTTCACAAAGATCACATCTTATTTGCTTATAAAAGGAGCCGTGTACGATGAGAGTCGGGGGGTTCTGTTCGTTGAAAAAGAAAAGAGGAGAGAAGGCATCCGTGGGGGTTCTCTTCGTTGGAAAAGAAGAAGAGAAGAGAGAAGCCATCCGTGGGGGGCTTCTTTTTTTTAAAAAAATTCAGAAAAAAGTGGAGAGAGGTTTTGTTTCTGCAGTGAAAGAGAGAAAAAAAGCAAAAAGCAAAGAGGGAGAGAGTTTTTTATCTTTTTCTCCTGACAACTGCAGGGAGAAGGAAAAGTAGAATGACGTGAGAGAGATTAGTGAAAAAGAGAAAAAGCAGCGTAAAGGCAAAAAAGAAAAAGGTTGGGGTAATTTGACCCTCACTGTTCATGGTCTTCCTTGCTGCGTTCACGTTGCTGCTCCATCCTCGACGAACCGAAGCCCTGACGTCCACCCTTCACGAGCAGGCCCGAGCCGTGCCACAGCCAAGCCGTCTTCCCCGCGCCAACGTAGCCGCCGATCTCCGTCCGCGAGCCCCGACGACCGCACCCCTCGTTGACGCCCGCGACCTCGCCGCGCCTCCTTCGCGAACAACTTGCTCGCTGCCATCACCGCCCGTCGCTCCACCCGAGGCGAAGCAACAACCAAGTCCCTCTCTTTGCAACGCCGGTAGTCCATGACCCACCTCGATCGCACCTTCCGGCCCGCCAAAGCTCTGCCACGGCCGGACCCGAACCAGATCTGCCCAATGCCGCCCCTGCTCAGCCCGTGCTGACCCGCAACAATTAGGTCCCCCATCCGTGACGCCCGTGAAGTTCCACATCGCATCATCGTCGCGCTCGTCCCCCACCAACGACTCGCGACGCCCAAGCCTGCCGTGCCCACACCGCCGAGCCGATTCGCCGGTTCCCCCTTTGGAGATCCACGAGCGGTGCCTGGAAAAGAAGAAAAAAACAGAAAAAACAAAAGCAAAAAGAAAAAGAAAATCTGATTAGGTAGTTTTTCTTTTTCATTTATTTTACTTTATTTTGTTTATTCTTTAGTTTAGTTATTTAATTGAATCCCAATGTTTACTTTATGAATCTTGTAGGCATTATCCGCCAGAGTTATCCCTAAACTTATTGTAATTATTAATTTGACCCGTAAGATGTCGGGTTATTTTTTTAATTACATTAATTTTTGGGATTTGTTGACAGAGTTTTAAGTGCTTAATCAATATAATTATTAATTTGATCCGTAAGAATTCGGATCAGATTTTTAGTTATTTTGAACTCATTGTCGTGATAATTAGGGTTAGGATAATCGTTAATTTGACTGTGAGACAACAAAGTTATTTTTTCGATTATTTTGATCATTTATTTGATTGGATGCCTTGATTAGTTTAGATTTAATGTTTAGTTGATAATCGCATTGTTTTGAAAAACCACTAAAAAATCTAAAAAATATTTGAATTAAAATCCAGTTGGTTTTAGAATATTTCTTGTCATCTTGCATATCTAGCATAGAGATTTCAGTTTGAAAAATATAAAAAATGCATTAATTTAGGATTTTAGTTGCATGTTTAATTACGTGACAATTTTAAATTTTGAATTTTATAAATAATAAAAAATAAAAAGTATCATGCATATGTCGTAGAATTAGGGCATGCTCCGCACATCATTGCATATTAGAAAATTGCATGTTAAATTAAGATAATATCTTAGTTTAAATTAGGATTTAATGTGACTTAATCCTTAGTTTAAATTAGATAGAATCTTAATCTAGTTAGGTCATTTTTGCATTTTTAAATTTCGAATTTCATAAAATTTGTCTTTGGGTAAATTAGTTGCAATTTCTAGGATAGATTGCATTTTTATAATAAAAATCATGTGCACGTTATATAGAATTAAGTCCATGAAATGCACGTCATTTTAGTGATTTAATTAGAACTTCCTCGTCATTAGATAAATGTCGCATGACATATAACCCACATGTTAAATTGAATGTCGCGGGTCATCTTAGTTTAAATAATTTTATATGTCATTGCATCGCATTGCATGTCATTAGAATTAGGCCATTTAGATTGCATTTAATTATTGCATTTCTTTATGTCATATAGTTTAGGTTATGCTGCCATGTCATATTAGATTATTAGCATGCATCTCATGATTTTCATTAAATAAAGTGAAAACAAAAACAAAAATTGAAATTGCGTGTTAATTAGAAATCATATCTAGGGTTGCTGATGTGAATTCTGATTTAACAATGCAGATGCTTTCGTTGTTTCTAGGTATGTTTCGCAATGTTTAATTGCTTTCTTGAATGTTAAATTGGTGGTATGCGCACATGTATGATCACCTCACATGTTAGGAAGTCAAATTAAAATCAATTCAATTGCCAAACATTTTTTAAAAATGAAATAAAAAGGTACCGAAAGGGCACTAGGATAGTCTGGTGTAACCAAGTCCCCGAACTTATAAATCTCTGGTTCGTAGGAGTAAAGTAAATCTCCTGTTACTTTACTTGGGTTTCTAATCGACCCACCAAAAATAGATTAGTGGCGACTCCTGATTGAAAATCATTTGCATGTTAAGAATTCAGACCTAAGTCGCGATTTGGTATGGGCTTGGGAGAGTCCGAGCTAAGCTTAAAGACTTAGCAATCCATTAAACTAGTTTTAGGTAGTGAACCCGCGAAAATTAGGTCGCGACAGTTATAATGGATAGAGTTAACGGAAGGACTTCACCAATTTGACAAGTTTTTGTGAGATTTTGTAGTACAATTGCCAAGTGTTTTAAAGCTTAAGCTGTTAGATGAACACATAGTTTAATATTTATACCTAACAAGTTTTTGTGAGATTCTATGGTACTATTGCCAAGTATTTCAAAGCTTATATTATTATATGAATGCATAGTTTAATATTTAAATATATCATCCCCTCACACTTAGTATGTTTTTTTTTTCCTTAGTACTAAGCATAAATATATTTAATTGATGAGGCAAATGGGGTGTGGAAAGATTTGAACATAGGATTTTTAGCTTTGATATCATGTGAGATTTTGTAGGATCATTGACAAATGTCTTACAAGTTTAAGCTGTTAGATGTATATTATTTAAATATTCTAACGCTTCCTCTTATGCCAAGTCTAGTCTTTTGCCTAATAGTAAGTGTGGAAATTTAATTGTGAAGACAAATAGGGCTTGGAATGATTTGAACTAATATTCCAACACTCTCTCTCACGCTTAGTTTGGTCTTTTGCCTAATACTAAGCGTGGAAATTTAATTACAAAGACAAATCGGGTCTGAAAAGACTTGAATTCAGGACTTTCAGCTTTGATACCATATGAGATTTTATAGTATCATTACCAATTGTTCTAAAAGTTAAAACTATTAGATAAATCATGATTTAATATTTAAATAGTTTTAAGATTTGATAGCACTTTTTTTGTAAGTTTTAAGATTTATTGTATTTTCGTGATAAGTTTTATGACTTCTAGTACATTTATCTCTTTTTAAAATTATTTCGATCCATGGTTTTCAGTCTTCATGAGTAAAATAGTATTAAATTCTACTGTCTTGTCCACAATGTGGGAATGGAATAGCTTGCGTGTTGCCTCAAGCCAAAATGGCCAAAATTTAGTAAATCCTAAAAAGGTCGCTGCTTATAAGATTGAGTGTTGCAAAAAGGAATTTGTTTCAAATAAACTTATTGTTTTTGAGGGGGTAAGAATAGCAAGAGGGTCACCCCAGGTTTACCTCGCCGGCTGTCAGCTGTACGGGGGTTTCCGGGTCATCAAAAAAAAAAAATAGCAAGAGGGTCATACATTTCGTATGGCGTTCATTTGAGTGTCATAATTTTTTTTCTTACTTAAAGTGTCACAAATTTGAAAAATCCATCATTTGAATGCCATTAGCAATTTACCCCGACGTGGACATTAGTTGTCTTATATGGTTTGACCGGTGCTAATGTGTACATTTTTAAATATTTTTAATTGTTATTTTTAATTTTTTTTTTAATTTTTCCTTTTTTCCCTTTTTTAGGGCTGGTGAGGATCACCTGCGACCCTCGCCGCTGAGAAACCTCACCCAAAAACAAAAACAAAGACAAGATAAAAAAAATTAAAAAGAATTAAAAATCCATGTCGGATGGGAAATTAATAAAAAAATTCACATTGGATGATTTATTGGAATTAGCACTCGAATGATCGATTTTACTCTGATGTGGCACATAAATGGTCGGAGAAAAGTTATGGCACTTCTACTATTCTTCTCCAGTCCTCAATTTTTTTTGGAAACTATTGAAAGGATATACAACTGCACATGTACATGTAAAAGATTGAACTTTTTACAAACTTGTTATACTTGTCCATCTATTGCTATGCCCTCATGAAAATTACAATTGAGAAATTAGTGTTATAATAATACGAGCCGATAATAGTTGTAATATATGGAGTTAGATCAAGATTTTAAACGGAGATAATAAATCTAAATGTTTAGTATGAACGACATATCATTATAAATAAATATGAAAATATACAAGCGGAGATTGTAAGAAAATCTCATAATTCACTACTAAAAAACTATAAATGCATAAATAGAGATAACCTCTCATGAGTATTGTATGATCTAGAGCTTAAACAACAAATCAGCTCATTGAAACAATCCAAAGCCACAAGTTTAACTATGGCAAGAAACGTAAATATTACAGCAACATCAACAAGGTAAATCAGCAAGTAAATGCCAAATCTAGTAAGAGAGAGAAAACATAATCATTCACTTTTGCAATTCTGAAACAAATATTATTTCAACTCTCTTGTCACTTTCGTGAAACTTCAACATGAATTATAGAGCTATGGATGAGAAGGAGCTCTAATTCTCTTGTTGCTTTTGTAGACTTTTGATATGAATGAGAGATCTACGAAGAAGAAGAAGCTACAACTTTCTTGCTATTTTTGTGGAGCTTTGACATGAACTAAACAAAAAAGCAGTGAAGCTTTAATATGAACCGGAGATACAGAGGAGGTGACGGAGATAGTAGTTTTCTTTTAGAAATCTCATTGCCCGTTATTTTTTCAAAAATTAGAAAGATTCTTTTCAAATTTGAATTTGTTCATTTGAAATTTGCGATCTTCTACTTCATCTTTATTACTTTTTATTTTTTTTTTCTATGTATTATTTATATATTTTCTATTTCTTGTTTATTCCCTTTCCTTGTTCCCTACTAAAAAAATATTAAATAATAAACTATACTAATATACCCAAAAAATGTAATAGATGTATATATGCTAACTATATATTTATTCAAATATTATTAAATTTAATTATTATTTTAAATTTATTAATTAAAGAATTTTATTATTCTACAAAAATAGTTTTTATATCATGAATGCAAAAAATCCCTTCTACCTTTATCCCATTTTTTGTGGGATATTTTTATCCAAGCTATATCCCTTTTATATCGGACTTTATCCTATTTTGCATAGAAACCAAACACAAGACTATCTTAAATTTTATTCTAACTATAGGAAAATTGTCCAAAACTTTCTAAATCTATTGTACATTACCCACCTTAGTTTTAAATATTTTAATTGTGTTAATTGAGTTATTAACCTTTTCATGTTTTGTCGATTGAGTTCATCGGTTAATTTTAGCTAGAAATTGCTAACGTAGATGCTAACCATGCCATATAGGATGGTTAGCACTAACGTGAAATTTTTTAATAATATATATTTTTCAAATCTATTTGAAGTTTTGAATTTATTTTCTTTCTTTTTCCTTCTTTAATTTTTTTTTTCTTTTCTTTTTTAAGGGCTTGCAAGGGCCATGAGGTCTCCCCCAATGGTCAACAAGGGTTTGTGGCCCTCGCTTGGAGCTTGGCCAACGAGGGCAGCGAGCCCTTGCTAGTTGTGGCAAAGGTCGTGGCCCCTACCCAACTTTGAGCGAGGGCCATGAGCCCTTGCCAACCACTAGGTGATGGTTGCGACCCTTGCCCACTTATGGGCGAGGGTAGTGAGTGGCCAACGAGGGTCATTGAGCCTCGACTGGTGGCTAGTGGGCCCTTAACAACAAAAAAGGTAAAGAAGAAAAAAAAAAAATGAAGAAAAGAAAATAAGAAATAAACATATAAAAATTCAAAAAATATAAAAATGTTATTAAAAATTATTTATGTTAACGTCGGTTGTCTTATATGGCAGGACCGGCATCCATGTTGGTATTTTTTATTTAAAATTGATTGGATAAAATCAAATGGCAAAATGTGAAAATTGTTTAGGACTCAATTGATGTATATGATTTTTTTTTTTTGGTCGGTAATTGATGTATATGATTGAGTTGATAAAAATACAATAGATTTATGATTTTTTGAATAATTTTTTTCTCCTGACTAACAAAGGTAGCTTTACAAAGGGCCCGTTTGGTTTGGCTTTGGGGAAATGCCCTTGGGAGAATGCAAATACCTTTGAGGTAAATAGGTTTTACAAAATATTACACCGTTTGGTAAATTATAATCTCAAATAGCATTGAAAGGTAACTTTAGAATATTGTTTGGCAAAACTCACATTTGTAATGGGTTTTTGCTATTTCTTTTTTTTTTTTAATTTGAAAATCAAATCCGGCGGCCGGCCAATTGCCGACAGCCAAATTGGGCCACCTGGGGGCATGACATCAGGCAATGTTGTCGTCTATCGCAAAGGCCAGATTTGGCCACCCGGCGGCTAGATTTGGCAGCCTAAGGTCGCGTGGACCCAGGTGGTGTCGCCTAATTTGCGCGCGCTAGGTGACACTGCGTGGGTTGTAGGTCGCGCCACTCCAGGTGGTAGTCATCGGGGACATGCGACCCTAAGGTGGTGGCAGCTGCCGGAGAAGCCCGACTCTCAAGCGAGGAAGAAGAAGATGAACGGCGAAGAAGATGGGCAGTGAAGAAGAAGATGAACAGTGACTCGGTGAACAGTGGAAATCGCATCTTCAAAATGCCAATGCTCAAAGCAGCTCCTCCCAAGCATTGGGAATGCTAATATTTGACAAATGAGTTTTCAAAAATACATGCTAAATGCAAAATATTTTTCCTAAAGGGCTTTGGGGGTTCAAAGCCCCTTGGGAAAGATGAACCAAACAGGGCCAAAGTAACATTTCCTCAAGTATTCAATGGCTTTGGACAATCAAAACAACCATAAATTTTGTACTTAGCTAGATATGGAAACAAGAATCTTCCTAAAAAAACTATTGGCTTATCAATTATTTAATTCTCCTAACTAATCAAGGTAGCTTTACAGGGTAACATTTCCTCAAGTACTTGCTGGCTTTGGGCTATCAAAACTACCATAATGTTGTACTGACCTTGATATGGAAACAAGAAACTTCCTAAATAAACACTGGCTTATCCATTATTTAATTCTCCCTATCCATTATCTAATTCCTTGACTGAATTATTAATTCCTTGCTAATCTACTCCGAATAGAGTCAGATCCTTTTAGATAAAAACTAGTCAAGTAATTGATGGGTGGATTTCAGCTTCCGCATATATACAGCCACATTTATATAGGTGTACGTTCATTCACAACTCTCATATTTTCTTTATTTTCTCAAAATCCTAGTCTTATAAATTACAGAGTCCAAGACTACCTAGGTATCGACGGTACTTCGATTGCCGCCACGATGACGAGTTTTGCCACCTTGGCCTATGCCCTACTTCTCCCGGCACTAGTCATCTTACACAATTTCATCAAACATTATTGGTGCAAAAGCGTCGAAGGAAAATCCAAGCCGTTCCCACTGCCTCCAGGGCCCGCCCCGTGGCCTGTGGTCGGCTGCGCCCCTGCGATGCTCCGGAACAAGCCCGCAGCCCGGTGGATCCTTCGTTGGATGGAGGAGATGGACACCGAAATTTCGTGCTTTCGCATAGGGAACACGAACGTCATTCCTGTAACCGACCCGAAGATCGCTCGGGAGTTCCTTAAGAAGCAAGATGCCACATTCATGTCGAGGCCCATCTCGATGGCAGCCTGGGCATTCAGTGGCGGCTACATGACTGCTGTCATGTCGCCCTACGGGGAGCAGTGGAAGAAGATGAGGCGAATCCTCACGTCGGAGATCATATGCCCCGCACGACACAAGTGGCTCCATGACAAGAGGGCTGAGGAAGCCGATAACCTCTTGAAGCATGTCTTCAACCAATGGAAAAGCCTAGGGCAAGTGAACTTGAGGCACATAACAAGGCACTATTGTGGAAATGTGATGAGAAGGTTGGTGTTCAACAAGAGGTACTTTGGCAAGGGAAGGCAAGATGGAGGACCAACCATTGATGAAGAACAACATGTGGATGCACTGTTCAACGCACTAAACTATCTCTACGCATTCTGTGTTTCCGATTATTTCCCATTCTTGGTCGGGCTTGACGTTGATGGGCATGAGAAGGTTGTGAAAGATTGCACCAGGACGTTTAGGAGGTTGCACGACCCCATCATAAACGAGAGAATCAAACAATGGAGGGACAATTTGAGTTCGGAGAGTAATGGAAAAGAGCCTCAAGACTTGTTGGATGTTCTTATTACGCTTAAAGACTCAAAAGGGAAGCCATTGCTAACGCCACATGAAATCAAAGCACAGGCTACGGTAAATTATCCATTCTTTCCTCTTGTATATTTCCATTTATTGTCATCTTTTAAGGTTAGAAAGCAAACTATAGGAAGTTATATATTTGGTCAAGACGACTTTGTTGTTAAATTGTACAAATAGAGCCTTATCCTTACAACTGCAGAAACAAATCCTAACAAAAGACTTCACTACGTATAAAATTACCTATTCTGTATGTAGTCGATATCTAGGCGTCCTAATGTCAATGTCGTTACACTTATCTCAAATTAGATTTAAGAAAGATTTCCCTATAGTCAGAACACTTTTACACCTACGCTTTTATTTGCATATTGTGGTTATAAATTAGATTTTAAAGTTAACTTAAGATGCATACGTTTCTGTAATCTTGATATGTGTAAGGAAATGTTGATGGCCGCGGTGGACAATCCATCAAATGCAGTGGAATGGGCAATGGCCGAGATGATAAATCGGCCTGAACTCCTTAATAAAGCCAAAGAAGAAATTGATAGAGTTGTGGGAAAGGAGAGATTAGTCCAAGAGTCAGATATCCCCCAGCTCAACTACATCAAGGCATGCGCTAGGGAGGCCTATAGGCTCCACCCGATTGCGCCCTTCAATGTCCCACACGTTGCCCTGTCCGATGCCATCGTGGCCGGCTACCACATCCCCAAGGACAGCCACATCCTCGTGAGCCGGATGGGTCTTGGCAGGAACCCTGAAGTGTGGGACGAACCCACCAAGTTCAAGCCAGAGCGGCACATCATGGGTGATGCTGTGGAAGTCGTGCTCACAGAACCTGACCTGCGGTTCATTTCCTTCAGCAGGGGCCGGCGCGGTTGCATTGCCGCGCAGCTTGGGACGACGATGACCGTTATGCTCTTTGCCAGGCTGATTCAGGGGTTTAACTGGAGTACACCCCCCAATATTTACAGCATCAATCTTAATGAATCAAGGGATGACTTGTCCCTCGCCGAGCCATTGGTTCTTCAAGCTGAGCCACGTTTGCCAAACTATCTCTATCCGACATAATGCGACTTTAGTATGTTTTACCATGTCACATCTCAGAATATACCATCCTCTCAATAAAAATATATTCTGGACTTTGTATAAATATGTTGTGGAAGCAAACTCATTTTAAACATTTCATACATCATATAATTCAAAAAAAAAAAAATGAAAAGATATGAGGCGTAACTATGTTGCCAGTGTTATAGATAAACCCAAATATTTATTTTTAGGGTTTTTTTCTTGTCTTTTTCTATTAGATTTCCTTTTAGGTTAAAAGTGATACCTTTATATTAGCGATGGCAAGACCCTAGCCATCAAGACGCTGAAAAAGGAAATAGAGAAGCAAGAAAAAGAGACAAGAAAAAAAGTGAGTTTTTTTTTCTTGATGGGGGTTCTCAATTTCTTTGTGCCCTGATCTTGAGAGAAGATCATTGTTGTATTCCAACTTTTTCTAAAGTCTAGTGAATTTGCAGAGTGCCTCTGCGCGGAGACGTAGTCCAGGTTTGGGTGAACTTCGATAACAAATTTTCTGACGTGTTTATCTGATTCTGTTATTTTATTATTATATTATGCTTGGTGAATTATTTGCGAACGTTATTTTTCTGGAATCGATGTACGATTTCGTAACAACTGGTATTAGAGCTGGGGTTGGCTAATCGAGAACATCGAGGGTTTTTTGGGACGTTCGATTGAAAGCAAACAGAATGGCATAAGATTAAATCAGAATTGATAAGTTCAATGGAAAGGATTTCAGATGGTGGAAACTACAAATAGAGGATTATCTTTATCAAAAAGATCTCTATGCATCACTTGAGGGTTGGAAACCCGAGATGGCGGAAGTGGATCTGACAGCAGAATCTGGATGGAAAATTCTTGATCGAAAGGCATTAGGTGCGATTCGTCTAGGGTTGACGAAAAAGACAGGGTACCACATTACAAAAGCAAAAACTGCAAAAGAAACCATGGATATTCTAATGAATATTTATGAGAAGCCGTCCACATCAAATCAGGTATTTTTGCTGAAGAAACTGGTTAATATGAAGTTATCTGATAGAGGTTACGTGGCGAGCATATTCATAGTTTCACGCAGGTCACGGGTCAATTGGAATCCGCAGGCATAAATTTAGATATGAAGCTTCAAGCTTTATTATTTTTATGTTCTCTTCCAGAAAGCTACAATACCACAGTGCATGGAATTTCAAGCACCATGAAGGATGATTTAACTCTTGATGATGCCGTGAGTAGTATCATGGATGAAAAGATGCGAAGGAAAGTTAGGTGGAGATAATTTTTCTGCATCTACATCTTCAATGGCACTCGCAGTGGAGAACCGTGGAAGAAGTAAAAGTAGAGGAAATTTCAGCGGTTGTGGCATATCACAATCAAGGGGTAAGAGATAGGTTGCAAAAGATGAGTGTTGGTTTTGTCACAAAATCGGACATCGGAGGTTTCAGTGTGAAGCCTACAAAAAGAAGCAGCAAGATGAGAATCAAGGAGCTAATGTGGTTAGTGATGAATTTTTGCTAGATAACTTGTGTTTGTCTGCAGGGTTTGACTTGACAACAGATAAATGGTTTATTGATTCTGGTGCTTCTTTTCATTGCACCTCGCAAAGAGACATTTGGTGATTATGTCAGTGGAGATTTCAGACAAGTGGTTGTGGGAAATGGCCACATGTGTCCCATTGTTGGGAAAGGAACCGTAACAGTGAACATCTCAGGTGGAGGATGTCTAGTTTTGCGTGAAACTAGGCATATTGCGGAATTAAAAAAAAATCTAATTTCAACCAGTAAATTTAACCAAGAAGGTCTGGTAATAACCTTTGGCTGCGGATAGTAGAAAATAACCTCAGGAGTAAGAGTAGTAGCAAAGGGAAAGCGTACGGGTACACTTTACCTTCTCCAAGGAGACAATATCAGTGATATAGTTGCAACTACAATGGCTACAGGTAATTTATCTACTCTTTGGCATTATCATTTGGGACATCTTGGTGAAAAAGATGTAAAGCAGTTACACTCGAGAAGATTACTCCCAAGTTTGCAAAAAATTGAGTTAGATTTTTGTGAGAGTTACATTTATGGAAAACAGAAGGCTGTTAGTTTTCAATTAAATGGGCGACAAAATAAAGGCCAGAAGCTAGAGTTGGTTTATACTAATGTATGGGGACCTGCTCAGGAACTCTCTTATGGTGGTAAGAGATATTTTGTCACTTTCATTGATGATGTAACAAGGAAGACTTGGGTCTATGCTCTTAAAGAAAAATCAGAAGTATTCGAGATGTTTAGAATGTGGAAGACCATGGTAGAAAAAGAAACGGGTTATCAAATTAAAGCTCTGAAATCTGATAATGGTGGTGAATACACAAGTAAGGAATTTGCAGAATATTTGAGTCAAGAAGGCATACACGGGTTAAAGATTGTTCCTAGAACTCCTCAAGAGAACGGTGTAGCTGAAAGAATGAATAGGACTATTCTAGAATGTGCGAGATACATGAGACTACACGTGGGTCTGTCGCTATACTTATGGACCACCACAATTGATGCAGTTGTTTATCTTATCAACAGAAGTCCATCTAATGCATTGGATGGAGAAATACCAAAAGAACGGTGGTCAGGTAAAAAGATTAATTATTCACATCTAAAGGTGTTTGGTTGTATTGCATATGCTTTGATTGATAGGGAGGATAGAAAAAAGCTTGATGCTAAGTCCTAGAAGTGCGTCTTTATCGGATACGGTGGCGACAAGTATGGTTATAAGCTTTGGGATTATGAGAATAACAAAGTCATCCGCAGTCGCAATGTGGTATTCCATGAAGAAAAGATGTACAAAGATCGTCAGACAGAGCATGAAAAGATAGTAGAACCAAAGTATGTTGAATTAGACACAATGCCCGTGAAGATGTTTCAAATAGATCAAAATGCACTTGAAAGAGAGGTTCAAGATGAGCCTATTATTAGTGAAGAGGTAGTTCAAGAGGAACGTAGTGTATTGGAGCAAACTAACAACCCTGAAGTACCTGTCTTGAGAAGGTCTACACATGTGAGAAAGCCAAAGGTAATTTTTGATCCATCAGCTAATACTGTTCTAAGCCATGTCTTATATACAGATTCGGGGGAATCGGAGACTTATGATGAGGTATAGGCAAACACGTCTCACTTGCAGTGGGAGTGTGCTATGAAAGATGAGATGAGCTCGTTAATTCAGAACAAAACTTGGGAGTTGACCAAGTTGCCCACAGGTAAAAAAGTTTTATTAAACAAATGGGTATACATGATTAAGAATGAAGCAGATGATAGTATTAGATACAAGACGAGACTTGTAGTCAAGGGCTTTTCTCAAAAAGAAGGGATCGACTACTCTGAGATACTTTCACCTGCAGTGAAAATGACATCAATTAGAGTTTTGCTAAGTATAGTTGCAGTAGTGGATCTTCATCTTGAGTAGTTAGACGTAAAAACAACGTTTTTACACGGTGACTTAGATGAAGTACTATATATGGCACAACCTAAAGGTTTTGAAGTCAAAGGTAAGGAGCACATGGTATGTCGCTTGAAGAAAAGCTTGTATGGCTTGAAACAAGCTCCGCAACAATAGTACCTAAAATTTGATGGTTTCATGCAAGAAAAAGGATTTGCACACTGTGAGTTTGATCACTGTGTTTATTTTCACAAATATGATGATGGTGACATTGTGTATCTATCTTTATATGTGGATGACATGCTGGTGGCTAGTTCTAATATGAAGAGAATCGTAGAAGTGAAAAAGATGTTATCATCACAGTTTGCTATGAAAGACTTGAGAGAGGCCAAGAATATTTTAGGCATGAAAATCATCAAGGACAGGAAAAATAAGAAATTATGGTTGTCACAGGAAGACTATGTGAACAAGGTGTTAAAGAGATTCAACATGGACAAGGCAAAATCGGTTGTAACTCCTCTAGCGAGTCACTTCAAACTTTCCAAGGATATGTGTCCAAGCACTCAGGCTTTAAAAGATGAGATGGCGGTAGTTCCATATGCATCAGTAATGGAGAGTTTGATGTATGCCATGGTGAGCACGAGACCAGACATTGCACATGCGGTGGGAGTTGTGAGTCGATATATGTAGAACCTAGGCAGAGAGCATTGGAATGCAGTAAAATGGATATTGAGATATCTAGCAAGTATTTCAAATTACTCATTTTGTTATAGTGGTACATCTTTAGAGTTGCAGGGTTATATAGATGCAGATCATTCGGGTGATCGAGATAGTGGTAAGAGTACCACTGGATATGTCTTTACAATTGCAGGTACAACAGTGAGTTGGGTATCTCAACTACAAAAAGTAGTGGCTTTATCAACGACAGAGGCAGAATACATGGCGATCACAGAAGCCTCCAAGGAAATCATGTGGTTACAAAATTATATGGAGGAGTTACATCGAAAACAGCCAGTTAATATACTGTGGAGTGATAGTCAAAGTGCAGTTCACTTAGCAAAGAATGCAGCTTATCACTCAAGGACTAGACATATCAAAAAGCGTTATAACTTTACCAGGTTAGCATTGAAAAATAATGAGTTAAAGCTACAGAATATTGATGGCTCGAAGAATCCAACTGACATGATGACCAAGGTAGTAGACAGAGAGAAGCATATTTTCTGTACTACGTTGATTGATGAGGAGTATCGTAGAGGCACAAGTTTTTCAACTACTATTTTTTGAAAAAGATGGATACAAAGTTGCTTGGTGCTTGGGTATATTTGTCTTCAAGTGGGAGATTGTTATAGATGAAGCCAAATATTTGTTTTTAGGGGCTTTTTTGTCTTTTCTATTAGATTTTCTTTTAGGTTAAAAGTAATACATTTATATTAGCAATGACAAGACCTTAGCCGTCAAGACGCTGAAAAAGGAAACAGGGAGGCAAGAAAAAGAGAGATGAAAAAAAGTGAGTTTTTTTTTTCTTGATGGGGGTTCTCAATTCTTTGTGCCCTAATCTTGAGAGAAGATCATCGTTGTATTCCAACTTTTTTCTGAAGTCTAGTGGATTCGCAGAGTGCCTCTATGCGGAGACATAGCCCAGGTTTGGGTGAACTTCGATAACAAATTTTCTGGCGTGTTCATCCGATTCTGTTATTTTATTATTATATTATACTTGGTGAATTGTTTTTGAACGTTATTTTTCTGAAATCGACATACGATTTCGTAACAGCCCCCTTGGGTAAATTCCTACTCATGCACCGTCAGTGGTGACATGGTGGTATGAGATTCAATATCTCATAACGCGAGGCAATAGGGTCAAAACCTTGTGCGGCATAAGTGAATGCATCTTACTTTGTGCATGTGGATTCTAGACACCTAATACCCCCATAGAAGTGTTAGGATCGATGCACAATCATAAGGATGTAGAGTGTAAAAGCAATAAAAAGAAATCGAGATATAAGATTTTTATCTTAACTCACTCTTAAATTAGAGTTACGTTAGCATATGATTCCGCTATAATTATTACTTCACATCTCTCTATAACATTTTTTAACTAAAAGAGAAAGAGATTATATGTACTTAAGAGCTATTCATGAGTTTAAGCCCAAATTACTAATGAAATATAGGTCCAAAATATAAAAACTGTCTAGCTTTTAGGCAGCGTTGCCCCCTGAGACTCCGGTCAGGGCAGCCCTTGAATCCAGTGCCTTCTTATCGTTATGAAGTATGAACCACATCCTTATATAAGAGCTTTAACAACAAATTCAATAAACCTCATGTACTTTTAGATCATCGGTGGTGCTGAGCAATTGCGATCAAACATTTTAAAACTGGTGAGACTTGTAATCAGCGTCAATGGGAGTGATCACGCAACCCGTCCATCCCGTGTTAAAGAGGACGAAAAATTGATATAATGGGAATCAAAGTACAGGGCGTGTTTGGACATGAAGATAAAGAGGCACTGCCCCGAGGAATAGCTAGCGCGTCTGCGAATCCATCCAGAACCAAACCCTCCGCCTCTCGTAGACCCTCGGTTTGACCTCCCGCTTTACCTCGTCAACGACTTCACTGAAGTGGCCTAATCTGGACGGGGATATCCCAGCGGCTCTCGCACACCCGAACACGTCCTTCCTCGATCTCTCCTCTTCTTCATCAACCATCACTATCGTTTTCGTCGTGGGTTGTTTCCACGGTCGTCAGGTCATCGAAGATTTGGGGGGGGGGGGGGGGGGGGGTGGGGAGTGGGAGAGAGAGAGAGTTGAAAGAGTGTTCACAGAAGGGTGAGAGAAAGAACATGACGAGCACTGCAACGAGTGACCAGCGAGTGACTGCAAAGAGGACTTCAGATTGAATTGGGAGCATCTCTCTCTCGTGTTAGTTTTATGTTGGAGGATTTACATGGTATTTGTGCATATTTATTAGGGTTTTAACTTTTAAGTAGCTGACATATAGAGAAGAAAATCTGCCCAATGATCATATAAACCCTATCATCTATGTGCCACTTGATGTTTTTGCCCAGTCTTGTTTCGTATGGTTCATTTTTTTCTCTCTCTCTGCCTAGTTAATCAGTCCCTGGACAGAGCAACTTTGTGTTTAAAACGATTATGTTTTATTGAACTGGCGAGCTTTTGCTTTAATGTCACTGTGAAAGAAATTCGGCATTAGTTGCTGATGTCTCGTTAAATTCGTGCTTGCTGCAAATTTGATCTCATTCGATTGCTGGTTTTCCTGTTGAGATGTTCATGATGTCTTTTCTATTTTGGGGCTGGTGAAATGCTTATAGCTGGAGTTTAGGCTGCTGAGTGGCTCCGATTGCTTGTTCTTCCTGTTGATGCTGGATATCCTAGGGTTGGTCATTCACTCGGTTTCCTTAGAATGCTTTAAAAGATTATTAGTACTCTGTATTGAAGACCCGGATCACCATAATCGTGAAAAATGAAGGCGGTGGTGGAGGTTGATGCTAGCTACATTTACTGTTTCAGGGGCAAAATGCGCAGTGGATATTATTGGAGTATAGCTCTCCCAACCCATCAAGTGATGACTGGATTGGAGTATTTTCTCCCGTGAATTTCAGGTGATTAGATGGCTCAACATTGTTTGCCCAATATTAGATGGCTCCTGCGTATTATGAAAATTATACACTCATGTTTTGCTGGAATTGATCCTGCAATGATATCTTTTACCGAAAGTTGTTCTTAAATTATTATCATTATTACTGAAAGTTGTTTTTCAATTATTATCAGAGAAGACAGATTTTGTGATGATTTTAGATAGAAAATGTCATAATTAGTCAAGAAATGACTACAAATTTTACTTCAAATAGAACTGTATACAAATTATACAAAAAATTAATTTGCAACAGAGTTTAAAAATACAACTACTTTTACAAAAATATGCGTACACAATTGAATAAAAGGCAAAACATAAGTACGACTTTCGTAATTGGAGTTCTATTTAGCAAAAAAATATGAAACTTTTCAAATTATACCAATATAGACATGTAGAATCATAAATAGTATTTCATTGATTTTTAAAACTTAATCTTTTAAATGTTTTAAGTTTTGAAAGAAAGTTACATGTAAGAAAATTTGTCTTATATAGCCTTGATATTGCAAGCTTTGTTTGTACCTCAATTAAAGTGTTTTCTGTGCGTGGATCGATTCTTTCCTTTACTTAGAACTCAATGTCCTCTTATTGTTGCATCAGAAAAATATATCACAAGTAAATATTTTATTTATTTTAAAAACAGTTGAAGAAAATGATCCAGTTTTTATGAAATATGAGTGTTTAAGAATGCTCCGTTATTGGGAAAAAAATGACGGAACCGTTAGCGTAGCATTTCCCTATAATCTATTAATGAAATTTTTATAAATTGTAATTATTTTATTCAAGTGATCCAATTCAGTGAGCAAAAGCATATATAAGTTTATATTTAGTTATAGTTATCTTTTAAAACAATTATTACGTTCGTGCTACAACCTTCTTTGTCACTAGCAAAAAATAAATATCTTAACGAATTGAACTTAGCCAAAAATGCTTTAATTTAGTTACGTAACTAGACACCAACCCACATATTGCGCCAGAATAATATAAAATAAGAACGAAATTGTATATCCAAAAGAAATAATTAAAATAGACTTATTACGAAGACAAATGAACAAAAAGAAGATATATTTAACTAAATTCGAATTATCCAGTACCCTGGTTATGATCGTTTTTAAATTAGTACTCCAATTTTTGGAAGGAACAAATATTAGTATCAATTTGAGAAATCATACCTCTGATCACGCCATAGTTAACTAACAAAATACAATCAAGTATAAATTAACATGACAAGCAACTGAGCAAGTAGTTAACATGTAGTCCCATTTCGGTTACAAGGCTTCGAATGGGATGGAGTTGTAAGAAAATGCGTGTTTAAGGGAACTCAATTAGCGATTATAATACACAGAATAGGCTATATTTACACAACCATTAAAGAAGTTCTGCTCAGATATGCCAGGAAATCTATTTGTTGATCTCCTAGATTTCTACATGGACTTGCCAGGTCAATTGAGTTATTATTATGTGTCATCTAGTTCAAAAATTTTACGGTAAAATTTGATGGAAATACTTGCTAATTTGGGGTTATTTGTGACAAAAAATTAATTTTGAATAAATTTATTGCAAGTGTACTAGTTTACTATTTTTAGTGGTCTAAAAATTAATTTAAGATCAATTTGTCATAAGTATATCCAATTTGAGATTTTTTTATAATAATAACCCAAACAAAATCAAGTTCTACCTTCCACAAAATCTAAATTTGACTCGCATTAGAGCACACGCCAGATTTCAACAAATCAAAATTATCCAAACCGATTGATTTCATACACAGTTGAAAAAGAGGAAGTCGCCCATGCAGCTTCCTCTCTCTCCCTCAATTTCTCGTCTTTCTGGCGCTCATTCTCTTTCCCTTATTTACTTCTATTATTTACGTCTCTCTCTCTCTCTCTCTCTTCTTTCCTTCTCTTTCTTTCCTTTGTTTTCTTATGCCCTCATTTTCTTCTTGCATGTCACCCATGTTCTCTTCCTTTTGACTAAACTCCCCCTCTCTCTTTCTTTTTCCTCAATTATTACGTTTCCTGTTGATGTTGTGATGATGTCTCTTTTGTTTATAATAAGAATTAGCATCAAAGGGCACAAGCTGCTACAGCAAACAGTTGATTTTGATTCAAGATCGGCCTTTTAAGTTTTAACTGGTAGGTTCAGTTTAGTCGAATGTGAATTGGTGTGCTTGGCCTTTAGTAACTAGTCCTATAGCCGTCTTGGATATTTGGGCAGTTATTATTCATGTGAGCTAATGTTGTTGCTTGAGTAGTTTGTTAACTAGTCTGTAACTGTCTTGGATATTTGCTAATGGGTTTGGCTTCTAGCTTAGCTTGATGGAGAAATGAATTTAACATACCCATTAAAAAAATTGTATTTAGGATTTGTCGAGAACAGAGTCTTGAAAAACAAATCAATACTCAAATGATTAAATACCGAAAAAAAAAAAAACAATACGGAAACATGCCCATGAAACATATAACACCAATTACAAATATATCACGAAGATGAACATATTTTATTTGCCATAGATTAAGTATTTGTTGCAATCTTAGAGAAATTAATTGAAACCCTTATAGTTTTGTTCTTTGAGAGAGTTCACTATTTTATTAAAAAGAAAGAAAAATGCATGTCCTGTTTTCTGCAATTTTATTTTTATGTTCCTTTTTTCCTTTTTATATTTATTTATAACAGTTAATTTTTATTGAAAAACAACCACTTTTCCTCTTTCATGGGCTCTTCCTTTATGGGCTGGGTTTGGTACAACATGGATGGATGGATCTAGCTTGACTTATCAAATAAAAAATCCATCATCTTCCACTTACATATAGTGGACTAAACAAAACTCTTTCTTTGCCTCTCTTTGCAACGTTCATACTAGTAAATAATTCGTGTAACCGACATACTTTGAAAGCTCATTATCATATATCTATTATGAATATAGTAATTCAAAATGGATATCACATTTTTTAGTAGATATAGTATGTAGTAACCTAAATTAATCAATCACATTTATATCTCTTTCGATCTCCTTTTAATAATGACATATTGAATTCACAATTATAATTATCTTAAAAACAATAATAATTGGTCAACTAGTGAATACAAAATTAGAATGTGATTTTTTAAACTTAATTTTCCTATTTTCTTAAAACTTTCAACTTCAATTCAACTTTCATTTCTAGAAATATCCTATTAGATCGAATCATTTACATGATCATTGACAACATTTTAAGATAGTAAACATTAAATAGAAATCTTGATAATAAATAAGAGCTATAAGGGCACTTAATTAAGGAACTCTTTTCTTAAGAGTTTCACACCGCATAAAAGTTGAGATCAAAACTTTTATCACTCTTATTAGTCATCTCATACATATGTAGTATGAAATACGTATTATGGTATTAACTATTTTCCATGAAGCATATGTTTTCAATTTGAATATCGTATAGATGATAATTTAGACATATCTAATGTCTAACTTGATTCACGTATTTACTCATTCAAAAAATCCATCAAAACTCATATTTCGCATCAAAGGTAGATAAAGTATAATATGTGGGTTATTTTACTTTAACATATTTTACTTTCGGACATAATAAATATTATGTCATCATCTTAATACTCAGTAAAGACAACATCTATATTTTAAGCTTGAGCTCTTGATATCACATATACAATAAGTTTAAAAACCTTCTCATCTCTATTTATTTCATAATAAATAAAGGCGATTACTTGTATGAATGTACTAATATCTTATTTTTGATATACTTTTTCAATTTTATATGATGTACTAGGCATCAAGATGCATAAACGTCAAATAAAAAATCATAGTCATTAATAATGAAAGACAATTTCATTAAATGTGAACATTTAGGGAAATTATAATATTTAATACATTAGTCTTTACGCATTCTTAATGATTTTGCATGGTCACATAACACATCTCTAGGTATTAGCTTTGTCATAGGAAATTCTATCATTCTATGCGTAGATATTTTTTTGTAAGTTTACATCTTTTTGTACAATCATATCTTTGACAAAATTATACTTAATATTTATATGTTTGGTCTTGCTATGATATTTTGGATCCTTGGTGTATATCATTGCTGCTTTTCCTATCACAATTAACTAATAATGAGTTTACAACATTTTTAACAACAACATCTAAATGATCTAAAAATTTCTTAAGACAAACATCTTTTTATATTACTATTGATAACGCCACAAACTTAGCTTCCATCATGAACAATGCTATACATATTTGTTTCTTATCGCTCTAAGATATAACGCATTATTTAGTAAGAATACATATCCAAATGTAGATTTCCTTTAATCTAAATCTCATTCACAATCAACATTTTAATAACATTTAAGTTGCATAATTTTTTCATTGATAACTCAGTGTATAATCACAAGTTCCCTTCAAATACTTTAGTATTTTTTTTGACGCATTTCCAATGTGCTTATCCTAGGTGTGCTTGTCATAGATTAGATGGATATCTACTTATCATTCAAACTACAAAACATATATTTGGTTTTGTACACATTATAATGTACATTAAGCTTCCTACAACACTAGCATAAGGAACACATTACATTTGTTCCCTTTCCGATGAAGTTTTTGGATAAAATTTATGGTTCAATCCTTCACCTTTTGCAATAGGAGTATCTATGAATTTGCAATCTTGTATATGAAATCATTCAAGAGCCTTATTTATATAGGTATCTTGTGAAAGAGACAATGATTTCTTCGAACGATCCTTTGAAATCTTAACTCCAAAAATGTATATAACTTTACCCTTGTCTTTCATCTCAAAGTTGGAAGATAACAAACTTTTAACAGTATTAACAAAAGTTGACATATATTTTTCGTTCTTGACCTTTTAAAATGAAACCAATGGGTTATTTCATATAAATTACTTATTCTAATTTTTTATTGAGAAAATCAATCTTTACATTCATTTGATATAGTTTAAGATCCATAATAGTTACTATTACTTGAATAAGGCAAACTGATGTTAATATCATCATAGGAGAAAATGTTTTTTCATAATCAATTTATTCCTATTGAATATACTCAATTCACTATAAGACGAGCCTTATATCTCTATTGAGCTATTAGGTTTATGTTTTATTTTGAGAACTCACTTATTCCCAATGACTTTGCGTCATTTTGGAAGATCAACCAATTTCGAAACATAGTTTGACTTCATTAACTCAATTTCTTCTTCCATTACATGCATCCATTTTATTTTTTATTAGAGCAATTTAGAGCCTTATTTACATTTGTTGGTTCATCTTCATCTTATGGAATAACCATAAAAGTTTCATCTTCAATATCAAAATGTCAATAAGAAATACTTTTATGACTTGTTCATTATACAAGAGATTATACATTTTGTATGTTATTTTCCATTATACTTTCACTTGGATTAGATAATGATGATATCATCTAATCGATAGTTGTAATTAAGACTTAATCAAATTTAATTCATAATTTCTCATATTACTCCCACTTAAACTCTATTAAGTTCATTATCTTGATTCAATGTTTTAAATAGGAAGTACTCTTCACTTATTTCATCATTCTTAGAAAATTGATTCTCTTAGAATGTGATATCTTGTGATTTAAATTCAATTATACTTCAACTTTCTTGCTCACTTATAAAACATATACCATTTTGAGTATTCTAATTATCTTATGAAAATATTCTTCTTGTTTTTGAGACACAATTTCCTATACTTGTAAAAGGGCTCATGGGTATAGGCAACACAACTCCGCGGTTTAATAAAACTTATATCGGGTTTTCTACATGTCCATAACTCATATGGAGTTAAAGTAATTAATTTGAAAGGCATACGATTAAGTATATAAACAATAGTTAATAAAGCATTACCCAAAAAATGACATGTAAGTTAGCATGCGTCATTATGGGTCTAACTATTTCTAGTATATATATTTTTTTCATTTCCCCAACATCATTTTGTTGAGGAGTATAGGAAATAAACAATTGTCTTTTTATTACTTTTTCATCATATAAATTTCTTAACTTATCGAGATAGATATTCTCTACATTGATCGGATTTCAACACTTTTATTTTTATTTAATTGATTTTCTACCAAGCTCATAAACTTTTGAAATAACTCAATACTTCAGATTTAAGAGAAATCAAATACACATGTCCAAATTGAGTATAATTATCTATAAATATGATGAAATAAATAGTATCATACCTTCCTCTCACAGGCTTGTGGATGAGCCATCATATTTGTACATGCGGTCATGGTCATGTTAGGAGGTTAGAAATGATCATTCTTTTTTCTTTTTGTATGAACTCCATGTGGTTATATGTGGTCGGGCCTCGAACTCAATCTATGTGAGAATTTCCCCTCTTGCGATGTTTTTCCATTTGGATATTTTAATTTTGGAAAAATTTTGCTTTCCACTCCTACACTTTCGCGAAATTTTTTAATCAATTTTTAATTTTTCTAACCAAAATTTTCCATTTGCACAAATTAATTAATCAAGTCTCCCAATGCCAAATTTGGGGACGCAACTGTGAGACGACATTAGAGTGTGATGTGGGCATATTTTGTCAACGTTGACGAATTCTTTTCTTTTCTTTTCCTTTTTTCCATGGTAGCATCCATGTCAATAAAATGTCTTGATGTTGTTAGACGATTATAGCAGCTAGGTTTGGCCAAATATGATGTTGGAATATCTTCCTTTGACTATTTGTGCAAGTAGAAGGTTTTTCTGTTAGAAAATTAGAAGTATCAGGATTTGATTAGAAAAAGCGTAGAAGCATGGGACGAAAACTGTTTTTTATTTTTATTTTTTATTTTTTTACTTCTAATTAATGACTATTTCATTGGAACGCTCTGTTGTCACTTTCAGGAGCAAACATTTTTATTTCGATAGACCTGTATTTAGCTCTACAAGATCATGTAAATGGACCGCTTGTCCTGAATATTTACCTACCACTCATAACATGTCACTCTCCTTGAATATCGTCATATTGCTTCGTTATGCATTGCGTAGTTGCCTGAATATGTATTTACTACTCATAAACCTGTCACTTCTCTTGGAACTGTACTAACGAAGGAAGAGAATTCTGCTTGATTCATCGCATTGGTTGGCCAATCTTGATAAATACAAGAAATATTGGGCCTTATAAGTAAGAAAAAGCTCATAGAGCACACTAACTTGTGGATAAGCCCACTATGATAAGCCCCGTGACCTCATTCTACATTATACAAATGACCTTTGGCAACGTATGTCTTCTCTATCTTTATCCTCTCCTTCTGCAAAAACGAGAGGCTAAAGATAAACGTCCGACCACTTCTTTTTTTATTGGCAGCGCGAATTCTTCAAAGCATTCGGGTCCGTTACTGTCCAGTTGCGGATCCGCACAATTCGTGCATCAACAAAGCTTAGTCCCACTAATTAGATTTTATCATACTGATCTACTATTCTTAATATCAAATTATGCAATAGGGCATCCCATATAATGAAGAACTTGAAACAAAGACTTATTTATCTTGACACTTGCATCATCGGGTAAACTTCTATTGAATGACCCCAACAGCTCAAAATTTGAATGGATCTGAATTTATAACTTAACTACGAAATTTCAATAAAGTTTGTATTCTGGTTTATTGGATATTGGGAGCACACATAGCTGCTATGTCTCTTTTTTAGGGTGCGTTTGGTAATGATTCTGCTTCTAAGAACAATTTTTGATTAGAAATTATTTTTTTATTATGTTCTTAGCAACAATTTTTTAGCAAAAGAGCATGTTTATAACTACATAAAATTTTTATTCTCATGATAGAAATGTGTTTGATAGATTCTAAATTTTTTTTATTAGGTTTGACAAGGCTCGACCTTGCCTAGGTAGCGAGAGGTCGGCCTTGCCATGGCCTAGCAAGGTCCAACCGATGAGGTCGCCGGCCTCGTCTAGCCGGTTGTCGATCATGGTTGAGGCCATCAACCGGCCAAAAGGAAGAAGAAGAAAATGAAAGAGAAGAAGAGAAAAGAAAAATAGAAGAAAAAAAAAAAATTAGACTTGATTTTATGAATTATTCTTGGGATTAAGATGCAACTTTTTTCTACTTTTTATTTTGTTCCAAATCTATTTTCAAGAAATAAAAAAATTTTTTGATTTTTATTTTTGGGAATAAAAAATTTATCAAACAAATTTATGTTCTTTTTTTTATTCCCAAGAATAAAATAATAGAATCAAATGTTCCAAGGCTCACTATCCTTATTATCCGTTCTTCCTACCCTTTTCCTCTCTTGCTTTCCACGCTAGTCTCTCTCCCTTATTTTATTCTCTTCTTTATGCTCCCCCTCTCTTTTTCCTACTCTTTCTATCCTTTGTTTTATTATGCCCTCAAATTCTTCTTCCTTGTCCCACATGTTCCCCTCGTTTTGACTAAACTCTCTCCTTCCTTTCTTCTTCTCTTTTTCCTCCTCTTTTTCCCCGTTGATGTTGTGACGAAGTTTCTTATGTTTGCAGTAAAGACTTAGCATCAAAGGAAACAAGCTGCGTGTAGCAAAAAGTTGATTCTGATTTGGGATTGACCTTAAGTTCTAAATGGCAAATTCAGTTTAGCAAAACGTGACTTGGGGTGCTTGGCCCTTAGTAGCTAGTCCTCCATACTCTTTGTTGTCTCCATTAACTCATCTTTATCAGCATTTTTCAGCAATTAGCTTTGCCATCCAATACCTAGGTCAAACATTGGTTATTAATAGCACACCCATCCCACTCCACTACCCAAGTTGTTTCTCCCGTTAAACTTCTCAATTTTTATTTTTGTTCCACACAAAATTAGAATAACAGAATTTCTAGATGACTATTAGACAAATGAAAGCTTCAAATCAAATCTCCAAAAATCCTAATCTTAACTTTGATGTTAATTGTTGTAAAATTAAAGTGGAAGCCAATTGGATCTTGCCTTTAAATCAATGTGAGAAAATGAAATAACCCAATAAATCAATAAGGAAAAATAATGAATATAAGAAATTTACGCGGTTTTGTCTTAATTTTATTCCATAAAGAGAATGAGTCGCAAATAATCCACTTCACATGTTCAAGTTCTTCCCAATATTAGATTACATTTAAACCTACGGTATTTTGGCCTCATGGGGAGTTAGCTCATAGCTTGAAACGCCCATCTTCATAAAGAAAACGGCCACGCCTTTCTTTTTTTTATTTCCTCAAGAGTATATATGGCCCCTTCTTTTGTACGGCCGACAGAAATCCCACCTCTGTGCGCAATATAAACAAAAGTCTCCAAGTAGTCAAACTGGTCAAACTTACATACTTCTCTCCAATTGAAAGCAAAAACAAGTTTCACCAAATTTGAACAAATGAAAATCCTCCAAATGGGTCGGGCTCTGTACCCAACTTGAAATGACGAAGCGCATGCAGCTTCCTCTCGCTTTCCCTCAATTGCTCCGCTCCCTCTATTTTCTTATTCCCTTTTCCTCTCTTGCTTTGTGACGCTCATTCTCTCCCCCTTACTTTCTTCTCGTCTTTACGTCTCCCTGTCTTTTTTTATTTTCTTTCATTTGTCTTCTTATGCCCTCATTTTCTTCTTCCGTGTCCCACATGTTCCCCTCCTTTTGACTAAGCTCTCCCCTTTCTCTCCTTTTCCCTGTTTCTCAATGATTACACCTCGTGTTGACGTCGTGACGAAGTCTCTTGAGTTTGCGGTACGATTTAGCATTGAAGGGCACAAACTATTGCAGTAAAAAGTTACTCTGATTTGGGACTGGCCTTAAGTTCTAACTGGCAGGTTCAGTTTAGCCAAACACGAATTGGTGTGCTTGGCCTTCAGTAACAAGTCCTGCAACTGTCTTGGATATTTGGGCAGTTACTTTTTATCTTGTGGTTGTTGCTCAAGGAGTTTACTAGCAATATCTGTTGTACTTAGCTGCTAGTAATAATTTGCTTTATTTTATGTAAAGTTGGTGCTTTATTATGGAATTAGGCCTAAAAAAATTATACTTGGGAATATTTTTCATGCTTGACAGGGACTTAAGGCTTGTCTGAACGGGGACGTTTTGAGGGCCATCTTTTTTTTTTTTTTTTTTTAAATTTAAGCATCGGAGGCTGATCCAGGAACGTCCATTCTCACTTTCAGGTGAGGGGTCCATTTCAAGGAAGCGGCTTCGACGGATTCCTTGAAATCAGTATGTGCACTCACATGATTTCTACTTTTTAACACAACCGGAAGATGTAGCTCCAAGTCAAGCAAACACCAAAGGGAGACGAGAGACCTTTTGTGAGGGAAACCCACAAAAACATGGAAGCAACCGGGGGTTGCAGCATCTACATCGAAACTTCCAATAAGGTAAATTGCTGATGACAATTAAGTGATTCATTTTTCAAATTTATTATATTTTAATGAGTGAAAAATAAGTTATGGACTTACACTATTCTTGTACAACATGCTGATGAGCATCTGTATCGTATAATTGTACTGACAAGTGACAGCAATCAGGTTCGGTGTACACTCAGACATGTAGGAGGGATGGCTCTTGGGAACAATAGTGGTGCTTTTTTTTTTCAGTCTTGTTTAATTTAGATTTTTTTTTTTGGCGCAATGTTTATAAAAGAGGTTTTGCTACAGCCTGCTGCCTGGACACCTTAGTACTTGAAAATAGTTTTCGTCATCCACTGGTCACAAACACCAATATGAAGAACCAATTGCACTTTGCGAAAAGAAAAAAAAGGCTCAACTTAGCAGCCACTGCCTCGTCATCGCCCCCGCAAGGCTGTAGCCGCTACTCCTGATCGACACCACCATCAGCACGTCCCTATCGTCGCAATCCCCATCTCCATCTGATTATTCGTCCATCACCATAATTTCTCTCTTTCGCATCTATCAATCGCGGCCCCTCTTTCTGATTTCTGTCGATCTCTGGAATTAAGAGCTCAATGGCGGTGTTTTACTATGTTTTAATCCACATTAAAATTTGAGGTGGGAAATAGGATTCTAACTATCGAGGCTTCCTTTTCTCCTAGCATTTGAAATCAACTCTTAATTTTCTTCAATTTGTTGGATATTCCCACACCATGAGGTAATCGAACATGCTCTATTCTCACATCAGGTCTAAAAGCAATTCTCAAAACGCAAAATATGCTGCTAGTGCTTCTATTGCAAATGAAACACATGTTCCATTCCAAGTTGGATTTGAACATCGCAATAAATCAAACACTGCAAAGTTTGACTGGATGACCAACTCATTTTAAAATGAGGGCAAGAGGACATTGACGAATGAACAAGACTAGAAGAAACTTCTGCTTTGTTTAAGTACAAAATGGCACATACATAATGAGGGAATTGTGCATCGAAATCACACGGACCAGTTAGGTGAGAAGCAAGCAATAAAACGGCAGTTGCTTAAGCAAAAAACCAAAAATGACCGAGAAAACGAGGATTTATGACAATTGCATGCTGCAAATCATTGAGCTCAATTGTGCAGGCAATGAGGCTATTTTGCATTCCATTTACTCTTTGTATATGAGGATGTAAACTCTTTGTGCGCAAAAAAAAAAAAAAAAAGTTACACTGCGCGTTCCTCTTCCTCGGCGGGTAAAAGGAGAACTCCACCTTTTATCTTTGCTTTTTTGAGTCCATTTTTCTTCCAACGACAAACCTACCGATCCCACAAGTGAGAATAAATAAAAGACCAAAAGAAGACCCTCCTTTCTACACAATATGAACACAGGCTAAGTTGTCAAACCGGTTAAATTTAGATAATCGTCTCCAACATAAAACAAAATTAAGTTCCCCCACCCAAGAAATCCAAATTTGACTCGGACCAAAGCGCGTACCGAACTTCCACAAATCAAAATCCTTCAACCGGGTCGGTTTCATACGTAGTTCAAACAGAGAAAGCGCCCATGTAGCTCTCTCTCTCTCTCTCTCTCTCTCTCTCTCTCTCCTCTCTAAGCTGCTCCGCCCACTATTTTCTTCTTCCCTTTTCCTCCCTTGCTTTCGGGCGCTCATTCTCTCCCTTATTTTCTTCTACTCTTTCCGACGTTTCCGTCTCCTTCTCTCCTTTACCTCTTTCCTTTGTCTTCTTATGACTCATTTTCTTCTTCTTTGTCCCACATGTTCCCCTCCTTTTGACTAAACTCTTCCCTTTCTCTCCCTCCTTTTTCTTTTCCTCATTAGACAGTGATTAGCGAACGAAGTTGCAGTCCAATTTCTCCATCAGCTTCATTTTTTAATCTTTTCTGAGGGCTAGTTGACACAGGTTAAGTTGAAATAGCTGCTATTGTTTTAGCAATGTCTAGAGATGGCGGCAACTTGTAGAAATTCATGAGGGTGGTGGCGTACCGTTTGTATGTTTGTCATAAGCGATTAGGCTTGATGAATGGACTATATTACAATTCCATGACTTTGGTCAATTATGTTGTTGTATAAAATTGCATCATAAGCAAATGGTGTTCTCTTTTTCTGTTTCCTAAATAGAAACACTTTTGTTAACATGCGTAATGCATTACCTCAAATTACAAATTGGAATGAAAATGAGATATGATAGTATGTTGGACATTCGAGTTCATAAGGATGTCGGTTTACAAGATACATGTTTCGATATTGAAGAAATAAACTTGCATATAATAATAAAGAGTAGATAGCAAAGATAAAATGAAATACATTTTAGGATGAATATGAATTGCAATTTTTCTGTATGAAACACATATGCAAGCTTATTTCTTAACGTAATGTGAGAAGAATCAGTACTAATAAGAGAATAGTTCACAGAGTTAGGAGAATTATAGAGTATAATCATTCACATGCTTAAGTGCTTCCCCATAGTAAATTATACCTAAACACTAAGAATTAGTTCACAAATCAAAACACTTATGTCACACCACAAAGAAAACGGAGGATGTGAACTCTTTGCGGAAAAAAAGAAAAAAAATGATCATTGTGAACTCCATCCTTTTCCATCTTTTTCCTTTTGCGCGGCTCTGCAGTTGAGGGGGATGAGAAAAATAAAACCCACCGGCTTTTCATTTTCCTTCCTCCCACAAACCAACCGACGCCACAAGTAGAATTAAAAGACCAAAGGATGCATCTCCTCTATGCACAATATAAATAGAGTCCAAAAAGTCAAACCGGTCAAAACTTAGATAACTGTCTCTAACAAAGAAACAAAATCAAGTATCCAAATTTGACTCGGATCAAAGCGCCACATCAAATTCGAACAAATTAAATTCCTTTCTCACCAAGTAAAAAAAAAAAAGCAGAGTCAAATTCACCAATTCTTATACATAAGTAGGGTGCGATAGTTATAAGAGTGAATTTGATATAATTTTAGATTGATATCCATAATTTGGACCGCATCTAAAAGGTTTGACATAATTATACTCTTTGCCCCCTCCATTAACTTATCCTTTATTGAATCTTTCATTGTTTCTGGCTACTTAGTCTTGCCATTCAACACCCTAGACAATCTTGGTTGTTGATGGTGTAAGTATCTTAACACTCTACAATTCAAAGTTGTTTGTCCCTTCAAAATTTTCAAATCTATTTTTGCTCCAATATAATTGCAACAACGGTGTTTCCAGAGATCGATCAGACAAGCAATAACCTCAAAGCAATTCCAGAAAATCCTTTGTAAAATAATTGGGTAGTTAACAAATTTTTGCAATTAAATCAAAGTGAGAGAATGAAACCATGGGAGAAATCAACAAGCAACAATAAAGAACACAAAAGGATTTATGTATTTCGGTCCAATGGTTCGTATTTATTTCTCAGGAAGAGCCGGCTGCAAATAATCCATTACCCAATTGGAGAATTATAGAGTTACAATCTCCCCACATACTCAAGAATTTCCTAATCCTAGATTACACATAATCTTACAGTATTTAGTCTCACGTAATTGTTCAATATATAAATCATTAAAAATTACCTCACGAATTGAAACACTTATGTATCCACAAAGAAAAAATGCCTCAATTAGATGTCGAATTTTCTGCACAAATCTCTGTGTTTCTTGCTCCTCTTAAAGACAGGAACTTTACCGTGCGGCTATTTTTGTGCGGCAAGATAGAGTCTTCTATCTCTTAGGTCAAAAAATAGAGTCCTTCACTTTATGCCTCAGTTAGGTCAAATATTGGATGTATATGTAAAGTCACCGCCCTTGGATATCTTGTTGACCAAATCTTGGATTATATATCCAACAGAAAACCAAATTATAATCAAAGGGTTGGCCAAATCGAAGTCTAAAGACTTTTAACTTTTAAGACTCATATCGAAACATTATTTGACATTTTCCTCCACAAACCACATTTTCAGATGTTTCCAAGTGTTCGTGCTCAGTTATATAAACAAAAGCTGACCAATTCAAGTGACGGACAAGTGAATAAATCTACAGTGGAGATCGAATTTGGGAATCTGGTGAAATTGCGAGAAGCGTTGGAGTAAACTCAACGACGACGGGCGGTGATGGGATCTTTGCTCAACGGCGCACCCTTATTTTATTATCGTCTTTACGCTCGCTCTTCTTTTCCCTTCTCTTTCTCTCCTTCGTTTTCTTGTGCCCTCAATTTCTTCTCCCTTGTCCCCCATGTTCCCCTCCTTTTTTAAAGGGTCAGGCTTTTCCCGCCCTTTGTACAAGTCATTCCACTGTGTTCTGACCATATTACCCCTTGCTTTTTCAAAGGTTAGTATGCTCTAACGTGGTGCCCATTGTGTCCCTCTTTTTTTATTTGTTTCGTCTTCTTCTTCCACTTTCTCCTCCTCCTTAGTCCGCCCAAGCACGGTCAATTTAAGTTCTTTGTTTTGTCCTGCGTTCTCTTTTTTTTTTTTTTTTTTTTTTCCGTCTCTTTAGAATTCTGGCAATTCTTGTGCACCCCTAGCTTAGACGAGAAAAATCATACTGAACGCCCATTCCATTATCAACATGACTTGGAGCATCACTACGCCAATCTTGCACATTATTAATCGTTGGAGCCACCGAACATTGAGTTTGCGCATCAAAGCTGAAGCTGGACAAGTTGCTTGAGTAATCGTTGACGGTGTCAGAGGTGTGGAGGATCTAGGCCGGTTAGCGAACTCGGAGGTGTACTGGTAGTGGGTGGGGGGAAGATGGATGTTTTGGAATGGGAGTCCACGCAGATGATTGCAGGTCTTCGCCGTTTTGATTAGACGAGCATTGGACAAAGAAGAAGAAGAAGAAAAAGAAGCAGAGCAAGAGAGCGACGTCGTTTTAGAGTATCTGGAATTGGCGGAACGGAACGAAAAATTGGGAAAACAGAAATAGAGGACTAGCTAGGTGGGTGATGAAGTGGACGGCGTGTCGTTTTATGGGTGCCCATACCAAATGGAAATGTTGAATCCTTTTTTTTTTTAATAAGTAATTGATTAAATGAACTAATTAATTTAATACAAAATGATTAATTTATTTTTCCCTCCTTTCAAGCAATGTTGGACAGACGAACTTGCCTCAAAATTGATATGCTCACGCATGTGAAGGCTGATGTCATATTCACGAGGATGAGGTCATCCACGTCCAACGATATAAGTATAATTATTATGTAATCACATAAGATTACATATAATTGGATAAGTACACTGGTGGGCAAATGCTTGTTGAATCTAAATATGTATGTGGATGTGAAACGAAACTTTTAGGATAAGATTATTTTTAGCAATCAAACTCTTAGTGAATGTTTGAAGTTGGTCGTCAAATTTCTACTTTGTTCAAATTGATCCTAGTACTCTTTTAGGTGGTCTCCGACTCTCCATGGTCAAGTAATTTTAATTGGTCTTCCCAAAGAAAAGCTTACGTGGCAGCATTTCTTTTTTTGTTTTTTCCTGATGGAGAATGCAAGAAAGCCAATCTTTGCAATTAGAAGGTGACTTTTTGAGCTATTTATAGGTCTACAAGTACATGTCATCTTTAGAAACAATACTTACAAGTGTTCATGTACACATATATATAAAATTCTTCAGTAATCCATAGATTTAGAACCTTAGAAGAAAGAATGTTACTTAAAAAAAAAAAAAATATAAATAAGCTAGGCAGAACTTATTTATATTTTCTTTTGCGTATATATTTTCTCAATTTAACTTTAATTTACATGTGAAACAAAAAAAAAAAGGAAATTTGCTCCAGAATACAATTTTTTGCATTTATTGTACCGCTAATTTCCTTATAACATGTCTTTAGGTTAATACAATCAAGACAAAAACATAGTTACAAGTTTACTTTTGCCATATTTTTGGAATCATGAGTATAGTATTATGACGTATTTTCTTCCTCTTATCAGTATTTCAACCCTTAAATTATTATATTCATCTAAGAAGTTATAAATATTATTATTCAAATGACCTTCGACTCCTCCCTTGCATCACATTTCCTTTACCATAGGTTATTCATAATTGAAAACTTGCAAGAAAAGATATATCCGAGTGAAGTGCGCATCAAGTAATTAACCAAAAGACCATAAAAACAAAAATGGAGCTAGTGTCGTTGCTTGCGCAGTTTTCTAATCAAGTTACTAAGCTGCAAGTAATGGTTTGCTGAATGGGATCAATTATTATGGGTTTGGTTTGGCTACCCAGCCTAGTCTGATGATGAATTGAACTTAACCTGCCCGTCCAAAAAACAAGAAAAAAAAAAATTGAATTTCGGAATATTTTTCGAGCTTGACCCGGGTCAAACGTCCTTCTCTGTTTACTTTAGGCATCGGATGCCGGTCCAGGCCGAAAGCTCGAATATCCGGATCTTGCACGTGGGCGCGGGTCCATTTCGAGGAAGAGAACTTTTGAGGGATTCCTTGAGATCGGTTTGTGCATTCACATCATGATTTCTACTTTCTAACCCTAACGAAGAGTTTAATGATGAATTGAATTTAACCTACCAGTAAAAAATCCAAGAAAAAAAATTGAATTTCGGAATATCTTTCGAGCTTGACCGGGTCAAACGTCCTTCTCTGTTTACTTTAAGCATCAGATGCCGATCCAGGCCGAAAGCTCGAATATCCAGATCTTGCGCGTGGGCGTGGGTCCATTTCAAGGAAGAGAGCTTTTGAGGGATTCCTTGAGGTCGGTTTGTGCATTCACACATGATTTCTACTCTCTAACCCTAACGAAGACGCAGCTCCAACTCCGAGCAGGCAAAAACCAGAGCAAGACAGAGAGAACTTTTGCGAGAGAAGCCCCTCAAAAAGATGGCAGCAACCGGTGGTTCCAGCGCGTCGGCCCCCCAGTACGACGTGTTCCTAAGTTTCAGAGGGCCCGACACTCGCAACAACTTCACCGACTGCCTCTACCGGACCATGGTCGGCCAGGGGATCTTCGCCTACAGAGACAATGAAGAGCTTCGCCCTGGTGATCGGATCGACGATCTCCTGGAAGAAGTCGGCAACTCCAAGATCTGCATACCGGTCCTTTCCAGAGGCTACGCTTCGAGTGCTTGGTGCCTCCGCGAGCTCGCTCGAGTGACGGAGCTCCATGAATCGACTGGGAAGCCCGAGATCCTACCCATCTTCTTTGATGTCGCGCCCACCGACGTCAAGCTCGGGACGGAACTGTACCTGAAGGACTTGGAGAAGCATGAGCAGAGGCACGGTGCCGAGATGAGGCAACGATGGGAGGCGGCTCTGGGAAAAGTGGCTGAGATCAAGGGATGGGAAGTCCAAGGGAAAGCGTAAGTAAATGCTTATTTATGGAACTTTTTTCAAGCTTCATTCCAAATGCTATTCTCTTATTGTTCTTGTGAACGGTGGTGAAAACTAGCTGGAGGGGTGTATGTTGTTGAAATATATTGGTTGACGTGGCATATACAAACCGGTTTTTGGTATATGAGCTGTAAATTTCATTTCTCACCGGGGAGGAAAAAACAGAGGCAATTCACTAATTCTCATACATAAGCAGGGCCATTTTGGCTAGTGACAGTTATATGAGTGGATTTGATCTAATTCTAGAATGATGTATGTAATTCGGACCGCAAAGGAACATCTTCTTTCTTAGAAATAGGGTCAAATTGTAATTTTATCGTACCAATCATATCCTGTGGAGTCTATTACACCAAAATTCTTGTGCCTCTATAGAATTTACCTGAGACTTAAAAATAGCGGGCCAACCCAAATGCTATCTGCTACGAAGTAGTAGTGAGATTGTTATTTGTTTTCTTTGACTAAAAGTGTTTGGTATTTGGCAGACAAGGTGAAGTCATTGAACTCGTTGTGAAAGAGGTTTTGCGGAAGCTGAAAGTAAAACAAAGACCTCTGGGCAACAAATCGGTTGGGGTAGACAAACAAGTAGAAGCCATAATGGATTTGTTAGATATTGACTCTGGCACGGGTGTGCGTTTCGTTGGAATCCATGGAATGGGCGGGATCGGTAAAACTACTCTTGCTAAGATTGTTTTCAATGAATTATGCCTTCAGTTTGATGGCCAATGCAGCTTCATTGGAAACATCCGAGAATCATCAAAAGGAAATGGCCTAGTAAATCTGCAGAAACAGTTGGCATCCGACATCTCTGATTCTAGATTTGTAGAAAATTTTAGTAACACTGATGAAGGGATAGACAGCATAACAAGGAGAGCTAGTTCTAAGAAAGTCCTTATTGTTCTAGATGATCTAGACAAGAAAGAACAACTTAAGAAACTAGCTGGGGACCCTAACACTTTTTGTTCTGGGAGTAGGATTATCATTACAACAAGAGACAAACGAATTTTGGATGAAGAGAAGGGAATATTAGCTTATGAAGTGAAGGAAATGGATCGTGATAAAGCGCTAGAACTTTTCAGTTTGCATGCATTTAACAGGGTCTCTCCTCCCAATGCTTATCGAAGTCTCTCTCAAAAAGTTGTATCTACGACCGGGGGACTCCCATTGGCTCTTGAAGTCATAGGTTCCTATCTTCATGACCAAAAAGAGGAAATATGGAAAGAAATGCTAGAAATGTTGAAGAATGTACCTCATGAAGAAGTTTGGGATAAGTTGAAGATAAGTTATGATGCATTAGGAGATGTGGAAAAAGAAGTTTTTCTTGATATCGCATGCTTCTTCATATCTAAAAAGAAATTATGGGCAGCCTATTTCTGGGATGCTTGCCATCTTTACCCCCATAAGTCATTGAAAAGACTTACTGATTTGTGTCTAATCAAAATTGTTGATGGTGATACTATATGGATGCATGATCAATTGAGAGACCTTGGAAGAGACATTGTTAAAAAAGAATGTACCCTTAGTAGGTTGTGGAATGACAAAGAAGCTTTGGAAGTAATGAGATCGAAAGAGGTAAGGTAAAAGTAGGATCCATACATTATCCACCGTGAAATTATTTTCCCACTTCCCATTTAAGATATTCCTTTTAGGCATTCTAAAGGACAAATTTAATGTTTGCAAGCTTATACTCATTGATGGTTTCTATTGGCAGAGAAAGGACAAAATTAAAGCACTCAATTTATGTCAATATAATTTAGATCCCATCAGCATTGTGGATGAAGAACTTGAGAGGATGCCAAATCTAAAATTTCTCAAGTTATATAGAGGGACTTTTGTTGGAGACATCAACAATAATCTCCAAGAGCTAAGATGGCTTTCTTGGCATTGTCCTCCTTTAGATCCTAGAATGGCCAATTTACACTTGAAAAATCTAGCACTTTTCGAACTTTTAGACAATAAAAACACCGACAACTGGGGTGGATGGAACATTTTGAAGGTGTGAATTCGTACTTTTGTTCTCTTAACATAGATATAGTATTCTCTGTTTGATCCTCTTTGATAATATTTCACTGACCTTTGCAGATGGAAAACAAATTGAAAGTTCTTTCTCTCTCCAATTGTGATGGATTGAAACAGACTCCAGACTTTTCTAGATGCGTGAGTTTGGAGATACTATCTCTTAATTACTGTAAATCCTTGCAAGAAGTTGACTCCTCTATTGGGAAATTAAAAGATCTTACTCACTTGCAAATTAATTTGTGCAAGAATCTTCGAAATTTGCCTAAAGAGATTGGAGGACTAGTGAAACTGAAGCACTTTTCTATCAAGAAGTGCTCCAAGATCAAGAAACTTCCAAACATTGGGAAATTAGCATCATTGTCTAAGTTGGATATATCATATACAAAAATTACAAGTTTACCCGATTCTATTGGTAATGCAAAGAACCTATCATCCCTTGATCTATCATACACGTCAATTGTGGAACTTCCAATTTCTATTGGAGAGCTTACGCAACTCAAATTCCTTTCACTCTGTAATTGTCAAAATTTTGTGGAGCTTCCGGAATCAATAGGTAATTTGACAACATTACAGAATTTGGATCTCTCACATACAAAAATTGTTGAGTTACCTAACTCGATAAAAAATTTCAAGCAATTGAAGGTGATGGAGATGGAAAGTTGTCCAATACCGAGGTTGCCTACCTGTATTGGAATGCCAAAGAGCTTGGAGGAGCTCAATGTCCGATATTGTCGACAACTTGCAGGTGAACTCCCAATTGAAATTGGTAAACTGTTGTCTCTAAGTATCCTAGACATATCACGTCTGTGTTTGTGCAGGGCCGATGACAATCAATTCTCTCACGCGACTCCAAAAGCTGGATTTATCATTATGTAATGAGCTTCAAGAGTTGCCAAAACTTCCCTCGAGTTTGAATTGTCTACACGTACGATCGGCATCATTGCGGTTAGTTCCGGATCTCGGTAACCTCACGAATCTAGTGGATTTGGAACTGTCCAACAACTTTGGACAAGCACTTGCGCAGGCATCAACTCTTCAATTGCAATGGGTTGGGAAGTTATCTAAGCTGGAGCGGTTGGAGTTGTGCCTTTCAGATCTTCCCGTGCCATCAACAGAGTTGGGTTGCTTACCTCGACTTATAAAACTCAGCTTACCTCGCATGGATAGTTTCAACTCGGTAGTCGTTGGACCACAATTTTCGCACTTGAAAAATTTGTCCACATTGCATCTTTGTTGCTGTCCACAGAGGGAAATTCAACTCGATGGGCTTGAACTATTGGGAGATTTGAATGTGACATATTGCGAGTTTCTCGAGGGATTGTCAGTTATTTCATCGAGCTTGAGGAAGCTCTCTATAATGGAAGTTGGAAATTGCCCAAAACTACTTCAACTTCGATTTCTCAGTACGATGGAATTGTTGGAGCGTCTCATAGTTAGACATTGCAAATCCCTAGGAGGGTTGCATGGTTTATCAAACTCGAAGAAGCTGAAGCTTTTAATATTCATCAGGTGCCCTGTGCTATGGGTTATTGAGGGATTTGAAGAATTGGAGCTTTTGATGGGCTTGTATTTGTCCACGTGTCCATCGTTGAAAGTGTTGACTAATCTATCCAACTCAAAGATACCAAATGGATGCATGACATATGTATATAAGTGCGAGAAGTTACCAGATTGCAGTTGGCACTGTTACGGGTATTATAGAGAGGAGATTCTTGACTGGACGAGGAGGGGATTAAACCAGGTGCGCCTTCCTTCTACCCTTCACTTATTTTTCAAATTTTAATTTTTCGGAAACGCAGATGGTAAGCATGACTTTTCTTTACCAAAAAAAAAAAAAAAAAAAAAAAAAAAAAAAAAAAAATCATGACTTTTTTTTCCCTTGTTCTGTTTACTTTCTTCTCTCTCTCTCTCTCTCTACGTTCCGCAGACAGACGCGTCGTGTGGTTCTTTCTCTGTTAAGATTTCTCAATACTCGGCCTTCTTCCTTTCAGGAGGGTGCGGCATGCTTCTTGGAACATGGTCAACCGCTCATCGTACAGGTATGGTCTCTTCTACCATCCAAAATTCTTCTCGCGTCGGTGAAGTGAGAAAATTTCTTTTTCTCGAATGTGTTGGATGAAAATTTTATCTTTTGTGAACTCAATATATTCTCAAATATCGAAGAGCTTAAGTATTGCAAAATGAAATTAAGGTCGTTTTCAGAAAATAAGTTGCAGTCTCTAGAGATCTTTGTGCTAAAACGAAAATAATAAACGTTCCCTAAAACCAAATTAACTTGAAATTTTCTTTCAAATATGGGGGAATCCGTAAGCAGGGAGATGAGTTTAAGGTAGAAGATAGATATCCTAAAATATCACTTGAGTCAAATTAAATTTCAATTACATAATTTTTGCCTATAGAGAGTAGCCTTGTTAAGCTAGACACGTAGCTGCACTTTGTGAATAGTCTAGAAGGTAGACACTTGAGATGATCATTAACTCTTTCGCATGTCAACCATACAATTATGAGTATAATTATTTCTTACACTGGCAATTGATGTAATAAAGATCCTTCATATAAACAAGAAAGTGATTGTGTCAATATTTCCCCAACCAAAGATAAAAATCTCACGTGTGGGCACAAAAGTAGAAGCTCAACTGTAGTTAACTGTTTGAATAAATTTCTTTTAAACAACTACACTTTCCCTTCATATTTTAAAATGAAAAAATAAATATATAGAAACGAATATATAATTAATGTCTTTGAGGTGTTACAATTGGGTGAGCCACGAGAAAAGGAATAGTAGTGAAAAAAGATACACCAAAAATAAAGTTAGTTTATATGCAATAGCCGCTTGTCAACAATGTTCTACTTATCCTACTACGCCTGTTAGACTAACTATATGGTTTGGCATTCTCCATTAGAAGGCAAGCATGTGACATAGTACAACTCTATCATTTGCCCTAATTTCACATATTGCTTGATATTACAATTTTTTCTTGTCAAAGGATTTATTCAAGTTTTCTATTAAATAGAAAGAATTCTGTGAAAAGTAGAGGTACCTATACAAAACATATAATTCATGATATCCGTTTATCTAGCAAAACATATTGTTTTCTTTTCCTGATAGCCGAATCTGATTAGAGTGGAATACGAAGTAGCCAATAAAATTTGGGTGAAATATGTACATACTTCATGGATATTGAATCAGTATGCTAAATCATTGAATAATTATGTTGAGTTCATCAAGTTCTCTTTTATGAATATATGTCAAAAGCTAATAAAACCCGGGACTTTTGTTGGAGGCGTCAACAATCATCGCCTGAAGCTAAGATGGCTTTCTTGGGGTTTTCCTCCTCTAGATTGTAGAATGGCCAATTTGCACTTGAAAAATCTAGTAATTTTTGAACTTTCACACAATAGAAACACCAAAATCCGAGGTGGATGAAAAGTTTTGGAAGTCTGAATTCGTACTTTTGTTCTCCCAACATAGTATTTTTTTTCTTTGACCCTCTCTGATAATGTTTTAACTACTTTTGCAGATGTTAAAAAAATTGGAAGTTCCTTATGACACATTACCTGACGATTATGGAACTTTTGTAACATTAAAATGGACTGGCTACCCGAGTTTGGAGACATTGTATTTTCACTACTGTCTAAACTTGCGAAAATTTGACTCCTTTGTTGGGAAGATGAAAGTTCTTACTCACTTGGACATTATTCGGTGTACGAATCTTCGAACTTTGCCCGAAGAGATTGGAGGACTGGTGAATTTGATGCACTTCTCTATCAAAAAGTGCTCTCAAATGGAGAGACTTCCACAATCTATAGGGAAATTAGGATCATTGTCTAAGTTGGATATATCATCCTCAAGAATTACAAGTTTACCTGATTCAATTGGCAATGCAAAACATCTGTCATTCCTAAATCTATCAGGCACACCAATTTTGGAACTTCCAATTTCCATCGGAGAGCTTACACAACTCAAGTTTCTTTCATTCAAATATTGTCGAAATTTAGGGAGCTTCGGAATCAATAGGCAACTTGACATCATTACGTACGTTGAATCTCTCAAGGACAAACATTGTTGAGTTACCTGATTCTATAAAAAATCTGAGGCAACTGAAGGTGATGAGGATGGGATTTAGTCCAATAAGGAGGTTACCTGCCAGTATTGAAATGCTAGAGAAGTTGGAGGAGCTCTATGCCGAACATTGTGAACAACTTGCAGGCGAACTTCCCACTCAAATTGGCAAACTATTTTCTTTAAGTGTCCTCGACATTTCATATACCCGTATTAGTGCAGTGCCGATGGCAATCAGTTACCTCACGCGACTCCGAAAGCTGGATTTGACGCATTGTAATGAGCTTCAAGAGTTGCCAAAGCTTCCATTGAGTTTGCATTGTCTACGTGTTCACTCGGCATCATTGCGGTTAGTTCCCGATCTCAGTAACCTCATGAATCTAGTGGAAATGCTTTTGTCTAACGGCTTTGGACAAGCACCTGCCCAACCATCAAACCCAATGCAAACTTTCCAATTGCAATGGGTTGGAAAGCTATCTAAGCTGGAGAAGTTGAGCTGGGGCCTTTCAGATTTTCCCATTTTGTCAACAGAGTTGGGTTGCCTAACTCGACTTAGAGAACTCACTTTATATGGCATGGACAATTTTGACTCGATAGTTGTTGGACCACAATTTTCCAACTTAAAAAATTTGTCCATATTGTGTCTTCATAGCTCTCCACTGAGGGAAATTCAATTGGATGGGCTTGAACTACTGAGAAATTTAGGCGTGAGAGAATGCAAGTTTCTCGAGCGACTGTCAGTAATTTCGTTAAGCTTGAGGAAGCTCTATAAAATGGAAGTTTTAGATTGCCCAAAGCTACTTGAAATTCAATTTCCTAGTACAATGGAATCATTAGAGGAACTTCGAGTTGGCTATTGCGATTCCCTAGGAGGGTTGCACGGTTTATCAAACTCAAAGAAGCTGAAGGCTTTGCGGATCTACCAATGCAATAGGCTACGGGTTGTTGAGGGCCTTGAGGAAATGGAGCTTTTAGGTTTTTTGTATCTTTCTAGGTGTGGATCGTTGGAAAGGTTGACTGATGTATCCGATTCAAAGATACCAAATAAATGCAGGATAGAAGTATGGGGTTGTGCGAAAGTAAGTAGTTATGAGGGCACTTACTGGGGTTATAAAGAGATGATTCTTGTCAGGACGAGAATGACATTCAACGAGGTGCAGCTTCCTTCTACCTTTCACTTACTTTTCGGAAACGCATGCAGTAGGCATCACATTTCCTCATTTTCACTTGTTCCGTTTGCTTCCTTAGTCTCTCTGTCTATCTCTGTCTTGCATGTCTTAATTCTTACTTTTTTTTTTATATAAATCTATGGATTATTGACTGGTCCACTATTAGTGTAAAGTAAACATTCATTATTTTACTGTCTGAACTTAATTTTGTAATCGAAATTTTTCAATGTGTCAACCATCCAATGGTGTGTGTAAATTCTTTCTTACATGAGCAATGGGCTTAATAAAGATCCTTTACATAACTAAACAAAGATTATATTAATATTTCACCAAGCAAAGATAAAAATAACGCTCTCTACACTTATCCATTAGAGTTTAAAATGAACTAGTAACTTATATAAAAATAAATATCCGATTTATGTATTATGAAAAATTTGAAGTGGTACTTATTGGATGAGCCATGGGAAAAGGAAAAATAGTGAAAAAAAGGTGTACCAAGAGCAGAGCTTATATGCAGTACCCACTAGTCAACAATGTTCTACTTATCGAGCTATGCCTAGCAAACTGTAACTATTTGGTGTAAGAATGGGCATCTCACCTTTAATTGTTAGTGAGATGGTGACTCACTAATGGGTCGTCTAACCCACTCGACAGTAGTTATTGCAACTACGGATCAATTATGTCATGGGAGTAACAGTAGACTCTGTAATTGGCACATTTTTATTTAAAGCAATCATTGATCCTCTCATGCCCGATGATGACTTGGTCGCGTGACTGGCTTTGCCCTACGGTTCATAAATGCTTGTGAAGCGAACGACTGTAATGTTTGGACTTCAGGGCAGGCCGATTAGATCATATTTGCATTTTCTTGTCCTCCAATATAGGTAGAAGACTAATGCATATGTTTCCCGTTCTAGGAGGATGAAATGGAGGAGAACGACCGCATTGATTGTTCCACGGGCATATTAGAATGTATCTGCAATCCCTTATCATTTTTTCAAGGGAGGAGTCTTCGGAGGCAGACAGGATAAGTAAATTGTCTTGCAGGATGATGCAGACGTGGAGTCAGGAAAAATTGAATTGATCTCAATGCATTTTGGTTAGGGGTACAAAAACTAAATCGATGGCTCCAAGAGAATGCTTTCACTCTTTTTGATGAACTCAAGTGCACAGAGGTCGAGGGACCAGTTTCCTGGAAACAGGAATGTAGTTTGCATGTGGATTTACTCTGCTTCGAGGATTTGCTAACTGTCCATTCGTTGAGAGGTAAGTCATTCCCTCTGTGAATATCAAATTGCTTGCCACATAGAAGCATGGTCAAGATTCTTGACAACTTAGACAATAGTTTCCATTGCATATGATACTTTTATCTGGGTAAATGAATGATTCTACCAAAATTTCTCAAATAACTGACGAGTGCAAAAAACCAAGAGGGGAAATGAAGAGAAACAAGCTGAAGTAGGCAATTTTGGAATGTCCCAAACGGTGATCATTAGATCAAATATTGCATGAACGCCCCCAAAATATGTCAAGATTACTAACACGTGCAATACTTGGCCCTAGCATTATGCTGTCACGGATGACTAGATTTAATAGGAGAAAATATTAGTCTTTCCTGTGCCAATGTGTGAAGTGGGCAAAACTGATGGTAGAAGAGACTAATTAGAAGATTATCTACAAGCCATTCTAATTTCTTCTAGGATGAGGTTGTAGTGGCAGAAGCAAAAGCAGACACTACTGACTACGTCTTCTCAATTCTCAAGAGTCTGATGTCGAGCATTCACTTGAGTTTTTGCAACAACAATTCTAATTTCATTTTGTTCGGTTCTCATCCAATCAAATCATCAAATCTCATTTGGCTTTCATTTCATTGTTTATTTTCAACTCATTTACAGCTCTTGTTTCTTCTCAAATCATGCATACTTGCAGCTCGCATGCTCCAGACACGAACTCTTTTGATATTTGCAACAAGCATGGACTACTCATGTATATGATCATAAGTAGCTTCATGTCGAAATAGAAAATAGTACTCCCACCATTCTCCTCTTTCCTTCAGCACCTCACCATCTCAAAGTAACATGCAGGATCACCATTTGACATACAGTCACATATGAACAAGATTTGATCCACACAAACACTTATGAGCAGCATTTAACATACATCACCTATATCTCTAATTAGTTCACATTCCAATCAGCTATATACGGGAAATCTAGCAAAGACACAACAAACGCAACTTCAATTGAACATTGAGACATTGGTAAACATAATGCAATAGGAACTATCTGCGATGGAGTCGGGCATTCCGCTGAGAAGGTTGTGAGCATGTGGTGTGAAGTACTATTAACACCAGAATGGCATGGCGTAATACAGAACACAAACATCAGAGTGGAAAATCCATGCGTACAAGATTCTTACTACTTAATTGGAAAAGAAACAACCTGGCGGTGATGAGAATTGACACAAAACAGAACAGAAATGAAAAGAGACAACGGAATTAACTTCATCTTCACGGAATGCCCTCAAGCTCATTGGTCCCTCTGTTTTCTTATGGACAACATCAGAATTGACACAAAACAGAACAGAAATGAAAAGACAAAACCAAAAGCAATCGAAATCACTTTTAAAATTAATCAGAGACGAAGTGACCTGGCAGGTGTGGCTCTCAGTTGTACTTATCGAGCTATGCCTAGCAAACTGTAACTGTTTGGTTTGCAATCACCTAAGAAAGGCAAGCATGCGAAATAGTACAACTCTATCATTTGTCAAAACTTTAAATATTGCTTGGTATTCATTTTTTTTTCTTGTCTAAGGTTTATTAAACAGAAAAGTTTGTGAAAAAAGAAGCAGAAGATGCCCGTACAAAACAAATAGTTCATGATATCACATACACTTTATCTAGTGAAATGGCGGAATGTATGTTTTTCTTTTCCCTGATAGCTAAATCTAATTAGAGCGAAATATGAAGTAGCCAATAAATTGTTGGTGAAATATTTACATGGTTAATAGATATATAGCCGTCATACTGCCAATAGTTGGATAATTATGTTGAGTTCATGAAGTCCTTTCATATAGATATTTGCCGGAAATTAATAAAGCTATAGATTTTGATAGATCTGCTAGCACTCGTTTGCATAATTAGTTTTCAACGTGATGTGTAAACCAAGGTGTATAATGTACACCTTGGTTTACGCTTGATCCATAAATAAAATAAAATATGCATTGTACCTTAACTATGATATGAAGCATTGGAATGGTCGGACTCCAAAGCAGATGGATTGGATAAGAAGACTTATTCATTTTTTCTTGTACTAGGAAGATGCAAGGGAAACAGATGCAGAAGAATCAGTGATGGAGACCAATAACTACTATTCTCAGAACATGCCATTGACTATAGGTTTTCTATGGTCTCCAGAACCCGATACTGAGCTCGATTCTACAAGTAAGTCACTGCTGTTAAAATGAATATAATGTCATCCTGTCACACAAATTAACATCTGTTATTTTATCAACGTACAAAAACTAACAGGAATTGAACTAATCTTTGGATGTTCTGCTGCTATTTTGGATCTAATATCATCTATTAGCTTCCCTCAATAGTACAAACTATTCTTGCAGGCTTGAATAATTCCAAGTTCTTCCACGAACCGCATCTTCAGATGTTTCCAGAAGTTTATGCTCAATTCTATAATCAAAATGTTACTGATTCTAGCAATGGAGAGATGAATGAATTCACAATGTGATTGAGTTTGGAAATCTGTGAAATTGCCAGAAGAAATGGAGTTTGCTGTAAGGACATGTCCCCCCTCTCCCAGGTCCATCACGAGAGAAAATTTATGTGGATTTGTCTGAGGTAATTAATTCCTTTTTGTGAAAACCCATTTGTGTGCCACATCGATTTCCGATACATACGATACTTTTCTCAAAGGTGCGCCATATCGGACCAGGTCAAGCTCTAGGTATCGGTATGTTCTTCTAATTATTTGTGCCTTAGGTCCCTCTTTTTTGTCATGCCGTAAGAAATCATTTTTAAGCAGTTAAAGAAGAAGACCTAATTCTCCAGATAACCCAGTATTTCGGAGTCAGTTGCGGTGATTGTTATCAATTTTTTGGTCATATACAGCAAGGCACTGTTTCTTTATCTATTTTTGGTAGATTAATGGTTCTATCAAAGTTGCTCAAATAACTAAATAATGCCAAAATACGAAAAAAATAAAAATAAAATGAACGAAACGATCAAGCTGGAAATAGACTGTATCTGGGGCTGTTGATCCTTAATCTAAACTAGCTCACAGTACTCATGAGATTGAAAAGAAAAAGGACAGTGAAATAAGAAAGTGGTGACAGCAAGCCTCTTGACAAAAATCTTCTCGCTTTGCAGATATGGAGGAGAGCTCTGTTCCTATGTGCTACCGATCGAGTTCCTGGGAAACGGATTTTTGGACTTCACTGGATAAAGCAGGCCACGGAGGGACTAGTTTTCGGGTTGATTACACTGAAGCTATGGTGGAATGTATTCATATGCAATATATGGAGAGCTAAGAATGACTTGCTGCATAATTAACTCGCTCCTCCTGTTGATGTTGGGATGAAACCCCTTGTGTTAATGGTAAGTTATAGCATCGAAGGGTGCTGCATAAGCTGCTGCAGAAAAAAGTTATTCTGATTTGGCATTTGCCTGAAGTGTATTGGTATGCTTGGCCTTTAATAACCAGTCTTGTAACTGTTTTGGATATTTGGGCAGTTAGGGTGCGTTTGTTTGCGTTTCTGTTTAAAAATTGTTCCAGGAAACAGAAATAGAAAAAAGTATTTCTGTTCCGGGGAACAATTTCTGAACAAAAAAACGCGTTTGGTAACTGTATAAAATTTCTGTTTCTGGAATAGAAAAAGAACAGAAACACGTTTGGTAACTGTAAAAAAATTCTGTTTCTGGAATAGAAAAAGAACAGAAACACGTTTGGTAATGTACAAAATTTCTGTTCCAATTTTTTTTCAATTGTTTTTTTTTAATAAAGTGTAAACTTGGTATTGAATTATCATTCTCATGAAATGCTCATCAATTTAATTTTGTTCATATTAAGTGAAAACAAACATTCTAAACTTGATCATATTTGCTTAGTTGGAAGAAATTTTTTTAAGTTTTTACCAAAATTTTCCCATTTGTTTTTTTTTTTATTTTAATAAAGTGTAAACTTGGTTTTGAATTCTCATTATCATAAAATGCTCATCAATTTAATTTTGTTCATGGTGAGTAAAGTCAAACATTCTGAACATGGTTATAAGTGCATACTTTGAAGAAAATTTTATAAATAAACTTTGTACCAAATTTTTCTCACGTGCCTTTTTTTTTCAATAAAGTGTAAACTTTAGTATTGCATTATCACTCTAATGAAATGCTCATCAATTTAATTTTGTTCATGGTGGGTGAAGACAAACATTCTGAACATGGTCATGTGCATACTTGGAACAAAATTTCGTAAGTAAAATTTGTACAATAAGAGCTAGCTAAAAGAAGAATATCTTATAGATCTCTACATAGACCCTTTCATACATAACATCACAATAATGAAGTAATATAGTTCATTGTTCAACTTCATCACATTGAATTTGATAAGTGAGTACTTAAAAACAAAATTACAAAAGTCGGAAACACAAAATCATGAAATCTCAGGCATACTATGATCCATCGCTATTTTATTTGCAATCCTTGTTCTAAGCATGTTTATTCCAGGTGTATCATATGTATCATCTGCAACCTCAGGACAAAGAGGCAAAGATAGTTCTCAATTTCTGCAGGCATGTCATAGTTGATCACATGTTGAATGTCAGGAAAGTCCAACCCCTTTGAAGCAACATCTGTGGCAACCAAGACATCTTTCATGCCTGCCTTAAACGATGAAATAGCATATTCTCTCTCTTCCTGGTCTTTGCCACCATGAATAGCCACTGCTTCAACTCCATTCAAAAGTAGATACTCATGAATGTCATCCACATCGGCCTTGTTCTCACAAAATAAAAGGATAGGGGGTGGAGTTTTCTGAAGGCACTCAAGAAGGTAAACAATTTTTGCCTCCTGTTTGACATACTCGACCTCCCGAATGACATCAAGATTTACAGCACCTCGCTCTTCCCACATTGACCGTGACAGGCTTCACCGAGCAATTCTTGCAAAATTTTGAATTTTAGTAGGCATAGTGGCAGAAAAGAGGAGCGTTTGACGTTGAGCTTTGAAGTGGTCGAACACCTCCCTTATATCATCTTCAAATCCCAAGTCCACCAATCTGTCAGCCTCATCTAAAGTGAGGTACCTGCAGAAAGCAACAGATCAGTATAATTGTCCCCACAAATAACAAGTCCGAATATTTAAGACAGCAGTACATTAACAGAAAATCAAGATTGAGGCTAATTTAGGAAAGAGTGCAAGATGAAGAATCTTGGTTCGGTGAAATCCCATATCCTCAGGACAAAGAGGCAAAGATAAGAACTCAAAAAGCAATCTCAATCAATGTCCCATGCCACGCTATTTAACCTTTGAGCTAGCATTGACCATTGGAATCCAAATGGTGCACATAGAACTCAAGCAAAAACATAGAGCACTGAGAACGCAAATATGCTCGACTTAAGCACTATTGAGTTTTTTCAATGCGAGATTTATTGAAGATTCGATGTAGTTGCTTTAGAGTAGGGATAACATTTAGTATTTGGCGGTTTCACGTCTGCTGTCCACTAATAACTTCCTACCAATAGCAAACCAATCAACTTGCCAATGCATGATCATACGCCAACATTCTGAGATGGAATTACTCGAGACAACCGAGATGTTGTGGAAAGCAGTGTACAAGTTCAAAAGGTATAAAAGGATGAATTAAAGGATTTTACCCGCAATTACAAGGTTCATCTTTTTCTTTGCCAAAGATATTCTTCAATCAACCAGGGAGTAGCAACAACAATGTGCACTCCCTTCCTCACAACCTTCACCTGCGACCGCATATCCACTCCGCCAATACATAGCAGAGCCCTCAACTCTGGATATCCGGCCTCTCTCAATGGAACCAAAAACTGCTCCACAACTTCATATGTTTGTCTCGTGAGCTCTCTTGAAGGGCAGACAACCAATCCGAACGGTCCTTCACCGTGAGCAATGGGCATCATCATCTCCTCCTGAAGAGCAATCATGATCATCAGCAACACGAAAACCAAAGTCTTCCCCGACCCCGTGAATGCAATCCCTATCATATCTCTGCCCGCCAAGACCACCAGAAGACCCTGCACCTGAATCGGCGTCGGCTGCACAATCCCTTCGCTTTCAACTTCTTCAAAATAGGGTCTGCAAACCTCATATCCTTAAAATTCTTTATTGGCGGCAGGATATCCTCTCCATCAACAGTAATATGCCACTGCTTCCAAATCATATTGCACTACTTCCCCGACATCCTCCGAATCGGCAACAGCCGCTTCCACCCAATCAGCAGCGGCTCAGTGTAAATGATTCCCTTCGCCAACTCGCAGACCGACATCAAGGTCTTGCGATCGGATAAGTTCTCGAGCATCTCCTTCTCATGCTGCACCATCTGCTCGGTGGGGGTAATCTCGGGTTGATCCCGTTTCAGCTGCGTCGCCTTCACCAGGAGGCTAGTTTTGACTTTAGCCAGCTTCGCCTTCTAGTGGTCTTCCTCGAGCGAAGAAGCGTTGCCCTTGCGCTGGAGGATCTTCTGGGCTTCCATCGCCCTGCGCTTGGCGACAGGGACGTACTCGACGTAATCATCCTCCCCCTCCATGACCGTGGAACCTCCCGCGGTGGCAGACATGCTTAAAAGTACCGTCGAATTTCTCCGCGCAGAAGTGTGTGAAACCTTAATCTGATGTTACTCGGGCAGCGATGTCCGGAGCTATAGAACCGGTTGAGCACTTGCCCCTTGAAGAATCAAACGGATCGAGGAGATAGTACCTGGAGTGATGGGCGGAGCGCGGCGAATTGCTTCGATGGCCGAGCAGGAGAGCGGAACGGCGGCGGTGGCGGCGAGAGAATCGGCGAAGGCGGCGACGCTCTGCTAGAGCAAGTGGGGAGAGAATGAGAAAGGTAGATTGGATACAGGAGACTGGAGATTCGTACCGCGAGCAGAGCAGGGCTCGCTGCAAGCAAACGCTCGAGCGAGCTGCTCATCTGGGCGAGCGTGTTGGTCTAGATCTCGGGTAGCGTCTGCTCGTCTAGATCTCGAGCCTCGCCCAGATCTGCGAGACTCGCTCGAGCAAGCGTCTCGCAGATCTGGGCAAGCGCTGGAGCGAGCCCTCACGCTCGAGCTCCGAGCAACCATCGCCCAGATCTGCGAGGGCCTGTCAATCGGTGAAGGAGGAGCAGTGAGCAGGTTTACCTGGTGAAGGAGCAGCTGCCGGCGCCGGAGAAGACAAAGGTGGAGAAGCCGGATGGTCTCAAGACAGAGGCGGTTGTCGGCGTCGGAGAAGACGATGGTGGAGACGCTCGCAGGAGGAGACGCTCGTCGCAGGAGGAGAGGTGGTGTTCGAAGGGCTGAGAAAGAAATAGAAAATGAACACGATTTTGTTCCTTTTTTGTTCCTCAAATATGTTTCAGAAATAAGAAACACAAATTTGTTATTTCTTATTTCTGTTTCATTTTTGTTTCTGGGAACAAAAGAACAAAAAAATAGAAAAAGTGTTTAAAAACATAAAAAAGAAGTGCAAACAAACAGACCCTTAGTGTTCACGTTCTAGTTTAAGCTAAGATTGTTGCTTGAATAGTGTGCTAACGATATTGTTAGGTTTGGATAAATTATATTGAGTGGACAATTTGATGGAGATCTTTGACGAATCAACTTTGAGGATGGTAGGTCTCAAGGGTTCTTTACTTTATTTTTTATTTTTCTTTTTGGGTAGGTCTTGAGTTTGAAAAGCTGGAATTTGATGAATTTAGGTTTCATTGATTCACTAAACAATGGTTATCACCACAAAAATGATTCTGGTCACTTGTTAATTATCACCACAAAAACGAAATATATTGATTAACTAAACAATAATTCAAGTGGTTTGGAAGAGTTATGTTGATGATTGTAGGGAGCTACACGGTGAACATCCTCCTGAACGGTGGAGATCGGAAAAGCAAGGGTTGGGATCAATTCGTTGAATTCTGCCGAAACGCACTAGGTAGGATGGACAGCAAGAAGGGCAACATCATGAGCGTTGGTTAGTGTCAATGATCAAAAAGTCCCAGATTGAAACAGTTTGATCCAAAGGTGGGGAACAACAACGGGCTTAACTTCCTTGGCAAGTTTTGCACGCTAAGAACGCGATCGACGCATTTCCAAAAGTTTATTTACCTTTTAGACCATCCTGATCATAATTGATGAAGCTTGAGACTAACCCTCTTGCAGCCACTCACACGAGTACCATAGGCGTTTCCATGAGGGCAATCACCTCAGCAAAATGGCACCCAATGAGGCACCCCTTTGACACCACATCATCGCCTCATCAAAGGTTCTACTCAAATATAAGTCTTTACATGTTAACGTATGGGCAAGAAGCTGTTATTTTTTTGGAGATAAATGCGGGAACCCCCGTCAGACGCGAGTACCCTACGCCCCCGTTCGAACTCCCCAGGAAAAGTTGGGCGCCGCCGGGAGATTATCGGCCAAGTCCGTGATAAAGTTCGGCGCTTATTTGGCTGTGGTTTTCTTGTTCCAGACCATTTGAGCTGTTTGGGTGTTTGGCAGCAACGGCTCCGATTCTAATGGTAAAGTGAGGAGAGAATTTCGGTGAACGGGGAAGGGAGGGCGGTGGCGGGAAAGAAGCTCTTGTCGAGAGCGAGGAATGTGGTTTACCTGGATGAGTCTGACTTGGAGAGGAGGATTGAGGAGATAAGGTCGATGGCTAGGGAGGCGCGGAGGAGCGAGAAGAGGAGGCTGAAGAGGGACGATGCCGGGGATGCTGAAGGCGATGATGGCGATGACGATGATGATGGTGAGGCAATTCCCGACAGCAGGATGGCTACTGAGAAGGAAATTGGTTCTCGGTTGGATAAGCTGCAAAAGAAATTGAGACCTGTTCGGAAATCGCCAGGTCTAAGTGAAAATGTGCCGCTCGAGGGAGCTAGCAGTTTGATGTTCGAGAAAAAGTTGAAGTTTAGAAGCCCTTTGGTGGAGAAACCCGGTACTGCTTCCGAAGGGGTTTCAGCGGTTACGAGATAATGGTAAAACAAAGAAGAAAAGCAAAAACGAAGTCAATGGAGAAGGGAAAAATGGAGGTCTTGATCACGGTGTTATGGAATCATCAAATGGAGAAAAGTGGGAGGAATTGGTCGATGGTAAGGGACATAGCGGTCTCTCCGACGACATCAAGCTAGAAGGTGATGAAACCATAGTTTTCACGGAGATGCAGAATGATTTGTCATATCATGTACTTTTTATCAATTAGAAAGTCGGCATCAACAACAATTCATTAAAAGAGTGTATTAAATAACATCATAAAAATGATGTTAAATAATTTTCTATCGGTGTTAAATAGTTTTTTAATATCTCAAAAATTTAAAGATGAAGTTGAGTGTGATTAGCGTGGTTTAATTAACGACAAGATTGGGACAAGTGTCTTAATATTTCATTCTTAATTAGGTAAGAGAATCGAAATTCTCTTTTTTTCAAAATATATAATTATAAGATCAGTCGAGTCAATTCGATTATCATTAAAAAAAAGAAGAAGAATAAGAAGATGTGTGATTTCCACTCTCTCTCCATATGTGAGATGGGGCAAGCGACGTCGTTTTGGTGTAGCCGGATTTGGCGCGAACAGATTAAAGGTGAAGGAGGACAGACTTGTAGGCAGAAGTGGACGGCTTGTCGTTTTATTGCTGCTGCTCGTGTCATTTGGAAAGGCTGGATCCTTTCTGTTCTTTTTTCCTTCTTAAATAAACCAACCGATTAAGCGGACTAATTTTTTTTCAACAAGTGGACTCATTAATTCAAATAAAAAAAAATGATTGATCCCCTTTCCCCTTTCATTTTTGAACCTACGTTGGAGGGACGGACTTGCCTCCGAACCAAAGCCGATGTGCTGGCGCATGTGATGAAGGCTGACATCATTACTCAATAGAATGGCGTCACCCGTGTAAGGAATATATAAGTATAATTATTGTCTAATTAAATAAGATTACATGTAATTAGAGAAATATACCAATTCGTAGGTACCTGTATGAATCTAGATCTCTATGCGGGTGCAAAATAAGAAAATTTTGAGACGATATCGAGATTAGCCCGTGAAGAGAACTTTTAGTCAATTTTCAAAGTCAGACATCAAATTTAACTTTGGGAATCGAATTGGCCCTAAGTACATTTGTACTCTTGCAAGTGGCCTCCACGGTCAGGGCAATTTAGGGCAGTCTTCTTAAAGAAATGCTTCGTCTTCAACCTCACTAGCTTAGTTAAAACGGAATCGTGCACGTTTTTATGATCAAAACGTTGACAGACAGATACCACGGCAATGGCAGGACCAAGCCATGTCGAGCTTTGCTATCTTTGGCAAACAGGACCAATCCATGATCCAAAAGTTTGATTTTCATGGAGAGAACTGGGCAATTTCTCTGCTTTCCAAGCACGCTCCCTAGAAATAGCAAGACATCATGTCGACTTAATTATAACTAGTAACTTCAGCGTGACTTTCTACATTCCGAACAACTTTCTATAATCAACAGAAGCTTTGACTTTGTCAATCTTTTTTTTTAACCTTTCGTAACTTTCACGTAGAAAATCGAAGTAATAGTAGTTAATATATATTATTTATGTGCTGCAATAACTCCCGCTACAAGAAGCAACAACAAATTATAAAGCAACATCCGTGCATCAACAAAAAACGCATCGGTAGCCTTATTGGTGTCATCAATTAGGGTGTGTTTTGGGGAACAATTTTTTTAGAAACATTTTTAATGTTTCTGTTTCTCGAAACAATTTCTAAGTATTTGCATACATTTGATAACTATACAAAATTTCTGTTTTCAGGAGAGAAATGCATTTGATACAACCCCTTATATTTTTATGACTTAAAATTTCTTTTAATTTATTAATAATTTTATTACATTTTTTTTCTTTTCCCTTTTCTTCTCCTTCCTAGTGACCGAGCAGACAAGTGCCGGCAAGGTCGCTTGCCTCAGGGGAGCCTCACTGGTCACCGATGAGGTCACCCCGAGCCTCGCTGTGACTGGGCGAGGCGAGGCTCGAGGGGGGGGGGGGCTTGCTTACGGTGGTTGTCGAGCCTCATCTAGCTAATTGCTGGCCAACATTGAGGTCGGCGACCGGCTAGGGGAAGAAGAAAGGAAAAGAAAGAAAAGAAAAAAAAGCTTGATTTTTTATTTTTGTTTCTTGAGTTGTTTGCAAAAATAAAAAGTAACATTTTTTATTTCTTATTTCTATTTCAATTTTTTTTCCAAGAATAAAAAACTTATCACTTGCATTTCTTTTCTATTTATGTTCCCAAAAGCAAAAGAATAGAAACACACATTCCCGGGAAAGTTACCAAATGCAACCTTAGTCTTCTTGCTCTCACATATTTCAAAATAAAAATAAAAACAGCTCCATCTTCTATCACGCTCGTTTCGGGATCTTTACATCCTCCTCTTTACCTATGGTCAGATAAAAAAATAAATGAAAAGGTCAAGACTAAGCCAAGTGCAAAAAAGAACGAATGTAGGACGAAGTCAAGGTGTTCGATCCAAGGCTGAAAGCAAGGAGACAATCCGAATGACCAAAAGCTGGGACGAGAGAGTCGAGACGCTCCTCGATTTGGACGGAACGTGTCGGCGTATTTCTTCCTCTGCTTCGTCACCTCCATCGTCGCTGCTGATCCATCACCACCCGCGATGCCACTCCCTCTCGTCTCTCTCCCCGTTCCGATCAAACAGTTGCAGCCCCATCTATCACCCGTCACCGCACCAAAAGAATAAATGCAATTATTCTCTGCACTTGATATATACAATAAACTAAATCCGAATTGCCAAATTTGGTGGACCGCTTGTCATTTCAGTGGTCAATATTCAGTTTGATATATAGTTTCTACAATCAGAGAGTCAATGGCAAGAGGAGAGTCATCAATATTGGTTTAAGTATTGCAAGGAAATTTTCATCTTCACCCATGCTTGGAGTATAATTTGTTATGAGATTTCATACCACATTAATTGACATGTCAGTTATCAAGAAAATTGCCCAAAAGGTCCTACATCTATCGTATGACATTCGTGTCAATGATTTTCAATACTCTAACTTTCCGATTTCTCATCTTTTTATATATTTTTTTTTTGACAGAGTTGATTTACGAGGGAAAAATGAATGTTTGTTTCTATCCCTTCTTTTAACCAGGTAAAAAGCTACAAAATAAACCCAAAACTTTATGAACTATGAAATATTTACCCTAAACTTTTTTTTGTGACACCAAAAACGCAAACTTGTGTGATACCAAAAACCCTAAACTTTTGTTTTCTAACACCAGAAATTCCAAACTTATATTCATGTGATACATTTATCCAAAAAAAATTGGTACGCCATAGAATTTTTTTTTTTCTGGTTTTTAGTGTCACAAAAGAAAAATTTGAAGTTTTTTGTGTCACAAATAAAAGTTTAGAGTAAATGTATCACACTCGCACAAGTTTGAGATAAATGTGTTATATAGGTTATAACTCTGGGGTTTTTATGTTACAAAAAAAGTTTTGGATAAATTTATCACAATAGACATAGTTTCGGCTTTTTGTCTTTTACCATTTTAACTAAAACTGTAAAACGAATTGTGATTAGGACGGGAGGGCATGTTTGTTAGGCATTAAATAAAAGTCAACATTATTCTTCTTATTTTTTGTCAAAATTTATATCATTACGGGTAATTGTTTAAAAAGATATTTCTTCTTTTATTAGTATCAACCTATTAGGTAATTGTTTACGATCTTGTACAACCCAAGAGCCAATGCAAGTGCAATTTGTATAATCTAATTTATGATAAGATTTGTAAAGTTGCTCCCTTTTCCAAAATTCAATTTAGTTCGAACTACTCATATGTCATTTTTTCAAAGGGCCATGCTTTTCTTGCTCCGCATTTGACTTATACAAATCATTCCGCTGTGTTTTGATCGTTTTAGCCCTTGCTTTTTCAAATGTTAACATGCTCAAACGTGGGGCCCATTCGCGTCCCTCTTTTTGATTTGTTTCGTCTTCTTCTTCCACTTTCTCCTCCTCCTTGGTCCGCCCAAGCACAGTCCATTTAAGTTCTTTGTATTGTTCTGCGTTCTCTTTTTTTTTCCGTCTCTTTAGAATTCTGGCAATTCTTATGCCCCCCAGCTTAGATGAGAAAATCATACCGAAAGTCCATTCCATTATCAACATGACTTGGAGCATCACTACGCAATCTTGCACATTATTAGCCGTCAGAGCCACCAAACATTGAGTTTGCACATCAATGCTGAAGCTGGACAAGTTGCTCGACTAATCGTTGACGGTGTCGGAGGTGTGGAGGATCCGGGCCGGTTAGCGAACTCGGAGGTGTAGTGGTGGTACTGCATAGGGGAAGATGGACGGCTTGGAAGGGGAGTCCACATGGATGAATGCAGGTCTTCGCCGTTTGATCAGACAAGCGGTGGACGTAGAAGAAGAAGAAGCGGAGCAAGAGAGGGATGTTGTTTTGGGAAGAGAGAGAGAGAGAGAGAGAGGACAGGCTGGGCGGGAGACGAAGTGGACGGCTTGTTGTTTTATGGGTGCCCATGTCAAATGGAAATGCTGAATCTTTTTTTCTTTTTTTTTTTTAATAAGTAATTGATTAAATGGACTAATTAATTTAATAAAAAATATTAATTTCTTCCCCTCTTATCAAGCAATGTCGGAGGGACGAACTTGCCTCAAAATCGATGTGCTCATTCATGTGAAGGTTGACATCATATTCCCAAGGATGATGTCACCCATGTCTAACAATATAAGTATAATTATTATATAATCACATAAGATTACATATAATTAAATAAGTATATTGATGTGTAAATGCTTGTTGAAACTAAATCTGTATGTGGATGTAAAACGAAACCTTTAGGACAAGATTGTTTTTAGCAATAAAACTCTTTGTGAACTAAAGTTGGTCGTTGAATTTCTACTTTTATTCAAATTGATCCTAGTACAATGTACTCTTTTAGGTGGCCTCCGACTCTCCATGGTCAAGCAATTTTAATTGGTCTTCCCAAAGAAAAGCTAGACCAAAGAAAAGCTTACGTGGCAGCATTCTCTCCCCCCCCACCCCCACCCCCCAAATGGAGAGTGCAAGAGAGCTGATCTTTGCAGAAGGTGACTTTATGAGCTATTTAGAGGTCTACAAGTGCATGTCATCTTCAGAGACAATACTTACGAGTGTTCATGTACACATATATAAGTAATTTGTTTAGTAATCCATGATGCAATGGATTCAGAACCTTTAGAAGAGAATGTTACTTAAAAAAAAAAAAAAAAAAAAAAAAAAAAGCTAGGTAGAACTTAACTTATTTATATTTTCTATTAGGTATATATTTTTTCAATTTAACTTAATTTACATGTGAAACAAAAGAGGAAATTTTCTCTAGAATCCAATTTTCTGCATTTCTTATACTGCTAATTTCCTTATGACATATCTTTAGATTAATATAACCCAAGACAAAGATATACTTTCGAGTTTACTTTTGCCATATTTCCTTGGATCATGAATATAGTATTGTGATGCATTTTCTTTCTCTTATCAATATTTTGACTTTTAAATTATTATACTCATATAAGAAGTTATAAATATTATCATTTGAACAATCTTTAATTACTCTCTTGCATTACATTTCCTTTACCGTAGGTTATTCATGCTTGAAAACTTGCGAGTAAAGACATGTCCAAGTAAAGTGCTGACCAAGTAAGCAACAAAAAGGCCAAAAATAAAAATAAAAATTGGAGCTAATGCCGTTGCTTGAGCAGTTTAATGCTCAAGTTACTCGAAAGCGTTTGGTAACGTTTCGTTTAAAAATTGTTCTAGGGAACAGAAATTAAAAAAAAAAAATATTTCTGTTCCGGGAACAGTTTTTGAACAAAAGAACGCGTTTGGTAAATGTAAAAAAAAAAAACTGTTTTTGAAATAAAAAAAAGAACAGAAACAATTCTGTTCCTAGAATAGAAAAAGAACAAAAACACGTTTGGTAAACTGTACAAAATTTCTGTTTTAAATTTTTCAAAAAATCCTTTTTTTAATAAAATTTATACTTGATATTGAATTCTCATTCTCATGAAATGCTCATTAATTTCCTTTTGTTCATGGTGGAGTGAAGAAATGTCATGATCACCAAAGATTTATCACAAATTTAGGTTGCTCACGATTTTTTACCGGATATTGGATCATGCAAGACCTTAAAAGTAAATTACTACGTGAGAAAAGTTGTTACTTCCTAATTTCTCGAATGACACCATCATGGATGGACAATTTGAGGGTGTTTTACTGCACTATTATTTGGCATTTAACAAGCAGCTATATTTTCATGTTACGAACTCTATGAATTAATTACTGTACGTAAAGTTAAATCGCTACCTTTAAGTGAGATGTGAGAACGAGGCACGACTATTGCAGCTTAAGTAACAAACTACTGCTTACAAGTGCAATGTTTTCGTGTTACACATTCTCGGATGCATCCTTTCTTGTATAAAGAAAGGTCATTTTAGTTGGATGAGCTCAGGCTATTTAATATAATGTCACACACTACTCATACACTTTATCTATTCCCATTCATTGTTGAATTCAAAATTCAACATAAATTAGTATCGAACGCCAAATTATTTAAAACATGTTGCGACTAATAGTGAATTGGAACTTGTTCTTCCGCAATTTCTATGATTGAATTACCTTTTTTAGCTTTAAGAAGTTCGACGAGAAAATAATAATTACTTTCCCACAAGTTAAATGAAGACCTGCCCTCCCTATTGAGTCCTGCGCTTGTCATAGAGGTCACATTCCTCAAATTGCATTACGCATGCACGCATGCACGAACAACACGAAAATGAGAGAACTGCTCTCCTCAACCATGAATCCATCAAAGTCAATGGCCAAGGTAAAGAATTCTGCACGCTCAAGACAAATTGATTGAACAAGTGCACGAAATCATGCACATACATAACTAGATCAAACACAAAATTTCCTAGATTCTTCTCCAACAGTAGGTAAGCCACTAGGACAGAAGGAAAAAACGGGCCTAACTCCACGGTCTATCTAAATGCCCGCATTCTGAAATTGCAAGAGCCAGAGTGATTTGAATAGAATATACAGCGCTCATCCGCTCCCGTAAACAAATTTATGCGACATTAGTCCATCAAAAATCCAAACAAACTAGTCAAACTAGCGTATGATCCTCAGTAAAATCAGTTCCTTCACAAAAAGCAAACCGAACATCCAACTCTGCAAGATTAGGCTCCGACCAAGCTATGATGCCGCAAGCGGCAAAAGCTAAACATCAGCATTAGCATTAGCATGGCAGGCAAGTTATGCTATATGGAAGAAAAGAGGGCGGAGGGGGGCAGATCCGTGGCACCGATCAGCATCATCCACTCATGCCGAAGTCTTCCGCAGAATGATACAGACCATAGGCTCCTGGTACCTCCATCTTCCCACCCAGATGCTCATTTCCTGCAAGACTGCCTAGGAACATATCAGAAATTAGCAACTCCACATGTGCTTTAGGCAAAATTGGCTTATGCTAAGGAACATTTGCAATTCAGTTACCATCATTGATGCTATTACCCAAATCTAAGATGGGAAACCCATCATCATAATCATTACATAAACAGCAGGGAACAGTCAAAATTCACAGTAAATATATATGAAATTAAGAATCGATGAGGCATATTTAGACTTAAAAACCAAGAATGTTGTCATTACGTAGAATGGAAAAGCTTGGGAGGGTCAATTGAACAGTTCTTTGCTATCGAATTGACCGAAGATTAACTTCACCAAGAATTGTTCATACCAATTTCTGAATCTCTCTCGTTAGGATAATCGCAAATGCATGGATATAAAAACACTTCTCTGCGATATCATCGCTAAAAATCACCTAATCTGTCGTGTTTCATCTAGATAGTGTCCAAAAGCAAATCTGGAAATGATAAGACTCTAGGTTATCAAATCAAATTACACCATTATCAATCTAGATGACTCCCCTTAATAATAAGGTGTATATCTGAGTATGTACCTCGATTTGGTAGCATTGCATCATAGAAAGATAGCTGGCCTAGGTTCCTATTCCTGGATCTCAAACTGCCATCTGAATAAACCATGCTCTCCACTTTGGTCTGTGAATCAGCAAAATGAAGATCTGAGCTAATCTCAGGGCTGTGGAATCACAAATCTGTCAAGCTCCAACAGAACGACTTTGTCAAACTCAGAAGAAGTGGACACGAAATCAGATAATGCTAGTTCAGCTTTCCAAACCTGAACAAATGGGGGGAAAAAACAAAAACAAAAAAGTCATCTAATGTCAAGCAGTTCACAGCATACCGAAAGAGAAGATCATGAATGTAACTAATACCTGCAACCCGACATTCGAGATAGAAGAAGTGATGTTATGCTGTATGATCACACTAAAACAATGCGAAGATGGTTCTGCATGTCAGAAAATATCCAGTCATCACGCCATTTTGTAGGAAAAAGAGGATGCAAAAGCAAACCATGTGAGCATTGTGTGGTTAACCGGTCCCTCAATCGGTCGCCATCCTTGTCGCCGTTGCCGTCACCGTCCCTGCCACCGTCGTCGTCCCTGTCGCCGTCGCAGTCACAGTCGCCGTCGCAGTCACAGTCGCCGTCGTCGTCGCCGTCGCACCTTGAAGACGAGAGGAGACGGGAGAGAATTAGAAATAGGGTTGGCTTTTGCCGGTTTGGTTAATCTTAATGGCTCCGACAGCCATTGCCTAGATTTGCGAGGGCCCCGTTAGATATCGGTGAAGGAGGAGCAATGAGCAGGTTCACCTGGTGAAGGAGCAGCGGCTGTCGGCACCGGAGAGTCAGTCGGTGGTGAAGGGAGAGCGACGCCGGAAAAGGGAGAGCGTTCGGGTAGGGCAAGAACGAAAGAGAAGGGCACGAACGAAAGTGTTCCGTTTTTGTTCTTTTGTTTCGTTTTTGTTCTTTTCATTTTTATTCTTTTCAGCTCATCAAGAAGTGTCTCTGGAACAGAGAAGTAAGTTTTTTTTGTTTCTTTTTTTTGTTTCAATTTTTTTTTGTGACCCAGGGGAACCTGTACAGCCGATAGCTGAGAGTAAACCCTTGAGGAGGCACGTAGGAAACCATCACCCACACACCCCGGGTAAATCGCCAAGTGTCTCCACTTGCCTCCCAGCCACTTGCGTCGCAAGGGCTTCGAACTCCGGCCTCCAACGTGGAAGTCCTGGAGCCTACCAAATGGAGCCACTCTCGCGGGTGGTTTTGTTTCAATTTTGTTTCGAGAACAAAAAAATAAAAAAAGAACAGAAATGTAAATAAATGCATTTCTATTTTTTTTTGTTCTTTGGAAAAAAAAAAAACACAAAATCTGTTTTTAAACAGATCTGAGGAAAAAAAACATGCACTACCTCACAGCTGCCCGTAACCGGCCCGTCAAGAAAACAAGGAAAAAAAAAATTGAATTTCGGAATATTTTTCGAGCTTGACCGGGTCACGTCCTTCTCTGTTTACTTGAAGCATCCGATGCCGATCCGATCCAGGCCGAAAGCTCGAATATCCGGATCTTGTACGTAGGCGTGGGTCCATTTCGAGGAAGAGGGCTTTTGACTTTTGAGGGATTCCTTGAGATCGGTTTGTGAATTCACATATGATTTCTACTTTCTAACCCTAACGAAGACGCAGCTCCAACTCCGAGCAGGCAAAAAAACCAGAGCAGGCAAAAACATGGCAGCAATCGGTGGTTCCAGCGCGTCGGCGACCCAGTACGACGTCTTCCTGAGTGGCCCCGACACTCGCATTACCTTCACCGACTGCCTCTATCTGACCATGGTTGACCAGGGGATCGTCGCCTACAGAGACAATGAAAAGCTTCGCCCTAGCGATCTCCTGAGAGCAATCGGCGAATCCAACATCTGCATACCTGTCCTTTTTAAAGGCTATGCTTCGAGCGCTGGGTTCCTTCGCGAGCTCGCTCGAGTGACGGAGCGCCATGAATCGACTGGGAAGCCGGAGATCCTACCCTTCTTCTTTGATGTCACGCCCTATGACCTAAATCTCAGGACAGAACTGTACGGTAAGGACTTGGAGAAGCATGAGCAGAGGCTTGGTGCCGAGGTGAGGCAAATGGGGGAGGCCGCTCTGAGAAAAGTGGCTGAGATCAAGGGATGGGAAGTCCAAGGGAAAGGGTAAGTAAATACTTATTTATGGAACTCTTTTCAAGCTTCAGTCCAAATGCTATTCTCTTCTTGTTCTTGGAAATGGCAATGAAAACTAGCGCCCCGGGGGGGGGGGGGGGTTGTATATTGTTGAAATATATTGGTTGACGTAGCGTGAAAAAACCGGTTTTTGGTATATGAGCAGTGAATTTGATTACTCACCGGGAAGGAATAAACAGAGGCAATTCACTAATTTTCATACATAAGCATGGCCATTTTGGCTACTGACAGTTATACAAGTGAATTTGATCTTACTCTAGAATGATGTCTGTAATTTGGACTAAAAAGGAGCATCTTCTTTCTCAAAAATAGAGGGAAATAGTAAGTGTTTCAGCATAACACCAATCATATCCAGTGGAGTCTATTAAACCAAAATTAATTTGGCTTTATAGGATTTATCTGAGACTTGAAATAGTGATCCAAGTCAAATGCTATCTGCTAGGAAGTAGTAATGAGATTGTTATTTGTTTTCTTTCACTAAAAGTGTTTGGTTTGTGGCAGATACGGTGAATTTATTGAGCACTATTTGAAACAGGTCATGCTTAAGCTGAGAGATAACGGAAGACCTCTTCGCAGCAAATTGTTAAGTCGGGAAGTGGGTCAGACCTCTGGGGTAGACGATAGGAGTGTCAGACGAAGGATCACCTCATGGAAAAAGGGTAAGCGGTTGGGAAGGGGGTCATTTGGAGAGGTCTATGAAGCCTTAACCAAGTAAGATTCCTTATCAGTAAGATTTCTTTGCTTTTCACTTTGATAATTAGCAAGTTATTCTTGCTATAAGCGTTTTCTGGGGCAAATTACAATCGGCATTCTCCCATTATGATGTTCGCTTGAAGTTTCATTGCGCTTATGAGTGCTGCATTCTGTGGTTGGAATTAGGATGACATCTGTATACAGTAGAACATGTTATCATTTGGTTGACACGAGGCACCTTTAAACACACATGACAAATGCTTATCCACTGCTTAAAGTGCTTGATCTTCATATTTGCAATAAGAGTTCTAATATGATTGGCGTTGTACTTATTGAAGACCATTCTTGATCATTGAACAGATTGATGAAGTACAGATTTGGTATAACAAAAATCACTTAAATTCAGTTGTCCATTGTTTTTCTGTAACGTTTCTAGCTTGAATAGCGAGTAATTGTATTTTTCTTTTTTTAGAAGAATGGATAGTGTGATAAATCAGTGCATATGGAAAACATGCTTTAGAAACCATTATTTGATTGTAAATTCAAATGCTGAAAGCTAGGGAACTATTTTACTTATATTGATGAGAGCAACTCTATTTGTTTCTTTATATCATTTGGAGTGCAAAATTATCTTAACTATGTCAGGTCAAGGCATCATTCATGAAAGAATTTGGCATTTATGTTCTATGCCTTTCTCTTATGCTTCTCTGTTTCCACAGTGATGGATTCTCTTTCGCTGTAAAGGAGGTTTCTTTGGTAGATGAAGGATGCAAGAAGAGCTTATTGCATCTTGAGCAGGTAATAGCTTGTCTTTCTGTATCTTGTCAACTGGTTCTTAGGCATGACTACTTGATTAATCTCTTTCTTATAACTGCCAAGTTGATGTATATAACAAAATTATTTATAGGACTGCCGTTGTATACAACCATAAATCTGGTGTGAGTTCAATAGATTTTATTTTGACTCTTTTTTTTTTTTTTTTATTGATACTCTGCTTTCTTTTCAGGAAATTTCTCTTTTAAGTCAGCTTCGACATGACAACATAGTTCGATATTATGGCACTGAGAAGGTGTGTTCCTTCTTTCTAAGTTTCTTTCTGCAGCATCTTTCACTTTGGCATTGATTATGATATCACTGGAACTGAGCAAAATGTTTAGGTGAACATGGCTGTGAGTGCAGCCACAAGATAGTTGTAGTGTCATCGTCACTGCATGAATTAGATCGCAGCATTTGCGGCTTTTTAGCAGTAACAGCCTTTCATGACAGACGAAGACCTTTTAGGTCACCCTCCCACCACAAGAAAAGTTTGTGATGAATTGACTGTTGCCTGAGATAGTAATTATATGATTAAAGAATATATGAAAGCATATTCTTTTTCCCATTTAAAGTGAGCCTGTCATGTAATCAACCCTTTGTTTTCTAGTGGTAGATGTTTTACAAATTATTCATCTTGCAAACTGAGGATTCAGGCTCAGAGAAACGGCCGCCCTGACTAATAAAACATAAAGGGAAAAAAGGATAAGCAAGTGAAGTCATGTAGTTCATTAGATATCCTTTAATTGACCATTAGTCACCTACCTTTCCCCCCTCTTCTATAACTGGTCGTGGCTGTAGCAACAATAATGGAGTTTCTCCGCAAACTCAGATTTTCCATTGATTCTAGTCCAATTTCATTTAATTACACTCATTTTTGTGCAACATCATATAGTTCTTTACCTCTACCATTAGAGAAAACTGAAAATGGAAATGATTATTGTTCAAGTTAGGGATGTTCAAGTACCTTCCGGTTATTTTTTATTAAACATAGTTTCACAAGAAGCCTCAGATTCTAAGAATGTGCGATGGTGTAACTTCTTGTTGGAGATGAAACATGCAAAAGATTGTTGCTGTCAAACAAAATTTGGTTTGCTACACCTACAATCCACCACATTGTTTTGTGGGAATGAGGCCTACTTCTGCCAGGTGCAGTATGCAACTGTTTTTGTTGGCACTGCTGCAATTTAAAACCGTGGTGAGCACTTATAACTTGGATATTTGGGTTGTATGCAGAAACCAACAAAAAGAAGAGCTTGGTACCATGCATACCTGCCTTATTTTTCCTTTTAAGTTCACAGAATTGATTTTAATTTGTGATCTGATGTAAACACTTACCAAATTAAAACCAATCAAACAGATTCTTACGAAGCACTGATCGATTATTGAAAAGGTACTCAATACCTCCAGGAAGCATAACTAACCTCAGGGCCTTGTCTAAGGGGATTCTTGCCTTGGTACATTATTGGAAGGGTGTTGTCATGACCCAATGACTAGTTAGATGTTATAAGAGGCCTAGACATCCGGCTTCATTAGGATGAATAAAACGTTAACATCACCAATGTAGTTTGTTTCATTTTATTTGCTTTTTGGTATGGCTGCCTCTAATGAATCTTGTTAAAATACCCTGTATTGTTAACTTATGGGGTTTTGATTGGTCTTATATTTATGTAGACTCCTTCCACCTAACAGCTTAACCTTTGCGTTCGGACATGGTTTCCAAGCTATGTTCTGCATTAATTTATTTCCATGCATGGCTCTTTTTCATCAATTCCATGTGCACTTCTCAGACCAGTTTTCACTTTAGAGGAGGTCTTAAAATATTCAACAGTGCTTATTTATGTGTTTTCAATGTGCCTTATATACATTTTATCATCCACCACTTAATAACTTAAATTTTGGATTGGATATATGTTAAATGTAATTTTCTTTACTCTCTTCCAGGACGATGAGAAGATTTACCTATTCCTTGAGCTCATGACCAAAGGTTCACTTGCAATGCTTTATGGCGAATATAAATTGAGTGATTCCGACGTCTCTGCGTACACTTGGCAAATGCTAAAAGGTTTAGAGTATCTTCATGACCAGAATGTGGCACACAGGTATAGGAAAGATGCTTGACTTTGCATTAGTAGTTTTTATGAATTGAAATAGTGATTCACACTTTGCATTTCTGATGGAAGGTTGATTTTGTTGAGGAAAGAGATCATAACAAAACAAAGAGCACAGTGAAACTTATATATGTTGTTTCATGGCAAACCCCCCTGGTGCCTTTTGATGATACTTCTTTTACTTATCCAAATACTTTTGTGGAAAGGGAGTCATCCAATCTTGGAACCAAAATGTAGTGTTATGAGAAGTAGATTTCTTTTGATAATCAGCAAACAATAAAGTAACAATATGAGCTTGTACAGCAACATTTAGTTTGGACAAGATTATTTTACTATGTGAATGCCTGAAGGTGGAAAATGTAAATTTGTGATATTGGTAACTGTGAGGGTGATTATGACCTTTTTATATATTCTATGCACAGTTATGCTGGTTTCTCATGCTTCCAGTTTCTTCGTTCTGTAGGGATATTAAATGTGCTAACATACTGGTTGATTTGAGTGGATCTGTGAAACTTGCAGACTTTGGATTGGCAAAGGTGTGTCTCATCAACAAAAGTGAACTCTCTCTCTCTCTCTCTCTCTCTCTCTCTCTCTCTCTCAAACATGCGCGAGCGATCAACAAAGATGCATGTACAACTACATATGCGTGCAGGAATATGCACAGGCATTGAAGTTGTGCAGCATACATACAATTGAATGAGTGCACGACAACCACACGTATAGACATGCACAAAGTGATGGATATATTGTCCTTCACTTTTCCAAAATGATGTATCAAGTTTGTGTTTATCCATACAGGCAATCAGAAATGATGCTAATTCCTTTAAAGGATCTCCTTATTGGATGGCACCTGAGGTTTGCACCCTCTTCTGCCGATTTTTTAGCATAGTATCATTAGTTACAGTAGGCGCTTATCTATTCGTTTATTATTATTATTATTATTATTATTATTATCATCATCATCATCATCACCATCATCATCATCATCATCATCATCCTTGTTGGTCGTAAATGCAGGTCTTCAATCCAAATGACAGGTGCTATGGGTTGGCAGCTGATATTTGGAGCCTAGGGTGCACTGTTTTAGAGATGTTTGACCGCCAGCCTCCGTATTACCCCTTAACTGGAGTATGTAATTAAGAACCTTCTTTTTATGTTTTATATCTTTTGAGATCCATGTTTTGCTAGAATTACTAACTAGTCGCAACTTTTTTATTATTGCTACTTTTTGTGTGAGCTAGCTAAGTTAAGCGCATGTTGTGATGAGTCAATTAGGCTGGCATTCTGATAAAAGAAAATGAGTAGGAGCACTACATAGAAAAGAGAGAGAAAAGAGAATTCAATGATATTTACCAAAAGTATGGTCATGTTAAAGGATATTTATAGTATTTATTGCCACCAGTTGCTTGAAATTCTGGAGCAAATGGTTATGTAACATGTTACGAAAACACGGTTGAATATTTAAATCTTGACATTCTCATTTCAGTGATTTGGCATTGTTGTCTAATAGTTTAATTACTGGTATAAGTGTACAGTGGCATAAGTGTTGATTATTGCATATTGGACATATGTATATAGTATCCCACCAATAGATATGGTATACGCATATAACCCTAACATTCAGTCTCAAGAATCTCTCTATCTTCTCCTTCACTGTCACATGGTACTTTAGCAACCAAGAGAGAGAGAAAGCCTGACATTGGCATTGCCATCTCTACTCCAGTCATGAGAGCTGCTCTGACATTGATTGCTTTGTGTTCCCTGGTATGTCCTTTGCTCGTGTGGTTGTCCTCTAATCTGTCGCACACCATTATCAACCTTGGCGTTTTCCTCATTGCCCTCGAGTGTTGATCCTTCACTGCTCTTCTCTGAATCAATCATTGACCTAAATGGTTGTCTCCTATGCTAGATTTAGTTGCTTTCGATATTAATGATAACTTCTGCGTATGAGTAGTCAGTTTTCCATCTGGGATGGTAATTTCTGGCTGTAGCCAGTACATTACCTTATGATGATGTTATCCCTTTTTAGGCATCACAGTGTGGAAATGCTCTTTTGTTGATAGAATGGCTGCTGCTGAAATTTGGAGTGTTCTTATCTTCTGAGTGAATTGTGAAGGTTGCACTGCTTTTGTGCTCATCTTGGATTTATTTATTATAATGGAGAAAAAAATAATACCATCCTACTCAAAGCCATTGTAAAAACCTGCAACCAACACCCCTTTCTTTGTACTTTCTTTCTAATTTAGGACACCTAAAAATTTTGAGCAAAAAGTAATATATACTTATGCTTTTTTGGGAGCGGTTGGAAAACATTAATGTTGTTGGTCCTTGTGAACTGTTTACCTGTCATCCACGGTCTCCCACTTAAGCAATAACTGTGATTCTAGAATGATTTGGTAGATGATTGCCTGAAGCATGATGCACTTATATTTGTCTACATATCTTATTGATTTATGCAGCTATCACATGTTAGTTCCCCCTGGATTTATGATTAATACTAGCCTTTGCCATGTTCTCTCTCATTGTGGCAGGAACAAGCATTGTTCAAAATTTTTCGGGGTGAACTTCCTCCACTTCCCCCTTCTTTATCAAGAGATGCACGAGACTTCATCCTCAGATGCTTGCAAGTAAACCCGAATAAGCGGCCTTCTGCAGCGCAGTTGCTGAAGCATGCTTTTGTGAGGAACAACAGGTTTTGCTAGGCCATCCCTTTTGGTCCATTGCTGAAGGTAATTTTACACTCTGTTATTTTGCTGTTGCATCGCTAGTGAGAGTATTCTTCTTTTGGGCTAATGGCAAAATAGCTTCATTAACTTACCACATTTCTACTGTTTACTCAATAAATTTATAACTTTTAATGGTCTGCACTAAACTTTTAACTTGGAATAAATAGTCCGCAGTCTATGTTCAGTTTCCCAATTCACTTACAAACATTTCACATTTTACAGCTCTCTCCATAAGCTTTAATGTTTCCACCAGATCGTCCTGAACCTCTTCGACATAGTTACTTATAGTGGTCACTTGGTATGCCATGGGTTAATTTGTCTTTACCTAGGGGAGAAGTAGGTGCAATTAATCATCAAGCCATGAAAACAACCATAATTGCAGTTTCCCTTTGCATATATTAGAACTTGGGAAAATTGACGGACCTCGTGAATGGTCTTGACATGATATTTACAATTCCCAGATAAACAGCACACTGTTTAATCATTATGCTAGACATTTGGATAGGAGAAACAGAATGCAGCAATATTTAGGTTTCTCTGGTGTTGATTTTTATCAAAGGCTTTCCTCTACTTAAATTGTTGTTAGTGCACTCGCAATGCTGCTGCAATTCTTTGAACTGCTCAGTGGTCAGCAGCATATTGATAACCGGCAAACACTCCCATGGCAGGGCCAAGCTTATGATGTTATGCTTTCTTTTTGCCAGATGGGAATGCCTTTGGCAGCGAGGGCCATCTAATAAATCGGAGAAGATTGTGGTACCTCGCAAATGGTCTTGGGCTGCAACTGATTTTATGGCGTCTTTGTTCTGCTTGCGTTAACATCTTGTTTATCTGGGAATTGTAAATATCATATCATGTTGTATATTTCCCGTTGGAAAGAAGGGAAGGAAACAAAGATGTTGGCGATACGATGGCATCTCCGATGACAAGTTTTCTGCTTTTACGAAGCGTAGATAGGTGCACAGAACTTATACAGGATTTGTAATCAATTAAGATTGGATGTGCTTGAGATTCGCAATGGAAGGCGCATTTTGTTTCCTTTTTATTTGTTTGATATGGGACAATGTTTTTGTAAATTCAAGTGTTTTTTTTCTTATTAATGACGTGTCGATGAGCGCTTGTATCGTATTGAAAATATTGTATGAACAAGGTTCGGTGATGCAGGAGCAAATTCGACATATAGGAGAGGTTTTGTCACAGCCTGCTGCCTGGACAACTCGGTCTGCACACCTCGGTCGCTGAAAATAGTTTTCGTGATGCCGCTGGACACAAGCACCAATACGAAGAAAAATTAACTCTTGTTTAAGAACTCTTGAGTTCAAATGATATCAAGGTTTCTTTCGACAAAAAAAAAAAAAGATAATGAAAAGGCTCAGCTTATTCCTAATTTGACCCTCACGATGCCACTGCCTTTATCTCGCCCCCACAAAGCCGTAGCCGCTGCTCCAGATTGACACCTCCATCAGCACGTCCCTGTCATCGCCATCCCCATCTCTACTTGGTCATTCGGCCGTCAGGATGATTTCGCTGTTTCACATCTATCAATCACGGCCCCTCTTTCTGGTTTCTGTCGATCTCTGAAATTAAGAGCTTGATAGCGGAGTTTTACTATGTTTCAATCCACCTTAAAATTTTCTGACAATCGAGGCATCCTTTACTCCTAGTGTTTGAAATTAACTCTTAATTTTCTTCAATTTGTTGCATATTCCCACACCATAAAGTGATCAAAGATGCTCTATTCTCAGATCATGTCTAAAGGCAATTCTCAGAGCACAAAATACGCTTTTAGTGCTTTTATTGTATATGAAGGTGTATCCCAAGTTGGATGTAAACATTGCAAATGAAGAAACATTCCTTCCGGTATTACGTCCACTCACTTGAACCTTAGAATCGGTGCGTCAAGAATTAGATTGTAATACCTCTAATATGGCTATAAATCAACCCTGCAAAGTTTGACAGGATGATTGATTCATTTTGAAATGATGGCAAGAGGACATTGACCAATAAACAAGCTACAAGACTAGGGGACACTTCTATTTTTCCCTCTTCCCCTTCTCCTCTCTTGCTTTCTGACGTTCATTCTCTCTCCCTTATTTTCTTCTATTCTTTCCCTCTTCCCTCCCTCCCTCCCTCCCTCCCTCCTTCATCTTCTTATGCCCTCATTTTCTTCTTCCTTGTCCCACATGTTCCCCTCCTTTTGACCACAAAACTCTCCCCTTTCCCACTCCTTCTCTTTCCCAATTATAACAGCTCCTGTTGATGTCGTGACAGAGTCTTTTACATGTGTAGTACAATTTAGGGTGTGTTTGGTAATCATTCTTTTCTCAACAACAATTTATGATCAGAAATGAATTTTTTTTATTCTTTTCTCAGGAACAATTTTTAAGCATTTTAAATCATTTGATAACTATCCAAAATTTTTATTTCCAAAATAGAATTGCATTTTGTATCATTCTGAAAATTTCTAATCCAAATTATTTTCTTTCAATTTTTTAATAATTTTATTACTTTTTTCTTCTTTTCTTTTTTTTTCTCCTCTTCTTCTTCAAAGTTTTTGGTTGCCGACCTTAGGATGACTAGCAATTGGCCAGACGACAACCGGCAACCTCGCCGAAGTGTCGCCGGCCCTTGGTGAGGTTGCGGCTCGTCGGCCGAGCCTTGTTGGCAGCTGGGCGAGTGGCCGCGCCTAGATCTAGTGAGGTCGAGCACCGCTGGCGCTTGGTCTTGCCAGATTTGGGCCAAATCAAGACTTGCTCGGTTAGGCGAGGCTTGTTGGTGACCAGGGGAGGCTTGAGTGAGGCTCGCTTGGCCATTGGCGAGCTCACGGATTTTCGCCCAATCGGTTGTCGACGACCGTCGGCAACAGTGGACGATGGTGGCGGTTGAAGAAGAAGAGAGAGGGAAGAAGAACAAGAAGGAAGAAGATAAAGGAGAAAAAAATAGGTTGACTTGATTTTGGAATTGTTCTGGGAACAAAGAATCAACTTCTTTTTACTTATCAATTCTGTTCTAAATCTATTTCCGGAACAAAAAAATAAAAGTTTGTTCTCAAAAATAAAAATTTTACCAAATGGATTTTTGTTCCAAACCTATTTTCGGGAACAAAAGAATATAGATTTTCATTGTTTGATCAATTGTCAAACGCGCCCTTAGCATCGAAGGGCACAAGCTTCTGCATCAAAAAGTGGATTCTGATTTGGGATTGAACTAAGGTTCTAAGTGGCAGGTTCGGTTTAGCCGAACCTGAATTGGTGTGCTCTGGCCTTTGGTGACAAGCCCCGCAACTCTCTTGGATATTTGAGCAGTTACTATGTATGTTCTGATTATTGCTCGAGTAGTTTACTAGGAATATCTGCTGTACTCAGCTGCTAGTAATGGTTTGCTTGATTTCAAGTGAAATCGGTGCTTTAATATGGAATTACGCCTTCAAAAAATTATACTCGGGAATATTTTTCGAGCTTGACAAGGACTTGAGTCTTGTCTAGACGGGGGGGCGTTTTGAGGGTCGTCTCTTTTTTAATTTAAGCTTCGGAGGCCGATCTAGGAATGTCCATTCTTGCTCGTAGGTAAGGGGTCCATTTCAAGGAAGAGGCTTTGACGGAAATCGGTTTGCCAATTTTTTTTATACCTTTTGTAACTTTTCACGTAGAAAATCGAAGTATTGACGTATTAGTAATCAATATATTTTTTTTGTGTACTGAGATAACTCTTACTACAAAAAGTAACAACAAAATATAAAGCTACATCCATGCATCAACAAAAAAACGCATCGGTGGCCTTATTGGTGTCGTCAGTTAGTCTTCTTGCTCTGGCAATGGCCTGCACAAAAGTGTAGAAACTATATTACGAAAGTGACAAATCCGCCTTCAAATGATATAAACTTATTCACGTGGATGGTAAAATCATCGATGGTTGCCTCGAGCAAACGTGTGAGAAACAAGAATATTACCAATAGATCTTGTGCTTCTCCGGTGTGCGGAGAACCGAACAAATATTAGGTTCAATCTCTATTTTTTCTACGCTCCACCACTTCTTTTCCCCGTGGTGGGGCCCATCCGCATCCGAGCATATTTATGCGCGAGCACGGGAGAAGAAATTAGAGATTCAAGGTAAGACACAACAACCCCTCCTTCTCTCTCTCTCTCTCTCTCTCTCTCCTCTATTCAATTTCTTATCAGTTTCTGCTTGCTTTCATTGGCTTGCCTTCTGCTTTCGACTTGTCTTTGTTACATATTCCCAATTTTTCACTTACTTGATAAATTTTGGGCGGACTGCATGCATAGGTTGCATCTAATTCGGGTGGGTGAAAGTCTTTTCTCAATCGTTCCTTTAATTAGATTGTGTTAGAAATATGGCCTTTTTAGTGCGGCCCATAAAATTCATTGGATTAAGATCACAAGAGTAAAGTTGCATCAATTGAGACTTTGAGGCAATGTCTTCTTTTTCAAGCGAAGGCCATCTAGTGTTACTACTAAGCGAGGTCAACTTGTTACTACATTACTATTGAGTTTTAGCTTCGAGATATCTAAATTTTAGTTAAGTATTTAAGATCAAATTGCATCAAAAAATTAGGGATCAATTTGATCCTAACAAAAATATTTTTCGCATTGCCTAGTATTAATATCATTTTTTTTTTTACAAATTTTTATTTTCTATTTTATTTCCCTCATTTTACACTATTTTCGGATATTTATTATTAATTAAAAAAAGGGAGAGGCCCACGCAGGCTGGGCCTTCCCGCGCAGCCCCCTTTTTCTTCTTTTTCTTCCGTGTGGGCCCGAGCCCATCTCGGCCCCTCACCTTCGCGTCCCGGCCCCTTTCTCCTCCTTCATCTTCTTCTTCGTCTTCCTCTCTTCTCTGCAGCACTCGCGCGGCGACGACGAGGCGCCCCCGGACTGCGCCTGCATGTGGAACAGTGCGATGGCCGGCGAGAAATCCGGAGGAATAGGACGTAGATCGCGTGCCTTCAATGCAGAGCAGGGCTTGGAGCAGACGGTCGAGGTGACGCCGGTTCAACCAAGAGGAGGCCCGGTCAGCGCGCCGAGGGCCGGATTAAAATTTCTGCTGTATTCACGTAACCCACAATCAAACACAATGTATGCTGTGCAGGCTATTGCTGTTATAAAGCTACATCCGTGCATCAACAGTTGCAGCCCCATCTATCACCCGTCACCGCACCAAAAGCGTAAATGAAATTATTCCACGCACTTGGTATATACAATAAACTAAATCCCAATTGCCAAATTTGGTGGACCGCTTGTCATTTCAGTAGTCAATATTCAATTTGATATATATACTACACTTTTGTAATATAATTTCTACAATTAGAGAGTCAATAGTAGGAGGAGAGTTATCAATATTGGTTTAAGTATTGCAAGGAAATTTTCATCTTCACCCATGCTTGAAGTATAATTTGTTATGAGATTTCATACCACATTAATTGACCTATTAGTTATCAAGAAAATTGCCCAAAAAGTCATATATCTATCGTATGACATTCACGTCAATGATTTCTGGCACTCTAACTTTTTGATTTCTCATCTTTTTTGTTTTTGACAGAGTCGATTTACGAGGGAAAAATGAATGTTTGTTTCTATCCCTTTTTTTAACTAGGTAAAAAGTAATAAACCCGAAACTTTATGAACTATGATATATTTATCCTAAACTTTTTTTTTCTGTGACACCAAAAAACACAAACTTGTGTGATACCAAAAAACCTAAATTTTTGTTTTCTAACACCAGAAATTCCAAACTTATATTTATGTGATACATTTATCCAAAAAAATTGGTGTCATAGAAAAAAGTTTTGGGTTTTTGGTGTCACAAAAGAAAATTTTGGAGTAAATGTATCACATTGCACAAGTTTTTAGATAAATATGTCACATAGGTTATAACTCTGGGGTTTTTATGTTATAAAAAAAAGTTTAGGATAAAGTTATCACAATGGACATAGTTTAGGGCCTTTGTATCTTTTACCATTTTAACTAGAACTGTAAAATGAATTGCAATTAGGACGGAAGGGCATGTTTGTTAGGCATTAAATAAAAGTAATAATTATTCTTCTTATTTTTCATCAAAATTTATATCATTACGGGTAATTGTTTAAAAAGATATTTCTTGTTTTATTAGTATCAGCCCATTAGGTAATTGTTTATGATCTCATACAACCCAAGAGCCAATGCAAGTGCAATTTGTATAATCTAATTTATGACAAGATTTGTAAAGTTGCTCCCTTTTCCAAAATTCAATTTAGTTCGAACTACGTATACGTCATTTTTTAAAAGGGCCATACTTTTCTTGCTCCGCATTTGACTTATGCAAATCATTCCGCTGTGTTTTGATCGTATTAGCCATGGCTTTTTCAAATGTTAACATGCTCAAACGTGGGGCCCATTCGCGTCCCTCTTTTTGATTTGTTTCGTCTTCTTCTTCCACTTTCTCCTCCTCCTTAGTCCGCCCAAGCACAGTCCATTTAAGTTCTTTGTATTGTTCTGCGTTCTCTTTTTTTTCCCGTCTCTTCAGAATTCTGGCAATTCTTGTGCACCCCTAGCGTAGATGAGAAAATCATGCCGAAAGTCTATTCCATTATCAACGTGACTTGGAGCATCACTATGCCAATCTTGCACATTATTAGCCGTCGGAGCCACCAAACATTGAGTTTGCGCATCAATGCTGAAGTCGGACAAGTTGCTCGAGTAATTGTCGACAGTGTCGGAGGTGTGGAGGGTCCGGGCTGGTTAGCAAACTCGGAGGTGTACCGGTGGCAGTGCGTAGGGGAAGATGGACGGCTTGGAACAGGAGTCCACTTGGATGAATGCAAGTCTTCGCCGTTTGATTAGAGAAGCAGTGGATGTAGAAGAAGAAGAAGCGGAGCGAGAGAGCGATGTCGTTTTGGGAAGAGAGTGAGAGGACAGGCTTGGTGGGCAACGAAATGGACGGCTTGTCGTTTCACGGGTGCCCATATCAAATGGAAATGCTGAATTCTTTCTTTTTTTATTTTTTAAATAAGTAATTTATTAAATGGGCTAATTAATTTTAAAAAAAAATTATTAATTTCTTTTTTCCTCTTATCAAGCAATGTTGGAGGGACAAACTTGCCTCAAAATCGATGCGCTCATGCATGTGAAGGTTAACGGTAACCCACATCCAATAATATAAGAATAATTATTATGTAATCACATAAAATTACATATAATTGGATAAGTACACTGATATGTAAATGCTAGTTGAATCTAAATCTATATGTGGATGTAAAACAAAACTTTTAGGACAAGATTGTTTTTTAGCAATCAAACTCTTAGTGAATGTTTGAAGTTGGTCGTCGAATTTCTACTTTTATTCAAATTGATCCTAGTACAATGTACTCTTTTAGGTGGTCTCCCACTCTCCTTGGTCGAGCGACTGTTTGAGCTATTTAGAGGTCTACAAGTGCATGTCGTCTTCAAAGACAATACTTATGAGTGTTCATGTACACATATGAGTAATTTGTTTAGTAATCCATGATGCAATGGATTCAGAACCTTTAGAAGAGAGAATGTTACTTAAAAAAAAAAAAAAAAAAGCCAGGCAGAGCTTAACTTATTTATATTTTCTATTAGGTGAAACAAAAGAGGAAATTTGCTATAGAATCCAATTTTCTGCATTTATTATACTGCTAATTTCCTTATAACATATCTTTAGGTTAATATAATCCAAGACAAAGACATAATTATGATTTTGCTTTTGCCGTATTTCCCGAATCACGAGAATAATATTATGACACATTTTTTTCTCTTATCAGTATTTTGACTCTTAAATTATTATATTAATCTAAGAAGTTATAAATATTATTATGCAAACGTCATTCGACTCTTCCTTTGCATTACATTTCCATTACCGAAGTTATTCATGATTGAAAACTTACAAGTAAAAACATCTCCAAACGAAGTATGCACTAAGTAACTAACAAATAAATTATTAAAAAAAAAAATTGGAGCTAGTGTCGTTGCTTGAGCAGTTTACTAATCATGTTACTAAGCTGCTAGTAATGGTTTGCTGAATGGGATCACTCGTTACGTCAAACGTCCTTCTCTGTTTACTTTAAGCATCGGATGCCGATCCAGGCCGAAAGCTCGAATATCCAGATCTTGCACGTGGGCGCGGGTCCATTTCGAGGAAGAGGGCTTTTTGAGGGATTCCTCGAGATCGGTTTGAGCATTCCCACCTGATTTCTACTTTCTAACCCTAGCGAAGATGCAGCTCCAACTCCGAGCAGGCAAAAACCAGAGCGAGACAGAGAGACCTTTTGCGAGAGAAGCCCCCCAAAAACATGGCAGCAACCGGTGGTTCCAGCGCGTCGGCGACCCAGTACGACGTGTTCTTGAGTTTCAGAGGGCCCGACACTCGCAACACCTTCACCGACTGCCTCTACCGGACCATGGTTGGCCAGGGGATCGTCGCCTACAGAGACAGACGATCTCCTGAGAGCGGTCGGCGAATCCAAGATCTGCATACCGATCCTCTCCAGAGGCTATGCTTCGAGCGCTTGGTGCCTCCGCGAGCTCGCTCGAGTGACGGAGCTCCATGAATCGACTGGGAAGCCAGAGATCCTACCCATCTTCTTTGATGTCACGCCCACCGACGTCAAGCTCAGGACGAAACTGTACCTCAAGGACTTAAAGAAGCATGAGCAGAGGCACGGTGCCGAGATCAGGCAACGGTGGGAGGCCGCTCTGGGAAAAGTGACTGAGATCAAGGGATGGGAAGTCCAAGGGAAAGCGTAAGTAAATGCTTATTAATGGAACTCTTTTCAAGCTTCAGTCCAAATGCTATTCTCTTATTGTTCTTGTAAATGGCAATGAAAACTAGCCGGAGGTGTATATATTGTTGAAATATATCGGTTGACGTGGCATATACAAACCGGTTTTTGGTATATGAGCAATAAATTTCATTTCTCACTGGGGAGGAAAAAACAGAGGCATTTCACTAATTCTGATAAATAAGCAGAGCCATTTTGGCTAGTGACAGTTACATGAGTGAATTTGATCTAATTCTAGAATGATGTCTGTAATTCGGACCGCAAATGAACATCTTCTTTGTCAGAAATAGGGTCAAATTGTAAGTTTATCGTACCAATCATATCCTGTGGAGTCTATTACACCAAAATTCTTGTGGCTCTATAGAATTTACCTGAGACTTAAAAATAGTGATCCAACTCCAATGCTATTTGCTAGGAAGTAGTAGTGAGATTGTTATTTGTCATATTTGACTAAAAGTGTTTGGTATGTTGCAGACAAGGTGAAGTCATTGAACTCGTTGTGCAAGAGGTTCTGCATAAGCTGAAAGTAAAACAAAGACCTCTGGACAACAAATTGGTTGGGGTAGACAAACAAGTAGAAGCCATAATGGATTTGTTAGATGTTGACTCTAGCACTCGTGTGCGTTTTGTTGGAATCCATGGAATGGGCGGGATTGGTAAAACTACTCTTGCTAAGATTGTTTTCAATGAATTATGTCTTCAGTTTGATGACCAATGCAGCTTCATTGGGAACATCCGAGAATCATCAAAAGGAAATGGCCTAGTAAATCTGCAGAAACAATTGGCATCCGACATCTCTGATTCTAGATTTGTAGAAAATTTTAGTAACACTGATGAAGGAATAGACAGCATAACAAGGAGAGTTAGTTCTAAGAAAGTTCTCATTGTTCTAGACGATCTAGACAAGAAAGAACAACTTAAGAAACTAGCTGGGAACCCTAACACTTTCTGTTCTAGGAGTAGGATTATCATTACAACAAGGGACAAATGAATTTTGGATGAAGAGAGGGGAATATTAGCTTATGAAGTGAAGGAAATGGATTGTGATAAAGCGCTAGAACTTTTCAGTTTGCATGCATTTAATAGGGTCTCTCCCCCCAATGCTTATCAAAGTCTCTCTCAAGAAGTTGTATATATGATGGGGGGACTCCCATTGGCTCTTGAAGTCATCGGCTCCTATCTTCATGACAGAAAAGAGGAAATATGGAAAGAAATGCTAGAAATGTTGAAGAACGTACCTCATGATGAAGTCCGGCGTAAGTTGAAGATAAGTTATGATGCATTAGGAGATGCAGAAAAAGAAATTTTTCTCGATATCGCAAGCTTCTTCAATTATGAAAAGAAATCATGGGCAACCTATTTTTGGGATGCTTCCCGTCTTTACCCCCATAACTCATTGAAAAAACTTACTGATTTGTGTCTAATTAAAATTAATGGCGATGATGCTATATGGATGCATGATCAGCTGAGAGACCTTGGAAGAGACATTGTTCGAAAGGAATGTAACCTCAATAGGTTGTGGAATAACGAAGAAGCTCTGGAAGTAATGAGATCAAAAAAGGTAAAGTAAAAGTAGGATCCTTACATTATCCACTGTGAAATTATTTGCCCACTTCCCATTTAAGAGATTCCTTTTAGGCATTCTAAAGGACAAATTTAATGTTTGCAAGCTCATACTCATTGATGGTTTCTATTGGCAGAGAAAGGATAACGTTCAAGCACTCAATTTAGGTGAATATCATTCGGATCCCATCAATATCATGGATGAAGAACTTGAGATGATGCCAAATCTAAAATTCCTTGAGCTACGTGCGGTGACTTTTGGTGGAGATATCAATAGTTATCTCCAAGAGCTAAGATGGCTTTCTTGGCGTTCTCCTCCTTTAGATTGTAAAATGGTCAATATGCACTTAAAAAATCTAGTAGTTTTCATACTTTCAAACAATAAAAACACCAAAGACTGGGGTGGATGGAACATTTTAAAGGTGTGAATTTGTACTTTTGTTCTCTTAGCATAGACATAGTATTCTCTTGGATCCTCTCTAATGATATTTCAAACGACTTATGCGGATGGCAAACAAATTGAAAGTTTTTTCTCTCTCGATTGTGAAGGATTGAAACGGACTCCGACTTTTCTGGATGCATGAGTTTGGAGATACTGTCTCTTGATGGTCAGTCGAAACTTGCAAGAAGTTGACTCCTCTATTGGGAAACTAAAAGGTCTTATTCACTTGGAAATTTGTTATTCTTCTTTACTACTAAATTTGCCTAAAGAGATTGGAGGACTAGTGAATCAAGCACTTTTCTATTGACGGTGCTCTAAAATCAAGAAACTTCCGGACATCGGGAAATTAACATCATTGTCTAAGTTGGATATATCAAAGACAAAAATTACAAGTTTACCCGATTCTATTGGTAATGCAAAGAAACTATCATCCCTTGATCTATCATTCACATCAATTGTGGAACTTCCAATTTCTATTGGAGAGGTTACGCAACTCAAATTCCTTTCACTTTGTTATTGTCAAAATTTTGTGGAGCTTCCGGAATCAATCGGTAATTTGACAACATTACAAAATTTGAATCTCTCAAGAACAAAAATTGTTGAGTTACCTAATTCGATAAAAAATCTCAAGCAATTGAAGATGATGAAGATGGAAGGTTGTCCAATACGGAGGTTGCCTATCGATATATTCCAGCTAGAGAGCTTGGAGGAGCTCAATGTCCAATATTGTCGTAAACTTGTAGGTGAACTCCCAACTGAAATTGGCAAACTGTTGTATCTAAGTATCCTAGACATTTCATATACCTGTATTAGTGTAGTGCCGATGGCAATCGATTACCTCACGCGACTCCAAAAGTTGGATTTATCATATTGTGATGAGCTTCAAGAGTTGCCAAAGCTTCCCTTGAGTTTGAATTGTCTACATGTTCGATCGGCATCATTGCGGTTAGTTCCGGATCTCAGTAACCTCACGAATCTAGTGGATTTGGAACTGTCCAACAACTTTGGACAAGCACTTGCCCAGGCATCAACTCTTCAATTGCAATGGGTTGGGAAGTTATCTAAGCTGGAGCAGTTGGAGTTGTGCCTTTCAGATCTTCCTGTATCATCAACAGAGTTGGGTTGCCTAACTCGACTTAAAAAACTCACCTTACCTCGCATGGATAGTTTCAACTCGGTAGTCGTTGGACCACAATTTTCGCACTTGAAAAATTTGTCCACATTGCATCTTTGTCGCTGTCCACTGAGGGAAATTCAACTGGATGGGCTTGAACTATTGAAAAATTTGACTTTGACATTTGGCGAGTTTCTCGAGGGATTATCTGTTATTTCATCGAGCTTGAGGAAGCTTTCTCAAATGAAAGTTGGAAATTGCCCAAAGCTACTTCAAATTCGATTTCTCAGTGCGATGGAATCATTGGAGAGTCTCGAAGTTGGTCACTGCAAATCCTTAGGAGGGTTGTATGGTTTATCAAACTTGAAGAAGCTGAAGATTTTAGTACTCAACACGTGCCCCATGCTACAGGTTATTGAGGGCCTTGAAGAATTGGAGCTTTTGCAGGGCTTGTATTTCTCCACGTGTCCATCGGTGAAAGTGTTCACTTATCTATCCAACTTAAGGATACCGAATGAATGCAGGATAGATGTATGGAACTGCGGGACGTTACCATATTGCGATCGTGGCCGTTACGGGGATTACAGAGAGGAGATTCTTGACTGGACGAGGAGGGGATTAAACCAGGTGCGCCTTCCTTCTACCCCTCACTTTATTTTTCAAATTTTAATTTTTCGGAAACGCAGGCGGTAGGCATGACTTTTCTTTCCCTTGTTCCGTTTACTTTCATCTCTCTTTCTCTCTCTCTACGTTCCGCGTTTCAACCGTGTCGTGTGATTCTTTCTCTGTTCACATTTCTAAATACTCGGCCTTCTTCCTTTCAGGAGGGTGCGGCGCAATTCTTGAAACGTGGCCGACGGCTCATCATACAGGTATGGTCTCTTCTACGGAACCAAAATTCTCCTCATGTCGGTAAAGTGAGAAAATTTCTTTTTCCCGAATGCGTTGGATGAAAATTTTATCTTTCGTGAACTCCATATATTCTCAAATATTGAAGAGCTTAAGTATTGTAAAATGAAATTAAGGTCGTTTTCAGAAAATAAGTTGCAGTCTCTAGAGATCTTTGTGCTAAAAGGAAAATAATAAAAGTTCCCCAAAATCAAATTAACTCGAAATTTTCTTTCAAATATGGGAGAATCCGTAAGCAGTGAGATGAGTTTAAGGTAGAAGATAGAGATCCTAAAATATCACTTGAGTCAAATTAAATTTCAATTATAGAAGTTTTGCCTATAGGGGAGTAGCTTTGTTAAACTAGACACGTAGATGCACTTAGTGAATAGTCTAGTCTAGAAGGTGGACACCTGAGATGATTATTAACTCTTTCACATATCAACCATACAATTGTGAGTATAATTATTTCTTACACTGGCAATTGACGTAATAAAGATGCTTCATATAAACAAGAAAGTGATTGTGTCAATATTTCCCCAACCAAAGATAAAAATCTTGTGCATGGGCACAAAAGTAGAAGCTCAACTACAGTTAACTATTCGAATAGATTTTTTTTAAACAACTACACTTTCCCTTCATATTTTAAAATGAAAATATAAATTTATAGAAACGAATATATGATTTATGTATTTTGAAAGATTTGAGGTGTTACAATTGGATGAGCCACGATAAAAGGAGTAATAGTGAAAAAAGATATACCAAAAACAGAGGTAGCTTATATGCAATACCCACTTGCCAACGGTGTTCTACTTATCACTGTATGGTTTGACATTCTCCATTAGAAGGCAAGCACGTGAAATAGTACAACTCTATCATTTGCCCTAATTTTACATATTGCTTGATGTTACAATTTTTTTCTTGTCAAAGGATTTACTCCAGTTTTCTATTAAACAGATACAATTATTTAAAACCTATAGAAAACGGATATCATGATATCTGTTTATCTAATCACACAGCGAAACATATTGTTTGCTTTTCCTGATAGCTGAATTTGATTAGAGTGAAAAATGAAGTAGCTAATACAATTTGGGTGAAATATGTACATATTTCATGGATATTGAATCGTTAATACTGCTAAATCGTTGGATGATTATGTTGAGTTCATCAAGTTCTTTTTTATGAATACATGTCAAAAGCTAATAAAAGCAGGGACTTTTGTTGTAGACATCAACAATCATTGCTTGCAGCTAAGATGGCTTTCTTGGGATTATCCTCTTCTGGATTGCAGAATGGCCAATTTACACTTGAAAAATCTAGTAATTTTTGAACTTCCGCACAATTGAAACGCCAAAAACCGGGGTGGATGAAAATTTTTGAAAGTCTGAATTTCTGCTTTTGTTCTCTCCACATAGCGTTTTTTTTTTTTCCTTTGTCCCCGCTCCGATAATGTTTTAACTACTTTGCAGATACTAAAAAAATTGGAAGTTGATTATGACACAAGAGGTGAATATGGAATGAAGTTAACACAATTGAAATGGATTGGATACCCGAGTGTGGAGACAGTGTATTTTCACTACTGTCTAAACTTGCGAAAATTTGACTCCTCTATTTGGAAGATGAAAGTTTTTACTTGCTTGGACATTATTTGGTGTACGAATCTTCGAACTTTGCCCGAAGAGATTGGAGGATTGGTGAATTTGAAGCACTTCTCTATCAAAAAGTGCTCTCAAATGGAGAAACTACCATACTCTATAGGGAAATTAGGATCATTGTCTAAGTTGGATTTATCATCCTCAAGAATTACAAGTTTACCCGATTCAATTGGCAATGCAAAACATCTGTCATTCCTAAACCTATCAAGCACGCCAATTGTGGAACTTCCAATTTCTATCGGAGAGCTTACACAACTTGAGTTATTTTCACTCAAATACTGTCGAAATTTGGGGGAGCTTCCAGAATCAATAGGCAACTTGACATCATTACAAAAGTTGAATCTCTTGGGGACAAACATCATTGAGTTACCTGATTCGATAAAAAATCTCAAGCAATTGAAGGTGATGAGGATGGGATTTAGTCCAATAAGGAGGTTACGTGCCAGTATTGAAATGCTAGATAAGTTGGAGGAGCTCCATGCCGAACATTGTGAACAACTTGGAGGCGAACTTCCGATTGAAATTGGCAAACTATTGTCTCTCACCATCATAGACATTTCATATACCCAAATTAGTGTAGTGCCGATGGCAATCAATTACCTCACACGACTCCAAAAGCTGGATTTAACACATTGTAATGAGCTTCAAGAGTTGCCAAAGCTTCCCTCAAGTTTGCATTGTCTACGTGTTCACTCAACATCATTGCGGTTAGTTCCGGATCTTAGTAACCTCACGAATCTAGTGGAAATGCTTCTGTCTAACAGCTTTGGACAAACACCTGCCCAACCATCAAACCCATCGCAAACTTTCCAATTGCAATGGGTTGGAAAGTTATCTAAGCTGGAGAAGTTGAGCTGGGGCCTTTCAGATGTTCCCATTTCGTCAACAGAGTTGGGTTGCCTACCTCGACTTAGAGAACTCACTTTATCTAGCATGGACAATTTCGACTCCATAGTTGCTGGACCACAATTTTCCAACTTGAAAAATCTGTCCATATTGTGTCTTCATAGCTCTCCGCTAAGGGAAATTCAATTGAATGGGCTTGAACTACTGAGAAATTTAGGTGTGAGAGGATGCGAGTTTCTCGAGCGATTGTCAGTAATTTCATCAAGTCTAAGGAAGCTCTATAAAATGGAAGTTTTAGATTGCCCAAAGTTACTGGAATTTCAATTTCCCAGTACCATGGAATCATTAGAGGAACTTCGAGTTGGCTATTGCGATTCCCTGGGAGGGTTGCATGGTTTATCAAACTCGAAGAAGCTGAAGGCTTTGCGGATCTACCAATGCAATGGGCTACGGGTTGTTGAGGGCCTTGAGGAATTGGAGCTTTTAGGTTTTTTGTATCTTTCTAGGTGTGGAACGTTGGAAAGGTTGACTGATGTATCCGACTCAAAGATACCAAATGAATGCAGGATAAAAGTATTGGGTTGCATGAAACTAAGTAGTTATGAGGGCACTTACCGGGGTTACAAAGAGATGATTCTTGTCAGGACGAGAATGATGTTCAATGAGGTGCAGTTTCCTTCTACCTTTCACTTATTTTTCAGAAACGCATGTAGTGTAGGCATCACATTTCCTCATTTTCGCTTGTTCCGTTTGCTTCCTTGTCTCTCTGTCTATCTCTATCTTGCATGTCTTAATTCTTACTTTTTTTATATAGATCTATGGATTAATGTTTGGTCCCCTATTAGTGTAAAAGACACATTCATTATTTTACTGTCTGAACTTAATTTTGTAATTGAAATTTTTCAACATGTCAACCATCCAATGGTTTGTATGTGTAAATTGTTTCTTACAAGAGCAATGGGCTTAATAAAGATCCTTTACATAACTAAACAACGATTATATTAATATTTCACCAAGCAAAGATAAAAATCACAGTCTCTACACTTATAACTTAGAGATTAAAATGAACTAGTAAATTATATAAAAGCAAATATACGATTTATGCCTTAAGAAAAATTTGAAGTGATACTTATTGGATGAGCCATGAGAAAAGGAAAAATCGTGAAAAAAGGTATACCAGGAGCAAAGCTTATATGCAATACCTACTAGTCAACAATGTTTTGCTTATCTAGTTATGCCTAGCAAACTGTAACTGTTTGGTGTAAGAACGGGCGTTTCACCTTTAAATGTTAGTGAGATGGTGACTCACTAATGGGTTTTCTAACCTACTCGACAGTAGTTATTGCAACTACGGATCAATTATGTCATGGGAGTAACAGTAGACTCTGTAATGAGCACATTTTTATCTAAAGCAATCATTGATCCTCTCATGCCCGATGATTGTACCATCGTAGACTTGGTCGTGTGACTGGCTTTGCCCTACGGTTCATAAATGCTTGTGAAGCGAACGAATGTAATGTTTGGACTTTAGGGCAGGCCGATTAGATCCTATTTGCATTTTCTTGTCCTCCAATATAGGTAGAAAACTAATTCATATTTTTCCCGTTCTAGGAGGATGAAATGGAGGAGAACGACCGCATTGATTGTTCCACGGGCATATTAGAATGTATCTGCAATCCCTTATCGTTTTTTCAAGGGAGGAGTCTTTGGAGGCAGACAGGATAAGTAAATTGTCTTGCAGGATAATGCAGACGTGGAGTCGGGAAAAATTGAATTGCTCTCTATGCATTTTGGTTACGGGTACAATAACTAAATCGATGGCTCCAAGAGAATGCTTGCACTCTTTTTGATAAACTCAAGTGCACAGAGGTCGAGGGACGAGTTTCCTGGAAACAGGAATGCAGTTTGCATGTGGATTTACTCTGCTTTGAGGATTTGCTAACTGTCCATTCGTTGAGAGGTAAGTCATTCCCTTTGTGAATATCAAATTGCTTGCCACATAGAAGCATGGTCAAGATTCTTGACAACTTAGACAATAGTTTCCAATGCATATGATACTTTTATCTGGGTAAATGAATGATGCTACCAAAATTTCTCAAATAACTGACGAGTGCAAAAAACCAAGAGGGGAAAAGAAGAGAAACAAGCTGAAGTAGGCAATTTTGGGATGTCCCAAACGGTGAACATTAGTTCAAATATTGCATGAACGCCCCCAAATAATGTCAAGATTGCTAACAAGTGCAATCCTTGGCCCTAGCATTATGCTGTCGTGGATGACTAGATCTAGTAGGAGAAAATAGTAGTCTTTCCTGTGCCAATGTGTGAAGTGGGCAAAACTGATGGTAGAAGAGACTAATTAGAAGATTATCTGTAAGCCATTCTAATTTCTTCTAGGATGAGGTTGTAGTGGCAGAAGCAAAAGCATACACTACTGACTACGTCTTCTCAATTCTCAAGTGTCTGACTTCGAGCATTCACTTGAGTTTATGCAACAACAATTCTAATTTTTTTTTTGTTCGGTTCTCATCCAATCAAATCATCATATCTCATTTGGCTTTCATTTCATTGTTTATTTTTGACTCATTTACAGCTCTTGTTTCTTCTCAAATCATGCATACTTGCAGCTCACATGCTCCAGACATGAACTCTTTTGATATTTGCAACAAGCATGGACCACTCATCTATACGATCATAAGTAGCCTCATGTCGAAATAGAAAATAGTACTCCCAGCATTCTCCTCTTTCCTTCAGCACCTCACCATCTCAAAGTAACATGCAGGAGCACCATTTGACATACACAATCACATATGAACAGGATTTGATCCACACAAACACTTATGAACAGCATTCGACATACATCACCTATATATCTAATTAGTTCACATTCCAATAATTTATATACGGGAAATCTAGCAAAGACACAACGAACGCAACTTCCATTGAACATTGAGACATTGGTAAACAGAATGCAATAGGAACTATCTGCAATGGAGTCGGGCATTCCGCTGAAAAGGTTGTGAGCATGTGGTGTGAAGTACTATTAACACCAGAATGGCATAGAGTAATACAGAACACAAACATCAGAGTAGAAAATCCATGCGTACAAGCAATTCTTACCACTTAATTGGAAAAGAAACAACCTGGCGGTGATGAGGTGATGACGCACAGCAATCATGAGGCGGCTGGTTCTATGGTTCATGTTCCAACGCCCCGACTTCATCTCCACGGAATGCCCTCAAGCTCATTGGTCCCTCTGTTTTCTTATGGACAACATCAGAATTGACACAAAACAGAACAGAAATGAAAAGACAAAACCAAAAGCAATCGAAATCACTTTTAAAATTAATCGGAGACGAAGCGACCTGGCAGGTGTGGCTCTCAGTTGTACTTATCGAGCTATGCCTAGCAAACTGTAACTGTTTGGTTTGCAGTCACCTTAGAAAGGCGAGCATGCGAATTAGTACAACTCTATCATTTATCAAAACTTTAAATATTGCTTGGTGTTCATTTTTTTTTCTTGTCCAAGGTTTATAAAACAGAAAAATTTGTGAAAAAAGAAGAAGAAGATGCCTGTACAAAACAAATAGTTCATGATATCACGTACATCTTTATCTAATGAAATGGCAGAATGTATGTTTTTCTTTTCCCTGATGGCTAAATCTAATTAGAGCGAAATATGAAGTAGCCAACAAATTGTTGGTGAAATATTTACATGGTTAATAGATACATAATCATCATACTGCCAAATAGTTGGATAATTATGTTGAGTTCATGAAGTCCTTTTATATAGATATTTACCGGAAATTAATAAAGCTATGGATTATGATAGATCTGCTAGCACTCATTTGCATAATTAGTTGTCAACGTGATGTGTAAACCAAGGTGTATAATGTACACCTTGGTTTACGCATGATCCATAAATAAAATAAAATATGCATTGTACCTTAACTATGATATGCAGCATTGGAATGGTCGGACTTCAAAGCAGATGGATTGGATAAGAAGACTGATTCATTTTTTCTTGTACTAGGAAGATGCAAGGGAAACAGATGCAGAAGAATCAATGATGGAGACCAGTAACTGCTATTCTCAGAACTTGCCATTGACTATAGGTTTTCTATGGTCTCCAGAACCCGATACTGAGCTCGATTCTACAAGTAAGTCACTGCTGTTAAAATGAATAGAATGTCATCCTGTCACTCAAATTAACATCTGTTAGCTTATCAACGTACAAAAACTAACAGGAATTGAACTAATCTTTGGATGTTCTGCTGCTATTTTGGATATAATATCATCTATTAGCTTCCATCAATAGTACAAACTATTCTTGCAGGCTTGAATAATTCCCAAGCTCCTCCACGAACCACATCTTCGGATGTTTCCAGAAGTTCATGCTCTAGTCTTTAAGCAAAATGTTACTGATTCTAGCAATGGAGAGATGAATGAATTCACAATGTGATCGAGTTTTGGAATCTGTGACATTGCCAGAAGTAATGGAGTTTACTCTAAGGACATGTCCCCCCTCTCCCAGGTCCATCACAAGGGAAATTTTATGTGGATTTGTTTGAGGTAATTAATTCCATTTTATGAAAACCCATTTGTGTGCCACATCGATTTCCGATACATATGATACTTTTCTCAAAGGTGCGCAATATCGGACCAGGTCAAGCTCTAGGTATTGGTACGTTCTTCTAATTATTTGTGCCTTAGGTCCCTCTTTTTTTTCATGCCCTGAGAAGTCATTTTTAAGCAGTTAAAGAAGAGGATGACTTAATTCTCCAGATAACCCAATATTTTGGAGTCAGTTGCGGTGATTGTTATCAATTTTTTGGTCATATGCAGCAAGGCACTGTTTCTTTATCTATTTTTGGTAGATTAATGGTTCTATCAAAGTTGCTCAAATAACTAAATAATGCCAAAATACGAAAAAAATAAAAATAAAATGAACGAAACGATCAAGCTGGAAATAGACTGTATCTGGGGCTGTTGATCCTTCATCTAAACTAGCTCACAGTACACATGAACTTGAAAAGAAAAAGGACAGTGAAATAAGAAAGTGGTGACGGTAAGCCTCTTGACAAAACTCTTCTCCCTTTGCAGATATGGAGGAGAACTCTATTCCTATGTGCTACCGATTGAGTTCCCGGGAAACGGATTTTTGGACTTCACTGGATAAAGCAGGCCACTGAGGGACTAGTTTTCAGGTTGATTACGCTGAAGCTATAGTGGAATGGTTTCATATGCAATGTATGGAGAGCTAGGAATGACTTGCTGCGTAATTAACTTGCTCCTCCTGTTGATGTTGGGATGAATCCCCCTTGTGTTTGCGGTAAGATATATAGCATCGAAGGGTGCATAAGCTGGTGCAGAAAAAAGTTATTCTGACTTGGCATTTGCCTGAAGTGTATTGGTATGCTTGGCCTTTGATAACTAGTCTTGTAACTGTTTTGGATATTTCGGCAGTTAGTGTTCAAGTTCTAGTTGGAGCTAAGATTGTTGCTTGAGTAGTGTGCTAACGATATTATTAGGTTTGGATAAATTATATTGAGTGGACAATTTGATGGAGATCTTTGATGAATCAACTTTGAGGATGGTAGGTCTCAAGGGTTCTTTATTTTTATTTATTTATTTATTTTTGGTAGGTCTTGAGTTTTTTTTTTTTTTTTTTTGAGCAAGTAGCTCTTGAGTTTGAAAAGCTAGAATTCGATGTATTTAGGTTTCATTGATTCACTAAACAATGATTATCCCCACAAAAGTGATTCTGGTCACCTGTTAATTATGACCACAAAAATGAAATATCTTGATTAGCTAAACAATAATTCATGTGGTTTGGAAGAGTTACGCTGATGATTGTAGGGAGCTACACGGTGAACTTCCTCCTGAACGGTGGAGATCGGAAAAGCAAGGGTTGGGATCAATTCGTTGAATTCTGCCGAAACGAACTAGGTAGGATGGGTAGCAAGAAGGGCAACATCATGAGCGTCGGTTAGTGTCATGACCAAAAATCCCAGATTGAAACAGTTTGATCCAAAGGTGGGGAACAACAACAGGCTTAACTTCCTTGGCAAGTTTTGCACGCTAAGAATGCGATCGATGCATTTCCAAAAGTTTATTTACCTTTTAGACCATCCTGATCATAATTGATGAAGCTTGAGACTAGCGGGGGCAAGTGATGGACTCTATGTTACATCTTACATCAGATCGTCATCTCGCAACTTCTTTTGTCATTTATTAGAGAAACGTCCCTATAACAATGAACTAGCATAATGATCTCATGACTGATAGAAAAGTCAACAATATCATGCCGTAATTTTTATCAACTATGATCTCACCTACATTCTTCAAATCCATCACAAGCTTGTTAACCTCATCTAAATGGTCTCGAGTTGAAGTATGTTCGGCATGTTGAAACTAAAACATCATCTTCAACATATGTGATAATTATTTAAACCCTTTCTCATGTAATGAGCCCGAAATTTTCCTCATAACACCGCAACACGTCCGCTCTCAACCACTTCTATTAAAATCTCATCCAATGGTATCAACATGATTATACCATTTGCCCTCTCCATTAACTCATTTTTATCGGCATCTTTTATCATTTTCGGCAACTTAGCCTTGCCGTCCAATGTCTCATCTTGCTTCGCTGCCCGATTTGTTTCTTCCATTAAACTTCTGAATTTCTATTTATGTTCTAAACATAGTTGCAACAACAAAATTCCCAAACAACGATTATACAGGCAAAAACCCCCAATCAAATCTGGAAAGATCCTAAACTTAGCTCTAATACCAATTGTTGTAAAATTAATGTGGAAGCTAATCGGATCCTGTTATTAAATCAACGTGCGAGCACGAAATAACCAGATAAATCAACATGGAACAATAAGAAACGCATGAAGTCCCAATGTGGTATCTACTTTATAGGGAAATTAGTTGCAACTAATCAATCGAAGGATTATAAAGTACAATAGCTCACATATTCAAGCGCTTCTCAACCTCTAGATTCCACCTTATGGAGAATTACGGTTTAAAACACCTGCATCGCCGGAAAGAGAACGAGGATGTAAACTCTTCGCACAAAAAACGATCACCGTGTGTTCCTCTTCCTGTCCGCGTGGCTAGAAGGGCAACTCCACCTTTTTACTGTTCTTTTTGCGCGGCTGAAGGGGATGAGAAAATTAGAATCCACGCCTTTTCATTTTTCTTGCTCTGACAAATCTCCTGACCCCACAAGTATATATTGAATATGAGAGCCCCTTCTTCTTTTGTACGGCCGAAATAAGTCTCTCCTCCATATCCGATATAAACAAAGAGCCCAAGAAGTCGAACCTGTCAAACATAAATACTCTTCATCGAACAAAAAACAAAATCAAATTTTCCAAAGCCCAAAAAGTCCAATTTGATTTGCATTAAAGCGAACACCGAATTTGAACAAATCAAAATCCTTCGAGGTTTCATGCAGATTTCAAAACTCGACATAACTTAACAACAAAGCTGGTCGCTAAGGTACTAGTAAAGGTCTAGCATCAAAGGGCCCAAGTTGCTGCAGCAAAAAGTTGATCCCCGGCTTTGTTTGATGAAGAAATGAATTTAACTTACCCGTTAGAATAACTCATCTTTTCCTGTTCTAGGATGATGAGATGGAGAAAAATCTGGAAGATAAAAATTGAAAAAGACAGCATTGATTGTTCCGTAGGCATATTACCATGTATCTGCAAGCCCTTGAGTTTTTCCAAGTGAGAAGTCTTCGCAGGCAGACAGGAAAAGTATATGTCTTGCAGGGCAATGCAGACGTGGTGTCAGGAAAAACTGAAAGGATCTCTATGCATTATGGTTAAGGGAATAAAAGCTAAATCGTGGCTCCAAGGGAATACTTGCACTCTTCTTGATAAGCTGATGTGCATTGTGGTCAAGGGACAAGTTTCCTGGAAACAGGAATGCAATTTGCATATGCAATCTACTCTGCTTTGAGGATTTACTAACTGTCCATTCGTTGAGAGGTAAGTCACTCCCTTTGTGAATATCAGATTGCTTGCCACATGCAAGCATCATCAAGATTTTCGACAACTGAGATAATAGTTTCCAATGCATATGATACTTTTATCTAGGTAAATGAATGAATCTACCAAAATTTCTCAAATAACTTACAAGTGCACAAAACCGAAAGGAGAAATGAAGAGAAAACAAGCTGAAGTAGGCAACTTTGGGATATCCCAAATGGTGATCATTAAATTAATATAGCACGAACACCTCCAAAATTTCTCAAGATTACTAACATGTGCAATGCTTGGCCCAAGCATTATGCTATCACAGATGACTAGTCTAATAGGAGAAAATAATAGTCTTTCCTGTGCCAATATCTGTAAAGTGGGCAAAACTGATGGTAGAAGAGACTAATTAGTTGATTATCTGCAAGCCATTCTAATTTCTTCTAGGATGAGGTTGCAATGGCAGAAGCAAGGACAGACACTACTGACTACGTCTTCTCAATTCTCAAGGGTCTGACGTCGAGCATTTACTTGAGTTTATGCAACAACAATTCTAATTTCTTTTTGTTCGGTTCTCATCCAATCAAATCTTCGAATCTCATTTGGCTTTCATTTCATTGTTTATTTTCAACTCATTTACAGCTCTTGTTTCTTCTCAAATCAGGCATACTTGCAGCTCACATGCTCCAGACACGAGCTCTTTTGATATTGCAACAAGCATCAACGACTCATGTATACGATAGCCTCATGTCCAAGTAGAAAATAGTACTCCCAGCATTCTCCTCTTTCCTTCAGCACTTCACCATCTCAAAGTAACATGCAGGAGCACCATTTGACATACACAATCACATATGAACAGGATTTGATCCACACAAATATTTATGAACAGCATCCAATATACATCACCTATATATCTAATTAGTTCACATTTCAATAAACTATATACGGGAAATCCAGCAAATACACAACCAAAGCAACTTCAATTAGACATCAAGACGTTGGTAAACAGAATGCAATAGGAACTATCGGCAATGGGGTCAGGCATTCTGTCGAAAAGGTTGTAAGCATGCGGTGTGAAGTACTATTAACACCACAAGGGCATATAGTAATACAGAACAGACACATCAGAGTAGAAAATCGATGCGTACAAGCAATTCTTACCACTTAATTGGAAAAGAAACAACCTGGCGGTGATGAGGTGATAATACGCACGGCAATCATGAGGCGGCCGTTGCTATGGTTCACGTTCCAACGTCCCGACTTCATCTCCACGGAACGCCCTCAAGCTTATTGGTCCCTCTGTTTTCTTATGAACAACATCAGAATTGACACAAAACAGAACAGAAATCAAAAGAAAAATCCGAAAGCAATCGAAATCAATTCTAAAATTAATCGGAGACGAAGCGACCTGGCAGGTGTGGCTCTCAGTTGATGGATTTCGTCATCGCCGGAGCGTTGTGGAGCAGGAAATTCGGCGGCGGAGCTGAAGACGCAGTGAAGGATCGGAGATAAAGCCGCTGGAGTCATCGTTACCCCAGTGGAATCGCAATCGAAGGAGCTAATAGAGTCGCGGGCGATTAGGAAGAGCCACGACGATGACAACGATGGAAGGTGGTGCGCATGACAAAATTTCTGAAACATAAATTGATTTCTGGTCAGAAAATTTTAGCTTCGATTTCTTCTTCAAATTTATTTCGGAATAGAAATCTGTTTCAGAAATAGAGAAATCAAATTGCGTTACCAAACGGATTGCCCAAACCTGTTCCGGGAAACAAAGAAACAGATAAATCAAGAAACATAAATTTTATCATGCGCAGGCGACCATGGAACCGCGAGCCAACATCAAACCGCCGGAGAAACTGGTGTGCAGAGACGTCGGGACACTTGAATTGGCGGCGACGATTCCCCTCCGGCGAACCTCGAAATGAAGGAAAATGGAGCTTCCGGCGAGAGCCCCGACGAAGGATTTGAGAGTTCTCCATCTCAGAGCAAGGATCTACATTCTCTGTTGCTATGGAGCGCGAGTTCTTACTAAATAAAATATATTTTAGCGGGATTTCTTGGTACATAATAGCATTTCTATTCTAAAAAGTAAAAATGTATGCATGTCCCTGATCTTCTAGTCCAACTTCCCCGATTCCCACTATTTCTCTAATTTCTGCGCAAATTAGTTATTATTTCGAATCTAATTGAACATGGGAAATATTAAAGGGAAGCAACAACTTATGAGCGGTAGATACGTATTCAATTCATTATGCAATCCATGACGAAGCACCGTGACAATATTTAAGAAATGCAATACCTTATGAGTGAAAGTCCATATTCAAGATAATTAGCCTACAATTCAACTAAATCTCGACATTTTTTATACAAGCTAAATGCAACTATGTCGAAGGAACAAAGTTCACTTCATCTTAATAAGAGTAGGATGCAATAGTGGATTGAGATTCTCGACCATTAGCAGTCTAATTGTGTTGGTGGATAAAAGCATCTTGATAGTGATTTACTTTTGTTAGGGGATGAAAGCCATATTTCCTAATAGTTAGAGTGGAATAAAGTACAATCATGATTTGAAGCCTTTTGAATGGTTTAATAAAATCCTAAAATTTGTCCAAGAGTACAATCGGATGCTTCTATGGACAGCAACGGCAACCCTTAGTTTGCGGCAACAAAAAAATTCCAACGCGACTTTGTGCAATATTTTGGAGGATACTCGATGCTAGACACCAATCAGCAAAATGGACTAGAAACTTGAAAAAATATAGAGAGGGGTGGGAGAAGGGTGAGAGAAGGGTGGCGCCGCCACACCTCCATGGACAGCAACGGCGACCAACCCTCTCGTGGCCACTCACACGAGTACCATAGGCGTTTCCATGAGGGCAATCACCTCAGCAAAATGGCACCCAATGAGGCACCCCTTTGATACCACATAATCGCCTCACCAAAGGTTCTACTCAAATATAAGTCCTTTCATGTTAACGTATCGGCAAGAAGCTGTTATTTTTTTGGAGATAAATGCTCAATCCCTGAGAGTGAGGTTATAGAGTGACACGTTAATGAAAGACTGCGAACAATCGATGTATATGAATTTAGATGAGTTGGATGAAATTAGATAATCGGACACTTGAGAATTGTACTGGCGAAAGATCCACTGATGGACTTAGAAGGAATTATTCTGTCTTGGTCGATAAATTGAAAGTACCTAAAAAATCTTCATCCAACAATGTGGGAAATGCAAGAGATGCAGGAAAGGAAAACACAAAGGGGCGAGGAATGATCAGAAGAAATTCTGCATTGATGTCCTATTACTTTAGGTCAAAGTCATTCCTTTACAGTAGTTATAACTATTGGAAGGCATTCCTCCATTTTTCTATAGGTTTCTATATATTGGTGCCTGATGGATGAATAGTTCTTGATCTCTGGATGTCGCTCATCACAATCTTGCGTAAGCACGTCGACTTTCCTCCGCTTTTCCTTCATAAGCTTTCCTTCGCGATGAATGACGGCCTCATTTGCTTCAATTTGATGCTGAATTTCAGCAATAAATGTTTTGAGCCTCTCTTTTCCCTTTGCAAGCTAAGCCTTCTTATCGATGGCATTTATATGATTAGTGCACCGTTCCTTTAAAGATCTCTCCCTCATGACAAAGTTGAACTTGCAGCCCTCCATAGCTTTCTTCGATGGCTTTTGACGCTTTCATTTGCTTTTGCTTGCAGTTGTACCTAAAAGCTTCAATGCCATCCTCAAAAAGAGTATAAAATTCTTCGTACTTGTGCTGACATTCAGAAAGATTAAGGCTGTCTTCATCCTGGATCAGTTAGACCAGCAGAAACTTTATGTTCTTTTATTTTTGAGGTCTGAGTCAGAAGCACTGTGGGAATATCCACACGAAATGAGTTGATATAATTCTTCCCACTCGGCTTCAGCTCTTCAGAAATTGATGGGCTAAGATGGGCAGATGATGAAGCCATACCGACAGTAATTGAGTTCAACTCCTGGTCGATTTTAGGATTGACAATGCTGAGCAATCCTTGAGTTCTGTTTCGCTTGGCCAAGGGAGTCTTTCTACGTCTTCTTTGACAATGACTGTTGACGACTTTCGTTTGCAGGTTTCAACTGCAATCGAGAGAAAGACGTTAGATGGTTATTAAAGGACGAAAGGAAAGGAAGGAAATGATAAACAAATTTTTACCAAGTCCTGTCCTGTAATTACTCTTGAGTATTGATAATGATGGGTTCGATGGGGATGCATTAGAAGTTTGAAACACTCCAAACAGATCATCCTTCTTTCACCTTCTCTAAAAATGAATAGCTGCCTTTGACAAACATCCAATTGGAACACGAATTCCACCACCCATTAAAAAAAAAAATCGTGCTTTTTGGGTTCTTGAGGAATGGAATATGCATGTACCGATTGAATACATTGAGGCAGTTGTCGACCTAGTGCAATGTCACATCTATGCTCAGTCTGTGGAGAGAGGAAATTTCGTTTGATATATAGTTGGCCTAGGAATTCCCAGAGCCAACCCACACTGTTGAGCACAATATTTAGGATGATAAACCCAGAAATCGGGAAAGAATATTTCTCTGTTTGACAAATTTAAGAGGATGATCAACAGAGACCAAGACGGTCCTCCAGAATCTCTCAATCATGGCCGAGCCATCATAAGAGTAAATAGAGAAGTAGGAATATCTATGGGACAGAAGTTGAAATTTTTATGCCTTAGGTCGCAATACGAAGATACTTGGACCACGGCAAGCTCTACGTATCGGCATGTTCAATTAATAATTTTTATGCCATAGGTTGCTCCTTCTTTAAAGTCGTAAGAAGTCAGTTTTAAACAGTTAAAAGAAGAAGATGACCTAATTCTCCACATAATTCAGTCATTCAGAGTCAGTTGCTGTAATTGTTATCAATTTTTTGGTCATATACCGCAAACCGCTGTTTCTCTTTCCTTCTTTGATAAATTGGTTGTTCTGCCAAAGTTGCTCGATAGCTAAAGAATTCAAATAATAAAATAAGAGAAAAATGAAGAAACAATCAAGCGGGAAATCGACAGCTTTTGGGACTGCTGATCGTCAAAATCAACTTAGTAAAAGCTCCTTGAAAATCTGTCAAGTTTTTACTAACATGCACAATAGATGGCCCTGCATTTCTCAGCCATAGATGACTAGACATAGAAGAAGAAAATCTGTCTTTCCTGTGCCGATGTTTACAAATTAGACAAAGCTAATGGTCAAACAAAAATGTTTGGATGATATGGGCATTTGCACATTCCATAATGCTAGCCAAAGAGCATTTGTAATGACTATCATTAGAACCTTTGTTCAAGTAATTCACTGGTAATGGCAGAAGAGACTAATTAGATGATATCTGCATTTTTGCATCCTACAATGCTAGTCAAAGAGCCATTCGAATTTTCTTCTAGTAGGTGGCAGTGGAAGAGACCATTGAAGGATTGATGGCGGATATTCAAGGAATTTACTGCTATTAATTTTGTGTTCTGCTATCATATAGTGCAATGTACATCAGCACGTTTTCCATTTACTGCTATCATTTTGCAGGTGCACCTGCCTGGTGCATCTTTGGATGTTTGACAAATGGTGCTACAACTTTTTGTCCTGTGCTGATGTCATCTGTAGGCCGGCGTGTTGTCAAGCATTGATGGCTTTGAACTCCAATTGAAATATCTTCTTCAGCTTCTTTCTGGTCTAATACTTCGTTTCAACTTCTTCTTCATGAGATGCCGCCTCCCTTGGCCGTTGGTGATTTGGTATATGAATAGGATTCTTTGACAAGTAAATGTAATGTCACTACCTAAATTATGAAGAAGGCTGGCACAGAGTTAATAGAGAAATGCCAAAAGCAAGTTAATCACGGCATAACAATGAGAAATGTAGCAAGATATCCCCTCCCTAAGGCGTGAAGCAAGATACTTGGAGTTCAATTGTATTGGATGCAACCTTTGCGGTTCCTTGATTTATGGACTTTTGCCCACTGGGGTCCTTGATCTCAGGACACTATATTGATTGAGTGATATCATCTGATTACCGACTAGACCTTAAGCTTTGGCCATAGGCTGATAAGGGTGTAGGAAAGAGAATCCTGCTTGATTTGTCGAAGCTCATAGTACACATGAACTTGAAAGAAAAAAGAAAGCAGAACAACAAAATTGGAAAAAACATGCCTCTTGACAACTTTCTTCTCTCTTCGCAGATACAGATGAGAGCTCTATTGCTATGTGCTATTGTTTGAGTTCCTGGGAATTGGATTTTGGACTTCACTGGATAAAGCAGGCCGCTAAGGGACTAGTTTCAAGTTGATTATGCTGAAGCTAGTGCGGAAAGGTTCCATATACAATCTATGGAGAGCTAGGAGTGACTTGCTGCATAATCAAGTTACTCAGGTTGTTGATGTTGTGATGAAGTCTCTTATGTTTGCAGTAAGACTAGGCATCAAAGGGCCCAAGCTGCTGCAGCAAAAAGTTAGTTCTAATTTGGCATTGGCCTTAAGTTTGTAACTGGCAAATTCAGTGTAGCAGAATGTAAATCGGTGTGCTCGGCCTTTAGCAACTAGTCCTGTAATTGCTTCGGATATCTGGGCAGTTATTATTCACGTTCTGGTTGAAGTTGATGTTGTTGCTTGAGTATTTTCCTAGTTGTCTATTGTACTTAGCCGCCGATAATGGTTTGCTAAATGCGATCACCTGTTTGTGACTTGTACTGGGTTTGGCTTCCGAGCATGGTTTGATGAAGAAATGAATTTACCTTGCCCATAAGAAGATGTGTATTTAAAAATATTTTCGAGCTTGATAGGGACATACACTTACGCCCTTGTCTGAACAGAGACATTTCGAGAGTCATTCCTTTGAAAATGTCCTGAAATCCACTTTTATCGTGGTGGCAGAAGTCCCTCTTTTATTCTGAATACAAAAATGAAATGTGGATATAGGGGGCGTGGGCACAGTAAGAGCAAAATTGGACACCAACAATTTTTGAAATATTGTTGGTTTTGGATAAATAATATTGAGTAGATAATTTTGGACAAATTTCGTCTATACGATGAAGATCTTTAATTAATCTTTTAGGATGGTAGGTTTTCGTTTGAAAATTTAACGTACGGAGGTTTCGTTGTAGGATAATACTCTTTGCTCATACCATCATTGGGGCATATGCTAGAGCTAATGCATGGAAATATCACAACGTATACCATTTATATGGTGCATATATCCTCATCTCACATAATTATGAGTTTTATAGACATGAGATTCATACAATATGACATATATAACATGCCCATAAGTAATTTCTTGTCGGAGCGGAGTTACAGACCATGTACGATGGCTCCTTTAAATAGGTACCGAGACTTGAGATGAGCTCTCAATTTTTCTTGACTTCTTAACTATAGTTGCTTTTAGTACAAAAAAAAAAAAAAAACTATAGTTGCTTTATTCATGGAAAATCCTTTGCTGGAAGCAGCTTGGCAGTTTTTGTAACAGTACAAACCGTGCCAAGCTCCTTTTTCATTTTTGTAAAAAGAAAATATTATCATGTCAAATGGTCGATCAAAGGAGAAATTATTTTTTGCACTTAGTATATATGCTAAACTAAATCCAGATTGCCAAATTTGGTGAATCGCTGATCATTTCAATGGCCCACAATCAATTTGGTATATATACTACGCACATGTAATATAATTTCTGCATTAAGAAAGTCAATGGTAAGAGGAAAGCTATCCATGTTGGTTTTAGTATTGCAAGGAAATTATCCTCTCCGCCCATGCCTAGAGTATAATTTGTTATGAGATTTCATACCACATTAATTGACCCATTAATTATTAAGAAAATTGTCCAAAAAATCATAAATCTATCGTACGACGCGTTCATGTCAATGATTTTTTATACTTTGATTTTCCGATTTCTCATCTTTTTTTTTTTTTTTTTTGATAGAGTGGATCTGCGAGGGAAAAATGAATGTTTGTTTCCGTCCCTTTCTTTTTAACTAAAACCGCAAAACGAATTGTGATTAGGGCGGGAGGGCATGTTTGTTAGGCATTAAATAAAAGTAAAAATTATTCTTCTTATTTTTCGTCAAAATCTATATAATTATGGGTAATTGTTTAAAAAGATATTTCTTCTTTTATCAGTATTAGGTAATTGTTTACGATGTCGCACAACCCAAGAGCCGATAAAAGTGCAATTTGTTAATCGAAATTTTGACAAGATTTGAAAGTTGCTCCCTTTTCCAAAATCCAATCCAGTCGGAACTACACATACATCATTTTTTAAAGGGAGGCTTTTCCCGCTCATTTAGCTTGTACAAGTCATTCTATTGTGTTCTGACCATATTACCCCTTGCTTTTTCAAATGATAGCATGCTCAAACGTGGTACCCATTGGTGTCCCTCTTTTATATTTGTTTCGTCTTCTTCTTCCACTTTCTCCTCCTTCCTAGTCCGCCCAAGCACAGTCCATTTAAGTTCTTTTTTTTTTTTTTTTTTTTTTTTGATAAGGCAGTCCATTTAAGTTCTTTGTTTTGTTCTGCATCTCTTTTTTTCCGTCTCTTTAGAATTCTGGCAATTCTTGTGCACCCGTAGCTTAGATGAGAAAAATCATATCGAAAGTCCATTCCATTATCAACATGACTTGCAGCATTATTACCCAAATCTTGCACATTATTAGCCGTCGAAGCCACCGAACATTGAGTTGGCGCATCAATGCTGAAATCGGACAAGTTGCTCGAGTAATCGTCAACGGTGTCGGAGGTGTGGAGGATCCGGGCCGGTCAGTGAACTCAGAGGTGTACCGGTGGTAGTGGGTGGGGGGAAGATGGACGGCTTGGAATGGGAGTCCACGTAGATGATTGCAGGTCTTCGCCGTTTGATCAGTAGACAAGCAGAGGACGTAGAAGAAGAAGAAGAAGAAGAAGCGGAGCGAGAGAGCATGTCGTTTTGGAGTATCGGGAATTGGGGGGAACATATTTAAAAATTGGGAAAAGAGAGAGAGGACAGGTTGGGCGGGCGACAAAGTGGACGGCTCGTCGTTTTATGGGTGCCCATAGCAAATGGAAATGCTGAACCCTTTCTTTTTTAAAAAAAATAAGTAATTGATTAAATGGACTAATTAATTTAATAAAAAATCATTAATTTCTTTTCTCCCTTTTTCAAGCAATGTTGGTGGGACGAACTTGCCTAAAAATTGATGCTCTCATGCATGTGAAAGCTGACGTTATATTCGCGAGGATGACGGCACCCACGTCTAACAATAAAAGTATAATTATTATATATTATTAGATAAGTATGCTAGTTGAATCTAATTCTGTATGTGGATGTGAAATGAAATTTTTAGGACAATATTGTTTTTAGCAATCAAATTCTCAGTGAATGTTCGAAGTTGGTTGTTGAATTTCCACTTTTATTCAATTTGATCCTAGTAGAATGTACTTTCATAGGTGGTCTCCGACTCTCCATGCTTACATGGCAGCATTTTTTTTTTCCGATGGAGAATACAAGAAAGCCGATCTTTGCAATCAGAAGGCGACTTTTTGAGCTATTTAGAGGTCTAAAAGTACATGTCATCTTCGAGAGACAATACTTACGAGTGTTCATGTACACGTGTAAAAAATTTGTTCAGTAATCCATGATGCAATGCATTTAGAACCTTTAGAACAAAGAATGTTACTTAAAAAAATAAATAAGGTGGGCAAAACTTAACTTATTTATATTTTCTATCGTATATACATATTTTCAATTTAACTTAATTTACATGTGAAACAAAAAAGAGGAAATTTGCTCTAGAATCCAATTTTATGCATTTATTATACCGCTAATTTCCTTATAACATATCCTTAGATTAATATAATCCAAGACAAAGACATAGATATGATTTTGCTTTTGCCATATTTCCTCGGATCACGAGTATAGTATTGACACATTTTCTTCCTCAACTATTGAATTATTATATTTATCTAAAAAGTTAAATATTATTATTCTAATGCCCTTGACTCTTTTTTCACATCACATTTCATTTATCCTCGGTTACTCATGATTGAAAACTTGCAAATAAAGATATATTCGAGCTAAATGCGCACTAAGTAACTAACAAAAAGACCATAAAAACAAAAATGGAGCTAGCGTGGTTGCTTGAGCAGTTTACTAATCATGTTACTAAGCTGCTAGTAATGGCTTGCTGAATGGGATCACTCGTTATGGGTTTGGTTACTCAGCTTTGTCCGATGATGAATTGAATTTAACCTACTCGTCTAAAAAACAAGAAAAAAAAATTGAATTTCGGAATATTTTTCGAGCTTTGACCGGGTCAAAAGTCCTTATCTGTTTACTTTAAGCATCGGATGCCGATCCAGGCCGAAAGCTCGAATATCCAGATCTTGCACGTGTGCGCGGGTCCATTTCGAGGAAGAGGGCTTTTGAGGGATTCCTTGAGATCGGTTTGTGCATTCACATCATGGTTTCTACTTTCTAACCCCACCGAAGACGCAGCTCCAACTCTGAGCAGACAAAAACCAGAGCGAGACAGAGAGACCTTTTGCGAGAGAAGCCCCCCAAAAACATGGCAGCAACCGGTGGTTCCAGCGCGTCGGCGACCCGGTACGACGTGTTCTTGAGTTTCAGAGGGCTCGACACTCGCAATACCTTCACCGACTGCCTCTACCGGACCATGGTCGGCCAGGGGATCGCCGCTTACAGAGACAGCGAAGAGCTTCACGCTGGTGATCGGATCGACGATCTCCTGAGAGCGGTCGGCGAATCCAAGATCTGCATACCGATCCTCTCCAGAGGCTATGCTTCAAGCGCTTGGTGCCTCCGCGAGCTTGCTCGAGTGACAGAGCTTCATGAATCGACTGGGAAGCCGGAGATCCTACCCATCTTCTTTGATGTCACGCCCACCGACGTCAAGCTCAGGACTGAACTGTATCTGAAGGACTTGAAGAAGCATGAGCAGAGGCACGGTGCTGAGATGAGGCAACGGTGGGAGGCGACTCTGAGAAAAGTGGCTGAGATCAAGGGATGGGAAGTCCAAGGGAAAGCGTAAGTAAATGCTTATTAATGGAACTCTTTTCAAGCTTCAGTCCAAATGCTATTCTCTTATTGTTCTTGTAAATGTTAGTGAAAACTAGCTGGAGGGGTGTATATTGTTGAAATGTATTGGTTGACGTGGCATATACAAATGAGCAGTAAATTTCATTTCTTACTGGGGAGAAAAAAACAGAGGCAATTCACTAATTCTCATACATAAGCCGGGCCATTTTGGCTAGTGACAGTTACATGAGTGAATTTGATCTAATTCTAGAATGATGTCTGTAATTCAGACCGCAAAGAACATCTTCTTTCTCAGAAATAGGGTCAAATTGTAAGTTTATCATACCAATCATATCCTGTGGAGTCTATTACACCAAAATTCTTGTGGCTCTATAGAATTTACCCGAGACTTAAAAATAGTGATCCAATTCAAATGTTATATGCTAGGAAGTAGTAGTGAGATTGTTATTTGTTTTCTTTGACTAAAAGTGTTTGGTATGTGGCAGACAAGGTGAAGTCATTGAACGCGTTGTGAAAGAGATTCTGCGTAAGCTGAAAGTAAAACAAAGACCTCTGGACAACAAATTGGTTGGGGTAGACGAACAAGTAGAAGCCATGATGGATTTGTTAGATGTTGACTCTAGCACGGGCGTGCGTTTCGTTGGAATCCATGGAATGGGCGGGATTGGTAAAACTACTCTTGCTAAGATTGTTTTCAATGAATTATGCCTTAAGTTTGATGGCCAATGCAGCTTCCTTGGGAACATTCGAGAATCATCAAAAGGAAATGGCCTAGTAAATCTGCAGAAACAGTTGGCATCCGACATCTCTGATTCTAGATTTGTAGAAAATTTTAGTAACACTGATGAAGGAATAGACAGCATAAGAAGGAGAGCTAGTTCTAAGAAAGTTCTCATTGTTCTAGACGATGTAGACAAGAAAGAACAACTTAAGAAACTAGTTGGGCACCCTAACACTTTCTGTTCTGGGAGTAGGATTATCATTACAACAAGAGACAAACGAATTTTGGATGAAGAGAAGGGAATATTAGCTTATGAAGTGAAGGAAATGGATCGTGATAAAGCGCTAGAACTTTTCAGTTTGCATGCATTTAAAGGGGTCTCTCCTCCCAATGCTTATCAAAGTCTCTCTCAAGAAGTTGTATTTATGACCGGGGGACTCCCATTGGCTCTTGAAGTCATAGGTTCCTATCTTCATGACCAAAAAGAGGAAATATGGAAAGAAATGCTGGAAATGTTGAAGAATGTACCTCATGATGAAGTCCGGGATAAGTTGAAGATAAGTTATAATGCATTAGGAGATGTGGAAAAAGAAGTTTTTCTTGATATTGCGTGCTTCTTCATATCTGAAAATAAATTATTGGCAACCTATTTTTGGGATGCTTGCCATCTTTACCCCCATAAGTCATTGAAAAAACTTACCGATTTGTGTCTAATTAAAATTGTTGATGGTGATATTATATGGATGCATGATCAATTGAGAGATCTTGGAAGAGACATTGTTAAAAAAGAATGTACCCTTAGTAGGTTGTGGAATGATAAAGAAGCTCTGAAAGTAATGAGATCAAAAGAGGTAAGGTGAAAGTAGGATCCATACATTATCTACCATGAAATTATTTTCCACTTCCCATTTAAGATATTCCTTTTAGGCATTCTAAAGGACAAATTTAATGTTTGCAAGCTCATACTCATTGATGGTTTATATTGGCAGAGAAAGGACAAAGTTAAAGCGCTCAATTTAGGTCAATATAATTTGGATCCCATCAACATTGTGGATGAAGAACTTGAGAGGATGCCAAATTTAAAATTTCTCAAGTTATATAAAGGGACTTTTGTCGGAGACATCAACAATTATCTCCAAGAGATAAGATGGCTTTCTTGGCATTCTCCTCCTTTAGATTGTAGAATGGCCAATTTGCACTTGAAAAATCTAGTAATTTTCAAACTTTCAAACAATAGAAACACTAGCAATTGGGGTGGATGGAACATTTTGAAGGTATGAATTCGTACTTTTTTGCTCTTAACATAGACATACTATTCTCTAATTAATCCTCTCTGATAAAATTTTAGTGACCTTTGCAGATGGAAAACAAATTGAAAGTTCTTTCTCTCATCAGTTGTGGTGGATTGAAACAAACTTTAGACTTTTCTGGATGCGTGAGTTTGGAGATACTCTCTCTTGCTCATTGTCAATCCTTGCAAGAAGTTGACTCCTCTATTGGGAAACTAAAAGATCTTACTCACTTGAAAATTATTTGTTGTAAGAATCTTCGAAATTTGCCTAAAAAGATTGGAGGATTGGTAAATTTGAAGCACTTTTCTATCTACGGGTGCTCCAAAATCAACAAACTTCCGGACATCGGGGAATTAGCATCATTGTCTAAGTTGAATATAGCAAAAACAAAAATTACAAGTTTACCCGATTCTATTGGTAATGCAAAGAACCTATCATCCCTTGATCTATCATGCACATCAATTGCGGAACTTCCAATTTCTATTGGAGAGCTTATGCAACTCGAATTCCTTTCACTCTCTAGTTGTCATAATTTTGTGGAGCTTCCAGAATCAATAGGTTATTTGACAAAATTACAGATGTTGGATCTCTCAAGGACAAAAATTATTGAGTTACCTAATTCGATAAAGAATCTCAAGCAGTTGAAGGTGATGAGGATGGCATCCTGTCCAATACAGAGGTTGCCAACCGGTATTGGAATGCTAGAGGGCATGAAGGAGCTCAATGTCCAAAATTGTCAACAACTTGCGGGCGAACTCCCAACTGCAATTGGTGAACTATTGTCTCCAAGTATCCTAGACATATTGCAAACTAGTGTTTGTGCAGTCCCAACGGCAATTAATTCCGTCATGCAACTCCAAGAGCTGAATCTATCATTTTGTAATGAGCTTCAAGAGCTGCCAAAACTTCCCTCAAGTTTGAATTGCCTACGTGTTAAATCGGCATCATTGCGGTTAGTTCCGGATCTCAATTACCTCACGAATCTAGTGACTTTGGAATTGTCCAACAACTTTGGACAAGCACTTGCCCAGGCATCAACTCTTCAATTGCAATGGGTTGGGAAGTTATCTAAGTTGGAGCAATTGGAGTTGTGCCTTTCAAATCTTGCTGTGCCGTCAACGGAGTTGGGTTGCTTACCTCGACTTAAAAAACTCTCCTTACCTCACATGGACAGTTTCGACTCGGTAGTTGTTGGACCACAATTTTCGCACTTGAAAAATTTGTCCACATTGCATCTCTATCGCTGTCCACTAAGGGAAATTCAACTCAATGGACTTGAACTATTGGGAGATTTGACTGTGACATATTGCGAGTTTCTTAAGGGATTGTCAGTTATTTCATCGAGCTTGAGGAAGCTCTCTAGAATGAGAGTTGAAAATTGCCCAAAGCTACTTCAAATTCGATTTCTCAATACGATGGAATCATTGGAGTATCTCGAAGTTGGTCATTGCGAATCCCTAGGAGGGTTGTATGGTTTATCAAACTTGAAGAAGCTGAAGACTTTAATATTCAACACGAGCCCTGTGCTACGGGTTATTGAGGGCCTCGAAGAATTGGAGCTTTTGCGGTGGTTGGATTTCATCAAGTGTCCATCGTTGAAAGTGTTCACTAATCTATCCTACTTAAAGATACCAAATGAATGCTGGATATATGTATGGAGGTGCGAGAAGTTACCATATTGCAGTGGTGACCGTTACGGGGATTATAGAGAGGAGATTCTTGATTGGACGAGGAGGGGATTAAACCAGGTGCGCCTTCCTTCTACCCTTCACTTTATTTTTCAAATTTTAATTTTTCGGAAGCGCAGGCGGTAGGCATTACTTTTCTTTCCCTTGTTCGGTTACTTTCATCTCTCTCTCTCTCTCTCTCTCTCTCTCTCTCTCTCTCTCTCTCTCTCTCTACGTTCCGAAGACAGTTGTATCGTGTGGTTCTTTCTCTATTAACATTTCTCAATACTCGGCCTTCTTCCTTTCAGGAGGGTGCGGCGCGGTTCTTCGAACGTGGCCAACCGCTCATCGTACAGGTATGGTCTCTTCTACGGACTCAAAATTCTTCTCGCATCGATGAAGTGAGAAAATTTCTTTTTCTCAAATGTGTTGGATGAAAATTTTATCTTTCATGAACTCAATATATTCTCAAATATTGAAGAACTTAAGTATTGCAAAATGAAATTAAGGTTGTTTTTAGAAAATAAGTTGCGGTCTCTAGAGATCTTTGTGCTAAAACGAAAATAATAAATGTTCCCTAAAACCAAATTAGCTCGAAATTTTCTTTCGGATATGGGGGAATCCGTAGGTAGAATATAAGTTTAAGGTAGAAGATAGAGATCCTAAATATCACTTGAGTCAAATTAAATTTCAATTACAGAATTTTTGCCTATAGGGAGTAGCCTCGTTAAACTAGACACGTAGATGCACTTTGTGAATAGTCTAGAAGGTAGACATTTGAGATGGTCATTAACTCTTTCACATGTCAACCATACAATTATGAGTGTAATTATTTCTTACATTGGCAATTGACGTAATAAAGATCTTTCATATAAACAAGAAAGTGATTGTGTCAATATTTCCCCAACCAAAGATAAAAATATTGCGTGTGGGCACAAAAGTAGAAGCTCATTTGAAGTTAACTGTTTGAATAAATTTCTTTTAAACTACACTTTCTCTTCATATTTTAAAATGAAAAAATAAATAAATAAATATATATATATATATATATATAAAAGAATATATAATTAATGTATTTGAGGTGTTACAATTGGGTGGGCCACGAGAAAAGGTATAGTAGTGAAAAAAGATGCACCAAAAATAGTTAGCTTATATGCAATAGCCGCTTGTCAACAATGTTCTACTTATCCCGCTATGCCCGTCAGGCTAACTATATGGTTTGGCAGTCTCCATTGGAAGGCAAGCATGTGAAATAGCACAACTCTATCATTTGCCCCAATTTTATGTATTGCTTGATATTACAATTTTTTTGATATTACAATTTTTTTCTTGTCAAAGGATTTATTCGAGTTTTCTATAAAATAGAAAGAATTTTGCAAAAAATAGAGGTGCCTATACAAAACATATAATTCATGATATCCGTTTATCTATTAAAACATGTTTATCTAGCAAAACATATTGTTTTCTTTTCCTGATAGCCGAATCTGATTAGGGTGAAATACGAAGTAGCCAATAAAATTTGGGTGAAATATGTACATACTTCATGGATATTGAATCGTTGGATCATTATGTTGAGTTCATCAAGTTCTTTTTTATGAACACATGTCAAAAGCTAATAAAACCAGGGACTTTTGTCAATCATTGCCCGAAGCTAAGATGGCTTTCTTGGGGTTTTCCTCCTCTAGATTGTAGAATGGCCAATTTGCACTTGAAAAGTCTAGTAATTTTCAAACTTTCAGACAATAGAAACACCAAAAACCGGGGTGGATGAAAAGTTTTGAAAGTTTGAATTTGTGCTTTTGTTCTTTCAACATAGTATTTTTTTTCTTTGACCCCCTTTGATAATGTTTCAACTACTTTTGCAGATGTTAGAAAAATTCGAAGTTCCTTATGACACATTACGTAAATGTTATGGAACTTTCGCAACATTGAAATGGACTGGTTGCCCGAGTTTGGAGACATTGTATTTTCACTACTGTCTAAACTTGCGAAAATTTGACTCCTCTGTTGGGAAGATGAAAGTTCTTACTCACTTGGACATTATTCGGTGTACGAATCTTCGAACTTTGCCTGAAGAGATTGGAGGACTGGTGAATTTGATGCACTTCTCTATCAAAAAGTGCTCTCGATTGGAGAAACTTCCATACTCTATAGGGAAATTAGGATCATTGTCTAAGTTGGATATATCATCCTCAAGAATTACAAGTTTACCCGATTCAATTGGCAATGCAAAACATCTGTCATTCCTAAATCTATTAGGCACACCAATTGTGGAACTTCCAATTTCCATCGGAGAGCTTACGCGACTCGAGTTTCTTTCACTCAAATATTGTCGAAATTTGGGAGAGCTTCCAGAATCAATAGGCAACTTGACATCATTACAGAAGTTGAATCTCTCAGGGACAAACATTGTTGAGTTACCTGATTCAATAAAAAATCTGAAGCAACTTAAGGTGATGAGGATGGGATTTAGTCCAATAAGGAGGTTACCTAACAATATTGAAATGCTAGAGAAGTTGGAGGAACTCTATGCCGAACATTGTGAACAACTTGCAGGCGAACTTCCGACTCAAATTGGCAAACTATTTTCTTTAAGTGTCCTCGACATTTCATATACCCGTATTAGTGTAGTGCCAACGGCAGTTGATTACCTCACCCGACTCCAAAAGCTGGATTTGACACATTGTAATGAGCTTCAAGAGTTGCCAAAGCTTCCCTCGAGTTTACACTGTCTACGTGTTCACTCAACATCATTGCGGTTAGTTCCAGATCTCAGTAACCTCACGAATCTAGTGGAAATGCTTTTGTCTAACGGCTGTGGACAAGCACGTGACCAACCATCAAACCCAATGCAAACTTTCCAATTGCAATGGGTTGGAAAGTTATCTAAGTTGGAGAAGTTGAGCTGGGGCCTTTCAGATGTTCCCATTTCGTCAACAGAGTTGGGTTGCCTACCTCGACTTAGAGAACTCACTTTATCTAGTATGGACAATTTCAACTCAATAGTTGTTGGACCACAATTTTCCAACTTGAAAAATCTGTCCATATTGTGTCTTCATAGCTCTCCATTGAGGGAAATTCAATTGAATGGGCTTGAACTACTGAGAAATTTACGTGTGAGAGAATGCAAGTTTCTCGAGCGATTGTCAGTAATTTCATCAAGTCTGAGGAAGCTCTATAAAATGGAAGTTTTAGATTGCCCAAAGTTACTCGAAATTCAATTTCCCAGTACAATGGAATCATTAGAGGAACTTCGAGTTGGCTACTGCGATTCCCTAGGAGGGTTGTGCGGTTTATCAAACTCGAAGAAGCTAAAGGTTTTGCGGATCTACCAATGCAATGGGCTACGGCTTGCTGAGGGCCTTGAGGAATTGGAGCTTTTGGGTTTTTTGTATCTTTCCAGGTGTGGATCGTTGGAAAGGTTGACTGATATATCTGACTCAAAGATACCAAATGAATGCATGATAGAAGTATGGGGTTGCATGAAACTAAGTAGTTATGAGGGCACTTACCGGGGTTACAAAGAGATGATTCTTGTCAGGACGAGAATGACATTCAATGAGGTGCGTCTTCCTTCTACCTTTCACTTATTTTTCAGAAACGCATGAAGTAGGCATCACATTTCCTCATTTTCGCTTGTTCCGTTTCCTTCCTTGTCTCTCTATCTTTCTCTTACATTTATTAATTCATACCTTTTTATATAAATCTATGGATGATTGTTTGGTCCTCTATTAGTGTAAAAGAAACATTCATTATTTTACTGTCTGAAGTTAGTTTTGTAATTGAATTTTTCCATGTGTCATTTATCCAATGGTGAGAGTGTCAATTGTTTCTTAAACGAGCAGTGTGCTTAATAAAGATCCTTTACATAACTGAACAATGATCATATTAATATTCCGCCAAGCAAAGATAAAAATCACACTTCTTTACACTTTTCCTTTCGAAATTAGAATGATAAAATAAATATATAGAAACAAATGTATGATTTATGTATTATGAAAGGTTTGAAGTGGTACTTATTGGGTGAGTCATGAGAAAGGAAAAATAGTGGGACAAGATATACCAGAAACAGAGCTTATATGCAATACCCACTAGTCAACAATGTTCTACTTATCGAGCTATGCATAGCAAACTGTAAATGTGTGGTTTGGCATTCACCTTAGAAAGGCAAGCATGCGAAATGGTACAACTCTATCATTTGTCAAAATTTTAAATATTGCTTGATATTCATATTTTTTTCTTGTCTAAGTTAAACAGAAAAATTCGTGAAAATAAGGGAGATGCCTGTACAAAACGTATAGTTTATGATATCACGTACATCTTTATCTACTCAAATGGCAGAACGTATGTGTTTTTTTTTTTTTTTCCTGGTAGCTAAATCTAATCAGAGTGAACTATGAAGTAGATAATAAATTGTTGGTGGAATATGTACATAGTTAATAAATATATAATCATTATACTGCTAAATCGTTGGATAGTTATGATGAGTTCATAAAGTCCTTTAATATAGATATTTGCTGGAGATTATTAATAAAGCTATGGATTATGATAGATCTGGTAGCACTTGTTTGGGTAATTAGTTTTCCAACGTGACGTGTAAACCAAGGTGTACAATGTACTTATATATGTGGAAAGTGATGCAAGTTACATTATGAAGACCTTTGTATCAAGAAGGTTAAGTTAAATTAAAGATATTTAGCAATTGGTCAGATAAAGGGAATCGACAGTAAAAAAACATGTATAAAACCCATATTGACAAGTGTGCTATTAGTCTATGATAATGAAACGAATGGCCATTTGACTAGTATATTATCACAAAATCATATTCTAGTACTTAGTGCCCCCATTTCTACTATACATCAACCAGTTAATTATGAGCAATTCATTGAATTTCCCACATAATCCATAAATAAAATAAAATATGCAGTGTACCTTAACTATGATAAAAATCATTGGATTGTTCGGACTTCAAAGCAGATGGATTGGATGATATTTAAATTTTCTTATGCTTCAATACCAGGAGAAAAGAAGACTGATTCATTTTTTCTTGTACTAGGAAGATGCAAGGGTAACAGATGCAGAAGGATCAATGATGGAGACCAAAATCTACTATCCTCAGAACTCGCCATTGACTGTAGGGCCTCCAGAACCCGGCACTGAGCTCGACTCTAGAAGTAAGTCGCTGCTGTTAGAATGAATATACTATTATCCTGTCACACAAAGTAACATCTGTTAGCTTACGCTACCAACATACAAAAGCTGACAGGAATCGAACTAGTCTTTGGATGTTTTGCTGCTATTAGTTGGGATATAATGTCATTTATTAGCTTACCTTGATAGTACAAACTATTCTCGCAGGTTTGAATGACTTTCAGTCTCCTCCACGAACCTCATCTGCAAATGTTTCCAAGTGTTCATGCTCAATTCTATGAACAAAATGTGACTGATTCAAGCAACGGACAGATGAATGAATTCACAATATTGAGTTTGGGAATCTTGGGAAATTGCGAGAAGTAATGGAGTTTGCTCTAAGGACATGTCGCCCCTCTTCCAGGTCCATCAGAAAAGAAACTTATTGTTGATTCGTCCACGGTAATTATTCTGTTTTGTGAAAACCCATTTGTTTGCCACATCGATTTTCGATGCATGTGATACTTTTCTCAAATGTGCGCAATATGAAAATACTCGGACCGGGGCAAGCCCTAGGTATCAGTATGTTCTACTAATAGGTCACTCTTTTTTTCTGTGGCGTAAGAAGTCATTTTTAAGCAGTTAAAGAAGAAGACGATCTAATTCTCCAGCTAATCCAGTATTTCAGAGTCGGTTGCGGTAATTGTTATCCAATTTTTGGATCATATAAAGCAAGGTTCTGTTTCTTTTTCCATTTTGGTAGATTAACTAAAGAATGCCAAAATACCAAAAAAAAAAAAAAAAAAAAAAAAAAATGAAAGAAAAAATCAAGCTGGAAATAGACGGTATCCAGGGCTGTTGATCATTAATCTAAACTAGCCCGCAGCACACATGAACTTGAAAATAAAAAGGAAACTGGAATAAGGAAAGTGGAGACAACATGCCTCTTGACAAAACTCCTCTCTTCCCAGATGTGGAGGAGAGCTCTATTGCTATGTACCACTGATCGAGTTCCCGGGAATTGGATTTTTGTACTTCACTGGATAAAGCAGGCCGCTGAGGGACTAGTTTTGGGTTGATTACGCTGAAGCTACTGTGGAATGGTTTCCTTATGCAATATATGGAGAGCTAGGAATGACTTGTTGCATAATCAAGTTGCTCCTGTTGATGTTGGGATGAATCCCCTCGTGTTTGCAGTAAGATATAGTATCGAAGGGTGCATAAGCTGCTGCAGACAAAATTTATTCTGATTTGGCATTTGCCTGAAGTGTATTGGTATGCTTGGCCTTTAATAACTAGTCCTGTCACTGTTTTGGATATTTGGGCAGTTAGCGTTCATGTTCTAGTTGGAGCTAAGATTGTTGCTTGAGTAGTGTGCTAACGATATTGTTAGGTTTGGATAAATTATATTGAGTAAACAATTTGATGGAGATCTTTGATGAATCAACTTTGAGGATAGTAGGTCTCAAGGGTTCTTTATTTTATTTTTATCTTTTTGGGCAGGTCTTGAGTTTGAAAAACTGGAATTTGATGTATTTAGGTTTCATTGATTCACTAAACAATGATTATCACCACAAAAATGAAATATCTTGATTAACTAAACATTAATTCAAGTGGTTTGGAAGAGTTATGTTGATGATTGTAGGGAGCTACACGGTGAACTTCCTCTTGAATGGTGGAGATCGGACCATTTGAGAAAAGCAAGGGTTGGTCAATTCGTTGAATTCTGCCGAAACGGACTAGGTAGGATGGGCAGCAGGAAGGGCAACATCGTGAACGTTGATTAGTGTCATGATCAAACGGTCCCAGATTGAAACAGTTTGATCCAACCGGGGGGGGGGGGTGGAACAACTATGGACTTAACTTCCTGCGCAAGTTTTGCATGCTGAGAATGTGATCGACGCATTTCCAAAAGTTTAGTTACCTTTCAGACCATCCATATCATAATTGATGACGCTTGAGATTAGAGGAGGCAAGTGATTGACTCCATGCTACATCTCGCGTCAGATCATCATCTCACATTAGATGGTTATCTCACAACTTCCTTTGTCATTTATTAGAGAAACGTCCTTGAAACAATGAATCATTATAGTGATCTCACAACTTTGATAGAAAAGCCAATAATATCATGCCCTAATTTTTACCAACTAGGATCTCATCTACGTTCTTCAAATCTATCACGAGCTTGTTAAACTCATCTAAGTGGTCTCTGATGGAAGTAAGTTCAGCATGTTGAAACTGAATATGATAATTATTTAAACCCTTTCTCATGTAAAGAGCCTGAAATTTTCTTCATAATACTGCGGCATGACTCTTCTCAACCACTTCTATTGAAACCTCATCCAATGATATCAACATGATTATACTATCTTCCCTCTCCATTAACTCATCTATATTGGCACCTTTTATCATTTTCGGCAACTTAGCCTTGCCATCCAATGTTTCATCTTGCTTCGCTGCTTGACTTGTGTTTTCCGTTAAGCTTCTGAATTTCTATTTTTGCTCTAGACAGTTGCAACAACAAAATTTCCGAACAATGATTATACAAACAAAAACCCCAAATCAAATCTAGAAAAGATCCTAACTTAGCTTTAATACCAATTGTTGTAAAATTAATGCAGAAGCTAATGGGATCCTGTTATTAAATCAACGTGTGAGCATGAATTAACCAGATAAATCAACAACGAACAATAAGAAACGCATGATGTGGCTATCTACTTTATAGGGAGATCACTTGCAACTAATTGAAGGATTATAAAGTAAAATAGCTCACATATTCAAGCGCTGCTCAACCTTGGATTCCACCAAAAGCAGTGTTTAAGACTTATGGAGAATTTCGGTTTGAAACACCCGCATCTCCAGAAAGAGACCGAGGATGTAAACTCTTTGAGCAAAAAACGATCACCATGTGTTCCTCTTCCTCTCCGCGTGGCCAGAAGGGCAACTCCACCTTTTTACTTTTCTTTTTGCGCGGCTGAAGGGGATGAGAAAATTAGAACCCACGCCTTTTCATTTTTCTTCCTCTGACAAATCTACTGACCCCACAAGTATATATTGAATATGAGAGCCCCTCCTTCTTTTGTACGGCCAAATTAAGTCCCTCCTCCATATGCGATATAGACAGAGAGCCCAAGAAGTCGAATCTGTCAAATATAAATACTCTTCATCGAACAGAAAACAAAATCAAATTTTCCAAAGCCCAAAAACTCCAAATTTCACTTGGATTAAAGCGAATACCGAATTTGAACAAATCAAAATCCTTCAAGGTTCATGCACATCTCAAAACTCGAGACATAACTTAATAACAAAGCAGGTCGCTAAGGTACTAGTAAAGGTCTAGCATCGAAGGGTCCAAGTTGCTGCAGCAAAAAGTTGATCCCTAGCTTAGTTTGATGAAGAAATGAATTTAACTTACCCGTCAGAATAACTCATCTTTTCCTGTTCTAGGATGATGAGATAAAGAAAAATCTGGAAAATAAAAAATTGAAAAAGACAGCATTGATTGTTCCGTAGGCATATTACCATGTATCTGCAAGCCCTTCGGGTTTTCCCAAGTGAGAAGTCTTCGCAGGCATACAGGAAAAGTATATGTCTTGCAGGACAATGCAGACGTGGTGTCAGGAAAAACTGAATGGACCTCTATGCGTTATGGTTAAGGGAATAAAAGCTAAATCGTGGCTCCAAGGGAATACTCGTACTCTTCTTGATAAACTCGTGCATTGTGGTCGAAGGACAAGTTTCCTGGAAACAGGAATGCAATTTGCCTATGGAATCTACTCTGCTTTGAGGATTTGCTAACTGTCCATTCGTTGAGAGGTAAGTCATTCCCTTTGTGAATATCAGATTGCCTGCCAAATGGAAGCAACATCAAGATTTTTGACAACTTAGATAACAGTTTGCAATGCATATGATACTTTTATCTAGGTAAATGAATGAATCTACCAAAATTTCTCAAATAACTTACAAGTGCAAAAAACCAAGAGGAGAAATGAAGAGAAAACAAGCTAAAGTAGGCAATTTTGGGATGCCCCAAATGGTGATCATTAGATCAATATTGCCCGATCACCTCCAAAAAATTTGTCAAGACTACTAACACGTGCAATCCTTGGCCCTAGCATTACACTGTCATGGATGACTAGATCTAATAGGAGAAAATATTAGTCTTTACTGTGCCAATGTCTGTGAAGTGGGCAAAACTGATGGTAGAAAAGACTAATTAGAAGACTATCTGCAAACCATTCTAATTTCTTCTAGAATGAGGTTGTAGTGGCAGAAGCAAGGGCAGACACTATTGACTATGTCTTCTCAATTCTCGAGAGTATGACATCAAGCATTCACTTGAGTTTATGCAAAAACAATTCCAATTTCTTTTTGTTCGGTTCTCATCCAATCGAATCTTGAAATCTCATTTGGCTCTCATTTCATTGTTTATTTTCAACTCATTTACGGCTCCTGTTTCTCCTCAACTTGCACATATGTGCAGCTCACATGCTTCAGACATGAACTCTTTTGATATTTGCAACAAGCATGGACTCTCATGTATACGATTATAAGAAGCCTCATGTCAAAATAGAAAATAGTACTCCCAGCATTATGCTCTTTCCTTCAGCGCCTCACCATCTCAAAGTAACATGCAGGAGCACCATTTGACATACACAATCACATATGATCAGGATTCGATCCACGCAAACACTTATGAACAAAATTCGACATACATCACCTAAATATCTAATTAGTTCACATTTCAATCAACTATATGCAGGAAATCCAGCAAAGACACAACCAACGCAACTTCAATTGAACATCAAGACGTTGGTAAACAGAATGCAATAGGAACTATCTGCGATGGAGTCAGGCATTCTGTCGAAAAGGTTGTGAGCATGTGGTGTGAAGTACTATTAACACCAGAATGGCATAGAGTAATACAGAATAGAGATATCAGAGTAGAAAATCCATGCATACACGCAATTCTTACCACTTTAATTGGAAAAGAAACAACCTGGCGGTGATGAGGTGATGACACGCACGGCAATGATGAGGCGGCCGTTGCTATGGTTCACATTCCAACGCCCCGACTTCATCTCCACGGAACGCCCTCAAGCTCATTGGTCCCTCTGTTTTCTTATGAACAACAACAGAATTGACACAAAACAGAACAGAAATCAAAAGACAAATCCGAAAGCAATCGAAATCAATTCTAAAATTAATCGGAGACGAAGCGACCTGGCGGGTGTGGCTCTCAGTTGATGGATTTCGTCATCGCCGGAGAGTCGTGAAGCACGATATACGGCGGCAGAGATGAAGACGCAGCGGAGGATCGGAGATAAAGCCGCCGGAGTCATCGTTACTCCCAGTGGAATAGTAATCGAAGGAGCGAATGGAGTCGCGGGCGATTAAGAAGAGCAGTGACGGCGACAACGATGGAAGGTGCGTAGCGACTATGGAACCGCGAGCCAACATCAAACCGCCAGAGAAACTGGTGCGCGGAGACGTCAGGACACTTGAATCGGCGGCGACGATAACCCCTCCGGCGAACCTCGAATCGAAGGATTTGAGAGTTCTCCATCTTCAGATTGTCGATTGTTCTGTTCACTATTAACCAAACCTGCACTCATCGAATAAATTGGATACTTATTGATAATAACAAAAAGTTGGTCATTTTTTAGCATCAACAATGGGGTCAAAGCATAACAAAGATCTTGCCCTTTCGTCTTACAAGCATCATCACACGGTCGTTGTTATCAAGTAGCATGCAAAGAAACAAAAAAAATTGTCGTCTTCTTTATTTCTTGCGCAATAGCGCACGAAATAGAACTTTCTAATCATCTGCCATAATCTCACAGCTGTAAAGGAAAGAGAAGGATTTTTATCCCAAAGATCGATTAAGGTGCTAGATCACCATCATTAACTTGGTAACTCACACCTAACGAGGATGTCTGCAAGGTTTAATCTGGTTGTTGACCGAACATCGTGGCCGTGCGAAATTAAACACTAGACAAGAGACACATCGTGCGCTTTTTTTAGCTTATCCATCCTGGATTGGTTAGTCCATCAAGAGGCGTTGATCGAATAATAATAGAGGATTAGCTATATTTGCCGTAATGAGCGTGGGTAGACGACCAACCTTTTGCACGGAGAGAAACACGTAATGAACAGAACATTCTCGGTTGCTATGGAGCGCGGGTTCTCAATAAAATATATTTTAGCGGGATTTCTTGGTGCATAATAGCATTTCTATTCTAAAAAGTAAAAATGTATGCATGTCCTTGATCTTCTAGTCCAACTTCCCCGATTCCCACTAATTCTCGAATTTCTGCACAAATTAGTTATTATTTCGAATCTAATAGTGAACATGGAAAATATTAAAGGGAAACAACAACTTATGAGTGATAGATACATATTCAATCCATTATGCAGTCCATGACGAAGTACCGTGACAATATTTAAGAAATGTGATAGCTTATGAGTGAAGTCCATATTCAAGATAACTAGCCCACGATTCAACAAATCTCCACATTTTTTATATAAGCTAAATGCAACTATGTCGAAGGAACAAAGTTCACTTCATCTTAATAAGAGCAGGATGCAGCAATGGATTGAGATTTTCCACCATTAGCAGTCTAGTCATGTTGGTAGATACAAGCATCTTTGATAGTGATTTACTTTTGTAAGGGGATGAAAACCACATATTCTAACCGTTATAGTGGAATAAAGTATAATCAAGATTCCGACCAAAAGAAAAAGTATAATCAAGATTTAAAGCTATTTGAATGGTTTGATCAAATCCTAAAATTTGTCCAAAGTGTGCAATCGGATACTTCTATTAGCACCATTAGTTTGGAGCAACAAAAATGTTTCAATGCGACTTTATGCAGTATTTTGGAGGATACTCGATGCCAGACACCAATCAGCAAAATGGACTAGAAACTTGAAAAAATTTAGGGAGGGCTGGGAGAAGGGGGTGGCGCCGCCGCACCTCTATGGATAGCAACGGCGACCAACCGTCTTGCGGCCGCTCACACGAGTAGCATAGGCGTTTCCATGAGGGCAATCGCCTCAGCAAAATGGCACCCAATGGGGCACCCCTTTGACACCACATCATCGCCTCATCAAAGGTTCTACTCAAATATAAGTCATTTACATGTTAACGTATGGGCAAGAAGCTGTTATTTTTTTGGAGATAAATGCGGGAACCCCCGTCGGACGCGAGTACCCTATGCCCCAGTCCGAACTCCCGAGGAACCCCCGTCGGACACCGCCGGCGTCCCGGCCCCGTCCTCCGACGCCCTAACCGACCTCGTCGAGGTGGAACCTCCGGGAGAAGGGGCTTCTCAGGTCACGGAGAGCGTAGCCGTTGGTCCCAAGCACGGCAGCGTCACCGGGAGATTATCGGCCAAGTCCGTGATAAAGTTCGGCGCTTATTTGGCTGTGGTTTTCTTGTTCCAGACCATTTGAGCTGTTTGGGTGTTTGGCAGCAACGGCTCCGATTCTAATGGTGAAAGTGAGGAGAGAATTTCGGTGAACGGGGAAGGGAGGGCGGTGGCGGGAAAGAAGCTCTTGTCTTGTCGAGAGCGAGGAATGTGGTTTACTTGGATGAGTCTGACTTGGAGAGGAGGACTGAGGAGATAAGGTCGATGGCTAGAGAGGCGCGGAGGAGCGAGAAGAGGGGGCTGAAGAGGGACAATGCCGGGGATGCTGAAGGCGATGATGGCGATGACGATGATGATGGTGAGGCGATTCCCGACAGCAGGATGGCTATTGAGAAGGAAATTGGTTTTCGGTTGGATAAGCTGCAAAAGAAATTGAGACCTGCTCGGAAATCGCCAGGTCTAAGTGAAAATGTGCCGCTCGAGGGAGCTAGTAGTTTGATGTTCAAGAAAAAGTTGAAGTTTAGAAGCCCTTTGGTGGAGAAACCCGGTACTGCTTCCGAAGGGGTTTCAGCGGTTACGAGGTAATGGTAAAACAAAGAAGAAAAACGAAAACGAAGTCAATGGAGAAGGGAAAAATGGAGGTCTTGATCACGGTGTTATGGAATCATCAAATGGAGAAAAGTGGGAGGAATTGGTAGATGGTAAGGGACATAGCGGTCTCTCCGATGACATAATGAAGCCATGGTTTTCACGGAGATGCAGAATGATTTGTCATATCATGTACTTTTTATCAATTAGAAAGTCGGCATAGACAACAATTCATTATTGGAGCTGAGCAACTCCTTAAACTGCTCCCCTCTCAAATGGATTCCTCTCAGGGTCTCCACTTGAGGACGGGACTAAGGTCCCTATCCTTGAGTAGGGAAAGAGAGGTACATCCCCATTGCCTGTCCCGGCCACAGGGGCGGTCTAACCAACTGCCTTCGGGGGGGGGGGGGCACCCGGTGAGGACCGGGTTGGAGGCCACCGGCCAGTCCCTCCGCTTCGGCGAGAAACTAGGACCGGCAGGATCAACCTGTCTAATGAGTCCGGGCCAGGAGTCCAGATCTACCAATCTGGAGTCCCTGGGTGGAAAAGAGTGTATTAAATAACATCATAAAATGATGTTAAATAATTTTCTATCGGTGTTAAATAGTTTTTTAATATCTCAAAAATTTAAAGATGAAGTTGAGTGTGATTAGCCCGATTTAATTAACGACAAGATTGGGACAAGTGTCTTAATATTTCATTCTTAATTAGGTAAGGGAATCGAAATTCTCTCTCTTTTTCAAAATATATAATTATAAGTTCGGTTAAGTCAGTTCAATTATTATTAAAGAAGAAGAAGAAGAAGTGTGATTTCCACTCTCTCTCCACATGTGAGAAGGGGCGAGCGACGTCGTTTTGGTGTAGCAGGATTTGGCGCGAACAGATTAGAAGGTGAAGGAGGACAGACATGTAGGCAGAAGTGGACGGCTTGTCGTTTTATTGCTGCTGCTCGTGTCATTTGGAAAAGCTGGATCCTTTCTGTTCTTTTTTCCTTCTTAAATAAACCAACCGATTAAGCGGACTAACTTTTTTTTTTCAACAAGTGGACTAATTAATTCAAATAAAAAATGATCGATCCCCTTTTCCCCTTTTATTTTTGAACCTACGTTGGAGGGACGGACTTGCCTCCGAACCAACGCCGATGTGCTTGCGCATATGATGAAGGCTGACGTCATTACTCAATAGAATGGTGTCACCCGTGTAAGAAAAATATAAGTATAACTATTGTCTAATTCAATAAGATTACATGTAATTAGAGAAATATACCAATTCATAGGTGCCATGAATCTGAATCTCTACATGGGTGCTAAATAAGAAAATTTCGAGACGATGTCGAGATTAACCCTTAAAGAGAACTTTTAGTCAATTTTCGAAGTCAGTCATCAAATTTAACTTTTGGAATCAAATCGGCCCTTAGTACATTTGTACTCTTGCAAGTGGCCTCCACGGTCGGGGCAATTTAGGGCAATCTTCTTAAAGAAATGCTTCGTCTTCAACCTCACTAGCTTAGTAAAAAGGGAATCGTGCATGTTTTTATGATCAAAACGTTGACAGACAGATACCACGGCAATGGCATGACCAAGCCATGTCGAGCTTTGCTATCTTTGGAAAGCAGGACCAATCCACGATCCAAAAGATTGATTTTCATGGAGAGAACTAGGCAATTTCTCTGCTTTCCAAGCACGCTCTCTAGAAAAGCAAGACATCATGTCGACTTAATTATAACTAGTAACTTCAGCGTGACTTTCTACATTCCAAACAACTTTCTATAATCAACAGAAGCTTTGACTTTGTCAATCCTTTTTTTAATCTTTCGTAACTTTTCACGTAGAAAATCGAAGTAATAGTAATTAATATATATATGTGTGTGTGTGTGTGTGTGTGTGTGTGTGTGTGTGTGCTGCAATAACTCCAGCTACAAGAAGCAACAACAAATTATAAAGCAACATCCGTGCGTCAACAAAAAACGCATCGGTGGCCTTATTGGTGTCATCAATTAGGGTGCGTTTTGGGGAACAATTTTTTTAGAAACATTTTTAATGTTTCTGTTCTCGAAACAATTTCTAAGTATTTGCATACATTTGATAACTATACAAAATTCTTGTTTTCAGGAGAAAAATGCATTTGGTATGACCCCTTATATTTTTATGACTTAAAATTTCTTTTAATTTATTAATAATTTTATTATATTTTTTTTTTTTTCCCTTTTCTTCTCCTTCCCGGCGACCAAGCGAGACAAATGCCGGCAAGGTCGCCGCCTCGGGAGCCTCCCGATCACCGGCGAGGTCACCCCGAGCCTCGTTGTGACTGGGCGAGGCGAGGCTCGACCTCCTTGCCTAGCCTTGGCGAGGCTCGGGGGGGGGGGGTTACCAGTGGTTGTTGAGCCTCATCTAGCCGATTGCTGGCCAATGCTGAGGTCAGCAACTGGCTAGGGGAAGAAATAAGGAAGAGAAAGAAAAAAAAAAAAAAGCTTGATTTTTTTATTTTTGTTTCTTGAGTTGTTTGCGAAATTAACAAGTAAATTCTTTTTATTTCTATTTTTTTCCGAGAATAAAAAACTTAACACATTTATTTCTTTTTTATTTATGTTCTCAAAAGCAAAAGAATAGAAACACACATTCCCGGAAAGTTACCAAATGCAACCTTAGTCTTCTTGCTCTCACATATTTCAAAATAAAAATAAAAATAGCTCCATCTTCTATCACGCTCGTTTCGGGATCTTTACATCCTCCTCTTTACCTATGGTCAGATAAAAAAATAAATGAAAAGGTCAAGACTAAGCCAAGTGCAAAAAGAACGAATGTAGGACGAAGTCAAGGTGTTCGATCCAAGGCTGAAAGCAAGGAGACAATCCGAATGACCAAAAGCTGGGACGAGAGAGTCGAGACGCTCCTCGATTTGGACGGAACGTGTCGGCGTATTTCTTCCTCTGCTTCGTCACTTCCATCGTCGCTGCTGATCCATCACCACCCGCGATGCCACTCCCTCTCGTCTTTCTCTCCCCGTTCCGATCAAACAGTTGCAGCCCCATCTATCACCCGTCACCGCACCAAAAGAATAAATGAAATTATTCATGCACTTGGTATATACAATAAACTAAATCCGAATTGCCAAATTTGGTGGATCGCTTGTCATTTCAGTGGTCAATATTCAATTTGATATATATACTACACTTTTGTAATATAGTTTCTACAATCAGAGAGTCAATGGTAAGAGGAGAGTTATCAATATTGGTTTAAGTATTGCAAGGAAATTTTCATCTTCACCCATGCTTGGAGTATAATTTGTTATGAGATTTCATACCACATTAATTGACATGTCAGTTATCAAGAAAATTGCCCAAAAGGTCCTACATCTATCGTATGACATTCGTGTATATATTTTGATAGAGTTGATTTATGAGGGAAAAATGAATGTTTGTTTCTATCCCTTTTTTTAACCAGGTAAAAAGCTACAAAATAAACCCAAAACTTTATGAACTGTGAAATATCTACCCTAAACTTTTTTCTGTGACACCAAAAAACGCAAACTTGTGTGATACCAAAAACCCTAAACTTTTGTTTTCTAACACAAGAAATTCCAAACTTATATTCATGTGATACATTTATCCAAAAAAAATTGGTACGTCATAGAATTTTTTTTTTTTTTTTTTTGGTTTTTAGTGTCACAAAAGAAAAATTTGGAGTTTTTGTGTCACAAATAAAAGTTTAGAGTAAATGTATCACACTGCACAAGTTTTGAGATAAATGTGTTATATAGGTTATAACTCTGGGGTTTTTATGTTACAAAAAAGTTTTGGATAAATTTATCACAATAGACATAGTTTCAGGCTTTTTGTCTTTTACCATTTTAACTAAAACTGTAAAACGAATTGTGATTAGGATGGGAGGGCATGTTTGTTAGGCATTAAATAAAAGTAAACATTATCCTTCTTATTTTTTGTCAAAATTTATATCATTATGGGTAATTGTTTAAAAAGATATTTCTTCTTTTATTAGTATCAACCTATTAGGTAATTGTTTACGATCTTGTACAACCCAAGAGCCAATGCAAGTGCAATATAATCTAATTTATGATAAGATTTGTAAAGTTGCTCCCTTTTCCAAAATTCAATTTAGTTCGAACTATGCATATGTCATTTTTTCAAAGGGCCATGCTTTTCTTGCTCCGCATTTGACTTACACATATCATTCCGCTGTGTTTTGATCGTTTTAGCCCTTGCCTTTTCAAATGTTAACATGCTCAAACGTGGGGCCCATTCGCGTCCCTCTTTTTGATTTGTTTCTTCTTCTTCCACTTTCTCCTCCTCCTTGGTCCGCCCAAGCACAGTCCATTTAAGTTCTTTGTATTGTTCTGCGTTCTCTTTTTTTCCCGTCTCTTTAGAATTCTGGCAATTCTTATGCCCCCCAGCTTAGATGAGAAAATCATACCGAAAGTCCATTCCATTATCAACATGACTTGGAGCATCACTACGCAATCTTGCACATTATTAGCTATTGGAGCCACCACATATTGAGTTTGCACATCAATGCTGAAGTCGGACAAGTTGCTCGAGTAATCGTCGACGGTGTCAGAGATGTGGAGGATTCGGGCTGGTTAGCGAACTCGGAGGTGTACCAGTGGTAGTGCGTAGCGGAAGATGCACGGCTTGGAATGGGAGTCCACGTGGATGAATGCAGGTCTTCGCTGTTTGATCAGACAAGCGGTGGACGTAGAAGAAGAAGAAGTGGAGCAAGAGAGGGATGTTGTTTTGGGAAGAGAGAGAGAGAGAGAGAGAGAGAGAGAGAGAGAGAGAGAGAGAGAGAGAGAGAGGACAGCCTGGGTGGGAGATGAAGTGGACGGCTTGTTGTTTTATGGGTGCCCTGAAAGACGCAAATTGCGTAACCCCAAGATCTCCATAACTAAAACAAGAACATGCATAATTTAGTAGAAAGATTAACGCATCTATTTTGGGATCCATTGTTCTTGAAGCGGAAGCGGAAACACAATGTTCCACGCGCAAGTCCTTCTCCTCTATCACCCTCCGTATCACTGGCTCAATGAGGCGGCCCCCTCACGTGTAGCGTTAGGTAAACGCCCCTTAGGTGAGGATACATGTGAGAATTAGGGTTAGAGGAGAAACTTGAGCACTATTTATAGAGTTTCCAGCCAGTCCCTCTCATTACGGGCCAGGCTCAACTCGGCCCACACTAGCCAGCCCATATTAGACTAATTAAGAAACCTACTATCTCACCTTAGACCAAACCCCGTAAAACGATAAACGTTAAACGGTAAATTACAATATCAATTAATGTAGTCCACAATTAGAAAAACTCTTATATTCTCCCACTTGGACTATATTAATTGAAATCGTACTGTATGTGCGCACATTAGTCCAGAGATAATTCTTAATAGTCAATCCTATCCCATAAAGTCCCATAAAGTCTTAAATACCGAATCATGGTGGTAACTACATGTATACACACAGAGCTTTCCATGGTCACGAATATTCTCAACTTTATTGATATGGATTCAATATGGTAGTGTGGCAAATGGATAACATCTCTCATAGAGAGATCTCATTTGTCAGTCACCATTCTCTTAACTTTAGGCGTCACAAAAACTTGTGCCACTAAATAATGCTTTATGGTTCCAATGAACCCACATATGTCTTGTCCTTATGGTTAACCTTTCTTTATGTATCACAAGACATATGCACAAAGCTAATAACCGGATGCCCGAACGCCCCTAGCCTTCACTCAAGGTTTAAGCAATACCTTTGAGACTTTCAACAATATATATATATATATATATATATATATATATATATATATATATATATATATATATATATATCAAAGTGTTACTAAATTGTAACAAAACAGATGTAAACTTTATTCAAGGAAAAATAAAACACAGCTCCCACTAAATAACAGCATCCCAAGATGCTCCTAGGCCTATATTAATGACATGTCGGTCAAAAACACACGGGCGTAGGCCTTTAGTTAGTGGATCTGCAATCATATCATCTGTAGAAATATAATCCACTGCAACGTCACCATTCTACACTGATTCCTTCATAGTCAAAAACTTGACCTCCATGTGTTTAGACCCCTTGAGATTTCTATTGTTATTAATAAACAAAACTGTAGAGTTATTGTCACAATATAGTTGTATGGGTCTATCCACAAAATCAAAAACTGATAACTCCCTAATGAGGTTTCGGAGCCAAATAGCTTGAGTAGAAGTTGAAAAACATGCTACAAACTCTGCTTGCATGGTAGAAGAAGATATGGATTTCTATTTTTCACTCTTCCGTGATACTGCACCCCCTGCCAACATAAATATGTAACTTGTCGTCGACTTCTTGACAACCAGCAAAATCTGCATCTGAATAGCCTGCTAGTTGCAAGTCTGGAACATGTCTATACATCAGCATATAATCTTTTGTTCTTTTTAAGTACCTTAAAACCTTCTTGGCAGCAACCCAGTGATCATGTCCTGGATTTGACTGATATCTGCCTAGAAGCCCTGTTGCAAAAGCAATATCTGGCCTAGTGCAAACTTGAGCATACATGATGCTTCCAAGCGCACTAGCATAAGGTACATCCTTCATTTGAGCTTTCTCAAAATCTGAATTAGGGCATTGTGAAAGACTCAATTTATCACCCTTAACAACATGAGCAATTCCTGGTTTGCAATCTTGCATATTAAATCTTTATAAAATGCGATCAATATATGCCCTTTGAGATAAACCCAATGAACGGCGTGAGCGATCCCTATGGATCTCAATGCCAAGAACAAAAGATGCCTCACCAAGGTCTTTCATATCAAAATTTTTCGATAACATCCGCTTTGTCTCATGCAGTAAACCAATGTCACTACTAGCAAGCAAGATATCATCTATATAAAGTATAAGAAAAATATATTTCCTCCCACTGACCTTGGTGTATATGCACTGATCTACTTTGTTCTCAATAAATCCAAATGAAGTAACAACACTATGAAACTTGAAATACCACTGTAATAGACTTTTTCAATCTACAAACAAACTTACCTGAGTCATCTGCTACAAAACCTTCAGTGCACCATATAAACTTCCTCATCAAGGTCTCCATTTAGAAAAAACAGTCTTAACATCCATCTGGTGTAACTCCATATCGTAATAAGCTACCAATGTCAAGATCACTCTAAAGGAATCTTTAGAAGAAACTGGAGAAAATGTTGCTTCATAATCTATTCCTTCTCTTTGAGTGAAACCCTTAGCTACCAGTCTAGTTTTAAACTTTTCAATATTTCCTTTGGAATCCTTTTTAGTCTTGAATACCCATTTGCAACCAATAGGTTTACAACCTTCAGGCAATTCAACAAGCTCCCAAACACCATTATGTTTCATAGATTGCATCTCATCTTTCATCGCATCTAACCACAAATCTGATTGAGGACATGAGATGGCATCAGTATAAGTCACGGGATCAATAACACAGCTTATATCATAATCATGCTCTCCTAGGTAGACTAGATAGTCCGGTGGTATAGCTGAACGTCTTTCTCTAGTTGATCTTCTGAGTGGAGCTACTTCAACCTCATTATGAATTTGAGGGGCTTGAGGAATGTCATCAGGAACTGTCTCAACAATAGGATCATGGGTCACAACAGGCTCAGTTTATGGCACAAGAGGCTCCATAATTGTCTGCACAGGATGAGACATGGATCTAGTAATCCCCACCATACTATCATCTTTAATAGCTTGTGAGCAGCTACCATTTTCAGCTACATCAAATTCCATAAATTTTGCAGTATGAGATTCCACAATTCTTGTACCTTCATTAGGGTTATAAAACCGACACCCCTTTGAATGATCTAGGTAAGACACGAAGTAACACCGAGTAGTTTTGGAATCTAGCTTACTCAATGTTGGATTATATAACTTCACTTCTGCTGGACATCCCCAAACTTTAAGATAATTCAACCTAGGTTTACGTCCAGTTCACAACTCAAAAGGATTCAATGGAACTACTTTAGTAGGAACACGATTTAAAATATAAAGAGCTGTTTTCAAAGCTTCTCCCCACAGAAAATTAGGTAAATTGGTCCTACTAATCATACTTCTCATCATGTCCATAAGAATACGATTCCGCCTTTCAGCTACACCATTTTGTTCAGGACTTCCGGGCATAGTAAACTGACCTATTATCCTAGAATCCTCCAAGTATTTAGCAAACCGCCCTTTAAGTTGGCCAGCATCACCGTGCCTACCAAAATACTCACCACCACGATCAGATCTGACAATCTTAATAACTTTTCCCAACTGTTTCTCCACTTCAGTCCGAAAAATCTTGAATTTATTAAGAGACTCGGACTTTTCTTTAATCAATTATAAGTATCCATATCGAGAATAGTCATCAATAAATGTGATGAAATAAAAATTTCTGCACAAAGTAATTGTGTATGGTCCACTAATATCAGTGTGAATAATCTCCATTAAGTCTGAACTTCGTACAACAGATTTCTTCTTTATCTTAGTCATCTTACCTCTGCAACAGTCTACGCAAGTCTCTTGATCATCTTTCAGCCTTTATAAGCCTTTCTACTCTATCTTTAGAAATGTGATCAAGACGTTTATGTCACAATGTATAAGACTGTTCCTTAGGTAGAGGTCTTTTGGAAACAACCTTTTCAGCTGAATGAGCAACATACATGTCGTTGGGAGATAAACTCAATCGATATAATCCATCGGATAAACTGCAACACCCAATCTTATTTGAATCATAAAACATGGAAATAATATTACTCTTTATTTCAAAAGAGTATCCACACATGTCCAAACAAGACACAGAAACTAAATTCCGCTTAAAAGAAGGTATGTAAAAAGTGTTTCTTAACACCATCCGAAAACCAAAATCGAAAAACAAAATAACATCTCCCACGAACTCAATGTCAACTCCAACGTTGTTTCCAACAGTGAGCTTTGATTCATCCTGATTTGGCGTCCTTCGGTTTATGAACCCCTGAATGATAAATGCAACATGATTAGTTGCACCACTATCTAGCCACCAAGAATTGGTCGGAACTTCAGATAGATTGGATTCATAAATAAATGCCAAAGAATCATTACCTTTAGGCTCTCTCTTATTTCTCTTAGACAAGCAAGTCTTAAACTTGCTGCAACGTCTCTTCATGTGTCCTCTCTCCTTACAAAAGTAGCAAAGAACACCATCCTTCTTGGTGATTGCCTTCTTAGGACCCAAAGTGTTAGAAGGACCTGCTCCTTCAGAATTTCCTTTGTTGTTGGAAGGACCAGCAACTTCTGAATTGCCTTTATGGGTATAAGTTTTCACCTTCTTACCCTTGTCACTAGCGTAAACTAGAAGCATAAAGAGCAATATGTCCTTTATCTTTCTTCAATTTCTCTTCCTTTGCCACCAACCTTGCAATCAGGTCATTAACAGACCAGGTTTCATCTTGGGAACTATAATTGGTCTTAATAATCCCAAAATCAGGAGGAAGAGTATTTAGAGCTTGATGGACAATGCAAGCAGTAGGAATTTCAACATTGAGAGCCTGAAGCTTTGTTTGCAAATCAACCATCCTCAGAACATAATCTCTAACTCCACCAGAACCATCATACTTCATAGTAAAAAGTATTTGCATATGTGTCCCTATCTTAACATTAGGCGACACACGGTTTTTAGCCATCAAAGCTTCCATCATTTGCCTAGCATTGCAGTCTGTAGACAAACCACTTTTCAAGTGTTCCTGAATGGAACGCTTCATGGATAGCAAGCAAATTCTATTGCTCTTTTCCCATGCAGCAAAATTTACTTTTTGAGCCTTTGTACTCTCGGCAGTCAAAACTGCCGGCCGATCAGTAGTAAGAGCCATATGAGCATCTGCCATCTCCATAACAAACAGAAAATCCTCTCTCCATCTCTCAAAATTCGAACAAGCAAGAACCTCAATGATGACGGAGTTACCATTTACAGAAAAGGTAATTGAAAGACAAGCAGTATAGATAATTAGCATCATGTGAGCATTGTGTAACTTGACGCACAAGTACACATCCAGAGAGTTACATGCAAAATCACATAATCACCTTTGGGCAGAATACATGACAAGCAATTGTACACTCCCCACATGATAAGGGTTATGAGAATATATTCCAATCTTCGTGAATTCATCACCTTTGGGCATATGAACTATTAGGATCGGTCATTCTTCCACCACAGTATCATGTATCCCTCCATGAACTAATACACAATCACCTTCTTTGGGAGTACAACTATGCATTAGACCAGGAGACATCCCAATCAAATATACGAGATTGAAATTTCTCAAATTCAATCAAGTGTGCCACTTTGGCGGTCACAACTTAATTGAATCCTTGAAACTCTCTCATACCTGGAATATAAAATTTTCATCTCACATACATCATATACATGGTGATTTAATTTTAGTGATAGGAGCATCATATCACTCAAATCACATGACATGCTAATTACATTGCCATATTCATTAATAAAATACAATAAAGTTTAATTTTTATTAATGAATCGCACTTTTATAATGTTTATGTGATAACATACCTGTATTCCGGCACCTATATTTTCTAAATCATAGGAAAAAATACAAGAAAAAATACGCAGAAAATACACTAAAAAGCACGTATTTAGGATTCCGTATGCATTTTCACATCCATAAGATCATCAAAAATATAAAATAAATATACCATAACATAGGAAATAATCATATGAGTCCAATGACGCCGGCCACGCGCAAATCGGAGCCTCCACACGCCTGCATGCGCCACCTGAGTGCGCGGCGCGTGGAGCACACACGCGGCGTGTGTTCGATGCCCAGGAGGTGCATGGGGGCGCGTGCGGCCTCCTCCGGCGAATTGCCGCCCACGGTTCTCTTCGTCTCGTCAAGCCCAGTCCAAATATATAATTTAATTTAATTTTTATTGAACAAAAAGTCTCGAAAATCATAAATTAGGGCAAGATCCGTACAAATTAGGGCAAAATCAATTGCGTTCGTGTTCTAGGGTTATGGAGGCTCTGATACAACATGAAAGACGCAAATTGCGTAATCCCAAGATCTCCATAACTAAAACAAGAACATGCATAATTGAGTAGAAAGATTAACGCACCTGTTTTGAGATCCATTGTTCTTGAAGCGGAAGCGGAAACACAATGTTCCACGCGCAAGTCCTTCTCCTCTATTACCCTCCGTATCACTGGCTCAATGAGGCGGCCCCCTCATGTGTAGCGTTACGTAAACGCCCCTTAGGTGAGGATACATGTGAGAATTAAGGTTAGAGGAGAGACTTGAGCACTATTTATAGAGTTTCCAGCCAGTCCCTCTCATTACGGGCCACGCTCAACTCGGCCCACACTAGCCAGCCCATATTAGACTAATTAAGAAATCTACTATCTCACCTTAGACCAAACCCCGTAAAACGATAAACGTTAAACGGTAAATTACAATATCAATTAATGTAATCCAAAATTAGAAAAACTCTTACATGCCCATGTCAAATGGAAATGCTGAATCTCTTTTTTCTTTTTTTTTTTAATAAGTAATTGATTAGATTGACTAATTAATTTAATAAAAAATGATTAATTTCTTCCCCTCTTATCAAGCAATGTCGGAGGGACGAACTTGCCTCAAAATCGATGTGCTCATGCATGTGAAGGTTGACATCATATTCCCAAGGATGATGTCACCCATGTCTAACGATATAAGTATAATTATTATATAACCAGATAAGATTACAAATAATTAAATAAGTATATTGATGTGTAAATGCTTGTTGAAACTAAATCTGTATGTGGATGTAAAACGAAACTTTTAGGACAAGATTGTTTTTAGCAATCAAACTCTTAGTGAATGTTTGAAGTTGGTCGTCGAATTTCTACTTTTATTCAAATGGATCCTAGTACAATGTACTCTTTTAGGTGGTCTCCGACTCTCCTTGGTCGAGTGACTGTTTGCGCTATTTAGAGGTCTACAAGTGCGTGTCGTCTTCAGAGACAATACTTATGAGTGTTCATGCACACATATATGAGTAATTTGTTTAGTAATCCATGATGCGATGGATTCAGAACCTTTAGAAGAAACAATGTTACTTTAAAAAATAAATAAATAAGCTAGGCAAAGCTTAACTTATTTATATTTTCTATTAGGTATACATTTTTTCAATTTAACTTAATTTACATGTGAAACAAGAGAGGAAATTTGCTCTAGAATCCAATTTTCTGCATTTATTATTCTGCTAATTTCCTTATGACATATCTTTAGGTTAATATAATCCAAGACAAAGACAATTACGAGTTTACTTTTGCCATATTTCCTTGGATCATGAGTATAGTATTATGATGTTTTCTTCCTGTTATCAATATTTTGACTTTTAAATTATTATATTCATATAAGAAGTTATAAATATTATCATTTGAACAACCTTCGACTACTCTCTTGCATTACATTTCCTTTACCGTAGGTTATTCATGCTCAAAAACTTGCGAGTAAAGACATGTCCAAGTAAAGTGCGGACCAAGTAAGTAACAAAAACACCAAAAATGAAAAAATAAAAATCTGGAGCTAATGCCGTTGCTTGAGCAGTTTAATGCTCAGTTACTCAGCTGACTGTAATGGTTTGCTACCCGACCTAGTCTGACGATGATTTGAATGTAAGGGCCTGCATGGAATTGTTCTTTATTTTTGTTCTTGAACACTTTTTTTTTTTTGTTCCTGGGAACAAAAAAAGAACAAACGCATTTGGTTGTGTTTACGTTTTTTTTTTTTTTTTTTGTTTTCGAACAAAATAGGAACAAAAAAAAGAAACAAAAATTTTTTACTTCTTGTTCTAGAAACAATTTTGGAGAAATGTTTCTCTTCTCTCTCTCTTCTTCTTCTCTTCTTCTTTTCTTCTTTTTTTCTTCTTTTTTCTTTGGCCGGTCGCCAGCCTTGACCATGGCCGGCGACTGGCCGTCGAGGGCCGGCGACGCCCTCGAGGGTCGGCGACCTCGCTGGAGCGTCGCCAGCGCGGGCGAGGCCAAGCCTCACCTTGGCTGGGCGAGCTCGGGCTTGCCCAGATCTGGCGAGGCCGAGCCACGCCCAACCACGGTGAGGCTCGGCCTCGCCAGGGGCCGGCGAGCCTCGCCGTGGCTGGGCGAGGCTGCCGGCCGAAAGAAGAAAAAAATAAAAAAGAAAGGAAAAAATGGAAAATAAAATAAAATTACTAAAAAATTAAAAGAAACAAAAAAAGAATAAAATTTACCAAACGTGTTTCTATTTATTTTTTATTCCCGGAACAAACGTTACCAAACGCGTTCTTTTGTTAAAAAACCGTTCCCCGGAACAGAAATACATTTTTTTGTTTCTGTTCCCAGGAACAAAAAAGGAACAGAAACATTACCATGCGGGGCCTAACCTACCTTCAAGAAAACAAGAAAAAAAAATTGAATTTCGGAATATTTTTCGAGCTTGACCGGGTCAAACGTCCTTCTCTGTTTACTTGAAGCATCCGATGCCGATCCGATCCAGGCCGAAACCTCGAACATCTGGATCTTGCATGTGGGCGCGGGTCCATTTCGAGGAAGAGGGCTTTTGAGGTAATCATTGAGATCGGTTTGTGCATTCACATATGATTTTCTACTTATGGTAACCCTAACGAAGACGCAGCTCCAACTCCGAGCAGGCAAAAACCAGAGTGAGACAAAGAGACCTTTTGCGAGAGAAGCCCTCGAAAACATGGCAGCAACTGGTGGTTCCAGCGCGTCAGCTACCCGGTACGACGTGTTCTTGAGTTTCAAAGGGCCTGACACTCGCAACACCTTCACTGACTGCCTCTACCGGACCATGTTCGGCCAGGGGATCATCGCCTACAGAGATAGCGAAGAGCTTCACGCTGGTGATCGAATCGACGATCTCCTGAGAGCAGTCGGCGAATCCAAGATCTACATACCGGTCCTCTCCAAAGGCTATGCTTCGAGTGCTTGGTGCCTCCGTGAGCTCGCTCGAGTGACGGAGCTCCATGAATCGACTGGGAAGCCGGAGATCCTACCCATCTTCTTTGATGTCACGCCCATCGATGTCAAGGTTAGGACGGAACTGTACCTGAAGGACTTGGAGAAGCATGAGCAGAAGCACGGTGCTGAGATCAAGCAACGGTGGGAGGCGGCTTTGGGAAAAGTGGCTGAGATCAAGGGATGGGAAGTCCAAGGGAAAGCGTAAGTAAATGCTTATTAATGGAACTCTTTTCAAGCTTCAGTCCAAATGCTATTCTCTTATTCTTCTTGTAAATGGCAGTGAAAACTAGCTGGAGGGTTGTTTATTGTTAAAATATATTGGTTGACGTGGCGTAAATTCACTAATTCACCAACCAATTTTTGGTATATGAGCAGTAAATTTCATTTCTCACCGGGGAGGAAAAAACAGAGGCAATTCACTAAGCAGGGCCATTTTGGCTAGTGACAGTTATATGAGTGGATTTGATCTAATTCTAGAATGATGTTTGTAATTCGGACTGCAAATGAACATCTTCTTTCTCAGAATTAGGGTCAAATTGTAATTTTATCATACCAATCATATCCTATGGAGTGTATTACACCAAAATTCTTGTGGCTCTATAGAATTTACCCGAGACTTAAAAATAGTGATCCAACTCAAATGCTATCTGCTAGGGAAGTAGTAATGAGATTATTATTTATTTTCTTTTAACTAAAAGTGTTTGGTATGTGGTAGACAAGGTGAAGTCATTGAACGCTTTGTGAAAGAGATTTTGCGTAAGCTAAAAGTAAAGCAAAGATCTCTGGACAACAAATTGGTTGGGGTAGAAAAACAAGTAGAAGCCATAATGGAGTTGTTAGATGTTGACTCTGGCACAGGTGTGCGTTTTGTTGGAATCCATGGAATGGGCGGGATCGGTAAAACCACTCTTGCTAAGAATGTTTTCAATGAATTATGTCTTCAGTTTGATGGCCAATGCAGCTTCATTGGGAACATCCGAGAATCATCAAAAGGAGATGGCCTAGTAAATCTGCAGAAACAGTTGGCATCTGACATCTCTGATTCTAGATTTGTAGAAAATTTTGGTAACACTGATGAAGGGATAGATAGCATAACAAGGAGAGCTAGTTCTAAGAAAGTTCTCATTGTTCTAGACGATATAGACAAGAAAGAACAACTTAAGAAACTAGCTGGGCACCCTAACACTTTTTGTTATGGGAGTAGGATTATCATTACAACAAGAGACAAACGAATTTTGGATGAAGAGAAGGGAATATTAGCTTATGAAGTGAAGGAAATGGATCGTGATAAAGCACTAGAACTTTTCAGTTTGCATGCATTTAAAGGGGTCTCTCCTCCCAATACTTATCAAAGTCTCTCTCAAGAAGTTGTATTTATGACCGGGGGACTCCCATTGGCTCTTGAAGTCATAGGTTCCTATCTTCATGACCAAAAAGTGGAAATATGGAAAGAAATGCTGGAAATGTTGAAGAATGTACCTCATGATGAAGTCCGGGATAAGTTGAAGATAAGTTATAATGCATTAGGAGATGATGAAAAAGAAGTTTTTTCTTGATATCGCATGTTTCTTCATATATGAAAATAAATTATGGGCAGCCTATTTTTGGGATGCTTGCCATCTTTACCCCCATAAGTCATTGAAAAAACTTACCAATTTGTGTCTAGTTAAAATTGTTGATGGTGATACTATATGGATGCATGATCAATTGAGAGATCTTGGAAGAGACATTGTTAAAAATGAATGTGCCCCTAGTAGGTTGTGGAATGACAGAGAAGCTTTGGAAGTAATGAGATCGAAAGAGGTAAGGTAAAAGTAGGATCCATACATTATCCACCATGAAATTATTTTCCACTTCCCATTTAAGATATTCCTTTTAGGCATTCTAAAGGCCAAATTAATGTTTGTAAGCTCATACTCGTTGATGGTTTCTATTGGCAGAGAAAGGACAAAGTTAAAGCACTCAATTTAGGTCAATATAATTCAGATCCCATCAGCATTGTGGATGAAGAACTTGAGAGGATGCCAAATCTAAAATTTCTCAAGTTATATAATGGGACTTTTGCCGGAGACATCAACAATTATCTCCAAGAGCTAAGATGGCTTTCTTGGCGGTCTCCTCCTTTAGATTGTAGAATGGCCAATTTGCACTTGAAAAATCTAGCACTTTTTGAACTTTCATATAATATGAACACCAAAAACTGGGGCGGATGGAACATTTTGAAGGTGTGAATTCGTACTTTTGTTCTATTAAATACACATAGTATTCTCTGTTTAATCCTCTCTGATAATATTTCAGTGACCTTTGCAGATGGAAAACAAATTGAAAGTTCTTTCTCTTAGGTATTGTAATGGTTTGAAGCAGACTCCAGACTTTTCTGGATGCATGAGTTTGGAGATGCTATCTCTTGATCACAGTCAATCCTTGCAAGAAGTTGACTCCTCTATTGGGAAACTAAAAGATCTTACTCACTTGCAAATTCATTGGTGTTATTTACTACGAAATTTGCCTAAACAGATTGGAGGATTGGTGAATCTAAAGCACTTTTCTATCCTGGGATGTCACAAAATCAAGAAACTTCCAGACATCGGGAAACTAATATTATTGTCTAAGTTGGAGATATCACAAATAAAACTTACAAGTTTACCTAATTCTATTGGTAATGCAAAGAACCTATCATCCCTTGATCTATCATACACGTTAATCAATAAACTTCCGATTTCTATTGGAGAGCTTACACAACTCAAGTTCCTTTCACTCTCTAATTGTCAAAATTTTGTGGAGCTTTCGGAATCAATAGGTAATTTGACAACATTACAAAATTTGGATCTCTCAAGAACAAAACTTGTTCAGTTACCTAATTCGATAAAAAATCTCAAGCACTTGAAGGTAGTGGAGATGGAAAGTTGTCCAATACAGAGGTTGCCTATCGGTATTGGCACGCTAGAGAGGTTGGAGGAGCTCAATGTTCGATATTGTCAACAACTTGCAGGTGAACTCCCAACTGAAATTGGCAAACTGTTGTCTCTAAGTATCCTAGACATATCACATATCTGTGTTTGTGCAGGACCGATGGAAATCAATTCTCTCACGCGACTCCAAAAGCTGGATTTATCATTTTGTGATGAGCTTCAAGAGTTGCCAAAACTTCCCTCGAGTTTGAATTGTCTATCTATTCAATCGGCATCACTGCGATTAGTTCCGGATCTCAATAACCTCACAAATCTAATGAATTTGAAACTGTCCAACAAATTTGGGCAGGCACTTGCTGAGGCATCAACTCTTCAATTGCAATGGGTTGGGAAGTTATCCAAATTGGAGGAATTGGAGTTGTGCCTTTCAGATCTTCCCGTGCCATCAAAGGAGTTGGGTTGCTTACCTCGACTTAAAAAACTTACCTTACCTCGCATGGATAGTTTCGACTCGGTAGTTGTTGGACCACAATTTTTGCACTTGAAAAATTTGTCCACCTTGCATCTTTGTTGCTGTCCGCTGAGGGAAATTCAACTCAATGGGCTTGAACTATTGGGAGATTTGGTTGTGAAATATTGCGAGTTTCTGGAGGGATTGTCAGTTATTTCATCGAGCTTAAGGAAGCTCTCTAGAATGGGAGTTAAAAATTGCCCAAAGCTACTTCAAATTCGATTTCTCAGTACGATGGAATCACTGGAGAGACTTAGAGTTAGAGACGGCGAATCCCTAGGAGGGTTGTATGGTTTATCAAATTCGAAGAAGTTGAAGACTTTAATGTTCAGCATGTGCCCTGTGCTACGAGTTATTGAGGGCCTTGAAGAACTGGAGCTTTTGCGGTGGTTGTATTTCTTCACGTGTCCATCGTTGAAAGTGTTGACTAATCTATCCAACTCAAAGATACCAAATGAATGCAAGATAGATGTAAAAAACTGTGAGAAGTTACCAGCTTCTGGTTTTTGCCATTACGGAGATTATAGAGAGAAGATTCTTGACTGGATGAGGAGGGGATTAAACCAAGTGCGCATTCCTTCTACCCTTCATTTATTTTTCAAACTTTAATTTTTCGGAAACGCAGGCGGTAGGCATGATGTTTCTTTCCCTTGTTCCGTTACTTTTATCTCTCTCTCTCTCTCTCTCTCTCTCTCTCTACGTTCCATAAACAGCCGCGTCGTGTGGTTCTTTCTTTGTTAACATTTCTCAATAATTGGCCTTCTTCCTTTCAGGAGGGTGCGGCGTGGTTCTTCGAACGTGGCCAACCGCTCATCGTACAGGTATGGTCTCTTCTATGGACCCAAAATTCTTCTCGCGTTGATGAAGTGAGAAAATTTCTTTTTCTCGAGTGTGTTGGATGAAAATTTTATCTTTTGTGAACTCAATATATTCTCAAATATCGAAGAGCTTAAGTATTGCAAAATGAAATTAATGTCGTTTTCAGAAAATAAGTTGCAGTCTCTAGAGATCTTTGTGCTATAATGAAAATAATAAACGTTCCCTAAAACCAAATTAACTCAAAATTTTCTTTCAAATATGGGGGAATCCATGAGCAGAGAGATGAGTTTAAGGTAGAAGATAGAGATCCTAAAATATCACTTGAGTCAAATTAAATTTCAATTACAGAATTTTTGCCTATAGGGAGTAACCTCGTTAAACTAGACGCGTAGATGCACTTTGTGAATAGTCTAGAAGGTAGACACCTGAGATGATTATTAACTGTTTCACATGTCAACCAAAAAATTATGAGTATAATTATTTCTTACACTGGCAATTGACGTAATAAAGATCCTTCATATAAACAAGAAAGTGATTCTGTCAATATTTCCCCAACCAAAGATAAAAATCTTGAGCATGGGCACAAAAGTAGAAGCTCAACTATAGTTGACTGTTTGAATATATTTCTTTTAAACAACTACACTTTCCCTTCATATCTTAAACTGGAAACATAAATATATAGAAAGAATATATAATTAATGTATTTTGAAAGATTTGAGGTGTTACAATTGGGTGAGCCACAAGAAAAGGAATAGTAGTGAAAAAATATATACCAAAAATAGAGTTAGTTTATATGCAATACCCACTTGTCAACACTGTTCTACTTATCCTGCTACGCCTGTTAGACTAACGATATGGTTTGGCATTCTCCATTAGAAGGCAAGCATGTGAAATAGTACAACTCTATCATTTGCCCTATTTTTACATATTGCTTGATATTACAATTTTTTCTTGTCAAAGGATTTGTTCAAGTTTTCTATTAAATAGAAAGAATTCGGTAAAAAATAGAGGTGCCTGTACAGAACATATAATTCATGATATCCGTTTATCTAGCAGAACATATTTTCTTTTCCTGATAGTTGAATCTGATTAGAGTAAAACGCAAAGTAGCAAATAAAATTTGGGTGAAATATGTACATACTTCATGGATATTGAATCAATATACTGCTAATTCGTTGGATAATTATGTTGAGTTCATCAAGTTCTTTTTTATGAATACATGTCAAAAGCTAATAAAGCTAGGGACTTTTGTTGGAGACGTCAACAATCATTGCCTAAAGCTAAGATGGCTTTCTTGGGGTTTTCCTCCTCTAGATTGTAGAATGACCAATTTGCACTTCAAAAATCTAGTAATTTTCGAACATTCACACGATAGAAACACCAAAAACCAGGGTGGATGAAAAGTTTTGAAAGTCTGAATTTGTACTTTTGTTCTCTCAACATAGTATTTGTTTTCTTTGACCCCTCTCTAATAATGTTTTAACTACGTTTGCAGATGTTAAAAAAATTGGAAGTTCCTTATGACACATTACCTGAATATCGAGACGGTTTCGTAACATTGAAATGGACTGGTTACCCGAGTTTGGAGACATTGCATTTTCACTACTGTCTAAACTTGTGAAAATTTGACTCCTCTGTTGGGAAGATGAAAGTTCTTACTCACTTGGACATTATTCGATGTACGAATATTTGTACTTTGCCCGAAGAGATTGGAGGATTGGTGAATTTGATGCACTTCTCTATCAAAAAGTGCTCTCAAATGGAGAAACTTCCATACCCTATAGGGAAATTAGGATCATTGTCTGAGTTGGATATATCGTCCTCAAGAATTACAAGTTTACCATATTCAATTGGCAATGCAAAACATCTGTCATTCCTAAATCTTTCGGGCACACCAATTGTGGAACTTCCAATTTCCATCGGAGAGCTTACAAGACTTGAGTTTCTTTCACTCAAATATTGTCGAAATTTGGGGGAGCTTCCGGAATCAATAGGCAACTTGATATCATTACGAAGTTGAATCTCTCGGGGACAAACATTGTTGAGTTACCTGATTCAATAAAAAATCTGAAGCAATTGAAGGTGATGAGGATGGGATTTAGTCCAATAAGGAGGTTACCCGCCAATATAGAAATGCTAGAGAAGTTGGAGGTGCTCTGTGCCAAACATTGTGAACAACTTGCAGGCGAACTTCTGACTCAAATTGGCAAACTATTTTCTTTAAGTGTCCTCGACATTTCATATACCCGTATTAGTGCAGTGCCGATGGCAATCAATTACCTCACACGACTCCAAAAGCTGGATTTGACACATTGTAATGAGCTTCAAGAGTTGCCAAAGCTTCCCTTGAGTTTGCATTGTCTACGTGTTCACTCGGCATCATTGCAATTAGTTTCGGATCTTAGTAACCTCACGAATCTAATGGAAATGCTTTTGTCTAATGGCTTTGGACAAGCACCTGCCCAACTGTCAAACCCAATGCAAACTTTCCAATTGCAATGGGTTGGAAAGTTATCTAAGCTGGAGAAGTTGAGCCGGGGCCTTTTGGATTTTCCCATTTCGTCAACAGAGTTGGGTTGCCTAGCTCAACTTAGAGAACTCACTTTATCTGGTATGGACAATTTTGACTCGATAGTTGTTGGACCACAATTTTCCAACTTGAAAAATTTGTCCGTATTGTGTCTTCATAGCTCTCCATTGAGAGAAATTCAATTGGATGGGCTTGAACTATTGAGAAATTTATGCATGAGAGAATGCAAGTTTCTCGAGCGACTGTCAGTAATTTCGTTAAGCTTGAGGAAGCTCTATAAAATGGAAGTTTTAGATTGCCCAAAGCTACTTGAAATTCAATTTCCCAGTACAATGGAATCATTAGAGGAACTTCGAGTTGGCTGCTGCGATTCCCTGGGAGGGTTGCACAGTTTATCAAACTCGAAGAAGCTGAAGGCTTTGCGGATCTACCAATGCAATGGGCTACGAGTTATTGAGGGCCTTGAGGAATTGGAGCTTTTAGGTTTTTTGTATCTTTCTAGGTGTGGATCGTTGGAAAGGTTGACTAATGTATCCAACTCAAAGATACCAAATGAATGCAGGATAGAAGTATGGGGTTGCATGAAACTAAGTAGTTATGAGGGTACTTACCAGGGCTACAAAGAGATGATTCTTGTCATGATGGGAATGCCATTCAACAAGGTGCGCCTTCCTTCTACCCTTCACTTATTTTTCAAATTTTCATTTTTCAGAAACGCACGTAGTAGGCATCACATTTCCTCATTTTCGCTTGTTCCATTTGCTTCCTTGTCTCTCTGTCTCTCTCTTGCATGTCTTAATTCATACTTTTTTTTATATAAATCTATTGATTATGGTTAGGTCCACTATTAGTGTAAAAGAAACATTCATTATTTTACTGTCTGAACTTAATTTTGTAATCAAATTTTTCAACGTGTCAACCATCCAATGGTGAGTGTGTAAATTGTTTCTCACACAAGCAGTGGGCTTAATAAAGATCCTTTACATAACTAAAGGACGATTTTATTAATATTCCATCAAGCAAAGATAAAAATCACGCTCTCTACACTTATCCTTTAGAGTTTAAAATGAACTAATAAATAATATATAAAAAAATACGATTTATGTAATATGAAAGATTTGAAGTAGTACTTACTGGGTGAGCCATGAGAAAAGGAAAAATAGTGAAAAAAGGTATACCAGGAACAGAGCTTATATGCAATACCCACTACTCAACAATGTTCTACTAATTGAGCTATGCCTAGCAAACTTTAACTGTATGGTTTGCAGTCAACTTAGAAAGGCAAGCATGCGAAATAGTACAACTCTATCATTCGTCAAAACTTTAAATATTGCTTGATATTCACTCTTTTTCTTGTCTAAGATTTTTCAAACAGAAAAATTCGTTAAAAAAGAAGAAGAAGATGCCAGTACAAAACATATAGTTCATGATATCACGTACATCTTTATCTAGTCAAATGGCGGAACATAATTTTTTTCTTTTTATGATAGTTAAATCTAATTAGAGCGGAATATGAAGTAGCCAAAAAATTGTAGGTGAAATATCTACATAGTTAATAGATATATAATCATTATACTGCTAATCGTTGGATAATTATGTTGAGTTCATCAAGTCCTTTCACGTGGATATTTGCTGGAAATTAATAAAGCTCTGGATTATGATAGATCTGCTAGCACTCGTTTGCATAATTAATTTTCAACATGATGTGTAAGCCAAGGTGTATAATGTACACCTTGGTTTACACATGATCCATAAATAAAATAAAATGTGCTTTGTACCTCGACTATGATATGAAGCATTGGAATGGTCGGACTTCAAAGCAGATGGATTGGATGAGAAGACTGATTCATTTTTTCTTGTACTAGGAAGATGCAAGGGAAACAGATGCAGAAGAATCAACGATGGAGACCAATAACTACTATTCTCAGAACTTGCCATTGACTATAGGTTTTCTATGGTCTCCAGAACCCGACACTGAGCTCGATTCTACAAGTAAGTCACTGCTATTAAAATGAATTGAACTAATCTTCGGATGTTCTGCTGCTATTTGGATATAATATCATCTATTAGCTTCCCTCAATAGTACAAACTATTCTTACAGGCTTGAATAATTCCCAAGTTCCTCCACGAACCACATCTTCAGATGCTTCCAGAAGTTCATGCTCAATTCTATAAGCAAAATGCGACTGATTCTAGCAATGGAGAGATGAATGAATTCACAATGTGATCGAGTTTGGGAATCTGTGAAATTGCCAGAAGTATTGGAGTTTGCTCTAAGGACATGTTCCCCCTCTCCCAGGTCCATCACAAGAGAAACTTTATGTGGATTTGTTCGAGGTAATTAATTCCATTTTATGAAAACCCATTTGGGTGCCACATCGATTTCCGATACATATGATACTTTTCTCAAAGGTGCGCAATATCGGACCAGGTCAAGCTCTAGGTATTGCTACGTTCTTCTAATTATTTGTGCCTTAGGTCCCTCTTTCTTTTCATGCCCTGAGAAGTCATTTTTAAGCAGTTAAAGAAGAGGATGACTTAATTCTCCAGATAACCCAATATTTTGGAGTCAGTTGCGGTGATTGTTATCAATTCTTTGGTCATATGCAGCAAGGCACTGTTTCTTTATCCATTTTTGGTAGATTAATGGTTCTATCAAAGTTGCTCAAATAACTAAAGAATGCCAAAATACGAAAAAAAAATAAAAATAAAATGAACGAAACAATCAAGCTGGAAATAGACTGTATTTGGAGATGTTGATCATTAATCTAAACTAGCTCACCGTACACATGAACTTGAAAAGAAAAAAGACAGTGAAATAAGAAAGTGGTGACAGCAAGCCTCTTGACAAAACTATTCTCCCTTCGCGGATGTGGAGGAGACCTCTAGTCCTATGTGCTACCGATCGAGTTCCCAGGAAATGGATTATTGGACTTCACTGGATAAAGCAGGCCGCCCAGGGACTAGTTTTTGAGTTGATTACGCTGAAGCTACTGTAGAATGGTTTCCATATGCAATATATGGAGAGCTAGGAATGACTTGCTGCATATTGCTCCTCCTGTTGACGTTGGGATGAATCCCCTTGTGCTTGCAGCAAGATATAGCATCGAAGGGTGCATAAGCTGCTGTAGAGAAAGGTTATTCTGATTTGGCATTTGCCTGAAGTGTATCGGTATGCTAGGCCCTTAATAACTAGTCTTGTGACTGTTTTGGATATTTGGGCAGTTAGTGTTCACGTTCTAGTTGGAGCTAAGGTTGTTGCTTGAGTAGTGTGCTAATAATATTGTTAGGTTTGGATAAATTATAGAGTGGACAATTTGATTGAGATCTTTGATTAATCAACTTTGAGGATGATAGGTCTAAAGTTTTTTTTTTTTTTTTTAAATCTCAGTAGGTCTCAAGTTTGAAAAGGTGGAATTCGATGTATTTAGGTTTCATTGATTCACTAAACAATGATTATCACCACAAAACTAATTTTGGTGACCTGTTAATTATCACAGCAAAAACAAAATATCTTGATTAACTAAACAATAATTCAAGTGGTTTGGAAGAGTTATGCCGATGATTGTAGGGAGCTGCACGGTGAACTTCCTCCTGAACGGTGGAGATCGGACCATTTGAGAAAAGCAAGGGTTGGGATCAATTCGTTGAATTCTGCCAAAACGGACTAGGTAGGATGGGCAGCAAGAAAGGGTGACATCGTGAACGTCGCTAATATCGCGATCTAACGGTCCTAGATTGAAACAATCTGATACAAAGGTGGGGAATAACGATAGGCTTGACTTCCTCGGCAGGTTTTGCATGCTAAGGATGCGATCGACGCATTTCCAAAAGTTTATTTACCTTTTAGACCATCCGAATTATAATAGATGAAGCTTGAGACTAGCAGGGGCAAGTGATCGACCTCATGCTACATTTTGGAATAGACAATCATCTTGTAACTTTTTCTGCCATTCATTAGAGAAACAATCCCGTAACAGTGAATAAATACAATGATCTCATGTCTCTGATAGAGAGCCAACAACATCATGTCCTATTTTCTTATCAACTAGGATTTCACCTGCATTCTTCTGATCCATCACAGGCTTATTAAACTCATCTGAGTGTCTCTGGTGGAAGTACTCTCAGACTGTTGAAACAGAAGCATTATCTTCAACATATGATAATTATTTAAATCATTTTTCATATAAGAGCCCGAAATTTTCCTCATAACGCTGTGGCATCTCTCTTCTCCACCACTTCTATTAAAATCTCATCCAATGGTATCAACATGATTATACTTTTTGCCCTCTCCATTAGCTCATCTTTATTGGCATCTTTTATCATTTCCCGCAACTAAGCCTTGCCATCCAATGTCTCATCTTGCTTCACCACCCAAGTTGTTTCTCCCGTTAAATTTTTGAATTTCTATTTTGCTCTAGGCATAGTTGCAACAACAAAATTTCCGAACAACGATCATACAAGCAAAAACTCCAAATCAAATCGAGAAAAGATTCTAAACTTAGTTCGATACCAATTGTTGTAAAATTAATGTAGAAACTAATTGAATCCTATTATTAAATCAACGTGCGAGAATGAAATAACCAGATAAATCAACAAGGAACAATAAGGAACTCATGAAATCCCAATGTGGATATCTATTTTATAGGGAGATTAGTTGCAAATAATCCACACTAATCAATCTAACGAGTATAAAGTACAATAGCTCACATACTCATGTGCTTCTGAACCTTAGATTCCACCTAAATCACAGTGTTTAGCCTTGTGGAGAATTACAGTTTTAAACACCCGTATCTCCGGAAAGAGAAGGAGGATGTAAACTCTTCGCGCAAAAAACGATCACCGTGTGTTCCTCTTTCTCTTCCTCTCCGCGTGGCTAGAAGGAGAACTCCACCTTTTTCTTTTTTTTTTTGCTCTGCTGGGGTTGAAGGGGATGATAAAATTAGAACCCACGCCTTTTTATTTTATTTCCTTCGACAAATCTACTGACCCCACAAGTGCATATATATATATATATATGAGCCATATGCGATATAAACAAAGAGCCCACGAAGTCGAAACGGTCAAATAATACTCTTCCTCGAACAGAAAACAAAATCAAATTTTCCATTGCCCAAAAAATCCAAATTTGACTCGATTAAAGCGCTCAGCGAATTTGAACAAATCAAAATCCTTCAAAGTTTTGTACACATCTCAAACTCGATATATAATTTAACAACAAAGCAGGTCGCTAAGGTATTAGTAAAGATCTAGCATCAGAGGACACAAGTTGCTGCAGCAAAAAGTTAATCCCCAGCTTAGTTTGATGAAGAAATGAATTTTAACTTACCCGTTAGAAGACTAGCTCATCTTTTCCTATTCTAGGATGATGAGATGGAGAAAAATCTGGAAAATGAAACATGAAAAAAGACGGCATTGATTGTTCCTTAGGCAAATTACATTGTATCTGCAACCCTTGGGGTTTTTCCGAGTGAGAAGTCTTCGCAGCCAGGACTGGCAAAGTACATGTCCTGCAAGATAATGCAGACGTAGTGTCAGGAAAAACTGAGTGGATCTCTATGCATTATGGTTAAGGGTATAGAAGCTAATTCGATGGGTTCATGAGAATACTAGCACTCTTCTTGACAAACCACTCGAGTGCATTGGGGTCGAGGGACAAGTTTCCTGGAAATAGGAATGCAGTTCGCATATGGAATCTACTCTGCTTTTAGAAAAAAAAAAAAAAAAAAAAAAGCCGAACTAGGCAATTTTGGAATGTCCCAAACGGTGATCGTTAAATCAATTTTGTACGAACGCCTCCAAAATCTGTCAAGATTACTCGTTCAATCCTTGATCCTAGCATTGTGCTGTCATGGATGACTAGATCTAAGTGGAGAAGATATTTGTCTTTCCTGTGCCAATGTTTGTGAAGTGGACCAAACTGATTGTAGAAGAGACTAACTAGATGATATCTACAAGCAATTATAATTTCTTCTAGGATGAGATTTTAGTGGCAGAACTAAAGGGCACAGATTTCTGACCATGTCATCTCAATTCTCAAGGGTGTGTTCAACTAATTTTAGTTCCTCCTTTACTTTGCCAGCACCGCGTCTAGCCTCTGCTGGCGTCGCTTCTAGCCTCCGCTGGCGTTGCTCTCGAAATTTGGCTGTTGATGGCCGAATGCGTTCAAGGCTGCCATCTGCAAATAGTTCGTCCTTGGCTGTTCGTTAGCATAGTCCGTCCATGGCCAGGTGCGTTTAAGTGTTGTTGGCGTTGCTTGACCATGCCGCGCTCAAGCCCCTGACTTTGTTCATCTGTTTATTATTTGCTATTTGAGCTCGCAGTTGATGGCCATTGGGATATCAAGCTCGCTGTCAAGGCTCGCAGCCGCAGATGAGCCGCGGCCGTTAGATTTGTGGATGAGCCACCTCACGAGCCACGGACGAGCAAGGCTTATGGATGAGCCACCATATTTGTGCACGCGGTCATGGTCATGTTGGGAGTTTAGAAATCATCCTCCTTTTTTCTTTTTGTATGAACTCCATGTGATAATATGTGGTTGGGCCTTGAACTCAACATATCTGAGAATTTCCCCTCCTATGATGCTTTTCCATCGAATATTTTAATTCTGGAAAAATTTTGCTTTCCGCTCCTATACTTTCATGAATTTTGAATTTTTGAATTCTTAATTTTTCTAAGCAAATATTTTTCACTTGCACGAATTATCTAATCAAGTCTCCCAATGCCAAATCCAAGGACGCAATTGTCTTACAACATCAGAGCGTGATGTGGGCACCATTTTGTCAATGTTGACTAATTCTTTTCTTCTCTTTTTTTTTTTCATGGTAGCATCCTAATGTTATTGGAGGATCGTATGGGATGAGTTTGGTCAAATATGGTGTTGGAAGATCTTCATTTGACTATTTGTGCAAGTATAAGGATTTTGTTAGAAAATTAAAAATGTCAGGATTTGATTAGAAAAAGCATAAAAGCATAGGAGAATTTTTTTTTTACTTCTAATTGATGACTATTTCATTGGATCGTTCTATTGTTATTTTAAGATGGAGTGGACTTTTTTACTTTGATAGAGTTGCATTTAGCCCTATAAGATCATGTGTTTGTACTTGTCCTGAACATTGAGCTGCCACTCGTATCCTGTCGCTTTTTGAATGTTGTCACGTTGCTTCGTGATGCGTTGCGTAGTAGGCTAGTAGCTTGACCAAGCTGTCACTTCTCTCGGAACTGTACTAAAGTAAGGAGAGAATTCGGCTTGATTCATCGCATTGGTTGGGCCAATCTTGCCGAATACAAAAAATAAAAAAATAAAAAATAAATAAATTGGGCCCTATAAGTAAGAAAAAGCTTATAGTTCATACTAACTTGTGAATAAGCCCAGTTAAGTCAGCCCATGATCTCCCTCTACAAAATACAAATGTCCTTTTCAAAAAAAGACATTGATCTGCGCATTGGAGATTCACGGCGGACAAACATCCGAACACTTTTTTTTTTGGCAGTGCAAATACTTCAAAGCATTCGGGTCCATTACCGTCTTCTTGAGGATCCACCCCTCCGCGCATCAACAAAGCTTATTCTTACTAATTAGACTCTATTATACTGATCTACTCTTCTTAATATGTTCTTCACATATCAAATTATGCAAGATGGCACAGTATCTAATGAAGAACTTGAAATAAAGACTTATTTAACTTGATACTTGCGGCATCAGGTAAACTTCTATCGAATGAATTAAAAAACTTAGAGTTCGAATGGATTTGAATTTATGGCTCAACTACGAAATAAGGAAAACAAATTCAAGGAAAAGGGAGGAAAATAGGGCACGAAATATTTTTTATTTTTATATTTTCAACTTCTTGTATATATAGTTACAGTTTACGAGGGAACATTGTGATGACAAATAAGATTTTCTTTTTTAATTTTTTAATTTGGGAAGACAAAAGATCGATGAGTGAGGCAATGGTATACATAAAGGACCCGAAGATAATTGACGTGCAAGTTAAGTCCTAAAGGGGATGCTCAATGTGATCTCACTCCCAGGTTGATGATGGCGAGGCAAACCTCTAATTGGACCGACATCTGCTACATGATCATGTTGGTGGGGCCATATTCTTCACTGTTCCCTTCCTCATGGGATTCACCGCTAGCTAGGGATGTCAAAAACTGAACAAACCGAACCGAACCGAACCGAACCGAAAAATTCAATTTTTTTTTCAATTCGGTTCTAATTTGGTTCGATTCTCATTAAAAAAACTGAATTTTTTTTATCGGTTCGGTTAACCGAATCAAATCGATAAAATCTAAAATTTTCTCTTTTTATTTTTTTAAATCATTTTTTGATTTTTTTCTTTTTCTTTTTCTTTTTTCTTCTTCTTCATTGGCCGGTCGCCAACATTGTGGCTAGCGACCGGCCAATGATGAAAAAGAAGAAGAAGGAAAAAAAAACCAAACAAAAAGAAAAAAAAGGATAAAAAAGATTTCGATTTGGTTCGGTTTCAGTTCGAATTAGATTCGGTTTGGATCAAATTTGATTTGGTTCAATAAATTTCCTTATCGGTTAAGTGTTCCAAAAAAACTGAACCGAACTGAACTATTTACACTCCTACTACTAGCTATGCCTCCTTCTTGTTGGGTCGCTTCATCAATGTTAGCATCGGCTATGCCCTTGTGATCACTATCTACATCGTCGAGGTCTTCCTCGCCTTTTCTTGCAAAACCCATGAGAGAAGGCAAGGAGGATACTGACGATTACTCAAAAGGTATAGTCAACACCAACACGGTGAAGCAACTCAATAGGAAGGAGTCAAAGTTGGGAGTGAAGCCTATGAAGAGAGGCCTGATGAAGAAAATGGCCTCAAAAGACTTTAGGCTTTAGGTTGTGTTTGGAATTGGCTTTGGGAAGGGTCTTTGGGCTTCCAAGGATCTTTAGGCCAAATATTGGATGTTTTGTTGCATTTTTGAAATCCACCTTAAGGTAAAGTTTGCCTTGCCAATGCTAAAAGCCCAAGGCAGCTCCATGTCTAATGTTAATCTTCTTCTCCAGTGGTGTGTGGCTGGTTAGCGAGGAGCTCGAGAGAGGCCAATGAGGTCATGGCTGAGGTTGGCAAGGTCGCGACGATGGTCACCGGCTAGTCGTGCGATGCCGGTGACTAGTGGTGACTACGCGCGAGTTGTGTCGCCACGACCCAAGTGTGACTCGTGCGACCTTAGACGTGACTTGCTTGACCCAAATTTGGGTCGCTAGAGGTCGCCTAACCCCAAGCGACTCTCGCCGGAGATCGCCCGATCCCAGGCGGCCCTTGTCGATTGTCCCCGAGGGCTACCTGAGGTCGTTGGTGGTCGCCTGCCTTGCCGGTCAACTCTTTAATTTTTTTTTTGGATAATTTTTTCTTTTGTTTTTAATCAGCAAAATCCTTTGTAAATATAATTTCTCCAAACACTATTTACTCAAAGGTACTTCATAATGGATTTTTAAACTACAATTTAACAAATGTAATTTGCATTTTGAAAAACCCTTTTAACTTAAAGTCCTTTACATTTTTCCGAAGGCTTTTTCCAAAAGTTCAACCAAACACATCCTTAAAACCCCTTACGAAAAGATTGAGTATTTGATATATATATAAAAAAAAAAATGGATTGCTTCGAGAAAATGTCATCGTTAGGAAAGTTGAAACCAAAGTTTGATTTTGACTAATAAAAATCTCCTACCAGAGGTCTTCACCGGTGATATTAAATGCTAATATAAACTATTCCCTAGACATAGATCTAAGAGATTTACTAACGATCTTTTATATTTCAATTATTGCTCTAATTTTTGTTTTTATAATTTCTGTCTTTTTGCCTCTTTTTTTTTTTTTTTTTAATCTCAAGAACTATCTAGAAGATCAAGTTACCCTAAAAACCAAGAAAAAGATAACATCACTCTCAAGTTCACGAAGCTCCCATCTCTTTAAACCTCCATCACACTTTCTTTTGAGATAACTAGTATAAGTACCTAGAGGGGGGTGAATAGGTGTAAAAAGTAATTTCTCGAGATACGACTGCAATACTAGACAAACGATAGAAAGGAAGTTCTCTTTTGATTAACAAAATGAATTACGATCAAAGTAAAGTAAAGAGTAGGAAAGAGAAAATTGAACACAAGGTTTATAGTGGTTTGGCTTATTCCAAGCCTACGTCCACTCTTTCGCACTGACAGTCCACCAGCTGGATTTCACTATGAACAAAAGAGATGTTACAACACAGTTCTCCCTCGATTCCACAGTGTAGATATTTTACCACACTTTATCAAGGTTTCTCATGAATATAGACACTCTTTTGCGTACAAGATTTCGCTTAAATGAATTGACTAAAAACAATGAGCTTCAAACTTTGGAATTCTTCTCTCGTATATTCTCGAACAACTAGAATGTCTTCCTTATATACTCATTTATGCTATCATACCCGTTGGCACTTACCAAAGGAATTCCTCAAATCTATCCGTTGGACGGAATCAATTAGAAAGATCATTCGAGCTATCAAAGGAATATGTCGATACCACATCAATCATGTTCGCCCATACAATTAGGATCTCGGTTTCCATAAGTAGAACTTTCCAAGTATAGTTCGCCAATCATCGGATCCTTAATCTCCGAATCAATCATGATCAAATAAAGGATTCCGTTATGTCATATCCAGCTAAGAGATCTTCTCCAGTCGATAAGGTCACATCCTTAATGAAACATCTAATTCTGGATAGCCTTTTTTCAACAGATTAGAAACTATCAATGAGAATAGACTTTGAGTCTTGAGTCTGGCTGTCCGGAGGTCTTCAGACTTTAAATAACAGAGTCTGCAAATCTTCAGACTAGATTGATGGAAACATTTTGTCAGCTTCAAAACACTTTAAGAAGATTTCTTTAACAATCTCCCCCTTTTTTATGGTGACAAAACTTTCCTGCAGATTTGGATAACTTTGACCTGCAAAACATTACTCAAACAAATATATATATATCTTATAAAGATAAATGACTTAATGAATGATAACATTAGAATATGCAATCACAGAAAATAGGTTAGTCTTATATGTGATAAAGCCATCCATAAGATATCAGTAGCAGTCAAATCCAAATTCAAATTCAGTTCTCATCTAGACACAAAGTAAAGTCAAACATCAAAACAATCCAAGTCAAACAATCCAAACAATTAAAAAGTCAAAGTTTCAAATCTTGTATCCCTCCCCCTTTTTGTCAGCATAAAAAAAAGGTTGAGATGAAAATGGAATAGAGTCAAGATTGCTTGGGAATACGAACAAGCTGGAAATCTCCCATTGACTGAACGATGCCTTCCAGCCTTTTCAAGTCTTCCTTCAGTTATGCAACCTCCTCACCCTTAGCAGTAGCCTGAATCTAAAGAGAAATGGCTGATCATTCAAGGAACCTGAAGAAGTTTGACCTGCATTCTGCAAATTTTCAATTTCGCATCCCAGAGCATATATCTGACCTTGCATTTCCAAGAGAACATCCAGAATTCTGCGAAAATCTGCTGAATTATCGATCTGCGTACTGGCTTCGGCACAATCTGATGGAGTAAAGGAAGACGATGGTAGATTAGCATAATTACGCAGATTTGGCGATGAAACATCATGTCATTCCTCAGGAAATTGAGAGACATAAATGTCCCCTGGATCTACTGGAGAGCAACTGACTTCTTCACTGGTAGCAGGATATGATGACATTCCTCTTTTCTCTTGGTCTCCCCCTGTTTATATGCCTTCAGGTGGAGAAGAGTGTTCATCATATTCTCTTTCCTCTTGATCTCTTTTCTCTTCTTCTTCTTTTTCAACTCTTTCCTTCTCAGCATCTCTTTCTTCAGCTTCTCTCGCATCTGTTTCTTTCTCCTCTGCTTCTTTTTCTTCTCTTTCTCTAGTTCTCTGTTCTGAGTCTTTCTCTAGAGTAGAACAGCTCAGGTTCTTTAATGCCATTGTAAAAAAGGTAATGTCTTCCTCATCATCTTCATCCTCAATGATGAGAGCTCTTCTTTTCTTGGATGGAGCAACCATGGGCTCCTTCCCTTTTCTTTTTGCTGTAGAAGAGATTTGATGAGTTTTGACATGAGTCTTCTCCTTGAATTTCTCCAACGCCATGCTTAGTTCCTTCAGACGCATTTTAGTCACCATTTTCAGTCCTACCACCATATGATCACACGATCAAACACAAAGAATTTGTGGAGGTTGAATATTTAGATGTCTGAATAACTTCATCACAAAACCTAGATAAGGAAGTTGACCTCTGTTCTTCACCACTGCTCTATACATGTGGAACATAACAATGTGAGGAAGAGAAAACTTTTTCCCAGTGATGATGGCATACATCAACTTTGCCTCTGAACTTGAAACATCAGTCTTGGAAGTTGATTTCGGTCTGAGTCAATTGATCACAATCTTGTGAAGCAGAATGTTAAACGCACTCATCCTCAAGTAGGAAATCTTTTCCTCTGTTCTTCTATCCTTAACAAGTTCCAATGTGGCACGAGCAATAGAAACATTGATCGGTTGATATCTCCCTCTCTCAACCCCAATCACATCCGCCAGTATATCCATATCAACCACAAAGTCCTAATCTCGGACACTGAAAGAGATTCTATTCGCATCCAAGAAGCTAAGATTCGAATAAAAGTATGCAATTAATTCAGCATGGGCTTCTGTGGTGTCAGAATAGAACTGCTCAAGTTGAAGAAAACTGAACTTTTCCCTCAAATTGACATTTACAGCATCAAGAAAATCAAAATCCACAATCCTAGGTTTATCACCCCACGCTTCAACAATTTTAAGTATAGAACCTTCTGTTCCTTTGACCTAAACAATTTTACCATTTTTCCTCGAATTTTCACTGCAACACCCATTCTTGGTTGAAATTGGCTATACAATTTGTCATCATCATTCCCATCTATCGGATTAAATCCCTCAACACGCGGATCACTTGGGATATTTGCAAGGGTTTCTTTTGCCAACCCTTTAGGAGCAATTCCCAAACACTCCAGTTTTCGCAAAAAGATGTACTCATTCCCATATCCTTTGTCCTTAAGAAACTCATCGATGTAGTTTAATGGAGTACTAGTCCTCTTTAAAGCACGGTAAAGCTTATAAATAAAAGAGGGCCTTTGAATTCTTACATGATCTGCGTCTTCAACGATTTCTTCCTCTTGTTGATGACCAACACCCTGTGAACTAGTTGGTGGAGAATGACGCTGCTGAGAATGTTGTGGGCTCTGCTGCTGATTTGGAGACTCTTCTTCCTCGGTGAGATCGAAGTGTGTAGGCCCCTCACTCATTCGCCGTGGTCCCCTGCTTACGATCCTCAAAGACTTTCTTAAAGACGACATCTTTCTCAGTCTTTGAAAGATTCCTTGCTTGACTTTCCCAAAAAAGATGACAACTTTTTCGAAAATTAAACAAGAGAAAAAAATAGGAGTGGAAGATCGGTGCTTTCTTAGGGTTTTTGGAGAGTAAAGTGAAGAAGAGACAACAGTGCATAACAGTCAAAAAGAGGCATACGAAACATCATAAAAGAAAGTAAAAAGATGCATTTTCAAAAAATAACTGCATTTTTCGAGAAAATAGTCATTTAAAAAATAACTTTTTTTTAAAAAAAGAAAACATTGCAATAATCACGTCAATTAAAGATAACAATAATCAAACACAGTTGATAATCGTACCTTTTCAAGATGAGATTCGAGAGAGAGAGAGAATAACTTACAGTCAAAGTCTTGTTTGTCTGAATCTAAGAGTCTCTAGACTTTAACTTCTTCAGACCTCAAAATGTTGAGTCTGGAACGGATAATTTCAAATTGATTTTTCTCCAAAGGCTTTGTGATTATATCCACCAGTTGGTTCTTTGAGTTAACAAATTGAATCGAAACTTCTCCATTTTGAACATGATTTCTGATGAAGTGATGTCGAATCTCTATATGCTTTGCTCTTAAGTTAAGAATTAGATTTTTATTAAGATTGATTGCACTAGTGTTATCGCAGTTAATCTCCGTGCATGAATCTTAAATTCTAAAGTCTCTTAGCTGTTGTTTTATCCACAGAATTTGTGAACAACAACTTCCAAGAGCTACATACTCTGCTTCTGCTATAGAAAGAGCTATTGTATTTTGCTTCCTTGAAAACCAAGACATTGTCCTACTTCCAAGTAACTGACAGGTACCCGAGGTGCTCTTTCTGTCAACTTTGCATCCGGCTAGGTCTACGTCTGAGTATCCAAAAAGAGTAAAGTCTCCATTTTTAGGATACCAAAGGCCGATGCTTAAAGTTGAAGCAATGTATCTGATAATACGCTTTGCAGCACTTAAATGAGATTCTTTAGGGTCTGCTTGAAATCTAGCACAAATGCAAACACTATGTAAAATGTCAGGTCTAGAAGCAGTAAGATAAAGAAGTGAGCCAATAATACTCCTGTATAACTTCTGGTCGACTTTCTTTTCTCCTTCATCTTTGTCAATCTTCAAGGAACTTGACATTAGTATATCAGCCTTTTTGCAATTGTCCAGTCCAAACTTTTTGACAAGATCATTAGCATATTTTTCTTGATGAATAAAAGTTTATTCCTTCAATTGTTTCACTTGAAGCACGAGAAAGAAGGTTAACTCACCCATTATGCTCATTTTAAATTCATCCTGCATAGTCTTAGAGAATTTCTTACACAGACTTTCATTAGGGGATCCAAAAATAATATCATCGACATATATTTGAACTATCACAAAACTTTTGCTTTCTCTTTTGATAAACAAAGTAGTGTCTACTTTACCTTTTACAAAACTGTTTTGAATTAAAAACTTACTCAGTTTGTCGTACTAAGCTCGAGATGCTTGCTTTAGATCATATAAAGCCTTTTTGAGTCTGAGTACTGAGTTTGGTTTCCTTGGGTCTTCAAACCCAAGTGGTTGTTCCACATAGACTTCCTCATGGATAAATCCATTTAGGAAAGCAATTTTGACGTCCATTTAGAATAACTTGAAATTCTTAAAACAAGCAAAAGCAAGTAATAAGCGAATTGCTTCTAACCTTGCTACTGGTGCGTAAGTCTCGTTATAGTCTATCCCTTCTTCTTGTGTATATCCCTTAGCCACGAGTCTTGCTTTGTTTCTTATGTCTTTTCCTTTCTCATCCATCTTGTTCCTGAAAACCCATTTAGCACTAATAATAAATTTACCTTTTGGTTTATGAGTTAACTCCCAAACATCATTAATGCTGAATTGCCTGAGTTCTTCTTGCATAGCTTCAATTCAACTTTCATCAAACAAAGCTTCTTCTATGCTTTTGGGTTCCATTTCAGAAATAAGAGCCACAGCACTAGACTCTTCGCGCCTTTTGGATCTTGTGTGAATTCCTTCATTAATGTCACCAATAATAAGATCTTTGGGATGACTAGACTTATGCTTCTAGTTGCTGGTTAATTTGTCAGGTTGATGGTCACTTCCTTCACTTGAATCTTCAGCAGTCATTTGTTGCTGGTCCTTCGAAGTCTGAGCTGCTTTCTAAGATTTAGACTTTGTAGAGTCTGGAGCAGGTTTTGGCTCTTCAAGATGAGTCTGAATAGATTCATTTTGCATAGAATCTTGGAATTTGACATTCATTGATTCCTCAACAGATTGACTTTTCTTGTTATAGACTATGTAGGCTTTGCTTGAGGTTGAATATCCAAGGAAGATGCTTTTATCTGACTTTTCTTCAAACTTGCCAACTCGATTATTTGCATTTTTCTATATAAAACATTTGCATCCAAACACATGAAAATATGAAACAATAGGCTTTTTTTCTTTGAATAATTCGCAGGGGGTTTTTTCTAGAATAGGCCTTAGAAAAACTCTATTGATAATATAACAAGTTGTAGAAACTGCTTCAGCCCAAAATCGTGAAGAGATGTTGCTTTCAATTAAAAGAGTTCTAGCAATTTCTTGAAACGATCTATTCTTTCTTTCCACAACTCCATTTTGCTCTGGAGTATATGGAGATGAGAACACATGCTGAAAACCAGATTTATCACAAAATTTTGTAAAATCTTGATTTTCAAATTTACCTTCATGGTATGTTCTTATACTTGAAATAACATACACTTTTTCATTTTGAACATTTTTAGCAAATTTTTCAAAATAAGATAAGATTTCAAACTTATTTGTCAGGAAATATACCCAAGTAAATCGTGAGTAGTCATCCACAATTACTAGGCAATATTTCTTACCTCCAATGCTCTATGTTCTGGTTAGTCCAAAGAGATCCATATGTAGAAGCTGCAGTACACGGTTAGTGGAAACTTGATTTATTGGTTTAAAGAAATTTCTTACTTGTTTTCCCAATATGCATGGTGTACATAGATCAGACTTTTTGTATGATAAATTGGGTAGACCACGAACAAGCTTCTTTGCTGAGATTTTAGCTATCTGCTTCATATTAATGTGCCCAAGCTTTCTGTGCCATAAGCTTGCTTCACCTTGGATTGAGATTAGACATTACGATTCATCTGGTTTCACATCCGAGAGGTAGATATTTCCATGTCTTCGACCCATGAATGACTGAGTAGAGTCTTTACTGGTTCCTGAACATATTCCCTCTTGAAAGTAGATTTTGAAACCGCTATCACACAACTGATTGACACTGAGCAGATTGTAGTTGAGTCCTTCAACTAAAGAAACATTGCTTATTGCGAGGTTTCCAATCTTTACAGTTCCAAATCCAACTATTCTTCCTTTGCTATTTCCTCCAAATGAGACTTTTCCACCATTCACTTGAACAAGTTTTATGAAGCAATTTGAATCTTCTGTCATATGTCTTGAGCATCCACTATCCAGATACCATTTTACCTTTTTCTTGATAGTGACCTGCATTTAAAAAATAAATTCAAATTTTCTTTGGTACCCATATTTTCTTGGGTCCATTGGTGTTAGTATGATATGCGGTTTTTGCCAATATTTTCTTAACAGGTTTCCAAACCATATGACATTTTTTTTCAAAATGATCTGCACTATTGCACTTTGAACACCCGAGAACATTGCGACCTATTGGTTTTACAAAGATCTTTTTAAAATGATTTTTGTAAGTATCTCTTGTGGGTTTTTACTTAATTCTTTTTTTTACCTTTGGAAAATCAATTAAAGGAATGGTTTCAAATGCAGTCATTCCCAAACCAGATTTGTTGAAATAAGGTCTTTAAAAAAAATAATTTTTTCCGATTTCTCGAGATCCTATGGAAATTTTTTTTAGAAATATTTGAGATATCATTTTTCAATAATGTATTTTCTTTTGAAAGATTATATTCACTTTCTCTAAGAGAAGAAACATTCATGTCTAAATATTTCACATTTTCTTTCAAAACATTTTCCCGTTGTTTTAGAGCAGAATTTTCTCTTTTGAGTTCGGAAATCTTTTTAAGAGAAGCATTAAGACTAAAACACAACTCATCAATGTATTTAGAGACTTTAATAGGGATTTTGAAGTTACTCACCTCAAATTCACTATTTAAATATGATTCTGTCTCGGAATTTGAATCTGAATCTGATTGTGCCATTAGACATATATTGGCATAATCATCATCACTTTTTTCACACTCTGTATCACTCTAGGTTTCTGTTTGAAGAGCTTTTCGATACTTTTCAGCTTTTCCTTTCTTCTTCCTCAGAAGAGGACAGTTGGATCTGATGTGTCACTTTTTCTTGCATTCAAAGCAGACTATATCTTTGTTTGATTCAACATCCTTAATAGACTTGGTCTGTTGCTTTTGAAAACTCTGTTTCTTTGGATTGAATCTTTTTCCTTTTCTGTTCAGCTTTCTGAATCTTCTTATCATGAGAGTAAGCTCCTCATCATCCATATCGTCTTCAGAATCTGTAACATCAGAATCATCATTGGATTTTAATGTAATAGATTTCTTACCTTTAAGGTCTTCGTCTTCATTGATTCGTTCCACTTCATAAGACTGAAGAGTCACAACCAACTCATCAAAAGACAGTGGCATGATTCTTTGGGTCTCTCTAATTGAGATCTTTATGTGATTCCAATCCTTGGAGAGTCCACACAGTAGCTTGTTTACCTTCATAGGATTAGAAATTGGTTGACCTTAATTTTCAAGATCATTCACAATTCCTGTAAAACGACAAAACATGTCAGTTATAGATTATCCTGATTTCATTTGGCAATATATGCCTTCTCGATATTTAGCATCTTCTTCCAGAAAAAGACATTGTTCTGGGATTTGGAGATCCACGGTGGACAAACACCCGACCACTTTTTTAATTTTTGGCGGTGCAAATACTTCAAAGCATTCAGGTCCATTATCGTCTCCTTGAGGATCCGCCCAAATCGTGCATCAACAAAGCTTACTCCTACTAATTAGACTCTATCATACTGATCTATTCTTCTTAATATGTTCTTCACATAACAGATTATGCAATAGGGCACTTGTATCTAATAAAGAACTTGAAACAAATACTTATTTAACTTGATACTTGTAGCATTAGGTAAACTTCTTTCGAATGAATTCAACAACTTGGAATTTGAATGAATCTAAATTCATAGCTCAACTACGAAATAAGAAAAATAAATTCAAGGAAAAGGGAGGAAAATAGGGCTCAAAATATTTTTTATTCTTATTTTTTCAACTTGTTGTATATATAGTTACGGTTTACGTGGGAGCTTGTGATGATAAATAAAATTTTCTTTTTTCTTTTTTCTTTTTTCAATTTGGGAAGACAAAGGATCGATGAGTGAGATAGTGGTATACATAAAGAAGGACCCGAAGATATTTGACATGCAAGTTAAGTCCTAACAAGGATGCTCAATGTGATCTCACTCCTTGGATTGATGATGGCGAGGCGGACCTCTAATTGGATTGACATTTGCTAGATGATCATGTTGGCGGGGGCCGTATTCTTCACCATGCCCTTCCTCATGGGATTCATCGCCAGCTATGCTTCCTTCTTGTTGGGCCGCTTCACCAATGCCCTCGTGATCGCCAAGGTCTTCCTCGCCTTTTCTCACAGGTTCTGAAACCCATGAGAGAAGGCAAGGAAGACATTGGCGATTTACTCAAAAAGTATAACTGACGCCAGCACTAATGAAGTAGCTCAATAGGAAGGAGCCATAGTTGGGAGTGACGCCTAGGAAGTGGGGCCCCATGAAGAAAATGGCCGCAAGAGACTTTAGGCTTTTAAAACCCCTTATCAACAAATTGAGTATTTGATAAAAAAAAAAAATTGGATTGCTTTGGGAAAATGTCATCACCATCAGGAAAGTTGAAAGCCCAAGACTTCTAAAGTCCCGTGAGCTAAGTCCCTGAAATTGAAACCGAAGTTTAATTTTGACTAATAGAAATCTCCTACTATAGGTCTTCATTGATGACATTCAATGCTAAATATAAAATATTTCCTAGACGTAGATCTAAGAGATTTGCTAATGATCTTTTATATTTTAATTATTACTCCATTTTTTGTTTTTATAATTTCTGTCTTTTTGCCTTTTTTTTAAAAATAAAATAAAATCTCAATAACTATCTAGCAGATCAAGTAAGCCTAAAAACCAAGAAAAAGATAACATCACTCTCAAGTTCAGGAAGCTTCCATCTCTTCAAACCTCCATTACACTTCCTTTCATTCTTGCTCAACTCGCTCGTCATTCTTCATCCATTCACTCGTGTATCTGCACTGCCGGAGCTCATATATTCGCATCGTAGAACCCATGTATTTGGAAGTAAGTGTTGTGTAGCAATGACATGTAAACCCAGAAGACATGTAGATAGAGGACGCATGTATTCGCATATGCTGGAAATGCATTCGCTCAAATAACCTGCAGAGAAGAAGCCTTCAGCAAAGACAATCCGTGATCTAATATCTTAAGACAAACGCGTACGCAAACATGTGAGGCATATTAAAAATCAAGATTCTCGGAAATTTAACTCTAAGTTGACTGACAAAACAACGACGAATTAGTGGAGGTCAAAAGCAGTTCAACATGAAACTATCGTGGATGAATCGCACTCACGGATGTAACCCCTCACACGTACTATTTTCAACTTAGCAAGAACTAGATTCTGAGCCTCTGTTCTCATTCTCACACACCCAAAACAGAAGATACTCATTTCGATCTTGCAAAAGGTGAATACCAGCAGGTATGGCCGATTGGCTTTAAACAAAAGGATAGCAGAAGATGATTCCCTGCGGCCACTGGCATCAAAGTGTGTTTAGACTACCGTTAGATCCTCAATCGGTATCGTTTTCCTCTCAGACTTCGATCAAATTACTCGGACTCAACCTACCAGAACAGAGCAGTGATCGGTGTTTTCTTTTGGATTGCCACTATGCAATTACCTTGGAGATGCAGTAGATGGTCACAAACAATGATCAAACGAATAAGTGAAGTCCTGGAAGCGTCTTCACTGATGGCCGGTGCCAGGGAAGAAATCTCCAGTGAGATCTGAGTCTTTGGGACTCCCTCCGCTGTGGAACAGGGGCGAACAGAGAGGTCGCAGCATGGAGTTGAAGGAAGCGAACCGTGACGGAGGCAAGGGCTATAAGTCGCCCGAAGTCAAAGATGATGGAGGTCTGCAAAATCAAATAAACCAGTGAGAGCTTTGTAGTAACAAAGATCTCCTTAACAAGAGCATGGTTGTCAGTTAGATGAGAGCGCTTCCCTGGCTCACCTCCTGTACGCTCGCTGATCCGCTTGGCCAGTTAGATGAAGGGCGCTTCTCTCGCTTCTCTCGTAACAAAGTCTAAAGCAGCCTGTAAATTTCGAGTGTTCAGCGGGGTAGTATTCCCTCTTTTCTTGAGCAAGCTATTTGAAACATAGTAAAAATGAATCTATATTCGTCAAATACCTCCGACGAGTTTTTTAGGAGCAGTCGGTAAATGGAGGGTCATCTCCCTCCATTTCAATTTCAATTTTGTCTTCTTGATTGTGAAGATGTGCAAATATAATTGTCAGCAGCCCGATGAGACGCTACAAACTAAACAACCTCATGCAGAGGCTTTGCAACCACAGGTGATTAAAATGCCACAAACAAGATCCTCATGCCTCACTTGGAAAACAAAGAAAAGCATGTACCGCCTGAAAAGTCAGTCATGCACACAATTCCAGTAAGTCTCATGTTTTGGAAACGCTGAGAAATTGGTAATTTTCCAGATATAAAAGAAATTGAGTTTTTTTCTTGTAATAATTTGATGACATTTGTTGTCAATTCTCATGATTTTAAATTAATGCAGAACGTTTGAAATAAAGAATGCACCGTCGAACGTTTAAATAAGTCATTAGGAGCCGAACCCTTTTTTTTATTTTCCAAAGATTCTTTGATATAAGTTGTGGGAGCAAAGACATAAGAGAATCCTACTCAACAATTTCATAAGTCAGAATTTCAATTATATTCCATAAGTCTTTTGATTTTATATGACAATCTTCACGAATGAGGTTTGCCAAAATTGTTGCATCATGCCATTGAATTCTAAAACTTATCAAAATGTGCAATCAAGTGCTAGTAGTATATTTGATAAGTCCGTTGATTTTAGACAATGAAAATATATAGCGTGACCTTGTTTATTGTTTCGATTTTTTTTTTTTGTGCAATTTAAGGACATTTAGCACTAATGTGGGGGCTACGGAGGTGCTAAACGAGCCTATAGAAAAATTTAAAAAAATTAAATAACAAGTTGACTAGTTTGCCTGAATTTCTATCACGGACTACAATATCATCTATTTTGAGTTGCGCCACGCAAATTTTCTACCACTGGCCCACTGTCCATGTCCATGGTCGATTCTGGATGATAGGAGTAGCTTTGGTGGCTGCAGATCTATGGTAATGATAGGCTGCATTTGATTTGACTTTTCTTTCGAGAAATGCAAAGATTTTAATTTAAAAAACACGCAAAGTAATGACCATTTGGTAAAATAAATTCAAAAGTATCTTGGAAAGTAATTTTAAGAGAAATGTTATTAAGTAAACATATCGTTTTGTAGAGGGCTTTGCAAATGTGTTACCAAATGCAGCCAAAGTGCATTATGATGACATTAACTTGGCTTTTTTTTTTGTTTATCCCGCTACTTTAGTGACTAAAACTAGCCAGCACTTACCAAGTGAATTGTGCTACCATGTCGTCTGCCCTCGCGACCCTCTGCCTCCCTCTCTGGTTTGGACGTTTCTTTTCCTGCCAAAGCAAAACCAGTGTGAGGGCGTGAGGGAGGAAGAAGACCCAAGCGCGGGCCGGGCCGACATGAAACGAGATGGGCCAGTCCAAGAGAAAAGAAGAAAAGAAGGAAGAAGAGAGTTGGGCCAGCCCACACAAAAAGAGAAAAGAATGAAGAAGAGGAGGAGCAGGAAAATTATAAAAGGAGGGCCCAGCCCCTGCCTAGCCCTATTCGATTTCTTTTCTTTTCTTTTCTCTTTTTTTCTCTTTTTTCATTATAATTTTCAATGATGGTAATATTTTTTCTTATTCTCTTTTTTTTTTTAATGAAAAACGTTTTGGAAAAATTTTTAAATTACCATTAGTGATGCAAATATTCATAATGCTAATACATGATGCAATTTAGTGAAAATTATTTTGTTGGCTAGGTGTTTAAAAAATAATCCATAATTTCTATGTGATTAAATGCTAAATAAAATGGTAAAATCTAGGTGTTAACAAATAAGTACTATTGAGTAGATAGTTTTGGAAAGCTTTATATATTTGATGAAGATCTTTAGTTAATCAACTCAGAGGATGGTAGGTTTCGGGTTTGAAAAGCTGGATTTCAATGTTTGTAGGCTTCATTGTAGGATGGTACTCTTTCTTCATACCATCGTATTGGGAGCATCCACTAGACTTACTGCATACAAATATTATGGTATATATTTGAACGACTTCCACTTTTTATAGTTCACTTATGTTTATTTTGTATTTGGGTAAATGTCTTTTATTTAATATGCGGAGCACCAGAAAAAGAAAAGTAAAGAAACTTATAGTATCATAACCCTTTCCCAAGCATGTCCTACATTTTTCCTTTGTGGAACTTTTCTTACTGAGATGATTTTATATATACCATTCAGTTGGTGTAGATATCCCCATCTCAGATAGTTTTGAGCTTTAAATAAATGATATTTTTATTACAAGACACGTATAACATACTCAGTTAGTACTGCTGAGCGTCCAGTGGCAAAGGGGGCCAGAGGTGAAGGTGCACTTGCAAGAGGTCCGGTAGTCAAAACCTGGAAATTGCAAAAATGAGAGTGATAGTGTATAGTAGAACATAGATATGACAGATAAAAATATACATATTTACTAATTTCTTGTCGGATTTCAAACTATGTAAAAAAAAAAGGATCTTTTGTATATGCACCCAAGGTTGAGGTTAGCCCTCTTTCCTTCTTAAGTTCTTCACTATAGGAGCTTCGTTCATGGAAATCCTTTGATAAGAGCAGCTTGACCATCTATGTAACCGTATAAACCATGCCAAGGGCTTTCTTCATTTTTGCAGAAAGAAAAAAGTGATCAATGAACTCTATATGTACACTGAACAAAATCCAAGCCGCCAAATTCTGACTAGGGACTGCCATCAATGGTCGTCTGAACAAAATCCAAGCCGCCAAATTGGGACTAGGGACTGCCATTATCAATGGTCCTTATTTAAATTATTCAGTTTGGTCCATATACTATGCTCATGTAACATAATATCTCCTATTAGAGAGACAATGGTAAGAGAAATTTTATCTGTTGGTTTGAGTATGGCAAGAAAAACTTACCTCTTCGTCCATGCTTGTAGTATACTTTTGTTATTGTATTTTTGAACACATTAATAAGTAACCTGTTAACTATCACCACACGAACAAAATATCGAAGAGACGTGAAAAAAGGATGGTGGACGGAAAGGTACAAAAAAGGAATGATGAGCCCCTAGGCAAATCAAGATGAGCGGTGAAGATTGGACCATTTGAGGAAAAGCAAGGGCCCGGGATCAATTCATTAAATTCTGCCGAAACGGACCAGGTAAGATGGGCAGCAAGAAAGGGCGACATCGTGAACATCAGTTAATATCGGGATCGACGGTCTAGATTGAAATGGTCTGGTCTGAAGGTGCGGGGAAATAAAGACGGACGGTTTAACTTCCTCGGTAAGTTTTGCGCGCTTAGAACGCGATCGACGCAATTCCAAAAGTTATCTGCTTTCAGACCACCCAGATCATAATTGCTGAAGCTGGACACTAGCGGGGCAAGTCATCACCGATGGATTCTCCGAGGAAGAGTCTTTGATGAATTCATTTCCTCGAAATGGTTTCGCGCGTTAACGTGAGTTGTAGTTTTTAACACAACCGAAGAGGCAGCTCCGAGTCTGAGCATAGCAAAAACCAGAGCGAGACAGAGCCCATTCGCGAGGGAAGGCCCCCCAAAGACATGGCAGCAACTGGAGGTTCTGGCGCGTCGGCGACCCAGTATGACGTTTTCGTGAGCTTCAGAGGGCCCGACACTCGCGACAACTTCACCGACTGCCTGTACCGGACAATGGTTGGCCAGGGGATCATCACCTACAGAGACAGCGAAGAGCTTCACGCTGGTGATCGGATCGATGATCTCCTGAGAGCGGTCGGCGAATCCAAGATCTGCGTACCAGTTCTCTCCGAAGGCTACGCTTCAAGCGCTTGGTGCCTCCGTGAGCTCGCTCATGTGATGGAGCTCCACGAATCGACCAGGAAACCGTTGATCCTACCCATCTTCTTTGATGTCACGCCCTTGGACGTCAAGCTCAGGACGGAGGTGTACGTGGAGGACTTGGAGAAGCACGAGCGGAGGCACGGCAGCGAGATCAGGCAACGATGGGATTTGGCTCTGAGAAAAGTGGCTGAGATCAAGGGATGGGAAGTCCAAGGGAAACCGTAAATAAACTTTTATTAACGGAACTTTCTTCAAGCTTCACTCGAAATGCTACTCTCTTATTATTCTTGTCCATCGTAGTGAAAACAAGCCGGAGTGGTTCGAAATTCGACATGAAACATATCAGTCGATGCGTCATATACAAACCGGTTTTTGGTATATGAGTAATAAATTTTATTTCTCAACCAAAAGAGAGCCAATTGACCAATCATCATGCATAAGTAGGGCCATTTTGGTTAGTGATAGTTATACGAGTGAATTTGATCTAATTATAAAATGATGTCTATAATTTGGACCGCAAAGAAACATCTTTATTCTCAGAAATAGGGGAAATTGTAAGTTTATCGGCATAACATTAATTATATCCTACGGAATCTATTGAACCGAAATTCTTTTGGCCTTATTGAACTTACCTGAGACTTGTAGTAGCGATCCAACTCAAATGCTATGAAGTAGTAGTGAGATTGTTATTTGTTTTCTTTTACTTAAAGTGTTTGGTTTGTGGCAGGCACGGCGAAGTTATTGAACTCGTTATGAAAGAGGTTCTGCATAAGTTGAAAGTAAAACTAAGACCTCTAGAAAGCAAATTAGTTGGGGATTCCTTTATATCGGTTCGTGCATGGTTTCTACTTCTTTAATACCATCGACGATGCAGCTCCAAGTCAAGCAAATAACAGAGCAAGACGAGAGCCCTTTTTTGAGGGAAGACCCCCCAAAAATATGGCAGCAACCGCGGCTGTGGCGCATCAGCTCCCCAGTGTCAGATGTTCTTGAGTTTCAGAGGGCCCGACGCTCGATACACCTTCATTGACTGCCTCTACCGGACCATGGTCGGCCGGGGGATCATCGCCTACAACGACAGCGACAAGCTTCCCACCAGTGATCGGATCGACAATCTCCTAAGAGCAGTTGGCGACTCCAAGATCTGCATACCAGTCCTCTCTAGAGGCTACGCTTCAAGCACTTGGTGCCTCCGCGAGCTCGCTTGTGTGATGGAGCTCTACGAATCGACCGGGAAGCTGGAGATCCTACCCATCTTCTTTGACGTCACGCCCTCTGACGTAAATCTCAGGACAGAACTGTACGTGAAGGACTTGAAGAAGCATGAGCAGAGGCACGGCAGTGAGACCAGGCAACGGTGGGAGGTGGCTTTGAGAACATTGGCTGTGATCAAGGGATGGGAAGTCCAAGGGAAAGCGTAAGTAAATGCTCATCCATGGAACTTTTTTCAAGCTTCAGTCAAAATACTGCTCTCTTAAGCTGTGTTTGGTAAATCGGATGTAACTCTAGGGGTAGGATGTAAAATTATTTTATCCGTCTTTTGACTTGAATTCCAGATTTCTCCGGATATAGTCCGGAATAGGATAAGGAGTATAAAATAGAAAAGAAAATAAAATAAATACTCAGGAAAAGAAGGCCGTTTTTGCTTTTGCTAAATGAAATCACTAAAGATCCATAGATGGAGGAGGGGGAGAGAGTGCATCAATCGTCGTTACCCGTCCATGGCAGTTTTATCGTAACGATCGAAGACCGGCCCACAAACTCTATCATCTTCTTTCTCACAAATTCTTATTATAGAATAATATTTGAAATTTGGACTGCAAAATCATCTTCTTTCTCAGAAATAGGGGAAATTGTATGATTATCACCATAACAACAATCATATCCTACACCAAAATTCTTCTGGCTTTATAGAATTCACCAAAGACTTGCAATAGTGATCCAACTCAAATGCTATCTGCTAGAAAGTAGTAGTGAGATTATTATTGGTTTTCTTTTACTAAAGAATGTTTGGTTCGTGGCAGACACGGTGAAGTCATTGATCTCATTGTGAGAGAAGTTCTTCTTAAAGCTCTTCTTAAGCTGAAAGGAAAAAAAAATACCTCTGGACAGCAAATTGGTTGGGGTAGACGATGGGAGTTTCAGACGAAGGATCACCTCATGGCAAAAGGGTGAGCTCTTGGGAAGCGGGACATTTGGAACTGTCTATGAAGGCTTCACCGAGTAAGATTCTTCGCTTTTCCCTTTGAAAATCAGTAAGTTATCCTTGCTACGAGCATTTTCTGGGGCGAAGTACAATCGGCCTCCTCCCATTATGATGTTCACTTGAAGTTTCATAGCACTACTGGTTGCCGCATTTTGTGGTTAGAATTGGGATGGCATCCGTATACAATGGAATACGTTATCATTTGGTTGACATAAGGCGCCAGACATGACAAATGGTTATTGAATTGCTTAAAGTGCCTGATCTTCATATTTGGTATTCAACATGAGTGTCGCTGTACTCAATGGAGACCATTCTAGATCATGGAACAGATTGACAAAGTACAGATCTAGTATATCAAAGATCACGTTAATTTACTTGTCCATAGTTTTACTGTAACATTACTAGCTTGAATGGCAAGGCATTTTTTTTTTTTAGAAACTGTTATTTGGTTGTATTTTCAAATGACGAAAGCTAGGGAACTATTTTAGTGATATTGATGAGAGCAACTCTTTTTTTTTTTTTTTTATATAATTTGAAGTGCAAGAATTATCTTAACTTTGTGAGGTCAAGGCATCATTCGTGAAAGAATCGGTACTTATATTCTTCATCTTCCTCTCATGCTTTTCTGTTTCCACAGTCATGGATTCTTTTTTGCTGTAAAGGAGGTTTATTTGTTAGATCAAGGAAGTGAAGGCAACCAGAGCTTATTGTATCTTGAGCAGGTCATAGGCTTTTTTCTCTCCGTATCTTGTCACCTAGTCCTTAGGCATGACTACTTGACTAATCTCTTTCTTGTAACTGCCAAGCTGATGTATATAGCAAAACTATTTATAAGACTGCCGTTTTACACAACCATAAATCTGGTGCGAGTTCGATAGATTTTATTTTGACTCTTTTTTTTTAAGTGATACTCTGCTTTCTTTTCAGGAAATTTCTCTCAAGTCAGTTTCAACATGAGAACATAGTTCAATATCACGGCACTAAGAAGGGGTGTTCCTCCTTACTAAGTTGCTTTCCACAGTATCTTTCACTTTGGCATCGATTATGGCATCACCGGAACTGAGCAAAATGTTTAGGTGAACATGGCTGTGATTGCAGCCACAAGATAGTGGTAGCGTCATCATCACCGCATGAATAAGATCACAGCATTTGCGGCTTTTTAGCTGTAATATCCTTTCATGACAGAGAGATATTTTAGATCCCTCTCCCACAACAAGAAAGGTTCGTGATGAATTGAGTATTACCCGATATAATAACTAAATGAGTAAAGAATATAATGCAGAGTGGACGTCAGTTTATGGAGTCTCTCTCCCTCTCTGTATAAAAGCAATTCTTTTGCTCCCATTCAAGAGAGCCTGTCATGTAATCAACTCTTTGTGTAGTGGTGGATGATTTACAAATTATTTATCTTGCAAACTGACGATTCAGGTCAAACTCTCAGGACTAATAAACAGGAAGCCCGACTCATGAATATAAAGGGGGAACAAGGATAAGAAAGTGAAGTCATTTAGTTCATTAGATATTATTTAATTGACCATCTGATAGTCCACATGACTTAGGCGCCAAGCTTTCCTCCCTCGTCTGTAACTGGTTGTGGCTGTAGCAACAACAATTGAGTTCCTCTACAAGCTCAATTTTTCCATCGATTCTAGTCCAGCGTCATTCAATTACACTCATTTTTATGCGACATTGTATAGTTCTTTACCTCTGTAAGTACAGAAAATTGAAAATGAAAATGATCATTGTTCGAGTGAGGTGAAGTATATCCTATCCTATCCTTGTTCTTTACCTTCCAGTTATTTTTTTTAAACATAGTTTCGCAGGAAGCATCAGATTCTAAGAAAGTGCCATGACGAAACTTGTTGTTGGAGAGGAAACATGCAAAGATTGTTGCTTTTAAACAAGTTTTGGTTTGCTACACCTATAATCCACCACATTGTTTTGTGGGAATGAGGGATTAATGCAATATGACTTCTTCCACCGGGTGCACTATGCAACTGTTTTTGTTGACACCGCTGCAGTTTAAAGCCGTGGTGAACACTGATAACTTGGATATTTGTGTTGTGTGAGGAAACTTAAAAAAAAAAAAAAACAAAACAAAACAAAACAAAAAAAAAAAACCAAAAAACAAAAAAACAAAAAGGAGCTTAGTCCTATGTTCTTGCCTTGTTGTTCCTTTTAAGTCCACAAAATTGCTTTTAAATTGTGATATGATGTAAACTTGTACTAAATTAACCCCAATCAAACAGATTCTCACTTAACACTGATCGGTCATTGAAAAGGTACTCGATGGGTCTTATATATATTTAGACTCCTTCCACCTAATAGCTTAATTTTTTGTGTTTGAGCATGGTTTCAAAGCTATGTTCTGCGATAATCTTTTGCATTCGGGCATGGTTTCACAGCTATGTGCTGCCTTAATTTATGTCTGTGCGTGGCTCTTTTTCATCAATTCCACTTCTCAGACCGGTTTTCACTTGAGAGGTCTTAAAGTATTCAACAGTGCTTATTTATGTGTTTTCAATGTGCCTTGTTAACATTTCGTCTTCCACCACTGGGTTGGATATATGTTAAATCTAATTTTCTTCAATCTCTTGCAGGATGATGAAAAGATTTACATATATCTTGAGCTCATGACCAAAGGTTCACTCGCAGAGCATTATGACAAATTGAGTGATTCCCATGTCTCTGCATACACTAGGCAAATTCTAAATGGTTTAAAGTATCTTCATGACGAAAATGTGGTCCACAGGTATAGGAAAGATGCTTGACTTTGCATTAGGAGTTTATACTAACTGAAATAGTGATTCACACTTAGCATTCTGATAAAAGGTTGATTTTGTTGAGGAAAGAGATCACAAAAAAACTAAGAAGTAACAGTATGAGCTTGTACTATCTAAGACAAGATTATTTTACTACGTGAATGCTTGAAGGTGGAAATGTAAATTTCCAATATTGGTGACTGTGAGGGTGATTATAACATTTTATATATTCTACTGACAGCTATGCTGGTTTCTCATGCTTCCAGTTTCTTCGTTCTGTAGGGATATTAGATGTGCTAACATACTGGTTGATGCGTGGGGATCTGTGAAACTTGCAGATTTTGGATTGGCAAAGGTGTGTCTCATCAGCAAAAGTGATCTCTCTCTCTCTCTCTCTCTCTCTCTCTCTCTCTCGGTCAACAACGATGCACATACAACTACACATGCGTGCAGGAATATGCACAGGCATTGAAGTTGTGCAAGACACATACAATTGGATGAGCGCATGACAACCACACGTATAGACATGCACAAAAGTGACAGATGTATTGTCATTTACTTTTCCCGAATGATAAATAAACTTTCTGTGTTTATTCATACAGGCAATCAAAATGAATGATGCTAAATCCTGCAAAGAATCTGCTTTATGGATGGCACCTGAGGTTTATACCCTCTGCTGCCATTTTTTTATCATACTATCATTAGCTGTAGTAGGTGCATATCTTTTCGTTTTTTTCATCCTTGTTGGTTGTAAATGCAGGTCGTCAACCTAAAGAACAGAGGCTATGGGTTGGCAGCTGATATCTGGAGCCTAGGGTGCACTGTTTTAGAGATGTTAACCCTCCAGCCTCCATATTCCCACTTAGAAGGAGTATGTAATTAAGAACCTTCTTTTTATGTTTTATATCCTTGAGATCCATGTTTTGCCAGAATTACTAACTAGTCGCAACTTTTTTGTTATTGCTACTTTTTGTGTGCGCTAGCTAAGTTAAGCGCATGTCGCGATGAGTCAATTAGGCTGGCATTCTGAGAAAAAAATAACGAGTAGGAGCACTACGCAGAAAAGAGAGAGGACAGAGAAATCAATTATATTTATCATTAGTATGGTTGTGTTAAAGGATATGCATAGTATTTATGGCCAACAGTTGCTGGAAATTCTGAAGCAGAGGGTCATGTAACATGGTATAAAAACTCGGTAGAATATTTGAATCTTGACTTTCTCATTTAAGTAATTTGGCATTGTTGTCTGATACATTTAATTACTAGCATGAGTGTACAGTGGCGTAAATTTAGATAATCGCATACTGGACATAAGTATATAGTATCACACCAGTAGATATGGGAACCCATATAACTCTTTAACATTCAGTAGAATCTGTCTATCTTCTCCTTCACTGTCACATGCTTCTTGAGCAACCAAAAGAGGTTGAAATCCTAATGTTGGCAACGCAATCTCTTCTCCAGTCCAGAGAGCAGCACTGACATCGATTGCTTTGTGTTACTGGGTGCATCCTTTAGTCGTGTGGTTGTCCTCTAATCTGTCACACCATTACCAACCTCGGCGTTTCCCTCATTGCCCTCAAGTGTTGATCCTTTGCTGCTCTTCTCTGAATCAATCATTGACCTACGTGGTTATCTCCTCCGTTAGAGTTAGTTACTTTCAATAATAATGATAACTTCTCCATACGAGTAGTCAGTTTTCCATCTGGGTTGGTAGTTACTGGCTCTAGCCAGTAAATCACCTTATGATGTTATCCCTTCTGTTGAAAGAATGGAGAAAAAAATAGTACCATCCTACTCAAAGCCATCGTAAAACATGCAATTAACGCCCTCTTTCTTTTTACTAATCTGTTAATTTAGGACACTTCAAAACTGTGAGCAAAAAGCAATAGATACTTATGCTTTATTGGGAGTAGTTGGTCCCTTTGAACTGTTACTTGTCATCCATGGTCTCCCACTTAAGCAATAACTGTGATTCTAAAATGATTGTGGTAGATGATTGCCTGAGGCGTGGTGCACTTGGATCTGTCTACGGATCTTATTGATTTTTGCAGCTATCAACTGTTAGTCCCCCTTTTTACCAAAAAAAAAAAAAAAAAAAAACTGTTAGTCTCCCCTTTTCACCAAAAAAATAAAAATAAAATTAAAAAAACTGTTAGTCCCCCTTGGATTTATGGTTAATACCAGCCTCAGCTACATTCTTTTTCTTATTGTGGCAGATGCAAGCGTTGTTCAGAATTGGCAAGGGTGAACCTCCTCCAGTTCCAGATTCTTTATCAAGAAATGCTCGAGACTTCATCCTCAGATGCTTCCAAGAAAACCCAAATAATCGGCCTTCTGCAGCACAGTTGCTAGACCATCCCTTTGTGACGAAGCCACCTACTTCTTCTGGTTTTGCCTCATCTCGTTTCAACAACACATGGTCATAAGGTTTTGCTAGGCCATCCCTTTTGTCCATTGCTGAAGGTAATTTTACACTCTTTTGTTATTTTGCTGTTGCATTGCTAGTGGGACTGTTCTTCTTTTGGGCTAATGGCAAGATAGCTTCATTTTTATCTTTTTTGGGTCCAAGCAAAATAGCTTCATTAACTTACTACCTCTTTGCTGTTTACTCAATAAATTTATCACTTTTAACTGTCTGCATTAAACTTTTAAATTGGAGCAAACAGTCCACGTGTTTATAGGGTCTATGGTCAGTTTCCCTATTCACTTGCAAACTTCACATTTTACAGTTTCTCCGGAAGTTCTAATATTTCCACCAGATTGTCCTGAAATTCTTTCAGTGAGATACTGCATCAGGTGTCAAAAATACTCGTATCAGACCGACCCATATCGAAAATTTCGGATCTTGTTGGGTCAGGTCTCATTTGATTCGAGTAATGAGTAAAGAAACTTGTGTATTTTGATGATTTACATCGCCAAACCAAACCAAAAGAACTTCTAGTCTCTCTCCTTATTCGGTGCTTGAAGACACGTCTCTTATCTTTTCCATTTCAGAGAGATTACGATCCCAGCACCTCAGCCTCCTCCCTCGCCCTCTCCAGCACCATCGGCGGCTGGAATTGTCACTGGAAACATGTCGACAACCGGTGAACCTGCCCGATTCTCATAGAGGTTATGATCCCACCGATTCTAGTTTCTTCCTAATTTCCTCCAAATTTTTTTCACAATGAAAATGGCGGATCCCAAAAGTAGAGATGCCAAGTTCTCAGTCCTCCATGGGTGTACCACGCGCAACCTCCAGACGAAGATCTCGTTCACAGTCGAGCTCTATTGTCTTTCTCATTGGCTGCCACTCTACCGAGGATGTACGAGTTTGCCGAAGAGCCACTCTATTGGCTGGCCCACGAGGTGATACCATAAGAGTTTTTCTAAGGTGGACTACATTAATTGATATTGTAATTTATCATTTTACGGTTACTGTAAAATGGGATTTAATCTAAGATGAGATAGAAGGTTTCTTAATTAGTCTAATATGGGGTTGACTAATGTGGGCCGAGTTGAGCTTGGCCCGTAATAAAGGGGCCTAGTTGGAAGCTCTATAAATAACGTTCAAGTCTCTCATGTAACCCTAATTCTCACATGTATTCTCGCGTTAATCTAGTGCTAAAAGGGTGAGGATGCCGTCTCATTAAACCAGTGATACGGAAGACAATAGAGGAGAAGGACTTGCGAGTGGAACAGTGCTTTCGCTTCAAGAACGATGAATCCCAAAACAGGTGTGCTAATCTTGCTGCTCAATTATATTTTAGTTATGAAGATCTTGGGATTGCGCAATTTGCATTTAACATGTGGTATCGAACCTCCATAACCCTAAAAATCGAACGCACGGATATTTTGCCCTAATTTGAGATTTTCGAGATTTTTTGTTCAATAAAAATAAAATTAAATTATATATTCGGACTAGGCTCATAGAGACGAGCAGAACCATGGGCGGCGCATCGCTGGAGGAGGCCATCCGTGCCCCCATGCATGGCCACGCGCCACCTGGGCATTGAACACGCGCCCCACGCGCGATCATGCGCCCCACGCGCGGGGTGTGGCTCACGTGTGCAACGCACGCGGTGCTGATGTCAGCGACCCGAGCCCGACCACGACCCAATTCGTGGTCGACCCGACCTGACCCAATCTAAGGACCTGACCCGACCCGTTGACCGACCTCGACCTAGTCAACCGGTCGGACCGAGCAGTTGGACTAGACAGTTGAGCTAAGAACCGATTGGACCATGACCAGTCAAACTGGTTTTGATTGGTTTCTTCGCCATGCGCGTGTGCTCCACACGCCATGCACTCAGGTGGCACGTGCGGGCGCGTGGAGTCTCCGTTTGACACGTGGCTTTTGGCATTGGATTCGTATTATCATACTCTATCTTGTGGTGTATTTATTTTATATGTTTAACGATTTTATGGATGTAAAAATGCATACGAAACTGTAATTACATGTATTTTAAGTGTATTTTTGAGTATTATTCTTGTATTTTTCTATGATTTTGGAAAGACAAGTGTTGGGTTACTGGTATGTTATCACATAAATATTATAAAAGTGTTATTCATTAATAATATACAATAAAGTTTAATTTTATTAATGAATAAGGCAATGTAATTAGCATGATATGTGATTTCAGTGATATATTGCTTCTATCACTAAAATTAAAATCACATGTATATGGTGCATGTGAGATGTAAAGTTTATATCCCTGATATGAGAGAGTTTCAAGGATTCAATTGAGTTGTGACCACAAAAATAGTACACTTGATTGGGTTTGAGAAATTTCGATCTCATATAATGATTGGGATGTCTTCTGATCTGATGCCTAGTCATACTCCCAAATGAGGTGATTATGTATTGGTTCAAAGAGGGATACATGATGGTGTAAGGGAAGAGTGACTGATCCTAGTGGTTCATATACCCAAAGGTGATGAATTCACAAAGATTTGAATATATTCTCATAACCTCTATCATATAGGGAGTGTACAACTGCATGTCATGTATTCTGTCCAAATGTGATTATATGATTTTACATGTAATTCTCTGGATGTGTACTTGTACGTTAAGTTACACAATGCTCACATGATACTAATTATATGCACTGCTTATCTTTCAGTCACTTTTTTTGTAAACGGTAACTCCGTCACTATTGAGGTTCTTGTCGGTTCAAACTTCAAGAGATGGATGTAAGATTTTATGTTTGCTATGGAGATGGTAGATGTTCATATGGCTCTTACTACCGATCAACCGGCAAATATTACTGTTGAGAGTACAGAGGCTCAGAAAGCACATTTTGGTGTTTGGGAAAAGAGCAATAGAATTTACTTGCTGTCCATGAAGTGTTCCATTCAGGAACACTTGAAAAGTAGTTTGCCTCCGGACTGCACTGCTAGGCAAGTGATGGAAGCTTTGGTGGCTAGAAATCGTGTCTCGTCTAATGCTGAGATAGGGACACACCTGCAAACACTATTTATTATGAAGTATGATAGTTCTGGTGAAGTTAGAGATTATGTTCTGAAGATAGTAGATTTGCAGACAAAGCTTCAAGCTCTTAATGTTGATATTTTTCACTGTCTGCATTGTGCATCAAGCTCTAAATACTATTCCTCCTAATTTTGGGATTATCAAGACCAATTATAGTTTCCAAAATGAAACTTGGTTAATTAATGACCTGATTGCAAGGGTGATGGCAGAGGAAGAGAAATTGAAGAAAAATAAAGGACACATTGCTCTTTATGCTTCTAGTCTTGGTAGTGACAATGGTAAAAAGTTGAAAAACTATACCTACAAAGGCAATTCTGAAGTTGCTAGTCTTTCCAACAATAAAGGAAATTCTAAAATAACTGGTCTTTCTAACAGTTTAGGTCCTAAGAAACCATTCTCTAAGAAGGATGGTGTTCTTTGCTACTTTTGTAGGAAGAGATGATATGTAAAGAAATGCTGCAAAAAGCATAAGGCTTGATTGTCTAAGAGAACCAAGAGTGAGCCTAAAGGTAATGATTCTTTAGTATTTGTTTATGAATCTAATCTATCTGAAGTCCCGACCAATTTATGGTGGCTAGATAATAGTGTAACTAATCACGTTGCATTTATCATATATGGGTTCATAAATTGAAGGACGCTAAATCAGGATGAATCAAAGCTCACTATTGGAAACAGCATTAGAGTTGACGTCGAGTTCGTGGGAGATGTTATTTTGATTTTAGATTCTGGTTTTAGGATGGTGTTGAGAAACACTTTTTACGTACCTTCTTTTAGGTGGATTTACTTTATGTGTCTTGTTTAGACATGCGTGGATACTCTTTTGAAATAAAGAGTAATACTATTTCCATGTTTTATGATTTAAAAATGATTGGGTGTTGCAATATATCCGATGGATTATATCGATTGAATTTATCTCCCAATAACTTATACGTTACTTATTCAGCTAAAAAAATTGTTTCTAAAAGGTCTCTACCTAAGGAACAGTCTTGTGCATTGTGGCATAAATGTCTTGGTCACATCTCTAAAGAAATAGTAGAAATGCTTATAAAGGCCGACATCTTACCTACTCTTAAAGGTGATTTAGAGACTTGTGTAGATTGTTGTAGAGGTAGATGATTAAGATAAAGAAGAAATCCGCCGTACAAAATTCTGACTTGTTGGAGGTTATGCACATTGATATTAGAGGACCATACATAGCTACTTTGTGCAGAAATTTTTATTTCATTACATTTATTGACGACTATTTCCAATATGGATACTTATACTTAATTAAAGAAAAGTCTGAGTCTCTTGACAAATTCAAGATTTTTCGGACTGAAGTGGAGAAATAGTTGGGAAAAGTTATAAAGATTGTCAGATCTGATCGTAGTGGTGAGTATTTTGATAGGCACGGTGATACTGGACAACTTAAAAGGCCATTTACTAGATACCTAAAGGATTCTGCGATAGTAGATCAATTTACTATGCTCGGAAGTCCTAAACAAAATGGTATAACTGAAAGGCGTAATCGTACTCTTATGGACATGATGAGAAGTATGATTAGTAAAACCAATTTACTTGATTTTCTGTGGAGTGAAGCTTTGAAAATAGCTCTTTGTATTTTAAATCGTGTTCCTACTAAAACGGTTCCATTGACTCCTTTTGAGTTGTGAACTGAATGTAAACCTAACTTGAATCATCTTAAAGTTTGGGGATGTCTTACAGAGGTGAAATTATATAATCCAACATTGAGTAAGTTGGATTCCAAAACTACTCAATGTTACTTCGTATCCTACCCAAATCATTCAAATGGATATCGATTTTATAACCCTAGTTGAGGTATAAGAATTGCGGAATCTCATATAGCAAAATTTCTGGAATTTGATGTAGTTGAAAAGGGTAGCTGCTAACGAACTATTGAAGATAATAGTATGGTGGAGATTATCAGATCTCTGTCTCATCATGTGCAGACAATTATGGAGCATCTTGCGCCACAAACGGAGCCTGTTGTGGCCTAGAATCCTATTGTTGAGACAGTTCTTGAAGAAATTTCACAAGTCCCTCAAATTCAGAATGAGGATAAAGTAACTCCACTTAGAAGATCGACTAAGGAAAGACATTCAGCTATACTATTAGACTATGTTGTCTACCTAGGAGAGCATGATTATGATATTTGTTGTATTGTTGATCCGGTAACTTATACGAATACCATATCATGTCCGCAATCAGATTTGTGGCTAGATGTGATGAAAGATGATATGCAATTTATGAAATACAATGGTGTTTGGGAGCTTGTTGAATTGCCTAAAGATTGTAAATCTATTGGTTGCAAATGGTTATTTAAGACTAAAAGGGATATCAAATGAAAGATTGAAAATTTTAAAGCTAGGCTGGTAGCCAAGAGTTTCACTCAAAGAGAATAAATAGATTATGAAGTAACATTTTCTCCAATTTCTTCTAAAGATTTCTTTAGAACAATCTTGGCATTTGTAGCTCATTTCGATATGGAGTTACACTAGATGGATATTAAGACTACTTTTCCAAATGGAGACCTGAATGAGGAGGTTTATATGGTGCAGCTTGAAGGTTTTGTAGTAGATGACTCAAGTAAGCTTTTTTTTTTTTTTTTTTTTGGTGAAGGTAAGAAATATATTGACTTTTAACCAAAGAGCTATATAAGGCTATACAGCAAAAACTCGGTCCCATTAACTTGCACTCACGCAGACAACAAATCAAAGCGAGTGAAAGGGAGCCAAGGTAAAAGAAAACCAACCCAAGGCAAGGGAAGGGGAAGGCCAAACAACGGCACAGAAACAACAAGCCTAAACCAACACAAACATCAAAGAGACAGCTCTAATGTTGGTAATGGACCGTCTCGGAAGCCAGAAGGAAGGCGAATCCATCAGCTCGCCAAAATGGATGGGTTGAGCGACCAGATTTGCAATAATCTTCTATTAGCCGCGAGTGGGAGGGACTTGATGGAAGGACAAGGCTTTGTCCTTTATAACTTTTTCAAGGCGCCTTTTCATGACCAAAAGGGAGGGAGGTCTACCCCGGAATAGTATATTGTTACGCTCCTTCCAAGTGATGTTGCATAGAGCAGCAAATGCAAAGTGAGCAAGAGAAGAGCGGAAGGAAGGTCCTGAAAGTGAATTGATTGCCCAAAGCAAGTTTTCCTTCCAAGATTTATTCCGCCAAGCATAATTAAATCTCGCGGCCCAAAAAGTGGCTAAGGCAGCAGGAATGGGGCATCCAAAAAACAAGTGATCAATTGAGTCTGGGCGACAGGAGCAAAAGGCACAGTTCCCATCCGGTATTCTACCATAGGTAAGGAGTAGAACCTGAGTCGGAAGTCTATTTTTTGTAATCAACCATAGCAAGAATTGGTAGCGGGGTACCAATGAATTGTTCCAAATGAAGGGCGCCCACTGTACTGGATGACTAGTTGGCCGAAGAGCGTCCCAAGCAGACGCAGCAGAAAAGGTGCCATCCGAGCTGCCCAGCCAAAGAAAACGATCATCTTCATCATTGAGTTCAGGAAGGGGATCATCCCAGGAGGTAACCACATCCAAAACACCCGAATATGGGTCAAGACAGGAGAAAAAGTCAGCGACTGTAGCTTCTTTGGGTAACCGAGAGTGGTAAATGTCTGCATTGGAAAATAATAAGTTCGGCCCCTTTGGGGTGCCGGTTGTCGTACGGAGAAGGAAGTTGAGCAACCATTTCCAACACGCCAGCGAAAGCACTTGCGAAACTTCACACGAAGGTCCAAGATTTTTTCCAAGACCAAGAGCAAGAGGTGGGTTTAGATGCCAGCCAAAAACTAACATTTTTCAAGAAGACAGAGTGTATCCATTTGCACCAAAGGGATTCTCTATCTGTAAATAACAACCATATGTGTTTTAGCATGGCCGCGGTGTTGCTTTCCCTGAGTCTTCGGATTCCAAGGCCCCCTTCAGATTTTGGGAGGCATACATCAGTCCAAGCGACCTTGGCACCACCCCTACCAAGGTCCGGGCCCTTCCATAGGAATTGCCTCAAAATCCGCTCGATATCATCCAGAACCGATCTAGGAAGAATGAAGACATTCGCCCAATAGGCTTGAATGGAATGGAGCACTGACTTGATAAGTTGTAGCCGACCCGCAAACGAGAGAAAGCGTTGTGTCCAAGATTGAATCCTTGAAGTGATGAGATTAACCAGTGTAGCACAATCAACTTTGTGAAGTCTAGAAGTAAGCTTGTTTGTAGATTGAAAAAGTCTATTTTTGGCCTTAAGCAAGCTTCTAGATAGTGGTATTTCAAGTTTTATAGTATTGTCACTTCATTCGGATTTATTGAGAACAAAGTAGATCAGTGTATATACACCAAGGTCAATGGGAGGAAATATATTTTTCTCATACTTTATGCGGATGATATCTTGCTTGCTAGTAGTGACATTAATTTACTACATGAGACAAAGCGGATGTTATTGAAAATTTTTGACATGAAAGACCTTGGTGATGTGTCTTTTGCTCTTGGCATTGAGATCCATAGGGATCGCTCTCGCCATTCATTGGGTGGTTTGTTTCAAAGGGCATATATTGATTTCATTTTAGAAAGATTTAATATGCAGGATTTCAAACCATGAATTACTCCTGTTATTAAGGGTGATAAATTGTCACAATGCTCTAATTCAAATTTTGAGAAAGCCCAAATGAAGAATGTACCTTATGCAAGTGTGCTTGGAAATATCACGTATACTCAAGTTTGCACTAGACCAGCTATTGTTTTTGCAACAAGGCTTCTAGGCAGAAATCAGTCAAATTCAGGATGCGATCACTAGGTTGCTGCCAATAAGGTTTCAAGGTACTTAAAGAGAATAAGAGATTATATGCTAATTTATAGATATGTTCTAGACTTGCGACTAGCATGGTATTCAAATGCAGATTTTGCTGGTTGTCAAGATAATAAGAAGTCAACGACATGATACATATTTATGTTAACAGTAGGTGCGATATCATGGAAGAGCGAGAAATAGAAATCCATATCTTCTTCTACCATGTAAGTGGAGTTTGTAGTATGTTTTTCAACTGCTACTCAAGCTATTTGGCTCCGGAACCTCATTAATGAGTTATCAATTTTTGATTTTGTGGATATACCCATACAGTTACATTGTGACAATAATTCTACAGTGTTGTTTATTAATAATAACAGAAATCTCAAGGGGTCTATACACATGGAGGTCAAGTTTTTGACCATAAATGAATCAGTGTAAAATGGTGATGTTGTAGTAGATCATATTCCTACAGATGATATGGTTGCAGATCCATTAATTAAAGGCCTACACCCATGTGTATTTGAGCAACATGTCATTAGCATGAGCCTAGGAGCATTTTGTGACGCTTAAGATAAGAGAATGGTGATTGACAAATAGGATCTCTCTATAATAGATATTATTCATTTGACACATTACCCTATTTAATCTATATCAATAAAGTTGAAAACACTTGTACCATGGAAGGCTTTGTGTGTATACATATGGTTACCGCCATGATTTGATGTTTAAGACTTTATGGGATAGAATTGACTATTAAGAATTATCTCTAAACCAATGTGCGCACATACAGTACAATTTTAATTAATATAGTCCAAGTGGGAGAATGTAAGATTTTTTCTAATGTGGACTATATTAATTGATATTGTAATTTACCGTTTTACGGTCACTATAAAATGAGATTTAGTCTAAGGTGAGATAGAATATTTCTTAATTAGTCTAATATGTGGCTAGCTAGTATGGGCTGAGTTGAGCCTAACCCATAATGAGGGGGTTTGGTTGGAAACTCTATAAATAGTGCTCAAGTCTCTCATCTAACTATAATTCTCACATGTATCCTCACATAAGGGGCGTTAATCTAACGCTAAAAGGGTGAGGGAGCCATCTCATTGAGCCAGTAATACAGAGGGCAATAGAGGACAATGACTTGCTCGTGGAACATCAATTTTTCGCTTCCGCTTCAAGAATGATGAATCCCAAAGCAGGTGCGCTAATCTTTCTGCTCAATTATGCATGTTCTTGTTCTAGTTATAAAGATCTTGGGATTGCGCAATTTGCGTCTAACAGATATTGGACCTCTCTTTTGTGGCCGTCCAATTCTTGACAAGATCGGCGTCATGGAGTCTCGTCATTGCCATATCTAGAAGCGCGTTGTCGTCGTCACTGAACATCAACGACGTTCAAAGTCCGTGCAATCATGGCGTTCTCAAGATTAGGGTCTTGTTGCAGGCAATCTTAAGATCTGTCAATGGAGTTTTGTTTCTATGAGTTTTGTTGCAACCGATGCCAAGGGAGGAAGAAGAAGCCAAAAAAGAACGAAAAAGGAAAACCCAAAATCGAACCCAACCAACTTTCGGTTCGGGTCATAAAATGTATATTTCATTTGTGTATGGATTGGTTCAGTGAATCGAACCGAACTGACCATTGACAATCCATAATGGTTAATTGGCGCTCCATGGATTAATTTATCTTTCCCTAGGGGAGAAGTGCAATTGATAATCATGCCATGAAAACAATCATATTAAGGTCCGTTCCTTTAATAGAAAATATCACGTTTCCGAAATTTTTTTCGGAAAGTCATTTTCAAATTGAAAAAAAAATCATATTTTCCGATATTCGGTTGAAATCTGAAATTTGAGTATAAAATATTTTCCGCCATTTGTTATCTGATTTGATTTTTAGGAAAAATTACCAAAAAATTGAATTTAGTATTTTTTATTGATAAAAAAAATTATGTTATTTTATATGTATTCTAAAAATTGAATTTTTTTACTTTTTTTTTTTAAAAATATTTTCTTCCTCCTCCTTCTGCCGTAGCATGCTTGATGATGGTTGGGTGCCCGACGATTGACTAAGACGTGGATCGCCAGTTTTAGTATTTTTCGTGCTTGACAGGGACTTAAGTCCTGTCTGAAACAGGGACGTTTCGAGGGCCGTCTCTTTTTTATTTATTTATTCGTTTTAGCATCACAGGCTGATCTTGGAACGTCCATTCTTGCTTTCGAGTGAAGGGTCCATTTCAAGGAAGCGGCTTCAACGGATTCCTTGAAATCAGTATGTGCACTCACATGATTTCTATTTTTTAACACCACTGAAGACTTAGCTCCAAGTCCAATTCAAGCAAACACCAAAGCGAGACGAGAGACCCTTTGTGAGGGAAACCCACAAAACATGGAAGCAACTGAGGGCCGTGTGTCCACATTGAATTCTCCAGCAAGGCAAATTGGCAGTGGCAATTAAGTGATCAAATTTTTAATTTACGATATTTAAGTGAGAGAAAAATAAATTATGGCACTTACACTATCTCCCAACATCCCGATGGGCACTTATATATCATATGATTGTACTGACAACAATCAGGTTTGGCATACACTCAGACATTTTGGAGGGGGGCTCTTGAGAACAATAGTGGTGCTTTTTTTTTTTTTTCATTCTTGTTTAATTTGGTTTTTTTTTGGCGCAATCTTTATAAGAGAGGGTTTGCTACAGCCTGCTGCCTGGACACCTTAGTCCTTGAAAATAGTTTTCGTCATCCATTGGTCACAAGCACCAATATGAAGAACTAATTGCACTTTGCCAAAAGAAAAGCTCAACTTGGTCCAGCCTAAGGACTTTAAACAAAGGCCCCGGTTGTCGGAACCCTCTCTCCGGGTTACAAATGAGGAAGGGCAAACTGCCGGGGGGGCTTCCAACTAGGGAATGTTGCCTTCCCAAACCCCCGGGCCTAAGGAGGCTCTACTTCCCTTGGGTTGCCAAGGTGCGCATCCTCCAATGAAGGCAGCTGGTCACAAGCACCAATTTGAAGAACTAATTGCACTTTGCCAAAAGAAAGGCTCAACTTAGTAGCCACCGCCTCGTCATCACCCCCGCAAGGCCGTAGCCACTGCTCCAGATTGACACCACCATCAGCATGTCCCTATCGTCGCAGTCCCCATCTCCATCTGATTATTCGTCCATCACCATAATTTCTTTCTTTCGCTCTATCAATCGCGGCCCCTCTTTCTGATTTCTGTCGATCTCTGGAATAAAGAGCTCAATGGTGGCATTTTACTATGTTTTAATCCACATTTAAATTTGAGGTGGGAAACAGGATTCTAACTATTGAGACTTCCTTTTCTCCTAGCATTTGAAATTAACTCTTAGTTCTCTTCAATTTGTTGGATATTACCACACCATGAGGCAATCGAACATGCTCTATTCTCACATCATGTCTAAAAGCAATTCTCAAAGCACAAAATATGCTGCTAGTGCTTCTATTACAAACGAAACGTGTGTTCCATTCCAAGTTGGATTTGAACATCGCAATAAATCAATCCCTACAAAGTTTGACCAGATGACTGACTCATTTTGAAATGCGGGCAAGAGGACATTAACGAATGAGCAAGACTAGAAGAAACTTCTGCTTTGTTTAAGTACAAAATGGCAAGTACAGAATGAGGGAATTGTGTATCGAAATCACAGAGACCAGTCAAGTGAGAAGCAAGCAATAAAACAGCAGCTGCTTAAGCAGAACACAAAAAATGACCGAGAAAATGAGGATTTATGACAATTGCATACTGCAAAGCATTGAGCTCAATTGTGCGGGCAAGGAGGCTATTTTGCATTCCAAATACGCTTTGTATATGAGGATGTAAACTCTTTGTGCCAAAAAAAAAAAAGTTTAGCTGCGTGTTCCTCTTCCTCCGCGGCTAAAAGGAGAACTCCACCTTTTATCTTTGCTTTTCTGAGTCCATTTTCCTTCCAACGACAAACCTACCGACCCCACAAGTGAGAATATATAAAAGACCAAAAGAAGACCCTCCTTTGTACACAATATGAACAGAGAGGCTAAGTTGTCAAACCAGTTAAATTTAGATAATCGTCTCCAACATAAAACAAAATCAAGTTCCCCCACCCAAGAAATCCAAATTTGACTCGGACCAAAGCGCGTACCGAATTTGAACACATCAAAATCCTCCAACCGGGTCGATTTCATACGCAGTTCAAACAGAGAAAGCGCCCATGTAGCTTCCTCTCTCTCTCTCTAAGCTGCTCCGCTCAATATTTTCTTCTTCCCTTTTCCTCTCTTGCTTTCGGGCGCTCATTCTCTCCCTTATTTTCTTCTATTCTTTCCGACGTTTCCGTCTCCCTCTCTCTTTTATCTCTTTCCTTTGTCTCCTTATGCCTCATTTTCTTCTTCTTTGTCCCACATGTTCCCCTCCTTTTGACTAAACTCTTCCCTTTCTCTCCCTCCTTTTTATTTTCCTCATTAGACAGTGATTAGCGAACGAAGTTGCAGTCCAATTTCTCCATCAGCTTCATTTTTTAATCTTTTCTGAGGGCTAGTTGACACAGGTTAAGTTGAAATATTTGCTATTGTTTTAGCAATGTCTAGAGATGGCGGCAACTTGTAGAAATTCATGAGGGTGGTGGCGTACCGTTCACATGTTTGTCATAAGCGATTAGGCTTGATGAATGGACTATATTACAATTCCATGACTTTTGTCAATTATGTTGTTGTATAAAATTGCATCATAAGCAAATGGTGTTCTCTTTTTCTGTTTCCTAAATAGAAACACTTTTGTTAACATGTGTAATGCACTACCTCAAATTACAAATTGGAAAGAAAATGAGATATGATAGTATGTTGGACATTGGAGTTCATAAGGATGTCGGTTTACAATATACATGTTTCGATATTGTAGAACTAAACTTGCATATAATAATAAAGAGTAGATAGCAAAGATAAAATGAAATATATTTTAGGACGAATATGAATTGCAATTTTTCTGTATGAAACACATACGCAAGCTTATTTCTTAACGTAATGTGAGAAGAATCGGTACTAATAAGAGAATAGTTTACAGAGTTAGGAGAACTATAACGTATAATCATTCACATGCTTAAATGCTTTCTCATAGTAAATTATACCTAAACACTAAAAATTAGTTCACAAATCAAAGTACTTATGTCACACCACAATGAAAACGGAGGATGGGAACTCTTTGCGAGGGGGAAAAAAAGAAAAGAAAAGATCATTGTGTGTTTCTCTTCCTCTGCGGGCTAAAAAGAGAACTCCATCTTTTTCTTTTCTTTTTGCGCGGCTCTGCAGTTGAGGGGGATGAGAAAAATAAAACCCACCGGCTTATCATTTTTCTTCCTCCCACAAACCTATCGACCCCACCAGTACAATTAAAAGACCAAAGGATGCACCTCCTCTATGCACAATATAAATAGAGAGTCCAAAAAGTCAAACCGGTCAAAGCTTAGATAACCGTCTCTAACAAAGAAACAAAATCAAGTATCCAAGGATCAAAGCACCACATCAAATTCGAACAAATAAAATTCCTTTCTCACCAAAAAAAAAAAAAAACAGAGCCAAATTCACCAATTCTCATACATATGTAGGGCCATTTTAATTAGTGATAGTTGTATGAGTGAATTTGATATAATTTCATTTACCGTAAGTTACTCATAATTGAAAACTTGCAAGTAAAGACATCTGAGAGTGAAGTCTACAATAAAGGAACTAACAAAAAAACCATAAAAACAAAAATGGAGCTAATGTCGTTGCTTGAGCAGTTTACTAATCAAGTTACTAAGCTGCTAGTAATGGTTTGCTGAATGGGATCACTCGCTATGGGCTTGGCTACCTAGCTTAGTCTGATGATGAATTGAATTTAACCTGCCCGTCCACAAAACAAGAAAAAAATTGAATTTCGGAATATTTTTCGAGCTTGACCGGGTCAAACATCCTTCTCTGTTTACTTTAAGCATCGGATGCCGATCCAGGCCAAAAGCTCGAATTTCTAGATCTTGCACGTGGGCGTGGGTCCATTTCAAGGAAGAGGTCTTTTTGAGGGATTCTTTGAGATGGTTTTGTGCATTCACGCATGATTTCTACTTTCTAACCCCAACGAAGACGCAGCTCCAACTCCGAGCAGGCAAAAACCAGAGCGAGACAGAGAGACCTTTTGCGAGGGAAGCCCCCCGAAAACATGGCAGCAACCGGTGGTTCCAGCGCGTCGGCGACCCGGTACGACGTGTTCTTGAGTTTCAGAGGGCCCGACACTCGCAACAACTTCACCGACTGCCTCTACCGGACCATGTTCGGCCAGGGAATCGTCGCCTACAGAGACAGCGAAGAGCTTCACGCTGGTGATCGGATCGACGATCTCCTGAGAGCGGTTGGCAACTCCATGATCTGCATACCGATCCTCTCCAAAGGCTATGCCTCGAGCGCTTGGTGCCTCCGCGAGCTCGCTCGAGTGACGGAGCTCCGTGAATCGACTGGGAAGCCGGAGATCCTACCCATCTTCTTTGATGTCATGCCCATCGACGTCAAGCTCAGGACGGAACTGTACCTGAAGGACCTGGAGAAGCATGAGCAGAGGCACGGTGCTGAGATGAGGCAACGGTGGGAGGCGGCTCTGGGAAAAGTGGCTGAGATCAAGGGATGGGAAGTCCAGGGGAAAGCGTAAGTAAATGCTTATTTATGGAACTCTTTTCAAGCTTCAGTCCAAATGCTATTCTCGTATTGTTCTTGTAAATGGCAGTGAAAACTAGCTGGAGGGGTGTATGTTGTTGAAACATATTGGTTGACGTGGTATATACAAACCGGTTTTTGGTATATGAGCAATAAATTTCATTTCTCACCGGGAGGAAAAAACAGAGGCATTTCACTAATTCTGATACATAAGCAGGGCCATTTTGGCTAGTGACAGGTACATGAGTGAATTTGATCTAATTCTAGAATGATGTCTGTAATTCGGACTGCAAATGAACATCTTCTTTCTCAGAAATAGGGTCAAATTGTAAGTTTATCGTACCAATCATATCCTGTGGAGTCTATTACACCAAAATTGTTGTGGCTCTATAGAATTTACCTGATACTTAAAAATAATGATCCAACTCAAATGCTATCTGCTAGGAAGTAGTAGTGAGATTGTTGTTTGTTTTCTTTGACCAAAAGTGTTTGGTATGTGGCAGACAAGGTGAAGTCATTGAATTTGTTGTGAAAGAGGTTCTGCGTAAGCTGAAAGTAAGACAAAGACCGCTGGACGACAAATTGGTTCCGGTAGACAAACAAGTAGAAGCCATAATGGATTCGTTAGATGTTGACTCTAGCACAGGTGTGCGTTTCGTTGGAATCCATGGAATGGGAGGGATCGGTAAAACTACTCTTGCTAAGATTGTTTTCCATGAATTATGTCTTCAGTTTGATGGCCAATGCAGCTTCATTGGGAACATCCGAGAATCATCAAAAGGAAATGGCCTAGTAAATCTCCAGAAACAGTTGGCATTCGACATCTCTGATTCTAGATTTGTAGAAAATTTTAGCAACACTGATGAAGGGATAGACAACATAAGAAGGAGAGCTAGTTCTAAGAAAGTTCTCATTGTTCTAGATGATCTAGACAAGAAAGAACAACTTAAGAAACTAGCTGGGGACCCTAACACTTTCTGTTCTGGGAGTAGGATTATCATTACAACAAGAGACAAACGAATTTTGGATGAAGAGAAGGGAATATTAGCTTATGAAGTGAAGGAAATGGATCGTGATAAAGCGCTAGAACTTTTTAGTTTGCATGCATTCAACGTGGTCTCTCCTCCCAATGCTTATCGAAGTCTCTCTCAAGAAGTTGTATTTATGACCGGGGGACTCCCATTGGCTCTTGAAGTCATAGGTTCCTATCTTTATGACCAAAAAGAGGAAATATGGAAAGAAATGCTAGAAATGTTGAAGAATGTACCTCATGATGAAGTCCGGGATAAGTTGAAGATAAGTTATGATGCATTAGGAGATGCAGAAAAAGAAATTTTTCTCGATATTGCATGCTTCTTCATATCTGAAAAGAAATTATGGGCAGCCTATTTCTGGGATGCTTGCCATCTTTACCCCCATAAGTCATTGAAAAAACTTACCAATTTGTGTCTAATCAAAATTGTTGATGGTGATACTATATGGATGCATGATCAATTGAGAGACCTTGGAAGAGACATTGTTAAAAAGGAATGTACCCTTAGTAGGTTGTGGAATGACACAGAAGCTTTGGAAGTAATGAGATCGAAAGAGGTAAGGTAAAAGTAGGATTCATACATTATCCACCGTGAAATTATTTTCCCACTTCCCATTTAAGATATTCCTTTCAGGCATTCTAAAGGAAAAATTTAATGTTTGCAAGCTCATACTCATTGATGGTTTCTATTGGCAGAGAAAGGATAGCGTTCAAGCACTCAATTTGGGTGAATATCATTTGGATCCCATCAATATCATGGATGAAGAACTTGAGAGGATGCCAAATCTAAAATTTCTCAGGTTAAATGAAGGGACTTTTGCCGGAGACATCAACAATTATCTCCAAAAAGCTAAGATGGCTTTCTTGGCATTTTCCTCCTATAGATGGAAGAATGGCCAATTTGCACTTGCAAAATCTAGTACTTTTTGAAATTTCAGGCAATGACAAAACTAGAAATTGGGGTGGATGGAACATTTTGAAGGTGTGAATTCGTACTTTTGTTCTCTTAACAAAGACATAGTATTCTCTGTTTGATTCTCTCTGATAATATTTCAGTGACCTTTGCAGATGGAAAACAATTTGAAAGTTTTTTCTCTCTCAACCTGTAATGGATTGAAACGAACTCCAGACTTTTCTGGATGCTTGAGTTTGGAGATACTATCTCTTGATGATTGTCCAAACTTGCAGGAAGTTGACTATTGGGAAACTAAAAGATCTTACTCACTTGCAAATTCATTCGTCTCGTTTACTACGAAATTTGCCTAAAGAGATTGGAGGACTAGTGAATCTGAACCACTTTTCTATTAGTGGGTGCTCCAAAATCAAGAAACTTGCAAATATCGGGAAATTAGCATCATTGTCTAAGTTGGATATATCACGAACAAAAATTACAAGTTTACCCGATTCTATTGGTAATGCAAAGAACCTATCATCCCTTGATCTATCAGACACGTCAATTGTGAAACTTCCGATTTCTATTGGAGAGCTTACACAACTCAACTTCCTTTCACTCTCTGATTGTCAAAATTTTGTGGAGCTTCCAGAATCAATAGGTAATTTGACAAAATTACAGAAGTTAGATCTCTCAAGGACAAAAATTTTTGAGTTACCTGATTCAATAAAGAATCTCAAGCAATTGAAGGTGATCATGATGGCATTCTGTCCAATACAGAGGTTGCCTGCCGGTATTGGAATGCTAGAGAGCTTGGAGGAGCTCAATGTCCGAAATTGTCAACAACTCGCAGGCGAACTCCCAACTGCAATTGGCAAACTGTTGTCTCCAAGTATCCTGGACATATCGCAAACTTGTGTTTGTGCAGTCCCAGTGACAATCAATTTCCTCATTCAACTCCAAGAGCTAGATCTATCATTTTGTGATGAGCTTCAAGAGCTGCCAAAACTTCCCTCGAGTTTGAACTGTCTACGTGTTTGATCGGCATCATTGCAGTTAGTTCCAGATCTCAGTTACCTCACGAATCTTGTGGATTTGGAACTGTCCAACAACTTTGGACAAGCACTTGCCCAAGCATCAACTCTTCAATTGCAATGGGTTGGGAAGTTATCTAAGCTAGAGCAGTTGGAGTTGTGCCTTTCAGATCTTCCTGTGCCGTCAACGGAGTTGGGTTGCTTACCTCGACTTAAAAAACTCACCTTACCTTGCATGGATAGTTTCGACTCAGTAATCGTTGGACCACAATTTTCGCACTTGAAAAATTTGTCCACATTGCATCTTTGTTGCTGTCCACTAAGGGAAATTCAACTCGATGGGCTTGAACTATTGGGAGATTTGACCATAACATATTGCGAGTTTCTTGAGGGATTGTCAGTTATTTCATCAAGCTTGAGGAAGCTCTCTAAAATGGAAGTTTGAAATTGCCCAAAGCTACTTCAAATTCGATTTCTCAGTATGATGGAATCATTGGAGCGTCTCAAAGTTGGTGACTGCGAATCCTTAGGAGGGTTGTATGGTTTATCAAACTCAAAGAAGCTGAAGACCTTAATGTTCATTATGTGCCTTGTGCTACAGGTTATTGAGGGCCTTGAAGAATTGGAGCTTTTGCTGCACTTGTATTTCTTAAGGTGTCCATCGTTGAAAGTGTTGACTAATCTATCCAACTCAAAGATACCAAATGAATGCCGGATATATTTAGGGGGCTGCGAGAAGTTACCAAATTGCTATGGTGGCTGTTACGGGGATTATAGAGAGGAGATTCTTGACTGGACGAGGAGGGGATTAGACCAGGTGCGCCTTCCTTCTAACCTATACTTATTTTTCAAATTTTAATTTTTCGGAAAGGCAGGCGGTAGGCATGACTTTTCTTTCCCTTGGTCCGTTTACTTTCCTCTCTCTCTCTCTCTCTCTCTCTCTCTCTCTCTCTCTCTCTCTCTCCCCATTCTGCAGACAACCGCGTCATTTGGTTCTTTCTCTGTAAACATTTCTCAATACTCGGCCTTCTTCCTTTCAGGAGGGTGCGGCGCGGTTCTTCGAACGTGGCCAACCGCTCATCGTACAGGTATGGTCTCTTCTACGGACCCAAAATTCTTCTTGCGTCCATGAAGTGAGAAAATTTCTTTTTCTTGAATGTGTTGGATGAAAATTTTATCTTTTGTGAACTCAATATATTCTCAAATATCGAAGAGCTTAAGTATTGTAAAATGAAATTAAGGCCGTTTACAGAAAATAAGTTGCAATCTCTAGAGATCTTTGTGCTAAAAGGAAAATAATAAAAGTTCCCTAAAATCAAATTAACTCGAAATTTTCTTTCAAATATGGGAGAATCCGTGAGCAGAGAGATGAGTTTAAGGTAGAAGATACAGATCCTAAAATATCACTTGAGTCAAATTAAATTTCAATTATAGAAGTTTTGCCTATAGGGAGTAGCCTCGTTAAACTAGACACGTAGATACACTTAGTGAATAGTCTAGTCTAGAAGGTGGACACCTAAGGTGATTATTAACTCTTTCACATCAACCATACAATTATGAGTATAACTATTTCTTACACTGGAAATTGATGTAATAAAAATCGTTCATATAAACAAGAAAGTGATTGTGTCAATATTAAAGATAAAAATTTGGTGTGTGGGCACGAAAGTAGAAGCTCAACTGGTTGGTTGTTCAAATAGATTTCTCTTAAACAACTACACTTTCCTTTCATATTTTAAAATGAAAATATAAATGTATAGAAATGAATATATGATTTATGCAATTTGAAAGATTTAAGGTGTTACAATTGGATGAGCCATGAGAAAAAGGATAACGGTGTAAAAAACATATACCAAAAACAAAGGTAGCTTATAAGCAGTACCCTTTGTAACAGTGTTCTACTTGTCCTGCTACGCCTGTCAGACTAACTGAATGGTTTGGCATTCTCCATAAGAAGGCAAGCATGTGAAAATAGTACAACTCTATCATTTGCCCATATTTTACTTATTGCTTGATATTTAAAATTTTTCTTGTCGAAGGATTTACTCCAGATTTCTATTAAACACATGTACAAAACAGATAATTCATGATATCTATTTATCTAATCACACAGCAAAACATATTGTTTTGTTTTCTTTTCCTGATAGCCGAATCTGATTAGAGTGAAATACGAAGTAGCCAATGAAATCTGGCTGAAATATGCACATACTTCATGGACATTGAATCATTATACTGCTTTATTGTTGGATAATTATGTTCATCAAGTTCTTTTTTATGAATACATGTCAAAAGCTAATAAAAGCAGGGACTTTTGATGAGACATCAACAATCATCGCCTGAAGTTAGGATGGCTTTTTTGAGGTTTTCCTCCTCTAGATTGTAGAATGGCCAATTTGCAATTTAAAAATCTAGTAACTTCCAAACTTTCACAGAATTAAAACACCAAAAACCGGGGAAGTTGAAAATTTTTGAAAGTCTGAATTTGTACTTTTGTTCTCTCAACATAGAATTTTATTTTTTATTTTTTCCTTTGACGCCCCTCGATAATGTTTCAGCTACTTTTGTAGATGCTAGAAGAATTGAAGGTTCCTTATCACGAAGAATGGTATGGATTGAAATGGATTGGATACCCGAGTTTAGAGACATTGTATTTTCACTACTGTCTAAACTTACAAAAATTTGACTTGTCAATTGGGAAGATGAAAATTCTTACTCACTTGGACATCATTTGGTGTACGAATCTTCGAACTTTACCCAAAGAGATTGGAGGACTGGTGAATCTGAAGCACTTCTCTATCAAAAGGTGCTCTCAAATGGAGAAACTTCCATACTCTATAGGGAAATTAGGATCATTGTCTAAGTTGGATATATCATCCTCGAGAATTACAAGTTTACCTAATTCAATTGGCAATGCAAGACATCTGTCATTCCTAAATCTATCAGGCACGCCAATTGTGGAACTTCCAATTTCTATCGGAGAGCTTACACAACTCGAGTTACTTTCACTCAAATATTGTCGAAATTTGGGGGAGCTTCCAGAATCAATAGGCAACTTGACATCATTACAAAAGTTGAATCTCTTGGGGACAAACATTGTTGAGTTACCTGATTCAATAAAAAATCTCAAGCAATTGAAGGTGATGAGGATGGGATTTAGGCCAATAAGGAGGTTACCTGTCAGTATTGAAATGCTAGAGAAGTTGGAGGAGCTCCATGCCAAACATTGCGAACAACTTGCAGGCGAACTTCCGACTGAAATTGGCAAACTATTGTCTCTGACTATCATAGACATTTCATATACCCAAATTAGTGCAGTGCCGATGGCAATCAATTACCTCACACGACTCCAAAAGCTGGATTTAACACATTGTAATGAGCTTCAAGAGTTGCCAAAGCTTCCCTCGAGTTTGCACTGTCTACGTGTTCACTCAGCATCATTGTGGTTAGTTCCAGATCTTAGTAACCTCACGAATCTAGTGGAAATGCTTCTGTCTAACGGCTTTGGACAAGCACCTACCCAACCATCAAACCCAATGCAAACTTTCCAATTGCAATGGGTTGGAAAGTTATCTAAGCTGGAGAAGTTGAGCTGGGGCCTTTCAGATTTTCCCATTTCGTCAACGGAGTTGGGTTGCCTACCGCGGCTTAGAGAACTCACTTTATCTGGCATGGACAATTTTGACTCAATAGTTGTTGGACCACAATTTTCCAACTTGAAAGATCTGTCCATATTGTGTCTTCATAGCTCTCCACTAAGGGAAATTCAATTGGATGGGCTTGAACTATTGAGTAATTTAGGCGTGAGAGAATGTGAGTTTCTCGAGCGACTGTCAGTAATTTCATCAAGTCTCAAAAAGCTCTATAAAATGGAAGTTTTAGATTGCCCAAAGCTACTTGAAATTCAATTTCCCAGTACAATGGAATCATTAGAGGAACTTCGAGTTGGCTATTGCGATTCCCTGGGAGAGTTGCACAATTTATCAAACTTGAAGAAGCTGAAGGCTTTGTGGATCTACCAATGTAATGGGCTACGGGTTGTTGAGGGCCTTGAGGAATTGGAGCTTTTAGGTTTTTTGTATCTTTCTAGGTGTGGATCGTTGGAAAGGTTGACTGATGTATCCGGCTCAAAGATACCAAAAGAATGCAGGATAGAAGTATGGGGTTGCATGAAACTAAGTAGTTATGAGGGTACTTACCGGGGTTACAAAGAGATGATTCTTGTCATGACGAGAATGACATTCTACAAGGTGCACCTTCCTTCAACCCTTTACTTATTTTTCAAATTTTCATTTTTCAGAAACGCATGTAGGAGGCATCACATTTCCTCATTTTCGCTTGTTCCATTTGCGTCCTAATCTCTCTGTCTCTCTCTTGCATGTCTTAATTCATACTTTTATATATATATATATATATATCTATGGATTATGGTTAGGTCCACTATTAGTGTAAAAGAAACATTCTTTATTTTACTGTCTGAACTTAATTTTGTAATCGAATTTTTCAACGTGTCAACCATCCAATGGTGAGTGCGTAAATTGTTTCTTACACGGGCAGTGGTCTTAATAAAGATCCTTCACATAACTAAACAACGATTTTTAATATTTCACCAAGTAAAGATAAAAATCACGCTCTCTACACTTATCCATTAGAATTTAAAATGAACTAGTAAATTATATAAAAACATATATACGATTTATGTATTATGAAAAATTTGGAGTGGTACTTATTGGATGAGCCATGAGAAAGGAAAAATAGTCAAAAAAGATATACCAGGAACAGAGCTTATATGCAATAGCCACTAGTCATAAATGTTCTACTTATCAAGCTATGCCCAGCAAACTGTAACTGTTCGGTTCGCAGTCACCTTAAAAAGGCAAGCATGCAAAACAGTACAACTCTATCATTTGTAAAAACTTTAAGATCTTCATTTTTTTTCTTGTCTAAAGTTTATTAAACAGAAAAAAGAGAAAAAAAAAAGAGAAAAAAAGAAGATGCCTGTACAAAACGAATAGTTCATGATATCACGTACATCTTTAACTAATCAAATGGCAGAACGTATTTTTTTTTTTTCCTGATAGCTAAATCTAATTAGAGCGAAATATGAAGTAGCCAATAAATTCACCATCTACATAGTTAATAGATATATAATCATCATACTGCCAAATAGTTGGATAATTATGTTGAGTTCATCAAGTCCTTTCATATAGATATTTGCCGGAAATTAATAAAGCTATGGATTATGATAGATCTGCTAGCACTCGTTTGCATAATTAGTTTTCAACGTGATGTGTAAACCAAGGTGTATAATGTACACCTTGGTTTACGCATGATCCATAAATAAAATAAATATGCATTGTACCTTAACTATGATATGAAGCATTGGAATCGTCGGACTTCAAAGCAGATGGATTGGATAAGAAGATTGATTCATTTCCTCTTGTACCAGGAAGATGCAAGGGAAACAGATGCAGAAGAATCAGTGATGGACACCAATAACTACTGTTCTCAGAACTTGCCATTGACTATAGGTTTTCTATGGTCTCCAGAACGCGACACTGAGCTCGATTCTACAAGTGAGTCACTGCTGTTAAAATGAATATACTGTCATCCTGTCACACAAATTAACATCTATTAGCTTATCAACGTACAAAAACTAACAGGAATTGAACTAATCTTTGGATGTTCTGCTGCTATTTTGGATATAATATCATCTATTAGCTTCCCTCAATAGTACAAACTATTCTTGCAGGCTTGAATAATTCCCAAGTTCCTCCACTAACCACATCTTCGGATGTTTCCAGAAGTTCATGCTCAATTCTATAAGCAAAATGTGACTGATTCTTGCAATGGAGAGATGAATGAATTCACAATGTGATCGAGTTTTGGAATCTGTGACATTGCCAGAAGTAATGGAGTTTGCTCTGAGGACATGTCCCCCCTCTCCCAGGTCCATCACAAGAGAAACTTTATGTGGATTTGTCCAAGGTAATTAATTCCATTTTGTGAAAACCCATTTGTGTGCCACATCGATTTCCGATATATATGATACTTTTCTCAAAGGCGCACAATATGGGACCAGGTCAAGCTCTAGGTATTGGTACGCTCTTCTAATTATTTGTGCCTTAGGTCCATCTTTTTCTTCATGCCGTGAGAAGTCATTTTTAAGCAGTTAAAGAAGAGGACGACCTAATTCTCCAGATAACCCAATATTTTGGAGTCACTTGCGGTGATTGTTATCAATTTTTTGGTCATATGCAGCAAGGCACTGTTTCTTTATCCATTTTTGGTAGATTAATGGTTCTGTCAAAGTTGCTCAAATAACCAAAGAATGCCAAAATACGAAAAAAATAAAAATCAAATGAACGAAACTATCAAGCTGGAAATAGACTATCCGGGGCTGTTGATCATTAATCTAAACTAGCTCACCGTACACATGAACTTGAAAAGAAAAAAGACAGTGAAATGAGAAAGTGGTGACGGCAAGCCTCTAGAAAAAACTCTTCTCCCTTCACGGATGTGGAGGAGACCTCTAGTCCTATGTGCTACCGATCGAGTTCCCGGGAAATGGATTATTGGACTTCACTGGATAAAGCAGGCCGCCCAGGGACTAGTTTTCGAGTTGATTACGCTGAAGCTACTGTAGAATGGCTTCCATATACAATATATGGAGAGCTATGAATGACTTGCAGCATAATCAGGTTGCTCCTCCTGTTGACGTTGGGATGAATCCCCTTGTGTTTGCAGCAAGATATCGAAGGGTGCATAAGCTGCTGCAGAAAAAGGTTATTCTGATGGCATTTGCCTGAAGTGTTTCGGTATGCTAGGCCTTTAATAACTAGTCTTGTGACTGTTTTGGATATATGGGCAGTTAGTGTTCACGTTCTAGTTGGAGCTAAGGTTGTTGCTTGAGTAGTGTGCTAATAATATTGTTAGGTTTGGATAAATTATAGAGTGGGCAATTTGATCGAGATCTTTGATTCATCAACTTTGAGGATGGTTGGTCTCAAGTTTTTTATTTTTTTAATCTTAGTAGGTCTCAAGTTTGAAAAGGTAAAATTCGATGTATTTAGGTTTCATTGATTCACTAAATAATGATTATCAGCACAAAAATGATCCTGGTCACCTGTTAATTATCACCACAAAAACAAAATATCTTGATTAACTAAACAATAATTCAAGTGGTTTGGAAGAGTTATGCCAATGATTGTAGGGAGCTACACAGTGAACATCCTCCTGAACAGAGGAGATCGGACCATTTGAGAAAAGCAAGGGTTGGGATTAATTCGTTGAATTCTGCCGAGACAGACTAGGTAGGATGGGTAGCAAGAAAGGGTGACATCGTGAATGTCGCTAATGTCATGATCAAACGGTCCCATATTGAAACAATCTGATCCAAAGGTGGGGAATAACGACATGCTTGACTTCCTCGGCAAGTTTTGCACACTAAGGATGCGATCGACGCATTTCCAAAAGTTTATTTACCTTTTAGACCATCTAGGTCATAATCGATGAAGCTTGAGACTAGTGAGGGCAAGTGATCGACGTCATGCTACATTTTGCAATAGACCGTCATCTTGCAACTTCCTCAGCCATTCACTGGAGAAACAACCCCGTAACAGTGAATATATTCAATGATCTCATGTCTTTGATAGAGAGGCCAGCAACATCATGACCTATTTTCTTATCAACTAGGATCTCACCTCGTTCTTTAAATCCATCACGAGTTTATTAAACTCATCTAAGTGGTCTCTAGTGGAAGTACATTCAAACTTTTGAAATAGAAGCATCATCTTCAACATATATGATAATTATTTAAACCCTTTCTCATATAAAGAGCTCGAAATTTTCCTCATAACACTATGGCATCTCTCTTCTCCACCACTACTATTAAAATCTTGTCTAATGGTATCAACATGATTATACTTTTTGCCCTCTCCATTAGCTCATCTTTATTGGCATCTTTTTATCATTTCCCACAACTAAGCCTTGCCATCCAATGTCTCATCTCGCTTTGCCACCTGAGTTGTTTCTCCCGTTAAATTTTTGAATTTCTATTTTGCTCTAGGCATAAGTGCAACAACAAAATTTCTGAACAATGATCATACAAGAAAAAACTCCAAATCAAATCTAGAAAAGATTCTAAACTTAGTTCTGATACCAATTGTTGTAAAATTAATGTAGAAACTAATTGAATCTTATTATTAAATCAACATGCAAGAATGAAATAACTAGATAAATCAACGAGGAACAATAAGGAACGCATGAAGTCCCAATGTGGATATCTATTTTATAGGGAGATTAGTTGCAAATAATCCACACTAATCAATCTAACGAGTATAAACTACAATAGCTCACATACTCATGTGCTTCTGAACCTTAGATTCCACCTAAATCACAGTGTTTAGCCTTGTGGAGAATTACATTTTAAACACCCGTATATCCGGAAAGAGAAGGAGGATGTAAACTCTTCGCGCAAAAAACGATCACCGTGTGTTCTTCTTTCTCTTCCTCTCCGCGTGGCTAGAAGGAGAACTCCACCTTTTTTCTTTTTTTTTTTTTTTTTTTTGCTATGTTGGGGTTGAAGGGGATGAGAAAATTAGAACCCACGCCTTTTTATTTTATTTCCTTCGACAAACCTACTGACCCCACAAGTGCATATATATGAGCCATATGCGATATAAACAAAGAGCCCACGAAGTTTAACCACTGGGATTCGCCCCAGTGGCCACCCTTCCAACATAGAAGGGGGAGGTGAGGGGTTCAAATCCCCACATTCTTAAGAGGGGATGGGGTGGGGACGCATAAGTTTCAGGAGTGAGTTTTGACTCCCACGCCCTGTATGAGGCAGGACAAAAGTCTGAGTGTATAGTAGGAATAGAGTAGGACTGACAAAAAAAAAAAAAAAAGAGCCCTGGAAGTCGAAACAACAAAAGGCGGGGCAAAAGTCTAAGAGTGAGTGTAAAGTAGGAATAGAGTAGGACTGACCAAAAAAAAAAGCCCATGAAGTCGAAACGGTCAAAAATAAATAATACTCTTCCTCGAACAGAAAACAAAATCAAATTTTCCATTGCCCAAAATATCCAAATTTGACTCGATTAAAGCGCACACCGAATTTGAACAAATCAAAATCCTTCAAAGTTTTGTACACATCTCAAACTCGATATATGATTTAACAACAAAGCAGGTCGCTAAGGTATTAGTAAAGATCTAGCATCAGAGGACACAAGTTGCTGCAGCAAAAAGTTAATACCCAATTTAGTTTGATGAAGAAATGAATTTTAACTTACCCGTTAGAAGACTAGCTCATCTTTCCTATTCTAGGATGATGAGATGGAGAAAAATCTGGAAAATGAAACATGAAAAAAGACGGCATTGATTGTTCCTTAGGCAAATAACATTATATCTGCAACCCTTGGGGTTTTTCCGAGTGAGAAGTCTTCGCAGCCAGGACTGGCAAAGTACATGTCCTGCAAGATAATGCAGACGTAGTGTCAGGAAAAACTGAGTGGATCTCTATGCATTATGGTTAAGAGTATAGAAGCTAATTCGATGGGTTCATGAGAATACTAGCACTCTTCTTGACAAACCACTCAAGTGCATTGGGGTCGAGGGACAAGTTTCCTGGAAATAGGAATGCAATTCGCATATGGAATCTACTCTGCTTTTAGAAAAAAACAAGCCGAACTAGGCAATTTTGGAATGTCCCAAACGGTGATCGTTAAATCAATTTTGTACGAACGCCTCCAAAATCTGTCAAGATTACTCGTTCAATCCTTGATCCTAGCATTGTCCTGTCATGGATGACTAGATCTAAGTGGAGAAGATATTTGTGTTTCCTGTGCCAATGTTTGTGAAGTGGACCAAACTGATTGTAGAAGAGACTAACTAGATGATATCTACAAGGAATTATAATTTCTTCTAGGATGAGATTTTAGTGGCAGAAGAGAAGGGCACAGATTTCTGACCATGTCATCTCAATTCTCAAGAGTGTGTTCAACTAATTTTAGTTCCTCCTCCGCTTTGCCAGCACCGCGTCTAGCCTCTGCTGGCGTCGCTTCTAGCCTCCGCTGGCGTTGCTCTCGAAATTTGGCTGTTGATGGCCGAATGCCTTCAAGGCTGCCGTCAGCAAATAGTTCGTCCTTGGCTGTTCGTTAGCATAGTCCGTCCATGGCCAGGTGCGTTTAAGTGTTGTTGGCGTTGCTCACCCATGCCGCGCTCAAGCCCCTGACTTTGTTCATCTGTTTATTATTTGCTATTTGAGCTCGCAGTTGATGGCCATTGGGATAACAAGCTCGCTGTCAAGGCTCGCAGCCGCAGATGAGCCGCGGCCGTTAGATTTGTGGATGAGCCACCTCACGAGCCACGGACGAGCAAGGCTTGTGGATGAGCCACCATATTTGTGCACGCGGTCATGGTCATGTTGGGAGTTTAGAAATCATCCTTCTTTTTTTCTTATTGTATGAACTCCATGTGATTATATGTGGTGGGGCCTCGAACTCAATCTATGCGAGAATTTTCCCTCCTACGATGCTTTTCCATTGGATATTATAATTCAGGAAAAATGTTGCTTTCCGCTCCTATACTGTCATGAATTTTGAATTTTTGAATTTTGAATTTTTCTAATCAAATATTTTTCACTTGCACGAATTATCTAATCAAGTCTCCCGATGCCAAATCCGGGACGCAATTGTCTTACGACATCAAAGCATGATGTGGGCATCATTTTGTCAATGTTGACTAATTCTTTTCTTCTCTTTTTTTTTTTCCCATGGTAGCATCCTAATGTTATTGAAGGATCGTATCGGATGAGTTTGGTCAAATATGGTGTTGGAAGATCTTCATTTGACTATTTGTGCAAGTATAAGGATTTTGTTAGAAAATTAAAAATATCAGGATTTGATTAGAAAAAGCATAAAAGCACAGGAGAATTTTTTTTTTTTACTTCTAATTGATGACTATATCATTGAATCGTTCTATTGTTATTTTAAGATGGAGTGGACCTTTTCACTTTTTGAACGTTGTCATGTTGCTTCGTGATGCGTTGCGCAGTAGGCTAGTAGCTTGACTAAGCTGTCACTTCTCTCGGAACTGTACTAAGGAGAGAATTCGGCTTGATTCATCGCATTGGTTGGGCCAATCTTGCCGAATACAAAAAATAAAAAATAAAAAATTGGGCCCTATAAGTAAGAAAAAGCTTATAGTTCATACTAACTTGTGAATAAGCCCAGTTAAGTCAGCCCATGATCTCCCTCTACAAAATACAAATGTCCTTTTCAAAAAAAGACATTGATCTGCGCATTGGAGATCCACGGCGGACAAACATCCGACCACTTTTTTTTTTTTTTTTGGCAGTGCAAATACTTCAAAGCATTCGGGTCCATTACCGTCTTCTTGAGGATCCACCCCTTCGCGCATCAACAAAGCTTATTCTTACTAATTAGACTCTATTATACTGATCTACTCTTCTTAATATGTTCTTCACATATCAAATTATGCAAGATGGCACAGTATCTAATGACGAACTTGAAATAAAGACTTATTTAACTTGATACTTGCGGCATCGGGTAAACTTCTATCGAATGAATTCAAAAACTTAGAGTTCGAGTGGATTTGAATTTATGGCTCAACTACGAAATAAGGAAAACAAAGTCAAGGAAAAGGGAGGAAATAGGGCACGAAATATTTTTTATTTTTATTTTTTCAACTTCTTGTATGTATAGTTACAGTTTACGAGGGAACAATGTGATGACCAATAAGATTTTCTTTTTTAATTTTTTAATTTGGGAAGACAAAAGATCGATGAGCGAGGCAATGGTATACATAAAGAAGGACCCGAAGATAATTGACGTGCAAGTTAAGTCCTAAAGGGGATGCTCAATGTGATCTCACTCCCAGGTTGATGATGGCGAGGCAAACCTCTAATTGGACCGACATCTGCTACATGATCATGTTGGTGGGGCCATGTTCTTCACCGTTCCCTTCCTCATGGGATTCACCGCTAGCTAGGGATGTCAAAAACCGAACAAACCGAACAACCGAATCAAAAAATTCAATTTTTTTTTCAATTCGGTTTTAATTTGGTTCAGTTCTCATTAAAAAAACTGAAATTTTTTTAATCTGTTCGGTTAACCGAACCAAACGGATAAAATCTAAAATTTTCTCTTTTTATTTTTTTAATTTTTTATAAAAGTCATTTTTTGATTTTTTCTTTTTCTTTTTCTTTCTTTCTTCTTCTTCATTGGCCGGTCGCCAACATTGTGGCCGGCAAGCGGCCAATGAAGAAGAAGAAGAAGGAAAAAAAAAACCAAAGAAAAGGAAAAAAAGTATAAAAAAGATTTCGGTTTGGTTCGGTTTCGGTTCGAATTGGATTCGGTTTGGATCAAATTCGATTCGGTTCAATAAATTTCCTTATCGATTTAGTGTTCCAAAAAAACTGAATCGAACCGAACTATTTACACTCCTACTACTAGCTATGCCTCCTTCTTGTTGGGCCGCTTCATCAATGTTAGCATCGGCTATGCCCTTGTGATCACTATCTACATCGTCGAGGTCTTCCTCGCCTTTTCTTGTGAAACCCATGAGAGAAGGCAAGGAGGATACTGACGATTACTCAAAAGGTATAGTCGACACCAACACGGTGAAGCAACTCCATAGGAAGGAGTCATAGTTGGGAGTGAAGCCTATGAAGAGAGGACTGATGAAGAAAATGGCCTCAAGAGACTTTAGGCTTTAAAACCCCTTACGAAAAGATTGAGTATTTGATATAAAAAAAAAATGGATTGCTTCGGGAAAATGTCATCGTTAGGAAAGTTGAAACCAAAGTTTAATTTTGACTAATAAAAATCTCCTACCAGAGGTCTTCACTGGTGATAGTAAATGCTAATATGAACTATTCCCTAGACGTAGATCTAAGAGATTTGCTAACGAGCTTTTATATTTTAATTAATGCTCCAACTTTTGTTTTTATAATTTCTGTCTTTTTGCCTTTTTTTTTTTAATCTCAAGAACTATCTAGAAGATCAAGTTACCCTAAAAACCAAGAAAAAGACAACATCACTCTCAAGTTCAGGAAGCTCCCGTCTCTTCAAACCTCCATGACACTTCCTTTCATTCTTGCTCAACTCGCTCGTCATTCTTCATCCATTCACTCGTATATCTGCACTGCCGGAGGTCATATATTCGCATCGTAGAACCCATGTATTTGGCAGTAACCGTCGTGTAGCAATGACATATAAACCCAGAAGACATGTAGATAGAGGACGCATGTATTTGCATATGCTGAAAATGCAATCGCTCAAATGACCCGCAGAGAAGAAGCCTTCAGCAAAGACAATCCGCGATCTAATATCTTAAGACAAACGCATATGCAAACATGTGAGGCATATTAAAATTCAAGATTCTCGGAAATTTAACTCTAAGTTGACTAACGAAAGAACGACGAATTAGTGGAGGTCAAAACCGGTTCAACATGAAACTATCATGGATGAATCGCAATCACGGACGCAACCCCTCACACGTACTATTTTCAAGTTAGCAAGAACTAGATTCTCTCTCAGCCTCTGTTTTCATTCTCACGCACCCAAAACAGAAGATACTCATTTCGATCTTGCAAAAGGTGAATACCGGCAGCTATGGCCGATTGGCTTTAAACAAAAGAATAGCAAAAGGCTATTCCCTGCGGCGACTGGCATCAAAGTGTGTTTAGACTACCGTTAGATCCTCAATCGGTATCGTTTTCCTCTCAGACTTCGATCAAATTACTCGGACTCAACCCACCAGAACAAAGCAGCATATCGGTGTTTTCTTATGGATTGCCATTATCCAATTACCTTGGAGATGCAGTAGATGGTCACAAGCAATGATCAAACGAATGAGTGAAGTCCTGGAAGCGTCTTCACTGATGGCCGGTGCCAGGGAAGAAATCTCGAGTGAGATCTGATTTTTTGGGACTCCCCCGCCGTGGAACAGGGGCGAACATAGAGGTCGCAGCATGGAGTTGAAGGAAGCGAACGGTAACGGAGGCAAGGGCTTTAAGTCGCCTGAAGTCAATGATGATGGAGGTCTGCAAAATCAAATAAACCAGTGAGAGCTTTGTAGTAACAAAGATCTCCTTAACAAGAGAATGGTTGTCAGTTTGATGAGAGCGCTTCCCTGGGTCACCTCCTGTACGCGCGCTGATCCGCTCGGCCAGTTAGATGAGGGCGCTTCTCTCGCTTCTCTCGTAACGAAGTCTAAAGCAGCCTGTAAATTTCAAGTGTTCAACGGGGTAGTATTCCCTCTTTTCTTGAGCAAGCTATTTAAAACATGGTAAAAATGAATCTATATTCGTCAAATGCCTCCGACGAGTTTTTTAGGAGCAGTCGGTAAATGGAGGGTCATCTCCCTCCACTTCAATTTCAATTTTGTCTTCTTGATTGTGAAGATGTGCAAATATAAATTTCAGCAGTGCGATGAGACGCTACAAACTAAAAAATCTCATACAGAGGCTTTGCAACCACAGGTGATTGAAATGCCACATACAAGATCCTCATGCCTCACTTGGAAAACAAAGAAAAGCATGTACCGCCTGAAAAGTCAGTCATGCACACAATTCCAGTGAGTCTCATGTTTTGGAAACGCTGAGAAATTCGTAATTTTCCTGATATAAAAGGAATTGAGTTTTTTCCTTGTAATAATTTGATGACATTTGTCGTCAATTCTCATGGTTGTTAAATTAATGCAGAATGTTTGAAATAAAGAATGGACCGTCGAACGTTTAAATTAGTCATTAAGAGCCGAACCCTTTTTTCCCAAAGATTCTTTGATATAAGCTGTGGGAGCGAAGACAATAAGAGAATCCTACTGACACGCGGACCCCTGGAGTGCCTTAACTTTGGCCAAAGGGACACTTAAGTGCCATAACTTACGAAAGGTACACTTAAGTGCCAAAATCGGAGTAAAATGGATCACTTGAGTGCCAATCTGGCGAAAATCCGGCTAAAATGTCGACGTGGCACTTTTCCGGTGAACTGAGCTTAAAATAACGATGTTTTGTACGCTGACATAGCCAAAACGGCGTTATTTTGGCCGACGTGGCGAAAAAAATAAAATAAAATAAATTAAATTAAATTAAATTTATTTAAAACATCTAAAAATAATAATTTTAAAATTAAATTTAGTTAAAATATTTTAAATTAATAATTTTGAAATTAAATTTAGTTGAAATATTAAAAAATTAATAATTAAAAATTTTTTAAAAAAAGGAAAGGTGGGGAGGCGGGCCGAGGGATTAGCCCTCGCCCGCCGCCCCCGCCGGCGACGGCGGGGGAGGGTCGCCCGAGGTTGCCGGGCCTTGGCCGTGGGCCGGCAACCTCGGCCGGCCGGCGCGAGGGCTCGCGAGCCCTCGCCCCCGGAGGGGCGAGGGTCGCGGCCCTCGCCGGATCCGGGCAAGGGCCGCGAGCCCTCGCCACGAGATCTAGGGAGGGTCGCGGCCCGCCGGATCCGGGCGAGGGCTCGCGGCCCTCGTCAAGATCCGATGAGGGCCGCGAGCCCTCGCCACATATCCGGCGAGGGCTCGCGAGCCCGCGCGCGCCGGCCGTGGTCACGACCCCCGGCCGGGGCTCGGCGACCCGGCCGACCCTCCCTTGCCGTCGCGGCCCCTTCCCGACGGGCGGCGGCGGCGGCGGGCCGAGGGCTAATCCCTTAGCCGCCTCCCACCGAGCGAGGGCCGCGACCCTCCCGGATCCGTGGCGAGGGCTCGCGGCCCTTGCCCAGATCCGGCGAGGGCCGCGAGCCCTCGCCCAGATCCGGCGAGGGTCGGCGGCCCTTGGCCCGACCGGGCGAGGGCCGCCGACCCGCCGGATCCGGGCGAGGGCTCGCGGCCCTCGTCAAGATCTGATGAGGGCCGCGAGCCCTCGCCACATATCCGGCGAGGGCTCGCGAGCCCTCGCCGCCAGTCGGCCGTGGTCACTGACCCCTGGCCAGGGCTCGGCGACCCCGGCCGACCCTCCCCTTGCCGTCGCCGGCCCTTCCCGATGGCGGCGGCGGCGGCGGCTGAGGGCTAATCCCTTAGCCGCCTCCCACCCTTTTTTTTTTTAAAAAATATTTCAACTAAATTTAATTTTAAAATTATTATTTTTAAATATTTTAACTAAATTTAATTTTAAAATTATTATTTTTAAATATTTTAACTAAATTTAATTTTAAAATTAATTTTTTAATTTTTTTATTACATTAGCCTAAAACGACGCCGTTTTGGTCACATTAGCGTGCAAAACGACGTCGTTTTGTGCGTGCTTCGCCGGAAAAACGCCACGTTGGCGTTTTGGTCGGATTTTGGCCGGAGTGGCACTCAAGTGATCCATTTTTCTTCGAATGTGGCACTTAAGTGTACATTTCGTAAGTTATGGCACTTAAGTGTCCCTTTCGCCAAAGTTATGGCACTTGAAGCGTTCTTTTGCCGAATCCTACTCGACAATTTCATAAGTCAGAATTTCAAGTATATTCGATAAATCTGTTGATTTTATATGACAATCTCCACAAATGCGGTTCGCCAAAATTGTTGCATCATGCCATTGAATTCTAGAGCTTGTCAAAATGTGCAATCAAGTACTAGTAGTATATATGATAAGTCGGTTAATTTTAGACAATGAAAATATATAGCGTGAACTTGTTTTAGTGTTTCGACTTTTTTATTGTGCAATTTAAGGAAATTTAGCACTGATGTGGGGCTACGGGGGTGCTAAATGAGCCTATAGAAAACTTTAAGAAAATGAAATAACAAGTTGAGCGGTTTGCCTGAATTTCTATCATGGACTACAGTGTCATCTATTTTGAGTTGCGCCACGCATATTTTCTACCACTGGCCCACTGGCCCACTGTCCATGGTCGATTCTGGACAATAGGAGTAGCTTTGGTAACCCATTTGTAAAGCCAAAAGTGACTAAAACTTGGCTTGTTTTTTTTTTTCTTTTTTTCACTCCGCCACTTTAGTGACTAAAACTGGCCAGCACTTGCCATGTGAATTGTGCTACCAAGTGGATGGAATTGGGATCCGAAATGAAAAAATATATATATTTGTACATCTCTCTAATAAAAGAAATGTTCTCTTCGACCCAATTGATAAAATTATGTTTAAAAAATATCTAGTTTGACAAATAATTGAAGATGACATAGTGGTAACATAAATATCGTGCCTCATGCTAATTATGTCAATAAAAGTTGTAGGTCCAATCTTAAAGGTTGGTGCGATTGATTGGGGTGTTAGGAGTGTCCCACTAATCTATAAAAATGCAACGAATTGGCATATGGGTAGTTTTTTTTATTATTAAGTCATATTACACTATTTAGTGCTCCTATTTCCACTATTTGTCTACCAATTATTATGAACGATTCATTGATTTTTCTACGTAATTCTTAAATAACAAATGTATTGTACCTTGAATATGATATGAAGCATTGTAATGTTCGGACATGAAAGCGGATGGATTGGATGATATTTAAATTTTCTTATGCTACAATACTTGGAGAAGAACATTTCACTTTTTCTTGTACTAGGAAGATGTAATGGAAACAAATGCGGAAGAGTCAATGACGGAGACCAACAAATATCATTAGTAGAACACGCCACTAAGCACTAACTGTAGGGTCTCTCGAACCCAGCACTGAGCTTGACTCTAGAAGTCACTGTTGTACGGTCATCCTGTCACCAATATGTGCTAGATTACCAAAATACAAAAACGAATCAGGAATTGAACCACATATTTGGATGGTTTACTGCTATTAGTTTGAATATAATTTCCACCTATTAACTTACCATAATTGTTATACACCCCCATAATGATTAATAACAACTTTGGTAGAGACACCAACATTATCATGTCCTGTTTTTCATCAGATGGGTCTCATCAAGGTTCTTTAAGATCCATTATGAGACTATTAAACTCATCTAAGTGGGCTACATTGCTATGGCATCTTTTTTCTTCGGTCACCTCTATTAACACCTCATTTGAAGGGTTCAACATAATTATACTCTTTGCCCCCTCCATTAACTCATCCTCTATCGACATCTTTCATCATTTCTAGCTACTTAGTCTTGCCATTCAACACCTTAGACATTACTTGGTTGGTGAGGGGATAACACTCTACAATCTAAAGTGCGCCGTAAACCCCCCGGCGACACTAGCGGGGAAACCACCACCCCAACGTCACGCTTAAGTCACCATTAGTAGCTAAGACTGCCCCCCTGCTTTGCAAGGGATTCGAACCAAGGCCTCCAGCGGGGAGGTCCAAGGCCCTACCATCCACGCCACCACGGTCGGTGGTCTTTTCAATTCTATTTTTGCTCCAATGTAATTGCAATAGTAGTATTTCCAGAGAATAGTCAAACAAGCAAAAAGCCTAGAAGCAATTCCAAAATATCATTTGTAAAATAATCTGATAGTTAACATATTTTTGCAATTAAATTAGCACAAGAGAAATCAATGAGTAACAATAAAGAATACAAAATGACTTATGTATTTCAGTTCGATGACTCGTACTTATTTAATGAGAAGAGACAACCACAAATACTCTATTATTCAATTGGTAAATTATAGAGTTACAATTTCCCGCACCCTCAAGAGTTTCCTAACCCTAGATTATACCTAATCATATAATATTTAGTCTCACGTAATAGTTCAATTAGATGTTGAATTTTCTGCACAAGTCACTGTGTTTCTTGCTCCCTTTGTGCGGCCAAAGAAAGGAACTTTACTGTGCAGCCTTTTAACCCTCTTTCACGTGCGGCAAAAGAGTCCCTCACTTTATGGCAATCAGAGGAGTCCCGAATCTTGATCTTAGTCAAACCCTGGACGTACATATAAAATCACCGCCCTTGGGTATCTTGATGAACAAATCTTGGATTCATATATCCAACAGAAAATCAAATTATAATCGTAAAGAAGGGCATGCCAAATGAAAGTCCAAAGACTCTACGCCTCGTATCGAAAAGTAATTTGACATTTCCTCCACAACCCACATTTTCGGATGTTTTCAATTGTCCGTGCTCAATTATATAAAGAAAAGTTGACCGATTCAGGCGATGGAGAGGTGAATGACTTTACAATGGCGATCGAATTTGGAAATCTTGCGAAATTGCGAGAGAAGTGTTGGAGTTTACTCTACTGCGAGGGGCAGTGATGAGGTCTCTGCTCAAACGGCGCTCCATCATTTTATTCTCCTCTTTACGCTGCCTCTCTCTTTTTCCTTCTCTCTCCTTTGTTTTCTTATGCCTTCAATTTGTTCTTCCTTGTCCCCCATGTTCCCTTCCTTTTGACTAAACTCTCCCATTTCTTTCTTTTTTTTCTTCAATTACCACACCTCGTGTTCACGTTGTGACAAAGTCTCTTATATTTGCAGTAAGACTCAACATCGAAGGGCACAAGCTTGCTGGGGCAAAAAGTTGATTTTGATTTGGGATTGGCCTTAAATTCTAACTCAGGTGCCTTGACACTCGCAACATCTTCACTGACTGCCTCTATCGGACCATGGTCAGCTAGGGGATTGTCGCCTACAGTGACAGCAAAGAGCTTCACACTGGCGATCGGATCGACAATCTCCTAAGAGTGGTCTGCGACTGCAAGATCTGCATACTAGTCCTTTCCAGAGGCTACGCTTTGAGCGCTTGGTGCCTCCGCAAGCTCGCTCGTGTGATGGAGCTCAACGAATCGACTGGGATGCCGGAGATCCTACCCATCTTCTTTGACGTCGCACTCTCTGATGTCACGCTCAAAACGTAACTGTACGTGGAGGATTTGGATAAGCACGAGCAGAGGCCTAGCGGTGAGAGCAGGGAACGGTGGGAGGCGGCTGTGAGTAAAGTGGGTAAAATCAAGGGGTGGACTCCAAGGGAGAGGGTAAGTAAATGCTTATTAATTGAAATTTTTTCAAGCTTCAGTCGAAATGCTATTCTCTTGTCGCTCTTGTAATTTGGAATATGAGTAATAAATTTCATTTTTCACCAATAAGAGAGCCGATTCATCAACTGTGATACATAAGTAGGGCAATTTGGTGGGCGATAGTTATATGAGTGAATTTGATCTAATTCTAGAATGATGTCTGTAATTCGGACTGCAAAGAAAAATCTTATTTTTCAGAAGGGAAAAAGCCATCAAAAATCTCAAATTTAGCTCAAAGTGACAACTTTATCCCAAATTTTTTGCGACATAAAAAACCCCAAACTTTGCTAATTGTGACACATTTATCCCAAATATTTTTTCGTGATAGAAAAAATCATAAACTTGTATCCGTGTAATGGATTTACCCTAAACTATTTTCGTCTTTTACTTTTTAATTTTTTTTCTTTTTCTTTTTTTCTTATTCTTCTCTCTTCCCTCTGTTGGCCGATGGAGGGAAGTCGAACTCAGGCGAGGGCTGCCCTCGCCAGCATCGCGAGGGTCGCCCTCGCTTGGGTTGGCGAGGGTAGCCCTTGCTTAGGTCAGGCAAGGGGTGCCAGATCTAGCAAGGGCAACCTTTGCCCAACGCAAGTGAGGGTGGCCCTCGCTAGCGTCAGGTGAGGGCATTCCTCACCAGATCCGGCCTAGGCGAGGGTGCCCTCGCCTTGCGTAGGGCGAGGGCTGCCCTTGCCAGATCTGGCGAGGGCAACACCCAGGCGAGGGCTGCCCTCACTTGAGTCCGGCTTCCCTCCGCCATGGTCGGTAGAGGGAAGAGAGAAGAAGAAAAAAGGAAAAACAGAAAAAGGAAAAAAAAATAAGATGAAAATGCCCTTGGCCATAGAGTTTGGAATAAATGTATCACGATTAGCAAAATTTAAGATTTTTTATGTTACAAAAAAAGTTTGGAGTAATTTTATCATTTTGGGCAAAGTTTGGGGTTTTTTTGTGGCTTTTTCCCTTTTCAGAAATAGGGTGAAATTGTAAGTTTATCGTCATAACACCAATCATATCTTGTGGAGTCTATCCAACCAAAATTCTTCTGGCTTTATAGAATTTACCAAACACTTGAAATAGTGATCAAACTCAAATGTTATCTGCAAGGAAGTAGTAGTGAGATTGCCATTTATTTTGTTTTACTAAAAATGTTTGATTTGTGGCAGACAAGGTGAAATCATTGATCTCATTGTGAAAGAGGTTCTGTGTAAGCTAAAAGTATGTATTTGCATATGTAGATAGAGGACGTATGTATTTGCATATGCTGAAGATGCATTCGCTTAAATGACCCGCAGAGAAGAAGCCTTCAGCAAAGACAATCCGTGATCTAATATCTTAAGACAAACGCGTACACAAACATGTGAGGCACATTAAAATTCAAGATTCTCGGAAATTTAACTCTAAGTTGACTAACAAAACAACGACGAATTAGTGGAGGTCAAAACCGGTTCAACATGAAACTATCATGGATGAATCGCAATCACGGACGTAACCCCTCACACGTACTATTTTCAAGTTAGCAAGAACTAGATTCTCAGCCTCTGTTTTCATTCTCACGCACCCAAAACAGAAGATACTCATTTCGATCTTGCAAAAGGTGAATACCGGCAGCTATGGCCGATTGGCTTTAAACAAAAGAATAGCAAAAGGCGATTCCCTGCGGCGACTGGCATCAAAGTGTGTTTAGACTACCGTTAAATCATCAATCAGTATCGTTTTCCTCTCAGACTTGGATCAAATTACTCAGACTCAACCTACCAGAACAAAGCAGTATATCGGTGTTTTCTTATGGATCGCCACTATGCAATTACCTTGGGGATGCAGTAGATGGTCACAAACAATGATCAAACGAATAAGTGAAGTCCTGGAAGCGTCTTCACTGATGGCCGGTGCCGGGAAAGAAATCTCGAGTGAGATCTCAGTTTTTGTGACCCCCCCTGCCGTGGAACAGGGGCGAACAGAGAGGTCGCACCATGGAGTGGAAGGAAGCGAACGGTAACGGAGGCAAGGGCTATAAGTCGCCTGACGTCAATGATGATGGAGGTCTGCAAAATCAAATAAACCAGTGAGAGCTTTGTAGTGACAAAGATCTCCTTAACAAGAGAATGGTTGCCAGTTAGATGAGAGCGCTTCCCTGGGTCACCTCCTATAGGCACGCTGATCCGCTTGGCCAGTTAGATGGGGGCGCTTCTCTCGCTTCTCTCGTAACGAAGTCTAAAGCAGCCTGTAAATTTCAAGTGTTCAACGGGGCAGTATTTCCTCTTTTCTTGAGCAAGCTATTTGAAACATAGTAAAAATGAATCTATATTCGTCAGATACCTCCGACGAGTTTTTTAGGAGCACTCCGTAAATGGAGGTCATCTCCCTCCATTTCAATTTCAATTTTGTCTTCTTGATTGTGAAGATGTGCAAATATAATTGTCAGCAGCCCGATGAGACGCTACAAACTAAACAAGCTCATGCAGAGGCTTTGCAACCACAGGTAATTAAAACGCCACATACAAGATCCTCATGCCTCGCTTAGAAAACAAAGAAAAGCATGTACCGCCTGAAAAGTCAGTCATGCACACAATTCCAGTGAGTCTCATGTTTTGGAAACGCTGAGAAATTCGTAATTTTCCAGATATAAAAGGAATTGAGTTTTTTTCTTATAATAATTTGATGACATTTGTTGTCAATTCTCATGATTTTAAATTAATGCAGAATGTTTGGAATAAAAAATGGGCCATCGAACCTTTAAATTAGTCATTAGGAGCCGAACCCTTTTTTTCCAAAGATTCTTAGATATAAGCTGTGGGAGCAAAGACATAAGAGAATCCTACTCAACAATTTCATAAGTCAGAATTTCAAGTATATTTGATAAGTCTTTTGATTTTATATGACAATCTTCACAAATGAGGTTCGCCAAAATTGTTGCGTCATGCCATTGAGTTCTAGAGCTTGTCAAAATGTGCAATCAAGTACTAGTAATATATTTGATAAGTCGTTGATTTTAGACAATGAAAATATATAGCGTGACCTTGTTTATTGTTTCGATTTTTTATTGTGCAATTTAAGGACATTTAGCACTAATGTGGGGCTACGGAGGTGCTAAATGAGCCTATAGAAAACTTTAAGAAAATTAAATAACAAGTTGACCGGTTTGCCTAAATTTCTATTGTGGACTACAGTGTCATCTATTTTGAGTTGCGCCACGCAGATTTTCTACCACTGGCCCACTAGCCCACTGTCCATGGTCGATTATGGACGATAGGAGTAGCTTTGGTGGCTGCGGACCTATGGTAATGATAGGCTGCGTTTGATTTGACTTTTCTTTTGGAGAAATACAAAGATTTTAATTTAAAAAAACACAAAGTAATGACCATTTGGTAAAATAAATTGAAAAATATCTTGGAAAGTAATTTTAAGATAAATGTTATTCAATAAACATATGATTTTGTAGAGGGCTTTGCAAATGTGTTACCAAATGCAGCCAAAGTGCATTATGATGACATTAACTTGGGTTTTTTTTTTTTTTTTAATCCCGCCACTTTAGTGACTAAAACTAGCCAGTCCTTACCATGTGAATTGTGCTACCATGTCGTCTGCCCTCGCGATCCTCTGCCTCCCTCTCTGGTTTGGACGTTTCTTTTCCTGCCAAAGCAAAACCAGCGTGAGGCCTTGAGGGAGGAAGAAGACCCAGGCGTGGGCCGGGCCGACATGAAAGGAGATGGGCCAGTCCCGCTAGAAGAGAAGAAAAGAAGGAAGAAGAGAGGTGGGCCAGGCCCAGCCCACACAAAAAGAGAAAAGAATAAAGAAGAGGAGGAGGAGGAAAATCAGAAAAGGAGGGCCCCAGCCCCAGACCCTGCCCCTGCTCGATTTCTTTTCTTTTCTTTTCTTATTTTTTATCTTTTTTCATTATAATTTTCAATGATGGTAATATTTTTTCTTATTCTCTTTTTTTTTTTTTTTTTTTATGACAAACATTTTGGAAAAATTTAAAAATTACCATTAGTGATGCAAATATTTATAATGCTAATACATGATGCAATTTAGTGAAAATTATTTTGTTGACTAGGGTTTAAAAATTAATCCATAATTTTCTATGCGATTAAATCCAAAATAAAATGGTAAAATTTAGGTGTCAACAAATAAGAAATATTAAGTAGATAGTTTTGGAAAGCTTTATATATTTAATCAAGACCTTTAGTTAATCAACTCAGAGGATGGTAGGTTTGAGGTTTGAAAAGCTGGATTTCGATGTTTGTAGGCTTTGTTGTAGAATGGTACTCTTTCTTCATACCATCGTATTGGGAGCATCCGCTAGACTTACTGCATAGAAATGTTATGGTATATATTTGGAACGACTTCCACTTTTTATAGTTCACTTATGTTTATTTTGTATTTGAGTAAATGACTTTTATTTAATATGTGGAACATCGAAAAAGAAAAGCAAAGAAACTTATAGTATCATAACCCTTTCCCAAGCATGTCCTACATTTTGCCTTTGTGGAACTTTTCTTACTAAGATGATTTTATATATCCCATTCAGTTGGTGTAGATATCCTCATCTCAGATAGTTTTGAGCTTTAAATAAATGATATTTTTATTACAAGACATGTATAACATACTCAGTTAGTACTGCTGGGCATCCAGTGGCAAAGGGCGCCAGGGGTGGAGGCGCACTTGCAAGAGGTCCGGTGTTCAAGTCCTGGTAATTGCAAAAATGAGAGTGATACTGTATAGTAGAACATAGATATGACAGATAAAAATATACATATTACTAATTTCTTGTCGGATTTCAAACTATGTAAAAAACGGCTCTTTTGTATATGCACCCAAAGTTGAGGTTAGCCCTCTTTCTTTCTTGAGTTCTTCACTATAGGAGCTTCGTCCATGGAAATCCTTTGATAAGAGCAGCTTGACCGTCTATGTAACCGTACAAACTGTGCCAAGGGCCTTCTTCATTTTTGCAGAAAGATAAAAGTGATCAATGAACTCTGTGTACACTAAACAAAATCCAAGCCGCCAAATTGGAACTAGGGACTGCCATTATCAATGATCCTTATTTAGATTATTCGGTTTGGTCCATATACTATGCTCATGTAACATAATATCTCCTATTAGAGAAACAATGGTAAGAGAAATTTTCTGTTGGTTTGAGTATGGCAAGAAAAACTTGCCTCTTCGTCCATGCTTGTAGTATACTTTTGTTATTGTATTTTTGGACACATTAATAAGTAACCTGTTTTTTTTTTTTTTTTTATGTAACCTGTTAACTATCACTACACGAACAAAATGTCGAAGAGAGGTGAAAAAAGGATGGTGGACGGAAAGGTACAAAAAGGGAATGATGAGCCCCTAGACAAATCAAGATGAGCGGTGAAGATTGGACCATTTGAGGAAAAGCAAGGGACTGGGATCAATTCATTAAATTCTGTCGAAAAGGACCAGGTAAGATGGGCAGCAAGAAAGGGCGACATCGTGAACATCAGTTAATATCGGGATCGACGGTCTAGATTGAAATGGTCTGGTCTGAAGGTGCGGGGAAATAAAGACAGACGGTTTAACTTCCTCGGTAAGTTTTGCGCGCTTAGAACGCTATCGACGCAATTCCAAAAGTTATCTGCTTTTAGACCATCCAGATCATAATCGCTGAAGCTGGACACTAGCGGGGCAAGTCATCACGATGGATTCTCTGAGGAAGAGTCTTTGATGTATTCATTTCCTCGAAATGGTTTCGTGCGTCAACGTGAGTTGTAGTTTTTAACACAACCGAAGAGGCAGCTCCGAGTCTGAGCATAGCAAAAACCAGAGCGAGACAGAGCCCATTCGCGAGGGAAGGCCCCCCAAAAACATGGCAGCAACAGGAGGTTCCGGCGCGTCAGCGACCCAGTACGACGTTTTCCTGAGCTTCAGGGGGCCCGACACTCACGACAACTTCACCGACTGCCTCTAACGGACCATGGTTGGCCAGGGGATCGTCGCCTACAGAGACAGCGAAGAGCTTCACGCTGGTGATCGGATCGATGATCTCCTGAGCGCCGTCGGCGAATCCAAGATCTGCGTACCAGTTCTCTCCAGAGGCTACGCTTCAAGCGCTTGGTGCCCCCGTGAGCTTGCTCATGTGATGGAGCTCAACGAATCGACCGGGAAACCGTCGATTTTACCCATCTTCTTTGATGTCACGCCCATGGACGTCAAGCTCAGGACGGAGGTGTACGTGGAGGACTTGGAGAAGCACGAGCGGAGGCACGGCAGCGAGATGAGGCAACGGTGGGAGGTGGCTTTGAGAACATTGGCCGTGATCAAGGGATGGGAAGTCCAAGGGAAAGCGCAAGTAAATGCTCATCCATGGAACTTTTTTCAAGCTTCAGTCAAAAGACTGTTCTCTTAAGCTGGGTTTGGTAAATCGGATTTAACTCTGGGTAGGATGTAAAATTATTTTATCCGTCTTTTGACTTGAATTCCGGATTTCTCTGGATATAGTCCGGAATAGGATAAGGAGTATAAAAATAAAATAAAATAAAATAAAATAAAATAAAATAAATACTCAGGAAAAGAAGGCCTTTTTTGCTTTTGCTAAATGAAATCACTAACGATCCATAGATGGAGGAAGGGGAGAGAGTGCATCAATCGTCGTTACCCATCCATGGCAGTTTTATCGTAACGATTGAAGACCGGCCCACAAACTCCACCCCCCTGCGGCGGCGTCCGTGGTTCGACCCTTCGGAATCTGAGGCTTGCGACCTTAAATAAGGTTGCGTCAGCTGCAGCCAAAGGTAGAGGTTACAGCCACGAGCTTGCGTACGTCGAATCTAGAGTTTATGAGCAACACTTGGAGGTGACCTGAGGCTGGGCCTCAGCCTCATGCTAGTCATGGTCTCTCTGTCGACAGAAATGCTGGAAACTTGCTTTGGCAAAGTGAGAATTTCGGGAAGAATTCGAGAAGGGAGAAGATTGTGATTAAGACTTGAAAAGACTGTAATCAAGCAAAAAAATTGAGATTTTATTTGGGCGTCTATATTCATGTTGTAGCCAGCATGTACCAAACATCGTATAAGATATAATAAATCCCATCATTATCCTATCCAATAGTGATAATTTTGGGAAGAATGTGATAAGTGAGAAGATTGTGATGGAGATTTGAAAAGATTATAATCGAGTGAAAAGATTGAGATTTTCTTTGGGTGTCTACATTCATGTTATATCCGGTATCTACCAAACATTGTATAAAATATAACAAATTCTATTTGACAAAAAAATCCGAACAACCAAATATAGTAGAGTTTTTGTCATAAGCCTTTATCACCCTCAAGGTTAGCTTAAAGGATGAGACTTTCCTCTACACTTATAAATCAACAACTAGCACCTTCCACAAACAATATAGGATAATTCCAACAAGTGGTTCAAAAAATTTGATATGAAATATATTGGTTGATGCATCATATACAATCAGGTTTTGGTATATGAGTCATAAGTTTCATTTCTCACCCGTAAGGAAAAAAATTCAGGGACTATTCACCAATTCTCATAGAATGATATTTGAAATTTGGACTGCAAAATAATCTTCTTTCTCAGAAATAGGGGAAATTGTATGATTATCATCATAACAACAATCATATCCTACACCAAAATTCTTCTGGCTTTATAGAATTTACTAAAGACTTGCAATAGTGATCCACTTCAAATGCTATCTGCTAGGAAGTAGAAGTTCTTCTTAAGCTGAAAGGAAAAAAAAGACCTCTGGACAGCAGATTGGTTGGGGTAGACGATGGGAGTTTCAGACGAAGGATCACCTCATGGCAAAAGGGTGAGCTCTTGGGAAGCGGGACATTTGGAACTGTCTATGAAGGCTTCACCGAGTAAGATTCTTTGCTTTTCCCTTCGAAAATCAGTAAGTTATCCTTGCTATGAGCATTTTCTGGGGCGAAGTACAATCGGCCTCCTCCCATTATGATGTTCACGTGAAGTTTCATAGCACTACTGGGTGCCGCATTTTGTGGTTAGAATTGGGATGGCATCCGTATACAATGGAATACGTTATCATTTGGTTGACATAAGGCGCCAGACTTGATAAATGGTTATCGAATTGCTTAAAGTGCCTGATCTTCATATTTGGTATTCAACATGATTGGCGTTGTACTCATTGAAGACCATTCTAGATCATGGAACAGATTGCCAAAGTACAGATCTAGTATATCAAAGATCACGTAAATTTACTTGTCCATTGTTTTACTGTAACATTGCTAGCTTGAATGGTAAGCCATTTTTTTTAGAAACTGTCATTTGGTTGTAAATTCAAATGACGAAAGTAGGGAACTATTTTAGTGATATTGATGAGAGCAACTCTTTTTTTTCTTTATATAATTTGAATTGCAAGAATTATCTTAACTATGTGAGGTCAAGGCATCATTCGCGAAAGAATTGGTACTTATATTCTCCGTCTTCCACTCATGCTTCTCTGTTTCCACAGTCATGGATTCTTTTTTGCGGTAAAGGAGATTTATTTGTTAGATCAAGGACGCGAAGGCAACCAGAGCTTATTGTATCTTGAGCAGGTCATAGGCTTTTTTTTCTCTCTGTATCTTGTCACCTGGTCCTTAGGCATGACTACTTGACTAATCTTTTTCTTGTAACTGCCAAGCTGATGTATATAGCAAAACTATTTATAAGACTGCCGTTTTACACAACCATAAATCTGGTGCAAGTTCAATAGATTTTATTTTGACTCCCTTTTTTTTTTTTTTAGTGATACTCTGCTTTCTTTTCAGGAAATTTCTCTCTTAAGTCAGTTTCAACATGAGAACATAGTGCGATATCACGGCACTAAAAAGGTGTGTTCCTCCTTACTAAGTTGCTTTCCACAGTATCTTTCACTTTGGCATCGATTATGGCATCACCGGAACTGAGCAAAATGTTTAGGTGAATATGGCTGTGATTGCAGCCACCAGATAGTGGTAGCGTCATCATCACTGCATGAATAAGATCACAGCATTTGCGGCTTTTTAGCTGTAATATCCTTTCATGACAGAGAGAGATATTTTAGATCCCTCTCCCACCACAAGAAACGTTCGTGATGAATTGAGTATTACTCTATATAGTAACCATATGAGTAAAGAATATAATGCAGAGTGGACGTCAGTTTATGGAGTCTCTCTCACTCTCTGTATGAAAGCAATTCTTTTGCCCCCATTTAAGAGAGCCTGTCATGTAATCAACTCTTTGTATAGTGGTGGATGATTTACAAATTATTTATCTTGCAAACTGAAGATTCAGGTCAAACTCTCAGGACTAATAAACAGGAAGCTCAGGCTTATAGAAACGGCAGCCCCAACTAATGAAACATAAAGGGGGAACAAGGATAAGAAAGTGAAGTCATTTAGTTCATTAGATATTCTTTAATTGACCATCTGATAGTCCACATGACTTAGGCGCCAAGCTTTCCTCCCTCGTCTGTAACTGGTTGTGGCTGTAGCAACAACAATGGAGTTCCTCCACAAGCTCTATTATTCCATCGATTCTAGTCCAGCGTCATTCAATTACACTCATTTTTATGCAACATTGTATAGTTCTTTACCTCTGTAAGTACCGAAAATTGAAAATGAAAATGATCATTGTTCGAGTGAGGGGAAGTATATCCTATACTATCCTAGTTCTTTACCTTCCAGTTATTTTTTTCTAAACATAGTTTCGCAGGAAGCATCAGATTCTAAGAAAGTGCCATGACGGAACTTGTTGTTGGAGACGAAACATGCAAAGATTGTTGCTTTTAAACAAGTTTTGGTTTGCTACACCTATAATCCACCACATTGTTTTGTGGGAATGAGGGATTAATGCAATATGACTTCTTCCGCTGGGTGCACTATGCAACTGTTTTTGTTGGCACTGCTGCAATTTAAAACCGTGGCGAACACTGATAACTTGGATATTTGTGTTGTATGAGGAAACTTTAATAAAAAAGAAGAAGAAGAAGAAGAAGAAGAAGAAGAAGAGCTCAGTCCTATGTTCTTGCCTTGTTGTTCCTTTTAAGTTCACAAAATTGCTTTTAAATTGTGATATGATGTAAATTTGTACTAAATTAACCCCAATCAAACAGATTCTCACTTAACGCTGATCGGTCATTGAAAAGGTACTCGATGGGTCTTATATGTATGTAGACTCCTTCCACCTAAGAGCTTAATTTTTTGTGTTCGGGCATGGTTTCAAAGCTATGTTCTGCAATAATCTTTTGCATTCGGGCATGGTTTCAGAGCTATGTGCTGCCTTAATTTACTGCTGTGCGTGGCTCTTTTTCATCAATTCCACTTCTCAGACCGGTTTTCACTTGAGAGGTCTTAAAGTATTCAACAGTGCTTATTTATGTGTTTTCAATGTGCCTTGTAAACATTTCGTCTTCCACCAGTGGGTTGGATATATGTTAAATCTAATTTTCTTCAATCTCTTGCAGGATGATGAAAAGATTTACATATTTCTTGAGCTCATGACCAAAGGTTCACTTGCGAAGCATTATGACAAATTGAGTGATTCCCATGTCTCTGCATACACTAGGCAAATTCTAAATGGTTTAAAGTATCTTCATGATGAAAATGTGGTCCACAGGTATAGGAAAGATGCTTGACTTTGCATTAGTAGTTTATACTAATTGAAATGGTGATTCTCACTTAGCATTCTGATAAAAGGTTGATTTTGTTGAGGAAAGAGATCACAACAAAACTGAGAAGTAACAGTATGAGCTTGTACTATCTAAGACAAGATTATTTTACTACGTGAATGCTTGAAGGTGGAAATGTAAATTTCCAATATTGGTGACTGTGAGGGTGATTATAACATTTTATATATTCTACTGACAGCTATGCCGGTTTCTCATGCTTCCAGTTTCTTCGTGCTGTAGGGATATTAGATGTGCTAACATACTGGTTGATGCGTGGGGATCTGTGAAACTTGCAGACTATGGAATGGCAAAGGTGTGTCCCATCAGCAAAAGTGATCTCTCTCTCTCTCTCTCTCTCTCTCTCTCTCTCTCTCTCTCTCGTGGTCAACAAAGATGCACATACAACTGCACATGCGTGCAGGAATATGCACAGGCATTGAAGTTGTGCAAGACACAATTGGATGAGCGCACGACAACCACACGTATAGACATGCACAAAAGTGACAGATGTATTGTCCTTTACTTTTCCCAAATGATAAATCAACTTTCTGTGTTTATTCATACAGGCTATCAAAATGAATGATGCTAAATCCTGCAAAGAATCTGCTTTATGGATGGCACCTGAGGTTTATACCCTCTGCTGCCATTTTTTTTATCATACTATCATTAGCTGTAGTAGGCGCATATCTTTTCGTTTTTTTCATCCTTGTTGGTTGTAAATGCAGGTCGTCAACCTAAAGAACAGAGGCTATGGGTTGGCAGCTGATATCTGGAGCCTAGGGTGCACTGTTTTAGAGATGTTAACCCGCCAGCCTCCATATTCCCACTTAGAAGGAGTATGCAATTAAGAACCTTCTATTTATGTTTTATATCCTTGAGATCCATGTTTTGCCAGAAATACTAACTAGTCGCAACTCTTTTGTTATTGCTACTTCTTGTGTGAGCTAGCTAAGTTAAGTGCACGTCGTGATGAGTCAATTAGGCTGGCATTCTGAGAAAAAAATAACAAATTGGAGCACTACGCAGAAAAGAGAGAGGACAGAGAATTCAATTATATTTATCAAAAGTATGGTTGTGTTAAAGGATATGCATAGTATTTATGGCCAACAGTTGCTGGAAATTCTGAAGCAGATGGTTATGTAACACGGTACAAAAACTCGGTAGAATATTCGAATCTTCACTTTCTCATTTAAGTAATATGGCATTGTTGTCTGATACTTTAATTACTAGTATAAGTGTACAGTGGCGTAAATTTAGATAATCGCATACTGGACATATGTATATAGTATCACACCAGTAGACATGGGGTACCCATATAACTCTTTTAACATTCAGTAGAATCTCTCTATCTTCTCCTTCACTGTCACATGCTACTTGAGCAACCAAAAGAGACTGAAATCCTAATATTTGCAACGCCATCTCTGCTCCAGTCCAGAGAGCAGCACTGACATCAATTGCTTTGTGTTACTGGGTGCATCCTTTAGTCGTGTGGTTGTCCACTAATCTGTCACACGATTATCAACCTTGGCGTTTCCCTCATTGCCATCGAGTGTTGATCCTTCGCTGCTCTTCGCTGAATCAATCATTGACCTACATGTTATCTCCTCTGTTAGAGTTAGTTACTTTCAATATTAATGATAACTTCTCCATACGAGTACTCAGTTTTCCATCTGGGTTGGTAGTTACTGGCTCTAGCCAGTAAATCACCTTATGATGTTATCACTTTTGTTGATAGAATGGAGAAAAAAATAGTACCATCCTACTCAAAGCCATCGTAAAACATGCAATTAACGCCCTCTTTCTTTTTACTATTCTGTTAATTTAGGACGCTTCATTGTGCAAAAAGCAATAGATACTTATGCTTTAATGGGAGTCGTTGGTCCCTTTGAACTGTTACATGTCATCCATGGTCTCCCACTTCAGCAATAACTGTGATTCTAAGATGATTGTGGCAGATGATTGCCTGAGGCATGGTGCACTTAGATCTGTCTACGGATCTTATTGATTTATGCGGCTATCTACTGTTAGTCCCCCCTGGCACCCCTACACTCTTATTGATTTAGGCATGGTGGCTGTTTGCCTCTTTTTTATTGTGGTACCTCGGCACCCCTACACTCTCTTGACTCCTTTGTCTTTAAAGTGTTTGTTTTGTTGGTGCGGGGCTTCCTCTCTTTGTATATTCGTTTGGTAAAATCTATATTATACTTACCTTTACCCAAAAAAAAAACTGTTAGTCCCCCCTGGGATTTATGGTTAATACCAGCCTCAGCTACATTTTTTTCTTATAGTGGCAGATGCAAGCCTTGTTCAGAATTGGCAAGGGTGAACCTCCTCCAGTTCCAGATTCTTTATCAAGAAATGCTCGAGACTTCATCCTCAGACGCTTCCAAGTAAACCCGAATAATTGGCCTTCTGCAGCGCAGTTGCTAGACCATCCCTTTGTGACGAAGCCACCTACTTCTTCTGGTTTTGCCTCACCTCGTTTCAACAACACATGGTCATAAGGTTTTGCTAGGCCATCCCTTTTGGTCCATTGCTGAAGGTAATTTTACACTCTTTGTTATTTTGCTGTTGCATTGCTAGTGGGATTGTTCTTCTATTGGGCTAATGGCAATATAGCTTCATTTTTATGTTTTTTGGGTCCAAGCAAAATAGCTCATTAACTTACTACCTTTCTGCTGTTTGCTCAATAAATTCATAACTTTTAACTGTATGCATTAAACTTTTAAATTGGAGCAAACAGTCCACGTATTCATAGGGTCTATGGTCAGTTTCCCTATTCACTTGCAAACTTCACATTTTACAGTTTCTCCGGAAGCTTTAATATTTCCACCAGATTGTCCAGAAATTCTTTCAGTGAGATACCGCATCAGGTGTCAAAAATACCCATATCAGATCGACCCATATCGAAAATTTGGGATTTTGTTGGGTCAGGTCTCATTTGATTCGAGTAATGAGTAAAGAAACTTGTGTATTTTGATGATTTAGCTCGGCTCGGGTATATTCAGGTCATATAGCCAAACCAAACCAAAAGTACTTCTAGTCTCTCTACGTCTCTCATCTTTTCCATTTCAGAGAGATTACGATCCCAGCACCTCAGCCTCCTCCCTCGCCCTCTACAGCACCATCGGCGGCTGGAATTGTCACTGGAAACATGTCGACAACCGGCGAACCTGCCCGATTCTCAGAGAGGTTATGATCCCACCGATTCTAGTTTCTTTCTAGTTTCCTCCAAATTTTTCTCAATTTAAGTCTCAGTGTAAGTATTAAAAAAAGAAAAAAAAAAACCAAAGAATGTTCGATTCTCACAATGAAAATGGCGTATCCCAAAAGCAGAGATGCCAAGTCCTCAGTCCTCCATGGGTGTACCACGCGCAACCTCCAGACGAAGATCTCGTTCACAGTCGAGCTCTATTGTGTTTCTCATCTGCTGCCACTCTACCGATAATGTACGAGTTTGCCGAAGAGCCACTCTTTTGGCTGGCCCACGAGGTGCGCCTCTCCTTTGTGGCCGTCCAGCTCTTGACAAGATCGGCGTCATGGAGACTCATCATTGCCATTTCTAGAAGCGCGCTGTCGTCTTCAATGAACGTCAACGACGTTAGGAGCCCGCGCAATCATGGCGTTCTCGAGATAGGGTCTTGTTGCAGGCAATCTTAAGATCTGTCCATGGAGTATTGTTTCTGTGAGTTTTGCTGCAACCGATGCCGAGGGAGGAAGAAGAAGCCAAAAAAGAACGAAAGAGGAAAACCCAAAACCGAGCCCCAACCAAATTTCGGTTCGGGTCATAAAATGTATATTTCATTGGTGTTTGGATTGGTCGGGTGAATCGAACCGAACCGACCATTGAAAATCCATAATGGTTAATTGGCGGTCCTTGGATTAATTTATCTTTCACTAGGGAAGAAGTGCCATTGATAATCATGCCATGAAAATAATCATACTAGGTCCGTTCTTTTATAGAAAAAATCACATTTCCAAAAAATATTTTTTGAAAAGTCATTTTCGAAATAAAAAAATTATATTTTTTCCGCTGTTTATTATGTATTTAATTTTAGGAAAAATTACAAAAATTGAATTTAGTATTTTTTATTGACCAAAAAAATTATTTTATTTTTATATATTTTTAAAAATGATTTTTTTATTTTAAATTTTTTCTCCTTTTTTTTATTTTTCTTCCTCCTCCTTCCTCCGCCATTGCATGCTTGATGATGGGTGGGTGCCCGACGACTGATCAAGATGTGAATCGCCAAATTTGGCAAGCTAGAGCTCTGCTGAGGCCGCGAGCTTGAAAATTGGCTAATCCAAGCAAGCCCAAGCTCCACTAATAGATCCGGCAAGCTTAAAGCCCAATGAACCTCTAGGGCTCGGGCTTGAGTGAGCTTAGATTTGCCAAATCGGGCAAGGCTCAACCTCACCAAAATTTGATGAGATCAAGCCTTGCTAGCCTAGGGCAAGGCTCGAGTTAGCTCACGGCAGGTTGGCCAAAGCCAAGGAAGAAGATGAAAAGGAAAGAAAAAAAAAAAGACAAAAAGGAAAAAAAAAAATTTAAAAATTTGATTTAAAAAAAGAAGAAAAAAAAAGCATAAATTGGTAAAAGAAAGTAAGGTGGAAGAAATTATGGAAAATGTTTTCCACTTTGAAAAAGTGAAAATATAGAAAATATTTTTCTCACTTTTAAATGTGTTTTTTTCAATAGTTGAAAACGTTTTTTTTTTTTTACAATTCATTCTTCATGAAACGAATGCCGAAAAAATCCAAAAAATATTTTCCTAAAAGTTATTTTTCGTAAAATGAATGGAGCCTTAATGTCTAGGAAATTTAAAACAAGAGTTTCAACTGTAGGATTATGACAATGACAATTTGAGAAACGAGAGTGGATAAAATATGCTTTTATCCTAAGAGCTTTTATTGTACACGGGATGGAAGCCTAGACTATTCCAGGGACTAGCTTAATCGAATGGCCTTGCCTTCTTTTGTGGGTTCGTATCTTTTGGAAGAGCGTTGTCTCCCTAAATTAAATGGTCTCATGTTGAAGGGCATTAGGACGGGCACGATGGCAGATAGATATATTTCATGTTGCATTCGACTTTTCTTAGCCACCTTGATAGTGTCAAAATTCTTAATTTATGGATTCCTCCCTTTGTGTTTTGATTGTAAAGCGAGTCCTTCCAGCCAACCGTAAGTATAATCATTATGTTAGACATTCCGCTAGGAGAAACAGATTGCAGCGATATTTAGGTTCCTCTGGTGTTGATGTTGTCATAGGTTTTCCTCTACTTAAGTTGCTAGTGCGATCGCAATGCTGCTGCAACTCTTTGAACCCCTCAGTGGTCAGCGGCATATTGATGACCAGCAAACACTTCCATGGCAGCGCCAAGCTTACGATGTGATGCTTTTTTTTTGGCCAGATGGGCATGCCTTTGGCAGTGAAGGCCATCTGTTAAATTGGAAAAGAATGTGAGTCCTCGCGAATGGTCTTGGGCTGCAACTGATTTTATGGTGTCTTTATTCTGCTTGTGTTAACCACGTCTTGTTTATCTGGGAATTGTATGTATCATGTCATGTTGCTGTACAGAACTTCTGTAGGATATGCAATCAATCAAGGTTGGATACACTCGAGATTCGCGACGGAACGTGCATTTTGCTTCCATTTTGTTTGTTTTATATGGGGCCATGTTTGGTAAATCCAAGTGTTTTCCGTTTATTACTTGTCGATGGGTGCTTGTATCGTATTATGAAAATATTGTCCCGACAATAATCAGGTTCGGTGATGCAGCAGCAGATTCTAATTCTAGATGCGTTTGGTAACGTTTCGTTTAAAAATTGTTCCAGGAAACAGAAATAGAAAAAGTGTTTCTGCTCCAGGGAATAATTTTTGAACAAAAAAACGCGTTTGGAATCTGTATAAAATTTCTGTTTTGGAATAGAAAAAGAACGAAATACGTTTGATAACTGCAAAAATTTACTTTTGGAATAGAAAAAGAATGTAAAACACGTTTGGTAATGTACAAAATTTCTGTTCCTATTTTTTTTCAATTGTTCTTTTTTTTTTTAATAAAGTGTAAACTTAGTATTGAATTATCATTCTCATGAAATGCTCATCAATTTAATTTTGTTCATATTAAGTGAAAACAAACATTCTAAACTTGATCATATTTGCTTACGTGCAAGAAAATTTTTAAGTTTGTACCAAAATTTTCCCTATCTTTTTTCTTTTTTTATAAATAAAGTGTAAACTTAGTTTTGAATTCTCATTATCATGAAATGCTCATCAATTTAATTTTGTTCATGGTGAGTAAAGTCAAACATTCTGAACATGGTTATAAGTGCATACTTTGAAGGAAATTTTATAAATAAACTTTGTACCAAATTTTTCTCACCATTTTGTTCACAACACACATGACTAGAAGTTCCTCGTGTTTTGCATACAAAGACAGGCATGAACTCCCACTTTCGACTGTGTGGGTCTCTTACATTTTAGTCCTCCGCGCTCCAACCCGCCAAAGCGGGGGCAAAAAAGCGGGGAAACATGGCGAGAGACAGATGTATGTTTCTTCGGGAGCAACAAAATTTGTTGAGGTTACATGCTATTAAGTGTAAAAGTAAGCTAACATGACCTATGGCTCTCTTCCAATGAATGACGGCTTGCTTCGGCCATTTAAAGGCATATGTATGGACTGGACACTGCCGTTCAGAAGAATCCTCCCTCTCCTCAATCAAAATCGCAAAAGGAATCGTCAGCCCTCTACACTTCTGCTCATCAGCGAGCTCCAGTTGCTATGCTCCGGTGGTTCCTCTGATAGTGTACGAGTTACACTAGGCGTTGAGGAGGAAAAAGGAAGCTCAGGTCTGGCACCATGATTTACCAGCGCCGTGGAACCCCACCTCAATGCATCAAACACGTTTGATCCCAAGCAGCCTGAAAGAATCCGGACCCACTAGAAACACATGCCGTGGTGGTGAATACCGGGAGATTACTGCTCCTTCATATGCTGTCCTTGGTACACCATCCTGCACGTGGAAGAAAGCATCATATCTTTTGTGCGAGTAAGAGAGAAAGAGAGTATCCAACTCTAGAATCATTAATACAATCAAGGACAATGCGTAAGGGAGCCGTTATAAGCCCTCTACCATTAGCATGGCCGTGAATAATCAGTTATAAATTTACATACTATATTATACATGCAAAACTTGCAAAGTAACTGCACAAGACTGAAGTGACCACACATCAGAGTCTACGTGTTCTGGCCGAATAAATTGTCGACCTTGGTGGTTCTCTTGTAGCCTCAACCAGTCATCCCAGAAAGTTAGTGTTGTCAAAGAAAATTTCGGAAGACACATGAGCTATAAACATATGTGATCTAAAACCAATATATCAAACCAATAAGGATATGCCTTAGGCCACTTTGGGGATAATTCCTTCCATGTAGATCTGGTCAACAGCCATCCCAGTCCAGGAAAGAAATCAGATCGATAAAGGATTTCCGCAAAATGTATTTAAAGATTACAAGAAAAGAGAGATGGAGAAGGAAACACATATCTTCGACAAGAAAAGGTTGATAAGGCTGTGAAGATGAATAAAAGAAGCTTCAAACTTGAAATAAAATGAACTATAGCATCCCTCTGTCTAAACAGGTCCCCCATTAAAACTTCTTGGATCAATCATTAAACACAATACATGGGAATTACTAGCATCATTTAAGTGTGAATTCTCTCAGAAGCTACTCCTCCTGAGGGACAGCAGCACAATAAAACCATCTGAAGACAAAACTAACCAAATAATGTAATGGATCCACCATTAGTACTTCTTGACTAACCATAAAAACACAATATATGAGAATTACTACCATCATTTGATGGGGTATAATATTCTCACTTGAACGGATTGACTCTTCCCAATTGATATTTCAAGCAAGACAGTAAATTTACTAAACGTTGGATGAAAGAGAGATTCAGCACTCAGCGTTTTCAAAAATTTTGCTCAATATGACAAATTCAGAAAGGTTCCTCCCACACAGCAAGGAAAGGGTTCCACCACACACTCAAATTTCTTTTTCCAATTCACTAGGCAGAGTGAGTTGCAGATCTAAATTCACCTAAGCTTATAATTACATAACTTAAAAGTCTAGATGCTGGCTGCACATGATAATAACAAATTTACCGAGTACATATCTTAATAACTGAATGGGTACCCCTCTGGAACAAAGCTAGAGGTTCAAATGGCCATCGATCCAGAAGAAGATACCAGGATGAGGTAATAGGATGGAGACTTCCGGCAGCAGCAAGTTGATCAGCATATTGCAATTGTGTCGTGAAAAGACACATCTGCGGGAGAGAGGAAAAAAAAAAAACAAAAAGATAAAAGTCAAACGAGGAAACATATAATTTTGGTGGATAAACAAATGAAGTAAGGACAACCATTGGATAAACATACCAACGCAAGAAGAATTGATCACGGAAGCCAACATGACTGCTACATACATATGTACATTGCTTGATGCTGGAGCATCTCTTTAAAGCCAAAAAAAAGACGATAATGTTGGGGAAGAAACTGAACTGAAAGATTTAACTGAAACTGGAGAAAAGAAAAGTTTAGCACAAATCCTTTTTCCTGGCCAAGAACCGTTTTGGATATCTGTTTGTGATAATCATAAGATAAGCATCTCCCTAACCATCGAACAACAGTTTATACATGAAATTGGAGAGCTAAAGGGCTAAAAAGGCAGCAATTGAAGGTGAATCTGACAAAAAAGATAGTTTAAGTGTGGTTATAGAAAATTAGTATGTTTTAGGATTGGATTACTATAATTCTTGATGGTAACTTGATGAGTTAAAATTTATGAATGGGGCACAAGGCCATACAATTCTGTACTCAATCATAAGATGTCCTGTCCTTTACTAGAAACCAGACCAGCAGAGGAAAGAAAAACGAGTTTCACCAAAAATACTACAGCTACAGCATCAAATACCTGAGTTAATGGGCCCATATTTTGCCTCTTGAATCAAAGCATCTCTTAATTTTCCTGCTGAAATTCCTAAAGTACCACATGTCCATGGTCATCAAAGCAAAATTCCTACAAAGTAACCCCACAACAGAGCACAGAAGGCAACGAACATCTAAAATCACGCTATTCTATAGTTACGAGACTTTCTGCAATTAATAGACGGCCCACAAACACTATAATTTTCTACATCTTTACTAGGAGTAGACAATCTAGTGCTATCAACCCCTTCTCATTTGTTCTACATCGAACACTTCTTTCACATGTTAGGAAAGAAGCCTTAGTCCTTCTATCTCGCATGATTTTGTAAATTACTTTAGTTCAGCGACTGATGCAAGCACGCGCAAAAGGAACAGAATCTCTGGTCAAAATACATAAGCATAAGCTAAGATAAAGGTGCAATTGAATTCGCCCGCATTTTCAGTCCATCAGCATTAGCAAACTGAAAATTCAGCAGACGAAACAACTTTTGTTCCATTTATTCGCATCAGTCTTCTGTTTTACACGCGAAATGGCGTTTAAGAAAGAAGCGAACAAAAAAGCCTACAAAACCACACAAAAGCAGCCGCGAGCACATATGCACGTGGATCGGTCACACAAAACCGCAAAAATTCCAGATCGCGTGAGAATCGGGACCAAGGAATCACCTGGATGTGGATCAACACCACCGCCGCGGCGAGGAGGAGGAACCACCGGAAGTCGCAGAGGAACTTGCTCACCATCGTCTCTCCGGAGCCGGCGGGGGAAACCGCCGTAGCAGCTGAAGATCACGCGGCGAAGGCGTCGCGAGCACCGAACATGGCCGAGCTAGCGAGAGGAGCTTGAGGATTTCTGAGAAGGCTTTGATGGCGAATCTCGAGCATCGAAGGTGGGGTGCTTCGTTCTCCTTGAAGCGACGACGACGACGGCGACGACGACGACGACGACTAGGAGCGGCGAGTCAACAAAGCCGAGCCGAGGCGGGAGACCGGCTTCCGAAGCCGGACGATCGGCGCCGGCCGACTGAAGCCTGTTTGGAGACGAGGCTCGCAGGAGGAGAGGCGGTGTTCGTCGCTCGTCGCAGGAGACGCTCGTCGCAGGAGACTCTCGTCGCTCGTCGCACGTCGCAGGAGGAGAAGCTCATCGCAGAGGGAGAGAGGCGGTGTTCGAAGGGAGCGAGAAATAGAAAAGGAACACAATTTTGTTCCTTTTTTGTTCCTCAGATCTGTTTCAGAAATAAGAAACACAAATTTTGTGTTTCTTATTTCTGTTTCTTTTTTGTTCCTGGAACAAAAGAACAAAAAAGGAACAGAAACGCACCCAAACGCGTTTCTGTTCTTTTTTTGTTCCCAGGAACAAAAAAACAGAAAAAATGTTTAAAAACAGAAAAAAGAAATACAAACAAACAGGCCCTAATTTTACAATTTGGTTATTCCCTCAACGTCTAGGAGGGACGGCTCTTGGGAACAATAGTAGCGTTCTCCAATAGTCGCTTCCACTTCTATTTTTCCCCTTTTTTCAGTCTTGTTTAATTTAAGATTTTCTTTTTGTGCCATGTTCATAGGAGAGGTTTTGCTACAGCAATTTGAAGAAAAATGATACGCTCTCTCGCTTTTAACGTTTCTCTCCCCCACTATTATCGTAACCCTCCACCGTCTCCTCATCGCCCCCACGAAGCCGTAGCCACTGCTCCAGATCGACACCACCATCAGCACGTTACTGCCGTCACCCATCCTTATCTCCATCTGATTTTTCGTCCATCACCATAATTTCTCTTTTGCATCTATCAATCTCGACCCCTCTTTCTGATTTCTGTCAATCTCTGAAATTAAGAGCTTGATGGCGGCATTTTACTACATTTCAATCCACATTAAAATTTGAGGGGGAGTTGGGATTCTAACTATTGAGGCTTCCTTTTCTCCTAACGTTTGAAATCTAACTCTCAGTTTTCTTCCAATGTGTTGGATATTCCCACAACATGAGGTAATCAAACATACTCCATTCTCAAATCATGTGTGAAAGCAATTCTCAAAGCACAAAATATACTACTAGTGCTTCTACTGTACACGAAAGGAGTGTTCCATTCCAAGTTGGATTAGAACATTGCAATAAAATAAACGCTGGAAAGCTTGAGAAGATGACAGATTCATTTTGAAATGAGGGCGAGAGGACATTGATCAATAAAGAAGATAAGAAGACTTCTGCTTGTACAAAATGACACGTACATAAATAATGAGAGAATTGTGCACCAAAGTCACAGAGAACAGTCAAGTGAGAAGCAAGCAACAAAATGGCAGTTGTTCAAGCAGAAAACAAAAAATGACCAAGAAAATGACGATTTATGACGATTTGCATACTGCAAATCCTTGAGCTCAATTGTGCAGGCAAGGAGGCTATTTTGCATTCCATATACTCTTTGCGCCCAAAAAAAATAAAAATAAATAAATAAATAAAAGTTAAGCTGCGTGTTCCTCTTCCTCCGCGGCTAAAAGGAGAACTCCAACGACAAACATACCGACCCCACAAGTGAGAATATATAAAAGACCAAAAGAAGACCCTCCTTTATACACAATATGAACAGACAGGCTAAGTTGTCAAACCGGTTAAATTTAGATAATCGTCTCCAACATAAAACAAAATCAAATTCCCCCACCCAAGAAACCCAAATTTGACCCGGACCAAAGCGCGTACCGAATTTGAACAAATCAAAATCCTCCAATCGGGTCGATTTCATACGTAGTTCAAACAGAGAAAGCACCCGTGTAGCTTCCTCTCTCTCTCTCTCTCTCTCTCTCTCTCTCTCTAAGCTGCAACGCTCACTATTTTCTTCTTCCCTTTTCCTCTCTTGCTTTCGGGCGCTCACTCTCTCCCTTGTTTTGTTCTATTCTTTCCGACGTTTCCGTCTCCCTCTCTTTTATCTTTGTCTTTCCTTTGTCTTCTTATGCCTCATTTTCTTCTTCTTTGTCCCACATGTTCCCCTCCTTTTGACTAAACTTTCCCCTTTCTCTCTCTCTCTCTTTTCCTCATTAGACAGTGCTTAGCGAACGAAGTTGCAGACCAATTTCTCCATCAGCTTCATTTTTCAATCTTTTCTGAGGGCTTGTTGACACAGGTTAAGTTGAAACAGGTGCTTTTGTTTTAGCAGTGTCTAGAGATGGCGGCAACTTGTAGAAGTTCATGAGGGTGGTGGCGTACCGTTCACATGTTTGTCATAAGCGATTAGGCTTGATGAATGGACTATATTACAATTCCATGACTTTGGTCAATTATGTTGTTGTATAAAATTGCATCATAAGCAAATGGTGTTCTCTTTTTCTGTTTCCTAAATAGAAACACTTTTGTTAACATGCGTAATGCACTACCTCAAATTACAAATTGGAAAGAAAATGAGATATGATAGTATGTTGGACATTGGAGTTCATAAGGATGTCGGTTTACAAGATACATGTTTCGATGTTGAAGAAATAAACTTGCATATAATAATAAATAGTAGATAGCAAAGATAAAATGCAACACATTTTAGAACGAATATGAATTGCAATTTTTTCTGTATGAAACACATATGCAAGCTTATTTCTTGACGTACTGTGAGAAGAAAACGGAGGATGGGAACTCTTTGCGAGGGGAAAAAAAAGAAAAGATCATCGTGTGTTTCTCTTCCTCTGCGGGCTAAAAAGAGAACTCCATCTTTTTCTTTTCCTTTTGCGCGGCTCTGCAGTTGAGGGGGATGAGAAAAATAAAACCCATCGGCTTTTCATTTTTCTTCCTCCCACAAACCTACCGACCCTACGAGTACATTTAAAAGACCAAAGGATGCACCTCCTCTATGCACAATATAAATAGAGAGTCCAAAAAGTCAAACTGGTCAAAACTTAGTTAACTGTCTCTAACAAAGAAACAAAATCAAGTATCCAAATTTGACGTGGATCAAAGTGCCACATCAAATTCGAACAAATTAAATTCCTTTCTCACCAAGTAAAAAAAAAAAGCAGAGCCAAATTCACCAATTCTTATACATAAGTAGGGCCATTTTAGCTAGCGATAGTTATATGAGTGAATTTGATATAATTTTAGATTGATATCCATAATTTGGACCGCATCTGAAAGGTTTGACATAATTATACTCTTTGCCCTCACCATTAACTCATCCTTTATTGACATCTTTCATCATTTCTGGCTACTTAGTCTTGCCATTCAACACCTTAGACAATCTTGGTTGTTGATGGTGTAAGTATCTTAACACTCTACAATTCAAAGTTGTTTGTCCAGTCAAACTTTTCAAATCTATTTTTGCTCCAATATAATTGCAACAATAGTGTTTCTAGAGATCGGTCAGACAAGCAATAGCCTCAAAGCAATTCCAGAAAATCCTTTGTAAAATAATTCAGTAGTTAACAATTTTTTTGCAATTAAATCAAAGCGAGAGAATGAGACAAGGGAGAAATCAACAAGCAACATTAAAGAACAAAAAAGGATTTATGTATTTTGGTCCGATGATCCATACTTATTTCTTGGGAAGAGCTAGTCGCAAATAATCTATTACTCAATCGGAGAATTATAGAGTAACAATCTCCCCACATACTCAAGAATTTCCTAATCCTAGATTACACATAATCTTACAATATTTAGTCTCATGTAATTGTTTGATATATAAATCATAAAAAAAATTGCCTCACGAATTGAAACACTTATGTATCCACAAAGAAAATATGCCTCAATTAGATGTTGAATTTTCTGCACAAATCTTTGTGTTTCTTGCTCCTCTTAAAGACAAGAACTTTACTGTGCGGCCTTTTAGCTCTATCTCTTGTGAAATAGAGTCCTTCACTTTAAGCCTCAGTTAGGTCAAATCTTGGATGTATATGTAAAATCACCGCCCTTGGATATCTTCTTAACCAAATCTTGGATTATATATCCAACAGAAAACCAAATTATAATCGAAGGGCAGGCCAAATCAAAGTCTAAAGACTTTTTAACTTTTAAGACTCATATCGAAACATAATTTGACATTTTCCTCCACAAACCGCATTTTCAGATGTTTCCAAGTGTTCGTGCTCAGTTATATAAACAAAAGGTGACCAATTCAAGTGACGGACAGGTGAATAAATCTACAATGGCAATCGAATTTGGGAATCTTGTGAAATTGCGAGAAGCGTTGGAGTTTACTCAATGGCGAGGGGCGGTGATGGGGTCTTTGCTCAACGGCGCACCCTTATTTTATCATCGTCTTTACGCTCGCTCCTTTTCCCTTCTCTTTCTCTCCTTTGTTTTCTTTCGCCCTCAATTTCTTCTCCCTTGTCCCACATGTTCCCCTCCTTTTTTAAAAGGTCAGGCTTTTCCCGCTCCCCATTTGGCTTGTACAAGTCATTCCATTACCCCTTGCTTTTTCAAATGTTAGCATGCTCATACGTGGTGCCCATTGGTGTCCCTCTTTTTTATTTGTTTCGTCTTCTTCTTCCACTTTCTCCTCCTTCCTAGTCCGCCCAAGCACGGTCAATTTAAGTTCTTTGTTTTGTTCTGTGTTTTTTTTTGTTCCGTCTCTTCGAATTCTGGCAATTCTTGTGCACCCCTAGCTTAGACGAGAAAAATCATACCGAACGCCCATTCCATTAATAACATGACTTGGAGCATCACTACCCCAATCTTGCACATTATTAGTCGTCGGAGCCACCAAACGTTGAGTTTGCGCATCAAAGCTGAAGCTGGACAAGTTGCTTGAGTAATCGTTGACGGTGTCGGAGGTGTGGAGGATCTAGGCCGGTTAGTGAACTCGGAGGTGTACTGGTGGTAGTGGGTGGGGAAGATGGATGGCTTGGAATGGGAGTCCACGCAGATGATTGCAGGTCTTCGCCGTTTGATCAGACGAGCATTGGACATAGAAGAAGAAGAAAAAGAAGGAGAGCGAGAGAGCGACGTCATTTTGGAGTATCTGGAATTGGCGGAACGGAACGAAAAATTGGGAAAAGAGAAAAAGGAGGACTGGCTAGGTGGGTGACGAAGTGGACGGCGTGTCGTTTTATGGGCGCCCATATCAAATGGAAATGCTGAATCCTTTTTTTTTGTTAATAAGTAATTGATTAAATGAACTAATTAATTTAATAAAAAATGATTAATTTATTTTCCCCTCTTTTCAAGCAATGTTGGAAGGACGAACTTGCTTCAAAATTGATACCCTCATGCATGTAAAGGCTGATGCCATATTCACGAGGATGACGTTATCCACGTCCAACGATATAAATATAATTATTATGTAATCACATAAGATTACATATAATTGGATAAGTACACTGATGGGCAAATGCTTGTTGAATCTAAATATGTATGTGGATGTTAAACGAAATTTTTAGGATAAGATTATTTTTAGCAATAAACTCTTAGTGAATGTTTGAAGTTGATCGTCGAATTTCTACTTTCGTTCAAATTGATCCTAGTACTCTTTTAGGTGGTCTCCAACTCTCCATGGTCAAGTAATTTTAATTGGTCTTCCCAAAGAAAAGCTTGCGTGGCAGCATTTCTTTTTTTGTTTTTTCCTGATGGAGAATGCAAGAAAGGCAATCTTTGCAATTAGAAGGTGACTTTTTGAGCTATTTATAGGTCTACAAGTACATGTCATCTTCAGAGACAATACTTACAAGTGTTCATGTACACATATATAAAAAAATTTCTTCAGTAATCCATGACGCTATGGATTCAGAACCTTTAGAAGAAAGAATGTTACTTAAAAAAAAAAAAAAAAAAGCTAGGCAAAACTTATTTATATTTTCTATTGCGTATATATTTTCTCAAGTTAACTTTAATTTACATGTCAAACAAAAAAGGAAATTTGCTCTAGAATCCAATTTTCTGCACTTATTACACCACTAATTTCCTTATAACATATCTTTAGGTTAATACAATCCAAGACAAAAAATATAGTTATAAGTTTACTTTGCTATATTTCCTCATATCACAAGTATAGTGTTATGACGCGTTTTCTTCCTCTTATTAGTATTTTGACTCCTAAATTATTATATTCATCTAAGAACTTATGAATATTATTATTCAAACGACCCTCGACTCCTCCCTTGCATCTCATTTCCTTTATCATAGGTTATTTATGATCGAAAATTTGTAAGAAAAGACATGTTCAAGTGAAATGTACACCAAGTAACTAATAGAAAGGCCATAAAAACAAAAATGGAGCTAGTGTCGTTGCTTGAGCAGTTTACTAATCAAGTTACTAAGCTGCTAGTAACGGTGTGCTGAATGGGATCACTTGTTATGGGTTTGGCTACCCAGCTTAGTCTGATGATGAATTGAATTTAACCTGCCCGTCCAAAAAACAGGAAAAAAAAAATTGAATATCGGAATATTTTTCGAGCTTGACCGGGTCAAAAGTCCTTCTCTGTTTACTTTAAGCATCGGATGCTGATCCAGGCCGAAAGCTCGAATATCCAGATCGGTTTGTGCATTCACACATGATTTCTACATTCTAACCCTATCCAAGACGCAGCTCCAACTCTGAGCAGGCAAAAATCAGAGCGAGACACAGAGACCTTTTGCGAGGGAAGCCCCCCAAAAAACATGGCAGCAACCGGTGGTTCCGGCGCGTCGGCGACCCAGTACGACGTGTTCTTGAGTTTCAGAGGGCCCGACACTCGCAACACCTTCACGGACTACCTCTACCGGACCATGGTCGGCCAGGGGATCGTCGCCTACAGAGACACCGAAGAGCTTCACGCTGGTGATCGGATCGACGATCTCCTGAGAGCGGTCGGCGAGTCCAAGATCTGCATACCAATCCTCTCCAGAGGCTATGCTTCGAGCGCTTGGTGCCTCCGCGAGCTCGCTCGAGTGACGGAGCTCCATGAATTGATTGGGAAGCCGGAGATCCTACCCATCTTCTTTGATGTCGCGCCCACCGACGTCAAGCTCAGGACGAAACTGTACCTGAAGGACTTAAAGAAGCATGAGCAGAGGCACGGTGCCAAGATGAGGCAACGGTGGGAGGCGGCTCTGGGAAAAGTGGCTGAGATCAAGGGATGGGAAGTCCAAGGGAAAGCGTAAGCAAATGCTTATTTATGGAACTTTTTTCAAGCTTCATTCCAAATGCCATTCTCTTATTGTTCTTGTAAATGGCGGTGAAAACTAGCTGTAGGGGTGTATGTTGTTCAAATATATTGGTTGACGTGGCATATACAAACCCGTTTTTGGTATATGAGCAATAATTCATTTCTCACCGGGGAGGAAAAAACAGAGGCAATTCACTAATTCTCATACATAAGCAGGGCCATTTTGGCTAGTGACAGTTATATAAGTGAATTTGATCTAATTCTAGAATGATGTCTGTAATTCGGACCACAAAGGAACATCTTCTTTCTCAGAAATAGGGTCAAATTGTAAGTTTATCGTACCAATCTTATCTTGTGGAGTCTATTAATCCAAAATTCTTGTGGCTCTATAGAATTTACTTGAGACTTAAAAATAGTGATCCAACTCAAATGCTCTACTAGGAAGTAGTAGTGAGATTGTTATTTGTTTTCTTTGACTAAAAGTGTTTGGTATGTGGCAGACAAGGTGAAGTCATTGAACTCATTGTGAAAGAGGTTCTGCATAAGCTGAAAGTAAAACAAAGACCTCTGGACAACAAATCGGTTGGGGTAGACAAACAAGTAGAAGCCATAATGGATTTGTTAGATGTTGACTCTGGCACGGGTGTGCGTTTCGTTGGAATCTATGGAATGGGCGGGATCGGTAAAACTACTCTTGCTAAGATTGTTTTCAATGAATTATGTCTTCAGTTTGATGGCCAATGCAGCTTCATTGGGAACATCCGAGAATCATCGAAAGGAAATGGCCTAGTAAATCTGCAGAAACAGTTGGCATCCGACATCTCTGATTCTAGATTTGTAGAAAATTTTAGTAACACTGATGAAGGGATAGACAGCATAAGAAGGAGAGCTAGTTCTAAGAAAGTTCTCATTGTTCTAGATGATCTAGACAAGAAAGAACAACTTAAGAAACTAGCTGGGCACCCTAACTCTTTCTGTTTTGGGAGTAGGATTATCATCACAACAAGAGACAAACGAATTTTGGATCAAGAGAAGGGAATATTAGCTTATGAAGTGAAGGAAATGGATCGTGATAAAGCGCTAGAACTTTTCAGTTTGCATGCATTTAACGGGGTCTCTCCTCCCAATGCTTATCGAAGTCTCTCTCAAGAAGTTGTATTTATGACCGGGGGACTCCCATTGGCTCTTGAAGTTATAGGTTCCTATCTTCATGACCAAAAAGAGGAAATATGGAAAGAAATGCTAGAAATGTTGAAGAAGGTACCTCATGATGAAGTTCGGGATAAGTTGAAGATAAGTTACGATGCATTAGGATATGTGGAAAAAGAAGTTTTTCTTGATATCGCATGCTTCTTCATATCTGGAAAGAAATTATGGGCAGCCTATTTCTGGGATGCTTGCCATCTTTACCCCCATAAGTCATTGAAGAAACTTACCGACTTGTGTCTAATTAAAATTGTTGATGGTGATACTATATGGATGCATGATCAATTGAGAGACCTTGGAAGAGACATTGTTGAAAGAGAATGTACCCTTAGTAGGTTGTGGAATTACGAAGAAGCTTTGAAAGTAATGAGATTGAAAGAGGTAAGGTAAAAGTAGGATCCATACATTATCCTCCGAGTTTTATTTTCTCACTTCCCATTTAAGATATTCCTTTTAGGCATTCTAAAGGACAAATTTAATGTTTGCAAGCTCATACTCATTGATGGTTTCTATTGGCAGAGAAAGGACAAAATTAAAGCACTCAATTTGGGTCAATATAATTGGGATCCCATTGTGGATGAAGAACTTGAGAGGATGCCAAATCTAAAATTTCTCAAGTTATATGGAGGGACTTTTGTTGGAGACATCAACAATAATCTCCAAGAGCTAATATGGTTTTCTTGGCATTTTCCTCCTTTAGATCTTGGAATGGTCAATTTACACTTCAAAAATCTAGCACTTTTCGAACTTTCAAATAATATGAACACTGACAACTGGGGTGGATGGAACATTTTGAAGGTGTGAATTTGTACTTTTGTTCTCTTAACATAGACATAGTATTCTCTGTTTGATCCTCTCTGATAATATTTCAGTGACCTTTGCAGATGGAAAACAAATTAAAAGTTCTTTCTCTCATCGGTTGTTATGGATTGAAACAGACTCCAGACTTTTCTGGATGCGTGAGTTTGGAGATACTATCTCTTAATCACTGTTCAAACTTGCAAGAAGTTGACTCCTCTATTGGGAAACTAAAATATCTTACTCACTTTCAAATTTATTCGTCTTGTTTACTTCGTAAGTTGCCTAAAGAGATGGGAGAACTAGTGAATCTGAAACACTTTTCTATTAGGGGGTGCTCCAAAATCAAGAAATTTCCAGACATTGAGAAATTAATATTATTGTTTGAGTTGGATATATCACAAACAAATATCACAAGTTTACCTGATTCTATTGGTAATGCAAAGAACCTATCATCTCTTGATCTATCAAGCACCTCAATTATGGAACTTCCAATATCTATTGGAGAGCTTACGCAACTCAAATTCCTTTCACTATGTAATTGTGAAAATTTTGTGAAGCTTCCGGAATCAATAGGTAATTTGACAACGTTACAGAATTTGGATCTCTCAGGTACAAAAATTGTTGAGTTACCTGATTCGATAAAGAATCTCAAGCAATTGAAGGTGATGAAGATGGGATATTGTCCATTACGGAGGTTTCCTATCAGTATTGGAATGCTAGAGAGCATGGAGGAGCTCAATGTCCGAAATTGTCAACAACTTGCGAGCGAACTCCCAACTACAATTGGCGAACTATTGTCTCCAGGTATCCTAGACATATCGCGAACTAGTGTTTGTGCAGTCCCATCAACAACAATTAATTCCCTCACGCAACTCCAAGAGCTGGATCTATCATTTTGTAATGAGCTTCAAGAGCTGCCAAAACTTCCCTCAAGTTTGGATTGCCTACGTGTTCAATCGGCATCATTGCGGTTAGTTCCGGATCTCAGTAACCTCACGAATCTAGTGGATTTGGAACTGTCCAACAACTTTGGACAAGCACTTGCCCAGGCATCAACTCTTCAATTGCAATGGGTTGGGAAGTTATCTAAGCTGGAGCGGTTGGAGTTGTGCCTTTCAGATCTTCCTGTGCCGTCAATGGAGTTGGGTTGCCTACCTCGACTTAAAACACTCAGCTTACCTCGCATGGATAGTTTTGACTCGGTAGTCGTTGGACCACAATTTTCGCACTTGAAAAATTTGTCCACATTGCATCTTTGTCGCTGTCCACTGACGGAAATTCAACTTGATAGGCTTGAACTATTGGGAGATTTGATTGTGACATATTGCGAGTTTCTCAAGGGATTGTCATTTATTTCATCGAGCTTGAGGATGCTTTCTAGAATGGAAGTTAGTAATTGCCCAGAGTTACTTCAAATTCGATTTCTCAGTAAGATGGAATCATTGGAGAGTCTCAGAGTTATGGACTGCAAATCCCTAGGAGGGTTGTATGGTTTATCAAACTTGAAGAAGCTGAAGTTTTTAAGATTCATCAGGTGCCCTGTTCTACGGGTTATTGAGGACCTTGAAGAATTGGAGCTTTTGCAGGACTTGTATTTCATCACGTGTCCATCGTTGAAAGTGTTGACTAATCTATCCAACTCAAAGATACCAAATGAATGCTGGGTATCTGTATGGGACTGCGAGAGGTTACCAGAATGCCGTGGTGGCCGTTACAGGGATTATAGAGAGGAGATTCTTGAGTGGACGAGGAGGGGATTAAACCAGGTGCGCCTTCCTTCTACCCTTCACTTTATTTTTCAAATTTTAATTTTTCGGAAACGCAGGCGGTAGGCATGACTTTTCTTTCCCTTGTTCTGTTTACTTTCATCTCTCTTTCTCTCTCTACGTTCCGCAGACAACGTGTCGTGTGGTTCTTTCTTTGTTAACATTTCTCAATACTCGGCCTTCTTCCTTTCAGGAGGGTGCGGCGCGGTTCTTCGAACGTGACCAACTGCTCATCGTACAGGTATGGTCTCTTCTACGGACCCAAAATTCTTCTCGCGTTGATGAAGTGAGAAAATTTCTTTTTCTCGAATGTGTTGGGTGAAAATTTTATCCTTCGTGAACTCAATATATTCTCAAATATTGAAGAACTTAAGTATTGCAAAATGAAATTAAGGTTGTTTTCAGAAAATAAGTTGCAGTCTCTAGAGATCTTTTTGCTGAAACGAAAATAATAAATGTTCCCTAAAACCAAATTAACTTGAAATTTTCTTTCAGATACGGGGGAATCCGTAAGCAGAGAGATGAGTTTAAGGTAGAAGATAGAGATCCTAAAATATCACTTGAGTCAAATTAAATTTCAATTACAAAATTTTTACCTACAAGGAGTAGCCTTGTTAATCTAGACACGTAGATGCACTTTGTGAATAGTCTAGAAGGTAGACGCCTAAGATGATCATTAACTCTTTCACATGTCAACCATACAATTATGAGTATAATAATTTCTTACACTGGCAATTGACGTAATAAAGATCTTTCATATAAACAAGAAAGTGATTGTGTCAATATTTCCCCAACCAAAGATAAAAATGTCACGCGTGGGCACAAAAGTAGAAGCTCAACTATAGTTAACTGTTCGAATAAATTTCTTTTAAACAACTACACTTTCCCTTCATATTTTAAAATGAAAAAATAAATATATAGAAACGAATATATAATTAATGTATTTGAGGTGTTACAATTGGGTGAGCCATGAGAAAAGGAATAGTAGTGAAAAAAGATACACAAAAAATAGAGTTAGCTTAATGCAATAGCCGCTTGTCAACAATGTTCTACTTATCCTGCTACGCCTGTCAGACTAACTATATGGTTTGGTAGTCTCCATTAGAAGGCAAGCATGTGAAATAGTACAACTCTATCATTTGCCCCAATTTTATGTATTGCTTGATATTACAATTTTTTCTTTGTCGAAGGATTTATTCAAGTTTTCTATTAAATAGAAAGAATTTTGCGAAAAATAGAGGTGCGAATACAAAACATATAATTCATGATATCTGTTTATCTAGCAAAACATATTGTTTTCTTTTCCGATAGCTGAATCTTATTACGGTGAAATACAAAGTAGCCAATAAAATTTGGGTGAAACATGTACATACTTCATGGATATTGAATCAATATATTGCTAAATCATTGGATAATTATGTTGAGCTGATCGAGTTCTTTTTTATGAATACATGTCAAAAGCTAATAAAACCAACGACTTTTGTTGGAGACGTCAACAATCATTGCCTGAAGCTAAGATGGCTTTCTTGAGGTTTTACTCCTCTAGATTGTAGAATGGCCAATTTGCACTTGAAAAATCTAGTAATTTTTGAACTTTCACACAATATAAACACCAAAAACCGGGGTGGATGAAAAGTTTTGAAAGTCTGAATTCGTGCTTTTGTTCTTTCAACATAGTATTTTTTTTCTTTGACCTTCAATGTTTTAACTACTTTTGCAGATGTTAAAAAAATTGGAAGTTCCTTACGACAGATTATCTAAATATTATGGAACTTTCGCAATATTGAAATGGACTGGTTACCCGAGTTTGGAGACATTGTTTTTTCACCATTGTCTAAACTTGCGAAAATTTGACTCCTTTGTTGGGAAGATGAAAGTTCTTACTCACTTGGACATTATTCGGTGTACAAATCTTCGAACTTTGCCTGAAGAGATTGGAGGACTGGTGAATTTGATGCACTTCTCTATCAAAAAGTGCTCTCAAATGGAGAAACTTCCACACTCTATAGGGAAATTAGGATCATTGTCTAAGTTGGATATATCATCCTCAAAAATTACAAATTTACCTGATTCAATTGGCAATGCAAAACATTTGTCATTCCTAAATCTATCGGGCACACCAATTGTGGAACTTCCAATTTCCATCGGAGAGCTTACGCGACTCGAGTTTCTTTCACTCAAATATTGTCGAAATTTGGGGGAGCTTCCCGAATCAATAGGCAACTTGACATCATTACAAAAGTTGAATCTCTCAAGGACAAACATTGTTGAGTTACCTGATTCAATAAAAAATCTGAAGCAACTGAAGGTGATGAGGATGGGATTTAGTCCAATAAGGAGGTTACCTGCCAATATTGAAATGCTAGAGAAGTTGGAGGAGCTCTATGCTAAACATTGTGAACAACTTGCAGGCAAACTTCCGGCTCAAATTGGCAAACTATTTTCTTTAAGTGTCCTCGACATTTCATATACCCGTATTAGTGTAATACCAATGGCAATCGATTACCTCACGCGACTCCAAAAGCTGGATTTGACACATTGTAATGAGCTTCAAGAGTTGCCAAAACTTCCCTCGAGTTTGTGTTGTCTACGTGTTCAGTCGGCATCATTGCGGTTAGTTCCAAATCTTGGTAACCTCACGAATCTAGTGGAAATGCTTTTGTCTAACAGCTTTGGACAAGCACCTGCCCAACCATCAAACCCAATGCAAACTTTCCAATTGCAATGGGTTGGAAATTTATTTAAGCTGGAGAAGTTGAGCTGGGGCCTTTCAAATTTCCCCATTTCGTCAACAGAGTTGGGTTGCCTACCTCGACTTAGAGAACTCACTTTATCTGGCATGGACAATTTTGACTCGATAGTCATTGGACCACAATTTTCCAACTTGAAAAATTTGTCCGTATTGTGTCTTCATAGCTCTCCACTGAGGGAAATTCAATTGGATGGGCTTGAACTATTGAGAAATTTAGGTGTGAGAGAATGCGAGTTTCTCAAGCGACTATCAGTAATTCCATCAAGCCTGAGGAAGCTCTATAAAATGGAAGTTTTAGATTGTCCAAAGCTACTTGAAATTCAATTTCCCAGTACAATGGAATCATTAGAGGAACTTCGAGTTGGCTATTGCGATTCCCTAGGAGGGTTGCATGGTTTATCAAACTCGAAGAAGCTGAAGGGTTTGCGGATCTACCAATGCAATGGGCTACGGGTTGTTGAGGGCCTTGAGGAACTGGAGCTTTTGGGATTTTTGTATCTTTCTAGGTGTGGATCGTTGGAAAGGTTGACTGATGTATCCGACTCAAAAATACCAAATGAATGCTGGATAGAAGTATGGGGTTGCATGAAACTAAGTAGTTATGAGGGTACTTACCGGGGTTACAAGGAGATGATTCTTGTCATGATGAGAATGACATTCAACGAGGTGCACCTTCCTCATACCCTTCACTTATTTTTCAAATTTTCATTTTTCAGAAACGCATGAAGTAGGCATCACATTTCCTCATTTTCGCTTGTTCCGTTTCCTTCCTTGTCTCTCTGTCTTTCTCTTGCATGTATTAATTCGTACTTCTTTATATAAATCTATGATTATTGTTAGGTCCACTATTAGTGTAAAGGAAACACTATTAGTGTAAAAGAAACATTCATTATTTTACTGTCTGAAGTTAGTTTTGTAATTGAATTTTTCCATGTGTCATTTATCCAATGGTGAGTGTGTCAATTGTTTCTTACACGAGCAGTGTGCTTAATAAAGATCCTTTACAAAACTGAACAATGATCATATTAATATTTCGCCAAGCAAAGATAAAAATCACACTTCTTTACACTTTTCCTTTAGAATTTAGAATGAACAAATAAATATATAGAAACAAATGTACGATATATGTATTATGAAAGATTTGAAGTGGTACTTATTGGATGAGTCATGAGAAAAGGAAAAATAGTGGAAAAAGATATACCAGAAACAGAGCTTACATGCAATACCCATTGGTCAACAATGTTCTACTTATCGAGCTATGCATAACAAACTGTAACTGTGTGGTTTGGCATTCACCTTAGAAAGGCAAGCATGCGAAATGGTACAACTCTTTCATTTGTCAAAATTTTAAATATTGCTTGATATTGATATTTTTTCTTGTCTAAGTTAAACAGAAAAATTCGTGAAAATAAGGGAGATGCCTGTACAAAACATATAGTTTATGATATCACGTACATCTTTATCTACTCAAATGGCAGAACGTATGTGTTTTTTTTTTCCTGGTAGCTAAATCTAATCAGAGTGAACTATGAAGTAGATAATAAATTGTTGGTGGAATATGTACATAGTTAATAAATATATAATCATTATACTGCTAAATCGTTTGATAGTTATGTTGAGTTCATTGAGTCCTTTAATATGGATATTTGCCGGAGATTATTAATAAAGCTATGGATTATGATAGATCTGCTAGCACTCGTTTGCGTAATTAGTTTCCAACGTGACGTGTAAACCAAGGTGTACAATGTACTTTATATATGTGGAAAATGATGCAAGTTACATTATAAAGATCTTTGTATCAAGAAGGTTAAGTTAGATTAAAAATATTTAGCAATTGTTCAGATAAAGGGAATCGACAGTAAAAAAACATGTATATTTAAAACCCATATTGACAAGTGTCCTATTAGTCTATGATAATGAAACGAATAGCCATTTGACTAGTAGATTATCACAAAATCGTATTTTAGTACTTAGTGCCCCCATTTCTACTATACATCAACCAGTTAATTATGAGCAATTCATTGAATTTCCTACATAATCCATAAATAAAATAAAACATCCAGTGTACCTCAACTATGATAAAAATCATTGGAATGTTCGGACTTCAAAGCAGATGGATTGGATGAAATTTAAATTTTCTTATGCTACAATACCAGGAGAAGAGAAGACTGATTCATTTTTTCTTGTACTAGGAAGATGCAAGGGAAACAGATGCAGAAGGATCAATGATGGAGACCAAAATCTACTATCCTCAGAACTCGCCATCGACTGTAGGGCCTCCAGAACCTGGCGCTGAGCTCGACTCTAGAAGTAAGTCGCTGTTGTTAGAATGAATATACTATTATCCTGTCACACAAAGTAACATCTGTTAGCTTACGCTACCAACATACAAAAGCTGACAGGAATCGATCTAATCTTTGGATTTTGCTGCTATTAGTTTGGATATAATGTCATTTATTAGCTTACCTTGATAGTACAAACTATTCTCGCAGGTTTGAATGACTTTCAGTCTCCTCCACGAACCTCATCTGCAAATGTTTCCAAGTGTTCGTGCTCAATTCTATGAACAAAATGTGACTGATTCAAACAACGGACAGATGAATGAATTCACAATGTGATTGAGTTTGGGAATCTTGGGAAATTGCAAGAAGTAATGGAGTTTGCTCTAAGGACATGTCGCCCCTCTTCCAGGTCCATCAGAAAAGAAACTTATTGTCGATTCGTCCAAGGTAATTATTCTGTTTTGTGAAAACCCATTTGTTTGCCACATTGATTTTCGATGCATGTGATACTTTTCTCAAATGTGCGCAATATGAAAATACTCGGACCGGGGCAAGCCCTAGGTATCAGTCTAGGTATCAGTATGTTCTACTAATAGGTCAACTCTTTTTTTCTGTGCCGTAAGAAGTCATTTTTAAGCAGTTAAAGAAGAAGACGATCTAATTCTCCAGATAATCCAGTATTTGAGAGTCAGTTGCGGTAATTGTTATCCAATTTTTGGGTCATATAAAGCAAGGCTCTGTTTCTTTTTCCATTTTGGTAGATTGATGTTTCTACCAAAGTTGCTCAAATAACTAAAGAATGCCAAAATACCAAAAAAAAAATGAAATGAAAAAAATCAAGCTGGAAATGGACGGTATCTGGGGCTGTTGATCATTAATCTAAACAAGCTCGCAGCACACATGAACTTGAAAATAAAAAGGAAACTGGAATAAGGAAAGTGGAGATAACATGCCTCTTGACAAAACTCCTCTCTTCCCAGATGTGGAGGAGAGCTCTATTGCTATGTACCACCGATCGAGCTGGGAATTGGATTTTTGGACTTCACTGGATAAAGCAGGTTGCTGAGGGACTAGTTTCGGGTTGATTACGCTGAAGCTACTGTGGAATGGTTTCCTTATGCAATATATGGAGAACTAGGAATGACTTGCTGCATAATCAAGTTGCTCCTGTTGATGTTGGGATGAATCCCCTCGTGTTTGCAGTAAGATATAGAGTATCGAAGGGTGCATAAGCTGCTGCAGACAAAAGTTATTCTGATTTGGCATTTGCCTGAAGTGTATTGGTATGCTTGGCCTTTAATAACTAGTCTTGTAACTGTTTTGGATATTTGGGCAGTTAGTGTTCATGTTCTAGTTGGAGCTAAGATTGTTACTTGAATAGTGTGCTAACGATATTGTTAGGTTTGGATAAATTATATTGAGTGGACAATTTGATGGAGATCTTTGATGAATCAACTTTGAGGATAGTAGGTCTCAAGGGTTCTTTATTTTATTTTTTTATCTTTTTTGGGTAGGTCTTGAGTTTGAAAAGCTGGAATTTGATGTATTTAGGTTTCATTGATTCACTAAACAATGATTATCACCACAAAAATGATTCTGGTCACATGTTAATTATCACCACAAAAATGAAATATCTTGATGAACTAAACATTAATTCAAGTGGTTTGGAAGAGTTATGTTGATGATTGTAGGGAGCTACACGGTGAACTTCCTCTTGAATGGTGGAGATCGGACCATTTGAGAAAAGCAAGGGTAGGTCAATTTGTTGAATTCTACCGAAACGGACTAGGTAGGATGGGCAGCAGGAAGGGCGACATCGTGAACGTTGATTAGTGTCATGATCAAATGGTCCCAGATTGAAACAGTTTGATCCAACGGTGGGGAACAATGATGGGCTTAACTTCCTAGGCAAGTTTTGGATGCTGAGAATGTGATCGACGCATTTCCAAAAGTTTAGTTACCTTTCAGACCATCCAGATCATTATTGATGACGCTTGAGATTAGAGGAGGCAAGTGATTGACTCCATGCTACATCTCACGTCAGATCATCATCTCGCATCAGATGGTTATCTCACAACTTCCTCTGTCATTTATTAGAGAAACATCCTTGAAACAATGAATCGTTATAGTGATCTCACAACTCTGATAGAAAAGCCAACAATATCATGCCCTAATTCTTACCAACTAGGATCTCATATGCGTTCTTCAAATCTATCACGAGCTTGTTAAACTCATCTAAGTGGTCTCTGATGGAAGTAAGTTCAGCATGTTGAAACTGAAATATCATCTTCAACATATATGATAATTATTTAAACCCTTTCTCATGTAAAGAGCCTGAAATTTTCCTCATAATACTGCGGAATGTCTCTTCTCAACCGCTTCCATTGAAACCTCATCCAATGATATCAACATGATTATACTATCTGCCCTCTCCATTAACTCATCTTTATTGGCACCTTTTATCATTTTCGGCAACTTAGCCTTGCCATCCAATGTTTCATCTTGCTTCGCTGCTCGATTTGTGTTTTCCATTAAGCTTCTGAATTTCTATTTTTGCTCTAGACATAGTTGCAACAACAAAATTTCCGAACAACGATTATACAAACAAAAACCCCAAATCAAATCTAGAAAGATCCTAAACTTAGCTCTAATGTCAATTGTTGTAAAATTAATGCAGAAGCTAATGGGATCCTGTTATTAAATCAACGCGTGAGCATGAATTAACCAGATAAATCAACAACGAACAATAAGAAACGCATGATGTGGCTATCTACTTTATAGGGAGATCACTTGCAACTAATTGAAGGATTATAAAGTACAATAGCTCACATATTCAAGCGCTTCTCAACCTTGGATTCTACCAAAAGCAGTGTTTAAGCCTTATTGAGAATTTCGGTTTGAAACACCCGCATCTCCAGAAAGAGACCGAGGATGTAAACTCTTTACGCAAAAAACGATCACCATGTGTTCCTCTTCCTCTCCGCGTGGCTAGAAGGCCAACTCCACCTTTTTACTGTTCTTTTTGCACGGCTGAAGGGGATGAGAAAATTAGAACCCACGCCTTTTCATTTTTCTTCCTCTGACAAATCTACTGAACCCACAAGTATATATTGAATATGAGAGCCCCTTCTTCTTCTTTTGAACGGCCAAAAGAAGTCCCTCCCCCATATCTGATATAAACAAGGAGCCCAAGAAGTCGAACCTGTCAAACATAAATACTCTTCATCGAACAGAAAACAAAATCAAATTTTCCAAAGCCCAAAAACTCCAAATTTGATTTGGATTAAAGCGAATGCCGAATTTGAACAAATCAAAATCCTTTGAGGCTTCATGCACATTTCAAAACTTGAGACATAACTTAACAAGAAAGTAGGTCGCTAAGGTATTAGTAAAGGTCTAGCATCAAAGGGCCCAAGTTGCTGCAGTGAAAAGTAGATCCCCAGCTTAGTTTGATGAAGAAATGAATTTAACTTACCCGTGAGAATAACTTATCTTTTCCTGTTATAGGATGATGAGATGGAGAAAAATCCGGAAAATTAAAAAAAAAAAATTGAAAAAGACAGCATTGATTGTTCCGTAGGCATATTACCATGTATCTGCAAGCCATTGGGGTTTTTCCAAGTGAGAAGTCTTCGCAGGCAGACAGGAAAAGTATACGTCTAACAGGACAATGCAGACGTGGTGTCAGGAAAAACTGAATGGATCCCTATGCATTATGGTTAAGGGAATAAAAGCTAAATCGTGGCTCCAAGGGAATACTTGCACTCTTCTTGATAAACTCATGTGCATTGTGGTCAAGGGACAAGTTTCCTGGAAATGGGAATGCAATTTGCATATGGAATCTACTCTGCTTTGAGGATTTGCTCACTGTCCATTCGTTGAGAGGTAAGTCATTCCCTTTGTGAATATCAGATTGTTTGCCACATGGAAGCATCATCAAGATTTTGGACATCTTAGGCAATAGTTTGCAATGCATATGATATTTTATCTGGGTAAATGAATGATTCTACCAAAAATTCTCAAATAACTTACGAGTGCAAAAAACCAAGAGGAGAAATGAAGAGAAAACAAGCTGAAGTAGGCAATTTTGGGATGTCCCAAATGGTGATCATTAGATCAATATTGCCCGATCGCCTCCAAAAATTTTTTCAAGATTACTAACACGTGCAATCTTTGGCCCTAGCATTATGCTGTCGTGGATGACTAGATCTAATAGGAGAAAATAGTAGCCTTCCTGTGCCAATGCCTGAAGTGGGCAAACTGATGGTAGAAGAGACTAATTAGAAGATTATCTGCAAACCATTCTAATTTCTTCTAGGATGAGGTTGTAGTGGCGAAGGAAAAGCAGACACTATCGACTACGTCTTCTCAATTCTCAAGAGTCTCGACATCGAGCATTCACTTGAGTTTATGCAACAACAATTCTAATTTCTTTTTGTCCGATACTCATCCAATCAAATCATCAAATCTCATTTGGCTTTCATTTCATTGTTTATTTTCAACTCATTTACAGCTCTCGTTTCTTCTCAAATCATGCATACTTGCAGCTCACATGCTCCAGACACGAGCTCTTTTGATATTGCAACAAGCATGGACTACTCATGTATACGATCACAAGTAGCCTCATGTTGAAATAGAAAATAATACTCCCAGCATTCTCCTCTGTCCTTCAGCACCTCACCATCTCAAAGTAACATGCAGGAGCACCATTTGACATACACAATCACATATGAACATGATTCGATCCATGCAAACACTCATGAACAGCATTTAACATACATCACCTATACATCTAATTAGTTCACATTCCAATCAACTATATACAGGAAATCCAGCAAAGACACGACCAACGAAACTTCAACTGGACATCAAGACGTTGGTAAATAGAATGCAATAGGAACTATCGAAAAGGTTGTGAGCAAGTGGTGTGAAGTACTATTAACACCAGAATGGCATAGAGCAATACGTAACGTAAACATCGAGTAGAAAATCCATGCGTACAAGCAATTCTTACCACTTAATTGGAAAAGAAACAACCTGGCGGTGATAAGGTGATGACACGCACGACAATCATGAGGCAAACCGTTGCTATGGTTCACGTTCCAACGCCCGACTTCATCTCCACGAACGCCATCAAGCTCATTGGTCCCTCTGTTTTCTTATGAACAACATCAGAATTGACACAAAATAGAACAGAAATCAAAAGACAAATCCGAAAGCAATCGAAATCAATTCTAAAATTAATCAGAGACAAAGTGAACTGGCAGGTGTGGCTCTCAGATGATGGATTTCGTCATCGCCGGAGCGTTGTGGAGCAGGATATACGACGGGGGAGATGAAGACGCAGCGGAGGATTGGAGATAAATCCGCCGGCGTCATGTCGCGACCTCTTTTTTTTTGGGCGCCCGCGATCAGGTACGAGCGCCTAAGGAGGCTAATGGCTCGACTGGAATTAGTTATGCCTGAACTCTTCCAAGTCCACCAATTCATGACTTAATGGTTCAAGTTTTTAACCTGTAAATCAATTTTTAAAATGGAGTCGCCACTAATCGATTTGGGGTGGGTTGATTAGAAACCCAAGTGAAGTATTGGGAGAAATACTCACTCCTGCGCAACCAGAGAAATTAGGATCGGGGACTTGATTACACTAGTTAATCACTAATGTCCTTTCGGTACCTAATATTGTTTAAAGCTTAATGTTTTTTGGATGCTCGAGGATTTTCCATGCATTTTTGGGAGGAAAAACATTTTTTGAGTCTTTTTTTAATTTTTGGACATAAAAGGGATTTTTTTTGATTTTTGGTTTTTTTTTTTGGAAAAATACAAGTCTTTTAGGCTTTTTCTGAATTTTTTTGGTTTTTTCATGAATTTTTGGCTTTTTTTTGGATTTTTGGCATTTTTTAGACAATATGGAATATTTTTGACTTTTTTTATTTTTCGGAAAATAAAATATTTTTTAATATTTTTCAAAATATTTTTGGAAAATAAATTATTTTTGATTTTTCTCTATTTTTAAAAAATAAAACATTTTTCAACATTTTTTAAATATTTTTCTTTTTTTTCTGGAAATTAAAACATTTTTTAATATTTTTTCGAAAATAAAACACTTTTTGATTTTTTTGAAAATAAAATATTTATTTTTTATTTATTAGAATATTATTTTATATTGAAATAACAAAATAAAACTGACCCGGGTCGGATCCGCGGGTTGGGTCCGACCCGGGCCGGCGACCCGAACGCAGGCCCGACTTGGATTTTTCATCTTTTTCTTTTTCTTTTGGTTATTTTATTTTATTAAAACGACGCCGTGGTCGGGCGTTTGGGGACGCCCGACCCGGCCCAACGACCCGGCTTCGACTACCTACTCCACGACCCGGTTCCTTCGGAAACCCTACCCGGATCCGATCCAACCTCGTGACCCGGCTCCCTGGCGAACCCTACCCGGATCCGACCCGAATTGCGACCCGGCCTTCCGCCGCCCCCGCAATTTTCGGAATCCCTACCCGGTTCCCGATCCGGGTCCGACCCGACAACCCGGGGTCGCGACCCGGAAAATCGGGAACCCTAGGGTTTCCGAATCGCGGCGTTGAGGAGGGAGAGGGCCGAGGCACAATGACGGGGACGACGGCGACGGTGACGGCAGCGGCGACGACGACGGCAGTGACGAGGATTGGACTGCGGAGGGGGGGAGGCTATGACAACAGCGATAGCGACGGCGACAGCGACAGTGGCAGTAGCACTACCTGTGGCGAGGTGGCGGCAAGCGGCGGAGACGGCAACGACGTCAGAGGTTGCGTGACGCGGCTCTGCAGGGTTTCGACCGCCCGTCCCCTTCGCGCGCCGAGCGGTTCTCCTCGGCTGAACCGGCGTCCCATCCGAGCTTATCCAGCGAAGCGTGCTCGGCATTGATGGCGTTTGAAATCTTATCCTCTCCGGCCGACGTCGGCCTACTCCCCTCGGCCGTAGGTCGTCCTTCGCGCGCGTCGTCGTTGCTGCGCGTGAACTACAGAGGCGGAGAAGGAAGGAGCGAGGAAGAAGAAGAAGGAAGAAGAAGAGGAAAGGGGGGGCTATGCTGGCAGTGTTAGAGTGGTCTTCTGAATGTGGTGATTTCCTTTATTCACATTTTAACCTTGCTTGTGGGAGAGGGATTCCCTCCCTCTCCCTCCTGTGTCTGTGGGTATCCAAATTTCAAACTTTTGTTCGTTGTTCTGCAGCACTCCTGCCCAGTGTGCAATTATTATGTTTGATGTCACTGCTCCATCGACATGCAAGAATGTTCCTGGATGGCATCGCGAACTCTGCAGGTAGATTAGACATGCCAGCGACTTTGTATTTGTTCTCGCATTACAGTTTTCGATGGTGCTATATCTCGCTAATTACCCATTAATTTAATAGGCTCTGTGAGAATATACCTATTGTTGTCTGTGGAAACAAGGTAGATGGGGAGAATAGGCAAGTTGAAGCAAGGCAGTTTACATTCGGGCGCAGGACTAATTTGCAGCACTATGAGATTTCTGCAAGGAACGAGTACAACTTACAGGAACCCTTCCTCTACCTCGCCAGAAAACTTGTCGGGTACTTGAGCAAAACGTGCAAATCCTGTTTTCAAAGGTTGTTTTGGTCTAGTAGCCAATTATTTGTTGTGGTAAACGCAGGGATCCAAATCTGTTCTTTGTTGAGCTTCCTGCTCTTGCTACTCCGGCTGTGCACATGGACTTTGATCCACAGCAGCAGTAAGAATCTGGGCCTATATTATCTGCTATTTGCGAAAGTTGTTACGGTCTAGTGGCTAATCATTTGTTCTGGTAAACGCAGGGATCCAAATCTGCACTTCGTTGAGTCTCCTGCTCTTACTCCTCCAGAAGTGCACATGGACTTTGCCCCACAGCAGCAGCAGTAAGAATCTTGGCCTACATTATCTGCTTTATATGACGCTTGTTTTCGTTATTACGAAGGATGCTGTTTGTATTATGGAGTGGTAATTGTAGCTGCGGTTGCCTCTCCGGTCTATCTGATCTTTTGTTGGGGGTGTCTCTCTATTTTTTAGAAAGCCAAAAGAAGCTGTTACGGTCTCCACTCAGTCGTTGTCCCGCGTTCTTTTCTGTCAGTCGTCACCGTGGCTAGTGTCTGTTGTTCTTTTTTAAAAAGACAAAAGAGGCTGTCACTTTCGGAGTTATTTACGTCATCAGTCGTCACCCTGTGGCTAGTGTCTGTTGTTCTTTTTAAAAAAGACAAAAGAGGCTGTCACTTTCGAGGTTAGTAAGAGTTATGTACGTCATCAGTCGTCACCTGTGGCTAGTGTCTGTTGTTCTTTTTAAAAAAGACAAAAGAGGCTGTCACTTTCGAGGTTAGTGAGAGTTATTTACGTCATCAGTCGTCACCCTGTGGCTAGTGTCTGTTGTTCTTTTTAAAAAAGACAAAAGAGGCTGTCACTTTCGAGGTTAGTGAGAGTTATTTACGTCATCAGTCGTCACCCTGTGGCTAGTTTCTGTTGTTCTTTTTTTAAAAGACAAAAAAGGGTGTCATTTTCGGATTTATTTACATCATCAGTCGTCACCCTGTGGCTAGTGTCTGTTTTTCTTTTTTAGAAAGACAAAAGAGGCTGTCACTTTCCAATTTTTCCCCTCATACATCTCCATCAGTCGTCACCCTGTGGCTAGTGTCTGTTTTTCTTTTTTAGAAAGATAAAAGAGGCTGTCACTTTCCCTCTTACTTTTCCGTCAGTCATCGCACTATTTTGTCTTACTTTTCCGTCAGTCATCGCACTGTCGCTCATCACAATCTTGCGTAAGCACGTCGACTTTCCTCCGCTTTTCCTTCATAAGCTTCCCTTCGCGATGAATGACGGCCTCATTTGCTTCAATTTGATGCTGACCTTCAGCAATAAATGTTTCGAGCCTCTCTTTTCCCTTTGCAAGCTAAGCCTTCTTATCGATGACATTTATATGATTTGTGCACCGTTCTTTTAAAGATCTCTCCCTCATGACAAAGTTGAACTTGTAGCCCTCCATAGCTTTCTTCGATGGCTTTTGACGCTTTCATTTGCTTTTGCTTGCAGTTGTACCTAAAAGCTTCAATGCCATCCTCAAAGAGAGTATAAAATTCTTCGTACTTGTGTTGACATTCAGAAAGATTAAGGCTGTCTTCATCCTGGATCAGTTAGACCAGCAGAAACTTTATATTCTTTTATTTTTTAGGTCTGAGTTAGAGGCACTGTGGGAATATCCACCCGAAAGGAGTTGATATAATTCTTCCCACTCGGCTTCAGCTCTTCAGAAATTGATGGGCTAAGGTGGCCAGATGATGAAGCCATACCGACAGTAATTGGGTTCACCTCCTGGTCGATTTTAGGATTGACAATGCTGAGCAATCCTTGAGTTCTGTTTCGCTTGGCCAAAGGAGTCTCTTCTACATCTCTTCCGACAATGACTGTTGATGACTTTCGTTTGCAGGTTTCAACGGCAATCGAGAGAAAGATGTTAGATGGTTATTAAAGGACGAAAGGAAAGGAAGGAAATGATGAACAAATTTTTACCAATTCCTCTCCTGTAATTACTCTTGAGTATTGATAACGATGGGTTCGATGGGGATGCATTAGAAGTTTGAGACAGTCCAAACAGATCATCCTTCTTTCACCTTCTCTAAAAATGAATCGCTACCTTTGACAAACATCCAATTGGAACAGGAATTCCACCACCCATAAAAAAAATCGTTATCTGTGGGTTCTTGAGGAATGGAATATGCATGTACCGATTAAATTTATTGAGGTAGATGTCGACGTAGTGTAATGTCGCCTCTATGCTCAGTCTGTGGTTAGAGGAAATTTCGTTTGATATATAGTTGGCCTAGGAATTCCCTGGGCCAACCCAAACTGTTGAGCACAATATTTCTGATGATAGACCTAGAAAGCGGGGAAGAATATTTCTCTGTTTGACAAATTTAAGAGGATGATCAACAGCGACCAAGACGGTCCTCCAGAATCTTACAATTACGGCTGAGCCATTGTAAGCGTAAATAGAGAAGTGGGAATATCTATGGGACAGAAGTTGAAATTTTTATGCCTTAGGTCGCAATATCAAAATACTTGGACTGGGGCAAGCTCTAGGTATCAGTATAATAATTTTTATGCTTTAGGTCGCTCTTTTTTTGAAGTCGTAGGAAGTCAGTTTTAAACCATTAAAGAAGAAGATGACCTAATTCTTTACATAATTCAGTAATTCAGAGTCAGTTCCTGTAATTGTTATCAATTTTTTGGTCATATACCGCAAACCACTGTTTCTCTTTCCTTTTTTGGTAGATTGATTGTTCTGCCAAAGTTGCTCGATAACTAAAGAATTCAAATAATAAAATAAGGTAAAATGAAGAAACAATCAAGCTGGAAATAGACAGTTTTTGCGACTGTTGATCGTCAAAATCAACTAGTTAAAGCTCCTTGAAAATCTGTCAAGATTTACTAACATGCACAATAGATGGCCCTGCATTTCACAGCCATAGATGACAAGACCTAAAAGAAAATCTGTCTTTCCTGTGCCAATGTTTGCGAATTAGACAAAACTAATGGTCAAACAAAAATGGTTGGATGATATGGGCATTTGCACATTCCATAATGCTAGCCAAAGAGCATTCGTAATGACTATTATTAGAACCTTTGTTCAAGTAATTCACTGGTAATGGCAGAAGAGACTAATTATATGATATCTGCATTTTTGCATCCTACAATGCTAGTCAAAGAGCCATTCGAATTTTCTTCTAGTAGGTGCCAGTGGAAGAGGCCATTGAAGGATTGATGGCAGTTACTCAAGCAATTTACTGCTATTAACTTTCTGTTCTGCTATCATATAGCGCAATGTACATCAGCATGTTTTCCATTTACTGCTATCATTTTGCAGGTGCACCTGCCTGGCGCATCTTTGGATGTTTGACAAATGGTACTGCAACTTTTTGTCCAGTGCTGATATCATCTGTAGGCCGGTGTGTTGTCAAGCATCGATGGTGTTGAACTCCAATTGAAATATGTTCTCCAGCTCCTCTCTGGTCTAATACTTCATTTCAAGTTCTTCTTCATGAGATGCCGCCTCCCTTGGCCGTTGTGTGATTTGGTATATAAGTAGGATTCTTCAAAGTAATTGTAATATCACTACCTAAATTATGAAGAAAGCTAGCACAGAGTTAATAGAGAAATGCCAAAAGCAAGTTAATCACGGCATAACAATGAGAAATGTACGAAGATATCCCCTCCCTAAGGCATGAGGCAAGATATTTGGAGTTCAATTGTATTGGATGCAACATTTGCGGTTCCTTGATTTATGGACTTCAGCCCAGTGGGGTCCTTGATCTCAGGGAACTATATTGATTGAGTGATATAATCTGATTACGAACTAGACCTTAAGCTTGGGCCTTAGGCTGATGAGGGTGTAAAAGCGAATCCTGCTTGATTTGTCGAAGCTCATAGTACAAATGAACTTGAAAGAAAAAAGAAAGCGGAATAACAAAAGTGGAAACAACATGCCTCTTGACAACTTTCTTCTCTCTTCACAGATACAGAGGAGAGCTCTATTGCCATGTGCTATTGTTCGAGTTCCTGGGAGTTGGACTTTTGGAATTCACTATATAAAGCAGCCAGTAAGGGACTAGTTTCAGGTTGGTTATGCCGAAGCTAGTGCAGAAAGGTTCCATATACAATCTGCGGAGAGCTAGGAGTGACTTGCTGCATAATCAAGTTACTTTGAATGTTGATGTTGTGATGAAGTCTCTTATGTTTGCAGTAAGTTTAGGCATCGAAGGGCTCAAGCTGCTGCAACAAAAAGTTAATTCTAATTTGGCATTGGCCTTGAGTTTGTAACTGGCACATTCAATGTAACGGAACGTAAATTGGTATGCTCAATCTTTAGCAACTAGTCCTGTAACCATTTTGGATATTTGGGCAGTTATTATTCTTGTTCTGGTTGGAGCTGATGTTGTTGCTTGAGTATTTTCCCAGTTGTCTGTCGTACTCAGCCGCCAGCAATGGTTTGCTGAACGCGATCACCTGTTTGTGACTTGTACTGGATTTGGCTTCCCAGCATGGTTTGATGAATAAATGAATTTAATTTGCCCATAAAAAGACATGTATTTAATAATATTTTCGAGCTTGATAGGTACATACATCCTTGTCTGAATAGAGACATTGCGAAAGTCGTCCTTTTGAAAAAGTCCTAAAATCCACTATTCATCATGGTGGCAGGAGTCCCTCCTTTAATCTGAATACGAAAATGAAACGTGGATATAGGGGGCGTGGGCACAGTAAGAGAAAAATGGACACCAACAATTTTGGAAATATCGTTGGTTTATGATAAACAATATTGAGTAGATAATTTTGGAAAAAATTCATCTATATGATGAAGATCTTTAATTAATCAACTTTCAGGATGGTAGGTTGTCGTATGAAAAGCTGGAATTTGACGTATGAAGGTTTCATTGTAGGATGATACTTTTTGTTCATACCATCATTGGAGCATCCACTAGCGTTGATGTATGGAAATATCACGATGTATACCATTTATATATATCCTCATCTCACATAATCATGAATTTTATATAAATGAGATTCATACAATTTGACATATATGACATGCTCACTAAGTAATTTCTTCTCGGAGAGGAGTTATAGACTATGTAGGATGGCTCTTTTGTATATGCACTAAAACCTGAGATCAACCCTCAATACTTCTTTGACCACTTAACTATAGTTGCTTAATTCCTGTAAAATCCTTTCCTGGAAGCAGCTTGACTGTTTATGTAACCGTACAAACCGTGCCAACCTCCTTTTTCACTTTTGCAAAAAGAAAATGTGATCACATAAATGGTCGATCAAAGGAGAAATTATTCTATGTACTTACAATATGCACTAAACTAAATTTGGATTGCCAAATTTGGTGGACCACCGGTGATTTTAATGGTCCATATTCAATTTGATATATATACTGCGCTCATGTAATATAATTTCTGCAATCAGAAGCCAATGATAAGAGGAGAGTTATCTATGTTGGTTTCAGTATTGCAAGGAAATTTTCCTCTTTGTCCATGCCTGGAATATAATTTTTTTATGAGATTTCATACCACATTAATTTATTTGTTAGTTATCAAGAAAATTGCCCAAAAAGTCATTCACGTCAATGATTTATGGCACTATGATTTTCTGATTTATCGTCTTTTTTATTTTTTGACAAGGTGGATTTGCGAGGGAAAAATGAATGTTCGTTTCCGTCCCTTTCTTTTTAACTAAAACCATAAAACGAATTGTGATTAGGACGGGAGGGCATTTTTGTTAGGCATTAAATAAAAGTAAAATTATTCTTCATATTTTTCGTCAAAAGTTATATCACTATGGGTAATTGTTTAGAAAAATATTTCTTCTTTTATTAGTATTAGGTAATTGTTTATGATCTTGTACAACCCAAGAGCCAATGCAAGTGCAATTTGTATAATCTAAATTTTGACAAGATTTGAAAGTTACTCCCTTTTCCAAATTCCAATTTAGTTCGAACTACGCAGGCATCATTTTTATAAAGGGTCATGCTTTTCCCGCTTCTCATTTGACTTGTACCAATCATTCCGCTGTGTTCTAACCATATTAGCCCTTGCTTTTTCAAATGTCAGCATGCTCAAACGTGGTGCCCATTGGTGTTTCTCTTTTTTATTTGTTTGGTCTTCGTCTTCCACTTTCTCCTCCTCCTTAGTCCGCCCAAGCACAGTCCATTCAAGTTCTTTGTATTGTTCTACGTTCTCTTTTTTTTTTTTCTCTTTATAAATCTGGCAATTCTTGTGCGCCTCTAGCTTAGATGAGAAAAATCATACCGAAAGTCCATTCCATTATCAACGTGACTTGAAGCATCACTACACCAATCTTGCGCATCATTAGCCATCGGAGCCACCGACCATTGAGTTTGCGTATCAATGCTGAACCCGGAAAAGTTGCTTGAGTAATCATCGACATTGACGGAGGTGCGGGGGATCCAGGCCAATCAGCGAACTTGGAGGCATCCTGGTAGTAGTGGGTGGGGGAAGATGGACAGCTTGGAACGGGAGTCCACATGGATGATACGCAGGTCTTCACTATTTGATCAGACAAGCAGTGGACGTAGAAGAAGAAGAAGAAGAAGCGGAGCGAGAGAGCAACCTTGTTTTTGGAGTATTGGGAATTGGCGCGAACGGATTATAAAATTGGGAAAAGAGAGAGTGGAGAATGGAGATAGACTGGGGGATGACGAAGTGGACGGCTTGTCGTTTTGTGGGTGCCCATATCAAATGGAAATGCTGAATCCTTTTTCGTTTTTTTTTTTTTCAATATGATTAAATGGACTAATTAATTTAATAAAAATGATTAATTTCTTTTCCCCTCCTTTCAAGCAATGTTGGAGGGATGAACTTGCATCAAAATTGATGCACTCATGCATGTGAAGACTGATGTCATATTCACAAGGATGATGTCACTCGTGTCCAGCAGTATAAATATAATTATTATGTAATCTTAAGATTATGTATAATTGAATAACTATATTGATGTAATCTAAGTCTGTATGTGGATATGAAATGAAACTTTTAGGACAAGATTGTTTTTACCAATCAAATTCTTAGTGAATGTTCGAAGTTGGCCATCGAATTTCTACTTATATTCAAATTGATCCTAGTACAAATGTTTTCTTTTAGGGGTCTCTGACTCTCCATGGTCAAGCAATTTTAATTGGTTTTCCCAAAGAGAGCTTACATGGCAGCAATTTTTTTTCCCTGATGGGGAATGCAAGAAAACCTTTCTTTGCAGTTAGGAGGCAACTTTTTGAGCTATTTAGAGGTCTACAAGTACATGTCATCTTCAAAGACAATACTTACGACTGTTGATGTACGCTATTTAGTAATCCATGATGCAATGGATTCAAAACCTTTAGAAGAAAGAATGTTACTTAAAATAATAAATAAGCTGGGCAGAACTTAAACTTATTTATATTTTCTATTGTGTATACATTTTTTTCAATTTAACTTAATTTACATGTGAAAGAAAAAAGAAAATTTGCTCTAGAATCCAATTTTATGCATTTATTATACCACTAATTTCCTTACAACATATCTTTAGGTTAATATAATCCAAGACAAAGACATAATTACGATTTTGCTTTTGCAATATTTCCCGGGATCACAAGCATAATATTATGACACATTTTCTTCCTCTTATCAATATTTTGACTATTAAATTATTGTATTAATCTAAGAAGTTACAAATATTATTATTCAAATGATCTTCGACTCTTCCTTTGAATCACATTTCCATTATCATAGATTACTCATGATTGTAAACTTGCAAATAAAGACATGTTCAAGTGAAGTCTGCATCAAGTAACTAACAAACAGACCAAAAAAACCAAAAAGAGAGCTAGTGTCGTTGCTTGAGCAGTTTACTCATCAAGTTACTAAGCTGCTAATAATGGTTTGCTGAATTTGGATCACTCGCTATGGGTTTGGCTATCCAGCTTAGTCTGATGATGAATTGAATTTAACCGGCCCGTCCAAAAAACAAGAAAAAAAAAATTGAATTTCGGAATATTTTTCGAGCTTGACCAGGTCAAACGTCCTTCTCCGTTTACTTTAAGCATCGTATGCCGAACCAGGCCAACTCCGAGCAGGCAAAAACCAGAGCGAGACAGAGAGAACTTTTGCGAGAGAAGCCCCCCAAAAAACATGGCAGCAACCGTTGGTTCCAGCGCGTTCGCGACCCAGCACGACGTGTTCCTGAGTTTCAGAGGCCCCGACACTCGCGACACCTTCACCGACTACCTCTACCGGACCATGGTCGGCCCGGGGATCGTCGCCTACAGAGACAGCAAAGAGCTTCACGCTGGTGATCGGATCGACGATCTCCTGAGAGCGGTCGGCTTGTCCAAGTTCTGCGTAACGCTCTGCTCCAGTGGCAATGCTTCGAGCGCTTGGTGCCTCCGCGAGCTCGCTCGAATAAATGGGGCTCGACGAAGCGTAAGTAAATGCTTATTAATGGACCTTTTTTCAAGCGTCAGCCGAAATGCTATTCTCTTAAAGTTCTTGTAAATGGCAGTGAAAACTAGCTGGAATGGTTCAAAAATTCGACAGGAAATATATTGGTCGATGCGTCATATGCAAACCGGATTTTGATATCTGAGCAGTAAATTTCATTTCTCACCAAAAAAATAATAAAACAGAGACAATTCACCGATTTTCATACATAAGCAGTGCCATTATGGCTACTGATAGTTACAGGGGTGAATTGGATCTTATTCTAGAATGATGTCTGTAATTTGGACGGCAAAGAAGCATCTTCTTTCTCAGTAATAGGGGGAAATTGCCGGTTTATCTGGGACTTGAAATAGTGATCCAAGTCAAATGCTATCTGCTAGGAAGTAGTAGTGAGATTGTCATTTGTTTTCTTTTTACTAAAAGTGTTTGGTTTGCAGCACCTACAGTGAAGCCATTGAGCACGATTTGAAACAGGTTGTGCTTAAGCTGAGTGGAAACAACAGACCTCTTGGCAGCAAATTTTTAAGTTGGGAAGTGGGTCAGACCTCTGGGGTAGACGATAAGAGTGTCAGACGAAGGATCACCTCATGGCAAAAGGGTGAGATGTTGGGAAGGGGATCATTTGGAGATGTCTATAAAGGCTTCAGCGAGTAAGATTCCTTTGCTTTTCTCTTTGATAATCAGTAAGTTATTCTTGCTATAAGCATTTTCTGGGGAAAAGTACAATCGGACTTCTCCCATTATGATGTTCACTTGCAGTTTTGTTGCATTTCTGAGTGCTGCATTCTGTGGTTGGAATTAGGATGACTTCTGTATACTGTAGAACGCGTTATCATTTGGTTGACATAAGGTGCCTTAAATAGACATGGCAAATGGTTATTCAATTGCTTAAAGTGCTCGATCTTCATATTTGGATTGGAGTTCTAAGATTATTGGTATTTTCCTTATTGAAGACCATTCTTGATCATCAAACAAATTGATGAAGTACAGACCTAGTACATTAAATCACGTAAATTTAGTTGTCCATTGTTTTTCTGTACCGTTACTAGCTTGAATAGTGAGCAATTCTTTTGTTCTATTTTCGAAAAATGGATAGCATGATGAATCGGCGTGTATGGACAACATACTTTAGAAAGTCTTATTCTATTGTGAATTCAAATGTTGAAAGCTAGGGAACTATTTTAGTTATATTGATGAGAGCATCTCTCTTGCTCTCTATCTCTCTTTTTTTTTTTTTTTTGGTAAAGATTTTTTTTTTTTTTGGCTTCTTTATATCATCTAGAGTGCAAGAATTGTCTAAACTATGTCTGATCAAGGCATCATTGATGAAAGAATTGGCATTTATATTCTATTTCTTTCTCTCACGCTTCTCTGTTTCCACAATGGTGGGTTCTTTTTTGCCGTAAAGGAGGTTTCTTTTTTATTTTAAAAAAAGTCAAGGTAGTTTATTATTATTATTATTATTATTTATCATGTTTAGTTGTAATGTCTTAAATTGAAGCATTGGATGTTTGTTTATTTTATGAATATTGTAGACATTATCCGCTAAGATTTTGTCCAGAATTATTATAATTATTAATTTAATTCGAGAGACATCGGATTATTATTTTTTAATTATATTAATTTTTGGGCTTTTTGGTAGAATTTTAATTGTTAAATCACTATAATTATTAATTTGATCCGTAAGACTTTGGATCAGATTTTTAATTATTTTGATCTCTTTATCATGATAAAGGGTTAAAATAATCGTTAATTTGACATGTAAGATAATGGGTTATTTTTTCGATTATCTTAATCCTTTATTTTTGTTGATAGTTTAAATTTAATATTTATTTAATAATTAAAATATACAAAAAATCAAAAAATCAAAATTCTGCACGAGCATATAGGTTTAATGAATCATACATGTAGTTTTAGTGAATTAGAAATTTTTTAAAATTACATTTTTAGAATTGCATTTTTAGAAATAAGTTAGGGTTGGACCTAAATTAGTTTTTCAAATAATATTCGTACATTTTACTTATCCCATTTTTCTTTTAAAAAATAGTTTTCTAAGATAGAATAGGGTTAAGTCAAATTAATCCCTAGAATAAATTAGAAAATTATCCCTTTTTAGATAGATTATTTAGGGTTTTCATAAATTCTAAATTTCAATAAAAAAAATCCAAAAATGCTAGGTGTATGTTAACTAGTTTGCATAATAGGATTATTTAATCAGAGCTTGTTAATTAGTGAAATTAGGTCATGAGGTGCATAATAATTAGTTTGCATAATAGGCCCATTTAATTAAAATTTGCATATTAATAAGATTAAGTCATTTAGTTTAAAAATGCATTTTCATAAAAGAATTCTAATTTTTAAGAAAACCCAAAAAAAAAAATGATTGCTTGCTTTATGTGATGCAATTTATTATTTTTTTATTTGAATGTTTTAATAATAGATGAGCACCCGTGTGGTCACCATTTGCATGATAGTATTTTAGGTTAAAATAAATCAAAAACAAACATTTTAAAAAATTAAAAAGAAATGGTACTGAAAAGGCATTAGAAAATTCTAGTGTAACCAAGTCTCCGTACCCTCTCTGATTCGTAGGAGTAAAATAAATCTCCCTTTATTTTACTTAGTGTCTAATCGACCTACTATAAACCGATTAGTGGCGACTCCTAATTAATAACCTTTTGCATGTTAAATGTTTGAACCTTAAGTCGCAAATTAGTATGGGCTTGGGAGAGCCCGAGCTAAGTTTAAAAGCTTAGTAGTCCATTAACCTAGTTTTAGGTGGTGCACCCGAAATTTAGGTCGCGACAGTGATATTCTGCTTTCTTTTCAAGAAATTTCTATTTTAAGTCAGCTTCAACATATAGTTCAATATTACGGCACTAAGAAGGTGTGTTCCTTCTTTCTAAGTTGCTTTCTGCAGTATCTTTCGCTTTGGCTTCGATTATGATACCACGGGAACTGAGTGAAATGTTTAGGCGGACATGGCTGTGATTGCAGCCACAAGATAGTTGCAGTGCCATCATCACTGCATGATAAGATCACAGCAGTTGCGGCTTTTTAGCAGTAATGGCCTATCATGACAGACAGACATTTTAGGTTGCCCTCCCACCACAAGAAAAGGTTGTGATGAATTGACTATTACCCAAGATAGTAATTATATGAGTAAAGAATATACACAGAGTAAAGGTCAGTTTATGGAGTCTCCCTCTCTCTATGAATGCAATTTTTTCTCTCCCATCTAACGATTGCTGTCATGTAATCAACCCTTTCTTTTCTAGTGGTGGATGATATACAAATTATTTATTTTGCAAACTGAAGATTCAGGTCAAACTCTCAGGACTAAAAAGGAGTAATCTGAGGGTTAGAGAAATTGGCAGCCTCGACTAATAAAACGTAAAGGGAAAAAGGATAAGGAAATGAAGTCATTTAATTCATTAGATATCCTTAATTGACCATCTGTTACTCCACGTGACTAATGTGCCAATCTCCTTTCCCCTGTCTATAACTGGTTGTGGCTGTAGCAACAACAATGGAGTTCCTTCACAAGCCCAATTTTTCCTTCAATTCTAGTCCAGCGTCATTTAGTTCCACTCATTTTTATGCAGCATCATATAGTTCTTTACCTCTGCAAGTAGAGAAGACGGAAATTGGAAATGATCATTGTTCAAGTGAGGGATGTATATCCTTCTTAGTGGTTTTAATGTTCAAGTTCCTTCCAGTAATACTTTTTTAAACATAGTTTTGCAAGAAGCATCAGATTCTGGGAAAGTGCCATGACGTAACTTCTTGTTGGAGATGAAACGTGCAAAAGATTGTTGCTGTCAAGCAAAAATTTGGTTTGCTAGACCTACAATCTACCACATTTTGTGGGAATGAGGGATTAATGCAACATGACTTCTTCCACCAGGTGCACTATGCAACTGTTTTGGTTGGCACTGTTGCAATTTAAAACCGTGGTGACTTGGATATTTGTGTTGTATGGGGAAACCAACAAAAAGAAGAGCTTGGTCTCATGCATTCTTGTCTTATTTTTCTTTTAAGTTTACAAAATACTTTTAAATTGTGATCTAGTGTAGACTTTTACTAAATTAACCCCCATCAAAGAGATTCTCACTAAACGCTGATTGGTTATTGAGAAGGTACTCTACCAAAGTGCACCTCAGGAAGCATAACCAACCTCAGGGCCTTGTCTAGGGGACTGTTGCCTTGGTGCAGTTGATTTCCGTGGGAGTGGTGTTGTGGTGATCCAATGATTAGTTAGGTTTTATGAGAGGCGTAGGCATCCGGCTTCATTAGGATGAATAAATGGTAAACATCACTGATGTGGTTTGTTTCATTTTATTTGCTTTTTCGTATGGTTGTCTCTGATGAATCTTGTTAAAATATCCTATATCATTAACTTATGGGGTTTTGATGGGACTTATATATATATATATATATATATATATATATATATATGTTTAGACTCTTCTCGCCTAATAATTTAATCTTTTGCATTCGGACATGGTTTTAGAGCCATGTTCTGCCTTAATTTATTTCTACGCGTGGCTCTTTTTCATCAATTCTGTGTGCACTTCTCAGACCAGTTTTCACTTGAGAGGAGGTCTTAAAAATATTCAACAGTGCTTATTTATGTGTTTTCAATGTGCCTTGCATACATTTCATCTTCCACTACTTAGTAACTTAAATTTTGGGTTGGATATTCTAACATATATAATTTTCTTTACTCTCTTCTAGGATGATGAGAAGCTTTACATATTCCTTGAGCTCATGACTGAAGGTTCACTTGAAACACTTTATAACAAATATGCGTTGAGTGATGTCCAAGTCTCTGGATACACTAAGCATATTCTAAATGGTCTAAAGTATCTTCATGACCAGGGTGTGGTACCCAGGTATAAGAAAGATGCTTGACTTTGCATTATTAGCTTTTACTAATTGAAATAATGATTTGCATCTATCAATTCTGATGGAAGGTTGATTTTGTTAAGGAAAGAATTCATAACAAAACAAAGAGCACCGTGAAACTTATATTTTTGTTTCATGGCATGCCCACTTGTTGCCTTTTGATGATACATATTTTACTTACCCAAATATCATTCTGGAAACAAGGGAGTCATCCAATCCTTGAACCAATATGTAGTCATGAGAATGATTTTGTAAAGCAGCTTAGGCAAGATTATCTTACTATGTGAATGCTGAAGGTGGGAATGTGAATTTGCAATATTGGTAACTGTGAGGGCGATTATAACCGTTTGTATATTCTAGGCACAGCTATGCTGAATTCTCATGCTTCCGGTTCCTCCAATCTGTAGGGATATTAAATGTGCTAACATATTGGTTGATGCAACGGGATCTGTGAAACTTGCGGACTTTGGACTGGCAAAGGTATGTCTTATCAGCGAAAGTGAACTCTGTCTCTCTCTCTCTCTCTCTTGTGGGCTCGCACATGTGCGATCAACAAAGATGCATGTACAGCTACATGTGTGTGCAGGGATATTCACAGGCATTGAAGTAGTGCAGCACGCATACAATTGGATGAGTGCATGACAAACACACGTATAGACACGCACAAAGTGACATTTTGTCCTTGACTTTTCTAAAATGACATATCAACTTTCTGTGTTTATTCATACAGGCAACCAAAATTAATGGTGCTAAATCCTCCAAAGGATCTTTTCTTTGGATGGCACCTGAGGTTTGCACCGTCTGCTGCCATTTTTTTTGCATACTTTAATTAGTTGTTGTAGGTGCATGGCTTTTACTTTTCTTTCATCCATGTTGGTTGTAAATGCAGGTCGTCAATCTAAAAAGCGAAAGCTATGGAGTGGCAGCTGATATTTGGAGCCTAGGGTGCACTGTTTTAGAGATGTTAACCCGCCAGTATCCATATTCCCACTTAGAAGTAGTATGTAATGAAGAACCTTCTTTTCATGTTTTATATCCTTGAGATTCATGTTTTGCTAGAATTATTAACTAGTCGCAACTTTTTTGTTATTGCTACATTTTATGTGAGCTTGCTAAGTTAAGCGCAAGTTGTGATGAGTCAATTCGGTCGGCATTCTGAGCAAAAGAAAATGAGCAGGACCACTACTTAGAAAAGAGAGAGGACAGAGAATTCAATGATATTTATCAGGATTATGGTAATGTCAAACGATATGCGTAGTATGTATGGCCAATTGTTGTTTGAAACTCTGGAGCAAATGGTTATGTAACATGGTCTGAAACCTCGGTTGAATGTCTGAATCTTGACTCTCTCTCATTCAAGTAATTTGGCATTATTGTCTAATACTTTTAATTACTAGTATAAGTTCACAGCGGCATTAAGTTTAGATAATCGCAGACTGACATATGTATAGAGTACCCCAACCAATAGATATGGGGTACACATATAACCCTAACATTCAGGCTCAAGAATCTCTCCATCTTCTCCTTCAATGACACATGGTACTTGAGCAACCGAGAGAGATTGAAATCCTAATATTGGCACTGCCATCTCTGCTCCAGAGCAGCACTGACATTGATTGCTTCCTCTTCCCTAGTGTGTCCTTTAATTGTGTGGTTGTCCTCTAATCTGTCCCTCGCCATTATCAACTTTGGCGTTTCCGTCATTGCCCTTGAGTGTTGATCCCTGGCTGCTCGTCTCTGGATAAATTGTTGACCTAAATGGTTCTCCTCTGCTAGATTTTGTTACTTTTGATATTAATGCTAACTTCTCTGTAGTTGTAAGTTTTCCATCTGGGATGGTATTTACTGGCTCTAGCCAGCAAATTACTTCATGACGTTATCCCCTTTCTAGGCATGCCAGCATGGAAATGCCCTTTTGTGATTAGAATGGGTGCTGCTAAAGTTTGGAGTGCTCTTGTCTTCCTAGTGAATTGCGAACGTTGCACTGCTCTCATGCTCAACTTGGATTTATTTATTATAATGGAGAAAAAAATAATTCCATCCTACTCAAAGCCATTGTAAAAATATGCAACTAACGCCCCCTTTCTTTTTGCTTTCTTTCTAATTTAGGACACTTAAAATTTTTTAGCAAAAAGCAATATATACTTATTCTTTATTGGGAGCAGTTGGAAAACATTAATGTTGTTGGTCCTTGTGAACAGTTACCTGTCATCCACGGTCGCCCACTTAAGCACTAACTGTGATTCTAGAATGATTTGGCAGATGATTGCCTGAAGCATGATGCACTTAGATTTGTCTACATATCTTATTGATTTATGCAGCTATCACATGTTAGTTCCCCCAGGATTTATGATTAATACGAGCCTCTGCCACGTTCTCTCTCTTATTGTGGCAGCTGCCAGCATTGTACAAAATTGGCCAGGGTGAACTTCCTCTAGTTCCCGATTTTTTATCAAGAGATGCACGAGACTTCATCTTACTTTGCTTGCAAGTAGACCCTAATAAGCGGCCTTCTGCAGCGGAGTTGCTTGGCCATCCCTTTGTGAGGAATGCTTCTTCTGGTTTTGCCTTAGCTCATTTCAACAATGTACAGTCGTAAGGTTTTGCTAGGCCATCCCTTTTGGTCCATGGCTGAAGGTAATTTTACACTTTTTGTTATTTTGCTGTTGCATTGCTAGTGGGAGTATTCTTCTTTTGGGCTAATGGCAAATTGCTTAATTACCTTAGCACATTTCTACTGTTTACTCAATAAATTTATAACTTTTAATGGTCTGCACTAAACTTTTAACTTGGAATAAATAGTCCATGGTCTATGTTCAGTTTCCCAATTCACTTACAAACATTTCACATTTAACAGCTCTTTCCATAAGCTTTAATGTTTCCACCAGATCGTCCTGAACCTCTTTGACTTAGTTACCCATAGTGGTTAATTGGTATGCCATGGGTTAATTTGTCTTTACCTTGGGGAGAAGTAGGTGCAATTAATCATCAAGCCATGAAAACAACCATAATTGCGGTTTCCCTTTGCATATATTAGAACTTAGGAAAATTGACGGACCTCGTGAGTGGTCTTGACATGATATTTACAATTCCCAGATAAACAGCACACTGTTTAATCATTATGCAAGACATTCGGATAGGAGAAACAGCATGCAGCAATATTCAGGTTTCTCTGGTGTTGATTTTATCATAGGTTTTCCTCATCTTAAATTGTTGTTAGTGCACTCGCAATGCTGCTGCAATTCTTTGAACCGCTCAGTGGTCAGTGGCATATTGATAACCGGCAAACACTCCCATGGTAGCGCCAAGCTTACGATGTTATGCTTTTTTTTTGCCAGATGGGAATGCCTTTGGCAGCGAGGGCCATCTAATAAATCGGAGAAGACCGTGGTACCTCGCAAATGGTCTTGGGCTGCAACTGATTTTATGGCGTCTTTATTTTGCTTGCGTTTACATCTTGTTTATCTGGGAATTGTAAATATCATGTCATGTTGTATATTTCCCGTTGGAAAGAAGGTAAGGAAACAAAGATGTTGGCGATATGACGGCATCTCCGATGACAAGTTTTCTGCTTTTACGAAGCGTAGATAGGTGCACAGAACTTATACAGGATTTGAAATCAATTAAGATTGGATGCGCTTAAGATTCGCAATGACATGTGCGTTTTGTTTCCTATTTATATGTTTGATATGGGACCATGTTTGGTAAATTCAAGTGTTTTTTTTATTTATGACGTGACAAGCGCTTGTATCGTATTGAAAATATTGTATGGACAAAGGTTCGGTGATGCAGGACCAAATTCGACAAATAGGAGAGGTTTTGTCACAGCCTGCTGCCTGGACACCTCGGTCTGCACACCTCGAATGCTGAAAATAGTTTTCGTGATACCGCTGGTCACAAACACCAATACGAAGAAAAATAACTCTTGTTTAAGAACTCTTGATTTCAAATGATATCATGGTTTCTTTCGACAAAAAAAGAAAAAGAAATAAATATAATAAAAAGGCTCAACTTAATCCTAATCTGACCCCAATTACAGTCCCATCGTCACCCTGCTACTGCCTTGATCTTGCCCCCGCAATGCCGTAGCCGCTGCTCCATATGGACACCTCCATCAGCACCTCCCTGTCATCGCCATCCCCATCTCCACTTGATCATTCGGCCATCACGATGATTTCTCTGTTTCACATCTATCAATCACGGCCCCTCTTTCTGGTTTCTGTCGATCTCTGAAATGAAGACTTGATAGCGGAGTTTTACTATGTTTCAGTCCACCTTAAAATTTTCTGACAATTGAGGCACCCTTTACTCCTAGCGTTTGAAATCAACTCTTAAATTTCTTCAATTTGTTGGATATTCTCACACCATGAAGTAATCAAAGATGCTCTATTCTCAGATCATGTCTAAAAGCAATTCTCAGAGCACAAAATACGCTACTATTGCTTTTATTGTACATGAAGGCGTATTCCAAGTTGGATATGAACATTGCAAATGAAGAAATATTTCTTCCGGCATTACGTCAACTCACTTGAACCTTAGAATTGGTGCGTCAAGAATTAGATTGTAATGCCTCAAATATGGCTATAAATCAACCCTGCAAAGTTTGACAGGATGGCTGATTCATTTTGAATGATGGCGAGAGGACATTTTCGTTTTTTTCTTTTTTTGGTTGGAAGAAAATTTATTCATTTAAGTAGATACTCTGAAGTGTCCCAAACAAGGTGAATCTAAACATAAGAGAGCCCATAGGGCTTGCGGGGGAACCTAAAATCAATTCTGTGGAAGAGAACCAAGATGCTTGTGTTTTGCAATCCAATCTACCACTACATGTGAGGCCCACAGACAATGGGCTACGCTGATTGAGGGGTGGGCCTTGAGAAATTGAAGAGTCATTGATCGAGAGACGTTCTTCCCATCTGAACTGATCTGCAGGTTCACTTATCAAGGTTTCAACTAAATCCACACGATTAGATTCTATAGTGATCAAATTTGGAGAGCTTCCAGTACGACTGGGGTTTTAGCTTGAGATGCCGAGGAGACCTTCACTGATTTAGCAGTAACAATCGCTCCCTTGTAATCTCGACATATACCAGCTATGGCGCCATCCACAGAACCATCAACAAAGGAAGTATCAACATTAATTTTCAGAGCTTTCTTCCTAGGTGTCGCCCAGGCCTTCAACTCAGTAAAGGTAGGATTTTTCCTCAATTCCGGTTTTTGAGAGTTCCATTTTCTGTAGTTTGCTTGCGAGAATAACGATGATTCAACCGTTTCTTGCGAGTTTGGATGTTTACCCTGAAAAACGAAATTGTTTTGGGCTTTCCAAATGCTCCATAAAGAGGACGCCACCAAAGACACAGGAAAAATCAGCTCCTTCTACAGCAAATTCCATTAGCCATGACTCAATCCTCGTGATCTTCTTGTAGTTGATTTTGATCTTCATATTAGTGTCAGCCCAGATACCTTGAGTCCAGGGGCAACGTATAAAGATGTGCTCAATCGTCTCCTTTTCCCGTTATAGAGGGGGCATATCGGCTCAGGTATGATATTCCTCTTCCATAGGTTCTCTTTTAAGGGGACTGCATTTGTACAAAGAGACCATGGGAAAACTTTTACCTTATGGAAGGTCTGCATGTCCCATATAGCTTTCCAAAGTGTTTTGGGATTTTGGTATGAAGAGGAAGCTTGTTTAGGATTGCACTTCTGTTCAATCTCTTTTCTGATCATGTTGTAGCCGTTTTTAACAGCATAGCTACCTGATTTGGTGCCTAACCACACCAATTTATCCTATGCATAGTATGCTCTAACGGGGATTGTTTGAATCTCCCGCACTAATTGCTCATCAAAAAGATCCTCTAGCTTTCAAGTACTCCATTTTCCTTCCTCAGCCAAGATCAGTTTTGGTGGCAAAACTGGGTCATTTCTGTTTGGTGATCCCCCAATTAAGCCACTTTTTAACCATTTCTGCTCTCTGATTATTACTTATTTACCATTCCCAATTGACCAACTAACTGAGTTGGCAATGGAATCCCTCCCTAATAACAAACTTTGCTGTCCCCAAGAAGGCTTGGAACCTCTTTTAGCTTTGAAGAACTGCCTTACTGGTTTGCCCTACTGTTCACGAATGCTTGTCAAGCAAACGACTGTAATGTTTGGACTTTAGGACATGTTGAATAGATCATATTTACATTTTCTTGTCCTCAAATATGGGTAGAAGACTAACTCGTCTTTTCCTGTTCTAGGAAGATGAAATGGAGAAAGATTTAGAAAATGAAAAAAAGAAAATGACTGATTGATTGTTCCATAGGCATAGTACAACGTATCTGCAAGCCCTCGTGATTTTTTCAAGAGAGAAGTCTTCGGAGGCAGACAGGATAAGTACATTGTCGTGCATGATGATGCAGACATGTTGTCAGGAAAAACTGAGTGGATCTCTATGCATTATGTTTAAGGGAATAAAAGCTAAATCGATGGCTCCAAGGGAATACTTGCACTCTTCTTGATAAACTCACGTGCATTGTGGTCGAGGGATAGGTTTCCTGGACACAGCAATGCAGTTTGCATATGGAATCTACTCTGCTTTGAGGATTTGCTAACTGTCCATCCGTTGAAAGAAAAGTCATTCCCTTTGGGAGCATCAGATCGCTTGCCACATTTTATACATTTACTTCAGTAAAGGAATGATTCTACCAAAATTTCTCAAATAACTGAAGGGTGTAAAAAACCAAGAGGAGAAATGAAGAAAAAAACAAGCACAAGTAGGCAATTTAAAGGTGATCATTAAATCAATCTAGCACGAGCTCCTCCAAAATCTGTCCAGATAACAAACACGTGCAATCCTTGGCCCTACCATTACACTGTCACGGATGGCTAGATATAAGAGGAGAAAGCATTTGTCTTTCCGTTGCCAATGTTTATGAGGTGGACAAAACTTATGTTAGAAGAGACTAATTAGATGATACCCGCAGGCAATTCTACTTTCTTCTAGGAGGAAATTTTAGTGGCAGAAGCAGAGGGCACAGACTACTGACTATGTCATCTCAATTCTCAAGAGTTTCTTCAACTAATTTTAGTTCCACCTTCACTTTGCCGGTACTGCGTCTGACCTCTTCTGGCAGCGCCGCTCTCCAGATTCGGTGTCGATGGCCCAATGCATTCAAGGCTGCTGTTAGCATATAGATCGTCCTTGGCTGTCATTAGCGGAGTTCATCATTGGCGTCGCTTGCCCATGCCGCGCTCAAGCTCCCGACTTTGCTCATCTGTTTTTCATTTGCCGGAGCTCGCAGTTGATGGCCATTGGGATGTTGAGCTCACTGTCAAGGGTCGGAGTCACGGATGAGCCACCTCACGAGCCATGGACGAGCAAGGCTTGTGGATGAGCCAACATATTTGTGCACGCGATCATGGTCATGTTGGGAGGTTAGAAATGATGCTTTTTTTCCTTTTTGTATGAACTCCATGTGGGGTTATATGTGGTCGGGCCTCGAACTCAATCTATGCGAGAATTTCCCCTCCTGCGATCCTTTTCCCGTTTGGATATTTAAATTCTGGAAAAATTTTGCTTTCCGCTCGTACACTTTCATGAAATTTTCTAATCAATTTTTAATTTTTCTAACCAAAATTTTCCATTTCAACAGATTAATTAATCAAGTCTCCCAATGCTAAATTTGGGGACACGACTGTTAGACGACATTAGAGTGTGATGTGGGCATATTTTGTCAATGACGAATTCTTTTCTTTTCTTTTCCTTTTGTCCATAGTAGCATCCATGTCAATAAAATGCCCTGACGTCATTAGACAATTATAGCAGCTGGGTTTGGCCAAATATGGTGTTGGAAGATCTTCATTTGATTATTTGTGCAAGTAGAAGGTTTTTTGTTAGAAAATTACAAGTACCGGGATTTGATTAGAAAAAGTGTAGAGCGTTGGGACGACGACTGTTTTTTTTTTTCTTTTCTTTTTTTACTTCTAATTAATGACTATTTCATTGGAACGCTTTGTTGTTATTTCAAGATGGAGCAAACTTTTTTTATTTTGATAGAGCTGTATTTAGCTCTACGAGATCATGTAAATAGACCGCTTGTCCTGAATATTTACTTACCACTCATAACATGTCACTCTCCTTGAATATTGTCATATTGCTTCGTTATGCATTGCGTAGTACCTGAACATGTATTTACTACTAATAAACCTGTCACTTCTCTTGGAACTGTACTAACGAAGGAAGAGAATTCTGCTTGATTCGTCGCATTGGTTGGGCCAAGCTTGATAAATACAAGAAACATTGGGCCTCATAGGTAAGAAAAAAGCTCATAGAGCACACTAACTTGTGGATAAGCCCACTATAATAAGCCCCGTGACCTCATTCTACATTATACAAATGTCCTTTGGCAACGTATGCCTTCTCTATCTTTATCCTCTCCTTCTGCAAAAACGAGAGGCTAAAGATAAACGTCCGACCGCTTCTTTTTTTATTGGCAGTGCGAATTCTTCAGAGCATTCGGGTCCGTTACTGTCCAGTTGCGGATCCGCACAATTCGTGCATCAACAAAGCTTAGTCCCACTAATTAGATTTTATCATACTGATCTACTCTTCTTAATATGTTCTTCACATATCAAATTATGCAATAGGGCATGCCATATAATGAAGAACTTGAAACAAAGACTTATTTATGTTGACACTTGCATCATCGGGTAAACTTCTATCCAATGACATCAACAACTTAGAATTTGAATGGATCTGTATTTATAACTTAACTACGAAATTTCAATAAAGTTTGTATCATGGTTTATGGGATATTGGGAGCACACACATAGCTACTATCTCTCTCTATAAGAGTGCGTTTGGCAACGATTCTGCTCCCAAGAACAATTTTTTATTAGAAATTTTTTATTATGTTTCCGGCAACAAATTTTGAGCAAAAGAGCATATTTGGTAACTACATAAAATTTTTATTCTCATGATAAAAATGTGTTTGGTAGGATTCTAAAATTTTTTTATTAGGTTCGACGAGGCTCGACCTCGCCCAGGCGGCACGAGGTTGGCCTCGCCCTAGCCTAGCAAGGCCCAACCGGCGAGGTCATTGGCCCTCATCTAGCCAGTCACCGGTCATGGCCGAGGCCGTCGACTGGCCAAAAGGAAGAATAAGAAAATGAAAGAGAAGAAGAGAAAAGAAGAAAATAGAAAAAAACAATTAGACTTGATTTTAGGAATTATTCTCGGAATCAAGACGCAACTTTTCTTTACTTTTTTATTTTATTTCAAATCTATTTTCAAGGAATAATTTTTTTTTATTTTTGTTCCCGAGAATAAAAGATTTACCGAACTGACTTTTGTTTCTTTTTTTCCCAAGAATAAAAGAGTGGAATCAGTTGTTCACGGGAGTGTTATTAAATAGACCCTTAGTTGCTCCGCTCACTCTGTATTTTGTTCTACCCTTTTCCTCTCTTGCTTTCCGCGCTAGTCTCTCTCCCTTATTTTATTCTCTTCTTTAGGCTCCCCTCTCTTTTTCCTACTCTCTCCTTTGCTTTCCGCGCTAGTCCCACATGTTCCCCTCCTTTTGACTAAACTCTCTCCTTCCTTTTTCCTCCTTTCTTTTCCCCCTCTTTTTCCCATTAATGTTGTGACGAAGTTTCTTATGTTTGCAGTAAAGACTTAGCATCAAAGGAAACGAGCTGCTGTAGCAAAAAGTTGATTCTGATTTGGGATTGACCTTAAGTTCTAAATGGCAAATTCAGTTTAGCAAAATGTGACTTGGGGTGCTTGGCCTTTAGTAGCTAGTCCTCCGTACTCTTTGCTGTCTCCATTAACTCATCTTTATCAGCATTTTTCAGCAATTAGCTTTGCCATCCAATACCTAGGTCAAACATTGGTTATTAATAGCACACCCATCCCACTCCACCGCCCAAGTTGTTTCTCCGGTTAAACTTCTCAATTTTTAATTTTGTTTCACACAAAATTAGAATAACAGAATTTCTAGATGACGATTAGACAAATGAAAGCTCCAAATCAAATCTCCAAAAATCCTAATCTTAACTTTGATGTTAATTGTTGTAAAATTAAAGTGGAAGCCAATTGGGTCTTGCCTTTAAATCAATGTGAGAAAATGAAATAACCCAATAAATCAATAAGGAAAAATAACGAATATAAGAAATTTACGCTATTCAATCTTAATTTTATTCTATAAAGAGAGTGAGTAGCAAATAATCCACTTCACATATTCAAGTTCTTCCCAATATTAAATTACATTTAAACCTACGGTATTTTGGCCTCGCGGGGAGTTAGCTCATAGCTTGAAACGCCCGTCTCCATAAAGAGAACGGCCACGCCCTTCTTTTTTTTTTTTCTTTCCTCAAGAGTATATATGGCCCCTTCTTTTGTACGGCCGACAGAAATCCCACCTCTGTGCGCAATATAAACAAAAGTCTCCAAGTAGTCAAACTGGTCAAACTTACACTTCTCTCCAATTGAAAGCAAAATCAAGTTTCACCAAATTTGAACAAATGAAAATCCTCCAAATGGGTCGGTTTCTGTACCCAACTTAAAATGACGAAGCGCATGCAGCTTCCTCTCTCTTTCCCTCAATTGCTTCGCTCCCTCTATTTTCTTATTCCCTTTTCCTCTCTTGCTTTGTGACGCTCATTCTCTCCCCCTTACTTTCTTCTCGTCTTTACGTCTCCCTGTCTTTTTTCTCTTTCTTTTCCTTTGTCTTCTTATGCCCTCATTTTCTTCTTCCGTGTCCCACGTGTTCCCCTCCTTTTGACTAAGCTCTCCCCTTTCTCTCCTTTTCCCTGTTTCTCAATGATTACACCTCGTGTTGACGTTGTGACGGAGTCTCTTCAGTTTGTGGTAAGACTTAGCATTAACGGGCACAAACTATCGCAGTAAAAAGTTATTGTGATTTGGGATTGGCCTTAAGTTCTAACTGGCAGGGTCAGTTTAGCCAAAAATGAATTAGTGAGCTTGGCCTTCAGTAACAAGTCCTACAACTGTCTTGGATATTTGGGCAGTCACTATTTATCTTGTGGTTGTTGCTCGAGGAGTTTACTAGTAAGATCTGTTGTACTCAGCTGCCAGTAATAATTTGCTTGATTTTATGTAAAGTTGGTGCTTTATTATGGAATTAGGCCTAAAAAAATTATGCTTGGGAATATTTTTTGTGCTTGACAGGGACTTAAGTCTTGTCTGAACGGGGACATTTCGAGGGCCGTCTCTCTTTATATATATGTATAATTTAAGCATCCGAGGCTGATCCAGGAAAGTACATTCTCGCTTTCGAGTGAGGGGTCCATTTCAAGGAAGCGGCTTCGACAGATTCCTTGAAATCAGTATGTGCACTCACATGATCTCTACTTTTTAACATAACCGAAGGCGCAGCTCCAAGTCAAGCAAACACCAAAGGGAGACGAGAGACCTTTTGTGAGGGAAACCCACAAAAACATGGAAGCAACCAGGGGCTGCGGCGTCCATGTCAAGTTGTCCAGCAAGGCAAATTGCCGATGGCAATTAACTGATCAATTTTTAAAATTTAGGATATTTAAGTGAGTAAAAAATAAGTTACTTACACTATTCTTGTCCCAACATGCTGATGAGCACTTGTATCATTTGATTGTATAGACAAGTGACAACAATCAGGTTCGGTGCACACTCAGACATCTAGGAGGGAGGGCTCTTGGGAACAATAGTGGTGCTTTTTTTTTTTCAGTCTTGTTTAATTTAGATTATTGTTTTTTTTTTTTTTTGCGCAATGTTTATAAGAGAGGTTTTGCTACAGCCTGCTGCCTGGACACCTTTAGTACTTGAAAATAGTTTTCGTCATCCACTGGTCACAAACACCAATATGAATAACTAATTGCACTTTGCGAAAAGAAAAAGGCTCAACTTAGCAGCCCACTGCCTCATCATCGCCCCCGCAAGGCTGTAGCCGCTACTCCTGATCGACACCACCTTCAGCACGTCCCTATCGTCGCAATCCCCATCTCCATTTGATTATTCCTCCATCACCATAATTTCTCTCTTTCGCATCTATCAATCACGGCTCCTCTTTCTGATTTCTTCGATCTCTGGAATTAATAGCTCAATGGCGGCGTTTTACTATGTTTTAATCCACATTAACATTTGAGGTGGGAAATAGGATTCTAACTATCGAGGCTTCCTTTTCTCCTAGCATTTGAAATCAACTCTTAATTTTCTTCAATTTGTTGGATATTCCCACACCATGAGGTAATCGAACATGCTCTATTCTCACATCATGTCTAAAAGCAATTCTCAAAGCACAAAATATGCTGCCAGTGCTTCTATTGCAAACGAAACGTGTGTTCCATTCCAAGTTGGATTTGAACATCGCAATAAATCAAACCCTGCAAAGTTTGACTAAATGACGGACTCATTTTGAAATGAGGGCAAGAGGACATTGACGAATGAACAAGACTAGAAGAAACTTCTGCTTTGTTTAAGTAAAAAATGGCACGTACATAATGAGGGAATTGTGCATCGAAATCATAGAGACCAGGTAGGTGAGAAGCAAGCAATAAACGGCAGTTGCTCAAGCAGAAAACAAAAAATGACCGAGAAAATGACGGTTTATGACGGTTTATGACGATTTGCTTACTGCAAATTGTTGAGCTCAATTGTGTAGGCAAGGAGGCTATTTTGCATTCCATATACTCTTTGTATATGAGGATGTAAACTCTTTGCGCAAAAAAAAAAAAAAAAAGTTACACTGCGCTTTCCTCTTCCTGGGCGGGTAAAAGGAGAACTCCACCTTTTTATCTTTTTGCTTTTTCGAGTCCATTTTTCTTCCAACGGCAAACCTACCGACCCCACAAGTGAGAATATATAAAAGACCAAAAGAAGACCCTCCTTAATACACAATATGAACAGACAGGCTAAGTTGTCAAACCGGTTAAATTTAGATAATCGTCTCCAACATAAAACAAAATCAAGTTCCCCCACCCAAGAAACCCAAATTTGACTCGGACCAAAGCGCGTACCGAACTTGAACAGAGAGACCAGTTAGGTGAGAAGCAAGCAACAAAATGGCAGTTGCTCAAGCAGAAAATGAAAATTGACTGAGAAAATGAGGAGTTATGACGATGTTCATGCTGCAAATCACTAAGCTCAATTGTGCAGGCAAGGGGGCTATTTTGCATTCCATATACTCTTCGTATATGAGGATGTAATCTCTTTGTGCCAAAAAAAAAAAAAAAAAAACAAAGAAGTTAAACTGCGTGTTCCTCTTCCTCCGCGGCTAAAAGGAGAACTCCACCTTTTATCTTTGCTTTTCTGAGTCCATTTTTCTTCCAACGACAAACCTACTGACCCCACAAGTGAGAATATATAAAAGAACAAAAGAATACCCTCCTTTATACACAATATGAACAGAGATGTTGGAAGATACGCATTTGGTGGATTCCGAAGACGTACTTGGAAGGAATCTCAGACGATTATGTTTGTGTATAAATTAGTTAGAGATTGATATCAATTGTTTATTCAAACCTTTTCTTCCCTTTATTATTTCAACCTTGTATTATAATTACAGAGAATTGTACATTCAATCAATACAATGAAAACACAATTCCTACAGAATACTCTTGATCTTTTCTCGATTCTTCATATTCTTTCATGGTATCAGAGCTTCGGCTTCTGATTTTTTTCCTCGCTTCCGCTCCTGGTTGCCAGTGAAAGTAGATCTGAAATAACTCAACAGATCTGCTTTAGGAACCATTCTCGAGAAAAAAAAGATAAGAGCTTATGTTCTTATTATTACCTTCAATTTCTTCCATGGCCGACAATCAATCCAACCCAGATGCTTCACCACCGCTACAGATCCAAGATGTTCCTGCAGAAACACAACAGCAAAACAATCTTGTCGGACTCTTCAATTTGACTCCTAGATCCCGAAGTAGCCCTCTTATCCATACGATCTCACATGTAGTTTTTGCCATAGCTCGATATTCTGCTTCAGCTGAGGATAAGGACACAGTCGCTTGTTTCTTGGTCTTCCAAGAAAGAAGAGAATTTCCAAGCTTAATGCAGAAACCTGTGATGGATCTTCGGCTCATAGGACAAGTCGCATAGTCTGCATCACAATATGCTGCCATTTCCATGTTGCATTTCCTGGATAAGAGAATCCCAAGTCCTGGACAGCAAGTTGGAATATTCGCCCGAGTGGTGGCGCGGGCTCCATGGCCAAGATTTGGGACCGAAAACTCAGGTACGAGTCATTCAGTATAAGGAGAAATCGGGTTGCCTTTTCTCTTTCCTTCATGGAACGATATTGCGCAAGAGTCTCCTCTAGTCCTTCAAGCCTTTCTTCTGCGGCTTCGAGATCGTTCCATAAGGATGATAATTTGTTATAACAGGCCGTCACGGTCATGTTCCCTTGCTTTAAATCGCTGAGTTCCTACAAAAGAGAAAAGATTCGTGCCCGATCTAACTTTCCATACATCTGTTTGATGTTGTCCCATATGGTTTTCGAGTCTTCCGTTGGTGGTAGTCCAGCCGCAACTTCTGGAGAAATGCAATTGCCGATCCATGTCCTTACGAGCTGGTTGCATTTTCTCCAGAATCGAGCCAGGCGTTCATCGGTAGGAATCGGAACTGCCCCGTCGAGGAATCCATCTTTGTCCTTCGTCACGAGGGCGCGCCGGAAGTCTCGGGCCCACCTGTGGTAATTCTCCGGTCCGGTTAACTGTAAGTTAATTAACTTCAGTTCAGGGCCGTCGGCCGTCGAGACATGCAGGGGGTCACCGAGCTCTGGTCGCTCGGTGACGGCAGCGACGGGGAACGGCATGAATCCAAGTGCAAGATTCGGGTAGGGATTTGTTCCCTGACCCGATTCGTTTGAGCCGTATTGATAACCCGCATTTGTAAATCCCGGGTAGGGATTCGTTCCCATACTCGGTTCTCCAGACCCGCTTCCAGACCCAATTACCTGCTCCATTCCGGGGTTCGAGTTTGCCCCGTTTACGGTTGGTGGGCTCCCCCCGGTCTGGACGTGGGCTCCTTGGTGGCCCACATAAACAGGCGATGATGTATTCGGGCTTGACCCAAGATACCACGGGTAGGGTATCCAATGGAACGGTTGACCCGCAAAGGGTTGCCCCAAACCGAACTGAGCCTGTGTGGGTCTCCATTGAACTGGTTGAGTTTGGATTGTTTGCTATTGTGTTTCTGCAGGAACATCTTGGATCTGTAGCGGTGGTGAAGCATCTGGGTTGGATTGATTGTCGGCCATGGAAGAAATTGAAGGTAATAATAAGAACAGAAGCTCTTATCTTTTTTTTCTCGAGAATGGTTCCTAAAGCAGATTTGTTGAGTTATTTCAGATCTACTTTCATTGGCAACCAGGAGCGGAAGCAAGGAAAAAAATCAGAAGCCGAAGCTCTGATACCATGAAAGAATATGAAGAATCGAGAAAAGATCAAGAGTATTCTGTAGGAATTGTGTTTTCATTGTATTGATTGAATGTACAATTCTCTCGTAATTATAATACAAGGTTGAAATAATAAAGGGAAGAAAAGGTTTGAATAAAAAATTGATATCAATCCCTAACTAATTTATACACAAACATAATCGTCCAAATGCGATCTTCCAACAAACGAAACATATAGAAGTGGATTGTCACTTCACTCGTGAAAAAATTCAGCAAGGGATAATTGAAACAAGAGGAATTGGAACCGTAGAGCAGCCTGCTGACATCTTTACCAAACCTCTATGTCAGAGATAACATGCATATCTATTAAGCAAGCTTGGCGTCTTGGATATCTACCAGCCGCCAGCTTGAGGGGGAGTGTTGGAAGATACGCATTTGGTGGATTCCGAAGACGTACTTGGAAGGAATCTCGGACGATTATGTTTGTGTATAAATTAGTTAGGGATTGATATCAATTGTTTATTCAAACCTTTTCTTCCCTTTATTATTTCAACCTTGTATTATAATTACAGAGAATTGTACATTCAATCAATACAATGAAAACACAATTCCTACAGAATACTCTTGATCTTTTCTCGATTCTTCATATTCTTTCAAGAGAGGCTAAGTTGTCAAACCTGTTGAATTTAGATAATCGTCTCCAACATAAAACAAAATAAAGTTCCCCCACCCAAGAAATCCAAATTTGACTCGGACCAAAGCGCGTACCGAACTTCCACAAATCAAAATCCTTCAACCAGGTCGGTTTCATACGTAGTTCAAACAGAGAAAGCGCCCATGTAGCTCTCTCTCTCTCTCTCTCTCTCTCTCTCTCTCTCTCTCTAAGCTGCTCCGCTCACAATTTTCTTCTTCCCTTTTCCTCTCTAGCTTTCCGGCGCTGATTCTCTCCCATATTTTCTTACATTCTTTCCGACGTTTCCGTCTCCCTCTCTCTTTTATCTCTTTCCTTTGTCTTCTTATGCCTCATTTTATTCTTCTTTGTCCCACATGTTCCCCTCCTTTTGACTAAACTCTTCCCTTTCTCTCCCTCCTTTTTCTTTACCTCATTAGACAGTGATTAGCGAACGAAGTTGCAGTCCAATTTCTCCATCAGCTTCATTTTTTAATCTTTTCTGAGGGCGAGTTGACACAGGTTAAGTTGAAATAGCTGCTATTGTTTTAGCAATGTCTAGAGATGGCGGCAACTTGTAGAAATTCATGAGGGTGGTGGCGTACCGTTTGTATGTTTGTCATAAGCGATTAGGCTTGATGAATGGACTATATTACAATTCCATGACTTTGGTCAATTATGTTGTTGTATAAAATTGCATCATAAGCAAATGGTGTTCTCTTTTTCTGTTTCCTAAATAGCAACACTTTTGTTAACATGCGTAATGCACTACCTCTAATTACAAATTGGAAAGAAAATGAGATATGATAGTATGTTGGGCATTGGAGTTCATAAGGATGTCGGTTTACAAGATACATGTTTCGATATTGAAGAAATAAACTTGCATATAATAATAAAGAGTAGATAGCAAAGATAAAATGGAATGCATTTTAGGATGAATATGAATTGCAATTTTTCTGTATGAAACACAAATGCAAGCTTATTTCTTAACGTAATGTGAGAAGAATCAGTACAAATAAGAGAATATTTCACAAAGTTAGGAGAATTATAAAGTATAATCATTCACAGGCATAAGTGCTTCCCCATGGTAAATTATACCTAAACACTAAGAATTAGTTCACAAATCAAAACACTTATGTCACACCATAAAGAAAACGGAGGATGTGAACTCTTTGTGGAAAAAAAAAGAAAAGGAGAACTCCATCTTTTTCTTTTCCTTTTGCGCGGCTCTGCAGTTGAGGGGGATGAGAAAAATAAAACCCACCGGCTTTTCATTTTTCTTCGTCCCACAAACCTACCGATCCCGCAAGTATATTTAAAAGACCAAAGGATGCACCTCCTCTATGCACAACATAAATAGAGAGTCCAAAAAGTCAAACCGGTCAAAACTTAGATAACCGTCTCTAACAAAGAAACAAAATCAAGTATACAAATTTGACTCGGATCAAAGCGCCACATCAAATTCGAACAAATTAAATTCCTTTCTCACCAAGTAAAAAAGAAAAGAAAAAAAAAAACAGAGCCAAATTCACCAATTTTTATACATAAGTAGGGCCATTTTAGCTAGTGATACTTATATGAGTGAATTTGATATAATTTTAGATTGATATCCATAATTTTGACCGCATCTGAAAGATTTGACATAATTATACTCTTTGTCCCCTCCATTAACTCATCCTTTATTGACATCTTTCATTGTTTTTGGCTACTTAGTCTTGCCATTCAACACCTTAAACAATCTTGATTGTTGATGGTGTAAGTATCTTAACACTCTATGATTCAAAGTTGTTTGTCCTGTCAAACTTTTCAAATCTATTTTTGCTCCAATATAATTGCAACAATAGTGTTTATAGAGATCGGTCAGACAAGCAATAGCCTCAAAGCAATTCCAGAAAATCCTTTGTAAAATAATTCAGTAGTTAACAAATTTTTGCAATTAAATCAAAGTGAGAGAATGAAACCATGGGAGAAATCAACAAGCAACAATAAATAAAAAAAAGATTTATGTATTTTGGTTCGATGATCCGTACTTATTTCTCAGGAAGAGCCAGCCACGGATAATTTATTACTCAATCGGAGAATTATAGAGTTACAATCTCCCCACATACTCAAGAATTTCCTAATCCTAGATTACACATAATCTTACAATATTTAGTCTCACGTAATTGTTCAATATATAAGTCATTAAAAATTGCCTCACGAATTGAAACACTTATGTATCCACAAAGAAAAAATGCCTCAATTAGATGTTGAATTTTCTGCACAAATCTCTGTGTTTCTTGCTCCTCTTAAAGACAGGAACTTTACTGTGCGGCCTTTTAGCTCTATCTCTTGTGCGAAATAGAGTCCTTCACTTTATGCCTCAGTTAGGTCAAATCTTGGATGTATATGTAAAATCACCGCCCTTGGATATCTTCTTAACCAAATCTTGGATTATATATCCAACAGAAGACCAAATTATAATCGAAGGGCAGGCCAAATCAAAGTCTAAAGACTTTTAACTTTTAAGACTCATATCGAAACATAAGTTGACATTTTCCTCCACAAACCGCATTTTCAGATGTTTCCAAGTGTTCGTGCTCAGTTATATAAACAAAAGGTGACCAATTCAAGTGACGGACAGGTGAATAAATCTACAATGGCGATCGAATTTGGGAATCTTGTGAAATTGCAAGAAGCGTTGGAGTTTACTCAATGGCGAGGGGCGGTGATGAGGTCTTTGCTCAACGGCGCACCCTTATATTATTCTCTTCTTTGCGTTCGCTCTCTCTTTTCCCTTCTCTTTCTCTCCTTTGTTTTCTTGTGCCCTCAATTTCTTCTCCCTTGTCCCACATGTTCCCCTCCTTTTTTAAAGGGTCAGGCTTTTCCCGCTTCTCATTTGGCTTGTGCAAGTCATTCCCCTGTGTTCTGACCATATTACCCATTGCTTTTTCAATTGTTAGCATGCTCATACCTGTCCCTCTTTTTTATTTGTTTCGTCTTCTTCTTCCACTTTCTCCTCCTTCTTAGTCCGCCCAAGCACGGTCAATTTAAGTTCTTTGTTTTGTTCTGCGTTTTTTTTTTCGTCTATTTAGAATTCTGGCAATTCTTGTGCTCCCCTAACTTAGACGAGAAAAATCATACTAAACGCCCATTCCATTAATAACATGACTTGGAGAATCACTACGCCAATCTTGCACATTATTAGTCGTTGGAGCTACCGAACATTGAGTTTGCGCATCAAAGCTGAAGCTGGACAAGTTGCTTGAGTAATCGTTGACGGTGTCGGAGGTGTGGAGGATCTAGGCCGGTTAGTGAACTCGGAGGTGTACTGGTGGCAGTGGGTGGGGGAAGATGGATGGCTTGGAATGGGAGTCCACGCAGATGATTGCAGGTCTTCGCTGTTTGATCAGACGAGCATTGGACTAGAAGAAGAAGAAAAAGAAGCAGAGCGAGAGAGCGATGTCGTTTTGGAGTATCTGGAATTGGCGGAACGGAACGAAAAATTGGGAAAGGAGAAAAAGAGGACTGGCTAGGTGGGTGACAAAGTGGACGGCGTGTCGTTTTATGGGTGCCCATATCAGATGGAAATGCTGAATCCTTTTTTTTTTTTGGTTAATAAGTAATTGATTAAATGAACTAATTAATTTAATAAAAAATGATTAATTTATTTTCCCCTCTTTTCAAGCAATGTTGGACAGACAAACTTGTCTCAAAATTGATACGTTTACGCATGTGAAGCATGATGTCATATTCACGAGGACGACGTCACCCACGTCCAACGATATAAATATAATTATTATGTAATCACATAAGATTACATATAACTAGATAAGTGCATTGGTGGGCAAATGCTTGTTGAATCTAAATATGTATGTGGATGTGAAACGAAATTTTTAGGATAAGATTATTTTTAGCAATCAAACTCTTAGTGAATGTTCGAAGTTGGTCGTAGAATTTCTACATTTGTTCAAATTGATCCTAGTACTCTTTTAGGTGGTCTCCGACTCTCCATGGTCAAGTAATTTTAATTGGTCTTCCCAAAGAAAAGCTTACGTGGCAGCATTTCTTTTTTTTTTTTTCCTGATGGAGAATGGAAGAAAGCCTATCTTTGCAATTAGAAGGTGACTTTTTGAGCTATTTATAGGTCTACAAGTACATGTCATCTTCAGAGACAATACTTACAAGTGTTCATGTACACATATATGAAAAATTCTTCATTAATCCATGATGCTATGGATTCAGAACCTTTAGAAGAAAGAATGTTACTTAAAAAAATAAATAAGCTAGGCAGAACTTATTTATATTTTCTATTGTGTATATATTTTCTCAATTTAACTTTAATTTACATGTGAAACAAAAAAAAAAAAAAAAAGAGAAATTTGCTCCAGAATCCAATTTTTGCATTTATTGTACTGCTAATTTCCTTATAACATGTCTTTAGGTTAATACAATCAAGACAAAAACATAGTTACAAGTTTACTTTTGCCATATTTCCAGAATCATGAGTATAGTATTATAACGTATTTTCTTCCTTTTTATCGGTATTTCAACTCTTAAATTATTATAATCATCTAAGAAGTTATAAATATTATTATTCAAATGACCTTCGACTCCTCCCTTGCATCACATTTCCTTTACCATAGGTTATTTTTTTTTTTTTGGTGAAGGTATTTACCATAGGTTATTCATAAGTGAAAACTTGCAAGAAAAGATATATCCGAGTGAAGTGCGCATCAAGGAATTAACAAAAAGACCATAAAAACAAAAATGGAGCTAGTGTCGTTGCTTGCGCAGTTTTCTAATCAAGTTACTAAATGGGATCAATTATTATGGGTTTGGTTTGGCTACCCAGCCTAGTCTGATGATGAATTGAACTTAACCTGCCCGTCCAAAAAACAAGAAAAACAAAAAATTGAATTTCGGAATATTTTTCGAGCTTGACCCGGGTCAACGTCCTTCTCTGTTTACTTTAAGCATCGGATGCCTATCCGACCCAGGCCAAAAGCGTGAATATCCGGATCTTGCACGTGGGCGCGGGTCCATTTCGAGGAAGAGGGCTTTTGAGGGATTCCATGAGAGGGGTTTGTGCATTCACATCATGATTTCTACTTTCTAGCCCTAACGAAGACGCAGCTCCATCTCCGAGCAGGCAAAAACCAGACCGAGACAGAGAGACCTTTTGCGAGGGAAACCCCCCAAAAACATGGCAGCAACCGGTGGTTCCAGCGCGTCGGCGACCCGGTACGACGTGTTCTTGAGTTTCAGAGGGCCCGACACTCGCAACACCTTCACCGACTGCCTCTACCGGATTATGGACGGCCAGGGGATCGCCGCTTACAGAGACAGCGAAGAGCTTCACGCTGGTGATCGGATCGACGATCTCCTGAGAGCGATCTGCGAATCCAAGATCTGCATACCGATCCTCTCCAGAGGCTATGCTTCGAGCGCTTGGTGCCTCCGCGAGCTCGCTCGAGTGACGGAGCTCCATGAATCGACTGGGAAGCCGGAGATCCTACCCATCTTCTTTGATGTCACCCCCACCGACGTCAAGCTCAGGACAAAACTGTACCTGAAGGACTTAAAGAAGCATGAGCAGAGGCACAGTGCCGAGATGAGGCAAAGGTGGGAGGCCGCTCTGAGAAAAGTGGCTGAGATCAAGGGATGGGAAGTCCAAGGGAAAGCGTAAGTAAATACTTATTAATGGAACTCTTTTCAAGCTTCAGTCCAAATGCTATTCTCTTCTTGTTCTTGGAAATGGCAATGAAAACTAGCTGGAGGGGTGTATATTATTGAAATATATGGTTGACGTGGCATATACAAATCAGTTTTTGGTATATGAGCAGTAAATTTCATTTCTCACTGGGGAGGAAAAACAGAGGCAATTCACTAATTCTCATACACAAGCAGGGCCACTTTGGCTGGTGATAGTTATATGAGTGAATTTGATCTAATTCTAGAATGATGTCTGTAATTCGGACCGTAAAGGAACATCTTCTTTCTCAAAAAAAGAGGGAAATTGTAAGTTGTCGTACCAATCATATCCAGTGGAGTCTATTACACCAAATTCTTGTGGCTCTATAGAATTTACCTGAGACTTAAAAATAGTGATCCAACTCGAATGCTATCTGCTAGGAAGTAGTAGTGAGATTGTTATTTGTTTTCTTTTACTTAAAGTATTTTGTATTTGGCAGACAAGGTGAAGTCATTGAACTCATTGTGAAAGAGGTTTTGCGCAAGCTGAAAGTAAAACAAAGACCTCTGGACAACAAATTGGTTGGGGTAGACAAACAAGTAGAAGCCATAATGGATCTGTTAGATGTTGACTCTGGCACGGGTGTGCGTTTTGTTGGAATTTGTGGAATGGGCGGGATCGGTAAAACTACTCTTGCTAAGATTGTTTTCAATGAATTATGTCTTCAGTTTGATGGCCAATGCAGCTTCATTGGGAACATTCGGGAATCATCAAAAGGAAATGGCCTAGTAAATCTGCAGAAACAGTTGGCATCCGACATCTCTGATTCTAGATTTGTAGAAAATTTTAGTAACACTGATGAAGGGATAGACATCATAACAAGGAGAGCTAGTTCTAAGAAAGTTCTCATTGTTCTAGATGATCTAGACAAGAAAGAACAACTTAAGAAACTAGCTGGGGGCCCTAACACTTTTTATTCTGGGAGTAGGATAATCATTACAACAAGAGACAAACGAATTTTGGATGAAGAGAAGGGAATATTAGCTTATGAAGTGAAGGAAATGGATTGTGATAAAGCGCTAGAACTTTTCAGTTTGCATGCATTTAATAGGGTCTCTCCTCCCAATGCTTATCGAAGTCTCTCTCAAAAAGTTGTATTTATGGCTGGGGGACTCCCATTGGCTCTTGAAGTCATAGGTTCCTATCTTTATGACCAAAAAGAGGAAATATGGAAAGAAATGCTAGAAATGTTGAAGAATGTACCTCATGATGAAGTCCGGGATAAGTTGAAGATAAGTTATGATGCATTAGGAGATGCAGAAAAAGAAATTTTTATCGATATCGCATGCTTCGTCATATCTAAAAAGAAATTATGGGCAGCCTATTTCTGGGATGCTTGCCATCTTTACCCCCATAAGTCATTGAAAAAACTCACTGATTTGTGTCTAATCAAAATTGTTGATGGTGATACTATATGGATGCATGATCAATTGAGAGACCTTGGAAGAGACATTGTTAAAAAGGAATGTACCCTTAGTAGGTTGTGGAATGACAAAGAAGCTTTGGAAGTAATGAGATCGAAAGAGGTAAGGTAAAAGTAGGATCCATACATTATCCACCGAGTTTTATTTTCCCACTTCCGATTTAAGATATTCCTTTTAGGCATTCTAAAGGAAAAAATTTAATGTTTGTAAGCTCATATTCATTGATGGTTTCTATTGGCAGAGAAAGGACAAAATTAAAGCACTCAATTTAGGTCAATATAATTCGGATCCCATCAGTATTGTGGATGAAGAACTTGAGAGGATGCCAAATCTAAAATTTCTCAAGTTATATAGAGGGACTTTTGTTGGAGACATCAACAATAATCTCCAAGAGCTAAGATGGCTTTCTTGGCATTTTCCTCCTTTAGATCTTGGAATGGCCAATTTACACTTGAAAAATCTAGCACTTTTCGAACTTTCAAAAAATGAAAACACTGACAACTGGGGTGGATGGAACATTTTGAAGGTGTGAATTCGTACTTTTGTTCTCTTAACATAGACATAGTATTCTTTGTTTGATCCTCTCGATAATGTTTCGACCTTTGCGATGGAAAACAATTTGAAAGTTCTTTCTCTCATCTATTGTAATGGATTGAAACAGACTCCAGACTTTTCTGGATGCGTGAGTTTGGAGATACTATCTCTTGATCACTGTTCAAACTTGCAAGAAGTTGACTCCTCTATTGGGAAACTAAAATATCTTACTCACTTGGAAATTTATTCGTCTTGTTTACTTCGTAAGTTGCCTAAAGAGATGGGAGAGCTGGTGAATCTGAAACACTTTTCTATTAGGGGGTGCTCCAAAATCAAGAAACTTCCAGACATTGAGAAATTAATATTATTGTTTGAGTTGGATATATCACAAACAAATATCACAAGTTTACCCGATTATATTGGTAATGCAAAGAACTTATCATCTCTTGATCTATCAAGCACCTCAATTACGGAACTTCCGATTTCTATTGGAGAGCTTACGCAACTCAAATTCCTTTCACTACATAATTGTGAAAATTTTGTGAAGCTTTCGGAATCAATAGGTAATTTGACAACGTTACAGAATTTGGATCTCTCAAATACAAAAATTGTTGAGTTACCTGATTCGATAAAAAATCTCAAGCAATTGAAGGTGATGGATATAAATTCTTGTCCAATACGGAGGTTGCCTATCGGTATTGGAATGCTAGAGAGCTTGGAGAAGCTCGATGTCCGATATTGCCGACAACTTGAAGGTGAACTCCCAATTGAAATTGGCAAACTGTTGTCTCTACGCATCCTAGACATTTCATATACCTGTATTAGTGCAGTGCCGATGTCAATCAACTACCTCACGCGACTCCAAAAGCTGGATTTATCATTTTGTGATAAGGTTCAAGAGTTGCCAGAACTTCCCTTGAGTTTGAATCATCTATGTGTTCGATCGGCATCATTGCAGTTAGTTCCGAATCTCAGTAACTTCACGAATCTAGTGGATTTGGAACTGTCCACCAACTCTGGACAAGCACTTGTGCAGGCATCAACTCTTCAATTGCAATGGGTTGGGAAGTTATCTAAGCTGGAGCGGTTGGAGTTGTGCTTTTCAGATCTTCCTGTGCCGTCAACGGAGTTGGGTTGCTTATCTCGACTTAAAGCACTCACCTTATCTCGCATGGATAGTTTTGACTCGGTAGTTGTTGGACCACAATTTTCGCATTTGAAAAATTTGTCCACATTGCATCTTTGTCACTGTCTGCTGAGGGAAATTCAACTTGATGGGCTTGAATTATTGGGAGTTTTGACTGTGACATGTTGCGAGTTTCTCGAGGGATTGTCAGTTATTTCATCGAGCTTGAGGAAGCTCTCTAGAATGGAAGTTAGAGATTGCCCAAAGCTACTTCAAATTCGATTTTTCAGTATGATGGAATCATTGGAGCATCTCGGAGTTGGTAACTGCGAATCCTTAGGAGGGTTGTACGGTTTATCAAACTCGAAGAAGCTGAAGTATTTATTCCTTGTCTGGTGCCCTGTGCTACGGGTTATTAAGGGCCTTGAAGAATTGGAGCTTTTGCAGGGCTTGCATTTCCTATTGTGTCCATCGTTGAAAGTGTTGATTAAATCATCCAACTCAAAGATACCAAATGAATGCCTGATAAGTGTAATGGCCTGCGAGAAGTTACCAGATTGCCTTTATGGCCATTACGGGGATTATAGAGAGGAGATTCTTGACTGGATGAGGAGGGGATTAAACCAGGTGCGCCTTCTTTCTACCCTTCACTTATTTTTCAAATTTTAATTTTTCGGAAACGCAGGCGGTAGGCATGACTTTTCTTTCCCTTGTTTCGTTACTTTCTCTCTCTCTCTCTATGATCCGTAGACAGCCGCGTCGTGTGGTTCTTTCTCTGTTAACATTTCTCCATACTCGGCCTTCTTCCTTTCAGGAGGGTGCGGCGTGGTTCTTGGCATGTGTCAAACCGCTCATCGTACAGGTATGGTCTCTTCTATGGAACCAAAATTCTTCTCGCGTCGATGAAGTGAGAAAATTTCTTTTTCTCGAATGTGTTGGGTGAAAATTTTATCTTTCGTGAACTCAATATATTCTCAAATATTGAAGAACTTAAGTATTGCAAAATGAAATTAAGGTTGTTTTCAGAAAATAAGTTGCAGTCTCTAGAGATCTTTGTGCTAAAACGAAAATAATAAATGTTCCCTAAAACCAAATTAACTTGAAATTTTCTTTCAGATACGGGGGAATCCGTAAGCAGAGAGATGAGTTTAAGGTAGAAGATAGAGATCCTAAAATATCACTTGAGTCAAATTAAATTTCAATTACAGAATTTTTGCCTATAGGGAGTAGCCTTGTTAAACTAGACGCATAGATGCACTTTGTGAATAGTCTAGAAGGTAGACACCTAAGATGATTATTAACTCTTTCACATGTCAACCATACAATTATGAGTATAATTATTTCTTACACTGGCAATTGACGTAATAAAGATCTTTCATATAAACAAGAAAGTGATTGCGTCAATATTTCCCCAACCAAAGATAAAAATCTCTCACGTGGGCACAAAAGTAGAAGCTTAAATGTAGTTAACTGTTCGAATAAATTTCTTTTAAATAACTAAACTTTCCCTCATATTTTAAATGAAAAAATAAATATAGAGAAATGAATATATAATTAATGTATTTGAGGTGTTACAATTGGGTGAGCCACGAGAAAAGGAATAGTAGTGAAAAAAGATGCACCAAAAATAGAGTTAGTTTATATGCAATAGCCGCTTGCCAACAATGTTCTACTTATCCTGCTACGCCTATTAGACTAACTATATGGTTTGGCATTCTCCATTAGAAGGCAAGCATGTTAAATTGTACAACTCTTATCATTTGCCCTAATTTTACATATTGCTTGATATTACAATTTTTTCTTGTCAAAGGATTTATTCAAGTTTTCTATTAAATAAAAAGAATTCTGTGAAAAATAGAGGTGCCTATACAAAACATATAATTCATGATATCCGTTTATCTAGCAAAACATATTGTTTTCTTTTCCTGATAGCTGAATTTAATTAGAGTGAAATACAAAGTAGCCAATAAAATTTGAGTGAAGTATGTACATACTTCATGGATATTGAATCAATATACTGCTAAATCGTTGGATAATATCATCAAGTTCTCTTTTATGAATACATGTCAAAAGCTAATAAAACCAGGGACTTTTGGTGGAGACGTCAACAATCATCCTCGCCTGAAGCTAAGATGGCTTTCTTGGGATTTTCCTCCTCTAGATTGTAGAATGGCCAAGTTGCACTTGAAAAATCTAGTAATTTTCGAACTTTCACACCATAAAAACACAAAAAGCCGGGGTGGATGAAAAGTTTTGAAAGTCTGAATTCATGCTTTTGTTCTCTCAACATAGTATTTTTCTTTTCTTTAACCCCTCTCTGATAATGTTTCAACTACTTTTGCAGATGTTAAAAAAATTGGAAGTTCCTTATGACACATTACCTATACATTATAGAACTTCCGTAGCATTGAAATGGACTGGTTACCCCAGTTTGGAGACATTGTATTTTCTCTACTGTCTAAACTTGCGAAAATTTGACTCCTCTATTGGGAAGATGAAAGTTCTTACTCACTTGGACATTATTTGGTGTACGAATCTTCGAACTTTGCTCGAAGAGATTGGAGGACTGGCGAATTTGACGCACTTCTCTATCAAAAAGTGCTCTCAAATGGAGAAACTTCCACACTCTATAGGGAAATTAGTATCATTGTCTAAGTTGGATGTATCATCCTCAAGAATTACAAGTTTACCTGATTCAATTGGCAATGCAAAACATCTGTCATTCCTAAATCTATCAGGCACACCAATTGTGAGACTTCCAATTTCCATTGGAGAGCTTACACGACTCGAGTTTCTTTCACTCAAAGATTGTCGAAATTTGAGGAAGCTTCCAGAATCATTAGGCAACTTGACATCATTACAGAAGTTGAATCTCTCAAGGACAAACATTGTTGAGTTACCTAATTCGATAAAAAATCTGAAGCAACTCAAGGTGATGAGGATGGGATATAGTCCAATAAGGAGGTTACCTGCCAGTATTGAAATGCTAGAGAAGTTGGAGGAACTCTATGCCGAACATTGTGAACAATTTGCAAGGCGAACTTCAGACTCAAATTGGCAAACTATTTTCTTTAAGTGTCCTCGACATTTCATATACTCGTATTAGTGCAATGCCGAAGGCAATCGATTATCTCACGCGACTCCAAAAGCTGGATTTGACACATTGTAATGAACTTCAAGAGTTGCCAAAGCTTCCCTCGAGTTTGCGTTGTCTACGTGTTCACTCGGCATCATTGCGGTTAGTTCCCGATCTTAGTAACCTCACGAATCTAGTGGAAATGCTTTTGTCTAACGGCTTTGGACAAGCACTTGCCCAACCATCAAACCCAATGCAAACTTTCCAATTGCAATGGGTTGGAAAGTTATCTAAGCTAGAGAAGTTGAGCTGGGGCCTTTCAAATTTTCCCATTTCGTCAATAGAGTTGGGTTGCCTACCTCGACTTAGAGAACTCACTTTATCTAGCATGGACAATTTTGACTCGATAGTTGTTGGACCACAAGTTTTCAACTTGAAAAATTTGTCCATATTGTGTCTTCATAGCTCTCCACTGAGGGAAATTCAATTGGATGGGCTTGAACTATTGAGAAATTTAGGTGTGAGAGAATGCGAGTTTCTCGAGCGACTGTCAGTAATTTCATCAAGCCTAAGGAAGCTCTATAAAATGGAAGTTTTAGATTGCCCAAAGCTACTTGAAATTCAATTTCCCAGTACAATGGAATCATTAGAGGAACTTCGAGTTGGCTACTGCGATTCCCTGGGAGGGTTTCGCGGTTTATCAAACTCGAAGAAGCTAAAGGCTTTGCAGATCTACCAATGCAATGGGCTACAGGTTGTTGAGGGCCTTGAGGAATTGGAGCTTTTGGGTTTTTTGTATGTTTCCAGGTGTGGATCATTGGAAAGGTTGACTGATGTATCCGACTCAAAGATACCAAATGAATGCAGGATAGAAGTATGGGGTTGCATGAAACTAAGCAGTTATGAGGGTACTTACCGGGGTTAAAAAGAGATGATTCTTGTCATGATGAGAATGACATTCAACGAGGTGCGCCTTCCTCATACCCTTCACTTATTTTTCAAATTCTCATTTTTCAGAAACGCATGAAGTAGGCATCACATTTCCTCATTTTTGATCGTTCCGTTTGCTTCCTTGTGTCTCTGTCTATCTCTCTCTTGCATGTATTAATTCGTACTTCTTTATATAAATCTATGATTATTGTTAGGTCCATTATTAGTGTAAAAGAAACATTCATTATTTTACTGTCTGATGTTAGTTTTGAAATTGAATTTTTCCACATGTCAACCATCCAATGGTGAGTGTGTCAATTGTTCTTACACGAGCAGTGTGCTTTATAAAGATCCTTTACATAACTGAACAATGATCATATTAATATTTCGCCAAGCAAAGATAAAAATGACACTTCTTTACACTTTTCCTTTAGAATTTAGAATGAAAAAATAAATATATAGAAACAAATGTACGATTTATGTATTATGAAAAATTCGAAGTGGTGCTTATTGGGTGAGCCATGAGAAAAGGAAAAATAGTGAAAAAAGGTATACCAGGAATTGAGTTTATATGCAATACCCACTAGTCAACAATGTTCTACTTATCAAGCTATGCCTAGCAAACTGTAACTGTTTGGTTTGCAGTCACCTTAGAAAGGTGCCTGTACAAACTAATAGTTCATGTTATCACGTACAGCTTTATCTAATCAATTGGCGGAACGTATGTTTTTTTCTTTTCTTTTTTTTTCCCCTGATAGCTAAATCTAATTAGAGCGAAATATGAAGTAGCCAATAAATCGTTGGTGAAATATCTACATAGTTAATAGATATATAATCATCATACTGCCAAATAGTTGGATAATTATGTTGAGTTCATCAAGTCCTTTCATATAGATATTTGCCGAAAATTAGTAAAGCTATGGATTATGATAGATCTGCTAGCACTTGTTTGCATAATTAGTTTTCAACGTAATGTGTAAACCAAGGTGTATACTGTAGGCCTTGGTTTATGCCTTGGTTTACGCATGATCCATAAATAAAATGAAATATGCATTGTACCCTAACTATGATATGAAGCATTGGAATGGTCGGACTCCACAGCAGATGGATTTGATAAGAAGACTGATTCATTTTTTCTTGTACCAGGAAGATGCAAGGGCAGATGCAGAAGAATCAGTGATGGGCACCAATAACTACCATTCTCAGGACTTGCCATTGACTATAGGTTTTCTATGGTCTCCAGAACCTGACACTGAGCTCGATTCTACAAGTCAGTCTTTGCTGTTAAAATGAATATACTGTCATCCTGTCACGCAAATTAACGTCCGTTAGCTTATCAACGTACAAAAACTAACAGGAATTGAACTAATCTTTCGATGTTCTGCTGCTATGTTGGATATAATATCATCTATTAGCTTCCCTCAAATAGTACAAACTATTCTTGCAGGCTTGAATAATTTCCAAGTTCCTCCACGAACCACATCTTCAGATGTTTCCAGAAGTTCATGCTCAATTCTATAAGCAAAATGTGACTGATTCTAGCAATGGACAGATGAATAAATTCACAATGTGATCGAGTTTGGCAATCTGTGAAGTTGCCAGAAGTAATGGAGTTTGCTCTAAGGACATGTCCCCCCTCTCCCAGGTCCATCACAAGAGAAACTTTATGTGGATTTGTCCGAGGTAGTTAATTCCATTTTGTGAAAACCCATTTGTGTGCCACATCGATTTCTGATATATACGATACTTTTCTCAAAGGTGCGCAATATCAGACCAGGTCAAGCTCTAGGTATCGGTATGTTCTTCTAATTATTTGTGCCTTAGGTCCCTTCTTTTTTTCTTTTTTTTTTTTCGTAGGAAGTCATTTTTAAGCAGTTAAGAAGAAGACGACCTAATTCTCCAGATAACCCAGTATTTCAGAGTCAGTTGCGGTGATTGTTATCAATTTTTTGGTCATATACAGCAAGGCACTGTCTCTTCATCCATTTTTGGTAGATTAATGGTTCTGTCAAAGTTGCTCAAATAACTAAAGAATGCCAAAATATGAAAAAGAAGAAGAAAAAGAACATGGAAATAGACTGTCTGGGGCTGTTGATCATTAATCTAAACTAGCTCACAGTACACATCAACTTGAAAAGAAAAAAGACAGTGAAATAAGAAAGTGGTGACAGCAACCCTCTTGACAAAACTCTTCTCCCTTCGCAGATGTAGAGGAGACCTCTAGTCCTATGTGCTACCGATGGAGTTCCTGGGAAACGGATTTTTGGACTTCACTGGATAAGCAGGCTGCTGAGGGACTAGTTTTCGAGTTGTTTTCGCTGAAGCTACTGTGGAATGGCTTCCATATGCATTATATGGAGAGCTAGGAACGACTTGCTGCATAATCAAGTTGCTCCTCCTGTTGATGTCAGGATGAAGTCCCTTATGTTTGCAGTAAGATTTAGCATTGAAGGGTGCATAAGCTGCTGCATAAATAGTTAATTCTGATTTGGCATTTGCCTTAAGCGTATTAGTATGCTTGGCCTTTAATAACTAGTGTTGTTACTGTTTTGGATATTTGGGCAGTTAGTGTTCACGTTCTAGTTGGAGCTAAGGTTGTTGATTGAGTAGTGTGCTAACAATATTGTTAGGCTTGGATAAATTATATTGAGTGGACAATTTGATTGAGATCTTTGATTAATCAACTTTGAGGATGATAGGTTTCAAGTTTTTTTTTTTTTTTGCACTTTTTATCTCGGTAGGTCTCATGTTTGAAAAGGTGGAATTCGATGTATTTAGGTTTCATTGATTCACCAAACAATGTTTATCACCACAAAAATGATTCTGGTCACCTGTTAATTATCACGACAAAAACGAAATATCTTGATTAACTAAACAATAATTCAAGTGGTTTGGGAGAGTTATGCCGATGATTGTAGGGAGCTACACAGTGAACTTCCTCCTAAACGATGGAGGTTGGACCATTTGAGAAAAGCGAGGGTTGGGATCAAATCATTGAATTCTGCCAAAACAGACTAGGTAAAATGGGATGCAAGAAAGGGTGACATCATGAATGTTGGTTAATATCGTGATCAAACGGTCCTAGATTGAAACAATCTGATCCAAAGGTGGGATATAATGACGAGTTTAACTTCCTCAGCAAGTTTTGCATGCTGTTGTCGCGATCAACGCCTTTCCAAAAGTCTATTTACATTTTAGACCATCCAGATCATAATCAATGAAGCTTGAGGCTAGCAGGGGCAAGTGATCAACCTCATGCTATATTTTGTGTCAGACCGTCATCTTGCAACTTCCTCTGAACAATCCCATAATAATGAATAAATACAATGATCTCATGTCTCTGGTGGAAAGGCCAGCAACATCATGTCCTACTTTTTTATCAACAAGGATCTCACCTGCATTCTTCAAATCCATCACGAGCTTATTAAACTCATCTGAGTGGTCTCTAGTGGAAGTACATTCAGAATGTTGAAATTGAAACATCATCTTCAACATATATGACAATTATTTAAAACCCTTTCTCATATAAAGAGCCCAGAATTTTCCTCATAATGCTACAGCATATCTCTCCTCCACCACTTCTATTAAAATCTCATCTGATGGTATCGACATGATTATACTTTTTGCCCTCTCCATTAGCTCATCTTTATTGGCATCTTTTATCATTTCTGGCAAGTAAGCCTTGCCATCCAATGTCTCATCTCGCCGTCCAAGTTGTTTCTCCTGTTAAGTTTTTGAATTTATATTTTGCTCTAAACATAGTTGCAACGACAAATTTTTCGAACAACGATCATACAAGCAAAAATCCCAAATCAAATCCAGAAAGATCTACTCTGATACTAATTGTTGTGCAGAAACTAATCGAATCCTATTATTAAATCAACATGAAAACGAAATAACCAGATAAATTGATGATGAATAATAAGGAACGCATGAAGTCCCAACGTGGATATCTACTTTATTGGGCAAATAATCCTAATCAATCGAATGAGTGTAAAGTCCAATAGCTCACATACCCAAGCGCCTCTGAACCTTATATTCCACTTAAATCAGTGTTTAGCCTTATGGAGAATTACGGTTTGAAACACCCGTATCTCCGGAAAGAGAACAAGTATGTAGACTCTTCGCGCAAAAAACGATCACCGTGTGTTCCTCTTCCTCTCCGCGTGGCTAGAAGGATAACTCCACCTTTTTCTTTTCTTTTTGCGCTGCTGCGGCTGAAGGGGATGAGAAAATTAGAACCCACGCCTTTTAATTTTATTTCCTTCGCCAAATCTACTGACCCCCACAAGTATGTGTATATATATAATAGCCACTTGTTCTTCTTTTGTACGGCCAAAACAAGTCCCTCCTCCATATGCGATATAAACAAAGAGCCCAAGAAGTCGAATCGGTCGAGTATAAATACTCTTCCTCGAACAGAAAACAAAATTAAACTTTCCAAAGCCCGAAAAGTCCAAATTTGACTTGGACTAAAGCGCACACCAAATGTGAACTAATCAAAATCCTTCAAGGTTTCGTACAATCTCTAACAGATATAATTTAACAACAAAACAAGTCGCTAAGGTGCTAAAAAAAGATCTAGCATCAGAGGACAAAAGTTGCTGCAGCAAAAAGTTAATCCTGAGCTTAGTTTGATGAAGAAATGAATTTAACTTACCCGTTAGAAGACTAGCTCATCTTTTCCTGTTCTAGGTACTTTCTTTTTCATGCTCAATTGGATTCAAATTTCAATTGTGTGAATATCAATCACTTAAGTGTGTTTCTCGCTTAATTTGAAGCATAAAAGACATGAGTAATTTGACTAAAAATTGTGCTTGGCTTAGGTTTTATAGACAATCTCTTTTCTACGCTTTGAATGTTTAGTCAATGTGGGACTCTTTGAGACTTGAAGGGCCTTCTCTTTTGCAAGTGAGGGGAGCAAGAGAGAGTGTGTGAGCATGAGGAACTCTTGGAGCCTCGTCCCACATCGAGTAGAAGATGAAACTAATAAATAAATTTTCTCTATAAATAAATAGTAACAAGAAGAAATTTCGATTGCAATAGGTTTCATATATCATATATTTTATATAATGTTTATATATTATATAAATTATATATATATATAATTGGTTCGGTTTGGTCGGGCTGGTTCTCACCTTATCGATCGGCAGCCGGTTCCAAGATTAGGAACTGGGAACCGACAGTGGGAACCTGCTCAGATCGGATTGGTCCAGTTCGGGCGGTTCCTGTTGCGCACCCCTAAAAAATACAGAAAATAAAAAATGAAAAAAGACGGCATTGATTGTTCCTTAGGCAAATTACATTGTATCTGCAAGCGCTTGGGGTTTTTCCAAGTGAGAAGTCTTCGCAGCCAGGACAGGCAAAGTACATGTCCTGCAGGATAATGCAGACGTTAGTGTCTGGAAAAACTGAATGGATCTCTATGCATTATGGTTAAGGGTATAGAAGCTAAATCGATGGCTTCATGAGAATACTAGCACTCTTCTTGACAAACACTCAAGTGCATTGTGGTCGAGGGATAGGTTCTTGGAAACAGGAATGCAATTTGCATATGGAATCTAATCTGCTTTTATCAAAAACAAGCTGAAGTAGGCAATTTTGGGATGTCCCAAACGGTGATAATTAAATCAATCTTGCACGAACGCTACCAAAAGCTGTCAAGATTATCAACACGTTCAATCCTTGATCCTAGCATTGTGCTGTCACGGATGACTGGATCTAAGAGGGAAGATATTTGTCTTTCTTGTGGCAATGTTTGTGAAGTGGACCAAACTGATTGCAGAAGAGACTAACTAGATGATATCTACAAGCAATTATAATTTCTTCTAGGATGAGATTTTAGTGGCAGAACTAAAGGGCACAGATTTCTGACCATATCATCTCAATTATCAAGAGTGTGTTCAACTAATTTTAGTTCCTCCTTTACTTTGCCAGCACCGCGTCTAGCCTCCGCTGGCGTTGCTCTCGAAATTTGGCTGTTGATGGCCGAATGTGTTCAAGGCTGCCGTCAGCAAATAGTTCGTCCTTGGCTGTTCGTTAGCATAGTCCGTCCATGGCCGGGTGCGTTTAATTGTTGTTGGCGTTGCTCGACCATGCCGCGCTCAAGCCCCTGACTTTGTTCATCTGTTTATTATTTGCTATTTGAGCTCGCATTTGATGGCCATTGGGATATCGAGCTCGCTGTCAAGGCTTGCAGCCGCAGATGAGCTGCGGCCGCTAGATTTGTGGATGAGCCACCTCACGAGCCACGGACGAGCAGGCTTGTGGATGAGCCACTATATTTGTGCACGCAGTCATGGTCATGTTGGGAGTTTAGAAATTATCCTCCTTTTTTCTTTTTGTGTGAACTCCATGTGATTATGTAACAAACTCAAGTAGAAGTGTAGGAATTGTATTTTCTTCATTGAATTGTACATTGTTACAGGGATGTATATATCATACAATAAGATTCAATAACAAAGTAAAGAAAATATTCCCAACCAGAAAATTTTCCTAGTCCTAAAATAATTACAATCCCAATCAATTACAATCTTCAGCCCGATTTCATATCTTCAAAACATATCTTCTTTCAACACTCCCCCTCAAGCTGGTGGTTTGTATATATCCAAGATACCAAGCTTGTTTAGAAGATATGTATGTTGTCTTTGGCAAAGAGGTTTAGTAAATATATCCGCAGGTTGCTCCATGGTTCTAATCCCTCTTGTTTAGATGATACCTTCTTTGATCTTCTCTCGTGTAAAATGGCAATCAACTTCTATATGTTTCGTCCTCTCATGTAATATGGGATTTGTTGCAAGTTTGATTGCTGAATCATTATCACAAAAGAGTAGTGTCAAACCTCTAACTTGTATCCCAAGATCCTAAAGTAGACCTCGTAACCATACCACCTCACAAACAGTCTTTGCCATAGATCGATATTCAGCTTCCGCTGATGATAATGATCCAGTGGATTGCTTCTTTGTCTTCCATGAAAGTAGTGACTCCCCAAACTTAATACAGAAACCAGTAATGGATCTCCTGCTCATGAGACATGTAGCATAATCCAGATCACAATAGGCCATCATCTGCATATTGCACTTTCGAGAAAGAAGTATCCCTAACCCTAGACATCTCTTAAGATATTTTACCACCTTCAAGGCTGCATTCATGTGAGATTGCTTTGGATTGTGCATGAACTAACTAAGAGTCTGTACATCATAGCAGATGTCTGGCCTAGTCATGGTGAGATAGATAAGTTTTCCAACAAGTCTCTGATAACTTGTCGAATCCTTCAGTAATGGATCGTTAAAAAAGACATCCCAGCGTCATAATCAACACCGGTTAACTTTGCATTCTGTTCAATGGGAATGACTGCCGGTTTGCATCCCGATAATCCCGCTTCCGATACAATCTCCATCACAAATTTCCTTTGGCTAAGAGAAATCCCCTGATCAGAACAAGCTATTTCTATTCCAAGAAAGTATTTAGGTGACCCTAAATCTTTGATATGAAAAGAGGAATGTAGATACTCATTAAGCTTCCTCACAGCGGAATCATCATTTCCCATAATAAGTATGTCGTCAACATAAATCATAAAGTAGATAGACGACGTACCTTTTGTCCAAGTGAAGAGAGCATAATCATGCTTGGATTGCTTGAATCCGGCACCCATGAGTGCATTAGTAAGCTTGGCATACCACTGCCGAGAGGCCTGTTTTAAACCATAAAGAGATTTGCAGAGACGACATACCTATCCTTGTGGAAGATCCATATAAATCTCCTCTTCCAAATCACCATGAAGAAAGGCATTGTGGACATCCATCTGATGTAACGACTAGTTGCGAAAAGCAGCAACCGACAAGAAAGAGCGAACCGTGACATCCTTGGCTACTGGAGAAAAAGTCTCATGGTAGTCAAATCCTTCTCGTTGTGTAAACCCCTTGGCCACCAATCGGGCCTTGTACCTTTCCACAGAACCATCTGCTTTATATTTAATCTTATATACCCATTTACAACCAATGGGCTTACAATGAGGAGGTAATGATACGATATCCGAGGTGTGATTGTCAATCAGGGCTTTAAGTTCTGCTTCCATGGCCTTTTGCCAGCATGTATCATGTACAGCCTCATGATAACTAGATGGTTCTTGTTCCTCAGAAATGCGACTAATGCAACATAAATGTTCTGATGACAACTGATCAAAAGACACATAGGAGGATATCGGGTAATGAGTACCTGAGGATTTTGATGAAGAACAAACATAATCTTTTGTCCAAGCTGGTGGACGAGTGACTCAACCATATCGTCGAGGTGGCTCATTCAACACGTCTGACGATGTTTCTTCAATATTTGTTGATTCGATGGAATTGATCACTTGAGGTTCCTTTTCTATGAAATCCTCCTCAATCGACTCTCCAGTAGAGTGCTCATCAGGTGGTGAAGGTGACACTGCATCTACTATTATTGTCTTGGAGGAGAGGTAATAACATAGGATCCTCCAGAAGATAAATCTTCTTCTGACAGAAATCTACTATTAGTGTCTACATCGTTTCTAGACGTGGAAGCAGAATCCCGGAAAGGGAAAGTATCTTCATGAAAAACCACATCTCTATTGATAAAAAATTCCCCAGTAGACTATTCATAAACTCGATAACCTTTTTTGAAATTGGCATACCCCATGAATATGCATTGCCGAGCATGAGGGCTCATTTTATCCCGAGGCCCTACTGTAGTCACATAACAGAGACAACCAAACACTTGAAGATGACTCAAGTCTAGTTTCTTGCCATATAATAGTTCAAATGGAGTTCTTCCCTTCAAAATTCTAGATGGTGTACGATTTATTAGATACGCTGCAGTGACCACACAATCTCCCCAGAAATTCTCCGGTATAGATGCCTGGAATTTAAGGGCCCGTGCTATTTCCAAAAGATGACGGTGTTTTCTCTCAACGACTCTATTCTGCCGTGGTGTATAGGTGCAAGTACTTTCATGCAAAATCCCATTTGAGATAAAGAAAGAAGCACATTCACCACTGAAGAATTCCTTTCCATTATCAGTACGGATGTGACGAATTAACTTTCCAAATTGAGTTTTGGATAAAGAGATCAAAATTCTAAGGTGAGATAGAACTTGATTTTTGGATTGTATGAGAAAGACCCAGGTGGCACGTGAGAAATCATCCACAATTGTGAGAAAGAACCGTGAATCGTCATGATTTAAGGTGTGATATGGTCCCCAGACATCAGCATGAATTAAAGAAAAAATGCTATCAACATGAGTGCTGCTACTTTGAAAAGGGGAACGAGTTTGTTTCGCTAAAGGACAAATAAGGCACTGAGGACAAGGGAAAGAGGCAGTGTGGGCCAATCTTTGATGATGAAGGAAATTTTTATTGCTAGCAACATTACACATTGATTTATTGAAAGCAACAGAAGAGGATTTAAAATTGCTCGGAAGATCGATCCAAAAATATAATCATTGATAGATTCTACCCAAACCCATCAGATTGCCAGTCGAAAGGGCCTGAAATAGACATTTATCAGAGTCAAACAAGGCACGACAGGAATTTTCTTCACAGGCTCGAGAAACTGATATGAGATTAAATTGGAAACTAGGGACATAAAGGACATTTTTAAGACTGATGAGTGGGCTAAGATTCACGGTCCCGGTCATATCAACATTTGTGGTGTTTCCATTCGGGAGTTGTACTGATATAGGAAAATAATTTCTTAATATTGGAATTTTTTTTTTTGATTGCAGACAGTGTGATCACTAGCTCCAGTATCAATAATCCATGCATCCATGTAATTGAGTTCATCAGACTATAAGAAATACCTGTGAAGCTCCCTGCCTTGTCAAAAGTACCCAACCTCTTTAAAGCTTCAATTAGCTCCTGATATTCCCCATGAGAAATTGATTTGTCTGCTGATTTACCCAATACCTGTAAAACAGTTGAAAATTTCCCTTTCTCTTTTTCGCCAGGTTTTCCATGGAGCTTCCAGCAATTTTCAACCGTGTGATGTGGGCATTTACAATAATCACAGTACAGCTTACCCTTTCCCTTTTGATTATTTTTTGTGAATGAAGTGGGCCTATTCACGGCATGGGCCATCGTCGCCCCATACGGCCCATCAGGAATTGCGAGGAAATTACTTTGCGGCCCATCAAAATACATTGCATACCGCCCGCGTGGGCCATTTGGCCCATATGCATTTGAGCCGCGTGAGCTGTTCGATTCCATTTGCCCCCTACTTCCAGAGCCGTCAGATCAAGTGTCTCCAAAGAATGACCGAGAGCCGTCCGATCGATCAAACGCATCGTGGCCGCTCGTCATGGAACGATACCCCCCAGGGTTTTCTTCGTGAAACCCTAAATTGGTTTCGAGAGCTTCTCTTCCTCCCGTGGCTCTCTGTAGCGGGCGAGAAAACCTCCTCACCGCTATAGCCACGCTCTCGCCATTCTTCCCGTAATCGGTTGCTCTCTGTTGGCTTTCTTCTTGAACAGCAAGTTGGCAGATGCGGCCAAGGGTCGGCATCGGCTCCATGGTCAAGATTTGTGACCGAAACGAAAGGTAGGCTTCGTTTAATATGAGGAGAAAATGTATTGCTTTCTCTCTGTCCCGCATCCTTTTGTATTGCTGTAAGATGGGCTCTGGTCAGTCGAATTTCTCCTCGGCTACCTCCAATTCGTTCCACAGACCTGAAATTTTGTTAAAAATCGCAGCAACAGTCATATTTCCCTACTTTAAATTAGAGATCTGTTGCGTTAAGGAGAAAATTTTCACTTGATCTAATTTTCCAAACATCTCTTTGATATTTTCCCACATCTATTTTGAGTCCTCCGTCAGGGGAAGACCAACCGCGACTTCGGAAGTGATGCAATTTCCAATCCACGTTCGAACCAATTGATTGCATTTCTTCCAAAGTCGTGCCATTCGGTCGTCGGATGGAACCGGAACCGTTCCATCAATAAACCCCTATTTATCTTTAGTTACCAGTGCACGCCGGAACTCGCGCGACCAATTTGAGTAATTATCCGATCCGGTTAACTATTGAGCAATAAGCTTCAGTTCTGGTCCATCGGCATTAGTTGTGAAAAGAGGGTCGCTAGGCTCTGGCTGATCGTTGGCAGCAAAGATCTGGTATGGAAGAAACCCTGGCGGCGGATTCGGGTAGGGATTTTCCCCAAAACTCGATCCACCAGATCCGGTTGTAGAATTCGCATTGGAAAAGAAGGACCCAGGTAGGGATTCGTTCCCACACCCGGTTCGATCGACCCACCTATCTGCTGAGGATTGATGGTTGCGCCTGCCCCATTGCTGGTTGGTGGGCCTCCATCAGTTCGCACACCATCTCGATAACTCGGCGATGATGTATTTGGACTTGTTCCATGGTTCCAAGGATACGGTACCCATGGGTAAGGTGGCCCCGAATAGGGCTGCCCCATATTAAACTGAACCGGAGCAGTTCCCCACTGTGCATGTTGAGGATGATTCTATGGCTGAATTTGTGGCTAAATTTGTTCCTGAGACACTGTGATTATCGCCGAGGATTCATGGATCTGAGGAGGTGGTGGCATTGTTTCTCCTGCAGACTGATCATCGGATCTTGAGGTAAGTGCTTGTGGATTTGTCATGATGACAATTTCCTAAGAAATCTACAACAATTCTGTCTTGCAAATTAATTTTTTTAATAAGGAATTGAAAGCTAGATGAAGAACTTCCTGCTGGATGCTGTTCTGTTCTGCGAGAGTTGCAGCAACAAGAAAACAGGGAAGACTGATCTGTTCTGCGAAGGGTTGCAGCAACAGAGGTTGATTCTAGTGTGAAAGCTATGTCAAGATCGAGACATGCTCTGATACCATGTAACAAACTCAAGTAGAAGTGTAGGAATTGTATTTTCTTCATTGAATTGTACATGTTACGGGGATGTATATATCATACAATAAGATTCAATAAAAAAGTAAAGAAAATATTCCCAACCAAAAAATATTCCTAGTTCTAAAATAATTACAATCCCATTCAATTACAATCTTCAACCCGATTTCACATCTTCAAAACATATCTTCTTTCAATGGATTATATGTGGTTGGGCTTTGAACTCAACATGTGAGAATCTATGAAGCACGGACACGTTGTCCATGCTTCCGTGTCGTGTCCGACACGTGTCGGAGCGTGTCGGACACGGTCGGACACGCGGTCAACGCATGTCGGATTTTCTGATATGCGGTCAACTTTTCTTGATGTCCGGAAGACTGATGAAGGGTGGAGGCGAGGGAGGGCGAGGGAGCAGAGGCCGCGAGCGCCGGTGAGACGAAGCCACGAACAGACCACCACGACGGCGAGAGATGGCTAGAGAAAGAGCTGAACAGAGAGAAAGAAGAGAGAAGGCAAACTCCCGCCGGCGAGACGAAGCCACGAACGGACCACCGCGACGACGAGAGACGGCCAGAAAGAGCGGAGAGGGCCGCCACTGTTGCGATGCATCGGTGACGAGAGGAAGAGGAGAGGAGGGATTGTGCGGCGAGTGGCAAGGAGGAATAAGAAAAGGAGGGCTCGGTGGCTCGCTAGGGTTTTTCAAAAAGAAACCCGAAAAAAATAAGAAAGCGTGAGGGGGAGGGGAAGTGACAGCTTACCTGTCACTGTCAAGAGGTGGGGGAGGGAAAAAAGTAAAAAAAACTTGGGTGGAGGGAAAAAGACGAACGAAAGAAGGGTGGATTTTGGGGATTGTTTGTTTAACCGGAAAATTAAAAAAATGAAATTAAAAAATAATTTCGAAATTTAAAAGTATTGAATTTTGAATAATGATAAATTTTGGTCATGGTAGGAAATAATGGATTTATTTAAATAAATTGATTCTATTTTCTTATTAATTATTAGTTTCATCGATAACTTTTGTTAAAATTTTAAAAATGTTTCGCATTAAATATGAATATATCTTTCGAATTTCAAATGGATTTGTTAATATTATTAGTGTAAATTTATTATAGGCTCTTTTTTAATTAATTAATTATTTATAAATTTGAATCAAATTAATTAAAAATAAAAATATTTATTTAATATACAACGTGTCGCAACGTGTCGGAATTCTCTATTTTTTAGAAATGACGTGTCGGCGTGTCGGACACTTGTGTCGTGTCACGTGTTAGTGCTACATAGGTGAGAATTTCCCTTCCTATGATGCTTTTCCATCAGATATTTTAATTCTGGAAAAATTTTGCTTTCTGCTCCTATACTTTTACGAATTTTGAATTTTTTTATTTCTTAATTTTCTAATCAAATTTTTTTCGCTTGCACGAATTATCTAATCAAGTCTCCCGATGCCAAATCCGAGGATGCAACTGTCGGACAACATCATAGCTTGATGTGGGCACCATTTTGTCAATGTTGATGGATTCTTTTCTTCTCTTTTTTTTCCATGATAGCATCCTGATGTTATTGGACAATCGTATCACATGAGTTTGGTCAAATATGGTGTTGGAAGACCTTCATTTGACTATTTGTGCAAGTATAAGGATTTCGTTAGAAAATTAGAAATATCAAGATTTGATTAGAAAAAAGCATAAAAGCACGGGAGAGAAGGTTTTTTTTTTTTTTTTTACTTTTAATTGATGACTATTTCATTGGATCGTTCTATTGTTATTTTAAGATGGTGTGAATTTTTTAAATTTGATAGAGTTGCATTTAGCTCCACAAGATCATGTGTATGGACCACTTGTCCTGAACATTGACCTACCACTCGTATCCTGTCACCTTTTGAATGTTGTCATGTTGCTTCGTCATGCGTTGCGTAGTAACTTGACTAAGCTGTCACTTCTCTCGGAACTGCACTGAAGTAAGGAGAGAATTCTGCTTGATTCATCGCATTGGTTGGGCCAATCTTGCCGAATACAGAAAGAAAGAAAAAAAAAAAAAAGGGGCCCTATAAGTAAGAAACAGCTTATAGTTCACACTAACTTGTGAATAAGCCCAGTTAAGTAAGCCCATGATATCCCTCTACAAAACACAAATGTCCTTTTCAAAAAAAGACATTGATCTGGGCATTGGAGATCCACGGCGGACGAACATCCGACCACTTTTTTTTTTTTTTTTTTTTTTTTTTTTGGCAGTGCAAATACTTCAAAGCATTCGGGTACCGTCTTCTTGAGGATCCACCCCTTCGTGCATCAACAAAGCTTATTCCTACTAATTAGACTCTATTATACTGATCTACTCTTCTTAATATGTTCTTCACATATCAAATTATGCAAGATGGCACAATATCTAATGAAGAACTTGAAACAAAGACTTATTTAACTAGATACTTGAGGAATTGGGTAAACTTCTATCGAATGAATTCAACAACTTAGAATTCAAATGGATCTGAATTTATGGCTCAACTACGAAATAAGGAAAACAAATTCAAGGAAAAGGGAGGAAAATAGGGCACGAAATACTTTTTATTTTTATTTTTTCAGCTTCTTGTATATATAGTTACAATTTATAAGAGAACATCGTGATGATAAATAAGATTTTCTTTTTTTATTTTTTTAATGTGGGAAGACAAAAGATCGATGAGTGAGGCAATGGTATACATAAAGAAGGACCTGAAGATAATTGACGGGCAAGTTAAGTCCTAAAGGGGATGCTCATTGTGATCTCACTCCCTAGGTCGATGATGGCGAGGCAAACCTCTAATTGGACTGACATCTACTACATGATCATGTTGGTGAGGGCCATATTCTTCACTGTTCGCTTCCTCATGGGATTCATTACTAGCTAGGGGTGTCAAAAACCGAATCGAAAACCAAACCGAACCGAAAAGATCAATTTTTTTCAATTCGGTTCTTATTTGGTTCGGTTCTCATTAAAAATTAAAATTTTTTTAATCGGTTCGGTTTTTATCGGTTTGGTTAACTGAACCAAACCCATAAAATCTTTTTTTTTAAATCATTTTTTGATTTTTTTCTTTTTCTTTTTCTTTTTTTCTTCTTCTTGATTGGCCGGTTGCTAGCCATGCGGCGACCGGCCAATGAAGAAGAAGAAGAAGGAAGAAAAAAAAAACCAAAGAAAAGGAAAAAAAAGAATAAAAAATATTTTGGTTCGTTTCGATTTCGGTTCGGTTCAATAAACTTCCTTATTGGTTTAATGTTCCAAAAAAACTGAACCGAACCAAACCATTTACACTCCTACCACTACCTATGCCTCCTTCTTGTTGGGCCGCTTCACCAATGTTAGCATCGACTATGCCCTTGTGATCACTATTTGCATTGTCAAGGTCTTCCTCGTCTTTTCTCACGGGTTCCTGAAACCCATGAGAGAAGGCAAGGAAGACACTGACGATGTACTCAAAAGGTATAGTCGACACCAACACAGTGAAGCAACTCTATAGCAAGGAGTCATAGTTGGGAGCGAAGCCTATGAAGAGAGGCCCGATGAAGAAAATGGCCTCAAGAGACTTTAGGCTTTTAAAACCCCTTACAAAAAAATTGAGAAAAAAATTGGATTGCTTTGGGAAAATGTCATCATTAGGAAAGTTGAAAGCCCAAGACTTCTAAAGTCCCGTGAGCTAAGTCCCTAAAATTGAAACCAAAGTTTAATTTTGACTAATAGAAATCTCCTACTAGTGGTCTTTATTGGTGATATTAAATGCTAAATATGAACTATTCCCTAGACGTGGATTTAAGAGATTTGCTAACGATCTTTTATATTTTTGCTCAATTTCTTTTTTTTATAATTTCTGTCTTTTTGCCTCTTTTTTTTTTTTTTTTTAAATCTCAAGAACTATCAAGGAGGTCAAGTTAGCCTAAAAACCAAGAAAAAGATAGCATCACTCTCAAGTTCAGGAAGTTTCCATCTCTTCAAACCTCCATTACACTTCCTTTCATTCTTGCTCAACTCGCTCGTCATTCTTCATCCATTCACTCGTATATCTGCACTGCCGGAGCTTATATATTCGCATCGTAGAACCCATGTATTTGGAAGTGTCGTGTAGCAATGACATAAAAACCCAGAAGACATGTAGATAGAGGACGTATGTATTTGCATATGCTGAAAATGCATTCGCTCAAATGACCCGCGGAGAAGAAGCCTTCAGCAAAGACAATCCGTGATCTAATATCTTAAGACAAACGCATACGCAAACATGTGAGGCATATTAAAAATCAAGATTGTTGGAAATTTAACTATAAGTTGACTGACAAAACAACGACGAATTAGTGGAGGTCAAAACCGGTTCAACATGAAACTATCGTGGATTAATCGCAAACACGGATGTAACCCCTCACACGTACTATTTTCAAGTTAGCAAGAACTAGATTCTCAGCCTCTGTTTTCATTCTCACGCACCCAAAACAGAAGATACTCATTTCGATCTTGCAAAAGGTGAATACCAGCAGCTATGGCCGATCGGCTTTAAACAAAAGAATAGCAAAAGACGATTCACTGTGGCGACTGGCATCAAAGTGTGTTTAGACTACCGTTAGATCCTCAATCGGTATCGTTTTCCTCTCAGACTTCGATCAAATTACTCGGACTCAACCTACCAGAACAGAGCAGTGTATCGGTGTTTTCTTATAAATTGCCATTATGCAATTACCTTGGAGATGCAGTAGATGGTCACAAACAATGATCAAACGAATAAGTGAAGTCCTGGAAGCGTCTTCTGAGTTTTTGGGACTCCCCCTGCCGTGGAACAGGGGCGAACAGAGAGGTCGCAGCATGGAGTTGAAGGAAGCGAACCGTGACGGAGGCAAGGGCTATACGTCGCCTGAAGTCAATGATGATGGAGGTCTGCAAAATCAAATAAACCAGTGAGAGCTTTGTAGTAACAAAGGGTCACCTCCTGTACGCACGCTGATCCGCTTGGCCAGTTCGATGAGGGCGCTTCTCTCGCTTCTCTCGTAACGAAGTCTAAAGCAGCCTGTAAATTTCAAGTGTTCAACGGGGCAGTATTTCCTCTTTTCTTGAGCAAGCAATTTGAAACATAGTAAAAATGAATCTATATTCGTCAGATACCTCCGACGAGCTTTTTAGGAGCAGTCGGTAAATGGAGGGTCATCTCCCTCCATTTCAATTTTAATTTTGTCTTCTTGATTGTGAAGATGTGCAAATATAAATGTCAGCAGTGCTATGAGACGCTACAAACTAAACAACCTCATACAGAGGCTTTGCAACCACAGGTGATTAAAATGCCACATACAAGATCCTCATGCCTCACTTGGAAAACAAAGAAAAGCATGTACCGCCTGAAAAGTCAGTCATGCACACAATTCCAGTGAGTCTCATGTTTTGGAAACGCTGAGAAATTCGTAATTTTCCAGATATAAAAGGAACTGATTTTTTTCCTTATAATAATTTGATGACATTTGTTGTCAATTCTCACGATTTTAAATTACTGCAGAATGTTTGAAATAAATAATGGACTGTTGAATGTTTAAATTAGTCATTAGGAGCCGAACCCTTTTTTTCCAAAGACTCTTTGATATAAGCTGTGGGAGCAAAGACATAAGAGAATCTTACTCAACAATTTCATAAGTCAAAATTTCAAGTATATTCGTTAAGTCTGTTGATTTTATATGACAATCTCCACAAATGAGGTTCACCAAAATTGTTGCATCAGGCCATCAAGTTCTAGAGCTTGTCAAAATATGCAATCAAGTACTAGTAGTGTATTTGATAAGTCCGTTGATTTTAGACAATGAAAATATATAGCATGGCCTTGTTTATTGTTTCGACTTTTTTATCGTGCAATTTAAGGACATTTCGCACTGATGTGGGGCTATGGAGGTGCTAAATGAGCCTATAGAAAACTTTAAGAAAATGAAATAACCAGTTGAGTGATTTGCCTGAATTTCTATCGTGAACTACAGTGGCATCTATTTTGAGTTGTGCCACGCAGATTTTCTACCACTGGCCCATTGGCCCACTGTCCATGGTCGATTCTAGATGATAGGAGTAGCTTTGGTGGCTGTGGACCTTTGGTAATTATAGGTTGCGTTTGATTTGACTTTTCTTTTGGAGAAATGCAAAGATTTTAATTTAAAAAACACGCAAAGTAATGACCATTTGGTAAAATAAATTGAAAAATATCTTGGAAAGTAATTTTAAGAGAAATGTTATTCAGTAAACATATGATTTTGTAGAGGGCTTTGCAAATGTGTTACCAAATGCAGCCAAAGTGCATTATGATGACATTAATTTTTTTTTTTTATCCCGCCACTTTAGTGACTAAAACTAGCCAGCACTTACCATGTGAATTGTGCTACCATGTCGTCTGCCCTCGCGACCCTCTCCCTCCCTCTCTGGTTTGGACGTTTCTTTTTCCTGCCAAAGCAAAACCAGCGTGAGGGCGTGAGGGAGGAAGAAGACCCAAGCGCGGGCCGGGCCGACATGAAAGGAGATGGGCCAGTCCCGCTAGAAAAGAAGAAAAGAAGGAAGAAGAGAGTTGGGCCAGCCCACACAAAAGGAGAAAAGAATAAAGAAGAGGAGGAGCAGGAAAATCATAAAAGGAGGGCCCCAGCCCCTGCCCACCCCTATTCGATTTTTTTTTTTTTTTGATGACAAACGTTTTGGAAAAATTTAAAAATTACCATTAGTGATGCACATATTCATAATGCTTCTACACGATGCAATTTAGTGAAAATTATTTTGTTGGTTAGGGTTTAAAAATTAATCCATAATTTTTTATGCAATTAAATCCTAAATAAAATGGTAAAATTTAGGTGCCAAAAAATAAGTAATATTGAGTAGATAGTTTTGGAAAGCTTTATATATTTGATGAAGATCTTTAGTTAATCAACTCAGAGGATGGTAGGTTTTAGGTTTGAAAAGCTGGATTTCGATGTTTTAGGCTTTGTTGTAGGATGGTACTCTTTCTTCATACCATCGTATTTGGAGCATCCGCTAGACTTATTGCATAGAAATATTATGGTATATATTTTGAACGACTTCCACTTTTTATAGTTCTCTTATGTTTATTTGTATTTGAGTAAATGTCTTTTATTTAATATGTGGAACACCAGAAAAAGAAAAGTAAAGAAACTTATAGTATCATAACCCTTTCCCAAGCATGTCCTATATTTTGCCTTTGTGGAACTTTTCTTACTGAGATGATTTTATATATACCATTCAATTGGTGTAGATATCCTCATCTTAGATAGTTTTGAGCTTTAAATAAATGATATTTTTATTACAAGACATGTATAACATACTCAATACCGCTGGGCGTCCAGTGGCAAAGGGGGCTAGGGGTGGAGGCGCACTTGCAAGAGGTCTGGTGTTCAAGTCCTGGAAATTGCAAAAATGAGAGTGATAGTGTATAGTAGAACATAGATAGGACAGATGAAAAATATATATATAAAACGGCTCTTTTGTATATGCACCCAAAGTTGAGGTTACCCATCTTTCCTTCTTGAGTTCTTCACTATAGAAGCTTCGTTCGTGGAAATCCTTTGATAAGAGCAGCTTGACCGTTTATGAAACCGTACAAATCGTGCCAAGGGCCTTCTTCATTTTTGCAGAAAGATAAAAGTGATCAATGAACTCTATATGTACACTGAACAAAATCCAAGCTGCCAAATTGGGACTAGGGGCTGCCATTATCAATGGTCCTTATTTAGATTATTCGGTTCGGTCCATATACTATGCTCATGTAACATAATATCTCCTATTAGAGAGACAATGGTAAGAGAAATTTTACCGGTTGGTTTGAGTATGGCAAGAAAAACTTACCTCTTCGTCCATGCGTGTAGTATACTTTTGTTATTGTATTTCTGAACACATTAATAAGTAACCTGTTAACTATCACCACACGAACAAAATGTCGAAGAGACGTGAAAAAAGGATGGTGGACGGAAAGGTACAAAAAAGGAATGATGAGCCCCTAGACAAATCAAGATGAGCGGTGAAGATTGGACCATTTGAGGAAAAGCAAGGGGCCGGGATCAATTCATTAAATTCTGCCGAAACGGACCAGGTAAGATGGGCAGCAAGAAAGGGCGACGTCGTGAACATCAGTTAATATTGGGATCGACGGTCTAGATTGAAATGGTCTGGTCAGAAGGTGCGGGGAAATAAAGACAGACGGTTTAACTTCCTCGGTAAGTTTTGCGCGCTTAGAACGCGATCGACGCAATTCAAAAAGTTATCTGCTTTCAGACCATCCAGATCACAATCGCTGAAGCTGGACACTAGCGGGGCAAGTCATCACGATGGATTCTCCGAGGAAGAGTCTTTGATGGATTCATTTCCTCGAAATGGTTTCGTGCGTCAACGTGAGTTGTAGTTTTTAACACAACCGAAGAGGCAGCTCCGAGTTTGAGCATAGCAAAAACCAGAGCGAGACAGAGCCCATTCGCGAGGGAAGGCCCCCCAAAAACATGGCAGCAACCGGAGGTTCTGGCGCGTCGGCGACCCAATACGACGTGTTCCTGAGCTTCAGAGGGCCCGACACTCGTGACAACTTCACCGACTGCCTCTACCAGACCATGGTTGGCCAGGGGATCATCGCCTACAGAGACAGCGAAGAGCTTCACGCTGGTGATCGGATCGATGATCTCCTGAGAGCGGTCGGTGAATCAAAGATCTGCGTACCAGTTCTCTCCAGAGGCTACGCTTCAAGCGCTTGGTGCCTCTGTGAGCTCTCTCATGTGATGGAGCTCAACGAATCGACCGTGAAACCGTTGATCCTACCCATCTTCTTTGATGTCACGCCTTTGGACGTCAAGCTCAGGACGGAGGTGTACGTGGAGGACTTGGAGAAGCACGAGCGGAGGCACGGCAGCGAGATCAGGCAACGATGGGATTTGGCTCTGAGAAAAGTGGCTGAGATCGAGGGATGGGAAGTCCGAGGGAAACCGTAAGTAAACTTTTATTAATGGAACTTTCTTCAAGCTTCACTCGAAATGCTACTCTCTTATTATTCTTGGCAATTGTAGTGAAAACAAGCCGGAGTGTTTCGAAATTCGACATGAAACATATCAGTTGACGCGTCATATACAAACCGGTTTTTGGTATATGAGTAATAAATTTTATTTTTCACCCAAAGGAGAGACATACGATTGAATTTGATCTAATTATAAAATGATGTCTGTAATTTGGACTACAAAGAAACATCTTTATTCTTAGAAATAGGGGGAAAATGTAAGTTTATTAGCATGACACCAATCATATCCTACGGAATCTATTGAACCAAATTCTTCTAGCCTTATTGAACTTACCTGAGACTTGTAGTAGCGATCCAACTCAAATGCTATCTGCTAGGAAGTAGTAGTGAGATTGTTATTTGTTTTCTTTTACTTAAAGTGTTTGGTTTGTGGCAGGCACAATGAAGTTATTGAACTCGTTATGAAACAGGTTCTGCATAAGCTTAAAGTAAAACTAAAACCTCTAGACAGCAAATTGGTTGGGGTACACGAACAAGTAGAAGCCATAATGGAGTTGTTAAATGTTGACTCTGGCCCTGGTGTGCGTTTCATTGGAATCTATGGAATGGGGGGCATCAGTAAACTACTCTTGCTAAGATTGTTTTCAATGAATTATGTCTTCATTTTGATGGTCGATGCAGCTTCATCGGGGACATTAGAGGATCATCAAACAGAAATGGCCTAGTAGATCTGCAGAAACAGTTGGAATTCGACATCTTTGATTCTATATTTATGGAAAAACTTACCAACACTGATGAATGGATAGATAGCATAAGAAGAAGAGTTGGTTATAAGAAAGTTCTCATTGTTCTAGATGATTTAGACAAGAAAGAACAACTTAAGAAACTAGTGGGGGGCCTAACACTTTTGGTCTTGGGAGTAGGATTATCATTACAACAAGGGATAAACAGATTCTGGAAGAAGAGGAGGGAATCTTGGCTTATGAAGTAAAGCAAATGGATCATGATAGAGCACTGGAGCTTTTCAGCTTGCATGCCTTTAACAATGTTACTACTCCTGATACTCATCAAAGTCTCTCTCAAGAAATTTTATCCACAACCGGGGGACTCCCATTGGCTCTTGAAGTCATAGGTTCCTATCTTCGTCACCAAATAGAGGAAGTATGGAAAGAAATGCCAAAAAGGTTGGAGAATGTACCTCGTGATAAAGTTTGAGATAAGTTAAAGATAAGTTATGATGCATTAGGAAATGTGGAAAAAGAAATTTTTCTCGATATCGCATGCTTTTTCGTATATGAAAATAAATCATGGGCAATGTACTTCTGGAATGCTTGCCATCTATACCCACATAGCTCTTTGAAAAAACTTACTGATTTGTGTTTGATTGAAATTGTTAGTGATGATGGTATATGGATGCATGATCAGTTGATAGACCTTGGAAGAGACATTGTGCGCCAAGAATGTACTCGGAATCTAACAGGGCGTAGTAGGTTGTGGAATTGCGAAGAAGCTCTGGAAGTATTAAGGTCCAAAGAGGTAAAGTTATAGTAGGATCCATATGTTATTAACTGCACACTTAATTTCCTACTTCCCATTCAAAAGTTTCCTTTTGGCTATTGTGAATGACAAATTTAATGTTTGCGTGCTTGTGCTTATCGATGTTTTCTATTTGCAGAGAAAGGATAAAGTTCAAGCACTCAATTTAGATGAACATGGTTCCAATCCCATCAGAGCATTGTGGATGAAGAACTTGAGAGGATGCCTTATTTGAAATTCCTCAAGTTAGATGCAGTGACATTTGTTGGAGACATAGGGCCCGTTTGGTTCGGCTTTTGGGGAATGCATTTGCAGAAATGCAAATACCTTTGGGTAAAGAGGGTTTTCCGAAATACAAATGTCGTTTGGTAAAATTTACATTGAGAAATAACTTTTGCCAAAATACCGTTTGATAAAATTTACATTTGTAATTAAATTTTATTAAATTTAAAAAGCAAAAATATGTTTATATTTTTTATATAAACATATTTTTATATAAAAAAATATAAACATATAAACATAAAATATATTTATTAAACATAAAAAATATATAAAAAAATAGATATGTTTATATAAATATATATTTATATAAAAGCAATCGAGAGAAAAAAATAGATATGTTTATATTTATAAATATATATTTATTTATTAAACATAAAATATATTTATATAAAAAATGGATATGTTTATATCTATATAAAATATATATTTGATATAAATATATATTATATTTTTTATAAATATATATTTATTAAACATAAGATATAAAAATAGATATGTTTATATTTTTTATATAAAAAATAAACATAAAATATATGTTTATATATTTATACCGAATCGCTGAATTCGGCGGCCAAACCGCTTGAATAAAAAATATGTTTATGTTTTTTATATAAACATATTTCTATATAAAAAAGACAAAAATATAAACATAAAATATATATAAAAATAGATATGTTTATATAAATATATATTTATATAAAAAAATAGGAGAAAAAATATATATGTTTATATTTATAAATATATCTATTTATTTATTAAACATAAAATATATTTATATAAAAAATGGATATGTTTATATCTATATAAAATATATAAAATATATATTTGATATAAATATATATTATATTTTTTTATAAATATATATTTATTAAACATAAGATATAAAAAAAATAGATATGTTTATATTTTTATATGAAAAATAAACATAAAATATATGTTTATATATTTATACCGGATCGCCGAATTCGGCGGCCGAACCGCCTGAATAAAAAATATGTTTATGTTTTTTATATAAACATATTTCTATATAAAAAATATAAAAATATAAACATAAAATATATATAAAAAATAGATATGTTTATATAAATATATATTTATATAAAAACAATAGGAGAAAAAAATAGATATGTTTATATTTATAAATAAATATATATATATATATATAAATATATATTTATTTATTTATTAAACATAAAATATATTTATATAAAAAATGGATATGTTTATATCTATATAAAAATATATATAAACATCAAATATAAAAAAATAGATATGTTTGTATATTTATATAAAATATAAAATATATATTTTTATACAAAAATATAAACATATTTATTTTTATATAAATATATTTATTTTTATATTTATTTTTATTCGGGCGATTGATTGGCTTCTCGACCGAAGAGATGAATAATACCAAAAGTTGCATTTCAAAGATGCAACTTGCCAAAGAACCTCAAGAGCTGCATTGGGCTAAAGGCCCTTAGAGCCACTTGGAGATACAATTGCATTTCGCCAAAATCGCGCAAAAAAACAAACCAAACAACTTTGCATTTGGCCAATGGACTTTAAAGCCCAAATGAGCATTCCAAATGCTGAACCAAACAGGGCCATAACAATTATTTCCTGGAGCTAAGATGGCTTTCTTGGTTCGATCCTCCTCTAGATTGTAGAATGGCTAATTTGCACTTGAAAAATCTAGTAGTTTTCGAACTTTCGGACAATGAAAATACCGAGATTTGGGGTGGATGGCACATTTTGAAGGTGTGAATTCGTACTTCTGTTCTCTCAATGTAGACATAGTATTATCTCTTTGATCATCTCTAATAATATTTCAACGACTTTTGCAGATGGCAGACAAATTGAAAGTTCTTTATCTCTCAAGATGTAAAGGATTGAAACTAACTCCAGACTTTTTTCTGGATGCCTGAGTTTGGAAAGACCGTCCCTTGATGCATGTCGAAACTTGCAAGAAGTTGACTACTCTATAGGGAAGCTAAAAGGTCTTACTCACTTGGACATTATTTCTTGTTCGAGTCTTCAAACTTTGCCTGAAGAGATTGGAGGACTAGTGAATCTGAAACACTTCTCTTTGAAAAATTGTGACGAAATGGAGAAACTTCCATGCCCTATTGGGAAATTAGTATCATTGTCTAAGTTGGATGTATCATTCACACAAATTACAAGTTTACCTAATTCTATTGACAATGCAAAACACCTATCATATCTTAATCTATAACACACGCCAATTGTGGAACTTCCAATATCTGTTGGAGAGCTTACACAACTAGAGTTCCTTTCACTCCTTTATTGGAAACTTTAAAAAAAAAAAAAACAAAAACAAAAACCAAAACAAAAACAAAAAGGAGCTTAGTCCTATGTTCTTGCCTTGTTGTTCCTTTTAAGTTCACAAAATTGCTTTTAAATTGTGATATGATGTAAACTTGTACTAAATTAACCCCAATCAAACAAATTCTCACTTAACACTGATCGGTCATTGAAAAGGTACTCGATGGGTCTTATATCCATGTAGACTCCTTCCACCTAATAGCTTAATTTTTTGTGTTCGGGCATGGTTTCAAAGCTATGTTCTGCGATAATCTTTTGCATTCGGGCATGGTTTCAGAGCTATGTGCTGCCTTAATTTATTTCCGCGCGTGGCTCTTTTTCATCAATTCCACTTCTCAGACCGGTTTTCACTTGAGAGGTCTTAAAGTATTCACAGTGCTTATTTATGTGTTTTCAATGTGCCTTGTAAACATTTCGTCTTCCACCACTGGGTTGGATATATGTTAAATCTAATTTTCTTCAATCTCTTTCAGGATGATGAAAAGATTTACATATTTCTTGAGCTCATGATCAAAGGTTCACTCGCAGAGCATTATGACAAATTGAGTGATTCCCATGTCTCTGCATACACTAGGCAAATTCTAAATGGTTTAAAGTATCTTCATGACGAAAATGTGGTCCACAGGTAGAGGAAAGATGCTTGACTTTGCATTAGTAGTTTATACTAATTGAAATAGTGATTCACACTTAGCATTCTGATAAAAGGTTGATTTTGTTGAGGAAAGAGATCACAACAAAACTAAGAAGTAACTGTATGAGCTTGTACAGCAATATTTATCTAAGAGAAGATTATTTTACTATGTGAATGCTTGAAGGTGGAAATGTAAATTTCCAATATTGGTGACTGTGAGGGTGATTATAACATTTTATATATTCTACTGACAGCTATGCTGGTTTCTCATGCTTCCAGTTTCTTTGTTCTGTAGGGATGTTAGATGTGCTAACATACTGGTTGATGCGTGCGGATCTGTGAAACTTGCAGACTTTGGATTGGCAAAGGTGTGTCTCATCAGCAAAAGTGATCTCTCTCTCTCTCTCTCTCGCTCTCTCTCTGTGTCTCGGTCAACAAAGATGCACATACAACTACACATGCGTGCAGGAATATGCACAGGTATTGAAGTTGTGAAAGACACATACAATTGGATGAGCGCACGACAACCACACGTATAGACATGCACAAAAGTGACAGATGTATTGTCCTTTACTTTTCCAAAATGATATATCGACTTTCTGTGTTTATTTATACAGGCAATCGAAATGAATGATGCTAAATCCTGCAAAGAATCTGCTTTATGGATGGCACCTGAGGTTTATACCCTCTGCTGCCATTTTTTTAGCATACTATCATTAGCTGGAGTAGGCGCATATCTTTTTGTTTTTTTTTCATCCTTGTTGGTCGTAAATGCAGGTTGTCAACCTAAAGAACAGAGGCCATGGTTTGGCAGCTGATATTTGGAGCCTAGGGTGCACTGTTTTAGAGATGTTAACCCGCCAGCCTCCATATTCCCACTTAGAAGGAGTATGTAATTATGAACCTTCTTTTTATGTTTTATATCCTTGAGATCCATGTTTAGCCAGAATTACTAACTAGTCCCAACTTTTTTGTTATTGCCACTTTTTGTGCGAGCTAACTAAGTTAAGCTCATTTCGTGATGAGTCAATTAGGCTGGCATTCTAAGAAAAAAAATAACGAGTAGGAGCACTACGTAGAAAAGAGAGAGGACAGAGAATTCAATTATATCTATCAAAAGTATGGTTGTGTTAAAGGATACGCATAGTATTTATGGCCAACAGTTGCTGGAAATTCTGAAGCAGATGGTTATGTAACATGGTGAATCTTGACTTTCTCATTTAAGTAATTTGGCATTGTTGTCTGATACTTTTAATTACTAGTATAAGTGTACAGTGGAGTAAATTTAGATAATCACGTGCTGGACATATGTATATAGTATCACACCAGTAGATATGGGGTACCCATATAACTCTTAACATTCAGTAGAATCTCTCTATCTTCTCCTTCACTGTCACATGCTACTTGAGCAACCAAAAGAGATTGAAATCCTAATGTTGGCAATGCCATCTCTGCTCCAGTCCAGAGAGCAACACTGACATCGATTGCTTTGTGTTACTGGGGGCATCCTTTAGTCGTGCGGTTGTCCTCTAATCTGTCACACCATTATCAACCTTGGCGTTTCCCTCATTGCCCTTGAGTGTTGATCCTTCGCTGCTCTTCTCTGAATCAATCATTGACCTACATGGTTATCTACTCTGTTAGAGTTAGTTACTTTCAATATTAATGATAACTTTTCCATACATGTAGTCAGTTTTCCATCTGGGTTGGTAGTTACTGGCTCTAGCCAGTAAATCACCTTATGATGTTATCCCTTTCGTTGATAGAATGGAGAAAAAAATAGTACCATCCTACTCAAAGCCATCGTAAAACATGCAATTAACGCCCTCTTCTTTTTACTGTTCTGTTAATTTAGGACACTTCAAAACTTTGAGCAAAAAGCAATAGATACCTATGCTTTATTGGGAGTCGTTGGTCCCTTTGAACTGTTACATGTCATCCATGGTCTCCCATTTCAGCAATAACTGTGATTCTAAAGTGATTGTGGCAGATGATTTGCCTGAGGCATGGTGCACTTAGATCTGTCTACGGATCTTATTGATTTATGCAGCTATCAACTGTTAGTCCCTACTCGCGGGACACATTGGTTAACGCCCTGCCCCCTCATCCGGGAGAAGAGGGGTTCGAAACTTCGCACCCCCATTGCACGACTAAAGTGGAGTGTCGTGGGAGATGGGTCCCCACGCTAGCGCTCCCCCTGGTTTACGCCGCCGGTTGTTAGCTGTACGGTGGTTCCAGGTTTATAAAAAAAAAAATAAGTTTTAGTCCCCCTTGGATTTATGGTTAATACCAGCCTCAGCTACATTTTTTTCTCATTTGATTCGAGTAATGAGTAAAGAAACTTGTATATTTTGGTGATTTAGCTCGGCTCGGATATATTCAGGTCATATAGCCAAACCAAACCAAAAGAACTTCTTGTCTCTCTACCTAGGATGTACGAGTTTGCCGAAGAGCCACTCTTTCGGCCGGCCCACGAGGTGATACTGGGCCTCTCCTTTGTGGCCGTCCAGTTCTTGACAAGATCGGCGTCATGGAGTCTCATCATTGCCATATCTAGAAGCGCGCTGTCGTTGTCAGTGAACGTCAACGACGTTCGGAGCCCGCGCAATCATGGCGTTCTGAAGATTAGGGTCTTGTTGCAGGCAATCTTAAGATCTGTCCATGGAGTTTTCTTTCTGTGAGTTTTGCTGCAACCGATGCCAAGGGAGGAGGAAGAAGCCAAAAAAGAACGAAAGACGAAAACCAAAACCGAAACCCAACCAACTTTCGGTTTGGGTCATAAAATGTATATTTCATTTGTGTATGGATTGGTCCAGTGAATCGAACCGAACCCACCATTGACAATCCATAATGGTTAATTGGCGCTCCATGGATTAATTTATCTTTCCCTAGGGGAGAAGTGCAATTGATAATCATGCCATGAAAACAATCATATTAGAGTCCGTCCGTTTCATAAAAAATATCACGTTCCCGAAAAATATGTTTTCAAAAGTCATTTTCGAAGTAAAAAAAACCACATTTTCCGGTATTCAACTGGAACATAAAATTTGAGTAAAAAATATTTTCCGTTGTTTTTTTTTATCTTATTTGATTTTTAAGAAAAATCACCAAAAAATTGAATTTGGTATTTTTTTATCGACCAAAAAATTTATTTATATATATATAAATGATTTTTTATTATTATTATTTTTAGAAATTAAATTTTTATTATTAATTTTTCTTCCTCCTCCTTCCTCCGTCGCTGCATGCTTGATTTTGGGTGGGTGCTTGACGATCGACCAAAATGTAGATCGCCAAATTTGGTGAGCTCTAGCTTCGTTGAGATTGGCGAGCTTGAGGCTCAGCCAATCCAAGCGAGCCCGAGTTCTACTGCCAGATCCGACAAGCTTAAAGCCCAACGAACCTCTAGTGAGCTTGGATGAGGCCCGAGCTCGCTGAGCTCAAGTGAGCTCGGATTCACCAGATTAGGTGAGGCTCAACCTCGTTGGAATTTGATGAGCTCGAGCCTTGCTGGCCTGGGGCGAGACTCGAGTTGGCTCGTGGCAAGTCGGCCAAGGCCAAGGAAGAAGATGAAAATGAAAGAAAGAAAAGAAAAAGAAAAAAAGGAAAAAAAAATTAAAAACTCAATTTTTTTGAAAAAAAAAAAAAAAAAAAAGAAGCATAAATTGGTGAAAGAATGTAAGGTGGAAGAAATTATGGAAAATGTTTTTCATTTTTGAAAAGTGAAAAAGTAGAAAACATTTTCCTCATTTTTAAAGGTGTTTTTTTCAATAGTTGAAAATGTTTTTTTTTTCAATTCATTTTCCGTGAAACAAATGTCGAAAAATTCGAAAAACGTTTTTCTAGAAGTTATTTTTCATGAAATGAATGGAGCCTTAGTGTTTGGGAAAATCAAAACAAAAGTTTCGACGGTAGGACCATGATAATAACAATTTGAGAAACGAGAGTGGATAAGATATGCTTTTATCCTAAGAGCTTTTATTGTACACGGGATGGAACCCCAGACTATTCCAGGGACCAACTCAATTGAATGGCCTTGCCTTCTTTTGTGGGTTCGTATCTTTTGGAAGAGCGTTGTCTCCCTAAATTAAATGGTCTCATGTTGAAGGGCATCGGGACGGGCACGATGGCGGATAGATATATTTCATGTTGCATTCGATTTTTCTTAGCCACCTTGATTGTGTCAAAATTCTTAATTAACGGATTCCTCCTTTTGTGTTTTGATTGTAAAGCGAGTCCTTCCAGCCAACCGTAAGTATAATCATTATGCTAGACATTCCGCTAGGAGAAACAGAATGCAGTGATATTCAGGTTCCTCTGGTGTTGATGTTATCATAGGTTTTCCTCTACTTAAGTTGTTGTTAGTGCACTCGCAATGCTGCTGCAACTCTTTGAACCGCTCAGTGGTCAGCGGCATATTGATGACCAGCAAACACTTCCATGGCAGCGCCAAGCTTACGATGTGATGCTTTTTTTGGGCCAGATGGGCATGCCTTTGTCAGTGAAGGCCATCTGTTAAATTGGAGAAGAATGTGAGTCCTCGCGAATGGTCCTGGGCTGCAACTGATTTTATGGTGTCTTTATTCTGCTTGCGTTAACCACGTCTTGTTTATCCGGGAATTGTATGTATTATGTTATGTTGTTGTATATTTCTTGTTCGAAAGGAAGGGAGGAAACAAAGACGCTGACGACGGCATGGCATCTCTGATGACAAGTTTTCTGCTTTTACGAAGCGTAGATAGCTGTACAGAGCTTCTGTAGGATATGCAATCAATCAAGGTTGGATACACTCGAGATTCGCGACAGAACTTGCATCTTGCTTCCATTTTGTTTGTTTTATATGGGGCCATGTTAGGTAAATCCAAGTGCTTTCTTTTTATTACTTGTCGATGCGTGCTTGTATCGTATTATGAAAATATTGTACCGACAATAATCAGGTTCGGTGATGCGGCAGCAGATTCCAATTTTACAATTTGGTTATTCCCTCAACGTCTAGGAGGGACGGCTCTTGGGAACAATAGTAGCGTTCCCCAATAGTCGCTTCCACTCCTATTTTTCCCCTTTTTCAGTCTTCTTTAATTTAAGATTTTCTTTTTGTGCCACGTTCATAAGAGAGGTTTTTTTTTTTTTTGGTAAAGGTTCATAAGAGAGGTTTTGCTACAGCAATTTGAAGAAAAATGCTACGCTCTCTCGCTGTCAACGTTTCTCTCCCCCACTATTATCGTAACCCTCCACCATCTCCTCATCGCCCCTACGAAGCCGTAGCCGCTGCTCCAGATCGACACCACCATCAGCACATCCCTGCCGTCACCCATCCTTATCTCCATCTGATTTTTCGTCCATCACCATAATTTCTCTCTTTCGCATCTATCAATCTCGGCCCCTCTTTCTGATTTCTGTCAATCTCTGAAATTAAGAGCTTGATAGCGGCGTTTTACTACGTTTCAATCCACATTAAAATTTGAGGGGGAATCGGGATTCTAACTATCGAGGCTTCCTTTTCTCCTAACGTTTGAAATCTAACTCTCAGTTTTCTTCCAATGTGTTGGATATTCCCACACCATGAGGTAATCAAACATACTCCATTCTCAAATCATGTCTGAAAGCAATTCTCAAAGGACAAAATATGCTACTAGTGCTTCTACTGTACACGAAAGGAGTGCTGCATTTCAAGTTGGATTTGAACATTGCAATAAAATAAACCCTGCAAAGTTTGACTGGATGACAGTTTCATTTTGAAATGAGGGCGAGAGGACATTGACCGATAAACAAGACAAGAAGACACTTCTGCTTGTACAAAATGGCACATACATAAATAATGAGGGAATTGTGCACGAAAGTCACAGAGACCGGTCAGGTGAGAAGCAAGAAACAAAATGGCAGTTGCTCAAGCAGAATACAAAAAATGACTGAGAAAACGAGGATTTATGATGATTTGCAGCATGCAAATCATTGAGCTCAATTGTGCAGGCAAGGAGGCTATTTTGCATTCCATATACTCTTTGTATATGAGGATGTAAACTCTTTGTGCCAAAAAAAAAAAAAAAAAAAGCTGCGCGTTCCTCTTCCTCCGCGGCTAAAAGGAAAGCTCCACCTTTTATCTTTGCTTTTCTGAGTTCATTTTTCTTCCAACGACAAACCTACCGACCCCACAAGTGAGAACATATAAAAGACCAAAAGAAGACCCTCCTTTATACACAATATGAACAGAGAGGCTAAGTTGTCAAACCAGTTAAATTTAGATAATCGTCTCCAACATAAAACAAAATCAAGTTCCCCCACCCAAGAAACCCAAATTTGACTCGGACCAAAGCGCGTACCGAATTTGAACAAATCAAAATCCTCCAATCGGGTCGATTTCATACGTAGTTCAAACAGAGAAAGCACCCATGTAGCTTCCTCTCTCTCTCTCTCTCTAAACTGCAAAACTCACTATTTTCTTCTTCCCTTTTCCTCTCTTGCTTTCGGGCGCTCACTCTCTCCCTTGTTTTGTTCTATTCTTTCCGACGTTTCCGTCTCCCTCTCTCTTTTATCTCTGTTATCTATGTCTTTCCTTTGTCTTCTTATGCCTCATTTCCTTCTTCTTTGTCCCACACGTTCCCCTCCTTTTGACTAAACTTTCCCCTTTCTCTCTCTCTCTTTTCCTCATTAGACAGTGCTTAGCGAACGAAGTTGCAGACCAATTTCTCCATCAGCTTCATTTTTCAATCTTTTCTGAGGGCTCGTTGACACAGGTTAAGTTGAAACAGGTGCTTTTGTTTTAGCAGTGTCTAGAGATGGCGGCAACTTGTAGAAGTTCATGAGGGTGACGCTGCATGAATTAAAGCTGACACTGGAGTGAGACCCTCCACAGCATCGGGTGACCAAGTGCCCAGTGAAGCAATAGTCGTGATATCAAAAAAGAGCAGGGGATGCCTTAAAATACTCCACTGAACTCAGGATGCTTTCAGAGTCAAAAGGCCATGGGAAGATGCCGTCTGTGATCCATGGATCTCCGATCGCAAACCATATCCAAGCTCCATGGCTAGTCTGCGCTTTTTGGACTTTTTAAACTTAGCGAACTGACTTACTAATTCTCAATGCCCCTTCCTCTAGGGTTTGTATGACACCATTTTCAGATTTTTGTTTTAAGGGGCTGTTTGATACGTCGTCTTGAAGGCATACCGGTTATGTGTTTAACATAATTATACTCTTTGCCCCCTCCATTAACTCATCATTTATTGACATCTTTCATCATTTCTTGACTACTTCGTCTTACCATTCAACACATTAGACAATACTTAGTTGTTGATGGTGCAAGTATCTTGACACTCTACAATTCAAAGTTGTTTGTCCCATTAAACTTTTCAAATATATTTTTGCTCCAATATAGTTGCAACAACAGTGTTTCTAGAGATCGATCAAACAAGCAATAGTCTCAAAGAAATTCCAGAAAATCCTTTGTAAAATAATTCGGTAGTTAACAAATTTTTGCAATTAAATCAAAGCGAGAGAATAAAACCACAGGAGAAATCAACAAGCAATAATAAAGAACAAAAAAGGATTTATGTATTTTGGTCCTATGATCCGTACTTATATCTTAGGAAGAGCCAGCTGCAGATAATCTATTACTCAATTGGAGAATTATAGAGTTACAATCTCCCCACATACTCAAGAATTTCCTAATCCTAGATTACACATAATCTTACAATATTTAGTCTCACGTAATTGTTCAATATATAAATCATTAAAAATTGCCTCACAAATTGAAATACTTATGTATCCACAAAGAAAAAATGCCTCAATTAGATGTCGAATTTTCTATACAAATCACTGTGTTTCTTGCTCCTCTTAAAGACAGGAACTTTACCGTGCGGCCTTTTAGCTCTATCTCTTGTGCGAAATAGAGTCCTTTACTTTATGCCTCAGTTAGGTCAAACCTTAGATGTATATGTAAGATCACCGCCCTTGGATATCTTGTTGACCAAATCTTGGATTATATATCCAACAGAAAACCAAATTATAATCGAAGGGCAAGCCAAATCAAAGTCTAAAGACTTTTAACTTTTTAAGACTCATATCGAAACATAATTTGACATTTTCCTCCACAAAATACATTTTCAGATGTTTCCAAGTGTTCGTGCTCAGTTATATAAACAAAAGGTGACCAATTCAAGTGACGGACAGGTGAATAAATTTACAATGGAGATCGAATTTGGGAATCTTGTGAAATTGCGAGAAGCGTTGGAATTTACTCAACGACAACGGGCGGTGATGGGGTCTTTGCTCAACGGCACGCCCTTATTTTATTATCGTCTTTACGCTCACTCTTCTTTTCCCTTCTCTTTCTCTCCTTTGTTTTCTTGTGCCCTCAATTTCTTCTCCCTTGTCCCACATGTTCCCCTCCTTTTTTAAAGGGTCAGGCTTTTCCCGCTCCTCATTTGGCTTTGCACAAGTCATTCCACTGTGTTCTGACCATATTACCCTTTGCTTTTTCAAATGTTAGCATGCTCATACGTGGTGCCCATTGGTGTCCCTCTTTTTGATTTGTTTCGTCTTCTTCTTCCACTTTCTCCTCCTTCATAGTCCGCCCAAGCACGGTCAATTTAAGTTCTTTGTTTTGTCCTGCGTTCTCTTTTTTTTTTCGTCTCTTTAGAATTCTGGCAATTCTTGTGCACCCCTAGCTTAGACGAGAAAAATCATACTGAATGCCCATTCCATTATCAACATGACTTGGAGAATCGCTACACCAATCTTGCACATTATTAGTCGTTGGAGCCACCGAACATTGAGTTTGCGCATCAAAGCTGAAGCTGGACAAGTTGCTTGAGTAATTGTTGACGGTGTCGGAGGTGTGGAGGATCTAGGCCGGTTAGCGAACTCGAAGGTGTACTGGTGGTAGTGGGTGGGGGAAGATGGATGGCTTTGAATGGGAGTCCACGCAGATGATTGCAGGTCTTCGCCGTCCGATCAGACGAGCGTTGGACATAGAAGAAGAAGAAAAAGAAGCAGAGCGAGAAAGCGACGTCGTTTGGAGTATTTGGAATTGGCGGAACGGAACGAAAAATTGGGAAAGGAGAAAAAGAGGACTGGCCGGTGGGTGACGATGTGGACGGCGTGTCGTTCTATGGGTGCTCATTTCAAATGGAAATGCTGAATCTTTTTTTTTTGTTAATAAGTAATTGATTAAATGAACTAATTAATTTAATAAAAATTATTAATTTATTTTCTTCTCTTTTCAAGCAATTTTGGACGTACGAACTTGCCTCAAATTTGATACGCTTACGCATGTGAAGGCTGATGTCATATTCACGAGGACGACATCACCCATGCCCAACGATATAAGTATAATTATTATGTAATTACATAAGATTACATATAATTGGATAAGTACATTGGTGGGCAAATGTTTGTTGAATCTAAATATGTATGTGGATGTGAAAGGAAACTTTTATGATAAGATTATTTTTAGCAATCAAACTTTTAGTGAATGTTTGAAGTTGGTTGCCGAATTTCTACTTTTGTTCAAATTGATCCTAGTACTCTTTTAGGTGGTCTCCGACTCTCCATGGTCAAGTAATTTTAATTGGTCTACGCAAAGAAAAGCTTACGTGGCAGCATTTTTTTTTTTTCCTGATGGAGAATGGAAGAAAGCCTATCTTTGCAATTAGAAGGTGACTTTTTGAGCTATTTATAGGTCTACAAGTACATGTCATCTTCAGAGACAATACTTACAAGTGTTCATGTACACATATATAAAAAATTTCTTCAGTAATCCATGACACTATGGATTCATAACCTTTAGAAGAAAGAACGTTACTTAAAGAAATAAATAAGCTAGGCAGAACTTATTTATATTTTCTATTGTGTATATATTTTCTCAATTTAACTTTAATTTACATGTGAAACAAAAAAGGAAATTTGCTCTAGAATCCAATTTTCTGCACTTATTGCACCGCTAATTTCCTTATAACATATCTTTAGGTTAATACAATCCAAGACAAAAATATAATTATAAGTTTACTTTGCCATATTTCCCCAATCACGAGTATAGTGTTATCACGCATTTTCTTCCTCTTATTAGTATTTTGACTCTTAAATTATTATATTCATCTAAGAAGTTATGAATATTATTATTCAAATGACATTCGACTCCTCCCTTGCATCGCATTTCCTTTATTATAGGTTATTTATGATCGGAAATTTGTAAGAAAAGACATGCTCAAGTGAAATGTACACCAAGTAACTAATAAAAAGACCATAAAAACAAAAATGGAGCTAGTGTCGTTGCTTGAGCAGTTTATTGATCACTAGTAATGGTTTGCTGAATGGGATCACTTGTAATGGTTTTGGCTACCCAGCGTAATCTGACGATGAATTGAATTTAACCTGCCCGTCCAAAAAACAAGAAAAAAAAAATTGAATTTCGGAATATTTTTCGAGCTTGACCGGGTCAAACGTCCTTCTCTGTTTACTTTAAGCATCGGATGCCGATCAAGGCCAAAAGCTCGAATATCCAGATCTTGCGCGTGGGCGCGAGTCCATTTCGAGGAAGAGGGCTTTTGAGGGATTCTATGAGATGGGTTTGTGCATTCACACATGAGTTCTACTTTCTAACCCTAACGAAGACGCAGCTCCAACTCTGAACAGGCAAAAACCAGAGCTCGACAGAGAGACCTTTTGCGAGAGAAAGCTCCCCAAAAACATGGCAGCAACCGGTGGTTCCAGCGTGTCGGCGACCCAGTACGACGTGTTCTTGAGTTTCAGAGGGCCCGACACTCGCGACACCTTCACCGACTGCCTCTACCGCACCATGATCGGCCAGGGGATCGCCACTTACAGAGACAGCGAAGAGCTTCACGCCGGTGATCGGATCGACGATCTCCTGAGAGCGGTCGGCAACTCCAAGATCTGCATACCGATCCTCTCCAGTGGCTATGCTTCGAGCGCTTGGTGCCTCCGCGAGCTCGCTCGAGTGACAGAGCTCCATGAATCGACTGGGAAGCCGGAGATCCTACCCATCTTCTTTGATGTCACGCCCACCGACGTCAAGCTTAGGACGGAACTGTATCTGAAGGACCTGGAGAAGCATGAGCAGAGGCACGGTGCTGAGATCAGGCAACGGTGGGAGGCGGCTCTGGGAAAAGTGGCTGAGATCAAGGGATGGGAAGTCCGAGGGAAAGCGTAAGTAAATGCTTATTAATGGAACTCTTTTCAAGCTTCAGTCCAAATGCTATTCTCTTCTTGCTCTAAATGGCAGTGAAAACTAGCTGGAGGGGTGTATATTGTTGAAATATATTGATTGACGTGGCAATACAAACCGATTTTTGGTATATGAGCAGTAAATTTCATTTCTCACGGGGGATGAAAAAACAGAGGCAATTCACTAGTTCTTATACATAAGCAGGGCTCTTTTGGCTAGTGACAGTTATATGAGTGAATTTGATCTAATTCTAGAATGATGTCTGTAATTGGGACCGCAAATGAACATCTTCTTTCTCAGAAATAGGGTCAAATTGTACGTTTATCGTACCAATCATATCCCGTGGAGTCTATTACACCAAAATTCTCGTGGCTCTATAGAATTTACTTGAGACTTAAAAATAGTGATCCAACTCAAATGCTATCTGCTAGGAAGTAGTAATGAGATTGTTATTTGTTTTCTTTGACTAAAAGTGTTTGGTATGTGGCAGACAAGGTGAAGTCATTGAAGTCATTGTGAAAGAGGTTCTGCGTAAGCTGAAAGTAAGACAAAGGCGGCTGGACAACAAATTGGTTGGGGTAGACAAACAAGTAAAAGCCATAATGGATATTTTAGATGTTGGCTCTAGCACGGGTGTGCGTTTTGTTGGAATTTGTGGAATGGGCGGGATCGGTAAAACTACTCTTGCTAAGATTGTTTTCAATGAATTATGTCTTCAGTTTGATGGCCAATGCAGCTTCATTGGGAACATTCGGGAATCATCAAAAGGAAATGGCCTAGTAAATCTGCAGAAACAGTTGGCATCCGACATCTCTGATTCTAGATTTGTAGAAAATTTTAGTAACACTGATGAAGGGATAGACAGCATAACAAGGAGAGCTAGTTCTAAGAAAGTTCTCATTGTTCTAGATGATCTAGACAAGAAAGAACAACTTAAGAAACTAGATGGGGACCCTAACACTTTTTGTTCTGGGAGTAGGATAATCATTACAACAAGAGATAAACGAATTTTGGATGAAGAGAAGGGAATATTAACTTATGAAGTGAAAGAAATGGATCATGATAAAGCGCTAGAACTTTTCAGTTTGCATGCATTTAACAGGGTCTCTCCTCCCAATGCTTATCAAAGTCTCTCTCAAAAAGTTGTATTTATGACCGGGAGACTGCCATTGGCTCTTGAAGTTATAGGTTCCTATCTTCAGGACCAAAAAGAGGAAATATGGAAAGAAATGCTAGAAATGTTGAAGAAGGTACCTCATGATGAAGTTCGGGATAAGTTGAAGATAAGTTACGATGCATTAGGAGATGTGGAAAAAGAAGTTTTTCTTGATATCGCATGCTTCTTCATATCTGGAAAGAAATTATGGGTAGCCTATTTCTTGGATGCTTGCCATCTTTACCCCCATAAGTCATTGAAAAAACTTACCGATTTGTGTCTAATTAAAATTGTTGATGGTGATACTATATGGATGCATGATCAATTGAGAGACCTTGGAAGAGACATTGTTGAAAAAGAATGTACCCTTAGTAGGTTGTGGAATGACAGAGAAGCTTTGAAAGTAATGAGATTGAAAGAGGTAAGGTAAAAGTAGGATCCATACATTATCCACCGAGTTTTATTTTCCCACTTCCCATTTAAGATATTCCTTCTAGGCTTTCTAAAGGACAAAATTTAATGTTTGCAAGCTCATATTCATTGATGGTTTCTATTGGCAGAGAAAGGACAAAATTAAAGCACTCAATTTAGGTCAATATTATTTGGATCCCATCAGTATTGTGGATGAAGAACTTGAGAGGATGCCAAATCTAAAATTTCTCAAGTTATATAGAGGGACTTTTGCCGGAGACATCAACAATAATCTCCAAGAGCTAAGATGGCTTTCTTGGCATTATCCTCCTTTAGATCATAGAATGGCCAATTTGCACTTGAAAAATCTAGCACTTTTCGAACTTTCAAACAATCGAAACACTGAAAACTGGGGTGGATGGAACATTTTGAAGGTGTGAATTCGTACTTTTGTTCTCTTAACATAGACATAGTATTCTTTGTTTGATCCTCTCTGATAATGTTTCAGTGACCTTTGCAGATGGGAAACAAATTGAAAGTTCTTTCTCTCATCAATTGTGATGGATTGAAACAAACTCCAGACTTTTCTGGATGCATGAGTTTGGAGATACTATCTCTTAATCACTGTTCAAACTTGCAAGAAGTTGACTCCTCTACTGGGAAACTAAAATATCTTACTCACTTGCAAATTTATTCGTCTTGTTTACTTCGTAAGTTGCCTAAAGAGATGGGAGAACTGGTGAATCTGAAACACTTTTCTATTAGGGGGTGCTCCAAAATCAAGAAACTTCTAGACATTGAGAAATTAATATTATTGTTTGAGTTGGATATATCACAAACAAATATCACAAGTTTACCCGATTCTATTGGTAATGCAAAGAACCTATCATCTCTTGATCTATCAAGCACCTCAATTACGGAACTTCCAATATCTATTGGAGAGCTTACACAACTCAAATTCCTTTCACTATGTAATTGTAAAAATTTTGTTAAGCTTCCGGAATCAATAGGTAATTTGACAACGTTACAGAATTTGCATCTCTCAAGTACAAAAATTGTTGAGTTACCTGATTCGATAAAAAATCTCAAGCAATTGAAGGTGATGGAGATAGAAGATTGTCCAATACGGATGTTGCCTATCGGTATTGGAATGCTAGAGAGCTTGGAGAAGCTCAATGTCAGATGTTGCCAACAACTTGAAGGTGAACTCCCAACTGAAATTGGCAAACTGTTGTCTCTACGCATCCTAGATATTTCACATACCTGTATTAGTGCAGTGCCGATGTCAATCAACTACCTCACGCGACTCCAAAAGCTGGATTTATCATTTTGTGATAACGTTCAAGAGTTGCCAGAACTTCCCTCGAGTTTGAATCATCTAAGTGTTCGATCGGCATCATTGCAGTTAGTTCCGAATCTTAGTAACCTCACGAATCTAGTTTATTTGGTACTGTCCACCAACTCTGGACAAGCACTTGCGCAGGCATCAACTCTTCAATTGCAATGGGTTGAGAAGTTATCTAAGCTGGAGTGGTTGGAGTTGTGCCTTTCAAATCTTCCCGTGTCGTCAACGGTGTTGGGTTGCCTACCTCAACTTAAAATAGTCACCTTATCTTGCATGGATAGTTTCAACTTGGTAGTCGTTGGACCACAATCTTCGCACTTTAAAAATTTGTCCGCTGGCATTTTTATCACTGTCCATTGAGGGAAATTCAACTTGATGGGCTTAAATTATTGGGAAATTTGGTTGTAATAAGTTGCGAGTTTCTTGAGGATTTGTCAGTTATTTCATCAAGCTTGAGGAAGCTCTCTAGAATACAAGTTGAAAATTGCCCAAAGCTACTTCAAATTCGATTTCTCAGTACGATGGAAACATTGGAGATACTTAACGTTGAAGACTGCAAATCCCTAGGAGGGTTGTATGGTTTATCAAATTGGAAGAAGTTAAAGACTTTAATATTCAGCACGTGCCCTATGCTACGGGTTATTGAGGGACTTGAAGAAGTGGAGCTTTTATATTTCTTCATGTGTCCATCATTGAAAGTGTTGACTAATCTATCCAATTCAAAGATATCAAATGAATGCGTGATATATGTTATGGACTGCAAGAAGTTACCAGATTGCCGTTATGACTGTTATTGGAATTATAGAGTGGAGATTCTTGACTGGACGAGGAGGGGATTAAACCAGGTGCGCCTTCCTTCTACCCTTCACTTTATTTTTCAAATTTTAATTTTTCGGAAACGCAGGCGGTAGGCATGACTTTTCTTTCCCTTGTTCCGTTTACTTTCATCTCTCTTTCTCTCTCTCTACGTTCTGCAGACAACCGCGTCGTGTGATTCTTTCTCTGTTAACATTTCTCAATACTCGGCCTTCTTCCTTTCAGGAGGGTGCGGCGCAATTCTTGAAACGTGGCCAACGGCTCATCAAACAGGTATGGTCTCTTCTACGGAACCAAAATTCTCCTCATGTCGGTAAAGTGAGAAAATTTCTTTTTCCCGAATGCGTTGGATGAAAATTTTATCTTTCGTGAACTCAATATATTCTCAAATATCAAAGAGCTTAAGTATTGTAAAATGAAATTAAGGTCGTTTTCAGAAAATAAGTTGCAGTCTCTAGAGATCTTTGTGCTAAAAGGAAAATAATAAAAGTTCCCTAAAATCAAATTAACTCGAAATTTTCTTTCAAATATGGGGGAATCCATAAGCAGAGAGATGAGTTTAAGGTAGAAGATAGAGATCCTAAAATATCACTTGAGTCAAATTAAATTTCAATTATAGAAGTTTTGCCTATAGGGAGTAGCCTCATTAAACTAGACACGTAGATGCACTTAGTGAATAGTCTAGTCTAGAAGGTGGACACTTGAGATGATTATTAACTCTTTCACATATCAACCATACAATGATGAGTATAATTATTTCTTACACTGGCAGTTGACGTAATGAAGATCCTTCATATAAACAAGAAAGTGATTGTGTCAATATTTCCCCTACCAAAGATAAAAATCTTGTGCATGGGCACAAAAGTAGAAGCTCAACTACAGTTAACTGTTGGAATAGATTTTTTTTTAAACTACACTTTCCCTTCATATTAAAATGAAAATATAAATTTATAGAAACGAATATATGATTTATGTATTTTGAAAGATTTGAGGTGTTACAGTTGGATGAGCCACGAGAAAAGGAGTAATAGTGAAAAAAGATATACCAAAAACAGAGGTAGCTTATATGCAATACCCACTTGCCAACGGTGTTCTACTTATCACTGTATGGTTTGGCATTCTCCATTAGAAGGCAAGCACGTGAAATAGTACAACTCTATCATTTGCCCTAATTTTACATATTGCTTGATGTTACAATTTTTTTCTTGTCAAAGGATTTATTCCAGTTTTCTATTAAACAGATACAATTATTTAAAACCTATAGAAAATGGATATCATGATATCTGTTTATCTAATCACACAGCGAAACATATTGTTTGCTTTTCCCGATAGCTGAATTTGATTAGAGTGAAAAATGAAGTAGCTAATACAATTTGGGTGAAATATGTACATATTTCATGGATATTGAATCGTTAATACTGCTAAATCGTTGGATGATTATGTTGAGTTCATCAAGTTCTTTTTTATGAATACATGTCAAAAGCTAATAAAAGCAGGGACTTTTTTTGTAGACATCAACAATCATTGCCTGAAGCTAAGATGGATTTCTTGGGATTATCCTCTTCTGGATTGCAGAATGGCCAATTTGCACTTGAAAAATCTAGTAATTTTTGAACTTCCGGACAATTGAAACGCCAAAAACCGGAGTGGATGAAAATTTTGAAAGTCTGAATTTTTGCTTTTGTTCTCTAAACATAGCGTTTTTTTTTCCTTTGTCTCCACTCTGATAATGTTTTAACTACTTTGCAGATACTAAAAAAATTGGAAGTTCCTTATGACACGAGAGATGAATATGGAGAAAAGTTAAAACAATTGAAATGGATTGGATACCCGAGTTTGGAGACTGTGTATTTTCACTACTGTCTAAACTTGCGAAAATTTGACTCCTCTATTTGGAAGATGAAAGTTCTTACTCGCTTGGACATTATTTGGTGTACGAATCTTCGAACTTTGCCTGAAGAGATTGGAGGATTGGTGAATTTGAAGCATTTCTCTATCAAAAAGTGCTCTCAAACGAAGAAACTACCATACTCTATAGGGAAATTAGGATCATTGTCTAAGTTGGATTTATCATCCTCAAGAATTACAAGTTTACCCAATTCAATTGGCAATGCAAAACATCTGTCATTCCTAAATCTATCAAGCATGCCAATTGTGGAACTTCCAATTTCTATCGGAGAGCTTACACAACTCGAGTTACTTTCACTCAAATACTGTCGAAATTTGGGGGAGCTTCCAGAATCAATAGGTAACTTGACATCATTACAAAAGTTGAATCTCTTGGGGACAAACATCATTGAGTTACCTGATTCGCTAAAAAATCTCAAGCAATTGAAGGTGATGAGGATGGGATTTAGTCCAATAAGGAGGTTACGTGCCAGTATTGAAATGCTAGATAAGTTGGAGGAGCTCCATGCTGAACATTGTGAACAACTTGCAGGCGAACTTCCGATTGAAATTGGCAAACTATCGTCTCTCACCATCATAGACATTTCATATACCCAAATTAGTGCAGTGCCGATGGCAATCAATTACCTCACACGACTCCAAAAGCTGGATTTAACACATTGTAATGAGCTTCAAGAGTTGCCAAAGCTTCCCTCAAGTTTGCATTGTCTACGTGTTCACTCAGCATCATTGCGGTTAGTTCCGGATCTTAGTAACCTCACGAATCTAGTGGAAATGCTTCTGTCTAACAGCTTTGTACAAGCACTTGCCCAACCATCAAACCCATCGCAAACTTTCCAATTGCCATGGGTTGGAAAGTTATCTAAGCTAGAGAAGTTGAGCTGGGGCCTTTTAGATGTTCCCATTTCGTCAACAGAGTTGGGTTGCCTACCTCGACTTAGAGAACTCACTTTATCTAGCATGGACAATTTCGACTCCATAGTTGTTGGACCACAATTTTCCAACTTGAAAAATCTGTCCATATTGTGTCTTCATAGCTCTCCACTGAGGGAAATTCAATTGAATGGGCTTGAACTACTGAGAAATTTAGGTGTGAGAGAATGCAAGTTTCTTGAGCGATTGTCGGTAATTTCATCAAGTTTGAGGAAGCTCTATAAAATGGAAGTTTTATATTGCCCAAAGTTACTGGAATTTCAATTTCCCAGTACCATGGAATCATTAGAGGAACTTCGAGTTGGCTACTGTGATTCCTTGGGAGAGTTGCGCGGTTTATCAAACTCGAAGAAGCTGAAGGCTTTGTGGATCTACCAATGCAATGGGCTACGGGTTGTTGAGGGCCTTGAGGAATTGGAGCTTTTAGGTTTTTTGTATCTTTCTAGGTGTGGATCGTTGGAAAGGTTGACTGATGTATCCGACTCAAAAATACCAAATGAATGCAAGATAGAAGTATGGGGTTGCATGAAACTAAGTAGTTGTGAGGGTACTTACCGAGGTTATAAAGAGATGATTCTTGTTAGGATGAGCATGACATTCAACGAGGTGCAGCTTCCTTCGGCCTTTCACTTATTTTTCAGAAACGCATGCAGTAGGCATCACATTTCCTCATTTTCGCTTGTTCCGTTTGCTTCCTTGTCTCTCTATCTCTCTGTGTCTCGCATGTCTTAATTCTTACTTTTTTATATAAATCTATGGATTATTGTTTGGTCCACTATTAGTGTAAAAGAAACTTTCATTATTTTTCTGTCTGAACTTAATTTTGTAATTGAAATTTTTCAATGTGTCAACCATCCAATGGTGTGTATGTGTAAGTTGTTTCTTACAAGAGCAATGGGCTTAATAAAGATCCCTTACATAACTAAACAATGATTATATTAATATTTCACCAATCAAAGATAAAAATCATGCTCTCTACACTAATCCATTAGAGTTTAAAAAAATAGTAAATTATATAAAAACAAATATACGATTTATGTATTTTGAAAAATTTGAAGTGGTACTTATTGGATAAGCCATGAGAAAAGGAAAAATAGTGAAAAAAAGGTGTACCAGGAGCAGAGCTTATATGCAATGCCCACTAGTCAACAATGTTCTACTTATCGAGCTATGCCGAGCAAACTGTAACTGTTTGGTGTAAGAACGGGCATTTGACCTTTTACTGTCACTGAGATGGGGACTCACTAATGGGTGGTCTAACCCCCTCGACAGTAGTTATTGCAACTACGGATCAATTATGTCGTGGGAGTAACAGTAGACTTCGTAATTGGCACATTTTTATCTAAAGCAATCATTGATCCTCTCATGCCCGATGATTGTACCATCATAGACTTGGTCGTGTGACTGGCTTTGCCCTACGTTCATAAATGCTTGTGAAGCGAACGACTGTAATGTTTGGACTTTAGGGCAGGCCGATTAGATCATATTTGCATTTTCTTGTCCTCCAATATAGGTAGAAGACTAATTCATATATTTCCCGTTCTAGGAGGATGAAATGGAGGAGAACGACCGCATTGATTGTTCCACGGGCATATTAGAATGTATCTGCAATCCCTTATCATTTTTTCAAGGGAGGAGTCTTCGGAGGCAGACAGGATAAGTACATTGTCTTGCAGGATGATGCAGACGTGGAGTCAGGAAAAATTGAATTGATCTCTATGCATTTTGGTTAGGGGTACAAAAACTAAATCGATGGCTCCAAGGGAATGCTTTCACTCTTTTTGATGAACTCAAGTGCACAGAGGTCGAGGGACCAGTTTCCTGGAAACAGGAATGCAGTTTGCATGTGGATTTACTCTGCTTCGAGGATTTGCTAACTGTCCATTCGTTGAGAGGTAAGTCATTCCCTCTGTGAATATCAAATTGCTTGCCACATAGAAGCATGGTCAAGATTCTTGACAACTTAGACAATAGTTTCCAATGCATATGATACTTTTATCTGGGTATATGAATGATTATACCAAAATTTCTCAAATAACTGACGAGTGCAAAAAACCAAGAGGGGAAATGAAGAGAAACAAGCTGAAGTAGGCAATTTTGGGATGTCCCAAAGGGTGATCATTAGATTAAATATTGCATGAACGCCCCCAAAATATGTCAAGATTACTAACACGTGCAATCCTTGGCCCTAGCATTATGCTGTCACGGATGACTAGATTTAATACGAGAAAATATTAGTCTTTCCTGTGCCAATGTGTGAAGTGGGCAAAACTGATGGTAGAAGAGACTAATTAGAAGATTATCTGCAAGCCATTCTAATTTCTTCTAGGATGAGGTTGTAGTGGTAGAAGCAAAAGCAGACACTACTGACTACGTCTTCTCAATTCTCAAGAGTCCGACATCGAGCATTCACTTGAGTTTTTCCAACAACAACTCTAATTTCATTTTGTTCGGTTCTCATCCGATCAAATCATCAAATCTCATTTGGCTTTCATTTCATTGTTTATTTTCAACTCATTTACAGCTCTTGTTTCTTCTCAAATCATGCATACTTGCAGCTCGCATGCTCCAGACACAAACTCTTTTGATATTTGCAACAAGCATGGACTACTCATGTATATGATCATAAGTAGCCTCATGTCGAATTAAAAAATAGTACTCCCACCATTCTCCTCTTTCCTTCAGCACCTCACCATCTCAAAGTAACATGCAGGAGCACCATTTGACATACACAATCACATATGAACAAGATTTGATCCACACAAACACTTATGAGCCGCATTTAACATACATCACCTTTATATCTAATTAGTTCACATTCCAATCAGCTATATACGGGAAATCTAGCAAAGACACAACAAACACAACTTCAATTGAACATTGAGACATTGGTAAACAGAATGCAATAGGAACTATCTGTGATGGAGTCGGGCATTCCGCTGAAAAGGTTGTGAGCATGTGGTGTGAAGTACTATTAACACCAGAATGGCATAGCGTAATACAGAACACAAACATCAGAGTGGAAAATCCATGCATACAAGCAATTCTTACTACTTAATTGGAAAAGAAACAACCTGGCGGTGATGAGAATTGACACAAAACAGAACAGAAATTAAAAGAGACAACGGAATTAACTTCATCTCCACGGAATGCCCTCAAGCTCATTGGTCCCTCTGTTTTCTTATGGACAACATCAGAATTGACACAAAACAGAACAGAAATCAAAAGACAAAACCAAAAGCAATCGAAATCACTTTTAAAATTAATCGGAGACGAAGTGACCTGGCAGGTGTGGCTCTCAGTTGTACTTATCGAGCTATGCCTAGCAAACTGTAACTGTTTGGTTTGCAGTCACCTTAGAAAGGCAAGCATGCGAAATAGTACAACTCTATCATTTGTCAAAACTTTAAATATTGCTTGGTATTCATTTTTTTTTTCTTGTCTAAGGTTTATTAAACATAAAAATTTGTGAAAAAAGAAGAAGAAGATGCCTGTACAAAACAAATAGTTCATGATATCACGTACACTTTATCTAATGAAATGGCGGAATGTATGTTTTTCTTTTCCCTGATAGCTAAATCTAATTAGAGCGAAATATGAAGTAGCCAATAAATTGTTGGTGAAATATTTACATGGTTAATGGATATATAATCATCATACTGCCAATAGTTGGATAATTATGCTGAGTTCATGAAGTCCTTTCATATAGATATTTGCCGGAAATTAATAAAGCTATGGATTTTGATAGATCTGCTAGCACTCGTTTGCATAATTAGTTTTCAACGTGATGTGTAAACCAAGGTGTATAATGTACACCTTGGTTTACGCATGATCCATGAATAAAATAAAATATGCATTGTACCTTAACTATGATATGAAGCATTGGAATGGTCGGACTTCAAAGCAGATGGATTGGATAAGAAGACTGATTCATTTTTTCTTGTACCAGGAAGATGCAAGGGAAACAGATGCGGAAGAATCAGTGATGGAGACCAATAACTACTATTCTCAGAACTTGCCATTGACTATAGGTTTTCTATGGTCTCCAGAACCCGATACTGAGCTCGATTCTACAAGTAAGTCACTGCTGTTAAAATGAATATAATGTCATCCTGTCACACAAATTAACATCTGTTAGCTTATCAACGTACAAAAACTAACAGGAATTGAACTAATCTTTGGATGTTCTGCTGCTATTTTGGATCTAATATCATCTATTAGCTTCCCTCAATAGTACAAACTATTCTTGCAGGCTTGAATAATTCCACGTTCTTCCACGAACCGCATCTTCGGATGTTTCCAGAAGTCTATGCTCAATCCTATAATCAAAATGTTACTGATTCTAGCAATGGAGAGATGAATGAATTCACAATGTGATTGAGTTTGGAAATCTGTGAAATTGCCAGAATTAATGGAGTTTGCTTTAAGGACATGTCCCCCCTCTCCCAGGTCCATCACCAGAGAAAATTTATGTGGATTTGTCCGAGGTAATTAATTCCCTTTTGTGAAAACCCATTTGTGTGCCACATCGATTTCCGATACATACAATACTTTTCTCAAAGGTGCGCAATATCGGACCAGGTCAAGCTTTAGGTATCGGTATGTTCTTCTAATTATTTGTGCCTTAGGTCCCTCTTTTTTGTCATGCCGTAAGAAGTCATTTTTAAGCAGTTAAAGAAGAAGAAGACCTAATTCTCCAGATAACCCAGTATTTCGGAGTCAGTTGCAGTGATTGTTATCAATTTTTTGGTCATACACAGCAAGGCACTGTTTCTTTATCTATTTTTGGTAGATTAATGGTTCTATCAAAGTTGCTGAAATAACTAAATAATGCCAAAATACGAAAAAAATAAAAATAAAATGAACGAAACAATCAAGCTGGAAATAGACTGTATCTGGGGCTGTTGATCCTTAATCTAAACTAGCTCACAGTACTCATGAGATTGAAAAGAAAAAGGACAGTGAAATAAGAAAGTGGTGACAGCAAGCCTCTTGACAAAAATCTTCTCGCTTTGCAGATATGGAGGAGAGCACTGTTCCTATGTGCTACTGATCGAGTTCCTGGGAAACGGATTTTTGGACTTCATTGGATAAAGCAGGCCACGGAGGGACTAGTTTTCGGGTTGATTACGCTGAAGCTATGGTGGAACGGTTTCATATGCAATATATGGAGAGCTAAGAATGACTTGCTGCATAATTAACTCGCTCCTCCTGTTGATGTTGGGATGAATCCCCTTGTGTTTGTGGTAAGTTATAGCATCGAAGGGTGCATAAGCTGCTGCAGAAAAAAGTTAATTCTGATTTGGCATTTGCCTGAAGTGTATTGGTATGCTTGTCCTTTAATAACTAGTCTTGTGACTGTTTTGGATATATGGGCAGTTAGTGTTCACGTTCTAGTTGAAGCAAAGGTTTTTGCTTGAGTAGTGTGCTAATGATATTGTTAGGTTGATAAATTATATTGAGTGGACGATTTGATGGAGATCTTTGATTAATCAATTTTGAGGATGGTAGGTCTCAAGGGCTTCTTTTTTTTTTTTTTTTTTTTTATTTTAAATCTCGGTAGGTCTCAAGTTCGAAAAGGTGGAATTCGATGTAGTTAGGTTTCATTGATTCACTAAACGATGATTATAGCCACAAAAATGATTCTGGTAACCTGTTAATTATCACCAGAAAAACGAAATATCTTGATTAACTAAACAATAATTCAAGTGGTTTGGAAGAGTTATGCTGATGATTGTAGGGAGCTACACAGTGAACTTCCTCCTGAACGGTGGAGATCGGACCATTTGAGAAAAGCAAGGGTTGGGATCAATTCATTGAATTTTGTCAAAACAGACTAGGTAGGATGGGCAGCAAGAAGGGCGACATCATGAGCGTCGGTTAGTGTCGTGATCAAAAGGTCCCAGATTGAAACAGTTTGATCCAAAGTTGGGAAACAACGACGGGCTTAACTTCCTTGGCAAGTTTTGCACGCTAAGAACAGGATCGAAAGTTTACATGTCTTTCAAACCATCTAGATCATGATTGATGAAACTTGAGATTGGGGGGGGCAAGTGATCGACTCCATGCTGTATCTTGTGTTAGATTGTCATCTCGCAACTTCTTCTGTCATTTATTAGAGAAATGCTCCTATAACAATGAATCGGTATAGTGATCTTACGACTAATAGAAAAGCCAATAGTATCATGCCCTAAATTTTATTAACTAGGATCTCATCTGCATTCTTCAAATCTATCACGAGTTTGTTAAACTCATTTGAGTGGTCTCTCATGGAAGTACATTCAGCATGTTGAAATTAAAATATCATCTTCAACATATATGATAATTATTTAAACCCTTTCTCATGTGAAGAGCCTGGAATTTTCCTCATAACGCCGTGGCATGTCTCTTCTCAACCACTTCTATTAAAACCTCATTCAACAGTATCGACATGATTATACAATTTGTCCACTCCATTAACTCATCTTTATTGGCATCTTTTATCATTTACGGCAAGGCTAATTTTCGGCAACTTAGCCTTGCCGTCCAATTTCTCATCTCACTTTGTTGCCCAATTTTTTTTTTTCCATTAAACTTCTGAATTTCTATTTTTTCCCTAAATATAGTTGCAACAACAAAATTTCCGAACAACGATCGTACAAGCAAAAACCCCAAATCAAATCTAGAAAGATCCTAAACTTAGCTCTAATACCAATTATCGTAAAATTAATGCGGAAGCTAATTGGATCCTGTTATTAAATTAACACATAATAATGAAATAACCAGATAAATCAACAAGGAACAATAAGAAATGTATGAAGTCCTAATGTGAGTATTTACTTTATAGGAAAATCGGTTGCAAATAATCCAATAATCAATTGAAGGATTATAAAGTACAATAGCTCACATATTCAAGCGCTTCTCATTCCACCTAAAGCGCAGTGTTTAGCCTAATAGAGAATTACGGTTTGAAACACCCGCATCTACGGAAAGAGAACGAGGATGTAAACTCTTCGCGCAAAAAACGATCACCGTGAGTTCCTCTTCCTCTCCGCGTGGCTAGAAGGGCAACTCCACCGTTTTTACATTTTTTTACGCGGCTGAAGGGGATGAGAAAATTAGAAACCACGCCTTTTCATTTTTCTTCCTCTGACAAATCTACTGAACCCACAAGTATATATTGAATATGAGAGCCCCTTTTTCTTCTTTTGTACGGCCAAAATAAGTCCCTCCTCCACATGCGACATAGACAAAGAGTCCAAGAAGTCGAATCTGTCAAACATAAATACACTTCATCGAACAGAAAACAAAATCAAATTTTCCAAAGCCCAAAAGTCCAAATTTGACTTGGATTAAAGCAAACACCGAATTTGAACAAATCAAAATCCTTTGAGGTTTCATGCACATTTCAAAACTCGAGACATAACTTAACAAGAAAGTAGGTTGCTAAGGTATTAGTAAAGGTCTAGCATCAAAGAGCCCAAGTTGCTGCAGTGAAAAGTCGATCCCCAGCTTAGTTTGATGAAGAAATGAATTTAACTTACCCATTAGAATAACTTATCTTTTCCTGTTATAGGATGATGAGATGGAGAAAAATCCGGAAAATAAAAAAAAAATGAAAAAGACAGCATTGATTGTTCCGTAGGCATATTACCATGTATCTGCAAGCCATTGGGGTTTTTCCAAGTGAGAAGTCTTCGCAGGCAGACAGGAAAAGTATACGTCTAACAGGACAATGCAGACGTGGGGTCAGGAAAAACTGAATGGATCTCTATGCATTATGGTTAAGGGAATAAAAGCTAAATCGTGGCTCCAAGGGAATACTTGCACTCTTCTTGATAAACTCATGTGCATTGTGGTCAAGGGACAAGTTTCCTGGAAATGGGAATGCAATTTGCATATAGAATCTACTCTGCTTTGAGGATTTGCTCACTGTCCATTCGTTGAGAGGTAAGTCATTCCCTTTGTGAATATCGGATTGTTTGCCACATGGAAGCATCATCAAGATTTTGGACATCTTAGGCAATAGTTTTCAATGCATATGATATTTTATCTGGGTAAATGAATGATTCTACCAAAATTTCTCAAATAACTTACGAGTGCAAAAAACCAAGAGGAGAAATGAAGAGAAAACAAGCTGAAGTAGGCAATTTTGGGATGTCCCAAATGGTGATCATTAGATCAATATTGCCCGATTGCCTCCAAATTTTTTTTCAAGATTACTAACACGTGCAATCTTTGGCCCTAGCATTATGCTGTCGTGGATGACTAGATCTAATAGGAGAAAATAGTAGCCTTTCCTGTGCCAATGCGTGAAGTGGGCAAAACTGATGGTAGAAGAGACTAATTAGAAGATTATCTGCAAACCATTCTAATTTCTTCTAGGATGAGGTTGTAGTGGCAGAAGGAAAAGCAGACACTACTGACTACGTCTTCTCAATTCTCAAGAGTCTGACATCGAGCATTCACTTGAGTTTATGCAACAACAATTCTAATTTCTTTTTGTCCGGTACTCATCCAATCAAATCATCAAATCTCATTTGGTTTTCATTTCATTGTTTATTTTCAACTCATTTACAGCTCTCGTTTCTTCTCAAATCATGCATACTTGCAGCTCACATGCTCCAGACACGAGCTCTTTTGATATTGCAACAAGCATGGACTACTCATGTATACGATCACAAGTAGCCTCATGTCGAAATAGAAAATAATGCTCCCAGCATTCTCCTCCGTCCTTCAGCACCTCACCATCTCAAAGTAACATGCAGGAGCACCATTTGACATACACAATCACATATGAACAGGATTCGATCCATGCAAACACTCATGAACAGCATTTAACATACATCACCTATACATCTAATTAGTTCACATTTCAATCAACTATATACTGGAAATCCAGCAAAGACACGACCAACGAAACTTCAACTGGACATCAAGACGTTGGTAAACAGAATGCAATAGGAACTATCGAAAAGGTTGTGAGCAAGTGGTGTGAAGTACTATTAACACCAGAATGGCATAGAGTAATACAGAACAGAAACATCAGAGTAGAAAATCCATGCGTACAAGCAATTCTTACCACTTAATTGGAAAAGAAACAACCTGGCGGTGATAAGGTGATGACACGCACGGCAATCATGAGGCGGCTGTTGCTATGGTTCACGTTCCAACGCCCCGACTTCATCTCCACGGAACGCCCTCAAGCTCATTGGTCCCTCTGTTTTCTTATGAACAACATCAGAATTGACACAAAACAGAACAGAAATCAAAAGAAAAATCCTAAAGCAATCGAAATCAATTCTAAAATTAATCGGAGACGAAGAGACCTGGCAGGTGTGGCTCTCAGTTGATGGATTTCGTCATCGCCGGAGCGTCGTGGAGCAGGATATACGGCGGCGGAGATGAAGACGCAGCGGAGGATCGGAGATAAAGCCGCCGGAGTCATCATTACTCCCAGTGGAATCGCAATCGAAGGAGCGAATAGAGGCGCGGGCGATTAAGAAGAGCAGCGACGACGACAACGATGGAAGGTGCGTAGCGACCATGGAACCGCGAGCCAACATCAAACCGCCGGAGAAACTGGTGCACGGAGACGTCAGGACACTTGAATCGGCGGCGACGATTCCCCTCCGGCGAACCTCGAATCGAAGGAAAATGGAGCTTCCGGCCAGAGCCCCGACGAAGGATTTGAGAGTTCTCCATCTCAGAGCAAGGATCTACATTCTCGATTGCTATGGAGCGCGGGTTCTTACTAAATAGAATATATTTTTGCGGGATTTCTTGGTACATAATAGCATTTCTATTCTAGAAAGTAAAAATGTATGCATGTCCTTGATATTTTAGTCCAACTTCCCCGATTCCCACTATTTCTCGAATTTCTGCACAAATTAGTTATTATTTCGAATCTAATAGTGAACATGGAAAATATTCAAGGGAAGCAACAACTTATGAGCGGTATATACGTATTCAATCCATTATGCAGTCCATGACGAAGTACTGTGACAATATCTAAGAAATGCGATAACTGAAAGTTCATATTCAAGATAACTAGCCTAGGATTTAACTAAATTTCGACATTTTTATACAAGCTAAATGCAACTATGTCAAAGGAACAAAGTTCACTTCATCTTAATAAGAGTAGGACGCAATAGAGATTCTCGACCATTAGTAGTCTAGTTGTGTTAGTGGATACAAGCATGATAGTGATTTACTTTTGTAAGGGGATGAAAACCACATTTCCTAACGGTTATAGTGGAATAAAGTATAATCGAGATTTAAAGCTTTTTGAATGGTTTGATAAAATCCTAAAAATTTGTCCAAAGAGTACGCTCGGATACTTCTATTAGTACCCTTAGTTTGGAGCGACAAAAAAATTCCAATGCGACTTTATGCAATATTTTGGAGGATACTCGATGCCAGACACCAATCAGCAAAATGGACTAGAAACTTGAAAAAAATTAGGGAGGGGTGGGAGAAGGGGGTGGCGCCACCGCACCACTATGGACAGCAGCGGCGACCAACCCTCTTGCGGCCACTCACACGAGTACCATAGGCGTTTCCATGAGGGCAATCACCTCGGCAAAATGGCACCCAATGAGGCACCCCTTTGACACCACATCATCGCCTCATCAAAGGTTCTACTCAAATATAAGTCTTTACGTGTTAACGTATGGGCAAGAAGCTGCTATTTTTTTTGGAGATAAATGCTCAATCCCTGATAGTTAGGTTACGGAGCAACATGTTAATGAAAGACTGCGAATAGTCAATGTATATGAATTTAGATGAGTTGGATGTAATTAGATCATTGGACACTTGAGTATAGTACTTGGAAAGATCCACCGATTGACTTAGAAGGAATTGTTCTGTATTGGTCGATAAATGGAAAGTACCTAAAATATTTTCATCCAACAATGTGGGAAATGCAAGAGATGCAGGAAAATAAAACACAAAGCCGCGAGGAATGATCAGTAGAAAATCTGCATTGATGTTCTTTTGCTTTAGGTCAAAGTCATTCCTTTACAGTAGTTATAAATATCGGAAGGCATTCCTCCATTTTTCTATAGGTTTCTATAAATTGGTGCCTGATGGATGAGCGGTTCTTGATCTCTGGATGTCGCTCATCACAATTCCGCATAAGCACGTCGACTTTCCTCTGCTTTTCCTTCATAAGCTTCCCTTCGCAATGAATGACGGCTGCTTCAATTTGATGCTCAATATCAGCAATAAATGTTTCGAGCCTCTCTTTTCCCTCTGCAAGCTAAGCCTTCTTTCAAAGATCTCTCCCTCATAACAAAGTCGAACTTGGAGCCCTCCAAAGCTTTCTTCTATGGCTTTTGACACTTTCATTTGCTTTTGCTTGCAGTTGTACCTAAAAGCTTCAATGCCATACTCAGAGAGAGTATAAAATTCTTCATACTTGTGCTGATATTCAGTAAGATTAAGTCTGTCTTCATCCTGGATCAGTTAGACCAGCAGAAACTTTATATTATTTTATTTTCGAGGTCTGAGTCAGAGGCACTGTGGGAATATCCACACCAAAGGAGTAAATATAATTCTTCCCACTCGGCTTCAGCTCTTCAGAAATTGATGGGCTAAGATGGCCAGATGATGAAGCCATACGGACAGTAATTGAGTTCAACTCCTAGTTGATATTAGGATTGACGATGCTGAGCAAATCCTTTAGTTCTTTTTCGCTTGGCCAAGGGAGTCTTTTCTACTTCTTCTTTGACAGTGACTGTTGACGACTTTCGTTTGCAGGTTTCAACTGCAATCGAGAGAAAGACGTTAGATGGTTATTAAAGGACGAAAGGAAAGAAGGAAATGACAAACAAATTTTTACCAAGTCCTGTCCTGTAAACTGTAATTACTCTTGAGTATTGATAATGATGGGTTCGATGGGGATGCATTAGAAGTTTGAAACACTCCAAACAGATCATCCTTCTTTCACCTTCTCTAAAAATGAATCGCCGCCTTTGACAAACATCCAATTGGAACGCGAATTCCACCACCCATTAAAAAGAATAAATAAATAAATCGTGCTCTGTGGGTTCTTGAGGAATGGAATACGCATGTACCGATTGAATATATTGAGGCAGCTGTCGACATAGTGCAATGTCGCATCTGTGCTCAATCTGTGGAGAGAGGAAATTTCGTTTGATATATAGTTGGCCTAGGAATTCCCTGAGCCAACCCACACTGTTGAGCACAATATTTAGGATGATAAACCCAGAAATCGGGGGGGAATATTTATCTGTTTGACAAATTTAAGAGGATGATCAACAGAGACCAAGACGGTTCTCCAGAATCTCTCAATCATGGCCGAGCCATCATAAGAGTATATAGAGAAGTAAGAATATCTATGGGACAGAAGTTGAAATTTTTATGCCTTAGGTCGCAATAAATACTTGGACCAGGGCAAGCTCAAGGTATCAGCATGTTCAATTAATAATTTTTATGCCATAGGTCGCTCCTTTTTTAAAGTCGTAAGAAGTCAGTTTTGAACAGTTAAAGAAGAAGATGACCTAATTCTCCACATAATTCAGTAATTCAGAGTCAATTGCTGCAATTGTTATCAATTTTTTGGTCACATACCGCAAACCACTGTTTCTCTTTCCTTCTTTGATAAATTGATTGTTCTGCCAAAGTTGCTCAATAACTAAAGAATTCAAATGATAAAATAAGGCAAAAATGAAGAAACAATCAAGCTGGAAATAGACAGTTTTTGGGACTGCTGATCGTCAAAATCAACTTAGTAAAAGCTCCTTGAAAATCTGTCAAGATTTTACTAACATGCACAATAGATGGCCCTGCATTTCTCAGCCATAGATGACTAGACCTAGAAGGAGAAAATCTGTCTTTTCTGTGCTGATGTTTACGAATTAGACAAGGCAATTGGTCAAACAAAAATGTTTGGATGATATGGGCATTTGCACATTCCATAATGCTAGCCAAAGAGCATTTGTAATGACTATCATTAGAACCTTTGTTCAAGTAATTCACTGGTAATGGCAGAAGAGACTAATTAGATGATATCTGCATTTTTGCATCCTACAATGCTAGTCAAAGAGCCATTCGAATTTTCTTCTAGTAGGTGGCAGTGGAAGAGACCATTGAAGGATTGATGGCGGATATTCAAGGAATTTACTGCTATTAATTTTGTGTTCTGCTATCATATAGTGCAATGTACATCAGCATGTTTTCCATTTACTGCTATCATTTTGCAGGTGCACCTGCCTGGCGCATCTTTGGATGTTTGACAAATGGTGCTACAACTTTTTGTCCAGTGCTGATATCACCTGTAGGCCGGCGTGTTGTAAAGCATTGATGGCTTTGAACTCCAATTGAAATATCTTCTTCAGCTTCTTTCTGGTCTAATACTTCGTTTCAACTTCTTCTTCATGAGATGCCGCCTCCCTTGGCTGTCGACGATTTGGTATATGAATAGGATTCTTTGACAAGTAAATGACTACCTAAATTATGAAGAAGGCTGGCACAGAGTTAATAGAGAAATGCCAAAAGCAAGTTAATCACAGCATAACAATGAGAAATGTAGCAAGATATCCCCTCCCTAAGGCGTGAAGCAAGATACTTGGAGTTCAATTGTATTAATTGCAACCTTTGCGGTTCCTTGATTTATGGACTTTTGCCCACTGGGGTCCTTGATCTCAGGGCACTTTATTGATTGAGTGATATCATCTCATTACCGACTAGACCTTAAGCTTTGGCCATAGGCTGATAAGGGTGTAGGAAAGAGAATCCTGCTTGATTTGTTGAAGCTCATAGTACACATGAACTTGAAAGAAAAAAGACAGCAGAACAACAAAATTGGAAAAAATATGCCTCTTGACAACTTTCTTCTCTCTTCGCAGATACAGAGGAGAGCTCTATTGCTATGTGCTATTGTTTGAGTTCCTGGGAATTGGATTTTGGACTTCACTGGATAAAGCAGGCCGCTAAGGGACTAGTTTCAAGTTGATTATGCTGAAGCTAGTGCGGAGAGGTTCCATATACAATCTATGGAGAGCTAGGAGTGACTTGCTGCATAATCAAGTTACTCAGGTTGTTGATGTTGTGATGAAGTCTCTTATGTTTGCAGTAAGACTAGGCATCAAAGGGCCCAAGCTGCTGCAGCAAAAAGTTAGTTCTAATTTGGCATTGGCCTTAAGTTTGTAACTGGCAAATTCAGTGTAGCGGAATGTAAATTGGTGTGCTCGGCCTTTAGCAACTAGTCCCGTAATTGCTTCGGATATCTGGGCAGTTATTATTCATGTTCTGGTTGAAGTTGATGTTGTTGCTCGAGTATTTTCCTAGTTGTCTGTTGTACTTAGCCGCCGATAATGGTTTGCTAAATGCGATCACCTGTTTGTGACTTGTACTGGGGTTGGCTTCCGAGCATGGTTTGATGAAGAAATGAATTTAACTTGCCCATAAAAAGATGTGTATTTAAAAATATTTTCGAGCTTGATAGGGACATACACCTTTGTCTGAACAGAGACATTTCGAGAGTCATTCCTTTGAAAATGTCCTGAAATCCACTTTTATCGTGGTGGTGGAAGCCCCTCTTTTATTCTGAATACAAAAATGAAATGTGGATATAGGGGGCGTGGGCACAATAAGAGCAAAATTGGACACCAACAATTTTTGAAATATTGTTGGTTTTGGATAAATAATATTGAGTAGATAATTTTGGAAAAATTCCATCTATACGATGAAGATCTTTAATTAATCAACTTTTAGGATGGTAAGTTTTCGTTTGAAAAGCTGGAATTTAACGTATGGAGGTTTCATTGTAGGATAATACTCTTTGCTCATACCATCATTGGGCCATATGCTAGAGCTATTGCATGAAAATTCCATGACATATACCATTTATATGGTGCATATATCCTCATCTCACATAATTATGAGTTTTATATAAATGAGATTCATACAATATGACATATAACATGCTCATTAAGTAATTTCTTGTCGGAGCAGAGTTATAGACTATGTACGATGGCCTCTTTGAATAAGTACCAAGACTTGAGATGTGCCCTCAATCCTTCTTGACTATAGTTTCTTTATTTATGGAAAATCCTTTGCTGGAAGCAGCTTCTCAATTTTTGCAGCTGTACAAACCGTGCCGAGCTCCTTTTTCATTTTTGCAAAAATAAAATATTATCATGTAAAATGGTCAATCAAAGGAGAAATTATTTTATGCACTTGGTATTTACACTAAACTAAATCCGGATTGCCAAATTTGGTGAATCGTCGATCATTTCAACGGCCCACATTTAGTTTGTTTTATATACTGTGCACATGTAATATAATTTCTGCATTGAGAAAGTTAATGGTAAGAGGAGAGCTATCTATGTTGGTTTTGGTATTGCAAGGAAATTATCCTCTTTGCCCGTGCTTAGAGTATAATTTGTTATGAGATTTCATACCACTTTAATTGACCCATTAGTTATCAAGAAAATTATCCAAAAAGTCATAAATCTATCCTACGACATTTATGTCAATGATTTTGGGTACTTTAATTTTCTGATTTGTCATCTTTTTTATAGATAGTATTTTTTGATAGGGTGGATTTGCGAGGGAAAAATGAATGTTTGTTTCTATCCCTTTCTTTTTAACTAAAACTGCAAAACGAATTGTGATTAGGATGGGAGGGCATGTTTGTTAGGCATTAAATAAAAGTAAAAATTATTCTTCTTATTTTTTGTCAAAATCTATATAATTATGGGTAATTGTTTAAAAAGATATTTCTTCTTTTATCAATATTAGGTAATTGTTTACGATCTCGCACAACGCAAGAGCTGATAAAAGTGCAATTTGTTAATCTAAATTTTGACAAAATTTGAAAGTTGCTCCCTTTTCCAAAATCCAATTTAGTCAGAACTACACACACATCATTCTTTAAAAGGAGGCTTTTCCTGCTCATTTGGCTTGTACAGATCATTCCATTGTGTTCTGACCATATTACCCCTTGCTTTTTCAAATGTTAGCATGCTGAAACGTGGTGCCCATTTTTGTCCCTCTTTTTTATTTGTTTCGTCTTCTTCTTCCACTTTCTCCTCCTTCCTAGTCCGCCCAAGCACAGTCCATTTAACATTTAAGTTCCCTTTTTTTTGGTAAGGCAGTCCATTTAAGTTCTTTATTTTGTTCTGCGTCCTCTTTTTTTCCCGTCTCTTTAGAATTCTGACAGTGCACCCGTAGCTTAGATGAGAAAAATCATATTGAAAGTCCATTCCATTATCAACATGACTTGCAGCATTACTACGCAAATCTTGCACATTATTAGCCGTTGGAGCCACCGAACATTGAGTGGCGCATCAATGCTGAAATCGGAGAAGTTGCTCGAGTAATCGTCAACGGTGTCGGAGGTGTGGAGGATCTGGGCCGGTCAGTGAACTCAGAGGTGTACTGGTGGTAGTGGGTGGGGGGAGATGGCGGCTTGGAATGGGAGTCCACGTAGATGATTGCAGGTCTTCGTCGTTTGATCAGACAAGCAGAGGACGCAGAAGAAGAAGAAGCGGAGCGAGAGAGAATGTGGTTTTGCAGTATCGGGAATTGGGGGGAACATATTTAAAAAGGAGAAACAATTGGGACAGGTTGGGCGGGCGACAAAGTGGACGGCTCGTCGTTTTATGGGTGCCCATAGCAAATGGAAATGCTGAACCCTTTCTTTTAAAAAATAATAATAATAAGTAATTGATTAAATGGACTAATTAATTTAATAAAAATGATTAAGTTCTTTTCTCCTCTTTTCAAGTAATGTTGGTGGGACGAACTTGCCTAGAAATTGATGCTCTCATGCATGTGAAAGCTGACGTTATATTCGCGAGGATGACAACACTCACGTCCAATAATAAAAATATAATTATTATACATTATTGGATAAGTATGCTAGTTGAATCTAATTCTATATGTGGATGTCAAATGAAATTTTTAGGATAAGATTGTTTTTAGCAATCAAATTCTTAGTGAATGTTTGAAGTTGGTTGTTGAATTTCCACTTTTATTCAATTTGATCCTAGTAACAATGTACTTTCTTAGGTGGTCTCTGACTCTCCATGGTCAAGCAATTTTAATTGATTTTCCCAGAGAAAAGCTTACGTGGCAGCATTTTTTTTTTCCTAATGGAGAATACAAGAAAGCCGATCTTTGCAATTAGAAGGCAACTTTTTGAGCTACTTAGAGGTCTAAAAGTACATGTCATCTTTAAAGACAATACTCACGAGTGTTCATGTACACGTGTAAAAAATTTGTTCAGTAATCCATGATGCAATGCATTTAGAACCTTAAGAACAAAGAATGTTACTTAAAAAAAAAAAGGTGGGCAGAACTTAACTTATTTATATTTTCTATCATATATACATTTTTTCAATTTAACTTAATTTACATGTGAAACAAAAAAGAGGAAATTTGCTCTAGAATCCAATTTTATGCATTTATTATACCACTAATTTCCTTATAACATATCCTTAGGTTAATATAATCCAAGACAAAGACATAGATATGATTTTGCTTTTGCCATATTTCCTCGGATCACGAGTATAGTATTGACACATTTTCTTCCTCAACTATTGAATTATTATATTTATCAAAAAAGTTAAATATTATTATTCTAATGCCCTTGACTCTTTTTTCACATTTCATTTATCCTCGGTTACTCATGATTGAAAACTTGCAAATAAAGATATATTCGAGCGAAATGCGCACTAAGTAACTAACAAAAAGACCATGAAAACAAAAATGGAGCTAGCGTGGTTGCTTGAGCAGTTTACTAGTCATGTTACTAAGCTGCTAGTAATGGTTTGCTGAATGGGATCACTCGTTATGGGTTTGGTTACTCAGCTTTGTCCGATGATGAATTGAATTTAACCAACTCGTCTAAAAAACAAGAAAAAAAAAAAGGAATCTCGGAATATTTTTGGAGCTTGACCGGGTCAAACGTCCTTCTCTCTGTTTACTTTAAGCATCGGATGCCGATCCAGGCCGAAAGCTCGAATATCCAGATCTTGCACGTGGGTCCATTTCGAGGAAGAGGGCTTTTGAGGGATTCATTGAGATCGGTTTGTGCATTCACATCATGATTTCTACTTTCTAACCCCACCGAAGACGCAGCTCCAACTCTGAGCAGAGCGAGACAGAGAGACCTTTTGCGAGAAAAGCCCCCCAAAAACATGGCAGCAACCGGTGGTTCCAGCGCGTCGGCGACCCGGTACGACGTGTTCTTGAGTTTCAGAGGGCTCGACACTCGCAACACCTTCACCGACTGCCTCTACCGGACCATGGTCGGCCAGGGGATCGCCGCTTACAGAGACAGCGAAGAGCTTCACGCTGGTGATCGGATCGACGATCTCCTGAGAGCGGTCGGCGAATCCAAGATCTGCATACCGATCCTCTCCAGAGGCTATGCTTCGAGTGCTTGGTGCCTCCGCGAGCTCGCTCGAGTGACGGAGCTCCATGAATCGACCGGGAAGCTGGAGATTCTACCCATCTTCTTTGATGTGACGCCCTTGGACGTCAAGCTCAGGACGGAACTCTACCGGAAGGAGTTGGCCAAGCATGAGCAGAGGCACGGTGCCGAGATGAGGCAACGGTGGGAGGCCGCTCTGGGAAAAGTGGCTGAGATCAAGGGATGGGAAGTCCAAGGGAAAGCGTAAGTAAATGCTTATTGATGGAACTCTTTTCAAGCTTAAGTCCTAATGCTATTCTCTTATTGTTCTTGTAAATGGCGGTGAAAACTAGCTGGAGGGGTGTATGTTGTTGAAATATATTGGTTGACGTGGTATATACAAACCGGTTTTTGGTATATGAGCAATAAATTTCATTTCTCACCGGGAGGAAAAAACAGAGGCATTTCACTAATTCTGATACATAAGCAGGGCCATTTTGGCTAGTGACAGTTACATGACTGAATTTGATCTAATTCTAGAATGATGTCTGTAATTCGGACTGCAAATGAACATCTTCTTTCTCAGAAATAGGGTCAAATTGTAAGTTTATCGTACCAATCACATCCTATGGAGTCTATTACACCAAAATTCTTGTGGCTCTATAGAATTTGTCTGAGACTTAAAAATAGTGATCCAACTCAAATGCTATCTGCTAGGAAGTAGTAGTGAGATTGTTATTTGTTTTCTTTAACTAAAAGTGTTTGGTATCTGGCAGACAAGGTGAAGTCATTGAACTTGTTGTCAAAGAGGTTCTGCTTAAGTTGAAATTAAAACAAAGACCTTTGGACAGCAAATTGTTTGGGGTAGATGAACAAGTAGAAGCCATAATGAAGTTGTTAGAAGTGGACTCTGGCACGGGTGTGTGTTTTGTTGGAATCTATGGAATGGGCGGGATCGGTAAAACTACTCTTGCTAAGATTGTTTTCAACAAATTATGTCCTTAGTTTGATGGCAAATGCAGCTTCATTGGGAACATTCGGGAATCATCAAATAGATATGGCCTAGTAGATCTGCAGAAACAGTTGGCATTAGACATCTCTGATTCTAGACTTGTAGAAAATTTTATCCACACTGATGAAGGGATAGATAGCATAACAAGGAGAGCTAGTTCTAAGAAAGTTCTTATTGTTCTAGATGATCTAGACAAGAAAGAACAACTTAAGGAATTAGTGGGGGGGCCAAACACCTTTGGTTGCGGGAGTCGGATTCTCATCACAACAAGGGATAAACGGATTTTGGATGAAAAGGAGGGAATCTTCCCTTATGAAGTACAGAAAATGGATGGTGATAAAGCGCTTAAGCTTTTCAGTTTGCATGCCTTCAAAAGTGTGTCTCCTCCAAATACTCATCAAAGTCTCTCTCAAGAAGTTGTGTCTACAACTGGGGGACTCCCATTGGCTCTTGAAGTCATAGGTTCATCTCTTCGTCACAAAGATATAAGAATATGGAAAGAGATGCTAGAAAGGTTAAAGAAAGTACCTCATAATGAGGTCCAGGATAAGTTGAAGATAAGTTACGATGCATTAGAAGAAATGAAGAAAGAAATTTTTCTTGACATCGCATGCTTCTTCATAAATGAAAAGAAATCAAGGGCAGCCTATTTCTGGGAAGCTTGTGGTCTATTCCCACATATGGCATTGGATGAACTTACTGATTTGTGTCTAATTAAAATTGTTAATGGTGATGGTATACAGATGCATGATCAGTTGAGAGACCTTGGAAGAGGCATCGTTTGCCAAGAATGTACTCGAAATCTGATAGGGCGCAGTAGGTTGTGGAATGACAAAGAAGCTTTGGAAGTAGTAAGGTGGAAAGAGGTAGTAAAAGTAGCATCCATTCAGTTCCAACTATACAATTATTTTCCTAAAACCCATTTGAAAGTTTTCTTTTGGCCATTCTGAAGGACAAATTTAATGTTGGCAAGCTCATGCTCATTGATGGTTTCTGTTGGCAGAGAAAGGATAACATTCAAGCACTCAATTTATGTGGACATCATTTGGATCCCATCAGGGTCATGGATGAAGAACTTGAGAGGATGCCAAATCTAAAATTCCTTAGGCTATATGCAGTGACTTTTGCTGGAGACATCAACATTTATCTCCAAGAGCTAAGATGGCTTTCTTGGGACTCTCCACCTCTAAATTGTAAAATGGCCAATTTGCACTTTAAAAATCTAGTAGTTTTCATACTTATAAACAGTAAAAACACTGAAGACTGTGGTAGATGGAACATTTTAAAGGTGTGAGTTCGTACTTTTGTTCTCTTAGCATAGACATAGTATTCTCTCTTTGATCCTCTCTGATAATATTTCAGCAACTTATGCATATGGCAAACAAATTGAAAGTTCTTTCTCTCTTAGGATGTCAAGGATTGAAACGGACTCCAGACTTTTCTGGATGCCTGAGTTTGGAGATACTATCTCTTGATGGCTGTTTTGACTTGCAAGAAGTTGACTCATCTATTGGGAAACTAAAAGGTCTTACTCACTTGCAAATTCGTGGGTCTGGTTCCCTACGAAATTTGCCTAAAGAGATGGGGGAACTGGTGAATCTGAAGCACTTTTCTATCAGGTGGAGCCCCAAAATCAAGAAACTTCCAGACATCAGGAAACTAATATTATTGTCTAAGTTGGAGATATCACTAACAAAACTTACAAGTTTACCCGATTCTATTGGTAATGCAAAGAACCTATCATCCCTTAATCTATCACACTCGTCAATCAAGAAACTTCCGATTTCTATTGGAGAGCTTACACAACTCGAGTTCCTTTCACTCTCTAATTGTCAAAATTTTGTGGAGCTTCCGGAATCAATAGGTAATTTGACAACATTACAGAATTTGGATCTCTCAAGAACAAAAATTGTTGAGTTACCTAATTCGATAAAAAATCTCAAGCAATTGAAGGTAATGCAGATGGAAAGTTGTCCAATACAGAGGTTGCCTATCGGTATTGGAATGCTAGAGAGCTTGGAGGAGCTCAATGTCCAATATTGTCAACAACTTGCAGGTGAACTACCAACTGAAATTGGCAAACTGTTGTCTCTAAGTATCCTAAACATATCACATATCTGTGTTTGTGCAGGGCCAATGGCAATCAATTCTCTCATGCGACTTCAAAAGCTGGATTTATTATTTTGTAATGAGCTTCAAGAGTTGCCAAAACTTCCCTCAAGTTTGAATCGTCTACATGTTCAATTGGCATCGTTGCGATTAGTTCTGGATCTCAATAACCTCACGAATCTAGTGAATTTGGGACTGTCCAACAACTTTGGACAAGCACTTGCCCAGGCATCAACTCTTCAATTGCAATGGGTTGGGAAGTTATCTAAGCTAGAGCAGTTGAAGTTGTGCCTTTCAGATCTTCCCGTGCCATCAACGGAGTTGGGTTGCCTACCTCGACTTAAAAAACTCACCTTAACTCGCATGGATAGTTTCGACTCGGTAGCTGCTGGACCACAATTTTCGCACTTGAAAAATTTGTCCACATTGCATCTTTGTCGCTGTCCACTGAGGGAAATTCAACTTGATGGGCTTGAACTATTGGAAGATTTGACTGTGACATATTGCAAGTTTCTTGAGCGATTGTCAGTTATTTCATTGAGCTTGAGGAAGCTTTCTCAAATGAATGTTAGAAATTGCCCAAAGCTACTTCAAATTCGATTTCTCAGTATGATGGAATCATTGGAGCATCTCAAAGTTGGTCATTGCAAATCCTTAGGAGGGTTGTATGGTTTATCAAACTCGAAGAAGCTGAAGACTTTAGGACTCGGCGCGTGCCCCGTGCTACGGGTTATTGAGGGCCTTGAAGAATTGGAGCTTTTGTGGCGCTTCTATTTCTGCATGTGTCCATCGTTGAAAGTGTTGACTAATCTATCCAACTCAAAGATACCAAATAAATGCGGGATATATGTATGGGACTGCGAGAAGTTACCAGATTGCCGTTATGGCCGTTACGGGGATTATAGAGAGGAGATTCTTGACTGGACGAGGAGGGGATTAAACCAGGTGTGCCTTCCTTCTACCCTTCACTTATTTTTCAAATTTTAATTTTTCGGAAACGCAGGCAGTAGGCATGACTTTTCTTTCCCTTGTTCCGTTACTTTCTCTCTCTCTCTCTATGATCCGTAGACAGCCGCGTCGTGTGGTTCTATCTCTGTTAACATATCTCAATACTCGGCCTTCTTCCTTTCAGGAGGGTGCGACGCGATTCTTGAAACGTGGCCGACGGCTCATCAAACAGGTATGGTCTCTTCTATGGAGCCAAAATTCTTCTCACATCGGTGAAGTGAGAAAATTTCTTTTTCTCGAGCGTGTTGTATGAAAATTTTATCTTTCGTGAACTCCATAATTCTCAAATATCGAAGAGCTTAAGTATTGGAAAATGAAATTAAGGTCGTTTTCAGAAAATAAGTTGCAGTCTCGAGTTCTTTGTGGTAAAACGAAAACGATAAACGTTCCCTAAAATCAAATTAACTCGAAATTTTCTTTCAAATATGGGGGAATCCGTAAGCAGAGAGATGAGTTTAAGGTAGAAGATAGAGATCCTAAAATATCACTTGAGTCAAATTAAATTTCAATTACAGAATTTTTGCCTATAGGGAGTAGCCTCATTAAACTAGACGCATAGATGCACTTTGTGAATAGTCTAGAAGGTAAGACACCTGAGATGATTGTTAACTTTTTCACATGTCAACCATACAATTATGAGTATAATTATTTCTTACACTGGAAATTGACGTAATAAAGATCCTTCATATAAACGAGGAAGTGATTGTGTCAATATTTCCCCAACCAAAGATAAAAAACTCGAGCTTGAGCACAAAAGTAGAAGCTCAGCTGTAGTTAATTGTTCGAATAGATTTCTTTTAAACAACTACACTTTCTCTTCATATTTTAAAATGAAAAAAATAAATATATAGAAAACAAATATATAATTAGTGTATTTTGAAAATTTTGAGGTGTTACAATTAGATGAGCCACAAGAAAAGGAATAACAGTGAAAAACATATACCGAAAATAGAGGTAGCTTATATGCAGTACCCACTTGTAACAATGTTCTACTTGTCCTGCTACTCCTGTCAGACTAACTGAACGGTTTGGCATTCTCCATAAGAAGGCAAGCATGTGAAAATAGTACAACTCTATCATTTGCCCAAATTTTACTTATTACTTGATATTACAATTTTTTTCTTGTCAAAGGATTTATTCTAGTTTTCTATTAAACACATGTAGAAAACATATAATTCATGATATCTATTTATCTAATCACACAGCGAAACATATTGTTTTTTTTTTTCTTTTCCTGATAGCTGAATCTGATTAACGTGAAATACGAAGTAGCCAGTAAAATTTGGCTGAAATATGCACGTACTTCATGGACCTTGAATCATTATACTGCTAAATTGTTGGGTAATCATGTTGAGTTCAGCAAGTTCTTTTTTTATGAATACATGTCAAAAGCTATAATAAAAGCAGGGACTTTTGTCGAAGACATCAATAATCATCTAAGATAGCTTTCTTGGGATTATACTCCCCTAGATTGTAGAATGCCCAATTTACACTTGAAAAATCTAGTGATTTTCGAACTTCGTACAATTGAAACGCCAAAAACTGGGGCTGATGAAAAATTTTTAAAGTCTGAATTTGTACTTTTGTTCTCTTAACATAGTATTTGTTTTTTCTTTGACCCCTCACTGATAATGTTTCGGCTACTTTTACAGATGTTAAAAAAATTGAAAGTTCAATACCAAAATAAAAATCGTCTCCACAGAAGAAGGGGTAAATTGAAATGGACTGGATACCCGAGTTTGGAGACAATATATTTTCATTACTGTCTGAACTTGCGAAAATTTGACTCCTCTATTGGGAAGATGAAAGTTCTTACTCACTTGAACATTATTTGGTGTACACATCTTCGAACTTTGCCCGAAGAGATTGGAGGACTGGTGAATTTGATGCACTTCTCTATCAAAAAGTGCTCTCAAATGGAGAAACTTCCACACTCTATAGGGAAATTAGGATCCTTGTCTAAGTTGGATATATCATCCTCAAGAATTACAAGTTTACTTGATTCAATTGGCAATGCAAAACATCTATCATTCCTAAATCTATCGAGCACGCCAATTGAGGAACTTCCAATTTCCATTGGAGAGCTTACGCGACTCGAGTTTCTTTCACTCGAATATTGTCAAAATTTGGGGGAGCTTCCAGAATCAATAGGCAACTTGACATCATTACAAAAGTTGAATCTCTCAGGGACAAACATTGTTGAGTTACCTGATTCGATAAAAAATCTGAAGCAATTGAAGGTGATGAGGATGGGATTTAGTCCAATAAAGAGGTTACCTGCCAGTATTGAAATGTTAGAGAAGTTGGAGGAGCTCTATGCGGAACATTGTGAACAACTTGCAGGCAAACTTACGACTCAAATTGGCAAACTATTGTCTCTAAGCATCCTAGACATTTCATATACCCGTATTAGTGCAGTGCCAATGGCAATCAATTACCTCACGAGACTCTGAAAGCTGGATTTAACACATTGCAATGAGCTTCAAGAGTTGCCAAAACTTCCCTCAAGTTTGCGCTGTCTACGTGTTCACTCAGCATCATTGTGGTTAGTTCCAGATCTTAGTAACCTCACAAATCTAGTGGAAATGCTTTTGTCTAATGGCTTTGGACAAGCACTTGCCCAACCATCAAACCCAATGCAAACTTTCCAATTGCAATGGCTTGGAAAGTTATCTAAGCTGGAGAAGTTGAGCTGGGGCCTTTCAAATGTTCCCCTTTCGTCAACGGAATTGGATTGCCTACCTCGACTTAGAGAACTGACTTTATCTAGCATGGACAACTTTGACTCAGTAGTTGTTGGACCACAATTTTCCAACTTGAAAAATCTGTCCATATTGTGTATTCATAGCTCTCCATTGAGGGAAATTCAATTGGATGGGCTTGAACTATTGAGAAATTTAGGTGTGAGAGAATGCGAGTTTCTCGAGCGATTGTCAATTATTTCATCAAGCTTGAGGAAGCTCTATAAAATGGAAGTCTTAGATTGCCCAAAGCTACTTGAAATTCAATTTCCCAGTATAATGGAATCATTAGAGGAACTTCGAGTTGGCTACTGCGATTCCCTGGGAGGGTTGCGCGGTTTATCAAACTCGAATAAGCTGAAGGCTTTGCGAATCTACCGATGCAATGGGCTACAGGTTGTTGAGGGCCTTGAAGAATCGGAGCTTTTGGGTTTTTTGTATTTTTCCAGGTGTGGATCGTTGGAAAGGTTGACTGATGTATCCAACTCAACGATACCAAATGAATGCATGATAGGAGTATGGGGTTGCATGAAACTAAGCAGTTATGAGGGCACTTACTGGGGTTATAAAGAGATGATTCTTGTCAGGACGAGAATGACATTCAACGAGGTGCGACTTCCTTCTATCTTTCACTTATTTTTCAGAAATGCCATGCGGTAGGCATCACATTTCCTCATTTTCGCTTGTTCCGTTTGCTTCCTTGTCTCTGTGTCTATCTCTGTCTTGCATGTCTTAATTCTTATCTTTTTAAATAAATCTCTGATTATTGTTTGGTCCACTATTAGTGTAAAAGAAACATTCATTATTTTACTGTCTGAAATTAATTTTGTAATCGAAATTTTTCAACGTGTCAACCATCCAATGGTGTGTATGTGTAAATTGTTTCTTGCAAGAGCAATGGGCTTATTAAAGATCCTTTACACAACTAAATGATGATTATATTAATATTTCACCAAGCAAAGGTAAAAATCACAGTCTCTACACTTATCCATTAGATTTTAAAATGAACCAGCAAATTATATAAAAACAAATATACGATTTATGTATTATGAAAAATTTGAAGTGATACTTATTGGATGAGCCATGAGAAAAGGAAAAATAGTGAAAAAAGGTGTACCAGGAGCAGAGCTTATATGCAATACCCACTAGTCAACAATGTTCTACTTATCAAGCTATGCCTAGCAAACTGTAACTGTTTGGTGTAAGAACGGGCATTTCACCTTTAATTGTTAGTGAGATGGTGACTCACTAATGGGTGGTCTAACCCACTCGACAGTTGTTATTGCAACTACGGATCAATTATGTCATGGGAGTAACAGTAGACTCTGTAATTGGCCCATTTTTATCTAAAGCAATCATTGATCCTCTCATGCCCGATGATTGTACCATCATAGACTTGGTCGTGTGACTGGCTTTGCCCTACGTTCATAAATGCTTGTGAAGCGAACGACTGTAATGTTTGGACTTTAGGGCAGGCCGATTAGACCATATTTGCATTTTATTGTCCTCCAATATAGGTAGAAGACTAATTCATATTTTTCCCGTTCTAGGAAGATGAAATGGAGGAGAACGACCGCATTGATTTTTCCACGGGCATATTAGAATGTATCTGCTATCCCTTATCGTTTTTTCAAGGGAGGAGTCTTCGGAGGCAGACAGGATAAGTAAATTGTCTTGCAGGATGATGCAGACGTGGAGTCAGGAAAAATTGAATTGATCTCTACGCATTTTGGTTAGGGGTACAAAAACTAAATCGATGGCTCCAAGAGAATGCTTTCACTATTTTTGATGAAATCAAGTGCACAGAGGTCGAGGGACCAGTTTCCTGGAAACAGGAATGCAGTTTGCATGTGGATTTGCTCTGCTTCGAGGATTTGCTAACTGTCCATTCGTTGAGAGGTAAGTCATTCCCTCTGTGAATATCAAATTGCTTGCCACATAGAAGCATGGTCAAGATTCTTGACAACTTAGACAATAGTTTCCAATGCATATGATACTTTTACCTGGGTAAATGAATGATTCTAGCAAAATTTCTCAAATAACTGACGAGTGCAAAAACCAAGAGGGGAAATGAAGAGAAACAAGTTGAAGTAGGCAATTTTGGGATGTCCCAAACGGTGATCATTAGATCAAATATAGCATGAACGCCCCCAAAATGTGTCAAGATTACTAACGCGCACAATCCTTGGCCCTAGCATTATGCTGTCACGGATGACTAGATCTAATAGGAGAAAATATTAGTCTTTCCTGTGCCAATGTGTGAAGTGGGCAAAACTGATGGTAGAAGAGACTAATTAGAAGATTATCTGCAAGTCATTCTAATTTCTTCTAGGATGAGGTTGTAGTGGCAGAAGCAAAAGCAAACACTACTGACTACGTCTTCTCAATTTTAAAGAGTCTGACGTCAAGCATTCACTTGAGTTTTTGCAACAACAATTCTAATTTCTTTTTGTTCGGTTCTCATCCAATCAAATCATCAAATCTCATTTGGCTTTCATTTCACCAAATTCGACTCGGACCAAAGCGCGTGCCGAATTTGAACAAATCAAAATCCTCCAACCGGGTCGATTTCATACGCAGTTCAAGCAGAGAAAGCGCCCATGTAGCTTCCTCTCTCTCTCTCTAAGCAGCAACGCTCACTATTTTCTTCTTCCCTTTTCCTCTCTTGCTTTCGGGCGCTCACTCTCTCCCTTGTTTTGTTCTATTCTTTCCGACGTTTCCGTCTCCCTCTCTCTTTTATCTCTGTCTTTCCTTTGTCTTCTTATGCCTCATTTTCTTCTTCTTTGTCCCACATGTTCCCCTCCTTTTGACTAAACTTTCCCCTTTCTCTCTCTCTCTTTTTTCCTCATTAGACAGTGATTAGCGAACAAAGTTGCAGACCAATTTCTCCATCAGCTTCATTTTTCAATTTTTCCTAAGGGCTCATTGACACAGGTTAAGTTGAAACAGGTGCTTTTGTTTTAGCAGTGTCTAGAGATGGCGGCAACTTGTAGTTCATGAGGGTGACGCCGCATGAATCAAAGCGGATACTGGAGTGGGACCCTCCATAGCATCGGGTGACCAAGTGCCCAGTGAAGCAATAGTCGTGATATCAAAAAAGAGCAGGGGATGCCTTAAAATACTCCACTAAACTCAGATGCTTTCAGAGGCGAAAGGCCATGGGGAGATACCGTCTGTGATCCATGGATCTCCGATCGGGAAACCGTATCCAAGCTCCGTGGCTAGTCTGCGCTTTTTGGACTTTTCAAACTTAGCGAACTGACTTACTAATTCTCAATGCCCCTTCCTCTAGCGTTTGTATCACGCCACTTTCAGATTTTTGTTTTAAGGGGCTGTTTGATACGTTGTCTTGAAGGCATATCGTTTATGTGTTTAACATAATTATACTCCTTACCCCCTCCATTAACTCATCCTTTGTTGACATCTTTCATCCGACTACTTAGTCTTGCTATTCAACACCTTAGACAATACTTAGTTGTTGATGGTCTAAGTATCTTGACACTCTAAAATTAAAAGTTGTTTGTCTTGTTAAACTTTTCAAATCTATTTTTGTTCCAATATAATTGCAACAACAGTGTTTCCAGAGATTGATCGGACAAGCAATGGCCTCGAAGCAATTCCAGAAAATCCTTTGTCAAATAATTCGGTAGTTTACAAATTTTTGCAATTAAATCAAAGTGAGAGAATGAAACCACAGGAGAAATCAACAAGCAACAATAAGACCGGTCCACGCCATTCCAAAGTTAACTACGATTTTTAGACCTTCGAGATCCTAATCGGCAAAGCTCGAGACTAGCGGGGCAGGTGATGACCGATGGATTTGACCACTCGAAAAACGCGTGCCACGTGTCTAGTATTGGTCTAGATTAAAAGTAGTAAGACGCGGTCCACGCCATTCCAAAGTTAACAACTACTGGCAGACCTTCGAGATCCTAATCGGTAAAGCTTGAGACTGGCAGGTGACGCCTAGAGCTCTTGCTTTTGACGGAGTCACGCAGCTCGAGGTCAAGCAAAAACCAGAGCGAGACGAGAGACCTTTCGTGAGGGAAGCGCCCCAAAAAAAACATGGCAATCGGTTGTTCCGGCGCGTCGGCGACCCAGTACGATGTGTTCCTGAGTTTCGGAGGCCCCGACTCCGACACTTGCGACGCCTTCATCGACCGCCTCTACCGGACCATGTTCGACAAGGGGATCGTCGCCTACAGAGACAGCGAAGAGCTTCACGCTGTTGATCGGATCGACGATCTCCTGAGAGCGGTCGGCAACCCCAAGATCTTCATACTGGTCCTCTCCAGAGGCTATGCTTCTAGCGCTCGGTGCCTCCGCCAGCTCGCTCGAGTGACGGAGCTCCCCGAATCGACCGGGAAGCCGGAGATCCTACCCATCTTCTTTGACTTCACGCCTTCCGATGTCAAGCTCAGGACGGAACTGTACCTGAAGGACTTGGAGAAGCACGAGCAGGGGCACGGTACCGAGATCAGGCAACAGTGGGAGGACGCTCTGGGAAAAGTGGCTGAGATGAAGGGATGGGAAGTCCAAGGGGAAGCGTAAGTAAATGCTTTTTTATGGAACTTTTTCAAGCTTCATTCCAAATGCTATTCTCTTATTGTTCTTGTAAATGGCGGTGAAAACTAGCTGGAGGGGTGTATGTTGTTGAAATATATTGGTTGATGTGGCATACACAAACCGGTTTTTGGTATATGAGCAGTAAATTTCATTTCTCAGCGGGGAGGAAAAAACTGAGGCAATTCACTAATTCTCATACATAAGCAGGGCCATTTTGGCTAGTGACAGTTATTTGAGTGGATTTGATCTAATTCTAGAATGATGTCTATAATTCGGACCCCAAAGGAACATCTTCTTTCTCAGAAATAGGGTCAAATTGTAAGTTTATCATACCAATCATATCTTTTGGAGTCTATTACACCAAAATTTACCTGAGACTTAAAAATAGTGATCCAACTCAAATGCTATCTGCTAGGAAGTAGTAGTGAGATTAATATTGGTTTTCTTCGACTAAAAGTGTTTGTTTTGTGGCAGACAAGGTGAAGTCATTGATCTTGTTGTGAAAAAGGTTCTGCGTAAGCTGAAAGTAAAACAAAGACCTCTGGACAACAAATTGGTTAGGGTCGACAAACAAGTAGAAGCCATAATGGAGTTGTTAAATGTTGACTCTGGCACCGGTGTGCGTTTCGTTGGAATCCATGGAATGGGTGGGATCGGTAAAACTACTCTCGCTAAGATTGTTTTCAATGAATTATGTCTTCAGTTTGATGGCCGATGCAGATTCATTGGGAACATCCGAGAATCATCAAAAGGAACTGGCCTAGTGAAGCTGCAGAAACAGTTGGCATCCGACATCTCTGATTCTAGATTTGTAGAAAATTTTAGTAACACTGATGAAGGGATAGACAGCATAACAAGGAGAGCTAGTTCTAAGAAAGTTCTCATCGTTCTAGATGATCTGGACGAGAAAGAACAACTTGAGAAACTAGCTGGGGACCCTAACACTTTCTGTTCTGGGAGTAGGATTATCATAACAACAAGAAATAGAGGGATTCTGGATGAAGAGCTGGGAATCTTACCTTATGAAGTAAAGCAAATGGATGATGATAAAGCACTAGAGCTTTTCAGTTTGCATGCCTTTAACAATGTCTCTCCTCCCAATGCTTATCGAAGTCTCTCTCAAGAAGTTGTATCCCTGACCGGGGGACTCCCATTGGCTCTTGAAGTCATAGGTTCCTATCTTCATGACCAAAACGAGGAGATGTGGAAAGAAATGCTAAAAAGGTTGAAGACTATACCTCATGAGGAAGTCCGGTATAAGTTGAAGATAAGTTATGATGCATTAGGAGCTGTGGAAAAAGAAGTTTTTCTTGAAATCTCATGCTTCTACATATTTGGAACGAAATCATGGGCAGACTATTTCTGGGATGTTTGCCATCTTCGCCCCCAAAAGTCATTGAAAATACTTACCGATCTGTGTCTAATTAAAATTGTTGATGATTATACTATATGGATGCATGATCAAGTGAGAGACCTTGGAAGAGACATTGTTAGAAAAAAACATACCCGTAGTAGCTTGTGGAATGACCAAGGAGCTCTGAAGGTAATGAGATCGAAAGAGGTAAGGTAAAAGTAGAATCCATACATTATTACCAAGAAATTATTTTCTCACTTCCCATTTAAGATATTCATTTGAGGCATTGTAAGCGACAACTTTAATGTTTGCAAGCTCATACTCATTGATGGTTTCTATTAGCAGAGAAAGGACAAAGCTAAAGCAAACAAAAGACCTCTGGACAGCATATTGATAAGTTCGGAAGTAGGTCATACCTCTGGGGTAGATGATAGGAGTGTCAGAAGAAGGATCACCTCATGGAAAAAGGGTCGGCTGCTGGGAAAGGGGTCATTTGGAGAGGTCTATCAAGCCTTAACCAAGTAAGATTCCTAAGCAGTAAGATCTTTTTGCTTTTCTCTTTGATAATTAACAAGTTATTCTTGCTATAAGCATTTTCTGGGGCAAATTATAATTGGCATTCTCCCATTATGATGTTCGCTTGAAGTTTCGTTGTGCTTCTGAGTGCTGCATTCTGTGGTTGGAATTAGGATGGCATTCGTATAGTATAGAATGTGTTGTCATTTGGTTGACATAAGGCGCCTTTAAACAGACATGACAAATGGTTGGTTGACATAAGGCGCCTTTAAACAGACATGACAAATGGTTATCCAATTGCTTAATGTGCTTGATCTTCTTATTTGGAACCTGTAGTTCTAACATGATTGGCGTTGTACTTGTTGAAGACCATTCTTGATCATTGAACAGATTGATGAAGTACGGATTTGGTATAACAAAAATCACGTAAATTTAGTTGTCCATTGTTTTTCTGTAACGTTTATAGCTTGAATAGCTAGTAATTGTATTTTTCTTTTTTTGAAGAATGGATAGTGTGATAAATCAGTGTGTATGGAAAACATGCTTTAGAAACCATTATTTGATTGTAAATTCAAATGCTGAAAGCTAGGGAACTATTTTACTTATATTGATGAGGGCAACTATTTTTCATCTTTATATCATCTGGAGTGCAAAATTATTTTAACCATGTCTTGTCAAGGCATCATTCACGAAAGAATTGGCATTTATATTCTCTCTCATGCTTTTCTGTTTCCACAGTGATGGATGCTTTTTCGCTGTAAAGGAGGTTTCTTTGTTACATCAAGGAAGCCAGAGCTTATTGTATCTTGAGCAGGTTATAGCTTGTCTTTCTGTATCTTGTCAACTGGCCCTTAGGCATGACTACTTGATTAATCTCTTTCTTCTAACTGCCAAGCCGTTGTATATAGCAAAAAGACTGCCGTTATATACAACCATAAATCTGGTGTGAGTTCATAGATTTTATTTTGACTCCTTTTTTTTTTTAGTTGATGCTCTGCTTTCTTTTCAGGAAATTTCTCTTTTAAGTCAGGTTCGACATGACAACATAGTTCGATATTACGGCACTGAGAAGGTGTGTTCCTTCTTTCTAAGTTTCTTTCTGCAGCATCTTTCACTTTGGCATCGATTATGATATCACCGGAACTGAGCAAAATGTTTAGGTGAACATGGCTGTGATTGCAGCCACATGATAGTTGTAGTGTCATCGTCACTGCATGAATTAGATCGCAGCATTTGTGGCTATTTAGCAGTAACAGCCTTTCGTGACAGACGAAGACATTTTATGTTGGCCTCCCACCACAAGAAAAGTTCGTAGATTAAACTGTTACCTGAGATAGTAATTATATGAGTAAAGAATATATGCAGAGTAGATGTCAGTTTATGGATTCTCTCTCTCTCTCTCTCTCTCCATGAAAGCATAATCTTTTTCTTATTTAAAGTGAGCTTGTCATGTAATTGACACTTTGTTTTCTAGTGGTAGATGTTTTATGAATTATTCATCTTGCAAGCTGAAGATTCAGGTCAAACTCTCAGGACTAATAAACAGGAATCCGAGGCTTAGAGAAACAGCAGCTCTGACTAATAAAACGTACAGGGGGAAAAAGGATAAGCAAGTGAAGTCATTTAGTTCATTAGACATCCTTTAATTGACCATCTGATAGTCCACATAACTAATGCACCATCCTTTCCTCCCTCTTCTGTAACTGGTCGTGGCTGTAGCAGCAATGATGGAGTTCCTCCGCAAGCTTGATTTTTCCATCGCTTCTAGTCCAGCGTCATTTAGTTACACTCATTTTTATGCAACATCATATAGTTCTTTACCTCTACAATTAGAAAAAACTGAAAATGGAAATGATCATTGTTAAAGTGAGGGAAGTATATCCTATCTTAGTGGCTTTAATGTTCAAGTACCTTCCGGTTATTTCTTTCTAAACATATTTTCACAAGAAGCATCAGATTCTAAGAATGTGCCATGACTTAACTTCTTGTTGGAGATGAAACATGCAAAAGATTGTTGCTGTCAAACAAAATTTGGTTTGCTACACCTACAATCCACCACATTGTCTTGTGGGAATGAGGGATTAATGCAACATGGCTTCTTCCGCCAGGGGCAGTATGTAACTTTTTTTGTTGGCACTGCTGCAATTTAAAACCATGGCTAACACTTATAACTTTGATATTTGTGTTGTATGAGGAAACCAACAAAAAGAAGAGCTTGGTAATATGCGTTCTTGCCTTATTTTTCCTTTTAGGTTCACAGAATGGCTTTTAAATTGTGATCTGATGTAAACATTTACTAAATTAACACTAACCAAACAGATTCTTATGAAACACTGATCAGTCATCAAAAAGTACGCAATACCTTCAGGAAGCATAGCCAACCTCAAGGCCTTTGTCTGGGGGATTCTTGCCTTGGTACATTATGTGAAGGGTGTTGTCATGATCCAATGATTAGTTAGATATTATGAGAGGCCTAGACATCCAGCTTCATTAGGATGAATAAAACGTTAACATCACCAGTGTAGTTTGTTTCATTTTATTTGCTTTTTGGTATGGCTGTCTCTAATGAATATTGTTAAAATACCCCATATCATTAACTTATGGGGTTTTGATTGGTCTTATATTTATGTAGACTCCTTCCACCTAACAGCTTAATCTTTTGTGTTTGGACATGGTTTAAGAGCTATGTTCTACCTCAATTTATTTTCATGCGTGGCTTTTTTTCATCAATTGCGTGTGCACTGCTCAGACCAGTTTTCACTTGAATTAACAGTGCTTATTTGTGTGTTTTCAATGTGCCTTATATACATTTCTTCTTCCACCACTCAATAACCCAAATTTTGGGTTGGATGTATGTTAAATGTAATTTTCTTTACTCTCTTCCAGGATGATGAGAAGCTTTACCTGTACCTTGAGCTCATGACCAAAGGTTCACTTGAAACACTTTATAAAAGGGATAAATTGAGTCATTCCCAAGTCTCTGCATACGTTAGGCAAATTCTGAATGGTTTAAAGTATCTTCATGACCAGTCTGTGGCACACAGGTATAAGAAAGATGCTTGACTTTGCAGTAGTAGTTTTTACTAATTCAAATAGTGATTCACACTTCGCATTTCTGATGGAAGGTTGATTTTGTTGAGGAAAGAGATCATAACAGAAAAAGAGCACAGTGAAACTTCTATGTTTTGTTTCATTGTACATCCCCTTGGTGCCTTTTGATGATACTTCTTGTACTTATCCAAATACTTTTCTGGAAACAAGGGAGTTGTCCAATCTTGGAACCAAAATTTAGCTCAGACAAGATTATTTTACAATGTGAATGCCCGAAGGTGGAAAATGTAAATTTGCAATATTAGTAACTGTGAGGGTGATCATAACTTTTTTATATATTCTACGCACAGCTATGCTGGTTTCTCATGCTTCCAGTTTCTTCATTCTGTAGGGATATTAAATGTGCTAACGTACTGCTTGATGCAAGTGAGTCTGTGAAATTGGCAGACTTTGGATTGGCAAAGGTGTGTCTCATCAATGAAAGTGAACTCTCCCCCCTCACCGAGAAAAAAAACACGCACGCAATCAACAAAGATGCATGTACAACTACATACGCTTGCAGGAAAATGCACTGGCATTGAAGTTGTGCAGCATACATACAATTGAATGAGTGCATGACAACCACACGTATAGACATGCACAAAGTGACAGATGCATTCTCCTTTACTTTTCCAAAATGATGTATCAAGTTTGTGTTCATCTATACAGGTAATCAAAATGAATGATGCTAATTCCTTCAAAGGGTCTGCTTATTGGATGGCACCTGAGGTTTGCACCCTCTGCTGCCAATTTTTTAGCATACTATCATTAGCTATAATAGGCGCATATCTTTTAATTTTTTTTTTTTTTATCCTTGTTGGTCATAAATGCAGGTCTGCAATTCACAGAACAAGGGCTATGGGTTGGCAGCTGATATTTGGAGCCTAGGGTGCACTGTTTTAGAGATGTTAACCTGCCAGCATCCATATCCCGACTTAGAAGGAGTATGTAATTAAGAACCTTCTTTTTATGTTTTATATCTTTTGAGATCCATGTTTTGCCAGAATTACTAACTAGTCGCAACCTTTTTATTATTGCTACTTTTTGTGTGAGCTAGGTAAGTTAAGCGCATGTTGCGAATAGTCAATTAGGCTGCCATTATGATAAAAAAAAAAAAAAAAAAAAAAATGAGTAGGACTACATAGAAAAGAGAGAGGACAAAGAATTCAATGATATTTATCAAAACTATGGTCGTGTTGAATGATATTTGTAGTATTTGTTGCCAACAGTTGCTTGAAATTCTGGTGCAAGTGGTTATGTAACATGGTTCGAAAACACAGTTGGATATTTAAATCTTGACGTTCTCATTTCAATAATTTGGCATTGTTGTCTAATGCTTTTAATTACCAGTATAAGTGTACTGTGGCATGAGTTTTGATAATCGCATATTGGACATATGTATATAGTATCCCACCAATGGATATGGGGTACGCATACAACCCTAACATCTAGTCTCAAGAATCTCTCTATCTTCTCCTTCACCGTCACATGGTACTTTAGTAACCAAGAGAGATTGAAATCCTAACATGGGCATTGCCATTTCTGCTCCAGTCCTGAGAGCAGCACTGACATTGATTGCTTTGTGTTCCCTGGTGTGTACTTTGCTCATGTGGTTGTCCTCTAATCTGTCGCACACCATTATCAACCTTGGTGTTTCCCTCATTGCCCTTGAGTGTTGATCCTTTGCTGCTCTTCTCTGAATCAATCATTGACCTAAATGGTTGTCTCCTATGCTAGAGTTAGTTGCCTTCGATATTAATTATAACTTCTCCATATGAGTAGTTGGTTTTCCATCTGGGATGGTAATTGCTGGCTGTAGCCAGTAAATCACCTTACAGATGTTATCCCTTTTTAGGCATCAGTGTGGAAATGCTCTTTTGTTGATAGAATGGCTGCTGCTGAAGTTTGGAGTGCTCTTATCTTCTGGGTGAATTGTGAAGGTTGCACTGCTTTGTGCTCATCTTAGATTTATTTATTATAATGGAGAAAAAAAAATAATACCATCCTACCCAAAGCCATTGTAAAACATGCAACTAACGCCCTTTTCTTTTTACTTTTTTGTTAATTTAGGAAACTTAAAAATTTTGAGCAAAAAGCAGTAGATAGATTGCTTTATCCCTATGAACTGTTAGATGTCACCCACGGTCTCCCACTTCAGCAATAACTGTGGCAGATGATTGCATGAAGCACACTTAGATTTGTCTACAGATCTTATTGATTAATGCAGCTATCTCAATTTATGATTAACACTAGCCTCTGCTACATTTTCTTTCTTATTGTGGCAGATGCAAGCATTGTTCAGAATTGGCAAGGGTGAACTTCCTCCAATTCCTGATTCTTTATCAACAGACGCTCAAGACTTCATCCTCACATGCTTGCAAGTGAACCCAAATAATCGGCCTTCTGCAGCACAGTTGCTAGACCATCCCTTTGTGAGGAAGCCACCTACATCTTCTGGTTTTGCCTCGCCACATTCTGACAACATATCGCCATAAGGTTTTTCTAGGCCATCCCTTTTGGTCCACTGCTGAAGGTAATTTTATACTATGCAATTTTGCTGTTGCATTGCTAGTAGGAGTATTCATCTTTTGGGCTAATGGCAAAATAACTTCATTAACTTACCACCTTTCTACTGTTTACTCACTAAATTTATAACTTTTAACACTCTGCTAAACTTTTAAATTGGAGTAGATAGTCCACGTGTTTATATGGTCTATAGTCAGTTTCCCAATTTACTTACAAACTTTTCACATTTTACAGTTTTCTCCATAAGCTTCTTACCTGTAGTGGTTAATTGGTACGCCATGGTTTAATTTGTCTTTCCCTAGGTAAGAAGTAGGTGCAATTGATTATCATGCCATGAAAACAACCATAATTGCAGTTTCCCTTAGCATATATTAGAACTTAGGAAAATTGACGGTCCTTGCAAATGTCTCGAAAATTAAACAACATGCTGTTTAATCATTATGCTAGGCATTCAGATAGGAGAAACAGAATGCAGCAATATTCAGGTTTCTCTGCTGTTGATGTTATCATAGGTTTTCCTCTACTTATATTTTTGTTAGTGCATTCACAATGCTGCTGCAACTCTTTGAACCGCTCAGTGGTCAGCGGCATATTGATGACCAGCAAACACTCTCGTGGCAGCGCCAGGCTTACGATGTGATGCTTTTTTCCTGCCAGATGAGCATGTCTTTGGCAGTGAAGGCCATCTAGTAAATTGGAGAAGATTGACTGTCCTCGCGGATGGTCTTGGGCTGCAACTGATTTTATGGCGTCTTTATTCTGCTTGCGTTAACCACTTCTTGTTTATCTGGGAATTGTAAATATCATGTCATGTTGTATATTTCCTGCTCGAAAGAAAGGGAGGAAACAAAGATGTTGACGATGACACGGCATCTCCAATGACAATTTTCTGCTTTTATGAAGTGTAGATAGGTGCATAGAACTTCTACACGATTTGCAATCAATTAAGATTGGATGCACTCAAAGATTCACCACGGAATGTGCATTTCGCTTCGTTTTTGTTTGTTTGATATGGGGCCATGTTTGGTAAATCCAAGTGTTTTTATTGATGACATGTTGATGAGCGCTTGTATCATATGATGAAAATATTGTACTGACAACAATCAGGTTCGGTGATGTAAGAGCAAATTCGACATATAGGAGAGGTTTTGCCAAAGCCTGCTGCCTGGAAACCTCGGTCGTTGAAAATAGTTTTCGTGATACCACTGGTCACAAACACCAATATGAAGAAAAAGAACTCTTGTTTAAGAACTCTTGAGTTAAATAATATCTAGGTTTCTTTCGACAAAAAAAATAAAGATAATAAAAAGGCTCAACTGAATCCTAATCTGACCCTAATTACAGTCCCATCATCACCCTGCCACCGCCTCGATGTTGCCCCCACAAAGCCGTAGCCGCTGCTTCACATCGACACCATCGTCAGCACGTCCCTGACATCGCCATCCCCATCCCCATCTCCACCTGATTATTCGGCCGTCACCATAATTTCTCTCTTTCACTTCTATCAGTCAAAGCCCCTCTTTCTGGTTTCCGTCCATCTCTAAAATTAAGAGCTCCATAGCGGCGTTTTACTATGTTTCGATCCTCCTTAAAATTTTCTGACTATGGAGGCTCCCTTTTCTCCTAGCGTTTGAAATCAACTCTTAATTTTCTTCAATGAAAGCTTATCTCTATCTTTCAGCAACTGAACGGGAAGTGGTTTAGGAAAGGACTTTCAAATCGGATGCTCTCATTCCCCATGCTGCGGTTCCCTCCGGTCCGTTCCCGGGTTGGGTTAGGGGAAGATCCGAGCGATTGCCTTCGCGGATCCAAAGAGACGCACTTCTAGGGGAGCGGGGGCTCTCTACCAGGATTCTGGAGATCCGGGGAGAAGATGGCTCGTAAGTGAGATTTGGGTTCTTAGCTAGCCCTCAAATCCTGTCTAAAATCAATTCTCAGAGCACAAAATACGCTACTAGTGCTTTTTTTTGTACATGAAGGTGTATTCCAAGTTGGATGTGAACATTGCACTTGAAGAAACATTCCTTCAGTTTCAAGTTCTTTCACTAGATGTTGTGTCCAGTTGCATAATTCGGCATGTTAAGGACATGTTAAGAAGAGTGGATCAGTATGATAAGAGTCTATTTAGTAGGAATAAGCTTTGTTGATGCACCAACCGGGCGGATCCTCAACATGATGGTAATTGACCCAAATGCTTTGAACGATTTGCACTGCCAAAGAATTAAGTGGTCGGACGTTCGTCCGCCGGGAATCTCCAATGCCCAAGTCAATGTATTTTGTCCTGCAAGAGAGACTAGAGATGGAGCATGCATTGCCAAAGGAAATTTGCATTTTGTGGAGTGAGATCATGGGATTACTATTAGTGGGCTTATTGACAAGTTAGGATGAGATTTTTTCTTACCTATGGAACCCAATAAATCTTACATTCGTCAGGCTTGGCCCAACCAATGCGATGAATCTGGCAGAATCCTCTTCTACCTTTAATACGCTTCCAAATTAAGCCAAACAAAGTCGAGTTCTAGCGGATGAAGGGAAAGATCATGAAGAGAAATGCCTTTCCTAAGGTGGTATGTTCTCATAAAGAGTAATGCTACTTGTACTAAGAGAACTTATTGGAATTCTCTTACTAAATGATGTGATAATTTCATTTTGGAAGCTTAAATAAGCTAAATCATTTATAACACGGGCCCCACTTGTTTAAACACCTAAATTCTGCGATGTCACTTTAATAAAAGATATATTAGTGGGATTTCTTTAGTGCATATAGCATTTCTCTTCTCAAGATGCATGCAAGTCATGGTGAAAAAATAACATCTGATAAGAAGAGGCGCAGACTTTCATTTATGCTTTTTTGTTCTTCTAGTCCAACTTCCTAAATTTAGACTATTTCTCCAAATTTTGCGCAAAATTTTCTGTTCTTCAAATCTTACATTGAAGAGAAGGAAATATTCAAGAGAAGTGACAGCTTATGAGTGGAAGAAACATATCCAATATGTTATGCAGTGCATAACGAAGCATATGATATTATGCAAGAATGTTAAAAACACCTCCTATATTGAGTTGATGTTGACAAACCCTCTTATTTTTCGTTATTAATTGATAAATGCAGATGTTTTTATTTCAGGTAACGTTGATAGAAGTTCTATCACTATTATTGAGTTCTAAAGTACTAATTAGAAAGACTCGTAAAGCCCAAGAGGACATCAATAGAGGGTGAAAATGTCAAAGGATAGGAAAGTTCATGGAAACTTGAAAGCATCATAAGATGAGTAGTTCTATGGAGCCTTAAACAAACGTACTGAGGAAAATTAAATGGAAAGGTGTATGTAAGTCAACTACCAATAGGAAGGTTGGATAAACTCGTGAATTGCTAATATAAGCAGCTCTTTAGATGACCTAGGATGAGCATGCATGTTACATGACTACACGTTCTGATTTGAAGACCCGGATACTCCTTTCATTACCAATCAAAGTCTCAAAGGATGTTGACAACAAGCCACGGACCTAGAATTCCATAAGACATACACGAGGGAGAATCCAATCAATCATCAATCACTTTGCTGAAAAGGATTATTTCCTAATATAGGCAACTCTATTCACGAAAGCTACACCATTGCTAAGAATATTTGATTGTATGAGCAATTAGATCTCCATGTAATTGTGCTGTTTATCTTCAGCAATTAAGCTGATCCTCTTAAAAATTATCCAACGGCTAGCTTGTATGCTAAAGACTAGATCAACGTGCGTTGGAGAAGACATGAATTATGAGAACAGCTACGAACTCAGAAAGCTTGATTCTTTGATACAATTATATTTTTGTTAGAGTTATTGAGTGTGAAGTTCATTTAATAATACCCAACCACAGGCAGCCGCATTGGTGTTTATTCTCTCTTCCATCGCAGAGATTGAGAGTTCGAATCCCCGCGTTGCTAAAGTGTCTTAAGTGGAGAGTCCTAGTGTCGGGGTCCTGAGCTAGCCTCCCCCAAAGTTTACGTCTAAATAGCAACTTGCGGCAAAGCTCAACGGTGTCACCGAGCACCGACGGGTCGTGTGAACCCGAATAGCGTAAGCGAAAGGGGACTCTAACGATTCCTCAGTATCAAAAAAAAAAAAAAAAGTTCATTTACTAAGAGTGATTGTCAATGATGGTAATCTATCTTGAGAAGTGTGCAAGTGTTGTAGTAGCGCTAGGCTTTTGATAATGTGATCTACCTAGCTTTGGCTAGAAGCAACACAAGCTACATTGGTGGCTATTAATATAACAGAGTGAATGTAAACTTAATCTAAATTGAACCATTATAAAATTTGCATACAACATCTTCTATCCCTATCTACTTATTTCATATTTATTTGATAAAAGTATACTGCACTAAATATTATTATCTTACTCTTACATATTTTAAATTGTTTGTGCACCTATCAAACTTGTTTTTGATAATTCCACAAAATTACATCAAGATTTGATTATCAACCTATTTACTTCCACAAGGTTGCATACTTACCATAACAAAGAAAAGTAATAACTTATGAGTTGTAGGTCTATTTTAAAGACAAGCAGTCTAGGGTTCAACTAAATCTTGACATTCTTTATACATGATCTTGTTGAGTTATATGCAATTATACCAAAGAAACAAAATTCACTCCATCTTAAGAGCACAATAGAGCAACTCAAAATAGGAATTAATTCTAAAAAAAAAATTACCTTTCATTCTTGTTATTTCACTTTTTCTAATCAAGTCCTGATACTTTTAATTGTTCTAATCAAATCCTTCCACTAGTCAAATAGTCTAATTAAGATGCTCCATTCTAAATTTGGCCAAATCTTCTTGAAGTTATTGTCTGACAATGCAACATGGACAACAATTTGCCAACATGGATGCCACCGTGGACTCTTTTTTCCCACGGTAGAATCCATGTGGCCATCAACATTGGCAAAATGCTGCCTACATCACACCCTGACTTTGTCCGATAGACATGTCAGATGGATTTGACCAGATTGAGTGTTGAAGGAAATTGATTAGATAATTTACATGTAATAAGACTTGATTAGAGAAATTAAAACTATATAGAGTTGATCAGAAAATTTTGAAAGCACACACTGAAAAGTAAAATTTTCCCCTAATTTGAGCATCATTAGAAAACGCTTCCGACCACATATATTTAATGGGGGAGTCCATCTGAAAATGAAGACGAAAACGAAAAGATCATTCCTAGCCCCAAGAATACAATCCCAACACGACCAAGACCACGTGCCATCCACGTCCCATTTGGGGCATTGCTCCTTCCCCTCCATTGTACTACAGATTCTCTGACAGATGACAAGGAAAGGATGAATAGCAATGGAAATTGACATAACCCCGTGGTTGTTTTGTGCTTTGTCTGAAAGTAAATTTGTAAGAAGGAAGCACGACCACCACACCTCAAAATTCCATGCATCGTAAGGAAAGACAAAAGCTCCATTGGGAGCCATTCATTCTCTGGAGGAGATCAGAGCCCAATCGAGTGACCAGTGAAAATCCAAAGCCCTCATCATCAACTTTTTACCCCACACATACACAAATACATGTGACAAAAGTCCAATTAATGCTGCAGAATTGTCCTGTTCGACGGAAGAATTCGGTGATTGATTTAGCAATGATGCTGCAGAAACGTGGTTGCTTTCTAGAATTGTTCTTTGTTCTGGTGGTGGATCTTTGCTCTCCGCCTTCTCCCTTTTGGCTTCGTATTGGTAATGTTTGGTCAGAAATTTTTTTTAACCTCGGTAGGGATGATTTTAGATTCTTTATGGGTAATTGACTGAGTCTTAAAATATAGAGAGAATTATTTAGAGTAGAACGCGGTGTACGGAGGTTCGTGACCATTGAGAATCCACTCATGTTTTAGCAGAACCAGGGGATGAGATGTAATTTTCCAACACTTAATAGCTGGATAAAGTACATTCAAGTTGGACAACTCTAAAATAGTATAGATTTGTCCGAAATATGCAATCGGGTACTTCTATTAGCTCCTCCATTTAGAGCCATATAACAATTCCAATGCAACATTTAATATTCTCGAGGATACTCGAATGGTAGGCACCATTCAGCAAGATTAGCTAAAACCTTTAAAAAAAAAAACTAAAATTAGAGAGAGAGAGAGGGGGGGGAAAGGGATGGTGCCGCAGCACCTCTGTGGACAGCAAGGGAGACCAACCATCCTGCAGCCACTCCGCACGAGGACCATGGGCCCTGCCGTGAGGGCGAGGCGCCCTTGCTCATGGTGGTGCCACCATGCGCCCCATCTTAGTTAGCCATAACGACCACCATGTGAGGATCAATTGACCCTCATCAACCAACACTTGCTAGGTGATAGGAGCGCAAACAGGCCTTCGCTCATGGTGAGGCATAAGCTTAAATCGTTGGCCATGAAAAATTTGGCTGCTCTCGTGGAGACCCAGCGAAAGGGTTGCTAGCTACGTTTCTGCTCTTCCAGTCGTTAGCTTACGGAACCACATCAGAGCGTTATCAAAACTGACAGTCGTCGAAAAAATAAGTCACATTCATTTTTCCCGTCACTCAAAATAAACGAAGAAACGAAAGTATTTGATTGTGTTTTAAAATAAATATTTTATTTGGTTGCACTTTTGAAAAATTTGAAGATTTGACCGCACTTTTGCAAACTTTAAAAAATGCAATACATTGATGATGCCTTTTTACAAGAAGAATGTTCCATCACTATTTCTTCTTCTTTTTTGTCGAACCATCACTATTACTTGAAACTGAGACTATTTGCATAAGATTTTGAGAAAAAAGGTAGCTAACAGTGTATATGCATCCAAAGATGATGAGCTTGGTCTTACTCAATGTTTTCAAGTGTTCACAATCGGATAAATTTCATTGGGCCACTAATTTATTTCAATTACTTGATGCAGTGAAATTAAGAAATGGTTGAGTTATAGTCTTTAATCTACTATGAGAATAACATATCACAAATAATCAAATAATAAATAATTATAAATTGTTATGAGTTCTACTCCTTCAAGAATTTTTGACTTACAACAAATTATTATTCTCACAGTAACCTAACAACTATTATACTAAATAAGCCCTTTGCAATTCATGCACTTTGGACAGAATTTGGTGAAACGATAGCATGGTGGACACGTGGCGTGCACATAGTGGGAGCCATGTCACCCTAACAAAATCAAAATAACTTAAAATACAAAAGTAAATAAAAAGAGGGCAGAGGGCATCGAGTCACACGAGATAATTGTTAAGAAGTATTTGAACATTTTAACTTTTAGGTGGTATTGTCAACTTTCTCTTTTTTGGGGGAGAGAGAGAGAGAGAGAGAGAGAGAGAGAGAGAGAGAGGGGAGAGAGAAGGGGACATGTGGTCTCAAAGATATTGTCTTTGTACGCATCCGTGACTTGGGGTGAACTGGTGTTTATCATTGACAGGTGGTGGTGGATGGATTTTTGTTGGGTTGTGCATCCATGAGATTCTGCACTCTCTCTCTCTCTCTCTCTCTCTCTCTAAATCTGATCAGTTGGTGATACATATGAAAGATCACTTTCTTCCTCCACATGGTTGCCTTGCTGTATTGTTCCCTACCCATCTCTCTTCTTTCTTCTTCATCTCTTGCCCTTGGACACACTGTGCTCTTCCTCTTAATTTGACCTAGTTTAAACAGACAGTTAAAAAGAGGACAAACGGACAGAACAAATTGGAGGATAAAGTAGATATTCATCGCTTTCCAATAAATTAGCGAGTCTGCACAAAAAAACACAAAAGCCGCCAGAAGTGTTTATTATAATTAATGTTTGCAAAGATCTGCATTACTTAGCAATTCAATAGTGGGCTTTTTGGACTGAAGTTTTGTGAACGTGATGAAAAGGAGATTATATTCCGAATGATTAAGTGAGATCTGACATTCGCCGAGATCTGCCAAAGATTTCTTATTAAGGTTGATGCATGGTTACTAGTTAGCATTACTATGAACCTAATTGAACATCGTGTTAAAGTTCGGACCTTGTTGGGTTACTATCTTAATAAAAAAAGCTGCAGTGACTTAATTATAGGGTGTGTTTATTTCCTGAAAAATAAATGATTTAAAGAACATTTTCCTAAATATATAAACATATATTGTTATTGATAGTGAACACATTTTTCATTAACTAATTGTCTTAAACAAAACATGCTATTACTTTTAGAAATATATTTTCTAAATCATTCATATTCCACGAAACAGACGGAGCCATTTTGTCCACTCCTATGTTAGATTGATTGGCATTGATTCATTCTTTCATTCACATGTAACTAGCTTTTTACATAAGCCTAATTTTTAAGAGCGGTAAGACATAATATACATAAGCATGTCATTCTGCAGGAGCCATCGATTATGCATTAGTGACATTGCCCTAACCTATATAGCTTGAAATATAGCAATTCGATCCTACCGGGAGTAACCGAAATCACAGTTCATCTTGAAGCTTCGAATAACAAAAACGACCAAAAAATAAAACATAATTATTGGCTTAATATTCCCCAATGACCTATCACGAGTGTCACATGAGCATCCTAAGAGAATTTCATCATACAAAAGCTAATACGTGATCTTCGTACCAAGTAGATCTGTCGGACGAACACGATGGTGGGAATTCCATGCAATATAAAATAACTGGATCAAGAACAAAATAATGCCATCGATATGTACAATTGTAGATCTCATGGGTCGCATAAATTATTTTTCAAAGTCATTATTTGGGGGGAATAATATTGTTAATATAAACAAATCCCATATCTCTCAACACGTGAACACGCTTCTCCAAATTTCTAAATCGCGTGCTCCAAGCTGGCCCCTTCACATGCAATTGCGATTTGTAGCTCCAGAATGCTCAAGCATGGAGCCCTACGCAGATTTCCGTCTCCGTTACCAACGCACACCAGTTAGGTTTGCACAACATCTATGTCTGCGAGAGATATATCTTCCAACAAGAAGAAGTCGCTTTTGGTAATTCTTTGGACTAGACATTGCAGGAATTGGAGTAAATACCTTATTCTATCTGTCAATTCATTTTCTTGGAGAAAGATTCTGGTGGAAAGCTGTAAATGGTAGAATATGAAACAAAGGGTAACAATACACATTCTTCAGTGTGTTATAAACTTCATATACAAGTTAGGGTCTCTGCATGTGAAGTGGGGTAGATGATATATTTCAGGGAAAGAAAATTAAAGGGCTCTTGTTTCTTCTTCCATGTTAGATCTGATATACATTCCCTTTGAAATCGGTGTTGGCTATAGACTAGATTAAAAGAGGTAACCTTGAAATGAATGAGATACTTAACATATGCTACTCATTTTAGGATTGATTGAGCAAAGTAGGCAATCGGGGTTGCATTAACTAACTTTCCGGAGTATCAATGTTAGCATAATGAGAACTGATATTGTGTAGTTAAAAAATAATAATAATAAGCTAGTTGTATCGATCAACTATTAATTTTCTTTTTTTTTAAGAGCCGTAAATAACACAACCTGTTGATTACGTCTTAGTGTCTTTTTTAAGGTTACTATGCGATAAATACTTTCATAAGTATCATTATGTCAAATGGTTTCATTTTTTCCTAGAGAAGTGTGCTATTAACTACACCGTTATAGTGAAAAGAAGATAAGAACAAAATATATATGAAGGGTGTAGCGTATACGAATGAAAGAGTATGCTTGTTTGTATGCCTAGCATGGCAAAGCATTCTTATGAGGTTCCTTTTAAAAGGTTGTATATTGTTATATGAACCTTCATCACTCTACTCTTCTCACTGTTTATAAACACATTTATTTTTATATAAAAATGAATTTTTAGCATAAATTGAGTAATGGATTTGAAATTAGGGATGACAATGAGGCAAAGCCAGGGTCAGAATGTGTCTTTCACCTCGTCTCATGACTAATTATAATCCTCTGCTACAATCCTAAAATACATTCTTTACGATTAACGTGACAATGTGTATTTTTATCATCGATGGATCGAATTGTCGTCTCCATGACAAGGTTCATCTCCTAGAGCTCCTCATGCACATTCACTTATTCCGTCATAATTTGTTTGGATAACATGATCTTTTGAAATTTTGTTACTAATTTGATATATATATATATATATATATATATATATATATATATATATATATATGTATGTATGTATGTATGTATGTATGTATTTGTGGGGGGGGAGGGATATATGGTAACTTAGTTTAGCTGTTCAATATAAGTTCAATTATTTTTTGTGTTTGCCATATTAAAGAAAGAACCATACAGAAATGTACAGACACCTGAACAATGACAATAAGTTTAAATTATTAAATAGAATGTACATGCACATTGCATTAAGATATGTGAATTCTTAGTTGATTATTGTTGATACATGATAAATTTCTAACCTTTAAAAATGGAAACAACATTATATATCTGCCTATATAAATCATCAAATGTTATCAGTTTTGAGAATATAAATGATCCGTTGTAATTGGTCAAGATGGGCGCTGTGCTTCAAGGACACCTAAAACTTTCTCATAAGCCGATCATGTAAATCAAAGAAATCGCCTCTCGGAGTAGAGTGCGACGGCTCGTGCTGCTTCAATCCCACCCATATGATGCAAGTTCAAATCCTCCGGCTTGCATTGCACCTTGGAGTAATCTCGGGCTAAAGGTGAGGCCCTCCTAGCGCCTCGTGAGGAGTTATCTACCGCAACCGGTGCAAGTTAGGAAGGTGCGAGTTTGCTCCCGATCATAAGAAAATCATTATTAAAATAAAATAAAAATAAAATCCATATCCACTTGAATGGTCCCAGGGAGACCTATGGCAGGTACTCCTCCCCTGCTTCCATTTTATCATCTGTAAAGCAAAGGAAATAAACAGATCGCAGAGCAAGAGATTAAGGGTGTCGACGAGATAATACAAATTGGATTGTGTGAAGATTAAACACGTGAACATGAATAGTCACCATTCAAAATGTATTACCTATGGTCCAAGTATTATACCACCAAAGTAAAATTAGTTGTCGCTCGCCAAGTTACACAAGATTAAAAATGATGATTAACAAATTTCGAATGGATTCTTGCACTTTAAAGGTGGTTTTGCCAACTAGCAAATTTTGGCAGCTGCCTCTTGAGCCTGCCCAAAGTTCACGTGATGTGCCTCTCGAAGAATTTTGTCTACTCCTCCCTCTTCCTATATATCACTGCTCTCCACTTATAGGATTGATTCATCACCCTCCACAAGCCCTCTCCCTCTCTCTCTTTGAAGCAGCCATGGATTCCTCCAAGATCCATGCCCTCTCCCTCATCCTCATGCTCTGCCTCTCCTCGGCCGCCCCCATCCTCGGCTGCGGCTCGTGCGGCAAGCCCGCCCCGAAGCCCAAGAAGCCTGGCCACAAGCACCACCCCAAGAGGCCCATTGGTGTTGTCCCGCCCATCGTCAAGCCACCCGTCACATTGCCACCCATCGTCAAGCCACCCGTGACCCTCCCACCAATCGTCAAGCCGTCAGTCCCCCTCCCACCTCTGCCCCTCCCACCGATCGTCAAGCCGCCAGTCACCCTCCCACCGCTCCCACCTCTGCCCCTCCCACCGCTCCCACCGCTCCCACCTCTGCCCCTCCCACCGGTCGTCAAGCCGCCCATCACCCTACCCCCTGGGACAATACCCCCTGTCACCGTCCCCCCCGTCACTGTTCCCCCAGTCACCAAGCCCCCAGCTGGCAAACCCTGCTCGCCCACGTCGGCAACGTGCCCAATCGACACGCTCAAGTTGGGGGCTTGTGTGGACTTGCTAGGAGGATTGGTGCACATAGGGCTTGGCGACCCGGTGGTGAATCAGTGTTGCCCCGTTCTTCAAGGGCTTGTCGAGCTTGAAGCGGCGGTGTGCTTGTGTACCACCCTCAAGCTCAAGCTCTTGAACCTCAACATTTATGTCCCACTCGCTCTTCAGCTTCTTGTCACTTGTGGCAAGACTCCTCCCCTGGTTACACTTGCACTCTCTAGATCAAAGTTAAGTGTTTAACCCAACTTATATCTCAAAAACCCTAAGAAACTTTTGTTTCCTCTGTGCTTTAAGTAAACTAGTGATGCTGCAGTGTGTCTTGAATATCGGTTCATCATGCTAACCTTGGCAATAGAGAGACCACGTACATCCTGCTAATAATATATAGAATGTGTTTATGTTAATACTATTTCAGCTTTACCGAGAGATTCGTCTATATACAACACGACATTCTCTTGATAAAGGAGAACACCAGTGAACCCAGAAAAAAACCAGAAAAAAAAAGGTGGAGTGAGAAATGTTCCTAGAAAAGGTTACATAAGTTGTTCGCTGGTCACAATGTCAAAAAGTAGAAAAAAAAAAAAGACAAAAACACAATTTTTGCACGTTTCCTACATCAAGCGAAACAAAAATTGGTCATAATGCACACATTCTAGTGTGGTGGGGAAAATAAGGGTACGAACTTTATAATTAAATTGTCATTTCCCGGAGAGAAAGTGACACACATTTTGCTCTCTTTTTTTCACCCTGCGAAAATGTCTCTCTCCAATAATGGACTCTGATTGGGGGTCGCGCGATTCTTAGAATCTACCCTTCTCTCTCCTGTGAAAAATCTTCTTCATACGCACGACATACTGGGTTCAAATGCTCATTGGCCTAAGCTACTGTTTTCTAATTGAATTTCTCAATTTTTTTGTGCTTTTTGCAGGTTGCTTAGATTGCAGGATATGCGGATGAATTCGACATGAGAGGATGTCGAACAAATCTCTCTCTCTCTCTCTCTCTCTCTCTCTCTCTCTCTCTCCCTCTCTCTCTCTTCCCCCCTTTTCTTGATTGGTCATTGATGGATGTTTGGATTGTAATCTTGAGGCATTTGTTCTTAAATGATTGTTGGGTGTGTTTCTTTTTCCTAGTGGACTGATTAAAGCAACCAAGATTCGAATCAGCTCTTTTGTTTATCAATTTCATTGTTGTCTTGATTTTTGGCCAACTATCATATCAATTGTACGTTGCTGGGTCTAAGATTCTTGCAGCTTTTAGATTTATCATCAAAACAAGGGTCAAGGATAGATTTAGTAATGCTAAGAATATACCCTCCAATTTTCAAGGGATATAGCGAATTTCAAGTGAACAATAAAATAAATCACTCATACCTAACACGCAATGAGAATCTATATCCTGGCCTTATAAATTAACTTCCTAAACCAATTAAATAAAGAAACTCATTAGAATTAATGGAAACTATCATCTTTGCAGTCCACGTACATCGTTATACAACTATTTGTTATTCATTTTCATCAACATTCTCGCTTAGGCAGCTTGAGGGAGAAGTCATGGTATGGCAAACATATGTGAAATTCTATTATGCAGCCCGGCATGACGAATTAGGTCAATCTTGCAGCATAATTATTGCCAAGTATATGTATTGCCTACCATAGCACAATAACCGACATGTGGAACATTTCTTAAATGTGAAGCTTAAGAGAATTCGTTCATTCATTACCTTACATGGGATCTCACTCAGCTAACGTCACAAGAAGCTTTCAATATGTCAATATGGAATGACTTCCCTAACATATTCTTCTCAATGCATGCTTTCGGGAAGGACGTTCTTGATGACTTTAATTTAGCTGTGCTATATATCGAAATTATTGACTAATCGAATATGGTTATCGTACTCAAGATTGAAATCAAAGGGTATTAATCTATACATTGAACCACTTAGTACAAAAGGCCACTTGAATTGTTCCGTATGACTTGTTAAATCAGAATTTTTCTATACTTTTCTTCTTTCTTTCTTTTTTTTTTTTTTTTTTTTTAGTAGCTGTCAACTTTTAAAAAGAAACGAAAAGCTATTTCTACATCGATGAAAACCTTTTTGGCGAAAGAGACTCCAATTGCTCTTCTTTTGGCATCTATCTCAACGTACGTCCTACGTTATACCTGACTATCTACTAATTATAGGAGATGTGAAAATGGTGCAACAAACAAAAGGATACATAAGATAGAACGGCCATATTTTTAGTTAATATCACATGCGAATGATGTCCATGTTTATGTCACCAATCAGATATTCAATTAGGAAAAATTGCCACCAACCAAAAATGGAGGAAAACTCAACCCAATCCACAAACTAAGGATTATCTATAAATTTGCGTTATTAGACTATTAAAGTTTAAGGGGGTTGAAGAAAAAAAAATCACTTTTGTGAAATGCATGCTAAATAAATAAATGAGAACTCTCTCTCAATCTCTAAATCAAAAAAGCACTCTATTTTATTGAGCAAATTATATATTGACCCCGAGTTTTAAGAGTTGCTGTAAGTTGAGCTCAGCATATCAATTTTGAATTTGTTAGTCGAATTTTAGAAATAAGTTGCAATGTGTCCCCCAAGCAATCGTGTCCAACCAAATTTTACTTGGAGTTCCAAACACATACATGATTGATTATTGAGTGCAAATTCATCGTATAAGTATGCATACCAAAAAAAAAAAAAAAAAAAAAGTAGGAGAATAATTCAGAATTATATTGCATGTCAAAGTATATGGCTAAAGTTCTAGCAAGAATTTAACTAGGGTTAATATCAAATGCATATCAATATATAGTCTTAAAAGTATTTTTTTAGTCGTCCCAATTTTTTTTTCCGCATATATAAATGATATATGTCCAAATTTGCCTTCATAAATAATTGTGTGCCATTGCTTGGTCAAACAGAGTGACAAAAGTTTGGCTAGTAATCAACGCGTGGGGGTGCCACCAAATTCAAAAGTAGGGCTGTAAATTGCAAAATTTGGAATTTCAGAGGAAACTCGCCAAATCCCGACATAGGAGCAAATTGTAATTCTCACCTATTTTTACTCTATCATTTAGCCAAAAAAGAGTGGGACAAGTGAACTAAAAGTTCTAAAACTTGTCATGAAAGTGTAATTAAGTCCTAAAATTTATTACGAAAATACAATTGAATCATAAAACTCTCAAAAAGTGCAATCAACAAAATTACTTAATTAGACCGATTCTACAAGTTTGAAGATTCAATTATACTTTTCCCATAAGTTTTATGACTTAATTGCACTTTTTAAAAATTTTAAGACTTCAAATGTAATTATGCCATAAGAAAGAAAAAAAAAGGAGAGATTCTTTAGAAAGTCCCTAAAATATCTTAAAATAAATAAAAGACCGGATGGCTTCCATGAAAACTCAAAGAAGAAACAAGAAGTCAAGGAGAAAAACTCAATTCCATGTAAGATGGATGTATATCTTTCGACGAATATGCCCGATATATATTTATCAAATGATTGTGGAACTCCTTGTTCATATAATAAAAGTGTCGGGCATAAGAGTATCTTTGTTATGGATTTGTATATTCTATCCAAACTATTTGTCAATTTAATCTTAAACCTTTTAAATATTTACAAATTTACCTCGTAGAAAATTGTTGATTTCGCGGTCTAGTCAATGCCGACTATCCTACTTAACATGACTAATGCTAATACTGACGGTCTTTATAATTTTATGAAAATACTTCTGAATTTTTTCCTTTTTCTTTTTATTTTCTTTTTTTTATCTTTTTGTCAAGTAAGATGGTCAAGGCTGATTAGACCGTCACATCCACGATTTTATACCAAAATTGGTAAGTGGTCAAAAAATTTGCAACCAAATTGATCACCATAAAATAGGTTTAAAACTTTTCGTACCCAAAAAATGATAGTTACTTTCATTCATAAAATGCAAGACTTACAAGAAGATAATAGGTAAGATTCCAAACATAAAATCTCCGAAAGAGCTGGAGGAGGGAAGGATCTCCCTAAATTCACTAGCACAATGTTCATCCTATTATACGTTAAAACCCTCTAAAATTAGAATCCACTGGAGAAATGTTTCATAGACTTGGGGTCGTATTCCCGCTTTCAATCCAGGTGCTGCCATTGAGGCGAGAGTACAGGCGAGTGACACGAGACAAAAGATGGATCAACGTGGGATGGGCCCTGTCAGCTCACGAATCGTGGGGGTGGGGGGACCAGGGCACACCATGTCGTCCGGCATGTGATCATCGTTCGTCCTCGCTCGAATCCGGAAAGCACGGTGGAATATTTTCGTCCTTCGGATGTTTGTGGATACCTCCAACAGCCCTTTGAACTTTAGTGGCTGTCGTGGATAAGCTTCTACAGAAGCGTTTGGGGCTGTGTTCGAGTTTCTACAGCCCTTGACTGGACCACTGCAAGCAAGGAGTTTGGAGGGGCGATGCTCTAGATTGCACGGATAAAACTCTTTGAAAGTAGATCCACACCGTTTGTTTTGTTTAGTCTCCCCAGAAGGAAGACGCGATTAACGTATTATATGTCAATGGCTACAGAGTTTCCTCCTTTTTCGTTTCTCCATACTCCTCTCTTCCGCTGCACCTTTTCCCATTTCCCTTCCTGTTCTCAGATGGTTTGTTCCTCGGCGAATTGTAGCCCGCTACTAGGAGTGTCAATGGTTTTTTTTTTCTGAAAAACTGAATCGAATCGAACCGTGAAAAACTTCCGAACCGAATCAAATACGAACCGAACCGAAATTTCAGTTCAGTTCGGTTTTTCGGTTTTTAGTTTTCAACTTTTAGTTTTTGGTTTTTGCATTTGTTTTTTTTTTCTTTTTCTTCTATTGTACTTTTAAGAAATAAGCTCTTATCGATTTGTTGGTTCAGTTCGGTTCGATTAATCGATAAAAACCGAACTGAAAAAACTGAATTTTTCAGTTCGGTTTTTGACACCCCTACCCACTACAACTCTCAGCCATCATAGCTCAACCCGCCATTGACGCCCCCCTGGCCGGTACAACCACAATGGGTTTGACTGCCCCTCACCCCCCTTCCCCCTCTTTTCTCTCTCTCTCTGAGGTCAAGACTCATCACCTCCAGATTTGAGCGAGTGGACATGGGAAGGATCTCCAGATTCGAGCGACTGGACATGGGAAGGAGAGAGAGAGAGAGAGAGAGAGAGAGAGAGAGAGGTGCCGTTCAGATAAATAGTGATGTCTGGACCCTCTTGTACTCGATCGCTCATAATAGAAATCTCGATCTCCCAACATGGATCGCCCCTTTGTGCTAAACAAATGCGAAATGCTCCACCATCGTCGTTCTGATCTGGTCGGATCCATGCGGGTCAAGTGGGCCTCATGTTCAAGGATTGGGCCCGTTTAGGCTCAATTTAACCTGTCCACCCATTTACGCCACGATTAGAGGCGCTCGATAAAGCAAGTTAACATGTCGCTTATGATACGTTCAGATACATACACTCAGCCATGCTAATATGCATTTTAGCACATTCTTTCACGCATACAGAATAAAATTATGACATACACTTGTTAATTGCAACGTGTCATGCCGTACATGGCTTTCCTAGAATGCGGCAAGAACAGTGTCCGTCTGAACTAGACCTCTGTTTAACATGATAAATAATGATGCGACCACGCAAATTGCCGTCTCTAAATCAAATGATGACCTTAAAGAGTGGAGAGTGGCTCAAGTACTCGCAAGCTATCTCTAATCCAACTGCAATACTCAAAAGAGTACCATTCCGCCTCATTTGAAAAATCATATTCTAGTTTTAGGATGAAACTAGTATCTGAAATATCCCCTTTCGCTTGCTTTCATTGCACACTATTTTCGCATATATCTTCTCTTTCTCTTTCTTTTTGGGTTTAACTTTTCTCCTATTTTCACTTGCCCCTATTCTAGCCGGCTTCTTGATAATTCATCACAGGTCAAATCAAAATCACATAAACACCTAGTTAACAAAATTACTTGAAGTGGAGGACAACGACACAGGCACAAACTTGATTGATGTTCTCCTATTTCTTCGGGTAATTGGACGAGCTAGCTAAGTATATATAGAGAAATATTCTTTAGTGTGCTATTTGCTGGTGATATAGGGATTGTAGATAAATCTCAAGTGCGAGCAATCAAGAAGCCTGACATTTGGAGGAAAACTTTGGAAAATTCAGTGTGCTTTAACTTCGTGGTGGATGAAAGAATGTGCCCGCAATACTGCGTAACCATCACATGCCACTTAAGGCCGCAATGGAAAATAGGGATAAGGCGAAAGTTGCTATGAGGACATGAAGTATCAGGACTATCAAACCTAGGACATGCCAAAACACAGAAAAAAGAATATAAGAACAATGCGTCACTGGATTTTTGGCCAAACACATGCTCTAAGATTTGCACTAGTTTGACAATTAGAAAATTGGCTAAGAAACAAAACTTCAACTGCTCATCCATCTATGACAGCAAAGGAGCAACCACCTCCCCCATCCAACCAACACCCCAAGCAACCACCTAAGGTTCCTCCATCTTAAAAAACGTGAATTAATCCTAACATTTATCGATGGGTCAAAGTAAGAATCAACAGGTACATTTCCAAAGATGAAACAGTGATTGACATTGTCATAGTACTAAAGCAGCGTATGGCAATCTGAACAGTGAATATAGAACCTACACATACATCTCTGCATTCAACTCTGGTTACAGCCAACTAGATGTTTTCACTAAACAAAAAAGAGAGAGATTGCGTCCTGCCTGGGACCTAGAATTAGCTTTCCAATGAATCATTACAAGAAATGGACCAACTCTTCTATTAAAGCCCCGAAAGGAAGATGCCGAAAAAAAGAAAATCAAAACCAACATCATGTGCATATATACATCCCTTCGATCTGCCAGAGTGAATGGATAGAAGCCACTCAAAAGAAAAGCCCTCAAAAGAAGGGCTCTTAAATTGATATTGGTGAAAAGGAGAAAGAAAAAAATTTCAATGTCCTTTTTATAGTAAAAGAGCAAATTCACTTCCCCATCTCTCCACTAGCAACTAAACTAATTAAAACAGTAACTGAATCAGAACTACACCTCAAATATGGGAAAAGGGGGTGGGCATCTGGACTAACCAAAACACAGCCACACCATGGAACAATAAAGCCTAAATTTGAAAATTAAAAGCAAAACAGATTTATTCTGTAAGACAAACTATACCATGTTACACATCCTCTTGAGGATTATCCATCTACTTCTAACTAACCACTAAGGCGCAAGGCGCAATGGACTGGCCAGAGAACATAAAACACCACCACCACTTCAGCCACTAAGAAGATTTATCCAAAGTACAGGTGAAGGGTAAGAACCTGACATGATTAAACTGTTTCAACTTGGAGAGAGCTTCCTGTGAATTCCCCAACATGAGATGTATATATGTGGCAGTTAGAGTGGCTTCTCGACTAGCCGGTAGCACAGCTAACGCTTGTGCAACTAATTGTTGAGCCATCTCGAGCTCACCTTGCAAGGCTGACTTGGCCGCGAGATTCGCATAAAGGGTGGCACGTGCTTCTTCTGGCTTAAGAAACGTCAGAGCTTGAGCCTCCTCTGAAGAAAAATTATTAGCAGTTGCTGTACCTCCATTTGTCTCTTCAGGGTCAAAGATTCGTTCTGTCCGCCATTGCTCGAAGTCCTCTTCGCAGTATGGCAATTCAATCTGATTTCCTTCCGAGAAGTAAAACAACAAATGTTCTGCAGCATCCTTGGTCCTGTTGAGCAAGCAAAGAGCCTCTGCTGCATACATATGGGCAAGAAAAGTGTATATTCTGGAACAATCTGGAAGCTGCAAGATAGCCAAAGCGCATGACAGGGCCCCCATAGGATTTTCCAACTCTAACTCCACAAACGCCTGGTTAGCAAGAATGGCTTGCTTCATTAATCTCGATTGTCTTCTGCGATTATCTTCATACATCGAGAGAGAGCCACTCATAATTTCCTCACTTGTTCCTGTCTTCTGGTCTTTTACATCTCCATTCGCATTAAGCTGCCCTAAGCCCACATTTGATGGTTTGGCATCTACACCAGGCAATGTTCTGTGGTTCGAGTTTCCGGAAATCGTTTCTTCTGTTGACTTAGATCCATCCAAGGAGCCATCAGGAGGCAAACTTGAATTGACTTGACTTGGTTCACTTTCATTTAATATGTGCAATGCATTCAAAAGACACAAGCGAGCAAGTTTCAGAGAGAGATTAAGCTGTCCATCACTGCCAAGAGAGCACTCATTCTCGATCAGATCTGTTAGCCCATTTTCAGGTGCATCTTTCACAACTATTTGCCTCCATTTTCCTTTGCCAACGACACAAAGCTTAATAGTCTCATCAGAAGCATCGCCAGTCTTGAATAGTCCCTTTTCCAAAGCCATGAGACAGCACTCAGCAAGTCGAAACCAAAAAAGAGGCCGGTTGTAAAAGACCAAAAGAGCCTTCTGGAGACACCGAGCAGCAAGTATTGGTTTCCCATATGCCAAGTAATGTATGCCACAGTTATATGCAATGAAAAGAGATTTATCTTGGGAGATACTAGATAGCTTCAAAGGCTTCTCCTTCCGAATTGATGAACTGCTAGACAGTGCCTTCGAGAAAAATACGGTTGCCGAGTGATATTTAGCCAGTTGGTGATAAACACATCCTAGATTGTTAAGAAACATGCTAGAGATTCCAGCTTCTGTCCGAACCCCAAGAGCCATCAAAAGCTTAATAGCTTTACGGTAATTGCCACGAGCATACTCAAGCTGGGATTTTAGGAGCAGAGCCATGGACGAATCTCTTCCTCGTGCAACATTCATAGCACCCTTGACTTCACGCTTTGCTGCCTTCAAATTTCCCGTTAGAAGCAAAAACCGAACCCTATATAGTTGCAACTTCAGCTTAAAATTAACAGCCGTGATGGTCTTATCAATCGGACTCCGGGAGAGATCAACCGAAGATGGAATACCCATTGCTCTTACTGCATCCTGTCCACCAATGTCCAGAGTTGATAGCATATTTTCCAGTGTCTCATCTGATAGTGTTCTGGACAAAGGCTTTTCCGAAGCATTTATACTAACAGACTCTTGATTAGAAGCATCTGAAATCAATGAACTGTTAGGTACAGAAGAAGACTTCCCCACTAAGTTAGCAGGTTGTTGCTGCACGCTACTCCCATTCTCGCCTTGATTAACACCAAAAGCTTTCTCTAAATAATTAAGTACATCCTGAAATTAAGAACCAAATATGCAGGACTATCAAAAAATGAAGCAATGAATGGAGAAAAATAAGATTGTAAGACCATTTAACAAAATGCAATGCCAATCAATAAGAAAAGTGGGGATATGCGTCTGTTATCCCTCAAGGTAAATAATGAGTATGGAAGCAGTATTTTATAAATCTTAACTTATCCTTTCATCTTAGCGGATCTATGCCTTGGACCTCCATTAAATGCTTAAACAAGGTGAAGTTCCAGGATGCATGTTATAGTCCACAAACAGTTCATATTTAAACAGCCTAAGACAGTCTCGGCGGCACATAAACATGCAACTACATAAATACGCGCCAATTCAGATTTTAAAATATCAGCATATAACTTGCCAAAAATCTGTTCACAAAATGAAAAATTTAGAGAAACACCTGGAGGATATCTCTAGAATCATACCAAGAAACCCAAGCCCACATACATTCTAGTCATGCTTCAAAATTACCTGGCTAATCCCATGTCTAGACATACATTTTTGCTCATAAACTGAAGACATGAGTTTTTTCTTTTACACTGATTAAAAAGTATGGCAGGAGACAAAAGTGCACCAATTTTAAATCTTGCATACAAGTATATACAGATGATTTGGGATGAAGTTAAAAACCAATAAGTTCACAAGTGATTAGCCAAAAGAAGAGTTCATAAATAAAAAAGCAACACAGATGTCATGCTTTGAGGTGAAAAGTGTTTAAAACACCTACTCAAAAGAGTGAGAGCAATGACTCATGAGTAATCTGTAATCCTTTTTTCAATAAGGAATGTCCAGTCTATAGACAGGGAAAGCTCGAATCAAGAATGTCTGTGATACTAATCAACTAAAGTCTAATGAGCAACCACGTTCTTGAATAATAATAGTCAACAACCATATGCAAAACATCCTTGGCCTATATCTTGGATCATACACTTTGCACATATTCCAAACATAACTGGGATAAATGTTGCCTAATTAACACTTTCTAATCTTGATAAACTAACTGTAAAATTGAAAGACGATTTCATAAACCCATGACACCCAAAAGAAGAAGAAGAAGAAGAAGAAGAAGAAGAAGAAGAAGAAGAGGAAGGGATCTATAACAAAATCATAAGCTGGTCAACAATAAACATAAGAGCAACTTGAAGGAAACAAAAAAGAGCAGCTCTTCTACTGTCTAGATGGAGGTACAGCTCCAAAATGTGATCGAGCGTGTTTAATCCAAGCGCTGAAGTAATTATCTTAATGAAAACAAGTTATAATCTTTCTAGCTAATGTCTCCCTAACATCACTTCTAGAAACAATCACATATGTCACAAATCTACAAAATCACTTTCTGTTTCAATATGATCATCATTACTAAACACCTTTGGCAATGAAACTGAAAAATCATCTTAACTACTTTGGTCTAAGGCCATAGAAGTTGAACATCTTCATGTACTTTAAGAAGGCAAAAGGCATTTTAAATACACAAAAGTACAGTACACTAATCTCCATGAACATCTCCCCATCCTAATATGCAAGGAATTTCAAAGGGGAGGTAAAGCACACTTTGCAATTGAAGTTGGCACTCCATATTAATCTACCTGTACTGGTATGCAAGGAATTTCAAAGGGGAGGGAAAAAACATTTTGCAATTGAAGTTGGCACTAAATATTAATGTAGCCTTGACTTTTTTTCCCCATTTTGGCCTGTACAGTTTCAGAACATGCATCAGTATGCCTCAAACCCTTATTGCTAGCGCTTTTTATACCAGAATTCAGCAGTCCTCAAGGTCAATGTAAGGGGAGGGCAGTGATTGCACGAAACTTCTTTGTAGGGATTAATCATTCATTTCAGCAGTTATGTCAGGGGCTTCAAAAGTTACACTAAATTAACTGCTAAAAATTCACCACAATAAGAAGCATAAACAGGAAGAAAAGTGACAAAATAAACTCCAAAAGCCAAAACCTCAGGGATAAATGAAAACAGAGAAAAACTTTACCAACCAAAATGTTAATTTCTCGATTCAATTAAGCTAGAGCATTGAGTTAACATGTTCTCATGGCTCAGCACTTTTGCAACTCACACCAAGATAGTCGTATCAGCTAAAATTAAGTTCCAATGTCACAATAGCTAATGCACTTCACTTGGACAAGCAGTACTACTACGTAAAAACAAACTGTATGAAAAGCATAACATTGATATTTTGAGTCCCAAAAAAGGATAAGAATAACTGCCTAGAAGTAGAATACCACAACAGTCATATATAAAGCCTAAATCCATTAAAAATAAAAATAAAACCAACAAATTTTGGTAGTATTGGGCCATGGCCATAAGCTAACAAAATTTGGTTGTGGTGGTACTTTAGCTCCACTGTCAAGGATTAAAAAAAGTTCCAAAATCTAAAGAGATTAAATGGTTAAAAAAGACTAATTTGATATATCTTCTTGCGAAACAATATTATCCACTTACAAGCTGGTGGGAAGTCATTACCTATGCATATACATAAATAAAGGCCAAGCAAGGACCTTCTATATAGCAAACATCGGAAAGACAAAATTGTTTCCTCAACTAAAAGAAGCCCCTTAATGTCCATAAAGCAATTCCATCAGAAATTAGAGACTTTGCATCAATATCAAGAACATGACAAGCTTCTCACCGCAGATTTTGCTGCATCATGGCAGGCTAAAGCCACGTCCAGCAACAGAAGGCATATGTGAAGAGCTACAGTCTGTGTTCATACATACACAAAAAGTGGTAAGCTGACAATAGAGAGAGAGAGAGAGAGAGAGAGAGAGAGAGAGAGAGAGAGAGAGATGGGAGGGAGGGAATAAAGCTGTAGAAGGCAAATTTTAGTACCTCATCTATTGGTTGAATGTTGCTATACAATGGTTCCAGGATGGATAATGCCTTGCCATATTCATGGAGGTGGAACCATATGACAGCCTATAAACAAAAGGGTTGACAACATGTTGGACAATATAACCAATATTAAAGACATTTCTCAACCTTCTTCCATCAAATACAGAGAAATTTAAATTGAAAATAAATAATGCCTTCATACGTACAATATTAAATGTTGCCACAGAAGAGTTAAACTCATCTGTGTAAAGAATACTGGCATTATTTAATGAATTCATTTGTTGTGCCATGGTAGAACTCCCCTTAGGACCTAAATTGGCTTTGTTGCCGACAACCTCACGCTGCTCCAAAGATGCACGGGCAAGCTCTTCACTTTTTCTCTGAATAAAATCAACCAAATAAAAAAATTAGAAAGATAACATGATAGAAAGTATGACCAGATGTTATGGATAAAATTGATCTCTCTTATCATGTATATTTGGATATGAGCATGTGAGTTTGGATCTGGTTTGATGGTATGTTAAATTTGGATCCAATAATGTAAAATTGGCATATCTTTTGATGGTACTTATAGAGTTTCCATTATGGGTTTCTAACAAATAGCATACCTTATTTAGATATCACATATATCACAAGGGAAGAGATCAAACAATTGGATCCGCCCCATGGAATGAAATGAAAATCTACAAATGCACCTGAGCAAAGCTAACAGCTAAATACTTCTCTTCCTTTTACAAGCTGGACCTATCTCTTCCACGATTACTTTGTTGATAAAAAAGCACTTGGAGATGCTTTATTTCTCTAAGAATTTACGAATAATTCACGCAGGTTAACTACAAATGCATAATTTACACAAGGTGGAACCTTCTGAATGCCATGTATACCAAGTGATCTCTTGCAGTTACAGGTTTCTAGCTCTAAATATATCGCACTGCATACTTCACGATAGTTTGTCCAAGAAAAAACATAGAGGAAGCACTTAGACTAATGGAAAAACCAAACACCTACTAAAGGAGCGTAGGTGCCAACACACAATCAGGATCCATATGCGCAAAGATAAACTCCCTAAAATCAAGACAGCAATTGCATTTGTAAAATCTTGACCCAAGGAGCCACGAGTTACACCAAAAATTATCTTAAGTTATTCCTCAAACTAGAAAATACATGGGACCCTTTGTAAGGATTACATCCCTACACGATACAAGTTTAAGAGATAGCTGTAGATGACGAAACCCTCCCTACCCTCCCTTTCTTCCTTGATGTTCCATTACTACCTTTCTGGCCTGACGTATTATTCTGAACAAGTTTTCCTCACAGTAAAAACTAGAGAAAACCAATTTTCACAGAATCCACATGATCAGGTTTCTCTTGACCATCTTTGATGACCAACATCCATTTACTAACAACTCATACCTTCTGCAAAGACTGCTAAGGCACTATTCAGCCTTCAATGGCCAATGGAGGACTATAGTGATAATGTCCCGCGCACAAAAAATTTTACACCCTTTACTTGATTTCACAATAATTTGTCAAAGAAGACACTATTTTCACCAGAAATTAAGCCTGCCAATCAACAAATTCTCCACTCTTTAACTGAAATGAACATGTCAAGCAAAAGGGTTAGCTCTTGCACTCGGTCAGATTTCCAAAGTAACTTCAAATTTGGCTACCACCTTCCTCATTGTCTAGACAACAATCTAAGAATTTCCTCCACTTCATCAGACTCACTCTCAATGTGTTGAGAAACTATACTAATTTTCTCCAAACAAGACCGAAGTCCACCAGTTTCACCACTCTTTAATGGACAAGAGCCATTTAAGGAATAGCAAACAATGTATAAGAAAGGCTCTGCCCTTGCCCTTTCTTAAAATTCTAAACAAAGTTCCCAGTCATTCACCTCTTTCATCGATGTCTAGATGATAATTTAGAAGCAACTATCAGTGTTTCTCTCTTTCCTACTCCCACTGTGCTCAACACAACATATCAAGATTGATTCAAAACTCAATAGCTTAGAGTAAAAATCAAATAACCTAAAATCCTTTCAGATACTTCTGGATAAGGAGTAGATCGCATATTCTGAAGAGAGTGGGTTTGAAGGAGTGCCACACCTTGACGGTATTCAGTACTTCAAGCAATCTCCTAGGATCTGAACAGCCATCACGAAAGTATTCGGCAACCGCAATATTGTGGAGGACCTGCATTGCACTAATGTTAATAGCTCAGACCATGGTGCTTTAGGCAAGTCAGACAAAAAGAACGACTTCTTTACTCAATAAATGCCATATAAAGATTCTAAAAGAAAAGGAAAAGTATGCACAGCCAGGAACAGCCCAAGTGGCTAGGATGTCCAAATTCCAATCAAACCCAGAAATTAAACCTCAAACCAATAGAGGATACAGCATGCTTACCATGTAGAAGAAAAGCTCACAACAGACCCAAAGGATAAATGAACATGCAAAGCTGAAACTAGAATTTGTTTACTGGTCAAATAAAGTAAACTGAATAAACTTAGGCAAACAGACAGATATGGCGCCATTAACGAGTATACAGTGACAAAGCAATGGTATCAAGCGGATGAAGATTAAAAGAACCATCACTGAACCCTCTGAAAATCCACAAATAAACCAACCAGACCAACTCATCATAATTCTCACTGCAATATCATCTCCTGCCGACAGAAAAGTTCTACAGCCATGATTCTCAGATCAGATGCTTCATTCAATATCACACTGGCTGCCCAATCAACAATTAAATCTGATTGCACATGTTCTGGCCACCAGAATGCACAGTACTTGTGCAACACGTAGATCTAATTGGACCATGAACCAGCCCGAAATGCACCGTATTTGTGCGTTCTACAGAGGGACACAGAAAAACCTAAATATCTGGGCATCAAGTACGCTCAAATGCTCAACCCTCACCAGACAATGAAAGGGTGAGCCTGTGGACGTTGTATAGAAATAAACCGGAGAGGGGAAATTTCAAAGAAGAATCCGTTTGCCAGGTTTACCAGACTGGGACAGCTAGCCACTAAATGCCAACATCATACCAAAACAGGCAAAAAGAAAATACAACGAGTGAAGGCCCTGTTCGTTTCTCCGTCCAAGCACTTGAATTTCCTCGAATGTAGACGCTACACATCTACTAACACAATTGGCGCAGCGAGGGAAGAAGTCCTAATCTACAGTTACGAGCTTGTAACAATCATTTGGCAAACCACAACAACGGCATCCAAGCCGCATCATCGAATTCAACCCTCATCTTCACAGAAAACCCAACCGATCAACCAACATTCGTCGCCCAGCTTAAGCTCCGACCAACGGAACGGCCAAGAAATCAGCACGGGCAGGCAAAAACTAAGAACGAACGCACATCGCAACAGCGAGAGAGAGGAAGAGATCAAACAATCCGGGGGCGGGAAACGACCTTCGGATCGTCTTGCTTCTTCTGAAAGAGCTGACGCAAGAACTCGACGCACTCGCCGTACTTGCGGGACTGGAACCGGAAGAGCGCCTCCTTGGCCAGCGCGGCGGTGACCGTCAGCACGCCCTCGTCCTCCACCGGCGGAGGAGGAGCAGCCGCACCAGCACCACCCGCACCAACGCCCGCAGCAGCAGCACCCGCAGCAGCCGCAGCCGCAGCCGCCGCAGCCGCCGGGGGCGGCGCCGTGGACGACAAATCTCGCGATTCCATCTCCAGATCGACCAATCGGAGAATGCGATTCCGGCGACGCGCCCGCTCGGATCAATCGGGAAGGAGAGGGGAGGAGGGGAGGGGAGGGGGAGGGAAGGAACGAAAAACCCTAGCTTCGGCAGAGGGAGGTGAGAATCGGAGGCGCGGAGAAATCAGGTCGGGAATGGGGGGGGGGGTGGGGAGGCCGAAGCTCCGGCAAAAACCCTAGAGGGTTTTGGAGGGAAGAAGAAAGAAGAAGAAGGGGAGACGGAGTGGTGGAAGCAGGGAGAGATTGAGTGAGAAGTGATGATCTTCAGATGATAGGAATAAGGAACCCAGAGTCGCACCCAAATTGAACGGAGAGCGAATAGACGAGGCGGAGGGTGAGCGATCCGGAAGAATGGACGAGTGGGATTGGAGAGAGAGAGACAGAGAGAGAGAGAGAGAGTTCTTTAAAGTTTCTTTTATATTTTCAATTTTTTTTTATTTTTTTCTTTTTTTCTTTTTTTTCTTTTGGTTGAAATTTTGAAATTTTAATAGTGATGACTTCTTGCCCAGAAAGAAGAGAAAAAAGAGACTTTAAATTTTCGTGGTGTGATTTATTGGAGGGTGTGGAATTCAAATGGAGCTTTTTTGCTTCTTTTTTTTTTTTTTTGAGGGGGAGATGGGGATCATCATGTCATCAGATTGATTTGCTCTCAATGGTGAAGGGTTTAGGTAGGGAGAGAATTAGGGATTGTTCGATTTCAATTTGATTAAAGTGTCTTTGTCGATCGGAGTTATTTATTTCCTATGGTGAATATGTTGCGAGAGGACATGGCAAGCGGAGTCGGGGATATCATGAGACTTGCTAGCCGAATTGGTCTATAAGGGCATTCTCTTGATAAGGAGAAATGAGTCGATCCAAAAGATTAGGATTGATTGATTTTTGATTTAATCCAATCCCACTCAAGAATTGGGAATCGAATAGGGGATCGGACTAAACCATCTAATGAAACTAATCACTTGGCAATTCTATTTCAATATTCTGAAGGTAAATACTAGACTTGTTGTTGTTTTAGGATTTGTTACTATTTTTAAGAAATTAAAAAAAAATATGCTATTTATCCGGTTTGGTTAGATTCCCTCCTCCCCTCAAAATTGGTAATCGAATAAAAAATCAATAGTTCCATTTTATGGAACTGAAAATTGAACCAACACTCCTAAGAATCTTCTAAAATTGGGTGGTTTAGATGATTCATTATTCAATCGATCCGATGCGCTCATCCCTAATAAGAGCAAGTAATGAGGGAAAGGAGAAATGCATTGAAAAGACCAACAAAATAATAATGTATAGACCAAAATAGGACATCAAATCAGGACATTACTAAGTCATCATACCTCTTTTTTGTAAGGACCATAAGGCGGTACCTAGAGTAAGCAATATAGGAAAGGCAAAAACTTGATGATAAGAAAAACACGGATCTCCTCAATTTAATAACCATACTCTATATGACAATATTGGATCGTTGAGTAAATAATCATATTTTGCGGTTAAAAATACGCATTCCAATTGAGTATTATTTTCTTTTAGATCAATATTCTCCAAAGGCCAATCGATATTAATTAAATGATATTCAATCTTCTAGATATTGATGTCAATCTTTATCATTTATTATATTTGTAAATTCCAGCTTAATAAAAAATTGGTCTCAAAATTGCACTTCCTAATAGCAACTTTATGGCAATGCTCACTTCAATATCATAAACAAAGTAGTGTGAAAACATACCTCCATGGTCAATTCACTCGTGGCCAAGAAATGATAACATTATTTTTTTAACAAAAAGAAACATGGTACGATAAATCGAAGTGGACCCCAATAGCGAATCCTTTTCGTATTTTATTCTATACTTGCATTTATCGATCGAAAGAAAGCATGCAATTTTATTTTTTTTTAACTCATTTAGCATTTTTTTGATATGTCTCATTCATTGCCATACAAAGAGTTAGTCAATCTAATAATCGATTGTAAATGAATCCATTTGAAAAACTAATGAATTGCTAGTCGTAGAATATGGCCCACAAGCTACTCCGAAAGCAACTTGATTTTGGTGAAATTCCACCACATCTATTCACATACTTGCCACCACTTGATCTTCTTGTTCAGCATTTATTTTTCCCAATCAACTTGCATCAATGCGCACATTTGCTCACTGTTTATAAGTGAGAGATATGCATTAAGCTTGTTGTCCATGCAATTGAAAAGTCACTTTAATTTTATGTGGGAATGAGACTGGAGAATCATCTTAACTAATCTATTTGTCCCTAATAGACAATCTCAACCTTTTTTTTTTATATTCTTTGATCCTCTCGAGTTCAAGATTCACTATACGGCCCCCTTGGTTCCATATTGCATGGAATCCTATCTTGTTTAATTTACGGTGGAATTGGATCACTCAAGAAATAGGATTCCGATTGCTCACTTTTTATGTTTGGAGGGAAACCTAGACTTTGCTTGTTACATGAGTTTATCAAAAGATATTGAGTCTAGACGCCTAGGTCTCAGATGTGGCACAAACAGGGTCGCTGTTGGATATGAATTCATATGTAAGAGGTTCGGGTCTAACCTTTTCCATCTCAAGGTCCCAATTCTAGGAGCCAAGGGTTGAGTCCATGCCCCCTAGGTCTTGGGTTTAGCATCAAGGTCCAAGGTTCGAGTCCCACTTGCGGAGATTTAGGATTCGAGGTGTTAGTTTTGACTTACTTGGGTCTGGCCTCCCGAACAATCCATTCCAAGTCTTGAGATCCCAAGACTTGGTGCCGAGGTCCCGGATCCAGCCTCTTGGATCCCAGGATCCCAAGTTCACCAACGGGGACCTTAGGTCCGGAAAACTTTAGAAATTGGAATCTCATTTCTTGAGTAATCAAATTCCCCTGACCAATCAAAACAATGCCTGTAATAGTTCCCTATAGCTCTTCTCTTGCAAGGTCTCTCCATTCCAAAATCAAGTTTCGTTGCTCTTTGCAAATTCATACTGCACTGGGCATTCCGTAAATGGAGACACTGCTGACCCATTCTTTTTCAGTTTTCGTGCTGATTATTGTCTGGTTGACTTTCTTGGAAGAGTTCTCATTTTTAGATCTCAAACATTTTGAGAAAAGCCTGACGGGATAAGCAAATTAAATGACTTCCAAAATTCTAAACCTGCGGAATCAAGAATTTGACCTCACTTGGTGCTCAAACTCTCTTAAAACTGAAAGTTCTTGGAATGAAAAGAGAATTCCGGATCAGTTCCACCGTGTAGTTCCATCTAATGAGAAACCGAGCGAAATTAGCTCATTTCCAATATTTCAAAACAACAAAAAGAATATTCGAAGTAGTCGTGAAAACATGTCTATCTTCTAACCACAACATTGCAGAAGTCCTAAAGTCGGGAGATGCCGGAATCGACGGAAGTATTGAATTCCAAACGTGTAGAAGTCCAATCCTTCACAGGGACAGACATAGGATGGACATTGAGCGGGGCAAAAAATTAGGAAAATTAAATGATTTATCGCAATACTCCTGGTGAATTTTTTTTGCCAAATACCTTACGAGTTAACACAAGTAAGTGCAAATTATGTTTACCTTTTTTTTTGTAGCTTAAGCTATTTGGTCATGTTTGGCATGAAATATAATTTAACTAATTTTCATCGGATGTGTGGCGGTACTTATTGTATAATTATTACGTAGATATAAAAAAAAAATTGTCGAACTTAATTTAATCTTGAAATGATTATTGGGATGATAGCCACAAAATGAAAATATTTCAGCTAGGCATTTAGTTGATTAAAACATTATCGATTATTATGAAAAAAAAATTGAAGAGAAGATAACATTGAAAAAAAGTTGACCTAGTTGAGAGTTGTTACGCCGTATCCGTACGAAATAATCCAAAATTTGCGAAATTGGATTAAAAAAGAAAATGAAAAAGAAATAGGTTCAGAAAGTGAGTTAAGACACGCTGCCAGGAAGGAAAGAAGAGAGCGGTAGGTCCCATCAAAAAGAAAAGAAGAAGAAGAAAGAGAATTTGCGCCATGCCCGCAAAGGGAGAGAAGGAGCGAATGATTAGTGTGAGTTAATGAAAGAGACGTAACGTAAGCATCTTAACTACAAGCCGGTTCGATTCGAGGCAGTTCAATCTGAAAAAGTGAATCGAATCGAATCGAATCGGGTAGGCCTTATCCGATTAGTTTCAGGTCGTCCATGGAAGACCAAGTAGGTTCCTAAATGATATATATTCAACATCATCCCTCGTTCAATTCGTTTCACGAAATGGTCTTTGCCCGAAAACCAACTAATTCTCGAGGAGAACCGATTTTGAATTGAATTTTAGCTGCTGTTGCTGCTGCTTCTTCTTCTTTTACTTTGCTTAGAAAAGATAGATAAAGTTCAAACTGCTAAAATTGTATGTTTTCCTAAAATAACGCCTGTGTTACTTAAAGTTAAGTCCGATTCTCAGGTTGATGCTGAAACCAGCCACTTCGAACCAGACGAACTCTGATGAGGTTATCATTAACGAAAGCTTGACCATTTATCCATTTTCAACTCATGAAGGACTAGAATTTTGCATAAGACACCATCCCAAAGGAGAGAAGGATCGAAGTTTCTTCTGTTAATCATGAAAATTGGGAGAACAAGTTTGATCCAGGTGATTGAATGCTATACATAAAATCATGTTAATCGATGAGAATGACGTGCATGTTGGTACAAAATGGGGTTCACTCGATTGCTCACTGCCGATGCACAAACGATCCGTGTCGCGACAGGGATCGAAGAGACTTGAAAGCACTGTGTTTTCACTGTGTACAGATGTTTAATTTACATTTCACAGTTCAACACAGCATACTTACAGCAGGAAATGTATCCCTTTCACCAGAGAATCAATAAGCTCTGATGGACTCTTGATTCTGGATGTCACTCTCCTGTGAATCATCGTTGCCTTGTGAAAAATCAACGCTGGTGTGAGTCCGTATTCCGGGGCCGTGAGTTCCGCAATCCCGTTCTCTTCCCCGCTGTGCTCGCCTTACTTCTTTTTGATGCTCGGTTAGTTCTGACCGTTTTCTTTTGACCTTGGGCGACAGTTCCTTCATGTGCTCAAGCTGATTCTCAGGAACCTCTACTGGCCAGACTCTCTTTGTAGTCCTGTTATGTGTCGACGTTACCTTGTATCGCTGCGGAGGCTCTGCTAAAGCATTACGCCTTTCGAGCAATGATAGGCTTCTGTTCTGAAGATATATTCTGCCGCTTCTAGAAAGTCTGTCCAGAACATGAAGCAAGCTTGGAGGGTAGTCCAATTTCATTTGCTTGCCATATGTCAAGTTCCAATAGCTAATGGCTGGATTCGAAATAGAAGGGTTCAGGTGATCAAGGGTTTTCTCAAGGAGGCATGCTTGGATATTCAGATGGGAGGAATCAAATGTGATAGGAGGCTGACTCCTCAGCGAACAATTAAGTGTCTCAATCCATAGGAACTGCACTTCATTGGAGATGCTTTTCCATTCTGTTTCCATGAGTGACAATCCTCGAAGCAGTTGAGGAGATATGACCTGCAGCAGAAGGTACACATAATGAAATACTAATTTGGTACCGTAGATCGTAGCAGCAAAGGTCAGGAAAATACCCATCTTTACAGGAACAGAAAAGGGCAGGTTTGCAGATGGATAAAGAGCAAAAGTAAACGAACAAACGGTGTCGAACGGAGTTTTGCGCCACAGCCATAAAGCATCCACTATGCTAAAACTGCATATCATCTGCTCCTAGTGAAGTCCTAGGTATGATATGCACACATGACAGTTCCCTCACATAACTTCTTTCTTCCTATTTACTGTTTAAATTGCTTGGGAATAACGCCTTTGATTTTTGGTACATAATGCAAGGGAAGGACAGGGAGACTAAAACCAGGTCAAGTTGAGGGGATGACTGGCCTACAGTGACCGCACTAAACCTCGCATTCATTACTTCTCCACTATAACAGACCAGATTGAGACTAATTCCAAGAAAAAGTAAGAGAAGAATGTTTATAGACTATTCTCCTTAAAATCTCAAACATGTGTGACAAGATAGTGGACAATATGGAGGAAAAAAATACCAACCTCGACAAACAAAAGTATATCTTGCTTAAAATGAAGGCAGCTGGCTAATTCTCCCAATGAGTGAAAAACCCTGCCACTCTTAAAGTAAGTAAAATGAAAAGAAAATCCCAATTATGCTTCAGCATGTCCTTACCTTGAGTTCACAACAAGAAGACTTCGCGATTCAGCCTTTGCCATTGACATTTCCATGAATCTACAATATCACATATTCTACGTGAATAAGGATCTTTTTTAGGAGAAAACATCGACATAAAGTAAGAAAAACAAAAACGTCACAATTCACTGCACTAAGACAATTATATAAATGAGAACTGTCATAGTATTTTATGCCAGTGAAAGCAGAAAAAAAGGCCTGAATCAGAGAAAGATCGCATGTTCCATAAGAGCTAGATGTATGCTTGTGCTATTTCTCCTATTAGAGGGCGACTTACACAAAATGAACAAAAATTACAATAAGTCAGCTTGATTTTTAACTTTAACACAACTGGTATTCACAATCAAGACATCCAGCTTTGGGGCTTGCCTAGTCTGATCACCTCAGTCTCATGATTTAATATGTTCAAAAACTATAAAACACATCCAATGAAAACTCTGATAATCATTTTTCACAGAAAATAAGAAATCTGCCAAGCTTTCAGTTACAAAGTGAACTCCTCATTGATTCAATCAGCTAGGTAATTTAGCAGGAAGCTGACAAGACATTGCCATGTAGATTTCCCAGAAGAAATTGCACTTGGCTTGCTTTCAATGAACGTAGATCCTCATCAATTAACTCCCAAAGGGAAGCATACACAAATAGACGCATCATACCTGCACCTATGCGAACCAAAGAAAGATAGTTGGACTGACTGAACACTTACATATATGGGTCCCCACTCTGATGTACCACATCAAGAGTTGGTTCGATATTCAACCTAATATGCAATGAGAGATGTTTGAACTTACTTTGCTGCAAAATGCAAGACAGTATCTGACCCAGCTGTGATTCCATCTATACGCACTTCACTTTTCAGATTCTGTTCCACGATATATGTCAGAAGATTGCCATAGAAAGAAATAAAATCGATTACTGGATTATCTGAACTTGATCCCAGATCATTGCCATGCTCAAGCAGAGAAGTATTTCCTTGAAGACAATCATTTAAAATCGAACACAATAATCCATGGAAAGTATTTGGAGCAGGAAGCTGAATATCCATTGTGCTGACAAAACCATAAAGAGAGATCCATTCTTCAATAAGATGGCCAACTTCAGGCTTTCTTAGTGCTGAAACATGATATTCTCCTAAGGAGTCTGCAGCATTTGTGTCAACTATCTTTTCCATTTGATGGGAATAGACATAAAATGGATAGGACAGCAGATGTATAATTGTTGAAAAATTAAAAGCCTTCTGTATTAATGAAGGGTCATTTGCAGCATTAATGTGATCTTTCAGACCACCTGCTACAGCTGACCATAATTCTAAGCAGCTAAAATTTGCATGTTTATACAATAAAGCATTAATAAGAGCAAGATTCTCTGATGGATCATCAGAAGACAATACTATCTCCATATATTTGCATGACCCCCATGGAGTTGCATCTGCTTTGGACTTATCTAGATGAGACTGAATCACCACATGGTATAGAACAATCAAATAAACTACTGGAGAAACCATATCCATGTAAGTTATATCTCTCATATCAAGAGGTCGTCTAAAGTCATCAACTGATTCCCAATTTTCAACATACTTCAAGTCCAATGGGATCTTGTAAAGAGGAGATCCAAGAATAGAAGGTTGCAGCTGCTCGAATATAGCCTGTATAAACAGGAAGGAAGTATGATATGACCTGGTCCCTTTTCTGTCCCCACACCCTAAGTTAGCGTCTTCACATATCTTCTTCACAAACATTAGTATTTGCTTCAAAATCCACATAATATCATCATAATTAGTCGATGGACTCCTGAATTCCATTTGAACTAATTTCAAAACTGATCTGAACATCCTTAATGCAGCATCACAAGTCAAACTTCGATCTTCATTGGATTGGGCAACAGATGCTATTGACACTTCACAGATTGTCTGAATCACTTGTATATAAAAATCCAACTGACAAGGATCCCAAGGCAGCCATTTTATTGGGTATTGATTCCACGAGAATCTGCCTGATATCAAATTTCCCTGGTTTGGTGTCTTACTCATATTTTGGCCTACCTGATCATCTGAATCCTTCTCATCAATTCCCAACTTCGCAGATATAGAATCATCAAGTAGATCCAGACACAAATTGCAAAACCATGTTCTCATAATCAAGGGTCCACTGTGAAAAGCAGCTTCAAAGACAGGGTCCAATACCAGATTTCTGACTAATGGATGATTGACGTAAATGTCAAGTTTATGTAGCAAATAACACCAAGTGTTAAAGCAAGATGAATGGACAGAAAGATCACTTTTGCTTGAAAAGATGCCAATTAGGGGAGTCATTATAAGCTTTATGCTCTTTAAAAATCCACTCGACAGGGAGTCATCAGTATCAAATCTAGATTTGCTGGCACGTTGCATTTGTTTCTCCTTGGTAGTGTTGGATCTTTGAGCTTGAACTGTAGGTTGAATAAGAGCATCAATGATACCTTCCCATGCAAACTGAGAGGGAAAAAAGAATGTGATCCGTATTTATCAGGGAAGAATAAGCTTCTCATGATAATGAGCCTACAATGCCTTTATATGAATGATGAAGATGGAATTGGAGAGCCGATTTTACCTGTTTAGTGGTCACCTATCAATAGGAGCTAACAATAACATTAAGTTTTATGACTGCAATATCAGGACCCATTGAGGCTGCAATACAGTGGTTTAAATCCAGATCACATCTGGACCTATACCTGTTAAAGTTACTTTTTGAGTTTCTTTTTATTTTCAGAGTAATCCAGATCACATATGGACCTATACCTGTTAAAGTTACTTTAATTGATTTTCTTTTTATTTTCAGAGTTTTATTTCTTTTTTACTTACATAAAGGTATTATGGTCATATACAATTTATATTTAATATAAACACAATGGGTGTAGGATTTCTGTTACTACCCCCTCTTTGTTTCTTTCTTTTACATTCTCCTTCTTCTCCTCCTCTCTATTCCTTCTCTCTTCCTTCTTTCTCTCTTGCTATTTGCTGCAGGATCTCTAATCAACTTTGTGACATGGTATCAGAGCGAGATTTAATTACCTAATTACTTGATCCTATTGCTGGTTTGAGAGTCCTCTAGTAACCCTACTTCTTCTCTGGTGCGCAGCCACCTAAAGCTGCAAATTTTATCTGTTTTTTCTTTAAGTCTTGATACATATGAGATCAGAAGATATTGGATTCATCAGGTTCAGTTTGTGAACATGGATTACAACACTTACTGATTAGCGGATTCAAGAATCAGAGTACTTCATTGATTATGGTTGACTGGTCTTGCTGGGTTTCCGTCAAACATATAATTATTTAAATCGAGATTTCTGGTCAGATATTTTCTTCTATACATCAATCTATATTTATGAGTTTTCAGCATCCCTCTAGTTAATTGATGGAGCCAATTACATCTGATTATACAGTAGTGTTGTTTTGTTTCTTGCACTAAAGTCTCAGCCTTCTTGCTTAGTGGTAGATATATTTATATTGAGATTATGGTCATGAGTGATATTAAGGCTCTTACAAATAGTGTCAATGTTCAAATTACCACTATTAAATTAAATGGATCCTCCAATTACTTGTTGTGAGCCCAAGCTGTGAAGGTCTATATTAATGCCAAAGGGAAACTCCATTATTTACCACAGACCCTCCTACTGAAAATTCTAAAGACTATAGTGATTGGATGAGAGAGAATGATACACTTTTGGTGTGGTGAGTCAGTTTATGGAGTCACCTAAGAAGGCTCATCGGGATGCTGTCTGTCGCATTCTTCGATATCTTAAAAGCTCTGCTAGTAAGGGACTAATTTATAAACCTAACGGTTCTTCCACTTTGGTTGGCTATTCTGATGCTAATTGGGCTGGGTCAACATATGATCGATGGTCTACGACTAGGTATTGCACCTTTATTGGTGGTAATTTGGTTACTTGGAGAAGCAAGAAACAAACTACCATTGTCAGGTCTAGTGCAGAGTCTAAATATCATGCTATGGCACATACTGTGGCTGAATTGTTGTGGTTGAAATCTCTTCTCCAGGAGCTTGGACTTTCTATTAATCAACTTATGATATGATGCATGATAATCAAGCAGCTATTTATTTTGCTGGGAATCCTGTTTTTCAAGAGCGAACTAAGCATATAGAAGTTGATTGTCATTTTGTTTGTGATGCTGTGAAGCAAAAGCTGATTGCTACTCTTTACATTGCCTCTAAAGATTAGTTTGCTGATATGTTCACCAAAGCATTATTTCGTCTTGCTTTTGTTGCCGGTTGTTCCAAGTTGGGCATGGGTGACCTATATGCTCCAGCTTGAGGGGGAGTGTTAAAGTTACTTTAGTTGAGTTTCTTTTTATTTTCAGAGTTTTATTTCTTTTTTACTTACATAAGGATATTATGGTCATATTCAATTTATATTTAATATAAACACAATGGGTGTAGGATTTCTGTTACTACCCCCTCTTTGTTTCTTTCTTTTATGTTCTCCTTCTTCGCCTCCTCTCTATTCCTTCTCTCTTCCTTCTTTCTCTCTTGCTATTTGCTGCACGATCTCTAATCAGCTTTGTGACAATACCAATACAGCATACTTACTGAAGCTAGATGAACTTCTCTCTTTATATTAAGTAATGTGGTATCATTTAAAATAATCAATAACAAAGGACTGCCTTCAGAGTATTTTTAAGATCACACTATCTAATGGATGAGGATAAGATCTTGCAGGAAAACTGTTTGGTTCACTCTTCATGAAGTTAAATATTCAGGTGCTTCTAAGGTCCCGTAGGCATAGACAGGGATCGGATCCATTTTTAGCAGTAGTTTTCCTAATTTTGTCGCAATTTACCCAAATCATCCCAGGTCACACGGACAAGAAGTAATTGAACTTTATAAATCGTTATAACCATGTTGCATTTATAACTAATAATTTGCTTTTATAGATGGTGATTTGAATATAGAGTTCCCAGCATGATCACTTAGTAATTAATCAACAGATAGTTATACACCTAAAATTGTCGTAAAGTGATGGCACCTGTACTTTGTCCTCTATAATGATAATTTTCGTGGAAGTCCACGTAGATGCTAAATTAGTAACCATCCTTCAAATGGAGAAATTTACCTCAAAGTCTCAAAAGGTTGAATAACCTAGTGTTTGTAACTTTCCTTCAAAAATTGCAAACAAGCTGAATTGCTCACAATTTGTATTCCTAATATAACAACTCACCCCAATATGCATAACACTCCTTTACAATTCATAAGTTTAAGGGCCCTTATCTATAAGTAAGTTCCCCCATGTGTTTCTATTCTTTCTTGATCAACAATATCATCAACAATCCTATAATCAATAATTTTTCTTTAAATGCTCATAAACTATTATCTTTTCAAAACCAGCGCAGGGCCAAAACCGATGCTCTCTTAATTTAACGGCTCATATTGAACGAGAATATTTCCTTTTTTTCCATACTAAGCCATAGAACTTCCCTGAATATTCTAAGTGACCTGTATGAGGTTACAGTAACTAAAATAGCTAGTACAAGTGAATGAATTACAGTAGTGGGAAGTACCTGTGAAGCAATCTGAACTCGCACGTCCTGATCGGAAAAGGTCAATTCAGGAATTTTCAGCATATCATTTAGCAAACAACGCTTCCTAAGAGCACGATCCCCCAATAAACGAATGAACCAGCCCCATGCTCGTACAGTTTGGACCTTGAAACCTTGCTCCAGCATATCCTTCATACTTACAAGCAATCTTTCTTTCATATCTAAGGCAAGAACCTAGTTTGAAAGTATACAAGAAACAAGCATACAAGCTTCATGTCAAGCTCCAGGTTGTCATAACAGCACATTGTGCCTTGAAACTTCATCAAAGTAAACTTGGAGAAAGAGAGAGATCTCTGTCATGTATTACTGTTCAGAGCATTCCCTTGTCCACATGTTGATAAGTCAAGTAAAATTTCAACTTTCTTAATATTGCAATTGTCACACTAAGCACATTTTGTGTGTATGAAGAACAATTTTATGGTAACAATCAAGCAATACTATCTTCAATACAGAATTCTGAAATAATAATGTTGGATAAAGAAGACTAACTGCACATATTTGTCTCCGGCAAACAGAGTGGACTGTCACTGTCAGTCTATCACTCAGTGTGCTCTGTTCAAGGGAGTAACATTATAAATATAGAGACCTTATCGTATTGGCTCTGAGACTCAGACCTTATACCTATATTGCTCTGCATGTGATGAGAAATTAAAATCATCGCATCTCATGTCTTCCTTCTCACAGCAATTACATGTGCCAGGTTACATTTTTTTATAAACAGGACCACCAGATTATATTGGCCCTCTTTTAGTTTTCCATTTCACGTCCAACCTTAGTTAAAGCTATCAAATGCACTGAGTTAAGAGAAATGCTAGATTGAATGGAATTAGCTTCATATGTGTTGAGTTGCTGATTTGTTCATACTTTCATCTAATATTGCAGTTGAATAAACACTGGCAATAACTTTATGAATTGTCCATTTTACCATCAGCATACTGTGTCAAAGTGACACATTGAAAGAGGAAGAGACTTGACAACTCTGGAGAGCTGCAAAAAGTACCTTAGATAGAGTAGGTGGAGGTGGAAGCATTATAGACTTTATCTTCAGGAGGCACCGTTCTGTCATATCCCTTTCTCTCTTGTCAGTGCTTAGAAGTCTTCTGTACAAGGGAGGGATCCATATATGTGATGAGGCTCTCATCATTTCTCCAAGTTGAGATGCTATTTTCATTACAGCCTGAAAGAGAGAATGCAAATTATTTGTAACATCAGTATAGCATAAATCTGGCGTCTTATAAAGGAACTTCAAACTTATTAGCATGAAAGAAATGATGTTCTCATAAATACATTATTTGATTTATTTAATTAGGAAAACTGGTTGTACAATTTATTTATTTTCAATGAAATATATGCATTACAATCTCAAAACCAAACTGCAATGAGCTATGCTATGTCGGTTATATATCTAGTTGTTTATTAGTTACAGCAACATTTACTTCGATCATTAGTGTTTAGTCATGCCGAGAAGTGTGAGAAATGCAGCGCTATCAACGTGCACACATCAATGGAGTCACAAAAGGTGCATAAAAAATTCAAATGCTCTACTTGTTTGGAACCAATATCAGTGAAAAAGAGTTTTGACCACTTCTCACCACGTGGCAACAATTTAAGCTGAAGTGTGTTTCAGCTCAACGTTCTTTTCATTCCCTTTAAAATGCAAGAGAGATAGAAGGAGCAACTAGGAAATAATTGAAAATGCCTATGTCACTCATACTGTGCTTAGAAATAAGAATAACTTCAGAGCCCAATATAGGTGGCAAAAAGAGTAGTTGACCATTTGGCTGGAAAAAAAGGGAGAGAGAGTAGTTGACTAAGAGACAATTTGAGATGGCTCTGTCTGTTGAGGCCCTTTTTCTTTATGCTGGTGATGGTTGGTGAAACCATTTTTCTTAGGAGAAGGAACCACAGAAGTAATTCAGTTTCAGTTTATCAATAAAGCATACCAGTTGAGTAGAAGAAACGTGATGGTGGATTTCATACAATCCACAATAGAACATCCCCTCTGAAGATGAATTGCCCCAAGAAACTTTACCTGAATAGCCTCAAAAGTCGTTGAAAGTGACCCAAAAGGGTTGTCGAGTGCATGAACGATGGCTTTCAACAGAGACTGGAAATGGGCATTCAGCAGAGACCCATCAAACTGCTGCATAGATATACACCACATACCCAGGTTGCAGACTGACTGCACCAACGAAACAGACATTACTCTTAAAACTTTGAGGGGGAAGAATTTGATCATCGGTAAGTGGGTTGCGGCAGTCTACCTTCATTTTAGCAGTGATGATGACATTACCCAGTGACTCCAAGACTCCACCAGCAACGCCCACTGCAGCACCAAGAAATGCCATTTTTCTCCACTCAAGACGTAAATTCTAATTTCACTCCAGATAGCACCAGTAGAGAAAAAAAGGAGATTGAAGAAGAGTCACCTGGAATGGAAGCAAGAATCGCGGGATGATATATCATGAAACCCAAGCACTTCATGGCCTGGACAGCTCTACAGTTCAAAAAAATAAAAAATAAAAAACGAAGAAAAGTTAGAAACGAGACATTTCACCAGCCAAAAGAAGACCTTTATATTTCCTCATTCGCTCTCAGACACTGTGAAAACAAATACACCATGACCAAACCAATAACTTCAGCACTTCAATCTTTCTCCTTAAACGGCGCTTCATTTCAGTAAATTTGAAGCTGGAACCACCCGGGAATTTGCAGGGCAGTGATTTTTGCAAAAATTGACAAAAATGACGAGCTGAGATAAAGAAAAGGAAAACCCACATTTCTTCGTCTTCGTCGCGGACGTCGCCGACGAGCAGCGAGACTAGACTGCGAGAACGACCGGCGAGGGCTTGAATGGCGTCGGAGTCGGAAACCGACCGTTCTTGGAGACGCAGAAGGGCGGAGTAGGCGAGCGACTTGCCGGCTCCTGCGTCCGTGGAGGCGAGGATCCGGGCGAGCTCTTCGAGCTCAGCGGAGAGATCGGACATCGTCACGGCGGAGAAGGATCGAAGGATTGCGAGCTGCGGCGGGTTCGACGATGGAGGGAAGATGAGGGGTGCAATTTTTAGCGCCAAGCAGGAACAGAGCTGGGGGTTGGCGGGAGTACGAAAGGTTGGGTTTTTATGCAGTTCAGTGGGTTTTTTTTTTTTTTTAAGTTCATTTTATTTTATTATTTGCAATTTTCCATTTTTTGGGGAGAGGGGAAAAGAAAAAGTTTATGTCATGAAAAATCTCAAATTAATACACTTGTTAACCCAAACTAATTGGTACACATGTGGCAAATTTATTATTAATTAGTTTTTGTTAGATTTTATCATTAAATTGCTAAATTAGATAATACGTGACAAGTTAATGGATGTACAAATTTGGAGTTTTGTTCTCCGTTTGTTATAAGTGTATCAATTTGTAATTTTTTGTTGTAGAAACTAACGAATAGTAAATTTATCACATTTGTACCAATTTTGGGTTTTTGACTTGTTAAATAAATTAGATTTGAGTAAATTTATTATATGTACACTAATATTGGGTTTTTTCTGATATTCATAAATAAAAAAAAAAGAAAAACTTTTGGAATTTGTTTTGCTCATTCTAGCCTTGTTTTCTCAAAAAGCAATTCATTTGAATATAGAATCATGAGAACACGTTTGATCAGGTGAATTCGAAATTAAAAGGCATGTTTTCACTTTACTAATATATTCAACCGGATCCTTCGTTCGGGATAAAAACTTCAAAAATAACTTCTCCTTTTTACAGTTGTTATCACGAAAGATTGAAAATGATTGTTATTAAATTATTGAAACAAGTACCATCTTCATTGCGTTTCTCTCTCTGAGTGCAAGCTGGTGCCGAGGCTCCCATTGCTGTATAGTTGTATAGAGTTTTACAATGGTTACTATATCTCTTACCTTTACCAAAAAAAAAAAAAAACAAGTACCATTGAACTTTGTTTTAGGTCTCCTTTGGTTTCCACCAGCAAAAACAAATCCCCCGAGTGAATTATCATTCCCATTCGACCAAAAAAGAAAATTATCATTGCCAATATTGTCAATTCCTTGGAAGAGTATTTTCAATCAATTGTTTTGGATGACTAAATAGTGGTTCTTTTAATTAGGCCTCTTAGGGTACTAATGCTTCCTCAGCCATTGAACATGATGGCCGATTCATTTTTAATAAGTAAAAATGAAAGAAATAACTAGAAATAGTTTAATTCTTACGTTCTATTTATTTCACAGAAAATTTGACATCTCTACAAAAAAATTTCAAATAATTATTTTTAGGAACATAACTATTTTTCAATGTTTCGTTGAAGTTTGAAATAAATTGAAAATTTTTTTCTATTGTTTGGTGAGGAAAATTTGCATTTATTTTCATAAAGAGACATGTATTTTTCACGTGATATAGGTGCTACGTTTACCATATCATTAAATATTAGATTATTTTTACCGAGTTGATTTTTCATAATACAAATACCTCCTATACATTGTAAACAATTTTTTTTCCTCTTACAGAACTCGGCCTTGGATGCTTAGATCTTGGGCTAGCCTTGGGGTAGTTGGGCTTGGGTGCCCAAATCCTGGACTTAGCCACAAGGGACCGAGCTTTACTGTCAAGGTCCTACGGAGTAGGGATTTGGGCTCAGCCACCTAGGTCTTGGGCTTGACCATGATGGACTGAGCTTGAGCGTTGGTGACTTAGGTGCAATAGCTAGACACTCAAGCAATTGGCAACCCAAGCATGAGTACTAAGGTCTTGGGTCCAACCTTTGTGGACTTGGGCCCAACTGCTATGCTAGTGACTTAGGTGTGAAAGCTAAGGGGGTGCATGTTCCAGACTGTTTTGGAATAAAAATCCGTTTGATAAACTCGTTTTTTTTATTTATTTATTTATTTATTTATAGAATAGATTTCTATTACGTAAATAGGTTTGGAATATAAATCAAAAATAAAAATTTTCTATATCTCTATTTCGAAACAAAAATAAGAAATAAAAATTTTCTCATTGTTCGTCAACCGGTCTTTCATCTCTTGCCGCCGACCACCGTCTCGTTGGTCGTTAGCCGTCGCCGGTTGCCAACCGCTGCTGCCACCAGTCGCAGGTCACCGCCGCCACCATCGGTTGCCGGTCGCTGGCCTCGGCCGCCGTTGTCGCTACTGATCGCCAGCCACCGCCGCAATCGCTACCATCCATCACTGCTATCCGCCGGTCCGCCACCGTTCGAATGGAAGAAATTTTGTATCGTTATCAAATGAATTTCTATTAGAGTAGAAACTGTGTGTAATTATCAAATGGTTATTTTTGCTTAGAAACTGTTCTAGAAATAGAAATTGAAAAATCCATTTCTGTTCCAGAAACTATTTTTAGAACAGAATGGTTGTTATACGCGCCCTAAGTACTTAGGACTCGTTTGGTAATGCTTTTGTTCCTATAAACAATTTCTAAACATTTTAAACCGTTTGGTAACCGTTCAAAATTTGAATTCTCGGAACATAATTGCGTTTGGCACCGTGCTTAAAATTTCCACTTCAAATCATTTTCTTTTAATTTTTAAATAATTTTATTACTTTTTTTCATTTTTCTTCTTTTCATTTTTTTTTTCCTTTCTTTCTCTTTTTCTTCTTTGTCTTCTTCAAGTTGCCAGTCATCGACCTTGGGATGACCGGCATTTGGCCAAACGAGGGCTGGCAACCTCATCGAAGTGTCGCCGACCCTTGGCAAGGCCATGCCTCATCGATCGAGCCTCAGTGAGGCTAGGCGAGTCTTGCCGGGTCAGGTGAGCCTTGTTGATGGCCGAGGAAGGCCTAAGCAAGGCTCGCCTGGCCACCGGTGAGCTCATTGAACCGGTTGCTTATAACCGACAGCGATGAACAGTGGATGGCAATGGCAGCGGCGACAGCAAATGAAGAAGAAGAAAGAGGAAAGAAGAACAAGAAAACAAAAAGAAAAAGAAAAGAGATAAAATAGGTTGCTTGAGTCTAAAATTGTTCCCTAAAACAAAGAATCAATTATTTTTTATTTTTTGATTATGTTCGTTCCAAATCACTTTTACCGGAATAAAAAAAAAAGAAATTTGTTTCTAAGAACAAAAATTTTACTAAACAAAATTTTTGTTCCAAATTTACTTCCAAAAACAAAAGAACGGAAATTATCAATGTTTGGCAAGTTGCCAAAACCATGGGAACGACCGACGACGTGATCCGAGTAAACACCGCAGTGATGTATTTAGCTGATGATGCGCTGCTATGGTGGAGACGTCGGTCGGACGGTAGGAATGGCGATCCTATCGTGACCTGGGCTCGGTTCGTCGAAGAGTTTCGGCGGACCTACTATCCTGCCTATGCGGAGGAGGAAGCCCGAGGCGAACTCAAGCGCCTAGAACAGAAGGGCGGAGTTCGTGATTATGTGAAGCGGTTCTCGGAGCTATTGCTCCAAATCCCGTCCATGACCGAGACGGAGGCGTTCCACCAGTTCATGGGCGGACTCAAACCTTGGGTCAAGCAGGAGCTCAAACGGTGTAATGCGACGGACCTTACTACAGCCACTTCGGTGGCCGAGTCCCTCGTGGAATATAGGCCGGCAAGTGCAGCCAAGCCTGACTCTCGACCGAGAGAAAAGGCCACTGGTGGGGGAGATCGAGGCCGGTTCCCCCGACCGAATGCTAACAGGCCGCCTCCGACCCCTCATAGAAATCAACCCGAGTCCAGCCATGGAGGATACCAGCGCAAGGTACGCACCTACAAGTGCTTCTTTTGCGATGGCCCCCATATGGCTCGGGATTGCCCAAAGAGAGGAAAGTTGGCGGCCCTGTGCAAGGAGGACAAACCGCGAGAGGAGGCGCGATTGGGATCGTTGCGGATCCTTGGAACGATCAAGGCCAAGAAGGCCAAAGAACCAAAGGGGATGATGTTCGTAGATGTGAAGATCGGAGGTACCACGTTGAGCGCACTCGTGGATACCGGGGCGTCCGATCTGTTCATATCCAAAGAGGCTGCGAAGAAGCTTTATCTTCCGGTCGAGACAAATGAGTCCGGTTGGCTCAAGACGGTGAACTCTAGAGAAGTCCCGACCAACGGCATGGCCAGGGGCGTGGAGTTGCATCTAGGTCCGTGGACCAGCAAGGAAGATATTGAGGTAATTCCCCTCGATGACTATGATTTCATACTCGGATTGGGATTTCTCGACCGGATAAATGCGGGTGTCATGCCCTTTGCGGATTGTATATGCATCCTGGACAAGCGGTGCCAATGCATGGTCCCGATCTACCGCGAATCGGGACGCGATCGGAAAATGTTGTCGGCCATGCAGCTATCCAAAGGGCTGAAGAAAGGCGAGGTGACCTTCTTGGCGGCATTAAAGGAGGAGGGCGCGGAAGGAAGCTCGGTACCAGAAGAAGTATCCCGAGTCCTTGATGCCTTCCAAGATGTGATGCCGCCCGAGCTGCCCAAGAAGCTGCCTCCTCGGAGAGAGGTCGACCATCGGATTGAGCTGGTGCCCGATGCTCGACCGCCGGCCATGGCTCCCTATCGCATGGCCCCGCCCGAGTTAGAGGAATTGAGGAAACAGCTCAAAGAGCTGCTCGATGCTGGGTATGTTCGGCCATCTAAGGCCCCGTTCGGTGCTCCGATATTGTTCCAAAAGAAGCATGACGGATCCCTTCGCATGTGTATCGATTATCGGGCACTAAACAAGCTGACCGTCAAAAATAAGTACCCGATTCCCCTTATAGCTGACTTGTTCGATCAGCTCGGAGAAGCCCGATGGTTCTCCAAACTCGACCTTCGATCGGGATACTATCAAGTGCGGATTGCTGAGGGGGATGAATCGAAGACAGCATGTGTGACCCGCTATGGGTCATTCGAGTTCCTCGTCATGCCATTCGGCTTGACCAACGCGTCGGCTACGTTTTGCACACTCATGAACAAGGTACTGCATCCGTTCCTTGATCGGTTCGTTGTAGTTTATCTTGATGATATAGTGATATATAGCCGGACGCTTGATGAGCATGTTGAACATTTGAGTCGAGTCTTCCGGACCCTTCGGGAGAACGACTTATATGTGAAACGAGAGAAGTGCGCCTTCGCACAACAGGAGATCCCGTTCCTAGGGCACACCGTCGGGGGCGGGCGTGTGCGGATGGACACGGCCAAGATCCGTGCCATTGTTGATTGGGAGCCACCGTCCAAGGTGACTGAGCTGAGATCCTTTCTCGGTCTCACGAACTATTATCGGCGCTTCATTCGGGAGTATTCCCGCCTCACCGTGCCACTCACGGATATGCTGAAGAAAGAAAGGCCGTGGGAGTGGACAGATCAATGTCGAGAGGCATTCGAGCGGTTGAAGCAGGCCATGACCGAGGAGCCGGTCCTTATGCTACCCGACTTCTCCAAACCATATGAGGTAGAGACCGATGCTTCTGATTTTGCCATCGGCGGTGTCTTGATGCAGGAAGGTCATCCGGTGGCCTTCGAGTCCCGAAAGTTGAATGATGCGGAGCGACGATACACGGTCCAAGAGAAAGAAATGACCGCGGTGGTGCACTGCCTTCGCACATGGAGGCACTATCTCTTAGGGTCCCGGTTTGTTGTAAGGACCGACAATGTGGCTACAAGCTACTTCCAAACTCAGAAGAAGCTTAGCCCGAAACAAGCTCGGTGGCAAGACTTCCTGGCCGAGTTTGATTATGTGCTGGAATATAAGCCCGGAAAGTCCAATTTCGTGGCCGACGCCTTAAGCAGGAAGTTCGAATTGGCCAACATAGTGAGTAGGCCCGATTGCCCGTGGGTTGATCGTATCAAGGAGGGGCTGAAGCATGATCAAAAAGCACAAGCCCTCCTTCGATATGCCCAACAAGGCTTGACGAGGATATTCTAGCTTGAGGATGACCTCCTCTACACCAAAGGACGGCGACTCTATGTACCGCTCCACGGGAAACTTCGAAGGGAGATCCTAAAAGAGTGCCACGACTCCAAATGGGCGGGACATCCGGGAATCCACCGCACCATGGCGCTCGTTGAGGATCAGTATTATTGGCCGCACATGAGGGATGATGTGGAGGCATATGTGCGGACATGTCTTGTTTGCCAGCAAGACAAGATAGAGCAACGGACTCCCGCGGGACTCCTTGAACCGTTGCCTATCCCGGAGCGTCCATGGGAGAGTGTCTCCCTGGACTTTATCGTGAATCTGCCCAAATCAAAGCATGATCCAAGAGACTAGCATTGGAGTCAAACCTCGAGGGACTTGGCCTAGCCTTTGTGAATCCAAGCTTGGTCGTTGAGGAGCCCAACCCAATCTCGATGGAATTGTGCTCCACGGTATCACCGATCCTAAGGCCGCGCGGTGTTTTGATCGACCGAAATTGATCGACCCGTGACACTAGCATTAGAGTCAAACCTCGAGGGACTTGGCCTAGCCTTTGTGAATCCAAGCTTGGTCGTTGAGGAACCCAACCCAATCTCGATGGAATTGTGCTCCAGTGCTGATGACTTGAGGAGTTGGGTACCGAGGCATGATTGTTGGAATCCAAGAATGACTATTAGATATAAGGCCTAACCTCAAGGTACTAGCACTAGCCTTCGTGGACTCATGCTTGGCCTTTGAGGATCTAGGCTCAAACTTGATGGACCTAGGCTCGAGGATGGTGACTTGGGTGTGGAGGCTGAGCATGGTTGCCAGGATTTGGGCACAGGCACCGATAGCCTAGGCTTCAACAACTTGAGTGTTGGAGTCAAGTACATGAGCACTGCCCTCAAGGCCCGTAACAAGATTGGAGTCTTAGCCTCGACCTCAAGGAACAAGACCCAACCTTGTGAAGCTTGGCAAGGAACCAAACTCAACCTCATTGGACCCAAGCCCAGGCGTTGGTGACTTAGACATGAGGGTTGGGCACGGCTGTTGGTTGGGCACAAGCATTGATGTCCCAAGATTTGGTAACTCGAGTGTAGGAGCCGAGTACATAGACACGGCCCTTAAGACCCATGCACAAGCATTGGGATCTTTGGCTCGACTTCAAAAGATTGAGGCTAACCCATTTTAGAGCCAGACCTGACCTCGATGGAACCAAGCTTGGTCGTGGGAGTCGGGTACCTAAGCATGGCTGTCATTCCCAACCCTAATCGTCGAGGACTAAGGTTGAGGCATCAAGTGCCTGTACCTAAGCATCGATATTTAGTTGAGGAGAAGTACACTATCAGTGCCACAAGTTATGTACGGCGCTTACTTTGGTGTCAAAAGTTTTTGTAGAATCACTTAAGTGCCAAATCAGAGAAAAAACGATCACTTTGGTGCCACCGGCGACTAAAATGACTACGTGGCTTTTATATTTTAAAAAAAAATCAATAAAACCCTTTAAATGACGTCGTTTTCCGTCCTACTTAAGAAAACAATGTCGTTTTGCCGTCATATGTGGATGGCTTAGGAAAAACGTCGCCGCATAGCTAATTTAGGATTGAAATTAGGGACTTTTTTTGTTCATCTTCGCCAACCTAGCTTGCTCGGCCACCGTCGCTTGGCCACCGTGCTCAGCCACCATCGCTCAGCCAAGAAGTGATGGGAAAATAAGAGGCGAGAGCGGAGGAGGAGGAGGAAGAAAGGGGGGTTGAAGGTGCAAAGAGAGAGAGAGAAGATGAGGAGTGCGAGGGAAACAAGGAGGACGCAAATGGAGATGGTGGATTGGGCTCTATTCAAAGAGTGGCTGGTGCTGGTGTTGTTCTTCGGGGAAGAAGACGTTGCCGCCATGGCTTCTCTCTCTCGGAGATGGTGGATTGAGCTCTGCTCAGAGAGTGGCTGGTGCCGGTGTTGTTCTTTGGCGAAGAAGACGCCACCGCCATGGCTTCTCTCTCTCTCTCTCTCTCTCTCTCTGATTTGGGGATTTAGGGTTTTGACTTGGGGTTTAAGATGCCAAACGACATCATTTGGTGGTTTACATGTTAACTGTACTCTTCCGCAAGCCACATCAGCGTCAAAAATTAATAAAAAATTGTCACGTCAGATTTCTGGCCAACTGGATCGGCGTTGGTATTGAAATAATCGTTTTTCAAAATTTTTGGCACTTAAGTGATCCAACGAAAACTTTTTGGCATCAAAGTGAGCGCCATACACAACTTATGGCACTGATAGTGTACTTCTCCCTATTTAGTCGTATTTGAAAATTAATTTCTAAATTTTACAACAACCAAAAATGTCATATTCCTAAATCTAAATATAAATTTTTTGTTGATTATGAAAAGATTTTTTGTTAAATCATTTTCTCAAACAATCCAAATGCCCAAAAAAAAAAGAAAGCAAAATGGATCTTATTGAATCGTATATTTGAGTCTGTACGTTAAGGAAGGTAGCCAAAACAACTGGAAGTCTATCGACTATTTGATTAGAACCGAAATAGTTCACATGAAGCTCAGCACAACATGGTAAAAAATTAAGTCTGCACGGAGAGTAGCAATAGTAGCAATCGGCAAGAATGAAGGGATGATTTGTGTTAAGTAAAATAAAGAAAAGGTCTTATTAAAAAGTACACCCTAGGGCACTTATTAAACATAGTTAATGGAGGAATATCGAATTAATAGACTGATCATACATATCATGAAGATAACCAGTACACTCAAAATTGCAATATTTTTAGGCACTAAGGCTATTTATGTTTGTATAAGAAAAGGCGGCCCACGCTTGCTTGCTTTAATAATGCCGTTGACAAAAAGATTATCACCTAATTCTTCTCTTTTGATCCGCAGCTCTTTTCTAGATTAATGATTTGTTTTTCCCATTCCATCGTCTCCCAAATTGCTTTTGTGCAACTGTGATCTCCTGTCAAGTGTGCCTAGCACCATGACACAAGTTGCTTCGTAGTGTGCTGAAGAGAGAATGTCGAATGATACACTAGGAGAAACATGCTCAGGAAGATCACTTAAGTTCCGCTTTTTGGGCGTCTTGGTTTGTGTAACTAGCAGATTCAGCTAATCCGGCAATGCAACAGATCGCGATGATAACCAGCACAATCAGTCCCTCGCATCTCCCCAACTGAGTGTGAGTCTTTACTCGCTCGGAGCATCGTGAATGACAACAACAAAATGTGACGAGTTCGTGAGACTCAAATCCTAGAAGGGAAGTGTAAATAGTAGCACAATCACCATAGAGTCCATCGGTAAAGAACTTACTTTGATGCCCTGGCATACAGATACCAATTGCAATTCTCTCTCCGTATGCAACCCACTTACATCCCCTGGCCATTTTTCGGAAAGATTCGATCCTCCCAGTTATCTATGGTTGTCGCCAAGCATTGAAACCCGATAGGATTGCCACATCCACAGTTATTAGTTGTGTGCAAGACTAACTCTTTCCTAAAGCAACAAGTTGAGATGGCCGAGTTGGTCTAAGGCGCCAGATTAAGGTTCTGGTCCGAAAGGGCGTGGGTTCAAATCCCACTCTCAACAATCCTTAAAATATTTTTTTTACCAAAAAAAAAACTCTTTCCTAAAGCAAATAATCACAAGACAAAACCCCTCCCCATATAGTTGATAGATTCTCTTGCTGTGTGCGACAGTTAATGAACCAAATCATAAACAAAACTTTAGTTAGTTTTTCTTTTTTTCCTTTAACCCAAGTCTCTAGAGCAACTTCTGAAGTTCACTAGCACATAAATGAGGCATTAGAAAGCTTTTACAGGGCTATGTCTGGAAGACAAGTACTTCCGTATGCAACTCATTTCTAGCAACAAAATAATTCAATCGATCTCATATTGTTGCAATTATAAAAAGCTGGACAAAAAATTGATGCAAATCTGAGAGAACTTGAAACAAAACTATGATACTGATCTTTTCAACTATCTGAAATTGCAAATACTACACGTTCCTAACCCTCCAACCTTGTTTAACCATTTGTTGATATTTGCAAGGTTGTCTGAGATGGAATGGGACGAATATAAACCACAAGCAACCATGAAAGAATCTTAAGATAAAGCTCTACTCTTCCACTGCCAAAGTTCTAATGTACCTTCAAATCTTCAGAAACACTTCAACACAATCACGTTTTGGTACTAGCCTCCACCACCCCATGCTGGCATCGCAATCTGCAGAGCACTTCAGTCACGGCTGAGGTAACAGACATTGATGCTATAAGTTTGAAGCACAGTAAATGTACTTAACAAAAATTTAAGGATAGTTATATCTCACAGCGATTTTTATACTTTGACAGCTTATTTACTGCTATTAATCACCATTAGAATGAGATATTGGCATGTGACATTTAGGACCTCCAGGATTAAAGAAATTGGTCCTACTATACACAAAACATAGAAAGCTGAAATGTTGTCAATTGAAAACCGAGCACAAACAGAACATACCGCTTCAAGCAGTTCCAGGAAGCTGGAAGGGCCAGCATCCAACTTCACAAATTCTGTGCCTTGAACGAATCTATTCCGCCTAATTATACAATTAAGGTCGAGATAGAAGCTGTTCCAGCTCTTGCTCAAAGTCTGCATCTTCTGCTTCATCTGGTTCCTCCTCCAGCTGATGCGGTACTAATTGCAATTGCTGATGTTGCTGTTTTTCACCACCATGCTGATTGAAACCTATCTGGCGGTAAAGCATGTCTCTCTGTGCAGTCCAGTTATCCTCAATCTTCGTCAGTTCATCTCCAATTGGTTTCTTGTCGAAAGCTATATGTTCTATGTTCTGAACATTGATCACCTCGCTAGCCTCTATAACAAGAAAATAAGTAGGACACAGAAAAAAATTGATCAAAGGGAGATAAAGGCACCAAACTCACATTGTAGTTGAATGATAATTAATCCAATATACATATAGAAAAGTTGATAGAATGAGACTTTAAGGTTCTTGTAGCAAGAGGAGCAGAAAAAGGGCAGTCACATGTACTATGAATCACACGCTATCCAGGAAGTATTTTTGTATTGGGGCAAGTAGCTTCTTCCCAGACCTTTAAACTAAGCTCAATGACTAAGTGAAAGAAAAGTGCTTGGGGGAAAGAAGAAATCCTTCATCGCTTATCAGGTGTCATGCACTAGGGATTGATTTTCACCTAGAAAATTTCTGCTCCTCTCCCACCCACCAAAGCAAACATAAAGGCCAGAGAGTGATCTTTGAATGCTACTACACGCAATATCAGTTAGGTAAATTTGAGAATAGCAGGACTTGAAATGGTGACCACTAGACTAAAAGCCCTATGCTCTACCAATTGAAATATACATGTACACCACAAAAGGATGTAGCACAGCCACATAACCACAAGAAAGTTTGTTGTACAGCCATGTAACCAGATAATTCATTAATTAGGACAAAAAAGAAGACTAAAGTACCCCAGACATAGTGACATTGGCTTTTAACTTAAATATATACCTTCCTCGGTCTTTTAGCTAGAATCAAATGTATAACCTCAATCTAATCTGTCTAATTTCTTAATTTAGATATATTTCAAAATAGAATAGTTAGTAAAACTAACATGACATGCTGGAAATTTTACTTTCTAGCCAATTCTTCCTCTCATAATCTAATAGAACTCCGCCTTAATAACGTCCTATTTAAGTGATTTACAATATGTATACCCCAAACAAGGTTCTGAATAAAAATATTATGTTTTGAAAAATCATGAATATGAGAGATAGAGAGAGATAGAGAGAACCTTTAATGGCTCTTTTCTTGGCCTCAGCATATTCGTTTGACATATTCTTGATCATATCCATATCAATTTCCGTGCCCTGCCATTTATGAAAACAAAAGGGGTGCACCTTTTTAACATCATAGACGCGGAATAAAGACATCAATTTTCTTTTTGTTAGGAAAAGGGAGTTATAGCTACCAAATCCATGTGGAGAAAATGCTCAATCCTTGTATTAGCAAATAACCTGCAGAAGCAGTATAAAGATATGCAACTAATAGTCAGAGGATGCTCTTATCTTTTTACAAAATCACTAACGATGAAAAAAAGAAGAAGCTGTGAGGTAATTTACTTCTTATAAGCTACTTGAACACGTGCATTCTGTAGTTCCATAAGTTGGTTTACTCTTTCTGTAATAGAGCCTTCATTGATTTCAACAGCCCCAAATAGAAACATGTTATTTTCTAGCATTTTCCTAACCAGAGGCGATACCACTGTTATTCCTTCAACTTTTGCACTAGCAACAAGTTGCTTAAGATTCTTCAGCTCTCCTGATAGAAGGAAACATACATAAGCATAGGACAAAGTTTAAAAAAAAGGTAAGGTGGTGGCAAATGAATGATAAGCAAATTTATGGCCTGAGAAGAGACAGTTGCTTGATCATTCAAAGCCTAAGCCAATTGACACAGATTCATAATACAAGAGAGGAAAGAATGTAGTATCAAGAAAGAGAAATTTCAAACCAATGACCATGTGAAACAGCTTTCACTGACCAACATCAGTGACATCTTGACAGACACAAAGATGGGTAACAGACACAATCTAATCTTTTGCACTCAAGCATCAAAGGTTACTTAAGTGATTTGTCCTTGTGCACCAGCTTAGAAATAATTATTAGTATCAAACCAACCCCCAATGATACGATTTCCTAAATTCTTGGTAGGATTCAATATCCTAAAAACACTTGAAACCTAGGCCTAATCCAAGAAGGCAATGAACCATTTGAGATAATGGTTAAACACATTCTAATATCCATCATACTGTGGTGTGACAGTGGAGCAGCTCCAATGCCAATAAAAGTCTGCTAGGAAATCTGATGCGACAGCAGAAGCATAAAGACCAGTATTATTCATTTTGGAGGAAGGGTTGGGGTCCGATGTAATTTCTTTTGGGGGGGTCTACTCAAAATCCAATTTCAGAAATTTTGTAGGGGTGGTTTGGTAGAGCCAAACAACAACTCAATTGACAATTCAATTAAAATCCAAGATCAGCTTCTTCTGGAGATGATGAGTATCCAAGAAATTGATGAGCAAGAGACTACACAAGACTAGCAAATAGAATTTCACTATATGATAGTAGAACATCTTTAAGTAGCAAGAAGAGCAAGCTGAAGCAAAGATTACTGCCATAAATCAATTGACAAGAGCTCAAATCTATACCGTGTATGCTGCTTAACTCCTTGGATGGTGAGCTAGGAACATGTTAAAAAAGGTAAGAATTTCGAACCCTCTAGTTGTATGATTTCAAGAACAGAACATGCCTAGGGCTCGACGTATCCCACCTTCCAGAAAGATTATTAACAGACGCAACATGGATATTCACAAACAAAATTACCTATAAAAAAAGTCAATCACAAAGAGGACAATCAAATTGAAGCTACTGAGAGACAAAAGTACTGTTTGTTTCTGACTCATTGTTTCAATTAAAATCCCCATTTGTAAGGAGAAAATCTATTTTAATCCTAAAAGTAAATCTAGCTCCCACTTCCATTGTTCAGGATAGAAGAAGGTGAAGATCCCTAGATCAGTTTAGAAGCCGTAGCTAACACGCATTAAGCTGAAAATTCATAAGGTCCCACGAATAAGGATTTTTATCCTCTAAGGATTTTTCTGTTCTATTTTAATTGATATTGACTAGGAAAAGTCAATGAAAATCTTTCAAGGACATCTTAAATGGTGGTGCAGAGTGCATATACTTTCAGGTTATCGTTCTTTATCGCCTATAGAACTCTGCTAAGCTCAGTTACAAAGGCTAAAGTGGGGAGAACATAACATACTAACGCTGAAAAGCTTGTCAAACAGAGCAGCTCAGCCAGACTAATGAAGTAGCTTGGCCATCAGTACACAGACAAGTTCTAAGAAAAGGTTTACGTTTTTCCTCTGCAAAGTGAAAACAGAATCTCAAAACAATAGCAGGGATTGAGCGTGGAAAAAAATTCTTTAATATATACCCAAAGCAAAATCAATGTGATTGCAGAATATCTTACCCAGAGAGAGATAGATATTGAAAGGAGGTTTGAATGGTTGAGTTTCATAAAGACAGTAAAGGCAATACAGCCCACCTAACCGGCGAGATAGAGACTCTGAGTTGACCATGTGACCTGCAAAGACCCCAGCCATAGTCACGGTCTTGTATGAATATAAAGTGAACTTGCAAGAGATGCTAGTAGTTCTTAAATTTTTCAAGTCACTTAGATGACACATACATGTAAACCACCAAGGCGCTAAACAAAGTTCTTTTCACCCAAAAGAGAGCAATCACCTCCAATGTAAAACTGCTCAAATGGAGTCATCAACTTGCTTAAAGGCAAGCCTTTTCAACACCCCATTTATATCCAAGTCTCGATTTTTATTTTTATTTTTGGCTAAATTGAATTCAAGCAAATTACAATCAGGCAAAGCAGCATTCCTCGACTCAATGATCGACGCCCCAAACAAGTCGACGCACCCGCCCCCACAAGCCAAAACCACGAAAGCTTTCGAGTCAGTTAAGGATCACTCTCTCACCAATTGACTGAGAATAGAGCGTCTGCATGAAGAAGGTCAAGTTGGACGAAGGACGCGCCTCGTAAATGTAGGAGAACTTCCTGGACATCCATATGCGCTTCATGTCGGCTAAAGCCCTCGATCCGTCCTGCAAGTAAAAGCCCACGTCACCTCACAGACGCTGAGACGAGAACAACCGCACCTGGAACCGAAGGACTTACCTGCGCGAACTCGTTGATGAGCTCGTCGACGTCCTGCTTGAACGGGGAGAGATCCATCGCGGGTCAGACGCCGGCCGGGCCTTCGACGGGGCCGGAACAGCGACGAGCGCTCTTGCGCCGGCGAGCGCGGCGACGGCGGCGGCCCGCGCTTCTTTCGGTGAGGAGCCTTCACGGGAGCTACGCCGCCGTAGAGGCTCCGGCGGCCGTGGGGAGACGATTCCGGGGGCGGCGGGCGAGCGGCTCGCCGGCGGAGGGAGGCGGCGGAGCTCCGTTGGCGGGCGAATTTCAGCGGGTCGGGTAGTAACCCGAGAGAGAGAGGAGAGGGGTCTGGTTTTCTGGTTTTCTCGCCTCGTTTCGTTGCAACAAGTGTGACGATGAAATAAAACAATAAATAAAAAATAAACACAGGCTTATGTCATCCACCTCTTGCAGTATTTTTTTGGAATTTGAGAAATAATATAAATAGTTGATAAACTTTAACCAAATATATAATATAGTCTATAAATATTTAATTTATTTAATTTGATTCCTGAATTTAATATAATATATAATGTCGTCATTAGTAACTAAATTTCATGAAAAATGTTTAATGTCATCATTTTATTTAATTAAGTTTACAAATAATAATAGATATTTTCATATAAAATAGGGACTAAATTGAATATATATTAAAGGTTCATGAATCACATTGAATAAATTAGAGATTCTTGAACCTTATTACAAATTGAAAGTTAGGGAAGGACATTATATGTTGGGTTAAATTCAATGGCCACATTGAACAAATTAAAATTTATGGACCACATTAGATATTAAGTTAAAATTTAGAGACCATTTGTGTTAATGTCCCTTTGAAATTAATGTTCATCTGAGCACAACATCAAACACTTGCCATATTTGCAAGATCAACAACCTAGATTGAACTATGGTAAGTATTTGAGAGGTAGGATCGATTTGTGCATCAAGTATGGGATAATGTCGAAATGAATCTACAACTTGCATTCGATGATACGATGATGGAGGGGCGCACTCCAGATGAGCAACAATAATGGTTCTAGCTGAACATTTCTATCGCAAGTATGAAACTCTTATGGTAGTGCTAGGAGAAGTTGCTTGCATTAATCCCCTCATTCCATTCTTTTTATTAATTAAAAAAAAAAAAAGTTCACGACAATTACTGGCCATAATTAATATCAAGACCTTAGGCGGATATTATTTTATGTGATGTATTAGTAAGGACTCCTCCCCCAATTTAACCAACCTTCTTTAGCAACCTTGTTAAAGCAGTTTTCTATCTCCTAGTCTCCAATTACGTGTTGATAATCACAATACATCTAATATATGGTGGACTTGATTCGTACTTGTCCCAAAACAGTGGATATTTCGAATAAGGAACATCACAAAAGAAATAGCATTTTAATTTCTCATTTAATTTTATTTTCACTAAAAGGAAAGGCGAGAAGAGGTGACCCATATCAATGATCCTCCTAGGCATTCTATCGAATTCTACACTTGTAGTCAAATATTTGGTTCAAGTCATAACTATACTCATCTATGGAAACCAATCACTATTGTACTACCGAATAAAAGTTGGTATGAAACTTAAATTATCCTACGTCTACAGCACAAATCCTGATAAAATTTGATAACTGCTCAGCATAGTGGTTGACAAGATTTGATAATTGATGAGATTTTTACTTTCAAGTTACATTTTCTTCAAATTTTTAGAATGTCAACTTTGAATTTTTCAGTAGAGCGGGTTTGACATCTGCACTCAACAGAATTAAACATGTTTGATAACAATTACTTATTTGGGTTAATACCCTAAAAAACCCCAAACTGGTACACCTGTGACAAATTTACTCCAAACTATTTTTTTGACCACCAAAAATCCCAAACTGGTACATATGTGACAAATCTACCCTCCGTTAGCTTCCGTTCGATTTTTCCGTTAATTTTGCTGACGTGATTGCTTGACGTGGCAATCCATGTGGAAATTCATAAGTTTAATACCATTAAAAACCCCAAACTGGTATATTTATGACAAATTTACCCCAAGTTGGTATATTTACGAAAAATTTACTCTAAATTAATTTTTTCGATCATAAAAAACCTAAATTGATACACGTGCGACAAATTTACCCTCTTTCAATTTTCCCAAATAAAAGAAAAAAAAAATCAAGTATTAATGATACGGAGGCAATGTTAGAGTAATCTGGAAAATAAAATTGATTGAACATCACAATTCAGTCAAATTTGGGAAAATTGAAAGAGGGTAAATGTGCCGTACGTGTACCAATTTAGGTTTTTTATGATCGAAAAAAATTAATTTAGAGTAAATTTGTCGTAAATATACCAACTTGGGGTAAATTTATCATAAATATACCAGGTTTGGGTAAATTTGTCATAAATATACCAGTTTGAGGTTTTTAATGGTATTAAACTTATGAATTTCCATATGGCTTGCCACGTCAAGAACCACGTCAAGAAAAATTAACGGAAAAATCGAACGGAAGCTAACGGAAGCTAACGAAGGGTAGATCTCACACATATGTACCAGGTTGGGGTTTTTGGTGGTCAAAAAAATAGTTTGAGGTAAATTTGTCACAAGTATTTGGGTTTGGGGTTTTTTAGGGTATTAACCCTACTTATTTCGACTAAAAAGATTCAATAAAGTCAAAAGATGACTGAACTCATTCAATATAAAAAATATCCATAGGAAATAAGGTGCTGCCTATTGCATTGCTAAAACCTAATCAGATGTGCTTACAATTCCATATTTAGTAGGAAAGATTACTATTCAACGCACAACCTTCAACTATTATCAAGTAACATTTTATCTTTATCTCAGTACTTAAAATGATCAACTCCATAGTTAGATTCATTTATTTCGCAAACAAAATAATTAAAAAAACATTTTCCTTTAAAATGATCTTTTGTATTAAATAAAATAATAAAGATCTCTTTCGTTTACTAGTTTTGTAAGCAATATAAGCAATCAATTTAAAAAAAAAAAACATTTTTCAAGTCATTCATTTTTCATGAAATAAATAACCCTTCAAACAGAGATGTGAGCCTAGAGAAAGATAAGTTTCTATTTTAGTGAGTCCAATGCGAGATCGAGGATATCTAAAGACTACGGTGAAATAGGCTTACATGCACCGGAGCACCCAATAAGACTCAGGGAATACATTAGTTCAAAGCTGAAAGTACACAACTCATATCTCCTGTGCTTTAAGTGCATGCTTTCAAGCTAAGACTCAATCTACTGCAAATCAATGGTAAGAAAGTTGACACCTGAGAGCCATCTCCAGTTGCAGAAAGTATTGAGTTAAGAGTGTAAGGTGAACTAACAGCGATCAAGCATCTAAATTCTAAACAATCCACTCAATGGCAAAGTGGTATTCCGGGAGGCGAATTACAACCTATCAAACCTAGATTTTAGCACAAGTCCAGAATGAGATGTGAGCTAAACCTACATTTCCACTTTCACAAGGGCATTCGATATCTGGGACGAGCCGTACTGTAGCCAGTCCTTAGTGCACAAAAGGGCTTCCACTGTGTCGGGTCGCAGGGAACACCGGTACTTATCCATCTCCTTGGGTGCAGTATCAAATACAGAATCAGGAAGAACGGTAGACACTGGGATGGACAGGATGTCACGAGCCATTTTAGAGAGGGTCGGGTATTTCAGCTTGTTCAGCTTCCACCACCCCAACACATCAAACTCTTGCACTCGGGGCAATAAAGTTTCATCCAGATACTGGTCCAGCTCCGACTTCATCTGCTGGCCACTAGTTTCCATGATGTACATATCGAAATCAGTCAGACCATGGTCTGTCAGAAGATGCCCTCCTTGAGGTGATTCCTCCATCTTGTTTCCATTTTGCCCCTCTTCCGCGTAAGTGGGCGTCAGAGGCAATGGAAGCGAAACATATTCGAGAAACAGCTCGTGGATGCCTTCATCAACTATCTTCACATAATTTGGAGCATCTTCACCAAACACTTTAGTGAAACTGAACTCAACAAGCTTCATCTTGAACCGAGGATCCATGACCACAGCCATGGCCAAAACCAGGCTGCAGTCCTTCCAGTATTTATCAATCTTCTCAAGCATCGGCTTGGTAAGATCAGCGATGAAGGGATCCTCGCTCGTGACTGCACGAGCAAGATCTGCTTGAATCTTCCACACTTCATGAAAAAATGTAATTGCAGTAGGGCCAGAAGGAGTTGTAAGAATACTTGCTGCTTCATAAACAGGTTTTAAGTAGGTACAGAGGGTTTCCACCTGCTTCCACTCTTCCAAGGTCGGGGCTTGCTTGTAATCCGGATCTGAGGTATCCAAGCAAGAGAAAACTTCCTTCAGTTCCGAAGCAGCCACTAGCATTTCATATGTTGTGTTCCACTGAGTTTGATCATCTAAAGAAAGGCTCCTCTCGCTTGGAACTTGCAGCTGTTGCTTGAGATCAATGAACTTTTCCTCGTGTGACTCCGATGTCTTCACATATTTTACACTGTTCCGTATCTTCTTTATAATTGCTTCCCCTGCCCCAAGTACATCTTTCGCCACAGCAGTCAAGGTACGTGCAACACAATTGCTGATCAACAATTGACCATTAAGAATATTAGGGTTCTTGATAGCAAGAAAAGGTTTGAGGTTTTCACGTGCTGCTTCAGTCATTGGCTGATTAAAAGTAACAGAAAACAATTTACTCTCCAGATTCCAATCAGCAAGACAGGTAGCAACTGCATGACTTAACGCCGAAAACGGCTCCATCACAATATTGAGAAGCCTGTGATGCATCTTCCAGTCACCATCCATGAAATGGCCAGTCAGAAATAGATAACCCAAACTTTGACTAGAAGTCCAAATATCGACAGTGAGGCAGACTCGTCCTGGCATTCCCTCGATGAACTTCATCACACCTTGCTTCTCACATAGATAAGTTGCTATACAGTCACCTTGTACGGCATTAAAAGAGACCAGATCAACCGTGGTTGAAGGTTCTGGACAAAAGTCACAAACCCAGGATGCTCAACCATGTGAAGTGGGTAGTCATGCATTATAATCATCTTAGCAATCTCATGGCGACACCGATCCTGGTCGAAAGGTATGAGGGAGACAGCAGAAGTTCTATAGCGACGTTTAGGAGGATCGGAACCCATTCTTCCAGGTGCAGAGTATGGTGTGATCTGATTCTTGTCTTGGTTACGTAGAATGGCAGGACAGGTGCCCTTCGCAATATGACGTTTGAGGTGGCTGGTGCCAGCGACCTTTGAGCCTGTGCTATAAGCAAAACTTTGCTTGCACTGCTTACAGCATGCCCTTCTACATCCAGGACCCACGGTTTCTATCGTGAAGTGTTCCCAGACGATGGACTTCTTTTTTCTCCGCTTGTTGGGCTGTGTTTCGGGAGTTTTCACGTTGTTGTTTTCTTCTTGGGTTGCCATCTTCTATCTAAAAACAAATTCCTGCCCAATAAAGTCAGAGACAAAACAAGAAAAGAAAAATGAAAGGTACGGAAGAGAACAAGATATGGAATATTGGCAGCATAAGGCAGATATATTACATAAATCACTGATGAATGGGCTAGAACCAAAATTAGAGTAAGATATGAACAGAAGAACTGTACAAGGACTAAAAGGCTTGGAAAATAGTTGACACAATGGTGGCCAATCATAAGGTACGATTGATGAATTAGCTTTCAATATGACGAGGAGAGTTTAGACAAGTCAAGCTAGCAGCAAAACATCATTTTCCGCTTCATATTGCATTATGTAGGTCAGGTATCCACTATAGTGAATGTTCCTGCATAAAGTCCACACCAGAAGCACTCCAAAAACACAAAGGCGTATTCAGAGTAGTAGCTTTAACATTTGATACCTCATCTCACAGATGCAACAGGAGTTATCTTGGTTGGTGGTTGGTGATCTATGTGTCAAGAAAGAACCAACTTGCGTCAGCCTCTTAGTTATAAAATTCTAACCCTCGATCTGGCTGAAAAGTGCAAACAACAGTAGGCTAATGAATCTTTTTCACAAGCTAATTTGACTTCTCATAAAAAAAAGCAGCCAAAGAACTTAGACAAATCATCTTAGTCCCCTAGATATATCAAACAAGCGAAGCCAAAGAACTTACATGTGAATGACAAGAAAGGGAACTACACAAATCATCCTAGTCTCCTAGATATATTAAACACAAAATAGCATCCAAGCAGGTAGAAACTCTACATATTGAACAAAGGAAAACTCCAAGCATATCCCAATTACAGAGTACTAATCAATGACAGAAGTGAAACTACAGTAATTCAAATGCCTTTCTTAGTCGATGAAATAGAAGTAAAAACTTGAAGGCATGTGTCGGTATTGAACTTGCACACACCACTTTTCAGTCAATTGAAAAATTACAGAATTTGCCAGAGATGATCCCTTAAAAAGTTTGCCAGCAAGCAAAACAAGAAACTAACCCTCTCCACTACATCTTTTTTCAAATTCAATGAGTCCCGTTCACGGTGATCATATCTCCCACTCCTACCTCATATTAATCTTGATAACTGCCTTAGTCCTTGGCAGTTTGAATAATTAACAAGTGACGGTAGTAGACATCATGCAATCTTCGTGTCACACCCTCCTACAGCATAGAGGTCAACAAGTAGCCTAGCATTCATTCATTCCTTGAGACATAATATCTCATGTCAGTGGGACATGTAGTTATGTTTCACCACACAGAGTAGGCAAGCTACCAACTTTCAGACAACAGAAACCGAAACATACTGTAATTTCTATAATAATTTCAAGAACGACTTGTTCATCCATTCCTCCTTGTGTACCCACATTCCCAGCATGGATCTTCTCATAAACTAAATTAGCTACCAAACGAAAACAAATCATACAGACTGAAATTGCCCCTCCTTGTCCGTTTAAACCACACAAAACACATGCATAGCTCAAAATACAGCACACCCGGTTCCTCTAAGCCCACATCTTCAGATGCTTATTTCTCAGAAGAAAGAAAGAAGGAAGGAAAGAAAGAAATCAACACGTCTTTAGACATTATGTCCTGACAAGTTAACTGAACTAACGTCTTCTTCCCTTTTCTTCCGCATCCGTTTTTTCTTTTTCCTTCGCTTAGCTAAACGTTAAAAAAGTTGGGCCACACATCCCTCCCCTCAGCCCACCATAACCGCCCTCCTCCATAAAAAGGGTCGCTGGCTCCACCAGGTTTCAGGCCAACAGGCCCTCCCGCGGGCACAAGCATCTAAAAACAAAACCCTTGGGCGAGTCAGCCAGCCGGCAACCAAAGACCAGCCACACCCACTCGTACCATCATCCACTTCCCACTTCCCACTTCCAGATAAAAGAAGGGGGCACATACCCAGCGGAACACAACGAAGCCAAGTTAGGACCTTTTGGGCCCAAGCAAAGCCTAATAAGCCCGGCCCGATCGCCAAGTAGTCCTCCACGCCAACCACACAGGACCCTCCTCCTCTCCAGCTCAATTCGGTCGCTCGCTTCCTCCTCCCATGGTCAGGAGCAAAAGGTCTACGCAAAGGCCTGTCCTTTTTAAGTTTTCATAGTCGCCTTCGGGCTCGAAAAGCTTTTGGGGGCAGAATAAATCACAGACCGCCGAGATGGAAAAACAGATCTAAGGCGCTCGAATCGAGCCTGGACTCTTTTTAACGAAAATTTTAAAAAAAAAAACCGGAACGAAACCTTATATACTGTACTTTCTTGTAACCCTTTCTGGGCTTCACAAAACGCGAAGAACAGAACGAAAAACCGGGTCGAACGGTCGCAGATCTGGACGCCCAAAGCCGAAACGAGCCGGGACTTGACTAAAACCCAGAACGGATCGGAATCGAACACGAACGCACGAAACGAACCTCGAAAGCAGTCCATCAACAGAGTCAAAACAAGAAAGAAACAAAAAGAAAACAACGACCGATCGCCATCGGGTAACAAGACCCAACGATAACAAGAACAACACCGCAACGCGAAACCAAAGAAGGCACAGAGATAGAGAGAGAGAGAGAGAGAGAGAGAGAGAGAGAGAGAGGAAGAGAGCCCGGACGTCGGCATCATTACCGCTGCGGGAGAACGAAAGGGAGCGCGATCCACGGCGGGGCGGGGCGGGGCGGGGCGGCGATCGGATCGGGTCCGTCCGTCGCCGATCAGCTGGGCCTCAGATCTAGGGTTTCGTCGGGGCACGAGCAGGACCGGGAGAGGAGAGAGAAGGTGGGGGAAGAGAGAGAAGGGGGAAAGCGAGATTGGGCTTGAGACCCGAGACGGAAGTCTGTAATTGGACCGTTCGAATGGGATGAAACGATAAGATGTTGGAGTGGGACTTTTGGGTGTGGGTGTGGGGTTTGGGAGGACGAAAACGTGCGGGGGGATTGGTTCGCTTCGTTTCGACTCGGTTTTTTTTTGGTGTTGTGGTTTTGGGCAAGTGGACTTTCGATGTTTTTGAGGTCCAGATATGCTTGTGAAATTCGATTCCTTTCCGGTCCTTCCCCCCTTGGGACCAGAATTTTTACGAATTGGACCGCCGAGAAAAAGCCCAACCTCACTTTTATTTAGCTGCTTATTTCTTTTTATATGTTTATGTAGAGAGAGAGAGAGAGAGAGAGAGAGAGCATTTTGAAATGTGTATGGGCAGAGGCCGATCAATTTTTGGCCCACTGAATATAGGCTAACTCTCCAATTTAGGGGCCAACTTGGGTTTTGGATTTTCCTTTTTCTTTTTTATGGGTCTGATCAGCCTAACTAACACATGCTACTAAGGAACTAATTTTGGTGGCGGAGATATGTGAGGGAAGATTTGGTGAAAAAGAAAAATTAGGGAAGTGGGTAGTCGTTGCGTTTTCGTTGGCCTAACTTCAAACCTTCCGAATGACCAAGAGGGGATCGGGTTTTCCGCCCCATTTTCTTTCATCTCTATCTTCTAGACCTTAGGTCCTCTTTATATATATTGATTTTAAAAATGTCTTCTGGATAGAATGACGGTGAAGAGAGCTATATTCTCCTATAAAAAGGATGGGAGTAATTTTCCTTTTCTTCCTTAAAAAATCATGTTGAGATTATAATTTAAATGAATGAAAATATATTCGTATGAGTTTGGTATCTTGAATAATTCAATTAGGGTGCCTTTCAAAAAATTATTGGCAAGCATTTTAGTACATGATCATAGCATCCCTAATTTGTGCTCCTCCTTTCTTGCTTAGAAATAGAGATTTTAAGAAATAGGGGAAAACATTTCAATCAATAGATATTTTAAAACATTTCCACTGTCGTTCCGTAAACACTAGTCCATATAACAGATACTATTCGCAAATACTACTCCTGAAAACAATGGATCTTCATGCCAGATACAATCAATATGCCAAGAAAAGGGAATAGGCCTACGATTTACAAATGTCAATAGGGGTTTCGATCATTCACCATGCTTAAAAATTATTATTTAGATATTTACTCGTTAGAAATTCTTAAGAACGAGGATGCTACCAGCGACAATATTTTTATTTGGTGTCCACCTTTTTGCAAATAACTTACGAATGACTTCTTTGATGTCCAAACTTTCCATAATCATTCATTTAAGTGATAATCGGCGAATTGACTCAAGTAAGAATTCTACTTGACTCAGGTGAAATATAAATAAAAAACCACATTATTTTGGTCATTATCTACCCCGAATTACTTGCCACGTAGGATCTGTTAATCTTTAAAAAACAAGCCACGTAGCATCCTCAAATCCACTGTCACATTTCATCTATTGATGCGGAAATAAATTCATCCATCAATAAGGATCGACTTCAACGCATCAAATTGTCAGTCGAGGGAACTCATAGCACCATCAAGGACCATTTCTTTATTTTCTGCGAGTCTGGTTGGCACAGCTGTAGCTACAGCTGTGAATACATGCATCTTACAGTACATCTTCTGAAGGTGCTATATGAGGGAAAATTATCAAAAATAATTCTAAATATATTGTAATTATGCCAATACAAACTTAATATGTTTTGGCCTATTGAATTATAAACCTTGTGAATTTTTGGTAATTCAATCTTTCAATTTTGGCCGAAAACTATTAACATAGAGAATTTTTAATAATAATTAAATATTTTTTTGAATAATTTTTTATTTTTATTTTCTTTCTCTTTCTTTCTTTTTCTTTTTCTTCTTCCTCTGGCAAATCCTTGGACCTCTGCAATTGGGTAGAGGTAAGGGCTACCAAGGTTTACCTTGCCGGCCTCGCTCGTCCTTAGTGAGGCTTGACGAAAAAAAGGAAAAATAAGAGAAAATAAATAAATTTGAAAAATATTATTAAAGTTGTTTATGTCAGCGTCAATCATACTATATAGAACAACTGGTGACCATATCATGTCATCTATGTTATGGCACTGATTTCTTGCCAAAATTGTCCAGATAGACTAAATTGAGAAATCGTTAAAAGGTGTATGACTAAATTGACAACTTACCAAAATATTCAGGATTAAATTAATACAATTGAAAAGTTTATAACTAAATTTGTCAGAAGACCAAGAAAAGGAATCGAGAAACAGTAGAAGGAACGCGAGGGAAGAAATTGTTGTATTGATTGTATATTTCTGTTGTGTACAAAAGCTGTATTTAATTACAAAGAAAGAGATTAATAAAGGAAAAGAAATATTCTCCTATCTTTCTAATCCTAAAATAAATAAGATTCTTTGTCTATCAACGATTTATATACGATTTGAATCATATCTTCCAACACTCCCCCTCAAGCTGGTGGCTTGTAGATGTCCAAAATACCAAGCTTGCTCAGAAGATATGCATGTTGTCTTTGACAAAGAGGTTTAGTAAATATGTCCGCTGGTTGCTCTGAAGTCCTGATTCTTTTTGTCTCGATTATTCCTTCTTGAATTTTCTCTCGAGTAAAGTGGCAATCGACTTCTATGTGTTTTGTCCTCTCATGCAACACAGGGTTTGTTGCAAGCTTTAAAGCTGAATCATTGTCACAAAAAAGTGTAGTTGGTCCTTCAATGTTTGCTCCAAGATCCTGAAGTAAACCCCTTAGCCAAACTATTTCACAAACAGTCTTGGCCATGGATCGATATTTAGCTTCAGCTGAAGATAGAGATACAGTAGACTGCTTCTTTGTCTTCCATGAAAGCAATGATTCCCCAAACTTGATGCAATAACCGGTGATGGATCTCCTGCTCATAGGACATGTGGCATAATCTGAATCACAGTAGGCCATCATTTTCATGTTGCATTTTCGAGAAAGGAGTATCCCTAATCCTAGACATGTCTTCAAGTATTTCACAATCTTCAATGCTGCATTCATGTGAGATTGTTTCGGACTGTGCATAAACTGGCTGAGAGTCTGTTGTGACATCCCGATTTTCCAATTCTATTTTCAATAAATTGAGACGGGCATTTCGTTGGCACGCATATAGTTCTTTTCCTTGAGTCGGCCACTCATGTGAAAACTAGTTTATCGAGTGAAGCCGCTAAGAGGTTCTAATGCATCAGACTCGAGAATTTGATCAGGAAGCGACCTTTCGACCGAGCTAATGCGCAAGGGTCATTACGGCACATATAAAAGTCGATTAGAGATCGGAGATAGGTCGACTCGACGAGAGGCATGTGATCGAGTGTGGGTGATTCCACCGGAGCGCATAATCCTTGTCGATCGACACTGGACCGACTTTTCTATCGATTGGGTACCCTGTGTTCGTATTTGAAACCTTGAGATTACCCCGACAACCGTAAGTCGCCAATGTTTCAAAGATGTACATTGTGGCTTGAGATGATCAACCACAGGTCAAATGCATGAAAATTTCTAAAGGCTACCCGGTAGGTTGGGCCGCGCTAGTATCGTGCCAAAGTGAAATTAACCGTGAAATTGAGCCCGAATTCAGAAATTGGAAGTCTGGGTGTGTCAAAAATCATTTCAAGATCATTGAATCATCTTTGGAAAAAATTTTCATGCAAGCCGAGCTTCTCAGCAAAATAATCAAGAAATGGCTAATTTGGCTCGAGAAATTAGTAGGCCCGCTTTTGGTCGTACTTTTGGGACTTAAGTTGGTTTTATGGACAAGTGAAGATGTTAATTAAAGTGCGGTGACATTGGATTAATTTTATGGACTTCAATTTGATTCAATTGGAAGAGAATCAAGTGAAATTGGAGAATTCGTTGTACAATGATTGGACCCCGGAAAATGGAAGTAGACCCATTGAATATTGTTGTGGGGAGGATTTGAAGTTAGTGGAGTATGACATCATGGATGATGTCATGGTGGGCCATTTTGTGGGATTAAAGAAAATGAGAAAGAAAAGAAAATTGGCCCACCACTCCTTCTCTCTCCTCCCTCTCTTCTTCTCTCTCTCTCTCGTTGGCTTCTCCTTCATCTTCATTGTGCGAAGACCAGAAAAATTGCAGAGAAGAAGGAGCTGCAACCATGGCCGTCCGCCTCCTTCCCCGCTCGCACGCCGTCGTCGCCGCCGCCGCCGTGCGTCCGCCCCGCGCCGCCCGTGCGCCGCCCGCCGCGCCGCGCCTTCGCCTCGCCGCGCGCCCTTGGCCGGCATCCCGAGCTGCTGTTCAGCTCGTGCGAGAGCTACCGGAGCTCGTCCCCGCCGCCGTGAACCGCCGTTCGTTGCCGCCGGAGCTTCGCCTTGCCTCCGCCACCCTTGGCCGCCTCAACCGGTGCCGGATCCGCCCATTCTCGGCCTCAAACCGCCATGGACAGCAACCCAGAAAAATGGGTATGCAGCGGCTTCGTGGCCCGTTTTGGCCGCCTTCCCGAGCCCGGATGCTCGGCCCGCTTTGAGGAAAGTCGATCCTCGCGTCGTCCCCGTCGTTTTGGTTCGCTCGGCTCGTTAATCCGGTGAGTTTAACTCACTAAATCTTGATTAGAGGGTTAATGATGCCCTAAGTGTGCTTAGTCTAGGTTAAGCAAGTTTAGGTGGTTAGATTAGTTTATTTGATTGATGATTAGATTAGGATGTTTAATTAAGTTAAAGTGTGTTTAGTTTAAAGTTAAGTATGTTTATTTTTAAAATAAAGCCTTGATGTGACATAATAGGGTTTTATTTTTGAATTATTTAAAGATTTCGAAATTCTGGAAATTTATAATATTATATTAATTCCGAAATTATTAAAATATTATTATTTAAAAAAAAAAAAAAAAATTATTTTTGACCCCTTCTTTCGGAATTTCGTGCCGATCGTTCTTTGTGTGTTCGGATTTTGAAATTGATGGTCGGATAATATAAATTGAATGTGGATTGCGAAAAATGTGAATAATATTATTTAATTAATTTTCGGAATAAATTTAATTATTTAATAATTCGAAAAATTATTTTGGGACCCTAAATTCTCGAGAATTTCGTGCTGATCGCTGCTGTGCATTTAGAATTTGAATCTGATGAATTGATGTGGTGAATTGAGTGTTGATTGTGATAAATATGGATTCTTTATAAAACCCTAAGTGTGGGAATTTAATGGAGATTGATCGTTATATGCCACCTACTAGAGGTCGCGCCCGATGGGGCCGTTATATGCCACCTATTAGAGGTCGCGCCCAGTGGGGCCGTTATATGCCACCTATTAGAGGTCGCGCCCGATGGGGCCGTTATATGCCACCTATTAGAGGTCGCGCCCGATGGGGGCCGTGATATGCCACCTATTAGAGGTCGCGCCCGATGGGGCCGTTATATGCCACCTATTAGAGGTCGCGCCCGGGGGCCGTGATATGCCACCTATTAGAGGTCGCGCCCGATGGGGCCGTGATATGCCACCTATTAGAGGTCGCGCCCGATGGGGCCGTTATATGCCACCTATTAGAGGTCGCGCCCGATGGGGCCGTGATATGCCACCTATTAGAGGTCGCCCGATGGGGCCGTTATATGCCACCTATTAGAGGTCGCGCCGATGGGGCCGTGAATTGCCACCTATTAGAGGTCGCGCCCGATGGGGCCGTGAATTGCCACCCGTTAAAGGTCGCGCAAGTGGCCGTATTAAGAGTAATGATTGAATTGCTGAATTGACATGTAATCGGCCGAGTCGATTGATCGCTGAGACGATCCAAGTGGTTGAATGGTTTGATAATGTGATTGTGCCATGGTTGTTTGGTTATCATAATTGCACGTGGTTGGTTTATATAAATTGTGCTAACCCGCAGATAAAGGCTGAGGCGAGGTAAGTCTTCTGTGTGATGTGGCTAGGCCACCGGGGCGTATTTTCTTTCTAATAGGGGTTTAGGGGTTGAACTTGCTTGAGACATCGTCTCATCCCGGTTGTGGGATTAAAATTTCAGGTCCCTGGTGGACGGAGCGACCGATAGCTTTGGTTGGCCTTGAGGAGTTGCGAGAGGTGAAGTCATAAGATTGGAGAACGTATCCGACTTGTAGGTCGTAGGACGGTTCCTTTTTAAGAGCCGGTCTTTTGTAGACTTTTGGCCGTAGGCTTAAATCTCGTAATTCTGTTGAATTATGAAATTCATATGTGGTGGTTTTGCTTCCTGCTTTTCTATCCCGTATTTTATTGTCAGGGGTTTTATAGCACGTTCCGCATGCGTAAATAAAGGAGTGGGTCGGCGACGTGTCCTGGGATGTCGCATATTTGATCGACCGCAGTGGGATGTGCGCGACCTCGGGGTTCGGGGCGTGACATCCTCGTTTTAGTGGTATCAGAGCATGGTCTGTGTATGGAGTGATAAGGTGCGATGAGTCATGGGATAGTTAGTAGGAAAGGCTTTTAATATGCTGATGCATGTGAGTGATAGCTGATTGATAGCTTGTTTGTGGGGTCACTCAAATTTCAACCTGATGTTGGAATCGGAAAACAGGTGTCTATAAGGAGCCTGTAGGATAAGTGACCAGGAGTAGAGGACTCCTTGGAGAAGGTCGATAGGGCCTGTACCTCGGGATAGGATGCTGATAAGAGTCGGTACCCGAGGTAGAGCGCAGGCTTAGACCAGCGCGAGTGTGAGAGTACCGCCGCAAGTCGGTACTTAGAGTGTAGTAGCATCGAATGATCCTAGGTTTGATAGGATCGTTCAGGCGCTAGTGTTCCTTGGAAGCTTGTTGGGTCAGTAAGTTCAAGACCGAGCCGTTGATGTTGCTGTCGTTTCTACCGCTGTCAGTGTTGTGACTGTTGTTGTTGCCGTGCCTGTTAAGGCCTAATATGGAGTTGTGATCGAGGATCAAACAGATGTATCTGAGTCAAGGTTCAGTTTAGACAGAGATGGAAATCGATTGGGGAGAAAGGCCGATGTCAGAAGAAAGGTGCCTTGTTTCACCTAACCAGAAGAGTAGAATTGAAAAGTCAGTGCTCAACTTGATTGATGGATGTCGTGTCTGTAAGAAAGAACATGGATCTGTCCCGTGCTGTAAAAGGGAAAGAACTTGTTACAGGTATCGCCAGTAAAGTCATTTAATCAAAGATTGCCCGTATAGGCGGATGGAATCACAGCTGTTTCTGTCACCGTCGTTGATAAGACAGAATAGAGGAAGCATGCTTCAGGATGTTCAGTGGGGTACTTGGAATGGACTCAAGTGCAAGAAAGGGTGCATGATGTTCCTTGATGGAAGGTAGAGGACTCACCGATTGTGTAACGAGTTTGTGGAAAGAGGCTTGAGTCAGCCCAATGTCAGAATAAAAAGGGGGCATACTTTGAATATGGGCCAGCATAGCCGTCAGGTTAAGAACTGTCCGTGTAAGTTCAGGAGAGTGTAAGCACTGTTACTGCAGATAGAACGCCACTAGGATGGCGAAAGGAATAATAATGGATTGACTATGCATTAATCAAGGGAAGAATGTTTTGAGGTGTTTTATCAGAGTAGCGCAACAGGATTTTGGGTGAAGGTTGTGGAGTTTCCGTTGTTGTAATAAAGTAATAGGAAGATGAGTATTTGACTATAGATGTACCTGATGAGTTTGTTTATGTATGACTTAGGAGTTGCTTATGAAAAGGTTTGGCTCGAGGAGCTTTCTGCTATTGTGAATCGTGGTAGTGATATAATTCAGTTTGTTCAGTTAGCATGTGAAAGTTTTGAATTACTGAAAGTTAGAAAGGACCTTCGATCCTTGTTATTGGTCACTGAAGATGACTTGGTCCTAGTTATTGGTTATCGAATCTACATGGTAGTTGTAATGGATGCGTCAGTTGAGGAGTTGGATATGGAGAATATAATCGTGGTACAAAAGTTTTCTAAAGTATTTTCTGAAGAATTGTCAAGTTTGCTGTCAGAAAGAGAAATGGAGTTCGTGATTGAATTAGCATTCGGAACAGAGCCAGTCCCTAAGACTCCTTACCGGATGGTGTTACCTAAGTTAAATAATTGAAGGTGCAGATGCAGGAAGTGTTGAATAGGGGATTCATACGTTCCAGTGCATCGCCTTGGGGAGCACCTGTTCTATTTGTGAAGAAGAAAGTTGGTTCGTTGTGTTTGTATGTCGATATTCCTCAAGATCGACTGGAGGTCAGGGTATCATCAATTGAGGATCAGGAAGGACATACCGAAGTTAGCATCTTGCGCTTGATGCAGTAGTTATGAGTTCACTGTAATGCTGTGTGGTTTAATGGACACCATAGCTATTTGTTTGGGTCTAATGAACAGAAGGTTTAAGAGTACTTGAATCAGTCTTGATCGTGTTCATCGAAGTTATCCTGGTGTGTTCGAAGAGTGCAGAGGAGCACGAGAGATATTTGGGGATGGTACTTCAGACCTTGAGTGCTATTGGATTTTGCAATAAGCTTAGCAAATGCGAGTTTTGGATGACTCGTGTTGTGTTCCTAAGTCATGTGATTTCAGGCGAAGAAATCTTCGTGGACCCCGCCAAGATTGAAGCAATGATCAGTTAGCTGAGGTTGACTACAGTGACAGAGATTAGAAGTCTTGGGGATTAACAGGATATTACAGAAGTTTTATGGAAGGGTTTTCAATGTCAGCGTTGCAGGTGATTCGACTACTGAGGAAGTAAGAAAAGTTTGTGTGGACAGATGAGTGCGAGTGTAGTTTTCAAGAGCTTAAGCAGAGGCTGACTACCGCACTGTCTTTGACTATTCCATTTGGTCATAGAAGTTATGAGATCTAATGATGTGTCGTTTGAAGGATTTGGTTGCTTGTTGATGCAACATGATAGGGTTGTTGCATATGTGTCTCGTTAGTTGAGACCTCGGAGTTGAATATGAGACAGCATCGCGGGATGGAACTCATTAAGGACTATGCCTATGATATTTTGTATCACTCTGGTAAGGTGAGCAAAGTCGTAGATGCATTGAGTCAAGAGTCCTTAGCTGCACAATTGGTACTCAAGAATTGGATATTACTTGAGAAAGTTCGAAATTCAGTTTTCAAAATCTAAGATATGCCACCTTTTGAATCTTATGACTACCCTCAGAATTGAGCCGAAAGTTCATATCAGAATCAAATCGCTTCAGTGGACAGATTCAGAAATTCAGAAGATTTTATAAGAGAATGCAGATGAGAGAGCGGGTGATTTTCAGATTTCTGAAGACAGAACGCTAAGGTTCTGAGGATGATTGTGTGTAATTGATGATGTAGAAATTAAAGAAGATATCTTATGGGAAGCTAATCATAGTAATTTCGACATTATCCAAACAGTGCGAATAGGTCTTGTTTTGAGTGTGTGACATTCTGATTTTCAGACTCTGATTTCGATTGGTTAAATTAGGCATTTCATCGATGCGATTACAGTGTTTTTCCCTGAGTTGGCCACTTATGGGATAACTAGACTAGTTGGGTAAGTTATTAAGGACTTTAAGGCAAATGGACTTGAGAATTCGACCAGGAATCAACTTCTCGACCGTGCTCATCTTTAGAGATCATTACGGCACAGTTAAAAATCGAATTAAGATCAGAGATAGGTCAGTTCGACTGAGATGAATGACCGATCGTGGGTGACTCCACTAAATTGGAAAACTCTCGTCGAATGATACTAGTTTGATTTTACTGACGTTTTGATACCCTGTGTCCGTATGTGAATCATCGAGATTTTCACGACCCTCGAGAGTCGCCAATGTGTCAAGTGGATTCATCGTGGCTCGAAGAAAATCGACCACGGGTCATTTGTCCTAAAAAGCTCCGAAAACTACCCAGTAGCCTAGGTCACACTAAAAGCATGTCGGAGTGAAATTAACCGCCAATCTAAGTTCGGTTTCAGAAATTGGAGATTCTGTCTTGTCACAAAGTGGGTACACCGAAGTGTGTGTATATCATATAAATCATCTGCATGGAGTGCCGGGGATGAATTGTATTTCAAATCTAGATCAGATGTTTCAAGTTGGCAGAGCTTTCAGATGGTTCTTTCTTAAGCAGTGTATAGCAGAGAGTGCAAAATTTCGATTGTTGAGATAAAGTCAGGGAAAGAAAGATTGCAGGCCAGGGTCAGTACAGTAGTTAGTGATTGCAGTTGTCGAGATCAATGTCAGAGTTATATCAGATCGTGACCAGAGGTTCCCAGTTTCAATAGATCAGTCATATAGTCCTTTTTGTTCAGTGTAGAACAGAGTGTTCAGAACTTCAGTCAGTTGAGATGAGATCAGAAAAATCGCAGGTCTAGAGTTGGGTCAGGAATCAGTGATTCAGTTGCAATTATCAGAGATAGTTTAAAGACTGCTCAGAATCACCAGTTTAGCTTCGCAGAGTTTATATCGAAGACATGTGAAATTTTTAAGTGGGCAAGTGTTTAGTATCTTGTATCCGAAGTGGTTGGGCAAGATAGCAGTGATATGGCAGTGTTGGTGCAGATGGAGCAACATGAGAAAAAGAAGATTATATGAGAAGATTATACCCCCACCTTTTTGTTTAAGAATTGGTAAAGGTTTAAATTTCGAGGACGAAATTTTTATAAGAGGGGAAGAGTTGTGACATCCCGATTTTCCAATTCTATTTTCAATAAATTGAGACGGGCATTTCGTTGGCACGCATATAGTTCTTTTCCTTGAGTCGGCCACTCATGTGAAAACTAGTTTATCGAGTGAAGCCGCTAAGAGGTTCTAATGCATCAGACTCGAGAATTTGATCAGGAAGCGACCTTTCGACCGAGCTAATCTGCAAGGGTCATTACGGCACATATAAAAGTCGATTAGAGACCGGAGATAGGTCGACTCGACAGAGGCATGTGATCGAGTGTGGGTGATTCCACCGGAGCGCATAATCCTTGTCGATCGACACTGGACCGACTTTTCTATCGATTGGGTACCCTGTGTTCGTATTTGAAACCTTGAGATTACCCCGACAACCGTAAGTCGCCAATGTTTCAAAGATGTACATTGTGGCTTGAGATGATCAACCACAGGTCAAATGCATGAAAATTTCTAAAGGCTACCCGGTAGGTTGGGCCGCGCTAGTATCGTGCCAAAGTGAAATTAACCGTGAAATTGAGCCCGAATTCAGAAATTGGAAGTCTGGGTGTGTCAAAAATCATTTCAAGATCATTGAATCATCTTTGGAAAAAATTTTCATGCAAGCCGAGCTTCTCAGCAAAATAATCAAGAAATGGCTAATTTGGCTCGAGAAATTAGTAGGCCCGCTTTTGGTCGTACTTTTGGGACTTAAGTTGGTTTTATGGACAAGTGAAGATGTTAATTAAAGTGCGGTGACATTGGATTAATTTTATGGACTTCAATTTGATTCAATTGGAAGAGAATCAAGTGAAATTGGAGAATTCGTTGTACAATGATTGGACCCCGGCGGAAAATGGAAGTAGACCCATTGAATATTGTTGTGGGGAGGGATTTGAAGTTAGTGGAGTATGACATCATGGATGATGTCATGGTGGGCCATTTTGTGGGATTAAAGAAAGGCAAAAAGAAAAGAAAATTGGCCCCCCACTCCTTCTCTCTCCTCCCTCTCTTCTTCTCTCTCTCTCGTTGGCTTCTCCTTCATCTTCATTGTGCGAAGACCAGAAAATTGCAGAGAAGAAGGAGCTGCAGCCATGGTCGTCCGCTCCCGCTCGCACGCCGCCGTCACCGCCGCCGCCGTGTCCGCCTCGCGCGGCCCGTGCGCCGCTCCCCCGCTCGCGCCCGCACTCGCCCGCGCTTGGCCGGCATCCCGAGCTGCTGTTCAGCTCGTGCGAGAGCTACCGGAGCTCGTCCCCGCCGCCGTGAACCGCCGTTCGTTGCCGCCGGAGCTTCGCCTTGCCTCCGCCACCCTTGGCCGCCTCAACCGCCGGCCGCCGGATCCGCCCATTCTCGGCCTCAAACCGCCATGGACAGCAACCCAGAAAAATGGGTATGCAGCGGCTTTCGTGGCCCGTTTTGGCCGCCTTCCCGAGCCCGGATGCTCGGCCCGCTTTGAGGAAAGTCGATCCTCGCGTCGTCCCCGTCGTTTTTGGTCCGCTCGGCTCGTTAATCCGGTGAGTTTAACTCACTAAATCTTGATTAGAGGGTTAATGATGCCCTAAGTGTGCTTAGTCTAGGTTAAGCAAGTTTAGGTGGTTAGATTAGTTTATTTGATTGATGATTAGATTAGGATGTTTAATTAAGTTAAAGTGTGTTTAGTTTAAAGTTAAGTATGTTTATTTTTAAAATAAAGCCTTGATGTGACATAATAGGGTTTTATTTTGAATTATTTAAAGATTTCGAAATTCTGGAAATTTATAATATTATATTAATTCCGAAATTATTAAAATATTATTATTTAAAAAAAAAAAAAACGGAAAAATTATTTTTGACCCGGTTGCTCAAATTTCGTGCCGATCGTTGCTTGTGTGTTCGGATTTTGAAATTGATGGTCGGATAATATAAATTGAATGTGGATTGCGAAAAATGTGAATAATATTATTTAATTAATTTTCGGAATAAATTTAATTATTTAATAATTCGAAAAATTATTTTGGGACCCTAAATTCTCGGAATTTCGTGCTGATCGCTGCTGTGCATTTAGAATTTGAAATGATGAATTGATGTGGTGAATTGAGTGTTGATTGTGATAAATATGGATTCTTTATAAAACCTAAGTGTGGGAATTTAATGGAGATTGATCGTTATATGCCACCTACTAGAGGTCGCGCCCGATGGGGCCGTTATATGCCACCTATTAGAGGTCGCGCCCGATGGGGCCGTTATATGCCACCTATTAGAGTCGCGCCGATGGGGCCGTTATATGCCACCTATTAGAGGTCGCGCCGATGGGGCCGTGATATGCCACCTATTAGAGGTCGCGCCCGATGGGGCCGTTATATGCCACCTATTAGAGGTCGCGCCCGATGGGGCCGTGATATGCCACCTATTAGAGGTCGCGCCCGATGGGGCCGTGATATGCCACCTATTAGAGGTCGCGCCGATGGGGCCGTGATATGCCACCTATTAGAGGTCGCGCCCGATGGGGCCGTGATATGCCACCTATTAGAGGTCGCGCCCAGTGGGGCCGTGATATGCCACCTATTAGAGGTCGCGCCCGATGGGGCCGTGAATTGCCACCTATTAGAGGTCGCGCCCGATGGGGCCGTGAATTGCCACCTGTTAAAGGTCGCGCCGAGCAGGGCCGTAATTAAGAGTAAGGATTGAATTGCTGAATTGACATGTAATCGGCCGAGTCGATTGATCGCTGAGACGATCCGAGTGGTTGAATTGTTTGATAATGTGATTGTGCCATGGTTGTTTGGTTATCATAATTGCATGTGGTTGGTTTATATAAATTGTGCTAACCTGCAGATAAAGGCTGAGGCGAGGTAAGTCTTCTGTGTGATGTGGCTAGGCCACCCGGGGCGTATTTTCTTTCTAATAGGGGTTTAGGGGGTTGAACTTGCTGAGACATCGTCTCATCCCGGTTGTGGGATTAAAATTTCAGGTCCCTGGTGGACGGAGCGACCAGATAGCTTTGGTTGGCCTTGAGGAGTTGCAGAGGTGAAGTCATAAGATTGGAGAGCGTATCCGACTTGTAGGTCGTAGGACGGTTCCTTTTTAAGAGCCGGTCTTTTGTAGACTTTTGGCTGTAGGCTTCTGTCTGTAATTCTGTTGAATTATGAAATTCATATGTGGTGGTTTTGCTTCCTGCTTTTCTATCCCGTATTTTATTGTCAGGGGTTTTATAGCACGTTCCGCATGCGTAAATAAAGGAGTGGGTCGGCGACGTGTCCTGGGATGTCGCATATTTGATCGACCGCAGTGGGATGTGCGCGACCTCGGGGTTCGGGGCGTGACATCTGTACTGCTTAGCAGATGTCTGGCCTGGTCATAGTCAAATATATAAGTTTCCCTACCAGTCTCTGATATCCCGACGGATCTCTCAATAATGGATCATCAGAAGAAGAGGAATTGCCAGAATCATAGTCAACAGATGTCAGCCTAGCATTCTGCTCAATAGGGATAATGGCTGGCCTACAACCTGATAATCCCGTTTCTGATATGATTTCCATTATGAATTTTCTCTGACTGAGAGAAATTCCCTGATCTGAACGAGCTATCTCAATTCCAAGAAAATACTTAGGTGGCCCTAGATCTTTGATGTGGAAAGTGGAATGCATATGCTCTTCAAGTTTCTTCACAGTAGAATCATCATTTCCCATGATAAGAATGTCATCCACATAAATCATCAAATAAATAGATGACATATCTTTTGTCCAGGTGAATAGGGCATAGTCATGCTTGGACTGTTTGAATCCAGCAGCCGTAAGTGCGTTAGTGAACTTGGCGTACCATTGTCAAGAGGCTTGCTTCAGTCCATAAAGAGATTTGCGAAGACGACATACCTTGGTCTCCCCCTGTCTCTGTAATCCTGGTGAAAGATCCATATAGATTTCTTCATCCAGATCACCATGTAAGAAGGCATTATGTACATCCATTTGATGTAACAGCCCAATCCTGAAAAGCAAGAATCGAGAGGAAAGATCGAACTGTCACATCCTTTGCAAAAGGCGAAAAGGTTTCATGGTAGTCAAAACCCTCTCGCTGAGTAAATCCTTTGGCTACCAACCTAGCCTTATATCTTTCCACGGAACCATCTGCCATGTACTTGATCTTGTAAACCCACTTACATCCAATGGGTTTTCGATTATCAGGCATTGTCACAACATCCCAAGTATGATTCTCCGTCAAGGCATTTAATTCGGCCTCCATGGCTTTTTGCCAACGAGGATTGTCTTTAGCCTTAATATAACTAGAAGGTTCTCGTTCTTCAGAAATTCAACTCATGCAACATAAATGTTATGCTGATTGCTTATCAAATGAGACGTAAGACGAGATAGGATAACGAGTACCGGACGATCTGGAAGAACCACATATGTAATCCTTTATCCAAACTGGTGGACGAGCCGCTCGACTGGAACGCCGTGGAATTTCTTATTGCACTGAAGAAGGCTCTTCTTCAGCAGGTGTTGATCTTGAATCTTTAGTGTATTGGGCTGATTCTTCTATGTGAGGCTCTTCAGTGGAGTGACTCGTAGGTGTCTCAATAGGCAGTGTAGGTGATTCACCAGTTGGCCCTTGAAGAGGAGTAGTGAGAAATGTACTTTTCGGAATAGTATCTTCTTCCAATAAGAATTTTGAATTTCCTGGCTTCTCATCTTCAGTGGAAGAAATAAGAGTTTGGAAAGGAAAAATATCCTCATGAAAAATAACATCTTTGCTTACGAAAAATTTTCCTGTGGATGGTGCATAGATCCGAAACCCCTTCTGCAAGGTGGGATACCCCATAAATATACACTTACTAGCTCGTGGTGCCATCTTATCTTTGTGCCCCATTGTAGTGGCATAACAGACACCCAAAAGTTCTAAGATGACTCAGATTTGGTTTCTTTCCATATAACATCTCAAATGGTGTCTTTCCTTTCAGAATACGTGAGGGCATGCGATTAATCAAATATGCTGCTGTAACTACACAGTCTCCCCAAAAATTCTCAGGAATAGATGCTTGAAACTTGAGGGCACGTGCTACTTCTAAAAGGTGACGATGTTTCCTTTCAACAACACCATTTTGCTGTGGTGTATAAGTGCAAGAGCTGTCATGCAGAATTCCATTCGGTGAAAATAAAGAAACACACTCACTATTAAAGAACTCCCTTCCATTGTCAGTTCTAACCCGACGGACTGCTTTTCCAAATTGAGTTTTAGACAAGGTAAGGAATGTTCGTAGGTGAGTAAATACTTGATTCTTGGATTGCATGAGGAATATCCATGTCGCACGAGAAAAATCATCAACAATTGTAAGGAAATATCTTGACCCATCATGATTTTCAGTATGATAGGGTCCCCAAACATCAGCATGGATCAACGAAAAAATACTATCTGTTCGGGAATTGCTTTTTGGAAAAGGAGCACGTGTTTGCTTTGCCAATGGATAGATAGGACACTGGGGACAAGGGAATAAGGCACTATGTCCCAATCTTTTATGATGAAGGAAATTCTTGTCATTGATAACATAGTTACACAATGAGTTATTGAATTCAACAGACGACAAATTAAAATTGCTAGGAAAATCCATCCAAAAATAGAGCCCTTGATAAGCTTTACCCAAGCCCATCAGTTTGCCAGTTGAAAGGGCCTGAAAGAAACAATTATCTGGAGTGAATAGGACACGACATGAATTTTCTTTAGAAGCTTGATTAACTGATATGAGGTTGAATTGGAATTCAGGCACATAAAGCACATTTCGAAGTGTAATGAGGGGACTAAGATTCACAGTGCCAGTCATGACAACTTGTGTGGAATTTCCATTTGGAAGTTGTACTGATATAGGAAAGGATAATTTTTGGATTTTAGTAAAGAAACCCTTATCACAGACTATGTGATCACTAGCACTTGAATCTATAATCCATGCATTCTTCGAAATTGAATTCATCAAGCAATAAGATGTACCTGTGAAACTCCCAGCCTTATCAGATGCATCCAACCCTTTCAAAGCCCTCATCAGTTCCTGATACTGCTCATGGGTAACTGATTTTTCTGTTGATTGACTCAGTGCCTGAAAAACCTGTGAAGATTTTCCTCGTTCTTTTTCTCCAGGTTTCCCATGTAATTTCCAACAGTTTTCAATTGTATGATGCGGTCTTTTACAATAATCACAATACAATTTACCTCTTCCTTTTTGGCTATTGGATTTTGAAAGGAATCTGTAGTTGGGCTGGAAAATTTGGGCCGAAGTGGGCCTATACAGTGCTTCTGGTCCAGTGGGCTGGATTCCTCGCGGCCCATGTTTGCGCGCTTGAAACTTTCCTCGCAGCCTGTCGATTTCGTGCGGCCCATATGCGCCAGCGAAGATGTCTTGTGGGCCGTCCGAGAAGAGCCCGGTCGATGACAAAGAAGGACCGTCCGATCATCCGCCAAGATCTGAGCCGTCCATTTGCTCATTTAAAAAGGAGCTAGGGTTTCGGCCTCCAAACGAAATCGCCCCCTTTCCTCCTCCGAATCTAGGGTTTCTTTGTGAGGGGCGATAATGGCCTCTAGCGGCCAGAGCCATCGCCTCGCTTCCTTTTCTAGAAGTCGCCGTCCTCTGCTGGCTCTCTTCCTGGACGGCGAGCTGGTAGATCCGACCAAGATTTGGCATGGGATCCATTGTTAGGATCTGAGAACGAAACAAGAGGTATGTTTCGTTTAAGATTAGGAGAAACCTAATTGCTTTTTCTCTCTCGCGCATGATCTTGTACTGCTGGAGAATCGGTTCGGGCCATTCAAATTTTTCTTCGGCTGATTCCATTTCGTTCTAGAGTGCCGACAGCTTATTGTAAACTGTCGCGACGCTCATATTCCCTTGCTTCAATTCTGAAATTTGCTGTGTTATGGAAAAAATCCTGACCTGATCTAGCTTTCCATACATTTCTTTAATATTATGCCACATCTCTTTCGTATCTTCTGTTGGGGGAAGCCCCGCTGCTACTTCGGGTGAGATACAATTCCCAATCCAAGTTCTAACGAGTTGATTACATTTTCTCCAAAAATGAGCCATTCGCTTGTCGGTTGGAACCGGAATTGTTCCATCCAGAAAGCCTTCCTTATCCTTTGTTACCAGGGCATGCCGGAGTTCCCGAGACCAAGTCGAATAATTCTCTGGACCCGTCCATTGCTGACTGATTAGTTTCAGTTCTGGTCCGTCGGCGTTCGTCGTGTACAGAGGGTCGCCGGGCTCCGATCGTCCTCCGGCAGCAAAGATCTGGTAAGGAAAAAAACCAGGTGAAAAAGATGGGTAGGTATTCGCCCCTACCTTTGCTTCGTCTTCTTGACCCGCATTAAAGAAATTTTGATAGTGGGGATTCGCTCCCCCTGAATTGCTAGATCCGCCCATCTGCTCCGGGCCGAAGGTAGAGCCTGCCCCACTTATGGTTGGTGCGCCTCCGTCGGTCCGCAAGTTGCTTTGATTCCCCGGCTGTGATGTATATGGATTTATCCCATGGATCCATGGATATGGCATCCACTGGTAAGGATGGCCCGAATAGGGCTGCCCCAAGTTGAACTGAGCCGGAAAGTTCTGCCATTGCATGTGTGGAGGTTGGATCTGGCCTTGGCTGAGCTATTGCCCTGCCACAGTCGTCACAACGGTTGAATCTGGATTGTGCGTACTATGTGGCGTTGCATCCCTCGCTGGTTGGTCATTTGGTTCAAAGGTGAGAGCTTCCGATGTATTCATTATCAGAGAAAAATTCTTCAAGAGATATTGATTCCTTTTGGCAACTGTTTTGCAGGATACAGTTCCTCAAGGCAATCAGGAAAGATAGATGCGGAAGCTATACCAAAATCACAGGAAGCTCTGATACCATGTCAGAAGACCAAGAAAAGGAATCGAGAAACAGTAGAAGGAACGCGAGGGAAGAAATTGTTGTATTGACTGTATATTTCTGTTGTGTACAAAAGCTGTATTTAATTACAAAGAAAGAGATTGATAAAGGAAAAGAAATATTCTTCTATCTTTCTAATCCTAAAATAAATAAAATTCTTTGTCTATCAACGATTTATATACGATTTGAATCATATCTTCCAACAAAATTGACTATCATACGATTGGTTTAAGACTTTTTGATCATTTTCCCTACATTCATATGCCTTAGACATTCTTGACTCGAGTACATGCTCATGTCAATATCTCTCCTTCCCTTCCTCGATGCCTCTTCCATTTCTCTCCTCTCGTTATGAATGGGAAATCCCATCGCTCCATATTCCGATATCCATGTTTATGTCTATATTATTAAAACTATTGCAATACCCCATTTTCTACCTAACCATTCTCGGCTCGGGACGTACTCATTTCTCACATCCTTCACCTCCCTCCCCAGCATCTCTCCTCTCTTCCTTAATGCCTCTTCTATTTCTCTCCTCTCTTCACTCCATATATATATATTTTTTTTGTAGAAACGTTGCTATAAATTTCCTTCTATGGGTAAATATTATTGAAAAATTGAAATAAACAATAATAACAATAGAATTACGATCATTATTAGTATCATTACTACAAGGGAAAATTTCAATTAAGGGCCTGAAGTGGAACCGTTTTCTCAAAAAATGGCCTAAAGTGGACATTGTATCCAATAAGGGCCCAAAGTGACTAGTTTAGTCTCGAATAAGGGTTTCAACTGGAAAGCCAATCAAATTTTATTTGTAGATAGGGGTATTTTCGTCTAAAGAATTTTTTTTTCTTTTCTTTCTTTTTTCATCTTGCTCACCTCCTTCTTGACAAATGCATCAAACTCCTCATGCATAAGCTTGCACAGGTGCAAAACAATTTAAACAATTTAGGAAAAAAAGAAAACGAAAAGATATTCGAGAAGTTATGCAGTTTTGGAAAATTGCAAATTGCGTGCTTTAGTTCTGCAGTCTCCCCATCAGCAAACTTCAAAGCGCATGCTCTACATTATACAATTTTGCATCCTCACCCAAGAACTCATCGATTTTGGCATAAGCCGGTTTTTAAGTTATTCGCCACCACTCACCTTCTCTGATGACGATAATGAACTTGAGAATCAAGAAATATCCATTAGTGGGTTTTGTTTTTATTCAATTTTCTTGTAAAAACTTATTATGGCAATTAAAGTAACAATTTCATGCTCTCCCCGCCAATAAAATTGTTTATGCCATGATAACTTTCACTCATAGCTTCTTGGGAATATTTTATTGGTCCAGGTTGGATTATTCATAACATTCATAGACACAGCTTGCATTGAGGTGGAATATATGGCTTATTGAGAAGGTCCTACTGTGTCGTGCATGCTGGTTATTTTCAAAGAGTGCTGAATCATTCTGACCCATGATTGAAGATACTCACCTTTAGTGGCAATTTGAATTAGACAGCACTCAATCTAAAATACAAATGACTCTGGTCTACACTTGTTCAAACAAATTTGCCTAACTCTGAAATATTACCTACACAAATTTGAGAGAGAATAACAAGATAAAAAAAGTACAAAATCGCTCAAAAATTTCCAAAACCAAGTATTTCACTAAACAAATCAATGCACATGAGTATCACAGAGATTCCTCAAAAACCTTTAATAAATTTGGCTTAGGCACTTCAATCTAGCTTCTCCTCGCTAAGATCAATCATAGCCTGCGTGAACACCAATTTGAATTCAAGCCTCGACAACAAACGAGGGCAGCAAGCTAATGGCTTACAACTTATCATGCTTCGTGGTTTACCACGACCGCAAGATGTGGGGATCGAATCGACCTAAGCGTCACATCTTGGTCCACTCGTGCTCGATCTAGGGCTTGGATTGATCTCCATCTTTCAACAAATGTATTGGAATTGATGTTGAGGGCAATTACAAATGAGGTTGAGGGCGTTGATGGCTAATTCGGTAAGGAAGATAGAGATGGACTTTGGAGAAAACAATCTAAAGAGTGAAAAAGGCGAAGGCATGATGATGATGAAGAAGAAAAGAAAGAGAAGGAGAAAATAAATTAAAAAAAAAAAAAAGAAGGAAAAAAAGTCTTTAGACGAAAATACCCCTATATGCAAATAAGATTTGGTTGACTTTTAAGTTGAGGCCCTTATTTGAAACTAAGTTAGTCACTTTAGGTTCTTGTTTGAGACAATGTCCATTTTGGGTCCTTTTTTGAGAAAATGGTTCCACTTTAGGCCCTTAATTGAAATTTTCCCCTACTACAATTAATTTTCAGTTTTTATATTTTTCTTTTAAAAAAATCATAGCTTTTATGAAGAGAGATGGAAGTGACGATGCCGTTGAGTCACATGGTTGAAGGATGGTGAAAAATTGAAATTAAAACTTGGAACAAAAAAGATTGTGGGTGGCCATGACCAAGTTTTTTTTTTTTTTTTTTTTGTAGGGTTGAAAAAAAAATGGACACAATTAGAAACATATTAGATGATAAGAGGAAAAAATAGATGTCAAAGCTATTGGAAAAATTATCCAAAAAGTTCTAAGTCTATTATAAGACGGCCAATTCAGTTCTATACCTTTTAATTGTGTCAATTTAGTTCTAAATCTTTTGACAACGTACCAATTTAATCTTAAACCTTTTAATTGTGTCAATTTAGTCTTAAACCTTTTAATGATTTTCCAATTTAATCCTAAGCCTTGTCACTACTTGCCAATTTAGTTTTGACTAATTTTGGCGAAAGATGGCTAACATGAGCTTCATGCATCCTACGTAGCATGGCCAATATTAAGGAAAACAAATTTTCTGTTTTTTTTTCCCCTTTTTTTCCCTTTTCTTTCCCTTTGGCCTATGGTTGGTACTTGGCCATGCCCAATGATTGGCATAGGCGAGGTTTTCCCTTGCCTCCACTCTCACCCAAGTCATGAGGATTGAGCCCTCGCCAAATTCGGCAAAGGCCACGACACCTTCGCCAGCCATGATCGAGTACCAGCTACAAGCCAAAGAGAAATAAAAAGGAAGAAGAATTAGAAAAATGAAAAGTTTGTCTAGCATTGGCCAACCCACATAAGATGACTAGGGATCAGCCGACGTCTCAAACCTTTGACGATTTGCCAATTTAGTCTTAAACTTTTTAATCATATCACATTAATCCTAAACTTTTTGGTGCTTTGCCTATTTAATTATAAACCTTGTAATAATTTATCAATGTAGTCATTACAGCTGCCGTAGAATATAATGTAAAAGTTTTGCAATAAAAAATATTATATAGGATGAACTTGTTAGCCATTATTTGTGGATTGAAATCCACCCCATGGCCATTGAAACATGGCCGCCAATAGAGCGCTCACTAGGAAAATTTGTCGGATTTCGATGGCGTCTTAACTCGAGACATCTACCAAGTCCAAGATTCTTTGGTGGCCCTTGCTCGCGAAGGTGAGGAATTAAAGCGAAACGTTCGGGCTCAAGCCTCCTAAAGGACTTGGTATCACGCTTAGAACCTGGCGCTAGAGCTATCATATATAAAGAAAGAAACATGAAACTAAAAGTTTCTTGTAGATACCATAATCAATCCAATTATGTTGGTAGGCTGCTCATAGAAAACCGGCACATTGTTGCGCCCTTTCTCCAAAACCAAGTTCATCAAATCCCTGCGTGCTTAGTCTGAAACTTTCTGTTATAGGTTTTTTCTGTGATTGCTTAGTTAGATCCTTTAGGCTAGTTTGCGCGACAGTGACTTCATAGTTACCGGATCTGATCCAATTTGGTCCTGAGTCTATCCCCAACCAAGGTGTGGTCAGGATCAAGAAGACCAGCCATTAGATCATCTCCGATGGCTCCAAGGTCCTGTCCTTGGGCCTATCAATAAGTCCCAGGGTCGGTTCCGTGGCCAATCCAAGATCCTTCGCCACAATCCATGGCCCATAATTGATCCTAGGGTCAATTCATGACCTATTCCCACCATCGGCATATCGATCCTTAGCCTACTAGTTATAACCAAATTAAGGGTCTTCATAGTGACTTGCCTATCCTCCCCTCCTTGTGGATTTTGTAGATTTTGACAAATATTATCTCACAGACTATTCCTTCTTATGTCTCTTTTGCTGGTTTTGCAAGCCATGAAATTTTGATGGTAACTGCTTATTTAAGGAAAGTTTTGATCGTGATTTATCCTCCGATGCATAATTGGTTTTTACATTTGATCGGACATCGCCTTGTGTGCAACCTCCTAATTCAAATGAATATTAAAATTCTGATTTTTGGCTTTATAAATGGGGTTGATTCAGGCTCCCAATAGTTACTTTTTGTTTGAATTTTATTGTATTCCTAATCCCGAACCCATTGGCTATCGGTGCACTATTCGAGCTGCTCTCTTAGTGAGAGCAGCTCACTACGTGCTGGCCGAGGGACGAATTAGGAACAGCTACTTTGGGAGCTTTCCTCGGGCGTCAAATAATCAACTTAGAATTGATACAAACAAGAGGAATCTGATTGAAGTAAATTTGTCACAAATGTATTAGTTTGAAATTTTTTGTAGTCATCTAGGATGAATTTGCCATAAATATATCAGTTTAAGGTTTTTTATGGGGTGAAACTTAGGAAAGCATAAAGATGGCGATGATTAGAAGTTAAAACAAGATCACAATTCATTAGTTTAAACTTTTGAGTGAAAGTGACTTTAATTGAATATATTAATGAATTTGGACTACGGCCTCCTCTCAAATGTCACCCTAGGGTGAGTTACTAGGGCAAAAAGAATATTTTCAGACAAATCATTGTTTTCTAATTTCATATGACTTTACGGGTGTTGTAATCTCGTATATATTAAATAATATGAAAACAAAGCTTTTTGAACACATTTATCTCAATAGTTTTCCTATTGCAGGAAGTTTTATAAGGCAAAATATCGAAAGGAATTTTTCATAGAGTAAGAGGAATTTTTTCGGACAAATATTTGTTTTCTAATTTTACTTGACTTTACAGAGGTAGGCAAGATAGAAGGCCGTCAAGTTAATAGGATATTAGTTGATATGGGAGCAAATTTAGATCTTATGCCCTATCGATACTTTTGGAAAATCTGCAAAGATGAGGAAGAGATAAGACCATTCATGAATTACTCATGAACACGCATGTCAATTTCTTTCTACAATAACTTTGTTGTCATCATAGTAGCTATAAACCATCCAATTGAAAATTCTCTTGGTAAAATCGAGTAGACAAAGCCTTTCCTCCTCTTTGCCTCTTTCTTTGTTGCTCACTGACATGTAGTTTCTTCTCTATTTGTACGGCAGCTCGAATTGTGGCCTCGACATGGACAATTTGGCTTTTCTCGATGTCCTCATGGTGATACTCAATACGATATAACCCCGGCTTGAGGATTGGCAGGATTGTTTGAAGCGTGCAATTGCCATTCGCCTTCCATTGGGAGGATGATGAGTGCAAAATCACCATAAACCTAAAGCTTTCTGATTTTCGCCATGAATGGTTTCTTATTTCCTATGTAACATGAGTCCCAACTTTCTTCTTCCCTTGTGTTGTCTAGTGATCCTCCTCGCATTACGCATTGCCCGCATGATAGAATTATAACGAAGTAGGTATTCTTTAGATGTTCTTGATTTTGTCTCTTTGTAAGTTTGCAATACCCATTAGAGTGTTTTTACTAAGGGTTAACAAAAGTGAGAAACCCATTCGTAACGCGCAAAAAAAGGTGCCTATACTTAAAGTGAAGGCATAGGCAAGAGATAAAGAGGCTGCATGTTTTCACTTCTTGTTTCTGTTTATAAACAGATTTTCTGTTTTTTTGTTCCAGGGAACAAAAAAAGAACATAAACACGCGTTTGGTTGCGTTTCTGTTCTTTTTTTGTTTTTTTGTTTCTGGAACTAAAAAAGAACAGAAACGAGAAATAAAAAAAACTTGTTTCTCGTTCCAGAAACAATTTTGAAGAAACAATTTTTTGTTTCTTGTTTCTTCTTCTCTCTCTTCTCTTCTCTTCCTCTTTTCTTCTTCTTTCTCTTTGGCCGGTCGCTGGCCTCGGCCATGGCCGGCCGTCGAGGGCCGGCGACGCCGGCCCCTGGCGAGGCTCGGCGTCGCTGGTGCGGGCGAGCCCGAGCCTCGCCTTGGCTGGGTGAGCTCAGGCTCGAGCTCGCCCAGCCATGGTGAGGCGCGGCCTCGCCGAGGGCTGGCGACGCTCGGCCTTGCCGGATCTGGGCGAGCCCGAGCTTGCCCAGCCAAGTCGAGGCTGAGCCTCGCCCAACGACGGCGAGGCTCGGCCTCGCCAGGGGCCGGCGAGCCTTGCCGTTGCTGGGTGAGGCTGCCGGTCGAAAAAAAAAATGAAAATAAAGGAAAAAATGAAAAATAAAAATAAAAATATTAAAAAATTGAAAGAAACAAAAAAAGAACAAAAATTTACCAAACGTATTTCTATTCATTTTTTGTTCCCGGAATAAATTTACCAAACGCATCTTTTTGTTCAAAAAGTGTTCCCCGAACAAAACACTTTTTTTTTGTTTCGCTCCCTAACAAAAAAAGAAAAGAATGTAAACGTTACCAAATAGGCCCAAAGTGTGCAAGCAACTCTATAAAAACACCTAGAGGTATGATTTATAATTTGGAAAAAAGACTTGTTGTGCTGCGTATATAAGGTACGAGAAAAGCAAGAGGCATTGGAATCAAGATGTTGCCCCCCCAACAATCAAAGCCAAATGGAGACCAATTCGATAGTTCGCTTCTATCCACCGCCGATTTCTTCAATTGGGCAGGTCCCACTCGTCTGCTTTGACAATTTCATCATCCGTTTCGCTTGAACTATCTTCTTCCTCGACGTCTATCCGATCATCTTCCTTCCTCTGAAGACCAATATGTTTCTATTGGCAGATAGTGCGGGATCACAACCCTCAGATCATCCTAGTTGCTTGCATATTATACAGAACCCACACTTCTTCAATCTTCCTCCACATCAGCAATTTCCAGCCGGAAGGACTAGATTGGTAAGTCATTATAAGGTTTATGACTAAATTGATATATCATAAAAATATTTAGAACTAAATCGGTATAATTGAAATGTTTACGACTAAATTGACAAGTTGTTAGAAGGTTTAGTACTAAATTTGCATATTCTAAATATTTAAGATTGAGTTGACTGTTGTATAATAGATTAAGCACTTTTTGGATAATTATCTCCCAAGCTACTCGGTAGCTTTGTGGAAGCTATTGTGAACTTATTTCAGTAACGAGGGTGTGACAACTATGATATTTTTATCAAACATTTCGAACCCAATTTCAAAATTATAGTAATTGCGGAAAAATGTACTAAACACATAATTTTCTTCTGCCGTCGCAATAATTTCAACAACAAAACGTTTTGTAATGTTTGTCCTGTCTAGTAGAGATTATTAATGGGCAGGCAGTTCTCTTGGCACACCTAAGTCCAATAAGTAGATGGGTGTACTTAGGCAACGGTTTAACATGAAAAAGGCCGATCAGCCCATCTTTGGCCTAGATTCAACCTGATCTGACCTGAAAATTCATAAAATATTAATTTTATGAGACGGACGAGCTTTGGCAACAAATTAGACCCAAGTGGGGTCGAATAGGATTAAGCAACCAAATGGTTCAACTCCAGAAGTTGTCCAAACCTACCTTACTCTGCCGATTCATAGGGGGACCGGTTTGGTTTCCAGTTCTTAAAACTAGAAACGAGCTTTGACTGATTCAGTTTTCCGACTCTATATCATGACCCAACTCATTCTACCCGAGAACCTGAAACCTGAAAGGCTGGTTCAGGTAGAAGAACTCACATTGTGTCCCAGATATTTGTATATTTGCGAGACCCCAGCTCGAGCTTCACCTCTTCTCGGCCAAGCTGAGCTCCGATGCAACCGTAGGTAGCTCAATTTAATGACAACAAGTGAAAGCGAGGGACATGAGGATGGAGCAACACGAAATGTGACAGGGAAAGAGCGACGAGCCGAGAAAGGAGAGGCGGAGAACTTTCAAAAGAAGTTATTGCCTGCACTTGATGCATGTAAGCCTAACCCATATCAACTAAGATCATTTAATTTTTTCTTGTGTTTTAGGTTCCTCCCCACAAAGAACTCGTCTTTGTGGTTCGCAATTTCTATACTTCATATGAAATCACCTACTAGTTCATTGCTTCGATTTCTTTTGAGCTTCATAAAAAAAACACTGTTTTCTTTCTTTCTTTCTTTCTTTCTTTTTTTTTTTTTTTTTGGGGGGGGGGTGTGTTTAGATGACAGTCTAACAAACTTCCAAATTATCAAATGTTCATGTCTGACTATCCCAGCAATAATGGAATGGAATTTTATAAATTATCATGAGACAGAAGTAAGACACAAGTCCAACTAAGGATGCATGTGGTGGCCATTCATTAAAAACACTCTTTACACCTCTCTCTTTCATTTCAAATCTTTAATCAACACGTGCGCCTGCCTTATCAAGGTTGTCAACCTTGTATTCTTAATCTTTCTTTTTGGTTGATAAATAAAGCACAAAATCCACTGCTCTACAGTCTGACCAATGCACCGACTCCAGCTCATTCATACTAACCAATCCAAGCTAGGGCACATTCGAGGGTCGATGATTATGTGCAATCGAGTAATTATCGACTTAGGGTTTTTCCTCCTCTTTTTTTTGGCGTAATAAACAAAATTGTAAAGTTCTCGCTGACCAAAATAAATAATATGGAAGCCCATTATTTATCTGGGGTTCTTAAAATAAATTAAACCGAAGGAACATGGAAGAGAGAGAGAGAGAGAGAGAGAGAGAGAGAGAGAGAGAGACGCTGCTCAGTTAATGGGGAAATGGCTAGACAAATTTATGGGTTGGATCGAAGAGACAGGCCAACCTCACAGCAGTGTCGGGCATGGGATGTGTGTTTGAAAGACTGATCAGATCAGGAAGTCAAGCGGTAAAAGTGACAAAAGGGTGCATGCATTTCCATGCACTTGTCCCCGTTCTCGTACACGTATTGCCACCCCCAGAACCTTCCTGAAACTGTCTTCCTGCATGGGCATTGACAAGGGCTATCAGCTCGTGCGGTCTCCACTCCGAACCTACAAGTTAGTCCAAGTGAAAATCCCCAAATAGTTTAGTGGTTAATAACTCAGCTCAACTTTCGTTGTAGAGTCCCCGCGAAAATGTGTAAAAGTACTATGTTGGGAAGAGAAAAAGGAAGGTCAATTACAAAAGCCAGAGCCCTTGAAGTGGGGAAAAGAAAAAAAATGACTTAATCGTGTAGAATGAGCTTAGTTATTTGGGAGAGAGGAAGGGAAATCAATATCATGTGGGTGGTCGAATGGAAAGATGGAAGAGGGAAAGCAATGAAGATAGGGGAGACCGAAGAGCATGCAATTGCTTTGTATTCTCACAGTGAAAGAATACAACCCCACGGACAAAAACTCCTGTCATGACAGAATATTTCTGGATATATTGTTGTTGATAAATACAATTGAGCAGTGAATTTTTAGGCTATCAACGCATAAGTACAGACTACATTTTAATGCCAAAAAAGAGCAATACTATTATAAGGACGATATCCTGATTTTCCCATTATCACAAATTTGATTTCTTAGCCCTTTCAATACTTATTCGATCAGGAAAATTCCCACCCTTTTGCTCTATACCTGTCAACTTACATGGGAATTAAAAATAAAAAATCCCACGTATGAATTATGAGGATCCCTCAAAGTGCAATTAATCAAGTCTGACAATGATTTTTTACTTTAAACTTAGATGCTCAAATTTCTAGATGTGGTCAAGACAAGCAATAAATTGGTTTAAGACCCTTATCCCTTTTTTTCTTTTTCTTCTTTTTCCTTCTTTCCCTGTTTTCCTCCTTTTCTATTTGGCTTGTGCCCCCACAGGCCTATTTTGGTGATCAACAGAAGATAAAGCATAACCTAATCCGATCTGCGATCTCCACCAAATGACTTTGCCAAACCTTTGGTGTGACCTCGCCACACTCACTGTCGGCTAATTGCAAAATCCTAACACCAATCTTTCTCTCTCTCTCTCTCTCTCTCTCTCTCTCTCTCTCTCTCTCTCTCTCTCTCTCTCTCTCTCTCTACGTTAGACTCATCACAAGTTGGGTGAAGACTCTTGACACCATATCCGGTATCATCAAGCCTCGCCTTGGCCTTTCTTAGGATGACAACTACTGTTGATGTGCTTGGAGGTTGCAGCTTTTGTTATTGCAAAAGGATGAATGTTATCAATTAGTTTTGGATTACTGACTTTCATTTTGAATTGTCAATTCTCATTTTAGGTTGCTAACTCTCATCTATATGACTTACCAAAGACTGATTTTGAGCTGTCGACCAACATTTATATGTCTTTTTAAATTACCAACCGGTTTTGAGTTGCCTTGCCAATTTGTACTTTTTATAAATTACTAATCTCAATTAGAGTCACTTTTAACTTTTCACCTGTAAAATTACCAACTAATTTTGCATTCAAACTCTTATTTGAGTTAGTTACCAACATTCATTTATTTTTATTTTAAATTGCTAAGTTATCTTATCTATGATTAGGTAAAAAAAAAAATGTCCGTTGTCATTTACCATCTTTAATATACCTTTCTTACCAACTAATTTACCAACCTTTTTTGAATTGCTAACTCTTATGAATTTTCCACCGGTGGATATTTATTTATACTTAATAATAAAGTAATTAACTTTTCTATTGAGTTAACACTATAATTTGCTTTACTTACCCATCATTTTATAATTGAAAAATCATCAGTTTTGTATTATTTGTTCTTATTTGAGCTAAATACCAAGGTTTATTTGATTCTTTTAAATTATGAACTTCTCTTACATTCGACAAATAAAGTATTTTCTTACCAATCCCTCAATTATAACAATTATTGTATGAAACTACCATTCTTTATTCAAGTGACTAGTCAACTTTTTTCTCAATTAAGTAATCCAATTTAAAAGTCGATAACTAAAAATAATTATATTGAAGTTGGTAACTCACTAATGAGAGTTGATAAACGAGAAGTATTTGATAACTCGCTTGGAGAGGAGTTGGTAATCGTGTAAGTTAAAATTAGTAATTTCATATAAAAGTTGATGAAGTTAAGGCATAAAATTAACAATCGTTGGTTAAAAAATTGAAAAATTAAAAGAAAAATAACTTGATAAGTAACTCAAATAAGAGTTAATAACCCAAAACCAGTTGTTAACTTCATGGGAGAAAAGTTAGTAATGTGCTATAATTAAAGTCATTCGTTTTAGAGAAGAGTTTGTAATACACGTTGCTAAGAAATGAAATTAGAAGTTTGTAAGTGATAAGAAAAGTTCACAAATAAAGAAAATTAGTAAAAATTAATAAGTAACTCAAATAAGAGTTAATAGCCTAATATTAGGTATAAATATAATGGAGAAAGTTTGTAAGTCACATTAATTATGTTGGTAATCTTTAAGAAAATTTAGTAAATATAAAGGGTTGACAACTCCAAGGCAGATAAAAGTTGAAAATCAATAGGACAATCTGTAAATTAAAAAAAAAAAAAAAACTTTAGGAAGTAGCTAAAATGAGAGTCGGTAATTCAAACCTAGTTAGTAATTTATTCTAACAAAAGTTGACAAATCGCTTTAATTTAGGGAGGTCATTTCATAGAACAGTTGAAAAAAATGGATGTCTTGATTATCTATAAGAAAAATTGACAATTTGTGAATTAAAAAAATTGGTCAATTAAGAAAGTGTAGTTAATTAACTTATAAGTAACTTGGGAAAGAGCTCATTGGTCATTTTTCTTGTCAATAATGGTACGACGTAGATTGAAATTAAAAATATGTATGTTTCAAGGAAAATTTCATGATAAAGAAAAATGTATTGCGAAAAATCATATTTCAAGAGAACATTTTTTTTTTCTTTTTCGAATTAAGCAATTCATTTTTCTAACGTTAAATACGTACATTTTCTTTAACTATAAATGGTTTTTAATTGACTAATCATTTTCGGCAAATCAAATGTGTGAAGGTCTAGAGTACTCATTCAAAAAAAAAAAATCGCTTAAACAAACACATCTTAATTGAAATTCACTTATCATCATGGTGAAATAAGAACTTGCATTTCTTCGGATGGGTGGCAAACTCCGCTCCTACCTAATGCGCAATCACTAAACGTCGCTTTCTTGCAACGTGGGCTCCGATCCATCGAGTAGCACCAAAGCGCCAAACACCCGCACGTTGCATTTAAGAAAGCAAGAGACACGATGGACATTGGAATAGAAACCTGTTTTAATTACTCACAAATCAAATCAACCCTTTGAAAGAGAAAAAAAAAAAAAGAGAGGCATGATGTGGGGTGGGTTGAGGGTCGAGGGTCATTGACAAGATTGGCATAAAATTTTAATCAAGTGATTGCCAGCTAATTTAAGACAATGCACCTTCCCACTAAACTCCAATCCAACAGCAAAAAGAAAAAATAAAAAAATAAAGTGCATTAACGTGCGCACATCATGCTTATTACAAAATATATTATATATTACAAATCATATACCGGTAGTAAAAATTCGTGCTTGTCCAGATTTGCATCCATCCATAATAATTAACGGAATGTAAGGATGTAATCAAGCCAAGTCAAGTTGATGCATCAAAATGTCTGAACTCAACTCATTTCGACGGTGGTGCTTGAAACTCAAGTTTGATCGAGCATTACGCATCCTGCTCAAGCCAACTCAGGCTTTGCTCAGCCAGGCTTAGTAACACACTGGTCAAAGATCTAGACACTTGACATAACTAGGGTTCCAAACAGTTATAAGAATTATTAACAAGCTTGAGGTCGATCTATCACGGCACTCGCTTGCTTGCATGGAGTCAAGTCCAATCAGTACCGTCGAATCGAATCCGAGCTTCTCGCCGGCAACCCGGCTCCCTTTCCGCACTAAGTAGGAAGAGAGAGGGACACGCATGGGTTTGATTTTGGGCACATATTTTGAATACGAGAAGGGAAGGGGAGGGGAAACGGGTAAATTCGTGCTTCCGGAGGTCAAAGTCAAATCAATAATAATATTTTCTAGGGGCTCGAGCTTTTGGGAGTCGCCAACGACACCAGCACCAGCCTGCAAAAAGAAGAAGGCATAAAAAAAATACAAAAAAAATACAAAAGAAAAAAAAAAAAAAAAATCGAAGTGGAATAATATTCAAAAGAGAGAGGGAGAGAGAGAGATGGAGATGGGAATGTACAAAGGGGAAGAGTCCAGGGGGCCAAGCGGCCCGACAAAGAGACCTCCGTCCCGGGAAAAACGGGGGTGTACGCAGTGTCCCGACTCCCACGCACACACCTCCCCACGGGTGGGTCACCCCCCTCACATGCCTCCATGTGAACTTCCCATTTATTTCCTTTTTGCCCCCCCAAATTATTCTATAATTCCCTCTTAATCCCCCCCTCTCCTTTTTATCCTCTCTTTCCCTTGCTTTGATCCCCCCCCCCCCCCCCCACCTTGCAATAATCCCTTTCATCACTAGTGCATATGATGATTCGAATGGAAAATTTATGGCCGGCCCGTCGATAGCTCCGCTGTTATGAGTGCATTTCAAATGAATTATTGACTAGCACATTTTGTTTGCTCGCTGAGGTCCTATTTTTCTATGAATGCTGACGGTACTCATTTGACTTTTCTTATTGAACTGTTGTAGATTTAAGAGTAACTTAATAATCTCTACCTAATGCAATCCATTGGTTGGGGGAAATATTAGATAATTTGAATTGAAAATTTATAGCCGGCCTACCAATCGCTTTGCTGGTGTCTTTTCGAGTATATTCGAGCGAATTTTTTACTAGCGCATTTTGTTTGCTCGCTGTAATCCTTTTCTTATATGATTGCTAATGGCACTCGTTTGTCTTTTACTAGTTAATTTGTTTTAGATCTGAGAGTAACTTTACTTTTTTTTTCTTTTTTTTCGCTCCCCACCGAATAATCTTTTCAAAGTTTTATATTTGATCAAATAGTTAAAGGGGACAGTGAGATTCAAATGTGGACTTCAGGTTTAAGGGAGACTTGTTCCTTCATAGGCTCCTCCCTCCCCCCCTTTCTCTTTCTCCCCACCTCACTTTGGGTTAAAGTGACCTTTATTTTGTTACCTTAGTGGCTATCAATATCAACACTTAAGAAAACGAAAGTTCATTTGGAAGCTAATAACTTAAATTTCGTACAATAACAGACGCAACACGATATATTAACATCGAATTTAAGACTAGACTTCCTATCAAATTAGAAAACCGAGTACATGTGATACCTAATAATAGAAATATCATTCTTTCAAATTTCTTTGTCGAGAATCTTATTTTCATTAAATAATCATTGAAAAATTAAAAATCATCGATAAACGAGGTCATAATATGTATCATATTGTATTCATAGATTTATGCCATGAGCTAGGTTTTAATTGTTCGGCGAATGTCAACAACCGGCGTCGGGGCGCGTGGGCTGGCCGGCCATCTACGCTTTTCCTCCTCCAAAAGAGAAGAGGACAGATCTGAGGTGGGCCCCGCCATTTGTGTGCCCCATGTAGGGTTTCGATCACCGTCAGATGCGGCAACTTGCATCGTAGCCGCACGTTTTTTGATGGTTTTTCTTGTGATCAGCTTTCTGGGTTACCGGGAGTGGGATCGAACGGTGTCGGCCTTTCCAAACACTAATATATGAGAAAAAATGCCTCAGGACAGGATGAGGAAAATAATATTAATTTTGCTAGCTATTGACTTTATACGGTGTATGTGATTAGTACTTTAAAAAAAAAAAAACAAGTTAGTTTGGGAACCCTGGATATGGAAAAAAATATTGGGAGGGGGGAAATGAAAATATGAATAAAATTAGAATTTTCTCTACATCACTTCTCTCTCTCAAAAAAAAAATTGAAAAAATTCCATATAATTCACAAGTACTTGCATTCTCCCCCACTTTCCTTAGTTTCCGGTCAAGCCTTAAGATTTGTTTGTTTAACATTAAGTTTAGGTCAAAAGTACTTTTTTTTTTTTGTATTCCTGTGCAAGTTTTAGAAAATAATAGTAAAAAATTGTATGTAAATTCATGTGTCAATATTTATATACCGTAAAAGTTTTGGTTATTTTTATAACTAAAGAAGTCAAAATATGTCTACTACAAGATTTACATTAAACAAAAAAAAAAATACAAAACAAGAGTTTATGCTGAGCTGCCTCGAGTGCTTTTAAGACTTTAGTGTAGACACAAAATATTTTAATAGGGGAAACAGTTTCAGAAAAGAAAATGGTGGATTCAGCAATCTCTCAGCCCAATATTCTTCTAGGGATTGGTGGTGGAGCAAAAAAGGGGACTCAATTCTTCTATAAATACCACCCCTATGCTAGACCCTTTTCTCTGCCTAACCTTCAGCTACTTCTTCCCCTCTCTGAAACTCTTTTTGCTTTTTAGGGTTTCTAAGGGTGTCCAGTGAATGGTCCTCCTTGTATTCTTCCACAGCTTTCTTGAACTGCATATATTAATGGGGATCTTTTTGAAGCAAGTACACAAACACGCACTCACACTCTTTCAACTAGTCCTTGTTTCAATTGCGGTTCAAGCTAGCTGTGGGAAGATACAAATAGGGTCAACGAAAAATTCTCCGCCCAAATCATCCCCGCGAATGGTAAGTATTCAGAATTTTGCGCGGTTAGTGTTGATTTTGCTTCTGTTGGGTATGTAAAGGCTAAAGGTGCCGTTCTTGACGATGTCCTCTGCAAATCTGATTCTTGATGCGCTAGAACAGGAGTCTCTCTCATTGGTGTTCTTGAAAAGTGAAGGATTTCATCATTTTCAAGTGCAAATGCTCTTAAAGTTTTGATTTTTTTTCGTCCTCCAGTTTTCCTCTTGTTCTTGGAATTCTTGGTTAATTCATCGGTGTTTAGTTGTACTCCTTTTACGTTCTTGATTGATCTCCTCATTGACAGTGAAAAGGAGTTGTACTCTCTCTCTCCCTCTCCTCTTCTCCCTCTCTCCCTCTCCCGCTCTCTCTCTCTCTCTCTCTCTCTCTCTCTCTCTCTCTCTCTCTCTCTGTGAGTAGTTCTTTAGACGTGGATCTGGTGAAATTTGTTATTTTTTAAGCCAGAGCAATGTGTGAGAGATACTTCTTTCTTGCTTCGGAGAGTCGCCCCCATGTGGGGGCGTCTGTTATAGATCAATAAAAGATAAAAAGCTCATGGCCGATCAACGCAGATCTAAAAGCCATCACTTTGTATTTTTTTGTAAGGAACCTGTTGCTGATCTATTCGATCTGTACTTTGGACTGTGGGGTTTCTTATGTTTCTGTACTTTTGAGTCATATCTGGATTCTGGCCTCGCGCATCATCATTTGCCTTCGGGATTGGTCACGGTTTTCACCAGAGAGGGAATTTTCTTATATCATGTCATTTGTTCTGCATTTCTCAACTATACCTTTGTAATATTCTTGATGATGTTCACCTGCACGTCTGCAAAGTCACGCATTTCTCTCAGTTTGCTTCCTAGGTATTTAACAAAAAGGTTAATCATGCAAGCCGTGCCTGATTTAGGTACTAAAATGTGCATTTGAAGAGGTTAGATGGATTGCTTGTTTATATATACGCATCATTAGTACGTTGTAGTATTGCTTGCATTACATCGATAATGTCCTGAGAATAAAGCTAGTTATATCCTTGCTTTTTACAGACTATCATAGTTCAATTGCAATGAATCTCTCTTACTTTGATCTAAGTTGAAATACCCACTCAAACAAACGTATTGAGGGTTTTGGGGCAATTAATATTGAGGATAATTGGGTAGATGAAATCTTGATTATGAAACAAGAAACCAAAGACATACATCAACCAACTTGCAAAAAATGGCCTTTTTTTCCCGGGACCCCATGAAACCCCATGAAAAGGAAATTTTATTGCAAAAAGGAAATTAGGGTTTCCTTTTGTATGTGGAGTTAAAGACAAGAGAGAGGCAAGAAAGGTCCCCTCCTATATATGACTTTGCAAATGACAAAAGAAACATTGTTTTGTCTTTGTTAGAACGGATGTGCCTCCTGATGTGCCTTCGATAAGATTCTCATGTTCTTGCCGGCCTCTCCTTTTGAGGAAATGAATATTAAAGTTTCTTTAATATGAAGTTCTTCTTTCAAAACTCGAAACCATAAGCCAGATGAAATGTATCATTAATTTCCAATGCCCGAGCTTATGCAAATTGTTGCTGCATTTTAAAATTTAGATCAGATCTAATGAAGGGTCTGGCTTAAGATTATGCAAATTATTTTGCGCAGATCTTTTTTTATATTTCATTCAGGGAATTGATTATTAGATAATAGAGACTGCAAGAATAATCTGATGTGGCTACTTCAATAATACACACGCTTTGCTTTACTTTACTTGCTTATTTTGGCTTAAGATTGCTGGAATCACTCATCTTTTTGTAAATTGCAGTATTTTTTACACTCATCAGAGATGATCAATGGACTTTACTTTATTTCTCCTTTTGGTGCTCCCTTTTTGTATCTCAAAATATTCTCTCACAGGGATCCAACCTCATTTCTGCTGATTCCGTTGGCAAAAGAGATAATAAATAAGTCATTTGCGCGATCGATTACACATCAATTGGACAATTTGTGTCGTTGTTTGTTAACTATAGTGTCTGTCCTTTGCTCAATGTTTAATTTATGCACTCTCCATAAAGAAATAACAGAAAGACAGCATTCCAATAAACAAGTCACGACAGTGGCTTTTTCTTTATGCGATTCTATTTGTAATGCTTTCATTTCATAAGGAAAGATGATGAGATTCAGAAAAATTGAATCTAATCTCTATTCTTTTGTTATGATATGATAAAGACAGACAAACATTATTACCAACCGATTACTTTCTATATCATTTTTCTCCTCCAATAATGATACATGAGAAACTAAAATTATAAGATCAATGAATTCCATGGCAAACCAGTTAGTCCAGCCAGTGACGAACGAAAGTTGGGTGCAACTAGATGCGCGAGAACCGTAGATCATGTAGACCTCACATGTTGTTGTCAATTTATCTTTTGAATTTAAGACAATCTATGTATGCGAAAACAACATGTGGAACTATGAATGGCACACATGAGAGCTATCTATGTCTTGCACGTTTTAGGTCTTTGGTATTTGATTCAAGCCTACCAGTCTAAAGTCAAACTATAACTTCTCTTAACCAACTAGTCTAGTTGATTAGCCAAATTTTTCAATGTAATCTCCAGTTTGTTTACCTTAAAACCCTAGGAAAAATCCTTTCAAGACTACACACATCTATGAAAGCCTTCCGTTTTATCTCTTGTTTAGTTCATGCATCTTGAACTTGTGGCGATATGTCAATAATCAATTACTTAATTTTATATATTTCGCACCATATTGGAAGAACATACGCATTGCTAAATGTTGTTGGAGTAGAAAAATGTTTCCTAATACAATGTAGAAGCTTATATATGATTGGTCAATCTCCCACTTTATAAATAAAACCTCGGCTCCTCTCAAATTGAAGGTCCAACGATTCAGCAATATATCGAATTACTAACATTGGGACCGAAATTAGGAAGGTACAACCCTAAGAACCGTGACATCTTGTATGCGATTCCAATTAGCAAAACACAGTGGATCTTCTAGGGCAGACATAGATGGGAATGTTGCTCATCTTGATCACCCTAGCTTGTCCAAATTTAACGAATTATCATGAAAAAGGAAAGGGAATTATACGAGGAAAAATGGCAACTTTATAAGGAATTTGCAAATGAAGAAAATCTTCTATTGAAATAGCTTCATCCAATCAGTACGATTGCAAATTCGCCTCAAGGAAGGATGGCCGATGAATCGGAGCCAATCGCGTTCAGCCTTTTTTTTGGTAGCTTTCAAGTGATGAGGTGGTTGCCAATGCAATTGTCCCAATGGGTTGGAGAGATATAAATAGGTGAATAGCGACAGGACACATCTCCCTTTCCTTGGCCAACGAAAAAAAGGGGGGACGCCATTATTGATTTGTTGCTTCTCTCCGCCATTTCCCTTTCAAAATAACCCACGATCTCCGTAGTGCATGTTCATCATACCAAACTTCAAATAAGTTCCCAACTTCCCCCAAAAACCCTTATTTGACTCTTGAAGTTGAAGGCATCTTTTGGGCTTCTAATTTGCTGTTAGGGTTAATTAAGGAAGGTCGTAAGCTAGTTAATATACTTAATCTTTCCCATTCTTTGAGTTAATGAGAACTTTTCTCTTTTGAAAATGATTGGAAGATGATAAAGTTACACGAGGATATAAGGGCACTTTCGTAAGAGGGTGAACTCATGTGATTAAGCTGACTTTCAAAACTATCCTTTTATGATTTGGCATCTGTGTTATCTAGAATTAAGACTCTGTTTATTTCGCAAAAGATGAATGATTTGGAAATATTTTTTTTAAATAGTCACTTATATAAATAATTAGTCAATTGAAAATGTTTTCATTATCAACAACAATGTCTATACATTTTCGTATATGATAAAATTATTTTGTGTTCATTCATTTTTATAAACAATACAAGCGATTGCTTTTAGAAAAATGTTCTCCATGTCGTTCATTTTCCGTAAAACAAACAAAACATAAAATCAACACATAACACAAATTATACTCTTTGCCTAGAACTTCTTCTTCTTCTTCTTTTTTCCTTCGTGTGTCGATGGAGTAATGGCATGATAAACTTTCTATCATAAAAATAGTGTGATCAAGTAATTTTCCTTTGTGTACTCAATAAGTTATAGCTGTCGCATCCGGTTTTGAGTTGATTTCCCGAACTACGTGCTCTCTTCAAGTATAGTGTCCAACTGGTATGATCAGCTCTTAGGGATGCTTATGACGCAATTTTATTTACTTACTTTTTGCTCATTGATGAGGAAATCATCTTGGGTAGGTAAAGTGTGGGGCCTAGAAGGGAGTTAAAGTCACGTTGAATGGCTCATATATGTAACTGTATGCAAATAGTGGTTTGAGAAGTCGAATTTGTGACATGTGCCTAATCCATGCGAGTTCGCCCTTTAACTACATAGCTAACTCCATACAATTTACATGGGTTAGAGTTATGGCGCAATGAGAAAATGAATTATTGAATAAGTCATTCTACTAGATGCTCAACCAAGTTTTTTTCCATCCTTTATTTTTTTTTTACTATCCAAGGAGCGAGCATAGGCCCTGATTTCTTGGAAACCTATAAAACACCCAACAAACCCATGAACGGTAAAGCCTAGGCTTTTGACTTATGCTAGTGACCTTGCTCCATCTCCATTATATCCGCGATCAAAGGTTCAATAACTTAAAGTAATTGACTAATTCATTCAACAGCTACCTTCACATTCACTTAAATTGTTATCTATTTTATTTACTTAAATTCTCCACTAAGGTTGAACTTCAAATGCATTCTTCAATGCTAGCTTTCGGTTCCCAACCGCTCACGGTCGCCTATTCCATTAACAGAAGGAAGAATTCTAGCACTTTTCGATTAATCAATCCAAAAAAGAACAAGAGAGAGCGTTGCAATTAATGAAACAAGACTTTTGGCGGACATTAACGAAGTCATATGATCTTGAAATATGTGTGCATGAGATTTTTGTGCTTTCCTTCGGAAATATCATTATGCCATACCCAAGTCTACTATACGGGGCTGTGGTGTCATGAATAATTGGCATATGTTTTATATAAATGAGATAGCTAGCTACAAACATCACCGTCATAAATGTACGTCGTATTACTAGCTTGATAAGTTCACAATACCTTAATCATCTCATATTACTCCACTTGCCATGAAATATTTTATGTGATCATTGAACATGGAATACTATAATTTCTTCTTTTAAAATGACGTGGTTTTTACGAATCTCATAAAAGTCGAAATTAGGGCAATTATGCAGTCAATGACACCTAATCTTTGTCCTTAACCTTTATAGTTATTAAAGAAGGAGGTATGGGGAAGATTATCACTAACTAGGCTTCTTTGCGCAGGCTATTCTTATGTTCTTATGAAATTAGGTTCTAACCCATCAAGTTAATTTTCTTCTTAGTAGATTGTGAGTGGGTCCGTCCTCCTTATTATAGTTTATTGTAGCCATAGTCCACCCATGCTCCGCTACGCGGAAGGGTTTCCCACCAACGGCATTTCGAAATTTGAAAGCAGATCGCTAAGAAAAAAGTTATGGCAAAACAATGTGAAAACAACATTGGTGGAGATATATCGTATAAGCATGCCACTTAATACCCGGAGCGTACTATATTTCGAGTAACAAGTTGATAAAGACAGGCTATCCTCATCTTATGCCTACTTTATAAGCTAATCTCTCTAGTGGACCTCAACAACATTTCATCAATCAATTAATGCTCTCATGATGAAACTTTGTAGCCTTGTATTTGGCAAAGATTCCTCTTGAGAGAACACCCACCTACTCACTTCCGTAATGTCACTTCAATTTTGATGACCCCATGTTTCCTTGTTTCCGCTTATTTATTGGTCAATAAAATTGAATAGTGCCTCACAGTAAGTTGGTGATTTTGAATAGGATATGAATAGTTCATGCATCCCCGACCAGGAAGTAAGGGGAAATTAGTCCTATTTGTCAATTTAATCCTATAATGTTGCACCAAATTTCAATATATTTCTTTCGATCAATTTTATCAAAAATGGTTGACGTGGTGGTGTGACACAAGAAAACAACCGATTTTGCTTATTTAGTCTTATGCCTTTGCACGAAATTTTAATGTAGCCATTTTAGAAAAAATTTGTTAGAAATTGCTGACGTAACAATGTGTCCTATTGCAAAATTAGCAATGACTAGACTACCATGTTAGCTCTTTTTAGGGAAAATCAGTTGAGATTATTATATTGAAATTTCACGTAAAGATTTGTAATTAAATTGACAAAATTAGAATATTTAGTACTGAATTTTTATTTATATTTTAAGACTAATTGGGTAAATTTTTTTTCGCTTCATTAGCCGTGGATGGGTAGAAAAGGAGTTCAATTAGCCAAAACCGAAAGGGCATTGAAATGAAAAAGAGGAGCTAAAATTCATAACAATCGAAATTTTGCAAGTTTGCAATTCTATTTCAAGAAAAAATGAATTTTTTGGGTCACGTAACATACGACTATGTACTTGTAGATATATATACACACACACATTGTGTTATTGTTGCTTGAGAAAGGCATTTATTTGAGGATATGAATATGTACTTGTAGATGTATTTGTTGGGAAAATATGGTTTCGAATCAATGGAGCAATCAAGTCAGACTTTAAAGCGTGATATCACTTTATTTAAGGATTTATTTGTCCAACAATTTTATTAATTGTCAACGGAAAATATTCTTCAAGATACAAAAAAATCTCAAATGAAAATATTATATAGCAATTTTAGTATATTTCTAGGGCCTCTTTAGGAAACAATTGAAAAGATAGCTATAATTTTGGAAAGAAGACTTGAAAAATGATTTCCTTCTTGTTAATGCAAAAAAAAAAAAAAAAAAAAAAAAAAAAAAAATCACACACGAACACGCACACACGCACACATATATCGGTCTTAAAGAATATAGGTAACTCTTCGCGAAATATTGTAAAGTGAACAAAGGTATCTCTTTGGAAGAAGTTGCAAAATAAACAAATGTGACTCTTTAGGAAAGATTACAAACTGAACAAGTATAATTTCCAAATATTGTCTTGAAAAGACACATATGAAAAATTCAGAATAAAAAAATAAAATTAATAATAAAATTCCGAATTTTCATAATTTCCAAAAATACTTAATAAAACAAAAAAAACAACCTTTTAACTAATAAAGGTTAATAATATAATATTTACCAAAAAAATTAATAAGATAACCATACGAAATAAAATAAAATTAAAAGGGTTAGTGCTAATTAAATCGTCGGCATGCAAAATACATTATAAGCCCTAGTAAACCCTAATGAATATGAAGGGGAAAGCTCCAAACAGAAACAAAATTTGGAAATAATTAAAAAAATCGCAGCAAATGGGCTCAGAGTGTATACTTTAGAAGGCCAAATTCTTTTAAGAAATGAAATGGATCGAAACCCACATAAGAAGTGGATTCGAGGCAGAAGTGAGCTCAACATTATTCATTTGGCAATTGGACTTAGGGCATCAAAGTTATAAACAATCTACCGGATCGCATTTCCAAGCTCGAAACTTCACCTGATGAAAACTAGTCACGATCCAATTTACCAAGGGATTTGCAATACATTACTTGATCGCTCGCTAACATGATTTGATAGGTGCTGCCGATTAGATTATAAACGTAGATATTCCGTGGTCCAAAGATTTAATGTCCAGCTCGTAAGTGATGATGACTAGCTATTTCAAGAAATGCCAAGACTCTGCCAATATAAGTATTACATGTCCTTCAAATAGCTTAGACCATGTGATAAAAACCTAAAACTCCAACGTTCAATGTATTCGTGCATGAAATAATTAAAAAAGAAGCTAGAAAAGCAGACGCGGTATTGAAAGCAGCTTAAAGAGAGTGTGGACGGCATATGATGCGTTTCTCTTTTACTCTCCTGCCTTTAATTTGTCAGAATATAATTGTGTTCCTCATAAAATAATCTTTAGGGCTGAGGAGTGAATTATTTTGGTAAGTCCGGCTAATTAAAGTCTTTGCCATATGGTCAGAGCCTTACTGCAGATGCTGAGAATTATTGGTCAAGGTCACTATAGCCTAGCTAGACACAGTTGGACATTTTCTTACTTATGCTAAGCATTCTGTATGGTACACTAATGCCAAATTTGATTGGAAAATATTCAATTCATTGCATACATGGTCCAGAAGCTTGAGAAAGGGATGCAATTCCTACGCATTAAGAAAAGCTGAATCCAAAAGATATTTATTATTTAGCGTCAGGGAATGGGTCGAGAAAGAGTGCAAATAAAGCTTTACGAGGTCTACGATCAATTAAAATTCCATAATTCGGTCACAACCTTTGAGAAATGCTTTCTGCATTTGTAATATCGTGCATCGATGTATCACCTAGGAAATTGTGCTGCTTCATAGTACCGATATTACTTAATTGAAGATCACAAGATTTTCCAAAAATGTTCACAGGCATAACTATCTAATTTGCTCGTTGACACATTTAAATTGATTAGCGATGGTTACGGCGTAGAGTGGGGATTGGGACTACATTCCTTGTCCCTGCCCCATGAGAACATATATTGTACCTATTTTGTTGCGCCAATCAATATCCAAAACAACTAGCTAGAGTTTGAATCAAGATGAAAACCCTAATACGATTGCGCGGATCAAGTTAAAATACTTGTAAAAAGGGTAGAGAAGCCAAATAATTTCAAAGTTACATTTTTCTCTAATACAGATATTAATTTTAATAATTAAAGTTGCCAATTGAATATATTGCAAAATATTGCCATCGAAAGAATTTATGCCCTCCTTGAATTCAATCTTCACAAGCAAACTTACTGAACATTAGTAGAAAAATCCTTTTGCCACAAAATTTTGGATAATCTAGCTAATGAGGAAATATTGCATATGAAGATGTCACCATATATAGGTAATATTCTCCTAAAACTATTCAAAAGTAAGGATTAGTAGTGTATTGCGAGATAGAGATAGTATACTCAAACATCATGACTTCCCACGGCAACAACTTAGAAAGTTGTTTGGATTATTATGTAATATTGTGCTTATATGGATATGGAAATAGATTGCTGAGGTGTAACTCAAGTTGAGGTAAAAAAAAAAAAATAGTACATATTTTTTGGGATAATGCACATCACGGTATACGTCTGACACATTGTACATTATCTAATACTTGACTCTTTTTCATGTTAATCAAGCTGTTAATTCGTGCTGTTCCATCATATTAGTATCATCTAATTTTTGTTATGTTCTGACATTAACTAAATTTCTCAACGTAATTAATTGGCCAAAACATAAAAAATTTTTGTCAATGAGCTATTCATCCGTGCTCTTGTGTTACATCAAGAATTGTCATCCATAATACTAACTAATGTTGCAATGCTAATCCAACATTGATCCCAATTTCAAAATTCATCTAACCAAAATATAGATGTCCCCATAAATAGTTTTGATTCTCATCAAATTTTCGATTAGGCTGACAACATGACCACAATACAGAAAAGCTCTTCCTAGTGCCGGGTTCATATGAAATTAGTCGGAGATGGCATAGGAAGACATAACTCACAAGATATGACGGCTAGGATTCATCCAATCCACTCTGTATAGAGTACAAATATGTCATTCACTTTGTCATATGACTTCCATGTACATGCATGAATCCCAATTCCACTGAAAAAGGAAAGTCCGGTCGGGATCGAACTGAATCTTCAGCTTCGACAATTCAGGCAATCGAACAAAAACCAGTCACCACCAATGAGGGGTAAAGATAAAAAAGAAAAAAACGCACCCTGCGGTCACCTAGTGACAAAGGTAAACTCCCCTGTTTTTTCACTGAAACTTATGAGATCGCAACCGGACACTTCAGGACCACAAAAGAAAGCCAACAAGAGGCGCTGCAATTATTACTGGTGCTAAAAGGGCAATTGGGGGAATCTTCCCAGCGACGGCAGCTTCCGGGTATCTCTCTCCAGTTCACGAGCTTGATTGGAGGGGTGACCAAACCCTAATTCCACTGACAAAAAGCTTGAGATGAGATCCAACTCCTGCCCAATGAGAATTTTCCCATCCTTTTGTTTTTGTTTCCTTGCGTCTTCCCCACATGAGCGGTTCCTTTCGAGCGAAAACTTAATGGATCCTGCAATAATGCAGCGTGGGGCTACATGTACCAGGTCACTAGGGTTTTTTCTCGGCAAGAAGCGTGGTCTGACTAATGTGATCACGTGATGATGAGTTATCTTAAGCTTCTCAGAGATGTGATGTGATCTGTGACAGCTTCTAAGGTGATCAGGGAAGAAAAAGAGGACGTTGCTCCTATGAAGCGCGCTATGCGTGTGGTCCTTGCGATATTTTCTTGACGACACACCGAATGATTCCTCCATAACAATTTGCGTACCATCCCTGTACGACAGTTCAAGTACTTTCACCATCTCTAACCGGAAAAGCTAGTAGAAGATGTCGAGCTAGCGATATCTGGGGGCCTGGGCTTTGCTAGAAGGAAATTGACTTAGTCGAGTGGTGCCGTGAGTGGTCGAGGCTACGCTATGCTTTGCATCATCTCGGAGGCTGAAGGTTGCTTCTTTCACTCGTTATGAGGAACTTAACGCACGCTCCTAAGGCCCAACAAACATTTCTTTCACTCGTTTGTCATCTCGTTTCAACTTTCAACCGCATCTTTCTGCCACCATTTTAAACTCAAACGAAAGGCTTTGAGTTGAGCGTTGCTCACTAAAAGCAATGCCTGTTTATGTAATCTCTTTAAACAAACTCTCATGTAATAAAAGAAAATTACTCTGTAAATTAGGCTCTACCCGTGTCCCTCCCCTCCACATTTTCATCGCATTTTGGATACCAATGTGATGTAGGGACCGTAGTTATCACAAAAAGGTGGAGAGATTAACATTGAACATCCTAAAAGTATGTGGCCAAAAGTATAGTTTCTTGTAGCTACCGATCATAGGGGAAGTTTTTGCTCGAACCCAGATCAATGGATCGAGTGCGATCACAGTCATCAATCTTGTGCGCCCATATATGGGCCCCAAGTGGATCAATGATTGTTCTAATCCTTTCCACCGAAACCTAGGTCCAGCCAAGAAATTCCCCCGGTAATGGCCGGTGTGGACCCGATATCTCATGTCAAATTTTGGACCCAAATGTGACATAAGTGCTTTAGATAATCACAGAAGAACGGCGCAAGGACTTTTGACAATCACCAAATAAATACGCGGGCTTAAATTGAACATTTTTCAAAAGTACAAGGAGCAGGAAAAAAGTCGTTGCCTTGGCCTCTCTTCTTGCATTTCTATGACCAACCAAAAAATATCAAAAGAAACACGCAGATTTATCGAGATTTACCTGAATCGTATGCTAGCGAATTCAGAGCCGCTGAAAATTATTCTGCAGAGCAACTGAGATTGTGAGAAATCCTGAATCGCCATGTCGTCCCACAGCTTTCTTGAGCTTCGTAGTCTGTAATATCTCCACGATCGAGGAAGTTCAAGAAAGCTGTGGAAAAGCATGACAGGACTTAAACGTCTCCGCCTTCACCCTCGACGATCTCGTACAGATCATCAGTGCATACTTCGCTTTGCAACTACCAGCTTCTTTCCTCTCTGTGTGTGTACGTGAGAGAGAGAGAGAGAGAGAGAGAGAGAGAGAGAGAGAGAGAGAGGGAGGAGAGAGTTTAAAGGACCCCTTCATCGTGTGATGAAATAAATCGACTCCAGCTGATTTTTATAGAGGGGGTGAGGGACGGACATTATACAAAAATGAATGTTTTGTTGTCTGTCTTGCTACATAAAAGCTGAACTTCTTGGGATTTACACATTCACCGTCGGCAAGCTTTTTGTTTTTACTTATACATTTGTGCTACCCGGATGCGTAATATCACGAGCCCTAGAAAAAGAACTTTTTTCTGGTGTGAAAAAGAACTTTATTCTGGTGTGAAAAAGGGTTTCTCTCTTCCACCCGGTCTTTTCTGCCTGAATTCACCGGCGGCTGCCGCTTGGCCCTCGCCGTCATCACCCGTTAGCCTAGGTGATGATGGCCTTTTTCTTTCAATTCCCACCCCTGGCTGCTGGCTGCTTGGCCCCCGATCGTGGCCGAGACTCTAGCCTGTAAAGGACTGTTACTCCTTTTATGACATTGAGATTGCCAGTATATAGAGAATTGTTATCCCTTTATGGTGATGATGAGCAATATTCATAACATGCAAAAACCTCTAGAACCTCAGAGATCAAACTCCAAGGATAAGCCAAAATAAGGGTATGTTTGATAATCGACTAAACAATGTTTCATTCTTTTTTTTTTCCTTTGAATAAAAAAAAATTATTCCCGAGAATAGATTTTGAATATAATTAAAAAGTAGAAAAAAGTTACTTCTTTATTTCCGATAACAACTCTAAAATCAAGTCTATTTTCTTTTTTTCGCTCTTTTCTTTTTCTTCTCCATCATCCTTTGGCTGGTTGCCAACCTAGCCATCACTAGTGACCAACCAAATGAGGGCTAATAACCTTGTTGGAGCATCACCAGCCCTTGTCAAGGTCGAGCTTCCCTAGTGGTTGGGCCAGGGTCAACCTCAACAAGGCCAAGCAACCCCTTATGATGGTCTGGCGACAACTAGTGGCAGCTGGTGATGGCAGTAGTGGAGGAAGAAAGAGAGAGGGAAGAAGAACAAGAAGAAAAAAGATAAAAGAGAAAAAAAAAAAAAAAAAAAAAAAGGTTGGTTTTTATTTTAGAATTGTTCTCGAAAACAAATAATCAATTTTTTCTACTTTTTGATTTAGTTCCAAATCTATTTCTAAAACAAATTTGATCTTATGAACAAAAATTTGATCAAATGGATTTCTTTCTCAAATATATTCCTAGTAACAAATTAATATAAATTTTTACTATTTAGCCGATTGTCAAACATGCTCTAAGTATCCATCTTCTAGATATCATGACTTCACTATAGACTTGTTCATTTTGAACCAAAGTATGATCGATGGAATAGTTATTGGCTCAATGGTTGTGCAGGGCTTAGATTAATTGAATCAAGAAGTCTTGTCAATCTTGTCCAAGATTCGAAAACTCTAAAAAAGCTACTTATAAACTTGTCAAGCTTAGCTGGGCCTTCACACACAAATAATAATTCAAAAAGCTTACTGATAGTCATTCTTATTACTATTGTTTCATGAGAAAGAACACATTTGAAAAAGGTTATTCAAAACTCAAATTCTGAAACCCCTTCTCTCTCACTTCACTCCTCCTTAAGCTCCATTATTACGAAAAAGAGACGTTTTCGTGTCTTCTTGACCCGAGAAATTCTAGATGGGAAGAGGAAAGCTCCCTTTTCAGTGTATTCTTGACAAGATGTACGATGAAGACAGGTTGGCAACTGTAGCTCGATGGAGGGGAGCACGTGGCCATGATCCCACTGTTCCGCGGGTTCAAATCCCTCCTCGCCCATAGCCTGCCAAAAACATGAGAAGTACCTTTCCAAAACCATCAATGCCACTTGCCCGTAGGTGCAGTGCACCCCACCCCAAACAGCAACCGAGGTCGGGCCCAACATCTCGCCTAGACCGCCGGGTGGGCCTATCGGGCCGGCGGGCTGACGCGCGCTTGGGCCCGCCGAAGTCCTCGCATGAGAATGAACCAAGATGGTCCACTCCCATTCCGCTCATTCCGCTCACCCCATGTGTGGTTTCACCCTCATGTGATCGATTTGCAGCGATGAGACGCGTCGTCGTATGGGAAATGCGCGCATAGGTGATGCAGGACGACTTATGAAATCAACTTTATCAAATCGTCGGTCAGGACTCAGGACCACGCGATGTGCGGTTTGGACGATTGCTGATCTGGTGGGTGGGCCTCGATGTGATGCTTGTACTCGCCAGCCGTGGCCCACTCCCCCTCATACGGGCCTGGCGTTGCGTAAAGTTGGGAGGCTCAGTGGGCCCACTTTCAGGCCCACCTCGTCGCCAGCTGTCAATCAATTGTGTTTTTTTTTTTAAAAACCCTTTTGTCAGATTTTTCTTGTTCTCATTGGCACTCAAAGAGTGATTTTCCACCTAGTTTTGTTACCTACGGTCTTGTACTTGACCTGATCGACATCTACTTTGGGCTACGAATCTAAAGTGCATTGATTTGTTTTGGCTATGTACTGTTATAAGGTGTATCGTGCTATGTCACGTGGTTTTACTACACTTCTTTTGGATTCCTTCCCTTGGAATCGTGCCATCTTAATTGTTCAATTCATCCAGCTCAATATAAGTCCGAGCCCACATGGTCAGCACGTTCAATCACAATGTGAGGATTACTTCCATCAGCTTCATATGACAAAGTGTCTATATGAAATTTGTCTTTTAAATACTAAAAGCTAAAGATGTGAGAAGCGAGTAAAACTATATTGAATCGACCTGCCAATTCCAAAAAGAAATAATCAAGTCGCTCAATCGGTTAGCCCCCACCTCACATTGAGAACTAACTCTTATGGCCCAAAGACTGATCTCAATGCAATACATGTTCACGGGTGACAAATTGTACATAAAGGCCTAAAAAAATGGGATAAGAACTTTGAAAGTTATAAAACTTATCATAAAGTGCAATTGAGTTTATAACTTTTTAAAAAGTGTAATAAAGTCCTAAAAATTATCAAATCGGTGCTATCAAATCCTAGACTTGTTAATATTTTCCATTTGTCAAGTTGGAAGAGAGTAATTGAAAGATTTGATTACAGTTTTTTAAAGTTTTATTACTCAATTGCACTTTTTGTGATAAATTTGAGGATTTAATTGTATTTTTTGAAAATTTTAAACTCAATTGTACATTCATGACAAGTTTTAGGACTTTTAATGTATTTATCAGTAAAAAAAATAAAAATAAAAGCTCCAATGCATCTTGTCCAAAACCTTAACATTGCCATTTCATTTCCTAAAATTAGAACAATAGCAGGATGCTATTTAGGGTAACTTAGAATGCACATGATAATCATTCTATTTATAACCAGAACTATTTTCTATTCTCAAGAATAGGTTAGGAACAAAAGCCCATTTTGTAATATAATTTCATTTTTAATTTTTGGAATAAATTTTTAGTCAAGAAGTAGGTTAGGAAAAAAATGAGAAGCAAAAATTTTCTACTTCTTTGTTGCTATAATAGAAATGAGAAATAAACACTCACCACTTGTCCTCACTTATACAACTTTATTACTTTGGTGCATTCGTTTTGCAACAAATGAGTGATTTGATTCTTTTTTTTTTTTTTAAATGATCACTTATATCCTCTATTAAAATAAATGAAAGAGATTTTTTTTCATCACCCATGAGAATAGTTAAGCATGGATTAATATCAATGAAAAAAAGTTTCTATTGACTAATTTTTCTAAACTACATAAGTAATCGTTTTCCGGATAATTATTTTCCAAATCACTCATTTCTCACAAAAGAACACACCGTAAGACTCCATTTATTCCATGAAAAATGGATAATTTCAAAAAATTTTCATAAACATAAATGATTTTTCATTTGAAAATAATTAATTAATGAAAAATGTCTTTTATCCTAATAGCAATTTATGTCCAAATATTTTTATAGACCATGGAAACATTTTTTGCTCATTTACTTTTAAACAATACAAGTGCTCCTTCTAGGATAAATACTTCCCAAATCATTTATTTTTTCATTAATATAACTAGCTAATGAAGATTGTTTTCATCATTAATAACGATTTATATCTAAGTATTTTCAAGAACGATAAAAATAGTTTTCTTTCATTTGTTTGTAAGCAATCGGGGCAACTATTTTTAAGAAAGAACATATTAAAAATTACTTATTTTTGTGAAATAAATCAAACTTTTGTTTACATATCCATGGTGAGAACTCGAGGCACTGGATGTCGAAAGCATAAAGGTATCTTGTGAAGGGCCAAAAGAGGAGAAATTGGATTCGATGGCTTCAGCACAGTGCGGTTGCTGCTGCACGCAGGAGCCGATGTTGGTCCAATTATTGGGGAAAAATAATTGGCGGTCGCCATCAGCGAAAGCGAGAGGTGCTGGTCAGTGTGGCCGATGCTTCTGCAGTTTCCGCCGGCGTAATTTCAGCTTTGCCATTTCCCCCTCCCACTGCCCCAAACCCTCCAAAATCCAGGAATCGGCCCCCACCGTCATGAAGGACCCGATGCATCCTGAAATTATGAAACTCGGGATATTTTAGCAAAAGAGAAGAAAAATAATACAAAGCCCTAGGGATTTTCCTTCTCTTTTTTATAAGTGAAAAAGGTGATGCGGGGTTGGCCAGTGTGAGCGCCCCGCTGAACATTTTTAATGAGAGGGTCGTGAAAAGAAATAATTATATAAATGATCTATGAATTTTAACTTAATATGGTATCTAAGTTTTTAATTTATTCAATATGATCTATGAATGTTAGCTTTGAATTTTTAATTTGTTTAATATGGTATCTAAGTTTTTGATAAATAATCTAATCCTTAAATTATATGAAAATATCTAATGTTATCATTTCTTTAATTTAGAATCATGGACAATATTTAATATTTTTATATAGTCCAAAGATTAAATTGGATAGATATAAAAAAATTCAGGGATTACATTAAATAAATTAATAGTTTAGATATCATTTGTGTCTTTTTTTCTTTGTTTTATTAGCCCATCTATGTGATCACTACATTGGGCATAGCAAATTGCATGGTTGCTACTACAATTTATCTCATGGAAAATGAATGATTTGGCAAAAAAATTCTAAAAATAATTGCTCATATCACTTACCAAAATGAAAAAACGAAAAAAATATTTTCATTGTTCACAAAAACTTTTAGACGTAAATTTTTGTTCATAATAAAAAAATATCATTGATTAATTATTTTAATTGATATAAAAGGACAAATTTTAAGAATTTTTTTTCTAAATCATTAATTTTTGGTATAAGAATTAGAGCTTAAATTCTTCGTTGGAAGCTTTCTTTGCTGGCATAATTCCATTGTTTCATGCTAAAAGATATGAAAAATCAAAATTGGCTAGGAGCGGGCCAATCCCTGAGTAGTGGAATCAAATTGATTCTAACTTTCAAATAGTGGACTCCTGTTTCAATGTAGAAAAAATAGGTTCATTATCATGATCAATTTCCTCTTCAAATTTTATTGCAGCTGCTCGAGGCCTTCCGTTGTGCCACAAAGACTATTTATTTCATGAGAATAAATAATTTTGAAAATATTTCCCTCAAAGTAATGTCTAGTATCACATGAATTTATTAGTCAATGGAAACGCTCATATATATAATTCTTTTTTTTTTTCATTTTCATTTTGGCCTTTTGCGATGTGTGTTATATGTGAATTGATGAGACTGATGCGTGACAGATAAGGTGCACGAGCAAGACTCTGCATTTGCTGACATTGCATTGTGCTGCGCTGATGGTGTTGGGTAGCCGTGCAGGTACTAAGCCGGAGTTTAAAAAGAAAAAAAAAAAAAAGAGAGAAACAAGAAAACAAAAATATGCATGGGAAAAGAGAAATGGTCTGCTTGGACATCAATCTAAAGAATACTAAACATCAATCTAAAGTAATACTTTAATTTTTCTGTCAAAATTCAAAATACTATTCAAATTTAATAAACAATCAAAACATCATATGTAAACCTACATGTTTATCATTCCAAACATATTTTATATTGTATATAAAAAAAAAATTATAGCGTATAGATTATAAGATTCAAGAGAAGTAAACAATAAAATGATAAAGTTATTTTTAACAAATCTTGATTACAGAATGCCACAAGAAGGTGTCATATGGTAAAACCCGCTTCAACAGTTGAGATAATTTTAATTTGCAATGTTCACAAATCATATACCTATTGATACTATAAGTTGATAACGATAGATGGGTACGTAACTTGAGGGCCCTTGGCAAGCTGAAGTGAATGATAACAAGAAAATGTCTTGTACATGAAGTGAAATACGAATGGAGTATTGCAATGCAATTATCTTCCGTATGGCGTAGATGAACATAAAATGGGATGATAAAAACTTCACATTACTTTAGCTTGTTGGTTTTATAGAGTAATTTCAGTATATTCGACATTATTCGAATTTATATTCTACATAACGTGAATCACTCTAAATGGGATTTGCAAAAAATCACTTCAATTTTTATTTATTTGTTTTATCTAGCCTCAGTGCTTGTACCTAAACAGATGACTAGGGCTCTGTCGATCCGTACATGCTTTAAAACAAATCGCAAAATAGCCGCTCGGATAAATTGAGGGTATGGACATCAAAATGTCCAAATCCAACCACTGTACTTGTTGGCAAATCATGAAAATGATTGTGTGAGAATTGCTACTTGATCACTTGCACTTTTAGTCAAGTGTACGAGAACATGGTAACCAGTTTAGCACCTAATTTAGATATTAACCCATAAAGTATTGATTCTCACTTTTTTAGATTGAGGACTCACCTTGTTGAGCCTATGATTAAGGAGTGGCTGGTTCCAAAGTCAATTGTGACTAACCGATTATTTTTATTTTATTTTTTATATTTCTTAAAACATATTATTTATAATTACATATCTATCGATAATGTGATATTGAATAAGTAAACTATGAATACTAATATATATTAAATATAAATATAAAATAAGGTAATAACGGAAATTTACACTTGCTAAAAGCAACAAATCATAAAAACAAACACACGAGACAATGGAATAAAGGCGAGTAGTGAGTGACAAAGCAAGCGAGGCCAAGGCAAGCAAGCCAAACCAAGGTGAGTGAAGAGGGTTTTTTCTTTTTTCTTTTTGGTCGAATTAGGATTGTATTTCTTTTTACTTTATGATTTACACAACAAACGAAACCGTGAAGAGAACAAAGGAGGAGGTGCTAGAATTTAGAGTAGACAAAAAAACATATAATATGTAAAATGTTAGATACATAATATATATTAGATAAAGGGTTAGTCCGGATTAAGACTAACTCTAAGTGCTTAGGACAAATGATCGACTAGTCCTTCTGGGAATTAGACCAGGACCGATCGGTTGGGTCGGTTTAGAGTTAATTCAAAGTGACCCTAGACTGATGCTCATCCTTGCAACATATCATTCCAGATAAATTAAAAAAAAAAGAAGAAAAAATTGTTTCTATGCAGAAACTAGATAGACTGCTAGATGGACAATTTCATGGACCTATGCCTTTCAAGCCCTCTTAAGCCCAAGATTTTTGCACAAGTAAGTGGGCTTGGGTGGGCTCAAGAAGGATTTTAGGCTTCATTGAATTTGCCACCAAAATGAAAAATATTACGAGGGGTTGAGTGAGCTTAGCCTGAGCCTACCCACTGATCATGTCTAGCTCTACCTCAGCATCGTGAACCTTTGGTCTATGGTGATGTTGTAAACCCATATTTATCGTAAACGTTTTCCACACATAAAATGCTAACTTCTTGTATTGTTTGAGTTCTTGTTTCTTTTGAAGAAATGCGTTTACATTGATCGACATACTTACACGTGTATACGATGCTATAGCTGCCATGACTGGCTTTGAAGATTAATTCATTGAGCCTGAGTGATAGATTTCTGTCGAGGGCTTTGACCTGACTCACTGATAACACACCCTTACAATTTATCACCTCACTAAACAATCAATCTTGTCAACTAGCATTACCAAATGGCATATAAAGTAAGAGAAAAGGTCAAATGGAGAGTCCATATGTATGACTTATATGATTTCATTCAGTGTTAGAAGCTTTATGGAAAACTAAATCAATTATCCCAGACATGATTTCAAAGATTAGGGTTTCCTCTCCATGTTGATCACTTGAGAAATGAAGTCGTGAGCACCTGTGACAATTTGAAGTTTCAATTCTGTTTTCATTGAATAAATCGGGCATTTCATCGACGCATTTATATTGCTATTCTCTAATCTGATCATTCATGAGATAATTAGACTATCTGGGGAAAGTCTTTAGGGGATTTTAATGTAATAGACTTGAAAATTTGATTAGAAATCGATTGTTCAACCTGTTAGTCTGCAAGGGTCATTACGGCATAGTCGAAAATCTATCAGAGACCAGATATAGGTCGATTCGACTGAGATATGTGATTGAGTGTGGGTGATTCCACCGGATTGCAAAATTCTCATCGATCGGTACTAAACCGATTTTTCGTCGTTTTGGTACCTTATTCCCGTAGTTGAAATCTTAAGATTTTCACGACAACTGAGAATTGCTAATGGGTCGAAGATGTACGTTGTGACTCGAGATGAATCAATCACGGGTCAATTGCACAAAAAATTCATGAAATCTACTCGGTAGGTTAGATTACGCTAAAATCGTGTTGGATTGAAATTAACTGCGAATTTGAATCCGATTTTAGAAATTAAAAGTTCTGTCATGTCACGATTTATTTTAGGAACGTTGACTCATCATTCGAAGAATTTTTGGAGAATTCAGGATTTTTACAGAAAATCAATATGGATGATTCGGAAAACGAACATAAATTCGGATTGGCCGAATTGAGGAGAGTTTTGACTTTCAAGCCGAGCTATTTGGCGTTAGGGACTTACATAAATGGTATGGGCATTTTTTCGATGAAATTGGACATCAAATTTGAGGAATTTGATAAAGAATGGAAACCCAAAATTGAAGAAATTCGTATGTTATTATGGGGGTTGCATTTTTGGCTTTAATTGGGATTATTGGTGGATTTATTGTGCAAGAAATAATTGGGGGACATTAGAGACAGGTGTGTGGACTTTAAGGGGACCAAGCATTTAATTAGTTGGCTAAGTTTATTGACTTTTATTCTCTTTTTTTTGCCGGTTCTATTTTATTTTTATTCTAACACTCACTTTCAGACTTTTGTCTTGCCTCTTTGCAAGGCGTGGGAGTCGAAACCAATTCCTGAAACTAAATCGTCTCCACCCCAACTTCCTTGAGAATGTGGGAATTCGAATCTTTCACCTCCCCCTTTCAAGCTGGAAGGGTGACCACTGGAGCAAACCCCAGTGGTTGACTTTTATTCTCCTCTTAGCTAGCTCCTCTTGCACGCCTTCTTCCCCCCACCGTCACCCTCTTCGCTCGATCAAACCCATCTCCTTTTTAGCTTCTGTTTTGCTTTCACTTCTTTTTTTTTTCCTTCGATCAGCCATCCCACCGCTCGCTCATTTTTCCCTCATCCACGTTCCTCATCCATCCATCATCATCTCTCCTCCACTCACTCTCTCTCTCTCTCTCTCTCTCAGCCAAAGAAGCCCACAGACCGTATCACCCTCCATTTTGCCCCACGCGTCCGAGCTTCCTCCTTGTTCGGTCAACACCCCCACCGAAATCCCATCCTGTTGACTCCAGCAGCCACATCATCCGAAGCCGCAAGACACCCAAGCAGCTGCTCCTTTGCCGTTGGTCTTCATGAAGCGGCCCACGATCAGCCAGCCGTGTCTCCGTCCGCTGCGCCTCCATCGAAGCCGTGCCTTCAGCCCGCAAGAATCCAGTCAGCAGCCCGTGTCTTCTCCTTGTTCCGAGCCCACCGAAGTTTGAAGCCGAGCCCAACAGCCGCAAAGAAAATCCAGCAAGTTTCGTGGCCGTTTTTGGCCCGGCCCGGTCTCTGTTTGGTGTCGCTGCTTTGCAGCTTATCGGCCGTGGTCGCACCGTCGTCGCCGTGGACTCACTGGCTCGTTAATCCGGTGAGTTTACCGACTAAACTCTACTTAGGGAGTTAATTATGCTTAAGAAGTGTTTAGATTATGCTAAGTATGTTTAGGTGGTAATATTAGTTTCATTAAATGTTGATTATATATGTACACGATTAGATTAGTGGATGAATTAATTAGTCTAATTATGTAATTAGATTAGTGTAATCTTAATTAGAATTTTAATTAATTATTGCATTCAATTAATTATTTAAATTAAATATTATTTAATTATTTTATTTTAGATTTAAATTAAATTAATTTTCAGAATTTATTTAATTATTAATGATTAATTATTATTTAATTAATTAATATTTTTCGGAAATTATACTAAGAGATTTTTTTTTTGGTCGAAATACTAAGAAAGTTGTTTGTTAGAATTTCGCATTGAACGCAACAATGTGGTTAGTTTGTTCAATTAATTGTTATGTTTGTGAAATTGAGTGATGATTGTGAAACATTTGTATTTTAATTGAAAAATATTGGATGTTGGGTGTTGACATTGAAAGTGGTCTTTAAGTACCAAATCAGCTTAGGTGAGCAAGATAGATCTATAGCAGTTTTAGGGAGCATTAACACTATTATAAGTCTATAGCAGCTTCAGTGAGCAATAATAATTTCGTAGCTTCAGTGAGCACTTTAGATATTAGCTTCGGCGATCATTATAGTTATCTAGTAGCTTCGGTGAGCAAATGTTATTAATAGCTTTGGTGAGCAATAATTGATCTAGTAGCTTCGGTGAGTAAATTTTAGACATAAGCTTTGGGGAGCAATGATATATGGTTATATCTATTTCAGTTTAGGAGAACAATGTTTGAATCAATAGAGTTATGGATGGTATCGATGGTATGAAGTTGAATGAGTTGACTGATTGATGGTTGAATTGAATTGAATTGTTTGGTTGGGTATTTGATTATACTGACTTGCAGGAAGGATCTAAGATAAATGTAAGTTCTATAATTTGTGTTGGTGCTTAGGTAGCCTTTGGGGCGTATTTCCTTCATACTCGGAGTTTAAGGGATGAATTTGCTGAGACATTATCTCACTGGTTATTATATAATCATTTTCAAGTCCTTAGATGGCGGTTGTAGAGGACCTGAAGCCTCGGAGGATTGGCGAACGTGTCTGACTAGTTGGCCATAGGATAGTTCCCTTTTTGTTGAGTTAGTCCTAGTATTGTGTATATAAATCTTGTGTGTTTATAAAAGGCTTGTTTGGATTGTGAATTGTGGCCTGCTTTCCTATTCCAAACTGTTTACTATCAGGGGATATTTATTTGCTATCGCATGTGCAATAAAACGAAAGGGTCGGCGACTCGGCCTGGGAAGTCACAAATTTTATCGACCATTGAGGGATGGGTGCACGCTCGAGGATCGAGGTGTGACAGCACCTTGGCTCAGAGCCAGTTTTGACTCCCCCAGCGCACATCCATAAATTGGTCACTGGTGCAAAGCAATTGAAAGACAAGAAAACAGACAAAGAAAGCCCAATAAAGTACAAAATGAATGGGCTGAAATCTAGCCTAACAAGGCCCAATAGAAGGAAGAATTCCTAACCCATGCCCTATCTTGACTTGAGGAGACAATTTCATCAAATAAGTGAAGGCATCTATGAACCGTTGCTAATCCTCGAACCTATCTTAAAAAGCACGGTTCATGCATTACATACTGTAGGATATTCTGAGGAAAAACTTTCTGTGAGGTTGCCCCCCTCTTTTCTATAGTATTAATCTTGCTTTTTGGGCAAATAATAAAGATGAATCCTTACGTACAAGAATCGTCGGCTAGCGTCCCTTTTACTTTTCATGGGCCCGCTTATAGCGTCCCATAATTTCCTCGAATGATCAAGCTTACACTCTACTAATATAATTTGGAAAAAAAAAATTCATGATTATGTTGAGAAATCCCGGCATGTAATTGGTGCTTTCATCAAGATGCTTATGGAAAGTGATTTTAAGTGTGAAAATGTGAGCGATGAGTAACATGTTCACTGCATTCTCTCTTGTCTCTGTCTGGGCAGGACAGATGGGCCTCTCCTCCTCCAGCAGTATGGCCGGGGGAAACTTTACCACCTCCAAGAATGGAATATCTTGCCTTGCCCCATGTGATGATTGAGCTTGTGGTGCCCCACGTCTCTCTCTCTCTCTCTCTCTCTCTCTCTCTCTCTCTACTCTCTATATATTTAATTATGTAAATGCCGTTCTTTTCGGTGGGCCGTGGGCCCATGTAGTGAGTGCCTAGGTGGGGGAAGATGGGTATCACTCCTTTTCCACAAGGCTTTTGTCAAGTTGGTCAGCACAGTCTAGAGAAGGCACCTTAAAAACAAAAAACAAAGAAAGAATAAGGATTTCTCTGTGTCTTTCTTTTTCTTTTTCCTAGTCAAGTTTCAATCTTCTTAGACCTCATCGCATCGAATCATGACAGTCCCTCCGTTCGACGCCTGGCCGAGTGATTACGAGTGCGGAGAGGCTTTTGAGTGAGTCATTTCTATTAAGATTCGACCTGTGATCTCACGCTTCATGAGATACAGTTTGGTATTAAAACGTGTAATTAGGTCGATGATTCGTGTCGATAAAAAAAGAAAAAAGGAAAAGAGAATAAGGATCGAAAAATGCTTTTGTCCAACCAAAGCATCATAGAATATATTTTCTTTGGTGGTTGATGAGATGACTCCTCACCAAGCACTACTCACACTCCTCCCACTCCCCCACTTCACTTTTCCCCTTCTCTCTTTGAAAGGAAAAAAAAAAACACTTAACCATGGAAGCCCACCTATCATAACCCTCCCATTTCCCGTCCATGAATGGAATAATTGAGAGAGAGAGAGAGAGAGAGAGAGAGAGAGAGAGAGAGAGATTTTGATGGGATTGCACTAAAAATATGCTTCTTGACCATCTTTCGTCTAGCTTTGACCACACAATTATAGGCCCTAGAATCGTTTAGATTTTATTTGCGGTTGTCAAAACAATCAAGAATCATTGGTAAGTGGAAGCAATTTGAGCCCTCTATTAGGTAATTCTCTTGGACATTACCTTTGTAGCACCAGCAAACACCTTGCCATGTGACGTTTTCTTGCATATTTATTTAGTAATTTGTGTCGAGTTTGGATAAATTAACCTCGAAACATGAATGCCAAGTGCCGTGAGATCATACCAAAAGCATCATAATTGCCGGTTACAATAGTAAACCTCCGTGAAATTAGAAAGATATTTCTTTTTAGAGAGAGAGAGAGAGAGAGAGAGAGAGAGAGAGAGAGAGAGAGAGAGAGAGAGAGAGGGAGTTCCAAATAGTTTGGCAAAGTAATGGAAATCTAGATGACTATTCGGACGCCCAGTGGCCTTCTACAAGAGTTTTAATGCAATAAGAGGACAATAATAGGGCGCATCATCATGCCTTAAAGGCATGGTGCTCCCTTGTTTTCCTGTCGAGGTCACAGGACTGGTGACTGGCTCTCAACCTTGTTTTGCCCAAAAGAAAAAGAAAAGGAAGGAAAAAAATAAAAATAAAAATACAGCAATTAAACTAAATTACTCAGAAAATCAATGTCTCAGACACGGCTTGTGGAGAAAATCTTGGGCCGGTCCACCCAAAACTTTTTAGCCGCGAGATTGATGCACCTATTATTTTATCGGCAAAAGCCACCGGTTTCGACTTTGAAAGTTATTCCGTGCTTACTCGAAGTGCCTGATGTTTGTAGATCACAAGTGTCTAGGGTTATAAGTTACACTTTGGTCAGTCATTTTCGTCCCTCTTTCATAGTTAAAGCTGTCGAAATAAATCCACTAATGAGTTCGGTTCGCGCTATTTTGAAACATTAATCTACAAAGGAAAATAAGAAATGAATTAATAATGTGGGAAGAAGAAATAAGAGTAAATGGTTCATAATTAGTCGATGAGTATTTCAAAGTTAAAAAAAAAAAACAACAAAAATATAGAGGCATGACTTATATGTATGTAATTTTCCTTTAACTAATGATTTAAGTCTTCGGGTCGGTACGTTTCTAACTTGCTTGAGAGCTATTTCCACATCCTTCACATTCATTTATTTTTCATTTAGGTCTTATTTATCTTATTTTTCCCATTCTTTAGTTCCACATTCACTTTGCCTAATGTCTCATCATGTATTACCCAATGTGGGGTTTCTTTTCTCGAATTTGCTCACACATTCCCCTCAACTTTTTAGAATTTGAATTTTTTTGAACTATATATACTTGAAGCATGATATCACGATTGTGTAAGTGTTTGACATAGATTTTGGATGCAGACGGTGATGTGTGAATCCAAAAACAAACTATAGGTGAACTAAGGTTTCATTTGTTCAATAAAAAATGAATGATTTGAAAAAATATATTCCAAGAAATGAAAATGTTTAGACCTAAATTGTTGTTTATAAAGAAAATATTTTTCATGAGCTATATATTTCAAGTGATACAAGCCATCATGTTTAAGAAAATATTTTTCAAATCATTCATTTTTGTGAAACAAAAGGAATTTCAATAATTAGCCAACGACAATTATTTTTCATTATCGATAATAATTTATTTTTTAAAATATTTTCGTAGACGATAAAATTTCTTTTTATTCATTTATTTTTTAAATCAATACAAGTAATCGTTTTGAAGAAAACATTTTTTAAATAATTCATTTTCTGCAAAACAAATAGAGTTAAAGTGAGATTTCCTCAAGAAAGGGATAAAGATATTATAAATCTTTGAACTTTCTTTTAACACTCTTACAGCTTTACATATGTAGAAATTCTAAAATCTGCACTCGCATGAAAAGATTTCTGAAAAAAATTTCTACTGGGTCTCGTGTCAACCAATATTTTAACTCTTCGAGTGCATTTGTTTAATGCGAAATGAATTATTTGGAAAATATTTTCCTAGAATTGATTGATTATGTTGTTTGAAATAATTAGTTAATGAATTTTTTTTTATATAAACAACGATTTATATTTAAACATTTCGTGGATGATGAAAACATTTTTCATTCATTCATTTTTACAAATGTTATAAGTTATTATTTTTAGGAAAACGTTTTTTTTTTAATTTATTTATTTTCTACGAAACAAAAGGAGCCTTTAGCTTAGGTGTAGTTGTTGATAAAATCTGCTTGCTAATATTTTCTTGATGGCCACAACGTCTGTCCAAGCATGGCTACATACTGCAACATAACAATGTACAAGTGAATCATCTCTTTTTCATGGAAACTTTCGAAACCGGTTTAAAGAAAGATCGGATTTAGTCCAAACTCACCGACCGTCCAATTAAGTCAATGTAGATTTCACAACTTCGTTCGATCTGGTCCACATTTCAGCATTGTCTGTCTGCTCTTAAAAACCGTAGCCCGAACGTCTTGTTTATGGTTGAATATGCACCGTCTTGCATAAAAGCTTCTTGCTAGTCTTTGTACTAATCTGTTTCGAGCAAGACAACGCCTGGAGCTGTTAAAGCAAGAACGTTCAGGACAATCCACATTGCATCAATCACTGTGTTTGGCCTCATTATTTTCATAGTCATTTAAGTAATTTTGGGCAAAATTTCAATTCTTGAAAGAGGGCACAGAGAGAGAGAGAGAGAGAGAGAGAGAGAGAATTGCTTCCCATCCCCACAAGCAAAAAGTGGAAGGAAAAAAAGTTCTTTTTGTACACTCCGCGATGATGGTGATGATGATACCTGCAATCTCCAACAGCAAAAGAACACCGAATTCCTTTCTCTCTCTCATCCTCATATTCCTCTGCCTCTCCTCTGTTTCTCACACCTCATAAGTATGTTGAATCTCCTTTTTGGCCTCGCCCCCCCCTCTCTCTTTGTCTGCTGTCTGTTTTCTCTCTCATCTCTTCAGCTCAATATAGTTGACGCCATCCCATGAAAGTGAAAAGGGAGGAGGGGAAGTGAAGCAGAAGAAGAGATGGAGAAGAGCAGGTGTGGCTGCTGGGCAGTTCTGAGACGCACCTCCTCTGCTTCAAGAGACTCCGCTAATTCAATTCCTCGTACCAGCACCGTTTATGATGCAGGTGACAGCACTAGCACGATTATGTCCTTGCGTTCCTGTGAAAATTCAATCCTTGTTTCATGTAGAAAACAAAATGGGTCGCTTTCTTTTCCACATAGCATCTCGCATGTTCTTTTCTTTCCCTCTTCAAGCTTTGGACCTGGTTCAAGAACGCAGCATCATGCTCTTATTAGGTATTGAAGTTTGGCAGGAGCGTACTGTGTGCTGATTTTGGGATGTAATTATCCCTTACAGAGATCCATTCGACAAATCGAAATGGAATCCGAGCCATCCGTTTGGTATTGGCTAAAACCAGTCTTGTAACCAGGAAAAAGGCTTCTCTCTTTCACTTGCCTTCTTTTGTTTTCTTGGCTGAGTTTTTGCTTAAATCATTGTTTTTTTTTCCGGTTGCTGATTTCTTTTGTTTTCAGTAGACTGTATGTGGTTATTTGCATAGCTCACCGGGAAAGTAGTCATCGTGGGTTTAAGTCAAACTTGAAAGTTGGAACATTCAATAACCTAAAGCCTTATCCAAGCTGATCTCGTACAGATTTCCACTTTTATGATTTGGATAAACTCGACATTGCAAATTGATGGGGGGCAATTTCTTAATTTTGATGCAGCAGCCGAGACGCGATACCTCAATGCGAGCAACCGTGAGATGTATCCTCCTCATGAAGCTCGCTTATCCTCTGATACGCCTGAGCCACCATCGGCGGATAATAAATCCAGGTGCCAGCTTCTCCAGTTCAGTTTTCAGGAGCTAAAATCCGCGACTGGGAACTTCAGGCCGGATAGTATACTCGGGGAGGGAGGATTTGGTTATGTCTTCAAAGGGTGGATTGAGGAGAATGGTACGGCACCTGCAAAACCTGGTTCGGGAATTACAGTTGCAGTCAAAAGCTTGAAGCCAGATGGTCTCCAGGGGCACAGAGAATGGATGGTGAGCGAATTCTAGAACTCTGACCAGCTAAATTGATGTCTCAAGTGTGTTTCTTGCTGAAATGCTGAGAATAGTCATAATCGACAGATTCGTTAATGTAGGCTGAAGTCGAATTTTTGGGACAGCTTCATCATCCCAATCTTGTTAAGCTTGTCGGTTGCTGCATTGAAGATGATCAGAGGTTGCTAGTCTATGAGTTTATGACCAGGGGAAGCCTTGAAAATCATCTTTTCAGAAGTAAGTGTTGATTTCTGCCTTTATCGACAGTTCAATGTAGTGGCTTCATCAGAATGGGCAATCAAATTGCATGCTTGATTCAGAATGCTTCCGACAGACGAGAAGTTTGCCTGCTCCTAAGAAGCCCCGCGTTAATTTGACACATCGGGTTTTCCTATGTACCTAATTAGGTAGCCTGCCTAGCGTATGCAAGATTTTCCTACTCAACATAATGTTTCTGATGAGCTCGCTACCTCCTTTGCATGGCTGTGGCATCATGTCTAAGTACCATAATGTTCTGACCAGTTGCAATGCTAGGTTATGCATCATATGCCAAAATGGTCTAAAGCACTGTCGTGAGCCAAGCTGCGATTCTTCCAATTGATTGCGAAAGTGTTTGCTTTTTTTGTCATTGTGGCTCTGTCTGTCACTGTCCCTAACATGTACTGATTATGTCGTAATTCTTGAAGGAGCCGTGCCTCTTCCATGGTCCAACAGGATAAAGATTGCCCTCGGCGCAGCAAAAGGATTGGCCTTCCTGCATGGGAACCGGAAACCGGTCATCTACAGAGATTTTAAGACCTCAAATATTTTGCTTGATTCGGTACATACTTTGGCACTATACTGGGACTGCCAATATCTGTTCACTCTAATAACTATAACAACCGTTGCTCTGCAGGAGTACAATGCAAAGCTTTCGGATTTCGGTTTGGCGAAAGCTGGGCCTCAGGGAGACAAAACTCATGTTTCAACTAGAGTTGTGGGGACATATGGCTATGCTGCTCCAGAATATGTAATGACAGGTACTCCTTTGATATCTGGTTTGTTAAATTGGTTCTAAAAGCTTCAGGTATGAACATTTTCAAGAATCACACAACTCTCTTAATGCCTTGACACAAATGGTCTTTAACTATCATTGCTTGTAGCTCAAAAAAGACAAGTTGGTTGTGTCAGGTAGCACTGTGATTCACCAGAAAAAGTGAGTTTCATTCTAGACATTAGTCTATCTAGTGGTTGAATTACCGAGTTTTAGTCATGAGCCGATTCACCAAAGTTGCACAGGAGCAATCATCTTTTGTCTGAACTAAGTTCTCACATAGATTTTTTCAAGAGACAAACATTGGCAGCAATGAGAGGATTCAGAGTTTTTCCACACTATCGAAGCCCTATCCTGATGCTTGTCTTGTTTTCATTCCCACAGGTCATTTGACATCAAAGAGTGATGTCTATAGCTTTGGCGTTGTGCTTCTTGAGATCCTAACGGGAAGAAGATCAATGGACAAGAAACGTCCCAGCGGAGAACAGAACCTCGTCACATGGGCCCGACCCCATTTGACGGACAAGAGGAAGCTTTACCATCTGGTTGATCCGCGCCTCGAACTGAACTACTCAATCAAAGGAGTCCAGAAGGTGTCTCAACTAGCCTTCCACTGCCTCAGCAGGGATCCCAAGTCCCGCCCCGCGATGGACGAAATCGTCAAGGTGCTCACTCCATTACAAGACCTCAATGACCTCGCAATCTCTTGCCATTCCCGGTTGTATCAACAAGGGAGGCGCAAGAAAAAGCCGGACCCGACTCAGCAGCGGAGTTACATCCAGACCAAAAGCGTTAGAGATTCTCCCCTGAACGCCGGCAAGCAGAACTCAAAGTGACTGCTCAGCTGTTCCCACTCTTCTGATTGATTCGAGTACTATTGTAAGTTTGGTTCTTGTACTAGAATGTTTGGTCCTAATTAGTGCCGGATTGAGAAAGAACAAGGAAGACAGAAAAGTGCTTTCGAGTCTTCTTCCATGATCTCTCATGCTAGAGAAACTAACCTTCGGATTTCCCCGCGAGTTGTCTGTATTGTAGTTGAGTTTACATCTGTAATTACATGAACGAACCCCTGTTGTTCTCCGCGATTATTTATGTACATCTAGCAACGTGATGTCGATGTCCTTTGACCCAAAAAGAGCCAAAAGAAAAAAAAAAAAAAGGCCGAAAAGAAAATCTCGATGTCGATTGCTTGGAGTTCGAAGAAACTGCACTTTGAGATTGTCTACGAATGCGTGCAAGCACGGCGTCTTTTCTTCAATCTCAGGAGACAATCCTGCGTCTTTGCTTCGTGTTTAAGCTGTCGATCTTCTTAAGAAGGTGAGCTTGAGTGAGGATCTCAATGAAGTGCACTTGCTCTCAGTGGAGAGAGACGATAGACTAGAGCAGCTGATCATAACGCTGACTCAAGAAGAAGCGAAAAAATCAATTTTTTTTATTTATTTAGGGAGAAGAGATTTAACGTTCATTCCCATATGTTTCACATTTTCAGATGCCACACACACACACGTACATATATTAATGTCCACTTGTGAGTGCATGTTCTTCCCCATACTCTATAAATCTATATAAGTGATTAGTGTGATGAATAGTAAAATGATGATGTGGCATGCTTGGAATTTTTTTTTTCATTTTTCAATTTTATTTTTTGAAGTAGGAGTTGTTGGGTACTAAAAAACTGCAGTTTTCTTTATTCATTCTTAGGTTTTAAGCCAATATTCGAAAAAAAGCCAATTCTCGCTCTTCTCTTGGTTGGTGAATTTCACAAATAAATTTAAATACTTCTAAAGTTGGAGTTGCCGACCAAAAAAAAAAAAAAAATCTTGGAGTTCATGGATATAAAATCAATTCCACGTCCGTAATTCATTCATAAGGATAAGTATTTGGTACGCTGCATAAAGAATTGTCATTAATATTATTACTATACTAGAACAATCAACAAAAAAATGAATTTGTTTCGAGGTCTAACATTTGTCTCATCTGTAAAATCACACAAACGTCTCTAATTTATAGCCTTCAAATTGAGTGGCCTTATGCATAATATAAATAGAGATTATGTATAATGTTTATGGAGATACCCAAGATCAATACTTCTTCCAAATTTTTCGCTCCCACGCCTTTTAGACAAGTTAACCTATGTGAAATCATACCATGAAATAGTTATGCTAATATGTTGTATTATGATCATGCAATGATAAGGTTTTTGTTTATTATCTAATTTCAAGTGATCAGATATTGAGTAAAATGATACTGTTTACTCTTTAAGAATAAAGTCATTATATCCCTCGCATGGCACGGATCTCATTCTAGTTCAATTGTCATTGGACCAGCCGAGTAGTTTCAACATTTTCATCATGTAAAAGAAAGCACAAAAAAGACAAAACAAAGTGGCGACAAGTTAGCTCGGAGAAGTCACATATTCTTACGCCTTTATGAGAGATGTTCCCTATTAATATCCTCTCAATTGCTTAACTTGAACCGTTATACGAGGGATAATTTTTCAATATGTTAAAAACCTATTATGTGGATGTTAATTCAATTTTAAACCTCTAAATAAAATTACAACATAATTATTTTGGTCAATAGTCGCTAAGAATCATTGATATGATGATTTAGTTATTGTCGATCATCTAACGTGACACATCATGATGTCAATGAGATTTGGTGAAAATTGGCCGAAATAACTATATTCAAATATCACGTAAAGATATATGACTAAAATGAAAATTTTGGAAAGTTAAGACTGAATTGTTATCTATACAACAAGTTTAAGACTAGTTGGACAATTTCTTGATAAAAAGAGCTTTGAACAATTACCTAGGTTTTTACGGTAATGTACTTTCTTGACCTAAATATTTTAATTATAAATAGGGAATTATTATCTACATTAGAGTGTTAAAAAGAAAATACAATTTTTGCATTTAATAATTAATTAAAAACCATTCATTGCCCATAAAGCGCGTCTTGCAAAGCTGGGTGGCTAGCATGTTTAATTTAATTGAAAATAGTATATTTTGGGGGTTTAAGTTAATAGTGAGCATACATTAACTATATGCCAACCCCATATCATTATATTCTTTTAGGAGCAATTTGACTTGCAAATTAATTATTTTCCTGTTGCATATAAGAAATTAGCCATGGTGTTTTCGAATTTTTCAATCGGGTTGCTTCGTCAACCATTTATAAAAGAAAATTTAATAGAAAGCTAGTGAGGCATTCACTAGAGAACCATGTCACATTGTGCATGATGAGACGTGGCATAGTGATATGGTTGAAACTGAATTATTCTATGCTTTGTTTTTTTTTTTTTTTTTTTGTTTTTTTTTTTTTTTTGTGATCTAGGAATCGTTGTACAGCCGGTAGCCAGCGGCGTAAACCCAGAGCGACCCGAGGAGACCCACCTCCCCTGGACTGCAGGTGAGTCGCACAAGCGACCGGAGGGATTTGAACCTTCCGGTAGAGGGATTGAGCGCAAATCACGTGACCACCAATGGGGTGGGTATTCTATGCTTTTTTGTTTCGTAAAAAATTGACGATTTTAAAAATAATTTCCTAAACATGATTGTTAATATCACTTAAAATAAGTAGTAAATAAAAAATATTTTTATTATCTATAACAATTTATATCTAAATATTTTCATGAATAATAAAAATATTTTTTATGTATTTATTTTTATAAGCAATATAAACGATTACTATTAAGAAAATATTTTACAAATTATTTATATTCCGCGACACAAATGCATCTCTAATATATGTCACTTAATTGACGGTTTTAGAAGTCTAATGAACTAACTCAAATGTGGATGAACAGGTAAGAAATAAGAAAGAAACTTCCCACCCCCCCCCCTCTCCCCCCTCCCCCTTCTTCTTTTCTTTTGGTAAAAAAATGACTGGCAAAAATTAAAAATGAAGTTGAGAAATGGAATCACATTGACAAAATATCAACTCCCAACTACTTCTCACTGTATCAGCGATAATGCGCACTCATTTAGATAGCGCACTCTATGAAGTTTACAAACTATATAAATCAAATAAATGTCATTAAATAAATCAAATGAGAGTTGGTATAGGTCAAGTTTATTTAGTTTGGTAATTTCTTTACATATCTAACATATGTAAGGGGTTGCTAACCAAGGCAAATAAAAATTAGTAATCCAATGGATAAGCTGGTTAATTGAAAAAAAAAATAAAACGTTGATAAATAATGCATATGAAAGTTGGTACTCCAAAACTAGGTAGTAATTTAATATGATAAAAAGTTAATAAGTTACTCTAATTTAGGTTGATAATTTAGTACAATTGTTAGTTATTTGGAGCATTGGCAAGTTATGTAAATTAAAGTAATGAGATGGTACAAACATGTTGATTTGGTAAAAGTTACCAAGTTATTTTTGAAAATAGTCATTAACCATACTTCATCAATGAATATTTGACACCTGCCGACCTATAGTTGGAATTTACAAGTGCAAAAAAAAAAAAAAAAAAAAAAAAAAAAAAAAAAAGGATCCGTGGACCAATATAATTCTGAGAAGAGATAATTTATTATAGTATTCCTCCAATTCCCATTTCTGACTTTACAATAATAAATAATTTGTTTTTTTTCCCTCCACCTTGCCTTCCAACTGAGCTCGGATCTTGTAGTGTCGTTTATAAATTCGAAACGGGATCATGGCTTATAATCCGATGTGGGGCTTCAGATACACTACATCATGCCATTGCAAGAACTATAGAAAATTAAATAGGCCAGATCAAAAAATTACTGAAAATGAAGAAGTACATTGATCATCACCGAATGAAAAGATCATCCACAGAAACAATTTTTTCGCCTCATGGATTGAGCATCTGATGTAGCTCTTTCCCAAATGCAAATTTCACCAGTAAAATGCATAAATTGATCTCCCAATTTGGAAATTTTTTGCACATACATGGTGCATACCAGGCAATATATTTAAATCCTTGAATTTGGCTAATTGTGTTGCAGCGAAGTCCATCAGATAAAAAGTCTGGATTTATATGACTTGTATGTATCAATATAAGAGTTCATCAATCAATTGACTAGTTTTATCAAAGAGACAGCCACGTGATAGTATTTCTTACTAAAAAGTTGATGAGACAGTCACAAGACCGTACTTCTTTGTGCACTTATGTGACTAACATGCATCGGTACAAGAGTCTATCAATCGATCAACTAATTTTATTGAAAGACGGCCACATGAAGGTACTTTCTACCGGAACGTTTGCGAGGAATTCGGTGGCTAAAGATGATATATGCTACGTCAACAAGTGGCTGTACTCATGCGTTTTCCCCGATGCAGACTGGACAACATGCTTACAGTGACTTATATCGGCGTATACGGATTGTTTGCACTGTATGTTGCTCCCAGAACATACTTGATCAGCATCTTTTGCATCAATTAATCACGTACTAATTCTTATCGAAAAAAGACCACTTAAATCTCTTTTGCTGGACATTAACAGGCGGCTGTTCATTTTCTCTTTACTGTACTTATAATTTGTACCATCGCAACTTATCAACTTTTAGTACTGTATTCCACTGTTGAAACTCTGCGACTTTACTGTTGAGATCGCTTATGCACGTATTGTAAAGTGAAGTGTCATTGATAGCTTGTGTCTACGTCAAAGTTTCATAGATAGTTTTGACGGCACAACAAAAGAGTAGTGACATGAGAACAATACGGAAAGTGGTATTTAAAAAGAGTAATTGCAATGATATAGGTTGAATTGTAGTGGCTACGGAAAAAGCTAAAATAGCCTCAAGATTCAATGATCAGCAAAGATATATATTTACCCATCAAATCTCATAAAGTTATTTAGGGAAATATCATGGACTGGATATGATCAAAGTGCTATTTTCACGTACCTAGCTGGTTCCATGGAGGCAAGGTGCTCAAGCTCTTATAAGCCACAAGCTTCAACTCTGGGCCCCGGAAGAGAAAAGAATATAAAAGAACATTAATGTACAGATGGAACTCCGAGAGCAGATCACATAATTAACATGGAAATTGTTTTGCTACACAGGCTGAGCAACATTTTATTTGTATAAGTCTTCTCCATCACTGTTGAGATCGACGATTACATTTTTGGGGATAAACCAATCCAAATCAACCCTGCTAGAGATGTATATTGTGTAATCAATCCAAAGATCTTGCCACCTGTGCTAAAAAGTCCAATTAGTAAGTCTACATTTTTGCTATATCATTTGCTAATTAAAGATAAAATCTTCGAATATAAACGCTAGCAATCTTCTAATGTGACCTATACAGGATGCATTTGTCAACCAATGACCAACAAAGTAAAAGCTCACAGAATAGTGGTAGCATAGATAAGAGATATTAGTTAAACATTTTTCACTGAATAAATCAACATTTAGCAAATGGAAAGTAGTTCTATTAGAACACCAACATGCTATCTAGCATTTTCTTGTTCAATCTAAGAACTTCACAACTCATGAAGTATGCCGTTGATATTATGGAAACAAGCTCCAAGATGCAAGGAAAAATGCAGACAGGTAGTTTGACTATGTGCTTCCACTAATGTCTTTATGCAAGTGAAAGTGAAGATAAGATGAGAAACAACGTGATAGCACGTTGAAAGAAATCAGATGAAGATGGAGTATCCTCGATCGGCTATGCCACATATGACCGCACCTGCGATGAGAAGAAATCTTCTGACTGAACAGGAATGAAACTTGTCACGTAGAGAGTGATATTGGCGCGGCTCAATCTGAGATCGTCTTTTACAACCCACATGTAAATCCGTCTTCGGATTGAACCTCACCAATATCGCTGTCTTTTTGCCGCTTTAGCTTCATTCCCACCTATACCTGTCAAACTCGTTCTAGATAAAAGCCAAACGCAAAAGTCAAGGACTTAACTTCCATCATCAGCAGGACACACGTTTGCCCCAACATTCTTTTGCACCATGTGAATAAAGAGCCTTGTGCTGGTTTCAGCTTTCAGACCAATGCTCTCATGCTGCTTGCAAAAGCACGAGAACACAATTATTACTTGAGGCATCTTTGGTAGGGAAAAGGGTTTCCTTGGATTGATGGAGTCAATTCATGGTTTTTTGTTGGTGGTTAGAGGAATTAATGTGATGGTGAAGTGGGGATCACCCAAATCATTGCATGTTCTTGGTATTCATGTATGAAAACATTCTATGTGCCGCTATTTGTGTTGTTAAAATTAATCTTGTGCATTAGTACAAGATTGATAATTTCGAAAAAAGAAAAATAAGGGCAGATGGAATGAATTCAGCTAGCTTGGTATTCTTAGGGATCGATACACGGTAGAAATTGCCTAATAGCTCGAACAAAAACGAAAAGAAAAAACTAGAAGTTGACGAAACATGAAAAGATAAAAACACAACACAAATGCATGACGGTAACTATATAAATGAATATATCAAGCCAGAGCTCCTAGCAGAACTTGACTCAGAAGCAGGGTTTTGGATTGGCCGAAAGAGGGCAGGTCTGTGCATGAAAAAACTTATGAAAGTGATCGATAGACTCCAAACCCATGGCCAACATGAAGGAAATACTCATGCAATAGATAGTGGGTGATGAGAGAGAGGAGAAGAAGAGAGGGAGCGAGCGAGAGCGAGAGAGATTGTGTTGACGAGGAAGAGAGGGAAGGAGGGGGGGATGTATAATGGAAGGATTTGCCTCGGGATGAGAAGGGGAAGGAGGTGAGTGGAATGATGTCAAGAGGGAGCAAGCCTCACTTTTAGGGTTTGTCATGCTTAGTTTGCACTCAAAAAATTTAACATAAAAAAACTCTCTCTCCGCATGCACTTTGAAATATTCTCTCCACCCCAAAAAAGAAACCCACAAAATAACTCCTTTTCATTGTACTGTTATCTCTTCCCCCTCCACATTATCATTATTGAAAGCCCTAAGACACCCCAACTTTTTGTTCATGCTTGCATTAATTTGATTGAAATGCTTTTGGGTGTGTGTGAGAGAGAAAGAGAATTGGATGGTTGGCTTATATGCACGCTTTGTGAGCAGAATCATCATCCAAGTGTTACTTATTTAGACACTAATCATAAAGAAGAGAGAAGAGAGCCCACTTTTTTGATAATCAAAAAGGGACATTCTTAAGTTTGAATACTTATAAAGGAGGGGGGGACACTTTATGATCAAGAACATTCCATGGTGTCCTTTTATCGAATAATGCATGTTCCTGACAGCATGTTGAAGTGCTAGGATTAGGTTATGCTTTTTCCTGGAGAAGGAAAAGAGAGAATTGCTCATTTTGATTCCATGGGCCTCCCCTTGTCTAGAAAATTAGTCGAACTTTTTGACTGAGGTTTCCATGTTGGTCAAGATTAGGTATTTAACGTCAAAGCAATCGCGAGAACAGAAAGAAAGAGATAAGGTGAAAAGAATAAAGAAATCACAACATCCATGGGGACGAGATATAAGAATTTGATCTACAATCTTATTTGTTTAGCGGCAAATGAATAATTTAAAAAATATTTTTCTAAAAATGATATCTTATATTGCTTAGAAAAATAAATGTATAAATTTTTCATTGTTCATGGAAATATTCAGATATAAATTGTATTAATAATGAAAATATTTTTAATTAGCCAATTGTTGCAAGCAAGTACAAGTGATTATTTTTAGGAAAATATTTCATAAATAATTTATTTTGAAGAAAAGAATGGAACCTAAAACTCTAATCAACAATCAATCTGTCATTAGCAGATAAAGTAATCTCGACATCACCCAACACCAGTTGGCTCTATGTCCCAACACCTAATTGGGTCTATGTAATGTGCAATGTGAACACTAGGGTTGTGCAAACGATCCGATTCTACTTTGGAATTGACTGGACCCTTATAGAAACAAGTTCAATTCATGATTTCAAATTTTTGGAATTGAAATAGGTTATAAGTTCAAGTTCAATTCATGATTTTTTTAAGTTAGAAGAATATGGTTTATTATTCTTAAATGAGCTTAACTTTCCTATTGCTTTATATTTTTTTGTTGTTTTGTATTGATGTTTTACTTTGAGCTGTTTTGTTACTCATAATTGCTATTTGTCTTGATTTTTTCAAAAAAAAAAACTGAAGCAAAAAATAAAAATAAAAACAAAATCTCGGGATAGAATTTGGAACTAGACTAGATAAATGGGGTAAGTTTCAAAGTTGCTTTCAAGATAAATAGGGTAGGTTTTAGATTCCAAAAATGAGAAATCAGTTCTAAATCGTAGATTCTAGATTCCAAATTTAGAACCTACCTATTGTGTAAAAAATCATTCATAGTATCCATTTTAGTATCACTGCTATGATACTATTGGTTGATGTACTTGTTTTTCATATATGTGACAAGTAGGACTTTTAAGCATATATAGTATTAATATCTGATCATCTGCATGTTCAAGAGCTGAACATCTTGTAAAAGGAGATGTATTACAAACATGACTAGATTTGAATATTGTATCAAAAGATCGAAATTTTTCTTTCACCATATATGGGTCAAGAAAATTGAGTATTAAAATCCAAAAATTCACTATGGGAGTAACCAAGATTAGTTAGGTAATGGACCCGCTTTTTCTGCAGTCTTGTTCAGGTATTTTCTAGTGCTCGAATATTCACACATCAACTATATAAACAATTGGAAGAAACTGATGCCTAGGAAGACTTAATTAAAGAGGGATCGTGGGTCAAATGGCATGAGTGCGTGGAGAGAAAGGAGAGAATCTTAATTCTTGAGAACAGGAGTGCAGAATGTCAGCGAAGGTGAACAGGTTTAATTTATATAAGTTTGCCGTCTAGAAAGAAGTTTCCAAGGAGTACGTACAAAGCCTGATATGAAACACAACCAAAAGCACTTTGCCAATGGTAGAGACTAGAGAGGCAGGGCCAACCCATCCCCGGAGACACCGGCGTTAAAGTAGCCCTGCCTTGAGCTTTGCATGAGCACTAGGGGACACTCTTCTTGGGTTTTGCTGACCACTTTGATCTATTTAACTTCATTATTTTATTGGTTGCATGTTGTGTCCCTCCTGTGCTCTCAATCGGCATTTATTTTGTCCACCACGGGTGAAAAAGGGAATTGGATCTATTTTTTTAATCTACTTACTGACCGTGAAAAGAACTGATTTTGCGTCCGGTATGTGAAGATCTATGGGTGTGTAGGTAAAATATATTTGCAGAATGATTAGACTTTCAATATATGGGTGACTACGTCTTAACATTTTATACGTGAAATTCGGATTGGATAGATTCTTCAATCATTATTTATTAGCGATATTATGAGATATTTTGCGTGTGGTTTAAATTTATTTTCTGTATATCTCAAGCTCAAAGTGCACACCAACAAATCTATACATGGTATTTAACTTGTTACAATGAAAAATTCTTATCTTCACTTGTTAGGAATTTTATTTATTTTTATTATTTTTATTTTTTATAAATAATTTAGCGGTTAGGTGATGTCCAGGTTGGTTTTCATGCATCTCGATTGATTCACTTCTTCAGGCACTATTCAATTGATCACATCATCTATTCAACAAGCATCGGTTTTCTTGTAGGTTGTATCAAGATATAATATTCCTATGAATACCAGCCAATAGAATTGCAATGCCTCAATTTCAAAAGTTAAGAACGCCAGGTGATATCTCAAAATCAAGAACCATTCAAATTGAAATTTGAGGATGAAAATGAAAACCAATCCCCAAGTCGAATTGCCACCGCGCCATCTAAGTTTCAACCCTTTCTCTTGCAGCTAAAACAATGACAATTTTGACAAAATTAACGACTCCCAACACTGAATTTAATTGAGCTCACGACCAAAACAAAAGTCTAGGAAAACGAATTAGATCCCAAAAGTCATAGGCCAAAGTATGAAATCTCTCCAATCGAGCACTTAATCTTTTCAAGCTCCAATGCGTCCTCCCTCTTTTAAGAATTTGGGGAAGCGTGAAAGACTCTTTTGGCAAAAGAGTTGAAGGCCCCCTCTCTCTTTCATGACTCATGATTTAGGGCGATAAGTTCGCGTGCCACAGCCCCAAGCAATTTCATCCCACGCCTTAAAAACAATTCCAGTTTTTCAGGATTTCTCACACACTTTTCTTGCTGGTTTTAGGAAAAATAACACAAATGGCCCATAAACTTTACTCTAATATACAATATCGTTTTTGAACTTTTATTTTATATTTATGGTCTCTGAACTTTGGTCTATTGTTCAACAAAATCCTTGAATTTTTATACCTTTTTGTATAGTTTAGAGATTCCATATAGGTCATGAATCACGTTAAACAAGCTAAAAGTCTAGGGATGATGTTGTATACTAGGTCAAAGTTCAGGAACTGCATTATATAAATAAAAAATTTAGGGATGACATTATATATTGAATCCAAATTTATGAATTATTTGTGCTATTATCCCTTTGTTCTACTACTGTCACCAGATCCTTGGTCTTTTAAACACCTTGAACGTGTTCCCCACCTCTCTTTCAAACGACAACAACATCACGAACACACACACACACACACCCCTCTCTCAAAAGCTGGGAGGTCAAAAAAGCTTTTGTTTCCATGATTTTGGGTTCAGCTTGGTTATTTCCCCACCGCCATCATTTATTCTTTTAAAAGCTTTCATTGTTTCTCTCTAAAGTCGCAAGTTGCAGTTCGCATACATTGCGCCACTCTTTTCTAATCCATCCATCAACCTATCTAGAAGTCATCGCAAATGGAACGCGTTATTCCTAATTTTTTATCAACTTCTCTTCGCTCTTTTGTTTCCCTTGTACGGCCGTTAATCGGCAATTCGTAGTCAAGGGAAATAAGCGATTAGTAACTCCGTGCTTATTGCTTACAACTCTCCTTCCCAGGTCAGTGAAAATATAAAGTTTGAATATCATTTCGCCGACCGCAGGTATATGCCGCAGAGTAGTCAAATGAGGTTTTGCCTGAGTTGCAAGTTATGTGGAGCCCTGGTTGAAAAGACCATGAAGCTTTTGCCTACAATTTCGTTCCCTAATTGAAAATCTTCGTGAAGGCCAGGGGTCTAAGGCCAGGGGTCTAAGGGACATGTCGAGTCGTTTACGGCCTTCGACGTAACATTGTAGCAAAGCAAACATGATTTCACATGACATGTTGATAGATTTTCTTGGGGCCATTAATAATTTAGAGCAGTTAGATGCAGCAATATCCATGCAATACACGACTGCTTTAAGCATGCTTCTGAATGGTCGAGACGACGCAGAAGTAAATGAGACCGAAGATCATAGTCAATAGTGGCCTAGTGGTAAAGACAAGGTACGAGATTCCGTCTTCTCATCTCGAAGACGAGGAGAGAAAGAACCAAGGAGAGAGAGTTTTCTTTAGCCCCTTTCTTTGTCTAAGCAGAAAAAAGAAAGTCGTTGAACTTGAAGTTTGATGAATATGTCTCAATCATGCCCAGCAATCAGGTTTAAGTCCATTGTCATGTTCCGGGGACAGCACAGACACGCCCTATCCCCCACATTCTCTCTCTCTCTCTCTCTCTTTCTACGGCCACCTTTTTTAGTGAGAGGGCTCTTGACGTTCACACACGAGTAGCCAAGCCTAATGCATTTCGTGCAGCTGTATACATACGTGACCTTACAAAGACAGAATGCTACTTTGGGAGAAACATCAGATGGCAATCTAATACAAGAATAGCATACTGAGAAACAGAAACGATGGCATACATCGGCAAATGCAGAAACGGCGATGGAGTTAGAATGCAAGAAAGGTGAAGATGAAATAGTTTCATCCAAAGAGACGGCATTTGAAGCACCATACAATACCGACACCATGATATCTAATGTCCATCCAGCAGAAATCAAAAGTGACAGAAGAATCTTCTTTGCCATAACTGGCGTAAAAGGCGCCTTTTCGCTTTCTTGGACAGGGGGAAAAGATGGGAGCAGAACGAGGGATTGACAATGGGGATCTCCTTTTCTAAGGGTGAACAGGGACATGAGAGCATGCCAGGACCGTTTTTAACATCGTGACACGACAGTGTGATTAAGTCTTTCATGCTAGTCAGATGTAGCGATTTTGTTCAACTTATCATTCTCCTCTTAATCACGCCTCGTACTTGGTCTGAAATGGCTCAAATTCTACCTTTCTGTGCACTTCTGAATTCCCGTGAGAAATTATTCTTAATGTCTTGTCCATCTCCAAAAAAATTGCAAAAGCATCACATCACTTATGTCAAAGGGAAGTGAACAGTGGCCAGGTAACAAAAATGTCTTTTCACATTGGACGTGTAATGTCTCGTGAGGACATAATTCAGTCTGCTGCACTAATTGCGCCGTGGTAGGGACGGACAAGCTGGATAGCGAAGGCAAGCCTTTCAAAAGAGAGGAAGGATCCTTGCCCAAAAGGAAAAAGCAAACCCAAAAACGAAAATAAAGTCTGGGTCTGCTGCCCATTGACTATTATCTTCAATCATCAACCCTCCTTCTCTAAGTAACATCTGCAGGCAAGTAGCCAAATGTGAACTACGCGACATTGGGATATTACGACGATTTGAATCTGGGTCTCTTGTCGAGAAGATGGAGTATGCCACCACAGCCCCACACAACCAAGTTGTCTGATGATCCATTACTCTAGTATCATACAAAATTTACATACGTCCTAAAACCAAATAGAGAAGTCTCTTAAATTTACTGAAATCACTTTTAGCAAAGCTCAGCTCTCATATTAGCTTGTAAATTTCTTTGATGGACGCTAGATAAGTCCTCAGGTTTCACTTCGAATTTCAACTATACTAGCGTACTGAAAAAAACTTCGTCCCAAAATTTGGTTGTTGATTTTTTGATAGGGTTACATCAGAGAAAACAAAAATCTCACAAGCTGCTTATCACCTTATCTCCCTTGAAGTTTACAATAGGCATACAGACAGGACCCTAAGAAACCAAGTGATTGGCCCACGACATTCAACTGGAAGCAACAGTGGAGGTTAGCTCCTGTACAATCAAAACTATCAAAACTGCAAAGAAGGAAACAGATACTTACCAAGTCAAATGGAAGCCCACCAAACATTAGCCAGCCCAGTCCAATTGTGAAAAGGTCCTATCAGCCAGATGTTATTAATATATTAAATAAAAAGAAAGAAAAGATGAGAGTAGAACATCTAAAGAGGTCTGATAGTGCAAGAATGACAATTTTGACCGTAGTTGGCATTAAGAAAGAAGAAATTTTGTGAGCATCTTCCAGTATACTCACAGGAAATGCAAATTAAGATTCAAATTTCTTGCTTATTTCTTGTGAATATACTGTGGTGCTAGTAAATTAATTTTAAGTTTCTTGTTCTTCAAGACAAAGCATAAGGACAAATAACCTTACAATATTTCACAGATAAGGTCGAGTCTAGTCAGCTAATTGAAATCTCATAGTGCATTGATTTCCACTACCAGCAAAGTACAGCACTCCAAGGATGAAGAAAGTGAAGTGAGAACAAATGCTCATGACATCAAACACCAGTATGAACAGTGCTACCCAAATAACAATTATTCTGGTGAAGTAACTATCAACAGGGGCAAAATGTCATGGGAAGATATTTTATGAATGGTTGTGGACCTGCCTATTACAAAATACATTCCAGATAGCATCGACAAGAAAATTGAGATAGTAACAACCAAGAATATGGCTCGAGAACCATAAGCCCATCAGGAAGTATAGATACTAGATATATTTCATTAACATCAGAATAGCTATGTATAACCGAGCATAAGAGAAGAGGTATTACTGGTATTTGGTGTGCATATCAAACCTTTAGATTACCACAAACTGTCTGTGTGAGTGCTGAATTTAGCATTGTATTCCAAAATACACAGTAATTAATCAGGAAAGCCATGATGCAGGAAAGTGCCATGACAGCCTGCAATTGTAAATATAATTGGACTCCCAGTAAATAAAATGGATGAGATGTAACATAGTGGCTAAAGGAGAAGCTTTTGAGTGTATGGGAAATAGACATGTAATTGCAGGTTGCAAAGGTAAAGCTTTACAATTCTGGCAACAACCGAAACAGTAATTGACTAGTTTGCATGTCTGGAGAAGTTGAAGAATTTGATTTGTACAAAAAATCACCTGAAAGCCAGGAGAAAACAAATTTGGGAACTTCAGTGTTCTTTCTAGGTCACCACTGATTGAAGTCCAGAGCAGCAAAATTGGTCCACATATTATGCCTACATAATGTCCAGGGGGACAATTAAATTTGAAAGAAACATGTGCCAGTTACACCTGGTGACCAGCAAGCACTTCATGGCAGAAAGCAGGGAAGATGATCATTGTGCTAGTGATATATCTTACCATTACACCACATAAGGCCAAAGCTGTTAAGTCCACTAGATTTTCCTAAACAGAATGAAAAGGAATGAGAAGTTCTCCAATGCATCATACACAAAGAAATTGCAGAAGGGATAATAAAAACTACCAATTCGTGCTATAGAAGCCAGATATACTGCGGTACAGATGTTTGACATGAACACAATCGTGTATCCATATGAGTCAAATGACAAGTCTCGTGCTCCAGCAATAAAAGCGCCCAGTATAATGATCCCCACACTGATGCATCCCTTGGAAATAATCCAATAAGAATGGTTAGAAGATGAAAGCCTTGAGACAAGCATAACATGTTCTGTCAGATTGCCAAAATCAACACATTTCCACTAGAATATCTAATTTTCAATGTGTGTGTGAGAGAGAATAAATGCTCCATTGCATGCAGTTCTTGTCTGATTCTTTTGCCTAAAAAGTTCAGACAAGTAATGTTAGAGAGGAGAAGCCTCAAATGTTGTCCTGTTCTTCTACCATCCCATAAAGCTGGCAAAAGGCATATCTGAGTTGATGGCAGTAGTAAAGCAACTTTTTGCAAGTGCGATCAAATATTGAAGATGAGGGGAGTAGTGTCTAAGCTCTCTCCGATATCATTTCATAAATAGTTCTGCAGAAAACATTACAAGTAAAAGAATATATTGGGCTACTATATATGCGACATTCGATTCCTTAAAACTTCACCTCTCAACCAAGGAAGAGGGAATTGAGGAACTTTCCTATGTCAAAAGCTTCAGTGGGCTGAAAATGAATTGGATCTTTTCCCTATTGTGGCTTGTGAATTCATTCTTCTATGAACAATCTCATAGGCGTACATGGGAGATAGTTCAGTAACAGATATTACTTTTCGTTCCAGGAAAGAGTAGCTGGTGTGTCACCTAACTCTACAGTATCTTAAGAAAAAATGCAAAGGTCTCAAAAGGAAGTGAAGGTTCCTTACCTGCCTACAACAGGGTGTGAATATCTCTGTCTGGTTAGAAAATACTCCACAACCATTGTGAAGGCCACCGTAGTCCGTCTGAGTGTAGTGTACATGGGAACATTTACACCGCGTATGGACTCCATGGAGGCCAGCTTAACCAGAAGGAAAATAAATCAGGTATTGGGTACACCAAAAGAAACCAGAACAAAAAAAAAAAAAAAAAAAAAAGCGCTAACTAGGCAAAGTCATACCATATACAGCAAATAGGACACTGCAAGAGGAATAGTGTGAAGCAATGTCTTATGGGGAACCATTGTCACAGGGTTGTAACTGACGCTCTGGGTTTCTCCAGCAGAGAAAGAAATGATATCCCAGCATCTCATTGCATACAGTAACAAACAAGAACATACCATCTGAAAAGGATAGACCATATAAAAGGTGAGGGTGAAATACTCTGCAGATTATAATTACCCAGTCCAAAAAAATAAATGCATGAAATTGTGATGATAAAAGAGTTTAACTTTATCACAGTGACTATCCTCATGGTACAGTCTCGCAGTCAGATTTCATTTCCAGAGATCAATGGTATATTTGGAAATGCAATGCTTTGGGAGGAATCTCTAATTCAACTGTAGAATATTTAACCAAGGAGAAACAAAGACAATAAAGAAGAGAAAAACTACAGTCAATAGCTTTGCCCAGCATAGCGTATCTTCATATCGAAGCTTGTCTAGACAAAGTCCAACACCAGGTTAATTGTTGGTCACAAGTCCCTTCTTGTTGGAATAGTACAATGTTATACCAAGAATGAAGAGTTCACGAGTTTGATTCTTACATTCCCTTCTCCACTGGCATGCCTATTAAAGATAAGCTAAACAACAGACTAGGATTGTGTAATTGACACGTGAGCCTAGTCAAGGTATACAGGGTACCTGAAAAAGTGTGATCACATTTGCACAAGGGAAATGGTATGAAGAAAGGGCCGCTTTGTTGAACATTACCAAGAGAACTGCATGAATGGGTAAAAATATAGCTGTCATGTAATTACCAAGACATGGCATCAATCCACTTTACAAGTAGAAAACCACATTCTGGGCCTTCCCGGTAAGGTAACTTCTGGGAACATCAGGATCATATTGCTCAAGGTTCCCATTGACAGAGCAAGACTACACACGCTAAGTACAATTACAAAATTTTGGAAGAACAACCACTGTGTGTAAAATCACAACCTTATCACATTATCCAGAAAACAAGAGGCGCAGCTATGATTCATTGAGCAGTCCTGATAGGAAAAAAAAAAAAAAAAAAAAAAAAAGCCAGCATCAACAAAGAAAAAACTTTTGCTCAAATTCATATACCACTTCTCATAAACGATTTTTAGGACAAAGAAAAAGGACACTGGTATGTCAAATGACTGTTAACACTCGCTTTCATCTTCCAGGCGCCTATCATACCTCCTGATATTTTGGTTGAGTTTGAGCATGACTCGCTCATTCACGAGCACAATCACACAGAACTCAGTACAAACGTGTAAATTGGCCACCTCTATCTGCGGTAGGAAAACTACACATTCCATAATCGAGTTTAACTTGTCCCGGAAACTCAAAATCGTCACACGGATTCAAAACACAAGAAGGCGAGCAGACCCTGAGCAAAATTCATTAAGCGAAGCTCAAAGCACTTCAGGCTCCGAAGGAAAACACCGAATATAAGGAAGAGAACCCATCTCGAGAGCCTGATTCTCTCTCCTTTTTCCATTTCCTCGTGAACGGACGTGCGTCGGTACAGGAAAAGTGGTTAAAACATGACGTGCTTATCCATATGGAGCACTTGTGCGCACGTGAAGCGGAAAAGAAAAGGAAAGCAAAGCTCCACTAGTGAGTAGTGAGTGACCACATAAGCATTTTGCAGAGAGAAAAAAAAAGGGAGAACGTGATGGAAAGTAAAGTTAAAGATGGTGAACCGAAGAGAACCTGCGCAGGCCATGTAGGAGGCAGCAGCGTAAGCCCCCTTCCTGCTCATGGCGGACGACGAGGAGGTCTTCCCCGAAGGATCGGTCACTGGTATCATCTCGTGACCCTTCGCCATGATGACGCTGTGAGAGAGAGAGAGAGAGAGAGAGAGAGAGAAGGAGAGAGACGGTCTTCGGGAAGAAGAAGAAGGAGAAGAAGAAGCAGAAGAAGCGGAAGGTTAGAGCGAGAGGGGGTGAAAGAGAGACGAGGAGAGTGAGAGGGGGAAGGGAGTATTTGAGAGAGAGTGAAGGGAAACCGACACGTGGCGGTGGACAGTGGATGTGGGGGTCCACGTAGAGTAGGTTGGTCCCCGTTGGATGAGGGATTACTCTATGATTCTTTTCTCGATCTTTGCTTTTTGCATGGCAGACGCTGCTTAAAATACATTAATCTTCCTTTGGTGGAGACTTGCTTTCTATGGGGGGATGGGTTTTTATATTATTTTATTTTTGGGATTGGTGTATCGGTCGGATTGGATTAGAAAGTGGGTTTGGCCTAAAAAGTTAGAAGATATTTAAAAAAAAAATTAACTCATTTTATATATGTTCCGTGACAAAAAAAAGAAAAAAAGAGTAATGGCACATTTTAATTGATCAATAGTGTAAGGAATGGATGGAATTATTATTCCCTATAACAAAGCAAAGTAACTCTTATCATACCTATTCCAATGTTTCGCAAAATGGGGTAATTTGATAAAAATGGAATAAATGCCCATTTTGTATTGAGTGACCTTCGAATAAAATAACATATAAAATGTAATTTTATTTAATTTTCCCATGTTGCATTATGAATAAATTAGGAACAAGTAGTCGTGGACCAAATGGGATACAAGTTAAACGAAATCCCTTTTCATGCTACCAATATACAAACTTATATTATTTCATTAAACTAAGGATAATAGAAAAATGATATATCAATCAACTATATATCTCTATTTTTAATAATACTAAAAACATATATAGGTATTATCTTTGGAGATCACTTTGTACTGTCAAATTTATATGTTTGTGTCCCTATTTGAGAAAATGACATTTTCTTTCTAGAATGACAATTTTCAAATCCTAAAACTTTCAGACTTACCCAAAACATTCTCAACCCAACTAAAAAGCAAACCACCCAAACTATATGTAAGATACTAAAATGAGTTTACAAGGAGAGGGATATGGTTCTTTCACCGTGAGATTGTGAATGATATCAACAAAAATAGAGGCACAAAAGTAATCATCAAGTCCAAAGTGAGGTATATGTTTTTTGTATTTTCTCATGAAGAATTTTAAGAAACAAAAATGTGCATCATAAGAATTAAGGATAAAGGCACTGGAGGTCCTTGAAAAATTACGAAGCATTCAATCTAGTCTCTCTCTCTCTCTCTCTCTCTCTCTCTCTCTCTCTCTCAATTAGGTCTCTAAACAATATACAATTTTTTGTTTTCCAATTTGATCCTTAAAAAAAAAAAGATAGATATTATCTTGGTAGTTAAATGCTAATGTGCAACATAAGTGGCATCCTAGATGATATAATAAAGAACCTAAAAATATGTTGTTCAAAGTTTTCTTTCTTTCTTTTTTTCCTATAACTTTGTTCAAAAAAAGAAAAAGCAAAAAACAAGGAAGAATAGGAGGGGGAGTTACTCAACCGAAGGACTCGAGGTCAAAGAGTAAGGTAGAGTCGGCGGTGGCGAAGTTGAAGTTGATGGTCGAGATTTGCTTGAGAACAAAGGTCCTTAGCTTGGGAGATGAGGTCTTCTAAGGTAGTCGCCAACATGGGAGAGGAAGAAGGAGTTAGGCATAGTTTTCTCCTTCTCCTTATGGGCATGTGGAATTTATTTGACGGGTGTGATTTTTGTTGTGATTTCTAGATTGTTAGATTGGTTGTTGTAAGGGTTTTGTTCCATGTACATGACCCCTTAATTTTTTGAGCATAGTGATTTTTTGACACTTCCCAATGAGGGGTAGGTGCAAGGCTGTTCTTGCCCATGAGACATTTTTCATGAGGGTATATAAGCTTGCCAATTTAGACAAACAATAACAGTTGAAAAGATGAACCCAAAAAGGAAACTAAACTAATTCAAGTAAGTTTCCTATTCAAGTGGTATTTTACTTTGAGTAGGCTTTCTAAAAGGGATTTCCTATTCTGCATCCAACTCTTGTTTACATGTAAGAAGTGTCTTCATTGTAAAGAGTGTCTAAGAGGCAACATCATGCAATATGCATTGAAGTAGTTCGAGAGTGTTGAAGCTAATAAACCTTATGGTAGATTTGTGAATTCATTTATGAGATTGGGAGATTATTTCACGAGAAATTGTTAATGTCGTAATTGGAGGTTGGGAATTATTGAATGACTCAAGTGGGGGTTGTAATCACCATGCTAACACTTGATTTATAGTGAAATCTTTTGCTTCTTGTGGACATAAGTCACATCGATCAAACCAGGTAAATATAATACCGATTTATTTTCTTGTTTAGTCTATTTCATTGTTTGAATTCCTTGTTTTAAGCAACAATTGGTATTAGAACTAGGCTTGGTTGTGTTGAAGCAAATTAATGACGATAGAAGAAGTAAAAGTAAATTGACAAATTTGATGGGAATGATTTTGGTTTCTAAAAAATGCAGATTGAGGATTATTTATATTAAAGGAATTTGCAGGTATCCCTATCTGAGAAGAAGCTAAAGTCAAAGAAGGAAGCATATTGATAAGTAGGCACTGAGTGATACTCGGTTGATGTAGGCTCATAATATCAAATTTAACATTGTTGAAGAGAACACCGTTGCGGAATTGATGAATGCCCTATTAAACATGTACGAGAAGCCATTGCAATCAACAAGGCCTACTTCATGTGACGTTTATTTCACTTAAAGATGTGCGAAGTTACGTTCGTTGATGAGCTTATCAAAGAATTTAATATCATTGATCAGTTGAGTTTGGTTGAGATTAACTTTAAATATAAGGTACATGCTTTGATTGTATTATCCCCATTGCTTGATAATTGCAATACCCTCTTGTTACTATTAGTAATGTCTTTGACTAAGAGTTCACGATTTGATTTTGAGTATAGATAGCCATAAAAGAGAATTATGTGAACTTGTCTTTGCTACTTTAGTAGGTGAAGGAAAAAGAAAACCTATTACTTGTGTTAGAATGAGTATTTGAATTCGAATAGATGTAGTTAGTCTGGGATTAATGGTGTTATATGTTTGAGTTGTAGTAAGACGTACATCTCAAAAGGAATTACCTTCAGCTGAAAAATAAGAAGGATAAGGGAATTATAGTTAAATCTATTAACAATATTGCTGAAGTGATAGGTTGTAATTTGGATTGTGCTAATTATACTTTTTTGTCACTATATTTTCATCATTTGATGAATGATTTATGGAATATGATTATTCATTTCACGTTATACCATATATGAACTGGTTCACTACTTATTAATGCTTGGATAATGGTAAAGTACAATTTACAAACAACACTAAGCACAATGTTGTAGGTGTTGTCATGTGTGAATTGGAATGCATGATGATATTACAAGAACTTTGACTAGAGTGAGATATATTCCAAAATCAAAAAACAATCTAATTTCTTTAAGCCCTCTAGATTTAGGTGGATGTTAATATACTTCTTTACAAGGTGGAGTTTTGAAGGTGATCTTGGTGATAATGAGATCAATCATTCACACTAGCCTATGTGAGCTTGAAGGTGAACCAATGACAAATTTTAATGGAAATATGTCGTATTGTATCTATTTGAGAGTATGAATTGTGGCATATACATTTGGGACACTTTGACAAAAGAAACCTAAAAGTTATGAGTCAAAAGAATCTATCAAATGGTTATATGGTTGAAAAACTGATTGTGTGGTTGAAAAACTATTTATATATAGGTATTGTCACTTGACAAATGATGAATAGTTCAATTCAATACAATTATAAGACAAATCACAAATATTGCAAAGTTGGTTTACTTAAATGTTTGTAGGTTGTTATGGTGTCCTTCAAGGAAGAGTGCTAGACATATGCTAATAATTGTGGACAACTAATTAAGAAGAACCTTAGTATTTATGAGGAGGCACAGGTTTGATACTACTGTCACGATCAGACAAATGAGAGTTTTAATGTATAAATAATGGAGATTAGCAAAATGATCTAGGTTGTATAGACTAATAGGTGAGTAGTGCTATTATTTGTGGTATTCATAATTAAATTAACTTATTAATAGCAAAAAAGATACATTTAACGAGTCTCCAATTCTTTTGTATAAGAATTATTAAAGTGGTGTTTATATGGAATTGCATATTGTTTAGCTTGAGGTGGAGTTACAATTAGAAACTCTTGTGATAATGGATACTAGCGTGATAATCAATATAAATGATGCTTATAGTTAGAGGGATCCTGTATTGCTAGTGGTTGTTATAATTAATGAACTTGATAAGGTGAGTTTTTGATCTCTTAATAAATATGGATGTAACATAGGTTTAATTTTATTTGCGGTTAATCATGTTTTGTCTAAAAATCTTTGTGGAATTGATGAGGTTTACAATCATGGTGAAGTTCAACTATGGCTTCAATTTAGAAGATAATTATGGTAGTTAAGCCCTCGAGGAGCTAGTGAAGAGTATTAATGAAGTTCAAATTTTCAAAAAAATAATTGTGATTTGACTCAAACGTCAAGTTAATGTGGAGATTGTTGAAAATATATTTTGAGTTTGGGCTTGAAAAATGAAACCTTTCTAATCCAAGTAGGTTTATTAGTTTTAGTAGGATTGTTTAAAAAGAATTTTCTATTTTAGATCAAACTATTGTCTATAAATAAGAAGTATTTTCATTGTGAAAATCATTCAAGAAGTAACTTCTTCATGATTTACACCTTGAGGAAAACCAAGAGTGTTGAATCCAATGGAAAATTTGTGAATTTTTTTGTGAGATTGAGAATTTTTTTGTGAGAAAGTGTGAGGTTAAATATTGTGTTAGTTATTATGTGTAATTGAGGGTCAAGAAATACTGAAGGTGTTTGAGTAATTTGAGTGTGATTGTAATCTCCATTGTATCATTTTCTCTACAGTTGAATATTTTGTTGCTCTTTTCGTTGACATAGGTTACACCAGCTAAACCACATAAATTTGAAATTTGATTAATTTCATTCTTTAGTCTATTTTATGTTCAATTGCTTAATTTCCATAACACAAACATAACATGATATGAATTTTTAGACATTTTGTTATATGCATTTGCTTCAACTAAATGAATACCGAATAGTCAAATGTTTTGGTTAGATGCTAGAATAATCTATAAATTGAATATAATATAGAATAAAGAATTTGCGATATCATAGTCCATGATCAAATCATCCTTCTCAATGCAATTACAAATGGTTTAGGGGGCTATTTATGGATAATAGTTCTATCTATATCGGAAAAATAAACGAAGTAAGATTAATGTAAAGAAGATTACAACTGATGAATAATTAAACAAGACATATACAAGCATAAACATCACATTATTTCACTGCCATCTTGTGATCCATTTGGGCAATATCATAGAATTGACTAATTTCACTCCATCAAATACGATATGCAAATGCATCATTTTGACTTTTTATAGTTGGTGACTCATTAGTATTAGCTTCCTTTATTTTCAATCTCAATCTCACTCACAAACCACTTGGAAAATATTAAACTTAGTCGAAGCAATAGAGTTAGTGCCTTACTACATAGTACATCTATAACATTATCAACATTCGTTTCTCATCTAAGTTTGCAATGAAAAACCACACCTTTGACAAAGAAGAGAAAGCACAGAGATCTTAGGGTGACCTAGGCTTGAAATTATATCACAAAACAAGTTAACATTCTGATCGCACTAGGCAATTCCACTAAGATGTTGGAGAAGTTGTCTTCATCAATCTGTCGTTGTGCACTTAAACATTTTCACACATAAATCTTTTCTTCCTCTAAAAAGATTGTTCGACTATAGGAGCAACACATGCTCAAGCCAACAAGCCTTCTCTCATTCTGATGGAACTTGGCACTTTTGTTATGTGAGTTTCACGAATGTCCAAGATCCTCAAATTCTGCAAATTCTCAACACTTTCAGGTAATTCCGCAATTGATGTCCATCTTAAATCCAACTTAGTTAATGATGCCAACTTTCCGATTGAATCAGGAATTTTTGTCAATGAGGGGCAACCTCGTAGCAACAAACATCGCAAAGATGTTAGATGGTCTATGGAGCTAGTTATGTGGACTAATGACGCACAATTAGAGACATCAAGAGTCATGAGCTCCTTCAAAGAACTAATGGATTTAGGTAACCTTTTAATCCTTGTCTGAGATAGGTTCAACTGAGTCAATGATATAAGGGAACCTATGGATTTTGGTAATCTTTTAATCCCTGAAAAAGATAAGTTCAGCTGAGTTAACGACACAATGGAGCCCATCGATTCTGGAAGTTGAGCAAGTTGTTTACACCATGAGGCACTTAGAGTCTCTAGCTTCATCAAACAACCTCTTGAAATAGGGATATCTTGTATAGCAGTACCATCTAAAAGAAGCTCCCTCAATTCTTCCATCCTACCTATTCCTGCTGGTAGCTCTTTTAGTCTATGGCATCTCTTGACATTCAAGGAGAGGAGGGTCTTGATATCTTCGAGAGAAGGATGAATCTCTTCTAAATTCCCACAATCTTCCAAATTCAAAATCTCCAAACTTTTGAAAGCGAACAAGTCAGGAGTTCTTCTTAAGTAATGACACTTCGAGAGGTTGAGAACTTTGAGCTCGATTGCTATCTGAAAGAAATGGAGGATATCTCAATGACATTAGACCTATGCAACATGTGATTTTCCACTTCTCCTAGCTCTTTTCAAAACTTTTTAAAATTCCTAAAAAAAATACGCATGCTCTAGTATTCCTTTTATTTAGCTTTCCTCAAAACTATATAAATGTCTCATAGCTCAGTTCCATGCTATCATTGCTCTGATGCCCCATTACTTCATGTGCATTTTACTTAAATGTTTTTTAAGCATTAGTGTTTGGCTGTGTCACCAATGTTTAAATGTTTCTTTCCAAAAGAAGAAAGCAAAACTTGGTACTATTAGACCTTTGATAATACACTTATTATTCACAAAAGGTATGCTTTCTCTCCAAATTACCTTGAATGGATCCCATCCTTTCCAGTCATCCGAAATCCCACTCCCCGATAAATCGAGCACCACTAATTTCTTCGGCTGAAAGTTAGCTGCTGCAAAATTCCAAGAAGTGGTTTGCCACTGAAGCCATCTTAAATTAGGAAGCAAATTTTGAAAATCTCCAGTGAGACTTGCAAACTCCATTTGAAGGAATCTCAAGTTAGTCAGATCTTTGAATTGTTCAAATGTGTAGCTTTTTCCCCAGCTATAGCCTATTCGAAGGGCCTCAATCTTACAAGTGCCCTGCAATTCAAAAACATTAAGGATAGTAAATTTTGCATGATGAGTTGAGGCTAATTGTATATAAAAAGAAGATGGACTAATTTCGATTTGTTGTCACACTGTTATGGTGCAAGCTTATCTCTTGACAAACCATGGTTGCATGTCTTATTTATGTAAAAATGTGATACTCAAGAGAGTGTTTTCGTACTTTCCTCTTCTAATGGCTTCCACCATTTTTCTCCTTTTGAATTCCTCAAACTAAATCCTCTTTCATAAAAGGCTTCTCTTTTTACACACTAGTTCAAATGTATCTATTGAAATTCGTGCCATTTACATGTGAAAGAACAAAACGCAAACTCGCATCCGCTATACATAAAGCAACATGAATCTTATAGTCCAATTAGATCTATCAAAGTTGCCATGAAAACATGTACCAAGGTTACAGAATTCCAAATGTACAATCTACTCTTTTTTTGGTGTACCTTGTTAGCAATTCTCAGTAGTAAGATGAAAATGAAAGGAGAGTTCCTATAATAATCTACCTCTTTGATGTTTACATTAATAGACATCTTTTTTGAAAAAAAGCAAGTTTGAATAGATGCATTTCTTTTAATTTTTGTAATGAGAAATTAGTAGGTGTTTGTGTTTGGAAGAGTATGTTTATTATTTAATTTGCAATTCCTCTTCTTTCTCCACTAAACACATTGCATGACCACATTTAATTTCAATAGACTCAACTTCACGTGCACAATAAAATTCTTCTACAGATAAGTTCCTTCTTTTGCTAAATTATGAACTACGTATCATAAATCTTTGGAGCTATGTCACTGCTCATAACTCAACAATTTTCTACCTACCTAAGAAAAAGGAGAAATGACTATTTACTTGCAACGCATGTTTAATCTTTACTAGTAAAATTTTAAAATTTCCAATTTGACCACCATGAATAACCTTCCTATATCTTAAAATCGAATGACCTCCCACAATATGTCCCCTTCAACACATTATTTAATTTATTTATTAACATTCCTTAGTTACTTCCATTTGTGTTTCCACTTTTTATGTTCATTTCTTAATAACACATTCTTCTTTATGCAATTTTTTTACTTTATTTTCTTAGTAACAATTTATACAACGTTGTCCTTTTTATATTGCACGGAAAGAATGTTTACATTCTCTAACTTTCAAATGTTGTAGAATGTTATGGCAGTGGAAGTCTTATTCTATGCACAATATTTAATATTTACTTCACATTTTCTACTGTAATGTAATATCTCATAATCTTACAGGGTTAATTAGGATGTAAATATGTGATTAACTTAATCCGATCACACTACCTTGAGAAAAAAAAATAGATAGGGGCTAAATCACACAAATGGTGATACTTAAGGGACTAAATCGGTATTTAATTGAACTTGAAAAATACAGCAACAATAACAGCTAATCGTCAAAACAGAAGTCAATGCTCGGTAAAAGAATAGAAAGAAAACACCTCATAAGAATCAAAAGAAGGCATCAAGTACGTGCATCAAATGGATAAGTGAGAAAAGCATGACCTCCGACACTTTATAAATGTCAAGTTTTCACTAAAAGTGTTTTTCAAACATTATGTTATTGTAGTTTTGTTGTTCCATTGAAGTTACCAAAAGAGAGTGCCCTCATCACAACACTTATCATCAAGAACCAAGAAATTGTTCCTCAATTATTTCCTAAGATCAGGCAACGACAATAATTAATCAAAAGATCTCTTTTGCTAGTAGAAACGGTAAGTTTTAGGGACTCAAGACTGACAATAATTTCATTTCAAACAAGAAAGAGAACGTGGATTCACATTCACCAACTAAGACAAGTAGAGAAAACTTACCTTGTTGTTGTCAAGCACATCTTTGGCTTCCTTATTCCATAATCTGCTACGCTTTTGAGGCTTCTCTTGATTTTCCTGACGAACAATTTCCTTTCCAAGATCTCTCAATTGATCATGCATCATTATTTTTCCATCCTTGTCAATTTTGATTAGGGACATAAGACTTAATAATTCAATCCCCTTCCCTGGGAAAAAGCTACAAGCATCCCACATATAAGTTGGAATTTGTTTAGATGATCTATTAAAAAAACACGCAATATCCAAAAATATTTGTTGGACCTCTTCATCTAATGCATCATAGCTAATCCTCAACGACTCTTGCACTTTCTTATCAGGCACGTTCTTCAATTTCTTCGATGCATCTTTCCATGCTTCTTTTGCCTTTCCAAATAAGGATGAACCTATCGCTTCAAGAGCGAAGGGAAGACCCCCTGTAGTAGATACGACATCACGAGATATAACCTCATAATCACTTGGAGGAGAATCCTTCCCAAACGCATGTCGACTAAATAAGATCAATGATTGATCAAAAGGTAACTCATCTAGTTGGTACATGTAGCTTGCCCTAGCCTCATCAAGAATACTCTTGTTTCTAGTTGTTATGATGACTATACTTCCAGCTTTAAACCAACTACCATCTTTAGCCAAAGCTTTCAACTGAGTATTATCATCCATATCATCAAGAAGAATGAGACATTTCTTACTTGTAAAATGGGATTTGATGATACCGATTCCCTCATCAACATTAGACACATCACATGGTTTTTTCGTTATAGAAGAAATGAGTTGCTTTTGTAGGAATTTAATGTCCTCACGTTGAGATGTCTCTCGAATATTTGCCACAAAGCTACGACCCTCAAATTGACTAGAGAGTTTGTTGTATAATACCTTTGCAAGAATTGTCTTACCGATGCCGCCCATTCCATAAATCCCGATAATCCATGTACCATTGAATTTAGAATCTATCTTGCTCATAATCTGTTCTGCACATTGTCAATTCCCACCAATTGTTCGGGAACATTTAGTTGAAATAATCTTGTTAACTCACTCATAACTCTTCCGACAACCATTTTAACTAACACTGCTTCATGCCTGTGACATGAAAAATATGAATTTTGATATATTATGGCAATATATATTTCATCTCTAGTAAGATCTATGTAGGAGAAACTAAACAATGCATTGATGGAAAATAATGTACCCGTTTTCAATTTTCTCCGATTCCCATCCTTTCAAGGAACTAACTTCTTTGAGTGCATCTTCCCATTCCTTCACAACCATTTTGTCCAATTTCTTTTTGAATGCATTGATAGCATCTCCCATTCCCCCTATAAGGTGTCGCACTTGTGAGGGTTCCACTTTGTAAAATATGGGCAACACTATTTGCCCTCCACTTCTCTTGCACTTTAACATCTGAGCCAGCTCACGGAGGCACCATTTGCTCGAAGCATAGTTCTCTGAGATAATTGGGATCGAGATCTTAGATTGTGTAATACTGGAGATAAGTTCTGGACCAATCTCATCACCAACACGGAGCTCATTGTCATCTCTGAATACGTGAATTCTTTCTTCAATAAGATTTGTATAGAGATGATCAGTGAAACCTTTACGAGTATCCGTCCCTCTAAAGCTCAAGAATACTTCGTACTCAACCCCTATCTGCTGTTCGTCTCCACCTTCATTAGCTCCTTCATGTGGAGGGGTCGATGAGGAAGACGCCTCACAATTCGGATCTTCTGAAAGCATCATGCAGGGATTGACCCAGAAGATAGGAAATTTGATTGAGTAGAGCCTTAAAAGAAAGCAAGATTTCACTGTCCAGATCTGCGAATTGCAGAACTCAGAACCCAATTCAGAGCGACATCAACTCCCAAAAAAAAGAAAAAGAAAAAGGAAAACAAGAACCTTAATCAGAAGAAAATGGAGCACTCGAAGCAGAACCAGATAAAAGAAAAGGAGGAAGGAGCCATCGATTACCTGGGAAGTGCCCAAACTACACAACCCACCCGCTGCTCCACTGCTGAGATCTCCACCGATTTCTCAGCCTTTCGACGTCTGTTTCCCACCACACAAAATTTTCTTTCTGCTATGCGGTCTTGAGTAATGCTCGGCTATTGCCATCCGACGGTCCACGGCCTTCGTCCAGAGATATATGCTGCAAGGGAAGGGGAATCATCGCACGTAAACGTGGATGGTGCGTGGAATCATCGACGTCTGTTTCCCACCACACAAAATTTTCTTTCTGGTATGCGGTCTTGAGTAATGCTTGGCTATTGCCATCCGATGGTCCACGACCTTCGTGCAGAGATATATGCTGCAAAGAAAGGGGAATCATCGCACGTAAACGTGGAAGGTGCGTGGAACCCGTGCAGTCGCTTCTCGGCTTTGACTTGTCGTTTCCATTAATAAAAAAATGAAAAAAGAAAACCAATGAGAAATTCTGGCGTACACGAGGATAGGCTTTCTTGTAAATAATTCTTTCTTTATATATATTAAATGGATTGAGTGTAATAGTTGACCTCATCAATTAAATGAATTTTTATTTGCTTGACTTCTACACACAAAATCAATTTAATTTGTATTACGCGTGATTTCCAACGCATTATGTGGAAGGTGCATGGAATTTTGCGATGCTTTGGTAGAGACTTGATATCCAGCACCACTTGACTTTGACTTACACTTGCTTCTATTAATAAGAATAATGTAAAGTAAAACTGACGACGCAATACAAGCATGTTCCTCATGCTGATCTAGATGAGTCAGTAATAGATACATATCAATGCGCAGATTATATACGATTCGCTGGTAAGACAGTTGATATTCAAATATTTTTAATCCACAATCTAATTTTTTTCCCAAGAAATTTCTCTAAATAAATAAATAAATCTCTATGCCGCATAATGCCTAAAGATTATCTGATCATCACCCCGTCGCTTAAATCACTTTTATTCTCTCCTTAGATTAATTATTTTTACATTTTACAAAACTCTTACTCTTTCGGTATCACATTTAGATATTTCAGTCATCGGGTTCTCCACAATCGAATAATTATACCATGATATTTTTTTACCTTCCATATTTTTTCTTTGTTGAACTTTTTATTTCAAGTGGACATTCGTTTTTTTTATTAGTCAAGATTATCACTTATTTTGTCAAGGGTGTGTCAATAGTGATTGCATGTCATGAATCAATTATATTACAATATCATAACTTCTGTTGGGAGCACACAGCAGAAACTAGATATATTGTGACATCTTGATTTTTTGATTCTGTTTTCGATTGAATGAGTTGAGCATTTCATCGATATGCCTATAATTTTTTCTATGAGCTAATCACTCACAGATAACTAGTTTATCTAGTGAAACTGTTAAGGGATTTTAATGCAATAGATTTGAGAATTTGACCAAAAATCGACTGCTTGACTATGCTAATTTGCAATGGTCCATACGGCATTGTCAAAATTGATCAAAGATCGAAGATAGGTCGATTCAACTAAGGTATGTGATTAAAGTATGGGTGATTTCACATAATTGCAAAATTCTCGTCGAACGGCACTAAATTGATTTTTCTGTTATTTCTATACCCTATTCCCGTATTTGAAATCTCGAGATTTTCACAAAAACTAAAGTCACCAATGAGTCGAAAATGCACAATGTGACTCGAAAATAATCGATCACGGGTCAAATGCGTTAAAAATCCCTAAAAGCTATTTGATATGTTAGGTTACGCTAAAATGGCGTTCGATTGAAATTAACTGCAAAATTGAATCCAATTTAAAAAATTGAAAGTTTTGTCATGTCACAATTTATTTTAGGAATGTTGACTCATCCTCCAAAGAATTTTCTATAAACTGGAGTTTTTGGCAAAAAATCAAATTTAAGGACCAGGAAAATTAGATGACTATTTTTTGTTGCAATTTTGGCAATCAAGTTGGACTAATTGGCAAGGAAAAATATGGAATGTGATGTGGGCATCCTCCTTAACATTTTGGCATCTGATTTGAGCTCAATTGTAGAAAATTTGATTTGGAATTGAATGAAATTAGATGGAGATTGATCAAAATTCGTAGCCAAAGGGGGGCAGTAACATTTGGACCACTTGGGAGGCTTGTTGGAGAAGCCTTGGTATAGCAAAGTGGTTAAGGATGACAGTTGTTGGTTAGTGGGGCATGAACTCAAGTGTTTAGGATATTTTGTGGCCCCCTCTCCAGCTCCAACTCACTCCTTCCTCTTCCTCAGCTTCTATCCTACCATTATTGTTGTATTTGAGAGCTCAAGAACCAAAAGAAAGCCAATAGTAGCCCGTTGATCGCCTGCCGAAGCTGCTCGCCTGCGCGCCGTTCGCTTGAGCCATTGCTACCACCCGCATGCCACACCGTCACCCGCTCGTGTGCTCGCTTGTCCACAAGCCCATGCCGTTGTCCCATGCCTGTTGCTGTTCACTAGGGTTGTTCCAGCCACCGTCTGTCGCCGTCTAGCCGTCGGAGCCACCATCGTCGCCCGCTGCAGCTTGTTTGGTCCGCCTCCTCATCGTTTCCGCGCCAAGCAGTCGCGACTAGAACTAAGCCTCGCAACCCAACTGTGAAATTCGTGGGCCATTTCTAGACCCATGTGGACCTCGCTTAGTGTCGTCGTAGGCTTGTTTTCCGCCCGCCTTCGCGTCGTCGTTGCCATGAACTCATTGGCCCATTAAACTAGTGAATTTACTTGCTAAACTATGCTTATGGAGTTAATGACGTTTAGTAGGTAATTAGATTATGCTAAGTATGGTTTATGTGGTTAGTTAGCTTTAATTAGTAATTTAGTTGGTTAATTAGGATTGTTAGGTGATTAGATTAGATTAATTAAGGGCTATATAGATTGTACTATATAGATTCTACTATTTATGTGATATGTGCATTATTTTTCTAGGCCCGTTTATATGATTAAATTAGCATTTCCAGCCTAAGTATGCATTTCTAATTAAATTGCATTTATTTAATTATTTTTGTAATTTATTTAATTATTTAATATTTTTTGAAAATTATATTAGTATAGCTAATGACCGGAATTTCATGCTGATTGTAGTAGTGTGCTTAGTTTATACAATTGAATGTTAATTTATGCAAATTGAGTGGTGATTGTAATTTTGAGTATTTAATTCAAAATTTAGAAAATACCGGGTGTCGGGTTTTGACACCAAAATGCTTTTAAATACTATATCAAATAGTGAGATTTTTAAAATGAATGATATTAATTTTTTTGGTTCGATCTGACTGTGTATCCACACACGATTATTTTCACCGGGTGTTTTTAATACGAAGAAAATAGATCAAACACATTATCTTAATTGAGATATTTGAGTGCAATGCACGGTGTTCTTGGCCGAAATTGATTGATCGTGTGATGGTTAAGTGAACCTGTCCCCGATGTGCATCGGAAGGACGATGCCCCTATATAGTATGCCTCTGGACAATGGATGCCGATCGCAGTAGATTGTGGACCAAAGCTCCTTCGGGAATGTCGTCCCTCAATGTGCGTTGGGTGGACATTGTCATGTTTAAGGAATGAGACGAAGCTTGACTACACTAGAAGGACCAATGTGTGTTGGGTAAAACTGCCTGTGTAGGTAATAGTCAATTGGAACGCGTGATTGATTGAGATAGACGCGCCAAATTATGGGACAAAATTTTATGGCACGGAATGTGATGTGTCATAACGGTTTGGCCCTATAATCAAGACCCTTGTGATTGATTGATTGATTGACATTCCAATTAATGTGTGCATTTATTATATGCATTGAGTATATGAACTATATTGACGTGCAGGGAGGAACTGAGGTGAGATGAGTCTCATTGATTGTGTAATTAGACTATTTTTAGGCGTATTCCTTTCTAATCAGGGTTTAAGGTGTGAAATCGTTGAAACTTATTTTCACCCCATCGTGGGTTACTATTTTCAGGTCCCTATTATAAAGAACCTGGATGTTGAAGTGGAAGGATCAAGAGCATAGGTGGCTCAGTAGTTCTTTTTGAGATAGACCTTCTGTATAAGAACCTGAGGTATTTATAAAAGTGTGTTGATTTGAAATTTATTGTTCTACTTTTCTATCCCTTGTTGAGTGTTGTATGGGGATTATTTTATTATGCTTCCACATGTACAATAAAATGATTGAGTTAGTGACGTGTCCTAGGATGTCGCATTGTTATCGACCACCGAGGCATGTGTGCGCGCTCTAGGTTCAAGGCGTAACATCCTCGCCTAAAGTGGTATCAAAGCTGGTTAGTCGTTGGAGTGATAAAGTGTGATGGGCTTTTGGGATACTTAGTAGGAACGACCTTTATTTTATGTCGATGCTTGATTGATAGTTATTTGGTAGATTGTTTTATCAGGATCACTCTATTTTTAATTCTATATGGAATTGGGAATAGGTTCTATAGAAAGTTTACATGATGAGTGATTAGGAGTAGATGATTTCTATAAAGAGAACCATATGACTAGTGACTCGGGGTAGGACGCTAACAAGGGTTGGTACCCGAGGTGGTCATGGTAGAGCATAGGCTCAGGCCAGTGCAAGTGGATTAGTGCCGCCATCGATCGATGCTGGGGTAGCAGCACCTGGCAATCTTAGAATAGATGGGATCATTCAGGCGCTTGAGATACTTGGGAATCTGATGGGGTAGTAGGTCCAGAATCAAGCTATCGCCATTACCGCGCGCTACGCCCGTTGCTACTACTGCTGCTGTCGTTGCCGCTATTGATGCCATTGTTGCAACTGCACTTGTCAAAGTTCTACCCGAGAATGTGGTTGTTGAGAGGCCGATGCACAAGCTCATAAAGCAATTTTTGAAGTTGAACCCATTGAGGTTCACTGGGCGTAGGAGACCTCGAAACTATAACACTTTGGGTCCAAGACTTGGAAAAGGCTTTTGCATTGCTGATGTGCACTAAGGAAGAAAAAGTCTTCATTGCAGTATACCAGTTGCAGGGAAACACAAATACTTGGTGGAGGGTTACCATAGGCATAATGTTCTCAGAATGCGTGGTTCTAGTGTGGAACACCTTCTTCAAAGCTTTTAATAGCAAGTACTTTTTTGGCAATACTAGGGAGCAAAAGATGGAGGGATTCTAGCACCTTCGTCAAGGTTTAATGACAATGGATCTATATGAGGCAAAATTTGTAGAGCTATCACAATATGCTCCGAGATTGGTAGAAGATCTAGAAGACAAGGCTAAGAGGTTCAAGAATGGCTTCAGACTAGAGTTGAAGAATCCGCTAGTGTCATTCGATCTCAAAGACTATAATGAGCTTTATAGACGGGTCTAATTGATAAAGAGGAACCTAAGTGAGCAAGGTATTGCATCTAGGTCAAGATTCGGTTCAAATGGGGATGAAATCGGTTTGGGAATGAATCAATGACCGAAGGAAGATATCCTATCCCACTTAATAGGAAGGGTGGAATTAGAAAGTCAACGTCAAGTCAAATTGGTGTGTGTCACTTTTGCGGAAGGCAACATAAATCAACCTTATGGCATTTTAGGATGGGTGCTTACTTTAAGTGTGGCTAGCAAGGTCACCAGGCCAAAGACTATTCTAGAAAGCAAAGGGGACTATAGCAGTTACCACCACCGCCATTGATAGGTCAGAACAGAGGTTTCGTGTCCGCAGAATGCACAACATGGTGGATTGAATAGGCCTCTGGCTTAGGGAAGGGTGTACATTATAACCAGAGGACAGGCAAAGGACTCGCCTGATGTGATCGCAGGTACGGTCTCGCTAAACGACCATGTTGCTTATGCTTTATTTGACACTAACGCAACTCATTCGTTTATAACTAAGCAATTTGTTAAGCTAGTAGGATTGAGTCCTGAAATGTTAGAGTCCATAGTTAGTATATCTACACCATTAAAGGATAATGTGTTGTCTAAGGTAGGTTGTCTTGGTTGTAAGTTAGTGATTAGTGAATGAGAGGGGAGGATAGATTTGATAGTCCTAGCCATGATGATTTTGATGTGATAATTGGCATGAACCGGTTCACCAAGCAACGAGCTAAAATTGACTACTATTGTAAAGTGATTTAGTTTAACCCATTAACGGGTGAAAGTTTCAAGTTTATTGATAACCTTAATCTTGTCAATTGAGGTAACTCGTTTGTTAGATGGGGTTGTCAAAATTACTTGGCGACTGTCGTGGATACAATAGTTGAGAAGCTGAAGATCGAAGATATCATAGTAGTTCAAGAGTTCCCAAACGTGTTTCCAAAGGAATTGCCAGGCTTGCCGCCAGAGAGGAAGATTAAGTTTGTGATTGAGTTAGCCCCTAGGATGGAGCCAATCTCTAAGGCTCCCTACCGTATGGCGTTGTCAAAGTTGAAAGAATTGAAGGTGTAAATGCAAGAGTTGTTGGATAAGGGATTCATACGTCCCTAGTGTATCACCTTGGGGAGCACTAGTTATGTTTGTGAAGAAGAAAGATGGTTTGGTGCACCTTTGCATCAATTATCGACAACTCAATCAAGTGACAATCAAGAACAAGTAACCACTACCGATGATTGACGACTTGTTTGACCAGCTGCAAAGAGCGTTGATATTTTTCAAGATTGACTTGAGGATAGGATACCATTAGTTGAGGATTAAAAGGAGGATATACCGAAGTTAGCATTTTGTACGCGATACGGCCATTATGAGTTCACTGTAATGCCATTTGGTTTGACGAATGCCCCAGTTACTTTCATGGATTTGATGAACCGGGTGTTCAAAGAGTATCTAGATCAGTTTGTGATAGTTTTCATCGATGATATTTTGGTGTACTCGAGAAGTCCTGAGGAGCACGAAAGGAATTTGAGGATGGTGCTCCTGACTCTGCAAAATCATGAACTTTATACCAAGTTTAGCAAGTGCGAGTTTTGGTTGACTTATGTGGCATTTTTAGGTCACGTGATTTCATACGAAGGAATCTCCGTGGACCCGACCAAGATCAAAGTAGTTATTAACTAGCCAAGACCGACAACTGTGACAAAGATCAAAAAATTTTGGGTTTAGCAAGGTACTACAAAAGGTTCATGGAATGATTCTCAGCATTAGCTTCACCTTTGACTTGATTGTTGAAGAAGGAAGAGAAGTTTGTGGGGACAAATAAGTGCGAATGTAGTTTCCAAAAAGCTGACTACCGCACTTGTGTTGACCATACCATTTAGTCCTCGAGGGAATGAGATCTACAGTGATGTGTTGTTTAAAGGACTCGGTTGTGTGTTAATGCAGCATGGTAGAATCGTTGCATACGTATCCCATCAGTTGAGACCTCATAAGGTGAGTTATTCGATGCATGACTTGGAACTCGCAACGATTATATTCACTTTGAAGATTTGAAGACATTATTTGTATGGAAAAAGGTTCTAGATCTTTATAGATCATCAAAGTCTCAAGTACTGGTTCTCTTAGAAGGAGTTGAATATGAAAAGCGTCGTTGGATGGAACTTTTTAAGAATTATGATTGCGGCATCATGTATCATCTTGGAAAGGCTAATAAGGTCGTAGATGTGCTAAGTTGAAAGTCTTCAATAACGCAGATGGTGATTAAAGAGTGGGTCTTACTCGAAAGAGCTCGGGATTAGGTTTTCAAATTTGAGGTAGGCCACTTTTCAAATCTTATGGCCACCCTTAGAATTGAACTAGAAGTATATATAAGGATCAAGACACTTCAGTTGACAGACCTAGATATTTAGAAGATTGTGCAAAAGGATACCGAAAAGAGAAAGGCTGACTTTCAGATTTCTAAAGATGGAATACTAAGGTTCTGAGGACGATTGTATATACCTGATAATATGGAACTTAAAGAGGAAATATGGTCAGAAGCTCATCAGAGCAGTTAAAGCATTCATCTAGGTAGTACGAAGATGTATTAGAATTTGCGTCAACACTATTGGTGGATTGGTATGAAGGCGGATATCGCCAAGCATGTTGCCAAATGTCTGATGTGTCAACAAGTGAAGGCACAACATTATAAGCCGGGAGAACTTTTGCAACCTCTTAAGATTCTCGAGTGGAAATGGGAACACATCACGATGGACTTTGTGACGGGTTTACTGAGGAGTCAGAGGAGTAATGATTTCAGTTGGGTTGTAGTCGACAGACTGACGAAGTCGACTCACTTCATCACCGTACTGAAGGACTTTGCATTTGACAAATATGCAAAGTTGTACGTGCGTCAGGTTGTTCGTCCGCATGGAGTGCCAGTGACAATCACATCTGATAAAGACCCGAGATTTATAACTGCCTTTTGGAAAAACTTGCAGATCACCTTAGGAATGAAGCTGCAATTCAATATGGCTTACCATCCACATACATATGGCCAGTCTGAAAGGATGATTTAGACTCTCGAGGACATGTTGAGAGCGTGTGCACTAGACTTCAAAGGAAGCTAGGAGGAATAGCTTCATCTCGTTGAGTTCACCTACAACAACAGCTTACTAGTAGAATATTCAGATGGCACCTTTTGAAGCATTGTAGGACAGAGCGTGTAGAACGCCAGTGTATTGGGATGAAGTTGGAGAACGGTAGATCACAGGCCCAGAATTGGTTTGGCAATAAATGGATGCAATTGTAGTTATCAAGGACAAATTAAAAACAGCTCAGAGCTGCTAGAAAAGTTATGCAAATAAGCGTCGAAGACTTTTGGAATTCTAAGTTGGTGAGCATATCTTTCTAAAAATGTCACCGATGAGGGGTACTTCATGCTTCAACAAGAAAGAGAAGCTAAGTCTGAGGTACATAGGTCCTTTGAGATTCTGGAAAGAATAAGGATCTTGGCGTATCGTCTTACATTATCGAGACTAGCGCAAGTGCATGAGGTCTTCCACGTGTCGATGTTAAAAAAGTATGAGCCTAACCCGACCCATGTGCTAAATTTTGAAGAGTTAGACGTGGACGATAAAGTGTCGTACATGGAGAGACCAGTCCATATTATAGATCGGAAGGAATAGATTCTGCGTACCAAGACAATCCCATTAGTCAAAGTGGTTTGATAACACCACGGTACATAATGAGTAATCTGGGAAAGTGAAGAGTTGATGAGACGAAAATACCTCCAATTTTTGTTTAAAAATTTGTAATGATTTAAATTTTGATAACAAAATTTTTATGAGAGGAGAAGAGTTGTGATATCCTGATTTTCTGACTCTATTTTCGATAGAATGAGTTGGGCTTTTCATCGATGTGCTTATAGTTCTTTTTTCTAAGCTGATTACTCACGAGATAACTAATATATCTGGTGAAGCCGTTAAAAGATTTTAACGCATTAAACTTAAGATTTTTTTTTGGTGACCCAAGGAATCAACTACTTGACCCCCGTTAATGTGCAACCACCACGGTCAAGTCACAAGTGAATCGTCAAAACCGATCGAACTCCTCCCCTGGTGGATGGGTACTAAGTCCTAGTCCACCAAGGCCATTGCGGGCGGTGTTTAGACTTGAGAACATCAAGTGTGGGTTATTCCACTTAATTGTAAAATTCTTGTCGAACGATACTAAATTGTTTTTTCTGTCATTTATGTACTGTGTGCTTGTATTTGAAATCTCAAGATTTTAACCATAACCGATAGTTGTCAATAAGTCAAAGATGCACAATGTGGCTTGAAAATAATTGATCACGGGTCAAATGCGTTAAAAATTTCTAAAAGCAACCCGGTAGGTTAGGTCATGCTAAAATCGCGTCTAGTTGAAATTAACCGCGAAATTGAATCCGATTTCAGAAATTAAAAGTTCTATCATGTCACAATTTATTTTGGGAACATCAACTCATCATTCGAAAATTTTTCTGCAAACCCGAGTTTTTGGCGAAAAATCAAATTTAGGGGTTTTTGGACTAGGAAAATTAGATGACCGTTTTTTGTTGCATTTTTGGCAATCAAGTCGGACTAATTGGCAAGGAAAAATGTGGAATGTGATGTGGGCATCCATCTTGACATTTTGGCCTTTGATTTGAGCTCAATTGGAGAAGATTTGAGTTGAAATTGAATGAAATTAGATGGGAATTGATCAAACTTCATAGCCAAGGGGGGCAGCAACATTTGAACCACTTGAGAGGCTTGTTGGAGAAGCCTTGGTGCAGCAAAGTGGCTGAGGATGATAGATGTAGGTTGGTGGGGCATGAACTCAAGTGTTTAGGATATTTTGTGGCCCCCTCTCCAGCTTGCAACTCACTCCTTCCTCTTTCTTAGCTTCTATTCTACCATTGTTGTTGTATTTGAGAGCTTAAGAACTAGAGGAAAGCTAGCAGCAGCCTGTCGACTACCCGTCGAAGCCGCTTGCTTGTGCGCTATTTGCTTGATCCGTTGTTGCCGCCTACACGCCGCACCGTTGCCTACTCATCTGCGGGCCCGGGCCATCGTCCTGTGCTTGTTGCTGTCCATTAGGGCTGCCAACCATTATTTGTTGCCGTCCAGCCGTTGGAGCCACCACCGTTGCCTGTTGCAACCGCCTTAGTCCGCCTCCTCATCGTTTCCACGCCAAGAAGCCATTTGGACCGCCCCTTTCAGCTGCGACCAGAACTGAGCCTTACAGCTCAGCTATGAGCTTCATGGGCCATTTCCGGGCCTATCCAGATCTTGCTTGGCATTGCCGTAAACATGTTTTGCACCTACCTCCGCGTCGCTGTCACTGTGAACTCATCGGCCCGCTAAACTAGTGAGTTTACTTGCTAAACTCTTCTTATGGAGTTAAGACGTTTAGTAGGTAATTAGATTATACTAAGTATGGTTTAGGTGGTTAGTTATTTTTAATTAGTGATTTAGTTGGTTAATTAGGATTGTTAGGTGGTTAGATTAGATTCATTAATGGCTAGATAGATTGTATTATTTATGTGGATAGGTGCATTATTTTTCTAGACCCGTTTAAGTGGTTAGATTAGCATTTCCGGCCTAAGGGGGTGTTTGGTTGGGCATTCCCAAGGGGCTTTGGGCTCCTAAAGCCCCCTGGGGGAAATTTTGAGTGTTTGGCAAAATATTTGAAAGCCCCTTTGCCCAAATATGAGCATTCCGAAGGCTGAAGGTTGAATGCTAAAAGCTGGGGAGGGGTGACATTGGGCATTCGGCATTCCAGAAATGCAAAATCACTGTTCATCATCATTACTATTCATCTTCTTCTCCGGCTCATCTTCTTCTCCGCTCGGCTCATCTTCTTCCCCGCCGCCTCAGAGTTCGGCTTCTCTGGCAACCACCACCACCGCGGGGGTCGCGCGTCCCCGGTGACCACCGCCTGGGTGGCGCGACCGCGACCTAGGCCGCCTGAGGTCGCGCGACCAGGCGACGCCGCCTAAGGTCACGCCCTCAGCCGCCAAATTTGGCCGTCGGGAGGCTAGATCTGGCGGTCCGGTGGCCAGATCTGGCCGTCGGGAGGCCAGATCTGGCGGTCCGATGGCTAGATCTGGCCTCCGCGACCTCAGCCGCCCAGATTCGCGTCCGGCGGCGTAGTTGGCCGTACGCAGGTTGGCCACTGTTCGCCGGTGGTTCGCCGGCCACCAGATTTTATTTTCAGACTTTAAAAAAAATAAAAAAAATAGCAAAAGCTAATTAGAAATGCAAGTTTTGCCAAACGATGTCTTTGCTAAAATTATTTTTCAAAGCTACTTGAGATTGTAATTTACCAAATGGTGTAGCATTTCGGGAAACCCCTTTATCTCAAAGGTATTTGCATTCTCCCAAGGGCATTTTCCCAAAGTTGAACCAAACGGGCCCTAAGTGTGCATTTATCTAATAAAATTACATTTATTTAATTATTTTTATAATTTATTTAATTATTTAATATTTTTCGAAAATTATACCAGGATAGCCGGTGACCAAAATTTTGAATTGATTGTAGTGGTGTGCTTAATTTATGTAATTGAATATTAATTTGTACAAATTGGGTGGTGATTGTAATTTTAAGTATTTAATTCAAAATTTGAAAATTTTGGTATTTAATTAGGAAATACCAGGTGTCGGGTTTTGACACCAAAAAATACTTTTAAATACTATATCAGATAGTGAGATTTTTAAAATGAATGATATCAATTTTTCTAGTTCGATCTGTCCATGTATCCATACATAATTATTTTTATCGAGTGTTTTTAATATGAATAAACTAGGCCAAGGGCATTATCTTAATTAAGACATTTGAGTGCAATGCATGGTGTTATTGGCTGGAATTGATTGATCGTGTGATGGTTAAGTGAACCCATCCTCGATGTGCATTGAAGGATGATGCCCCTATATGGGATGCCCTTGACGATGGATGCCAGTCGGAATAAATTCTGGACCAAAGCTTCTTCAGGTCCCAATGTGTGTCAGGTAGATGTTGCCGTGCTAAAAAAATGAGACGAAGCCTGGTTACGCCAGAGGACCGATGTGCGTTGGGTAAAATTGCCTGTGCGAGTAGTAGTCAATTGAAACGTGTGATTGATTGAGATAGACGCGCCAGATTATGGGACAAAATTGTGTGGCACGGAATATGACGTATCATAACGGTTTGGCCATATAATCAGGATCCATGTGATTGATTGAGATGTTCCAATTGATGTGTGCATCTATTATATGCATTGAGTATATGAATTGTACTGACATGTAGGGAGGAATTGAGGTGATGTTAGTCTCATTGATGGTGTGATTAGACTGCATCTAGGCGTATTTCCTTTCTAATCGGGGTTTAGGGCATGAACTCGCTGAGATTTATTCTCACCCCGTTGTGGGTTACCATTTTCAGGTCCTTAGTGTGAAGAACTTGGAGCTTGAAGCGGAAGGGTTAGGAATAGGTGGCTTAGTAGTTTTTTTTTATAGATAGAGCTTCTGTATAAGAACTTTAGGTGTTTATAAAAGTGTGTTGGTTTGAAATTTGTTGTACTGCTTTATATCCCATGTTGAGTGTTGTTTGGGGATAGTTTTATTTCGCTTCCGCATGTGCAATAAAATGATTGGATCGGTGATGCGTTCTAGGATGTCGCATTGTTATTGACCACCAAGGGACGTGCGCGCGCTCGAGATTTAGGGCGTGGCATATATTTGCCTAGGGAAATCACCAAAAGAGAGCTCAAGCTCATAAACATATTTATTTGGATCCACTTTCACTAAAAAAAGCTTAAGCTATTGAGTTATGAATAATACATATTGATTGCTTAACATTACACCAATTCTCTAATGTGGGGATTCTCTAACACAATTCACATATGTATTTTAACATTCTCCCCCTCACATGTTGCTCACCGTTAATTCAGGCATTCTTCTACACCCACCAAGCTTATCTCAACTTAAATCACCCCTAGTCATTATGTTAGGTTGCCAAACCAACGTTCCATGGTCTATGGCAATTTCTACTAGGAACTGCTAACATGGGATTGCATCACCCATAGTTTCTATATTGGGTCATGAGACCAATTGTCCATGGTTTGGTCTCGCTAGACCAACCATGGCAATTTCTACTTGAAACTGCATGGTCTCTATATTGGGTCACCAAACCAATTTGTCCACGGTCTATGGCAATTTCTACTTGAAACTACACTCATGGTCTCTATATTGGATAGCCAGACCAACTGTCCATGGGCTCTTTCTTGAGTCGCTAGGCCAAACCAACTATCCATTGTCATTTCTCGCTAGATCAAACGTCCATGGTCTCTATCTCACATCACTAGGCTATTTCAACTATCCATGGTCTGGTCTTGCTAGACCAAACATGATGGTAACTTCTACCCAAAACACACGTCAATTTTGAGATTTTTTTTTTCTTAAGATATTCACCAAATTGGGAGCCCACCAATCAACTTGGCGTTGATTGCATTTGTTAGGAGCGCACAACAAAAACCCAATATCTTCATTTGGAGAGACCACCAAGGGAAAGCCCAAGTCTAAGACTATCGAGATGTCTAGTTGAACCAACATTCACTCAAAAAGCTTAAGCCAATGAGTTATGAGTTAACTAGAATACATTAACTATTCAATACTATACTAATTTTCCGATGTAAAACTTTTCTAACATAACTCACACTTGTATTTTAACAACTTTGATCAATTATATTGCTTTATAATATCACATCATAACATGTTAACATGTTATATATCATCATGACTTGATTGCATAAGTGTGAGTGAATATGCAATCAAGTGTTGTCTAAGTTTGCCTGAAATTGCCAACATAGCAATCTATTCGTCAACAGCCGTTTTATGTGTCACAATCGACAATCTGATGTGGACAAACGTTTTGAAAACCATGCAGTTTTGTTTGAAAAATAATGTCCTTTGCTCCAATCTTACAAAAAGTCAGGCAAAAAGGGCCCCAAATTGCAAGTCGTTAATCGGCGGAAAACCCCAAAGCGCAGCTCTCCGAATCGCAAAATATTTCGAATGGTTGTGGACCCAGTTATTAGACAACATCTTCCAGATAGCGTCAACAAGAAAATTGAGATAATGGCAGCCAAGAAAATGACTCAAGAACCATGCTCATCAAGGAGATACACTAGATATACTTCTTTAACATCAGAAAGCAATGTACAACTGTGCATAATGGGAGAGGCATTACTGTGATTAGGTGTGCATATCAAACTTTTAGATTACCCAATATTGTCTGCATGAGTGATGAATTTAGCATTGTATTCCAATATACATAGTAATTAATGAGGAAAGCCATGATGCCGGAAAGCGCCATGAGAGCCTGCAATTTTAAATATAATTGGACTCCACGTAAATAAAATGGATGAGATGTATCGTAAGATCACACCATCTCTCTCAGCCTCAGCAACTTCTTGGTCTTCATCCAATTGTGTCCCTCCGACGAGCTCGTCATCGGGCCTTACCCCATCTACTATCTCGTTCCCTTTAATTCTCTCAATCATCTAGTAAGGTTCATTCCGATGTGTGTGTGATCTGGGTTTGGTTTGATCCTTCTAGAAATGCCTAGAAGTTGTATGGACTCCTTTGTGATCGTGTAATGAATCTAGCTGCATTTTACTTTGTCATGATCTAGGTTTGTTTCGATTCTCTTGGTCGTGTTTGAGTTTTGGAAATGTGGTTGGAAGTTGTGCTATGATGAGTTAATTAATGTGAGAGCAACATCGTGTCCAGTTCCTGCAACTGCATTTTGAGATGCAAGTCGCTTATGTGTTCTTGCTTTCCGAGAGGATTAATTCGAAATGGGTGCGAATGCAAGTGAATCAGCTGCAAAGTAAAGGGTCCTATGGAAAACTTCGTTTTCTCAGGGCCTTCTGTAAAGTTTTTCAGAGTTAGTGCAAGAATAACAACATCGATCTTCATGGAGATAATTTCGTGCTCTTTTATGAGACAAATGTCCCTCGCCATGTGAAGTGTTCAGGGTCTTTATGTTTTTATCTGCAGAAGGTGTTTATTTGGTTTGTTGATAATCATTTTATGCAATGTGAATTGCTAAAATATGATATTATTTTTAGAATGGTTCCTGTCTATTTGAAATAGATAGGCGAGTTTTCATGGGAAAGGTCGATTGCTTGTAACCACAAGTCACTATCCTTGGCTCTTAGGGTGACTATGCTCACGCTAGCTCAAGTTACTGACTAATTAGTGTTGTGGCTTCTTGCTGTTTTCATTTAGCAAGTTTATATCCTCACCCTCGCCCCCTCTCTGTTAGTTATTTATTAAGGAAAGTGAGAGTTGCTTTGTCGATGCATAGAAGTGGCATACGAAAGATAATTCCTGTTGGAGTCGGCAGATATTGTATATTGCCCCAAGTTTTAGAAGGCTGACCAAAAGATGCTATTTAGATTTCGCATATGTATAAGTTCATATCATCACCCTCGCCCCACCACAGTGATCATAGATTTCAAGTGAAAAGGAAGAGCTGTGAAGAGAGAAGCTTGAGCGAGAATTGTTGTCAACTACTCTTCGTCATCTCAGATTCCTAAATTTTTCCTATAGGAGTAGTATTACTTCTGCATCGGTACCAATCGTTCGCAAGCTTGTCATCGCGTCTTTGCATCTCTTGTCATCTAAAATGAGCTAGCTTTTGTTCTGGTTGTTCTAGATCGTTTAATTCACATTTAATTTAACTAGATTCTCTCTTTTTAGAATAAAACTAAGTTCATCTATTCACTCCTCTCTTAATTATATTGCTGAACTGTAACTTTGTTTTCTCAGAGAGGGCTTTCGGGTTTGAGTGCTATAATGCATGCTGTTCTAAGTTGCCTTCCTGACTTCTGTAATGTCAGGCATTTGGTGAAAGTGGAAGTTAGACTAAATCTTGTGATTAATGCTGAAAAAGGAATTGGGAATTGTTGCTGGCTTCCAGAATCGGGTTTGCCCATGTATATGGTGTCAGCAAGTGAACCCATATCCTTTTACGGACTTTTTTTTTTATCATTTCTATTAATTTTTCTTTTAGGTTAAAAGCTACACTTTATATCAGCAATAGTTATACGTGAGCCATCAAGAGGCTGAGACAGAAAATAAAGAGAACAGAAAAAGAGAAGAAAATGTGAGTTTTTCTTTCTGAGTGTTTTCAATTTCTTTGTGCTACAATTTTGAAAGAAGATCATCGTTGTATTTCAACTTTCTTTAAAGTCTAGTAGATTCGCAGTGTGTCTCTACATGAGAACGTAGCTTGGGTTTGGGTGAACTTTGATAACAAATTTTTGGTGTGTTCTTTTGATTATGTTCTTTATTACTATATTCTGCTTGGGTGAATTATTTATGAGCGTTATTTTTCTGGAATCAACGTGCGAATTCCTAATTGGTATTAGAGCTTGGGTTGACTAATTGAGAACATCGAGGATTTTTAGGTGACATTCGATTGAAAGCAAATAGTGCAATAGAAGATAAAATCAAAATCGATAAGTTCGATAGATAGGATTTTGGATGATGGAAAATCCAAATGAAGGATTATCTTCATCAAAAAGATCTCTATGACCACTTGAGGATTGGAAACCCAGATTGTGGAAGTAGATCCGACAGCAAAATTAGGATGGTAAATTCTTGTTCAAAAGGCATTAAGTGCGATTTGTCTAGGGTTGACAAAAAAGATAGGGTACCATATCATAAAAACAAAAACTACAAAAGAAGCCATGTATATTTTTATGAATATTTATGAAAAGCCATCCACATCAAATCAGGTATTTTTGTTGAAGAAATTGGTTAACATGAATTTATCTAACAGAGGTTCTATGACAAAGCATGTTAATAGTTTCACAAAGGTCACTGATTAGTTGGAATCCGCAAGCATATAAATCTAGATATGAAGCTCTAAGCTTTATTATTTTTATGCTCAATTTCAGAAAGCTACAATACCATAGTGTAAGAAATTTCGAGCACCATGAAGGATGATTTTACTCTAAATGATGCTATTAGTAGCATTATGGATGAAGAGATGCGTAGGAAAGTTTTAAGTGGAGATAATTTTTTAGCATCTACATTTTTTACAGCACCAGTAGTAGAGAACCATGGGAGAAATAAAAGCGAAGGAAAATTTACAGGCATGGCAAGTCATGAGCAAGGGCAAGGAGATGGATTACAAAATATGAGTGTTGATTTTGTCACTGGACCAGACACTGGAGGTTCAATGTAAAGCCTACAAAAAAAAAAAAAGAAGCAACAAGATAAGAATCAATGAGCTAATTTTGTTAGTGATGAACCTTTACTAGAGAGTATTTGTCTATAGGGTTTGACTTGACAATAGACAAGTGATTTATTGATTCTGATGCTTCTTTTCATTGCACCTTGCAAAGAGACATTTGCTGAATATGCTAATGGAGATTTCAAGCAAGTGATTATGGAAAACGGTTACATGTGTCCAAATGTTAGAAAATGAACTATGAGTGTGAACATCTCACGTAGACAACGTCTAGTTTTGCGTGAAATCGCGCATATTCCATAATTAAAGAAAAATCTTATCTTAACCAACAAACTTAATCAAGAAGGTTTGGTAACATTCTTTGTATGCAGAGATTGGAAGATAACCTCATAGTGAAAGCATATGGACACACTTTACCTTCTCCAAAGAGACAATATCAGTGACATGGTTGCAACTATAATGGCTATGAGTAGTTTGTCTACTCGTGGCATTATCATTTGCAACATCTTGGTAAAAATGGTGTAAAGCAATTACATTTAAAGAAGTTACTTCTAGGTTTGTAGAAAGTTGAGTTGGATTTTTTTTAGAGTTGCATTTATGGAAAAATAGAAGGTAGTCAGTTTTTAATTGAACCGGCAACAAAATAAAGGCCGAAAGCTAGAGTTAGTTCATTATGTTATGTTCGGACCGGCTTAGAAACTCTCTTATGGTATAAGGAGGACTTGGGTCTATGCTTCCAGAGAAAAATCAAAAGCATTCGGGATGTTCAAAATGTGGAAGACAATGGTACAAAAAGAAATTGATTACCATATTAAAGCTTTGAAGTCTTATAATGATGATGAATAGACTAGCAAGGAATTTGTAGAATACTTGAGCTGGGAAGGCATGTATGGGTTGAAGGTTGTTCCTAGACCTCCTAAAGAAAATAATGTAGCTAAGAGGATGAATAAGACTATTCTAAAACGTGCGAGATGTATGAGGCTACACGTCCGTCTTCGGCTACACTTATGGGTTATTACAATTGATGCATCTGTTTATCTAATTAGCATGAGTCCATTTAATGTGTTGAATGGAGAAATACTGCAAGAGCGATGGTCATGTAAAAATTTAATTATTCATATCCAAAAGCTTTTGTTGTATTGCATATGATCTTATTGATAGGGAGGATAGGAAGAAGCTTGATGATAAGTCCTAGAAGTGTGTCTTTATGAAGAAAAGATGTACAAGGATCATCGACATAGTATGAGAAGGCAGAGAACCAAAATATGTTGAGTTGGACACAATGCCAGTGAAGATGATTCTAACAAATCAGGGTGCACTTCTAGGATATGTTCAAGATGAGCCTATTATCATTAAAGAGGCAATTCAAGAGAAACATAGTGATTTGAAGCAGAATAACAACCTTGATATGCGCGTCTTAAGGAGGTTTACACGTGTGGGAAAGCCAAAGGGAATCTTAGCCACGTCTTTTATAATGATTCAGGATAACTATTATGAGGCAAAGAAAGATACATTTCACATGTAGTGAGAGTGTGCTATGAAAGACAAGATATGCTCGTTACTTCAGAATAAAACTTGATAGTTGACCAAGTTGTCCATAGGTAAAAAAAGCTTTGTTAAAAAGTGGGAGTACATGATTAAGAATGAAATGGATGGTAGTATTAGAAATAAGATGAGACTTGTGGTCAAGGGTTTTTCTAAAAAAGAAGTGATCAATTACTCCGAAATTTTTTCACTAGTAGTGAAAATAAAGTCAATCAGAGTTCTATTGAGTATAGTTACAGCGAAGGATCTTCATTTCGAGTAGTTATACGTGAAAATAATGTTTTTATAAGGTGATCTAAATAAAGAATTATACATGGCGCAAACTAAAAATTTTGAAGTCAAAGGTAAATGGTATATCACTTGAAAAAAAGCTTGTATGGCTCAAAATAAGCTCTGCGACAATGATACTTAAAGTTTGATGGTTTCACAAAAGAAAGCGGATTTGCACATTGTAAGGCTGATCATTGTGTTTATTTTCCCAAGTATGACAATAGTGATATTATATCTCTCTTTATATGTGGATGACATGCTGGTGGCTAGCTCCAATATGAAGAGAATCACAGAAATAAAGAAGATAATAGCATCGTAGCTTGCTATGAAAGACTTGGGAGAGCCAAAGATATCTTAGGCATGAAAATCATCAGGGATAGGAAAAATTAAAAATTATGATTGTCATTGAAGGACTATGTGAATAAGGTGTTAAAATTTTTTAATATGGATGGGGTAAAACTAGTTGCTATTCCTCTAGCGAGTCACTTCAAGTTTTCTAAGGATATGTGTCCAAGTACTTAGGCTTCGCAATATGATATGGTAGTAGTCTAATATGCATCAATAGTGAAAAGTTTGATGTATATCATGGTAAGTACGAGACCAAACATTGCACAAGGAGTGGGAGATGTGAGTTGATATTTGCATAATGTAAGTAGAGAGTATTGGAATGCAGTGAATTACTCTCTTTGTTATGCCGGTACATCTTTATAATTATAGGGTTATGTAGATATAGATTACTAGGTGATTGAGATAGTGGTAAGAGTGTCATTGAATGTCTTTTCAACTCTAGGTACAATAGTGAGTTGGGTGTCTCAACAACAAAAAATACTGGTTCTATTGACAATGAAAGCGGAGTACTGGCGATGACAAAAGCCTCTAAGGAAATTATGTGATTACAAGATTACATAGATGAGCTACACTGAAAGCAATCAATCAGTAAACTGTGGAGTGATAGTCAAAGCATAGTATACTTAGAAAAAAAATGCAACTTTTCACTTAAAGGCTAGACATATCAAGAAGCATTATCATTTCATCAGGTCAACATTAAAAGATAATGAGTTAAAGTTACAAAAGATTGACATCTCAAAGAATCCAACATGTTTATCAAGGTAGTGGAGAGACAAAAACATATTTTCTATATTACTATTATTAGTTTTACTCCTTGTTAATTGATAAGAAGTATCATAGAGACACAAACTTCAGTTATTAGTTTTTGAAGTAGGTGGATACAAAGTTGCTTAGTGCATTAAGTGTATTTGTTTTCAAGTGGGAGATTGTTCGCAAATGAAGCCAAATCTTTTTAGCGGCTTCTTTTGCCTTTTCTATGAATTTTGCTTTCAATTTAAAATCTACGCTTAATACTAGCAATGTTAGACGTGAGCCGCCAAGGGGCCGAGATAGAAAATAGAGAGAAAAGAAAAAAAAAAGAGAAGAAAAGAAAAGAGAGTTTTTCTTTATGAGTGTTTTTGATCTTTTCATGCTCTGATATTGAGAGAAGATTGTTGCTGTATTCCAATTTTTTTTGAAATTTAGTGGATTCTTATAGTGCCTTTGTGCGGAGATGTAACCTAAGTTTGAGTGAACTTTGATAATAAATTTTCTAGTGTATTCTTTCAATTCCTTTTTTTTTAATTATTTACTATTTTGGTGAATTATTTGTGAGCGTTATTTTTTTGGAATCGACGTGAGAATTCCTAACATATGGGGTCCTCGTTTTACATGATGTGTGTTCACCATGTTCTTGCAAAGTCATGCATATGTTGTATGAACCATTGTAAGATTGTAGCTTATTTCTTTTCTCCTGGTAGGATTTCAGAAAGGAAGATATGGAGAAATTTAGGCATGGCGGCTAACATTCCAATGGATATATCTCTACTCCCTTAATATCTCATTTGTGTTGAAAATCCAAGTGATTCTTGAAAGGTTACATTACTTAGACTTTTTACTTACATATTAGGTTTACATTATTTCCTTCAACTTTCCTCATTCCTCGGAATATGAGGCTACTAGAGATTACAATTTCTCCCAATTCTCGGCACTCATAAGCTGTTGATCATCTGGCGGGAAAAAAAAAAAAAGAAAAGCTAGGAGGTGTTCTATCACCATCTGGCAAAAAAAAAAAAAAAAACTATCTAGGAAATAATTTTTTATTATTTAACATAATTTTATTCTTCCAGTGTTCAAATTAAGAAATTCTCGGCCAAGGGGTTCTCCCCAGTTGAATAATTACAGTGATACTTTTTTTCCTTTTTATTTCAGTTTTTATCGAATTCCCTTTTTCATGTTGACATTTTTCTACTTTTTTTCCTTAGCTTTTTAGTCAAGATTATCACTTATTCCATTGTAGGTTTTCGTCATCAGTTGTTGAATATTATGAACCAACTCTATTACAATATTATGACTTTGACCAATTATATTGTATATAATATTACATCGTAACCAATTGTTTATCTTTGTTTATATGAGTAGAATCTATTTTGTTAACGTGTTTAATGTTCTGCCTACCTCAAATTACATATGGGAAAAAAAAAGACGTGCTAATATGGTTGACATTGCAGTTCAAGAGGACGACGGATTATTGGCTATGTGTTTCATTGTGGAAGAAATAAACAAGCATATGCACATAGTTAATATTAAATATTCAAGATAAAATGAAAACAAATTTTTAGGGAAGAATATGAAATGCAATTTTTTTCACATAGAAGAGTGATTTCTTTTCCCTAATGGTTCTTTTAATAATTGGTGGACGTTTTTGATGTATAAATCCCTCCCTAAAAAAATTTGTAAGTCCAAGACGTAGGGGACAAGAAAAAACAATGTTAGCCATTTTTTTCGTTGTTAACACCATCATATCTTATATTAGGGAACGCTTGATTTTATATAAACTTATTTTGGTATAGTGGATAAGTGTAACTGTTTTTCGTTGATAGATTGATTGATTTTTTTAGTTTACTTTATCAATATAGATGAATTTTTCATTTAACTTCTATAAGCTAATTAATTTAAATTTTTTACATGCCTCTATTTTTTATTGGGTTGATAATAAAGCTACATAAACCATTGATAATTTACACACAAAATAAGTTATGTATTTAATTTTAATTTTAATGTAATCTTTCAATTAAGTGAATTGATATTTTTAGAGCAATTTTGCCTAATGAAAATAATGTTATACCTAAATGTATATTAATTTTTATTTTGACAATAACATGTAGTATTAGCTATTGATTTTCAAATTCTAGTCTAAGTTGCAAGAAAATAAATTTATTCAAACTTAATTTCAATATACATTTATTTTTAGCCATTTGTAAATTTAAAATTGATATAACTCCACGTTTCTAAACTGTATTTTAAAATACTTGTTATCCATATTTGAATTCAAACTTGATAACAGATCAAATTTGTGAAGTAAGAAATTAACAACTTGAAACTTGGCTGAATGTGTGCAACTCTTTCTTCGGGTTAATTATTTATGATAGGTTAATAACAAAAAGATATAAGGTTATGCAAAATTTTAATATAAATTTGAAGAGAGATGTAAAAATGACTTGAAGTCATGATGCCTAGGCAATGTTAAAGTATGCTGTGGAATGGAGAAGTTTAGTCTAAGACACTGTTTGGGAGAGATGTATTTTGGAATTATTTTTGTCGAGAAATCTATTCAGGGTAAAAAAGATCTCCACAATCTCTTTCATATTATGTCAAATTAGGATATTAAAAAAACTCTCTTATTTGATATGGTTAATATATACTCTTCCAGTACTCTAGAAGATTCAATCCTTTAAATCTCATAGTTACCTAGCATTATTCAGCAGTTGAGATTGAAAGTTTCTCTTTTTGGCCAAAAGATTAACAAGATTTACGTGCACATGCCAAGAAACTCAAAAATAAAGAAAGATCAATTCAAGGGCCTTTGAAAAACATGAGGAACGGGATCGTTTTTTATCTTACACTCTTGTGCACAGCAATTTTGTCTTGTCCCTTGTTAGCCATCTGATACAAGTTTTTTGGCAAAAGATCTCTTCAAGTGCCATAACTTGGCACAAAGGGACGCTTAAGTACCATAACTTACGAAAGTGATATTTAAGTGCCACATTTTAAGAAAAGTGAGACACCCGAATATCACCTTCAAAAAGCCGGCCGTAAATTATACATGGCAATTAAATATATATTTCTCGCCGAGATGGCTCGCCGAAGAGCTAACTCGGTTCTAATTCACTCAAAACGACGTCGTTTCTATAGTTGGCCAAAATAGAGCCCTTAAATCGGCCAAAACGATATCGTTTTGGCATAAATTGAATTTTAATATAATATAAAATTAAATTAATTTAATTTAAAACAAAATAATAAATTTTATTATTATTTAAAAAAACAGAGGAGAAGGAGGAAGGCGGTCGGCGGTTGAGAGCTGAGTCCTCACTGCTGCCGCCTCCTTACCGTCACCGGAAGGTCGAGGAGGGTCAATTGGGGCCGCCGAGCCCTAGACGAGGGTCGCAGCCCTTGCTCATATCCACCAAGGGTCACTGGCCCTCTCTTGGCCGACCCAAGGGCCGCCGCTTGCTAGGGGGCCGCCGCCCGCTAGGGCATCCCCCTAGCAAGCGACGGCCCTTAGGTCGACCGGGCAAGGGTTGACGACCCTCGCCCAGATCTGGGGCGAGGGCATGTAGGCCCTCGCCACCGATCGGCTAGGGCCGTTGGCCCTTGGCCAGGGCTCGGCGGCCCCAACCCTTGCCGCCAACTGCCTCCCTCCTCCTTCCCTCTCCCCTCATTTTTTTTTTTCCTTCTCCTCCTTCCTCCTCCTTAGTCGCCAGCTACCTCCCCTTCTCCTCCTTCCCCCCTCGCCGCCGGTCAGTTGGGGTTGCTGGCCCCCAGCTAGGGCCCGACAACCCCAGCCGATCCTCCCCCCTCCATCACCAACCCTTTACGGCGGCGGCGAGGGGCAGCCCCTCACCGCATCCCCTTTTTATTTAATTTTTTAATTTTTTAATATTGTATTTTTTTATAAATGTTTTAAATAATTTTAATTTTAATTTTATTAATTTTTATATTAATTTTTTACCACGTCAACATCAAAATGACGCCATTTTACACTTGCTTCGTCAGAAAATTGACATGTCAACGTTTTGGCTGGATTTTGGCCAGATTGGCACTCAAGTGATCCATTTTGCTCCGATTTTGGTACTTAAGTGTCACTTTCGTAAGTTATAGCACTTAAGTGTCCCTTTGTGTCAAGTTATGGCACTCCAGGATCCGCGCTTCATTTTTATTTGGTACTGAAGTTTGGTAGGAGCGTATTGTGTGCTGATTTTGGGATGTAATTATCCCTTACAGAGATCAATTCTACAAATTTAAATTGAATCTGAGCCATTTGTATGGTATTGGCTGAAGCCACTCTTGAATTTTTGCTTAAATTATGTTTTTCCCGGTTGCTGATTATTTTATTTTCATCTAGCAGACTGTCTCTGATTATCTGCATAACTCAAGGTTTTGCATCAGGGAAGTATTCATACAGGGTTCAAGTCAAACTTGGAAATTGAATTCGATGCCCTAAAGCCTAGTATTTTTAGCCTGGCATTTGAAATCTGACTTCCATTGCACTTGACTGAGCTTGGACTATATGTTTTAATGAGCATCTACCAGAGAGCTAGTCCGAGTCAAGTTCAAGCTCCAAATTTCATTTGATTTCCCAGCTGATCTTGCACAAATTTCAACTTTTATGTTTGGCAAAAATGGACATTGCAAATTGACGGGAGGCAATTTTTTGATTCTAGTGCAGCAGCCGAGGCACAACCCTTGAATGTGAGCAACCGCGAGATGCATCCTCCTAACGAAGTTCGCTTATCCTCTGATATGCCTGAGCCACCATCGATGGATAATAAACCCAAGCACCAGCTTCTCCAGTTCACTTTTCAGGAGCTAAAATCTGTGACTGGGAACTTCAGCCCAGAGAGTATACTCGGGGAGGGAGGATTTGGTAATGTCTTCAAAGGTTGGATCGAGGAGAGCGGTACAGCGCCTGCAAAACCTGGTTTGGGAATTACAGTTGCAGTCAAACGCTTGAAGCCAGATGGCCTCCAGGGCCACAGAGAATGGATGGTGAGCGCATTCTAGAACTCTGGGTATCAAAATTGATGTCTCAAGTGTGCTTCTCGCCAGAATGCTGAGAATAGAGTCATAATCAACAGATTTGTTAATGTAGGCTGAAGTCGAATTTTTGGGACAGCTTGGCCATCCCAATCTTGTTAAGCTCATTGGTTGCTGCATCGAAGATGATCAGAGGTTGCTTGTCTATGAGTTTATGCCCGGGGGAAGCATTGAAAATCATCTCTTCAGAAGTAAGTGTTGATTTCTGTCTTTTTCAACAGTTCAATGTAGTGGCCCCATCAGAATGGGCAATCAAATTGCAATCTTGATTCAGAATGCTTCTGACAGATGAAAAGTTTGCCTATTCTTTAGAAACCCGACATTAATTTGCCACATTGGGTTTTCCTATGCACCCGTTTAGGTTGCATGCCTAGCGTATGCAAGATTTTCCTACTCAATATAATGTTTCTGATCAGCTCACTACCTCCTTTGCATGGCTGTGGCATCATATCGTAATCCTATTATGTTCTGAGCAGTTGCAATGCTAGGTTATGCATTGTATGCCAAAATGGTATAAAGCATTGTCGTGAGCCAAGTTGCGGTTCTTCCAATTGATTGTGAAATTGTTTGTTTTTTTGTCGTAGTGGCTCCATGTCTGTCACTGTCACTAATATATACTGGTTATGTCGTAGTTCTTGAAGGATCTGTGCCACTTTCATGGTCCAACAGGATAAAGATTGCCCTCGGTGCGGCAAAAGGATTGACCTTCCTGCACGGGAACCAGAAACTGCTCATCTATGGAGATTTTAAGACTTCAAATATTTTGCTTGATTCGGTACATACTTCAGCGCTATACTGGATTGCCAATATATATTCCCTCTAATAACTATAGCAACCTTCGCTCTGCAGGAGTACGATGCAAAGCTTTCGGATTTCGGTTTGGCGAAAGCCGGGCCACGGGGAGATAAAACTCATGTTTCTACTGGAGTTTAGGGGACATATGGCTATGCTGCTCCAGAATCTGTAATAACAGGTACTCCTGTGATATCTTGTTTGTTAAATTGGTTCTAAAAGCTTCATTTATGATCATTCTCTAGAGATATACAACTCATTTAGTGTCTTGACTAAAATTGTATTTAACTGTCGTTGCTTGTAGCTCAAAAAAGAGAGGTGAGGACACCTGGAGTGCCATAACTTGGCACGGAGGGACACTTAAGTGCCATAACTTTAAAATGGTACACTTGAGTGCCAATATCGGAGTAAAATGAGACACTTAAGTGCCACTCCGGCGAAAATCCGGCCGAATGGCTGACGTGGCCATTTTCCGGCGAGTTTGGTTCAAAACGGCATCGTTTTGCACGCTGACGTGGCGGAAAAAATGCAAAAACGATGCCATTTCGTGTCTACGTGTAAATAATAATATAAAAATTAATTAAATTAGATTTAAAATTAATTTTATTTAAAATATTCAAGAAAATTTTAAAATTTTAAAATTTTAAAATTTTTAAAAAATCAATAAAATTTTAAAAATTTTAAAAATTTAAGAAAAATTTAAAAAAAAAAAAGAAAAAGGGGGGGTCGAAGGGGCGGGCCGAGGGTTGAGCCCTTGCCGCCGCCTCCCGGCCGCCGGGAAAGGACCTGCGATGGAGGGGGGAGGATCGGCCGGGGTCGTCGGCCCCCGGCCGACCGACGGCGAGGGCTGTGAGCCCTCGCCGGATCGCGGTGAGGGCCGCAACCCTCGCCCCAGATCTGGGCGAGGGCTCGTGGGCCCTCGCCGCCGATCGGCCGGGGTCACCAGGCCCTGGCCAGGGGCTGGCGAGGGCCCGCAAGCCCTCCCCCAGATCTAGGGCGAGGGTCGCGACCCTCGCCGCAATCCGGCGAGGGCTCGCAGCCCTCGCCGTCGGTCGGCCCGGGCCGGCGACCCCGACCGACCCTCCCCTCCGTCGTCGACCCTTCCCCGGCGACGGCGGGGAGGCGGCGGCGCAAGGGCTCGGCCCTCAGCCGCCCGTTCGACCTCCCCCCCCCCTTTTTAATTTTTTTTTATTTTTCTTAATTTTTTAAAATTTTTAAAATTTTCTTATTTTAAAAAAAAATTAAAATTTTTATGCTGCTTTGAGCTGAGCCAACTCGGCTCTCCGGCGAGCCACGTGGGCAAAAAATAATAATAAAATATTGCCACGTAGGATTTACGGCAAGGGTTGCCGAAGGTGGCACTTAAGTGTCCCACTAGAAAAAAAAAGTGGTACTTAAGTGTACTGTTTTGAAGTTATAACACTTAAGTGTCTCCCTATGCCAAGTTATGGTACTTGTGCTGGACTTCTGCCTCAAAAAAGAACAAGAACTGTCTTTGCTTGTGTCAGATAGCATCCTGATTCACCAGAAAAAGGGAGTTCCATTTTGGATATTAGTCTATTCAACAGTTGAATTACCGAGTTTTAGTCATAAGCCGATTCACCAAAGTTGCACAAGAGAAATTATCTTTTGTCTGAACTAAGTTGTCACATTGATTTTCTCATGAGACAAACATTGGTGGCAATGGAAAGATTCGAAGTTTTCCCACACTACCAAAGTTGCACAAGAGAAATTATATTTTGTCTGAACTAAGTTGTCACACTGACTTTCTCATGAGACAAACATTGGTGACAATGAGAAGATTCGGAGTTTTCCTGCATTATCAAAGCCCTAAGCTGATCCTTGTCCTGTTCTCATTCCCACAGGTCATTTGACGTCGAAAAGTAGCGTCTATAGCTTTGGCATTGTGCTTCTCAAGATCCTAACAGGTAGAAGATCAATGGACAGGAAACGTCCCAGCATAGAGCAGAACCTCGTTGCGTGGGCCCGATCCCATTTGGCAGACGAGAGGAAGCTTGACCAGCTGGTTGATCCGTACCTCGAACTGAACTACTCAATCAAAGGAGTCCAGGAGTTGTCTCGATTAGCCTTCCACTGCCTCAGCAGGGATCCCGAGTCCCGCCCCACGATGGATGAAGTCGTCGAGGTGCTCACTCCATTGCAAGACCTCAACGACCTTGCAATCTTGTCTTGCCCCCGACAGTCGAATCTAGAAGGAAGGCTTAAAAAATAGCCGGACCTGATTCAGCAGCAGAGTTATGTCCAGACCAAACACATTACAGATTCTCCCTTGAACACCGGCAAGCAGAACTCAGAGTGACGAGTCATCTGTTGCCTCTCTTCTGATTGATTTAAGTACTATTGTAAGTTTGGTTATTGTACTAGAATGTTTGGTTCTAATCAGTGCTGGATTGAGAAAGAACAAGGAAGACGGAAAAGTGCTTTTGAGTCGTCTTCCACGATCTCTCATGCTAGAGAGACTAACCTTCGAATTTCCCCTATTGAAGTTGAGAGTGTGTTTGTTTCACTGAAAGTATTTTACAAGAAAGTATTTTCCGAATTTTCAGCTGTTTGGTTCTCTCAAAACGATTTGGTCAACGGAAAATACTTTACGGTCAACACAAATATTATGTATTATTTTAGGAAAACGAATTCCTCCGGAAGGTGAAAACACTTTTCATTTTCATTTTTTCTCTTAGACCTTTCACTTTTCCTCTCCAAATTTTTCAGAGGTACGCCGCTCTCTCCCTTCGCTCTTTTGCTCATCTTTCTTCTTCGGCTCTTCTTCAATGACGCGCATCTTCTTCGCCATTGAAGGTCCAGATCTTCTTCTTCATCATTGAAGGTCTGGTTCTTCTTCAACGACGCTCAACACGATTCTAGGTTCTTTCGCTTTTTCGATATCGTAGTGGAGGGAGAGGTGCTTGGAGACGAAGGCCAGCCGGGGCTCTGCGACCTCGCCCTTCCGGTCATTGCGGAAGGGGAGCTTGAGCTTGGTGAGGCCATCGAGGAGCTTGCACGAGACCTTTTGGAGGAAAACGGAGCTATCGCTGCTGGAACGAGAAGAGGATCCGCGGCTAGCTGCTGCAAATCGCTGCTTGTGGCGGCGGCGGCGGCGATCGGGCCGGGCCGGGGGGTGGAGGCGGAGGCAGCGGTGAGTATGGCAGGAGGAGGGGGCGGCGAGGAGGACGGGTTGGCCATCGGTGTCGTCGGGCTAGAGAGAAAGAGAGAGGGAGTTCGACTAACTCGAGTTCGGTGTGCGTACAGCCCATTTTTTAATTTTTTATTTGGTGGTTTTTTTTTGGTATTTTTGAGCAGAAAATGGATTTGATTTTTGGATGGTTGTGCGCGAGCGCAGGGGGCTTCAAATTTAGGGGATCGATTTATGTCTCTGCTGGAAAAGGAACGTTTCTTCTAAGATTTTTTAATTTTCATTTTAGATGTATTTCTTTTATTTATTTTCCCAAATTTCTTGCCTCTTATTTAAAGAGAAGCACAACCTTTTGAAACATTCAAATCTATAATAAAAAAAGGAAAGAAAGAGATTTTAGCTTGCTAGCGCCGATTATATGGACAAATGGTAATGTTTTCCTCCTTTCTCCCTGTTTCTTTCTTTTCGCTTCCTTTACTTCCTACTTAATATCACAAAAAATACAAATTAATATAATGTTATATATAAAAGATCTCAAATAGATATAAATATTATAAATTTATTTTAAATTAAATTTTTTTATCACAAAGAACCTCTAAACTAGTATACTTATAACGAATTTATCTTCCATTATTTTTTATCAAATTAATTAATATTACGCATGGGAGGCACATCCATCTGAAGAGAGCCGAATGTATTGAAGCGATTAATAGTATCGTTTTGACTTGCTCTTGTGACTGAAAATCATGTCCATTTTTAAGAAATAAAAACACGTGTGTGAATTTAGGCTTTCTTTTCATTTTGTAGGTTCAAATTCTAGATTTACTAAACTGTTCGAGAAAAATCCGTTTATAAAGTAATATGGACTCAACAAATTAATTTATAAATAAGAAGCACACTATTGTCAATTGTTAGATTATTTGTTAAATGCGATCTAAATATCAAAAAATACTTTCAGTCACGTATCACCAAATAAATAAAAAATAATCATTTTCCTAGAACATGGTTTCTCAGAAATCATTTTTCAAAAATATTATGTTTTCCGTGAAACAAAAACACCATGAGTTTACATCTATAGCTAGATGAACGAACCCTGTTGTTCTCCCCATTTGTTCATGTGCATCTAGCAACGTGATGTCACTGTCCTCCGACCCAAAAAGGTCAAAAACAGAAAGCCAAAAAAGAAAATCTACGAATGCGTGCAAACACGGCGTGTTCTCTTCAATCTCGGGAGACAATCCTGCGTCTTGTCTTTGCTTCGTGTTTATGCTGTCGATCTTCTTGAGAAGATGAACTTCAGTGAGAATCTCAATGAAATGCATAGGCGAGCCATCCTCGGTCTCAAAAGGAAAAGGGAAAATCGAAGAATACAGTGAGAAGGGAGAGTTAATGAGGAGAGAGATGAAGAGGCAAAATCTCAAAAGCTCCGGTTGGGCACATGGCAATCAATGAATGAAGTGAGGCACGACCTACGTGACGAGATAGGCGCATGGCCTACGAGACGAGACAGGCTTATCGGATATTTTCTCGAGAGAGGAGAGAGAGAAGGCTGGGCTGGCTTGGGCTGGGCTGGGCTGGGCTGGGGGAAAGAGACCAAGGCTAGGCCATGGCAATGCAAGCCACCGCCGAGGTAGACGGCCGCCGGCAGCTGGACTCTTCGCAACTGCCTTCCCCCCTCGGCGCCTGACGGTCGAGCCATGACCGTCGCCAGGCTCGCCAATCCTCTTTCGCTCTCATCTCTGTATTCGTTTCATGAGGGGATGCAATATTGGAGGTGGCGGCTGCATTGCTCGACGGCGAGGGGATACCGGGCCCTTACTGGTGGTTAGGCGGCGGCTATAGCCTCCTGCCTCCCCCTCAGACTCTTTTTTCCTAGTATTTTCTTTGCTTCTTTTTTCAGATTTCCTTGTTTACTCAATGATTTTAAAACATGTATCTGTCTTTATAAATTCTTATTAAGATGTTTAGCCGCCACCCAAGGAGTCAATGGAGAATTTAACATAATGGCCACGTTGGCACTTCCATTATATTTTTTTCAACAGAAGGACCAAAAAAAGAAAATAATTTTTTGATTCAATTGAAAAAAAAAACTAGACACCTAATCGAACATTTGGCAGATATCTCATGTACCTTTCTTCTTCGAGATTAATCACAAAATTAAATCTAGGAAAATTAAATGTATCACAACTTGAGTATACACAGTAATCAAGGTTAAAAAGGTCGTCGTGGCGGCAGCGGCAGTGGCCCTAGTGTTGTTACATCACTTGTGGGTGGTGCTGCTAATCGTGGCTGATGGAGGTGGCTGTGGAGAGCGGTGGTGATGGAGACGCTGGGAGTGCTGGGTGGGGGAAGGCAAAGGTGGACAAGCTGGGGTGGCTATGTCAACAGCCACCGCACTTGGAATGGTGATGGCGGTAGACGGATGAAGGTATGGACGGTGGGTCGAGGTGATGCTAAAGCAAGAGGAAGTGATCGTGGCGGTGGCACTCGAGGCGTTGGTGGAGGAAGTGAAGTCATTGCCGAGGATAAGTTAGAAGAATTACATCTTCTGATTGATTTCGAAGTATAATTTGCGCCCAAAATAGCATGCTCATCTGCGCAGATGCTTTTTTTCGTGGACTTTATTCTCTTACCAAGAAAAGATGTTTAGACTCGGCAAGAAGAGCAATTTAGGCATACCAAACTCGGTAATGGTTGGGATTGCTTGCTCTAAAGATTAAAGCATTAGGATGACATGAAATCATAAAATTGAGGAGTTTCATCAAGATTATTGTATGAGCGAGCGACTCATTGAGGATAGAGTAATGGGATAAAAAAAAAAATCATCTCTATGAAAGCAAATTTTATTGTTTTAAGAAGGAACTCATGGCTAGGTAGGTCATGGAGGATATTTAGTTATAAAGACAAGGTTTCAGTTCTTACACTACCCAATCCACATCCCTGAAACCAAATCAACTTCTAACTTCTCTGTTCTTGCCCTTACGCTGTTTTTTTTTTTTTTTTATCATCTCCCTTGTATTGTTGATGCAGCCGTCGTCCCTTCTCGGTGGCTTGTCCATGGTCGTCAGAATGTTGGCCTCGCCGGTGGATCTCACAGCCGTGGACAAGCCACCATTGCTAGATCCAGAAACTCAAGGCTTAAGCTCAACAGTGACAACAAAGGAGTTAGCTCGACACCAGCGTCCACGGCTTGGAATCGCCAGCCGAGCCTTAACTCGGCGGCGGTGTTGAGCTCAACCGAAGAGATGATTTAGAAAGAGGGACGGGGGACCGCGAGGACTAGGACTAAGACAGCGAACTTGCCCATGGCTGCGGCGGCGATAGCAGGGATGGCGAGTGTAGCAGCAAACGTTGAAGAAAGTGGCGAGGATGGCTGCTGCGGCGGCTCGGGCACAGCAAATGTCTAGGCTTCATGTTTTGCTTTTGTGCAAAGGTTGGGAGAGAGAGAAAAAAAAGGAGAGGAGGATTAGATTTGGGCGACCTTGATAATGGCATGGATGAGACAGAAAAAGGCAGCATAACTTTTGAATAGTGATTACGTAAGTCGACTCCGACAATGAAAAATCGGATGTGACTTATTTGGATGCTTTTAAATGTTTGATACTAAATTAATCGTCTTTCAAGTTTTGTCACATAACATTTTAATATTGTATTGTGCGTCATCTATGTACCGACAAGGACGTTTCTTTTTCTTTTTTTTTTGGTCATATAAATGCATTGGATTTCCCAACTACGTTCGCGAACATTCCCTAGCGATGATTCTCGCAGTTAAACAAAGAGAAGCAGTGGATTTCCGAAGGCTCCAAGCTCCGTTGTTCAGTCTCAAGACACAGCATAAGTCAATGAAGAAACAAAGAAGGCATTCGGAGATGCGAGAAATTTTTACTTCCTTTTTTTTTTTTTTTGAAAAAAATATATATAGATATTTGTTATTTTAAATGAAATTATTTGAAGAGAATATTTGTTTCCTAATTTTGCTTTTGAGTCTAACAAAAAAAAGAAAATAGTGGCACAATCCGAATATTTGCTTTGTGATTTTTGCTTTTGGCTTGTGTCTTCGTTTTGTCTAAGTTTCTAATATTAAGATTTTAAAACTTAAAATTTTATGAACAATCAATTTAATGCCAAAACTGACCTACCAAATTGGTGAATTGGATCAAAATGAACAAACTCATAGTAACTCATCTAACCCATTTTAACCAATTTTTATACAATATAATTCTAGCGACTCATATTGACCTAACTCATATTGCTAAAAAAAAAATTCAATATATAATGGATTAATATTCTGAAAAACCTCAAACTGTTACATGTGAGATAAATTTACTATAAATTAATTTTTTTACTATGAAAAACCCAAAAATAGTATACTTGTGATAAATTTACTTCAAACTAATTTATTTAACCACCAAAAATCCTAAACTGGATACATTTGTGATAAATATACCCTTCTTTAAATTGGATTAATGCCACAAAAAATTAGAATAAAATCCAAAATCAGTACATTAATCAATGGTCACGTGTCATTTAACTTAGTAATTTAATATTAAAATTTAACAAAAACTAACAGAGGGTAAATGTTCATAAGGCTATTAGTTTGAGATAAATTTGTCAAAAGTGTACCAATTTGAGGTTTTTTTAGGTTAAAAAATTAGTTTTGGATAAATTTGTCATATGTGTATCATTCATTACTAAAATTTATCAAAAACTAACAGAAGATAAATGTATTATAAATATACTAGTTTTGGGTAAATTTATCAAAAGTGTACAAATTTGAGGTTTTTTGAGATCAAAAATTAGTTTGGGATAAATTTGTCACATGTGTATCAATTTGAGGTTTTGAAGAACATTGACCCATATGTAATCTAATTTAACAAAACTTGTTTCTTATAAATTTTAAAAATATATATTGCTAAAACACCATGGACAATTTTTGTAATTTCTAATTTTTTTCTTTTTTCTTTTTTTTTTATGTCAAACAACCAGCAAGTGATGATCAACGAGGATTGGTCATGGTGACAATAGATGACTAGTAGTGACCAGCAATGATCAACAACTGGTGGTGATCGATTGCATCCGAAGGTGATCAACTATTGGTGGCAAACGTTGAAGATTGACAACTAATGGGCCATCGTTCACTAGGGGTTTCGGTCATCAATGTCCTTGTCATCAAGTCACCAATTTCCTTAACCTTCTAGCATTGGCAGGTGTCACCCCCATGACTTGTGGCAATTGATAGTGACCATTAACGGCGACCAATTGGCAACATATTCTATCCATGACTCACTTAAACTTAATAGATAAGTAACCCATTTATAACCATCTTAAACTTATTTTTAAAACTTAAGGCAACATATATAAGTGTGGGTCAAAGTACAGGTTCTGGACTCATTTTCTCACCTCTAGCCAAAATTTTATGAACGATCAATTTAATGTCGAAATTTTTTTAAAAACGCCCATTTAGGTAATCTTATTGAGTTGTTGTAGAAGTCACTTAAATAATTACTTTTCAAAAGTTTTAGCACCAAAATAGGCGGCGCTTTACAAAAGTTGGGATACTATTTCATGCGTGGTCCATCTTGTGTAGGAAGATAGCTTCCCTCACAAAGATGACGAGGACAGCAATGATGAGAATACTAATCAAATGGGGGAGGAGAAATGGTAACCCACCAAAAGGCAGGCACCAAAGGAATCATTGAAGAGAACCTTCAGAAAAAAATCCCTTCTCGAACTCGCCCTTTTTAATTCCTGCATAGCGCGTGGCCCCCAGGGCAGCGGCTTTTAGAAATCGAAGAGCCGCCACTACGACCAAAAAAAAAAAAAAAAAATCGAAAAAAATGGAAAATATATAAAAAAATATTCAAAAAAAAAAAAACTAAAACTGCTCTCCCTTCACACCATCGTCGCCGGTCCGCGTCAGCATTAGGGCTGAGCACGGTTCCCGGGTTACCCGGGAACCGGAACCGAACCGGAGGAGGGTCCGGTTTGGTTCCCGGTTCCAAGGGGGACCAGTTCCGGTTCCGGTTCCTTTTTTCTAGGAACCGGAACCGGAACCGGTCCTGGAATCGGAACCGGAACCGGTTTCGGAACCGGAACCTGTTTCGGAACCGGAACCGGAACCGGTTACTTAGGGTAAAAAAAGCTCGACCTTGGATGTTCTAGTTACTTGTATGTGATGTTCTAGTTGAAGTTTGGCTTTGGCCTCTAAATGAAAGTTGTAAAGGACTTCTTGGAGTATAACATACTCAAATTTGGGACAAAACAAACAAGTATAAGTGGGTGAAATCGTTATTCTTTGGAAAGACTGGATCTGGAGATTTTGGGACCAGCCCTTGATGAATGCATGGACTGTAAGGCAACCTTTTTGTCGAAATTTCACTTCGGTTTCTTAACAAAAGTTGTAAAGGACATCCTGAGGTACCACATATAAAAAATTTAGAGAAAAAAAACAAGAATAGGTAGGTGAAATTGCGGTCCTTTGGAGATGGTTAGATCTGGAATTACGGTACTACAAACAGTGATTTTAACCGTCCATATTTAATTATCTAGGACGAATTTGACTTCGATGTTTTCATGAAGTATCTACCTTATGGTCTTGGCTATCACATAGTCGAATTTCATAATTTTTTAAGGTCATTTGGGTATTTAATCGGAAATTTTTCTAAAACTGTGCAATCTGATGTGTTCGGATCTTGTAAGTTGCAATGCGTGGACTATATCATTTTTTATGAGGTTATTTTGGAAATGTGTTCTGCATGAAATATCTCTCTTCATGTCTTCCCTACAACATATTTAAATTTCGTAATTTTTGTAGTTCATTTGCCTATTTAACCAAAACAATTTCAAAAACTGTGCAAGTAGAGAATAGGAAAAGTACATCGATTTTATCTTTTAATCCAGAACGAATTGGACTACGATTTCTTCATGAAACTTGTACCTCTAGGTCTTAAATACAACGTGTCCAAATTTCAGAATTTTCTGAGTTCATTTAAGGGTTTAATCAAAATTGTTTTCAAAACTTATACCTCTAGACATTCTTGTTCTAGTGGTGTTTTATTTCTACTTTTTAGTTTGCTATTTGTTTTGAAATTTCTAATTATATTCTATTATTGTTGTGCAGTGCGAAGTTAAGGTATCAAGATAACATGTCAATGAGAAGTTACCGTGTAGTATACACGTACATTATAGTTTTTTTTTTTTTTTTAACGTGCGCGTACGTTATAGTTTTTTTTAACGTGTGCGTATGTTATAGTTCAAATCTGAAAATAACAAAAAAAAAAAAAAAAAAAAAAAAAAAAGGAACTGTTAGACCGGAACCTGAACCGACCCCCAACCCGCGACGGGGTGAGTTCCGCGTTCATGCTCCCACGCGGGTAGGTTCCGGGTTCCTCATTTTGAGGAACCTGCACTGAGGGTAGGTTCCAGGTTCCAGACGGAACCGAACCGGAACCTGGAACCGCTCACCCCTAGTCAGCATTATTCTCTCCCTCGCTAAGCAACCGCGCTCCCTTCATCTCCCCCCACCATCGTCATCGATCTCTTCTACAAGAGTCCCTCGCCGGAAAAACCCTAAAGCGATGCACGAGACGGAGCTCCACGATCTCTCCGACGACGCCGATTACGCCGCCTCGCAGCTCCAGGCAATCCCCTCCTCCTCCTCCTCCTCCTCGCCGGATCGATCCTTTCTTGTTCTCTTGTTTTTTTCCGTTTTCGTCGGGCGTTGTTCGATCGCCCGCATTCGGTGCCGCGATCGACGATTGCCGGCGCTCTGACGATTCCTCGGTCCAAGCAGGGATCCGTGAGCATGCAGCGGAGCGACAGCGCCAAGACGAGCTCCTCCGCCGAGCCGGAGGGTGCGGAGCTGGTCTACGTGAAGGACAACGTGACGATCCACCCCTCGCAGTTCGCCGCCGAGAGGATCGGCGGCAGGCTGATGCTGATCAAGCAAGGGGCGTGCCTTCTGCTGGTGAGCTTCGTTCGATCGGTCTCGGTTGTTCGTTTGTTTGTTTTGTTTGATCCTGTGTCGATCGTCGGGAAATGGTCGCGTCTCGCGGCGGTTAATCGCTCGTGTTTTCTTGTTGTGCTGCACTGTAGACCTGGATACCCTACAAAGGTCAGCACTCGAAACTGTCCGAGAAAGGTATTGTGCAGCTTTCTTTTTTGGTCTTCGTTCATCTTGTTGTGCGCGAGGATGTAGTTTCTGAGGCCGTTTTCTTGTCGATTGTTTGTGCGTGCAGATAGGAATCTTTACACGATCAGGGGGGTTTCTTTCTCCGATGTGAGGTCCATCCGTCGCCACACCCCGACGCTCGGGTGGCAATACATCATAGTCGTTATGTCCACAGGTAAAGAACCGTGTTAATATACAGTTTCTGCTTAAATTTCCTTTTTGCGGATTGGCTAGTGTAATAGCCAAGCCAGGAAACACCTGTTGAAGACATTAGGGAGCTTTGGTATTTGATTGACCTCGTGCGTTGTAATATCTGTCTCAGGGGGAAGCAATTGAATAACTGGTTTTCCTGTCTGTTTAATTGGTGAAATTTCATTGTGAAGATGAAAATATCAAGGAAACCATGATTCTCAAATCTACTAAAATTGTCTTTGGCAAAGAATGTGGATATTGTATATTTGTGGCTTAGTTAGTAGCACAATTTGTCAACCATTTTTTCCGACTTGTCCATAGGTGTCATCATATATCATGAGAAATCTGAAGTTGAAAGCTGTTCAATGATTCACTCATCCTTTTTAGGTCGTTGTTTGGTCCCAACTAGTATGTCCTTGTCGAGCATTCCTTTTAAGCCGAGAACGATGCAGAGAGGAGTCAAAGCAATAAGACAGCTTTGGAGGGTTTTGGCTGTCTTAAAATTATGTATGCTCATACTAAACTTGAAAAGAAAGCATACCGTTGTGTGATGTGAGAGGAGAGACTTCTGCTTCTTCAAGATGATCTTCAATTTTGACATGAATATCTTAATGTTAACTCTGTAAAGCAATATTCAGTTTTGGAAAAATTGGTTGCAACAATGTGTTGGTCACCTCATGATGTTTTATTTCTTTCCAACAAATGAACTTGTCCAGCAAAATCGGACCTACTTGGTATGCATTGTGTGATTGATAGTAATCTGCAGGACTTGCATATCCTCCTCTTTACTTCTATAGTGGAGGAGTCAAGGAGTTTCTTGCGACAATAAAGCAACACGTTTTTATTGTGAGGTACATTAGTTCTTGATTTCTTTTTGTTGGTAACTTGAGTGCTCAAATAATACTTGTTTAATCTCTGTATAAGTTACATATAGGAGAGGCAATGTGTTATACTTGAAAAAGAAAAATTGATGTAATAGTCGATAGAGTATGTGCATCTTCTTGAGTCTGATTATTTAGGGGAAGATACTAATGGTGTTAATAACTTCTATTTGTTGGAGAGGTCTGCTGTTGACGTAGATATTAAATATGATATGCTGTTAGGGGTTTGGAGTCTATGTGTGCTGTTAAGTGTTAGGACCCAAATTCTGATTTATGCCTTTTTATTTTCTTAATAGTAAAAAAAACAAGAGAATAGATTTCCCAAGGAAAAGGATCTATGTTTGGAAGAACAAATTTGAGAGAGAGAGAGAGAGAGAGAGAGAGAGAGAGATTCGTGATGGTCGATTAGAGCCATATTTGCTACATTCAGTTGTATAATTCAATTTAAATGTTGCAGTCATTATGAAAATACTATAAACACACTACAAGAGAAAATTTTGAAGGTTTAATGAAGTTTTTCTGCATATTCTGTAAAAGAATGTGCTTAGTGCTATAAGGTTGACATCGTTTTGATGATTGTAACATCAAATGATGTTTCAGACTGAAGTCTGGCAGATAAATATCATCCTTTTCCATTTATTTCTGATTGTTTTGGAGATTTAATCCATACATTTTACTTCTCAAGTGATAATCGTTGGTTATATCATTTTCTTTCTTGAGAAAGAAGCCAGTTGGGATGTTGAACAAATACCTGTTCATGCAATCTGACTTTCTCTCTATCTCTGTTAGGTTTCTTTTCTTATGTTGATTGAAATATTCTAATCCCATATCGTAAGAACCTTTTGAAGGTGGCCTATTTTATGAAGGAAGTCTAGGATTAGAGAAAGTAGGCTGTTATATTTCATGAATTTTCAGTGACATGTATTTTCTCCCTATGGTATTATGGCTGCTCTCCTAGGAGCCTAAGACTTGGAGTAAACATGGGAGTAAAATCAAAAGAAGTGTAAGAAAGGACAAAGATCAAAATCTTTGATGGCCCATTTGATGCTTGCTGGCATTTAAGATCTTTTTTATTTTTATTTTTTTTCAGATCTTGGAAGTATGTCACCTTTGTTTTATAGATCTAGGAACCTAGTGGGCAACATAGAGAGAAATTAGTGATTTGACCTTTTAATACTAATAAGATAGACTTGGAGTTGCTGATGAATATCTCCTGTGTCACAAAATATAGCCCTGCTGTTCCCTGTTGCTTGTTAGTTTCTCTAAGTAAGTGATCCTATTTCAGGTCAGCTGACGATGCCAACATATTTCTCGTGAACGATTTTCAGAATCCTCTTCAGGTGTGTGTCACATCGCATTCTCCTGCTTGTATTTGGTTTTGTTTTGTAAAGTACTTTTAGGCATTTAGCCATCCATGTGTGCCTTACAAGTTACCTGTTCATGAGACTGGTCAAGGATGATGCTATTCATGACAGATAATAGATAAAAGATAGCCTACTGATTGGATCAGAGAGCTTGGAGATGCGAGGATCCTTGTTAGTGTTTTCTTTGTTCTTGGTCTATCTCATCCAATGATTGAAGGGATAATGCAATAAATTTCAACCAGGGAATAGTACTTTCACTAATGGAATCTTTTCAATGGCTAGAGCAATAGCAGCAACTTAAGTAACTGTCATTCTTCTTCGTCACTCAACTTTTGAAAGAGGCTTTGTTGGCTTGTCCAGAGAACTTTATCTTCCTTGGAGCTGCCCAGGGCTGTTGTGGCAAATGGACTATCTGCATCCACGTCTATTTCAGATCCACATTCTGCTGAAAATCAGCCAACTGATGATGGCAGTGTTAGTGGTGAAGTTGCAAGTTTGTCTTTGTACAATGGGAGGCCAAGACCAAAGGTTCATGATCCTGCTCGGGATCTTTCAATTCAAGTGCTGGAGAAGTTCTCTTTAGTGACGAGGTTTGCTCGAGAAACGACTTCACAACTTCTTCGTGAAAGTCTAAACAATGGGTATGGTGCAAATGAGAGGAGAGACCATAGCCCGCACTATCATGATTACTCTTACAAGCCATCCACTGATCCAGAGAAAGCTCCTGAGGAGGTTCCTGTTGTGCCAGATCCTCTGGAGGTAATTTTCTGCAACTTATGAATATCGCATGCTATAAAACTTCAAATTGGGGTGGAACTGCTGTGTTTTTTATATTTCTTTGGAGACTTAGTGAAATCTGAGTGCTTCATTATAGTCTGTCCTTTCACTAATGAAGTATATGGTCCCCAAGAGCAGCAGATTGCAAGTTAGCGTCATCCTTATATGAGTCTCAGGTGACTAATTGGGATCATCTGAAGTTGATTCCTACTTTATTGATAATTTGACAAAGCTTTTTAATTACCTAACTGGTGTGTCTGACTGTAGAGGGGACAAAAAAAAAAAAAAAAAAAAAGACGGTCCTGATCATCTTTGCCATTAGAGAACTCTTGCCTTTTTTTTTTTTTTTTTTTTTTCATTCAGTCCTGTTGAAAAATGTCATGTAACTACCTTATTTACATTGTTTACTGCTGAACTATTGGTTGTACCTCTTCAATTGCTTTCCTTACTTCTGTAATGCATTTCTTATTTATCAGTACATGTACTTATGTAGTTGTCTTATTTGCAGTTGTTGTTGTTATTTATTTATTTATTTATATATACTTGTCTTCTCGTACTTCCTGTCTACCTTGAAGACTTAAGTTACTCTTCACTTATTATTTTCTGCACAACTTCTCATGTTGCATTTTGGCAGTTTGATAAATTATCAATGGTATGGGGGAAACCACGTCAGTCGCCGTTAGGGTCAGAAGAGGTATGAACATTGCTTTTCTAGTATAATTCTTTGTCAATCATTTAAATGGAATCCATCGATGATGATTTTGTTTCATTCTATGATGTAAATGGTGCTTGTTGTCCTGTCTTTTCTAGTATTAGAGATAGATGGATGCCATGCCTCTTAGCCTTGTTATCTTCTATTGTGTTTTCAGTGGGCTACTTTCTTGGATTCTGAAGGACGGGTGATTGATTCAAAAGCACTGAAAAAGAGAATATTTTACGGAGGAGTAGAGCACAGATTGAGGAGAGAGGTGTGTATTTTGTTGGTTTGGATGGATTATTAGTATCCTAGTTGTCCATACAGATTGCTTTTTGGTTTTGTCCTTTCTAGCATTTTTCTTGTTCATGTGGTGATGTTGTTATAGTAACATTGATGTTTACAGGTTTGGGCACTCTTGTTGGGATACCATGCCTTTGATTCAACGTATGCAGAGAGAGAATATCTTAGGTCAATGAAAAAGTCGGAGTATGAAACCATCAAACACCAATGGCAGGTATGCATCTTCATGCTTTTTGATGCCCTTCACATGAAATGCCTCCTGGTGCTGAATGCTCTTTGGTGCCCACCATGCATGTTTCCGCTTGGCTATGCTTGTGTCTTTGATACCGTGGTAAACTTTTAAAAGTTCCAATATTTTTTGGCGTTTTGGTTTGTGTTTTCTTGTAGTGTCATCCTACTGTTACTATTGCTCCCCATCCTACTAATATCATGGCTTTACAATAGGTTTTTATCTGTGGTAATTTCTTTCCAGCAGGAGCTGGTTCTCTTTCGTCACTGCCTTCAGGATATGGGGTGGGGTGACAGAAAAGAGGATAATACAAGTAATCTAATGACATTTACTTCAATAATCCCATTTGAAATTACTTAATGGTAAGAACATTTTATGGAGGGCATTTTACAACAATACACTGTCACCTAGTTCTTTGATAAATTACAGATTCTTCTTTCTTCACAAATGAATAAAAAATGATCTAGGTATAACAAGATGGAAGTTACCAAGAATTGCTAGTCAGGGTTGCCTTCATTTGTTGAACTATTACATAGAGAAGAAAATGAAAGAGAAAGGATATCAAACCTTCGTTTGGGCTCCATAATTGCTATAGAAACATCCCATGTGTCTAAATGGGTTACTACATCAAACATTAGTTAGCCTTTTTGATGTAGTTGCTTGACCATTTGAATATCCTTATTAGCATAGGAACATATCTATATTTCGGTTAGTCTCTTTAGACAGATTCTATATGAATCATAGAAAGCACATTTGAGCATAACCTCATAGTCAATTGCATTGAGTTTAGTGATTTATGATCTAATCGTGAATTAAATCAAATTCATTTAGGGCTTATTTGTTTGCCAATAATTAAAGGCAAAAAGACTTTCTTGCCAATATTTAATGTAGTCTAAATTTCAAAAAGATTATGAAAAAAGTTAAATGTCAATTTATGCAACATGTATTTAGTATGAAAGTTTTAGATGTTTTGGATGACAAAAAATCAAAATATGTGAGCCACAAGATTTTGATTAAGCAAAAATTAAAGAGAAAGGAAAACCAAACACACCCTTCTCATTTTGAATCACACAGTTGTTGCTCTTCATACCTATTGAGTTGATTCATCTTGTTGGTGAGCTGAACAGAAAATCATCTAATTTGGACTACACTGGTTTCTGATGTTCTTCTCTTTTAAAGGATTCAGTGAGAAGTAGAAAAAAGGCAGTTATTATACTGTCTTCTTTTAATAATTATAGTGCATAATGGCTTAACAAATAACGATGAGCATGTGTGTTAAGAGCTGCTATCAACCAATAAATTTAGGAATTGCAAACCTTTGTTCTAGTTTGTAGGCCAGGGCCAGCATATCTCCTGTTGTGTAGGGGAATGAGATTAATGCATATTTGTTCACTTAGCAAAGAATCAAAGCACTGTTAATTTTATCTTTGATGAGAATCAGGACCACACACTTTCAGTCGTCATCTGTACTTTTTCAAGAGTAGAGGGTGTATTCACTGAATGAGAATTGCAAATGATGAAACCTTTAAATAGTGAAGTTTAATAATTGGTAGGTAATTGTTTCCTTTGCATGGGCATTATAAAAGGTGCATTTCTCAAGTGTTGCATGCTAAGTAAGATCATGTGAAAGCAAACGCAAAATGATTTCTTTTTTGCTTGACAGAGTATATCTGCAGAACAAGCAAAGAGGTTCACTAAGTTCAGGGAGAGGAAAGGTCTTATTGATAAGGATGTGGTAAGTGAAGTTTGGCATGATTTTTCCAGTATAGTTGCTGCTTCTTGTGAAATTTGATGTGTTTTTGACTTTTTATCCATCTTCCATATTGAAGGTTAGGACTGATAGGTCACTCTCATTCTACGAAGGAGATGACAACCCAAATGTGAATCTTCTTCGAGATATTTTATTGACCTATTCATTTTACAATTTCGATCTTGGTTATTGTCAGGTAATAGTTCTCACTTACTGCTGGCTGGTGAAACAGCCTGTGCTTGTATGTCTTAAAGCTTTATTTGGCAGTTATTTTGTGATGGCAGTCTTTTGTGTGTCCTCGCTCCAGAAGGCTAAAGCCTCTGGTGTTTGAACATTCATTTTGATTGGAACACTTTACTATTCCACCATCTGGGCTTCAGTCATTTTTCTTTCATGATTGCCAATTGCTCTGCTGAATTTGCAGCTGTCATCAAAATGTCCTGGTGTAAGTTTGGGTGCAAAAAGGATAGTCTTTTCGTTCAACCTCCCTTATAATGCTTGCCTGACAAGTGGGGTGCTTTTTTGCATCATTACCAAAAAAAACCCTGTCCTCCAGGGGGTTTTCCTTTACAACCCAAACTCAGAAAGTTTGAAATTTACAAAGAACTTCAATGTCCTTCTAGCCTATTCTAATCACTTAGTCAGTGTGACCTTTAACTGTGGCTAACAAGCAGTAGTGGCAATGGGGTGGAGCAGTCTTCTTTGAATGGATGGAAATTAACCATATGATGCATTGAAAACATTTGAATCATAGAGAGGGAGGGAGGGAGGGAGGGAGGGAGAGGAGTGGTCACGGATACGGTTACCAATATTCAAAATCTGGCCCAGTCTATTCATAGGAGCTAGATTCAATCAACCCTGATGTTATGTGGTTTTGTACGTGAAGTAACATTTAGAATTGAAACAAAATTATGCGGGGGTAAGATTAAAATGAAAGTACCTAAAAATCCTGGGTAAATTTTCTTTTTTTTTTGCTTTTTTTTTTTTTTTTTCACTAAACAATCCAGGCTAGAGTTGAGATTTAATGAAGCTTTTAAATCCCCAGTTCACCACATCGATTGTTTATGACATTTGCCTGTTTCAATACAAATTGTTTGTCCTCTGAAAATGCAGGGTATGAGTGATCTTCTTTCTCCCATATTGTACGTTATGGAGGAAGAATCGGAATCTTTTTGGTGTTTTGTTGCTCTGATGGAACGACTTGGACCCAATTTTAATCGAGATCAAAATGGCATGCACTCTCAACTTTTTGCATTAAGCAAGGTCTCTCTCTCTCTCTCTCTCTCTCTCTCTCTCTCTCTGTGAGAATTAACAGTTATCGATGATAATTTAAGTATTTATCTGATAATATGTACAGAATAGTCGTATTTTATATGTAAATTAGTTTGGTTCCTGAATTTAACCATAATCTAGGACTGGTGCCCATCAATACATCACTAATCATCTCCCTTTCAAGAAAGTCTGATACTGAGCATTGCTTCTTGTAAAATAGGGACTACAACATTGAAATTTTATTCTGCTTGCTGTTTGTATATATTGGTGATGCTTAGTTTTTGTAAAACATAAAGAATGGACAAGTGTGGTGTCTCAAGTATTACTCTCATAAATTTTGCTTCTGGATGACATATGTGAAACTTGGAGACTGATAATCATGCTGTAATTATTGCAGCTGGTGGAGTTGTTGGACCTTCCACTGCACAACTATTTTAAGCAGAATGATTGCTTGAATTATTTCTTTTGCTTCCGCTGGCTTCTGATACAGTTCAAGAGGTAAATATCTAAACCAAGAAACTTGTTGATTCTATTGACAGCTTGAGTGTTGGCTAAATTATGATCCTCTCTCTTCATCCTTCAAGCAATGTCTCTGCAAGTGTGCATTCCAGTTTTTTTCCCCTTACCTCAGATACTTTCAAACGTCACTATTTTTCTTTTGACCGAGAAATGGTGGTTTGTGTTGTCCCTTTCTTAATCTTTGATCGATGAAGACTGGACTTACAAAATTCTGGGACCTACTTTTTGCTCTCTCTTTTTTTTTTTTTTTTTTTTTTTTTTTTTATTGGGGGGGGGGGGGAGGAGGTGGGGAAGGGGGAAGGAGATTCCAAATTGGTTTTATCAGTGTAGTTCTATGCTTATCGATAGAATCATTCGTGCCAGTTTTATAACTTTTTTTATTGCTGTCTTGATAATCATATTGCACAGCTGAAAATGTTTGTTATTCCACGAGTTGAGGAACCAAATATGCTGATCTATTTATTTCTTTTGTACCTGCTTTACTCTCTTTCCTCCTGATTACTTTTTGCACTTTCAGGGAATTCGAGTATGAAAAGGTAATGAGCCTATGGGAGGTTTTTTGGACGCACCACCTGTCAGAGCATTTACACCTGTATGTTTGCGTCTCGATCTTGAAGAGGTACCGCAAAAAGATAATGGGCGAGCAGATGGACTTTGATACGCTCTTGAAGTTCATCAACGAGTTGAGTGGCCTCATTGATCTCAATACAATCCTTAGGGATGCAGAGGCATTGTGCATATGTGCAGGTGAGAACGGTGCTGCTTGCATCCCACCTGGAACTCCACCTTCCTTGCCTATTGAAAGTAGCTTACTATACCCTCAGCAAGATGACGTCTTGTAGATGCTATGCTGCCTTTGTCGAATACCAATTAGATTTGTATTCTCGTATTTTGAAGGGGACATTTTTCCTTTAGCTACGCAATTTAATTGTTGAAGCGTGTACAAAAATAGCAGATTGTATAAAGTGGAATGGCAATTCACTCTTTCAGCTTTCCTTGTCATAGCGAGCTAAAAGTGTAAATGCATAATCATCTCTGAGCCTGACTACGAGTTTGAGATTATACAAGCACGAACTCAACCTGCTTTATCATGAGCAATTCCGTCTGCGCATAATCATCTCAGAGCAGTCCTTGCTCTAGAAGGGACTTATTTTCAAGTCCGTTGGGAGAGCACTTTCTTCCGTCCCGGTAAAACCTTCCCGATTTGGTGGGAATGTTACTTGATGAAAGGTCGACTCAGTAAAGCCTCTCATTTGTTGGGACCTTAAGCCTGCACATTTCGAAGGCTATTAGGGTTTTAGCATAGTGGTACTTAAAAGAATCTGCACTCCGTCGTGGTGAGTGAGAAGTTCTCTGGCTTCTGTCAGACCTTCTGTCAGACCGATATTTCAAGTGTATGGACCCGCATATGCGTGGCTTGTCTTGCAATGATTGTGAAGAGAATCTCCATTGATGCATGTTCCTAGTTTATATACACCCCAGTAAGGAGGTTTGGATCCGGTGGGAGCAAGAACTAGGCATAAGAAGTGGCGCTAAGACGGTCTACAGCCATATCGGTGTAGGTTTAGAGTTCTTCATTTAACCATATTAGTAATGAATGGGTGCCATCTTATGGTGGCAACGGTCTGAAAAGATACGCTTGCTGTCGTTTTGTCTTCAAACGGGCTGGAAATGGAGATGTTGCCTGGGCTTTGTTCCTCTCGTTTGTGGATAACCGAGTGTGGCTAGTGTAGGCCTAAGTATGACCGCATCCCGCGTTTGTCGGGAATTTCTAAGGCACGATAGCATACGGGATCCCATAATTTTCTTTTCTATGACTTTCGCATTCGACAAATCGTTACTAAATTGCCACAACGCATCGTGATGTTCTAAGCTGCACTCGGTGTGCCATAAAACTGCCCATGTTTGAATCAAGAGAGTTAAGCTTCCAAGACTATGATTTGACCTAAGTCCATATTTTTCCCTCTTTTGTTAAGTTTGTCGTTCACATGTACGAGAGAGAGAGAGAGAGAGAGAGAGAGAGAGAGACAGAGAGAGCGCTTTCTGCAGACGGTGCTGGAATATTGCATATGCAAAAGCTGCATTAATAAGTCCAATCATAACAGAGAAAGAACGTCCTTGCAATAGGGACTGCGGAAAAAGCGCTGCTCTGTTTGCTAAAATGAAGCTCACGCTTCAGTCATTGGGGGCCACAGCTCTAATAAGTCTCGTCCCGTGGTTCATGATGCGCCGTTGAACAACAGCACGAGTAGCAGCACATCACGCCTGGATCCCTTCATATCTTTTGCGATACAAATGCCTTCAGACAAAAACGAAGGAATCCAGCCAGGGCACAAGCAGCTCGTCGTCAAAGACAACCGACGCAGAATAATTGCTGGTGGGCATGGACAGCGGCGATCCCATGTCGCAGCCGTACACGAATCTTTCTCCGTCTTCTAGCCTGTCTTCTTTCCTTCCCGTCATCATCGCTTCTTGTGCGTCGAGGTCATTGCTTCCGTTGTGAATTACTGGTGGAGGAGTCATGGACGGTGGAGCTGGTACTTCCGGGGCTGTCTCGGTGGCCAAGGTGGCGCAGATGTTCTCGTCCTTGCGGCGTCCATTTGAGGCAATGCTATTCCTTTTGCGCGACAAATGTCTCTTGTTCAAATGGGTGTTCCAATAGTTCTTCACTTCGTTGTCCGTCCGACCGGGAAGCCGCCCGGCAATTAGTGACCATCTTCATCACCACGGAAGTAGCAACGAACTTCTCAAGCTCTAAACAAGTCTAGAAAAAATTCCCTCTTCTTTCCTTTTTCTTTTGCATTAAAGACACACAGGAAGGTTAAACAAAACAATGGTCTTTACTTACCGATTGCCGAGAAGCTTATGCATCCGGATGATGAGATCTTCTTCTTCCGGGGACATTCCGCCTCGTTTGATGTTGGGTCTCAAGTAATTCTTCCATCTCAATCTGCAACTCTTGCCTCCCCTCTTTAAACCTGAATAGAGAGAGATGCGGTGAGTCTCAAGGCCGATCCCCTAAGTCGTCTGAAATCTAAGTTAGATACAAACTTTTCAAGTAATGAGAGCTAACGAATAACTATAATCGGATTATAACATTACCGGATCTTTGAGAGACGACTGCCCAGTTGCCTTCGCCATGAGTCTCGACGTACTGTTTCAGTATCATATCCTCTTCTGGTTTCCACAGGCCTTTCTTGATCTTTCTTGCCTTCATTCTCTCTCTCTCTCTCTCTCTCTCTCTCTCTCTCTCTCTCTCTCTCTCTCTCGGGAAAGAAGTGTGTTGATAGAAAAGAGGTAAAATGTGTAAGGATTTTATAGAAAGAGAGGGTGTGTGTGTTTTTTCCGTGCGTGGGTGGGAACTGAAAGGGACACCGAGGAAAAGTGAGAAGAGACACTCGTGCATGCATGGATCACGCTATTTGCCAAAATCTCCAATTTATTTCTTGAGAATGTGGAAGTGAAGAGAGGGACCCACTCCTCTTCTTCTCTCTTTATTCACTCTCGGGTTACTCCTTTTATTTTCCTTTCTTTTTGTGTGTGTGTGTGTGTGATAGACATTTCCCTTTAAAGGAAAAGCAAAATCTATCCTTCCCCTTCCATTTGATGGAAAGCCTATTCCTTGTGGGAAAAGAGGGAAAAACACAATCGCCTAAATGCAGATTTAAGGCGACGATTAATGTTGCAAACCGTCGCGAGTTTCGTGTTGCAATTATTCAATCTTGCTTTAGAAAAAAAGGACTCTTTTGTTTCAAAAGCTCTAGCTATGTCATAAAATCATATCTGAGCTAAAAATCCTTCGGGTAGCCAAATCTTAGAAATCATGATTAGGAAACATTGCTTTTAGGAGAGAATGATCCGCATGACTTCAAGAAAACACTTAATGCCACTCGATATCCTAGTTACTAGTATTACCGTGTTATTTGAAACACATATGAAAAGGGAAAAATTACCAAAAAAATCCTAAATATATTGCATTTATGTCAATTCATCCTAAACCTTTCAATTTAATCAATTTATTTATAAACCTTTTGACGATTTGCTAATTTAACCGTAGACCTTTTACTTGTGTCGATTTAGTCTTAAAACTTCTGATAATTTGCCAATTTAGTCATTTTGGTCAATTTTAATCGGAAATCATTAATGTGGCAGTCTAGTTAGTGTTGGTCATCCTTTTGGCCAATTTTGGAAAATGATCAAAAGGACTAAATTAACCAAATTAAAATGTTGATGACTAAACTGGAACAAATGTAATAGATTTAAAAGTTTTTTGGTAATTTTCACTTTGAAGTTTATGACATGAAGAAGTCTATACTTTATAGAATATTCAATGCATTATATTTTACAAATTTCAAGTCATCTAGGATGTGTGCATAATATATATACACAACATCCGTGTCCAAAAAGTCTTGTTTATGAAGAGTAATTTAACATAATTTGTAATCATCCATTTGGTCTTGGCTTCACTACTAGTTTATAAAAGGTATGGGGGCTGTTGTAGGCCTAGCTTTGTTGAAGGAAAATAGTCCTCAATCCATCGCAATTTTTCCAATTTAGTCATAAACCTTTTTTCTACCCAATTTAATCCTAAATATTTTGTAATTGTGTTAATTCAATCAATTTGGTCAATTTTGGCTAGCTAGTGCTGATGTGGATGCCGGCCAATGCTGACATGGACAATTTTTTAAATAATATTTCAATTTTTTTTTAAAAAAAAATTATTCCTCTTTCTTTATTATTTTTCCTTTTCTTTTTTCTTTTTCTTTTTCCTCCTTCATTCCTTCCTCTAGTTGGCTGGCCAAAGGCAAGCACTGATGAGGGCAGCCTCACCAACCAATGGCAAAGTTCACCCCTATTGGCCATTGGTGAGGGCAAGCAACATGGGCAAGCCTCTCCTAGCGACAGTGAAGCCACCCTTGCCATGGCTGGGCAAGGCCCTGCCTACCTCTAGCCTAGGTGAGCCTTGTCAGCTATGGGCAAGTCATGACCTCGCCATGGCTGGGTGAGGCCGAGCCTTGCCGGATCTAGCCAATCAAGCATTGCCATGGCCGCATGTGGTTGCAGCCTTGCCAAATTTGGCGAGGGTTGCTAGTGGCTGAATGAGGCTCATCCTAGTTGGATCGTCGCGACTTGCCATTGGCAGCCCTCGCTAGATCGTCACAACAAGCCATGGCTAGCAAGGGTAAGCCTTGCCTAGCCACTAGTAGCCCTCGCCTAATCTAGGGCGGCTGTAACCTCATGTGGCAATGGCAATGCTCGACTTGCCCAATCTAGCAAGGTTGCAACTTGACCATGGTCAACGAGGCTCGCCCAAGCTAAAGGTAAGTAGGGCCTTGCCTAGCCATGGTGAGGGTGGCCTCATCGTCGCTGGGCGAGGCTAACCTCACTAGCGCTCGCCTCTAGTCGGCCAATAGAGGAAGGAGGGAGGAGGAAGAAGAAGAAAAGAAATTAAAAAAAAAAATCGAATAATATAAAATATTATTAAAAATTGTACATATTAGCGTTAGCCGATCATCAGATGGATTAAATTGGTACAATTGCAAAAAGTTTATGACTAAATTGGTTAAAAATAAAAATTTAGGACTGAATTGGAAAAGTTATAATATATTTAGAACTATTTTGGTAATTTTCTCACTTTGCTGATGACAGAAAGCCAACATGAGAATAGTATTGTCATGGACAATCATACATGCACACAAGCACGGAAGCTGGACAAACTTTGGCCAAAGACTTGCAAACAGTGACACTGATGGTGATAACCCAAAATTGGAGGCACGACGGTGGTTTGGTAGCAGCGACATCCAAGGAGGATGAAATGGCAGCTGTGGTGATGGGGTTCGATAGTTTAGGGAGTAGAGAGAGAGAAGTGAAATGTTAAGGTTTGCTTCCTAAAGATGTTTTTGTGTTGCTCGTAGGGTTTTCTTATGTAATATGAAGTTGCAGGTGCGGAAATTAGGGAAATACCAATGACAACCATGTGTCTAGGAAGATATGTTGAAGATGCTTTTCGAAGATTGTAAAATCTTGAGAGAATTACCCGATGAGTCTTGAATTTATTGTGTGGATGTCGTTTCAACTATAAAATTTTCAATTTTATCAATTTAATTCTACAACTTTGCTCGAAATTCTAACGTAGTTATTCTAACTAATTTTTGCTAGAAATCACTAATGTGGCGATTCAATCATTATCGAATGTTTTACGTGGCGCACTGCTACTTCAATGATTTATGACTAAATATGTATTCGTGCAATAGGTTTGAATTCCAAAATTGCCAATATCAATTGAGGCTAGGGGTAAGCAAAAGGAACCACCCAAATCGAACAGTTCTGGGTTCGGTTTGGTTCTTAGCTTTATAAAATCAAAACGAGTGAATTTCAATCAAGTTCCCAGTTCCTAGGATGGAACTGCCCATCCGGATCAGACCAATAATTTTATTTTATTTTATTTTTTCATTTCTTAATGAAGGTGGTGATGAGAATGTGAGGAGTGATCATCATGTTACTCATAGAAGACATTGTTATCATGTTGAACTCTCTCTCATGGAAAGTTTGAACCCCTAAAGTCTCCTTTGATTAAAAGGATTTTTATTTTTTTATTATTGTGCAATAATCCCCTTTGTGCACTCAAATTCTAGGATTTTAACTCCCTCATTTTCGGCGTGATTTGCAGTCACTAAGAGCATGTTTGGTAAATTTCTGATATCAACTAATTCTATTATTTTGTTTCTTGAAACAAAAACAAAAAAAGGATAGAAATCCATTTGGTAAAGTTTTTGTTCTTAAGAACAAAAATCGATTTTTTTTATTCCTAAGAATAGATTTGAAACAAAATCAATAAATTAAAAATATATATTTTTTTGTTTTCAGGAACAATTCTTAGAATTAAGTCTTTTTTTTCTCCTCTTCTACTCTCTTTCCTTTTCTTCTTCTTCCTTTCAACCTGTTGCTAGCCAAACGAGGGCCAACAGCCTCGCTGGAGTGTCATTAGCCCTCAGCAAGGTTGGCTAGGCGAGTTCGACCTCGCCCAATTCTAGCAAGACTAAGCTTGATCAACCACTGGCGAGGCTCAACCTTGCTGAGCCACCTCTAGGTCAGTGTTCCTTGGCGATGGCCCGGCGAGGTTGAGCCTTGTCAATGGTTGGGCAAGCTCAACCTCGCCAGATTTGGGCAAGGTCGACCTCACCTAGCCAAGGCAAGACTGACCTCATACCTACTAGTCTCGCTTGGCCATCGGCGAGGCTCAACCTTGCCCAAATCGACAAGATTAAGACTCGCGATGGCCAGGCGAGCCTCTAGCAAGCTTGTTAGACCTTGCCCTAGTGTGGTGAGGCTCCAGTGAGCTCATCAAATCTTGCTAAGCTAATTGCCAACCATCACTATGGGTGGCAATCAGCCACAAAGGAGGAGGAGGAAGAAGAGAAAAGGAAAAAAAAGAGAGAGAGAGAAAAAATACGAAAAATATAATAAAAGTTTAAAAAATCAAAATAAATAAAAAAATTAAGTTCCTATCAAGCACATTTCTATTTTGGGAATAAAAATTTGGAGCAATTACCAAGTGTCTTTAAAAACTCAAAAATTGTTCTTGAGAACAAAATAAAAATTAATTATTTTTAAGCAAAAACTATTTTTGGGAATGAAATAACTACCAAACACATCCTAAGGGGCTATTTGGTAACATGCCAAATAGTACCCGATTTTAATTTTTTGTTCCCACTAGTAGTTTTAGAACAGAATCGCGTTTAGTAAAATTCTTTTTCCCGAGAATAGATTTGAAGTGGAATCAAGAATAAAAAAAAAAAAAATTGATTCTTGCTCTGGGAACAAATTTGAGAATCAAAACCAACTCCTTTTCTTCTTCCCTTCCGCCATCCTGTGACTACCGTCCACCACCGCATGCCACCGTCCGCCGCCGCCACTGCCGCCACTGCCAGTCATCTTCCGCTACCGCCGGTCGCTGTCTGCCGGTCCGACGAGCTCGCCGGTGGCTAGGTGGGCCTCGGCGAGGCTCACCCAGCCCCCTCGAGGCCCGCCTAACCACCAGCGAGGCTGGGTAAGCCTCGTGACGCCCAACCCTTGCGAGGTTCGCTTGACCACCGGCGAGGCCGACCTCGCTGAGAGCCTGCAACACTCCAGTGAGGTCGCTAGCCCTCGTCTAGTCGATCATTGGTTCGGCGACTAGCCACAAGGAAAAGAAGAAGAAGAATAGGAGAAAAAGGAAAAAAATAAAAGAAAATAAGAAAATAAAAGAAAAGGAAAAAAATTATTTAAAAATTAAAAGAAATTGATTTGGAATAGAATCAATAAACACGATATCAAACATAATTCTATTCAAGAATCAGAAATTTTGGACAGTTACCAAACGGCTTAAAATGCTTAAAATCTATTCCCGTGAACAGAATAAAAAAGAATAATTTCTTATTAGAATCTAACCCCTAAATCTCCATTTTCTTTACTCTCGGCTACACCTTCCTCTCGGACTAGCCAAATTCGGTTGACTGGGGGTTAATTGCGCCTATGGAAATGCCGTTTTCCCTCATTTTAGTCATTTTCGCTTCTTTCCATTCTCCTACCAAACATTTGGCCTTCATCCACTCAATATTTGACGTGTTTGTTGTTCTCTTTCCAAATTTTGGCGGAATCCAATCGCCATTCATCAGCCAACTTATCGTTTGATCAAGCTCCCGAGGTGGAGGGCGGCTGTCTTGGCGAGCTCCCAAGCTCTGGGGCCGGAGGAGGTGGCCGAGCAGGAGCAGGGGAAGGCGTGCCGTCGGAAACCCTAATCGCGACACCCTCCACTTCGTCGCCATGGGGTGATCATGATCAATGCGAATGTGAGTATTGAAAATGTCTTGAATGGGGTAAAAAAGAAATGTGTGAGAGGAACCACTACTTCTATTTACCAGTCCAGTTCTAGGACAAGATGTTCCAGTTCCCAGTTCTGAGAAATGGGGATTCAGTCTAAACTAATCCAACTCTCAGTTCCTGGATGAGAACCGGATTGTATAGGAGCCGATCATCCTTAATTGAGGTAAGCCAAACAGGTAATCGGGATTGTGCATGATAAATTAATTGATCAATTCGAGTTGAGCTTCCTATTTGCTAAAAGAAACAAACTCACCTACTTCTACAGAACTCGCAAAGTGACTTCCAATCAAGCGTAGTACGTTGATGCCCTTCAACTTTGGCAGGATTCAAATGCATTATTCTCCTGTCCTCTCGTTGCTTTACAGTCATTATCACCTTGTAAAGTCACCCAATACTTCATGTCTCCCGGTACTTGAAAAGTATAAATTTTAGATGAATGGGATGACAAGATGACAAAGTGTTCCCTGTGGATCGACTACAATCCATCCTTACTTTTTTTTTTTTTCAACTGTGCTCTTGAATATGCAAGGTGGGTTCCCTTTATTTTATGCCATGACCAAAGCTGCGATATTTTCTTGGGTTACATCCCCATAGCATCTGCTAGATTTTCTTTTTCTTTACAGATGGCAAAAGTTGGAGATCTCTCTATCGAGAAAATCTCAGGCGATTTCAGACCACGATTTCATCGGCTAAGTAAATCACCGAGCGTCGGGTGTTATGATTTTTTTCTTGTAAAATAATAACATAGTTGAAAGTAACAATTGATTTGAATGGATAAAAATGTTGTACTTTTGGAGGAGCACCTGCAACCTCTCCTCTGCTCGACATATATGCGCACCCTCGAGATGGAAATATACTTGGTAGGCATGTATAAGTATCATCACTTGCCCCAATCCATCAAATCTTTTTGCCTATTTGTCGCATATTAGATTACAACAATTGCACATAATCTAACAAACTATAAAACCTAATGATTTATGCATATTAAAAATAAATATCATCGATGATCACTAAACTTCATGTTTTTTTATATTACTGAACTTTGATTCAAACCACTCGATATGCTATATTATAATTTCCTCATAAATGATGCACTTTGATCAGAATATGACCGTTAAAGAAATTCTAACATGGCGGCCACATGTCATTGACGTGGATGCAAGCAATGCGCCCTTAAAGCTAACATAACAACCACTTGGTTAACATGTCCACTCCACATGGCCATCCGCCAATTTGAAAAGTTACTCAAATTTCAAACAAAGTGCATCAATTGAAAAAAAATATATATATAAACGATGGTAATTCAGTGCCTACCTAGGAAATGAAAGGTCTGACTGGTTGGTTGAAATCGTGGTCAATAAAAACTACCTCGTTCTTTTGTTCCTCAAATGGGTGTCCAACGGTGGCAAACTACGGAAGATACCAGTGCGTAAAATAACATGCCATGTTCCTCATGGAATCACGAGTACACAGGCACAAACAGAAGTTGCTAACTGGAGCCTTTGTTGAAACTGATGTTACTGATTTCTGCAACGGTAAAGCAAAGATAGTGAAATGGCCATGTTCCCACTGGGCACACCTCTCGAAGTTCCTGTGCGCTCCATTTATCGTATGCTACACAGCACCCTTTTAAGCTGGCAATGTAGGAGCTTTCAGATTGCGATTCCCCCCTTCACTTTTTCAATTATTTCCACAATGATTTCCCATACCATTCGCACAAAATCACATGAATATTCGCTCTCATAAAAAGGTGAAAGCAACATCTTGTCTCTTAAAACAGGGAAATTCTCTCGTGGGATGCCTGATCCCTGCCTTGGACACATGGACATATAGCAGCCACAATGCATTATCTTTTCTCATATAAGACATATCAAGATCGGCTAGAACTAGAGCGGCGTTATGGATCCATTTATTGCCATGCCGAAAGTGAAGAACAAATGCTTTAAAAAATGTGTGAATGGGTCACCCTACATTCGTTCATGTACTTTTTAAAACCCTTGACTGTAGTTCATCCTTCAAACTGTGTTTTACCTAATAATCTAATAAGATTGCTAAACTTTCATTAAAGACTTATCAAGTAGACGCAATGTCCAACGCAAAGATAAATTTAGAAATTAAATTCTAAATTAACCGGTCCATATATACTAACAAAATACAGGAAAAAATGCCTTAACAAGACGTGAAGAGTTGATGCTGTAATGAAGCTGCGGAAATATACATATAGATTGAAATTCTTGAGTAGAATCAGTTTTTTGTATGTAGTTTAATACTTTTAGGAGGAACCTATCGAAATGTCTAAATATTGAATTACTTCCCATCTAACAACTTAAGCTTTTATAACAGTAGAAGTTCAAATTTTTCTAGGCCCATTTTTGCCTCATTAATTATATATTTCAATGGTTAGTCTTATGCCAAATTTCTAGCTTTTAGAGCAATTCTTAGTATTTCCACAAAATTTTACATGAATCTATTGATTCCCTCTTAATTTTTTTTTTTTTTGGGGTTTCTAGTCCAGACCAATGTCAAAAATATCCCCATCAACCTACCATCCCACAATTTAACTAACCCAATTCCCCTATAAAAAAAAAAAAGTCTATCAACTTTGCGTCCAATCCCAATTTTGCTTCAAACTTTTTTTATCTTAAAAAAAAAAAAAACCCCAATTTTCACTCTAGTGACATGGCCCACACATAAAGCATGATCCAAGACCATTCATGATGTGGCCATGTCACACACAAGGCTTGTCCATGAGCAGCCCACAATTGACCCATAAATGATCCATGATCCTCACATGATCAATTCATGCGCAATACGGACAAAGGCCCGTGCACAACCCAACCCGTGAGCAATGTTCGGCCTGCCCATGTACAACCTGCAACCATTCACCTACTCCATGTCAGGTGGCCCTACTGACCCTGATCTTGCTTTTGACACACGTCCATGGGCTTTCCCAAAGCCTAAAGCCATTGAGTGGCCTAATGTGCAGACTTTTAATGATGCTATGCATTCAAATACCACCGTTGGGTGTGCGTGTGCGTGAGTGCGTTCTATAAATTGGGATCCCTCCTCCTAAGATTGACCGATCGAAAACAACCGATGCGTGTGCGTGTGCGTGTGCGTGTGCGTGTGTGTGTGACTTGGGATCGAAAATCCTAAGATTGACCGATGGAAAACAACGGACCCGTGACACTAGTCTCAAATTTGCCAGTGCATCCAAAAATAACCACTATTTTCTTCAAAGTTATCAGTATCAAAGCTAGTCAAAGGTTCATTATTAGTAAATGCATCTCCATCAACATCCACACCTTCATTAGAATAACAGCAGCCTCCAAATGTTAATGATCTTGGAGAAAGTAGTGGTGATTTTTAATGTGTGGGCATTTTTGAGATTATAGTGAAAGCCTGAGATTTTTTTAGACACAAAAAGGTTCAGGCTATAAATTGGGATTGGATCTAAAGTTGAAGGTGTTTTGGGAAATTAGCCCCAATTTAATCCAAAACTGTCATGCATCAATAGCATCGTGTGGACAATAAAAGTATTAAGAAGCTTGGGCTGTGATTATTGGGCTTGGCAGTTGGAGGGCCATAAATTCATTTTCCAAACAAAACGGCCTAAGGCCCATCTTAAAAAATCCCCATTAATATGTTGCTGAGATGACTTTTAGAGCATCTTCTTCTTCTAATTTTAAAACTTGTCGTACATTTTAAATTAAAGTTAATCTACTTGATAAGTTTTTTATATATTTAAAATAGGTTTAACTCTTGGTTTCTTTAATAGTTTTGTATTCATACCAAAGTATAACTCTCTCTTGCAAATACTTTCTGCACTGGCTTTGATCTTAACTCTCTTTTTGAAAATTTGCAAGCCGGTTTGTCTAGTAGACCTGATCACGGACTTGATACTCACGAACTTCCCCAGCCGAATGGGCCAATTTGCACCGTCTTGGAAAATGACATTTAGTAACGAAATCTAGTTCAAGCGAACCTGGACAACAAATTGAGGCAAGGCAACAAGTTGGGCCCACTTAGCTGCCTAATGATCGGAGGAAAAGTCAACAAGCATCATGAAATGATGATTAACATGGCATTCTAACAGGAACTTCATGGCATTTCACCTTGAAATAGAGGGATGTCAATGAAACATACTGTAAAAGTCATTCGATTACTTCTTCAGTGGATCGAGAATTTTTTTTTTTTTTTTTTTTGGGGGGGGGGGGGGGGAGGGGACTCATTTGGGTCGGGATTCATGAATCGGACGCGATCTCATCTGTTAGCCATATGTCATGTCAGAACAATGCAGAATTCACAAGATTAACGGTCGAAATGAACTCGATCCCTCACTTATTTTTCAAGAACTACGACGTGATGGCGAAACCAGCTGCACGGACACTTAGTAAATACTCCCAAAAACCATCGAGCCCAAATGTCAAGAGGTGCCACCCAAATCCCACCAGCTAGACCCACGTGTGCAGGTCGTAGATATCCATCGAGAGCGAGAGAACGACACCCAAAAGACATCGAGAGAATGAGAGAGACAGAGTGTGGGCATTGTCCCCATCTCCCGCAGTTGCATGTCTTCAAGGGCAACTTCGAGGAGACCCCCAAGAGCCCGACAGAGACACTGCCCAGACATCGCAGCTGCAACCCCCCCACAGCAGGTTTTCCTTCAATTATGCAGCTGTAAATCAGTAAAAAAGAGGAAGGATGTAATTTCAAATAATTCATCTTGAGAATGTGGAGGAATTGAATGATAGATGGCTAGCTACTTTCGAGGGGGGAGGGATGGGGGAAGAGATCCGGATTCGATGCTATGTGAAAAGCACCTAGGTCTGCGCATGCATACATTTTTAGGGAAAAAAGGGTACCTAGGTAGAGAAATTTTCACTTGAATGTAAAAGTACAAGCATGCATAGACTCTACATGTCAATATTGAGCTGTTTTGAAAATGGCGATTACGCTTGCCACCAAATAAAGAAAATGCACTGAAAATTGTAAATATTACTGGTTCTATTGCTTAATAAGCACTCCGACAATCCTCAATAGAACATATTGCTTATATATATATTATTAACTGGACATAAATCTAGCGGTTAACTGAGGAGTGAAGCATTTGGTTTGGACAGGCCGCAAATCATATACGAACTTTAATCATAGCATCCTTTGCTCGGAGTAATCTTCAGAGCCATGTTTATCATCTTACGTGCGAAGCCTCAGTCGAAATGGATATTGAGCATTTCGGGCACGTCCACGGAGATCGGTCCAGTTGAGTTTTGTTTCCTCCTCATATAAAGACAGGACCGCCTAGACAAGCGTTGAGATTAGCATCCTCTCTCTCTCTCTCTCTCTCTCTCTCTCTCTCTCTCCAAATTTCGGTTGTCCAAGAGGAGAAACCCTAACTTGAGGGGGACCTCAAAGTGAGAGACAATGCTGTCTCGGTTTACAACCAGCCAAAAATTCACCAAGACAAAGCCCCCTCCTCCCCTCCCTAGGATTCAGCGTCACGCTTTGAGAATAGCCCCAACCAAACACCCCCACTGAATCTCACTCACCACGTGAGTGGTTGAGCTTCTCTCAAAAGAAGACTTTTCCAAGTTCACCATCTTCTGAGCTATCTACATTCCTATGTACTCTCCCGCTCATACTCATCAAAGCCCCCAACCAATCTGTGGTTCCTATGCAGCACACAGGGAGTTAAACATATCGCCAAACCCATTGACTATGTAGCACCAGAGTTAGGCCAACTCCAATTTAATTCTCAGGGTCCCCGTGGTCCTGAAGCCTGACCCCCTGCGCATGCACGCGATTCCACCCTAGCAAGCCGCTGAAATGGGCTAGGATTGGGACTTATCGTGGAGGCATTGTAAGGCTTTGTTTGGATATCGACGGCAACCCCGGGTGGCTCATGCGTGATCGTTGGTCCATACTCCTCGTGGGTTTGTTGAGTACCACCACCATTTGATTGTTGAGTCGAGATTCTCTCCACTTGAATGGTGAAACTGACTACGCACAAATATCGTCTTTCAGATAATAACAACTTATCTCTCAAAAAGAATCTAATGATTGAATTTCCTTACTTCCAGCAATGTCATTGAATTGTTATCTTCTAGATTTGTGATTCTCGTGTACAATGTATATTGATGAGGCCGTCTTTAGCTTAGCTGGAGTGGCTAGTGAGCAATATTTTCTCTTTGAGCCTCACTAATGTTAGCTGTCATTCAATGTACGTGAGCCAGGAAATTAAATAGATGAGCGAGCCTGCAGCTTTTTTTGTTGTTTTATTCTATCAACAGTGGATGAAAACATGAGCAAAACAAGGAACACAACTCGGAAGAATGAACCCTCCATTTGATTCTTTCTTTTGCTGTATTGGCAATTTCAAAGGTTGTGGGCAGTAAATATTCGTTGTCGGTCGAAGTGTCCAAATTTTTCTCCTCCTTCCCCTAACTGAAGTGGGACAGCTCTTTATTGTTCCTCCAGATTCTGTCTGCTCAATTTAAAAAATAAGAAATTACTAATGTTGTTTTCTTGAGTTTCCGTTCTACGTAGACTCCACGTAGGATAGAAACAAATAAAACAATATTTTTCGTTTTGTCCTTGGCTTAAAATAGTATCGAATTTTGGAACTCTCAAGTATCCTTTGTTTTTTAATAGGATAACCCACCAAATAATTATCCAGTCATATGTTCCGTCCTCCTAGTCTTAACGACAACATGGCATCTCTAGGAATTAAAGAACTTATGCTTTGTCCATGGGTAATTTTGTCAACAAATATATTTTCCAGATACTTATTTGCATATTGTGTAAAGAAGATTCTAATTTTAAACATATCTACACTTTATTATTAAAATAGTTAATGCATTAAAAACCGTATTATTTTTCTGGTCATTCATTTAATGAGTGTGCTTAAGGCACCCGTTAAAGTAATTTACATAATATGTATATTTCCTTGTGAGGTGATTATTCACTAATCATTTCGAGCTTAGTATTCCCCGTGGAAGGGTTAAACTACGTCATAATTCAATGCTAATTGCTAATGACACCTTCTAGAACAAAGAGAAAGAAGCCCCTCTCCTTTTTAATAATCTTTTGCCATAAGTGGGATGGACCCACCTCAATACTAGGTAGGACTATAAGAAACAGATTAAATTTAATAAGAGGAAAAGAGAGGAAAAGAGGAAAGAGACTAGAGAAGATTGTGCACCCAAATGGGAAGTATCGTTTCACTTTAGACATATGTAGTTTACTTTTGGGACAAAAAATTGAAAGAACGAACGTGCCTTGTACACAAGAACGAATGTCGTGGATTTGCATTGGAAGGATGGTCCATTTTAGACGTTGGCTTGTAGCTTTTGTGGTTTTTATCTCTCGAAGTGGGAAGAAGATTTTGATTCTTGCATCGTCGGTCGAAAAGGACGAGTGACTTATGCTAGGCCACTTGACTTTAGGGCCATTCCTGTAGTCGAGAAAATCAAAGGAAAATGACTCTTGTGAGTTTCTTTTGTCAAACGAGAGGGGAAAACCCATTAAGTGAAGGCACCCAACGTACGCGCATATTAAATGAAGAAGAACGTAAATGAAAAATTCAAATTTAGGGAAAATGTGTTTTTTTTAGGGCGGGGGGATTTCATGATGAAAAGAAAATGATTTTTAGGAATTTATTTTCCAGAAATTTTCTCCATTTTATGTTAGAGTATTCATTTTCCAAACTTTAAGCATGTATATTTTCTTTAACCATAAATAGTTTTCAATCAGCTGATCATTTTCAACAAAACCAAATATATGAAAGTCCAAAAAACTAATTTGCAAAAAAGTCATTCACTTAAACACACCCATCCTTGGCTTCCATACTATTTCGGGAAAAAAAAGAATTTAACTCAATTAAAAAAAAAAAAAGCTGTTAAGTGGCAGAGGGCTTATATAAATTTTTTTTAAAAAGGAAAAACTGTCAATAAACAATTTAAAATAATTTTGACAATTGACAAATGAATTAGGAATCACACATAAATTTCGCAGGATATGATAAAATATGCTTACATGAAAGAGAAAGAACAACACCAACAAAGCTTTCGAAAGATCTCGATTGCAAAAGTGGTAAACCGAAACGGTTTACCTTTTGACGGACATTTATTTTGCACTAATGTCCCCTTAATTTCTCTTATTTTAGTATGGTGAATTGAATCGAGCAGCTGAGGTGGATTCGAATCCGCGTCCTATCTCCCTATATTCATGAAGAAGTCATCAGCTGCAACGAATGCGGCCGGCAAAGCATCGCTCGAAATCGCCCCGAACCGAAGTCCGAACGCCTTCGGAAGCATCCTCAAGACGTCGTCATCCCCCCTCGCCGGGATCGACACAGGGAAGGCAAAGCGAGCAAGAATCAATCCCTGCCGCTGCGCATTGTGAACAGAATCTGAGCCGAAATGCGTACGAAATTGTTCGAGACATGGGTTTCATGAGTTACATAGACATAGAGAGAGAAAATAGAGAGAGAGAGAGGAAAGTGGGTCGGCCAAAAGTGGGGCAGGGAAACGGACATATCGGCCCTCGTTTCAACACCTTGTCGGGCAACCCGCCCAAACCGGACTCTATTCTCAAATTTCCTGTCTCTTCGCTTCGCTACCAAACACTGCCTTGACTCAGTTCTCTTCCTCTTCCTCTTCCTCTCTCTTATCTCTTTTTCCTCTCTATATAAACACCAAACACGCCAACAACATCGTGCCCAAAAACAGGACCGATCCCCCCGAGAAACAGAGAGAGAAGGGCTCAGCACTGTTTCGTCTCACAAGACGCCCAGAGAGATCTGCTTATTTTATTTGGAGTTCCTTCTGTTGGGTTGCTGTTGTTGTTGTTGTTGTTGATGCTGGATGGTCTTATGGAGCTCCAGCTGGGTCTCGCCCTCCCCTGCAGCGAAGGCTACGTGCGAGCGCAGCAGCAGCAGCACCAGCAGCAGCAGCGACGGCGTCACGGGCTCGACTTGGACCTCAACGTGAACGGGTTCGGCGGCGGTCACGGTCAGGGCTGCGACGAGGACATGGTGGAGGCCGTGGGGTCGAACCGGTTCGACCCCGGGCCGAGCCTCGAGACGGGCTGCTACTACGACAGGAGCGAGGAGGAGTGCGGGTACGAGTACAAGGAGAACGGGAATTGCGAGAGGAGCGTGCCCAGGACGCTTCCACTCCTGTTCGGGGGCGCTCAAGACGACGAGGTCGAAGGAGACGACGACGGCGAGGGCCATCACCGCTTTTCCGGCAATAAGTACGTTCTCTCTCTATAACTCTTTTGTTCTAAAAGCAAGTGAAGATTGAAGAGTGCAAATTGATGCTGATAAACGGGGGTTGATGTTTGCAGGGAGTCCACGTACTTGAAGGTGACAATGGAAGGCGTAGGGATCGGAGGAAGATCGATCTCAGCCTCCATCGCTCCCTCCACTCCCTCATGTACACCCTTATCAACATGTTCGGCTTGTGTAAGCTCGTGACTCAGCACACCATTTCATCATTCCCTTCTGCAAACGTTTCCGTTTCTCTGCACGAGTTTGACCTAAAAAATTCGATGAAAAAAATTCTCAATTTTGCTCGTGCTCTCCTGGAACAGGCTACGAAGAATCCGAAAACCTGAAGCTCGCTTACCAGGACCGGGACGGAGATTGGGTGCTGGCCGAAAACGTGACCTGGAGGTGCGTCCTGTCTCGTGTTATACCTTGCGCTTAGTAATTGCATAACTATGAATATACTAGACCTGATCACCGACCCGACGACTCATCTGCTGCCCTAGTCTCCGACCCGCAAACGACGGGTTCGGGAAATTGAAAATGGGCTCGGCTCGAACGAGAAGGTCGGCTCGAGACGTTGGGGTCTAGCTCTTCCTTTTTATTAGATCTAGTCTCGTGTATGCCCGAGCGGCTGATTCAACATGTTCCGACCAAAATCTAGGTCACGGTTTCTTCGGCGCATGTAAAGGCGACCGACCTAACAAATTAGGGATTACTCATCAAGATGCCCACGTAGACAAGCAATTTCTCTACACAGGTTAGCGCAAGCTGACCAAAAGCATTTCACTGTTGTTTTTGTGGGCTTCTAGCATCTGCTTACTTAGGCCCGATTCAACGGTCGGGGCCACAAAGTTCACATTGAATTTGACCACATTAAAGGTGGACATAACAGCCAATTGGGAAATTTCGTAGAATCCTAAGTTAAAGAAGCCTCCTGTGTACATGGCCCACGAAGAAAGAGTCGGTAACGAAATTGATGTAGTGAACTAGATTCATCATCATCATTATCGGGGACCTGCTAAAAAAGCACCATGGTCTTCGAACTTGGACCCACGTTGTATAGGCACTGATCATCATCGGAATCGGAAGCTAATGCACGATTTGGGCAGACTTCTCACGATGAATGTACTGATTTGGGGGTGGTTTCCTTCATGATTTTGCAGGTCTTTCGTGCGGTCTGCACAGCGATTGAAACTGCTGAGGATGAGCGGTTGACTGAGATTGTAGCGGTTGGAAGAGGAGCAAAGTTTTGAAAAGTGTATAGTTTGTCCATGAGGGAGGAGAGAGCTTGTTGAGCCTGTATAAATACAGATCTTGTGGTCTGCTTGCCTCAAATTAGATGCAAAAAAGAAGAAGATTATATTAGAATTTCGCGATGTTCAAATTGCACAGCCTTTACCTAGAATTTCGATGCGACAGAGTCCCCATTAATCATATTTATTACAAAAGGATGACCGGAGATGTAGTACACCTATAAGAATAGACTAGTCGGTTTGTGAGAAAAGCAAAGATGGCGGTCTTGAGGAATCCGTTAGTATGAGGAAGGTTTACCAACCCCTAAACACCCTTCGTGTTCCTTATTTTTCAATTAAATCTTTGAATGCAACTATCGAATTAATTTTGTAAATTCTCCGATACAATATTTGTTTTTTCCAAAATGTAATAAGATGAAAAATTTAGCTTCTTTTACGCTTGACGTTACTCTGCGTGTCATATGTAATACTAATTTTATTCCATAATATGCATGACGACATGGCAAATATGCATCAGTCAAAGGTTTGACGTGTATGCATGAGTAGCCAACCATGTGCCGTGATATCCGATAACGCTCGAATCTAATTTTGAAAATGATGCTATCGTGTTATTATCCGTGGTCCATTCCAATTGAGTATTTCATCCTTTTAGCCATATAATAATTTTAGGTTTTTGAAAGACATTAGGTCTGCCAGGATCAATTCCCTCGGTATGAGGACCAAGGAGTTGGCTTAGATGCGAGATTTTTCTAATATAGATATTGAAATAGGCTAAATAACGAACCTGAAAAATAGATAGATTTTTTAGATTATGCTCAACAGAAGAACAATTATATAAACTTCACCAAAAAAAAAAAACAATTATATAAATATATACTTTTCTTTTTTTTTTAAAAAATTATTAGAGCAGAATAGCAACCGATTTATTAAAGAAAGCTATGTCTTTAGATCGGCAGAGTAAAAGCCTATATTTATTATGATCTCTAATTCTATCTGAAAAGAGGATTTTGAATACAAACTTGGCCTCCGTGCCTCCTCGTTCACACTAGTGCAGCCTTGAAAACTCCAAGACAACCTAAAGAAATTATCCACGAGCTAGTATGTGCTGAAATGTTGTCTCACATTACTTGACAATAGGTCTAATGTGTTCATTATGTTAATGTAATCTCCCTCAACCTAATAGCTTAAGCTTTGGGCTGGATTTTTTCACATGAGATCAGAATCGGTACCATCCCTTCGCATATATGTCCCAGCATCTAATTTTTGCTGTGTGATGGTTAACTGTTCATGGACTATTTGTTCCTACTGTTTGTATTAAATGAGAGAGATTAGTTTAATTGCAACTATTTGTACCCAACCGTTTGTATTAAATGAGAGAGATTAGCTTAATTGCGATGGTTAACTGTTCGTGGACTATACCTACCGTTTGATCAAATGAGAGAGATTAGCTTAATTTGGGAGAAAATGACAGGGTTTGAGCCCTGCTTATGGCAAAAAGGAAATTTGCACCGAAGGGGGAATGCTTCAAAGCATACGCCTGATGATGCAAAAGCACTTGAAAATCGATTAAAAAAAAAAAAAACCAAAAATCCTAGAATTTGGACTTGAAATGCTGCAAAAGCGGAATGGAATACTGGGAAGGGGCAGGACTGGACCATTTTGTAGACCCTCATCTGGTGGTGGCGAATCTCGTCGGCGAATGCATCGGCACTTCTTTGCTCTTTTTCTTAAAGTAATTCTCTTTTTTAGAAGTTATCTTGTAGTGACTACTGAGTACATCACAAACCAGCAAATATTATAGGCTTTCAGTAAATACTCTTTCAGGGTCTCTTGCCTCGATTCAAAGCTTTAATGGCAAACTTTCATCGCCCTTAGTCTCTTTCAACCTGGAACCCAAACACAGTTAACTTGAATTCACGACCGCTATTCAAAACCTATCTTAAACACTGAAGGTATTATCTCATATTTGTTTTTCGTATAATAGCATCAATTGAAGCGGAGGATTTTTTCCAAACCACAAAGAGCCAGATTGAATATTCAATCAAATGGCATCGAGAGTAGTCCCCATCTCCTCTCAAGAAATAGGTGGGCTATTTCTTTGCAAAATTGCGCTCAAATTCAAATGTGGCTATTCCGCCATGATACCATGAGTTTGAAAAGGACTTTGAAATGTGCAAATCAGCTCTTTTGGAAATCTATCTTCAAAAGATGTGATATGTTACTCTAGTTTTTAAACTTAAGCTTTGCCCATTATGATAGAGATACTAACAAAGTAGCGGATTGGATAGTTAAAATCCAAAGGGGAAAAGAAAAAGGCCATTTCTGTGAAATTGGTTAGCCTACCCACCATAAGCTCTATGAGATTTGCTTTGCTAAGAGGCCCCCTTGGCAAGCTCTAATTTTTTTTTTTTGGTAAGATGGCAAGCTCTAATGTTTTTTTTTTTTTTTGTGACTCGAGAACCACCGTGAAATTGGTTAGCCTACCCACCTTAAGCTGTATAAGATTTGTTTTGCTAAGAGCCCCCCTTGGCAAGCTCTAATGTTTTTTTTTTTTTTATGACCGGCGGCCCGGCGGCATAATTTTTTTGGTGACTCAAAAACCACCATACAAGCAACAGCTGGTAGCGTAAACTCGGGGCAGACTGAGCCACCACCACAGACCCAGCCTCAGGTGAGTCGCGCGAATGCAACATCTCTGGGATTCGAACTCCTCCCCTTCGTCGGGGAGAGAAAGCCTGAAGCCAGCACTATAAGTGGGCAGTGGTCTCTAATGTTTTTTTTATTTTTATTTTTTTTGTACTAAGGGAACCTCCGTGCGCCACTTCGCGGCGGAGTAAATCCTGAAGGAGTAGTAGAGTCACCACCACCCTTGCTGCCCTGGGTAAGTTGTGAGTTCTTTTCTCGCAAGGTAGATGATGCAGAGATTCGAACTCATGACCTCTCTCGAGCGGTGGTCTCTAATGTTTGTCTTTGAGAAACAAATAAAAATGGTTTTGAACCGAAAATAAAAAAAAATGCCGGCACGACAATGCCGAAAAAGTCAAAGGAAGAAAAACCCCAAAAAATGAGGACGAATGTGGTAGCAGAAGTCGGTATAGCTACTTCATACATACGTTAGGCTCTTGGTACTTCTGATGCGGACTCTTTTCGGCTATGTTTTTAAATTGTTATACGACAGGAGAAAGACAATAAGACAAGACAAAGAAAAGAAGCGCACAAAATTAGGAAAAAGTAAAGGAGCCGGGGAAAGACGAAATGCGCCTGACATCCATCTCTCGGTCTTCCGTTAGTTTTTTAATTTTTTTCTCATAATTTAATAGATGATGTTCTTTGGTTCTTTGATTCTCCTATAAATCTTAATAATTGATTTTTGTGAATTGATATTTTTCAACAATTAAACTTTTGCTTATATAGGGAAAGACTACAGAAGATATAGGATTTGTTATGAAGAGGCGAAGATTAAATATCGGTGTAACGTGGCTAAATTTGTTGTTTGTCTCGGTAAATGAGTACAACAACTTCATTTTATTTTTTTGTAGGTAAATATCGTTCAGCATCACATAGCATGGTTTGCACATTTTGTGGTGCCCCGGTGCATCATGGTACAAAGATTGCTTGAAATTTTTGCACGATTAGCAGTATTCAAGTATTCTCAATCTACAAAATATCAGCTCCATAATCAATAATATGATGTTAATTATATGTGCCAAAAATTACAAACTGTCGAGATCGAAGAATTTATTGCATCATATTGTATGTGACACTTCATGTGCAGAAATAGTGACCTCGACTTGGACTCTTGCGGCTCCGTACGAATTGACATAAGATCAAGAATCGCGAAACCGATCCAAAATGGGCGAATGGATTAGGGCTTTCGGATTAATGATCTGCAGAGAAATTGTGGACGAAAGCCAGATCAGTAGCAAAAGAAGAAGAAAGTTCCCTTTATTACTTTCCGGACTCGAGGGAATGGCTTTTGGATTGAGGATCTGCAGAGAAACGGTGGACAGGAGAGAAAGGTTGGAAACTCTAGCCCCTCTGCTTGGACGATGAAGACGAAGAACAGCGCCTTTCGTTTCTCTTTTTCCTTTTCTCTTAATTTCAAAGCTACTTTGCAAGAAAAAAAATACACCAACCAGATTGTATTTACTTTGAGCAAAATATGGTTGAGCCAAAGATCTTTTGGAAAATGACTTTGGCATTTTCCGCTCGACCAAACGCTGCAGGAGGACAAGCAAAGGTGGAGGAGCTTTCTATTTTGGGTTGATCTCTACGAAGGGATGTAATTGTTTTGCAGTACAAGGCATCAGCACGCCCTATCTATAGGCATTCTTCACCAACTCCCCGTGCAAAATTCTCTGCTTCTGTCGGAGATCCTTCTTTTTGCTTTCGTTGCAGGTCGCACGCTTCACCGGCCAGTCTAGAACCTGGCAGACAGCGGCGGCTCGACCGCAATTAGCAGGACCTCGTCACCTTTGTCCTCTTGATCAATCCCCATCTTTTTGCCTGATTCCTTCTACTTCAATGCGCACATTAAAGACTCGCAAATTCAGTTCCATAAAAGCCTCCACAAGGTTATCATCGTCGCAACCGAGTCGGCTCCATCAAGAAGAAGGAAAAATTTCCATAGGCATCACCGTCGTCATGATGAGTACTAAATACGAGCTCGTGTTCATCCTATCGCCAGACCTTGGCCACCTGCTCTTGGCTGTGGAGATGCCCAAGCTCCTCGTCGACCGCGACGAGCGGCTCTCCATCACCGTCCTCATCATGAAGTTGCCCTTTGACTCTGAGATTGACTTCCATGTGGAGTCGCTCACCACCTCCATCACCGCCGACATCCACTTCGTCCTCTTAATGTGTAATTTAGTTCGTGAACTTTTAATTTGTTTGATGCGATCCTTAAACGTTAGCCCAATGTGCAACGCGGTCTCTAAATTTTTAATTTGTTTAATGAAGTCCCTAAATTTTTTGTATATGTTCAATATTGTCCCTAAACCGCATAAAAATGGTCACTGTAGTCTCTAATCTTGAATTAATGGAAGGACTACATTGAATATTATCATACAGTTCATGAACTATGTTGAATATGTATTAGAACTTCAGGGACTTTATTAATTGTATTAAAAGTTTAGAGATTACATTGCGCATTAGGCTAAATTTCAATGACCAAATTGTATATTAAACTAAAGTTTAAGGACCATATTAAACAAATTAAAATTTTATGGCTAAATTATCCATTGGGCCAAAGTTCAAGACTGTTTGTATCATTATAACAAAAATAAAGAAATTAAAATATCATTAAAAATGTTCACATCAATGCCAGTTGTTCACATAAAACGATTGACATCCATATTGTTAAATTCTAAGGATAAATTCAATTAGTATAATTAAGAGATTTGTGATTGAATTGCTAATTGTGCAATGAGTTTAGGACTTTTTAGATAATTTTCCCCAAAACATGAAATATATAGAAGTTTTGCATTACAAATAATTTAAATCAATCAATCAACCAACAAAAACGTAGTAGGACTAGCAAATTTTTTTTGGGGAGAAGCTCATCTTGAATTATATGTTATCTATTTTGAAGTTTCTCTAGTTTCTATTCAAATTTGAAATACTCTAAATTTTCTTTTCCTAAATTGACAAAACTCTTTGATCTGATAAGATTTTTGTGGATAGCGATTATTTGAATAAATGAGGGTAATACTGTAAGTAATAGTTGAATCGTTAAAAGTACTTTTCTCATATACAAACACTGAGGATATGATTACTTAAGCTTTTGTAATACACGAATTCTAAATTGCAAAGTAAATGCAAAATGTTTCCTTTTTTAAAATTAAAAACAGAATTAAACTTCATTCAATTACGATTTTTTGTTACTTTGTGTCGCTTGTCCAATATTAAATAGAAACCTTATATAAAAATAATCTTAATTGGTGGGGTGACCATTATATCAAATTTCATCAAAATAATAATCTATTCAAGCTCATTTTTAAATTATTTTTTCATAGGAACCCTATTGTTCAATATTAAGTGAAGAATTAAGCTTTTTACTTCATATATTTGAATGGTCGATTCAAATTAATGTAAAGGAAGGTGAAGGGAAAGAACTTTCCAATGACATGGCCAACCGCAAATCAACATTTCAAGCGATTTTTTGTTTTTTCTTTCCAAATCTAGATTTTCCTGCCAGTTTGCATAGACACAATGCACAACATGACAACAGGAGAAACTTCCATGCCGTTCTAAATGAAAGGTCGTCGATCCCCTCGAGCCAAAACTCTTCATCCATCTCAAAGGATTCGTGGGAAGTTGATCCTTTTTCATTTTTCCCGATTTTTTCCAAATTTAGAATGTTGGCAACCCTTTTTAACCAAAAGTGTACATATAAATTTCAAATCCGCTAACCGACGAAGATTAAGCAGCATCCTTTCGCTCTCTCGACCTCCTTTGGATCTCTTCTCCTTCGGATCTCTTCTCCTTCGTCCTTGAGAACCCGCAACAATGGTGGGCGTTGGGACAGCCGAAAATATCGTAGGCATTGTTGGTGAGTTCTTGAATATCCGAGAATGCATGAACTCTCCGTTTTCTTGCGTATGTTCATGTAATATAATAAAGAGTGAAATGTCAATGTTATGATCGTGGAACTCAATTTTTTGATTCAACCATTTTGCAGGAATCGTCACCAACATAGCTTTATTCCTGTCTCCCATGTAAGCTTAGCTCGGCAACTTTTACTCCTCTTATAAGTTGGCTAATGAAATTCTTGCTGTCTTGTTTATTTTGATCAATGGATTGACATTCAAATTCGATGTACTTTGCATCACGGTGGATCTCATCAGCCCGACATTTATCACGATATCGAAGAAGAAATAGGCAGCGGGATTCAAGCCGGATCCATATGTCGCGACAGTACTCAATTGCGCAATGTGGGTGTACTATGGTTTGTGCCCTAAAGGAAGCCTGCTTGTTGTCATAATCAATGCTTTCGGTCTTGGTATCGAGCTCATCTACGTTGAGATATTTTTCTTGTACTATCCATGGAACAGACGTGTAAGCTTTTGAAACACCTAAGTTGTTTAACTAAGTAAGAGTGCTCCTCCCATCTTCATTTCTCAGCTTCGGCATTCTGATTTGCTTTTTTTTCGCTTTTGGTGCCATTTCGCAGCGGAATATCTTGCTTGCACTCCTCATTGAACTGATCTCCATGGCTGCATTAGTTGCCTTATGTAGGAGTTTTGCACTTATTGAAACGTTGTATATCATCTTCAACATAGTGATGTATACTTCGCCATTGACAATTATGGTATGTGAATTGTTTGGCTTTTCCCATAAACTAATAATTCACTGATCAACAATTAAAAAAAAAAATGGGAATCAATTTCTTCTTTTTGGTATTGGCAGCGCCAAGTCATCTAGACAAAGAGCGTCAAGTATATGCATTTATATCTATCGCTCGCCATGTTCTTAAACGGCATCACTTGGGCTATCTATGCGCTCCTCAAATTCAAACCCTTTGTCCTGGCATAATCTTGAAACTTCTTTCCCAGTCACATGTAATTTGCTTCATCCAAATCTTTCAAAGTTAAAACGTGTTATGTTGTACTAGTTGACAATTCAGAGAAAATAGAGAGAGTGAAAGCATAGCCTTTTTTGAGTTATTTTCAGGAGGATGAAGCCTTTCTTTTGAAGACATCTTTTGGTCATTTGCTTCTGTTAATGTGTCTAGGCATTTTTGTAGGTGCCGAATGGTTTGGGAGCCTTGTTGGGTCTGGTGCAGCTGATTCTCTATGCAACAAACTACAGAACAACCAACAAGTTGGACGAGCCGGAGAATCCGATGTTTAACTCTCCGGAGCTTAAGGCCGAGACACTTAATTGACACGGGCTCCTCTGCTCCTCAAGATTCAGTTCTTTTCTTTACCAGAATCCTTAATTTTCATGAGTACAATGTTTGACATTTACTGTTGTTACAAATATCTAATATATGTACTTCCAACCAAACCGCAATAAGCAAAGTGGGAAAGAAAGAATTCCATTGACAATTTGAACATCAACATATGCGGCAATGCATCAGTTAGATGCTCACGCACCAAATGAACAGGACATGGAACATCTGCCTCCCGTTCCACCGACTCCCCGTGCAAAATTCTCTGCTTCAGTCGGAGATCCTTCTTTTTGCTTTCGTTGAAGGTCGCACGCTTCACCAACCAGTCTAGAACCTCGTAGACAGCTGCTCGGACCGCAATTAGCATGACCTCGTCACCTTTGTTCTCTTGATCAATCCCCATCTTTTTGCCTGATTCCTTCTACTTCATTGCGCACATTAAAGACTCGCAAATTCAGTTCCATAGAAGCCTCCACAGGGTTATCATCTTCGCAACCGAGTCGGCTCCGTCAAGAAGAAGGAAAAATTTCCATAGGCATCACTGCCATCATGATGAGTACTAAATACGAGCTCGTGTTCATCCCATCGTCAGACCTTGGCCACCTGCTCTTGGCTGTGGAGATGCCCAAGCTCCTCGACGACCGCGACGAGCGGCTCTCCATCACCGTCCTCATCATGAAGTTGCCCTTTGACTCTGAGATTGACTTCCATGTGGAGTCGCTCACCACCTCCATCACCACCGGCATCCACTCCGTCCTCTTAATGTGTAATTTGGTTCGTGAACTTTTAATTTGTTTAATGCGATCCTTAAACGTTAGCCCAATGTGCAACGCGGTCTCTGAATTTTTAATTTGTTTAATGAAGTCCCTAAATTTTTTGTATATGTTCAATATTGTCCCTAAACCGCATAAAAATGGTCAATGTAGTCTCTAATCTTGAATTAATGGAAGTACTACATTGAATATTATCATACAGTTCATGGACTATGTTGAATATGTATTAAAACTTCAGGGACTTTATTAATTGTATTAAAAGTTTAGAGATTACATTGCGCATTAGGCTAAATTTCAATGACCAACTTGTATATTAAACTAAAGTTTAAGGACCATATTAAACAAATTAAAATTTTATGGCTAAATTATCCATTGGGCCAAAGTTCAAGACTGTTTGTATCATTATAACAAAAATAAAGAAATTAAAATAACATTAAAAATGTTCACATCAATGCCAGTTGTTCACATAAAATGATTGACATCCATATTGTTAAATTCTAGGGATAAATTCAATTAGTATAATTAAGAGATTTGTGATTGAATTGCTAATTTTGCAATGAGTTTAGGACTTTTTAGATAATTTTCCCCAAAACATGAAATATATAGAATTTTTGCATTACAAATAATTTAAATCAATCAATCAACCAACAAAAACGTAGTAGGACTAGCAAATTTTTTTTTTTTTTTGGGAGAAGCTCATCTTGAATTATATGTTATCTATTTTGAAGTTTCTCTAGTTTCTATTCAAATTTGAAATACTCTCGATTTGTTTTCCTAAATTGACAAAAACTCTTTGATCTGATAAGATTTTTGTGGATAGAGATTATTTGAAGAAATGAGGGTAATACGTAAGCAATAGTTGAATCGTTAAAAGTACTTTCTCATATACAAACACTGAGGATATGATTACTTAAGCTTTTGTAAAACATGAATTCTAAATTGCAAAGTAAATGCAAAATGTTTCCTTTTTTTTAAAATTAAAAACAGAATTAAACTTCATTCAAGCGATTTTTTGTTTTTTATTTCCAAATCTAGATTTTCCTGCCAGTTTGCATAGACACAATGCACAACAGGACAACAGGAGAAACTTCCATGCCGTTCTAAACGAAAGGTCGTCGATCCCCTCGAGCCAAAACTCTTCATCCATCTCGAAGGATTCGTGGGAAGTTGATCCTTTTTCATTTTTCCCGATCTTTTCCAAATTTAGAATGTTGGCAACCCTTCTTAACCAAAAGTGTACATATAAATTTCAAATCCGCTAACCGACGAAGATTAAGCAGCATCCTTTCGCTCTCTCGGCCTCCTTTGGATCTTTTCTCCTTCGTCCTTGAGAACCCGCAACAATGGTGGGCGTTAGGACAGCCGAAAATATCGTAGGCATTGTTGGTGAGTTCTTGAATATCCGAGAATGCATGAACTCTCCATTTTCTTGCGTATGTTCATGTAATATAATAAAGAGTGACATGTCAATGTTATGATCGTGGAACTCAATTTTTTGATTCAACCATTTTGCAGGAATCGTCACTAACATAGCTTTATTCCTGTCTCCCATGTAAGCTTAGCTCGGCAACTTTTACTCCTCTTATAAGTTGACTAATGAAATTCTTGCTGTCTTGTTTATTTTGATCAATGGATTGACATTCAAATTCGATGCACTTTGCATCACGATGGATCTCATCAGCCCGACATTTATCACGATATCGAAGAAGAAATAGGCAGCGGGATTCAAGCCGGATCCATATGTCGCGACAGTACTCAATTGCGCAATGTGGGTGTACTATGGTTTGTGCCCTAAAGGAAGCCTGCTTGTCGTCATAATCAATGCTTTCGGTCTTGGTATCGAGCTCATGGGATATTTTTCTTGTACTCTCCATGGAACAAATGTGTAAGCTTTTGAAACACCTAAGTTGTTTAACAAAGTAAGAGTGCTCCTCCCATCTTCATTTCTCAGCTTCGGCATTCTGATTTGCTTTTTTTCGCTTTTGGTGCCATTTCGCAGCGGAATATCTTGCTTGCACTCATCATTGAACTGATCTCCATGGCTGCATTAGTTGCCTTATGTAGGAGTTTTGCACTTGTTGAAACGTTGTGTATCATCTTCAACATAGTGATGTATAGTTCGCCATTGACAATTATGGTATGTGGATTGTTTGGCTTTTCCATAAACTAATAATTCACTGATCAACAATTAAAAAAAAATGGAAATCAATTTCTTCTTTTTGGTATTGGCAGCGCCGAGTCATCCAGACAAAGAGCATCAAGTATATGCATTTATATCTATCGCTTACCATGTTCTTAAACAGCATCACTTGGGCTATCTATGCGCTCCTCAAATTCAAACCCTTTGTCCTAGTATAATCTTGAAACTTCTTTCCCAGTCACATGTAATTTGCTTCATCCAAATCTTTCAGAGTTAAAACGTGTTCTGCTATACTAGTTGACAGTTCAGAGGAGATAGAGAGAGTGAAAGCATAGCCTTTTTTGAGTTATTTTCAGGAGGATGAAGCCTTTCTTTTGAAGACATCTTTTGGTCATTTGCTTCTGTTAATGTGTCTAGGCATTTTTGTAGGTGCCGAATGGTTTGGGAGCCTTGTTGGGTCCGGTGCAGCTGATTCTCTATGCAACATACTACAGAACCACCAACAAGTTGGACGAGCCGGAGAATCCGATGTTTAACTCTCCGGAGCTTAAGGCCGAGACACTTAATTGACACGGGCTCCTTTGCTCCTCAAGATTCAGTTCTTTTCTTTACCAGAATCCTTAATTTTCATGAGTACAATGTTTGACATTTACTGTTGTTACAAATATCTAATATATGTACTTCCAACCAAACGGCAATAAGCAAAGTGGGAAAGAAGGAATTCCATTGACAATTTGAACATTAACATATGCGGCAATGCATCAGTTAGATGCTCACGCACCAAATGAAAAGGACACGGAACATTTGCCTCCCGTTCCACCGACTCCCCGTGCAAAATTCTCTGCTTCAGTCGAAGATCCTTCTTTTTGCTTTCGTTGAAGGTCGCACGCTTCACCAACCAGTCTAGAACCTCATAGACGGCGGCTCGGACCGCAGTTAGCATGACCTCGTCACCTTTGTCCTCTTGATCAATCCCCATCTTTTTGCCTGATTCCTTCTTGTTCATTGCGCTCATTAAAGACTCGCAAATTGAGTTCCATAAAAGCCTCCACGGGGTTATCATCTTTGCAACCGAGCCGGCTTCGTCAGGAAGAAGGAAAAATTTCCACGAGCATCACCGTCGTCATGATGAGTACTAAATACGACCTCGTGTTCATCCCATCGCCAGACCTTGGCCACTTGCTCTTGGCCGTGGAGATGGCCAAGCTCCTCGTCGACCACGACGAGCGGCTCTCCATCACCGTCCTCATCAAGAAGTTGCCCTTTGACTCTGAGATTGACTTCCATGTGGAGTCGCTCACCACCTCCATCACCGCCGGCTTCCACTTCATCCTCTTAATGTGTAATTTGGTTCGTGAACTTTTAATTTGTTTAATGCGGTCCTTAAACGTTAGCCCAATGTGCAACGCGGTCTCTGAATTTTTAATTTGTTTAATGAAGTCCCTAAATTTTTTGCATATGTTCAATATTGTCCCTAAACCGCATAAAAATGGTCACTGTAGTTTCTAATCTTGAATTAATGGTTGGACTACATTGAATATTATCATACAGTTCGTGGACTATGTTGAATATGTATTAAAACTTCATGGACTTTATTAATTGTATTAAAAGTTTAGAGATTACATTGCGCATTAGGCTAAATTTCAATGACCAAATTGTATATTAAACTAAAGTTTAAGGACCATATTAAACAAATTAAAATTTTATGGCTAAATTATCCATTGGGCCAAAGTTCAAGACTGTTTGTATCATTATAACAAAAATAAAGAAATTAAAATATCATTAAAAATGTTCACATCAATCGGTTGTTCACATAAAACGATTGACATCCATATTGTTAAATTCTAGGGATAAATTCAATTAGTATAATTAAGAGATTTGTGATTGAATTGCTAATTTTGCAATGAGTTTAGGACTTTTTAGATAATTTTCCCCAAAACATTAAATATATAGAATTTTTGCATTACAAATAATTTAAATCAATCAATCAACCAACAAAAACGTAGCGGGACTAGCAATTTTTTTTTTTTTTTGGGAGAAGCTCATCTTGAATTATATGTTATCTATTTTGAAGTTTCTCTAGTTTCTATTCAAATTTGAAATACTCTCGATTTTTTTTTCTAAATTGAAAAAATTCTTTGATCGATAAGATTTTTGTGGAGAGCGATTATTTGAAGAAATGAGGGTAATCTGTAAGCAATAGTTGAATCGTTAAAAGTACTTTCTCATATACAAACATTGAGGATATGATTACTTAAGCTTTTGTAATACATGAATTCTAAAATGCAAAGTAAATGCAAAATGTTTCCTTTTTTTTTTTTAAATTAAAAACAGAATTAAACTTCATTCAATTACGATTTTTTGTTACTTTGTGTCGCTTGTCCAATATTAAATAGAAACCTTATATAAAAATAATCTTAATTGGTGGGGTGACCATTATATCAAATTTCATCAAAATAATAATCTATTCAAGTTCATTTTTAAATTATTTTTTCATAAGAACCCTATTGTTCAATATTAAGTGAAGAATTAAGCTTTTTGTTTGATACGTTTGAATGGTTGATTCAAATTAATGTAAAAGAAGGTGAAGGGATGGAACTTTCCAATGACGTGGCCAATCGCAAATCAACATTTCAAGCGATTTTTTGTTTTTTCTTTCCAAATCTAGATTTTCCTGCCAATTTGCATAGACACAAGGCACAACAGGACAACAGGAGAAACTTCCATGCCGTTCTAAACGAAAGGTCGTCGATCCCCTCGAGCCAAAACTCTTCATCCATCTCGAAGGATTCGTGGGAAGTTGATCATTTTTCATTTTTCCCGATCTTTTCCAAATTTAGAATGTTGGCAACCCTTCTTAACCAAAAGTGTACATATAAATTTCAAATCCGCTAACCGACGAAGATTAAGCAGCATCCTTTCGCTCTCTCGGCCTCCTTTGGATCTCTTCTCCTTCGTCCTTGAGAACCCGCAACAATGGTGGGCGTTAGGACAGCCGAAAATATCGTAGGCATTGTTGGTGAGTTCTTGAATATCCGAGAATGCATGAACTCTCCATTTTCTTGCGTATGTTCATGTAATATAATAAAGAGTGAAATGTCAATGTTATGATCGTAGAACTCAATTTTTTGATTCAACCATTTTGCAAGAATCGTCACCAACATAGCTTTATTCCTGTCTCCCATGTAAGCTTAGCTCGGCAACTTTTACTCCTCTTATAAGTTGGCTAATGAAATTCTTGCTGTCTTGTTTATTTTGATCAATGGATTGACATTCAAATTCGATGTACTTTGCATCACGGTGGATCTCATCAGCCCGACATTTATCACGATATCGAAGAAGAAATAGGCAGCGGGATTCAAGCCGGATCCATATGTCGCGACGTACTCAATTGCGCAATGTGGGTGTACTATGGTTTGTGCCCTAAAGGAAGCCTGCTCATCATCATAATCAATGCTTTCGGTCTTGGTATCGAGCTCATGGGATATTTTTCTTGTACTCTCCATGGAACAGACGTGTAAGCTTTTGAAACACCTAAGTTGTTTAACTAAGTAAGAGTGCTAATCCCATGTTCATTTCTCAGCTTCGGCATTCTGATTTGCTTTTTTTCGCTTTTGGTGCCATTTCGCAGCGGAATATCTTGCTTGCACTCCTCATTGAACTGATCTCCATGGCTGCATTAGTTGCCTTATGTAGGAGTTTTGCACTTGTTGAAACGTTGTGTATCATCTTCAACATAGTAATGTATACTTCGCCATTGACAATTATGGTATGTGGATTGTTTGGCTTTTCTCATAAACTAATAATTCACTGATCAACAATTAAAAAAAAATGGGAATCAATTTCTTTTTTTTGGTATTGGCAACGCCGAGTCATCCAGGCAAAGATCATCAGGTATATGCATTTATATCTATCGCTTGCCATGTTCTTAAACGGCATCACTTGGGCTATCTATGTGCTCCTCAAATTCAAACCCTTTGTCCTAGTATAATCTTGAAACTTCTTTCCCGTCACATGTAATTTGCTTCATCCAAATCTTTCAAAGTTAAAACGTGTTATGTTGTACTAGCTAACAGTTCAGAGGAAATAGAGAAAGTGAAAGCATACCCTTTTTTGAGTTATTTTCAGGAGGATGAAGCCTTTCTTTTGAAGACATCTTTTGGTCATTTGCTTCTGTTAATGTGTCTAGGCATTTTTGTAGGTGCCGAATGGTTTGGGAGCCTTGTTGGGTCTGGTGCAGCTGATTCTCTATGCAACATACTACAGAACCACCAACAAATTGGACGAGCGGAGAATCCGATGTTTAATTGACACGGGCTCCTCTGCTCCTCAAGATTCAGTTCTTTTCTTTATCATAATCCTTAATTTTCATGAGTACAATGTTTGACATTTACTGTTGTTACAAATATCTAACATATGTACTTCCAACCAAGCGGCAATAAGCAAAGTGGGAAAGAAGGAATTCCATTGACAATTTGAACATTAACATATGCGGCAATGCATCAATTAGATGCTCACGCACCAAATGAAAAGGACATGGAACATTTGCCTCCCGTTCCACCGACTCCCCGTGCAAAATTCTCTGCTTCAGTCGGAGATCCTTCTTTTTGCTTTCGTTGAAAGTCGCACGTTTCACCAACCAGTCTAGAACCTCGTAGATGGCGGCTCGGACCGCAGTTAGCATGACCTCGTCACCTTTGTCCTCTTGATCAATCCCCATCGTTTTGCCTATTCCTTCTAGTTCATTGTGCTCATTAGAGACTCGCAAATTGAGTTCCATAAAAGCCTCCACGGGGTTATCATCTTCGCAACCGAGCCGGCTCCATCAGGAAGAAAGAAAAATTTCCACGAGCATCACCGTCGTCATGATGAGTACTAAATACGAGCTCATGTTCATCCCATCGCTAGACCTTGGCCACCTGCTCTTGGCTGTGGAGATGGCCAAGCTCCTCGACGGTCCGCGACGAACGGCTCTCCATCACGGTCCTCATCATGAAGTTGCCCTTTGATTCTGAGATTGACTTCCATGTGGAGTCACTCACCACCTCCATCACCGCCGGCATCCACTTCGTCCTCCTCCCTCGGTAAAACGCCTCCCCGGATATGTCCCCAATCGCCTTCCTCGACCACTTCATCGAGAGCCACAGAGCCGATGTTCGAGAAGTCATCACCAATTTCTTCACAGGCAGCTCAGCACGGCTTGCGGGGCTTGTCGTTGACATGTTCTGCACCACAATGGTCAACGTGGCCGGCGAGCTCGGTATCCCTTCTTACGTGTTCTTCACGTCGAGTGCCGCATATCTTGGCTTTATGCTGCATCTCCTGTCGCTCCAAGACGAGCCCCACCATGGACCTGACCAGGTTCAAGGGCTCTGATGCTGAGCTGGACTTCCCGTGCTTCACAAACCCGTTGCCTGCCGCCAAAGTTCTACCCTCCGAAGTGTTCGTGAAAGAAAAAGGCCGGCTATTATTTAGCCTCGCCTTGAGGATTAGGGAAACCAAAGGCATTTTAATAAAGACATTCACTGAGCTGGAACCGCATGCGGTGATGGCCCTGGCGTGCCTGAGAGCACCCACGGTGTACCCCGGGGCCCTATAGTGAACATCAAGGTTGAGAGCGATAAGGGTTTCTAGATCGTGGAGTGGTTCCACCAGCAGCCAAATGCATCGGCGGTGTTCCTATGCTCCGGGAGCTTAGGAGCTTTGACGAGGACCAGGTGAAAGAGATTGCTTGCGCGTTGGAGTGGAGCAGGTGCCGCTTCCTATGGTCCCCACGGCGGCCTCCGGCAAAGAACAAGCCAGGAGCCCCTTGTGAATACACAAATCCCACAGAGGTCCTACCCGACGGGTTCTTGGACAGGACGGCTGGGGTCGGGAGAGTGATCAGGTGGGCCCCATAGGTCACGGTCTTAGCCCACCCGGCCATCGGAGGGTTTGTGTCGCACTGTGGGTGGAACTCCACACTAAAGAGCATTTGGTTTGGCGTGCCAATCACAATGTGGCCCCAATATGTGGAGCAGCAGCTCACTTCATTCGAGCTAGTGGTGGAGCTCGGCCTCGCGGTGGATATCAAGATGGATTATTGAAGAGATCCGGTCAAAGGGAGTAACGTTTGTGATGACATATGAAATAGCGGGAGGGATAAGGAAGTTAATGCAGGGCGAGGACTCCGACGAGAGGAGGAAGAAGATGAAAGAGGTGAGTGACAAGAGTAGGAAGGCTTTGATGGAGGGAGGCTCTTCTTATTTGTCTTTGCCTCGCTTCATTTTAAGATCTTTGCCGACACTGAGCCTTCATTTTGCTAGCAAGGATGGTTGACTATAATTTTGAATCTTTGATTACTTGGAGTGTGTTTTGTTGTGACTATAATTCCATGTTGGTGTGTTTTATATGCAACAAACGACCGAAAACTAAAAGACATTTCAACATCAAACATTCATCAACATGGTCAAAGCAGAGCTCTATTTATTCCATGACCAAGCTCCGGCCATCTCTTATCGACGGTTGAGATGACCAAGCTCCTCGAAGACCGCGATGGGCTCGACTATCGATCCCTCTCCTGATCATAAATAACAATTATTTGACGGTTTCATTGACTACATTACTTAACGGTTACCTTTTTAATGATTGCATTCAAGATTGTCAATTTCACTACTTGCCTTACTTCCTTGATGTTGCTTCTAAGATTGCCAACTGAATATTTGAACCTTTTTTTGGGGTCCACATAATTGAATTGAACCTATTGAAAGGGGCATAGAACTTGGCTTTCCTACTTTTACTTTCCCCATGCTAGTAACCTTAGAAACACCATTATTTTCCATCCCAACACTCTTTGGCATAATGTCCTATCTTACCAAAATTACAACACTTCACACTCCTCATCCGCCTTGATTTCGACATTCCTCTTGACTTGCCCCTGTTATCATCACTTTGAATTCTCTCTTGATTGACTTTTTGCCCTATTTTCTATCACAAGAGCCTTCAATTTGGAAGCATAATTCTAGTATTTTTCTTTCTTGTTTCTTCATTGAATAAGCTTTCTTTAACCATGTCCCATAAAGCACATCAAAACAGCCAAATTATTTAACGCCACAACCAAAGTGTACCAACTATCGAGAAGAATATCAAGCAATAAACATAATTGCAATTCATCACCAAGGTCAATTTCTTATTTATCAATTGATTTACAACATCTTAAAATTTACTCAAGTGTTCCGACATACTACTCCCTTACTTGTGTCTCAAATTCATAACTCTTTTTACTAGTGAAGCTTTATTTCATTGAGTTCTCCTCTCATAGAAATCTCGTAATTTCTTCCACAAAATATCCACTTTCCATTTCTTAAGCAACATGATAAAAATACGATATCATCAATTTATTGTTGAATAAACTCAATCGTTATGCGATTCATTCACTCCCTTTTTTGTCTTTATTATCTCTTTTAGCCTCATCACCCTCAACGGAATCAAACAAATCTTTGAAATATAGCATGTCTTCCATCCGAGACTTCCAATTAGAGTAATTCAAGAAATTTAACATAAACATTGTGCCGCTAGTTTCTTTCATTTGACACTAGAATTTCAACATTAGCTCTAATATCACTTTGTTGGAAAGAACCCCAGCAACAATTCGCCAAAACCCAATCTAGGATCAATTTCTCTCCTAAAACTAAACCAACCGGAATGAACTTAACTCCATTGACAACTAGCCAATGCAATCTCAGTATATAAGTAAATATCACGACAAATTGATAAGAAAATAAAGCCAATAGAAATATCAAGGATTTAACGTGAAAACTCAATGCAGGAAAAATCATAGATCGTCCAAAAATTTTAACTAATCACTAAGAATAATATGATACGCAAAGTAGTTTTTTTAGTTATACACTAACGGTTCAACATCAATAATACAATAATATTTTCTCACCACAAAATTGAATCAATAAATTTGGAGTAATAAAACCCCAACTTCGATGAGAGAATCCAGAGGAGATTTTCAACAAATGAAACCAATCAACTTGTCACCCTCAATTTTATGAACAACATACTCAAATTTAAGTCAATTTTGTCGATGTTTGGCCCTTGAATTGAGACCACAAATTTTCATCCCTTTTTTATTTGTCTCATTCACTCACTCTCGAGCACTCTATATTCTCCTTTTCTTCTCCACTTTCGAGCTCCACCCACACGAATGAAGCACCCAACTTTCTTTTGTTCTTTTTGTCTTTGACTCTTTTTTTTCTTTTGTTTTATCAATTGGCTGGCCCACAAATGAGGCAAACCCAGCCAACACTTGCAAGGCTACATGGATTCCTTTTTGGAAATGCCTCTCCAAATTAATGGGAATATCCGAATCAGACCCAGCATTATGTTCTCCAGGAATATATTAGTGAGGAGCACTGAGGACCGAGTGAGGAGCACCGACGATCGAGTGAGAAGCATCAAGTAGTAAGTGAGGGCGATTTGATTGAGCAATGAGAGAGAAGAAGAAACATGAAAATTTGAAAGAAAAACCTAATCCCAATTCAATTTGAGTATTTTATCCATTTTTCATTTTATTTTCTTTTTGGACGAAATTATGCCTCTACTACTCTCAGGAAATAGTTGGCCAACAAAGATTTGTCCAACCAATGAGTTTAGTTCTTATCTAACACTACCTTGACCATTTCAAATCTTTATTTGAGACAATATTTACTCTTTGTGTTTTTTCCAGCACGCTCAACTTTAACTCTAGTCCCAATTTCACAATGACTTGTTTTCCTAAAAAAGCCAACTTTAAATCAAGTCTCAAATCTGTCCTGAATTTTTTTGTTTAAAAAAAATTATAAACTTTAACTCTAATCCTAAATCTGCCCCCTTAGCCATCCGTTCAAAAAAAAATCATCCGTCATCCTTGATTTTCATATTAAAAAATAGTTTCGTTTTAAAGATAATTTTCCATGTCACCTTATTGATGTGAATTTATTACTAACATGAAAATGTCATGTCATATAACAAGTGGCAATTTTTGGATGAAGAGTTAATGGGTACAGTCTTGAAACTAAATTGAACATTGGTAATATGTTTTAGGAAAAAAAAATAGGGAGAGGGGGTTCAAGGCAGAATTTGGGCTACAATTAAAGTTGTTAATTTTTTCTAGATAAAAAAATTTTGGGACAAATTTGAGATTAAACCTAAAATTTAATTTTTTCAAGACAAAAAAAATCATAACAAATGGGACTAAACCTCATGTTGAGATTTTATTTTGGAAAAAAATAAAATCAAAGCAAAATTAGGATTTGACCTAAAATTAAAATTTTGTTTGGAGAATAACCGAACATGAACTGCTCTCACTCTTAATAAAATATCTGTACAGATATAATAAAAACGTATCAATAGGTGCAAAATTTGCAAACTGATGCGATTGAGGAAATCACATCATTTCGTCCCTGTTGGTCCTACTTCGTTTTTTTTCTTTAAAAAAAAAAAAAATTGTTAGATTCTATTGGTCCTACTTGGCCTTTTGCTTTTTGCTCAATTAAGGTTTCGGGGAGATCATGGCACTTTTACTTTTTGCTCAAATATATATATATATATATATTCTGAAGTAATAAAAACTCCTAAGTGTCTTTATAATTTTTCCTATCTGGATCGCACTCGTACTGTCTTTATCACAAAAAATATATACCTAAGTGTCTTTATAATTTTTCCTATGTGGATCGCACTTGTACTGTCTTTATCACAAACTCCTTTTGCTTTCCCTCGGACCAACAGGCTTTTCATATTTCCTCACAATGTAAGTCATCTTTTCCACGAAACCGAGAAAAACTCCCATAGAGATTCAAATTTCAATTGACCAAGACAATAGAAAATTCACGTAGACACGAAATTGAAGAGATCAAGACATCAGGAAATTCACGTGAAGACAAAATTAAAGAGGACTTGAAAGTGGCTCAACGCCTAATTTTCTTTGACCAAATACTGCCAAAAATCTCAACTTATGTCTATTATGATATAATTATCCTAAACTTTTTTTGTGTTACTAAAAACCTTAAACTTGTTCACTGTAATATAAATATTCCCGATTTTTTTATGTTGAGAAAAAAAAAATCCAAACTTTTATATGTATCATATTAATAGAGGTGTTAAATGAGTTGTGCAACCCATTTATGGACCCATTTATGATCAAATGAGTCATTAATTGGTCAAGCTTTCTTTCATAAAGCACCCATAATGAGTTTTAATGGGTCAAAACTAAGATATATGGGTTTTAAATGGGTTAGAGAATTGACCCATTTATGACCCATTTATCAACCCATAAAAAATGAACCTATTTATTTTCACTAAAAATCTCACAATCTCTCTCATCTCTTTAACTTTACAATTTTTTTTATAAAAACTGAAATTATAATTATTTTTTAATTGAATTTAATTTTTATTTTTCTTTCTTCTTTCTCTAGTCGCCGGCATGGTGATGGCCGGCGACTAACCAGGCATGCCTTGAGCTCGCCGGCACCGAGTAGCGTCGGGTGAGCCTCGAGCTCGCCAGATCTGGAGCCTCGCCGATCTGGCGAGCTCGGCGTTGGCAAGCCAGGCAAGCTCGAGGCTCGCCTTTGTGGCCGGCCGCTAGCGCAGTTATCGTGGCCGATGGTTGACCAAAGAAGAAAAAAGAAAAAAAAAAAGAAATATTATATTCTTAAAAATAAAAATAAAATTAAATAAAATTTTTTTTAAAAATAAAAAAATAATTAAAATTCGATTTTTTAAATAATTATTTTAAAAATTATAAAAATTGTCCATTAAATTTGTGTTGTATAAAACCATTTTAGCAATATCATTTTTAATATATATATATATATATATATATATAATTTTTTAGGTTTCGTTAAATGGATCGGATATGGGTCGGGTTGGGTATAGGTCAAAAACTTTGTACTGTAATAAATAGGTCATAAATAGGTTAAATATGTCGATTTGGATCGCACCATTTATGATCCAACTCAAACCCGACCCGACCCGACTCACCCATTTAACGGGTCTAATCATATATATACCTTCTATTACACTTATATATCCTTTATTCAATGTTGGAAGATATGTGGAATCTCCCATATTATTTAATCGAAGATTTATTTGATTATTGATCTAATTAGAAGATTAACTTTGTGTACATAGATTGATACGTAGAATCATTTATTTCCATTATTTGTGCACTCTTTGTATTATATCTACAAGAGGAATTGTACATTTACATCATTGAAGTGAATAGAAAGAAAAACATCTTTCCTTCGATCTTCGTTCTCTCCAGATCTCCTCCTTCTTTCATTCAAAATATATTTTGTGGGCTTTTTTTACGCAAAAAAAAAAATTGAGATATTTATGTTATGACGTGCAAATTTAAAATTATATACTTGGCTCTTTGTGTCACAATGGATGCAATTTGAGGTTTTATTAAAAATGAAAAAAAATTCCCATTTTACAGATGTCGGAAGAGTGCCCGCCCTCATCCAAAAACGCAAAGAAAAGTCAACGCCCCGCGACAAGAGCAGGTGGCCAGCTCCAACGCACGTCGACAAGTTAGAAGACAAGCGATGAGCATCGATTGTTCCTCTACATCTCGACGCATCCCGCCTCGTCGGGCCCCGCCAATGGCGCGCCGAAACGTGGGCCGACCCAACCGGGCCCCCGGTAAGTCCGCGGTCCCCGCCTCGGAGTCCCCGAAAGGGACGGCCCTCGTTCCGCGACGGGCACGCGGACCGGGGCCCCGCACGTGCTTCCCTGTGTTCCTACCCCGCACGTGCGCCGCACGTGAACCAACCCCCCCCCCCCCCCCCCAAAACAACGGGGGGGCTGCACCTTCTCCACCACCTCCTTCGCCACCCATCTGTATCTCTCTGTCTCTCTGTATCTCCATCTCCCTTTCTCTCTCTGACGTATGCCCACGTCTACGTACATATATATACGTACGCCCCCCCTGGCCTTCCGCGTTGCTTGTTGATGTCGCCGATGACCTTGTGCGCGACGGATTGATTGGTGCGCGGCTCTCGTCTGCGCAGGCCGTCGTCGGAGCTCGCGGCGGCGAATTAGTGAGTTCTCTCCTCCTCCTTCTTCTCTTTCGTTATTTCTGGTGATTTCTTGACTACTTTTTTCTTTTTGCGGATCGAATGTTCGTTCTTTTGCTCCGGGACGAATGATTCCGTTTGCGTGCATGCATGGGTTTGTAATCGTTTCGTGGGTTCGTGGTTGGGTTATTCGGCTTTTACGGAAGGAAGCTCCGGGGCGGCGCATTTTTTGCCGATTGCGATTGATTCTCGTTGTTGGGCTTTCCCCGTTTTTGGGTTTGTTTTTTGTCTTGATTTCCTGTGTAAAAAGATGAACTTGGACCCGTTCTCGAATTCCTTGGATTGTCCTGGTTAATGTTTTGACAATCCTGAGATGAAGTTCTCGGTTAGATGGTGCTGTTCCTTGAGGATTAAGCTTTTGCGCGGTAATGTTGACAATGTCGCCATTTACGCTGCAATTGGCTCTTGTGGCAATCGGGGGATTTCTGAAAACCTCCTAGAGGTACCCATTTCGGTGTCATGTGATCGTTCCTAATGGGATTACCCTGTCTGAGGTGCATACTGGCTACGATATAACTCAGATTATATGCTTCTTGTCATGGTTATTAAAAGAAGAAGCATATCAAGACTACAGTCTGCAAGAGCTTTTGACTTGTGATTTGTTTGAAGAAAAACTGGGTGGCCTAAAACCAACAGTGTGGTCTATCCCAAACCTTGGTAATTATTTGAGGAACGTCCTGTTCTCCTTGAACTCCTCATCCAAAACTGCCCAAGGTCTGTCCTAAATAGGCTGGCCTGAGCAGCATTCTGGGGACTAGAAGTTCAAGCTCTTTGTCAATGAGAGGTCTGATGGATCTTTCTTGATTGAGTGGATGAGCAACCAAGCAAAGCCATATGCTCCTTGCTATTTTTAAGACTAGTTGCATTTTGTATCCTTTGAACAGTTATCTAAACGTAAGTAATGATGATGTCAAGGATGTGCGATTTTCTAATGGAGAGGAAAGTTCATTTCCCAAACATAGTGTATTGGTTTTGACAATTAGCTGGAAAAGAAAATTCTGTAACTTGGGGATGTTCCTTTGGTACTCTATCATATCTCTTCTTCAACATGCTCTAAAAGTCCAACATTCCAATTTGTTCACCTGGCCATTGAAACCGATTATAAACAGATAAGACTCCTATATTGTGTAAAGGCTTTGTTGGGAAGATTTTTCATCATAAGTTGACTGACCATGGAACAGTGTTGGTTGAGACTGACAATTTTTTGAATTTTCACTTTAATTGGTGGATGCCTCTCTTCTGCACCAGTTGCGGTCTCTGATGAGCTTATCTTGCTCTTGAACTGTAGTACTTTATGCAAGATCACAAACTGGTGAGGTAAGCCTCAGGATCAAGTGCTAAAGTGAAGGCAAATTCAGTAGAGTTTCAGGTCTGCTGAAAAAGTTCTATTGTACTTTGGTGGATGTGTTAAAAAAGGCATTACTTGCAATTGACTGAGATGAGAAAAAAGAAAGAAAGAAACCAAAAACATTGACAGTGCATTATGACTTGACACCGACACAAGGATAATCTCAGGTTGCAGGAGCACAGATCATTAACATCATTTTCAGAAAAGGGCTGGCACTTACACTCCAAAGACTTAGTTTACAAATGTTATCGAATTCCTAATGGCTGCCAAGTCTTATTAGAGAGCTTTCTACTATTATCCTCAAACATCATTGTGACTTCTTGCCAGATTCTCTATTGTGGTATTATTTCCCTGCATTAATGCTGGATGAAGTAGCTGCTTAAGAAATGTTACACATCAAAGAATGAAGTTCATATAGGGTATAGGAAGACCGACTAAAGCTCATACTTAAATAAGGCCATGCACCAAAGAAGGGTAATTCTTGTTACCTTTTCTATATTACGTGGATCAAGTTGGACTAGCCTAATATTGCGTTTGTCTTCTTGACTGATTTGCAAAGAATTTTCGGCCATTGGTTTCTACTAATTTTATGATCCAGTGAGCTCGTGAAGCAATAGCTCATACTATAATGGGTCTGAAACAACTTAATATTCAATGTGTAAATAGTCCATTTATAATTCGTCAATGCAAAACATATATCTGGAATTGCTGTTGTTGATATTGCTTGGCTTGTGCTAGACGTTTGGAGACCTGATTTCCGCGCTCCAATTCTTTTTTCGTTTGTCATATTTAGAGCAAAATGTATGTTCTGGCCGTTTTAACTAATGACCATACAAATTTTTTCAGGTTATCTAGTACCATCCCATGGAGCTTCATCTGTTATTTTTCTGGCCCAGGGGAGTTTACTCGTCCCATTCCCCAGGCTCCCGCACTGCTCAAGTATTTTAATTGATCGTACTGAAGATGTTACTGTTAGATTCTTACCATGATCCTACAAAGAATGGCCGCACGACCCCAGCGCCCCACGTATAGACGAACACCGCCAAAGATACTCTTTCTCCTACTTCTGATCATTGTTCCTATCTGTCTACTCGGGGTATTCACTTATGGCCAGAAAATATCGTACTTTCTCCGTCCACTTTGGGACAAGCCACCAGCCTCCTTCCAACACATACCTCACTATTATGCAGAGAATGTGTCAATGGAGCATCTGTGTCGCCTTCATGGCTGGTCCATTCTCCCCCACCCTCGGCAGGTGTATGATGCTGTAATTTTCAGCAATGAGCTAGATACACTGGAAATAAGGTGGCGTGAGCTCTACCCATATGTCACTAAATTTGTGATTCTTGAGTCTAATACCACATTCACAGGCATTCCGAAACCTCTTTTTTTCGCTTCGAACCGTGCTCGATATGCTTTTGCTGAAGGGAAGATTGCCCATGATACATTTCCTGGTCGAGTTGCTAATCGTGGATCACATGAAGACCCATTTAAGCTCGAGTCCGAGCAACGGGTGGCTATGAATGGGTTGCTTCACCGGTCTGGAATTTCATATGGGGACTTATTGATAATGTCTGACACTGATGAGATTCCGAGCCCACATACTTTGAAACTGTTGAAGTGGTGTGATGGGATCCCACCTGTAATGCATCTGGAATTAAGGCATTACATGTATTCTTTTGAGTTCCCAGTGGACTACAGCAGTTGGCGAGCCACTGCTCACATTTACGGTCCGAAGACCCTTTATCGGCACTCACGCCAAACCAACCTTTTATTGTCTGATGCAGGATGGCATTGTAGCTTTTGCTTCCGGAGTATCCGAGAGTTTATATTTAAGATGACTGCTTACAGCCATGCAGACCGAGTCAGAAGGAAGGATTATATGAGCTATCCGAGGATTCAAAAGATCATTTGTCAGGGAGATGATCTATTCGACATGCTTCCTGAAGAATACACATTCAAGGAGTTGATCAAGAAGTTGGGTTCAATCACCCGTTCAGCTTCTGCGGTCCACCTTCCTGCATATGTCATAGCAAATGCAGAAAAATTCAAGTTTCTCCTTCCTGGGGGCTGTGTTAGAAGTCAGGACTGAAATCTTTGGAGCTGATTTAACAATGCCACTGATGCCTGACCCATGTTGGTTTCATCTTTCATTTTGACTAGCTTGAGATTATCATACCAGGACGTAGACAGTGTAGATCTTTAGTGTTGATAGCAAGAGGAGTGCTATGGACAGTCGCACTGTGATATCACTGTTGATCTGCTCCAACAATTGCCAGAGAAGCCTTTGTTGGTCCGGTGAATACGGAGCAAGGCCCAGTGAATACAGAGCAACGCAAGCGTCCCTAGCATTTTCCCTTTTGTAGCAAGTTCAGCTTGTGTTTAAGACTTGTTTCTCAATAGACAGGGATGTTGATGGCCAATTTAGATCGAGCTATACCCACAATTTGTTAAGAAGTGAAACAGGTAAAAGCATTCGATATGGCATATCTTCAAAAGAAATTGTCATTCAAGAAAAGGGCCCTCAGAAAGTTTCAAGTTAGATGCCATCTTGCTAAGGATTTTATTCATGGCGGCATCTGATGCTGGTGCTCTTGTTTGATAAATTTTTTCAACTGTTATGTTCAAACACTTCCAGTTCAGTTGATTTGCCTACATTCCACATTAGGCATTGTCAGTATGCAAGCTTAAGAGTCTCTGGTTCTTGTCAGTCTGAATTAGTTTTGGATTCAAACCGTGTTAACATCTGATGAATGTGTTACGTCCACCAAAACCATGTCAAAGTTTGTGAGTGCATTCCAGTGATGTTAGCAGCAGGAGGCTTAATGTCTACTCTTCTTAGATTATCTTCACTTTTGCTTTTACACGCATGGATTCCACATATGAAGATGAGATATGCTTAAGCTCATCCTTCCTTCCTTTGTAATCTCTAGTCACATCCCTAGAAAGGTGGGGTCTTTTCTTTTCCTCCTTTCTATCGTGTTTCTCTTCTTTTTTCCTTCTTTCCCTTTTCTATCGTGTTGGATGGATGATAAAGACATGAGAGGGTGAGAAAATAGCCAAATTCCAATTTTTCACTGTTACGTGCTCCTTCAAGATTGATAAGATGATTGAGATGGGTGAGTATATTTCAAGCTGTACTCTCTCCTAACTAGGTGCGGACCCTTATACTTTGCGTGGGACCTTAACAAACATGTGCAACATAATATATAATTAAAGACAACCCATCACACATGTACAATCAAACTCTAGCACGGACATGGCAATCAAATCGATAATCCCTCAGAGGGTCAATGCAGAATGTCGTTATTGAGCTTATGAGAATTTCCAACTGAACTCTTGCTATTCGGACCTAGGAAGACGTGAAGTGTTTGCAAGATTAACGGACTCAGTGTAGATACTAATCGCGAAAGCGAACGTTGATCGAATACTGCGCAGGTCGCACGACAAATCAAGATATAGACTTAGGACAGATGATGCTGTCATGCGGACATCAATGAGCAAATAACCCAGGAAAAACAGCCGCTTGAAACGGCCAACGCGTGGTTGAAGGGTTCCCTTTCTGTCCCGTCCATGCACAATTTCCCCTTGAATGGAGAACGTGGGTACGTGAAATATGCGCGCTGGTCGATGCTTTGGTCCGCCGTCGTCACCAAGAATGAAAGCCGAGTGGTAGTAGAGCCAAAGACGCTGGAAGCTCGCTGAACAATGGTGTTCACGGTACAATCGTCGTCGTGGACGGACGATGGTGATGCTCCGGGGACGCCTTGGACTGCCGCGAGAACGACAATCCCATGAATTCATCCCATGTTTCCTTCTTCATCTCAACATTCTCCTCTGGCCAATCTTCTCTCTTGCCTTAGCAAGGAAACGGATTGTATCTCTCTACCTTCCCATCTTCGCGTCTGGCCGCAGCTTTTCTCTTGTCGGACGTGGGGCTTTCTTGCATTCATGCCTGATCGAATTTTGCTGAACGTTTGTGGTCTCCATCTGCATTCCGTCTCAGGTCATGTCCCCTTGTGGCGGAGCTCGCCGGAGCTCGGTCTTGAAAATTCAAATGAGAGTAGGGCATCCTTCCTTAAACCCATGCAGCACTTTGGGTTGATCCCGAGTGGATTCATGACTGGACTGACGTAAATCCAATTTGTGTTGACCTACCATTATTAAATGAAAATGCGCATGTGAATCATGTTAATGATATTTTTGTTTAGAAATCATGATAACTCATAATTTTCTGCATTATGTATGATGAAATAAGGTAGTTAGAATTTATGTGTCGACATTGATAGCATACCAAAATTCATTGATCATTTGAATCATTTTTCAATGTTCCATTAATCGATTACTCTAAATGCATGCAAACCGTCCATCCTCATTTTGCTGATGGTTGTGGATTGCTACGAGTGAGAGGCGTGGTGATTCGAACTCAAAATCAAGTTCATCTAAGGCCTGGAGCTTTTTCGGTATTATAGTTTAACCAAATCGTAATTGCAATCGTATTGTAGTGTGATGTGAAGTGTAACTCTATTATTTGTTCAATAATACATGTCTTAAAATTACGGTGCCTGAAAAATGGGTGAGCCACTTTTAAAAGTCATTTCAACTTTTAGAAGTGATATAATTATCTAGGAATTGTCAAAAACCCTACTTTATTAGAGTTGCCTAACCAAATCGTTCAGTCTAAACTCCTTTAGAAACGCTCAAGGTATTGAAACGACCCAGATGCTGAATGGCCGAACTTGACCATATCCTGGACCCTGAAAAAAATTCCACGAGATCTTTAATAATTAAAAAAAAAAAAAAAAAAAAAAAAAACCCAAAAATGGGGGGAGAAAGAAAGGTACGGACAGACTTTCTTCCATGAAATAAATACCAACAATAAAAATAGGAAAAAATGCATTGGTCAAGATACAATTATTATTATAATGGCTGAGGTGTAAATGTAAGTGGTGCAACTTGGGGTGAGAAGGAATTGCACTTAAGACAAAAGGAGCAATCACGGCTTGCAATTAGGGGAAAGAAAATTAAGAATTGAATTCTTTGCCTCAATAGTTTTCATGTGACTTTACATCTGATGGTATGGGCGAATCCTGTTAAGACAATGAATTCTTAGGGCGAAAAGATTAATCTCCCTTTTCTCACTTAGTCCTGCTTTTTCTTTTCTACGGTAGAACGTTTAGTTCGATCTCTCTCATACCCATGTGGGTTGAAAAGTGGTATCGAGCAAGTCGATCCAAGACGCAATAGACCACATTCCAATGTAACGCTTATCTACCTATAATTTTTCATAGAGGTGACCGGTTCCAGCTCCCATCCAAATTAGACCTGAAACCTATCTTATGTATCCAAGAACTTTAAATCTGTTTTGTCACAATTTCCAGAGTTGATTCTAGAGTTTATCCAGATTTCACATATACTTTTAATTGAATGATTGCAGTAATCACGACATCTAATGATCACCATTTGCTATAATCCATTATTCATAAACTATATTTCGATACATGAAAATTATAAAATATTAACAAAATAAAAGTTTAAGCCATAGATATCATTAGAAATGAAAAGTCAAATTAGTAATTTCATATTACACGCTCATTATTAAGCATCATGGAATGCCATAAGATCATGCAAAGATATACAACAAGAAAAGCATAAAGATTTGTTCTAGATTCCATCTTGGAACCTACACATTGAAATAGATTCTCTAATTTTTGGAACTTAAAACCCAATCTACATACTTTAAAACTTAGAACCGGACCAATGAAAGTCCGATTCTAAGTTCTCAGTTCAACTGTGGAATCATGCCGATCCTTAATTTTCTAACCCTACTCGGGTCCATATGATTATAAATTGTCGGCACATGAACACACGATTGTCGTATTTCATTAGGAATCAATCAATCGTAAAAAGAAGGAAAAGAAAGCCACGGACAAGTCTTCTAGAAGGACCAAATCGGGTCTTGGCATATCCTTTGAACGTTTGATGGGGCTGAAGAGAAGGAAAAAAAATGCGAACGAGAATCGACAGGATTACTCGCGATAAAAAAAGGAAAAAAAAAAATCGTTCGAAAAGAGATGTGGAAAAAGAGAGAGAGGTTGACGTAGAATAAGAGACGATTCGTCACGACACCAGTCGCACCCCGAGGAAGGGTCGCGTCGCGCTGTGGCGTTCGCAGTCAACTTCAAGGGCTGAACCGTCATTTCGCCGGCGCCCCGTTCTAAATTATTCAACACGAAAGGACGACCCCGAGAACGATGGGGGCGCTAGCTAGACTTTACCCACTTCCATGCACTGAAGAAGTCAAATACGGATTCCCCCAATTTTTCTTTTTCTTTTTTTCTTTTTCTTTTTCTTCGTTTCCCTTTTTTTTTTCTGGAAAATTTAAAGTCGATAATGACCCATCTCATGATTTAAGTTGTTTACCCATAAAGTTGCTTGGGTCCAAGTTGGTGCCGATGCTGTCGCTTTCGGGCATCTTTCCTATTTTGACTTGGAAGGGTCCGAATTTTTCACTGAGAAATTTCATGCGTGTTCAAACTGTTTGTCAACGGAAAAATAAAGTTTGAAATCTCGAAAAAATTATCCAATTAGTCATGCACATATTGCATGAATACCAATTTAACCTTTAAGTTTTTAATTTCACCAATTTAGTCAAAAATATTTATACAAAATTCTAGTACAGTCTTTGCTGGCCAAATCTTTCCTGATTTAGAACTAATCGATACAATTTATTTGCAGACCTTTGCAATTTTGACGGTTGAATTAGACAATGATGGACCCACGTATCTCGACTAGAAAAAATTGTTTTCTTATCTTTTGTCTTTTCGTAAACTCTAAGTAATTGGAGAAGCATATGTGAACCAATAGACGGGGGGCCACACCTTTTTTTTTTTTTTTGGGTCATGTGGTACCACGTCTGAAAGGTCGGAAAAATAGCCGCTCGTGTCAAAAAGCTTGGAAGGTTTGACCGGGGGCGGGCTCTCCCATGCTCGACGATGAGATGATATCGAAGCGACCGGCTCATTAGAAGGTTAGTTCGAGCAGAAGAGTTAATTTGAGCTCCCCCTATCGCATGAATAAAGGGTCAAGTTGCATTTCTTGATACCTAATTGGAGTAGTTGATTAGGATTATGACCAACTGATAAGTATGGGAAGAATTATCCAAAAAAGTCTCCAATTTATTGTGCTTATATAAATTCTAATTTTTTTTTCAATTTATCAATATAGTTTCATTAAGCGCGTGAATCTTGCCATTCTACGTGACACGAATAATGATAGTGTCAAAAAAAATGAAATTTGAAATTTTGCAATTTGCCAATATAGTTCATCTAGCAACGTGGATGTTGATTATCTTACATAACATGACTAACGATGGTATGAAAAAAAAAAAATTTTAATTTTAATTTTTGTGATTTTTTATAATATTTTTCTTTTCATTTTTTGCTTTTCTTTTTTATTTTTATTGTTAAGGGCCGATAGAGGTTGCCGACCACTGGTCAAGGCCCAGAGACCCCTCATCGGCCGTTCAACGATATTCACTACAATTGTTCAATTAAGAATTCATGTGGAATCCAGGTAAACCCTAAAAAAGTTCCAAGTCCCAACAATTTAGGAATCAGTTCTAACAGGTAACTTCCAAGATTGACCTAGAATCGCTCATCCTTAGCCACTGGGGGTGAACATGGTTCTAGGGTAAAACTTGAAACCGAAGAATTGGATAGATAGAAACCTCTTTGGCTCCAAATTCCAAAAATAAGAGAGCTTGGAACTTAAAACAAGTTTTGTGTTTTTCTTCATTTATGTTTTCATGCGATCTTGCAATATATCATGGTGTCCAATAACGAGTGTACAATCTAGAACCATTAGTCTAAGCTTGTATTTTATTATTGAAATTTTTTCTTTGTCAATATTGCACATTCTTTGTATGTCTAAATTTAAGTTATTATTAGTGAATTGTAGAAACAAGTGTTGATCATTAAATGTTATAATTCATTACAACCATTCAATAAATTATATAGATAGAGCTTTTGTGGACCCTAAAACCTATGACATGGTAAATTTTAAGTTTCAGGGTATGTAAGATAGATTTCAAATTCCAAGAAATAACAAATGTGTTTAAACGGATAGACTTATACGAAACTGGTGACTTGAAACTGGAACTGAAACAGTCCACCTTTATTAGCCACAACCCTCAAAATTGGGAGGCAAACGTGTTATAACCTTTCCCCCCATTTCACTTTTCCCATTAGTGTGCGTCGCTATCAAAAGAAACGACGAAGGACGAGAGGATGGAGGGAGATGTGCATGTGTTGGGTTGTGGCTCGTGGGTGGACGTTAAACTGTGTGGACGTATCTAAAAGGTAGATGATGACAAAGATTGGGCGAAGGAAAGGAAATGGAAAGGAGGGGAGAGCGATGATGCTAATATCGGCAAATTGGCATGCGTTCGCCAGCGAAGCATCCAAGAAAACGCCCCCCTTCGATCGCGACGTCTGTTGTGTTGCCCCAATGGATTTCCCCCACAATTTTCTTTTTTAAATTACTTTAATTTGGCTTCTATTTCCTTTATTTTTAATTATTAAAAAAAAGGAAAAGGAAAATTATACCTTTTTGTCGTAGTGCAGATGTCCCCGTTTGGAAAAGGATTCAATCTCATCTTCCTCACTCAACTTACCTCGGATTCTGCACGCGCCCACCACCCCACACGTCGTTTTCTCCTCCCGAAATTTCTTTCTTTTTTTTTTTTCTTCTTTTCTCCTATCGTTTTCTCACACTGTTTTTTTCTTGTGGAGAGACTCAGTCGTCGACGAATACATCGGGTCCGAAAACGAGGGGTGCTCCGGGCCGCCGTACCCCGGAGCATGGCATCTGACGTCACGACGTGTCGTTATAATTGACTATGGGAATATCCTCACCCGTTTTAAAATTATTTTATGACGTCACGTATATATATTATGATCGAATCTAGATGAATCGTTTAAAAATTTTGATATGATGCACATGTATGACTTGGAAAATTTCCTAAGGGAGGAGGATACATTTGTCGTGTTTTAAAACAGCGAAATATTATATCAACTTGAGTTTCAAGCAAAAAATATGTTTGATCTTTTTAACAGGATTTTGTGTGGATGCCGCTGTGAATTCTGTTTGACTTATTAGATATCGATTTTGAACCTATTTAGAGCCTAAATTTTTAGTGAGCAATGACTAACGTGAATGTGGATGCTTATGCTGAAACTTGTGTCTTCAAAGATAGAAGATAAAAGATTATTATTTTATTGTGGATTGTGAAATAAATCTTTTATTATTTTATATGCATAAGTTTATCAAATCACCATATTCTCTTATGGGTATTTTTTAAAGAATTGGCTCTTAATTAATTCTCCTTTTCTTCATACGTGCCATGATTTTAAGACCGCTTTTTGCTTAAAATAAATTTAAATTCATCTGTAAATGTCCAATATAATGCAAATCTGATTAACTAAAAAAAAAATATTAAGAAAATGAACAATAACAACAACAACACATCATCAAGAAACAAGTTGAAAAATGTGTTTTCCCTTCACAAACATGCTGCATATCATTGTAACTCAGACTAAGCTATTCTCTCCGAATTAACGTTATACCAACAGGATGTCGACAACCTTTTTGCAACTTTTGACTTTTTGATCCTTGATCGGCGCTAACGCATATGGTGAGAAGATACAATTTTTGTGTGTTTCACAGTGAATTAGTGTAGAGTATAGATGGACAAGTTAAGTATCTAACAATGGCGAGAAAATCTATAGTCTATTGTAAATTATTGTAATTATAGATTTACTACATAGTCGCAATTATAAGGTTTATTAAAATCTCAAGCCGATATTCTTGACACATTTATCACAAACTAATTTTCATCCCACACATAAAGTCCAAACTAATATACCCACAATCCAAATCATTTTCCATTAAAATGCATGCTTGTCAACATACATGGATTTTTCACGCCAGATCTATCATACTTTATAATATATTCGTCTTACATAAGGTAGATTAGGGTCTAAGTACCAATTTAGATTTTGTTTTTGTGAAAAGGAGAATTAATTTGAGGTAAATGTATCATGGATATCACTTTAAATTTTTTGTGGGACGAAAGGAATAAATTTGACATACGATACCAGTTTGAGATTTTTAATAACGTTAACCCTAATTATATTTAGTTAAGAGAAGAGATCAAACATTGTCTCTAGTGCTGCAATATAAAGAACGATAAAGTTCTAGAAATTGCAATAAGTGAAAATCATATTGTATAGTATCTTGCTGATGAAAAAGTTCGGCTTTCTTATTGGGCATGGGAAAGAAAAGAATAAAGGTCGCTACATGAAATTTCGTGTGGTACTTTTGATATCACCTGCTAAAAAAAGAGCGAAAGAGAAATTGCGCTGCCGCTGAAAGAAGGAAAAAGAGAGGAGAAGAAAAAGTGAAAAAAAAGGCGACTTTTACCACATGCAAGTGTCCCCTGCGTGTATGTACAGTGTCAGCGCAAAGGGGACTTCCTCATGGGATCCGAGCTCATTGAACCGAGTCCATCACAACCGTTCGTGTCGTGTGACTTGCTTAGGCCCCAAAAGTGGACGGCCATGATGGACTCGATCTAGTGGAATCGAGTCCCGAGAATTTACCCATAGTGAAGATATTATTACGTGTAAGTACAAAAAATTGAAGCATAGTTCTCATGGACCTAAGGGGCATACCTCGAGTGAGATTCACATAAATCAAGGGTCAAGTTATGTTTCAAGTACACGTGAATTAGCATGTGCGAATTAGCTAGCCTTCACTGGGGAGGGGAATGCGTCTTTGCCTTTTGTAAGGTCGGAAAAATAAGACTAAAATGGTGGAAAATTAAAGGTGCGTTTTTCAAAAATTAAAACTAAAAAATAACTTAACGATATACATGGTGCTCTCCCTTAGCCATTTTCTTAATTTTTTTAAATAAACGGTCAGAAAATGAGACAACATTATATAGATAACATATTAATGCCCTAATGCAGGATTACTTTCTTCACTTTCAATTTCACACATTTATTACCGAAACTGTTGTTGTATTAGTTATTTGTAAATAAATTTCCTTTTTTTCCCTACCAATAATGACGCAATTGAAGAAACGGATCTTCCAGATACTTCTCTTGAATTTTCAAACTTTGGATATTATACGCACACGCCACGCTGACATCATCATACATCGAGGCCTTTTCTGTTTGGTAAGGAGAAATGGTCAAAGCTTAATTATAGACATCTAAAGTCAACTTTTTTTTGCTGCATCCCCCAAAATGACATTAAATGAATCTTAGGACAAATGCGGATCTTTTAATTGTGGATTCAATCGAAGATCTAGGAACGAGGAAAGAAGTCTCATAATACCCTTAAATAAAGGAATTTTCGCAATATATAGGATTGAAATGTTTGCTTTTTTAAAGATTTTTTGGATATCTTTTGTGTAATTAAGTCCATCATATATCTACATGATCTTTGATGCATATAGAACTCTAAATAGGATAAGGACATTTGAATACACTAATCAACATGAGCTCATGGGATATGACGATAGTGTCGGGTGACAACTTACCCATGATGACATTTCTACTAAGGTTATTAAACTTATTCTTGTAAATACAACAATAGTCTATCGGAACTATCTTTCACTTTTTTCTTTATTTTTGCTTAAATAAAATCTTTTGGCTCACACACTTTCACCTTTTTTTAACATAGAAAACACTTGAAATGTTTATAAAATACAAATGTCGGCATGTGAGACTTGTTAACGTGTGCGGAATAGAGAAGTTTTCAATTTTCGCTAAATTGATTACACATCACACGAACAAAGATACGATACATTGAAAATAGTAAGTTTTTTCTTATTTTGATGTTTAACAAGTTACCCGAGATATCGTGTGAAAAAATCTTTTTATATTCTAACAAGAAAGTGAAAAAAGTACTCTAGTTGAAACAAACAAACCCTACACTTAATAAATATTGCGAAATCTCAATCAAACGTGTGCAAACGTTACCTTATTATACAAATTTTTTGCGAATGACAAATCAGAATAACGTTGGAAAGATTGATTTCAAATTTTAAAAAGAAATTCAAAATGGTAAATGCAATTTTATCTGGTGCATTCATTTAGTGGGGATTTCTTGTCCTTCTCACATTATTTTTGGTTAATAATAAAACTCAAAACTTTTCTTCCACACAAAAAAAAAAAAAAGATAAATGAAATGCGTGCGGTCGGCTCCAATCATGAAACGGACGGGAAACCGACAGGGACGTTGCTGCCTACGTGGCGCCCCATGACGACCGCCGTAGAGCAGCCCACGCATCCCCCATCCGGGGATCTCCCAAGTCAACGCGCGACTCCGCCAGTCCACGTGTCAGCCGGCGAGCGCCGCGCTCACCTGCACCCAACCGCACCCGATCACTCCTCCCCCGAGAGCAAAAGCCCCTCCTGATTAGAACCGTTTAAAATGTCTTGCGTCACGGTGAATTGACGTGAGGCTGTCTCCCCGCCCCGACATCTCTCTTCTCTCTTCTCGCTTCTCGCGATAAAGGAGATGTCTTCTCGCGACGCGATAAATTCGCGAGAAAATCGCGAGAGGGGAGAAGGGGTGGGGGCTCGCGAGGAAGACTTTGTAATGTTTTGCATGACTACCCTCCCCCATCGCTCCTTCAACTTTATCCATTTAATAAAACGTCCGTCACACGTCTATTTATTTTTGTTTTCATTTTTATTTTAACTATTTAATAAATCGAATTTAAGGGAGGGAGGTGAGGGCGCGTGGCCGACACGCGCGGGTCGCCTTTTTCACTGTGGCTCTCTCTCTTTGTCTTTGGCTTTTCTGGCGACGCGCCTGGTAGCCTGTGCCTGCTGGTCAGACCGGACGGCCCTGACTTTCCTAATATTGTAAAATTCGGTCGACGTCCCATCACCTAAAAGTGGTAAATCATAATACATCAACCTTTACTTTATTAAAAAAATTGTAAAAAACGATTTTTTTTTTTTTTGGCTTCGCCGGATTTTGATTTTAGATAGGTACGAGTGCTATGAGACGGACGACGCATTGAAAACAACAAATCTTTTTCTTGGTTTGTCGAGACTCTTCCTATTTGGATGTCTAATGAGCATTCCCGTTGCTTGCACTGTCCAAGTTGGGGATACTAAAATTTTCGGTGTCATGACCGTTCTTAAATGTGTGCAATCAATTATTTGGAGATTTGAATATCTAAGCACTTTGGGGCATTTATTAATGAGATCCTTATAAGAGTGGTACATTAAGAAACGTGTTGGTTTTTTTTTTTATCTTTTTTTATTATGACAAAGAAATTGCCAGAGACTCCTTTACGGGATCACACTATCCTCTGATGCCCGATGACACCGTCGAACGTTATCACAAGCCATGCCCGATAGCATCGTCGGACGTCGTTGCAAGCCACTATCTAAATGTAAAATCTCGGAGGGCTGAGCCAATAATCCACCTCTAGGACCCCCACTAAAGTCATGGAATGCAAATCAGAGGGTTTGAACTCTTGACCTCGTCAATGAGGGAGAGCATGCATACCATCTATGCTGTTTATGGGTAGGTAGAAACGTGTTGGGTTTGTAATTGAGAATTTAAATGTATGGATTAAATTCCAAAATGTGATGATATAGAATTTCAACAAATTAACCATAATGTGCTTAATTTGTTCAAGTGGTGATGTTTAAGTAACGCCGCTAATTTAAGGGGGAAAAGGAAGAAGATCTGTGTTCTATGGAATTTAACTGTAGATTTTAGTTATTATTCGTAAAGAAAAGCTTGATTCTAATTTCTTAAGGGTTTTAAGGGTAATTTTCATTTTCATTGCTCCTTCACTCTCTCCATTACTTCCTTCCCGAAACCTATCAATTTGTCCGTTCTTTTGTAGTACACGTGGTGAGCCCAAAGTTTGACCAAAGTATTATTCGACAGAACTATTTCGAAACTCTTTGAACCTAAAATTTTGCCTATTTGAAGCAATTACCCATATAATTTCACTAAAAGAATAATTAGAAAGCAAAAATTGTCCATCAAAAGTTTCCCAGATTCTCCCTTTCTCGTTTGCGCGTGATAATTAAGAGAATAACGCAAAGCTCGGCTGTCTAGAGACCCGTGAAGTACCTAGCAAGTCTAACAAATCTGAGTTAAGTAGAGTTTGTGGCATCACCGCCTTGCCCTAGATCGGTTTACGTATAAATTGTGAGTTTTGAAAGAGTAACCTCCGGTACTCAAACCGAAAAATCTCGATGCCCCAATCAACCCTCTCTCTTTCACACGATATGAAGTGATTTTGAGTACATCATGACAAACTACAATAAGTAGTTTTGTTGTGATCATCATTAAGAAACCAAAATTTTCTATCTCATGGTAAATGAGACAGCAAGACCCACCTCTCACTTGATGCATCTAGACAAAGTTAGACATCACTTAATGAACTTTACGCAGTGGCCACTCATGGTGGTGGTAAAAGCCTAATTTACATAAATTGAGCCCCTTGATGATCGCTTTTGGTAGTAGGGTGTGTTTGGGAACCGATTTTCCAAAGTTTCTTGAGCTTTAAAAGTCTATGGAAAAATGCAAGTGTCGTTTGACAAAGTTTTTGGAGAGCTTTGGAGAGATGCAATTACATTTCTAAAGTCCTTTGAAAGCCTTTAGCACAAAACAAGTCTGAAGGTACTTTGAACTTTAAGGGCGTGTTTGGTAACGATTACTGTTCTTCGGAGCTAATTCGATCGAACGATTCTTTTTTATTACGTTGCGGGAACTAATTCGAGTAAAAAAACGCGTTTGGTAATCGTTCAAAATTTTTTATTCGGAATAGAATTGCGTTTGGTACCGTATTAATTGATTATGTTCCAAATTAATTTCTTTTGATTTTTAAATAAATTTTAAATAAATTATTTTGATTTTTAAATAAATTTTAAATAATTTCTTTACTTTTTTTACTTTTTTTTCTTTTCTTTTTTCCTTTTTTTCTTTTTCTTTTCTTTTTTCCCCTTTTTTTCCTATTCTTCTTCTTCTTCTTCATTTGGCCGGTCGCGGACCGGCGACCGCCGACGAGGGTCGGCTACGCTCACCGGAGCGCCGCCGGCCCCGCCGAGGTCGGCCTTCGTCGGCCGAGCCTCGGCCGGGCAGTGGGCGAGGCTCGCCCGGCCCACCGAGGCTCGGCCTCGCCGGGCCCGGGCCGACCTCGCCCGGCCTCGGCGAGGCCGGCTTGGCCATCGGGGGGCGGGCGAGCCTCGCCCGGCTTCGGCGAGGCTCGCTGGCACCGGCGAGGCTTGCCCAGCCCCACCGGTGGCTAGGTCGGCCTCGCCGGTGGCTAGGCTTGCCTCCGGCGAGCTCGCCGGACCTCACCACGGCTTCGGCGAGCCTCCGGCGACCGGACGGGCAGACCGCGCGGGACCGGCGGTGGCGGGCGGCGACGGAAGGCGGCGGGCGGCGGCGAATGGCAACCGAGATGTTGAAAGAGAAGAACAAGGTTTTACCGTGTTGATTCTTTTTCTGATTCTCGGACGTAGAATCAATTTTTTTTAGATTCTCAAATCTTGTCCAAAATTGTTCCGGGACAAATTTGTTCCCCTAACAAAAAATTTACCAAACGCGATTCTCGTCCCAAACGATTCTCGGAACAAAAACTCGGGATCCGCGGCACGGCAAGTTGCCAAACAGGCCCTAAGCATTTTGAGAATGTAAATACAATTTTCTTTTATTTGACTTTATTCTCGCTAAACTTTCATGATTGGAAAATGCTATCACCTCACATGATGTTGCCAGTAAGGGTTCAAATTGTCGATGAGGCTGGATCTAGCTAAGGACAAGCTAGTTTGGGGCAACCAGCCTCACTAGAAGTTGGGACCATAGGTGAGGCTAGTTGGTGACTAGACTTGGTTGCCAAAGGTCCAAGTTCTATCAACGAAGGTTTTACAATTGTTTTATGGAAAAAAAGAGAGTAAAAATCCTTTATATAATGGTGTAACTTTTTTTAAACGGTATTTAAGTCAAAGTTGCTTCCCAATGTATTTTTAAATCACACTTTACCAAACACTTTTATTTTGAAAAAATCCTTTCACCTAAAATCCTTTACATTTTTTCAAAGGCTTCTCCCAAATGCAAACGTAATCATCATAAAAGGAAGTTTTACTCATGAATAGAGCTACAAGTCCTTACATTTCAAATTAATTGAAGTATCACAAACTTCGGAATTAATGCACCAACATCCTCATTATTGTTCACAAGGAAATTGTCCAATTAGTTTTAAATCTATAGTATGATACTAGTTTAGACTAAAACTTTTCAATTTTGCCGATTTAGTTCTAAATCTTTGTGCAAAATTTCAATATAGTCATTTTGGTCAATTTTTATTCGAAATCATTGATGTGGTGGTGTGTCACTAAGGACGGTTAACAATGACTGGACCGCCAGATTAGCAATTTCTTGTAAAAGGACTACATTAGAATTTTGAGCAAGGGCCTAGGACTACAGGTTCATTTGTTTGAAGGAAAACTATTTCGTTTCTTTATTTGGATGGTGGATAACTAATTGATGTATGGAGAGTGTTTTCTTTGAGCCAAAAATAACAAACTTAGATTAAATGAAAACAACTTATCCTCTAACAAGAAGGAAAGCACTTTCCTTAAACCATCAAAATAAAAACTCTCTTTTCATTTAAAATGATTTTCTTGGAAAATATTTTTCATTATCATGATGTTTTCAGTTAAACAAACACACCTTAAATCAATAGAATTAAAAAATTTAGGACCGAGTTAGCTTCGTACAATAAGTTTAGAATTGATTGGTTAATTTTCCATACTATTGACTCGAAGCCAAATATCACATCAAGTAGGATTCTAGAAGTAGCCCCCTTTGTAAGGACCTAGTTTTATATGAGAAGGGAGTGATCATTGTTGTCAAGAGGGCTCCGGCAAGCAACTGCTCCTAAAAAGTTTCTAAGATCAAAAAAGGGGCAAGATTAAATCAAATTACCCACCAAATATGGGGAGTGTTTTCTTGGTTATATGAGTGAGGAAAGTAAAACCATGATTAACTGACAAGAAATACTTTCAATAGAGCGATAATATTTAGCATTAGATGTCTACAGTTTAGTTATTATGCTCAAGTGAGAGCACTACCAAAATGGATAATCTATTGGAAAAGTGCTTACACATGCATCAAAGGAGAAAAGTATCATATGGGTCATAGCATATTAAAATTCTAGTAAACGGGGCAATTGTGTCACAATGCCGTGTCAAAGTATAACTATTTTGGAGGGTGGTGGGCCTATAAAGACACCTGGTCCTATGAGGGCAATAGGAGGATTGTGCCGTTGATGCGACATTTGGGTTATTTCACAAGACACTTTTTAGTATGGCGAAAACTTTAGTATTAGAACTCCAAATTAAGTGCACTGTTGAGTGGGAGCACTACGAAGATGATTAGCCCTGTCAAAAAGTTCTTATCAATACTCCTTGACGAGGTGCTTATGACACTCAACATGTAGTGCTTTATTGCATGCAAGTTCATAGGTGGTCACACTTCTTAGTTCTCATACCGCTGTAATCACTACTTCGATACTTAACTAAAGCGAGCAAATTCGTTTCCATGAGTCAAACTCTCGTAATAAGTACGCAAAACTCAATCGGTCGAGGTTGTGAATAATTTGGCGGATGAGGCCGGACTTGTGAATTAAATCGGAAGTTCTCTTTTTGTCACCGGTCGGCGTGGACCGCCACGAGAAAAATAAAAACCCACAACTTTTCCAACGTATTTATTGTTCCGTTTGCATTGTCGGCCGATTTGATGGACCAAAAACCCTTCATATTTGGCACGTAGTTACTGAAGGAGAACCTCGTGCCCACGGCATTTGACGAAGATGATTTGTTGCGATGACCAGCTGAAAACGCTATTATCAAACCCCAAAAATAAAAATAAAAAATATAAGAAAAAGAATGACAGATCCAAGTCCGTTTCTCAATAAATGTGCACCACGCGCGCCGAAGCCGGCATCATCCGCTTCTTTTGACTGAAGCGCATGTATGTATGCAACTTTCTACAGTAGATATACTCAAATGCAAACATACATGAATATAAATAATTTTTATTTTTTCAGGCCAAAACAATTAATGCACACGAGCACAACGTAATAAGACTCTATCAGGAAATTATTCGGTGCCCCTAAAATTAACATAACGTAGTTAACACTACAATCTGATGATGTTTTGATAATTCGTGCAGATGTGACAACTCGAGAATTTAATTAATAAAAAATATTTATTAATCTTCTTCATTACACGAGTGCGATGGCCTATAAAAATAGTAAACTTTGCATAGTTTTTTTTTTCAGTTTTATTTAATTTTTTTAATCACTAACGTGAGGAAGGATGAAACGAAGTCATTTTTCGTCTACGGTCCCCACTACCCGTTTCCAAAAATAACGCCTTCCCCCGTTCAATTTTCTCACGTCTTTCTAACTTAGGCTAAAGTGATTTTAGCGACAGAAATACTTATTTCCTTTTCTTTGCCCCCCGAGAATCCGGGCAAAAGGCATTGGACACGTGTCCCATAATGCAACATCGCCTTCTACGAAATTGACCCCAACCACCCTCCTCCTCCGTCCACCCCCCATCCGTTTCTTCGTTCCCTCTTGCCCGCAACCAACCCCCGGAACAAGTCCTACCGACCCTGTCCCTTGTCGCCTCTTGTTTCCACTTTTTTTGTCGTTAGATGGTGTTTGCTTTCACGCCAGAGGATATAATAATAATAATAATAATAATATCACAAAAAAGCTAAATTATGTTTATTGTGATGCAGATATCCGAAATTTTCTTTTGTCACAAATAACCCTTAATTTACCCTTAGAACTCAAATACTCCCAACTTTTTTTGTGTTACAAAAAAAAAAAAAAGTCAAAGTTACACTTGTACAACATCGAGATTTTTTATGACACGAAAGAAAATTTTGGGGTATTTTTTCTTTTTATTATTGTCTGTTCTACTCTAATTTTCAATTTACTTTAAAATTTTTGCATTTCCTCTTTACAAAATGTAAAAGTCGAACCCTATAATTGAAATTAAATGTCTCTACCCTCAGTTTTAAGAAAGTGGAGAATTGAACTTCTCACATTCTCCTTTCCATCTTGGGTTGAGTGGCTATTGGGTAAAATGTAATGATTTTTAGTGGCAAGTTTGAAGTATTTGTCCATAATAGGTAAGTTTATAATTTTTAATGACACAAGAAAAAATCTTAAGTATTTGGGTCACAGTAGTAATGATTTGTGGTTTTATGTGATATCAACCCTAATAATAATGACAACAAATGGAAGTAGGCTAAAAACATACGCTTTCATATACCGATGAAAATATCAATTAGTGCCGACTCGCAAACTAAATCTGGCTACATTAAAGAGTTCCTTAAAAAAAATTTCCATCTTAGCCAAAAAGCCGGAAAAGGTATAGTTCCTCAAAAAAGGGAAGATGTTCGTGCACCCCAAAAATAGCTTCATTCCCTTTTGAGCACATAAGCCCCCTACATAGTAACTTGTATCCAACAATAAATACAATGCCTTCGATATTTCAAAACTATGGATTTCTATCCTTATAAGATGGACCCAGATAAGATCTAAGGACTAATTAGCTCGTGCGGGATCTCTCCACGATACGCGAGTTCGGTTCTCGGGCGAGTCCAATTTCTCATCGCGACAGATCGATTCCCCGAATTATTATTTCTCATTTTTTCATTTCTTTTTTCTGGGGAGGAGGGGTATTTTTTAAGCCATAATAATTTTTTGTTCACACGAGAGTGACTTTCACGGAAGAAAACACAACACACGCATACATGCAGCTTCGGAAAGCCCGCTATCCCAGCCGGATACAACTCCAAATCTAGGCGTATTGACAACGCACTTATAGCCCCGCGGGCCTATACCTGATAAGCGCGGCCACTTATCAGTCCGCGATAGGCAGGCGGGGGACTCCTTATCACCTCCTCGATACGCTATCAAAATCTCGGCATATCTCGCGATCTCGCTGGCCGCTATTTAAGGTGACTGGATACCTTGTTCCTCTTTCCCAACCTTCACATCTGCCTTCTCACCCCGAATCCCTAACCCGTTTCTCTCTCCTCCCCATTCCGCGTCTATAAAAGGACCGCACCAGTAGAGAGAGAAAGTAGTGCGAGAAACTAGTGCGAAGCTAAAAACTAGAGAGAGAAAGGAGAGAGAGAGAGAGAGCGCAGGGGGGGCGTACGCGATACCGCTATATATATTTGGCCGTCGTAAAGGATTTGCGAGCTCGTGGAGAGCCTCCCGATCTACCGTCTCCCGAGCGAAATCTGCTCGCAGGTTCGAGCTCTCCGGCCGTTGATTCCTCGGTTTTCGTTCAATTGTTGCTCCGATTTCCTGTTCCTGTAAGGAGGAGACCTGCTCTGCTCGTGTTGTTCGTGTTTTTTTTTTCTTTTCTTTTCTTTTTTTGGTTTGGGTTGGTTTGGTTTTGGTTGTCTCTGTTCACGTGGTGGTCGGGATGCGATGCGGTTTTTTTTTTTTTTTTAATTTTCTTAGGCGTGTGATTTAGGGATTTGCTGTCCGAGGCGTTGATCTGCGAGAGCTTCTAGATCTCGGAGGAGGCGGTCGTGCTGGAGGCATGTCTTCACTCAGCAGGGAGCTCGTTTTCCTGATCCTCCAGTTCCTGGATGAAGAGAAATTCAGGGAGACTGTTCACAAGTACGCTCAATTCCCTCTCTCGGTCTCGTGTCGTTCGAGCTTCGGGATTTCGCTTGTCTTAGTGAGGATGTCTGTTGAATTGATGTTTGTTGTTTTTTTTTTCGCCCCTTGTGCTGTCGAAAGGTTGGAGCAGGAGTCGGGGTTCTACTTCAACATGAGGTACTTCGAGGATTTGGTCACCAACGGAGAGTGGGACGATGTGGAAAAGTATCTATCTGGCTTCACGAAAGTAGACGACAACAGATACTCCATGAAGATTTTCTTCGAGATTCGGAAGCAGAAGTATCTTGAAGCTCTGGACAAGTAGGTTGAAAGTTTTGGGACGAGTTTGACTTGTTCAGGGTTCATTTCCTCTTGCTGCTCGAGCATCTGTTAGCTTACTGGGCGACAAGCATTTTGATTTTCTTGGTTGTTGATCTTGCTTTATTGATGGTTGCAGGAGGGATCGTGCTAAAGCCGTGGAAATTTTAGTTAAGGACTTGAAAGTATTTGCTGCATTCAATGAGGATTTGTTCAAGGAAATTACGCAGTTACTTACGCTGGAAAACTTTAGGTACAAGGTCTTGCGTTGAAGAATCTTTTAATTTGTAACTGACAGTTTTTCTCTTGTTGACCTCTCATCTGTTGCTATCATCGCGTTGGCATTAAACTTATATCCTGCTTGCAGAGAGAATGAGCAACTATCAAAGTATGGCGATACCAAGTCAGCTCGGAGTATAATGTTGGCAGAACTTAAAAAGTTGATAGAGGCTAACCCCCTGTTTCGTGATAAGCTTCAGTTTCCCACATTGAAGAACTCAAGATTACGCACATTAATAAATCAAAGGTCCTCGCTGTCATATTGCCTTATGTATTTTCTTGACTGAAGTATCGTCATACTGACTTTTTCATGGCTTCTGGCAGTTTGAATTGGCAGCATCAACTATGCAAGAATCCTAGGCCTAACCCTGACATAAAGACTCTATTTGTAGACCACACTTGTGGACAACCAAATGGTGCTCGTGCGCCATCCCCTGTTACTAATCCTTTAATGGGCGCCGTCCCCAAGCCGGGGCCCTTCCCACCTTTGACTGCTCATGCTGTAAGTCTGGAGTAGAAAAGTTGGCGTGTTTGCTTGGTAGTTTTTCCATTTAGATGTTGGCAACTCACGTTAGTTTTTTTTTTTTTTTTTTTTGGTGCCTTCCACATCCTTTATCACAGCCCTTCCAGCCTCCTCAGGTTGCTCTTACAACATCTCTTGCTGGATGGATGGCAAATCCATCCTCGGTAGCTCACCCCTCAGCATCTGCTGGACCAATAGGTTTGACTACGCAAAATAATTCAGGTACATGAAGCTGCTCTACGATGTCAATTTCAAGTTCATGGCTACTATGGCTATATATCTAGGTTAATGAGAAGTTGCGATATGAATGGTATTTTGTCGGAACATGTAGAATATTATTTAGGATAGTGTGAGGCTTTATTATGAAGACTAGTGAAATTTGGTCTTTTAGTTTCCACAAGTTCAAGTTGGTAGTTTGGCATTCTGTTTACTTTTTGCCTTGTGATACAGCTATCTTAAAGCGTCCCAGGACTCCTCCTACTAACAACTCAGCCATGGACTACCAAACAGCAGATTCTGAACATGTTTTGAAGAGATCGCGGCCTTTTGCAATCTCTGATGAAGTACTTATTTGATCTTGGTTTTTCTTTATCGTTATTCAGTTATTACTGGGATGGGTCAATCCACAAAAAGAAGTTTTTTGCTGGGTGATTGACAATCTGATATGTCTGGGATGCTTTTCTCATCATTCATCAGACTTGTTGTATGTACTTCTTTTCTTTTCATGGAAGTTGGGATTTCCAGTTTACCTGAATTATAAAGTGGAGCTGGAGTATATCGCTCCTCCTTTTGCATTTCTATTTCTTAATGATCTTTTAATGCAAGTCATTGAATGAAAACCTTCTGAAAGCTCTTTCACTTTGGCACTATTGCAGCATAAGATCATGCATTAAGAATCTTCAGGAGAAATGTTTTAGCTTTGAGGTTCCTAAATACCCTGAACTTTTATGACGATAACCTAATAATTGTTAATCACTGGAAAACAAATATATAAATTATAAAAATCCATCTGGAGCTAATTGAGGATTGGAAGGAATACTAGAGATTCTGGGAGAGAAAAAGGTGCAAAAGGGCTAAGATTGGCAATTTGTTTCTGCATGTCTTAATTGTTTTTGTGATTGTGTCAATTCATGTTAACATCATAACCTTTTTCAACATGTCAAAGAATTAGACTAAGATACGTGAGCATCTCGTCGATATACTGGTTCATACTATTGTGATGTCATATTGGGTTGTCTCTTATGTATTTTGTTTTGGCATTGGCGGGTAAATGCCTGTGTCGATATATTGGCAACCTTAATAAGGAGCAGGAACTAGGTAGGTGTGAATTACATCTTCTTCCAGCATGCATGGATTGTGGTCATGTATGCTGGTAAGACGGGCTCTCATATGACTTTGCATCTTTTGAGTGTCATGGCTTTCATTAATTTTCTATTAGACTCACTGGTTTTGTAATCTTAATGAATTTCTATTAGGTGAATAATTTGCCTGTAAACATTCTGCCTGTCACATACAACAACCAGAGCCACGGTCAGAGTTCATATTCTTCAGATGACTTGCCCAAAAATGTAGTCGCGAACTTAAATCAAAGTTCACCTGTTAAGAGTATGGATTTCCATCCGGTGCAACAAATTCTGCTGCTGGGTTAGCACATCTTTCTTACTCTATGAAAAACATGTTCTTTCTTTTCTTCAGTTGATATATTTGTTTCCCCTTGTAGGGCATAAGTTTGTTTTTTGATGCATGGAAGATTGCTTTATGTTGTCCTTTTGACACTAGTTTAAGCTAATTGAAGTCATGGGATCTGATTCCTCATCTTTTCTGCATAAATAATTTTAGTGGGAACAAATATGGGCGACGTTATTGTATGGGAAGTAGGCAGCCGTACAAGGATCACTCACAGAAACTTCAAGGTTTGGGATCTAGGAACATGTTCAATGCCGCTGCAGGTATAGAAGTTCAATTCTAAATAAAATCAAGCTACTTTGTTTTTGGCCATGTGATTATGGGTTTTGATTCTTTGTAGGCATCTCTGGCCAATGATTATACAGCATCGGTCAACCGTGTAATGTGGAGTCCCGATGGAACCCTTTTTGGTATGTACATGCTGATTGATGAAAAACCTAAATCGCTGAGAACCGGACTTCTTTGCAATATTTTTAGGAAGAAGTGTTCATATGCTGCTATTACTGATGATTTGTGGTATTTTCTTTAGGTGTTGCTTATTCCAAACACATGGTGCACATATACTCATATCATGGTGGTGATGACATAAGGAACCACCTCGAGGTTTGTTGCTAAACATGGAGAAAAAAATTAAGCTTCTTTGTTCTGCAGACAATTGCCAGCTAAGTGTGAGTTTAATTTGATTTTGACTCTAAACTAATGTGTAATACAGATCGAGGCTCATGTTGGAAGTGTTAATGATCTCGCCTTTTCATATCCAAACAAGCAGTTATGTGTTGTTACCTGTGGAGAGGACAGGTTGATCAAGGTATATTCTAATCGTTTTCCTCAATGTTAATGGGGTTGTGCTGTGTGATTCCTTTTATCCAAGCTAGTAGTTATGCAGGTGTGGGATGCAGTGACTGGGACCAAGCAACACAGTTTTGAGGGTCATGAAGCACCTGTATATTCCATATGTCCACATCACAAAGAAAATATTCAGGTACCCGGTGACACAATGAAATCACGACCAATTGGCATGTACCCTTCACTATTCACTGGACTTCTGTTTGCCAAAAGTCGGTTAGGTGAAAATATTTCCTTCCATTTGTATGAGAAGTGTGAATCTCTAGTTTTTGTGGACCTTTTTCATTTCAAGGGTTTTGCAAGTCTTCGAACTTTTAACCTGTCTTGATTAGAATGTACTTGTGAAAAATGGTGACACGGTCCAAATCAAACTGCAAATTAAATTCTTTCGGGTGATGCTTTTGAGCGTTAACAACTGGGTAAACGTCTTCACAGTAATGACCTTTCTGCTTAATTATGTGTTTAGAAGGAATTCCCCACCCCCCCCTCCCGTTTCCATCATTTGTTCTCCCTCATTTTTCTCCTTCAGTTATGATTGGTTAAATTTATAATAGAAGGCTGTTTACCATGTCAGGGTGGAGCAGCAATTGGCCATTTTACTTTCTCCATTTTAATTCTTTTGAACTTTCATGTTTGTGTGCACTGTATCACAAAGAGGTTTTCTCATAACCCATCATCCTAGAATGCTATGTTATCATAAGTAGAGTTTTAAGTGGATGTGCTCCTAGGAATTTTTATTCTGATCCCTGGTGCTCGTCTGAAGAAGCCATCTGTCTGGGCATGCCATTAAAATAAATCGTACATTTTTTTTTTCTCGTGTAGTTTATCTTCTCAACAGCAACGGATGGAAAAATTAAGGCTTGGCTTTATGACAACGTGGGGTCAAGAGTTGACTACGATGCACCAGGTCACTCTTCTACCATGATGGCATACAGTGCTGATGGAACAAGGTTCAGATCAACAGTATTCAAGCTTGATTTCATACCGTGTCATTTTTTTCGACTGAAATAATGTGTTTTAGCGATTTTAATTTGCTATAGGTTGTTCTCATGTGGGACCAATAAAGAAGGAGAGTCATACTTGGTTGAATGGAATGAAAGTGAGGGGGCTGTCAAGCGTACATATCATGGACTTGGAAAGAGATCTGGTGGGGTTGTGCAGTTCGATACCACCAAAAATAGATTTTTGGCTGCTGGTGACGAGTTCATGGTCAAATTTTGGGATATGGACAATAACAATATGCTGACAAGTACTGAAGCTGATGGTGGACTGCCGGTAATTCATTGTTGTTAATATATTCTAACTGAATTATTGGAACCTTTCTGTTAATTACCTAACTCTTTAACTTTGCAGGCTTCACCTTGTATTAGATTTAACAAGGAAGGAATTCTATTAGCCGTCTCAACAAGTGACAACAGCGTCAAAATTTTAGCAAATGCCGATGGGCTTAGGTTGCTAAGGACAGTGGAAAATCGCTCTTACGATGCTTCGAGAGTCACTCCTGGACCTCTTGTGAAGGTAAGCTTTTTTCAAGAGTACGCTGATTTCACAGGGAGGAACTTGCTAAATGTCTTGAATCTTATGCAGCCACCGATTGCAGCCTTTGGTTCTGGTAATGCTACTGTTGGGGCAAGCCTGGTTGATAGAGGTGCTCCAGTGGCAGCAATGGTTAGTATGGTAAGTGGTGACATTATTGCCTTAGCTAGTTAAATGTTTTTATGGATCTTTATTTGTTTCTTACTGTGTTACTTAAATGGTGCAGTAATTGCATTTTTTCCGTGCATGTTCATTGGACGTCTTTAAATGATATCCTCTCTTTTGAGCTCTGCAGAACAGTGAGAGCATGGCCGATGTGAAGCCCAAATTTGCTGATGAGTCAGGAGACAAATCACGGATTTGGAAACTGACAGAAATCAATGAATCATTACAATGCCGGTCCTTAAAGCTACCTGATAACTTAACAGCTATGAGGGTACGAATTATTGCCACCTCAGGATGTTTTTATGCAGCATTTCTTTTCCACATTTATCTGTCACGTTTCTATTGTTTAAGCACATATTTAAATAGGTCAAATTTGGTGCACTTGCTTTATTAGTTTCATTGGCGTGTGGTCTGATGAATAATTTTTTGGTAATACCTTGACATGTGGAGGACTTTGTCATCTCTTTGTTTGGCCTTCTACTGTTTAGTGCTTGTTTCAGCTATAGAATTAGGAAAGGATAAGATGGACATTAAATAATTTGTGATTATGAAATGTCAATTGTGCTTTTGTTTTGTTGGCTGTGGATGCTATGAATTTTATGACAAGGATGAATAGTTAGATGGGTGCTGCCTGATTTGGAAGGTAGTGGTATATTCACACGAGGAGACTATTTAAGCTGCTGCTTGGAATCTGATGAGGATTGTTCTCTGGACTCTTGTGCAGTTACATGTGCTAAGAGGCACAGAATCTTCACCAGATGAATTTTTCTTTGTACATGGCAGGCATAGTATATCATTGTACACCACTTTGATGCTTGTGGGGATTGCTAAGCTTGTGAATCGAGCTATTTTGAGCTTGCCAATTTCCGGAAACTTTGAGTGGTGATTTACCTACTGAAACTAAATACACAAACATTAGAGGTGAAAGGATAGGTATTCCTAGAAAGAAGTAGCATATGAGTGAACCACTCTATTTTTGCATGTTTACCACACATAGTGATCTTAATGTTGTAGTGATATAGCTAGATGGTTTAAGTGAAGGTTCCATGTTTTGCCAGAACTTTTTTTTTTTTTTTCCAGCTTACTTTTTCGACTGGGTTTCGATGTCATGTTCATCATATGCTTTATTGACATGTAAAAATACCATGTGGATATATGCCCATACACAAAGTCACTCTTGGATAAACGTGCAGGCAAAGCTGTGCGTCACCAAGTGTCTATTTGCATAAATTTCTGCATCTATCATTTACTGCCAAGTTCTTTACGTTTTTGTTTTTGTCCTTTCTACTTTGGGTATTTTATTTTACTGTCACCACTGAAGCTGATAAAATGAAGCAGGTCTCGAGATTAATCTATACAAACTCGGGTCTTGCCATTCTGGCTTTATCATCGAATGCTGTACACAAGCTCTGGAAATGGCAAAAGAGTGACCGGAACTTAACAGGCAAGGTAAGGAATCTTTTTCTTGAATGGGCATGCTATTGTATTTGTTAGCGCATTTTTAACTACATTGATTCTTTTCGCAGGCTACAACTAGTGTACTACCACAGTTATGGCAACCTCCTAGTGGGATTTTGATGACCAATGACATAAGTGATACGAATCCTGAAGATGCAGTTCCATGCTTTGCACTGTCAAAGAACGATTCTTATGTAATGTCAGCATCGGGGGGGAAGATCTCTTTGTTCAATATGATGACTTTTAAGGTGAATATTTTTTCCCAAAGCATGTTTACATCCTCTTGTTGATTATTTGTAACACCATCCACAAGGCTTGGGATAATGCACTACCCCTTTGTGGATGAGTGAAGTAAAATTGATGCCAATAGTGATTATGTGCTGAATATGCATGCACTATTTCCTTTTCACATTAATGTGGGAGCTAAGATTAATTGAGTCATTCATGTAATAGAAAGTATTGAACTCTATTGTTAGGAGGTCCACGAGAGCAATTACTCTGATTTTCTTGTGGATTGTGTTGTAGAGTCACAACATATGTGCTTTTTTACATGTAAGTGAGACAAGGGCTTTTCTCCGTCTCCAATGGAGTCATTTTGCTCTTACCAATTAAATAAAAAAAGGCAAGAGCTTTTTTCACCCATCCAGAGATGTGATGGTTGTGTAGCTCCCTCCGATTCTGAAGAAGGGAGATGCAATTTGAGGCATTGGCCTCTTGGTACATATGTCCCAACTTTACTTATAAATTGTTAATACTGTGCCGCCTGTTGATATCCAGACGATGACGACATTTATGCCCCCACCACCAGCAGCAACATTTCTAGCGTTCCATCCTCAAGACAATAACATTATTGCAATAGGAATGGAGGACTCCTCTATTCAAATTTACAATGTTCGAGTTGATGAGGTGAGACCTGTTTTTGTAGTCGTTGAAAGTTAACCTTGTTATTATTTGTGACAATGTTATGGATATTGACTCTTTCACTTTCTCAGGTCAAGACAAAACTAAAAGGACATAATAAAAGAATTACGGGCCTTGCCTTCTCTAATGTCTTGAATGTTCTCGTGTCTTCTGGTGCTGACTCTCAGGTACTAGACCACTGCTGCATCTCACTTTCCATGTAGACATGCCTAAGAGAGAGCAATGTAGTTTAAAGTGCCCAAAAAAGGGTTGATGTTCACTCTGGATGTATTGATGCTTATGCGCTCATCATACGTTTGATCATGAAGGCATCATTAACCAGCAGAATAGATCCTTCCAGTAAATTTCATCTTTTGTGGTGACAAATTAATTCCATCCATTAAGTGGGAAGGAAAAAGCTATGATGTCCTGTTGTTGTTTATGACTGATGATTGGGGTGATTCTGATATAAAGCACAATGTGGAATTTTTATTCTTTCAAATATGCATCAATGTTGATATTTCCTTTGATAATTGTCTATCATCACTGCAGTTGTGTGTTTGGAACACTGATGGATGGGAGAAGCAGGCTAGTAAGGTTCTGCAGATGCCAACTGGGCGAGGCGCAGCTCCCCTTGCTGATACTCGTGTTCAGTTTCACCTGGATCAGATACATCTGCTGGTGGTTCACGAAACACAGATTGCCATATATGAAGCTCCTAAACTAGAATGCCTTAAGCAGGTATTGAAGGTTCTTTTATCGTGCACGACCAGAAGTAATATCTCATCCAGATTGCATAAAGTTTGCTAAATATTAGGTATTATGAGTTGTTTTCTTGCCAAATGTACTTGTTTTGATTCATTGTTCATCTCAACTAGTGGGTTACTCGAGAAGCTAGCGGTCCAATCACGCATGCTACATATTCATGTGATGGCCAATCAATATACGTGAGCTTTGAAGACGGAAGCATCGGCGTCCTTACTGCTTCTACTCTCAGATTTAGATGTCGTATAAATCCTGCTGCTTATATCCCTTCAAACCCCAGGTAAGTTAGTTACTGCTGCTCATTCAACCTTGTTCTTTTATGAAAATGGCAAGTCTCATTTGCAAAGTTCCAATAGTCTAGCAAGTTGTTCATTCTTCACTGATGGATTTGGCAGCTTGAGAGTCTACCCGCTAGTCATTGCAGCACATCCATCCGAACCTAACCAGTTTGCACTAGGGCTTACTGATGGTAGCGTTTATGTGCTCGAGCCATCGGAATCTGAAGGCAAGTGGGGAACTTCTCCTCCTGTTGAAAATGGTGCTGGGCCAAGCATGACCTCTGTTGTAACTGCTTCTGGTGTAACTGCTTCAGAGCAACTCCAAAGGTAGTGCAGGCCATGTCTTCCCCTGTGGAACTTTGAGCATTAAACTGCATTAGCTGGCTTTCCTCCTCCGCACTTGATTCAAGTTTTGAGGGATGCTGCAGAGGGTAGATTTTACAGCCTGGGGGTACTTCCTCTGGACGTAGTTCAGTACAGTCTTGTCTTAAAGTGGTACAATTAGCATCCTAATCGACTTCTGCTCAAGTCTTGCGGCGATAATTTGTTTTATTATATTCATTTAGGCTGACTGAAAGTGAAAAAAGGAGAACATGAGATTAGGTTGTCGCTTAGAAGGCGTTGTATATTCGAGATCGAGGCAGGTATCTGATTTTAGTTAGCAGGCTAAAGGACCAGAGGAACAGGGTTTAGTTTTCTTAGGTGGCTTCTTTTCTTGTTCCTTCTGCGTTATGCTGAAAGTACTTCTTTTATTTATTTTATTTATTCTTTTCAATTTGCGTAAAGTGCACTTGTTAGCAGGTTCTCCTGTCTTGTTCCTTCCCCGCAAAAACATTGACTTCATCTTCCTTTTGCACTCCCACTACGATGGCGATTTCAGTGCAACAGCACTCAAGACCTTGGATGACAATATAAACTTCCCCACGGTCAATCTCGATGTTTTGCTTATTAAACTACGCCCTTTCAGAATTAAGTTCCATCTTATTAAGGATGACGCAGCCTAAAACTACGCTTACGGACAGAATGACTGGTCCTGTTGGGATTATTCTCGTACAGTTCCACTTGGGGACCGAAGTCCGTTATACCTCGAGCTTCTATGGTGTGTTTAACAGCATGAACACTAGCAGATAGGATCATGCGAATAAGCCTTTATTGTCATCTGTATTCCGATCACCCTTACCTATGTACTACGGTATACTCCACCGAAGGTCATTATCTCTCTGTCACATGAGCCTAGTATATTGTTATCGCGCTTTAAACGAATGGAAAAGCAGAAACGGCGAAATGAGTGGAGAAGCCAGAAGTGCAATCCGAGAGTGTCTTGATTTGATTCATATATAGTAGGTTCAGTCCTTGATGATTATGGATGTAGCGTCTAAAAGAGACATTCTTCTAAACATACTTTATAGTTGTAGCATCTAAAAGTTGGATGAGACGGCTTTTTAAAAACTATTGCGACTTTGAGAAGGTGCTACAACTGTGATGTATTTGTTAAATACATTGTATGCATTACACATTTTCATAGTTGAAGCTGCCACAGGAAAGCCTTTTGAATTGGGGACTTAAAACTTTTATTCCTAAACACCATCTGACCCTCCAAAACTTATCTACAATTAAGGCTCCATTCGTTTCGCGAAAAATAATTTTTGGGAAAATGTTTTCCGGATTTTCTGTCGTTCGTTTCACAGAAAATAAACTTTTTAGGGAAAATGTTTTCCATCAAAGGAAAAAAGTCTTCTAAAGTAGAGGAAAATATTTTTTACTTTTGAAAAGTGGAAAACATTTTCATCACTTGATCTATTTCATCTCACACATTTATAGATGCTCACTTCCTCCTCCCTTTCTTCTCTTCTTTTCCTTTTTTATTCGAATTATTTTTTTAATTTTCTTTTTCTTTTTTAATTCGAATTATTTTTAATTTCTTTTTATCTTTTCTTTTCTTTTCTTTTTTTCCTTTTCCTTTTCTTTGTTTCTCATTTTCTTTTTTCTTGGCTAGTCGTCGGACTAGGTGAACCTCAAGCTCATCGATCTCAAATTTGCGCTCGTCAATCTGGTAAGTCTCGAGCTTGGAGCGCTCGCCAATCTAGTAAGTGGAAAATATTTTCCTTACCGAACATAGAAAAATATTTTCTGAAATATTTTCAGGTTTTACCCGAATACTAGAAAATATTGTCATTTTCCTGGAAAATGACTTATAGGAAAATATTTTTTGGAAATGACCCATTTTTTCGTGAAACGAACGGACTCTAAGTTCAAAACTACTAGAACTCACTTTTTAGAAACTTCATTTCTCCCCTCTTGCAATGCCATGGGGAAGGGGGAGTGAGTATTTACCTGCATCCATATCCATTAAATCGCATTTATCATATGAATCTTATATGAGTCTTATATGTGAGATTTACATGATCCAATTAATTTTTTTTTTTTTTAAACTTCATCCCCATTCTACAATTCTAGGTTTCCAAGAAATGATGGGATCATAATTAAAGGGTTGTGCTCCATCATTAGTGAAAAAAAAAATCTCTTTTTTTACAAAAATGACATGATAAGGGTTTTGATGCTCGATAAGTAATTGAGTGCCTGAACTTTCTTTTTATGCAATCAAATATTAAATTCTTGAATTTCGTTTAATGTGGCGTCTCCACTATTATTGCCGGGTCATGCGTTTTTTCCCTGACATGCTTATTTAACATAATTGCTGACATGGCAGCATATACAACGAAAATCATGCAAACTCAATTTAAAACAAAGGAATAATATTCCTTTTCCTTTTTCCTTTTCCATTTCTTTCTTTTTACACCCTCTTCCTTCCTCGGTATGCATCTGGCTCTCGTCGCCTTCTCCACCATCAATTTCCACACCTGCCGCTTGCCACCATCATCAATTTCCAACGTTCTTGAATCTTGACATTGTTGGGGACCGTCACGTCCCGTCGAAGAAAAAAAGGGAAAAAAGATTGACAAGTTGCTTGGCCTGTCACATGTTAGAAACTTACCAACAGGTTTTGAAAAGTATACTATAAAAATTACCAACTACATTAATAATCAACCAACATTTATTTTGATGGATTATCAATGTGTTAAATTGCTTAATTTTATTCAAAATTGTGAACCTAATTTGACTGATTTATCCACATTAGTACATTAATGCCCGGGCATGTCTATGTGTAAAATTTTTCACATTATTTAGAAGCATGCACTTGAGAGAAGGGAATAATAATTTTTGCATCATAAACATGATTGTTCTCCTTTGGTCCCTGAAGTGATATTTCCCATGATCCAAATCTACAGCAAATTGGATCACATTTTTAATGCATCACTTGACTGATCTCATCTCATAACCAGAAGAAATAAATTTTGAAATATGAAATCATGGATCAATAAACCGAGACCTCAATTAATTTTGGTATATCTTACATGAGACCCACATGATCTAATAGTCGTGATGCACTGAGCTAACTTGAAGCCAATGCCTCTAATGATTTATTGAACTTGTTTTAATTAAAATAAATTAAATAACCACAGGTTTCTACTCCACCAAATAAACACGGGAGCCCTATCCATAAAAGAATGCCTCCTACTCTAGCAGAGGAAGAGAATCCAGCATGTGAAAGTGAGTAGTGTCTCTCTACCAGAAGAATCTATCTTGCACGGGAAGAAAGATCTATCTCTTGTGATGTCCAGTGATTGCCTTTCAATTGTGAAGTGCATTATGGGATGAGAAGAAAGCCCATGAGATATTGGGGACATGACTGCCAGGCCTTGCCAGCTCAATTGGATAAGGTGGAAGTTGTCTGTTGTCCTACAAGGCTAATCAAGTTACGGATTGGTTCATTAGTGCCCATTGAAATAGAAGTCTCCCTACCGATTGATGATCCTTACCCTCTCGGCCCATTTGAAATATTTTGTATATAGAAACTTATTTCTCTTCCTCCAGTAGAGCTTTTATGATTGAAGGAATGAATGTGCTTTCTGACAAAAAAAAAAAAAAAAAAAAACCAAAGGACATAACAAAAGCGATTTTTCATGAGATAACTTTTTTGTCGGAAAATTGAATAAATAGTTCCCTACCCAACTACACCAGTGTTTACAAGTGTAAATAATTTTAATCACTTATTTTATTTTTGGAGTGGCTCATCGTGATTCCATCGATTGAAGTAATGTATCATTATTTTGAAAACCAATAAATGATTAGTCTGTTGGGTAGGAATAGGAAGAAAATAGTCCACTCTAGTTGAAAGAAAACGCGAATGCAATATATCTTTGACCGGAAGCCAAGTTAAAGAAGTCTCAAAATGCTTACCACGATACAAATTGCAATTATAGGTGTGACCCCCCTAGATTCGGAGCTCATTATGGGCTTTGCACATATAGGCCCCATTGATCTTTCTTTAATCTAGATAAATTACTAACTCATTCATATATATATTTCAGGATGATGAGGAAATCTACCGATTTCCATTTTTCCATTGAACTAATAGAAATTTGGTTCATTCACTTTAAATATTTTGCCTTCCAGGCCAGTAAAAGTTCAGGACCTCCTCAATTTCAACATTTTTTGCTACACTTCTTAATCCTGAAAAGACTGAACCAATATTTGTAGTTTGTCTAGATAGTTTAAATGACTAACAGAACTTTTCTTTGCCTAGATTACATCCAGGATTTCAATTTTTTATTTTTCTCTCTGGGAAGGAATGATCCATCAAGCAAGCCCTCCGATTATTAAAAGCACCGTTAGGAAAAAAAAGAAAAATACACTCTACTATGCCAGAAAGTCGCATTGCATAGTGAGGATATCTGTTGAATTGATGTTTGTTTTCCCCTTGGGCTGTTGAAAGATTGGACTCGGAGTCGGGGTTCTACTTCAACACGAGGGACTTCGAGGATTCGGCACCGAACGGAGAGTGGGACGATGTGGAAAAGTATCTATCTGGGTTCACGAAAGTAGACAATAATAGATACTCCATGAAGATTTTCTTCAAGACTCAGAGCAGAAGTATCTCGAAGCTCTGGACAAGTAGATCGAAAGTTTTTGGACAATTGATGGGTTCGACTTGTTTAGGGCTGTGTTAGCTCACTGGGCAACAAGCATTTTAATTTTCTTGGTTGTTGGTCTTGCATTATTGATGATTGCAGGAGGGATCGTGCTAAAGCTGTGGAAATTTTAGTCAAGGACTTGAAAGCATTTGCTGCATTCAATGACGATTTGTTCGAGGCGCAGTTACTGACGCTGGAGAACTTTAGGTACGAGGTCTTGCGTTGAAGAATCTTTTAATTTGTTGCTGAGAGTTTTTCTCTAGTTGACCTTTTGTCTTTTGCTATCATCACATTGGCATTAAACGTATATCCTGCTTGCAGAGAGATGAGCAACTATCAAAGTATGGTGATACCATGTCAGCTAGGAGTATAATGTTGGCTGAACTGAAGAAGTTGATAGAGGCTAACCTCCCGTTTCGTGGTAAGCCTCAGTTTCCCACATTGAAGAACTCAAGATTACGCGCATTAATAAATCAAAGGTCCTTGGTGTCCTATTGCCTTATGTATTTTCTTGACTAAAGTATCGTCATACTGACTGTTTCATGGCTTCTGGAAGTTTGAATTGGCAGCATCAGCTATGCAAGAAACCTAGGCCTAACCCTGACATGAAGACTCTATTTGCAGACCACACTTGTGGACAACCAAAGGGTGCTCGGGCGCCATCCCCTGTTGCTAATCCTTTAATGGGTGCCGTGCCCAAACCAGGGGCCTTCCTACCATTGACCGCTCTTGGTGTAAGTCTGGAGGAGAATAGTTAGCCTATTTCCTCGGTAGTTTTTCCATTTAGATGTTGGCAACTCACGTTAGTGTGTTTTTTTCCTTTTGTGCCTTCCAGAACCTTTATTACAGCCCTCCCAGCCTCCTCCGGCCGCTCTTACAACATCTCTTGCTGGACGGATGGCAAATCCATCCTCGGTAGCTCGCCCCTCAGCATCCGCTGGACCAATAGGTTTGACTGCGCAAAATAATTCAGGCACATGAAGCTGCTCTACAATGTCAATTTCAAGTTCATGGCTACTATGGCCACATAGCTAGGTTTATGAGAAGTTGCAATATGGATGATATTTTGTCGGAACATGTAAAATATTATTTAGGATAATGTGAGGCTTTATTATATGCAGACTAGTGAAATTTCATCTTTTAGTTTCCACAAGTTCAAGCTGTTAATTTGACATTCTATTTACTTTTTGCCTTGTGATATAGCTATCTTAAAGCGTCCCAAGACTCCTACTAACAGCTCAGCCATGGACTATCGAAGAGCATGTAAAATGTTTTTGGTTTTTTCTTTTCTTTAATTTTTTTAGCCGCGTCTTGCTAGCCCTCTGTCCAAAAACAAGAAAGAAAATAAAAGAAAATAGAAAACTAAAAAAATTATTTAAAAATTCAAAAAATATTAAAAATTATTTAAAAAGTTCATATAAGCACTAGTCATGCCATGTAGGATGAGCAATGTCCACATTAGTAATTTAATTTCAAGTCTAAATTGGTCGGATGAACTCAATTTGCAAAATATGAAAATGTTTAGGACTAAATTATCATAATTGAAAAGTTTATGATTGATATTGACACAAGTGTAATATGTTCAAGATTTTTTTGATAATTTTTCCCCCATAGTATCACATCTCTCTCTCTCTCTCTCTCTCTCTCTCTCTCTCTCTCTCTTAAGATTCTACTAAGGAAAAAAAAAAAAGCAGTTGCTAATGGTGGCTGATGATACAATAGTAAAAAACCAAAATAATTGGTCAAAGTCATGATATTGTAATGTCGCTGGTTCATAATATTCTATCACTAATGACAAACACCTATAGATGAACAAGTAATAATCTTTACCAAGAAATTAGAGAAAAAAAGGGTCAACATGAATTAAGAGGTTCAACAAATGAAATAAAAAGGAAAAAAGTATTGCTGGATAGTTATTCAATGGCTGATAACCCGTTAGTTGAGAAATTCTAAACATGACATTGAAAGTACAACATTAATGTAAAATGTCAAAAACAAAAACAATTTAAGGAGTGCGATAAAAGTGATTGGGGTGAGGAGGTGATAACTAGGTAATCTTTAGGCATGATATGGCAGGAAAAGATCTAGTTTGAGAATCAAGGAAAATCTATTATGGGAAGGAGTCTTTTTGAAAGAAAAAGGTCAGATTGTGCATTGACGAGTGATTTTTTTTGTGACTGGCTCATCACCAGGAGCATTTACCAGACAGCTTTCTTTTTAATTTCTCTTATTAGTGGAAAAAGTAAGTCAAGTCAAGAAGCACCCATGTAGGATGGTTTCACGCACCTTCTGCACAATGCTGTGGAAATTACAGGGGCAAGGATTATCCATTGGTATTATTTTCTATTTCTCTTAATAATAGAAAAGGCAAGTCTAAGTGATCATATTGCCGTTTAGTTGGTTCGTAATATCCAATCAATAATTAAACAACTTTAACGAGTTTTTTCGTCTGTTTTCCTCTTTTATTTATTTATTTATTAATATGCTGGATCTCAAATTTCAATTAAAACTTCACATGCACTTGCTAAAAGTTTCACATCTATGGATTTCATTGTTCACGTGTTAGCACAAGAGGTTTGAACAAAGATGGTATGGCATTAACATGTATTCCCAAATATGAACTCACGATTCCACCTACTCAAATGGGGCCAACAATAATGCCTTGTAAATTTATGAAAAGGAAAAAGAAGGGTCAATTGGAATCATCTCATTTACATAATGAGATTGATTTAACACAAGGTTGTAACTCAATTAGCTGTGCAAATCCAACTTGCTCAAGCAAAAAGGAAAAAAAACTTTCATATATTCACTATGAATCGATTTTTAATTGCCTCAATAATTCAATATCAATATACTATAAGTTCTCTAGAATTTTTAATATACTGAATAAGCTAATATGCTTGTAGCTCCTTTCAAATTGGTATATAGAGTTTCCTCCAATTCTCATCTTTGATAAATTGTCCGCATCTAATCTTCAATCGACGTTAAACAACAATAACGAGGGGGTCTAAGGGCCCGTTTGGTTCGACTTTGGGGAAATGCCATTTGGAGAATGCAAATATCTTTGAGAGAAAGGGGCTTTCGGAAATATTAGACCGTTTGGTAAATTTTAGCATCGAAATGCAACTTCGCATAAACACCGTTTGGCAAACTTTGCATTTGTAATTAGCTTTTGGTATTTTTTATTTTCTTTAAAGTCTGAAATAAAATTCCGGCGGCCGGCCACTGCCGGCCAACCGCCGGCCACCGCTGGACGGCTAGATTTGGCCATCGCCGGACCACCAAATCTGGCCGCCGGAGGTCGCGGAGGCCAGATCTGGCCGCCGAATGGCCAAATCTAGCCGCCGAACGGCCAAATCTGGCCTCGCCTGGCTTGTGCAAGACCAGGCGACACTGGTCGAGGTCGGGTGACCTCAGGCGGCGTCGCTTGGCTCGCGCGAGACCAGGCGACGCTGCCAAGGTCCGCGCGACATCAGGTGAGGCTTCTCGGCGGCTAGATCGCGGCTAAGCGCTGCCTTTGGCAAAGAAGAAGACGAACGGCGAAGAAGAAGGCGAACGGCGGAGGAGACGATGAACAGGGATGCGATGAACAGTAAAATCGCATCTCCGGAATGCCGAATGCTCAAAGCTAGTCCCCCCCGGCATTCGGCTTTTAGCATTTAAAATGTCCACATTTCGCAAATGGGCATTCAAAAGCCCTTGCTAAACACCTAAAATTTTCCCCAAGAGGCTTTGGGAGCCCAAAGCCCCTTGGGAATGCCCAACCAAACACCCCCTAAGCATGACTTTGATAGCCGTCTTATGATTTTATGATAAAATGGGTCTCTTCTTCCCAAACTATATGCTAATGCTCATATCATCATCATTAGGCGCTATCGCAATCTGCTTGTTATTAAATTAGTTGGTGGAGAATACGCACTTTCCGCATAATGCCGCGAAAATTGGGCGTGCAATAACCATCCTCTCCGTGCAGCATGTGTCTTGGGCCGTTGGATGGCGCATCATGGGCTTTGAACATACAGGCGGATCGATTTTTTCAATACTTGAACATTTTCAATTTAAACAATTGACAACCCCATTCACATATAATTCCGGATGAAGAGGAAACCCTACCTGTGTTGAACAAATTTTCAATATTCATTTTAATAATGGAAGTTCGGTTCATTCACTCTAAATATTTTGCCTTCCATGCAAGTAAAAATCTTAGGACCTCACTAATTTCATCCTTTGTTGTCAGAGGTCTCGATCCTCCAAAAAAACTTTGGACGAATATTTGTCTTTTCTCAGGACAACATAAATGATACTGAATTTTTTTCCCAAAGGAATTTATCCATCAAGAAAGCCCACCAATTATTGAATGCACCATTATGCAAAAAAGAAAAAAGAAAGAAAAAGAATATACTTTACAATGTGAAAAAGTTGCATTCATATTCTTCACTGAATTATATATATATATTCTTTTCTGTCTAATCTTTACTATATGCGTATACTTGTTTATTTCTTCCACAGGGAAACACGTAACCAGCAAACTGTGGGGCCTCAATGTCCATCATATCATCACATCTCTTTTTTTTTTTTTTTCTTTAGATAAAAAATTATTTAAGGAGTGAGATAAAAATGACTTATGGGAGGAGAAGGTGACTAGATAATTTTTAGATGTGATATGGTATGGGGAAATTTTAAGAATCGAGAGAGATTTATTTCGGCATTTTCTTTTCCATATCTCTTATTAATAGAAAAGGCAAGTCTTAGTCATCATATTATTGTTTAGTTGGTTCATAATATCCAATCACTAAATTACATATAACTTTAACGAGTACGAGTTGTTCTCATTTTGTATTTTCTTTTATTAATAGAAAAGCAAGTCAAGTTAGGTAGGTTGAATCTCAAATTTCAATTGAAGCTTCACCGCTAGAAGTTTCACATCTATGGATTTCACTATTCACATGTTATAGCAGGAAAGCAAGTCAAGTTAGGCAGTCTGAATCTCAAATTTCAATTAGTGCTTCACTGCTAGAAATTTCACATCTATAGATTTCACCGTTCACATGTTACCGCAGGATACCAATTAGGAAGTTTGGTTTATATAAGGTTTGTGTAAAAATGGTATGGCCTTAACATGTATTCCCGGATATGAACTTGCAGTTCCACTTAGAAAGGAGGGGGAGTACGTGAAGAGGAAAAAGAATGATCGAATGTACTCATCTCGTTTACGTAATGAGATGGATTTAGTATAATGCTTCAACTAAATCAATTATTGATTGTGCAAATACAATCGTCATAATTGTCCAACTTGGCCAAGCAAGGACTAACAAACCTTCCCATATGATAATCCAATATCCATATATTATGAATTATGCAGACTTGTTAATAAAGTACATTTGCTAATATACTCGGGATATAGTCTCACCCAATTCTAGTGTCTGGTATATTATCTACATCGAATCTTCAATCCACCTTAAATGACGTAAAACAATGTGACTCTAGGCATGAATTTGGTGGTTAGCCTTTGATTTTCTTATAAAAATAGGGCGCCTTTTCAAAACTATATGCCAACATGCGTGCAATGATTCTTAGGCACTAACATGGGCAAGTAAGGGACCTTTGTGATATAAAGTCGGATTTGACATCGACCCTGCACACCAATCTTGCAAAGATAGAGAAAAGCGGTTCTTGCAATTTGCTTTTGATTAAATTAGTTGGTGGGGAATATGCTTACCAACTTGGAGCATCGGAATTGATGTTCGTTTTTGCTTCTATTTTTTTATTAATAAAAAAAGCAAGTCAAGTCAAAAAGCACATGCACCTTTCGCATAATGGTGCGGAAATTACGCGTTCAATCAACCTTAAATGACGTGTAACGATGTGACTCTAGGCATGAATTTGGTGGTCCGCCTTCGATTTTCTTATAAAAATAGGGCGCCTCTTCAAAATTATATGCTAACATGCATGCGATGATTCTTAGGCACTAACATGGGCAAGTAAGGGACCTTTGTGATATAAAGTCGGATTTGACATCGACCCTTCACATCAATCTTGTGAAGATAGAGAAAAGCGGTTCTCGCAATTTGCTTTTGATTAAATTAGTTGGTGAGGAATATGCTTACCAGCTTGGAGCATCGGAACTAATATTCGTTTTTGTTTCTATATTTTTATTAATAAAACAACAACTACTATTCGTTTTTATTTCTAATTTTTTATTAATAAAAAAAACAAGTCAAGTTAAAAAACACACGCACCTTTCGCATAATGGTGCGGAAATTACGCGTACAATAATTACTCTTTCTTCATAGCATGCGTCTTGCACCATTGGATCGTAACTCAGCATTACGTGCCTTTTTGCAGGAATCCGTTTTAAAAGAGAGAAAAAAGAGTAGATTTTTGATTGAAAATAATAAACTTTCCTTATCCGAATATTTTTAAAAAGTGTCCTACCGACATTTGTGTCATAATATGTTTTTGAGATTCATTCATGTCTATTAGCACCGGGAGCATGGGAATCTTGCTGGTTAGTTTTCTTTTCCTTTTCTTTTATTAATAGACAAAAAACCGAGTCAAGTCAAAAAGCACTTGCATAGGATGGTTCCACGCACCTTCCGCAAAATGCTGCGGAAATTATGCGTGCAATGATTGCCCTTGGGCTTTCTTTTCTATATCTCTATTGATAGTAAAGGCAAGTCAAGTCAAAGTGGTGTTTGTTTTGAATCAAAACACCTTCCGCACAGTTCTACGTTGCTCGGCATTGTTCAAAAATGCACTGCAAAGGGTGTTGCATATCGAGCGTCGAAGGCTGAGAATCGGTGGAAATCCCAGAGGTGAGCTATATATGTATATTTCCTTTGCACAACATAAATGACTAATAAATTTCTTTTTCCCATCCCGATTACATCGATATTGTGAAGTATTGCAATTGTTATGTGTGATAAAATATATTTTATAGTTGTAACACCTGAAACTGTTGTAAATTTGGAGGTTCTATGAAGTATTTGCTAAAACATATTATAAAAGTTGCAATACACGTTTTCATCATTATGGATTTCGCACAAATAAACACTGATAATCATATTATATCTTAGGAGGGAAAAGTGTCCAAAAAATCCTAAATCTATTGCACTTTTACCAATTCTATCATAAACATTTTAACTTTGCCAATTCAGTCATATACATTTTTACTTCTTACTAATTGAGTCCATATGATCAATTTTAGTCGGAAAATGCCGACATGGACGCCGGCGGTGCCACATAGGACTGCTGGTGCTGACTTGGATAATTTTTAATGATATTTTAATATTTTTTTGAAATTTTTTTGTTTTTTTTTTCATTTATTTATTTTCCTTTTGGCTTTCTTCTTGGCGTTTTCCGGTGGCCGGCTTGACCATAGGCGACAGCTAGCCACCGGTTGCAGCCGGCCAATTGGCCTTGCCCACCACAAGTGAGGCTCGGCTGGGTGAGGGTGAGCCCCGGCGAGGGGCGCCCTCGCCCAGGCGTGGCTTGGCAAGGGTTGCCTAGGCGAGGCCAACCTTCACCTAGGCCAAGGTGGCTCGTTGGATGTCGGCTGGGGGATGGCGATGCCGGGCAAGGCCACCTTGGCTTAGGCAGGGCTGGCCTCACCAGATTTGGCAAGGGGAGCCCTCATTAGGGCTCGCCCTCTCCTAGGCAAGTGTCGACCTCGCCCAAACTAGACGTGGTGAGGTTGGCCCTCACCCCTAGTCGGCCGACGCCGAGCAAGGTCGCCTTAGCCTGAGCGAATGTGAGACCTGGCGAGGCTGGCCCTCACCTAGGCCAAGGTGGCCTCGCCTGGCCAATGGCGTGCAAGGCCGCCCTAGCTTGGGCGTAGGTTGACCTTGCCCAAGTGACCCTTGTTGGGCCTCGCCTAGGCAAAGGCTCCCCTCGACAAGGATCCTCCTTGCCCGGTCGGGCCTCGCTTGTGGCGAGCAAGGCCAATCGACTGGCTGTGGCCAGTGGCAGGCTATTGCCTGTGGTCGATGGCTAGCTGTCACCTGTGGCCGGCCACCGGAAAAGGCCAAGAAGAAAGCCAAAAAGAAAAGAAAGAAGAGGAAAAAAAAATTGGGGGGGGGGGAAACAGAAAAAATATTAAAAATTCAAAAAAATATTAAAATATTATTAAAAGTGTTCACGTCGTGTCGACGGTCCTACATGGCACCGTCGGTATCCACGTCAACATTTTTCAGTAAAAATTGGCCAGATGGACTCAATTGACAAGAAATGAAAATGTTTAGGATTGAATTGACAAAGTTAAAAGGTTTAGGATTGAATTAGTAAAAGTGCAATAAGTTTAGGACTTTTTGGGCAATTTTCTCTATCTTAGGATAAAAAGGAAACCTTAGCAAGGTAGACAAATTTCAATTATTTGGAAGGCTGGTTCATTCACTCTAAATATTTTACCTTCCAAGTCAGAAAAAGTTTAGGACCTCATAAATTTCATCCTTTGCAACTACACTTCTTGATCCTCGAGAAACTTTGAGCGTGCATATATCTTTTCTTCGACGACATAAACAATTTATAAAATTTCTTTTGCTCCGATTACATCCTAGGTTCCTTTTTTTTTTTCAGGGAAGGTTTTATCCATTGATCCCACGCACTAGTTAGTAAAAGCACCATTAGGAGAAAAAAATGAACTTTATAATGTGAAAGAAATTGTATTTCATATTCTTCTCTAAACTTTATTTTTGCTTTCTCTTTGCTATTTAATGTTTATTATATGCATATACTCGCTTATTTCTTCCATAACGGAACACATAACTGGTAAACTATCATACTCGTGAATTACACATCCACTATTTTGTCAATTTTTTTTATTTCCATTTGTAATTTGAGGTAGTACATTAAAGATGCTAACAAAATAGATTCTACATAGGAAACAAAAAATTAAAAATTAAAACAATTGGTTATTATGCAATATTATATAGCAAAATAATTGGTCAAGGTCATGATATTGTAGTATAGTTGGTTCCTAATATCCAATCGCTAATGATAAACAACAATAACGAGCACTAGTCTTTCTTCTCCATTTATTTCATTAATATGAGGAGGAAAATATATTTATTGAATCAAGAATATTAAGAAAGAGAACAGCTCTTACATTGCGAAAAAGTTGTACACTACCTTAAGATTGCTTCATTTGCAGGACCTTCTTTATTAAAGAAACGTACACGTACTAATGGCTAAGATATTAAGTATAATACTCAAATATAACCTTGTTTAAGTGATTATGACGACAAAGACGGTGACAAATATACTCTATCCAATAAATAAATGACCGATTAAAAAAGGAAAAACCCAGCTTGCCCTCGAGTGTTGTCGGAATATTCTTGCATGTAATGTCCATGAAGCCTTCACCACAAGAGACGAAGGAAAACGAAAGCCCCATGTGTGCTCCACTGCCAGTTAAAAAATAGTTTCCATGCCCCGATTTTATAATCAAGTCGTGCTGGATCTCACATTTCAATGAAAGCACATGCATAGGTTCCTTGCACCTTCCGCGTAATGCCCTGGAAATTAGTCATTATCAATGGACTTTGCTAGCATAAAAGTCATTGAGTATTGTGAGAATAACATATGTTGTGAGTCACAAATTCTTGAAGAAATAGGTCTCACAATTGTGATTTGATTTTTTGTAGTCCAAAATGAATTGTTATTTTCATAATAAATTAAACACTATAATCCAATCATTTCTCATTATCAAACAATATTTTCTTTAATTTTAAGTTCTTTCTTTTTTTGGTCAAAACATTTTAAGTACTTAAAATGTTCCAAATTTGAAATTCAATACTCGAAATTTTTAGTAATTGTTTTATAGATTTATCTAAACGGGCACGTACTCGTAGCTTATATTTTCATAAATGAATTAAGTTTAGCCTTTAAAAAAAACAAGTTGAGTCAAGTTGAAAGTCCAGCTATAGTACATAAGGTTCGACTTGAAATTACTTGTGCAATCGTTTTACTTTTAAGTCATTGGAGTACAGTGTTGAATATATTTTAGATCTCAACAATTCATCTAGTTCGATTTCTAACTTTTTCTCAACGACCAAACACAAATTAGGTATGTAAATCCGTAAATCAACAATTTCTCCGCTAATGCAAAGGATTAGGCAAGACTCAATTCCCCAAATACGAAATAGTTTTATGCTTGAGGAGCCAAACACATGTCGTGTACCTAGTCCCCATATACTAATTTTTACTTTCCCTTCTCTAGCAACTCACATAGTCAAACTTTTGTTTAATATAAATTGTTTAAAAGATTCAAAATATGTAAATACCGTCACGTAGATAATTATACAATTTTTTTTTTGTAATTTAACTTAAAGCAAATATATTAATTTTTTAAATGTTAAACATCTATTATGCTATACCAAAATTATCTTATATCTTAGAAGAGGTAATACACCAGGCCAAAATATGGAGCCACCTCAGTTACCGTCGAGTCCACGTCTGTGTGGCCATGCAGCGCTGTCGTCGAGGTCCGAGGAGCGTTGGATATTCCCATCTCCTTTTTCAAAAGCCGAAAGTAATCGCTCCGAAAGTCCAACCCCCACGTCGCCTCGGTTGGGGAGAACACGGGAACTCGCTCGGTCCGCGCGCCTCGTGAGGCCGAGGGGCAACTCGGAGTGGCAGAAGATATCCTCGAGATCCGAGGCGAGAACCCTGCTTAGGCTTCGGTTTCAGAGCAGCTGACCGTCGTAGCGGGGGAGCAAGTATGTGCCGTACTTGAAATCTTTAGCAACGTCATTGAACCATGCAATAAAATCAAAGAGACATGGCACATCACCAGCATAGGAGAACATCATATTGACTTAATTTAAGAAAGAAAGATTGACAAACCAAGCAAAAGTTACTATGCACATTTTTTATACATACTCTAGTTCAAAGGTAATTTTTTGCTACAAATTTACATTGATAGAGCATAATCATAACCGCTAGAATATCACTTGAAATGTAAAATATGACCATGCGCCATCTTATGCAAGAGCTAGGAGAAGTTTGAGGTCAAAGATCAGCATTTTGATATTATTATGATCATCTTATACTTGTAAGCAGTAAGCATTCGAGTTTAATACATAAACTCGATATCTTATGCTTGGATGGTGCTATTACATTTGTCACCATTTGACTCACAAGAAATTTGACATGGGAGTGATAGGACCATTAGATCGAATAACCATGATGAGACACAACATAAAAATAAGTCCAAGAAGCCACACTGTCAACCTATTGCAAATCACCAAAGAAATGTCATAATCAATTAAAAGAAATCTGGAACTTTGTAAGCACAATGGAGTAAAGATCCAGCATAAGCTTAAAAGACAAAAAGAAGATTTTTTTATTTTTATTTTTTTGGGTAGCTTTCATCCACCTTTCCTTCTTATTACATCCCCATACTTTAAACTTGTCTAGTCTTTTTTTTTTTTTTTCCTTTTTACTTTCACAACTTCCTAATCAAGATCCAACCAAATTCAGCCAATGTAACCGTTGAACAACCCTAGTATGATGCAGATATGTGAATGCCCACGTAGACATGTATGGAAAAATTTATCCAATATAGACAATGTTAGAATGTGACATGGATAAAAATTAGCTAAGATGTATGCCAAAGTAGATATCTACATTGGAAAATTTTTGTTCATGTCACACAACAACATCATCTGATGTGTTATGCCAGTTGGAATTGGTCAGGTTTTGTGTTTGAGGGATTTGATTAGAAAATTTATGAAATTTGAAGAACTTGATTCAACAAAGTAAAAGTACGGTAGATAAAATGTGAAAGTAGAGGATAAGAAGGAAACTGATTTCCAAAAACCAACAGCTAATCCACAGCAAATATCAGCACAATGGTGGCAGCAGCTGAGAAATTATGGTCTAAATTAATATAATTTGCATCAGCAGAAGAATGCCTAACCTGACAAGACAAGTACGTCTACTTTGTATTACATGAGCAATGAATGGAATGGTCACACTGCATACTCACAATTTCAATGGTGTCTGGGTCCAATCTCAACGACATCAAATGCCGAGAAAAGGTCACAACTGTGAACATCTCTCTATGAACTTGTCTCATCATATGCGTCAAAAGGGAACAAAATCTTCAAGCCAAACCAATAGCTGTGAGGAAAATATAATCAGCAGTGGATTTGACACCTAAATTTTGATCAGCCAATTAGTTATTTATTGCATAGAAAAATTAAAATCAACCCCGGCCCCTAAAAAAATTAGTTAAATTGGATGTTGATGTTAGGAGCATTCTTCATTGATTAATAGTAAGTCCACATATAATTACATTTTGATTGGACTGGTGCAAGGAGATTTGAACTTAATCGAGTTAATTAGACTAAGCCTGCGGGAATGAGAAATTCAGCCTAATCCATTTATTTCCTTTGCTCGACCAGACATCAAATATGCAGCACAATGACTTCAGCAAGAATGAAAGAGCAAATATTCGTTATTGAGAAATATATTCTGAACAATTTTTTGGGAGAATTAACTGGCCAATTCTTTTCATAATTAAAGATGCACATCATGCTGAAAGTATGCAAGTTGATTTTTCTTAGTCAAAACTGGAAGTAATTGAACACTATTTGAAAGGAAAAAAACAAAAATAGAAAAAAGAAAAAGGAAGAAAACGGTGAAGAAAGAAAGAAATTCACGGCCTGAGCATGATAGACCAAAGAGTAATATACGCACTCACAAGAGGAAAGTGGAATTTGGTCAGCCCGAAAGGAGTTCTCGCCACGTATAAAGAGATGACACTGCAACACATAGAAGAGAAGACAAAGGAGGAAGACAAAATGTTCGATAAATTCACGTTCGCAATTAACGAGAAGTGTGGGCAATACATAAAAGAGAACTCAAGTTCTTTCTGTGCCTCGAAAAGCTAGCCCCTACACAGTAAGTGTGTCTATGTTTTGATGTTAGGACTGGGAGAAAACATGGGGTTCAACGACATTGGAGATTGATTTACATGTCTCAAAGTCATTAGTTGAAATTAAAAGTGGACTGTAAAATACATGTGAAGATATTCGAAAGGTATACTTGTAAGAATCAACAAGGTAGAGATGATATCTGGGGCACTCATGAAAAAAATTAGATTGAACGAACCAAAATATTTTAGATATTTATAGCATAAGTTTTGTCATATTGATACATTTCGTTAATCAATTAGTTGGATCTTGAGGAGAAGCTTCAATTGCGTTCACTTACAATTTAAGAACTATAGATGGACGTAAATGATCACCGGCACATTTTTTAGGGTTGCATATTCCACTTTTTTTCAAACTTCCACACCTTTAAAAATATTTTGGAAAATAAAAGAAAAATGGGGGAAAATTAGCAATTCAACATGAAGCCTTAAAAATCATTAACTTAAGGGGAGAGATAAAAGCGATTTGAGTGGAGGGTAAAGATTGGATAATGTTTAAAAATGACGTAGCGTGGGGAAATCTTGTTTGAGAAAATTATTTCAAAAGAGATTAATTTGCGGAGTTACTTTCCCAACGATAAAGTAATGCGTCCTATAAGCTTTAATAACAAAATCCTATATAATCCCACGATTGACATGCTTTTGTCATTGACTCATGTCCATTAGCAGCAGGAGCAACGTGAGTGTCGGTCGTTAATTTCCTTTTTCTATTCTGTTTATAATAGAAAAGGCAAGCCAAGTCAAGACAAAGCTGGAGGATCTCAAATCTCAATGAAAGCACCTGCATGCACCTTCCTCGTATAATGCTGAGAATCGGTGGAAATCACAGCTGGAGCCCATGAGCATTGCTCCCTAGTTTTCTTTTCTTTTCTTTTTTTTTTGTAAATATAAAAGTCAATTTACTTTCATTAATATAAAAGGGGAGTCGTGCTGGATCGCAAGTTCTGATCGAAGCAACAGAAGCGAGTGAGTGTTGCACGAGCTTGCATGTGCGCACATGAGTATTTTTGCTCTTTCGTTTCCGCACGTCTTCCGCTAGATGCCGCGGAAATGGCAAGAACTCAGCATTATGTGCTTTGCACAAATAGCCCCGGTCGATCTTTATATGCTTCAACAATTTTTATCTAAATAATTTGACTAACCAATTCATCTATATATATATTGAGGAAATACTATCTACATAAACAAATTTCCACTTTATCATTCTAATAATGGAAGTTTGCTTTATTCACTCTGAATATTTTGCCATCCATGCAAGTAAAAGTCTAGGACCTCATTAATTTCATCCTTGTTGCTATAGTTCTTGATCCTCAAGAAATTTTGAACGAAAATTTATCTTTTCACTGGGCAATATATATGACTTATAAAATTTCTTTTGCCCCAACAACCTCTTGGATTCCAACTTCTTCTTTTTCAAGGAGGGAATTATCCATGAAGCACGCGCACTAATTTGTAAAAGCATCATTAGGAGAGACAAATAAACTTTACGATGTGAAAAAATTGCATGTCATAATCTTTCCTAAACTTTATTTTGTTTTCTCTTTGATATTTAATCTTTATTATATGCATATACTTGTTTATTCCTTCCATAACGAAACACGTAACCTGTAAATTGCTATCCTTGTGAACTACAATATCCACTTTTATATCACGTCTCATTTTTGTTCCACTTGTAATTTAAATTTGTACATTAAAAATATTAACAAAATTGATTCTACATAGAAAATAAAATAAAATAATTGGTTATGATTGTAAGATGCGAAAGTCCAACCCAATATCTTCATAACTAGAAACAAGAACATATATATAATTATGTAGACAGATTTACACACCTGATTTGAGCCACCATTCTTAATGTAGAATAGCGACGATCTAAACTCAAGAACTTCTCCTCTGCTGTTCTTTGTATCATTGTCTCAATGGGACGGCCTCCTCACCTTCATTTATGAGGATAATTGTGAGAATTAAGGTTAGAGGAAAGATTTGAGCACTATTTGTAGAGTTTCTAATCAAGTCTCTCATTACAGGCCAGGTTCAACTCGGCTCATATTAGCCAACTCCATATTATATTAATTAAGAAACATTCTATCTCACTTTAGACCACCCTCATAAAACAATAAATTATAATTAATTAATGTAACCCACACTAGGAAAACTCTTAGAATGATGTAATATTATATAGCAATATAATTGGTCTAGGTCATGATATTGTAGTATAGTTGATTCATAATATCCAATCTCTAATGATAAACAACTATGACGAGTACGAGTCATTCTTCTCCATTTTTTTTCATTAATAGGAGGAGGACTTATATTTATTGGATCATGAATATTAAGAGAGAACAGCTCTTACATTCCAACAAAGCAAAATGGGTAAAATTGTACAATACCATAAGATTGCTTCATTTGCAGTACCTTCTTTATTAAAGATATAAACACATACTAATGGCTAAGATATTAAGTGTAACACTCAAATATAACCTTGTTAAAGTGATTGTGATAACGATGACAGTGACAAATACCCTATCCAATGAATAAATGACCGATAAAAACCGACAAAAGCCAACGAGCGCTCGAGTGTTGTTGGAATATCATTGCAAAAATATCAATCCATGAAGCCATCGCCAAAAGAGACATAGGAAAACGAAAGCCCCGTGTGTGCTCCACTATCAGTAAAAAAATAGTTTCCACGCCCCGATTTTATAATCAAGTCGTGCTTGCAACTGCATAGGTTCCCGCACCTTCCGCATAATGCTGTGGATATAATCAAACAATATTTTCTTTCATGAGTACTTAAGCTCTGTTTGTTTCGAGGAAAATTGGCCATTTCCGGAAAATATTTTCTCAGAGGTCATTTTCCAGGAAAATGACAATATTTTCTGATGTTCGGCTAAAATCTAAAAATGTTTCCGAAAATATTTTTTGGTATTCGGTAAGACTTTACCACTTAGGCATGCATCACTTACCGACCTATGAATCAATCAAATATGAACTTGCCTTTAAATCCAGGCAAACTTACTTTATATCTTTGTTCATTCATTATCGCCAAACGTTCATCTACTCTAAAAAATGTTCGTATAGATTTTAAAAAGAAGCAAAAGAGAGAAGAAGCAAAGCATGTACAACCCTCATTAGAATCTTCCAGTTGAGTGGCCTGTTTTCCCCATGTGTCTTGTATTCTAATAAACAAAAGAAAAAAGAAGCAAAGCATGTAGAGCCCTTTGCTTGAGCAATGTACAACTGCAGAGTGGAATAAATAGAGAAAATGATAAGCAGGAGTGCAGAGTGCGAGCTTAAAATCGACAAGCTCAAGGTTCGCTTGGCAACGGCCGACGACTAGCTTAGAAAGAAGAAGATGGGAAACAAAGAAAAGAAAAAAATAGAAAAAACAATAGAAAAGAAAAGGGAAATTAAAAACAATTCGAATGAAAAAAGAAAAAGAAAATTAAAAAATAATTCGAACAAAAAAAGAAAAGAAGAAAAGGAAAGGGGAGGAGGAAGTGAGAATTTGTAGAGGTGTGATATAAGAGAGATCAAGTGAGAAAATGTTTTCCACTTTTCAAAAGTGGAAAAAATTTTCCCTTAATTTAAAAGACTTTTTTCCTTTCATGGAAAACATTTTCCCTAAGGAATTAATTTTTTGTAAAATGAACACTGGAAAATCCGGAAAATATTTTCCTAGAAATTATTTTCCGTGAAACGAACGGAGCCTTAAAATTATCCATATTTTAAATTCAGTACTAAAAAATTTTAGGAATTATTTTTTAGTTTTATTTAAACAAACACGTACTTGCAACTTTTTTTTAAGTTCCTCATTGGCAAAAAAAAAAAAAAAAAAAAACAAGTTGAGTCAAGTTGAAAATCGAGTTATACCACATAAGGTTTGACTTGAAATTACCGGTGCAATCATTTACTTTATGCCATTAGAGTACAATGTTGAATATATATTTAGATCTTTACAATTTATTTGGTTTGATTTCTAGCTTTTTCTTAACAACGAAGCACAAATCAAGTATACATAAATTCGCATGCCAACAAATTCTTCACTAATGAAAAGTATGGGGCAAGACACAAGTCCCCAAATACGGAAGAGTTTATGTTTACAAATATGATGAACCGAACACACATTGCATGCTTAGTCTCCATATACTAACTTTTACTTTCTATTTCCTCACAACTCTCATAGTCAAACTTTTGTTTAACAAAAATCACTTAAAGATTCAAAATATGCGGATACCATCACATAGGTAATTACATAATTATTTTTGTAATTTAACTTAAAGAATGTACATATTCTAAATTTTTTAAATGTAAAACATTAATTATTTTTTCAAGTGCAACCTAAATTTTTATCAAAGGGCTGCATACCAATTTTTTTTTTTCGAAAGAGGTAATACACCTCATTTTTTTTTTTTTTTGGACAAAGGTAATACACTTCATTAGTCATTAGAGAAAAAGGCCAAAAAATGGAGCCACCTCAATTGACGTTGCCGAGGAGCGGTGCGTATTTCCCGTCAAAGAAATCGCTCCGAAAGTCCAACCCGGGAACTCGCTCGGACCACGCGCCACGTGAGCTCGAAAGGGGCAATTCGGTACATTCCGAGTGGCCGAAGACATCCTCGAGATGCGAGGCGGGGGCCACACGTGGGCTCCGGTTTCAGAGACGGTTTCAGAGACGTGGGTCCGCTTGAAGAGACAATTAAGCAGAATCGACGAGGCAAATTTCTACTCTGTTTTTTGTTCAAAAAAATAAATTTCTACTCTGTTTTCGAGGATTAAAGGTTCTGGGACAGTTGGACGGCAATAACTCAGCATCGTTTAAGTAAGCACGGGAGAGAGTGTAGTTAATCCGAGGTCGAAGGGTGAGAACCGGCGGACATCGCAGCAGTAGGTGGATTGTGTTGTTTGAGCACTTCTCAGGTAATCCACCGCTCCATTTTCTTTTGATGAGTTTCGATTTCAGTTCTTAGAGACATTTCTGCGTTCCGAGATCTGGACCGTGAAATCTAGCCTTTTTTTTTTTCAAGGCTCTGCTCGATTGATCTCCTATTTGGTCAATCAGACTTCATTTCTGTTTGAATGTAGCTAGGTAATGAGCTCTGACGAACATTTCTGCAATTCCTGGATCTGGTGTTCGTTGCTCTCCTTTGATGCTCTTCTCCATCGATCTCTTTCGCTGCCTTTGTAGGTGATTACGGAGGCGGAGCCTAAACGATTCGATATGTGGGGCATCTTCCTCAACCTCTTTTACTGCCTTTGTAGGCTATGCTCCTCCAATTCTCTCGAGATAGAAAGAAATGAACCAACTCATTCAGAAGATCCGAATTCTGGGACTTCTTCCTCATTGACTTCTCCACTTGTAAGTGATTATGAAGGCGGAACCAAAAGGGTGGAAGGAAATGATTATGAAGTGTTCTTGAGCTTTAGAGGGGAAGACACTCGCAAGGGCTTCACTGATCATCTCTATAAAGGCCTTGTCAAAGTAGGAATTCACGTTTTCAGAGATGACAACGAGCTTCCTGTTGGTGACGAGATTGGAGGGGAACTTCTCCATAGTATTGGGCAGTCTAAGATCTCCATCCCAATTATCTCAGAGGATTATGCTTCCAGTAAATGGTGCCTTCGTGAGTTGGCTCTAATGTTGAATTGCAGGAGAAACAAAGGGCAAATGGTGTTGCCCATATTTTACAAAGTGGAACCTCAGCAAGTGAAGCATCTCACTGGGAGATTTGGAGATGCCATCAGAACACATAAAAGAAATTTGGAAGAAAAGATTGTAAAGGAATGGGAAGAAGCGCTCAAAGAAGTCACTTCCTTGAAAGGATGGGAATCTGAGAAAATTGATAACGGGTACATTATTCTTCATCATGATATTGTTCACTTTCTAATACCTAGATCTTACTTGAAAAAGAATATAAATATTTCCATCATATACTGAAATTTTTATTGTTATTTTACAGGCATGAAGGAACATTAGTTGAAATGGTTGTCCGAAAAGTTATGAGTGAGTTAAAAGAACTATTTTTGCTAAATGTTCCTAAACAATTGGTGGGAATTGATGATCATATGGAACATATTATGAGATTCATAGATGTTGATTTCAGTGATACAAGTATGATCGGAATTTATGGAATGGGCGGTATCGGTAAGACAACTCTTGCAAAAGCGTTATACAACAAGCTTTGTAATCGGTATGAGTATCTCTATGAGTCTCGTAGCTTTGTGGCAGATATTTGAGAAACATCTAAGGTCAAAGGTCTTGAATGCATACAAAAGCAGCTCATTTTTAACTTAAGTGGAGAGTCGTGTACTGTGTCCAATGTTGATCATGGAATCAGGATCCTTAAATCTCGATTTACAAGTAAGAAAGTACTTATTCTTCTTGATGATGTGGATGACAATGCTCACTTGAATGCTTTGGTTGAAGATGGTAGTTGGTTTGAAACTGGAAGTATAGTCATCATCACCACTAGAGATAGGAGTATTCTTGACAAGGCTAGGGTAAGCCACAAGTATCAACTCAACGGGTTGCTTTTGGATCAGTCATTGGTTTTATTTAGTAGACATGCATTTCGAAAGGATTTTCCTCCGAGTGATTATAAGGTTATTTCTCGTAATATCGTCTCTACTACTGGGGGGCTTCCTTTAGCTCTTGAAGTTATTGGTTCGTTCTTATGTGGAAAGCCTAAAGAAGCATGGAAAGCTACATCAAAGAAATTAGAGAAAGTGCCTGATAAGAAAGTGCAAGAGAAGTTGAGAATAAGTTATGACGCATTAGATTTTGAGGACCAACAAATTTTTTTGGATATTGCATGTTTTTTTATCGGATCATCTATACAAAATCCGACTTACATGTGGGATGCCTGTGGTTTTTTTCCGGGGAAGGGGATTGAAGTGTTGGGTGTTATGTCCCTAATTAAAATTACCAAGGATGGCATGCTAATGATGCATGATCAACTGAGAGATCTTGGAAGGGAAATTGTTCGTCTAGAAAATCTAAAGAAGCCTCAAAAGCGTAGCAGATTGTGGGAATATGAGGATGCCAAAGATGTGTTTCTCAACAACAAGGTAAGAGTTTTTCTCTACTTGTCTTAATCATTGAATGTGAGCCCATCTTCTCTTTCTTGTGTAAGATAATAATTATAGTCAATCATGAGTCCCCAAAACTCGCTAGGTCTATTGGGTAAAGAGCTCTTTCAATTAATTGCTCTTCTTGCTTGACGTTAGGACATAATTGAGGAGCAATTTCTTGGTAATTAATGATATATATATAGACACACACGAAGATACTCTCCTTTTGCTAACTTCAAAGCAAAAACAAAACTACAAATTAATGTTTGACATAGCACTTTTAGAGAAAATCCAATATTTATAAATTGTTGGGGCCATGCTCTTCCCACATATTTGTTGATGCACATATTTGATTTTTGGATTCTTATTTTGAGGTCTTTTCTTTCCTTTTTCTTTTAATGAGTACTGACTTCTTCTGAGTTGTTTACTATGATGAATGAGAGATGATTAGCTATCCCGATTCTTGAATTTTTCAAGTTGGGTTACGTATAGATTTAGTCCCTCAAGTAATACTATTTTGTAAGATTAGTTAGATACATTTGAAGTAGTGTGTGGATGAAGAGGCCTTCTATAAATTTTTTGAAAGGATGTGACTTTTGGGAATTTAAAAGGTCCAAATTGTGAATGGCATAATTGGAAGAGAAAAAGTTTAGGAATACCCTCTAGAGCTTCACATTTTTACATAGATTACCACAACTTGTCTGCCACGAAGTCAAAAGTGAGAAGCCTAATCATAGTAGCATGACAATAAATTTGAAATCAATGTATCTTTTCTCATATATAGTTGGTTTCAACCTATTATTCAAACTTTGATTTACAATGTTGCCTGATTGCAGGGCACTAGTAAGATTGAGGCTCTTCATCTTGACTTACATGACTCATATGATTTATATGATGATGAAGGAAGTTACACAGCTGAAACATTTAAAGCATTGACCAACTTGAGGTTTCTTCAACTGGACAACGTGAATCTCACCGGAGGTTTTAGAAACTTGCTTCCTCAATTAAGATGGCTTGTGTGGAATGGCCATCACTCGGATTTTACATTGTCCAACTTTCACTTGAAGAAATTAGTCGTGCTCAAGCTGTTGTGCGGTGACATTACGAGGGACTGGAGAGGATTTGGTCCACTAAAGGTAAGATGTAAAGAAGGCATATCACTTACAAATAATCGTGTGTTGTTGGCGGGCCCAATTACAACAAGTTCTCCTTTATTTCTTTTGAAAATCCTTTCTCATATTATGGATTTTCCTCTAAGCATAAGAGGAATTTATAGGCACTTAATGCCAAAAGCTTCTTCCCCTTAATATTTTAACAAATAGTCATGCTTAACATTAGACCTACTAATAAAAACTTTTTAACTGTATTAATTAACATCTATATATATATATAGTCACAATATTGCGTGCATCTTATTCAATCTAAATGGTATATGGTATCTAGTTAATTTCTCCACATCCATAAGTATGTCTTTTTAGCAATTCTTGTTATATGTATTTATTAATCTTCTTCCATGGACAAACAAAAACTCCCTCACATTCACTTGTGTTCTATCTAAATTAATTATTACTTTTAGAGTAATGGAAATAGTATGTGAACTGCTCTAATTGCACACAATATTTATTCATTATAATTGTTGATTGTTGAATTCACTGTATAACACATTCACAAAGTAGCAATGTTAAATGAGTAATAAAATTATCTTTGAAATGTCATTTAAATATTTTTAATATGACACTTTTTAACATCTTGTACATATAGCATTTAAAAATTGTTTTTCATAATTAAAGGAGCCATTTCTCTTTAATTTCATACTATTAAAGGAAAACATAGCACCAAATGAATGCATCTCTTTTCTTCCATTTGTCTTAGTCATCTGTAATTTGATAATAAAATTTGTGTATCTCTAATCAATAATTTACAACATAGCCACGACTTCGAAAAACAAAATATGATATTGTTTATGAAATTTTATTTGCAAATAATTGTAGTTTGCACTCATACATTCCTAACATTCTCTATGCAATGATATGCTTAAAAACATTTAAAAAAACATTTATGTGCCAGCTTAGCGAATACGCTACTGAAAAGAAACATTTAAAATTAAATAAGATAGCTGTAGGAGTAGGGAGCATGGGTTTTTTTTTTTTTTTTTGTCCAATCTCAAAGTGGTAACCTCTCTTTCATTCAGATGGCAATTGAGCTCAAAGTTCTCAACCTTTCGAATTGTGCTTTGAGAACAACTCCCGACTTGTCCACTTTCAAGAGCTTAGAGATTTTGATACTTGAAGATTGCATGTATCTAGAAGAGATTCATCCTTCTATCTCGGACATCAAGACCCTTGTCTCCTTGAATGTCAGTGAATGTCGGGAATTGAAGAAGTTACCACTAGGAGTAGGTAGAATGAAAGAATTGAGGAAGCTTCTCATAAATTATACTGCTATAGAAGAGGTTCCTATTTCAAGAGGTTGTTTGACGAAGCTGGAGACTCTAGATGCCTCAAACTGTATACTATTAGCTCAACTTCCAGAATCCTTAGGCTTCCTTATGGCATTAACTCAGTTGAACCTATCAAGAACAGGAATTGAAGAATTACCTAAATTTATTGGTTCTTTGAAGCAGCTTAAGACTCTAGATGCCTCTTATTGTGCATCATTAGCTTGCATACCTAACTCAATAGGTGATTTAGCATCTTTGTCTCACCTTGACCTAGAAGGGTGCCGAAAACTTGCTCAACTTCCAGACTCTATAGGCTCTCTCATGTCTCTACAACGATTATTATTGTCAAAATGCCTATCATTGAGACAAATCCCAGACTCAATCGGACAATTGACATCATTGACTGAATTGCATTTGAAATATATGGCCATTGAAGAATTACCAGAATCCATTGGTTTTTTGAAGAAGCTCGAGATTTTAGATGCTTCTTATTGTGCATCGTTAGCCCACATACCCAACTCAATAGGCGATTTATCATCATTATCTTGCCTTTACCTGAATGAATGCAAAAAACTTGCTCAACTTCCAGACTCGATCAGAAGGTTGACATCATTGACTGAGCTACATTTGAAATCTACGGCCATTGAAGAATTACCCGAATTCATTGGTTCTTTAAAGGAGCTCGAGATTTTAGATGCTTCTTATTGTGCATTGTTAGCCCACATACCCAACTCAATAGGCGATTTAGAATCTCTGTCTCGCCTTTACCTGAATGAATGCAAAAAACTTGCTCAACTTCCAAACTCGACCAGAAGGTTGACATCATTGACTAGGCTACATTTGAAATCTACGGCCATTGAAGAATTACCTAAATTCATTGGTTCTTTGAAGCAGCTCAAGATTTTAGATGCTTCTTATTGTGCATTGTTAGCCCACATACCCAACTCAATAGGCGATTTAGCATCTCTATCTCGCCTTAACTTGAATGAATGCAAAAAACTTGCTCAACTTCCAGACTCGATCAGAAGGTTGACATCATTGACTAGGCTACATTTGAAATCTACGGCCATTGAAGAATTACCCGAATTCATTGGTTCTTTGAAGGAGCTCAAGTATTTAGATGCTTCTTATTGTCCATCGTTAGCCCACATACCCAACTCAATAGGCGATTTAGCATCTCTGTCTCGCCTTTACCTGAATGAATGCAAAAAACTTGCTCAACTTCCAGACTCAACCAGAAGATTGACATCATTAACTGAGCTACATTTGAAATCTACGGCCATCGAAGAATTACCCGAATTCATTAGTTCTTTGAAGGAGCTCAAGATTTTAGATGCTTCTTATTGTGCATCGTTAGCTCATATACCCAACTCAATAGGCGATTTAGCATCTCTATCTCGCCTTTACCTGAATGAATGCAAAAAACTTGCTCAACTTCCAGACTCGACCAGAAGGTTGACATCATTGACTGAGCTACATTTGAAATCTACGGCCATTGAAGAATTACCTGAATTCATTGGTTCTTTGAAGCAGCTCAAGATTTTAGATGCTTCTTATTATGCATCGTTAGCCCACATTCCCAACTCAATAGGCGATTTAGCATCTCTGTCTCGCCTTTACTTGAATGGATGCGAAAAACTTGCTCAACTTCCAGACTCGACTAGAAGGTTGACATCATTGACTGAGCTACATTTGAAATCTACGGCCATTGAAGAATTACCTGAATTCATTGGTTCTTTGAAGAAGCTCGAGATTTTAGATGCTTCTTATTGTGCATCGTTAGCCCACATACCCAACTCAATAGGCGATTTAACATCTCTATCTCACCTTTACTTAAATGGATGCAAAAAACTTGCTCAACTTCCAGACTCAACCAGAAGGTTGACATCATTGACTGATCTACATTTGAAATCTACGGCCATTGAAGAATTACCCGAATTCATTGGTTCTTTGAAACAACTCAAGATTTTAGATGCTTCTTATTATGCATCGTTAGCCCATATACCCAACTCAATAGGTGATTTAGCATCTCTGTCTCGCCTTTACTTGAATGGATGCGAAAAACTTGCTGAACTTCCAAACTCGATCAAAAGGTTGACATCATTGACTGAGCTACATTTGAAATCTATAGCCATTGAAGAATTACCCGAATTCATTGGTTCTTTGAAGAAGCTCGAGATTTTAGATGCTTCTTATTGTGCATCGTTAGCCCACATACCCAACTCAATAGGCGATTTATCATCTCTGTCTCGCCTTTATTTGAATGAATGCAAAAAACTTGCTCAACTTCCAGACTCGACCAGAAGGTTGACATCATTGACTGAGCTACATTTGAAATCTACGGCCATTGAAGAATTACCCGGATTCATTGGTTCTTTGAAGAAGCTCGAGATTTTAGATGCTTCTTATTGTGCATCGTTAACCCACATACCCAACTCAATAGGCGATTTATCATCTTTGTCTCGCCTTTATCTGAATGAATGCAAAAAACTTGCTCAACTTCCAGACTCGATCGGAAGGTTGACATCATTGACTGAGCTACATTTGAAATCTACGGCCATTGAAGAATTACCCGAATTCATTGGTTCTTTGAAGAAGCTTGAGATTTTAGATGCTTCTTATTGTGCATCGTTAGCCCACATACCTAACTCAATAGGCGATTTATCATCTTTGTCTCGCCTTTACCTGAATGAATGCAAAAAACTTGCTCAACTTCCAGACTCGACCAGAAGGTTGACATCATTAACTGAGTTACATTTGAAATCTACGGCCATTGAAGAATTACCCGAATTCATTAGTTCTTTGAAGGAGCTCAAGATTTTAGATGCTTATTGTGCATCGTTAGCCCACATACCCAATGAAGAACCATGTGAACAAATTCTTTGTGTTATCACCATTTACCAAACTGCTAGTGAGACCGATTCGAATTAACATCTTTGTCTCACCTTTACCTGAATGAATGCAAAAAACTTGCTCAACTTCCAGACTCGACTAGAAGGTTGACATCATTGACTGAGCTACATTTGAAATCTACGGCCATTGAAGAATTACCCAAATTCATTGGTTCTTTTAAGATGCTTGAGATTTTAGATGCTTCTTATTGTGCATCGTTAGCCCACATACCTAACTCAATAGAGGATTTAGCATCTCTGTCTTGCCTTTACCTGAATGAATGCAAAAAATTTGCTCAACTTCCAGACTCGATCAAAAGGTTAACATCATTGACTCATTGAGTGCCATGGTTTTGATTAATTTTCTAAATGACTCATTGATTTTGTAATCTTCATGACTTTTTAATAGGTGAATAATTTGCCAAGAAACATTTTTCCCATTACATACAACTACCAGAGCTTTGGTCAAAGTTCTTATTCTTCAGATGACTTGACTAGAAATGTAGTCATTACCCTAAGTCAAGATTCACTTGTTAAAAGTATGGATTTCCATCCAGTGCAACAAATTCCGCCACTCGGTTAGCACTTCTTTCTTACTTTATGAAGAACATGTTTCTTGATTTTCTTCAGTTGGATATACTTGTTGGCCATAAGTTTGTGTTTTGGTGCTTGGAAGATTCCTTTTTGTTGTTTTTTATGCTAGCTTCAGCTATTTGAAACCAAGGGATATGATTCTTCAATTTCTGCATCAATAATTTTTAGTGGGAACAAATACGGGTGATGTTATGGTATGGGATGTAAGCAACCGTGCAAGGATTGCTCTGAGAAAATTCAAGGTTTGGGATCTGGGAACATGTTCAATGGCGCTGCAAGTATGGAAGTTCCATTCTAAATAAAGTCATGGTATCTTGTTTTTGGACATGTGATTGTGGGTTTTGATTCTTTGTAGGCTTCTCTAGCCAATGACCATATAGCATCCATTAACCATGTAACGTGGAGTCCTGATGGATTTCTTTTTGGTATGTACAGATGCCACTTCTACTTATCTTATTGCAAATTGATGAAACAACTAAAGCACCGAGAATGAGACTTCATTGCAATATTTTCAGGATCAATGTTCATATGCTGCTATTACTGATGATTTGTGGTGTTCACTTTAGGTATTGCTTATTCCAAACACATGGTGCACATATACTCGTATTACGGTGGTGATGACTTAAGGAACCACCTTGAGGTTTGTTGCTAAACAAGGAGTGAAAAAATTCAGCTTCTTTGTTTTGCGGACAATTGCCACCTAAATGTGAGTAAAACTTGATTTTGACTCTAAACTAATGTTTGATACAACTCGAGGCTCATGTTGGAAGTGTTAATGATCTTGCATTTTCATATCCAAACAAATGGTTATGCGTTGTGACCTGTGGAGAGGATAGGTCGATCAAGGTATATCTTAATTATTTTCCTTAGTGTTGCAGTGTTCCACTATTTGATCCCTTTTAACTAAGCTAGTAGTTTTGTAGGTATGGGATGTAGTGATTGGGGCTAAGCAATACTGTTTCGAGGGTCATGAAGCACTTGTGTATTCTATTTTTCCACACCATAAAGAAAATATTCAGGTACTTGATTATTTCACGTACTAACGAAGACACATTGCAAGTATGGCCAATCAACTGTACCCTTGACTATACACTAGACTTCTATTCTCTAAAACTCAGTTAGGTAAAAAAAATTGGTTCAATTTGTATGAGGAGTATGAATCTGTGTTTTAAAGGACCTTGTTCATTTCAAGGGTTTTGCAAGTCTTTTGACTTTTAACTTGTCTTGATTAAAATGTGCTTGTTAAACACGGTGACATGGTCCAAAGATCAACATGCAAATCTGATTCTTTCAAGTGATGCTACTAAGCATCGACAACTGGGTAAAGGTCTTTGCAATAATGACTTCCTACTTAATTATACATTCAGAAAGAAAATTCCTCTGCTTCCATTATTTGTTTTCCCTCAGTTTCCTCCTTCGGTTATGATTGGTTAAATTTATAATAGAAGGTCCGTTATTATGTTTGAGTGGAGCAGCACTTGGCAATGTTATTTTCTTCTTTTTTATTTTTTTTAAACATTTATCGTTGTGCATAGTGGACACTTTTTTACAAAGATATCTTATGAAATCTCATTATTTTTAGGATGCTATGTTTTAATAATTCGAGTTTAAGTGGATGTGCTCTATTTGAGCATGTTACTGAAATTGGTTAAACAATTGTTTTATCGTGTAGTACATCTTCTCAACAACAATAGGAAGGAAAATTAAGGCTTGGCTTTATGACAACAACGGTTCAAGACTTGACTACGATGCACCGGGTCACTATTCTACCGTGATGGCATACAATGCTGATGGAAAAAGGTTCAAACCATCAACATTGCATTTCAAGCTTGATTTCATCTCCAATCTTTATTTTTCACTGAAATAATCTATTTTAGCGATTTTAATTTGCTATAGGTTGTTCTCGTGTGGGACCTATAAAAAAGGAGAGTCATACTTGGTTGAATGGAATGATAGTGAGGGGGCTATCAAGCGTACATATCATGGACTTGGAAAGAGTTCTAGTGGGATTGTGCAGTTTGATACCATCAGAAACATAAATTTGGCTGTTGGTGATGAGTTCATGGTCAAATTTTGGGATATGAACAATGATAGTCTACTTACAAGTACCAATGCTGATGGTGGATTGCTGGTAATTCATTGCTGTTAATTTATTTTGATTGAATTAACCGAAACTTTCTATTGATTACCTCACTCTTTAAATTTGCAGGCTTCACCTTGTATGGAGTTCTGTTAGCCGTCTCAACAAGTGATAATAGTATCAAAATTCTAGCAAATTCATTTGGGATTGAGCTGCTAGGACTGCAGAAAAACATATGCTTCTAGAGTCATTGCTAGGAGTCTTTTGAAGGTAAGCTTTTTGAAGAATACAATAACTTTATGTAAAGAAGTCGCAACTAGTCCACCTAAGGACTTGATTACACTAGTTATTTAATTAATGCTCTTTCAATACCTAGACTTGATTTAACTAAGTGTCCATGCAGTCTTGGACCCTTTTATTAACCTATGCCCACTAATTGGTGTCCATTCATGAGTGCGCAATAAATGAAAAGTAAACAATCATGATTAATTCGACAAAAGTAATGTATAAGAAAATACACCTAATGAACATGGCTTTCTTTTTAAGCCTCAAGACAACAACCCGTAAGCTAAATTCAAATTAAGTCCAATTCCTTTTCTCAAACACTATTCTATGTAACCTCACCTAAATCAAAGGTACTCATTAAAATCTCTAAACTATATGTAGAGTAACTAAAACTAGAAGAAACTAAGCTAAATCTAGCACTAAAACTTAATTGCCTAATCAAGGTCTCTGTTACTAACCATTTTTCAATTTTTCATATTTTCGATTTTTTTTTGAAAATTTAATTTTAATTATTTTCTGAAAATAGGGACTCGGGCCGGGCCCTAGGGCCTGGTCCGGATATGAGCCACATACTAGTCTCACGAATCTGGGTTAATGGGCAAAATTCGGGCTATTACATCCAGATCCATCAAATTTCAACTCTACTTAGCCCAATTCAGATTATACCTATTTTAAGCCCATTTACCCACGGAAGATACTCTAGCTCACTTTCTCCTCTAACTGCACCAAGCCCATCTTTAAGCCCAATTTCTATTACAAATAGATTAAACCCTAAGCCCACGCCAACCCTATCTTATTATTATTTTTTATTCATTTTTTTCCTCTTTTCTTACATCTTTCGTCATTTTTTATTATTATTTATTCTTCTTTCAGCCCATCGTCCTCTTCAGAGCAAACGAGAATCTACCAGCTCATTCGAAGTTCAATACGTTATCCACATGACATGAGTATTATATCTCTTCATTTATTTGTATAAGAAGAATCGAATTTGAATGCTAATGGACTGGTTGGTAGTAATTTGTGCTGAAATTTCGTTAGACTAAATTAGATCAGGAATTATTTCACTGATGTACCATAGAGACATTACATCAGATAGTCTGTGCACCGAATGGATTGAATCTATTCATTAAATTGAGGGAGTGTTTTCATCTAAAATCAGTGTCGGAACCTCAAAACCATTACAAATCATCAAATTACAGCCTAGATCATCAGTGACATTCACGAATTACATGAACGTGGTTGAGTCATGCATCTTTCCAAAACAGGATAGGAAATGAAATCACCTTGTCAAGGGGGAGTTCCCGGTTGCGGTTACTGGTCAAGCTTGCACGAAGAATATCTGAAAGTGCGGTTTCTGGGCTTTTATGGGTCCGAGTAATGAAAGCTGGATAAACTTAACAAATGTGGATGGGCCATGGGCTTGGCTTGGACGAATTGGATGGCGCCTGGCACACTGAATGAATATCCTTTCCAATTAGTTGATGAATTGAAGTTCCTCTTATGTCATTATTATTTTTTTTTTTTATTTTTCATTTTGTGTTATATTTATTCATTTTTTAAATAAAATCCGCCTAAATTGCCGATTTTGCTTAAGTTATCAATTAAAAATCATGTGTGAACAATAGCTCCAACATCTCAAAATTGGGCAAAGCAATTTCCCAAAAAGCTGTGATAATCTTGAAGGGGCTATAAGTGCGAAATATTTGTCAAATGCCTTACAAAAGCTACATCACCAATCCTCTATAGCTGAAGTTACTGCAGAAAACTTACCGGATAGTCTCTTATAAAAAATAAAAAAAAAAGGCTCTTCGTGCACCTAACATTATTTATCTTTACTCTTTCCCAAATCATTCATACCTTTTTAGATAATCATAATATGAATCAATTGTATAGCAATTGCTATGAGAGTTGAATTAACCTTCAAGCAAAGAATTATAAAAAGGAGATGGGCAATGGCATTGGGAGGCAATTTGGTAAAACAAGTATTTCTAAGAGGTATAGTAAGTCAGAACTAAACAGAAACGTCAATGGAAGTGTTCGATCATGAAGAAGAAGAAGCAAAACGCCATTCACTAAGGGATAACTCACGCACGCAGAAGGGGGGGAAGGAAGCAGGGGAAAATGGCTCCCATCTTCGATCATCTCCAGTCACCATTGGATAACCTTTCGTCGCGGTGTCTCAAGTTCCGATATAGCCGCTAGCTACCATCGCCGATCATTACGAGTTCCAACTCCTTCGTCGGTTGCGCCGTCGACCATCAGTCTCAGGAGGAACACGTTTGTTCATTTCATCGAGAGCACCATTCCAGACCAAAACAAAAAAACATTAAGCAAGGAAAAATTCATCTCAAAAAAGCGATTCCGTTCGATTCAGTTGGCGATTTCAAGCGTTCTGAATCGATCCCAGTGGCCGTCGCCGGCATCAACAGCCTCTTCAATGCCGCGACTCATCTCCTTCGTTTCCCTTCCGCGGCCGAGAGCTTCGAAATGTTGTCGTTCCGCTCGAAGCTTCTCCACCTGTTCAGGTTTCGATCATCGACACGTTCTATAGCTTCTTTCAGTGATTCGTGCGCCAAACCGCGGCCTCAGTCCACTTGATTGACCAGGTAGCATCTCCTGTTCTGTTGTCACAAGTGAGAGGCCGAGAGTCCGATTCTCTTATTATGATGAAATTGATCATATTTGAATTTTTTTTTCTTGGACTTCGAACATCATGTACTGATTTAGGTTGAGTCTAGTTGCAAATTTGAGCTCGAAATGGCTTTGATCTGTTCCACAACCGATTGACCATAATCTGTTCGATGAAATGTGTATCAGACCTTAGTGTGAATTGATTCCAGTAATCGTCCGATTTGAAAGCACATTAGTGATGTTCACTTGATATTGTTTGGTTTTTCAATCTTTAGACATGATTACGAGTATATGCCATAGTTGCCAAGAATGAAACTGACTCTCCGTTTGTTTTCTCAGTGCTTATTAAACTGCAACCTTTCAGAATTAAGTTCCGTCTTTTTTTAGAGCGGTTAGGGACAGGATGACTGGTCCTGTGGGGAATATTCTCAGACAGTTCCGCCGGGGACCGAAGCCGCTTACGCCTTGAGCTTCTATAGTGTGTTGAGCCGCATGAACACGAGCAGGTAGGAGCATGAGAATGAGCCTTTTGTGAGCTGATCTGCATTCCAATTACCCTTCCTCATGTACTACGCACAGAAGATTATTATTTCTCATCACGAGCCTATATTGTCATCGCACTTTAAACAAATGGAAAAGCTGAAACTGTGAAATGAATGGAGAAGCTGGAAGTGTAATCTGAGAGTGCCTTGATTTGATTCGTGTTTAGCGAGTTCAACCTCAACGATTTTGCATAATCAATAGCGAAGTGAAACTAGCTCGGACATTTTTTTTTTTTTCTGGCATTTCAACATAAATTAGAATTAGTTCCACTTAAAAATCGGAAAGAGATTGGGTTTCCCCCCTTTTTTAGGAGAGGTTCTTGATTAGAGAGTTTGAAGGGAATCAGATCTCGTTTGGTATAGTTGTAGTTGAAATGTAACTTTACTGTATTGTGAAGTGTTACAATTTTGTTGTTTAATAAAATGTACTTTATACCAATAACATCTGAAAGTTGAATAAGATAACTTTGAGAAAACTATCGTAACTTTAGTTGTGGTGCGGCTGTAAAGTATTCACCAAATACATTATAAAAGCTGCAATACACATCTTCATAGCAAAATCTGTTGCAGGGAAGCGATACCAAATAGCCTCTTGAATTGGGGACCTAAATTATTGTTCCTAGATACAACACCATTGTGCCTTCTTAAACTTATCTATTATTAAGTCTAAAATTGCTAGAACTTACTTATTTTAAACCTCATTTCTCCTCTTTAGCAATGTCACGAGGAGTGTGAGGGAATACTTGCTTAGATCTATATTTAGTTAATCACATTCATACAAGCCATTGATCATATAGATCTCACATGAGCCCTGTATATGAGACTTCATAATTCGATTAATTTGTTTTAAACTCTATCTCTTCCTTACGGTGCTATGTTTTCAAAAACTTTCACTTTGGATCAAAAGTTAAGGCTCGTGCCACATTTTAGTGAAATAAAAAATTCTCTTTTTAGGAAAATGACCTAATAAGGGTTTGTATTTTTGCTCAACAAGTAATTAAGTGACTGAACTTTCTTTTCATATAATGAAGTATTACTTTCTTGATGTTCAACGTGGTGTCTCTACTATTATTGCCAGGTCATGTCTTTTTTTTACCCGACATGGCTTCGTTATTTAACACAATTGCTGACATGGTAGCACACTAAACGAAAATTATGCAAACTCAATTTAAAGCAAAGGAAAATATTCCTTTTCATTTTTCATTCCCGATCCTCTCTCTTTTCTCTGCCATCGATTTCCACACCTGCTGGTCGCCACCACGATGGCGATGCTTAGTACCTTCGCAGAGTTGCTAGCGTCCCGTGCAAAAGCAAAGTCTTATGCAGGTACATCTTTCCACATCGTCGGTGACTGTCATGTTGTCATTTTTTTCCTACTTCATTTTTCTTTCTCTCTCTTTTTATTTCACCCCCATACGCTGTCCCCTTACTTGTCCGACTTTTGTATTGAAGAAGGCATCCACTTCTTGATCAACCGGTCAAACTTAGATGAAAGAAGACACCAATCGTGGTGGCCGGATCTTGAGATATATTTCCAACGTTACAACAAACCTTCAATTATCCAAAGAAGCCACCGCACAAGAAATCCTAATTTAATTTGGATTAAAGCACACAGAATTTGAATTATTAAAATCCTTTGAACAAGTCAGTTTCGTAACTTGATACATAATTTAACATGTCACATCCCGTTAATGGACCCAAAAAAAAAAAAAAAATCAGTGAGTTGCTTGACTTATCATATGTCAGTTTCTTATCAACGGATTTTAAAAAAGTACCAACATCTATTTATACTTCAAAAACTATCGACTACATTAATAATCAACCAACATTATTTTGATGGATTATTAATGCGTTAAGTTACTTACTTTTATTTGAAATTGTGAACCTTAATTTGACCAATTACCTAAATTAGTACCTCAATCACTATATGATCCCCAAGTAAGTTGATTCGTTCGGGCATGTCTAAGTATAAGATTTTCACATTTTTTAGAAGCATGCACTTGGGCGAAGGGAATAACACTTTTTGCATCTAGACGTGATTGTCCTCATTTGGTCCCTAAAGCAATATATTCCACAATTCAAATTTTCAACAAAATTGTATCACATGCTTAAAGCATACCTTGACCGATCTCGTCCCATGTACAAAAAAAGCAAGATTATGAAACATGAAATCATGAATTAATAAGCTAAGACCTCAATTAATTTTAACATATCATACATGAGATCCACGTGATCTAATAATCATGATGCACTGAACTTATTTGAAGCCGATGCCTTCAATAATTTATTGAACTCGTTCCGATTAAATAAATTGACTAACCGCAAGTTTCTACTCCATTACCAAATAAACATGGAAGCCTTAGCCGTAAAAGAATGCCTTCTGTTCTTGCAGAGGAAGAGAATCTAGCACGTGAGAGCAAGGACCGTGTCTCATCTGCCCTGCACATGGAGAGGGACCTGTCCTTTGTGATGTCTAGTGACTGCCTTACAATTGTGGAGTGCATCATGGGCCAAGAAGAAAGCCCAGAGAAAGTTGTCTATTGCCTCGCGAGGCTAATCAAGTTATGGATTTGACCGCCAGGGCCCACTGAAACAGGGCTCTCCCCACCAACTGGTTGTCTTTGCCCCGTCGACCACTTTGGAATATTGCATAAGAATTTCCTTGACTTGCTCTAGTAAAGCCTTTTTGATTGAAGGAATGAATGTACTTTTCCAACTGAAAAAAAAAAATATCCAAATGATAGAACAAAAGCAATTTTCCATGAGACAACCACTTTTGTCGGAAAAGTGAATAATAGTTCCCTACTTGACTACATGAGTGTTTACAAGTGCAAATAATTTTAATCACTTATTTAATTTTCAAAGTGACGCATCATGATTTCGATGACTAAAGTGATGTATCATCATTTCATAAACCAATAAACAATTAGTCTTTGGTGGGAATGGGAAAAAAATAGTCCATTCTAGTTGAAAGAAGATGCAAATGTTGAAAGAACACGCAAAGGAAGTCTCAATATGATGGGCTTTGCACATATAGACCCTCATCCATCGTTCTTTAATCATAATAAATTACTAACTCATTCGTATATATTTCCGGAAAATGAGGAAGCCCCACCAATTCCATTTTTCCATTCAAATAATGGAAGTTTGGTTCATTCACTCTAAATATTTTTCCTTCCGAGCAAGTAAAAATCCAGGGCCTCACTAATTTCATCCTTTCTTACTGTACTTTTTATTCTCAAAAGACTCTGAACCAATATTTATCGTTTATCTAGACAATATAGATGACTGACAAACTTTTCTTTGCCTAGATTACATCTAGGATTTCAACTTTTTTTTTTCTCCGGGAGAGATTGATCCTTCAAGCACGCCCACCATTACTAAAAGCACCGTTAGTAAAAATAAATACACTCTACCATGCAAGAAAGTCACATTCCATATTCTTCGCTAAAATACATGTCGTTTTATCTTTCACCATGTAATCATTATTATCATGTACATCTTCTTATTTATTTCTTTCATAACGAAATGCGTAAACAGTACATCGTCATCCTCATAACCTACAATGTCCACTATGTTGTCATGTCTTATTATGTTTTTTTTTTTTTTCTTTTTTTGTAAATTGAGGTAGTGTATTAAACATCTCAACAAAATTTATTTTACTCAGGAAATAAATAAAAATCATTTTGTTATGATAATATATTTACAACAGTGTTATTGGTCAAGGTTGTGATATCGTAGTATAGTTAGTTCATAGTATGATACTATCCAATCACTAATGACAGAGATCTGTAACAAGTATTGCTTGTTAATTTTCTTTTCTATATTTTGTTATCCATAGAAAATGCAAGACCAGTCAAGTGTGTTGTATCTCAAATTTTAACCCAAACTTCACATGCAGTTGCTTGAAGCTTCAGATCTATGGATTTCATTGATCACATATTGTCATAAGATGTCAATCACAAAGTTCAAATTATTTAATGTTTGTACAAAAATGGTATGACATTAACATGTAGTCCCAAATATAAACCCAAATCCATATGCTCCAAAGGGTCTATGAAAAGGATAAAGAAAAGTCATATCATAATCATCTTGTTTACATAATGAGCTAGATTTAACATAATGTAGTAATGGTTTTAAGACAACGTGGTAACTCAATTAGTTGTTGATTGTGCAAACAAGATAGTCGTAATCATCCAACTTGCCCAAGCAAGGACAAAAAAATCTTTATATATTTACTAACAATCGATTTTTAATTGCCCCGATAATCCATTATTTATTTACTATAAATTCTCCATAATTGTTAATATATTAAATGTGCTAAGATGCTTGTAGCTTCATTCAAATTGTGATATAGTCTCACCCAATTCCCGTCTCTGGAAAAATGTCCGCCTCTAATCTTCAATCGACATCAAACAACGGTAACGTGGTGGCTCTGCCCATGAATTTGATGGCCGGCTTCTGATTTTCTGATAAAATAGGTCTTTTCTTCTCAACTATATGCTAATACACATATCATTATCTGTAGGTGCTATCGCAATCTGCTATTATTAAATTAGTCAGTGGAGAATACGGACCTTCTGCATAATGCCGCGGAAATTAGGCATGCTATAATCGTCCTCTGCATCAAGCATGTGTCTTGGACCGTTGGATGGCGCATTATGGGCTTTGAACATATAGGCCCAATCGAGTTTTCAATGCAAAAACATTTTCAATCTAAACAAATGACTACCCTATTCATATAGTTACGGATGAAGAGGAAACCCTATGTTGACAAATTTTCATTATTCATTCTGATAATGGAATTTTGGTTCATTCACTCTAAATATTTTACCTTCCCTGCAAGTAAAAAGTCTAGTTACTCACTGATTCCATCCTTTGCTGCTAGAGTTCCTCCTTAAAAAACTTTGGAAGACGTTTATCTTTTTCTAAACAACAGAAATAATTGACAAACATTTTTGCCCCAATTATATACTGGATTTCAATTTTTTCAGGGAGGTATTTATCCATCAAGCAAGCCCAATGCACCATTAGACAAAATCATTAAAAAAAAAAAAAAAAAAAAAACAAAAAAACGCACGCACACTTTACAATGTGAAAAAATTGCATTTATATTTTTCCCTGAAATATATATATATATATATATATATATATATATAATCTTTATCTTTGCTGCATAAATGCATATGCTTGTTTAGTTCTTCCACAAGGCAACACGTAACCAGTAAACAGTCATCCTTGTGGGCTACAATGTCCACCATATTATCACAAGTCTCTCTTTCTTTCTCTTTTTTCTTAAACTCTACTTAGGAAAAAAAAAAAAGTCAGTTGCCAATGATGCAATACTATAAAACAATACAATTGGTCAAAGTCATGTTATTGTAATATAGCTGGTTCATAATATCCAATCACTAATGACAAACACCTTTAGATGAATAAGTGATAATCTTTATTTAAAAGTTAAGAAAAAAAGTGTGTCAACATGAGATAAAAAGTTCGACAAAAATGAAATAAAAGGAAAAATGTATCCCTAAATAGTTGTCCAATCGCTAATAACCCATCGGTTGAGAAATTGTAAATGTGGCATTGAAGTATAAAAGTAATGTAAAATGTCAAAAATAAAAATAATTTAAGGAGTGATATAAAAATGTATTAGGCGATGGGATAATGACTAGATAATTTTTAGAATTGATATGGTACGGAGAAAATTTGGATAATTGAGGGAGATTTATTTCGGGATTTCCTTTTCCTAGAGGAATCTTTTAGAAAGAAAAAAGTCAGATAGTGCTTTGAAAATAATAATCCAACTAGTGATGTTTTTGTGACTGATTCGTGGATATTCCCACCAGGAGTCCAGGACCATGGGAATACTGCTAGTTACTTTTTCTTTTTTCTTTTTTCTATTTCTCTTATTAATGGAAAAGCAAGTCAAGTCAAGAAGCTATATTGGATGTTTCCACGCACCTTCCGCAAAATGCTGCGGAAATTACGCTTGCAATGATAGCCCTTTGATTTTCTTTTTCTATACTCGTATTAATAGAAAAGGCAAGTCTAAGTCATCATATTATCATTTAGTTGGTTCATAATTTCCAATCACTAAGTTACAAACAACTTTAACGAGTACAGTCGTTTTTTTTCTTAATAAAAAAGCAAATCAAGCCAAGCGTGCTGGATCTCCAATTTCAATCAAAGCTTCAACTGCACTTGCTAGAAGTTTCACATCTATGGATTTCATTGTTCACATGTTATTGCAAGATGCCAATTATGAAGTTTGGATTATTTAAGGTTTATGCAAAAATGATATAGCCTTTACACTCATGGTTCCCCCACTATGGAGCAAAGGGAGTATATGAAAAGGAAAAAAAAAATGATCGAACAGAATCATCTCATTTATGTAATGAGATGGATTTAGCATAATGCCTCAACTCAACCAGTTGTTGATTGTGCAAATACTATCATCATAATCATCCAACTTGCCCAAGTAAGGACAAACAAACCTTCCCATATATACTATCAATCATTTTTAATTATCATGATAATCCAATATCCATATACTATAGATTCTTCTAGACTTGTTAATATATTATGTGTGCTAATATGCTTGTAGCTCCATTCAAATTTGGGATATAGGGTCTCACCTAATTCCAGTCTCTAGTAAATTGTTCCGCATCATATCTTGAATCGACCTTGAACAACATGTAACAAGGTGACTCCATGCATGAATTTAGTGGTTTATCTTATGATTTTATGATTAAATAGGTCTCCTCTTCATAACTATAGGAGCTAACATGCCTGAGTAGGGGACCGTCGTGATATTAAGTCTAATCGGACATTGACCCTGCACATCCATCTTGCAAAGAGTGAGTAGGGGTTATCACAATCTACTTTTAATTGAATTAGTTGGTCAAGAATATGCTTACTGACTCGAGCATCAGAATTGATTGTTGTTTTTCATTTTTATTTCTTTATTAAGAAATGGCAAGTCAAGTCAAAAAAATATGTGCATCTTTCTCATAATGCTGTGGAAATTATGCATGTAACAATTATCGTTTTAATGCAATACGCGTCTTGGACCATTAGATGGCAACTCAACATCATGTGCTTTTTTTGGAGGAATCTCCTTTGAAAGAAAAAAAAATGTAAGATTTTGGATTGAAAATAATCAACTTTCTGGATTCGAATATCTAAACAAGGTGTCGCATTTCATTTTCCTGAACCATGCCACCGTGTTTCAGGGGGCTTCACGGGAGGCTTCAAATCTGGGATGAAAATAATTAACTTTCTTGATTTGAATGTCTAAACAAAGTGTCGTACTGACATTTATGTCATATTATGTTTTTATGATTGTCTCATGTCTATGTGCACCAAAAGCAGGGAAGTATTGTTCGTTAATTTTCTTTTCTTTTTCTTTTATTAATAGAAAAAAGCAAGTCAAGTCAAGAAGCACATGCATAGGATAGTTCCACGCACCTTTAGTAAAATGCTGCGGAAATCACGCATGCAATGATTGCTCTTTGGTTTTCTTTTCTATATCTTTACTGGCAGAAAGAGCAAGTCAAATTAAGGTCGTGCTCGCTTCCAATCATAACGCCCATGCCGGTTCTACGCACCTTCTGCACAGTGCTACGGGGCTGAGCATTGTTCAAGCACGTATACTTTAGAGTGTCGTGTATCCAACGTTGAAGACTGAGAGTCGGTGAAGGTCACAGGTAGTGGGTGAACATTTATATTTCCTCTAGACAACATAAATGACTGATAATTTTTTTTTCCGTCCCGAGTACATCGGTATAGCTATAATTGAAACGTAACCGTGCTGTATTGTGAACTGTTGCAATTTTTTTTCTTGGTTACACAACATATTTTACAGTTGTAACACTTGAAAATTGGGTGAAATACCTTTCTAATGATGATTGTAACTTTGGAGGTGCTGTAATTATGAATTATTTGGCAAGACATATTATAAAGTTGCAAAACACATTTTCACAGCGGAAATTACTATAGGAAGTGACACAAGATAGCCTCTTAGACTAGGGACTTAAATTATTGTTCCTAGACACGAGCACCATCGTGCCCTCCAAAATTTGTCTACACTTAAGTCCAAAACCACTAGACGTCCCTTATTTCAAACTTCATCCCTTCCCTCCTGCAATGCCATGAGGAGGGGGAGGGAATACTTGCCTAGATCTGTATTTGATGGACCGTGTTCATTATAAGCGATACCGACTCAGAGCATTGGAATTGATTGTTGGTTCTCGTTTCTATTTCTTTATTAATAGAAAAAGTAGTCAAGTTGAAAGGCACACAAACTTCCGCATAATGCTGTGGAAATCATGCATGCAACAATTATCCTTTCCGAGCAGCATGCGTCTTGGACCGTTGGATGGCAACTCAGCATTATGTGCTTTTTTGAGGAATCTCTTTTTAAAGAGAAAAAAAAAACAGTATATTTTTGATCGAAAGTAATGAACATTCCTGATTCGAATATCTTGACGAAGTGTCCTGCCGACATTTATGTCATAATATGCTTTTGTGATTGACTCATGTCTATTAGCAACGGGAGCATGGGAGTCCTGCTAGTTAGTTTTCTTTTTGTTCTCTTTTATTGATAGAAAAAACGCAAGTCAAGTCAACAAGCACTTGCGTACGATGGTTCCACACGCCTTCCGCAAAATGCTGCGGAAATTACGCGTGCAATGATTGCCCTTTGGTTTTCTTCTCTATTTCTTTATTAATAAAAAAGGCAATTCAAGTCAAGTCAAGGTAAGGTCGTGCTCACTTTAAATCAAGACGCCTTCCACACAGCTCTATGTTGCTCAAGCACGCACAGTGGAGAGCGCCTGCGTATCCAACGTCGGAGGCTGAGAATTGTTGGAGATCACAGTGGCGGGCGAACATATATATCTCCTCTAGACAACATAAATGACTAATCAACCTTTTTCCCGTGCCGATTACATCGGTATAGCTGTAATTAAAACGTCATTGCACTGTATTGTAAAGTGTGACAACCTTTCTGTGTGATGAAACATATTTTATAATTATAACACTTTAAACCGTGGTAACTTTAGAAGTATTCTAACTGTGAAATATTTGCTAAAATACAACATAAAAGCAACAACACACATTTTGATACAGTAGTAGGTAATTATGGACTTTGCACAAATAGTCACTAATTATCATATTATATCTTGGTATGAAGAGGGAACCCAGCTAGGTAGACAAATTTCCTTTATTTCTTTCTAATAATGGAAGGTTGGTTCATTCACTTTAAGTATTTTGCCTTCAAAGCTAGTAAAAGTCTAGCACCTCACTAATTTCATCATTTGCTGCTGCACTTCTTGATCCTCGAGAAACTTTGAGCATGCATATATCTTTTCTCTTGACAATATAAACAATTTATAAAATTTCTTTTGCCCCAATTACATCCTTGGTTTGAATTTTTTTTTTTCAAGGAGGATTTTATCCATTGATCACATGCACTAATTAGTAAAGGCACCAATAGGAGAAAAAATGAACTTTGTAACGTGAAAGAAATTGTATTTCATATTCTTCCCTAAACTTTATTTTGCTTTCTCTTTCCTATTTGATCTTTATTATATGCATATACTTGCTTATTTTTTCCATAAACGAAACACATAAACGGTAAACTGTCATACTTGTGAACTACAATATCCACATTTTATCACTTCTTTTTCCATTTGTAATTTGAGTAAAAATGCTAACAAAATAGATTCTACATAGGAAACAAAAAAAAAAAACAATTAAAAAAATTGGTTATGATGCAATATTATATAGCAAAATAATTGGTCTAGGTCATGATTTTGTAGTATAGCTGGTTCATAATATCTAATCACCAATTATAAACAACTATAACGAGTATGAGTTGTTCTTCTCCATTTTTTTCATTAATATGAGGATGATATTTATTGGATCATGAATATTAAGAGAGAGAACAGCTCTTACATTCCAACAAAGCAAAATGGCTAAAATGTTGTACAATACCTTAAGATTGCTTCATTTGGAGTACCTTCTTTATTAAAGATATATACACACACTAATGGCTAAGATATTTAGTGTAACACTCAAATATAACATTGTTTAAGTGATCATAATAACAGTGACAGTTGGACCTGAACATGTCCTTAAACTGTTAAACGTTGGTACTGCAGGGAGAACCTGCCTGGGGTGAGAGTCCCCCGGTTCCAACGGGTCCCCGGATCCCCGGACTCAAACTGGGGTGTCTAATCAATGGGCTCTTTGGGGGGTGGAGTTACACCCTCGCCCCTACAAAGGGGTCAGGAAACTAGTTACTCACCGGGTTAACTCCCGAGGTGCCAGAGATGGAAGAGGTCGGTGCTGAAAGGCCCGGCTGTGCCCTCTCCCTCCTTAGGTGGAAAGTGGAATTAACCCAACAAAGCAAAATGGCTAAAATGTTGTACAATACCTTAAGATTGCTTCATTTGGAGTACCTTCTTTATTAAAGATATATACACATACTAATGGCTAAGATATTTAGTGTAACACTCAAATATAACATTGTTTAAGTGATCATAATAACAATGACAGTGAAAATTACCCTATCCAATAAATAAATGAGAGGAAAAAAATCGACAAAACCCAACAAGCGCTCGAGTGTTTAGGAATATTATTGCAAATATATCAATCCATGAAGCCATCGCCAGAAGAGACGAAGGAAAACGAAAGCCCCATGTGTGCTCCCATATCAGTAAAAAATAGTTTCCACGCCTCGATTTTATAATCAAGTCGTGCTGGCACATGCATAGGTTCCCTGCACCTTCCGTGTAATGCCGCGAAAATTAGTTATTATCAAACAACATTTTCTTTCATTTTAACGGAGCGCATGACCAGTACACTATCGTCCTCATGAACTACATTGTCCACCACATTAACATGTCTTATTTCGTTTTTTTGTAAATTGAGGTAGTGTATTAAACATCTTAACAAATGTTTTTCTACTTAGGAAACAAACAGTGACCATTTGGTATAGCTAGTTCATGCTATGACAGTGTAATTGGTCAAGGTGGTGACATTGTGGTATAGTTTGTTCATACTATCCAATCACTAATGAGAGTGACCTATAATGAGTATTGCTTGTTAATTTTCTTGTCTATATTTTATTATTAATTAAAAATGCAAGTCCACTCAGGTGTGTTGATCTCGAATTTCACTAAAAGCTTTAGATTTATGGATTTCATTGATCATGTATTGTTGTAACGTGCCAATTGCAAAGTTTGGATTATTTAAGGTTTGTGCCGAGATGGTATGGCATTAACATGTATTCCCAAATATGAACCCAAGATTCCAACCACTTGAGAGGGGTCAACTACAAGGCCTTGGGAGTCCGTGAAAAAAAGAAAAGAAGGTTGACCAAAATTATCTCGTTTGGGTCATGAGATGGATTTAACATAATGTAGCAACTCAATTAGTTGTTGATTGTGCAAATAAGATCATTATAATTGTCCAACTTGCCCAAACAAAAACAAACAAATCTTCCCATATTTACTATCAATCGATTTTTAATTATCTCGACAGTAGATTCTTTAGAATTGTTATTTTATTAAATGTGCTAATATGCTCATAACTCCATTCAAACTAGGATATAGAGTCTCTCCCGATTCCCATCTTTAGTAAAATTTTCACATCTAATTTTCAATGGCCATTAAACAGCAAAAAAAGAGGTGGCTCTACACACGAATTTGAGGGTTTGTATTCTGATTTTCTAATAAAATAGGTATCTCCTTCAAAATTATATGCCAATAAGCATATCATTATCATTAAATGCTGTCACAATTTAATCTAATTTTTTTATTTATAAAAATTAGTCGGTGGAGAATATGCACCTTCCACATAATCCAAGGAATGATGTTTTTGTGATTGACTCGTGTATATTTGCACCAGAAACATGGGAGTATTGCTATGCTGGTCGGTGTTCATTTCTATTTCTCTTATTAACAAAAAAAAAAAAAAAAGCAAAGTCAAGTTAAGAAGCACATGGAGATAAAAAAAAAAAAGGGTCGAGAAGCACCATCGTAGGATTGTTCCACGCACCTCCTGCAAATTGTTCTGGAAATTACGCGTCATTGACTGCCTTGTCGAAATTGGTTTTGGTGAGAATTGATTGTTGGTTTTCATTTTTATTTCTTTATCAGTAGAAAAAGCAAGTCAAGTAAAAAAGCATAGGATGATCCCCGCACCTTCTGCAAAATGCAGTGGAAATTTCGCGGGCAATAATTGCCCTTTGATTTTCTTTTCCATTTCTCTTATTGATAGAAAAGGCAAGAAAAGTCAGGTCAAGGTCTTGCTCGCTTTGGATAAAGAAAATGTTTGGACATAAAATACCATTAACAATGAAAATAGTTTGTTGATTAATTACTTATTTTAAGTAATATAAATAATTATTTTAAAAATATTTTAAATAATATAATCAAAATATTTTTTATTAACTAATTATTTCAAATGATAATGATAATTTATATTTAAATGTTTTTAGATGATGAAAATTTCCTTCATTTATTAATTTTAGTAAGTAGTATAAATAATTATTTTAAAAATATATTTTTTGAATTACTTATTTTTTCATGGAACAGACGCATACTAAAAGTTCCAAACAAATATTAGACTGATGTGATGAATTATTAAGGTGCTCTATCAAGGGCCCTAATGCTAATTTCTCGAAGTCCCCATATTGCTTGTCCTTATCAAAGAGACTCAAAAAAATCTACCCACACTGATACTATGCAAATTGGTGGACTAGAGCAAGCCATTTAAGATGGACCAAAGATAAGGATGGAATCTTGAACATCCAATGAAATGAGAGATATAAATATCCCAAGATAAGGCTCAAAATTCATTTATAATATGTTTTGTGTGTGTTTAGGCTGTTGACTGATCATATCTTCCGTTCTCATAGGATGTGTAGGAATCCAATAATCTAAAATATAATGCCGGTGCTATTCTAAGGTTGTGGTCTTCAAATATGCAAACATTTTTTTTTCTAATAAGTTGCTAATTTGTCTTTACCTCAATGTGAGTGAAAATCCATCACTGACTTCACCAATACTTTCCATGATCTAATTTCAAATAGTAGAAGATCAATGGGCAAATTGAGCCTAGAAATCCTTGACCAAGATCGATCATGATTAAAGAATAGGGAAATACTATAGAAAAATGCTAACTTGTCATGCAAATACCCTGGATCTGTTTGGAGGGAATTTATCTTTTGTTTTTTTCATTCATCTTTTTTAATTTTTGTTGCACTCTCAATTTGATATTCCTTAATCTTATGCAATTAAAATATTTTCACTCATATTAAGGACCCGGTTGTATGATCACTTAAATTATTTTCCTAAAAATGATTATTTGTATCACTTAAAATAATTAGTTAATAAAAAATATATTTCAATTATCAATAATAATTTATATTTATATATTTTTCATTTTTTCCAAAGAACTTTGACTTGACTTGTCTTGCCTTTTCTATCAATAAGAGAAATAGAAAAAGAAAACCAAAGGGCAATCATTAGTTCATCACTCGTGTAATTTCCACTGCATTTTGCAAAAGGTACCGGGGACCATCCTCTGCTCCTTGATTTGACTTGCTTTTCCTACTAATGAAGGAAATCGAAATGAAAACCAACGATCAATTTTCCACCATCTAATTTCCGCAAGGCAATGAATCCACGCGTAATTTCCACAGCGGTTTGGAGAAGGTGCGTGGAACCATCCTGTGCTGTGCTGGTGCTTCTTGACTTGACTTTGCATTTTTCTGTTAATAAGAAAGATAGAAAAGAAAACTAACCAGCATAGTAACGCTCCCGTGCTCCCGGCGGTGATTTGAACGAGTTAATTAAAAAAAAAAAGCACTTGTTGGATTATTATTTTTGTGGTATAATGCGGAAGGTGCGTATTCTCCACCAATTAATTTTAATAAATAAATAAATAAGAAAATAGATTGCGATAGTATTTAATGATGATGGTTTTCTTAATGGCTCATAGCTTTGATGATGGGGTGCATTGGAAAGGAAAATTACAAATATTTCCTTTTTTCTTTCATCAATCTCTCTTTTATCTAACTCATCCGTAGGCAGCCGCATTGGTATTCGTTCTCCTCTGCTTCGATACGGTCAATAGTTCAAATCCCCGCGTTGCTAGAGATTTAAGTTAGGGGTCCTAGCGGTGGGTTGCTGGGCCAGCTTCCCCCGAGGTATAGTCGCTGTAGGGGCTCCATCACAGAGGCCCATGAGACCTCAAATCAGCGTAAGCCAACAATGGCATGCTCCAACGGATCCTCGATCACCAAAAAAAAAAAAAATCTTTTATCTAAGTAAATTATTAATTCATTCACATATATTTCCAAATGATGAGGAAACCCTTCCGATTTCCATTATTCATTCAAATAATGGAAGTTTTGCTCATTTCCTCTAGATATTTTGCCTCCCAAGCAAGTACAAATCCATGACCTCACTAATTCCATCCTTTCTTGCTACACTTCTTGATCGTCAAAAGAGTCTGAACCAATATTTTTCATTTGTCTAGATAACTTAAATAACTGACAAACTTTTCTCCTCCTAGATATCTAGGATTTCAATTTTTTTTTTTCCTCGGGGAGGGATTCGCCCATCAACCACGGCCACCAATTATAAGAAGCATCGTTAGGAAAATAATAAATGCTCTCTACTATGCGAAAAAGTTACATTCCTTATTCTTCCCTAAAATATATTTCGTTTTATCTTTCACAATATAATTATTATTATATCCATCATCTTGTTTATTCTTTTTCATAATGAAACATGTAACCGGGACAGTGTCGTCCTCATAAGCTACAATGTCCATCATATCATAATGTCTTATTATGTTTTTTTATTTTTGTTTGTAAATGGAGGTAGTGTATTAAACGTCATTTGGTTATGGTAATATATTTTAATAGTGTGATTAGTCAAGGTCGTGATATTGTCATATAGTTAGTTCATACTATCTAAATGCTAATGATAAAGACCTGTAACGAGTAGTGCTCGTTAATTTTCTTTTCTATATTTTGTTGTTGATAGAAAATGCAAGTCCAATCAAGTGAGCTGGATCTCAAATTTCCAATGAAGCATCACTTACACTTGCTTGAAGCTTCAAGTTTATGGATTTTATTGTTCGCATGTTGTTGCAGGATGTCAATCGCAAATTTCGGATTCATTAAGGCTTTTAAAGAGATGGTTCGGCATTAACATGTATTCCCAAATATGAACCCAAGATTCCATGAACTCAGGTGGGGCTAACCACAAAGTCTTATGAGTTTGTGAAAAGGAAAAAGAACGGTTGATCATAATCATCTTGTTTATGTCATGAGCTGGATTTAACATAATGTAGTAAATCAATTAATTATTAATTGTGATAACAAGATCGTTGTATTCGTCCAACTTACCCAAGCAAGTACGAACAAATTTTCCCATATTTACTATCACTTCATTTTTAATTATCTTGATAATCAAATATCCATAAATTGTAGATTCTTCACAATTTTTACTAGATCAAATGTGCTAATATGCTTGTAGCTCCATTTGAACTAGGACATAGAGTTTCACCCGATTCCTATCTTTAGTAAAATTTCCATATCTAATATTCAATGGGCTTTAAACAGTAATAACAAGGTAGCTCTATGCACAAATTTGATGATCGTATTATGATTTTATGATAAAATAGGTCTCTTCTTCAAAATTATATGCCAATATCCAATACCATCATCATTAAATGCTACCACAATTTACTTTTTTTTTTTTCTTTATTAAAATTAGTTGGCGGAGAATGTTCACCTTCCACATAATGCCGTGGAAATGACAATGCAATGAGTGATGTTTTTGTGATTGACTCGTGTATATTAGCACCGGAAGCATGGGAGCATTGCTATGCTGGTTAGTTTTCTTTTCTATTTCTCTTATTAATTGGAAAAAAAAGCAAAGTCAAGTAAAGAAGCACCAGTGTTGCATGGTTCCACGCACCATCTGCAAACTGCTGTGGAAATTACGCGTGCATTGATTGCCTTGTAAAAATTAGTCGGTGGAGAATTGATCATTGGTTTTCATTTCTATTTCTTGTATTAGCAGAAAAAAGCAAGTCAAGTCAAGAAGCAAAGGATGGTCCCCGACACCATCTACAAAACGTACCGGAAATTACGCGGACAATGATTGCCCTTGGGTTTTCTTTCCTATTTATCTTATTGACAGTAAAGGCAAGGCAAGTCGAGTAAAATACTGACTATTAGTGGAGGTCACACAGGTGGGCGGGCATTCATAAGCGTATGGAGGGAATTATCCATCGAACACGCCCACTAATTACTGCAAGCACTGTCGGAAAAAAGATATACACTTTACGACGTGAAAAAGGAATTGCATTTCATTTTCTTTCCTAAAACTTTAATTTGTTTTGTTATTGCTATTTAACCTTTATTTCGTGCATATACTTATTTATTTCTTACATAAGGATACATGTGATTGGTAAACTGTCATCGTCGGGAGCTACAATGTCCACTATATTACCATGTCTCATTTTTTCTTTTTCCATTTGTACTTTGAGGTGGTACATTAAAAATGTTAACAAAAACAAATTCTACTTAGGAGTCAAGTCAGGTGTGATGAATCTCAAATTTCAATCAAAGCCTCAACACACATAGTAGAAATTTCAAAATCTATGGATTTCATTATTCACATGTCATGGCAGGATACCAACCATAGAATTACATGGATTTAACCTAAGGCGACAACTCAATTAGTTATTAATTATGCAAACGTTGTGATTGTCCAACTTGCCCAAGCAATAACAAACAAACCTACCCATATATATTATCAAATCATTTTTTTGATTTTCCTGATAATCTAATATTCATTGGGATATAGGGTCTCACCCGGTTTCAATATTTTTTATAATGTCTACATCAAATCTTCAATTGACGGTAAACAATGATGAAGTGACTCTACACATGAATTCGGTGGTCGTCTTCTGCTTTTCTGATAAAATGGGTCCCCTGTTCATAACTATACGTCAATATGCATGCCATGATCCATCCTACAGAGAAAGAGGGAGAGAGAGAGAGAGCGCGCATTATCGCAATTTGCATAATCATAATTGATTGTTGCTTTTCCGTTCTATTTCTTTATTCACAAAAAAAAAAAGTAAGTCAAGTCAAAAAGCACACGTACGTTCGCATGATGCAGGTGTGCAATAATTATCCTTTCCACAGCACGCGACTTGGATAGTTGGATGGCACATTTAGGCCCTGTTTGGTAATCATCCAAACAGGGCCAAATTCTGATTCTTTATTCCCGAAATCAGTTTCGTTCTAGAATCGTATTTGGTAAAATTTTTATTCCCGGGAACAGATTGGGAATAGAATCAAGAACAAAAAAAAGTTGATTCTTGTTCCGAGAACGAATTTGAGAATCAAAATCAAGAAATTTTTTTCTTTCCTTTGACCATCTCGCGACCACCGTCCACCACTGCCCGCCACCGTCCGCCGTCTGCTGCCATTGTCCACACACCCGCCGCCGGCTGTCGTCACCCGCCCCCGCCGCCGGTCCGCGAGCTCGCCGGAGCTCGCCCGAACGGGCGAGGTCCGCGAGCTCGCCGCAGGCAAGCCCGACCGGCCGCGGGCCCGAGCCTCGGCCCGGGTTGGGTAGGGCTGGCGAGCCTCGCGCCCGGCCCCACGGTGGCCGGGCGAGGCTCGCTCGGCCCCACGGTGGCACAGCGAGCCTCGCCCAACCCCGACGAGGCCGGCCCACCGGCGGAGCTCGGCCTCGCCCGGAGATACTGGCGAGGCCAAGCCTTAGCGGGCTAGGCAAGCCTCGCCCGGTGCCGGCGAGGCTCGGTCGACGAGGGCGCGACTCTCGGTGAGGTCGCCGGCGGAAGAAGAAGAAGAAGAAGATGAGAAAAAGAAAAGAAAAAAAAGGAAAAAAAAGAAAAAGAAAAGAAAAAAGGAAAAATAAAAGGAAAATGAAAAAAAGAAAAGAGAAAAAAGTAAAAAAGTAAAAAAATTATTTAAAAATTAAAATAAATTGATTTGGAATAGAATTAATGAACATGGTACCAAACGCATTCTATTTGAGAATCAAAAATTTTGGACAATTACCAAACGACTTAAAATCTTAGAATCGGTTAAGAAAATAATAAAAAAGAATCGATTCGATCGAATTTACTTTCAGAAAGACGAATCGTTACCAAACGCGTCCTTATTCTACAGAGAGAGAGAGAGCATTATCGCAATCTACACAATCGGAATTGATTCTTTGTTTTCGATGCTATTTCTTTATTCACAAAAAAAAAAAAAAAAAAAAAAAAAAAAAAAAGCGAGTCAAGTCAAAAGGCACACGTACCTTCGCATGATGCTGGTGTGCAATAATCATCCTGTCCGCAGCACGTGACTTGAGTTGTTGGATGGTAACTCAGCATTATGTGCTCTTTTTGGACGTATATCCTTTCAAAGAAAAAAACAAAGAAGAGTAGATTTTGGATTGAAAATAATAAATTGTCCTCATTCGAATATCTAAAGAATCTAAAGAAAGTGTCCTAATGATATTTATGTTATAAAATGTTTTCGTGATTGACTCATGTCTATTAGTACTGGCAGCATGGGAGTCTTGCTGCTTAGTTTTTTTTTTTTCTTTTTCTTTTATTAATAGTTAAAAAAGGAAGTCAAGTCAAAAAACACTTGCATAGAATGACCCCACGCACCCCTAGGTTCCGGTACCTCCCGCATAATGCTGGGGGTATTATCAAACAACATTTTCTTTCATTTTAAGTAAGTAAAATGGTCTGAAATTCAGTACCAAAAAATTTCAGTAATTATTTTCCAGTTTTATCTAAACGGGCATGTACTCGCAGCTTATTTTTCACAAATGAATTAAGTTCAGCATTGGCCAAAAAAAAAAACAAGTTGAGTCAAGTTGAAAATCGAGTTCTAACGCCCAAGGTTGGACTTGAAATTACCAATGCAATCATTTACTTTAAGCCTTTAGAGTACAATGCTAAACATATTTTAGATCTTAACAACTTATTTGGTTTGATTTCTAGCTTTTTCTTGACAACAAAGCATAGATTAAGTACGTTAATCCGCATATCGACAAATTCTCCACTAATGCAAAATATCAGGCAAGACATAAGTCTCCTAATACGAAAAAGTTTATGCTTACAAATATGAGGAACCAACACAAATCACGTACTTAGGTTCCATATACTAATTTTTACTTTCTATTCTCTCGCACCTCTTATAGTCGAACTTTTGCTTAACAAAAATTATTTAAAAGATTCAAAATATGCAGATATCTGTCACAAAGATAATTATACAATTATGTTTGTAATTTAACTTAAAGAATGTACATATTTAAAAATTTTTAAATGTAAAACATCAATTATATTTTTAAGTGCAACCTAAATTTTTATCAAAGGGCCGCATACCAAAATTTTCTTTTATTTTGGAAGAGTAATGCTCCTCATTTGTCGTCAGAGAAAAAGGCCTAAAGGTGGAGCACCTCAGTTAGCGCTGTCGGGGAGCATTTCATATTCCCCGCCTTCTTTTTCAAAAAGCCAAAAGAAATCGCCCTGAACGTCCAACCCGCCCAGTCGCCTCGGTCAGGGAGAACACGGGAACTCGCTCGGACCGCGCGCCCTGTGAGCTCGAGGGGGCAATTCAGTACATTCTGAGTGGCCGAAGATATTCCCAAGATGCGAGGTGGGGACCAAACGTTGGCTCCGGTTTCTGAGGGCTGCATGATAACCAAAATTTATGTTTGAAATAATTTTTCTATTCTGGCGCATTTAGAATAAACCATTTGATAAATCTACTCATTTTTATTTCTGAATAGATTTTTATTATAAATTGATTTGGAAGAAAAATCGAAATAAAAATTTTCTACTTCGATTTACGGAAGAAATCGAAATAATTTCTCCCATTAAACCCTAATTTCGGTGAGTCCTCCCTCATCTCCTCTACGTCTCTGCCTCCTCCTCCTCATCCGCCTCTCCTCATTTTATTCGTTTAAAAATAAAAATAAATTTATTAAAATTTTATTAAAAATAAATAATTTATTTTTATTTATCATTTTATTTTTAGTTTATTAAAAATAAATTTATTAAATTTATTAAAATAATTTATTTATGATAAATAAAAATAAATTATTTTTATTTGCCTTGAGTGTTTTGCCAAATAAATTTATTTTTATTTTTTTATTTTTATTCATTTTAAAATAAAATTATTCTTAAAATAAAATATAATAAAATAAAATAAATAAATTTATTTTAAAGGATATTTTAATTTTAAAATAAAATGATATTTTGATTTTATTTTTTTAATGATTTATTTTATTTATTTTATTTTATTTTTTTATTACTAAATCATTTTTATTTTTATTTTTATTTTTTATATTAAAGGTCGTTAATCGTTGCGATCGCCGTTTGAAAGGAAGAAATTTTGTGTGTCGTTATCAAATGAATTTCTATTTTTAGAGTAGAAATTTTGTGTCATTATCAAATGATTATTTTTGCTTAAAAACTCTTCTAGAAATAAAAATAAAAAATTTATTTATTCCAAAAATTATTTTTGGAACAGAATTGTTGTCATACGCGTCATGAGCAGCTGATCATTGTAGCGGTCGAGCAACGCGGAGAGGAGGAGCGGCGTGGGTCCGCGTGAAGAGACAACCTAAGCAAAATCCACAAGGCAAATTTCTACTCAGTTTTCATGGATAAAACCGTCTTCGTTTCTTTACGTTAGGGTTTCCACCATTGCTTAAGGCCTCATCTTGCATAGCAGAGTTTACTCTTGCCGATCTAGCAAATCCATCCATCAAATCTCCATAATTGTTTCGGCAAACACAGCTTATCACTCCGATCGTCATTCCGGACAAAAAAGTTCTATTTATATTGATTTTGAGGGTGTCTTCGCTTGGGCCAAACTAGATCTGAGGTGAGGCTTCCTTTACACCTTTCCCCTTCTTCTTCACCTTTTCTCAACTATTGAAGCACTGATTTTCCGCCATGGCTGAGCTTATAAGGTGCTTCAGATTCGGCTTTAGTTTGCGGAAAACAGAGTATTTTCTTTCTTTCCAAATATGCCAGAGGATAGATGCAAGGAGGTTGAAACATTCAGAGGATGATTGAATTTAAGTAGCCATTCATCTATTCGACCAAGTCCATAAGGTGAGATCTTAATTTGTAGTGCAGGATCCATCCAAATTTGATGCGTGCAAGGGCAAAGTAAGAAGAGGTGCTCTACCATTTCTAGGTTCTGTTTACATAAATCGCAGGTACTTTCCTCCACTATACCTCTCTTTTGTCAATTTTCTTTTGTTGGCAATGCGTTTTGACATAATCCCCATAAGAAAATTTTGATTTTTGGGCTTGTCTTGTCCTTCCAGATCTTTATCCAAAGAGATCTAGGGATTTGGTGAGAGGTAGAGGCTGTGGTGTTATTGTTTTGTTCTTCATTCTCTTTGATTCTATTATACCAACTTTTAAAAGTATAATATCTTGTGCTTTTGTTTGTCCAACATAATTTATCCTCCTTTGCTTGGGAACCCAATAGGATTGTTAGAATTTCATTAGCTGTGTGCTCATCGAACAGAGTCCCAATAAGTTGTTCATTCCAAGCTGGGATATCTCTGTGAATAAGCTTAGAGACCTTTTTTGGTTCATACCTTTTTTGGTTCATCCCCATTTGTGGGTCTTCCTATAACTCCTCTGGGAAGCCATTTCGTCTCTCGATATTAATCTTTTCCCCGTTTCTTGCTATCCATTTTATTGAAGGAAGAATCTCATCTTTGCTCATTAGAAGATTTTGCCAGCCCATGAAATTCGATACCCCTTTCTAGCTGACCAAAATTCAGAATAAGGGAATTATAGACCTTTTAGTCATTGGCACCACAGTGATGAAGGATTTTGTATCATATGCCATGCTTGTTTATCGAGCATGGCTTTGTTGAAGGCAATTAAATTTCGAAATCCCAAACCTCCACTGTCTTTCCTATTCTTAAGAATGTGCCACTTCTTCCAGTGTATTCCAGATTTTTGTTCATCAGTATTCCACCAGAAGCTTGTGACTTTCTTTTCAATACTTTGACAAATAGAAACTAGAACTTTAAAAACTGACATTGCATATTGTGGAAGAGCCTGTACTACTACTTTGATGAGAACTTCTTTTCTAGCCCTAGACATAAGTTTTTCCTTCCCCCTTTTAGTTTCATGTTTACCCTAGCCAATATCCAAGTGAACATTTCCTTTTCTGTTTCACCCCAATCACAAGGAATTTCTAAATACATCCTGGTTTTAGCAATTTCTGGGACCCCCAGAAATGGTAGCTATTCAAAATCTTAGCCACAGCTTAGACATTCTTTTATAGTCCCATCCAAGAAAAAGATCGAATCATATGCGAAGAGAAGGTGCGTTAGTGTAGGACAATTCTTGTTCAGCTGAATGCCTTTAATAGTGCCTTGCTTTGAAGCTTGCTTCAATAATACCGAGAACATATGTGTCACTATAATAAAAAAGATATGGCGAAAGTGGATCACCTTGTCGTAGACCTCTTGAAGGTTGAAAGTAATGAAGTGGTTCTCCATTGAAATTTATACGGAAAGAAACAGTGGCAACACATTACATTACCTAGGTCACCTGTTTAGCATGAAAACCCATTTTTATCATACAATCTTTCAAGAAGTCTCATTCAATTCTATGGTATGCCTTTCACATGTCCAATTTTAGTACAACTTGAAACTTCCGCTTTCAATTTCTGATTTTGAGCTAGTGTAGTACTTCCTGGACTATTAAAATATTGTCCTAGATAAGTCGGCCGTTGACAAAGGCATTTTGTTCCAGTAAGATGAGAACTCCCAGCCACTTCTTCAGTCCATTTGTTAGGATTATTGAGATGATTTTGTATGAGAAGTTGCGTAAACTAATGGGGAGATATTTTACCAAAATCTCAGGATGATCTTGTATGTTCTTGTGATTGACTTGTGTATATTTGCACCGGGAGCATGGGAGCATTGCTACACTAGTTAATTTTCCTTTCTATTTCTCTTATTAACGGAAAAAAAAAAAAAAAGCAAAGTCAAGTCAAAAAGCACCAGCATAGGGGTGGTTCCACGCACCTTCTGCAAACTGTTGTGGAAATTATACGTGCATTGATTGCCCTGTGGAAATTAAGCGATGGAGAATATAGTTAGGGTATTCTGTTCTATAAATAATTTATATTTAAAAATACTTTTTATTCTATTTCTTTGAAGAGTTTCTAAGCATTCGAAACATATGGTAATCACACAAACTTTCTTTTCTTGAAATAGAAGAAGAAAAAAATGCGTATGATATAATCCTAAATTTTTTTGTGCCATAGAATTTATTTTAATTTTTTAATAACTTTATGAGAATTTTCTTGTTTTTTCTTTATTTTTTTTTCCTTCTCTCCCTCTTCCTTCTCTAGCTGGTCCTCCGCCTCTGATGAGTCGAGCCTTGCCCGGCCATGGCGAGGCCGAGCTCACCTCGGCGAGGCTGACCTTATCTTTGGCAAGAAGAAAATAAAAAAAAAAAAAGAAAATTACTCGATTCTAGAATTATTCCTAAAAATAAAAAGATGATCTTTTTTTACTTCTCAATTTTATTCAAAATTTATTTTTAGAAATAAATTTATTTTGGGGAGTATAAAAATTAATTGATATTATCAAATAAATTTTTATTTTAAAAAAAATCAAAGAACAAAATTCGCTAAGAATTGACCGCTTATCAATCGGTCCTTGCTGACTTTTTTTTTTTTTTTTTTTTTTTTTTGGTCGAAGGTCCTTACTGACTTGAAGCATGAGAATTGATTATAGATTGGCGTTTCTGTTTCTTCATTCGTAGAAAAAGCAAGTCAGGTCAAAAAGCACACCCACTGTCCCATAATACTGCGGGATTTACGCGTGCAATAATTGTCCTTGCACGCAGCCTGTTTCTGGGACAGTTGGATGGCAACTCAGCATTATGTGCTTTTTTGGAGGAATCTCTTTCAAAAGAGAAAAAAAAAAATGAAAAAAGAGAGTAGATTTTGGATAGAAAATAATAAATTTCCTTATCCGAATGTCTTAACAAAGTGTCCTGCTAACATCTATGTCATAATATGTTTTTGTGCTTGACTCATGTCCATAGCATCGGGAGCGGGGGAGTATTGCTTGTTAGTTTTCTCTTCTATTTCTTCTATTAGTAGAAAAAGACAAAGTCAAGTCAAGAAGCACCGGCATAGGATGGTTCCACGCACCTTCCGCAAAATGATGCGGAAATTATGCGTGCAATGATGCCCTTTGATTTTCTTATCTATATGTTTATTAATAAAAAAAAGGCCATTCAAGGTCGTGCTCGCTTTGAATCAAAACATTTTCCACATAGTTCTAAGTTGCTCAGTATTGTTCAAGCAAGCACCGTAAAGAGTGTTACGTATGTAACGTCGAAGGCTAAGTACGGGTGGAGATCACAACTGTGAGCGAACATATATATCTCCTCTAGAAAACATAAATGACTACTAAATTTGTTTTCCAAATCTGATTACATTGGTATAGTTACAATTGAAAAGTAATCAGATTGTACCGTGAAGTGTTGCAATATTTGTGTGTGATAAAACATATTTTATAGTCGTAACACCTGAAAGTGTTGTAAATTTATAATTGCTGCAGCTAACTTCATAATGGATGCAGCTGTGAAGTATTTGCCACGTTATAAAAGTTGCAATTTGCTTTAGGGAAGTGATACCAAATAATCTCTTGAATTGGGAACTAAAGTTATTGTTCCTAAACACTACCATCATGGCGCCCTTGAAAACTTATCTACAATTAAGTCCAGAACTACTAGAACTCATTTATTCCGAACTTCATCCCTTCCCTCTTGCAATGCCACAGGGAGGATGGAAGGAATACTTGCCTAGATCTGTATCTAATGGACTGCATTCATTATAATAGTTAATTATGTGGATCTCATATGGGCACTATATATGAGACTAATATGATTGAATTCATTTATTTTAAACTTTAACCCTTCTCTACAATGTTAGGATTGAATGTATCATCAGATTAGGTCGAATATAAAGGATTATTTTACATTATTAATGATATTGAAAGATATTTTCTTTTCTTGGGGTAGTGACGGTTTGTGTTTTGCTCGATGAGTAATTGAGTACTTGAATTTTTTTCTTTGATCAAGCATTTCAATTTCTTAATTTTGGTTCGACGTCGTGTCTCCATTATTGTTGCTCTATTTCTCCCCACTTTTTATCTTCTCCGGCAAGTCCATATCACGTTCCCATCCCAAGTCTCTCTCTCTCTCTCTCTCTCTCTCTCTCTCTCGCTCTCTCCTCTCTCTCTCTCCATTTTTCTTCTTCCCAAAAAATCCACCATTTTGAATGAATTGAAATTTTTTTGACCAAAAAAAGAAAGTGCATTGAAATTTTAACATCACTTGTCTAATTATCTCTGGTTTTATTTCTTTTCATTTCTTCCGCATTGAGATTTCCTCGCATATTTTCTTCTTCTTGGACAGGTATCGCGTTGGATTTTCTTGGGCGTTGAGATTTCCGCCTTGTGAAGCCAACGACTCTAAGCACGTGGTAACCGTTCCCAGTGCATCGATTACTAATTACATATACCTCAACCAGTTTGACACATTGGTGCGATTCTGATTGCCGATTGGTTCGATTATATAACTCAAACCAATAAAGAAGAGTGGGCAACAAGGCATTTCGTGTTTCCTGAGAAGCATTCTGGTTTTTCCTCTGTCAACAGTTGAAAGCAAACGGTAAGGGCAGAGTCAGAGCAAAGACGAAATGCTTCGTCCCATTTTTGAGCATTCTTTCGCCGTGCTCGTGGCACTGGTCCTTCTCTCCGTCCTTGCGTTCTATTTTCTGAACAAGAAGAAAACCAGCGTGCGTAAAAATGTAAAAGATGCTGACGCTGCCACATCTGGTTCGTTGACCACGTCGACTGGAAACTACGAGGTGTTCTTGAACTTTAGAGGCCGAGATACTCGAACAGGCTTCACCGATCATCTCTACCATGGGCTTGTTGATGCCGGAATTTCTGTTTTCAAAGATGATAACGGGCTCCGCCAAGGCGAGAAGATCGGACCAGACCTTTTGACAGCCATCAGGAACAGTAAGATCCTAATCCCCATTATCTCCGTTAATTATGGGCAGAGCAGGTGGTGCTTGGATGAACTAGTTCAAATAATGGAGTGCAAGAAGAGTAACATGGGTTATACCGTGTTGCCCATATTCTACAAAGTGGAACCATCTCATGTGCGATTTCAAAAAGGGAGTTTTGAAGACGCATTTTGTAAACTTAGTAAGTATTTTGACTCAACTACTTTGGAGAAATGGAAGCAAGCACTCCACGAAGTCAGTTCCTTGAAAGGATTTGATGCCAATGGGTAAAATTTTTTCACCAAAACATTCTCTACTTCCTTGTAGTTTGCGTGGATGTTTACTAGTTGTTCTAATTCCTACTTGCTTCATTTCTTTCTTTTAGGTTTTTTATTAAATAAAATAAAGAAAAAGCAGTAAGATCTTGCGATGCATGAGTTCCATAAGTCATTCTGTTTCAGAATTACTTTAACGCTATCAACAAATATTGTCGTAGAATTTATGGTTATCATCCCACTAGCTTGAACAATATAGAATTTTTAATTGACTTATTACTGTTATGGCCAACGATTTTTTAGGATCGTGCCTTCTTTCATGTTTAGGGCGTAAGCTTTCATTACTCTTCATCACAAACTTTCCTAATTACAATTTATTTTAAGATTAAGCTCATCAAATCATATACCACGCATGTTGAATTAAATCATTATTGTTGTTAATTTGTTGCTACTAAAATTAGTTTTACAAAAGAAATATTTCATTGGTCATGTAGTATGATGGTAAATTTAAAAAGGATAAAAAATTATCTTTATTATATTTTTTTAGATAATTTTCAATGCATTTTCCTATTTTATAATTTCTATGTCATATGCCTGCATAAATTGATTAATTAAAATGATATAAAATATACACTTAAGAGAAAAAAATGAAAATAAAGTACGACCTGTTATCATCCCTTGATGCAAAAAAATTTATAAGAACACAAATCTAGAGTGTTATTAAATTCAGAGTAAGAGTAGAAACTTACAAGCGTGTAGAATTGCATAGATAAGAGAAACACCCTCAAATTCAGGTAGTCATAATATAGCACTCTAACGACTTTCATGGACGGAATTCCTCTTGCATCAAAAGTTATGACTTAGTTATTGGTTGATGGTTGAACTCTCATATCGGGTTGATTTATCGGATTTTTTCCTATTCAACCACTCTAGAAAGTTTTCAATGTCATGTAAACATCATCTCCATTATCTTTAACAGACAACAAGTTTAAAATTTAATTCAAATCTATAATTCATGTAATATTCAAGATTCATTAGCGATACCCTTAAGTTTCTTCTGGTTCGACAAATTATGTAAGAGTAATAATGAAATGGGGCACGCCATGTGAAGCAACCACCACCATTCCCTGCCTTTATCTTTAGCGTATAAGATAATATATGGAGATGGTGGCAAAAAAAAAAAATCTTTAAGTTTTCCATTTTATCCTCCAATTTATTTATTATTGTCCTATCATTAATTAAACAATACAAAATTGCTATTTTCCATGAATTTGAACTCTTGTCACATTTGACAGGTACGAAGGAGAATTGGTAAAATCAGTTGTACAACAAGTGTTATTCGAGCTGAAGAAAAAGTTTGAGTTGCTTATTCCGAAGAATTTGGTCGGCATTGATTGTCAAGTGAAAAAGGTTATGAAATTTGTAGATGATATTTCTAGTGCCTCCCTATTTGTTGGCATCCACGGAATGGGAGGCATTGGTAAGACTACTCTTGCTAAAATCATCTACAACAAGCTTTCCAATCAATTTGAGCATCGTAGCTTCATTGCTGATGTAAGGGAACGATGTGATGATAGAAGACTTGTGTACTTGCAAAATCAGTTAATCAAGGATATATTGAAGCTAGAAAATCAAGTTTCTAGTAACGATGAAGGGATTCAATTCATTTCATCCAAGTTTAATGGTAAGAAAGTCCTTATTCTTCTTGATGATGTGAGCAATGACGATCAATTGAAGGCTTTGGCCGGAAATCATAATTGGTTTTCTTCGGGAAGTGTGATCATCATTACCACCCGAAACAAAAGTATTCTTGACAATGCTGGGGTGGACAACCAGTATGCACTTGAGCAATTGGATAAGGATAACTCTTTGATTTTGTTTAGTAGACATGCTTTTCGAAGGGACTCTCCTCTAAGTGAATTTGAGGACCTCACTCGTGATGTTGTTTCCACCACTGGAGGGCTTCCCTTATCTCTTGAGGTCTTAGGTTCGTTTTTGTGTGGAAAAAGTAGAAAACTATGGGGAGAGGCAATAAAGAAGTTAAGAAAAGTTCCTCATGAGAGAGTGCAACAAAAGTTAAGGATAAGTTACGATGAATTAACCCATGAACAAAAACAAATTTTTTTGGATATTGCTTGTTTTTTCATTAACACTGATAAGATAATCGCATCCTACATGTGGGATGCATGTGACTTTTTCCCGGAGCAAGGAATTGAAGTATTGAGATTTCTGTCTTTAATAAAAGTTGGAGATGACCATAAGCTCTTAATGCATGACCAGTTAAGAGATCTTGGTAGGGAAATCATCCGGGAGGAAAACTATTCGGAGCCTCGGAACCGTAGTAGGTTATGGGACTCTAAGGATGTCTTGGAAGTTCTCGAAGGAAATAAGGTATTCGTTTCTTTTCTTCTGCTCCCTTAGTCCATGTTGTACTGTCAAGGTGACATTGGTCCTCCACTTAGTGCTTGCTCTAGTGAATAGAGAACCTTCCAATATTGTTCTCCTCATGTCGTTTCGTTGACATGGTTAGAAAGCAGAAAATTGCTCTCTCTTAGTAAGTATAGCAGTTTGTCAAAGATTTTTCTTACACAATTGTACATTACGAAGGGTTTTCCAAGGGTAAGGTACTTTCGAATTTATTAGATACTTGATAGGGTATTCTACATTGAAAAAATCTGAATTTATTTAATTGTTTGGGTTACGTCCTTGACACGTGCAACAAATAACTTGACTATGCTATTGTGAACAATAACTACTTAGGATATATAAAACATAGAATTCTAATCTCCAGGTGTCAGAATTAATACAATTGGAGTAACTGCGCCGGCATTTTTCATGAAATTTCAATCATTATACCTTAATCGAGAATGTAAAGTTTGTTTTTATTTTACTTTTTATTTTATGTTATGTTAGGTTAGGAATTACTAATTTACCAAAATTCACATGATAGAACAGAAACATATGTAGACATACATAACATGGAGCCTACTTCATGCAATGACCATTAAAAAGAGAAAGATCTCTTTTTTTCCGCATAAATATTCCAAGAGATAAATACCCTATTCTATTTTGTATATAATTAAGTACGTGATTGTATTGCATTTGTGAAATTAATCATAGTTTTGACTTCATTACTTTGAATTCATCATCCGGTTTGATTCAAAATTGTTGCTCAAAAGGCCAGCACTTGTTTGCATTTTTCAACGCGCAACCTACTTATAATTGCAAAGAGCCAATTGATAGTCTTGGTAATGTCAAGGCTAATGTTTATTCATTACGTCTTTTGTATTACATCATAAAATAAGCTAAACTAACCAAAAGAAACATTTATATTTTATATTTAAACAAATTAATGATATGTTTTAACAGTACTTTTATAATTTTATTTGAGAGCTATGTATTCTCAACAAAATATATATTAACAAACATATATTCTCAATACCATAATTATAAAAATTTTAACGTTGAAGTATTATCTAAACTAAAATTTTTAACATGATACTTATTAAACTTGGAAGTTAAATATTTCAACCATACATACATGACCTTTTTCTTTATATAGAGGATGAGTGATGAAATAACTTTTCAGTTACAACATTTTCAAATATTCATATAAGAGTGATAATTAGTAATAAAACTAAACAATTTCACAACCGTATGCTGGCACATAAGTGATATTAACATAATATAATTATTCTTCATGTCCAATCTATCTCTTAGCAAGATTTTATTAATTTATGGGCATAATTGATCATAAATTAGATGACTGTTATTTCTTTGTAACAAAATCAACATGAAATGAAAAGTTAGTATCAAACAATAAAGTAATAAAAAGAGAAGTGAAAATCATATATATAACTTTTGATATTTTTTCTTCCACATGCAATGAAAAACACTTGTTGAAGAAACACATGACAAGAAAGGAATGTAAAACATTTGCGTGCTTCTTGGGATGGAATTCTCATTTTCATTTTGCTATCAAGAATTGTAAACAAGGTACAAAAGAAAAAGAGGGGAATTCTACAATTGGGATTCTTTAGTATTGATACATGCTTTGACGGTAAATTTGATATATGCATTTGAAGTTTTGAACCGTAAGAGACATATTGTTTCACATATAAAGGATATGAGTTAGTTTGTTCTTTCCCATATAAAGGGCACGGGATTTTGAAGTGATGTTTGCATGAAAAGAGGCCTTCTATATTAATTTTAAAAGGATGGGACTTTTGGGAATTTAAAAGCTGCAAATTGTGAAGGGCATAATTGGAAGAGGAAAAGTTTGGGAAGACCCTCTAGAGCTTCACATTTTTACATAGATTACCACGACCCGTCATGTCATAAAGTCGACATTGAGAAGCTTAAATCATGATAGTACAACAAAAAATTTGAAATCAATATATTTTTTCTCATATACAATTGCTTTCAACCCATTATTCAAAACAACGATTTACAATGTTGCCTAATTGCAGGGCACTAGTAAAATTGAGGCCCTTCGTCTTGACTTAGATAATGGGAGAGAAAGTTACACGGCTGAAACATTTAAAGAATTGACCAAATTGAGGTTACTTCAACTGGAAGGTGTGAATCTCAATGGACATTTTCAGAACTTGTTTCCTCAACTAAGATTGCTTGCGTGGATGGATCATCAACTGGATTTTGAATTGACCAACTTTCACATGAAGAAATTAGTCGTGCTCAGTTTGTCGTGGAGCGAGACTTCGAAGAATTGGGGAGGATGGAGTCAACTAAAGGTAAAATGTAGAGAAGGCATATCTCTTATAAATAATCACGTGTTATTGATGGGCCCAATTGCACCGATTTATCCTTTATTTCTTCTGAAAATATATAGTATGGATTTTCCTCTAAGCATAAGAGGAATTTATAGGCACTTAAATATGTCAAAAGCTTTTACCCCTTAATATTTTAACAAACTAGCCATGCTTAACGTTAGACCTACTAATAAAAACTTTTTTAATTGTATTAATTAACATCTATCAAAAATATAATTACAATACCGTGCCTATGTTATTTTTAATCTAAGTGGTTCTTCTAGTTAATTTCTCCCCATGCAAAAGTACGTCCTTTTAGCAATTCTTGTTATATGTATGTATGTATCTTCTTTCATGGAGATGCAAAGACCCTCACAGTGACTTGTGTTTTACATACATACTAAAATTCTAAATTCATTGTTACTTTTAGAGTAATGGAAATCATTTGTGAACTACTTTGACTTGTTGCGCACAATAATTATTCATTATTATTGTTGATTGTTGAAGTCGCCGTACAACACATTTATAAAGTAGTAATGTCATATGAGTAATACAACACTTTTTATGTCTTATAAATATAGCATTGAAAAATTGTTTTTCATAATTAAAGTAGCCATTTCTCTTTAATTTCATACTAATTGAAGGAAGACATGGCACCGAATGAATGCATCTCATTTCTTCCATTTAACTTTGTCATCTGTAATTTGATAATAAAATTTGTGTATCTCTATTCAATAAATAACAACATAGTCATAACTTCGAAAAACTAAATATGATATTTTCAAAAAAAAATTATTTGCAAAAAATTGTAGATAGACTCATCATCCCTAACATTCTCTTCGCAATGATATGCTTAAAAACATTTATATGCCAGCATAGCAAATACACTATTGAAAAGAAACATCTAAAATTAAATAAGATAGCTGTGTAAGAGTAGGGAGCATGGTTTTTTTTTTTTTAATGTCCAATCTCAAAGTGGTAACCTCTTTCTTTCAGATAGCAACAGAGCTCAAAGTTCTCAACCTTTCAAGTTGTACTTTGAGAACAACTCCTGACTTGTCCGCTTTCAAGAGCTTGGAGATTTTGATACTTGAAGCTTGTTACACACTAGAAGAGATTCATCCTTCTATCGAGGACATTGAGACCCTTGTCTCCTTGAATATCAGTCATTGTTGGAGACTGAAGGAGCTTCCGCAAGGAGTAGGTAGAATGGAAAATTTGAGCAAGCTTCTCATAAATAGCACTAACATACGAGAGATTCCCATTTCAAGAGGTTGTTTGACAAAGCTGGAGACTCTAAATGCCTCAAATTGTAGACGGCTTGCTCAACTTCCAGAATCCTGGGGCTCCCTTATGTCGTTAACTCAACTAGACCTAGAAAGAACAGAAATTGAAGAATTACCAGAATCCATTGGATCATTAAAGAAGCTCAAGACTCTAAATACCTCTTATTGTGCATCGTTAACCTGCCTACCCAACTCAATAGGCAATTTAGCATCTCTATGTTGCCTTAACCTAATAGAATGCTATAAACTTGCTCAACTTCCAGACTCTATAGGCTCCCTCATATCTCTACAGCGGTTGTTATTGTCGGGATGCCACTCGTTGAGACAAATTCCAGACTCCATTGGAAAGTTGACATCATTGACTGAGCTGCATTTGAAATCTACAGCCATTAAAGAATTACCTGAATCCATTGGTTTTTTGAAGGAGCTCAAGACTCTAGATGCCTCTAATTGCAAATCTTTAGCCGGCATACCCAACTCAATAGGCAATTCAACATCTCTGTCTAAGCTTGACCTAACAGAATGCTATAAACTTGCTCAACTTCCAAACTCTATAGGCTCCCTCGTATCTCTACAGCGGTTGTTATTGTCAGGATGCCACTCGTTGAGACAAATTCCAGACTCGATCGGAAAGTTGACATCATTGACTGAGCTGCATTTAAAATTTACGGCCATTGAAGAATTATCTGAATCTATTGGTTCTTTGAAGGAGCTCAAGACTCTAGATGCTTCTAATTGCAAATCTTTAGCCAGCATACCCAACTCAATAGGCAATTCAACATCTCTGTCTAAGCTTGACCTAATAGAATGCTATAAACTTGCTCAACTTCCAGACTCTATAGGCTCCCTCGTGTCTCTACCGCGGTTGTTATTGCGGGGATGCTGCTCATTGAGACACATCCCAGACTCGATCGGAAAGTTGACATCATTGACTGAGCTGCATTTGGAATTTACGGCCATTGAAGAATTACCTGAATCCATTGGTTCTTTGAAGGAGCTCAAGACTCTAGATGCCTCTAATTGCAAATCTTTAGCCAGCATACCCAACTCAATAGGCAATTCAACATCTCTATCTAAGCTTGACCTAATAGAATGCCATAAACTTGCTAAACTTCCAGACTCTATAGGCTCCCTCGTGTCTCTACCGCGGTTGTTATTGCGGGGATGCCGCTCATTGAGACACATCCCAGACTCGATCGGAAAGTTGACATCATTGACTGAGCTGCATTTGGAATTTACGGCCATTGAAGAATTACCCGAATCCATTGGTTCTTTGAAGGAGCTCAAGACTCTAGATGCCTCTTATTGCAATTCTTTAGCCGGCATACCCAACTCAATAGGCAGTTCAACATCTCTATCTCAGCTTGACCTAACAGAATGCCATAAACTTGCTCAACTTCCAGACTCTATAGGTTCCCTCGTGTCTCTACCGCGGTTGTTATTGCGGGGATGCCGCTCGTTGAGACACATCCCATACTCGATCGGAAAGTTGACATCATTGACTGAGCTACATTTGGAATTTACGGCCATTGAAGAATTACCTGAATCCATTGGTTATTTGGAGAAGCTCAAGACTCTAGATGCCTGTTATTGCAAATCTTTAGCCGACATACCCAACTCAATAGGCAATTTAACATCTCTGTCTAAGCTTGACCTAACAGAATGCTATAAACTTGCTCAACTTCCAGACTCTATAGGCTCCCTCGTATCTCTACAGCGGTTGTTATTGTCAGGATGCCACTCGTTGAGACAAATTCCAGACTCAATCGGAAAGTTGACATCATTGACTGAGTTGCATTTGAAATCTACGACCATTGAAGAATTACCTGAATCCATTGGTTCTTTGAAGGAGCTCAAGACTCTAAATGCCTCTTATTGCAAATCTTTAGCTAGCATACCCAACTCAATAGGCAATTCAACATCTTTGTCTCAGCTTGACCTAATAGAATGCTATAAACTCGCTCAACTTCCAAACTCTATAGGCTCCCTTGTATCTCTACAGCGGTTGTTATTGTCGAAATGCCACTCATTGAGACAAATCCCAGACTCGATTGGAAAGTTGACATCATTGACTGAGCTGCATTTGAAATCTACAGCCATTGAAGAATTACCTGAATCCATTGGTTATTTGGAGAAGCTCAAGACTCTAGATGCCTCTTATTGTAAATCTTTAGCCGACATACCCAACTCAATAGGCAATTTAACATCTCTATCTAAGCTTGACCTAACAGAATGCTATAAACTTGCTCAACTTCCAGACTCTATAGGCTCCCTCGTATCTCTACAGCGGTTGTTATTGTCAGGATGCCACTCGTTGAGACAAATTCCAGACTCGATCGGAAAGTTGACATCATTGACTGAGCTGCATTTGAAATCTACGACCATTGAAGAATTACCTGAATCCATTGGTTCTTTGAAGGAGCTCAAGACTCTAAATGCCTCTTATTGCAAATCTTTAGCTAGCATACCCAACTCAATAGGCAATTCAACATCTACTCTCGCTTGACCTAATAGAATGCTATAAACTCGCTCAACTTCCAAACTCTATAGGTTCCCTTGTATCTCTACAGCGGTTGTTATTGTCGGGATGCCACTCGTTGAGACAAATCCCAGACTCGATTGGAAAGTTGACATCATTGATTGAGCTGCATTTGAAATCTACGACCATTGAAGGAATACCTAAAAGCATTGGGAATATAAAAAACTTAAGGATGTTGGACATTAGTAAAACTCCCATAATAGAATTGCTTGATGACCCGGGAATGTTGGCAGAACTCCAAGAGTTCAGAGCTTTGGGATGGAAAAATCCAGAAGGGTCACTTAGTAATAATGGCCAATTGGTTTCATCAAACAATCTTGGTTTAGACAAGCTTCAAAAGCTATCAGAATTGCGCTCCCGCATACTAGCGCTAGGTATCACCTGCTAGATCCCGCAATCACTGCACTGAATCTATCCCAACTAAACTTTCTCAAGAAACTCACTCTTTCTAATTGGCTTGAATGTCTCCCAAACCTTTTTATAAAACATTGTAGAAAAGCTGTGAATCTTGATTTTGTATTTTCAAAAGTTCAACCTATTAGTTAGGCATTCTATTTACTTTTTGTCTTGCGATACAGTTCTTTTAAAGTGTCCTAAGACTCCTGCAGCCAACAACTCAACCATGGACTACCAAACAGCAGATTCTGCACACATCTTGAAGAGATCAAGATCTTTTGGAATCTTGGACGAAGTATTTAATTCATCTTGCTTTTTCTTTGTCGTTCTTTATTAATTATAGTATGGTTCTATCTATAAAGAGAAGTATCTTATTGGGTGATCGATTATCTGTTATGTATGGAATGCTTTTCTCAATATCCATAACTAGATTTGTCAGATTTGTTACATTTACTTCTTGCTATTTTAAGTCTTTTCTTCATGGAAGTAGGGATTTTCAATTTTCCTGAATTATAAACTTAAGTTGGAATATATTGCCCATTCTTATGCGATTCTCTTTCTTAATTATCTTTCTTTGCATGCCATTGAATGAAACCTTTTGAAAGTGCTTTCACTTTGGTGCTATTGGGGCATACGATCATGCATTAGGAATCTTTAGGAGTGTAGGGGTTATTTCACTTCAGTTGTGGAAGGAGAATGTGGTTAGTTTATAAGTATAAATGAAAGCCTCACCCTTTAAGCTAGCTTTTGGGGGTGAGATAAGCCCAAGACCACCCAACAATGATAAACTTTTAGTTTTGAGGTTTCTAGATACCCTTAACTTTCATGATGTTAACTTAAAGAAATAATTGAGGATTGGAAGGATTACAAGAAAGTCTAATGGAGAGAAAGAGGAGCAAAAGGGCTAAGGTTGTCAATTTATGTTTGCTTGTCTTAATTGTGTTTGTTACCATGTCAATTCATCATGACTTCTATTAGACATGTCAAACCATTGAATTAGACGAGAGCATGTAAATATCTCTCAACCAACTAGTTAAACATATGGTGATGTGTCATATTTTGGTTGTGTTTGTGTTTTTCGTGTTTGGTATTGTCATGTAAACAGTTGGTGTCAATATTGGCAGCATTAATGAGGAGTGTGGACTATGAAGGTGTTGATTGCATCTTCTCCCATCACGCAGGCATTGTGCTCGCATATGCTAGTAAAAATAGGCGCTCTCATATGAGTTTTGCATCTTTTGAGTGCCATGGTTTTGATCAATTTTCTAAAAGGACTAACTAGTTTTGTAATCTTTATGACGTCCTATTAGGTGAATAATTTGTCGGCAAACATTCTACCTATCTCATACAACTGCCCAAGCCTCAGTCAAAGTTCTTATTCTTCAAATGACTTGCCCGGAAATGTAGTCATTACCCTAAATCAAGGTTCACTTGTTAAGAGTATGGATTTCCATCCAGTGCGACAAATTCTGCTGCTCGGTTAGCACTTCTTTCATACTCTATGAAGAACATGTTCCGTGCTTTTCTTCATTTGGATATACTCGTTCTCATTGGAAGCCATAAGTTTGTGCTTTGGTGCTTGGAAGATTGCTTTTTTATGTTCTTTTGACACGAGCTTCAACTATTTTAAACCATGGGCTATGATTCTTCAAATTTTTTGCTTCAATAATTTTCAGTGGGAACAAATACGGGCAATGTTATGGTATGGGATGTAGGCAACCGTGGGAGGATTGCATTGAGAAAATTCAAGGTTTGGGATTTGGGAAAATGTTCAATGGCATTGCAGGTACGGAAGTTCAATTCTAAATAAAATCATGGCATCTTGTTTTTGGACATGTGATTATGAACTTTAATTCTTTGTAGGCTTCTCTGGCCAATGACTATACAGCATCCATTAACCGTGTAATGTGGAGTCCTGATGGAATCCTTTTTGGTATGTACAGATGTCACTTCTGCTTGTATATCAACTTAAGAAATTGGGCAATACATATTTGCAAATTGATGAAAAAACTAAAGCGCCAAGAACCAGACTTCATTGCAATATTTTTCAAGAAGAAGTGTCTATATGCTGCTTTTACTGATGATTTGTGGTTTTCACTTTAGGTGTTGCTTATTCCAAGCACATGGTGCACATATACTCACATCATGGTGGTGATGACATAAGGAACCACCTAGAGGTTTGTTGCTAAACAAGGAGAAAAAAATTAAGCTTCTCTATTATGCTGACAATTGCCACCTAATGTGAGTTCAACTTGATTTTGACTTTAAGCTAATGTCTGATACAGCTCGAGGCTCATGTTGGAAGTGTTAATGATCTTGCCTTTTCATATCCAAATGAACAGTTATGTGTTGTGACTTGTGGAGAGGACAAGTTGATCAAGGTATATTTTGATTATTTTCCTCAGCATTACGATGTTTTGTTGTTTGATCTCTTTTAACCAAGCTAGTAGTTACGTAGGTATGGGATGTAGTGACTGGGGCTAAACAACAGACTTTCGAGGGTCACGAAGCACCTGTATATTCCATTTGTCCACACAACAGAGAAAATATTCAGGTACCTAGTTAGTTCGAGTACTAACAAAGACATGCTGCAAGCATGGCCAATCGACCGTACGCTTGACCATTCGATGTACTTTCTTTGCTAAAACTCGGTTAGGTCAAAAAATTTGGTTCAATTTGTATGAGAAGTGTGAATCTATGTTTTAATGGACCTTGTTCATTTCAAGGATTTTGTAAGTCTTTCGACTTTTGACCTGTCTTGATTAGAATGTGCTTGTTAAACATGGTGACATGGTCCCAAGAGCGAATTTGATTATTTCAGGCGATGCTACTGAGCATGGACAACTGGGTAAAGGTTTTCACAATAATTTGTTCTCCCTTAGTTTCTCCTCCAGTTTTGATTGGTTAAATTAATAATAGATTGATGTTTATTGCGCCTGGGTGGAGCAGCAATTGGCAATGACATTTTAATTTTTTTTAAAAAAATTATGGTTGTGTACACTTTATTATAAAGGTATTTTATGATATCTATTAGGGTTTTAGGCGGATGTGCTCTATCTAGACGTGTTATTGAAATTGATTGTAGGGTTGTTTTATTGTGTAGTTCATCTTCACAACAGCAACAGATGGGAAAATTAAGGCTTGGTTTTATGACAACGTTGGGTCAAGAGTTGACTGGGATGCACTAGGTCACTCTTTTACCAAGATGGCATGTAGTGCCGATGGAATAAGGTTCAGACCATCAGCATTGCATTTCAAGCTTGATTTTATCCCGTGTCATTCTTTCTGACTGAAATAACCTATTTTAGCAATTTTATTTGGCTAAAGGTTGTTCTCATGTGGAACCAATAAAGAAGGAGAGTCATACTTGGTTGAACGGAATGAAAGTGAGGGGGCTATCAAGCGTAACTATCATGGACTTGGAAAGAAATCTGATGGGTTTGTGCAATTTGAAACCGCTAAAAACAGATTTTTGGCTGCTGGAGACGAGTCCATGGTCAAATTTTGGGATATGGACAATAACAATATTTTGACAAGTACTGATGCTGATGGTGGATTGTCGGTAATTCATTATTGTTAATTTAATCTAATTGAATTAGCTGAACCTTTCCATTAAACTCACTCTTTAAATTTGCAGGCTTCACCTTGCATTAGATTTAACAAGGAGGGAAATTTTTTAGCGGTCTCAACAAATGACAATAGTATAAAAATTTTAGCAAATGCTGATGGGATTAGGCTGCTAAGGACAATGGAAAATCGGTCCTTTGATGCTTCTAGAATCCCTCTGGTACCTCTTATGAAGGTAAGCTTTTTCAAGCTCACATTGACTTCATAGAGAGGAGCTCGCTAAATGTTGTTAATCTTGTATTGCCACCAACAACTGCGATATTTAATTCTGGTAATGCCACTGTTGGGGCAAACCTAGGCAATAGAGTGGTTCCAATGGTAGAATTAAAATGCTTGATCCAATTTCCAATGCATTTGATAGAGAAGTCTAGAAAAATCCAAAAAAAAAAAAATTGGCAAGATTATCTAAAGTTTTGTGTAGAAAAATCCGTAAAAATAATCTTTGCAGTGTCGCAAAGACACTTGCCTTAAAAATATCTCTGACTCAAGTAAATATTTTTGCATGTCTTAGCCACTGATGCAATCCTATAAAAAGGCTTAGGGTCGTCAAAAGCAAACACATTTGGGTCTCTACATTTTTTAATTTTTTATTCTCAAAAACAAATTTGAAATGAAAGTTCATTTGATAATGTAATTTTTTTTAACAAATTTTTAGTTAATAAATAGGCTTAGAAAATATATAAGAAACAACTTTTTTTACATTTCTAGAACAAAAACAAAAATAAAACTTTCTCTCATTACTTGTTTTCATCATATGCGACCATCACTTGCCAATCACTCGCCTGCCCGCTGCTCTCCACCAATTGATAGTCGCCACCTAGAAATTATCTTTGCTCAGTTTCTCGTTCATGGATAAAAAATAAAATTAATTATTTGTGATTAGAAATTATTCACAGAAATAAAATAGTTATCGTTCGCGCCCATAGTACACCAACTAAAATAAACCTCTCTGCCTTCGTTTGTATTATGCATAGTATAATAAAAGCCTTCGTTTTATATATATTCTTGTGCTCCCCTTGCTGCCGCTTTCAGAAATCTTTGTCCTATTCTATTACATCAGCAGCAGCCGACTTGCGGAGCATTTTTTTCCCTCACATCCATCCAGTCATATTTTAACACATCTCCGTGGATTTTGAATTAAAAAAAAAAATTCCTTGGTGTTCCATCGGCCATGGACCTCGGACTAGCCGGCTGCCGCCCTTGAACACCAGCGCTCCGGAGGCCGAGCTCCAAATCTAGCCGAGTCGTGGCCTCGGCGCCGCACCAGATCTAGTCCACCTTCACTTGCTTCAAGCTGATCCGTGGCCGCCTCCGAATCTGGTCCACCTCGACTCTACGCCAGATATCGTCTGCCTTAAAAACGGTTCGAGCTTGGCGACTCCTCCATGACTGCCGAGAAGCCGCCGAGATTTCGGTCACAACGTCGAGCTTGGCAGCCATAGAAGGCCACCACTCCAAATGTAGAGGCTCAATGGCAATGGAGGCCGAGCGTCCAGATCTGGCCGTGGCGAAGGTCGTGACATCACCTCGAGCTGCAGCGATAACCGCCGTTAGAGGTCGCCTTGAGAGACGGCGTTAAAAGTTGCAGACGGCCATGGACAGAGCATGTAACAAGAAAGGAAACAAAAAAGAAAAGAAAAAAAAAAAAAAGAGAGAGAAGCAAAGAATGGTGGCGAACAATAAGAAAAAGAAACATCTTTTCCAACTTTTCAACAGCATCACCGGGATGAGCCACGCCGACGACCATGGACGGCCAGATCTCGAGAGCCAACAGTGTCGCCGGCCATGGCGGAGCAAGGTTCGCAAGTGACGCCGATGGCCATGGATGGCCAAATTTGGAGAACCAGTGGCGTCACTCGTCTAGGTGACGCCCATGGCCATGGTCGGCCAGATCTGAAGAGCCAGCAGCGTCACCGACGCATCATCGGCCGTGGCAGCTCGTCCGAGGTCAAGTGGCTGGCTTTGGACGAACGAGGAAGATGAAGCTAGAGGAAACAGTTCCACCACACAAAGAAACTCCACATCAATATTTTTTAATTTAATTCAAGACACGTAAACTTTTTTAAGTGGATATCAAGGAAAAAATGCTCGCCCCATCAGCTGACGCGGGGCTGTGAAATCACTTAATATTTTCCCCTTTCCTCACACATCTACACACATGGCACATAAACTAGAAAACCATCAGGCAGCAATGGTAGGTATGGTAAGTGGTATCATTACTGCATTAGGTCGTTAAATTTTTACAAGGAGCTTTATTTGTTGCTTATTTTATACTTAAATGATGCAATAATTGCATTTGTATGTGCATATTTATTGGACATCTTTCAATGACATCCTCTCTTTTGAGCTCTACAGAAGCCCAGAATTGCCGATGACTCGACAGACAAATCACGAAATTGGAAACTGACAGAAATCAACGAACCATCACAATGCCGGTCCATAAGGCTGCCTGATAACTCTACAGCTACGAGGGTACAAATGACTGCCAAAATCGGATTTTTCTCATGTATATTTTTAAGTGGATGTCAAGGGAAAAATCTTGCGACATTAGCAGTTAACATGGCGCTTTGAAACTGCCAAATATTTTTTTCCTTTGCTTCTCGCACATCTACATGCACTAGCATATAAACTATAAAACCATCAGGCAGAAATTGTAGGTATGGGAAATGGTATCATTACTGCATTAGGTAGTTAAATGTTTTCAACGAGCTTTATTTATTGCTGACGCTGTTAGTTAAATGATGCAATAATTGCATTTGTATGTGCATGTTTATTGGGCGTCTTTCAATGACATCCTCTCTTTTGAGCTCTACAGGACAGTGAGAGCATGACCGATGTGAAGCCCGGAATTGCTGATGACTCAGGAGACAAATCACGAAATTGGAAACCGACAGAAATCAATGAACCATCACAATGCCGGTCCATGAGGCTGCCTGATAACTCTACGGCTGCAAGGGTACAAATTTACCCAAATTAGGACGTTCTTATGCAGCATTTCTTTTCCACATTAATCTTTCACGTTTCTATTAGATAAGAACAAATTTGAATAGGGGTCGCATTTAATGCACTTGCTTTATTAATTTTATTCACATGTGGTCCAATGATTTATCTCTTGAACCTTGGCACTCAAGGACTTTTTCATATCTTCATTTGGCATTTTATAGTTGATTGATTGTTTCAACTATACAAATAGGAAAGGATAAGATCAACATTAATAAATCTATGATGATGGCGTGGCAATTGTGCTTGAGGCTGCGGAGGTCATGAATTTTATGATAAAGCTGAATAGGAAGACGGATGATTCTTGATTTAGAATGTAATGGTATATTTGCATAACGAGACTTTTTTAGCCTTTGCTTGGTATATGGATTGTTCTGGGGACTCTCATGCAGTTACATGTGGTAAAAGACACAGATTCTTCACGGGATGAATTTGGCTTTATACATGGCAAGCAAAGTATATCATCTTGCACCACTTCGATGCTTGTGGGGAATGCTAAGCTTGTGAAAGCTATTTTGAACTTGTCATTTTCCAGAAGCTTTGAGTGGAAATTTACCTGCTGAATCTAAATATACAAAACACTAGAGGCAAAAGAATAGATAGACAGCTAGACGGTTTAAGTCAAGGTTCCACTTTTCTTTTGGTAACTGTTTCAACTGGATTTAGACGTCATGTGTATCATATGCTCTATTCATATGTAAGCATACAGTATGTATATATAAATATGTGCATGCCTGCGTGCGTGCATGCGCCTATGCTGATAAATATGTAGGCAGCGTCCCCAAGTGTCTCTTTGCATGGATTTCTGCACTATCAATTAGTGCCCAAATCTCTGGCATCTTTCTTCTGCATTTTATTTTAACTTTTCGGTATTACATTTGATTGTCGCCACTGAAGCTGGTAAAATGAAACAGGTCCCGAGATTAAGCTATACAAACTCGGGTCGTGCCATTCTGGCATTGTCATCGAATGCTGTACACAAGCTCTGGAAATGGGAAAAAAGTGATCAAAACTTAACGGGCAGGGTAAGGAAAAAAGAGGCAAATTCTTTTGTTGTTTAGCGTATTGTTAACTACATTTATTCTTCTTTTCGCAGGCTACAACTAGTGTAGTACCACAGTTATGGCAACCGCCTGGTGGGAATTTGATGATCAATGATACATGTGCAAATCCTGAAGATGCAGTTCAGTGCTTTGCACTGTCAGAGGACGATTCTCATCTAATATCGGCATCAGGGGGGGAGATCTCTTGGTTCAATATGGAGACTTTTCAGGTGAATATATTTCCAAAGTAATGTCTACATCCTCTTGTCAGTTTTGTAGCACTATCCGCAAGGCACAAGATGATGAAGTACCCTTTTGTGCTGAATATGCGTGCAATATTTCCTCTTCACATTTTTATGGGCGCTAAAATTCATTGGTTTGATCGTGTATAAAAACGTATTGAGCTCTAATTGTTAGGAGGTCCATGAAAGCAATTGCTCCGATTTTCATGGGGGTTATCTAGTCAAAAATGCAGCATGTCCCTTTTTACTTGCTAAGCGAGATAAGGGCTTTTCTGTGTCTTCGATGGAATCTTTTTTGCACTTATTGATTAAAGAAAACAAGCAGTGCTTTTTTAACCCATCCAGAGATCTATTGGTCCAACTTGCTCTCTCCCTTTCCTAAGAAGGGAGATGCCACTAAGTTAAGTGCCAAGAAAGGGAGATGCCACTAAGTTAAGTGCCTCTTGGCACGTGTCCCACTGTTATTTATAAAGTTGTTACTATTATCCTACCTGCTGATATGTAGACGTTGAAAAAATTTACGCCCTCGCCACCACCAAACAATGACATTATTGAGATAGGAATGGAAGACTCCGCTATTCAAATTTACAGGGCTCGAGTTGATGAGGTGAGGCCTGTTTTCATTGTCGTTGAAAGTTAACCTTGTGATTATCCACAACAAAGTTATGGAAATTGACTATTTCACTTTCTCAGGTCGAGAAAAAACTAAAAGGACATCGGAGAATAATTAAAGGCTTTGCCTTCTCAACTTCCTTAAATGTTCTCGTGTCTTCTAGTGCTGACTCTCAGGTACCAGACCACTGCCTTTTTACTTACTAAGTGAGACAAGGGCTTTTCTTTGTCTTCAATGTAATCTTTTTGATCTTACTGATTAAATATATCAAGGCAAGAGCTTTATTCAACATTCTGATAGCGGATCTAGGAATCCCTTGGTAGTGGTAGTTGGGTTGGAAATCTAATATTCAAAGTTGCTCTCTCCCTTTTTCTAGAAGGGTGATGCCATTGAGGCAAGTGCCTCTTAGCACATATGTCCCACTCTTACTTATAAAGTTATTAATACTATTCTGCCTGCCAATATCCAGATGATGATAACATTTTTGCCCCATCCACCATCCGCAACATTTGTAGTGATCGATCCTCGAGATAACACTACTGTTGCAATAGGAATGGAGGACTCCTCTATTCAAATTTATTATATTCCATTTCGCATGGTGAGACCTAATTTTATTGTTGTTGAAAGTTAACCTTGTTATTATCCACAACAAATTTATGGATATTGACTGTTTCACTTTCTCAGTGGGTGGCATATCTAAAAGGACATCAGAAAAGAATTACAGGCCTTGCCTTCTCTAATGCCTTAAATGTTCTCGTCTCTTCTGGTGCTGACTCTCAGGTACGAGACCACTGCTGCATCTTCCTTTCCATGTAAACATGCCTATGTTTTGGGCAAAGAGAGCAATGTAATTTATCCTGCTCCAAAAATGGGTTGATGTTCACTCTGGATATATAGACAGAATAATTCCTTTCAAAAAACTTCTTTTGTGGTGAAGGCAGTTCATCATACGTCAGTTCATGAAGGCATCCTTAAATAGGCAGAATAATTCCTTTCGAAAAACTTTTTATTTTGTGGTGACAAATTCCATCCCATTAAGTGATAAAAATAAAAAAAGGCTATGCTGTCCTGTTGTTGCTTACAACTGATGACTGGTGTTATTTTGATATAAAAACACAACGTAAAATTTTATGGTTTCATTTGTGAATCAATGTTGATGTCCCCTTTGATAATTGTCAATTGTCCCTGCAGCTATGTGTTTGGAGCACTAATGGATGGGAGAAGCAGGCTAGTAAGTTTCTACAGATGCCACTTGGGCGAGGTGCAGCTCCTCTTGCTAATACTCGTGTTCAATTTCACATGAATCGGACACATTTGCTGGTGGTTCATCAAACACAGATTGCCACTTATGAAGCTCCTAAACTAGAATGCCTCCAGCAGGTAATGAAAATTTTTTACGTTGTGCACAAACCAATCTCTTTTCTCATCCTGATTGAGATAGTAGGATGTTAGTTCGTGCCAAATGTACATTTTTTGATTCAATATTCATCACAACTAGTGGGATACTCGAGAAGCTACTGCTCCAATCACAGATGCTACATATTCATGCAATGGCCAATCAATTTATGTGAGCTTTGAGGATGGAAGCATTGGTGTTCTTATTGCTCCTACACTTAGATTGAGATGTCTCATAAATCCTGCTGCGTATATCTCTCCAAACCCCAGGTAAGCTGGTTATTGCAGCTCAATTAATATGAAAATGGCAAGTCTCATTTGCGAAGTTCCAATTGTCTCGCAAGTTTTTCATTCCTCAATGTCGTATTTGGCAGCTTGAAAGTCTACCCGATAGTCATTGCGGCACATCCGTCCGAACCTAATCAGTTTGCACTAGGGCTTACCAATGGCAGTGTCCATGTGCTTGAGCCATTGGAATCCGAAGGAAAGTGGGGAACTTCTCCATTTGTCAGGCGCAAGCGCAACCGAGTCAAATCAACCCCAAAGGTAGTGCAGGCCACGTCTCTCCCTGGGAAAAGGAAAATTTCATCTTCCTTTCCTTAGCAGGTTCTCCTTTCTTGTTCTTTCGCCGCAGAAGGAAAACTTCATCTTCCTTTCACCCTCCTGTTATGAAGGCGGTTTGAGTGTAGCAGAACTCAAGACCTTGGATGACAGTAAAAACTTCACCACGGTCAATCTCAACGTTTGCTTATCGAATTGCAATTATTAAGAATCAAGTTCCATCATTTTGAGGAGGATATAGTGTTTAACCTCAGTTAGGGTATAGAAGTGAGTTATTCCTTCAGGTTCTATAGTTTGTTTGACCACTTGATATTTTCATTTGCAAATAAACACGAGCAGGTGGTCGTATGAGAACGAGCCCTTTTTGATCTCATCTATATTCTGATCACCCTTTCCTTATGGTACTATGCTATCTGCGTCGGAAGATTGTTATTTCTCATCACATGAGCCTATGTTCTCATAGCAAAGTGTTTGCATCTCAAACCAATGGAGAAGCCGGAAGTGCAATCTGAGGGCATCTGATTTGATTCTTATGTAGCGGGTTCAACCCTTCACAATTTTGGATATTACACGTAAAAGGCACATTCATCTAAATACTGAATTCGCGGAACCAATAGCAAAGTGAAACTAGCTCACACATTTTCTTCAGACATTTCCGCATAATTTGAAATTAGTTTAACTTATAAATCGGAAAGATACTGGGTTTCCCCCTTTTTGAGAAGCAGTTATCGACGTGGGAGTTCGGAAGGAAATTGGAGTCTGTTTGGCAAAACTGTAACTGAATTGGTAACACATGTTTTACAGCTAATCCCGAACAGGCGGGGAAGAACGAGTTTAGATGTAACAGGAAAGGTGGACACAGCGGTCCTTAATCGGTGCGGTTACTGATCAAAAACGTGGTTCAGTCACGCATCTTTCCAAAACAGGGCAGGAAGGAGGCGAACGAGAAACTACATTGTCAAGGAGGAGTTCTCGGTTGCGGTTACTGGTCAGGCTTTTTACGAGGAGGATCTGAAAAGCGTTGCTCGGTGAGAGTGCACGCGGGTAATGTAGTTCAAACACGAACGAGTCGCTTCGAATCTTCACACCCGAAAAACAGGGGCCAACAGGGGTTCCACTGATAGCTGAACCGATGACAATGAAACGGCGATCCTGCAACCCCGCGACGGCGGCAATCATCAGAAACGACACGAAAAGAAATGATTCGGAGGGAATCCCCGAGGGAGCGACTTCTGGACACCCCCAAAGCTCTCAAGTCTATTCAGGCAAAATTCTCTGTTCTTGCTCTCCTTCAATGGGTAAGCTCGTCGGTGGCCGGTGACGGTAGGCCGGACATGATTGCTCGACGGGGTCTGGTTTCTGGGCTTTTATGGGTCCGAGTAATGCAAGTTGGACCTAACAAATGTCGATGGGCCATGGGCTTTAACTTGGACCAATGGATCGAGCCCAGCGCATTAATGAATATCCTTGATGAATGAAGCCCCTTTTTAAGTTATTATTATTTTTTATTTTTCATTTTGATTTTATTTATTTATATTTTTCATAAAAACTGCCTAAATTGCCGATTTTGCTTAAATTTTCAACCGAAAATCAAGTGAGGACATCAACTCCCAACACTCAAAATTGCGTGAAACAATTTCCTAAAAGCAATTTTGATCGACCGATTTTGCTTGACATATGAAGCCCAAATAAGCGTTATTTTCTACTAAGTGCATTTTCTCTTCCTTTTATATTATTTTTCCTGGAAGTTAGAAATTTCAAAACAAGGCAGTATGAACTACTATTGGAATTCATAAAATTTAATGTTGAACAATATAAATTAAATTTTAATCCCAAACCATCACAGAATAACGTGCAGATTTTATTATCGGGTAAAAAAGTTCTTTGAGGTTTCTATTATGTACTACTCAAGGTTGGGTGCTCTTCGCATTTGGCCTTATGCTACGTTGTTGTCCGAGACTATGGATGGCCTGGGATTCTTTTGTTTGTTAACTACTATCTGTACATAATTATGTAGAATACCCATGAAAGTGTAGACACACGATGTTTGGTGTGTTTTGGAGTTGACAATATCGTCATTTAGATTTATCTACAGAAATTGACAAGGAAACATACCTCTCTTTGATTTCCTGAACCTTTTTCTCGTATCATATCTCGGTTCTTGATGAGAGTTTGATTAAGCTAGGGACGACAAGGAGCAACATTTGTTACTATTCTGTCCTAGCCTAGTGAAAGTATTGCATCTTATTGTGATGTGGAAAACAAGAAAGCATGTGAAGACAAGCAAAAAAACAATTAGCCATGGCTTTAGGCAGCCCTCTCCTCAAGTCTGAAACATTCGAAACTGCAAAACTTAAAACAGAGAAGACTAAACCCATACCTCTGCCATGCCTTGTTTTCTTCACCAAGTTTCTCCAAATTACTATGGATGTCTTGAATCTTTGGAGTCATAGCTTTCTCGACTGCTTCTAGTTTGGAATTTTCTCTTTTATATTGACTTCTAACATGAGAGACTCATAATGAGATGATATGTTCCAAAGACTTTTGAGTCCTGGACACCGAAGTATCAAAACTTGACACGGATGGATCTTAAATGCTAAAACTTCCAAAAGGTACACAAGTGTCAAAATCAGAGAAGAAATGGATACTTAAGTGCTAACAGGGAGAAATTTCTTTGTAAATTTTTTTGCTGAGGTGGCAATTATTTAAAATATATATATTCACGTGATGCCAACACGACTAGCTTATCCCAAAACAATGTCATTTTGCACATTGATTATTGAGTAGACAACTTTGGCAAGCCACTTAGACCACATTTATTCTTGAAATAAGTCATGTCAAATTTTTGGTTGCTTTCATCGAGATTGACACCTAAGTGTTTCGATTTTCCAAACAAGCGGCACTTAAGTGTACCTTTTGGCATTTTTGATATTTAAGTGTCCACCTATGCCAAATTTTGGTACTTACGATGTGACTTAAATATATACTCTAAAGCCAGCCTAAGGATTGTTGACAGATCAATTTTCCCGACTACCACTCAAGAAAATTTTGTTAATAATGAAAGATTGCAAGGACTTGGGTCAACTTAATTTGACTAAGAGGGCTGGGCTCGGCCTAAGGGCCTGATAGAATTTGGCCCAATCTAGTCCTAAACCACGTCTCTCTCTTGTCAAAAAGCGGTCCCTTCAACTCGATTCGCAAGTTGCTTGACAAAAAAAAAAAAACTCGATTCGCAAGTTCAAGCGTTCCAAATTGATCCAATGGTCGTTGCCAACGTCGACAGCCTCTTCACTGCTGCAACTCACCTCCTTTGTTTCAATCCGTTCCACGCCCAAGAGCTTCGAAATGATCCGGTTCCACTTGAAGCTTTTCCACCTGTTCAGGTTTCGATCAATGACACGTTCTAGAGCTTCCTTCAGTGATTCATGCACCAACCCCGGCCTCAATCCCCTTCATTAACCAGGTAGCATTTCCTTCTCTGCTGTCACAACTAAGAGGCCAAGAGTTCGATTCTCTGATTATGATGAAATTGATCGTGTTTGAATCTACATATTTGATTTCGAACATCTTGCGCTGATTTAGCTTGAGTGTAGTTGTAAATTTGAGTTCAAAATGGCTTTGATCCGTTCCTCAACCGATTGACCATAATCTGTTCGATGAAATGTGTTTGAGACCTTGTTCTGATCGATTCCAATGATCGTCCGATTTGACAGCAGATTACTAATGTTCACATGATATTGTTTGATTTGTTATTCTTTAGACATGATTATGCGTATATGCCCTGGTTGCCAAGAATGAAATTGACTCTTCCTTGGTTTTCTCTGTGCTTCTTGTAATCCCTTGGTGATTGGTGGTGGTCGCAGGCAAGTGTAGAAGGCTTAGAGTCACTGGCATATCTATTGAACTTTGGTGATGATCGTAGTGCACCTGTCGAGCAAAATCGAGACGACGTTGCTAAGTGTTAATTGCAATCATGGAGATTCAGACGGCAAAATTCGGCCAACTCATGTTATGGTCACTAATTGGAGCAATGTTATGGCTGGTTGCCAGCCTCGTCCTTTTTGCTAAGTCGCCCCACAACTGAAGTTTCGATAGTCTCACAAGTAATTCATTCCTCAATGATGCGTTTGGAAGCTTGAGAGTCTACCCGCTAGTCATTGCATCACATCCATCTTAAGCTAACCAGTTTGCACTAGTGCTTATTAAGGGCAGCGTCTATGTGCTGGAGTCATTGGAATCTGAAGGAGAGTGGGGTACTTTTCCTCTTGTTGAAAATGGTTCTGGGCCTAGCACGACCACTGGTACAACTGGTTCAGATCAACCCCAAATGTAGTGCAGGCCATGTCTCTCTCTCTCTCTCTGAAACTTTCGATCATTAAAATGCTGAGCCGGCTTTCCTCCGTTACACTTAGTTCAAGTTTTGAGGAAGATGTTGAGAGGGTAGATTTTACTGCCTCGAAGTACTTCCTCGAGACACAGTTCATGCTCTCTCCCCTATCTGCCCTTTTTTTTTTGTCAGAAAACCCATCTGACTCAGGATTCTAGACATCCTCGCGGCTGCTGCTTCGCTCCCTCTCTCTTGGTCTCATCCTCGCGCTCCCCGCCTTGTTCCGTCAAGTAGCAGGGTCAAGAAGGAGACAAATTAGGGCTGGTTTGTTGTGTTTTTTTTTTTCAGGGCAATCTAATGGGCTCTAGTGAGGAAATGAAATAATGGAGGCCTGGTACAAGGATATTGAACAAACTGAGGGCTCGACGTGGTCTTGTTTCTGGGCTTATATAGGTCTGAGTAATGCAAGTTGGGTTAAACCCATGTGCATGGCCCACAGGCTTGGCTTGGCTTGGACGAATTGGATGGAGCCCAGCGCATATACTGAATATCCTCTCCACTTACTTGATGAATTGGAGTCCCTTTTATGTTTTTGTTTTTTGCGTTTTTCATTTTGGTTTCATTCAGTTATAAAAGAAACTGCCTAAATTGTCAATTTTGTTTAAATTTTCTACCAAAAATCAAAGAGTCGACAGCAGCTTCGACACCTCAAAATTAGGTGAAGCAACTATCTATGAGCTACTATAATCTTGAATGTGCTACAATTGTGAAATACTTGCCGAACAACACCAATTTTTCATGGCCAAAGTTGCTGCACGAAAGGTATACCAAATAGTCTTTAGAAAAAAAAAAATACTTCGTACACCTAACATAAAATATTTATACCATTTCCAAAATCATTCATATATTTTTAGATAGTCGTAATATGAATAAGTTATATCGCAAATGCTATGGGAGTTAAATTGTTAATTCAAAATCTTCAAGCAAATACTTATAAAAGGAGATTGACAATGCCATTGGGAGGCAATTTGGTAAAAGAAGTATTTCTAAGAGGTATAATAAGTTAAAACTCAACAAAAATGCAAAAGCGATTGGTGGTGCTTAATCATGCAAATGAAAAAAAGCAATACTAATATATATAAAAAAAAAAAAAAAAAAAAAACGAGTCATTGGTGAATCAAAATTTCATTTTCATCTCATGTTGCTGTATAAACTTGTATTTTGTTCGAAAAGAGTAAATTTAAATGTACATTTAATTTGCCACATAATTCTCATTCACGATCAAGCATCTGCACACAAAGTGACGCGTCATTATTTCCATCTTTGACTGGGCTTGGTACCCTTTTTTGGCTAGGGTTGATTGCTCCAAAGTCATGGGTAACATTATATATGCGTTCTTGCACGTCAAGTATCTTTTCTTCTTTCAACTTTTTTTCTTGTTAAGCCATCCTTCGACTTTAGCCAAGTGTTTTCCTGCATAAGTTCCCAAATAGCTTTTAATTGACTGAATTAATCTATAAGTCGCAATGATGCTTATCTAGGGAGATTAGCACCCATAACTTGAATGAAGATGAACAAGAAGAGTTTACTTCAAAATGCCTAAAAAGTATTCTCTACAAAGCAAATGATGTATGCATATTGAGGTACTTAAAAGGCATCTAAACCTACATCGCCGGACATATAAAGCTCAAATAAGCGTTACATCTACTAAGTGCATATTCTTTTCCTTTTATTTTCAATTTTTGGAATCTTGAAATTTCAACCAAACACATTATGAACAACCAATTGAACCATTAGTGGAATTAATAAAATTTCAAAGTTGCAACCGTATCAATTAAATTTTAATCCCAAACCATCACAAAATAATGTGCAAATTTTACTAGTGTGTAAAAAAGTTCTTTAAACTCGAACAACCTCTAAAGCAGTACCACCGAAACATTAAAGGGAGCTAAAATTACAGACGGAACAAATATTAACGAAGGAACCAAATAAGAGAGAGCTGACCCATGGAACTTTCTCCACACTTGGTGCATTCCATCCTTCATCCTTTTTCCCCTATCTTCCCCTATCTTGTCTCTTTCTTTTCCCTATTAGAGGATGTCCAGTCTCGCCACTTTTGTAAAACTTCTTTAAAAAAAATTACCAATAGCAACATCATCTTTTTACCACGTCCTTTAACCAATATTAACTCGAAATTGGTTTCCCCCCCCCCCAAAGTACGGCGAAAGGCAGGCTTATTAAGTTATTAACCATTCGTAAGTTCTCACTTGGAGTAAAATGACTTTTCCTTTTCTCTTTGGTGATGTGTTACAAGTCACTTATAATCGTAGTTCAAATATTAAGTGTTGTCTTTCCTCTATCCTCTTCAAATTTCACCTTTTTACCTTAATCTATGATGTCGCCTAAAAGTTGATGCTATGTGAACTCTTCCTCTTCACATTACTATCTTCACTTTTTTTTTCATCTTCTCATGTTCTCAAATGTCGTCCCAACCTTCTCTCTCATGATCAACCTAACTCAAATGATTATAGAACTCGGGCAGGCTTGGCCTTAAATCGTGTCTTTCTCTTCGACCGAAATTCCCATGCCGTGTAGCATGCTCCCATTAGTTAAAATCCTCGCTATCCACACAATAGGACATATTACCTGGCGCGGGAGCACAAAACTATAGTATTTAAAAAAAAAAAAAAAAAACATTCTTTCCCTTTTTGAGAAAAGGGGCGGCACAAGAAGGAAAAAGTCCCTCTTTGATTTTTTCAAGGTTTTTTAACGTTGGCTAAGGGAGAACTCACGCACCCAGAAGGGAGGGAGCAGGGGAAAATGGCGCCATCTTCCATCATCTCCAGTCACCATAATATCTCAAGTTCCGATATAGCCACTTTTAGCTACCACGATCGCGGGTCGCCCCGTCGACCATCAATCTCAGGAGGAGCGCGTTTGTTCATCTCATCGAGAGCACCATTCCAGAACTATTTAAAAAAAAAAAAAAAACGAGCAAATAAAATTCATCTCAACAAAGCGATTCCGTTCGATTCAATTGGCGATTCCAAGCGTCCTGAATCGATCCCAGTGGCCGTCGCCGGCATCAACAGCCTCTTCAATGCCGCGACTCGTCTCCTTCGTTTCCCTTCCGCGGCCGAGAGCTTCGAAATGTTGTCGTTCCGCTCGAAGCTTCTCCGCCTGTTCAGGTTTCGATCATCGACACGTTCTAGAGCTTCTTTCAGTGATTCGCGCGCCAAACCGCGGCCTTAGTCCACTTGATTAACCGGGTAGCATCTCCTGTTCTGTCGTCACAAGTAAGAGGCCGAGAGTCCGATTCTCTTAATATGATGAAATTGATCATAGCTGAATTTTTTTTTCCTTTGACTTCGAAAATCATGTACTGATTTAGGTTGAGTCTAGTTGTAAATTCGAGTTCGAAATGGCTGTGATCTGTTCCACAACCGATTGACCAAAATCTGTTCGATGAAATGTGTCTGAGACCTTGGTGTGAATTGATTCCAGTAATCGTCCGATTTGAAAGCACGTTAGTGATGTTCACTTGATATTGTTTGATTTTTCAATCTTTAGACATGATTACCTGTATATTCCATAGTTGCCAAGAATGAAACTGACTCTCCGTCTGTTTTCCCAGTGGTTCCTGTGATCCTTTGGTGATCGGTGCTGGTCGGCGAGACATAAGGCTTGGAGTCGCTGGCACACGCATGATCTTCGGTGATGATCATAGTACGCCCTGTTGAACAGAATTGAGACGACGTTGCTGAGAGTGAATCATGATCACGCCAATTCAGATCACGAACTTTGGCTGACAGATGTTTCGGTCACTAACTGGAGCAATGTTATGGCTGATTGCTAGCCGTGTCCTTGCTGCTGTGTTGCCCCACAATGTCCTGGACCAGTAAGCTTTGCTTCTGCCCATGCCTTGCAGTCCATTGTTGCCATTGTAATTGCTGTGGTAAACCTACCTTGCCATAATGGCTATCCAATTGATCTCCACTTGCAGCAGCACTGTCAGCAGAAGCTACTGCCTTACGTTACCGATATGGATTGACATACCAATAGAGCTATATCCACTGCGTGCCGTTAAAAATCGGATCGCCTCATACCACCGGCTTGTTTCTCTTCCAACTGATTTTTAGAGTTGACTCTATGTTCAGATTTCCTTCACTCCTTTGTTTTTTATGTTCAGGATTTTGCGCATCTTCTTAAATCGAATCATGGGAATGCTAAGTGGTTCAAAGTCCAGTTGTCATGGGGTCAATACTTTGTCTCAAAATCATCGCACGTTACCTGCTTCGCCATTCCTGTCTTGTCCTTTGGTTATTGATAACTCCACCTTCGTCAATTTCATTGTCCAGAAGCAGGTAATAAATCTGAGAACACCCACTGAAATGATATTTCATTTGTGTCGTCTACTTCCTGCTTTATTCTCTGTGCATGACATATTCTACTTCACACGTGCTGTCGAGGGAAATCATGGTTGGCAATCAATATGAAGTGAGCAAGTTATATTTACTCTGTGTCATTAGTTGATAAGCTTTTGGGTATGACAATCAAGGAATGAAACCAGTCAATAGCTTGCTCAGAATTAGTAAATGAGGATTTACATCTTTCTTGGAAGTGTCAATGTCATCGCTTTGTCTCTGATCGTGGAAAGAGTTTATTGTTCTTTTTGAACTTGCATAAAAATCGCTGGAATGCTCGTGAAGCGGTGAGTACCCGAAATTTACAAGTTATGTGAATTGGTATTTCCTGTTGTTGCATATGCTGTAGTTTAGCGGTTATTGTTCATCTATGTTTGCTGAAACGTTTTTTTTTTTTTTTCGAACAATGTTTGCTGAAACGTTTGATTTATCACTTTTTAATCAACAAGATTTTGATGAAGACACATGACAATTGTGAGCGATGTATTGGAACTGGCACTTTGGTGATGACAGTGCTCCTTCGTGTCACATTATGTACTTGTTTTAGGAAAAATCATTTATAATGTTGGAGAAGTGAATATATGTCAAAGATGCCCTGGATTCGTAAAGAATAAACCCCTCGTGATCTTGGACCCACCCATTGAAGAAATGGAGAGGTATAAACGTAATTACTTTCCTTCTCTTTGCAACGATTCTGCCATTCCCATAGAAGTTCCAAGAGTACAAGGAGGTCACTTAAAAATAAGAAAACAAAAAAATAGAGAAACATTTTGAATCAGAGGTAACTAAACTAAATGTTCTATTATGGTTTTCTCCTAAAATATGTGGTATGCTTAGAACCATTGAATACCTTAAACAAAAACACAAGTGGGAGAGAGCTTTCAGGAGTAATGCTTAATTGCTTATAACCGTGGTTGATCTGTCAAATAGTACAATGTACAAGACTATATGTTAAGCAGGGAGAATTGAGATAGGTGTCCGCATGCTTTATTTTCTTTGCGCTTCCAGCTGAGTTGAAGCTAGATGTGTATTGTCGGCGTGCATCTATGAAAAAGTATATCTACAGTGTCAGAGTAAACGAGGTAAGTCTGATTATTATAATGGAGGTAATATACATTTTGCAGGCCCAATAATGGACGTATGACATTTGGCCAGCAAAATGAACATATGAAGCACAAAACCAGAAACAAAATCTTTCATTGTCACCTGTCAGCACTGGTAAAAGCATTACGCACCTGCAAACTTCAAACATCTCACTTAACTGAGTCCAAACTCCAAATCTTTGCATTGAAAGTAGAATTGGATAACAAAAATGTTCACAGCATACAAATAAGAGGGCGCATGAAGCTATTGCTTCAATTTTGCTGCTGAAGAGCACCCCACTAATTTCGGAATCCTCGCTGCAACCGCAACTACCACAATTTCCTTCAAGTGATTCACAGTATGAATTCATCTCCCAAAGTTTTCCGTCAAAATTTGATTCATGAAGTCGATGAATGTAAGTGTCCCCAACGTAGTCCCAAATTTGCTGCGTTCTTAAATCTAGATAATAGCAATATTGTGTATTTTTCTAATGGCTGATCGCGTGCTTATCTTTGCATCTACAAATCCAAAAAGGAAAAGCTGTAACAAGACAGTCTACCAAAACACTAAAATATAGACCGAAGATCATCATACACCTTCCACATCTTCCAAAACCACATATCAGACAAACCCAAAGATAGAGCGAATTGAGATGGGGCAGAACGAAAATATTCTTCAGAGTCAGTTCACAGATGGGCATCCCTGATGATGTTGCAATATGGAGCCACATATGCGATAATGTTTAATTCTCGCGATCTGATCAAGTGTGTGCCATACTTAAAATCTATAGCAATGTAATTGAACCTTGCAATAAAATCAAAGGAAGACCCTTGGCACATCATCAGCATTGGAGAATATCATATTGACTTATTTTAAACATAAAGATTGACGAATCAAGGAAAGGTTAGTAAGCATATGTCCATTGATGGATATCCTATGTGACACTTTTTCATCTTTTGATATATACTCGAGTTCAAAGTTACTTCTTTGCTACAAATTTACATGGATGGAGCATTATCACAATCAATGGAATATAACTTGAAATGTGAAAAATGACCAAGCGCCATCTTATCTAACAGCTAGAAGTTTGAGATCAAAGATCAGCACTTTGACATCATTATGATCACCTGTGTCAACAATGAGTACTTAAGTTCAACGCATAAACTCAATAATTTATGATTGGCCAGTGCTATTGCGATCACCCTTGGACTCACAATAAATTGGACACAATGGTGATAGGACCATTAGATCAAATAACCATAATGAGACATTGCAAATATTCTCGTGTCAGGGTATAAGAAACATCAAAAAATAAGTCCAAGAAGCCACACCATGGACCTATCCAAATCATTAGAAAATGTCATAATCATTTAAAGTGTTGATAAAACCTCCATATATATTTTAAAATTAACAAAACTATCCATGTGTTGTATTGATCTTGGTAATCGCGAAAAAGGCATTTGTGTTTTAGGTACTATCTATGTCGAAAGGATTCTTCTTGTCTAATAAGAATTATTAGACAAAGAATGGAGAGTTGTGGACTTGAGCAGATCCTTAAAAGGCTCAATGAGGAAACAGGCGAGATAACCGCCCTGAGGTGGGAGTCTCTGTGCTGTCCTCCATATTCCCTCTTTGTCGGGAAGACAAAGATAGACAGGAAATTTCGAGGCCTCTTGGTGGAGAAGGTAGACTCCACGTTAGAGCTTGCTCTGGCTACCGCCAGGTAGGGTGGTATGGTAGTCACCCATGCTTAGGGTGAGGGAGGGTGGGTGAAATGCCCACTGCTGTGTTAGCACGCCTTATGGCACAATTCCCAACCCTAGTATATGTGTGATATTAGCAAGTGACCTGCATTGATGCCAGCAAGTCAAAGGCTAGACATCAACAAGGCAACATGCTGGATATCAGCAGAGTCCCACAAAAGCTAAGTATAAGCATGAAATTGATTTACAAGATTATTCTTTGAGACATTTTATCTCATTTTTAACAACTTGTGATTAGGTATGGATTGCCTCTTAAGGAAACATTGATTGTCTATCTCGAGATTGTCTTAGCAAAAGACTCAATTCGTAAGATATTTTGATTGATTGGCAATTATCTTCAAAGGCAAGTTTCTTTCCATAGTAGAAGCGTTCTATTTTTTAGAACCAAGGTTTAATTGTATGGGCAACCAAATGAAAAAGTCACATTTCATATTCTTCCCTAAAATATATTTTGTTTTATCTTTCATAATATAATCATCATTACTATATGCATCTTCTTGTTTATTTTTCATAACGAAACGCATAACCAATACACTATCATCCTCATGAACTACATTGTCTACCACATTAACATTTCTTATCTTATTTTTTTTAATTTTTTTTTTTGTAAATTGAGGTATTGCATTAAACATCTTAACAAATTTTATTCTACTTAGGAAACAAAAACTAACCATTTGGTTAAGATAATATATTTATGACGGTGTAATCAGTCAAGGTGGTGACATTGTTGTATAGTCAGTTCATACTATCTGATCACTAATGACAATGACCTATAACAAGTATTGCTCATTAATTTTCTTTTCTATATTTTGTTATTAATTAAATATGCAAGTCCAATTAGGTGTGCTGGATCTCGACTTTCAATAAAAGCTTCATGTGCACTTGCTTGAAGATTCAGATTTATGGATTTTATTGATCACATGTTGTTGGACGATGTCAATTACAAAGTTTGGATTATTTAAGGTTTGTGCCGAGATGATGTGGCATTATATATTCCCAAATATGAACCCAAGATTCCAACAACTCGGGAAGGGCCTGGAGTTTGTGGAAAGGGAAAGGAAGGTTGACCAAAATTATCTCGTTTAGGTCGCGAGATGGATTTAACGTAATGTATAACTCAATTAGCTATTGATTGTGTAAACAAGATTGTCATAATCATCGAATTTGCCCAAACAAGTACAAACAAATCTTTCATATTTACCATCAATCGATTTAATTATCTTGATAATCTAATATCTATATAGTAGATTCTTCAGAATTGTTACTATATTAAATGTGCTAATATGCCTGTAACTCCATTCAAACTAGGATATGGAACCTAATCCGAGTCCCATCTTTAGTAAAATTTTCACGTATAATTTTTAAAGGCCATTAAACAACAGAAAAGAAGTGGCTCTGCGTAGATGGTTTGTATTCTGGTTTTCTAATAAATTAGGTATCTATTTCAAAATTATATGCCAATGAGTATATCATTGTCATTAAATGCTGCCGTAATCTACTTTATTTATTTATTTACTAAAATTAGTTGGTGGAGAATACGCACCTTCCGCATAATGCCGCGGAAATAATAATTCAAGGAGTGATGTTTTTGTGATTGACTTGTGTATATTTGCACCGGAATCATGGGAGTATTGCTATGCTGGTTAGTTTTTTTTTTTTTGGTAAAGTTAGTTTTCTTTTCTATTTCTCTTATTAACAGAATAGCAAAGTCAAGTCAACAAGCACAAGCATAGGATTCTTCCACGCACCTCCTGCGAACTGCTGTGGAAAATATGCGTGCATTGATTGACTTGTGGAAATTGGTTTTGGTGAGAATTGATGGTTGGTCTTCATTTCTATTTCTTTATTAGTAGAAAAAGCAAGTCAAGTTAAAAAGCGTAGGATGGTCCCCGTGCCTGCTGCAAAATGTAGTGGAAATTACGCGGGCAATGGTTGCCCTACGGTTGTCTTTTCTATTTCTCTTATTGATACAAAAGGCAAGGCAAGTCAAGTCAAGGTCTTGCTCGCTTTGGATAAATAAAATGTTTAGAAATAAAATATCATTAACATTGGAAATATTTTTAATTAATATAAATAATCATTTAAAAATATATTTTAAATGATATAAATGAAATTATTTTTTATTAATTAATCATTTCAAATGATACAAGTAAACATAAGATTTATCATTTCAAGAATTTACTTGTATTTCTCTAAAAAAATCAATTAACAAAAAATAATTTCATCATCAATGATAATTTATATTTAAACATTTTCATGGACGATTAATTTATTAATTTTAGTAAGTAATATAAATGATTATTTTTAAAAGAATTTTTTTTTGAATTATTTATATTTTGTGGAACAAACGCATGCTAAAAGCTTCAAACAAATGTTAAACTGATGCGATGAATTATTAAGGTGCCCTATTGTGGGCCCTAACGTTAAATCCTCGAAGTTGCCATACCGTCTAGGAAGTACCGACACTCTTTAAGAGCCTTTGTGTCGTGTCGGGCACTACATCACATATCCGACACTCTCCGACACTCGAGTTGGAATTCCGGTATATGAGTTTCCAACATGTGATTTCAATATGCAAGATCAATTTTAAAAATTTTCAATAAATGTGGGGTCAAAAATATATGTGTGTGTGTGTGAGAAAATGGAAAGAAATAATAAAAATAATATATTGGGAAAGAAGAAAAACATAATCTTCTCTTCTAACTTTCGCTTCCCCTGATACACAATTCAACTCCCAAGTTTTTTTCTCTTCTCTTCTGATTTTCGCTTTCCTTGATACACAATTAAACTTCCAAGTTTTTTTCTCTTCTCTTCTGACACGTTTGACACGTGAGTTCAAAATGTGAGTTGCTTGTTTTTTTCTCCAAATTTTATGGATTACTAGAACGGAGTTGAATTTGTCGAATTAAAATAATGAATGATATTAATAAATTATGGATTAATATTTTTAGTATAAATTCATTATAGGCTGTTTTATTATTTATTTATTTGTGAATTTGAATCAAATTAATTTAATTAAAATAATCATAAAAATGATAATTTATTATGTACATATAAAAATACAAATTTAATCTATAACGTGTTCCATATGTCGATATTCTCTATTTTGAGAAAACAACGCGTGTCGGCGTATTCTATCGTGTTGTATCGCATGTCGCGTCTTCGTGTCGGTACTACTTAGCATACCGCTTGTACCTATCAAAGAAACTGAAAAAAATCTACCCACGCTGATATGAACTACACAAACTAGTGGACTAGAGAGAGCCATGTAAGATGAACCAAAGAGAAGGATGGAATCTTGAACACCCAATGAAATGAGAGATACAGATATCACAAGATAAGGCTCAAAATTCATTTATAATATGTTTTGTGGTGTGCTTAGGCTATAGACCGATCATGTCTTTCATTCTCATTGGATGCGTAGGAATCCAATATCCTAATATATAATATAGGTGCGTTTCAAAGGTTGTGGTCTCCAAACATGCAAACATTTTTTTTTTCTAATAAGGTGCTAATTTGTCTTTACCTTAATGTGAGTGGAAATCCATCACTGACCTCACAAGTATTTTGCATGATCTAATTTCAAATAGTAGAAGATTAATGGGCAAGTTGAGCCTAGAAATCCTTGCCCAAGATCGATCATGATTAAAGAATAGGAAAATACTACCAACCCCGGGTCTGTTTGGAGAGAATTTATCTTTTGTTTTTTCATTCATCTTTTTTAGTTTTTGCTGCACTATGAGTTTAATATTCCTTAATCTTATGCAATTAAAATATTTGCACTCACATTAAGGACCCAATTGCACTATCACTTGAATTATTTTCCTAAAATTAACTATTTATATCATTTAAAATCATGAATTAATAAAAATATTTTAATTATCAATAATAATATATTTATATATTTTGTATTTTTTTCAAAGCGAGCAAGACTCTGACTTGACTTGTCGTGCTTCTTATATGAATAAGAGAAATAGAAAAGAAAATCAAAGGGCAATCACTGCCCGCGCAATTTCCACTGCATTTTGCAGAAGGTACAGGGGACCATCCTCTGCTTTTGGACTTAGACGTACTTTTTCTACTAATAAAGGAAATAGAAATGCAAACGAATGAGCAATTCTCCACCATCTAATTTCCACAAGGCAATCAAATGCACGCGTAATTTTCACAGCAGTTTGCAGAAAGTGCGTGGAACCATCCTGTGCTAGTGCTTCTTGACTTGACTCTGCATTTTTCCATTAATAAGAAAGAAAAGAAAACTAACCAGCATAGCAATGCTCCCGTGCTCCCGGCAGTAATTTAAACGAGTTAATAAAAAAAAAAAAAAATCACTTGTCGGATTATTATTTCCATGGTATTATGCGGAAGAAGGTGCGTACTCTCCACCAACTAATTTTAGTAAATAAATAAAAAGGAAATAGATTGCAATAGCATTTAATGATGATGATAGGGTGCACCGGAAGGGAAAATTAGAAAATTTTTCCTTTTTTCTTTCATCAATATTTCTTTTATCTAAATAAATTACTAACTCATTCATATATATTTTTAGATGATGAGGAAACCCTTCCGATTTTCATTATTCATTCAAATAATGATTTTTTTTTTTCATTTCCTCTAGATATTTTGCCTCCCAAGCAAATAAAAATCCAGGAGCTCACTAATTCCATCAATTCTTGCTACACTTCTCGATCCTCAAAAGAGTCTGAACCAATATTTATCATTTGTCTAGATAACTTCTTGATCCTCAAAAGAGTTTGGACCAATATTTATCATTTGTCTAGACAACTTATATAACTGACAAACTTTTCTCCTCCTAGATATCTAGGATTTCTAACTTTTTTTCTTTTCCTTGGGGAGGGATTCACCCATCGGCCACGCCCACCAATCATTAGAAGCATCGTTAGGAAAAAAATAAATGTGCCCTACTATGCATCAAAGTTACATTCCATATTCTTCCTTAAAATATATTTTGTTTTATCTTTCACAATATAATTATTATTAATCCATTGATTTTTTTTTCATAACTAAGCACATAATCGGTATGATGCCATCCTCATAAACTACAATGTCCATCATATCATAATGTCTTGTTATGTTTTTCTGTTTTTTTTTTTTTCGTTCGTAAATTGAGGTAGTGTATTAAACATCATTTAGTTATGGTGATATATTTAATAGTGTGATTGGTCAAGGTCATGAAGTTCGTACTATTCAAATGCTAATGATAGAGACCTGTCACAAGTAGTGCTCATGAATTTTCATTTATATATATTGTTATTGATGGAAAATGCAAGTCCAATCAAGTGAGCTGGATCTCAAATTTCCATCGAAGCATCACTTGCACTTGCTTGAAGCTTCAAGTCTATGGATTTCATTGTTTGCATGTTGTTGTAGGATGTCAATCGCAAAGTTTACTTGGGTGGGGCCAGCTACAATGTCTTGTGAGTTTGTGAAAATGAAAAAAAAAACATATGATCAAAATCATCTTGTTTACATCATGAAATGGATTTAACATAATGTAGTAAATAAATTAGTTATTAATTGTGCTAACAAGATCGTCATAATTGTCCAACTTGCCCAAGCTAGAACAAACGAATTTTCCCGTATTTACTATCACTTCATTTTTAATTGTCTCGATAATAAAAAAATCCATAAATTGTAGATTCTTCACAATTGTTACTAGATTAAATGTGCTAACATGCTCGTAACTCCATCCGAACTCGAACATAGAGTTTCACCCGATTCCTCTCTTTAGTAAAATTTCCACATCTAATATTCAATCGGCATTAAATAGTAGGAACGGAGTAGTTTTATGCACAAACTTGATGGTCGTATTACGATTTTATGATAAAATAGGTATCTTCTTCAAAACTGTATGCCAATATGCATACCATCATCATTAAACGCTACAACAATCTACTTTTTTTTCTTTATTAAAATTAGTTGGCGGAGAATACGCACCTTCCAGGTGATGCCGTGGAAATAATGATGCAATGAGTGATGTTTTTTGTGATTGACTCATGTATAGTGGCACCGGCGGCATGGGAGCATTCCTATGCTGGTTAGTTTTCTTTTCTATTTCTCTTATTAGTTGGAAAAAAAAAAAAAAAAGCAAAGCAAGTGAAGAAGCACCAGTATTGCATGGTTCCACGCACCTTCTGCATAACTGCTGTGGAAATCACGTGTGCATTGATTGCCTTGTGGAAATTAGATCGTGGAGAATTAATTGTTGGTTTTCATTTCTATTTCCTTTATTAGCAGAAAAAGCAAGTCAAGTCAAGAAGCAGAGGATGGTCCCCGACACCATCTGCAAAACGCAGTGGAAATTACGCGGGTAACGATTGCCCTTTGGTTTTCTTTCCTATTTATCTTATTGATAGTAAAGGCAAGGCAGGTCAAGTAAAATGCTGACAATTAGTGGAGGTCACAAGGGCAGGTGAGCAGTCATAAGCGTCAGGGGGGAATTATCCATCGAGCACGCCCACTAATTACTAGAAGCACCGTCAGAAAAAAAGATACACACTTCACGATGTGAAGAAGCAATTGCATTTCATTTTCTTTCCCAAAACTTTAATTTGTTTTATCATTGCTATTTAACCTTTGTTTCGTGCATATACTTATTTATTTCTTACATAAGAATACATGTAATTGGTAAAATATCATCCTCGAGAACTACAATGTCCACTATATTACCATGTCTCATTTTTCTTTTTCCATTTGTACTTTGGGGTGGTAAATTAAAAATGTTAACAAAAACAAATTCTACTCATGAGTCAAAGCATGACGAATCTCAAATTTCGATTAAGACGTCACACATTTGGTAGAAATTTCAAAATCTATGGATTTCATTATTCACATATCATAGGTCAATCGGAAGGTTTGGATTATTTAAGATTTACACAGTAATAGATCTAACATAAGGCGACAACTCAATTAGTTCTTAATCATGCAAACGTCGTGATTGTCCAACTTGCCCAAGCAATAACAAGCAAACCTACCCATATATACTATCAAATTGTTTTTTTAATTTTCTCGATAATCTAATATTCATTGGGATACAGGGTCTCACCCGGTTCCGATATTTCGTATAATGTCTCCGTCGAATCTTCAATTGACCGTAAACAATGATGAAGTGACTCTACACACATGAATTTGGTGGTCGTCTTCTGCTTTTCTGATAAAATGGGTCCCCTCTTCATAATTATTCGTCAATATGCATGTCATGATCCATCCTACAGAGAAAGAGGGAGAGACAGAGAGAGCGCATTATCGCAATCTGCACAATTGGAATTGATTGGTGCATTTCGGTTCTGTTTCTTTATTCATAAAATAAAGTAAGTCAAGTCAAAAACCACACGTACCTTCGCATGATGCTGGTGTGCAATAATTATCCTGTCCGTATCCTTCAGAGAGAGATAGAGAGAGAGCATTATCGCAATCTACACAATCGGAATTGATTGTTGCTTTTCGATGCTTTTTCTTTATTCACAAAAAAAAAAAAAAAAAAAAAAAAGTCGAGTCAAAAGGCACACGCACCTTCGCATAATGCAGGTGTGCGATAATTATCCTGTCCGCAGCACGTGACTTAAGTTGTTGGATGGCAACTCACCATTATGTCCTCTTTTGGACGAATCTCCTTTGAAAGAAAAAAAAAAAAAAGAGAGTAGATTTTGAATTGAAAATAATAAATTGTCCTTATTCGAGTATCTAAACAAATTGTCCTACTGAGATTTATGTTAATATGTTTTTGTGATTGACTTATGTCTATTAGTACTGGCACCATGGGACTCTTGCTGGTTAGTTTTTTTTTTTCTTTTATTAATAATTAAAAAAGCAAGTCAAGTCAAAAAAACACTTGCACAGAATGGCCCCACGCACCTCCTACCGTGTTAATGCCGGGGGTATTATCAAACAACATTTTCTTTCATTTTAAGTACTTAAAATGGTCTGAAATTCAGTAATTATTTTCCAGTTTTATCTAAATTGGCATGTACTCGCAGCTTTTTTTTTTTTTCACAAATGAATTAAGTTTACCATTGTCAAAAAAAAAAAAAAAACCAACTTGAGTCAAGTTGAAAATTGAGTTCTAACGCATAAGGTTCGACTTGAAATTACCAATGCAATCACTTACTTTAAGCCATCAGAGTACAATGCTAAATATGTTTTAGATCTTAACAACTTATTTGGTTTGATTTCTTGCTTTTTCTTGACAACAAAGCATAGATTAAGTACGTTAATCCGCGTATCAACAAATTCTCCACTAACGCAAAATATCAGGCAAGACACAAGTCTCAAAATACGAAAGAGTTTATGCCTACAAATATGAGGAACCAACACTTATGGTGTACTTAATCTACATATACTAATTTTTACTTTCTATTCTCTCACACCTCTCATAGTCGAAGTTGTGTTAAACAAAAATTACTTAAAAGATTCAAAATATGCGGATATCATCGCGTAGATAATTATACAATTATATTTGTAATTTAACTTAAAGAATGTACATAATTAAAATTTTTCAAATTTAGAACATCGATTATATTTTTAAGTGCAACCTAAATTTTTATCAAAGGGCCGCATACCAAAATTTTCTTTTATTTTGAAGGAGGTAATGCTCCTCATTAGTCGGTAGGGAAAAAGGTCTAAACATGGAGCCACCTCTCAGTTAGCGCCGTCGGGGAGCGTTGCATATTCTCCGTCTCCTTTTTCAAAAGCCAAAAGAAATCGCCCCGACCGTCTAACCCGCCCAGTCGCCTCGGTCAGGGAGAACGTGGGAACTCGCTCGGACCGCGCGCCACGTGAGCTCGAGGGGGGCAATTCGATACATTCCGGGTGACCCGAGATATTCCCGAGATGCGAGGTGGGGACCACACGTTGGCTTCGGTTTCTGAGCAGCTGACCGTCGTAGCGGTCGAGCAACGCGGAGAGGAGGAGCGGTGTGGGTCCGCGTGAAGAGACAACCTAAGCAGAATCCACAAGGTAAATTTCTACTCAGTTTTCGTGGATGAAAGTTTTCGTTTAGTTACTTCAGGGTTTCCACCATTGCTTAAGGCCTCAGCTCGCATCGCAGATTTTACTCTGACCGATCTAGCAAATTCATCCATCAAATCTCCATAACTGTTTCGGCAAACGCAACTTATCGCTCCGATTGTCGTTCTGGGCAAGAAAAATCTATTTATATTGAATTTGAGGGTGTCTTCGCTTGGGCCAAACTAGATCTGAGGTGAGGCTTCCTTTACACCTTTCCCCTTCTTCTTCGCCTTTTCCCAACTGTTAAAGCACTGATTTTTCGCCATGAATGAGCTTTTAAGGTGCTTCGGATTCGGCTATAGTTTGTGGAAAACAGAGTAATTTCTTTCTTTCCAAATACGCCAGACGATAGATGCAAGGAGGTCGAAACATGCAGAGGATGATTGAATTTAAGTAGCCATTCATCTATTCGACCAAGTCCATAAGGTGAGATCTTAATTTGTAGTGCAGGATCCATCCAAATTTGATGCGTGCGAGGGCAAAGTAAGAAGAGGTGCTCTACCGTTTCTGGGTTCTGTTTACATAAATCGCAGGTACTTTCTTCCACTATACCTCTCTTTTGTTGATTTTCTTTTGTCGGCAATGCGTTTTGACATAATCCCCATAAGAGAATTTTGATTTTCGGGCTTGTCTTAGCCTTCCAGATCTTTGTCCAAAGAGATCTAGGGATTTGGTGAGAGGCAGAGGTTGTGGTGTTATTGTTCTGTCCTTCCTTCTTTTTGATTCTATTATACCTACTTTTAAAAGTATAGTATCCTGTGCTTTTGTTTGTCCAACATAATTTATCCTCCTTTGCTTGGGAACCCAATGGGATTGTTAGAATTTCATTAGTTGTGTGCTCATCAAACAGAGTCCCAATAAATTGTTCATTCCAAGCTGGGAAATCTCTGTGAATAAGCTTAGAGACCTTTTTTGGTTCATCCCGGTTTGCGGGTCTTCCTATAACTCCTCTGAGAAGCCATTTTGTCTCTCTGATATTAATCTTTTCCCCGTTCCCTGCTATCCATTTTACTGAAGGAAGAATCTCGTCTTTGCTCATTAGAAGATTTTGCCAGAACCATGAAAGTCGATACCCCTTTGCAGTTGACCAAAATTCAGAATGAGGGAATTATAGACCTTTTAGTAATTGGCACCACAGTGATGAAGGATTTTGCATCATACACTATGGTTGTTTACCGAGCATGGATTTGTTGAAGGCAATTAAATTTCGAAATCTCAAACCTCCATTGTCTTTCCTATTTTTAAGAATGTGCCACTTCTTCCAGTGTAATCCAGATTTTGTTCATCGGTATTCCACCAGAAGCTTGTAACTTTCTTTTCAATACTTTGACAAATAGAAACTAGAACTTTAAAAACTGACATTGCATATTGTGGAAGAGCCTTGCTTTGATGAGAACTTCTTTTCTAGACCTAGACATAAGTTTTTCTTACCCTTTTTTAGTTTCATGTTTACCCTAGCTAATATCCAAGTGAGCATTTCTTTTTTTGTTTCACCCCAATCACAAGGAATTTCTAAATACTTCCTGGTTTTAGCAATTTCTGGGACCCCCAATCCATCTTGCATATTTTGATAGAGTGTAAAAGGACATTTTTGCTTAAGGATAACCTTGATTTGTAGCTTGGCCGAAATAGAATAAGAACAAAAATACGTTTGATATAATCCTCAATTTTTTTGTGCCATAGAATTTGTTTTAATTTTTTAATAACTTTATGAGATCTTCCTTCTTCTTTCTTTTCTTTTTTCTTCTCTTCTTCTTCCTTCTCTAGCCGGTCCCTGCCTCCGAGCCTTTGCCCAGCCATGGCAAGGCCGAGCTTGCATTGGCGAAGCTGACCTTATCTTTAGCTGGTTGATGTGCTAGAGGAGGAAGAAGACAAGAAAAAAAAAAAAGAAAATTACTTGATTCTAAAATTATTCCTAAAAAAAAAAATCTTTTTCTACGTATCAATTTTATTCAAAATTTATTTTTGAGAGTATAAAAGTTAATTGATATTATCAAATGAATTTAAAAAAAAAATCAAAGAACAAAATTCGCTAAGAATTGACCGCTTATCAATCGGTCCTTACTGACTCTTTTTTTGGTCGAAGGTCTTACTGACTTGAAGCATGAGAATTGATTGTTGATTGTCGTTTCTGTTTCTTCATTCATAGAAAAAACAAGTCAAGTCAAAAAGCACACCCACCGCTTATCAATCGGTCCTTCCTAAACACTAGCATCATGGCGCCCTTGAAAACTCATCTACAATTAAGTCCAGAACTACTAGAACTCATTTATTCCGAACTTCATCCCTTCCCTCTTGCAATGCCACAGGGAGGAGAGAAGGAATACTTGCCTAGATCCGTATCTAATGGATTGCATTCATTATAATAGTTAATTATGTGGATATCATGTGGGCATTATATGTGAGACTTATATGATTGAATTCATTTCTTTTAAACTTTAACCCTTCTCTACAATATTAGGTTTGCATGTATCCTCAGGTTAGGTCGAATATAAAGGATTATTCTACATTATTAGTGAATTTGAAAGAGATTTTCTTTTCTTGGGAAAATGACGGTTGTGTTTTGCTCGATGAGTGATTGTGTACTTGAATTTTTTTCTTTGATCAAGCATTTCAATTTCTTAATTTTGGTTCAACGTAGTGTCTCCATTATTATTGTTCTATTTCTCCCCACTTTTCGTATTCCCAAAAAAGCCTCCGTTTTTAATGTATTGAAATTTTTTCGACCAAAAAAAGAAAGTGCATTGAAATTTTAACAACACTTGTCTATTTATCTCTGGTTTCATTTCTTTTCATTTCTTCTGCATTGAAATTTGTTTTCTTCTTCTTGGACAGGTATCGCGTTGGATTTTCTTGGGCGTTGAAATTTCCGCCATGTGAAGACAACGACTCTAAGCACGTGGTTACTTTTCCCGGTGCATTAATTACTAATTTACAGATACCTCAACCAGTTTGACGCATTGGTGCAATTCTGATTGCCAACTGGTTCAATTATATAACTCAAACCAATAAAGAGTAGTGGGCAACAGGGCATTTCGTGTTTCCTGAGAAGCATTCTGGTTTTTCCTCTGTCAACAGTTGAAAGCAAACGGTAAGGGCAGAGTCAGAGCAAAGACGAAATGTATCGTCCCATTTTTTAGCATTCTTTCGCCGTGCTCGGGGCACCCATCCTTCTCTCCGTCCTTGAGTTCTATTTTCTGAACAAGAAGAGAACCAGCGTGCGTAAAAATGTAAAAGATGCTGACGCTGCCAAATCTGGTTCGTTGACCATGTCGATTGGATAGTATGAGGTGTTTTTGAACTTTAGAGGCCGAGATACTCGAACAGGCTTCACCGATCACCTCTACTATGGGCTTGTTGATGCTGGAATTTCTGTTTTCAAAGATGATAACGAGCTCCGCCAAGGCGAGAAGATCGGACTAGACCTTTTGACAGCCATCAGGAACAGTAAGATCCTAATCCCCATTATCTCCGTTAATTATGGGCAGAGCAGGTGGTGCTTGGATGAACTAGTTCAAATAATGGAGTGCGAGAAGAGTAACATGGGTTATACTGTGTTGCCCATATTCTACAAAGTGGAACCATCTCATGTGCGATTTCAAAAAGGGAGTTTTGAAGACGCATTTTGTAAACTTAGTGAGTATTTTGACTCAACGATTTTGGAGAAATGGAAGCAAGCACTCCACGAAGTCAGTTCCTTGAAAGGATTTGATACCAATAGGTAAAAAAAAATTTCACCAAAACATTCTCTACTTCCTTGTAGTTTGCGTGGATGTTTACTAGTTGTTCTAATTCCTACTTGCTTTATTTCTTTCTTTTAGGTTTTTTTTTATTAAATAAAATAAAGAATAAGCAGTAAGATCTTGCGATGCATGAGTTCCATAAGTCATTCTGTTTCAAGAATTACTTATCATCCCACTAGCTTGAATAATATAAAATTTTTAATTGACTTATTTCTAATATGTCCAACGATTTTTTAGTATCGTGCCTTTATTTCATGTTTACAGCGTAAGCTTCATTACTCTTCATCACAACTTTCCTAATTACATATTTATTTCAAGATTAAGCTCATTAAATCATATACCTCACATGTTGAATTAAATCATTAATGTCGTTAAATAATTTTGTTGCTACAAGATATATTTTATTGGTTATGTAATATGACGGTAAATATAAAAAGGAAAAAAAATATTTATTATTTGTTTAGATAATTTTCAATAAATTTTCCTATATTCAAAACATAATTTCTATGTCATACGCCTGCATAAATTGATTAATTAAAATAATATAAAATAGACACTCAAGAGAAAAATAAAGTAAAACCTGTTATCATCCTATGATGCAAAGAAAATTGACAAGAACACGAATCCAGAGTGTTATTAAATTCAGAAAAAGAGTTGAAACTTACGAGCGTGTAGAATTGAATAGATAAGAGAAACACCCTCAAATTCAGGTAGTCATAATATAGCACTCTTAACGACTTTCATGACATGAATTCCTCTTGCATCAAAAGTTATGACTTAGTTATTGATTGATGGTTGGACTCTCATATCGGGTTGATTTATTGGATTTTTGCCTATTCGACTACTCTAGAAAGTTTTCAATGTCATGTAAACATCATCCCCATTTTCTTTAACAGACAACAAGTTTAAAATTTAATTCAAATCTATAATTCATGTAATATTCAAGATTTATTAGCGATACCCTTAAGTTTCTTCTAGTTCAATAAATTATGTCAGAGTTATAATGGAATGGGGCACGCCATGCGAAGCAACCACCACCATTCCCTGCCTTTATCTTAGTGTCACGGGCCGAGAGTTTCCTTGGCCTCGGAAACGACCCGCGGGCGCCTAGCGAGCGGAATTCGCTAGGCCAGCCCTTTCTTTAGTTGTTCCATGAACGATACGGTGAATGATTCTTCGTGCGAGATCCTACCACGCCCAGCTTCGCTCGGGCGTCTTGTCCATCGAGTAAGGCGGCGGTTCTCTTTAGGCACAACAACCGGTTTCGGCTGCCATGGCCTCGTCGGGAGCGACATCGGCTCCCGACCCGGTTTGTGCACGGGAGGCCTACCCCGTCTTCAGAGCTCCTAAGTGATATAATCCTTCTATCCTAGAACTCCTAGCACCAACCGTCCTGACGCCACTCCCACGAACCAGTTGTGTTCTACCCTTCTGCCTCACACTCTACACCAGATAATCCCAAGCGCCACTCACAAGTGTCACGAGTACGGGAGGATTCACGGACCGTGACATTCTCCCCCACTCAATTCGCAACGCCCTCGTTGCGATCTCTGTTCTGTCGCTTCCTCGCGTAATTTAACCATTGATGTGCCACTTTTGGGAATTCACATCGAACGGTCACACTTGCCCAACAAAACAGGTTTTGCTCCATTGGTGGCCTCTTTTGATCTCAGCTGCTCGGCCCCTTTAGTCACCTGCGCTTTTGGCAGGTGTGGCATTTTTCGCCAATCGCATCTTTTGGCAGCACCCTTTCAGCCTAATCAGCATCTTGACCCCAGCAAACCAATGGAGGTTCTTTTCTTGTTGAAAACGCGGCAATAGACCTCTTCTTCGAATTCACCGATCGATCCAGGAACGTTATCCCCATTCAGCAAGGGTTCGGTTCTTCTCTAACTCGCATACCGCTCGACGAGAAGCCGACTCGTCCTAGCACCCATCCACTAGGACTTATCTGCTTGACCCGCACATGAGCGAGGAGTCCGATTCTCCGACTTGCTCACTCGCTTACTGGAGGGATTCCTGCTCTGATACCACTTGTCATGGGCCGAGAGTTTTCTTGGCCTCGGAAACGACCCGCGGGCGCCTAGCGAGCGGAATTCGCTAGGCCAGCCCTTTCTTTAGTTGTTCCATGAACGATACGGTGAATGATTCTTCGTGCGAGATCCTACCATGCCTAGCTTCGCTCGGGCGTCTTGTCCATCGAGTAAGGCAGCAGTTCTCTTTAGGCACAACAACTGGTTTCGGCTTGCCATGGCCTCGTCAGGAGAGCGGCATCAGCTCCCGACCAGTTTGTGCACGGGAGGCCTACCCGTCTTCGAGCTCCTAAGTGATATAATCCTTCTATCCTAGAACTCCTAGCACCAACCGTCCTGACGCCACTCCCACGAACTAGTTGTGTTCTACCCTTCTGCCTCACACTCTACACCAGATAATCCCAAGCGCCACTCACAAGTGTCACGAGTATGGGAGGATTCACGGACCGTGACATTAGCGTATAAGATAATATATGGAGGTGTGGCCAAAACAAATCTTTAAGTTTTCCAATTTATCCTGCAGTTTGTTTATTATTGTGTTATCATTAGTTAAGCAATATAAAATCGCTATTGCCATGCTTTTGAACTCCTTTCACATTTGACAGGTATGATGGATAAGGAAAATTGGTAAAATTGATTGTCAACCAAGTGTTATCCGAGCTGAAAAAAAAGTTTGAGTTGGTTGTTTCGGAGAATTTGGTCGGAATTGATAGTCATGTGAAAAAGGTTATGGAATTTGTAGATAATATTTCTTGTGCCTCCCTATTTGTTGGCATCCACGGAATGGGAGGCATTGGTAAGACTACTCTTGCTAAAATCATCTACAACAAGCTCTCCAATCAATTTGAGCATCGTAGCTTCATTGCTGATGTAAGGGAACGATGTGATGATAGGAGACTTGTGTACTTGCAAAATCAGTTAATCAAGGATATATTGAAGCAAGAAAATCAAGTTTCTAGTAACGATGAAGGGATTCGGTTCATTTCATCCAAGTTCAATGGTAAGAAAGTCCTTATTCTTCTCGATGATGTGAGCAATGACAATCAATTGAAGGCTTTGGCCGGAAATCATAATTGGTTTTCTACAGGAAGTGTGATCATCATTACCACCCGAAACAAAAGTATTCTCGACAATGCTGGGGTGGACAACCAGTATGCACTTGAGCAATTGGATAAGGATAACTCTTTGATTTTGTTTAGTAGACATGCTTTTCGAAAGGACTCTCCTCTAAGTGAATTTGAGGACCTCACTCGTGATCTTTGTTTCCACCACGAGGGCTTCCCTTATCTCTTGAGGTCTTAGGTTCGTTTTTGTGTGGAAAAAATAAAAAACTATGGGGAGAGGCGATAAAGAAGTTAAGAAAAGTTCCTGATGAGAGAGTGCAACAAAAGTTAAGGATAAGTTACGACGAATTAACCCGCGAACAAAAACAAATTTTTTTGGATATTGCTTGTTTTTTCGTTAACACCAATAAGATAATTGCATCCTACATGTGGGATGCATGTAACTTTTTCCCGGAGCAAGGAATTGAAGTATTGAGATTTCTATCTTTAATAAAAGTTGGAGATGATCATAAGCTCTTAATGCATGACCAGTTAAGAGATCTTGGTAGGGAAATTATCCGGGAGGAAAGCTATTCGGAGCCTTGGAACCGTAGCAGGTTATGGGACTCTAAGGATGTCTTGGAAGTGCTCGAAGGAAATAAGGTATTTGTTTCTTTTCTTCTGCTCCCTTAGTCCATGTTGTACTGTCAAGGTGACGTTGGTCATCCACTTGGTGCTTGCTCTAGTGAGTAGATAACCTTCTCATATTATTGTCCTCGTGTCGTTTCGTTGACATGTTTAGAAAGCAGAAAATTGCTCTCTTAGTAAGTATAGCAGTTTATCAAAGATTTTTCTTACACAAGTGTACATTACTAAGTTTTTTCCAAGAATGAGGTACTTTCAAATTTATTAGATAATTGATAGGGTCTACATTGAAAAAAATGTGAATTTATTAAATTGTTTGGGTTACGTCCTTGACACATGCAACAAATAACTTGACTATGCTATTGTGAACAATGACTACTTAGGATAGATAAAACATAGAATTCTAATCTGCAGGTGCCAGAATTAATACAATTGGAGTAACTGTGCTAGCATTTTTCATGAAATTTCAATAATTATACCTTAATCGAGAATGTAAAGTTTTTATTTTTTTAATTTTTTTATAATGTTATGTTAGGTTAGGAATTACTAATTTTTACCAAAATTCACATGATAGAACAGAAACATATGTAGACATACATAACGTTGAGCGTACTTCATGCAATGACCATTAAAAACAGAAAGATCTCTTCTTCTTCTTTTCCGCATAAAAAGTCCAAGAGATAAATACCCTATTCTATTTTGTATATAATTAAGTATGTGATTGTATTACATTTGTGAAATTAATCATAGTTTTGACTTTATTACTTTGAATTCATCATCCAGTTTGGTTCAAAATTGTTGCTCAAAAGACCATCACTTATTTGCGTTTTTCAACGCGCAACCTACTTATAAACGCAAAGAGCCAATTGATAGTCTTAGCAACGTCAAGGCTAATGTTTATTTATTACGTCTTTTATATTACATCATAAAATAAGCTAAACTAACCAAAAGAAAAATGGATATGTTATATCTAAACAAATTGTATAACTTCCACAACTAAAAAGGTACATTATTTGATTCAATTATTTCGGTATTTTTGTTGGGTCCATTAAGTCGAAATTAAAGTGGTTTTGATAAAACTTATCCAAGATCTTCTTTTAAGTATAATCCTACATTTAATCAGAATATAAAAAGTAATTTCAAAGCTAATGTCTATCTATAAAGCATAATTGAAACGCATTAATTATTCACTCATTTGATATTAGTGAGTATACAGACAAATAAAAAAAAAGGCACTATCTTTTAAACTAGGAACAAAAACAACTGTTCAAGCTTATAAAAAAAGGCGCAGCCTTATGAAATCCTAAAAAGAAGCGCAATCTTTTACGTGTAGGACGAAAATAACACAACTGTTCAAGCTTCCTAAACTTTTCATGAGGAGAATTACCCAAAAAAGTCATAAATTTATTGTAATTATATTAATTTAATTCCAAATCATTTGTCATTATGTCAATTCAGTCCATCCAACCAAATTTGGCCGATTATCCAGTGAACGCTGATGTGGACAAATTTTAATATTTTTTAATTAATGTTTTTTCTATTCTTTCTTTATATTTTTTTTTTCCATTTCTTTCTTCCTCTAGCCAATGAGCCCTTGCCAGATTCAACAAGGATGAGGTTGACCCAGCCCAATGACGGTAAGGCAAGCCTTGCTATTGGCCGATGAGGCTTGCCCTCCCTCACTTTTTTTTTTTTTTTTTTTTTTTGGGGGGGGGGGGGGTGAGTTTGACCTTGCCCAACCATTGGCGAGGTCGACCCTCACCTCTGGCACCTCTGGCCAGTCGCCTTAGTCTGGCCACTGGCTAGAGGAAGAAAGAAAAGGGGAAAAAAAAAAAGAGAAAGAAAAGAAATAAGCAAAAATGCTAAAAAACTTTAAAAAATATTAAAAAATTATTCAAATTTGTCCACGTTAGTGTTCCCTAGATGGCCAGTGCCAATCGACATCCACGTTCGTGCCAACCGGCCAAATATAATTGGATGGATTGAATTGACACAATTATAAAAGATTTGGAATTAAATTTGTTAAAAAGTTTATGATTGAATTGACACAATTACAATAGGTTTATAATTTATTTTTTTTGTAATTATCTCACTTTACACTTATAGGACAAAGAAGACGCAAGTTACAAATTATGTCTGCTCTCACTTTAAGTCTCCAAGTGTCATCCTACATGGCTCATGGTTCTGTATATTTCATTATACTTGTTACCTAAATATATGTAGTCAAGTAATAGAACCCTCTAGACATATATTCTTTTTCCTTCTATAATGGACTATCTTGTTATATTTATCTATTTATAATGCACGTTAAATAATTTTTGGTGATGATAGATAATTTTTAATCACAGCTGGTATCCATACACCTTTTCAATCATAATAGTCAACATTTATTATACACTTCATTATACTTATTGTTGAAATAGACGTAGTCAGATAATTTATTCCTCTAAATATATGTTCGTTTTTTTCCTTTTGTGATGGGTAATATTATTATATTAATTTATTTTTAAAGCATCTTCTATATATATTTTTTGTGATTTTGGATATCTTTTTTTTTTACCGATCCTTTGAGTCCAATATGATATTGATCTTTTGCTATCATTATCTAGACATATATGACTTTAATATTATTTATTTATCAAATATGGGCTCATTGAAAAGTATAAATGATAAATTTAAAAGTTGTTTACATCGCTCCAAAATGTTTATGGTCTAAATAAGATAATTATTGCTCTACTAGTCCCATTAATTGTAAAAATTCAAACTTTTTCCTTCTATCGTCGTATTCTAATCCATAGATCTTACCACATAACATATGCCATTTTAGTTGCATACCTATATTAAGTACCACTCGTAAATAATAAATGCTCGATTCGATTTTCTGCATTTAATATGTCATAGACACCACTTTTCATTTTTTAAAAAAATATAAAAAAATGTGATGTCTCTTTAATTTATAATATATCTTTTTATTATTATCAAGACATGATTTTCACAAAATCAAAAAAGAGATAAATGCCACTAATATGGGAAAGCTGAAAATCAACCAATGAAGGTTACTCGAGCTAACATACTTGTATTCCTAATTAGTTTTGAGAAATGTACTGGACACATATAAAATGGTTGATGAAATAATGGGTGACCAAGCGAAAATGCCCTCCAGCATGCTCATGCAACTCACCATCTCACATTCTTCTTCTGATCCACACGTATTCTTTCTTTTTTCTCGTTTTTTTAAAGCTCCTCCACCAAAAGGTAGTCTAATCATATTGAGTTAATCCCAATATTTACATTCTACTTAATCCTCGAAAGTACGAGTTTTTACCTTACAGTGGACTTCTACTACTATTACAATCTATGACACTAGAAAAATAGAGAATCTAAACATTCTTTTCTTGCATTATTAAGAAGATATTATATAAAGAAGTTGTCGCCAAACAAAAAAGCAAAACATGTTGCATAAAGAAGAATGTCCTATTAAGAAATAAAAATAAAGAAATGGAAAGGTAAATGGAAGTAACTAAGGAATATTAATAGATAATTAAATAATGTATCGATAGGGACACATTGTGGAAGTTCATTCAATTAGTCTATAATAAATAATTAGTATATTGTGTAGTAATTTTCAACATAATAAGTGATACTGAGTTATCAAGATAGCACAATCACTATTTCATTGACTATTTACCTATTATTTTATTTTTTATATATCAATGATATAATGAGTGATCAAGATAACAAATATTCATGATCCCCGCAATTTCATGGAAGAATAGTTATTATGACATCTCTGTATACATAAACGTATCTGAGAATTAATTCCCAAGTCAAAATTTCCATGAAAAGTATATACAAGAATTTTTAGAGGTGAAATTGTAGAATTGTTTAGCACAACATGTGATACTTCTATAACCTTGTTTTTTTTTTTTTTGGGTAAGGTTACGTAACCTTTTTTTTTTTATATAGAGAATCATTAAAGTTTACATTTGAGTCATAAAATAAATTTATAGTTACAACATTTTAGAAATTTATAAAATAATAATAATTAGTAATAAAACTAAACAATTTTATGACCATACGCTTGCATAGAAGTAATATTAGCATAATATAATTATTCTTCATGTCCAATCTGTCTATTAGCAAGATCTTATTAATCTATGGGAAAATTGATAATAAAATTAGTTGACTGTTATTTCTTTGTAACAAAATCAACACGAAATGAAAAGTTAGCATCATACATATGAAGTAATAAAAAGAGAAGTGAAAATCATTTATATAACATTTGATATGTTTTCTTCCACATATAATGAAAAACATTCATTGAAGAAACACATTGTAACAAAGGAATGTAAAACACGTGTGTATACTTCTTGGGATAGAATTCTCATTTTCATTTTGCTATTGAGAATTGTAAACAAGGTACAGAAGAAAAAGAGGGGGGGGGGTTCTACAATTGGGATTCTTTAGTATCGATAAATGTTCTGATGGTAAATTTGCCAGATGATTTTGAAGTTTTGAATTGTTAGAGACATTGTTTCACATATTAAGGATTGGAGTTAAGGGTTTTGTTATTTCCCATATAAAGGACAAGGGATTTGATAGATACATTTGAAGTAGTGTGTGCATGAAAAGAGGCCTTCTATATTAATTTTGAAAGAACACAACTTTTGGAAATTGAAAAAGTGCAAATTGTGAAGGGCATAATTGGAAGAGGAAAAGTACGAAAAAGATCCTCTAGAGCTTCACATTTTTACATAGATTATCACAACTTGCATGTCATGAAGTCGAAAGTGAAGCCTAAATCATAGTAGTATGACAACAAATTTGAAATCAATGTCTTTTCTCATATACAGTTGGTCTCAACCCATTATTCAAAACTATGATTTACAATGTTGCTAATTGCAGGGCACTAGTAAGATTGAGGCCATTCGTCTTGGCTTATATGATGGGAGTGGAAGTTGGACGACTGAGACATTTAAAGAATTAACCAACTTGAGGTTTCTTCAATTGGACGATGTGAATCTCATCGGAGATTTTCAAAACTTGCTTCCTCGATTAAGATGGCTTGTGTGGGATGGTTATCACTTGGATTTTGAATTGACCAACTTTCACTTGAAGAAATTAGTCGTGCTCAATTTGTCGTGCAGTGAGATTTTGAATAACTGGGCAGGATTTGGTCCTCTAAAGGTAAGATGTAAAGTAGGCATAATCATGTGTTGTTAGCAAGCTCACTTACACCAATCTCTTCTTTATTTCTTTTGAAAATCCTTTCTCATATCATGGATTTTCCTCGAGCAAAGAACACAAGTGCCGCAACTTGGCATAAGGAAACACATAAGTACCGAAATTTCCAAAAGATACATTTAAGTATTACATTTTTTGAAAATTGGACACTTGAGTGCTAATTTCGACGAGCTTGTTGGAAATTCGATGTAGTGTTATTTTATTAATAAAACCAGTCTACATGGCTTGTCGAAATGTCCACTCAATAATTATTGTCTAAAACGATGTTGTCCTCTATCCTCACTTAAGTGCCAGTCGTGGTTAAAAAAGAATTATTTAAGTATCAAGTTATGGTGTTAGTGATTACTTAAGTGCCACTTCTTGTTAAAAGTGAATATTTAAGTGCCAAATTGTAGAAAGCGATAACTTAAGTGCCAAAACAACGTCATTTAGCATCGTCTTGCATAATCTACAAGGATGGTGCGATGTCGTTCACCCAGTCTACGTTGATAATTCTTTTTAAAGAAATGCCACATAATTTAAAATTCTCGTCGGAAAAAGCCACGTTAGCTGTTTGGTTGGAAATTATCGCCGTTAACACTTAAATGTTTTATTCTTCTATTATTTTGGTATTTAAGTATATCTTTAAGAAGTTTTGGCACTTACGTTTCCCCCGTGTCAACTCGTGTCAAGTTGTGACACTTGGGGTGTTCTTCAACTAATTTTCCTCTAAGCATAAGAGGAATTTATTGGCACTTAAATATGTCGAAGCTTTTTCCCTTTAATATTTTAACAACCAATCATGCTTAACATTAGACCTACTAATAATAACTTTTTTATTGTATTAATTAACATCTACCAAAAATATAATTACAATATTGCACTTATCTTATTTTTAATCTAAATGGTATATGGTTTCTAGCTAATTTCTCCCCATGCATGTCTTTTTAGCAATTCTTGTTATACATATATATCGATTTTCTTCCATGGACACCACTTGAGGTGGCGGCGTCATTGGTTGGGCATAGGTTCCTTTAACGAGAGGTCTTGCGTTTGATTCGCGGCGTCGTCAAGCGACTTACCTAGGGCAGCAAGGGTGGTGGTGACTCTACTGTTCCTCCAGGATTTACTCCGCCGTGAAGCGGCGCATGGGGGTTCCTGGGTTACCCCAAAAAAAAAAAAATCTTCTTCCATGGACAAACAAAAACTGCCTCAGAGTGACTTGTGCTCTGCATATCTGCATACATACTAAAAGTTTAAATTCATTGTTATTTTTAGAGTAATGGAAATAATATGTGAACTGCACTTACTTACCGCACACAATATTTATTCATTATAATTGTTGATTGTTGAAGTCACCATACAACACATTTATAAAGTAATGTTATATGAGTAATAAATTTATCTTTGAAATCGCATTTAAATATTTTAATATGACACTTTTTTACATCTCGAGCATATAGCATTTAAAAATCGTTGTTCATAATTAAAGTAGTCATTTCTCTTTGATTTCATACTATTGTAGGAAAACATAGCACCGAATGAATGCATCTCTTTTCTTTCATTTATCTTTGTCATCTATAATTTGATAATAAAATTTGTCTCTCTAATCAATAATTTATAGCATAGTCATAACTTTGAAAAACTAAATATGATTTTTCTACGAAATTTCATTTGCAAATAATTGTGGTTAGCACTTAAAACATTCTTAATGTTCTCTTTTCAATGATATGCTTAAAAACATTTATATGTTGGCTTAGCCAGCACTAATGGAAAAAAAAATTTAAATAAGACAGTTGTGAAGGAGCATGGAGCATGAGTATTTTTATTGCCCAATCTCATAGTGATACCCTCTCTTTCTTTTAGATGGCAACAAAGCTCAAAGTTCTCGACCTTTCAAATTGCGCTTTGAGAACAACTCCTGACTTGTCGGCTTTCAAGGCCTTGGAGATTTTGATGCTTGAACATTGTAATGATCTAGAAGAGATTCATCCCGCTATTAAGGACATTAAGACCCTTGTCTCCTTGAATGTCAATTATTGTCAGAATTTGAAGGAGCTACCACAAGAAGTAGGTAGAATGGAAGAATTGAGGGAGCTTCTCATACAAAACACTGGTATACGAGAGATTCCTATGCCTCATATTGTAGACTACTTACTCGACTTCAAACATCCCTGGCTCCTTTATGTCATTAACTCAGCTAAACCTATCAAATGCAAGAATTGAAGAATTACCGGAATCCATTGGTTCTTTGAAGAAGCTCGAGATTCTAGATGCCTCTTATTGTGCATCGTTAACTTGCATACCCAACTCAATAGGCAATTTAATATCTCTATTTTGCCTTAACCTAACAGAATGCCATAAGCTTGCTCAACTTCCAAACTCTATAGGCTCCCTCATGTCTCTGCAACAGTTGTTATTGACAGGATGCTACTCGTTGAGACAAATCCCAGACTCGATTGGAAAGTTGACATCATTGACTAAGCTATGTTTGGAAGATACAGCCATTGAAGAATTACCTAAATCCATTGGTTCTTTAAACGAGCTCAAGATTCTATATGCCTCTTATTGTGAATCATTAGCCCACATACCTAACTCAATAGGTGATTTAGCATCTTTGTCTAAACTTGACCTAAGAGCATGTCATAAACTTACTCAACTTCCAGACTCTATAGGCTTCCTCGTGTCTCTATCGCAGTTGTTATTTTCGAGATGCCACTTGTTGAGACAAATCCCAAACTCGATCGGAAAGTTGACATTATTTAGATTTGAAATCTACGGCTATTGAAGAATTACCGGAATCCATTGGTTCTTTGAAGAAGCTCGAGACTCTACATGCCTCTTGTTGTGCATCGTTAGTCCGCATACCCAACTCAATATGCAATTTAATATCTTTGTCTTGCCTTGACCTAACAGAATGCCATAAGCTTGCTCAACTTCCAGACTCTATAGGCTTCCTCGTGTCTCTATCGCAGTTGTTATTGTCGAGATGCCACTTGTTGAGAAAAATCTCAGACTCAATCGGAAAGTTGACATCATTGACCGAGCTGGATTTGAAATCTACGGCTATTGAAGAATTACCAGAATCCATTGGTTCTTTGAAGAAGCTCAAGACTCTAGATGCCTATCGTTGTACATCGTTAGCCCACATACCCAACTCAATAGGCAATTTAATATCTTTGTCTCACATTGACCTAACAGAATGCCATAAATTTGCTCAACTTCCAGACTCTATAGGCTCCCTCGTGTCTCTACAGCGGTTATTATTGTCAGGATGCAACTTGTTGAGACAAATTCCAGACTCGATTGGAAAGTTGATATCATTGATCGAGCTGCATTTGAAATCTACGACCATTGAAGAATTACCGGAATCCATTGATTCTTTGAAGAAGCTCGAGATTCTAGATACCTCTTGTTGTGCATCGTTAGCCCGCATACCCAACTCAATAGGCAATTTAATAACTCTGTCTCACCTTGACCTAAGTAAATGCCATAAGCTTGCTCAACTTCCAAACTCTATAGGGTTCCTCGTGTCTCTACCGCAGTTGTTATTGTCGGGATGCCACTTGTTGAGACAAATCCCAGACTCGATCGGAAAGTTAACATCATTGATTGATATGTATTTGAAATCTACGGCCATTGAAGAATTACCTGAATCCATTGGTTCTTTGAAGGAGCTCAAGATTATAGATGTCTCTTATTGCACATCATTAGCCCGCCTACCCAACTCAATAGGCAATTTAACATCCCTGTCTCACTTTTACCTAAACGAATGCCATAAACTTGCTCAACTTCCAGACTCTATAGGCTCCCTCGTGTCTCTACAGCGGTTATTATTGTCAGGATGTGACTCGTTGAGACAAATCCCAGACTTGATTGGAAAGTAGTTGACATCATTGACTCAGTTGCATTTGAACTTTAAGGACATTAAAAAGTTACCTAGATCTGTTAGTTTCTTTAAGGAGCTCAAGACTCTAAATGCCCTTTATTACCCATCGTTAGCCTGTACACTCAACTCATCAGGCAATTTAACATCTCCATCTTGCCTTGTTCTAACAAAATTTGATAAAGTTGCTCAACTTCCAGACTCAATAAGCTCCCTCGTGTCTCTACAGCGAATGTTATTGTCAGAATGGGACTCATTGAGACAAATCCCAGACTGGATCAGAAAGTTGACATTATTGACTGAGTTGGATTTGAAATATACGGCCATTGAAGAATTACCCGAATCCATTGGTTCTTTGAAGGAGCTCGAGACTCTAAATGCCTCTTATTGCACATTGTTAACTCGCATACCCAACTCAATAGGTGATTTAGCATCTTTGTCTCACCTTGACCTAACAGAATGCCATAAATTTGCTCAACTTCCAAACTCTATAAGCTCCCTCATGTCTCTGCAGTGGTTGTTATTGTCAGGATGCCACTTGTTGAGACAAATCCCAGACTCGATCGGAAAGTTGACATTATTGACCAAGCTGGATTTGAAATCTACGGCTATTGAAGAATTACCGGAATCCATTGGTTCTTTGAAGAAGCTTGAGACTCTAGATGCCTCTTGTTGTGCATCGTTAGTCCGCATACCCAACTCAATATGCAATTTAATATCTTTGTCTCGCCTTGACCTAACAGAATGCCATAAACTTGCTTAACTTCCAGACTCTATAGGTTTCCTCGTGTCTCTATCGCAGTTGTTATTGTCGGGATGCCACTTGTTGAGACAAATTCCAGACTCGATCGGAAAGTTGACATCATTGACCGAGCTGCATTTGAAATCTACGGCCATTGAAGAATTACCTGAATCCATTGGTTATTTGAAGGAGCTCAAGACTCTAGATGCCTCTTATTGCACATCGTTAGTCCGCTTACCGAACTCAATAGGCAATTTAACATCTCTGTCTCGCCTTGACCTAACAGAATGTCATAAATTTGTTCAACTTCCAGACTCTATAGGCTCCCTCGTGTCTCTATAGCGGTTATTATTGTTGGGATGCTGCTCGTTAAGAAAAATCCCAGACTCGATCAGAAAGTTGACATCATTGAGTTGATTGCATTTGAAATCTACGGCCATTAAAGAATTACCTGAAAGCATTGGGAATATGCAGAACTTATGGATGTTGGACATTAGTGGAACTCCCATAATAGAATTGCTTGATGACCCGGGAATATTGGCAAAACTCCAAGAGTTGAGAGCTTTAGGATGGAAAAATCTGGAAGGGTCGCCTAGTAATAATGGCCAATTGGTTTCACCAAACAATCTTGGTTTAGACAAGCTTCAAAAACTATCAGAATTGCGCTCTCGCATGCTAGCTCTAGGTAAACCTACCAGATTCCACAATCACTGAATCTATCCCTACTAAAATTTCTCAAGAAACTCACTCTTTCTGATTGGCTTGAATGTCTCCCAAACCTTTCTATAAAACGTTGTAGAAAAGCTGTGAATCTTGATTTTGTATTTTCAAAAGTCCAACTTGTTAGTTGGGCATTCTATTTACTTTTTATCTTGCGATACAGTTCTCTTAAAGCATCCCAAGATTCCTACAGCCAACAACTCAGCCACGGACTATCAAACAGTAGATTTTGAACATGTTTTGGAGAGATCAAGACATTTTGGAATCTCGATGAAGTAATTATTTCATCTTTCTTTTTCTTTATCGTTCTTTAGTCATTATAGAATGGTTCCATCTACAAAGAGAAGTATTTTATTGGGTGATCGATTAGCTGTTATGTATGGAATGTTTTTCTCAACATTTGTAACTAGATTTGTCAGTCTTGTTACATTTATTTCTCGCTATTTTAAGTCTTCTGTTCATGGAAGTAGGGATTTTCAACATCTTGAATTATAAAGTTAAGTTGGAATATATTGCATGTTCTTTTACGATTCTCTTTATTAATTATCTTTCTTTGCATGCCATTGAATGAAAACCTTTTGAAAGCACTCTCACTTTGGTGCCATTGTAGTATATTATCATGCATTGAGAATCTTCAGGAGTGTAGGGGTTATCTCACATCAATTGTGGAATGAGAAGATGGTTAGTTTGTAAGTGTGAAGGAAAACCTTACCCTTTTAGCTAGCTTTTGGGGTGAGATAAGCCCAAGACCACCCAACAATGATAAACTTTTAGTTTTGAGGTTTCTAGATACCCTTAGCTTTCATGATGTTAACTTAAAGAAATAATTGAGAATTGGAAGGATTACAAGAAAGTCTGATGGAGAGAAAAAGGAGCAAAAGTGCTAAGGTTGTCAATTTGTGTCTGCTTGTCTTAGTTGTGTTTGTTACCGTGTCGATTCATCATGACTTCTATTAGACATGTCAAACCATTGACTTAGACAAAAGCATGTAAATATGTCTCAACCAAATGGTTAAACATATGGTGATGTGTCATATTTGAGTTGTGTCTATGTTTTTCGTGTTTGGTATTTGTCATGTAAATAGTCATTGTCAATATTGGCAGCATTAATGAGGAGTGCGGACTAGGAAGGTGTTGATTGTATCTTCTCCCATCATGCATTGTGCTCGCATATGCTAGTAAAAGAGGCGCTCTCATATGAGTTTTGCATCTTTCGAGTGCCATGGTTTTGATCAATTTTCTAAAGGACTAACTAGCTTTGTAATCTTTATGACCTTCTATTAGGTGAATAATTTGCCAGTAAACATTTTGCTTGTCTCATACAATTGCCCGAGCCTTGGTCAGAGTTCTTATTCTTCAAATGACTTGCCCAAAAATGTAGTCATTACCATAAGTCAAGGTTCACTTGTTAAAAGTATGGATTTCCATCAAGTGAAACAAATTCTGCTACTCGGTTAGCACTTCTTTCTTGCTCTATGAATAACATGTTCCGTGCTTTACTTTATTTGGATATACTTGTTCTCGTTGGTGGCCATAAGTTTGTGCTTTTGTACTTGGAAGATTGCTTTTTGTTGTTCTTTTGATGCTAACTTAAGCTATTTTAAACCATGTGGTATGATTCTTCAAATTTTCTGCATTAATATTTTTTAGTGGGAACAAATACGGGCGATGCCATGGTATGGGAAGTAGGCAGTGGTGTGAGGATTGCTTTGAAAAAATTCAAGATTTGGGATCTGGGAACATGTTCAATGGTGCTGCAGGTATAGAAGTTCAATTCTAAATAAAACCATGGTACCTTGTTTTTGGACATGTGATTATGGGTTTTGATTCTTTGTAGGCTTCTTTGGCCAATGACTATATGGCATCCGTTAACCGTGTGATGTGGAGTCTTGACAGAATCCCTTTTGGTATGTACAGATATCACTTCTACTTGTATATCAATTTAAGAAATTAGGCAATACATACTTGCAAATTGATGGAAAAACTAAAGTGCCGAGAACCGGACTTCATTGCAATATTTTTAGGAAGAAGTGTCCACATGCTGCTATTACTAATGATTTGTGGTTTTCACTTTAGGTGTTGCTTATTCCAAACACATGGTGCACATATATCATGGTGGTGATGACATGAGGAATCACCTTGAGGTTTGTCGCTAAACAAGGAGAAGAAAAAATTAAGCTTCTTTGTTCTGTTGACAATTACCACCTAAAAGTGACAACAACTTGATTTTGACTCTAAACTAATGTCTGATACAGATTGAGGCTCATGTTGGAAGTGTTAATGATCTTGTCTTTTTAAATCCAAGCAAACAATTATGCTTTGTTACTTGTGGAGAAGACAAGACGATCAAGGTATATTCTAATTGTTTTCCCTAGTGTTACATTGTTTTGCTATTTCATCCTTTTTGACCAAGCTAGTAGTTATGCAGGTATGGGATGCAGTGATAGGGGCCAAGCTACTTGCTTTCGAGGGTCATGAAGCACCTGTATATTCCATTTGTACACACAATAGAGAAAATATTCAGGTACTGGGTTATTTCGCATACTAACATGGACACACTGCAAGCAGGGCTAATTGGTTGTACCCTTGACTATACATTGGAATTCTGTTTTCCAAAACTCGGTTAGGTAAAAAAAATTGTTTTAATTTGTATAAGAAGTGTGAATCTGGGTTTTAATGGACCTTGTTCATTTTAAGGATTTTGCAAGTCTTCTGACTTTTAACCTGTCTTGATTAGAATGTGCTTGTTAAACATGGTGACATGGTCCAAAGATCAACTTGCAAATTTGATTCTTTCAGGCGATGCTATTAAGCATTAACAACTGGGTAAAGATCTTCACAATAATGAACTTCCTGCTAAATTATGTGTTCAAAAGGAAAATTTCTCCGCTTCCATAATTTGTCCTTCCTTGGTTTTCTCCTTCAGTTTTGATTAATTGAATTTACAGTAGGAGATTGTTTACGCATTTGAGTGGAGTAGCAATTGGTGATGTTATTTTCTTCTTTTTATTTATTTTTTTAAATATTTATGGTTGTGTACGCTTTATTACAAAGATATTTTATGAAATCTCATCATTCTAGGATGCTATGTTTAATTATTAAAGTGGACAAGCTCTATCTGGGCATGTTATTGAAATTGAATACACAATTGTTTTCTCGTCTAGTACGTCTTCTCGGCAGCGACCGACGGGAAAATTAAGGGTTGGCTTTATGACAACATGGTGTCAAGAGTTGATTGGGATGCACCGGGTCACTCTTCTATCGTGATGGCATACAACGCTAATGGAACAAGGTTCAGACCATAAGCATTGCATTTCAAGCTTGATTTCATCCCGTGTCTTTCTTTCTGACTGAAATAACCTATTTTAGCGATTTTATTTGGCTGTAGGTTATTCCTGTGTGGGACCAATAAAGAAGGAGAGTCATACTTGGTAGAATGGAATGAAAGTGAAGGGGCTGTCAAGTGTACCTATCATGGACTCGGAAAGAGATCTGGTGGGGTGGTGCAGTTTGATACCACAAAAAACAGATTTTTGGCTGTTGGTGATGAGTTCACGGTCAAATTTTGGGATATGGACAATAATAATATTTTGATAAGTGCCGATGCTGATGGTGGATTGCCGGTAATTCATTGTTGTTAATTCAATTTGACTAAATTAGCTGAACCTTTCCATTAAACCTGCTCTTTAAATTTGCACGCTTTACCTTGTATTAGATTTAACAAGGAAGGAAATCTATTAGCCGTCTCAACAAGTGACAATAGTATCAAAATTTTAGCAAATACTGATGGGATTAGGCTGCTAAGGACGGTGGACAATTGGCCTTTTGATGCTTCTAGAATCACTCCTAGACCTCTTATGAAGGTAAGCCTTTTCAAGAGTACATTGACTTCATAGAGATGAGCTTGCTAAATGTCTTGAATCTTGTACTGCCACCCGCAATCGCGATATCTAGGTAATAGAGGGGTTCTAGTGGTAGTATTAAAATGTTTGATTTAATTTCTAGAATCTTCTAGATGGGCATTTGGTAGAGAATTCTAAAAAAATCCTACAAAAAAAAAATTATGGTGGAAATGTCTTGAGTCCACTAAAGTTGTGTAGAAAAATCCATAAAAATTATCTACGCAACCTAGCAGAAATAGTTGCCTTCAAAAAAATCTCCGACTCGAGCAAAGATTTTTGCACGTCTAAGTTGATGATGCAAACCTATAGAAGGCTTAGGGTTGTCAAAAAAAAAAAAACATATTTAGGACTGTTTTTTTTTGTCCTATTCCCAACAACGGTTTGAAATAGAAATGTAATTATCTTTTTCTATCTTCGGGACAAATTTTTAATTTAGAAATAAGTTTTGAATATAAATGAGAAATAAAAATTTTCTGTTTTTCTAATTCTATTGTAGAAATAAAAATAAAAGTTTTTATCATTGCCAACTAGCTGCTCGCCGAGTCTCACCCAAAATTTTAAGACCTAATTGAATGAATTTTTATTCTAAAAGCAATTTTGTGTCGTTATTAAATGCATATCGTTACTTACAAAGAATAGAAATAAATAAAAAAAAATCTATTTATGATTAGAAATTGTTCGCATGTGCCCTTTGTACACCAGCTAAGTTAATCATGTCCTCCTTAATTTGTATCATCCACTGAATAATAAAAGCCTTGTCCTTTCGACCTTGTGCTCCCTTGCTGCCACTTCCGGAAATCTATGTTCAATTCTTTTACATCAGCGACAGCTGACTTGCGGAGCATTTTTTCCTCACATCCATCCAGTCATATTTTAACACATTTCTGTGTATTTTGAATTAAAAATAAAATTCCTCGATGATCAATCGACCATGGACCTCGGACTAGTCGGCTGCCACCCTTGAACACCACCGCTCCGGAGGCCGAGCTCCAAATCTGGCCGTGTCTGTAGGATGCAAATTGCGTAACCCCAAGATCTCTATAACCAGAACATGAACATGCATAATTGAGTAGAAAGATTAATGTACCTGGATCCATCAAACATAAAACGGAAGCAGAAAAAGGATTACCCACGTATATCAAGGGGATTCACGCATCAAGTCCTTCTCCTCTATTGCCCTCCGTATCACTGGCTCAATGAGGCGGCCCCCCTCACGTTTAGCGTTAGGTAAACGCCCCTTAGGTGAGGATACATGTGAGAAATTAGGGTTAGAGGAGAGACTTGAGCACTATTTATAGAGTTTCCAGCCAGTCCCCCTCATTACGGGCCAAGCTCAACTCGGCCCACACTAGCCAGCCCATATTAGACTAATTAAGAAACCTTCTATCTCTCTTTAGACCAACCTTGTTTTACGATAACCGTAAAAACAGTAAATTACAATATCAATTAATTTAGTCCACATTAGGAAAACTCTTACATTCTCCCACTTGGACTATATTAATTGAAATCGTACCGTATGTGCGCACATTTGGTCCAGAGATAATTCTTAATAGTCAATCTTATCCCATAAAGTCTTAAACACCGAATCATGGCGGTAACTGCATGTATACACACAGAGCCTTCCATGGTCACAAATGTTCTCAACTTTATTGATATAGATTCAATATGATAGTGTGTCAAATGGATAACATCTCTCATAGAGAGATCCCATTTGTCAGTCACCATTCTCTTACCTTAGGTGTCACAAAAAACTTGTGCCACTAGAGAATGCTTTATGGTTCCAATGAACCCACATATGTCTTGTCCTTATGGTTAACCTTTCTTTATGTATTACAAGACATATGCACAAGGCTAATAACCGGATGCCCGTAGCCTTCACTCAAGGTCTATACAATCCCTTGAGACTTTATCAATATGTATTCAACATAATAACAACACATTCAAAATATTTTATTGAATGCAAAAGTTGATACATATTAAACCGTTACTAAGTGTAACGAACCACAGATGTGAATTTTATCAGAGTAAAGCCAAAATAGCTCCTATTAAACAACAGTATCTGAAGATACTCCTAGGCCCATGCGAATGACATGTCACTCAAATACACATGGGCATAGGCCTTTAGTTAGTGGATCTGCAATCACATCATCTCGTGAAAATATATTATATTAAAACGTCACCTTTACGTACCGTTTGCTTTTGGTCAAAAATTTTGACCACCATATATTTAGACCCCTTAAGACATTTGTAGTAAATAATACTACAAATTTGTTATCTCAATACAACCGTATGGGTCTATCCATAAAGTTAAGACGATCAATTCCGTCATGAGGTTTTGGAGCCTAAAAGCTCAAGTAACAGCCTAAAAGAATGTTACTAACACTGCTTACATAGTAGAAGATGACATAAAACTTTATTTACTGCACTTCCTACTAACATAAATCTGTATTCCGTTATTGATTGCATGTCATCAAAACAGCCAGCAAAGTTTACATCTAAATACTCTACTAACTGCAAGAATTGAACATGTCTATAAATTAGCATATAATCTCTTGTTTTCTTTAAGTACCTTAAAACCTTCTTGACAGCAACCCAGTGATCATGTCCTAGATTTGACCGATATCTGCTTAGAAGTCCCGTCACAAAGACAACATTTAGTCTAGTGCAAATTCGAGCATACATTATACTTTTAAGTGCACTGACACAAGGTATACCATTTAATTAGATTTTCTCAATATCTAAATAAGGACAATGTGATAAATTTAGTCCATCACCCTTAACAACAGGAGCAATTCCTGGCTTGCAATGATGTATATTGAATATTTCCAATATACAATCAGCAAATGTCCTCCGAGAAAATCTAATATAATACGGCAAAAACAATCCTTACAGATCTCAGTATTGTCTCAAGGTCACAACTTGTAAGCAAAATATCATGTACATAAAGTATGAGAAAAAATAAATTTCCTCCCATTGACCTTGTAGTATATTGAATTACTTTGTTTCCAATTGAACAAAATAACAACACTATGAAACTTTAATAATATTGTCTGGAAACTTGCTTAAGACCATGAATTAGAACTTGTCAGTCTACACACAAGTTTACTTGAATCTGCTGCAAAATCATCCAGTTGCACAATATATATTTTGTATCTATTTGGCGTAACTTTATATCAAAATAAATTATTAATGCCATGTTCACTCTGAAAGAACATTTAAAAAAATAATTATTTCTTCACTATAAATAATCCACCCCTCTTTCGTAGTTAAAACGTTAGTTACAAATTTAGCTTTAAATTCCACAATCTTTGTTTGAAATTCTTTTAGTTTTGTACGCCAATTTGCAACTAATAAACTTGTGATCTTTAGACAAGTCGGTAAGTTTCCAAACATGTTTCATAGATTGTATATCGTATTTTATGGCATCTAATCACATACTTAATTGAGAATAAGAAACGACATTTATAAATATGTCATTACATCAACCATATAGTGGATATTGTAATCATGCTCTCACAAATAGACTATATAGTCTGATGGTATAACTAATCGTCTTTCCTTAACAAATCTCCTTAATAAAGCTGCAACCACTTCATTTGGCACTTGAGAGGTTTAAGAAATTTCATTATAAACTATATTAAGAATAGTACCTTGAACCTCAACAAGTTTAGTATATAGTACAGGAGATTCCATAATTATCTGTATAGGTAAAGACAAAAACATAGTAACCTCCATCATACTATTATCTTTAATAATCTTAGAGCAGCTATCCTCTACAATTACATCAATATTTAGAAACTTTAGAGTATGTGATTCCATAATTCTTGTACATTCTTTAGGATCATAAAATCAATACCCCTTTTGTATATGAAAAAATTACTTTCATAATATCAGCCCACAAAAGACCAGATAAATTAGTCTTACTAATGATACTCATCACCATGTTCAATATGGCGCATTTATGCCTTTCGCCAAAATCTTTTTGTCAGAATTTTCAGGTATAGTAATTAAATTACCACCCCAGAATCTACCAAATATTTGACAAATAACTCTTTAAGTTATTTCGCATTGTCATACTTGCCAAAATACTCATTGCCACCGTTAAACCTGACAACTTTTTAATCATATACAAGATGTATATGTCATTAGGACTTAAACACAATTTTTGCAGATGTGTCCTAATTTCAATATCAGACAAGACATAATTTCAAGCAACTAAGGTTTCCTTCATCTTATAGCAGTGCAGTCCGTAGGCAAACCTCTTTTTAAGTGTTCAAAAATGGAACGCTTCATGGACAATAAGCAAATTCAATTGCTCTTTTCTCAAGCAACAAATCATATGTCCACAACTTAAAATTTGAAGCAGTAAAAACCTCAATGATGACGGAATTACCATTTACAGAAAAGGTGACTGAAAAACAAGCAGTATATAATTAGCATCATGTGAGCATTGTGGTACAAGTACACATCCAGAGAGTTACATGCAAAATCATATAATCACCTTTGGGCAGAATACATGACATGCAATAGTACACTCCCCACATGATAAGAGTTATGAGAATATGTTCCAATTCTTCATGAATTCATCACCTTTGGGCATATGAATCACTAGAATCAGTCACTCCTCCACCACACTATCATGTATCCCTCCATGAACTAATACACAATCACATCCTTTGGGAGTATGATTATGCATTAGACCAGGAGACATCCCAATCATCATACGAGACCGAAATTTCTCAAACCCAATCAAGCGTGCCATTTTGGCGGTCACTACTCAATTGAATCATTGAAATTCTCTCATACCAGGGATATAAGCTTTACTCCTCACATACACCATATATGTGATTTTAACTTTAGTGATAGGGGCGTCATATCACCAAAATCACATATTATGCTAATTATATTGCTTTATTCATATATATATATATATATATATATATATATATATATAGCGAACCTGAAAAACAGATTCCAATGAGATCATTGATCACAGTAACACAAGAAACTTCTCATAACAGAGAATAAAACATCTCTTATGCACCCCAATTACATATTACCGAACAACATAAAAAGAATGCTTGATCTATAATATCTCTCACAAATTAACATCAATAGTAATACGGGGTGCACCAAATCGACAAGCTTGATAGCTGATCCATTATCACTCATGAATTCATAAGGCAAAAATGACTCCAAGGCCAACAATTGATTTATTAATCAATTTTAGGTAACAAATATCACTACTTCAACCGGTGGCCTATAAATTGAGTCAAACCACGAAACTAAATATCTAAACTATAACAGTAGATACTATTGTTCTGCATAAATATTGCCATACTCCTTAACCATAAAAATATTTAACTTGATAGACATAAACAAGTGACCAGATGAGTTCATGTACAATATGCAGTAACTTAATCGACATGCATTACCCACATTCAGCAGATATGTTAATCAGTACATCAATTTGATCACGAGTCCTTAAGTCGTTTATCATTCAAAGATTACCAGTGTGTAAAGGAGTATACATGAGTAATAAAAGTTTCATAATTTTTATTGTTTCTCATCGGCTCAATACATAGCTTAAATACAATCTCATACGAATTGTATCTCATTAAGCCAGCTTCAATTCACAATAAAGTTTGATTTTTATTGATAAATCACACCTTTTATTATGTGATAACATATTAGTAACCCATCACCTGTATTTCCAAAATCACAGAAAATACAAGAAAAATACGCAAAATACACTAAAAATACACGTATTTAGGGTTCCATATTCAATTTCACATCAATAAAACCATCAAACATATAAAATAAATATACGACGAGATAGGAAATCACCATACGAGTCCAACGCCGCCAGCCACGCGCCGATTGGAGCCTCCACACGCCCACACGCGCCGCCTGAGTGCTCAGCGTGTGGATCTCACGCGCGGCGCGCGTTAGACACGCAGGCGGCGCGTGGACGCGCGTGGGAGCGCGTGCGGCCTCCTCCGGCAACACGTCGCCTACCCTTTTGCTCGTCTTGTCGAGCCCAGTCCGAATTTGTGATTTAATTTAATTTTTATTGAACAAAAAGTCTCGAAAATACAAATTAGGGCAAGATCAGTACCAATTAGGGCTAATCCATAAAAATTAGGGTAGATCCGTACGAATTAGGGTAAATCCGTACAAATTAAGCCAAAACCAATTGTGTTCGAGTTCTAAGATTATGGTTGCTCTGATACCATATGTAGGACGCAAATTGCGTAACCCCAAGATCTCTATAACCAGAACAAGAACATGCATAATTGAGTAGAAAGATTAACGTACCTGGATCCATCAAACATAAAGCGGAAGCAGAAAAAGGATTACCCACATATATCAAGGGGATCCACGCATCAAGTCCTTCTCCTCTATTGCCCTCCGTATCACTGGCTCAATGAGACGGCCCCCCTCACGTTTAGCGTTAGGTAAATGCCCCTTAGGTGGGGATACATGTGAGAAATTAGGGTTAGAGGAGAGACTTGAGCACTATTTATAGAGTTTCCAGCCAATCCCCCTCATTACGGGCCAGGCTCAACTCGGCCCACACTAGCCAGCCCATATTAGACTAATTAAGAAACCTTCTATCTCTCTTTAGACCAACCCTGTTTTACGATAACCGTAAAAACAGTTAATTACAATATCAATTAATTTAGTCCACATTAGGAAAACTCTTACAGTGTCGTGGCCTCGACGGCACACCGGATCTAGTCCTCCTTCACTTGCTTCAAGCTGATCCATGGCCACCTCCGAATCTGATCGACCTCGACTCTACGCCAGATATCGTCATCTTCAAAACGGTTCGAGCTTGGCGGCTCCTCCATGACCACCAAGAAGCCGCCGAGATTTCGGTCACAACGTCGAGCGTGGCAGCCATGGAAGGCCATCACCTCCAGATCTAGAGGCTCAATGGCAATGGAGGCCGAGCGTCCAGGTCTGGCCGTGGGGAAGGTCATGACATGACCTCGAGCTGCAGCGATGGCCGCCGTTAGAGGTCGCCTTAAGAGACGGCGTTAAAAGTTGTAGACGGCCATAGACAGAGCGTGTACCAAGAAAGGAGACAAAAAAAAGAAAAAAAAGAAAAAAGAAAATAGAAGAAGCAGAGAATGGTGGGGAACATTAAGAAAAAGAAACATCTTTTCCAACTTTTCAACAGCATCACCGGGATGAGCCACGCCGACGACCATGGACGGCCAGATCTCGAGAACCAACAGTGTCGCCGGCCATGGCGGAGCAAGTTTCGCGAGTGACGCCGATGGCCATGGACGGCCAAATTTGGAGAGCCAGTGGCGTCACTCGTCTTGGTGACGCCCACGGCCATGGTGGGCCAGATCTGAAGAGCCAGCAGTGTCACCGACGCATCATCGGCCATGCCAGCTCGTCCGAGGTCAGGTGGCTGGCTTTGGACGAACGAGGAAGATGAAGCTAGAGGAAACAATTCCACCACACAAAGAAACTCCACATCAATATTTTTTAATTTAATTCAAGACACGTAAATTTGTTTAAGTGGATATCAAGGAAAAAATACTCGCCCCATCAGCTGATGCGGCGCTTTTTTTTTTTGGTCAGTTGATGCGGCGCTTTGAAACCACCTAATATCTTCCCTTTTTCGCACACATCTACACAAACTAGCAGCAATGGTAGGGATGGCAAGTGGTATCATTACTGCATTAGGTCGTTAAATCTTTTTAAGGAGCTGTATTTTTTGCTTACTCTATTAATTGCATTTGTATGTGCATGTTTATTGGACGTCTTTCAATGACATCCTCTCTTTTGAGCTATACAGGACGGTGAGAGCATGGCCGATGTGAAGCCCAGAATTGCTGATGAGTCAGAAGACAAATCACAAAATTGGAAATTGACGGAAATCAATGAACCATTGCAATGCTGGTCCATGAGGCTGCCTGATGACTCTACGGCTACGAGGGTACAAATGATTGCTAAATTAGCATGTTCTTATGCTGCACTTCTTTTCCACATTAATCTGTCATGTTTCTATTAGATAAGCACAGATTTGAATGGAGGTCGCATTTAATGCACTTGGTTTATTAGTTTCATTCACATACGGTCCAATTATTTATCTCTTCAACTTCTACAATTTAAGGACTTTGTCATCTCTTCATTTGGCCTTTTATTGTAAACTGATTGTTTTGAATGTACAAATAGGAAAGGATAAGATCAACATTGATAAATCTTTGATTGTGGTGTGGCAATTGTGCTTGAGTTTTCTTGGCCGTGGTGGTCATGAATTTTATGATAACGATGAATAGCAAGACAGATGATTCTTGATTTAGAATGTAGCGGTATATTTGCATGATAAGACTCTTTTAGCCTTTGCTTGGAATTCAATCTGGATTGCTATTTGGACTCTCATGCAGTTACATGTGGTAAAAGGCGCAGATACTTCACGAGATGAATTTGGCTTAATACATGGCAGGCAAAGTGTATCACGTGCACCACTTTAACGCTTGTCGGGAATGCTAAGCTTGTAATCGAGCTATTTTGAGCTAGTCAGTTCCTGGAAACTTTGAGTGGAAATTGACCTGCTCAATCTAAATACACAAAACACTAGAGGCAAAAGAATAGGTATTCCCAGAAAAGAGTAGCATGGGTGAAAGCACTGTATTTTTTATACGGAGACCGCACAAAGTTCTCTTAGTTCTACAGTGATACAGCTGGACGGTTTGAGTCAAGGTTCTACTTATTGGTAACTGTGTCAGCTGGGTTTTGATGTAATGCGCATCATGTGCTCTATTCGTAAGTAAACATAGTGTGTGTGTATATGCCTAAGCTGATAAATATGCAGGCGGTGTCACCAAGCATCTCTTTGCATGAATTTCTGCATCTATCCTTTAGTGCCCAGTTCTCTATGCTCTTTCTTTTCCATTTTATTGTAACTTTCCATATTACATTTGGTTGTCTTTACTGAAGCTGATAAAACGAAGCAGGTCCTAAGATTAACCTATACAGAGTCAGGTCATGCCATTTTAGCATTATCATCGAATGCTGTACACCAGCTCTGGAGATGGCGAAAAAGTGGCTTAAACTTAACAGTCAGGGTAAGAAATCTATTTTTTCTTAAAATTGGCAAACTGTTTTATTGTTTAGCCCATTGTTAATTACATTGATTCTTCTTTTCACAGGCCACAACTAGTGTAGTACCACAGTTATGGCAACCGCTCGGTGGGAATTTGATGACCAATGATACATGTGGTGCAAATCCTGAAGATGCAGTTCCGTGCTTTGCAGTGTTAGGGAATAGTCCTTTTCTAATATCAGCATCAGGGGGGGAGATCTCTTTGTTCGATATGAGGACTTTTAAGGTGAATATTTTCCCTAAGAGATGTATACATCCTCTTGTCAGTTTTTTGTAGCACTATCCACAAGGCACGAGATGATGAACTAGCCCTTTGTGCTGAATATGCGTGCAGTATTTCCTCTTCACATTTTTATGGGAGCTAAAATTAATTGGTTCAATCATGTATAAAAACGTATTGAGCTCTAATTGTTAGGAGGCCCATTTTCATGGGGATTATCTGTTCAAGAGTGCAGCATGTCCCTTTTTACTTGCTAAGCGAGATAAGGGCTTTTCTGTGTCTTCGATGGAATCTTTTTGCTCTTATTGATTAAAGTAAACAAGCAGTGCTTTTTTAACCCATCTAGAGATCTATCGGTCCAACTTGTTCTCTCCCTTTCCTAAGAAGGGAGATGCCATTGAGGCAAGTGCCTCTTGGCACGTGTCCCACTGTTACTTATAAAGTTGTTAATATTATCCTACTTGTTGATATGCAGACGTTGGAAATATTTATGCCCCCGCCACCACAAAACAATGACATTATCGAGATAGGAATGGAGGACTCCGCTATTCAAATTTACAGTGCTCGAGTTGATGAGGTGAGACCTGTTTTCATTGTTGTTGAAAGTTAACCTTGTGATTATCCACAACAAAGTTACGAATATTGACTATTTTACTTTCTCAGATCCAAAGAAAAGTAAAAGGATGTTGGAGAATAATTAAAGGCTTTGCCTTCTCAACTTCCTTAAATGTTATCGTGTCTTCTAGTGCTGATTCTCAGGTGCCAAACCACTGTTTTTTTACTTGCTAGTGAGACAAGGGCTTTTCTCTGTCTTCAGTAGGATTTTTTTGCTCTTACTGATTAAATAAAACAAGGCAAGAGCTTTATTCAACATTCCATAAATCTAATATTCTAAGTTGCCTTCTCCCTTTCCCAAGAAGGGAGACGCCATTGAGGCAAGTGCCTCATGGCACATATGTCCAACTGTTACCTATAAAGTTGTTAATACTATTCTGCCTGCCAATATCCAGACAATGACAACATTTACACCCCGACCACCACCCATAACATTTCTGGCGTCCTATCCTCAATGTGCATATGATGTAATAGGAATGGAGGACTCCTCTATTCAAATTTACGATCGTCAAATTCAGAAGGTGAGGACTAATTTTATTGTTGTTCAAAGTTGAACTTTTTATTATCCACGACGAATATATGGATATTGACTGTTTCACTTTCTCAGCGGGTGGCAAATCTAAAAGGACATCAAAAAAGAATTACAGGCCTTGCCTTCTCTAATGTCTTAAATGTTCTCGTGTCTTCTGGTGCTGACTCTCAGGTACAAGACCACTACTGCATCTTCCTTTCCATGTAGACATGCCTATTTTTTGGGCAGAGATAGCAATGTAGTTTAACCTGCTCCAAAAAATGGGTTGATGTTCACTTTGGATATATTGATGCTTACGCCCTCATCATATGATGCTAACGCCCTCATCATATGTCAGTACACGAGGCATCGTTAACTAGGCAGAATAAATCCTTCCAGAAAACTTCTTCTTTTGTGGTGACAGATTAATCCCATCCCATTAAGTGGGAGATAAAAAAGCTATGCTGTCCTGTTGCTGCTTACAATTGATGCTTGGTGTTATTCTTATGTAAAATACAACGTAAAATTTTATTGTTTCATTTGTCAATCAATGTTGATGTTCCCTTTGATAATTGTCAATTTTTGCTGCAGTTGTGTGTTCGGAACACTAGTAGATGGACGAAGCAGACTAGTAAGTTTCTGCAAATGCCAAATGGGCGAGGAGTAGCACCTCTTGCTGATACTCGTGTTCAATTTCATGTGGATCAAATACATCTGCTGGTTGTTCATCAAACACAGATCGCCACATGCGAAGCTCCTAAACTAGAATGCCTCAAGCAGGTATTGAAGATTTTTTTTTTTATTGTGCACAGTCCAATCTCTCATCTCATCTTCATTGCATAAAAATTATTGAAATTAGATAGTATGAGTCGCTTCATGCCAAATGTGCTTTTTCTGATTCGTTGTTGATCACAACTAGTGGGACACTCGAGAAGCTAACGCTCCAACCACAGATGCTACATATTCATGCAATGGCCAATCAATATATGTGAGCTTTGAAGGTGGGAGCATAAGTGTTCTTTCTGCTTCTACACTCAGATTGATATGTCGTATTAATCCTGCCGCTTATATCCTTCCAAAACCTAGGTAAGTTGGTTATTGTTGCTCAGTTAACCTCGTTCCTTTATGGAAAATGGCAAGTCTCATTCGCGAAGTTCCAATAGTCTCACGAGTTATTCATTCCTTACTGATGTATTTGGCAGCTTGAGAGTCTACCCGCTAGTCAATGCAGCACATCCATTGGAACCTAACCAGTTTGCACTAGGGCTTACTGATGGCAGTGTCTATGTGCTTGAGCCATTGGAATCTGAAGGAGAGTGGGGTGGTTCCCCCCCTGTTGAAAATGGTGCTGGGCCTAGCATGACCTTTGGCGCCATCGATTCAGATCAACCCCAAAGGTAGTGAAGGCCATGTCTCTCCCAATGAAACTTTTGAGCATTACAATGCTAAGTCGGCTTTCCCTCGCCACACTTGATTCAAGTTTTGAGGGGATGCTGCAGAGGGTGGATTTTATTGCCTTGAGGTACTTCCTGGGACATGGTTCCGTACAGTTTGTCCTAATCAACTTCTGCTCAAGTCTTGTGGTGATAACTTGTTTTGTTATATTCATTTAGGCTGACTAAAAGTGAAAAAAGAAAAACATGAGATTAGTGTTGTTTTGAAGGCGTTGTATATTCAAATTGGAGGTAGAGAGGATACTTCACTTCCTACATAACCAGAAACCTAAGGACTTGATTATACTAATTAGTCAACTAATGTCCTTTAAGTACCTAAATTAATTTGTAAAGTAAGTGTCCACGTTTTTACCATTTTATTAACCTATCCTACTAAATGATGTCCACGTATGAGTACACAACTAATTAAAAAGTAAACAATCGCAATCATTATGATAGAAGTAAATTGGAAGAAAGTAGACCCAATGGAGTGTCAAGCGAAGAATCACATGGCTTTCTTATTAAGCCTCTAGGCAACGACCTGTGCTGAATTAAAATTGAGTCCAATTCATCGAAAGAGTGCTCTACCTAAACCGAAATTAAATTAAAGTTACATATTAAAATCCCCCTAAACTATATGTTTACTAACTAAAGAAACTAAGCTAGATCTAGCATAACAACTTAACGACCTAATCAAGGTCTCTGTTTCTAGCAATTCTCAATTTTCATTTTTTTGAATTTTTTTAAAATTAATTCTTATCATTTTTTGAAAATGGGGTCCCGAGCCGATCCGGAAATGAGCCACACGCTGGTCTCACGAATCTGGGATAATAACTAATAAGTACAATTCGGAATTTTATGTTCAGCCCCCTCCAATTCTAAACTTTACCGAGCCCAATTCTGACACCTATTTTAAGTCCATTGCCCATCGCAACTACTCTAGCCCATTTTCCCTACCAACTTCACCAAGTCCATCTTTAAGCCCAATTTCTATTATAGATAGATTAAAACCTAGGCCCACTCTAACCCCATCTCATTATTATATTTCAATCAATTTTCCTCTTCTCTTACATCATTTTGTCATTTTTGTTATTATTATTTTCTTCTTCCTTCTTCCAGCCCTTCGTCCTCTTGAGCAAACTGAGAATCTAACCAGCCATTTTCTCACCGATGAACCCGTATAGACGTCACAAAAACATATGTGAAATTATATAACGAAAACACGAGAAAAAATTATGTTTTGATTTGGTCTCGATTAAAAAGAATTGAATCCGAATGCTAATGAAGTGACATGTAGCAAGTAATGTATGCTAAAATTCCTTCAGATTGAACTAGATCATGAATTATTTCACGACGTATCTTAGAGACATTTCAACCAACGAATCTTAGAGACATTTCATCAAACGGTGTGTGCACTGAAAGGATTGAATCTTGTCACATAATCAAAATTTCCTTTTCATCTCCTCTGGTGTACAGACTTGTTATTTAGTTCCCCAAAGAATAAATATAAATTTATTTTTATTTTGTCACATAGTTTAAGTACTACTTTCTAGAATGCTTTGATTTGATAGGTGGAACCATAACAACTAAATTGGGAAAGTTTTTTTAATTTTCATCGTTTGGCCTTGTATATATTTACAATGTTAATAAGTACCTGACATAGAGAAATGCTTTTGACAGTAGTTTTCCTTCTTCCTTACGATGAATGTCAATACAACGAAAATAATTAACCACATTCAAGCCATTCTCATTGACTTGTCAAGCATCTGCACACAAAGTGAAGCCTGCTTATTTCCGTCTTCGACTGGGCTTCTTGCTCTTTCTGGCTGGGGTTGACTGCTCCAAAGGCATTGGTAATAGGGTTCCTCCTTTGACGCCATCTTTATCATTCATCTTGTCGAGAGTTTTCTGGGCTCCAATATACACCTTAAGGTCTCTAATCTGTGAAGGATGACAAGGGACATACTACTGTCAACACACAATACGCACGCGTACAGAGTTTTCACTATATTATATCAAAACCCTATAAATTATTACAGTTTTAAGGCTATAAGAAGATACCTGTTCTTCTAAGTCAAGTATTTGTTCATCCCTCGACTTCAGTGACAGAGTTTTCCTGCAGATGCACAGAAGCATATGTGTCCTTCATTCATGTCAAATTAGAAGGGAAGAATAAATTCCCGACAGCTTTAACTGACTGAACTCATATATTTCAAAGGTGTCCGTACAATCAATAATGACGAAACTAGCCCTCATAACTTCAATGAGGATTGACAAGACAAGTAAACTTCATAAGCTGTATGAACTTCTCTACAAAGAAAATGTTGCAGGCATATTAAGGTACTTAAAAAAGGCATCTACACCTACATTGCTTGACGTGTGAAGCTCAGATAAGCTTTAAGTCTGCCCGGTGTATTTTCTTTTCCTTTTATTTTCTACTTTTGAAAGTTGGAAATTTCTACATAATGCAGTATGAACAACCAATTGAATTTTAATTAAAATTAGTAGAATTTCAATGTTGAACTTTATCAATTAAAATTTGAGTCCCAAACCATCACAAATAATGCTCAAATTTCTCTAGTGTGTAAAAAAGTACTTTAAAATTGAACCACCACCATGAATATTTTAACATTGATTTCTGTCGATAAAGTTCAACCTCTAAACCAGTAGCACTAGAACTTCAAAGGAAAACAAAATTACAGATGGAGCATATATAAACAAAGGAACAAAATTATGGAGAGCACTGACAAATGAAACTTTCACCATAGGTGGTACATTCTCCGCTTTCCCCTTTTCTCCTTTTTTGTCTCTTTATTTCCCTTATTAGAGTTTGCTCCGTCTCACCACTTTTTTGAAAGAACTTCAATAAAAAATGCCAAAAGCTACTTCATCTTCTAGCCACATCCTCCAATTAATGATTAACTTAAATTTAATTATCCTTCCCAAGTATGGTGAAAGGAAGGCATATTAACCATTTGATAAATTCTTACTCAGCATAAAATGACTTCTGTTCTTTTGCCATTAATTTTGTGTTACAAGTCACTTATAGTCGCTATTCACATATCTGAATTAGAAGCTGTATTTTCTCTTTCTTCTTCCAACTTTCACCCTTTTTACCTCACATCTAAAAGTCCATGCAATGTGAATACTTCCTCTTAATGATACCATTCTTGCTTTTTTCTCATCTTGTCAAATGTCTGTTTCCACTTTTTCTCTCATGACCAACCACCCTTACATGAACCATTACTACAATGCTGCTTCATTTTACTGATTAGGTTTTATGAGACTATGGATGCTACGGGATTATTTGTCTAGAGAAATCAGCAAGGAAAAATTCCTCTCTTCAATTTTCTTAACCTTTCTCCGCATTATATCTTGGTTCTTGATGAGAGTTTGATTAAGCTGCAACCACAAGGAGCGACATCTGTTACTGTTATATCTGATTGTAATATTTAAAATGAGGCATGTGAAAAACAACCAAAACGACAACCACCCAGGCTTCAGGCAGCCCTCCTCTCAAGCTTTAAACATCCAAAATCGCACAAGGTAAAACAGAGAAGACTAAACCCTTACCTCTGCCACAGCCTTCTTTTCGTCACCAAGTTTCCCCAGCTTACTATGGATGTCTTCGATCATTGAAGTCACAGCTTTCTCGATTGCTTCTAGTTTGGAATTTTCTTTTCTACTTTTGGCTTCTAACATGAGAGACTCATAATGCTAACAGAGAAAAACAAAAGAATTAATAGGGGATGATACGTTCGAGGACTTAAAATGTATCCTTTAAAGTCAGTCTAAGGATGATGGCAGTCTATGTAACAAAAATGACAAACATGGGTTAGAAACGAAATACTATCACCAACTGTAGCATAGGCAGTTGATATAAAATCCAATGGCTTTTGTAATTCTACTTCCGATACATTAACAAGTTTTCAATTCTGATACTGTTCCTTAGAAGGCTATCCATCACAACAAGTCAATAATAAAAGAGTCCTGGCACCTTAGGGAAACTCAATTCATTTTCTACCAGACATATTAATGAGAAAAAAATAAAAGAAAAGAAAAGAAAAGAAGAATAGTAGAAGTTTTGCAATGCAAGCCCACTAATTCTTCTATACTTCCTATATAATCTCATTAGAAACCTGCAGTATGCAAGTTGACAGGTATAAAATGTTGTGTACTATATAAAAGCAAATGAAGCTGAGACTATTCAACACGAGCATATTTACTTTCCTTCTCTTCACTACAATTCTGACAATCCCATAGAGTCCCAAGAGTTAAATGAGTTCACTTTAAAAAACAAAAAAACAAAAAAAACAAAAACAAAAACAAGATGGAGAAACATTTTTTAATCTGAAAAAACTAAACTAATGTTCTATTATGGTTTTCTCCTAAAATATGTGCACTTAAAAACCATTACCTAAAGCAAAAACATAATTGAGGGAAGCTTTCACAAGTAATGCTTATAACAATGGTTGATCCGTCAAAAAAATAAAATGTAAACGACTATGTTTAACAGGGAGAATTGAAATGGTCTCAGTATATGCATGCTTACTTTTCTTTGCGCTTCCAGCTGAGTTGAAGCTAGATGAATATAGTCAGTGTGAATCTACAAAAAAGTAAAGCTACAGTGACAGAGTAAACGAAGAAAGTCTGATAATTACAATGGAGGTAATATACATTTTGCAGGCCCAATAATGAACATGTGACATTTGGCCAACAAAATGAACATGTGAAACACAAAACCAGAAACAGAATCTTTCATTATCATCTGTCAGCACCTAAAACAGTAAAAGCATCATGCACCTCAAAACTTCAAACATCTCACTTAACTAAGTCCAAACTCCAAATCTTTGCAGGGAAAGGAGAACCAGAAAACAAAGATATTCACGGCACACAAATAAGAGGACACATGAACCTACTGCTTCAATTTTGCTGCTGAAGAGCGCCTCACTAATTTCAGAATCCTCGCTACAGCCACAGCTACCACAATCTCCTTCAAGTGATTCACAGTATGAATTCATCTCCAAAAGCTTGCCCTTGCTTTTGATTGATTAAGCCGGTGAACGTAAGTGTCCCCAACATAATCCCAAATTTGCTGTGTTCTTAATCTAGAGAATAGCAATGTTGCGTATTTTTCCAAGGGCTGATTGCGTGCTTATCTTTGTATCTACAAAGCCAGAAAAGAAAAGCTATAATAAAGACAGCCTATCTAATCACTAAAAATATAGAGTGAGCGAAAATTCCAATACATCATGACTGGATCTATCACCTTCCACATCCAACAAAACCACATATCAGACAAAACCCAAAGATTTTCCATTGTTCCACAAATAAAGCAGGATGGCACCTCATCATGCTGTTGGCATAGTCGGCAAACCTGATAAAGGACAGAAACAGAATCTTATCCACAATCAGTTAACCGACGGGCATCCCTGATGATGTTGCAAAATGAAAGTACATTTCTGATAAAGGTAATTTCTTGCAATCAAATCAAGATATGTGCCGTAATTGACATCTTTAGCAATGTAATTGGACCTTGCAATAAAATCAAAGTCAAGACTCTTTGGACACCACCAGCATGGGAGAACATCATGTTGACCTATTTTAACCATAAAGATTGACGAATCAAGCAAAAGTCAGTATCAACATGTCCTTCGATGTATCTCCTACTGGGCACTTTTTCACCTTTTGATATTGCATGAGTTCAAAGGTACTATTTTTGCTACAAATTCACATGGACAGAGCATATTAAAACATCACTTGAAATGTAAAATATGACCATCTGACGTCTTAGTTTCAAGACAGGATATGTTTGAGGTCAAAGATCAGAATTTTGACATCAATATGATCACCTTGTACTTGTGAGCACACGCATAACTTATTGTGCATGCTTGGCCACTGCTATTACTCCTGTCACTCTTTGACTCACGAGAAATTTGACATAGGAGTGACAGGACCATCGATCAAATACACGTGATGAGACATTGCAAAGATTCTTGTGTCAGAACATGATAATCAACAAAAAGTAACTCCAAGGAGCCACAGCATTCACCTATTCCAAATCTCCAAATAATCTCATGATAATTTAAAAGAAATCCTGAACTTAGGAAGCACAATAGAGTAAAGGAAAATTCTACTGTTCATTCATATACTTTTCATGCTATTTCTAATGATGTCTCTATACTTTTAATTTGCCTAATCAAGTCATTCTACTTTAACAAACTTTCCAATCAAGTCTTTCTGACACTAAATACGACCAAATTCAACTGAGGTGGTTGTTCGATGATGACGACGTATGATGCCGATAAAATATGCAGATGCCCATTTGGACATGTTTGGAAAAATTTAGTCAATGTAGATGATCTCAAAGTGTGACATGGAAAAAATAATGGCGGTCCACATTAGAAAATTTGTATCCACATCACACAATAGAGACATCTGACGGTCACACCAGCTGAATTTGGCCTGATTTGGTGGCAGAGACATTTGATTATAAAATTTATAAATGTAGGAGGACTTTATTTAGCAAATTAAAAGTACAAGGGACTTGATTTTAGAAAAAATGTGAAAGTTCAGGATAAAAACAATACTGCCGCAATTGCCATAGCCAATATTAATTATTTAAAACCAACAACTAATCCACAGTCAGCAGATTAACAGAATGATAGTGTCAGTAGCTCAGAAATTACAGTCTAAATTCATCTAATCTGTATCAACGGAAGAATACCTAACCTGACAAGACAAGTAAGTCTATTTTGTACCACATGAACAATGAAAGGAATGGTCACACTGCGTACTCAAAATTCCACTGGTATCTGGGTCCAATCTCTCTGACATTAAGTGAAAAAAGTTAACTGTAAACAACTTTCCATAGACTCGTTTCACAGCAAGGGAAATATAATTAGCAAGGGAACACTAGCATGGCTGACCAAAACAAACTGGACAAGAGGGTAGCTCCGTAAAGCCCGAAGGGGGCGTGCTAGCTACATCAGCTGATTCCGTATAGTCCACTTCGTGCAGAAATAGAATATGGCATACCTCAGCCTGAATGTCCAGGCGAAGAGTATGAAAAGTGAAATAGAAAATCAACTATATGAAATCTCTCGGCAACAACAGGTGCAAAAATTGCAGATACCTCAGCAGGCGGAAAATTCTTGCCATTGAAGGTGCAATAGAAACCATCGGCAGCCTTTTGATCGACAAGCTCGATCAGCACGCTGTACCTATCTTCTATCCCATCATTCCTACATCAAACCCACATAGTTTTTGACTATTTAATTAACTTATGCCATTAAATAATGTCCATGCATGAGTACACAATCAATGAAAAGTAAACAATCACAATCAATAGATAGAGTAAAGTATAAGAAAGTAGACCCATTAGAGTGTCAAGCGAAGAATACACATGGATTTGTTATTAAGCCTTAGGGCAACAACCCAAGTTAAATTCAAATTGAGTCCGATTCATTTTTCCACATACTGCTCCTACCTAAACCTAAACTAAATTAAAGTTCTTATTAAAATCCCCGTCAAACCATATGTATAATAACTAAAAGAAACTAAGCTAAATCTAGCATTAAAACTTAACGACCTAATCAAGGTCTCCGTTTCTAACCATTTTCCAATTTTTCATTTTTTCATTTTTTTTTTTAATAAAACTTAATTCTTATCATTTTCTGAAAATAGGGACTCGAGCCGGGTCCGGATATTCGGCCCCCTCCAATTCTAACTCTACTGAGCCCAACCCATTGCCATGATAACTGCTCCAGCCCATTTTCTCTTCCAACTTCAGCAAGTGCATCTTTAAGCCCGATTTCTATTATAGATAGATTAAAGCCCACTCTAACCCCATCTTATTATTATTTTTAAATCAACTTTCCTCTTTTCTTACATCTTTTCGTCATTTTTTATTATTATTTTCTTCTTCCTTCTTCCAGCCCTTCGTCCTGTTTAAAGCAAATCGAGAATCTAACCGGTCATTTCCTTACCGATGAAGACCATAAAGACGTCACAGAAACGTATGTGAAATTATATAACAAAAACAGAAGAAAAATTTATGTTCAGATTTGGTCACGATAACAACGAATTTTAATAAGAATTGAATCTGAATGTTAATGGACTGAGTTGTAGCGAGTAATGTATGCTAAAATTTCTTCAAATTGACTTAGATTAGGAATAATTTCACTGACGTATCTTAGAGACATTTCATCAACCAGTCTATGTGCACCAAAGGGATTGAATCTGGTCATAAATCGAAGTTTTGTTTTCATCTTAAATCAGTGCCAGAACCACGAAGCCATTACAAATCATCAAATTATAGCCTAGATCATCGGTGATTTTCACATGAGTAACTTGAACGTGGTCCAGTGATGCAGCTTTCCAAAACAGGGCAGGAAAGAGGGGAATGAAATCCAGGAGTTCTCGGTTGAGAACTAAGGGCTAATGAACAAACTACGGGCTAGAAATGGTCTGGCTTCTGGGCATTTATGCGTCCGACCAATACAAGTTGGGCTTAATAGAGGTGGATGGACCATGGCCCATGGGCTTGGCTAAGACGAATTGGATCGAGCCCATTGCATTGAATGGATATCCTTTCTAATTAGTTGATGAATTGAAATCCCTCCGGTTATTATTTTTTGTATTCTTCATTTTGGTTTTATTTATTCATATCTTAACCGCCTAGATTGCCAATTTTCCTTAAATTGTTGATTAAAAATTAAGTATCCACAGCAGATCCAAGACCTCAAAATTGGCTGAAGCAATTTCCTAAAAGTTGTTGTAATCTTGAAGGCGCTACAATTGAGAAATGTTTGACAAACCCTCTACAAAACCTGCAATGCCCATTCTTCTTAGTCCAAGTAACTCCTAACATTAACTATTTTTACTCTTTTCAAAATAATTCATACATTTCTAGATAGTCTTAATATGAATGAGTTATTTAGCAATTTCTACAAGAGTAGAATTGTTAATTCAAAACATTCAAGCAAAGAATTATAAAGGGAGATTGGTGAAAGAAGTATTTATAAGAGTTATAACAAGTCGGAATTCAACAAAATGCCAATCGAAGTGCTTAATCATGAAAAAGAAGCAATACCAACATAAAAAACCAAAGAGCTGTTAGCAGAATCAAAATTTCTTCATGTATAAACTTGTTATTTAGTTCCGAAAATAATAAATATAAATGTATGTATATTTTGTCACATAGTTTAAGTATTACTTTCAAGAATGCTTTGATTTGATAGGTGGAACCATAACAACTAAACTGGGAAAGGTCTTTCTTTTACTTTCATCGGTTGGCCGTGTGTATATTTACAATGTTAATAAGTACCTGATATTGAGAAGTGCTGTTGACAGTAGTTTTCCCTCATCCTTACAATGAATGTCGATACAGTGAAAATAATTAACCACATTCAAGCCATTGTCATCTACTTGTCAAGCATCTGCACACAAAGTGAAACCTGCTTATTTCCGTCTTCAACTGGGCTTCTTACTCTTTCTGGCTGGGGTTGACTGCTCCAAAGGCACTGGTAATAGGGTTCCTCCCTTGACGCCATCTTCATCATTCATCTTATCGAGAATTTTCTGGGCTCCGATATACACCTTAAGGTCTCAAATCTGTGAAGGATGACAAGGGACATACTACTGTCAACACACCATGCGCGTGCAGAGTTTTCACTATATCATATCAAAACCCTACAAATTATTACAGTTTTAAGGCTAAAAGAATATACCTGTTCTTCAAAGTCAAGTATTTGTTCATCCTTCGACTTCAGTGACAGAGTTTTCCTGCAGATGCACAGAAGTGTACGTGTCCTTCATTCATGTCAAATTAGAAGGGAAGAATAAATTCCTGACAGCTTTAACTGACTGGACTCATCTACTGAAAAAGTTTCCGTACAATCGATAATAATGCTTATTGAGGAAACTAGCCACTTAACTTCAATGAGGATGGACAAGACAAGTATACTTCATAAGGCTGTATGAATCTCTCTACAAAGGAAATGTTGTAGGCATATTACAGTACTTAAAAAGCATCTACACCTACATTGCTTGACATGTGAAGCTCAAATAAGCTTTAAGCCTGCCCAGTGTATCTTCTTTTCCTTCTATTTTCTATTTTGTGGAAGTTGGAAATGTCAACATAACGCAGTATAAACAACCATTTGAATTTCAATTGGAATTAGTAAAATTTAAACGTTGATCTGTATCAATTAAAATTTGAGTCCCGAACCATCACAGAATAATGTTCAAATTTCTTTAGTGTGAAAAGGTACTTTGAAATTGAACCACCACCATGAAGATTTTAACATTGATTTCTGTCAACAAAGTTCAACCTCTAAAGCAGCAGCGCTAGAACTTCAAAGGAAAACAAAATTAGAGATGGAGCACATATAAACAAAGGACCAAAATTATGGAGAGCACTGACTAATGGAACTTTCTCCATACGTGGTGCATACTCTCCTTTCCCCTTTTCCCCTTTTTGTCTCTTTCTCTTATTAGAGTTTGTTCAATCTCGCCACTTTTTTAGAAGAACTTCAATAAAAAATACCAAAAGCTACTTCATCTTCTAGCCACATCCTCCAATTAATGATTAACTTAAACTTAATTATCCTTCCCAAGTATGGTGAAAGGAAAGTATATTAACTATTTGATAAATTCTTACTCAGCATAAAACGAATTTTGTTCTTTTGCCATTAATTATGTGTTACAAGTCATTTATAGTCACTATTCACATAGTTGAATTAGAAGCTGTATTTCCTCTTCCTTCTTCCAACTATCACCTTTTTCACCTCACATCGAAAAGTCCATGCAATGTGAACACTACCTCTTAATGATACCATTCCCACTTTTTTCTCATCTTGTTGAATGTCCGTTTCCACTTTCTCTCTCGTTAGACACATGCAGTATGCAAATTGACAGGTATAAAATGTTGTATACTATATAAAAGAAAATGAAGCTGAGATTATACAACATGAACGTAATTACTTTCCTTCTCTTCACAACAATTCTGACATTCCCATAAAGTTCCAAGAGTTAAATGAATTCACTTTTAAAAAAAAGAATAACAAAATGGAGAAACATTTTTTAATCTGAAATAACTAAACAAATGTTCTATTATGGTTTTCTCCTAAAATATGTGTACTTAAAAACCATTACCTAAAGCAAAAACATAATTGAGGGAAGCTTTCACAAGTAATGCTTATAACCATGGCTGATCAGTCAAAAAAATAAAAAGTAAAAGACTATGTTAAGCAGGGAGAATTGAAATGGTCTACAAATAAGCATGCTTACTTTTCTTTGCGCTTCCAGCTGAGTTGAAGCTAGATGAATATAGTCGACGTGAATCTACAAAAAAGTAAAGCTACAGTGTCAGAGTAAACAAAGAAAATCTGATAGTTACAATGGAGGTAATATACATTTTGCAGGCCCAATAATGAACATGTGACATGGTCAACAAAATGAACATGTGAAACACAAAACCGGAAACAGAATCTTTCATTATCATCTGTCAGCACCTAAAACAGTAAAAGCATCATGCACTCAAAACTTCAAACATCAAACTTAACTGAGTCCAAACTCCAAATCTTTGCAGGGAAAAGAGAACCAGAAAACAAAGCTATTCACAGCACACAAATAAGAGGACACATGAACTTACTGCTTCAATTTTGCTGCTGAATAGCGCCCCACTAATTTCAGAATCCTCACTACAACCACAGCTACCACAATCTCCTTCAAGTGATTCACAGTATGAATTCATCTCCAAAAGCTTGCCATCAGCTTTTGATTGATTAAGCCGGTGAAAGTAAGTGTCCCCAACATAATCCCAAATTTGCTGTGTTCTTAAATCTAGAGAATAGCAATGTTGTGTATTTTTCCAATGGCTGATTGCGTGCTTATCTTTGTATCTACAAAGCCAGAAAAGAAAAGCTATAATGAAGACAGCCTATCCAATCACTAAAAATATAGAGTGAGCGAAAATTCCAGCACATCATGACTGAATCTATCACCTTCCACATCCAACAAAACCACATATCAGACAAACCCAAAGATTTTCCATTGTTCCACAAATAAAGCAGGATGGCACCTCATCTTGCTGTTGGCATAGTCGGCAAACCTGATAAAGGACAGAAACAGATCTTCTTCACAACCAGTTAACAGAGGGCATCCCTGATGATGTTGCAAAATTAAACTACATTTCCGATAAAGGTAATTTCTTGCAATCAAAACAAGATATGTGCCCTAATTGACATCTTTAGCAATGTAATTGGACCTTGCAATAAAATCAAAGTAAGACCCTTGGGACATCACCAGCATGGGGGAACATCATGTTGACTTATTTTAACCATAAAGATTGACGAATCAAGCAAAAGTCAGTATGCACATGTCCATCGATATATCTCCTACATGGCACTTTTTCACCTTTTGATATTACATGAGTTCAAAGGTACTTTTTTGCTGCAAATTCACATGGACAGAGCATACTAGAACATCACTTGAAATGTAAAATATGACCATGTAACATCTTAGTTTCAAGACAGGATAGGTTTGAGGTCAAAGATCAGAATTTTGACATCAGTATGATCACCCTGTACTTGTGAGCACACACATAACTTATTGTGCATGCTTGGCCACTGCTATTACTTCTGTCACTCTGACACACAAGAAATTTGATACAGGAGTGACAGGACCATCGGATCAAATACACGTGATGAGACATTGAAAAAAATTCTTGTGTCAGAATATGATAATCAACAAAAAAAAAAAAACTCCAAGAAGCCACACCATTCACCTATTCCAAATCTCCAAATAAATGTCATGATAATTTAAAAGAAATCCTGAACTTAGGAAGCACAATAAAGTAAAGGAAAATTCTACTGTTCATTCATGTACTTTTCACGCTATTTCCAATGATGTCTCTATACTTTTAATTTGCCTAATCAAGTCCTTCTATTTTAACAAACTTTCCAATCAAGTCTTTCCGACACTAAATACGACCAAATTCAACTGAAGTGGCTGTTCGACGATGACAACGTATGATGCTGATAAAATATGCAGATGCCCACATGGACATGTCTGGAAAAATTTAGCCAAAGTAAACGACCTCGAAGTGCAACATGGATAAAATAATGGACATCCACGTCCCACAACAGAGACATCTGATGGTCACACCAGCTGAATTTGGCCTGATTTGGTATCAGAGACATTTGATTAGAAAATCTGTAAAAGTAGAAGGACTTTATTTAACAAATTAAAAGTACAAGGGACTTGATTAGAAAAAACGTGAAAGTTCAGGATAAAAACAATACTGCCGCACTTTACCAAAAAAAAAAAAAAACAATACTGCCGCAATTGCCATAGCCAATATTAATTATTTAAAACCAACAACTAATCCACAGTCAGCAGATTAACAGAATGATAGAGGCAGTAGCTCAGAAATTACAGTTCTAATCTGTATCAGCAGAAGAATGCCTAACCTGACAAGAAAAGTAAGTCCATTTTGTACCACATGAGCAATGAAAGGAATGGTCACACTGCATACTCAAAATTCCGCTGGTAGCTGGGTCCAATCTCTCTGACATCAAAAGAAAAAAAGTTGCAATTGTAAACAACTTTCTATAAACTCGTCTCACTGTAAGGGAAATATAATCAGCAAGGGAGTACAGGCATGGCCTACCAAGACAAACTGGACAAGAGGGTAGCTCCGTAAAGCCCGACGGGGTGTGCTGGCTACATCAGCTGATTCCGTATAGTCCACTTCATGCAGAAATAGAATATAGCATACCTCAGCCTGAATGTCCAGAAGACGAGTATTAAAAGTGACACAGAAATCGACTATATGAAATCTCACAGCAAACAACAGGTGCAAAAATTGCAAATAGCTCAGCAGGCGAGAAATTCTTGCCATTGAAGGTGCAATAGAAACCATCAGCAGCCTTTTGATCGGTAAGCTCGATCAGCACGCTGTACCTATCTTCCATCCCATCATTCCTACATCAAACGCACAATTCGCAACACAACGATCACTAAAACCGTTAAAGAAGCATTTAAAAAAGAAACCAGACCGGCAAACCCAGTTCCACCGTCGGAATGCTACCAAAAAATTGAACTTTCATCATCGGACACCCCCTAAGGTATGATCATGAGCAATTTTTCAGTAATCGGATCCAGCTTTTAGATTTTCTTCAGCGAATTCTAATTCCTCTAATTCTATCTTTCGTCTAGCCAATTCACTTCACCAACCGAAAAGAAAACCAGTCCAAGTCCCCAGAAAGAGGAGGAGAGAAGATAGAAACGATCGAAGCCTTACCTGATGAAACGGACCTCGGAGACGTCGTCGATCTGAGGGCCGCAGAACCGGATGAAGTCGTCGGGGGAGAAGTAATTGGGGACAGCGACGACGAAGAGGGTGGTGGAGCGGGCGCCGGGGCTCGAGAGGGGCGCGTGCGAGAGCGTCCGGAAGGTGGACCATGCCCCCCCGCTCGGTGAACCTAGGGATCTCCGGCGGCGGCGGAGAGGAGAGGAGAAGCCGCCGTAGTCGGTGGCGAGGGGGTGGTCGGTGTCCACCGAGTGGACCCGGAGGAAGAACATCTTGTCCCCTCCGGGCTTGCCGCGATCGCCGGGCTGAGTCGAATCGCCCGAGTTGGAGAAGATTGCAGTTACTGCGGAGCGGAGAGAAGAAACTCGCGGGAACTGAGAGGAGGGAGTAGGCACGCCTTCTTCCAGGAATTATAAAGGTTGCTACTTTCCACCCTAAAAAAATAAATAATTGGGGCAAAATGAATAATTGATTGTCTAATGCAACTAACTTAATTTCAATAATTATTTAGGAGAAATTTGAAAAAGAATTGGGTATTGCTTGTTGAGTTGAGATTTACACAATAGACATTTTTTATTCATTTTGGGTGTTCGAAATAGCTGAAAATATTAAATTTCAAATCGATAATACGCAAATTGTTATCCATTTTCATTAATACTGAATTACTTTTTGATGGTGGATCCAGAATTATGTGAATTATAATAGGAAATACGTTATGTGATTGTTTATGAGAATTCTCATTTATTATTAAAATGATGATGCATTTGAATTAATATTGGCAATGGATTCTATCGACATTGAAAAGTGACAAAGGCGTAAACTGACCTAGCCGCGGATTCTATTTCTTTTGTTTCGTCTAACAAACGAAACATGACTAAAAAAGCTAAAATACTCCTAGATATTCTAAAACTGAAATGCAAAGGGGCATTTTTTTTTTTTGTCGGTAGTCGGCGTTCGTTTGGCATAAAAATTGCTATTGCGGGTGATTAAGGTAGCGCATGCAAACGTTTACTGTTCCGGGAAGTGTTTTTTTCAAAAATAGTTATTTTCTATTTCTATTCCGGGAACAATTTCTGAGCAAAAAAACCTTGTTTGATAACTGTACAAAATTTCTATTTCTAAGAGAAAAAAAAAACCCGTTTGATAACCGCAAAAAATTTCTATTCCAAATTTTAATTTAAAAAAATAAATAAGAAAAAGGAATATATTAGATATTACGTAGAATTGACAAGATCAAAATATTATTAGATTAATATATTTTATTTTTGCGAATTTTACTGTTTGGTATATCAAATATTAGGAAAAAAAAGCACAAGGCATATTGAATTTGTAGTAATTTCCTTGGGACTAAGTTTTTACTCTTTTAAAAAAAATTGTAATTCGAGTGCATGCGTGGCTTGGGAATTTTTAGTATTATAATCTTGATATGGATGTCGGGTTGGGGTTGGAAATTTCCCATCTTGATACTACTTTTTACCCATCTTCTTTAAATTACAAACTATTTTATTTTCGTGTTTCACATAACCTTATAAGGTTTTGGTTAATTTTGATGAAGGGAGATGTTTTTCCTCTCCTCTTTTGCTTTTTTTCTTTCTTGAATAGGATGTAAGCTTCGGATGGCGGTTTGTATGTCTTGAAGTGTCAACTATATAATAGCTTACAATTTGCTTTTCTTTTGTTTGTCCACATTTATGATACATTCAATGGCATTTGTGCTCATGGAGATAGAATTGGGTGACCTTAATACTATTTAATAGAAATATATTTATAATAGTTTACAAACACATCGCAAAAGTTTTCACCAAAAAACAAAAACACATCGCAAAAGTCGGAAATAAAAAGTCATGGAATCTCTTGCATATTGTGATCTCTTGCCATCATATTTGTAATATTTTTCCTAATCATGTTTATCTCAGCCGCTTCATCACGTAATGTATCATCCGCAACATCGTCTTGTGTAGGTCCAAACGGAAACTCCGGATCTCCATATAAGGCAAAGTTCTTGTCCATCTTGTCTTGGTCGCGAATATAATTATGGAGAGTACAACAGTGATTACAATATATACTTGCTTTCGAATTGAAAATGGAGGCATGTGTCTCAAAATTGGGAAGCGATTTTTTAATGCCCCAAATGACCTCTCAATAACATTTCTTTATGAAGAATGCTTATGGTTGAACAATTCTTTTGCTGATCTAGGCCGTCTCGTTCTACCCCTATAATCATTCAAATGATACCGTTCACCTTTGAATGGAGTTAAAAATTCTGGAAGTGCTTTGCATAACCGAATCAACTACATAATATTTTCCTACAATAATATATATATATATATATATATATATATATATAAATTTATTATGATGTACAATAGTTATACAATTATAAAGAAAATCACATGATATAACAAAGCAAATACTTGGTGGTGGTCGAGGAAATTGCAATCGAGGAGTCTCGAGTGTTGCTGAGAGAACCCGACAATCATTGGCAGATCCTTCCCACCCAGCATATACGAAAGTAAATATCATATCAAACGAACAAGCACATAGCACATTTTGAGTGATAGTCCCTTTCCTGCCTCTAAATGGGATTTGTTTCGATATAGGGATGGATGCATTAACGCGGGTGCCATCAATAGCACCAATGCAGTCCTGTGATTTTATGAAAGTATAGCGTTAGACAATATTATCGGCTATATATTTTTTAATAATGTAAAATTAATATAAAAATCATACCTTAAAGTAACGTCCATGATTAGGATCAAGAAGAATCTCTTCTCGGAACAATATCAAAAGAAGGCGGCCGATAATTTCTTTCGCTAATTCGAGAAATGCTTTCAACACTAGAGTAAAAAACTTACTTGATTGTTTGTCCCGAACGTTGAAATCTCTCACATAAATCTCTATTGGAGTTTTTGTGACCAACCGTAGATAAAAAAAAATCCCAACTTGTTCATCTACCCTTATATCTCGAGTATCTTTCAGCCAACCTCTTGCCTTTATTAAATCACATAGATTAAGAAAAACATGTCTCTCTAACCTGAATGCTTCATATATCCTATCTGAATGTCCGTAAACAATTTCCCTTACCCATTCGGCTCCTGATAATTTACTGTCCCTAATAGGCTCTCTTGTATGCAAAGACTTGTTATAAGTTTCCAATAATAACCATCCCATTGTTAGGTCAATATCAAACTCATCCATATAATATTCAACTGCTGCTACTTCTTCATTAGACACACTATTTGATTCATCTTCCATAGTACCTATGTCATCATAGAAATACAAGAAAATCAATATAGATATATGTAAAAATAAAAATAAAAAACAATATAAACCAATATCATGAAAGCAAACCAAATATAGAAAGTCAACACAATCCATCACAATCCATCATATCTAAACCAACAACATAAAAAACATAATCTCGACATCAATATCTTCAACAACAAAATGACAACCAGCAACATAAAAAACATAATCTACTAAAACTCCATGCAATTCCTAGCATCCACTAAAGATATTGGAGAAGCCCATATCTCATGTCAGCTGGTGTTTTGATAAAAGCCTCCTTCCATGTGGGATTAACACAGGCTCGTTCCACTGCTTTGTTGTAAAGATCCGGCTCCAACATAGGAATGGCCAGTAGAAGATCAATCACAATAGATACGGAGAATGGGTCTGTAGGTGGTGATGTGACTTGTGATTTGATGGAACCACTCACAGATTGACTAGCCCTGCTATGGATCATCTCTCGTAAGGCTTTGTAGGTGCTAGCAATGCCAAATGATTCACTCCTCCTTATCCTCTTACTATTTGGAGTTATATCCATCTTATATTTGTCATGACCTGGAGTAGGAGTTTTGTCAGACGTAAAAACTCCCTCATCAAGATGGGGTTCACCAACGTCCTCTGGTCCAATGTCCTCTAGTCCATTGTCTGCATCATCACCACCAATGTCAACTTCATCTGACATCACAAAACCTTCGACATTTCCTCCTGCATAATCTCCGCAGCATATGTATCTTCAAATACAATACACAAGTCGGGATATTGAGGAAACCCATCCTTCTTGAATTTTGCCCACTCAATATTATCCTGCAATTTTTACAATGATAACATATATCAGTAATATAATTAAACATATTGCACGTACCAAAATGATCAAAGGTTAAAACATACATTGATGTGCAATTCCCATATACTTGGATCATCAACAACAACTTTTTTGTTCACATTATCCCAGCCAAATCCAGATTGTGAAATAAGCTTCTTGAAACTACCATATTGCTTTCTCAATTTGTTAACCTTGTTCTTCAACTGTACTTGAGTATATTGAAGTTCTGCTCGTTTATTGAATTCTGTCCGTATGGAATTCCACCCTGCTTTATTGAAAGTAGAAGAGGTTCGATTTCCCTTTTTGACCTCTTCTACCAACAAATTGACGTACAAATTGGTTAAAGATTCAGTCCACTTTGCGATGAATGCCTCTTTTTAGGATGCCATGTATCCTTCACTAGTTGAGCATAATATGAGTTCAAGACAATTAAAAAGAGAGTGCAACATGCAACTTCATTGGCTAAAACGGATCCTTTATCACAACCTATCGCTAAAACAGAGCATCGACAACTGCAACTACCCATGTACACGCACACACATACACAAAGGATGAAATATATAGGCACTCACAACAATAACACAAAAAGAACACACATTCACCAGCAACTATTTCATTTTCTAGAGGATGAAAATTATTGTCTATAGCCCGTGTTACCATATTAAAGCATAACCCTGATCACGCCCCACAACAAAAACACGCATTAACCAGCAACATCGAGCCACGCAGGGGAGACCAACCAGAGAGATAGATTGCTGGAACGACTCCTGATTTGCTTAAGCTCAAGAACAAAAAGAATGCAAGTCCAGAATCTGAATCCTATTTCATCAACACCTTATGGACTTATCCCCATAAAAGAGGAAAAGAGTTGAATAATTTCATTAATTGTTCAGAAAAAGTCTCATCGTCACGTAATTTTGCTCATCTGAGTATTGATGGACTCATATAAATCATTCCAAGGCATGCGTGCGTGCAAAAAAGGAAAGAGGCCGAGCAAAAATTCTACCTTTGCAATCTTTTCCGAAATTCAATCCCATTCAAAGAGTAAATTTTCCAAGAATCATGGGTTCATAATTGAACAAACACCCCATATGGAAACATCTGTAGAGAGCAGCAGACACTAAACAGAAAGGTTCCACTCAAGACAGCATTTAATTATAGTTGAAAAAACGTACTAATTAATGACCATGTATCCATAAATAGATTCATTCAAATCTCAAGTTGCAACCTTTCATCGAAATATTCCCAACAAAGTCCATTATTTCCAATCTATCAAAACGACTCGCAATCGTACAAACAACTTCCCCGTCTTCGACATCGCAAGCCGAATTCGCGTTCGGCAACGAAATCGAACTCAACCGCAACCCGAATTCGAGCTCACCGGAGTTCAGATGCACGCAATTCGAGCTAACGGAACTCCGATCCAGGCACAATGGAACTAGAAAAAGAGTGCAGGCGGCGGAATCAGAGAGAGGCAACCCAACCAGAGGCAACGCGACCAAAGCGAAGCGACCTTCAACTTCAGAAAAGGCCCCAATCACCACTAGAACAGGTAATTTGAGAAAAAATCAAACCAACAAACCTGATTTGGAGGCTGGGCGACGGGCGACGCACGGGTCTTCGGCTCCGAACAGCAGGTGGGTCTTTGGCTCCGAGAAGCAGGTGCGAGGCGAGGGCTCGGACTTTGGAGGCTGGGTGACGGGCGACGCACGGGTCTTCGGCTCCGAACAGCAGGTGGGCGTCGCCGCACGGGTCTTCGGCTCCGAACAGCAGGTGGGTCTTTGGCTCCGAGAAGCGGTGTGTCGCGATTCGGGCGAGGCCGGGGAGCAGCGTTCGGTTGCTGGTGCGGGACCGACTCGAGGCGAGCGGGGCGTCAAGCTTGGTTGCAGCGGGCTTTGAGTTGCAGCGGCGGTGAAGACGGTCTCCGGCGAGAACAAACGGTAGGATCTTAGGTCACGTGGCACGGGGAGGCGTCGGGCGGCAACGGGTCACCGAAATCGTGGGTCGGTGCGGCACGAACGGGAGTACGAGCAGGAGACCAGAGAGAGTCGACCGGAGGCTACTCGGGGCCACGATACCGGCGGCGACAGATCGACGGCGACGGAACCGGAGAGAGGCGACCGGAGATGATGAGATCGAAGAGAGGCAAGCGAACGAAGGGAGAAAGAGAAGTTAGGGTTCGTAAAAATTTGAGCCGTGAGTTGAGATGAGAAGGGAGAAAAAAAGAGAGGGCCGTGAGGAGTCAAATTGGTTCTAATTTTTGTTCTCGGGAACAAGAAGCAACTTTTTTTTGCTTCTTGTTTCTGTTCCCAAACTATTCCCGGGCTAAGTTTTTATTCCCGGGAACAAAAAAACAATGTGACGTTAGCAAACAAGTTTCTGTTCTTTTTTTATTCCGGGGAACAAAAGAACAGAAACCATGAGAAACAGAAACGTTTGCATGTGCTACCTAATATGCGGGCCTGTTTTGAGCCAAGCCCAAACATCAGGACTAACGTGTTGCTCAAGCTCGTCCATAAAATGAATTATATATAGAAATGTTGGGGCATGGCTTAGGCGAAGGTTGGGCAGGTCGGGATTTTTTGACGTAAGGTTATTGTCTAAGCCCGCCCGTTCTCTAGAGTCTGCAGAAGTCAAGTGGGTGAGACAATTTCTAAAAACTACTATAAATTGATTAAGTTTTGAGGATGCCGCAATTTTGAGCAATTTTTACCAAACGTACAATATAGCTTTACATAATAGTAGCAACTACAGAAAAGTTGTATTAAACATACTCAAAGGGTAAAATTTAAGAACATTGACATCATGAGAACCCAAACTTTTCCTCCTTATGTGATATAGAGCGCGTACGATAATTACTCTATTTTTCTATTTTCGAGAATGAGCTTGGAACATAAATACATTTTGTTATATAATTTCATTTTTTTATTTATGGAACAAATTTTTACTCCAAAAATAGATTTCGAGTAGAGATCAAAAGTATTTTTTATTTCTAAAACAAAATTGAGAAATAAAAAAACTCTTGTTATCACTCGCTTTTAACATTGCCCGCCACTTGTCACTTTGCTCGCTCACCGCTAGTCAAATTTTTACCCACCGCTGCTGCCGCCGCCGACCAATTGCCTCTAGTCCACCAACCGTCGCCCTTTGCCTCTCGGAAGGGAACAAATTTATGTTGTTATCAATTAAATGCGAATAGAAATTTTGTATCCTATTTTGCCTCGAAAACTTATATGGGGAATATAATTGATTTTTAGAATAAAATGGTTATCATTTGCGCCAAAATAAAAAAACTCTTATTATCACTCACTTTTAACATTGCCCGCCACTCGTCACTGCTCACTTGCCGCCAGTCAAATTTTTACCCACTGCTGCTTGCCACTACCGACCGGTTGCCTCTAGCCCACCAACCTTCACCCTTTGCCTCTTGGAAGGGAAAAGTTTTATGTTGTTATCAATTAAATGCGAATAGAATTTTTGTATCCTATTTTGCCTCGAAAACTTATATGGGGAATAGAATTGATTTCTAGAATAGAATGGTTATCATTTGTGCCAAAATAACTAAATTTTGTTTTTGATCATGTAAGCATCTCCACTATCAAAATGTGTCTTGATGTTAGATTTTCCGCATGATGTCATATGATTTTGTTGATGTCGACCATCTGATTTAGGTGATGTCAAGTAATTTTGCTGATGTCAATCATCTAATTTGGGGGTGAACAACGACGTGGAAAGTTAAGTCATTACCTATTTTCCAACCCAACACCCAAAAAAAAAAAAAATCCTTTTCCTTGCTTTTTCTCTTTGTCCTTTCCTTCACCTACTACTGTTGCCATTGCCACCGGCAACCATACTTAGCGGCCACCATCTATAGCGACACTGCTATCGCCAGTTTTGGGTTGGTGGCAAGGCACAAGGGTTGACGTCTTTGGCGATAATCTATGTAGCACCGACACGGGACACGACACGAGTGTCTGACACGACACGACACGTCGACACGTCATTTCTAAAAAATAGAGAATTCCGACACGTTGCGACACGTTGTATATTAAAGAAATATTTTTATTTTTAATTAATTTAATTCAAATTCATAAATAATTAATTAATTAAAAAAAGAGCCTATAATAAATACACGATAATATTAATAAAGCAATTCATTAAAAATTTGAAAAATATATTTATAGTTAATGTGAAACATGTTTTTACCTTTAACAAAAATTATTGATGAAACTAATAATTAATAAAAAAATTAGAATCAATTTATTTAAATAAATCCATAATTTTCTATAATAATCAAAATTTATCATTATTCAAAGTTCAATACTTTTATTTTTTGAAATTATTTGTTAATCTCATTTATTTGATTTTCCCATTAAAAAAAACAAATCCCCAAAATCCACCCCTTTTTTCCTCCGTCCATTTCCCTCCACCCCAAATTTATTTTACATTTTTTCCCTCCCTTGACAGACAGGTTGTCAACCTGTCACTTCCCCTCCCCCAAAACTCAAAAGCCACGCCACTTCCTTCGTCCATTTCCCTCCATCGTCCCCCTTTTTTTTTATTACTTTTTATTCCCTCATAAAAACCCTAGCAAACTTTTCCTCCTCTTTCTCGGCGAGCTTTTCCTCCTCCTTCTCGCCGCTCGCCGCACGCCGCCCGCCGCACGACCCCCTTCCTCTCTCTTCCTCTCGATCTTTCTCCTCCTCCTCCTCGCCGCACGACCACCTTCCTCTCTGCACAACCCCCTTCCTCTTGATCCTTCTCCTCCTCCTCCTCCTCCTCGTCGCCGATCCATCGCAACAGTGGCGGCTGCTCTCTCTCGCCATCGCAGTGGTCCGTTGCGCGGCTTCGTCTCGCCGGCGGGAGTTTACTTTCTCTCTGTTCGGCTCTTTCTCTAGCCGTCTCTCGCCGTCGCTCGCGGCCTCTTCTCCCTCGCCCTCCCTGGCCTCCACCCTCCGTCAGGCTTCCGGACACGCGTGTCGAAAAATGTTGACCGCGTGTCGAAAAATCGGACACGCGTGTCGAAAAATGTTGACCGCGTGTCGAAAAATCGGACACGCGGTCAACGCGTGTCCGACCGTGTCCGAGCGTGTCGACGTGTCCGACACGCTCCGACACGTGTCGGACACGACACAGAAGCACGGACAACGTGTCCGTGCTTCATAGGCGATAATAATGCTAAGAGGAAGAGGCCCAGGAGGTGGAGGAGTTTTTCTTTTATGTATTTCATTGGAAGAATGAGGAGACTATCTACTTCATTACATTCACCTAATCAAAACATCGACTTCAGCAAAAATCATGTGATCTGATATAGAAAATCTTAATATCAAACCATATAGCAAAAGTTAAGACATTTAATTTAATACAGGAATACTAGATTGTGCCATGAGAAAAACTTCGGACTCATGCGAAGTTATTACAACTACAATGTTGAGCATTTCAAGCTAAGAAAAAATTCTGATTATGTGAAGACTAAAAAACTCACTGTTTTTTTTTTTTTTCAATCTCTTTCTTTCTTTGCTAAGATAAAATTATGTGAAGACCTAACAAAAATTTTGAGAAAAAATGAACTCCTCAAGGAAAACATGCATTATTGAGAGAAGAAAATGAGAATGCTGAAACTTTTCTCGGAGAGCCTAGTTCAGGGCAAAAGCCTAGTTTCCAAGTAATACGTCAAATTAGGACAAGTTAGTCTTCAAGACTAGTTTTAAAGCGGGCAGTCTAAGTTTGATTTTTTCTTCTTTTTTTTAATGCATAAGAACCGACCTTTTTCCCAAGAGTTTCAGCTTCACAAAACATTCTCGCACCATCATGCTGTGTCAAATTGCCAATAAAAAATTTTTTCTCCTTGCTTTTTTCTTTTTCTTTTTTTATGGAGCACGAAATTCATTGAGGAAAAGAGGAAAAAAAAAGTAACAATTATACAGTTGAAAGAGATTGCTCTTGGCATATTGAGATCTTCTCAATTGGAAAAGAACATACAATCCTTTCATTTGCTTATCTTTTCTCTATCGTCTCTCTATCCAGAGGTCAATGACCTTGATTTTGCTCCAGAGAAAGATCAGGTAAGTTGATGACGAGACCCACATGATTAATGATCCAAACGATCTGATCTACATGATCTGTAAACCTTAGGCTATGCATGACACCAACATAGGTGACATAGTGGCCGGAGGCTAGAGAGGGAGACCAACAATTGCTTTTAGGGTGGCTGAAGATTTAGAATCATGGTAGAGGAGTATATAGCATGGCTTTCTCCTTTCCCCCATCCCTTTGGTGCTACAAGCCCATTAATGACGCGGTTCCCTCCTTTTAAACTTCCACACCAAATACGATATCTCCCTTCGACCTTATGACGCAATTCCCTCCTTTTGAACTTTCACACCAAACACGTTATTTCCCTTCGACCTTTGACATATAGACCTTGAAATTCCATGTCTTCAACCTCATCTTAATCCTCACATCTCCTCCACCATCATTCCACATCTCTAGTCCTCCATTTTCTTCGAGCATTTTGATAGTTTGTTCTTGAAAAATTCGAGCAAAGACGTGCTTCGATTGGGTAGTTGTCTTCTTGTTCGATGGTACCTAGTACTATCCGGAAGGCGATTGGGGCTGTCAAGGACCAAACGAGCATCGGCATAGCCGAGGTCTCAAACAACTTGGCGGCGCAGCTCGAGATACTGGTGAAGGCCACCAGCCATGATGAGGACCCAGCGGACCAGAGGCATGTCAGGGAGATCCTCGCCTTCACCGCACACTGCCACACTCCAAAGCGTACCTCGACACCTGTATTACCTTGATCTCGAGGCAGCTGAGCAAGACGCACGATTGGATGGTAGCCCTCAAGGCCCTCCTGCTTGTGCACCGGATAGTGGTCGACAGACATCCCAGTTTCGAAGACGAGATCATCTTCACTTCTTGCCGCAAGATGTGGCCGCTCAACATGTTGCACTTCCAGGACGAGGCTCACTCAAATTCGGGGGACCATTCGGGTTTCGTGAGGTTCTATGTTATGTATCTCGAGGAGAAGGTCGAGTTTTCGGTGGTTGAGAAGAGACAGGAGGGCGGCGGCCGGTGATGCAGAGGGGGAATATGAAGAGAGAAATGAATTTGATCATGATAGGAGGCCAAGAAATGAGGCCTAAGAAAGTTTCAGCCAGGTTGAATCACCAACTGAGAATTCTCGATCGGGTTTTGGCTTGCAGGCCAGCGAGAGTGGCCAAGACTAGTTGGTTGTTGTTCATTGCAACTAGTAAGTTCCTCGAGAAACTAGCGGCCCAATCACAGATGCTACATATTTATGCAATGGCCAATCAATATATGCGAGCTTTAAAGACGGAAGCATCGGTGTTCTTACTACTTCTGCACTCAGATTGAGATGCTGTATAAATTCTGCTACTTATATCCTTCCAAACCCTAGGTAAGTTGGTTATTATTGCTTAGTTAACCTCATTCCTTTATGAAAATGGCAAGTCTCATCGCAAAGTTCCAATAATCTCGCAAGTTATTCATTTCTCACTGATGTATTTGGCAGCTTGAGAGTCTACTCGCTAGTCATTGCAGCGCATCCATTTGAACCTAACCGGTTTGCACTAGGGCTTACTGATGGTAGCATCTCTATTCTTGAGCCATTGGAATGCGAAGGAGAGTGGGGTGCTTCTCTTCCTGTTGAAGATATTGTTGGGCCTAGCACGACCTCTGGCACAACCAGCTTAGATCAACCGCCTTTGCCCACGGTCGATGAGGCTAGCCTTCCTCAGATTTGGGCAATGTGGCTTCGCCCGCGGCGACAACGGCCACCACCATGTGATCTAGGCATGGCCACAGTAAAAAAAGAAATAAAGAAAAGAAGGTGCTGAAATTTTAATTGTGCAGAACCATGGTTTTGGTATCAATGATAGTTTGTGTTTTGATGTGTGTATGATCTAATTGATGTAGAGTAAATGAAGTATGTATGATACATTGAGGGACATAGGAAAGATTTATAGGACGTGGATAATTTATTTCATATCACAAAATAGTTTAAAGTAGATATTGTGGAGGAGCGTCGTCATACGGGGTTTTAAGCTCATCTCCCCACACGCTTTTGGTGGATGGCTAAACCACCACACACGTGGTTGAATTACAAGCCTATGTATAGTGGATCATTCTGGTTTGCAAGCTGCACGCTTGCTTGCATATTCCTTCTTCACACTAGTTGACTTCAAGTTGCATTTTCAACTTTGCTTCTTCTGACAGCCCACGATAGTCCTGTTTGGTTTAGCATTTGGAATGCTCATTTGGGCTCTAAAGGGGTTTGGCCAAATGTTGTGGTGTTTGATTCATTTTTTTGAGGACTTTGGGGAGATGCAATTGCATTTCCAAGGGGGTTGAAAGGCCTTTGAGGGAATGGAGGGGGAGATGTCCATTGGGAAGTTGCATTTTTGGAATGCAACTTTCACTGTTCATCATTATTCATCTCCACCGGAGAGAAGCTGATTGGAGGTCGACGACCGCCGGCCAAGGGTTGCTCAACCCCGACGACCATCGTCGGACCTCAGGCAATGCCTCGGTCGCGCGACCCAGGCGGTTGTTGCATGAATCGTGCAACCCAACAGGCCACCTGAGGTCTCGTGACCTAGCAAGCCGCCTAAGGTCGCGCAACCCAGGCAGCCAGATCTGGCCATCCGACGGTCTAGTGGCCGGACTTCAAAAAAGAAAATATAATTTATTTTTTATTTTTTTAATTAAATAAAAGCCATTTATAAATGCAAATTTTACCAAATGATATTTGTATTTCGAAAAACCCTCTTCACCCAAAGGTATTTGCATTTTGGCAAATGCATTCCCCAAAAGCCGAACCAAACAGGCCCGATCTTCCCTTCTTCAGCAGCCATTCTTGATTTATTTTCAAGGTTTCTATGAGCTGTCCATCACCTAAGGCTTTCTTCAAAATTACATTAGTTGATTACTTCTTGAGAATGCTAGAGAATATGGAAGATGAATCGCAATTTCCAACAAAAGAAAAATAGAAGAAAAAAAAGAAAAAAAATTGTCTAAATGCCTTACTACGTAGAAAAACCAGTGTTTATATTAGCGATTTTTTTATTAAAATTTAGCTAAATGGATTATATTAATAAATTGTCAAAAAGTTCGTGACTAAATTGATCAATTTCTTTGCAAATGAACACAAGCAAATGGGAGTATGAGAATGAGCCTCTTTTTCGTCTCATCCATGTCCCAATCATCCTTTCCTTATGGTACTATGCTATCAGCCTCAAAAGAGTGCAATTTCTCATCAAGTGAGCCTCTATTGTCATAGCAAAGTTCTTGCACTTCAAATGATTAGAGAAGCCAAAAGTGCAATCTGCGAGCGTCTAATTTGATTATTATATAGCAGGTTTAACCCTGACAATTTTGGATGTCGCACCTTGAAGGCACATTCTTCTAAACATTAAATTTTTCTCCAGACATTTTCACATAATTTGAAATCAGTTTCGCTTATAAATCGGAAAGATATTGGGTTTCCCCCATTTTGAGAAGAGTTTCTTGACATGGGAGTTCTAAAGGGAATTGAAGCCTATTTGGCATAGTTGTAACTAAATTGTATTTGTATCGTATCGTGACATATCGTAATTTCTACGTTTGCCAGCACATGTTTTACAGTTGTCATGACCCTCTCAACTAGGCAAGAAAGAATAGGTTCCGATGTAATGTCAAAGGCAAAGATTCTTCCAAATCCTTACCTCACGCGACATTGATTTTTTATTTTAAAAATTTAATTTGTATTATAATCTGAATATAGGGAGCTGGGCCGGGCCTTTGGGCCTAGTCCGGACGTGAGCCGCACGCTGGTCTCATGAATCTCGGCTAATGGGCACATTCGGGCTTTTATATCCAGCCCCTCCAATTCTAACTTTACTAAGCCCAAGTCAGATTACATCCATCTTAAGCCCATTATCCATGGTAGTAACCTCTAGCCCACTTTCTCTCCTAACTACACCAAGTCCATCTTTAAGCCCAATTTCTGTTATAGATAGATTAAACCCTAGTCCCACGCTAACCCCATCTTATTATTATTCGTTGCCCATTTTTTCCCTCTCTTCTTACATCTTTCATCATTTTTTATTATTATTCTTCTTCTTTAATCTTTCAGCCCGGCATCCTCTTCAAAGCAAACTGATAAGCTGCTAGCTCATTCGTAGTTAAATACATTAAGTCCACAAAACATGAGCATTATATTTCATTGTCCATTTGTATTATAAGAATCAAATCTAAATGCATGCTAACGGACTGACCGGTAGCAAGTAATATATGCTAAAATTTCTTCAAATAGAAATGGATCAAAATCTATATCACTGACGTGTCTTGGTGACATTTCATCAAGTAGTCTATGGGCATCGAAGGGATTGAATCTGGTCATGAAATCGAAATTGTGTTTTCATCTAAAATTAGTGTCAGAATCAAAAAGCCATCACGAATAATCAAATTACAACCTAGATCATCAAGTGATTTTTCACACATCTTTCCAAAACAAGGCAAGAAAGGGGAATGAAATCACCTTGTCAAGGAGGAGTTCTCAATTTTGGTTACCAGGTCAAGCTTGCATGAAGGTCTGAAAAGTGTTGCCCATGAGAGTACGCGCCGGCAACGAAGCTTCAAACACCTTACATCTCAAAATTGTTACTTGAACCACGTCCAGTGAAGCAATTTCATTAAAAGCTGTTGTAATCTCTTTTTTTTTTTGGTTGGTAAAGCGGTTGTAATCTTGAAGGGGCTACAATTGCGAAATATTTGCTGAACACCTGACAAAATCTGCATCACCCATATTTTACGGCCTAAGTTACCGCAGGAAAGCTTACCAAACAGTATCTCAAAAAAAAAAAAACTCTTTGTACATTTAAGATTAATTCTTTTTACTCTTTCCAAAATCATTCACATATTTTTAGATGGTCATAATATGAATAAGTTAAATAGCAATTTCTAGGAGAGTCAAATTATTAATTCGAAACCTTCAAGCAAAGAATTATAAAAGGAGATTGCCAATGGCATTGGGAAGCAATTTGGCAAAAGAAGTATTTCTAATAGTTATAGTAAGTCAGAACTCAACAAAAATGTCAATGGAAGCGTTTGATCATGAAGAAGAAGAAGAAGAAGCAATACCATTCGCTGAGGGAGAACTCACGCACGCAGAAGGGGGGGAGGAAGCAGGGGAAAATGGCTCCTGTCTTCGATCATCTCCGGTCACCATTACATAACCTTTTCGTCGCGGTATCTCAAGTTCCGATATAGCCACTAGCTACCATGGCCCGATTATTGCAAGTTCCAACTCCTTCGCTGGTCGCGCGGTCAACCATCAGTCTCATGAGGAACGCATTCGCTCATTTCATCGAGAGCACCATTCCAAAACCCAAAAAAAAAAGAACATCGAGCAAGGAAAATTCATCTCAAAAAAGTGATTCCGTTCGATTCAGTTGGCGATTTCAAGGGTTCTGAATTGATTCCAGTGGCAGTCGCCAGCGTCGACAGCCTCTTCAATGCCGCGACTCATCTCCTTTGTTCCCCTCTGTTCCGCGGCTGAGAGCCTCGAAATGTTCCAGTTCGCTCGGAGCTTCTCCACCTGTTCAGGTTTCCATCATCGACACGTTCTAGAGCTTCTTTCTGTGATTCGTGCGGCCAATGGTGGCCTCAATCCGCTTCGTTAACCAGGTAGCATCTCCTGCTCTTTTCTTACAAGTAAGAGGCCGAGAGCCTGATTCTCCGATTATGATGAAATTGATCATATTTGAATCTCTTTCTCTGATTTTAAACATCGTGTACTGATTTAGCTTGAGTCTAGTTGTAAATTTTAGTTCGAAATGGCTATGATCTGTTCCTCAACCGATTGACCGTACTCTGTTCAATGAAATGTGTCTGAGACCTCGTTCTGAATTGATTCCGGTAATCGTCCGATTTGAAAGCACATTAGTGGTGTTCGCATGATATTGTTTGATTTTTCAATCTTCAGACATGATTACGAGTATATTCCATGGTTGCCAAGAATGAAACCGACTCTTCCTTGGTTTTCTCTGTGCTTCGTGAGATCCCTTGGTGATTAATGGTGGTCGCAGGCGAGAGGAGAAGGCTTAAGAGTCGCTGGCACATGCATTGACCTTTGGTGATGAGCATAGTATGCCTTGTCGAACAGAATCGAGACGACATTGCTGAGCGTAAATCACAATCACGCCAATTCAGATCACGAAATTCGGCCAACACATGTTATGGTCACTAACTGGAGCAATGTTATGGCTGGTTGCCAGCCGCGTCCTCGCTGCTGAGTCGCCCCGCAATGTCCTCAACTGCACAATGTCTCGATACTTTGTTGCAAAAACAATGTGCGTTACCTGCCTCACAATTCCTGTCTTGCATATGGCAATCAATGAATCAACCAGTTAGTAGCTTGCTCAGAATTAGTAAATGAGGATCTACTTCTTTTCTTGGAAGCGTTGATGTCGTCACTTTGTCTCTGATAGTGGGAAGAGTTTATGTTCTTTTTGAACTTGCATAAGAATCGATGGAATGCTCATGGAGCAGTGAGCAAACGAAATTTACAAGTTATTGCATATGCTGGTGTTTAGCGCTCTTCGTTCATCTATGTCTGCTGAACTGTTTGATTTATCGCTTCAATCAACAGATTTCTGATAAAGACACATGACAATTGTGAGATATGTCTTAAAACTGGCACTTTTGGTGATGATAGTGCTACTTCCTGTCAACCGTATGTACTTGTTTTAGGAAAAAATATTTATGATATTGAAGAAGTGAATATGTGTTGGAGGTGCCTTGGATTCACAACAATAAGACCCTAGTGATCTTGGATCCATTCATTGAAGAAATGGAGAGAGATATAATTTCTACATGGACAATGTGAATAGGACACTGCTGAGCTTCTTGCCTGTTTATTGAATTTGATTTGCATGATGGGTTGAGGCTAGCATTTGAGTAGCGCTGGAAACTCAAAACTGAGAGAAATTGAAGAATTTGATGTTAGATTATCTAAGTCAATGCCGACAATTAGCAGCATAATCAAGTTTTGTCATCTAAGCATATTAGAGTTGTCCCGTAGTAGTGCATCACTTAGTCCTTTATAGAGTAAATGCATCATTTAGTTAGAAGTTCATGCATAAGGTTTCAAAGAGGTGAGTCCCACGCAATATAATGAGAATTGAGCATGCCAGCTTTCTTTTCATGTAATCGAGTAATTGAGTACCTCAACTTTCTTTTCATGTAATCAAGTATTAACTTTTTGAATTTCGTTTAATGTGGCGTCTCCAATATTATTGCCAGGTCATGCGTTTTTTCCCTGACACACTTATTTAACACAATTGCTGACATGGCATCATACCCAACGACAATCATGCAAACTCAATTTAAAACAAAGGAAAATATTCCTTTTCTTTTTCCTTTTCCATTTCTTTCTTTTTACTCCCTTTTCCTTCCTTGGCATGCATCTGGCCCTCGTCGCCTTCTCCACCATTAATTTCCACACCTGCCGTTTGCCACCTCCATCAATTTCAAACGTTCATGACATTGTCGGGGACCGTCACATCCCGTCGATGAAAGAAAAGGAAAAAAGATTGACAAGTCGCTTGGCCTGTTATATGTTAAAAACTTACCGACAGGTTTTGAAAAGTATGCTATAAAAATTACCAACTACATCAATAATCAACCAACGTTTATTTTGATGGACTGTCAATGTGTTAAATTGCTTACTTTTATTCAAAATTGTGAACCTTAATTTAACCGATGTATCCAAATTAGTACATTAATGACTAGGCATGTCTATGTGGAGAATTTTTCACAATATTTAGAAGCGTGCACATGGGCGAAGAGAATAATACTTTTTGCATCCTAGATATGATTATTCTCCTTTTGTCCTTGAAGTGATATTTCCCACAATCCAAATCTTAAGCAAAATTGGATCACATTTTTAATGCATGTATTGACCGATCTCATCTCATATCCAAAAGAAATAAATTTTAAAATATGAAATCATGGATCAATAAACCAAGACCTCAGTTAATTTTGGTACATCTTATGTGAGACATCCATGATCTAATGATTGCGATACACTAAGTTATCTGAAGCCAATGCCTCTCATGATTTATTGAACTCGTTTCAGTTAAATAAATTAAATAATCACAGGTTTCTGCTCTATGCCAAATAAACACAGGAGCCCTAGTCATAAAAGAATGCCTCCTGCTCTTGCAGAGGAAGAGAATCCAGCATGTGAAAGTGAATAATGTGTGTCTACCAGTAGAATCTATCCTGCATATGAAGAAAGATGCATCCTTTATGATATCTAGTGACTGCCTTTCAATTGTGAAGTGCATTATGGGTTTAGAAGAAAACCCACGAAAATTTTAGGGACATGACTGCCACACCTTGCCAGCTCAATTGGATAAGGTGGAAGTTGTCTATTGTCCCTGCGAGGCTAATCAAGTTACAGATTGATTCACTAGTGCCCATTGAAATAGAAATCTCCCTACCGGTTGATGATCCTTACCCTCTCGGCCCATTTGAAATATTTTATGTACAGAAACTTATTTGTCTTCCTCTAGTAGGGCCTTTATAATTGGAGGAATGAATGCGCTTTCCGGTAGAAAAAAGAAAACCAAAAGACATAACAAAAGCGATATTTCATGAGACAGCAACTTCATCAGAAAATTGAATAATAGTTCCCTACGCAGCTGCACCAGTGTTTACAACAATTGTAAATAATCACTTATTTTGTTTTTGGAGTGGCGCATCGTGATTTTGATGGCCGAAGTGATGTATCATTATATTGAAAAAAATAAGCGATTAGTCTCTTGGGTGGGAATGGAAAGAAAATAGTCCATTCTAGTTGAAAGAAAACGTGAATGCAACATATCTTTGACCGGAAGCCAAGTCAAAGAAGTCTCAAAATGCTTACCGCGGTACAAATTGCAATTATAGGTGAGTGCAACCCCCCTAGATTTGGAGCTCATTATGGGCTTCGCACTTACAGGCTTCCATCGATCTTTCTTTAACATAGATAATTATTAATTCATTGGTATATTTTTTAGGATGATGAGGAAACCTACCGATTTCCATTTTTCCATTGAAAAATGGAAACTTGGTTCATTCACTCTAAATATTTTGCCTTTTAGGCCGGTAAAAGTTCAAGACCTCACTAATTTCATCCTTTCTTGCTACACTTCTTAATTCTCCGAATACTTTGAACCATATTTGTAGTTTGTCTAGATATTTTAAATGACTAACAGAACTTTTCTTTGCCTAGATTACATCCAGGATTTCAATTTTTTATTTTTCTCGCTGGGAGGCAATGATCCATCAAGCAAGCCCTCCGAGTATTAAAAGCCGTTAGGGATAAATAAAAAATGAAAAAAGATACACTCTACTATGCCAAAAAGTCGCATTGCATAGTGAGGATATTTGTTGAATTGATGTTTGTTTTCCCCTTGGGCTGTTGAAAGATTGGAGCTAGAGTCGGGGTTCTACTTCAACATGAGGTAATTCGAGGATTTGGCCACGAACGTAGAGTGGGACGATGTGGAAAAGTATCTATCTGGGTTCACGAAAGTAGACAATAATAGATACTCCATGAAGATTTTCTTCAGGACTCAGAGCAGAAGTATCTCGAAGCTCTGGACAAGTAGATGGAAAGTATTTGGACAATTGATGGGTTCGACTTGTTTAGGGCTGTGTTAGCTCACTGGGCAACAAGCATTTTAATTTTCTTGGTTGTTGGTCTTGCATTATTGATGATTGCAGGAGGGATCGTGCTAAAGCTGTGGAAATTTTAGTCAAGGACTTGAAAGTATTTGCTGCATTCAATGAGGATTTGTTCAAGGAAACTACGTAGTTACTGACGCTGGGGAAATTTAGGTACGAGGTCTTGCGTTGAAGAATCTTTTAATTTGTAACTGACAGTTTTTCTCTAGTTGACCTTCTGGCTTTTGCTATCATCACATTGGCATTAAACGTATATTCTGCTTGCAGAGAGAATAAGCAACTATTAAAGTATGGTGATACCAAGTCAGCTCTGAGTATAATGTTGGCTGAAGTGAAGAAGTCGATAGAGGCTAACCCCCCGTTTCGTGGTAAGCTTCAGTTTCCCACATTGAAGAAGTCAAGATTACGCGCATTAATAAATTGAAGGTCCTTGCTGTCCTATTGCCTTATGTATTTTCTTGACTTAAGTATCGTCATACTGACTGTTTCATGGCTTCTGGAAGTTTGAATTGGCAGCATCAGCTATGCAAGAAACCTAGGCCTAACCCTGACATGAAGACTCTATTTGGAGACCACACTAGTGGACAACCAAATGGTGCTCGGGCGCCATCCCCTGTTGCTAATCCTTTAATGCGTGCCGTGCCCAAACCAGGGGCCTTCCTACCATTGACCGCTCTAGGTGTAAGTCTGGAGGAGAATAGTTAGCCTATTTCCTCGGTAATTTTTTCATTTAGATGTTGGAAACTCACGTTAGTGTATGTGTTTTTTCTTCTTTTTTTTTTTGGTGCCTTCCAGATCCTTTATTACAGCCCACCCAACCTCCTTCGGCCGCTCTTCCAACATCTCTTGCTGGACGGATGGCAAATCCATCCTCGGTAGCTCGCCCCTCAGCATCTGCTGGACCAATAAGTTTGACTGCGCAAAATAATTCAGGTACATGAAGCTGCTCTACAATGTCAATTTCAAGTTCATGGCTACCATGGCCACATAGCTAGGTTTATGAGAAGTTGCAATGTGGATGGTATTTTGTCGGAACATGTAAAATATTATTTAGGATAACGTGAGGCTTTATTATATGCAGACTAGTGAAATTTCATCTTGTAGTTTCCACAAGTTCAAGCTATTAATTTGACATTCTATTTACTTTTTGCCTTGTGATACAGCTATCTTAAAGCGTCCCAAGACTCCTACTAACAACTCGGCCATGGACTATCGAAGAGCATGTAAAATGTTTTTGGTTTTTCCTTTTCTTTAATTTTTTTAGCTGCGTGATACTTGCTAGCCCTCTGTCCAAAAGCAAGAAAGAAAATAAAAGAAAATAAAAAAACTAAAAAGATTATTTATAAATTCAAAAAATATTTAAAATTATTTAAAAATATCATATAAGCACCCGTCATGCCATGTAGGATGACCAATGTCTACATTAGTAATTTAATTTCAAGTCTAAATTGGTCGGATGAACTCAATTTGCAAAATGTAAAAATGTTTAGGATTAAATTAGCATAATTGAAAAGTTTATGACGATATTGACACAAGTGTAATATGTTTAAGATTTTTTTGATAAATTTTCCCCTATATTATCACATCTCTTTTTTTTTTTTTAGATTCTACTAAGGAAAAAAAAAAAGCCGTTATAATGATGGCCGTCACGCCACGCCCGATCCTCGCACGCACACATCCTTCTACCTTGGTCGATTTTAATATGCGATATCACGGGACAATGTATCGCCGATCCTTTCAATTATTAAGCACATGCGGAAGCAGTTAAAATCCCCAGACAATAAAACGATGGGATAGAAAAGCAGGGCCATATTTTTCATATTGAAATTTATAACCAAACTTTTATATAAACCACAAATCACTTCAAAACTATTCACATCAATTGGAGTTCACAAAAGAAGATAGAATCTCAATCCCTTCAGGTCATACTCAAAATCTCTCTCGGTATTATCTTCTTTTTCCAAAAATCCTTCTACTCAGGTTTCACCTCCGAGTTCTCCTTCTCGATTCCTCCTCGCTCCTCAACGGGTCCCGAAATGTTTTTCCCCAAACCGGGATGAGACTATGTCTCAAATGAGTTCTACCCCACTAAGCCCGATTAGTAAACCATTATACTAAAGGCTGCCTAAACACGCATAGGTCAGAAGACGTACCTTAGCATCAGATCCCACCTGCAAATCAGTACAATTCATAATAGGCACTCAAGCAATTATATTACCGATCAAAGCATCGATTAAATCGACCTAGTCGATTACAAGCCAACAAGACCACTCACGGTCATTCCCACTCAGTCAATCAATTCACAACATCAAATCAAAATAATGATCAATCGACCTCGTCGATTACATGCTAACCTGACCATTTCCCGGTCATTCAAGCTATTGCTATTCGTAGTCCCACTCAACAACATTCAAATATTTAATGGGCTTTACGGTCCCACTCGACCACTTTCAATATTCATGGCTTTCTGGTCCCACTCGACCACTTTCGAGAATCAATGGCTTTCGGTCCCACTCGACCACTTTCAAGAATCATGGGCTTTACTGGTCCCCACTCGACCACTTTCAAGAATCAATGGGCTTTACTGGCCCCACTCGACCACTTTCGATACTTTCAATGGCTTTACGGTCCCACTCGACCAATTTCAAGAATCAATGGGCTTTACGGTCCCACTCGACCACTTTCAATATTCATGGCTTTACGGTCCCCACTCGACCACTTTCAAGAATCAATTTAGCACAATTCAAAGCTCAAATAAATAAACGGACTCAGCGCCACGACAATCGGCGAGATTTCGGTCATCGGCCATCTCAATCTTAATTTCCGAAAAATAATTAATTAATTAATTAATTTCGAAAATTAATTAATAAATATAAAAAATTCCGTTTAGCTCAAAATAAGGCCCAATTAAATAAACGGACTTCACCACGGTCATCAGCATAATTTTCCGGTCATGAGCCATCCCAGTTGAATTTTCGGAAAATAAATAATTATTTAATTAATTTCGAAAATTAATTAATATTAAAAATTCAATTTAGCTTAAAATAAAGTTCGATTAAATAAACGAACTTCGCCACGATCATCAGCATAATTTTCCGGTTCCAGACCATCTCCCTTGAATTTTCGGAAAATAAATAATTATTTAATTAATTCCGAAAATTAATATTTAAATGCCCAAAAATCTCACTTAGGCCCGAATCGCCAAATTGAAGCCCAATTAGGGGTCGGAAAATTCCCGAGATGCTTCCAATAAATAGTAGACCACGTCTACTTGCTAATTGCGCAATCAATTTATTTAAATCACATCACAATTGGCTAATAATTGTTAATTACTTCTAATCTAACAACCTAAACAGAATTAATTAAAACTAAACAAACCTTAAAGCATAATTAGTCAACTAATTCAAGATTAGTGAGATTACTCACCAAATCGCGCGCAAATCGGATCAATCCGACGGGGGCGACGCGAGGAACGATAAACTCCAAAGCACGGCTCGGGTTCGAGGCCGGGAAACGGCCCAAATCGGCCTTGAACAGTGCTGGAAACCCATTTTTCCAGCCACTGTTCTTGGCTGGACGAAGCTCGTCCGGTGGCTAGAGCGGCAAGGGGAGGCCGGCGGAGGGCGAGGGGGACGCCGGGGAGCTGCGAGGTGGCCGGAGGGGGGTAGGCGGTGGCCGGAGGTGGCCGAACGGGGCGGAACAAGGGCTGAGCAGAGGCTGAACAGGGGTTGGACAGCGCACGGCGAGGACGGCAAACGCGAAGGGGCGGTGGCGGAGCACGCGGCGTGCGCGGGCGGTGCGGACGGCGGCTCGGCGGCATGCGGCGGCGATGGCGAACGGCTCTCCTTCTTCTTCCGCTTGCTGGTTCACACGCGAAGAAACAAGAAGAAGAAGAAGAAGTGTTCGGTCGTGTGGGGGAGAAGAGAGAGGAGAGAGAAGAGGAGAGAAAGAAGAGATAAGAAGAAGGGGTTTTCTTTTTGACTAGTCAAAGGTAGAAACAAAAGAGAGAGAAGCCAATTTAAAATTGGCAAAAGGGGGCATTCGGTAGGTGGGGATGCTCGCACGAAGGTGGGGGAGGGGAGGAGAAAGAGAAGAGAGAGAGAGAAAAGGAAGAGAGAGGAGGGAAAAGAAATAATATAATATAACACCACATGGTCTTATTTTTTTTTCTTTTCTTTTCTTTTCCCTTTCTATTTTCTTTTGGTCTTCAAATTTTCTCCGATAATTTCTTTAATGAAATTTCGAACTCGTCAATAAATTGATAGGCGATGAGACGGTCCTAAAAATGAATTGTGACACGCCCGAATATTCGATTCCCAAAACTGAATTAAATTTCATGGTTAAAATCGACCGAACGTGATTTTAGTCCAATCCAACCAATTAAGTAGCTTTTAGGGATTTTACCATGGATATATCCCTTAATGGCTTCACCCAATAGGTTAGTTAACTCGTGAGTGATCAGCTGAGAGAAAAAGGACTATAGGCGTCGTCGATCGAAATGCACATTTCATTTTATCGAAATAGGATCGGATTTGGGATGTCACAATAGTGATGATACAATAGTAAAAAACCAAAATAATTGGTCAAAATCATGATATTGTAATGTCATTGGTTCATAATACTCAATCACTAATGACAAACACCTACAGATGAACAAGTGATAATCTTTACCAAGAAGTTAGAGAAAAAAAGATTGTCAACATGAAATTAGAGGTTCGACAAAATGAAATGAAATGGAAAAAAAAGTATTGCTGGATAGTTATTCAATCATGGATAACCCATTAGCTGAGAAATTCTAAACATGACATCAAAAGTATAACATTAATGTAAAATGTCAAAAACAAAAAATAATTTAAGGAGTGCGATAAAAGTGATTGGGGTGAGGAGGTGATAACTAGATAATCTTTAGGCATGATATGGTAGGAAAAGATCTAGTTTGAGAATCAAAGAAGATCTATTATGGGAAGGAGTCTTTTTGAAAGAAAAAGGTAGATTGTGCATTGAAAATAATAATCCAATGAGTGATTTTTTTGTGATTGGCTCATGTACTTTAGCACCAGGAGCATTTGCCAGACAGCTTTCTTTTTAATTTCTCTTATTAGTGGAAAAAGCAAGTCAAGAAGCACCTATGTAGGATGGTTTCACGCACCTCCTGCACATGCTGTGGGAATTACAGGGGCAAGGATTATCCTCTAGTATTCTTTTCTATTTCTCTTATTAATAGAAAAAGCAAGTTTATGTCATCATATTGTCGTTTAGTTGGTTTGTAATATCCAATCAATAATTAAATAACTTTAATGAGTTTCGTCTTCAGTTTTCTTTTTTGTTTCTTGTATTAATAAAAAAGCAAGTCAAATCAAGCATGCTAGATCTCAAATTTCAATTAAAACTTCACATGCGCTTGCTAAAAGTTTCACATCTATGGATTTCATTGTTCACATGTTAGCATAAGAGATTTGAACAAAGATGGTATGGCATTAACATGTATTCCCAAATATGAACTCACGATTCCACCTACTCAAATGGGGCCAACAATAATGCCTTGTAAATTTGTGAAAAGGAAAAAGAAGGGTCAATCGAAATCATCTCATTTATGTAATGAGATCAATTTAATGTGAGCCGTAACTCAATTAGTTGTTCTATTGTGCAAATCCAACTTGCTCAAGCAAGGAAAAAAAAAACCTTTCATATATTCACTATGAATCGATTTTTAATTTCCTCGATAATTCAATATCAATATACTATAAGTTCTCTAGAATTTTTAATATACTGAATAAGCTGCTCGTAGCTCCATCCAAATTGTGATATAGAGTTTCCTCCAATTTTCATCTTTGATAAAATGTCCGCATCTAATCTTCAATCATTACAGAACGAGGTGGCTCTAAGCATGAATTTGATGACCGTCTTATGATTTTATGATAAAGTAGGTCTCTTCTTCCCAACTATATGCTAATGCTCATATCATCATCATTAGGCGCTATCGCAATCTGCTTGTTATTAAATTAGTTGGTGGAGAATATGCACCTTCCTCATAATGCCGCGGAAATTGGGCGTGCAATAATCATCCTCTCCGTGCGGCATGTGTCTTGGGCCGTTGGATGGCACATTATGGGCTTTGAACATGTAGGCAGATTGATTTTTTCAATACTCAGAACATTTTCAATCCAAACAAATGCAACCCCATTCACATATAATTCCGGATGACGAGAAAACCCTACCTATGTTGAACAAATTTTCAATATTCATTCTAATAATGGAAGTTTGGTTCATTCACTCTAAATATTTTGCCTTCCATGCAAGTAAAAGTCTAGGACCTCACTAATTCCATCCTTTGTTGTTGGAGGTCTCAATCCTCCAAAAAACTTTGGACGAATGTTTATCTGAACATAAATGATACTGAATTTTTTTGCCCCAAAGGAATTTATCCATCAAGAAAGCCCACAATTTATTTATTTTTTTGGTAAAGAAAAGCCCACAAAATATTGAATGCACCATTATGCAAAAAAAAAAAAAAAAAAAAAAAGAGTATACTTTACAATATGAAAAAAGTTGCATTCATATTCTTCCCTGAATTTAATATATATTATCTTCGCTGTCTAATCTTTACTATATGTGTATACTTGTTTATTTCTTCCGCAGGGAAACACGTAACCAGTAAACTGTGAGGCCTCAATGTCCATCATATTATCACATCTCTTTTTTTTTTTTTTTTTTTCGATAAAAATTATTTAAGGAGTGAGATAAAAATGACTTAAGGGAGGAGAAGGTGACTAGATAATTTTTAGATTTGATATGGTATGGAGAAATTTTGAGAATCGGAAGAGAATTATTTCGGTATTTTTTTTTTTCCATATCTCTTATTAATAGAAAAGGCAAGTCTAAATCATCATATTATCATTTAGTTGGTTTGTAATATCCAATCAGTAAATTACAAACAACTTTAACAAGTACCAGTTGTTCTCGTTTCTCTTTTCTTTTATTAATAGAAAAGCAAGTCAAGTTAGGCAAGTTGAATCTCAAATTTCAATCAACGCTTTGCCACTAGAAGTTTCACATCTATGGATTTCTCTGTTCACATGTTATCGTAGGAAAGAAAGTCAAGTTAGGCAGTTTGAATCTCAAATTTCAATCAACGCTTCACTACTAGAAGTTTCATATCTATGAATTTTACCATTCACATGTTATCGCAAGATACCGATTAGAAAGTTTGGTTTATTTAAGGTTTGTTCAGAAATAATACGGCCTTAACATGTATTCCCAGATATGAACTTGCAGTTCCACCTACAAAGGAGGGGGAGTACGTGGAGGAAAAAAAAAAATGATCGAATATAATCATCTTGTTTACGTAAGAGATGGATTTAGCATAATGCTTCAACTAAATCAATTATTGATTGTGCAAACACAATTGTCATAATTGTCCAACTTGGCCAAGCAAAGACTAACAAACCTTCCCAAATGATAATCCAATATCCATATATTGTAGATTCTCTGGACTTGTTAATATAGTACATTTGCTAATATACTCGGGATATAGAGTCTCACTCAATTCTAGTGTCTGGTAAATTATCTACATCGAATGTTTAATTGACCTTAAATGACGTGTAACAATGTGACTCTAGGCATGAATTTGGTGGTTTGCCTCTGATTTTCTTATAAAAATAGGGCATCTATTCAAAACTATATGCCAACATGCATGCGATGATTGTTACGCGCTAGCATGGGCGAGTAAGGACCTTTGTGATATTAAGTCGGATTTGACATCGATCCTGCACATCAATCCTACACATCAATCCTGCAAAGAGAGAGAAAAGTGGTTCTCGCAATTTGCTTTTTGATTGAATTAGTTGGTGGTGAATATGCTTTCCAACTTGGAGCATCGGAATTGATATTCGTTTTTGCTTCTATTTTTTTATTAATAAAAAAAGCAAGTCAAGTCAAAAAGCACGTGTACCTTTTGCATAATGGGGTGGAAATTACACGTAATATGCTTTCCAACTCAGAGCATCGGAATTGATGTTCGTTTTTGCTTCTATTTTTTTATTAATAAAAAAAGCAAGTCAAGTCAAAAAGCACACGCACCTTTCGCATAATGGGGCGGAAATTACACATAATATGCTTTCCAACTTGGAGCATCGGAATTGATGTTCATTTTTGCTTCTATTTTTTTATTAACAAAAAAAGCAAGTCAAGTCAGAAAGTACACGCACCTTTTGCATAATGGGGCGGAAATTACACGTAATATGCTTTCCAACTCGGAGCATCGGAATTGATGTTCGTTTTTGCTTCTATTTTTTTATTAATAAAAAAAGCAAGTCAAGTCAAAAAGCACACGCACCTTTCGCATAATGGGGGCGGAAATTACACATAATATGCTTTCCAACTTGGAGCATCGGAATTGATGTTCGTTTTTGCTTCTATTTTTTTATTAATAAAAAAGCAAGTCAAGTCAAAACGCACACGCACCTTTTGCATAATGGGGCGGAAATTACACGTAATATGCTTTCCAACTCGGAGCATCGGAATTGATGTTCGTTTTTGCTTCTATTTTTTTATTAATAAAAAAAGCAAGTCAAGTCAAAAAGCACACGCACCTTTTGCATAATGGGGCGGAAATTACGCGTAATATGCTTTCCAACTCGGAGCATCAGAATTGATGTTCGTTTTTGCTTCTATTTTTTTATTAATAAAAAAAGCAAGTCAAGTCAAAAAGCACACACCTTTCACATAATGGGGCGGAAATTACGCGTAATATGCTTTCCAACTCGGACGGAATTGATGTTTGTTTTTGTTTCTATTTTTTCATTAATAAAAAAGCGAGTCAAGTCAAAAAGCACACGCACCTTTCCCATAAGGGGGCGGAAATTACACGTAATATGCTTTCCAACTCGGAGCATCGGAATTGATGTTCCTTTTTGCTTCTATTTTTTTATTAATAAAAAAAGCAAGTCAAGTCAAAAAGCACACGCACCTTTCGCATAAAGGGGCGGAAATTACGCGTAATATGCTTTCCAACTCGGAGCATCGGATTTGATGTTCGTTTTTGCTTCTATTTTTTCATTAATAAAAAAAGCAAGTCAAGTCAAAAAGCACATGCACCTTTTACATAATGGGGCGGAAATTACACGTACAACAATTACTCTTTCTTAGTAGCATGCGTCTTGGATTGTTGGATGGCAACTCAGCATTGTGTGCTTTTTTGGAGGAATCTCTCTTGAAAGAGAGAAAAAAAGAGTAGGCTTTGGATTTTTTTTTTTTTTTGAGCAAAGTAGGCTTTGGATTGAAAATAATAAACTTTCCTTATCCGAATATTTTAAAAAAGTGTCCAACCGACATTTGTGTCATGATATGTTTGTGAGATTGATTGATGTCTATTAGCACTAGGAGCATAGGAGTCTTGCTGGTTAATTTTCTTTTCCTTTTCTTTTAGGAGAAATGTCACAAATGGTCCCTATACTTTTACTTAATGTGCAATCTCGTCTTTGAACTTTTGATTTACTCAATTTGGTTCCGAACTATTGATAAATATCCAATTTAATCCCGAGCTTTCAATTTGCTCAATTTGGTCCCTAAACTATTGATAAATGTCCGATTTAGTCATTCATTACTATTTTTTTTTCTTTTTTTCTTTCTTTTTATTCTTCTCTCTTCCCTCCGCTGGCCATGGCGGAGGGAAGAGAGAAGAATAAAAAAAAGAAAAAAAAGAAAAAAATAGTAACGAATGACTAAATCTGATATTTATCAATAGTTCAGGAACCAAATTGAGTAAATCGAAAGTTCAAGGACGGGATTGCACATTAAGTAAAAGTATAGGGACAATTTGTGACATTTTCCATTTCTTTTATTAATAGACAAAAAAGCAAGTCAAGTCAAGAAGCGCTTGCATAGGATGGTTCTACGCACCATCCACAAAATGCTACGAAAATTACGATGATTGCCCTTTGGTTTTCTTTTCTATATCAAAGGTGAGTCAAGTCAAGATTGTGCTTGCTTTAAATCAAAAAACCTTCTGCACAGTTCTACATTGCCTGGCATTGTTCAAGCATGCACAATAAAGAGCGTCGCGTATCGAACGTTGAAGGCTGAGAATTGGTGGAGATCACAGAGGTGGGCAAACATATATATATTTCCTCTACACAATATAAATGACTAATAAATTTCTTTTTCCCATCCTGATTAGATTGGTATTCTGAAGTATTGCACTCTTTGTGTGCGATAAAATATATTTTACAGTTGTAACACCTGAAACTATTGTAACTCTAGAGGTATTGTGACTGTGAAATTCACTAAAACACATTATAAAAGTTGCAATACATGTTTTCATCATTATGGACTTTGCACAAATAATCACTGGTAATCATATTATATCTTAGGATGAAGAGGAAACCCTAGCAAGGTAGAAAAATTTCGATTATTTGGAATGTTGGTTCATTCACTCTAAATATTTTGCCTTTCAAGCCAGTAAAAGTTTAGGATGACACTAATTTCATTGTTTGCAGCTACACTTCACTAATTTCATCGTTTGCAGCTACACTTCTTGATCCTCGATAAACTTTGAGCATGCATATATCTTTTCTCTCGACGACAAAAAAAATTTAGAAAGTTTCTTTTTCCCCGCTTACATCCTAGGTTCCAATTTTTTTTTTTTCAAGGACGGTTTTATACATTGATCACACGCACTAATTAGTAAAAGCACCATTAGAAGAAAAAAATAAACTTTATAATGTGAAAGAGATTACATTTCATATTCTTCCCTAAACTTTATTTTGCTTTCTTTTTGCTATTTGATATTTATTATATGCATATACTTGCTTATTTCTTCCATAACGAAATAGTAACAGGTAAACTGTCGTACTTATGAACTACAATATGCACTATTTTATCACTTTTTTTTTTTTTTAATTTCCATTTGTAATTTGAGGTAGTACATTAAAGATTCTAACAAAATAGATTCTAAATAGGAAACAATTTTTTTTTTAAACAATTGGTTATGATGCAATATTATATAGCAAAATAATTGGTCTAGGTCATGATATTGTAGTATAGTTGGTTCATAATATCCAATCACTAATTAAAAATAACTATAACAAGCATGAGTCTTTCTTTTCCATTTATTTCATTAATATGAGGAGGAAAATATATTTATTGGATTGAGAATATTAAGAGACAGAACAGCTCTTACATTGCCAACAAAGCAACATGGCCAAAAAGTTGTACAATTGCTTCATTTGCAGGATCTTCTTTATTAAAGAAATGTACACGTACTAATGGCTAAGATATTAAGTATAATACTCAAATATAACCTTGTTTAAGTGATTATGACGACAAAGACAGTGACAAATATACTCTATCCAATAAATATATGACCGATATAAAAAAGGCAAAACCCAGCTTGCCCTCAAGTGTTGTCAGAATATTCTTGCATGTAATGTCGATGAAGCCTTCGCCACAAGAGACGAAGGAAAACGAAAGCCCCATGTGTGCTCCACTACTAATTAAAAAATAGTTTCCACGTCTCAATTTTATAATCAAGTCGTGCTGGATCTCACATTTCAATGAAAGCACATGCATAACTTCCCCGCACCTTCCGCGTAATGCCCTGGAAATTAGTTATTATTAATGGACTTTGCTAGCATAGAAGTCATTGAGTATTGTGAGAATAACATCTGTTGTGAGCCATAAATTCTTGAAGAAATAGATCTCATAACAATTTATAATTATTTATGATTTGATTTTTTGTAGTCCACAATAAATTATTATTCCCATAATAAATTAAACACTATAATCCAATCATTTCTCATTATCAAACAATATTTCCTTTAATTTTAAGTACTTTCTTTCTTGAGTCAAAACATTTTAAGTACTTTAAATGGTCCAAATTTGAAATTCAGTACTAGAAATTTTCAGTAATTGTTTTACAGATTTATCTAAACGGGCACGTACTTGCAGCTTATATTTTCATAAATGAATTAAGTTTAGCCTTGGAAAAAAACAAGTTGAGTCAAGTTGAAAGTTCAGCTATAGTACATAAGGTTTGACTTGAAATTACTTGTGCAATAGTTTACTTTTAAGTCATTGGAGTAGAGTGCTAAATATATTTTAGATCTCAATAATTCATTTAATTTAGTTTCTAATTTTTTTATTAACGACAAAGCACAAATTAGGTACGTAAATTTGCAAGTCAACAAATCCTCCACTAATGCAAAGGATTAGCAAGACACAAGTCCTCAAATATGAAACAATTTTATGCTTACAAATGTGAGGAACCACACACATGTCGTGTACCTAGTCTTCATATACTAATTTATACTTTCCTTTTTCTCGCAATTCACATAGTTGAACTTTTGTTTAATATAATCACTTAAAAGATTCAAAATATGTAAATACCGTCACATAGATAATTATACAATTCTTTTTGTAATTTAATTTAAAGTATATATATTAATTTTTTTATATATTAAACATCTATTATGCTATACCAAAATTATCTTATATCTTAGAAGAGGTAATACACCAGGCCACCTCAGTTACCGTGGAGTCCACGTCTGTGTGGCCATGCAGCACTGTCGTCGAGGTCCGAGGAGCGTTGGATATTCCTATATCCTATTTCAAAAGCCGAAAGTAATCGCTCCGAAAGTCCAACCCGAGGGGAACTCGCTCCGTCCGCGGGCCACGTGAGGCCGAGGGGCAACTCGGAGTGGCAGAAGATATCCTCGAGATCCGAGGCGAGAACCCTGCTTAGGCTTCGGGTTCAGAGCAGCTGACTGTCGTAGCGGTGGAGCAAGTATGTGCCGTACTTGAAATCTTTAGCAACGTCATTGAACCATGCAATAAAATCAAAGGAAGAGACCCATGGCACATCACCAGCATACGAGAACATCCTATTGACTTAATTTAAGAAAGAAAGATTGACGAATCAAGCAAAAGTTAGTATGCACATTTCTGACACCTACTCTAGTTCAAAGGTAATTTTTTGCTACAAATTTACATTGACAGAGCATAATCACAACTGATAGAATATCATTTGAAATGTAAAATATGACCATGCACCATCTTATCCAAGAGCTAGGAGAAGTTTGAGGTCAAAGATCAGCATTTTGATATTATTATGATCACCTTATACTTGTAAGTAGTAAGCATTCGAGTTTAACAGAAACTCAATATTTTATGCTTGGACGGTGCTATTACATTTGTCATTATTTGACTCGCGAGAAATTTGACACATGAGTGATAGGACCATTAGAACTAATAATCATGATGAGACACTGTAAATATTCTGGTGTCAGAGTATGAGAAACAACATAAAAATAAGTCTAAGAAACCACATTGTTGACCTACTCCAAATCTCCAACGAAATGTCATGATCAATTGAAAGGAATCCGGAACTTTGTAAGCACAACCGAGTAAAGATCCAGCACAAGCCTAAAAGACAAAAGGAAGATTTTTTTGGGGTAGTTTTCATCCCTATACTTCTCACCTTTTTTTTCTTATTACGTCCCCATACCTTAAACTTGTCTAGTCATTTTTTTATTTTTTTTTACTTTCACAAATTTCCTAATCAAGATCCAACCAAATGCAGCTGATGTCACCGTTGAACAACACCCTAGTATGATACGGATAAGATATGTGAATGCTCACGGGGACATGTATGGAAAAATTTATCCAATATAGACAATGTTAGAATGTGACATGGATAAAAATTAATGAAGGTGTATGCCAAAGTAGATGTCTACATTGGAAAATTTTTGTTCATGTCACACAACAATGTTATGCTAGTCGGATTAGGTTTTGTGTTAGAGGGATTTGATTAGAAAATTTATGAAATTCGAAGAACTTATTCAACAAAGTAAAAGTACGATAGAGAAAATGCAAAAGTAGATGACAAGAAGGAGACTGATTTCAAAAAACCAGCAGCTAATCCACAGTCAGCAAATATCAGCACAATGGTGGCAGCAGCTGAGAAATTATGGTCTAAATTAATATAATTTGCATCAGCAGAAGAATGCCTAACCTGACAATACAAGTAACTCTACTTTGCACCACATGAACAGTGAATGGAAAGGTCACACTGCATACTCACAATTCCACTGGTGTCTGGGTCCAATTTCATCGACATCGAAAGGCATTGGAGTATAAAAGTAATGTAAAATGTCAAAAATAAAAATAATTTAAGGAGTGATATAAAAATGCATTAGGTGAGGGGATAATGACTAGACAATTCTTAGACGTGATAGGAATGGAGAAATTTTGAGAATCAGGGAGATTTATTTCGGGATTTTCTTTCCCTAGGGGAATCTCTTTTGAAAGGCAAAAAGTCAGATAGTGCTTTGAAAATAATAATCGAACTAGTGATGTTTTTGTGATTGATTCGTGGATATTCCCACTAGGAGTCCCGGGCCATGGGAGTATTGCTAGATGCTTTTCGTTTCTATTTCTCTTATTAATGGAAAAGCAAGTCAAGTCAAGAAGCATCTGCATTGGATGGTTCCACGCACCTTCCACAAAATGCTGCGGATATTACGTTTGCAATGATTGCCCTTTGGTTTTCTTTTTCTATATCTCTTATTAATAAAAAAAAAAAAAAAAAAAAAGGCAAGTCTAAGTCATCATATTGTCATTTAGTTAATTCATAATATCCAATCACTAAATTACAAACAACTTTAATGAGTATAGAGTTGGTTTTCTTTTTTAGTTTCTTTTATTAATAGAAAAGCAAATGAAGTCGAGCGCACTAGATCTCAAATTTCAATCAAAGCTTCAACTGCACTTGCTAGAATTTCACGTCTATAGATTTCATTGTTTACATGTTATGGCAAGATGCCAATTATGAAGTTTGGATTATTTAAGGTTTGTGCAGAAATAGTATAGCCTTAATACTCGCAGTTCCACCCACTATGGAGTGGACGGAGTACGTGAAAAGGAAAAAAAAATGATCAAACAGAATCATCTCGTTTATGTAAGGAGATGGATTTAGCATAATGCCTCAACTCAACCAATTGTTGATTGCGTAAATACAATCATCATAATTGTCCAACTTGCCCAAGTAAGGACAAACAAACCTTCCCATATATACTGTCAATTGATTTTTAATTGTCATGATAATTCAATATCCATATACTGTCGATTTTTCCAGACTTGTTAATATATTATGTGTGCTAATATGGCCGTAGCTCCATTTAAATTTGGGATATGGGGTCTCACCCAATTCCAGTCTCTAGTAAATTGTCTGCATCGTATCTTCAATTGACCTTAAACAACATAAAACAAGGTGACTCCACGCATGAATTTAGTGGTCTAGCTTATGATTTTCCGATTAAATAGGTCTCCTCTTCACAACTACATGCCCTAACATGCGCGAGTAGGGAACCATCGTGATGTTTAGTCTAATCGGACATTGACCCTACACATCCATCTTGCAAAGAGTGAGTAGGGGTGACTGCAATATGCTTTTTTATTAAATTTGTTGGTGAAGAATATGCTTACCAACTTGGAGCGTCAAAATTGATAATTGTTTTTCGTTTTTATTTCTTTATTAATAGAAAAAGCAAGTCAAGTCAAAAAATATGTGCACATTTTGCGTAATGCCGTGGAAATTACGCATGTAATAGTTATCGTTTTAATGCAGTACACATTGGACTATTGGATGGCAACTCAACATCATGTGTTTTTTTTGGGGAACTCCTTTGAAAAAAAAATGTAAGATTTTGGATTGAAAATAATTATCTTTCTTGATTCGAATATCTAAACAAAGTGTCGTACTGACATTTATGTCATATTATGTTTTTGTGATTGTCTCGCGTCTATGTGCGCCGGAAGCAGGGAGTCTTGTTGGTTAATTTTCTTTTCTTCTTCTTTTATTAATAAAAAAAGCAAGTCAAGTCAAGAAGCACATGTTGGTTCCACGCAGCTTCAGTAAAACGCTGCGGAAATTAGGCGTGCAATGATTGCCCTTTGTTTTTCTTTTTTTTTTTGGGTAAAGGTAATTAAATTAAAAGGAGGGGAAGCTTACAAAAGATCGGAACCATAACCCACACTCTGACCAATGACGGCAAAGTGAGGGGGATCCGATGTAAAAGAGCACAAGGCTACACGATAAGTGACGAAACTCCTAAGGAAGAAGAAGACAAAAGGAGACAACCTCCGAACCTCCTGCACTCTACCTAAAGGCAAAGAAAGGGAATACCACCAGATACGGAAAACAAGAAGGATCAACAGGAGACCGAGGAGAAGACCATCGGATCAAAGCCCTTTGTTTTTCTTTTCTATATCTTTATTGGCAGAAAAGGCAAAGTCAAGTTGAGGTCGTGCTCCAATTTAATCAACACGCCCATGCCGCTTCTACGCACCTTCTGCACGGTGCTGCGGGCTGAGCACTGTTCAAGCACGTATACTTTAGAGTGCTGTGTATCCAACGTTGAAGGCCGAGAGTCGGTGAACGCCACAGTAGTGTAGTGGGTGAACATCTATATTTCCTCTAGACAACATAAATGACTGAGATTTTTTTTTCCGTCCCAAGTACATCAGTAGAACTATAATTGAAACGTAATTGTGCTGTATTGTGAATTGTTGCATTTTTTGGTTTTTGGTGATACAACATATTATACATTTGTAACACTTGAAAGTTAGGTGAGACGCATTCCTAAAAACGATTGTAAGTTTAGAGGGGCTGCAACTATGAATTATTTGGCAAAACACATTATAAAGAAGCACATCAGTAGAGCTATAATTGAAACGTAATTGTGTTGTATTGTGAATTATTGCATTTTTTTTGTTTTTGGTGATACAACATATTATACAGTTGTAACACTTGAAAGTTAGGTGAGACGCCTTCCTAAAAACGATTGTAAGTTTAGAGGTGCTGCAACTATGAATTATTTGGCAAAACACATTATAAAGTTGCAATACACGTTTTCACAGTGGAAATTATTATAGGAAGTGATGCCAGATAGCCTCTTAAACTGGAGACTTAAATTATTGTTCTTCGACACCAGCACCATCGCACCCTCCAAAATTTGTCTACATTTAAGTCCGAAACTACTAGAACTCACTTATTCCAAACATCATTCCTTCCCTCCTGCAATGCCATGAGGAGGGGGAGGGAATACTTGCCTAGATCCGTATCCGATGGACCATGTTCATTATAAGCGCTGCCAACTCGGAGCATTGGAATTGATCATTGGTTTTCGTTTCTATTTCTTTATTAATAGAAAAAGCAGTCAAGTCTTCCGCACGATGCTGTGGAAATTATGCGTGCAATAATTATCCTTTCCAAGCAGCACGCGTAGACCGTTGGATGGCAACTCAGCATTTGTGCTTTTCTGGAGGAATCTCTTTTTAAAGAGAAAAAAAAAAAAGAGTAGATTTTGGATCGAAAATAATGAATTTTACTGATTCAAATATCCTAACAAAGTATCCTACCGACATTCATGATATATTTTTGTGATTGACTCATGTCTATCAGAACCAGGAGCATGGGAGTCCTGCTGGTTAGCTTTCTTTTCCTTCTGTTTTATTAATAGAAAAAAAGCACGTCAAGTCAAGAAGCACTTGTCTGACCAAAAAGAAAAATCAAGAAGTACTTGCATAGGATGGTTCCACGCGCCTTCCGCAAAATGCTGCGGAAATTACTCGTGCAATGATTGTTGTTTAGTTTTCTTCTCTATTTCTTTATTAATAAAAAAAGGTAATTCAAGTCAAGCCAAGGTAAGATCGTGCTCGCTTTAAATCAAAACACCTTCACACAGTTCTACGTTGCTCGGCGTTGCTCAAGCACGCACAGTAGAGAGCTTTGCGTATCCAACGTCGGAGGCTCAAGATTGGTAGAGATCACAGCAGTGGGCGAACATATATATATTTTCTCTAGACAACACAAATGACTAATCAATTCTTTTTCCCGTCCCAATTACATTGGCATAGCTGTAATTAAAACGTAATTGGATTGTGAAGTGGTACAACCTTTGTGTGTGATAAAACATATTTTATAATTGTAACACTTTAAACTAAGGTAACTTTAGAGGTATTCTAACTGTGAAATATTTGCTAAAATACAATATAAAAGCAACAATACACATTTTGATAGAGTGGTAGGTAATTATGGACTTTGCACATATAGTCACTAATTATCATATTATATCTTGGTATGAAGAGGGAACCCCAGCTAGGTAGACAAATTTCCTTTATTTCTTTCTAATAATGGAAGGTTGGTTCATTCACTTTAAATATAAGCCTTCCAAGCTAGTAAAAGTCTAGCACCTCACTAATTTCGTCATTTGCTGCTGCACTTCTTGATCCTCGAGAAACTTTGAGTATGCATATATCTTTTCTCTCAACAATATAAACAATTTATAAAATTTCTTTTGCCCCAATTACATCCTTGGTTCGATTTTTTTTTTTTTTAGGGAGGGTTTTATCCATTGATCACATGCACTAATTAGTAAAGGCACCATTAGGAGAAAAAATGAACTTTGTAACGTGAAAGAAATTGTATGCCATATTCTTCCCTAAACTTTATTTTGCTTTCTCTTTCCTATTTGATCTTTATTATATGCATATACTTGCTTATTTTTTCCATAACGAAACACATAGACGGTAAACTGTTATACTTGTGAACTACAATATCCATTATTTTATCACTAAAAATGCTAACAAAATAGATTCTACATAGGAAACAAAAAAAAAATTAAAACAATTGGTTATGATGCAATATTTATATAGCAAAATAATTGGTCTAGGTCATGATTTTGTAGTATAGTTGGTTCATAATATCCAATCACTGATTATAAACAACTATAACGAGTATGAGTTGTTCTTCTCCTTTTTTTTTTCATTAATATGAGGACGATTTATATTTATTGGATCATGAATATTAACAGAGAGAACAGCTCTTACATTCCAACAAAGCAAAATGGCTAAAATGTTGTACAATACCTTAAAGATTGCTTCATTTGGAGTACCTTCTTTATTAAAGATATATACACACACTAATGGCTAAGATATTTAGTGTAACACTCAAATATAACATTGTTTAAGTGATCATAATAACAATGACAGTGAAAAATACCCTATCCAATAAATAAATGAGCCATAAAAAACGACAAACCCAACAAGTGCTAAAGTCTTTAGGAATATTATTGCAAATATATCAATCCATGAAGCCATCGCCAGAAGAGACGAAGGAAAATGAAAACCCCATGTGTGCTCCCATATCAGTAAAAATAGTTTCCACGCCTCGATTTTATAATAAAGTCGTGCTGGCACATGCATAGGTTCCCGGCACCTTCCGTGTAATGCCGCGGAAATTAGTTATTATCAAACAACATTTTCTTTCATTTTAACGAAGCGCATAACCAGTACACTGTCGTCCTCGTGAACTACATTGTCCACCACATTAACATGTCTTATTTCATTTTTTTGTAAATTGAGGTAGTGTATTAAACATCTTGACAAATGTTTTTCTACTTAGGAAACAAACAGTGACCATTTGGTATAAGCTAGTTCATGCTATGATAGTGTAATTGGTCAAGGTGGTGACATTGTGGTATAGTTTGTTCATACTATCCAATCACAAATAATAGTGACCTATAACAAGTATTGCTTATTAATTTTCTTGTCTATATTTTATTATTAATTGAGAATGCAAGTCCAATTAGGTGTGTTGATCTCGAATTTCACTAAAAGCTTCACATGCACTTGCTTGAAGCTTCAGATCTATGGATTTCATTGATCATGTATTGTTGTACCGTGTCAATTGCAAAGTTTGGATTATTTAAGGTTTGTGCCAAGATGGTATGGCATTAACATTTATTCCCAAATATGAACCCAAGATTCCAACCACTCGAGAGGGGTCAACTACAAGGCCTTGGAAGTTCGTGAAAAAAAGAAAAGAAGGTTGACCAAAATTATCTCGTTTGGGTCATGAGATGGACTTAATGTAATGTAGCAACTCAATTAGTTGTTGATTGTGCAAATAAGATCATTATAATTGTCCAACTTGCCCAAACAAAAACAAACAAATCTTCCCATATTTACTATCAATCGATTTTTAATTATCTCGACAGTAGATTCTTCAGAATTGTTATTTTATTAAAGGTGCTAATATGCTCATAACTCCATTCAAACTAGGATATAGAGTCTCTCCCGATTCCCATCTTTAGTAAAATTTTCACGTCTAATTTTCAATGGCCATTAAATAGCAGAAAAAGAGGTGGCTCTACACACGAATTTGAGGGTTTGTATTATGATATTATGATAAAATAGGTATCTTCTTAAAAATTATATGCCAATAAGCATATCATTATCATTAAATGCTGTCACAGTCTAATCTAATCTTTTTGTTTATAAAAATTAGTCGGTGGAGAATATGCACCTTCCGCATAATCCAAGGAATGATGTTTTTGTGATTGACTCGTGTATATTTGCACCAGAAGCATGGGAGTATTGCTATGCTGGTTAGTGTTCATTTCTATTTCTCTCAAAGTCAAGTTAAGAAGCACATGGAGATTAAAAAAAAAAAAAAAAAGGGTCGAGAAGCACCAGCGTAGGATCGTTCCACGCACCTCCTGCAAACTGTTCTCGAAATTACGCGTGCATTGACTGCCTTGTGGAAATTGGTTTTGGTGAGAATTGATTGTTGGTTTTCATTTTTATTTCTTTATTAGTAGAAAAAGCAAGTCAAGTCAAAAAGCATAGGATGATCCCCGCAACTTCTGCAAAATGCAGCGGAAATTTCGCGGGCAATAATTGCCCTTTGATTTTCTTTTCTATTTCTCTTATTGATAGAAAAGGCAAGGCAAGTCAGGTCAAGGTCTTGCCCGCTTTGGATAAAGAAAATGTTTGGACATAAAATACCATTAACAATGAAAATAGTTTGTTGATTAATTACTTATTTTAAGTAATATAAATAATTATTTTTAAAATACTTTAAATAATATAATAAAAATATTTTTATTAACTAATTATTTCAAATGATAATGATAATTTATATTTAAATGTTTTTAGATGATGAAAATTTTCTTCATTTATTAATTTTAGTAAGCAGTATAAATAATTATTTTAAAAAATATATTTTTTGAATTACTTATTTTTTCATGGAACAAACGCATACTAAAAGTTCCAAACAAATATTAGACTGATGTGATGAATTATTAAGGTGCTTTATCAAGGGCCCTAATGCTAATTTCTCGAAGTTTTCATAACGCTTGTCCTTATCAAAGAGACTCAAAAAAATCTACCCACACTGATATAATGCAAATTGGTGGACTAGAACAAGCCATTTAAGATGGACCAAAGATAAGGATGGAATCTTGAACATCCAATGAAACGAGAGATATAAATATCCCAAGATAAGGCTCAAAGTTCATTTATAATATGTTTCTTTGTGTGTTTAGGCTGTTGACTGATCATATCTTTCGTTCTCATAGGATGTGTAGGAATCCAATAACCTAAAATATAATGTAGGTGCTATTCTAAGTTTGAGGTCTTCAAATATGCAAACATTTTTTTTCTAATAAGTTGCTAATTTGTCTTTACCTCAATGTGAGTGAAAATCCATCACTGACTTCACCAATACTTTCCATGATCTAATTTCAAATAGTAGAAGATCAATGGGCAAATTGAGCCTAGAAATCCTTGACCAAGATCGATCATGATTAAAGAATAGGGAAATACTATAGAAAAATGCTAAATTGTCATGCATATACCCTGGATCTGTTTGGAGGGAATTTATCTTTTGTTTTTTTCATTCATCTTTTTTAATTTTTGTTGCACTCTCAAATTGATATTCCTTAATCTTGTGCAATTAAAATATTTTCACTTATATTAAGGACCCGGTTGTATAATCACTTGAATTATTTTCCTAAAAATGATTATTTGTATCACTTAAAATAATTAGTTAATAAAAAATATATTTCAATTATCAATAATAATTTATATTTATACATTTTTCATTTTTTTCAAAGAACTTTGACTTGACTTGTCTTGCCTTTTCTATCAATAAGAGAAATAGAAAAAGAAAACCAAAGGGCAATCATTAGTTCATCACTTGAGTTATTTCCACTACATTTTGCAGAAGGTACCAGGGACCATCCTCTGCTTCTTGACTTGACTTGTTTTTCCTACTAATGAAGGAAATCGAAATGAAAACCAACGATCAATTCTCCACCATCTAATTTCCACAAGGCAATGAATCCACGCATAATTTCCACAGCGGTTTGGAGAAGGTGCGTGGAACCATCCTGTGCTGTGCTGGTGCTTCTTGACTTGACTTTGCATTTTTCTGTAAATAAGAAAGATAGAAAAGCAAATTAACCAACATAGCAACGAACCCGTGCTCCCGGCGGTGATTTGAACGAGCTAATTAAAAAAAAAAAAATCACTTGTTGGATTATTATTTCCGTGGTATAATGCGGAAGGTGCGTATTCTCCACCAATTAATTTTAATAAATAAATAAATAAATAAGAAAATAGATTGTGATTGCATTTAATGATGATGGTTTTCTTAATGGCTCATAGCTTTGATGATGGGGTGCATTGGAAAGGAAACTTACAAATATTTCCTTTTTTCTTCATCAATCTTTCTTTTATCTAACCCATCCGTGGGCAGCCGCATTGGTATTCATTCTCCCCTGCTTTGATGCGGTCGAGAGTTGGAATCCCCGCATTGCTAGCGATTTAAGTAAGGAGCCCTAGCGGTGGGTTGCTAGGCTAGCTTTCCCTGAGGTATAGTCGATGTAGGACCTCTATTGCGGAGGCCCGTGAGACTCTGAATCAGCGTAAGCCGACAAGGGCATGCTCCAACGGATTCTCAATCACCAAAAAAAAAAAAAAAAAAATCTTTCTTTTATCTAAGTAAATTATTAATTCATTCACATATATTTCCAAATGATGAGGAAACCCTTCCGATTTCCATTATTCATTCAAATAATGGAAGTTTCGCTCATTTCCTCTAGATATTTTGCCTCCAACCAAGTACAAATCCATGACCTCACTAATTCCATCCTTTCTTGCTACACTTCTTGATCCTCAAAATAGTCTGAACCAATATTTATCATTTGTCTAGACAACTTAAATAACTGACAAACTTTTCTCCTCCTAGATATCTAGGATTTCAATTTTTTTCCTCGGGGAGGGATTCACCCATCAACCACGGCCACCAATTATTAGAAGCATCATTAGGAAAATAATAAATGCGCTCTACCATGCGAAAAAGTTACATTCCTTATTCTTCCCTAAAATATATTTCGTTTTATCTTTCACAATATAATTATTATTATATCCATCATCTTGTTTGTTCTTTTTCATAACGAAACATGTAACCGAGACGGTGTCGTCCTCATAAGCTACAAAGTCCATCATATCATAATGTCTCATTATGTTTTTTTTTTTTTTTTCGTTTGTAAATTGAGGTAGTGTATTAAACATCATTTGGTTATGGTAATATATTTTAATAGTGTGATTGGTCAAGGTCGTGATATTGTCATATAGTTAGTTCATACTATCCAAACGCTAATGATAGAGACCTGTAACGAGTAGTGCTCGTTAATTTTCTTTTCTATATTTTGTTGTTGATAGAAAATGCAAGTTCAGTCAAGTGAGTTGGATCTCAAATTTCCAATGAAGCATCACTTGCACTTGCTTGAAGCTTCAAATTTATGGATTTCATTGTTCGCATGTTGTTGCGGATGTCAATCACAAATTTTGGATTCATTAAGGTTTTTAAAGAGATGGTTCGGCATTAACATGTATTCCCAAATATGAACCCAAGATTCCATGAACTCGGGTGGGGCTAACCACAAAGTCTTAGGAGTTTGTGAAAAGGAAAAAGAACGGTTGGTCATAATCATCTTGTTTATGTCATGAGCTAGATTTAACATAATGTAGTAAATCAATTAATTATTAATTGTGCTAACAAGATCGTTGTATTCGTCCAACTTACCCAAGCAAGTACAAACAAATTTTCCCATATTTACTATCACTTCATTTTTAATTGTCTCGATAATCAAATATCCATAAATTGTAGATTATTCACAATTTTTACTAGATTAAATGTGCTAATATGCTTGTAGCTCCATTCGAACTAGGACATAGAGTTTCACCCGATTCCTATCTTTAGTAAAATTTCCACATCTAATATTCAATGGACTTTAAACAGTAGTAACAAGGTAGCTCTATGCACAAATTTGATGGTCCTATTATGATTTTATGATAAAATAGGTCTCTTCTTCAAAATTATATGCCAATATCCAATACCATCATCATTAAATGCTACCACAATCTACTTTTTTTATATTCTTTATTAAAATTAGTTGGCGGAGAATTCGCACCTTCCACATAATGCCGTGGAAATGACAATGCGATGAGTGATGTTTTTGTGATTGACTCATATATATTAGCACCGGAAGCATGGAAGCATTGCTATGCTGGTTAGTTTTCTTTTCTATTTCTCTTATTAATAGGAAGAAAAGCAAAATTAAGTAAAGAAGCACCAGTGTTGCATGGTTCCACGCACCATCTGCAAACTGCTGTGGAAATTACGCGTGCATTGATTGCCTTGTAAAAATTAGACGGTGGAGAATTGATCATTGGTTTTCATTTCTATTTCTTGTATTAGCAGAACAAAGCAAGTCAAGTTAAGAAGCAATGGATGGTCCCCGACACCATCTGCAAAACGTAGCGGAAATTACGCGGGCAATGATTGCCCTTGGGTTTTCTTTCCTATTTATCTTATTGGCAGTAAAGGCAAGGCAGGTCGAGTAAAATGCCGACTATTAGTGGAGGTCACAGCGGTGGTCGAGCATTCATAAGCGTATGGAGGGAATTATCCATCGAACGCGCCCACTAATTACTGCAAGCACTGTCGGAAAAAAGATATACACTTTACGACGTGAAAAAGGAATTGCATTTCATTTTCTTTCCTAAAACTTTAACTTGTTTAGTCATTGCTATTTAACCTTTATTTCGTACATATCCTTATTTATTTCTTATATAAGGATACATGTGATTGGTAAACTGTTGTCGTCGGGAGCTACAATGTCCATTGTATTACCATGTCTCATTTTTTCTTTTTCCATTTGTACTTTGAGGTGGTACATTAAAAATGTTAACAAAAACAAATTCTACTTAGGAGTCAAGTTAGGTGTGATGAATCTCAAATTTCAGTCAAAACGTCAACACACATAGTAGAAATTTCAAAATATATGGATTTCATTGTTCACATGTCATGGCAGGATACCAACCATAGAATTGCATGGATTTAACATAAGGTGACAACTCAATTAGTTATTAATTATGTAAATGTTGTGATTGTCCAACTCACCCAAGCAAGAACAAACAAACCTACCCATATATACTATCAAATCATTTTTTTTCCTGATAATCTAATATTCATTGGGATATAGGGTCTCACCCGGTTCCAATATTTCGTATAATGTCTACATCGAATCTTCAATTGACGGTAAACAATGATGAAGTGACTCTACACATGAATTCGGTGGTGGTCTTCTGCTTTTCTGATAAAGTGGGTCCCCTGTTCATAACTATACGTCAATATGCATGTCATGATCCATCCTACAGAGAAAGAGGGAGAGAGAGAGAGAGAGAGAGAGCGCATTATCGCAATTTGCACAATCGGAATTGATTGTTGCTTTTCCGTTCTATTTCTTTATTCACAAAAAAGAAAAAAAAGTAAGTCAAGTCAAAAAGCACACGTACCTTCGCATGATGTTGGTGTGCAATAATTATCCTGTCCGCAGCACGCGACTTGGATCGTTGGATGGCACATTTATCCTAGAGAGAGAGAGAGAGAGAGAGAGAGAGAGAGCATTATCGCAATCTACACAATCGGAATTGATTGTGTTTTTTCGATGCTATTTCTTTATTCACAAAAAAAAAAAAAAGCGAGTCGAGTCAAAAGGCACGCGTACCTTCGCATAATGGTGGTGTGCAAGAATTATCCTGTCCGCAGCACGTGACTTGAGTTGTTGGATGGCAACTCAGCATTATGTGCTCTTTTGGACGAATATCCTTTGAAAGAAAAAAAAAAAAAAGAAGAGTAGATGTTGGATTGAAAATAATAAATTGTCCTTATTCGAGTATCTAAACAAAGTGTCCTACTGACATTTATGTTATAATATGTTTTTGTGATTGACTCATGTCTATTAGTACTGGCACCATGGGAGTCTTGGTGGTTAGTTTTCTTTCCTTTTTCTTTTATTAATAGTTAAAAAAGCAAGTCAAGTCAAAAAAACACTTGCATACAATGGCCCCACGCACCTCTAGGTTCCCATACCTACCGCGTAATGCCGGGGGTATTATCAAACAACATTTTCGTTCATTTTAAGTACTTAAAATGGTCCCTGTTAAAAAAAAAAAGTACTTAAAATGGCCTGAAATTCAGTACTAAAAAATTTCAGTAATTATTTTCCAGTTTTATCTAAATGGGCATGTACTCGCAGCTTATTTTCCACAAATGAATTAAGTTTAGCATTGGCAAAAAAAAAAAAAAAAAACAAGTTAAGTCAAGTTGAAAATCGAGTTTAATGCATAAGGTTTAACTTGAAATTACCAATAGTCATTTACTTTAAGCCATCAGAGCACAATGCTGAATATATTTTAGACCTTAGTAATTTATTTGGTTTGATTTCTAGCTTTTTTCTTAACAACAAAGCATCGATTAAGTACGCTAGTCCGCCTATCAACAAATTTTCCACTAATGCAAAATATCAAGCAAGACACAAGTCTCCAAATACAAAAGAGTTTATGCTTACAAATATGATGAACCAACACAAATCGAGTACTTAGGCTCCATATACTAATTTTTACTTTCTATTATCTCGCACCTCTCATAGTCGAACTTTTGCTTAATAAAAATTATTTAAAAGATTCAAATATGTAGATATTATCATGTAGTTAATTATACAATTATGTTTGTAATTTAACTTAAAGAATGTACATATTTAAAATTTTTCAAATGTAAAACATCAATTATATTTTTAAGTCCAACCTAAATTTTTATCAAAGGGGCGCATACCAAAATTTTCTTTTATTTTGAGAGAGGTAATGCTCCTTATTGGTCATAGAGAAAAAGGCCAAAACATGGAGCACCTCAGTTAGCGTTGTCAGGGAGCGTTGCACATTCCCGCCTCCTTTTTCAAAAGCCAAATGAAATCGCCCCGAACGTCCAACCCGCCCAGTCGCCTCGGTCAGGAAGAACACCGGAACTCGCTCGGACCGCGCGCCACGTGAGCTCGAGGGGGGCAATTCGGTACATTCCGAGTGGCCAAAGATATCCTCGACATGCGAGGTGGGGGCCACACATTGGCTTTGGTTTCTGAGCAGCTGACCGGCGTAGCGGTCGAGCAACGCGAACGCGGAGAGGAGGAGCGGCGTGGGTCCGCGTGAAGAGACAACCTAAGCAGAATCCACGAGGCAAATTTCTACTCTGTTTTCGTGGATAAAAGGCTCTCGAGCAGTTGGACGGCAATAACTCAGCATCGTTCGAGCAAGCGCAGGAGAGAGTGTTGAGCGTAGTTAATCCGAGGTTGAAGGCTGAGAACCGGCAGAGATCACAGCAGGAGGTGAATTGTGTTGTTTGAGCACTCTTCAGGTAATCGATTGCTCCATTTTCTTTTGATGAGTTTCAATTTGAGTTCTTGGAGACATTTTTGCATTCCGAGATCTGGACTGTGAAATCTAGACTTTTTTTCTTGAAGGCTCTGCTCGATCGATGTCCTATTTGGTCAATTAGACTTCATTTCTGTTTGAATTTAGCTACGAAATGAGCTCTGACAGACATTTCAGCAATTCCCGAATCTGGGATTCCATATTTCTCTTTGTTTTCTGCTTTTCTTTGAGGCTCTGCTCCATCGATCTCTTCCATTCCTTTGTAGGTGATTACATACGCGGAGCCTAAAAGATCCATTATGTGGGGCGTCTTCCTCAACCTCTTACGCTGCCTTTGGGGGCTGTGCTCCCCCAGTTCTCTTGAGATGGAAAGAAATGAACCCACTCTTTCAGAAGATCCGAATTTTGGGGCTTCTTCCTCATCGACTTCTCCACCTGTAGGTGATTATGAAGGCGGAACCAAAAAGATGAAAAGAAATGATTACGAAGTGTTCTTGAGCTTTAGAGGGAAGGATACTCGCAATGGCTTCACCGATTATCTCTATACTAGTCTTGTTGATGCAGGAATTCATGTGTTCAGAGATGACAATGAGCTTTGTGTTGGTGAGGAGATTGGACCGGAACTTTTCCGCAGTATTACACAATCTAAGATCTCCATCCCGATTATCTCAGAGAACTATGCATCCAGCAAATGGTGCCTTCGCGAGTTGGCTCTTATGTTGAATTGCAAGAGAAATAAAGGGCAAATGGTGTTACCCATATTTTACAAAGTGGAACCTTGGCAAGTGAAGCATCTCACAGGGAGATTTGGAGATGCTATCAATACACATAAAAGAATTTGGAAGAAAAGATTGTGAAGGAATGGGAAGAAGCACTCAAAGAAGTCACTTCCTTGAAAGGATTGGAATCGGAGAAAATTGATAATGGGTACATTATTCTCCACCACAACATTGTTTACTTTCTCATAACTAGATCTTACTTGAAAAATAATACAAATATTTCCATTTTATTGAAATTTTTATTGTTGTTCGACAGGCGTGAAGGAACATTGGTTAAAATAGTTGTCAGAAAAGTTATGAGTAACTTAAAGGAATTGTTTTTGCTAAATGTTCCCAAACAGTTGGTGGGAATTGATGATCATGTGGAGCATATTATGCGCTTCATAAATGCTAAATTTAGTGATACAAGTGTTATCGGAATCTATGGAATGGGCGGCATCGGTAAGACAACCCTTGCGAAGGTGTTGTACAACAAGCTTTTGAGTCATTATGAGTCTCATAGCTTTGTGGCAGATATCCGAGAAAAAGTTAAGCACAAGGGTCTTGAATGCATACAAAAGCAGCTCATTTATGACATCAGTGGAAGCTTATGTAATGTGTCTAATGTTGATCATGGAATCAATATCCTTAAATCTCGATGTATAAATAAGAAAGTACTCATTCTTCTTGATGACATGGATGATAATACTCCCTTGAATGATTTGGTCGAAGACGGTAGTTGGTTTAAAGCTGGAACTATGGTCATCATCACCACTAGAGACAAGAGTATTCTTGACAAGGTTGGGGTAAGATACAAGTATCAACTCAACGAGTTGCTTTTAGATCAATCATTGGTTTTATTTAGCAGACATGCATTTCGAATGGATTCTCCTCCGAGTGATTATTGGGTTTTCTCTCGTAATATCGTATCTACCACTGGGGGGCTTCCTTTAGCACTTGAAATTATTGGTTCATTCTTATGTGGAAAGACAAAAGAAGTATGGAAAGCTACATCAAAAAAATTAGAGAAAGTGCCTAATCAGAAAGTGCTAGAGAAGTTGAAAATAAGTTACGACGCATTAGATTTTGAGGACCAGCAGATTTTTTTGGATATTGCATGTTTTTTTATCGGATCATCTAAACAAAATCCAACTTACATGTGGGATGCCTGTGGTTTTTTCCCGGGAAAGGGGATTGAAGTATTGAATCTTATGTCCCTAATTAAAATTACTGATGATGGCAAGCTAATGATGCATGATCAGCTGAGAGATCTTGGAAGGGAAATTGTTCGTCATGAAAATCCTAAGGAGCCTCAAAAGCGTAGCAGATTGTGGGAATATGAGGATGTCCAAGATGTGCTTCTCAATGGCAATAAGGTAAGAGTTTTTCTCTGCTTGTCTTAATCATCTAATGTGAGCCCATCTTCTCTTTCTTGTTTAAAATAATAATTATAGTCAATCATGAGTCCCCAAAACTGGTTGCGTCTACTGGCAAGAGGGCTCTTCTCAATTAATTGCTCTTCTCGTCTGGACTTTAGGACAAAATTGAAGAGCAATTTCTTGGTTATTAATGATTGATATATTTTTGCCAACTAGTAAGATTGTGATGAAGATACTCCCCTTTTGCTAATTTCAAAGCAAAAACAAAGATACAAATCAATGTTTGATAGAGCACTTTAGAGAAAATCCGATATATGTAACTTGTTGGGGCCTTGCTTTTCCCTCATATTTGTTTGTTGCACATGTTTGATGTTTGCATTCTTATTTTGATATCTTTTGAGGTCTTTCTATTTTTGCTTTTAATGACTGATTTCTTATTAGTTGTTTGCTACGATGAATGAGACCATTCATTAGTGATGATTAGCTATCCGATTCTTGAATTTTTCAAGTTGGGTAAATTATAGATTTAGTCCCTCAAGTAATACTATTTGTAAGATTTAATCCCCTTTCTATTTTTTGCTCAATATCATTCTCCATCTTTCACAGTTTGTGCGATCAAGTCCTTTGTAGTCAACCGTTAATGAACATGGTCAATTTGTTGATGTGACTTTCATAAAATATAAAAAAATATGGTTATAATTAATATAAATCCTAGTTATAATTAGAAATCTAACATTGATAGAGTGACTTGGAAAAAAAAGACATGAATTTTGGAATAACTATTACTACGAGTAAATATTGTAATAGACTATAATAGCCATTACGGTAATGAAACGTGCTCTAATAATCTAAATGCATGTAATAATACATTGCTACATAATGTGTATGTAACTAAGGGTTAGTATATGTGTACAACTAAACGGTATATATTATGTGGTAAGATCTTTGGTTCAAAATAAGACGTTAGGAAAAAAAAGTAGAAATTTTCCAATAAACAGGATTAATAAAGCCATAAATATTTACTTAGATTTTTAACACTCAAAATACTTTAAGCTTTTGCTTCGCACTCTAATCTCAATATCTCGATCTTCTCTATTAGTCTCAAATTTGACCAATTTGCAAAAATTAGAGGTGGTCAAGGACTTACACTGATGATCTAAATTGCAATACTAAAGACATCCAGACTCGAAACTTATAGGAAACTCCATCAAATATGAATGGAATGCTCTATCACTTTGATCCATATCTCTCTAGCTCTTCCCATTTAATGTCTTCCGGTTGGTTTGAGCAATGAATTGGACACGTGTCAAATGGTTGGTGAAATAATTGGTGACTAAGCAAAAATTCCCATAACACACTCATGCAACTCACCATCTCACATTCTTCTTCTGATCTGTGCATTTTTTTTTTCTTTTTTCTCTCTTTTTAAAGCTCCTTCACAAAAGTTAGTCTAACCATATTGAGTTTATCACAATATTTACATTCTACTTAATCCTTGAAAATACGAGTTATTACCTTATGGTAGACTTTTGCTACTATTACAATCTACAACACTTGAAAAATAGAGAATCTAAACATTCTTTTCTTGCATTATAAAGGAGATATTATATAAAGAAGTTATCGCCAAAAAAAAAAGAGTAAAAGAGGTTGCATAAAGAAGTACGTGTTATTAAGAAATAAAAATAAAGAAGTGGAAAGACAAAGGGAAGTAACTAAGGAATACTAATAGATAGTAAAATAATGTATCGAAGAGGACGCACTATGGATGTTCATTCATTTAGTATATTATAAATAATTAGTATATTGTGCTAATTAGTATATTATAAATAATTTTCAACATAATAAGTGATAATGAGTTATCAAGATAACATAATCACTATTTCATCAACTATTTACCTATTTTTTCATATTTTCTATATCAATGATATAATAAGTGATCAAGATAACAAATATTCATGATCTTGACAATTTCATGGAAGAATAGTTATTACAATATCTTTGTATACATAGACATATCTGAAAATTAATTCCCAAGTCACAATTTCTATGAAAAGTTTTAAAATAATTTTTAGAGGTGAAATTGTATTTGTTTACAACATTATAATATATTGGCAATGATATATTTTAACAATACTTTTATAATTTATTTGAGAGCTATGTATTCTCAACAAAATATATATTAACAAAGATATATTCTCAATACCATAATTATAAAAATTTTAATGTTGAAGTATTATCTAAACTAAAATTTTTAACATGATACTTATTAAACTTGGAAGTTAAATATTTCAACCATACATACATGACCTTTTTTTTATATAGAGGATGAGTGATGAAAAATAACTTTTCAGTTACAACATTTTTAGAATATTTATAAAGAATGATAATTAGTAATAAAACTAAACAATTTCACAAATGTATGCTTGAACAGAAGTGATATTAACATAATATAATTATTCTTCATGTCCAATCTATCTCTTAGCAAGATCTCATTAATTTATGGGCAAAATTGATCATAAAATTAGATGACTGTTATTTCTTTGTAACAAAATCAACATGAAATGAAAAGTTAGCATCAAACATATATAGTAATAAAAAGAGAAGTGAAAATCATTTTATAACATTTATATGTTTTCTTCCACATACAATGAAAAAACTTTGAAGAAACACATGATAAGAAAGGAATGTAAAACATGTGCGTACTTCTTGGGATGGAATTCTCATTTTCATTTTGCTATTGAGAATTGTAAACAAGGTACAAAAGAAAAAGAGGGGAATTTTACAATTGGGTTTCTTTGGTATTGATACATGCTTTGATGGTAAGTTTGATATATGCATTTGAAGTTTTGAACCATAAGAGACATGTTGTTTCACATATAAAGGATATGAGTTAGTTTGTTATTTCCCATATAAAGGGCATGGAATTTTGAAGTGATGTTTGCATGAAAAGAGGCCTTCTATATTATTTTTGAAAGGATGGGACTTTGGGAATTTAAAAGCTGCAAATTGTGAAGGGCATAATTGGAAGAGGAAAAGTTTGGGAAGACCCTCTAGAGGTTCACATTTTTACACTGATTACCACAACCTATCATGTCATGAAGTCGAAAGTGAGAAGCGTAAATCATGATAGTACGACAACAAATTTGAAATCAATACATTTTTTCTCATATATAGTTGCTTTCAACCCATTATTCAAAACAACGATTTACAATGTTGCCTACTTGCAGGGCACTAGTAAAATTGAGGCCCTTTGTCTAGAAGAGATTTATAATGGGAGAAAAAGTTACACGGCTGAAACATTTAAAGAATTGACCAATTGAGGTTTCTTCAACTGGGAGGTGTGAATCTCACTGGAGATTTTCAGAACTTGTTTCCTCAACTAAGATGGCTTGAGTGGACGAATCATCAACGGGATTTTGAATTGACCAACTTTCACCTAAAGAAATTAGTTGTGCTCAATTTGTCGTGCAGTTTGACTTCGGAGGATTGGGGAGGATGGAGTCCACTAAAGGTAAAAGTAGAGAAGGCATATCTCTTATAAATAATCATGTGTTCTCGATGGGCCCAATTGCACCAAGTTATCCTTTATTTTTTTTTTGAAGATATATATTATGGATTTTCCTCTAAGCATTAAAGGAATTTATAGGCACTCGAATGTGTTAGAAGCCTCTACCCCTTAATATTTTAGCAAACAAGTCATGCTTAACATCGGACCTACTAATAAAAAAATTTTTTTAATTGTATTAATTAACATCTCTCAAAAATATAATTACAATACTGTGCCCATGTTATTTTTAATCTAAATGGTATATGGTTTCTAGTTAATTTCTCCCCATGCAAAAGTATGTCTTTTTTGCAATTCTTGTTATATGTATATATGGATCTTCTTTCATGGAGAAACAAAAACCCTCACAGTTACTTGTGTTTTACATACATAATAAAATTCTAAATTCATTGTTACTTTTAGAGTAATGGAAATAATTTGTGAACTACTTTGACTTGTTGCGCACAATATTTATTCATTATTATTGTTGATTGTTGAAGTCACCATACAACACATTTATAAAGTAGTAATGTTCTATGAGTAATAAAATTATCCTTGAAATAGCATTTAAATATTTTTAATACAACACTTTTTTATGTCTTGTGCATATAGCATTTAAAAATTGTTTTTCATAATTAAAGTAGCCATTTCTCTTTAATTTCATACTAATTGAAGGAAAACATGGCACCAAATGAATGCATCTTGTTTCTTCCATTTGACTTTGTCATTTCTAATTTGATAATAAAATTTGTGTATCTCTATTCAATAAATAACAACATAGTCATAACTTTGAAAAACTAAATATGATATTTTCTAAGAAATTTTATTTGCAAAAATTGTAGTTAGCACTCATACATCCCTAACATTCTCTTTGCAATGATATGCTTAAAAACATTTATATGCTAAATTTGTGAATACACTATTGAAAAGAAACATTTAAAATTAAATAAAATAGCTGTGTAAGAGTAGGGAGAATGGGATTTTTTTTTTTTGTCCAATCTCAAAGTGGTAACCTCTTTCTTTCAGATAGCAACCGAGCTCAAGGTTCTCAACCTTACAAGTTGTTATTTGAGAACAACTCCCGACTTGTCCGCTTTCAAGAGTTTGGAGATTTTGATACTTAAAGATTGTGAGGATCTAGAAGAGATTCATCCTTCTATCGAGGACATCGAGACCCTTGTCTCCTTGAATGTCAGTTTTTGTTGGCAGCTAAAGGAGCTACCACTAGGAGTAGGTAGAATGGAAAATTTGAGCAAGCTTCTCATAGATAACACTGATATACGAGAGATTCCTATTTCAAGAGGTTGTTTGACAAAGCTAGAGACTCTAAATGCCTCATATTGTGGACTACTTGCTCAACTTCCAAAATCCTTAGGCTCCTTATATCGTTAACTCAGCTAGACCTATCAAACACAGAAATTGAAGAATTACCCGAATCCATTGGATCTTAAAGAAGCTCCAGACTCTAAATGTCTCTTATTGTGCATCGTTAACCCGCATACCCAACTCAATAGGCGATTTAGCATCTCTTGTCTTGCCTTGACCTAAAATTGCCAAAAACTTGCTCAACTTCCAAACTCCATAGGCTCCCTCATGTCTCTATCGCAATTGTTGTTGTCGAGATGCCGCTCGTTGAGAGAAATCCCAGGCTCGATTGAAAAGTTGACATCATTGATTAAGCTGCATTTGCAATCTACGGCCATTGAAGAATTACCTGAATCCATTGGTTCTTTGAAGGAGCTCAAAATTCTAAATGCCTCTGATTGCGCATCATTAGTCCGCATACCCAACTCAATAGGCAATTTGATATCTCTGTCTTGCCTTGACCTAACAGGATGCCATAAACTTGCTCAACTTCCAGACTTTATAGGCTCCATTGTATCTCTACAACGGTTGTTATTGTCGGGATGCCACTCGTTGAGACAAATCCCAGATTCGATCGGAAAGTTGACATCATTGAAGAGCTGCATTTGAAATCTACGGCCATTGAAGAATTACCTGAATCCATTGGTTCTTTGAATGAGCTTAAGACTTTAGATGCCTCTTATTGTAAATCGTTAGCCCGCATACCCAACTCAATAGGCAATTCAATATCTCTATCTCGCCTTGACCTAACAAGATGCAATAAACTTACTCAACTTCCAGACTCCATAGGCTCTCTTGTGTCTTTATCGTGGTTGTCATTGTTGGAATGCCGCTCGTTGAGACAAATCTCAGACTTCATCGGAAAGTTGACATCATTGACCGAGCTGCATTTGAAATCTACGGCCATTGAAGAATTACCTGAATCTATTGGATTTTTAAAGAAGCTCAAGACTCTAGATGCCTCTTGTTGCTTATCGTTAGGCCGCATACCCAATTCAATAGGCAATTTAGCTTCTTTGTCTCACCTTGATCTAACAGAATGCCAAAAACTTGTTCAACTTCTAGACTCTATAGGCTCCCTTATGTCTCTACCGCGGTTGTTATTGTTGGGATGCCACTTGTTGAGACAAATCCCATACTCGATCGGAAAGTTAACATCATTGAGTGAGTTGCATTTGAAATCTACGGCCATTGAAGAATTACCTAAATCCATTGGATCTTTAAAGAAGCTCAAGACTCTAGATGCTTTTGATTGCGCATCATTAGTCTGCATACCCAACTCAATAGGCAATTTGATATCTCTGTCTTGCCTTGACCTAACAGGATGCCATAAACTTGCTCAACTTCCAGACTCTATAGGCTCCCTTGTGTCTCTACATCGGTTGTTATTGTCGGGATGCCACTCGTTGAGACAAATCCCAGACTCGATCGGAAAGTTGACATCATTGACAGAGCTGCATTTGAAATCTACGGCCATTGAAGAATTACCTGAATCTATTGGTTCTTTGAAGAAACTTAAGACTCTAGATGCCTCTTATTGTAAATCGTTAGCCCGCATACCCAACTCAATAGACAATTCAATATCTCTGTCTTGCCTTGACCTAACAGGATGCCATAAACTTGCTCAACTTCCAGACTTTATAGGCTCCATTGTATCTCTACAACAGTTGTTATTGTCGGAATGCCACTTGTTGAGACAAATTCCAGACTCGATCGGAAAGTTGACATCATTGATAGAGCTGCATTTGAAATCCACGGCCATTGAAGAATTACCTGAATCCATTGGTTCATTGAAGGAGCTCAAGACTCTAGATGCTTCTTATTGTGCATCGTTAGCCCGCATACCAAACTCAATAGGCAATTCAATATCTCTGTCTCACCTTGACCTAACAGGATGTCATAAACTTGCTCAACTTCCAGACTCTATAGGCTCCCTCATGTCTCTACAGCGGTTGTCATTGTTGGGATGCCACTCGTTGAGACAAATCCCATACTCGATTACACGAATCAATTGGTTCTTTGAAGGAGCTCAAGACTCTAGATGTCTCTTATTGCAAATCGTTAGCCTGCATACCCAACTCAATAGGCAATTCAACATCTCTATCTTGCCTTGACCTAACGGAATGCCATAAACTTGCTCAACTTCCAGACTCTATAGGCTTCCTCACGTATCTACCGCAGTTGTTATTGTCGGGATGCCACTCGTTGAGACAAATCCCAGACTCGATCGGAAAGTTGACATTATTGACTGAGTTGCATTTGAGATCTACGGCCATTGAAGAATTACCCGAATCCATTGGTTCTTTAAAAAAGCTTAATACTCTAAATGCCTCTTATTGTGAAACGTTAGCCTGCATACCCAACTCAATAGGCGATTTAGCATCTCTATCTTGCCTTGACCTAATGGAATGCCATAAACTTGCTCAACTTCCAGACTCTATAGGCTTCCTCGTGTATCTAACACGGTTGTTATTGTCGGGATGCCACTCGTTGAGACAAATCCCAGACTCAATCGGAAAGTTGACATCATTGAAAGGGGTGCGTTTGAAATCTACGGCCATTGAAGAATTACCTGAACCCATTGGTTCTTTGAAAGAGCTCCAGACTCTAGATGCCTCTCATTGCAAATCGTTAGCCCGTATACCCAATTCAATAGGCAATTTAACATCTTTGTTTTGCCTTGACCTAACAGAATGCCATCAACTTGCTCAACTTCCAGACTCTATAGGCTCCCTCGTGTCTCTACAGTGGTTGTTATTGTCAGGATGCCACTTGCTGAGACAAATCCCAGACTCGATCGGAAAGTTGACATCATTGACAGAGGTGCATTTGAAATCTATGGCCATTGAAGAATTACCTGAATTAATTGGTTCTTTGAAGGAGCTCAAGACTCTAGATGCCTCTCATTGCAAATCGTTAGCCCGCATACCCAATTCAATAGGCAATTCAACATCTCTGTCTCGCCTTGACCTAACAGAATGCTAAAAACTTGCTCAACTTCCAGACTCCATAGGCTCCCTCGTGTCTCTATCGCGATTGTTATTGTCAGGATGCCACTCGTTGAGACAAATCCCACACTCGATCGGAAAGTTGACATCATTGGCTAAGTTGCATTTGGGATCTACGGCCATTGAAGAATTGCCTGAATCCATTGGATATTTAAAGAAGCTCAAGACTCTAGATGCCTCTTATTGTGCATCGTTAGCCCGCATACCCAACTCAATAGGTGATTTAGCATCTCTATCTCACCTTAACCTAACAAAATGCCAGAAACTTACTCAACTTCCAGACTCTATAGGCTCTCTCGTGTCTCTACAACATTTGTTATTGTCGGGATGCCACTCGTTGAGACAAATCCCAGACTCGATCAGAAAGTTGACATCATTGACTGAGCTTGCATTTGAAATCTACAGCCATTGAAGAATTACCTAAAAGCATTGGTAATATGCAAAACTTATGGATGTTGGACATTGGTAGAACTCCTATAATAAAATTGCCTGAAGGCCAGGGAATATTGGCAGAACTCCAAAGGTTGAGAGCTTTAGCATGGAAAAATCTGGAAGGGCCCCCTAGTAATAATGGCCAATTGGTTTCACCAAACAATCTTGATTTAGACAAGCATAAAAAACTATCAGAATTGCGCTCTCGCGTACTAGCTCTAGGTATCACCTACCAAATCCCGCAATCACTAAATCTTTCTCAACTAAACTTTCTCAAGAAACTCACTCTTTCTGGTTGGCTTGAATGCCTCCCAAACCTTTCTATAACACCTTGTAGAAAAGCTGTGAAACTTGATTTTGTATTTTCCAAAAGTCCAAGCTGTTAGTTGGGCATTCTATTTACTTTTTGTCTTTCGATACAGTTCTCTTAAAGTGTCCCAAGACTCCTCCTACCAACAACTCAGCCATGGACTACCAAACAACTGATTCTGAACATGTTTTGAAGAGATCAGGACCTTTTGGAATCTCATATGAAGTACTTATTTCATCTTACTTTTTCTTTATCGTTCTTTATTATTATATGATGGTTCCATCTACAAAGAGAAGTATCTTATTGGGGGGTCGATTATTTGTTATGTATGGAATGCTTTTCTCAACATTCGTAACTAAATCTATCAGACTTGTTACATGTACTTCTTGCTATTTTAAGTCTTTTGTTCATGGAAGTAGGGATTTTCAATTTTCCTGAATAAAGTGAAGTTGGAATATATCGCCCATTCTTTTGCGATTTCTCTTTCTTAATTATCTTTCTTTGCATGCCATTGAATGAAAACCTTCTGAAAGCGCTCTCACTTTTGTGCTATTGCGGCATATGATCATGCATTGAGAATCTTCAAGAGTGTTGGGGTTATCCCACATCGGTTGTGGAAGGAGAAGGTAGTGAGTTTATAAGTGTAAAGGAAAGCCTCACCCTGTAAGCTAGCTTTTGGTGTGAGATAAGCCCAAGACCACCCAACAATGATAAACTTTTAGTTTTGAGGTTACTAGATACCCAAAACTTTCATGATGTTAACCTAATGAAAAAATGAGGATCACAAGAAATGGGGAGAAAAAGGCACAAAAGGGTTAAGGTTGTCAATTTGTGTTCGCTTGTCTTAGTTGTGTTTATGACTGTGTCAATTCATTATAACTTCTATTAGACATGTCAAACCATTGAATTGATGAAAACATGTAAATATCTTGTCAACCAACTGGTTAAATGTATGGTGATGTGTCATGTTGGGTTGTGTCTTTGTTTTTTTGTTTGGTATTGTCATGTAAACAGTCTATATCAATATTGGTAGCATTAATAAGGTGCGTGGATTGGGTAAGGTGTTGATTGCATCTTCTCCCATCACGCAGGCATTGTGATCGCGTATGCTAGTAAAATAGGGGCTCTCATACAAGTTCTGCATCTTTTTAGTGCCATGGTTTTTATCAATTTTCTAAAGGACTAACTAGTTTTGTAATCTTTATGACGTCCTATTAGGTGAATAATTTGCCGGCAAACATTCTACCTATCTCATACAACTGCCCAAGCCTCGGTCAGAGTTCTTATTCTTCAAATGACTTGCCCAGAAATGTAGTCAGTACCCTAAGTCAAGATTCACTTGTTAAAAGTATGGATTTCCATCCGATGCAACAAATTCTACTACTTGGTTAGCACTTCTTTCTTATTCTATGAAGACCATGTTTCCTGCTTATCTTTAGTTGGATATACTTATTCCCCTTGTAGTCCATAAGTTTGTGCTTTGGTGTTTGGAAGATTGTTTTTCATTGTCCTTTTGACACTAGCTTCAGCTATTTGAAACCATGGGATATGATTCTTCAAATTTTCTGCATCAATAATTTTTAGTGGGAACAAATACGGGCAATGTCATGGTATGGGAAGTAGGCAGTGGTGCGAGGATTGCTTTGAGAAAATTCAAGGTTTGGGATTTGAGAACATGTTCAATGGCGTTGCAAGTATGGAAGTTCAATTCTAAATAAAATCACGGCATCTTGTTTTTGGACATGTGATTATGGATTTTAATTCTTTGTAGGCTTCTTTGGCCAATGACTATACAACATCCATTAACCGTGTAATGTGGAGTCCTGATGGAATCCTTTTTGGTATGTACATATGTCACTTCTACTTGTATATCAACTTAAGAAATTGGGCAATACATACTTGCAAATTGATAAAAACTAAAGTGCCAAGAACCAAACTTCATTGCAATATTTTTCCAGAAGAAGTGTCCATATGCTGCTTTTACTGATGTTTTGTGGTTTTCACTTTAGGTGTTGCTTATTCCAAGCACATGGTGCACATATACTCATATCATGGTGGTGATGACATAAGGAACCACCTAGAGGTTTGCTGCTAAATAAGGAGAAAAAAAAAATTAAGCTTCTCTGTTCTGCTAACAATTGCCACCTAAATGTGAGTTCAACTTGATTTTGACTCTAAGCTAATGTTTGATACAGCTCGAGGCTCATGTTGGAAGTGTTAATGATCTTGCCTTTTCATATCCAAACAAACAATTATGTGTTGTGACATGTGGAGAGGACAGATTGATCAAGGCATATTCTGATTGTTTACCTTAGTGTTACAATGTTTTGCTATTTGATCCCTTTTAACTAAGCTAGTAGTTATGCAGGTATGGGATGCAGTGACTGGGGCTAAACAACATACTTTCGAGGGTCATGAAGCACCTATATATTCCATTTGTCCACACAACAGAGAAAATATTCAGGTACTTGGTTATTTCGCGTACTAACAAGGACACGCTGCAAGCATGGCCAATCGGCTATACCCTTGACCATTCACCATGGACTTTCTTTGCTAAAACTCGGTTAGGTAAAAAAATTGACTGTTCAATTTGTATGAGAAGTGTGAATCGTGTTCTAATGGACCTTGTTCATTTCAAGGATTTTGCAAGTCTTCCGACTTTTAACTTGTCTTGATTAGAATGTGCTTGTTAAACATGCTGACATGGTCCAAAGATTAAATTGCAAATTTGATTATTTCAGGCGATGCTACTAAGCATGGACAACTGGGTAAAGGTTTTCGCAATAATGACTTCCTTCTTAATATAAGTTCAAATGGAAAATTGCTTTGCTTCCATTATTTGTTCTCCCTTAGTTTCTCCTCCAGTTTTGATTGGTTAAATTAATAATAGATTGATGTTTATTGTGCCTGGATGGAGCAGCAATTGGTTTTCTTCATTTTTATTTTTTTTTTTTAAAAATCATTGGTTGTGTACACTTTATTATAAAGATATTTTATGATATCTATTAGGGTTTTAGGTGGATGTGCTCTATCTGGACATGTTATTGAAATTGATTGTAGGATTGTTTTATTGTGTAGTTCATCTTCTCAACGACAACTGATGGGAAAATTAAGGCTTGGCTTTATGACAACATGGGGTCAAGAGTTGACTGTGATGCACCGGGTCATGCTTTAACCAAGATGGCGTGCAGTGCTGATGGAGCAAGGTTCACACCATCAGCATTGCATTTCAAGCTTGATTTCATCCCATGTCTTTCTTTTTGACTGAAATAACCTATTTTAGCGATTTTAGGTTGTTCTCATGTGGGACCAATAAAGAAGGAGAGTCATACTTGGTTGAATGGAATGAAAGTGAAGGGGCTATCAAGCGTACCTATCATGGACTTGGAAAGAGACCTGGTGACTTTGTGCAGTTTGATACTGCCAAAAACAGATTTTTGGTTGCTGGAGACGAGTTCATGGTCAAATTTTGGGATATGGACAACAACAATATTCTGACAAGTACCGATGCTGACGGTGGATTGCCGGTAATTCATTGTTGTTAATTTAATTTGATTGAATTAGTTGAACCTTTCCATTAAACTCGCACTTTAAATTTGTAGGCTTCACCTTGTATTAGATTTAACAAGGAAGGAATTCTATTAGCCGTCTCAACAAGTGACAATAGTATCAAAATTTTAGCAAATGCTGATGGGATTAGGTTGCTAAGGACAATGGACAATCGGCCTTTTGATGCTTCTAGAATCACTCTTGGACCTCTTATGAAGGTAAGTTTTTTCAAGAGCACACTTGACTTCATAGAGATGAGCTTGCTAAATGTCTTCAATTTGTACCGCCACCAACAATTGCGATATTTAGTTCTGCGATATTTAGTTTTGGTAATGCTACTGTTGGAGCAAACCCTGGTAATGGGGGGTTTCCAGTGGCAATATTAAAATGTTTGATCCAATTTCTAGATGTGCATTTGGTAGAGAAGTCTAGAAAAATCCAAAAATAAAAAATAAAATCTAGCAGGATTATCTAAAGTTTTGTGTAAACAAATCCATAAAAATTGTCTTTGCAACATGGTGGAGATAGTTACTAAAAAATCATAACTCAAGCAAAGATTTTTGCATATCTTAGTCGATGATGTAAGCCTATCGAAAGGCTTAGGGTCATCGAAAAGCAAACACTTTCAAGGCTCTTTTTTTTTTTTTTAAAATAGGTTTGAAATAAAAATTTGTTTAATAATATAATTTTATTTTTTATTTTTGAGAAAAATTTTCACTAATAAATAGATTTAGAATATAAATAATAAATATATATTTTTTACATTTCTATTTCTGAAAAAAACAAAATTTAAATCTTTTCTCTTTATTTGCTGTCCACCCATCTCACCCTGCTAACCACTCCACCAGTCATTGGCTCGCCACAAATTGATAGTCGCCTAGTAAATTATCTTTGGCCTTGTTTCTCATTTTTTGTCCATTGAAAAAAAAAAAAATCTATTTGTGATTAGAAATTATTACATCAAAATAGTCATTTTCGTGTTTATAATACACCAACTAAAATAAACCTGTCTACCTTCATTTGGAACTTTGTATGATGCATTGGATAATAAAAGCCTTCTTCTTTTTCTTTTTCTTTTTAAATATCCTTGTGCTCCTTGCTGCCACTTTCAGAAATCCTTGTCCTCTTCTATTACATCAGCAGCAGCTGACTTACGGAGCATTTTTTCCTCACATCCATCCAATCATATTTTAACACATCTCTGTGAATTTTGAATTAAAAATAAAATTCCTGATCCACCGGCCATGGACCTCGGACTAGCCGGCTGCCACCCTTGAACCCCACCGCTCCGTAGGCCGAGCTTCAAATCTAGCTGAGTCGTCACCTCGGCGCCGCACCAGATCTAGTCCACCTTCACTTGCTTCAAGCTGATCCATGGCCGCCTCCGAATCTGGTCGACCTCGACTCTACGCCAGATATCGTCTGCCTTAAAAACGGTTCGAGCTCGGCGCCTCCTCCATGACTGCCGAGAAGCCGCCGAGATTTCGGTTACAACGTCGAGCTTGGCAGCCATAGAAGGCCGTCACCTCCAGATCTAGAGGCTCAGTGGCAATGGAGGCCGAGCGTCCAGATCTGGCCGTGGCGAAGGTCGTGACATGACCTCGAGCTGCAGCGATGTCGCCTTAAGAGACGGCGTTGAAAGTTGCAGACGGCCATGGACAGAGCGTGTACCAAGAAAGGAGACAAAAAAAAAAAAAGATATGAAGCAAAGAATGATGAACAATAAGAAAAAGAAACATCTTTTACAACTTTTCAACAGCATAACCGGGATGAGCCACGCAGAATGGACGGCCGGATCTGGAGAGCCAACAGCGTCGCCGGCCATGGCAGAGCCAGGTTTGCGAATGACGCCGACGGCCATGGACGGCCAAATTGGAGAGCCATCGGCATCACCTAGACGAGTGATGTCGATGGCCATGGTCGGCCAGATCTGAAGAGCCAGCAGCGTCACCGACGCATCATCGAACATGGCAGCTCGTCCGAGGTCAAGTGGCTGGCTTTGGACGAACGAGGAAGATGAAGCTAGAGCAAACATTTTCACCACACAAAGAAACTCCACATCAATATTTTTTAATTTAATTCAAGACATGTAAATTTTTTTAAGTGGATATCAAGGTAATAAATACTCGCCCCTTCAGCTGATGCGGGGCTTTAAAACCAACTAATATTTTCCCCTTTCCTCACACATCTACACACACTGGCACATAAATTAGCAAAACCATCAGGCACAAATGGTAGGTATGGTAAGTGGTATCATTACTGCATTAGGTCGTTAAATTTTTTGAAGGAGCTTTATTTGTTGCTTACTCTATTACTTAAATGATGCAATAATTGCATTTGTATGTGCATGTTTATTGGACGTCTTTCAATGACATCCTCTCTTTTGAGCTCTACAGGACAGTGAGAGCATGGCCAAAATCAAGAAATTGAAGCCCGAAATCAACGAACCATCACAATACCGGTCCATAAGGCTGCCTGATAACTCTACAGCTACGAGGGTACAAATGACTGCCAAAATAGGATTTTTCTCATGTAAATTTTTAAGTGGATGTCAAGGGAAAAATCTCGCCACATTAGCAGTTAACACGGCGCTTTGAAACTGCCAAATATTTTCTCCTTTGCTTCTCGCACATCTACACGCACTAGCATATAAACTAGAAAACCATCAGGCAGCAATGGTAGGTATGGGAAGTGGTATCATTACTGCATTAGGTAGTTAAATGTTTTCAACGAGCTTTATTTGTTGCTGACGCTGTTAGTTAAATGATGCAATAATTGCATTTGTATGTGCATATTTATTGGGCATCTTTCAATGACATCCTCTCTTTGGAACTCTTGCTGATGATGGCTTGGGAGATGACAAAAATCACGAAATTGGAAACTGACAGAAATCAATGAAACATCACAATGCCGGTCCATAAGGCTGCCTGATAACTCTACAGCTATGAGGGTAAAAGATTGCCAGATTAGGATGTTCTTATGCAGCATTTCTTTTCCACATTAATCTGTCATGTTTCTACTGGATAAGCACAAATTTGAATAGGGGTCGCATTTAATGCACTTGCTTTATTAGTTTTATTCACATGTAGTCCAATGATATATCTCTTAAACCTTGGCACTCAAGGACTTTGTCATATCTTCATTTGGCATTTTACAGTTGACCGATTGTTTCAACTATACAAATAGGAAAGGATAAGATCAACATTAATAAATCTGTGATGATGGCGTCGCAATTGTGCTTGAGTTATGTTGGCTGTGGAGGTCATGAATTTTACGATAACGTTGAATAGCAAGATGGATGATTTCTGATTTAGAATGTAATGGTATATTTGCATAACGAGACTTTTTTAATCCTTTGCTTGGAATATGGATTGTTCTGTGGACTTTCATGTAGTTACATGTGGTAAAAGATGGATTCTTCGCGGGATGAATTTGGCTTTATACATGGCATGCAAAGTATATCATTTTGCACCACTTTGATGCTTGTGGGGAATGCTAAGCTTATTGAAGCTATTTTGAGTTTGTCAGTTCCCAGAAACTTTGAGTGGAAATTTACCTGCTGAATCTAAATATACAAAACACTAGAGACAAAAGAATAGATAGACAGCTATACGGTTTAAGTCAAGGTTCCACTTTTCTTTTGGTAACTGTTTCAACTGGATTTAGATGTCATGCGTATCATATGCTCTATTCATATGTAAGCATACAGTATGTATATATAAATATGTGCGTGCCTGCGTGCGTGCATGTGCCTATGCTGATAAATATGTAGGCAGCGTCACCAAGTGTCTTTTTGCATGGATTTCTGCATCTATCAATTAGTGCCCAAATCTCTGGCATCTTTCTTCTGCATTTTATTTTAACTTTCGGTATTACATTTGATTGTCGCCACTGAAGCTGGTAAAACGAAACAGGTCCCGAGATTAAGCTATACAAACTCGGGTCGTGCCATTCTGGCATTGTCATCGAATGCTGTACACAAACTCTGGAAATGGGAAGAAAGTGATCAAAACTTAACGGGCAGGGTAAGGAAAAAAGAGGCAAATTCTTTTGTTGTTTAGCGTATTGTTAACTACATTGATTCTTCTTTTCGCAGGCTACAACTAGTGTAGTACCACAGTTATGGCAACCGCCTGGTGGGAATTTGATGACCAATGATACATGTGCAAATCCTGAAGATGCAGTTCCGTGCTTTGCATTGTCAAAGAACGATTCTTACCTAGTCTCGGCATCAGGGGGGGAGATCTCTTGGATCTATATGATGACTTTTAAGGTGAATATATTCCCAAAGTATTGTTTACATCCTCTTGTCAGTTTTTTGTGGCACTATCTACAAGGCACAATATGATGAACTACCCCTTTGTGCTGAATATGCGTGCACTATTTCCTTTTCACATTTTTATGTGAGCTAAAATTAATTGGTTCCGTCATGTATAAAACGTATTGAGCTCTAATTGTTAGGAGGTCCATGAAAGCAATTGCTCCGATTTTCATGGGGAATATCTGGTCAAAGTTGCACCATGTCCCTTTTTACTTGCTAAGTGAGATAAGGGCTTTTGTGTGCCTTCGATGGAATATTTTTGCTCTTATTGATTAAAGAAAACAAGCAGTGCTTTTTTAACCCATCCAGGGGTCTATTGGTCCAACTTGCTCTCTCCCTTTCCCAAGAAGGGAGATGCCACTAAGTTAAGTGCCTCTTGGCACGTGTCCCACTATTATTTATAAAGTTGTTAATATTATCCTGCCTGCTGATACGCAGAGGTTCAGGCAATTTACGCCCCCGCCACCCCCAAACAATGACATTATTGAAATAGGAATGGAGGACTCCGCTATTCAAATTCACAGTGGTCGAGTTGATGAGGTGAGATCTGTTTTCATTGTTGTTGAAAGTTAACCATGTGATTATCCACAATAAAGTTACAGATATTCACTGTTTTACTTTCTCAGATCGAGGAAAACCTAAAAGGACATCGGAGAATAATTCAAGGCTTTGCCTTCTCAAGTTCCTTAAATGTTCTCGTGTCTTCTAGTGCTGGTTCTCAGGTACCAGACCGTTGCCTTTTTACTTGCTGAGTGAGACAAGGGCTTTTCTCTGTCTTCAATGTAATCTTTTTGCTCTTACTTATTAAATAAAACAAGGCAAGCTTTATTCAACATTCCAGAAATCTAATATTGGAAGTTGCTCCCTCCCTTTCCCTAGAAGGGAGATGCCATTGAGGCAAGTGCCTCTTGGCACATATGTCCCACTTTTACTTATAAAGTTATTAATACTATCCTACCTGCCAATATCCAGATGATGATAACATTTTTGCCCCATCCACCATCCGCAACATTTATGGCGTTCGATCCTCAAGATGATTATACTATTGCAATAGGAATGGAGGACTCCTCTATTCAAATTTGTTGTTCAATTTGACAAGGTGAGACCTAATTTTATTGTTGTTGAAAGTTAACCTTGTCATTATCCGCAATGAATTTATAGATATTGACTGTTTCACTTTCTCAGTGTAAGGCAAATCTAAAAGGACATCAGAAAAGAATTACAGGCCTTGCCTTCTCTAATGTCTTAAATGTTCTCGTGTCTTCCGGTGCTGACTCTCAGGTACAAGACCACTGCTGTTCTTCCTTTCCATGTAGACATGCCTATGTTTTGGGCAAAGAGAGCAATGTAGTTTAACCTGCTCCGGAAAAAGGGTTGATGTTCACTCTGGATATCTTGATGCTTATGCCCTCATCATACGTCAATTCATGAAGGCATCCTTAAATAGGCAGAATAATTCCTTCCAGAAAACTTCTTCTTTTGCAGTGACAAAAAAAACCTGTTGTTGCTTACAACTGATGCTTGGTGTTATTCTGATATAAAAACACAAAGTAAAATTTTTATTGCTTCATTTGTGAATCAATTTTGATGTGCCCTTTGATAATTGTTGATCGTCACTGCAGCTGTGTGTTTGGAGCACTGATGGATGGGAGAAGCAGGCTAGTAAGTTTCTGCAGATGCCGCTGGGCAAGGTGCAGCTCCTTTTGCTGATACTCGTGTTCAATTTCACGTGGATCAGATACATCTGCTGGTGGTTCATGAAACACAGATCGCCACTTGTAAAGCTCCTGAACTAGAATGCCTCAAGCAGGTATTGAACATATTTATTGTTGCATGCAAACCAATCTCTTATCTCATCCTGATTGCATAAAATTAGTGAAATATTAGGTAGTATGAGTTGCTTTGTGCCAAATGTACTTTTTTTGATTTGTTGTTCATCACAACTAGTGGGATACTCGAGAAGCTAGCGCTCCAATCACAGATGCTACATATTCATGCAATGGCCAATCAATATATGTTGAGCTTTGAAGACGGAAGCATCAATGTTCTTTCTGCTTCTACACTCAGATTGAGATGTTGTATAAATCCTGCTGCTTATATCCCTCCAAATCCCAAGTAAGTTGGTTATGACTGCTTAGTTAACCTCATTCCTTTATGAAAATGGCAAGTCTCATTCGTGAAGTTCCAATAGTCTCACAAGTTATTCATTCCTCACTGATGTATTTGGCAGCTTGAGAGTCTACCCACTATCATTGCAGCACATCCATCTCAACCTAACCAGTTTGCACTAGGGCTTACTGACGGCAGCGTCTATGTGCTTGAGCCATTGGAATCTGAAGGAGAGTGGGGTGGTTCTCCTCCTGTTGAAAATGGTGCTGAGCCAAGCACAACATCTAGCGCAACCAATTCAGATCAACCCCAAAGGTAGTGCAGGCCATGTCTCTCCCTGTGAAACTTTGAGCATTGAATGCTGAGCTGGCTTTCCTTCGCCGCACTTGATTCAAGTTTTGAGGGATGCTGCAGAGGGTAGATTTTACAGCCTCAGGGTCTTCCTCTGGACATAGTTTGGTACAGTCTGTCTTAAAGTGGTACAATTAGCATCCAAATCAACTTCTGCTCGAGTGTAGTGGTGATAATTTGTTTTATTATAATCATTTAGGCTGACTGAAAGTGAAAAAGAAGAACATGATATTAGGATGTTGCGAAGAAGGCGTTGTGAAGGCAGGTTTATCTGATTTTAGTTAGCAAGCTAAAGGATCATAGGAGGAGGGTTTAGTTTTCGTAGGTGGCTTCTTTTCTTGTTCCTTCTGCGTCACACTGAAAGGACTTATTTTATGTATTTTATTTATTCTTTTAATTTGCTGAAGTAGCACTTGTTGGCACTTAGTAGGTTCTCCTTTCTTGTTCTTTTGCTGCAAAAGGAAAACTTCATCTTCTTCCTGCGTTCCTTATATGAATGCGATTTGAATGCAACAGCACTCGGACCTTGGATGAAAGTAAATACTTCAGTACAGTCTATCTTGACGTTTTTCTTATTAGACTGCAATTTTTAGGAGTTTTTCCATCTTTTTGAGGATGATAGAAGTAGGTTAAACACTGTATCGTTGGGGACAGACAGCTATTTCCGAGCTTTTATAATTTGTTTGACGACTTGATTTTTTCACTTCCAAATGAACAGGAACAGTTAGGAGCATGACGATAAGCCTCTTTTGATCTCATCTATATTCCTATCACCCTACCCTTACTACGCTATGGGCCACCAAAGGGTACTTTCTCTCATCACATGAGCCTATATTGTCATTGCAAAGCGCTTGCACTTTAAACGAATGCAGGAGTTGGATGTGCAATCCAAGAATGTCTGATTTGATTCGTATACAGTGGGTTCAACCCTTGGCAATTTTGGATGTTGCACCTTTAAAGGCACATTCTGCTAAACGACTGAATTTGCAGAATCAATAGCGAAGTTAAACTAGCGGACACGTTTTCTTTGGACATTTTCACAAAATTCGGAATTAGTTCCACTTACAAATGGGAACGATACTTGGTTTTCCCCCTTATGAGCAGATGTTCTTGACCTAAGTTCAGTGGGGAATAAGAGCCGCTTAAAAGCTGTTGTATTTATGGAGATGGTATCAAAGGACCTCTCAATAAAGTACTCTCGGTATGCCTAACATTAATTATTTTGACCTTTTACGAAATCATTCATGTATTTTTGGACAGTCATAGAATAAATCAGTTATATAGCAATTTCTTCGAAAGTCAAATTGTAAATTAAAACCCTTCAAGAAAAGAACAAGAAAAGGAGATTGCCAATGCCACTGGGAGGCAACTTGGCAAAGCAAGTATTTTTGTGAGGTATAACAAGTCAGAACTTAACAAAATATGGATCAACGTGTTTAATCACGAATAAAGAAGTAGTAATACCATCATCACACTGAGGACAGTTGGTATAATCGACATTTTATTTAAAACTACGGTTGGTATACAAACCTGTTATCTTGTTCCAAAGACAAAAAATTATAAATATATTACCATAGTAGAACAACATATAGAAGAACTGAAGCTGAGAGCTAGACCTTTTTCAATTTTGAGGAGAAAAAGTAGTTTCTACAATAAGTTTTCAAAGTATTACTTTCAAGAATGCTTTGGTTTGATCGTGGAACAGTAACAACTAAACTGGCGATGGTCTTTCTTTAATTTTCAGCGTCTGGCTGAGTATATATTTACAATGTCAATAAGCGCCTGACACTGAGACTCAATTGAAGAGGAGGCCTGGGGCAAGTCAGGGAATTGCACAATTCACAACCCCTAGTAGAGAGGTTCTACAGAACGCTGGGGCAGTGAAATACCACCCTCAGCCTCCCCTTGCATTTGCAAATGCCGTTAACAGTAGTTTTCCTTCTTATTTACGACGAATGTCAATATAATGGAAAAAATTAACTACATTCATGTGCCATTCTCAATTTACTTACCAAGCGTATGCACAAAGGTGACACCTGCCTATTTCCGTCTTCGGCCAGGCTTCTTGCTCTCTCTGGTTGGCGTTGACTGCTCCAAAGGTACTGGCAACAGGGTTCCTCCTTTGATGCCATCTTTATCATTCATCTTATCGAGGGCTCCGATGTATACCTTCAGATCTCTGCATTTGTGAAGGATGACAAAAGATATACTACTATCAACACACTCTGCTGGCGCACGCAGAGTTTTCGCAATATTATATCAAAACCTTACAAATTATTACAGTTTTAAGATTCAAAAATATACCTGTTCTTCCAATTTAAGCATCTGTTCATCCTTGAACTTCACTAACAGAATTATCCTGCAGATGCACAGAATCGTAGTGTTATTTATTCATGTCAAATCAAAAGTGAAGACTAAGTTCCATTGATAGCTTTAAAATTGACTAGACTCATCTATTGTGGAAGTGTCGGTACAACTGATAATAATGCTTATCAAGGAAGATTAGTCCACATAACTTGAATGAAGATGGACAAGAAGAGTATATCAAAAGGTTGTATGAATATTCTCTATAAAGAAAATGTTTTATGCATATTAAGGTATCTAAAGGGCATCTACACCTGCAATGCTTAGCATGTGAAGCTAAATGAGCATTAAGCCTACCGAGTGCATCTTCTATTCTTTTATTTTCAATTTTGTGGAAGTTTAAATGTCAACACAACACAGTTTGAACAACCAATTGAACTTCCATTGGAATTAATACCATTTCAATGTTGAACTGTATCAATTAAAATTTGAGTCTCAAAACCATCACAGAATAATGTTCAGATTTCACTAGTGTGTAAAAAGTACTTTGAAACCACGACCATGAAGAACTTCAATTGGAATTATTAGAGTTTCTCCTGTCTTGCCACTTTGTTAGAAGAAGTTCAATAAAAAATACCAGAAGTTACTTCATCTTCTTGCCACATCCTCCAACGAATGATTCACTTGAACTTAATTATCCTTCCCAAGTTTGGTGAAAGGACTAACTATTTTATATATTCTTACTCAGCATAAAATGACTTTCATCCTTTTGCCATTAATTATGTGTTACAACTCACTTATAGTCGCTATTCACATTTTTGAATTATAAGCTGTATTTCCTCTTTCTTCTTCCAACTTCTTTTACCTCACACCTAAAAGCCCAATGCTGCTTCATTTTACTGATTAGGTTTGTATGAAACTACGGATGCTACGGCTTCTTTATTTATTAACTATTTTCTACACATAGTTATGCAGAATGCCCATGAATGAATCTGAGAAACCAACTCTAATATTTGTGCTAATTACAAGATATGATAAGATACATCAGCCATGATTTTGTGCGCATGTGTGGACGGAAACCTCTTTTTAAGGGGGTTGTTTTGACACAAGATATTCGGTGTTTCAAAGTTGACAGATATTGTTATTTAGATATATCTAGAGAAATCAGAAAGGCAACATGCCTATCTTCAATCTCCTTAACTTTTCTCCGCCTCATATCTTGGTTCTTGATAAGAGTTTGATTAAGCTGCAACCACAAGGAGCGACATCTAATACTGTTACGTCCTAGTGAACACCATTGCATCTGATTGTAATGTTAAAAATGAGGCATGTGAGAAGCAAGCAAAACAACAATCAGCCATGGCTTCAGGCAGCCCTCCTCTCAAACTTTAAACATCCAAATTTGCAAAAGGTAAAACAGAGAAGACTAAACCATTACCTGTGCCACGTTCTTCTTTTCGTCACCAAGTTACCCGAACCTACTATGGATGTCTTCGATCTTTGAAGTCACAACTTTCTCGATTGCTTCTAGTTTTGAATATTCCTTTCTACTTTTGGCTTCTAACATGAGAGACTCATAATGCTAACAGAGAAAAACAAAAGAATTAATAGGGGATGATACGTCCAAGTACTTAAAATGTATCGTTTGCAGTCAGTCTAAGGATGATGGCAGTCCATGTAGCAAAAACGACAAACATGAATTATAAACAAAATGCTATCACCAACAGTAGCATGGGCAGCTGATATAAAATCTAATCGCTTTTGTAATCCTAATTCCGATACACTAACAAGTTTTCAATTCAGATAAACCGTTCTTTTTAAGGCTATCCGTCACAACAAGTCAATAATAAAAGAGTCCTGGCACCTGAGGGAAACTCAAATTCATTTTCTACCAGAGACATATTTGTGAGAAAAAAAGAAAAGAAAAGAAGAATAGCAGAAGTTTTGCCATTCTCTGAAGCTGGTGCAAGCCCAATAATTCTTTTATACTTCCTATATAAGCTCATTAGACACATACAGTTTGCAAATTGACAGATATAAAATGTTGTATACTATATAAAAGCAAACGAAGCTGAGATTATAAAACACCGGTGTAATTACTTTCCTTCTCTTCACAACAATTCTAACAATCCCATAGAGTTCCAAGAGTAAAATGAGTTCACTTAAAAAAAAAAAAAGAAAGAAAGAAAACAAAATGGACAAAAAAATTTTAACCTGAAATTACTAACCTAATGTTCTATTATGGTTTTCTCCTAAAATATGTGTACTTAAAAACCATTACCTAAAGCAAAAACATAGTTGAGGGAAGCTTTCACAAGTGATGCTTATAACCATGGCTGATCAGTCAAAAAAATAAAATGTAAAAGACTGTTAAACAGGGAGAAGTGAAATGGTCTCGGTATATGCATGCTTACTTTTCTTTGCGCTTCCAACTGAGTTGAGGCTAGATGAATATAGTCGGCATGAATCTACAAAAAAGTAAAACTACAGTGTCAGACTAAACGAAGATAAGACTGATAATTACAATGGAGGCAATATAATTTTTGCAGGTCCCAATAATGGACATGTGACATTTGGCCAACAAAATGAATATGTGAAGCACAAAACCAGAAACAGAATCTTTCATTATCATCTGTCAGTACCTAAAACAGTAAAAGCATCATGCACCTCAAAACTTCCATCTCACTTAACTGAGTCCAAACTCCAAATCTTTGCTGGGAAAGGAGAACCAGAAAACAAAGATATTCACAGCACACAAATAAGAGGACACATGAACCTACTGCTTCAATTTTGCTGCTGAAGAGCACCCCACTAATTTCGGAATCCCCGATACGGTCACAGCTACCACAACCTCCTTCAAGTGATTCGTAGTATGAATTCATCTCCAAAAGCTTGCCCTCGCTTTTGATTGATTAAGCCGGTGAACGTAAGTGTCCCCAACATAATCCCAAATTTGCTGTGTTCTTAAATCTAGAGAATAGCAATGTTGCGTATTTTTCCAATGGCTGATTGCGTGCTTATCTTTGTATCTACAAAGCCAGAAAAGAAAAGCTATAATAAAGACAACCTATCTAATCACTAAAAATATAGAGTGAGCGAAAATTCCAATACATCACGACTGGATCTATCACCTTCCACATCCAACAAAATCACATATCAGACAAAACCCAAATGATTTTCCATTGTTCCACAAATAAAGCAGGATGGCACCTCATCTTGCTGTTGGCATAGTCGGCAAACCTGATAAAGGACAGAAACAGAATCTTATTCTCAATCAGTTAACCGACGGGCATCCCTGATGATGTTGCAAAATGAAAGTACATTTCTGATAAAGGTAATTTATTGCAATCAAATCAAGATATGTGCCGTAATTGACATCTTTAGCAATGTAATTGGACCTTGCAATAAAATCAAAGTCAGACTCTTTGGATATCACCAGCATGGGAGAACATCATGTTGACCTATTTTAACCATAAAGATTGACGAATCAAGCAAAAGTCAGTATCAACATGTCCGTCGATGTATCTCTTACTAGGCACTTTTTCACCTTATGATATTACATTAGTTTTTTTTTTTTTTTTGTTGACAGATATTACATTAGTTCAAAGGTACTATTTTTGCTACAAATTCACATGGACAGAGCATATTAAAACATCACGTGAAATGCAAAATATGACCATCTAACGTCTTAGTTTCAAGACAGGATATGTTTGAGGTCAAAGATCAGAATTTTGACATCAATATGATCACCCTGTACTTGTGAGCACACGCATAACTTATTGTGCATGCTTGGCCACTGCTATTACTTCTGTCACTCCTTGACTCACGAGAAATTTGACATGGGAGTGACAGGACCATCGATCAAATACATGTGATGAGACATTGCAAAGATTCTTGTGTCAGAATATGATAATCAACAAAAAATAACTCCCAGGAGCCACAGCATTCACCTATTTCAAATCTCCATATAATCTCATGATAATTTAAAAGAAATCCTGAACATAGGAAGCACAATAGAGTAAAGGAAAATTCTACTTTTCATGTTATTTCTAATGATGTCTCTATACTTTTAATTTGCCTAATCAAGTCCTTCTACTTTAAAAAACTTTCCAATCAAGTCTTTCCGCCACCAAATACAAGCAAATTCAACTGAAGTGGCTGTTCGACGATGACGACGTATGATGCCAATAAAATATGCGGATGCCCATGTGGACATGTTTGGAAAAATTTAGCCATTGTAGATGACCTCAAAGTGCAACATGGAAAAAATAATGGATGTCCACATTAGAAAAATTTTATCCACATCTCACAATAAAGACATTTGACGGTCACACCAGCTGAATTTGGCCTGATTTGGTGTCAGAGACATTTGATTAGAAAATTTGTAAATGTAGGAGGAATTTATTTAGCAAATTAAAAGTACAAGGGACTTGATTAGAAAAAACGTGAAAGTTCAGGATAAAAACAATACTGCCGCAATTGCCATAGCCAATATTAATTATTTAAAAGCAACAACTAATCCACAGTCAGCAGATTGACAGAATGATAGTGGCAGTAGCTCAGAAATTACAGTCTAAATTCATCTAATCTGTATCAACGGAAGAATGCCTAACCTGACAAGACAAGTAAGTCCATTTTGTACCACATGAGCAATGAAAGGAATGGCCACACTGCGTACTCAAAATTCCACTGGTATCTGGGTCCAATCTCTCTGGCATTAAATGAAAAAAGTTGTAACTGTAAACAACTTTCTATAAACTCGTTTCACTGCAAGGGAAATATAATTAGCAAGGGAGCACTAGCATGGCTTACCAAGACAAACTGGACAAGAGGGTAGCTCCGTAAAGCCCGAAGGGGGCGTGCTAGCTACATCAGCTGATTCCGTATAGTCCACTTCGTGCAGAAATAGAATATGGCATACCTCAGCCTGAATGTCCAGACGAAGAGTACGAAAAGTGAAATAGAAAATCAACCATATGAAATCTCTCAGCAAACAACAGGTGCAAAAATTGCAGATACCTCAGCAGGCGAAAAATTCTTGCCATTGAAGGTGCAATAGAAACCATCAACAGCCTTTTGATCGACAAGCTCGATCAGCACGCTGTACCTATCTTCTATCCCATCATTCCTACATCAAACCCACATAGTTTTTGACCATTTAATTAACTTGTGCCATTAAATAATGTCCATGCATGAGTACACAATCAATGAAAAGTAAACAATCACAATCAATAGATAGAAGTATAAGAAAATAGACCCATTAGAGTGTCAAGCGAAGAATACACACGGCTTTGTTATTAAGCCTCGGGGCAACAACCCAAGCTAAATTCAAATTGAGTCCAATTCATTTTTTCACAGACTACTCTACCTAAACCTAAACTAAATTAAAGTTCTTATTAAAATTCCCTTCAACCTATATGTATACTAACTAAAAGAAACTAAGCTAAATCTAGCATTAAAACTTAACGACCTAATCAAGGTCTCTGTTTCTAACCATTTTCCAATTTTTCATTTTTTCGAATTTTTTTAATAAAACTTAATTCTTATCATTTTCCGAAAATAGGGACTCGAGCCGGGTCCGGATATTCGGCCCCCTCCAATTCTAATTCTACTGAGCCCAACCCATTGCCATGATAACTGCTCCAGCCCATCTTCTCTTCCAACTTCAGCAAGTGCATCTTTAAGCCCGATTTCTACTATAGATAGATTAAAGCCCACTCTAACCCCATCTTATTATTAACTTTCCTCTTTTCTTACATCTTTTCGTCATTTTTATTTTTTATTTTCTTCTTCCTTCTTCCAGCCCTTCGTCCTGTTCAAAGCAAATCGAGAATCTAACCAGCCATTTCCTCACCAATGAAGACCATAAAGACATCACAGAAACTTATGTGAAATTATATAACAAAAATACAAGAAAAATTTATGTTATAACAACGAATTTTAATAAGAATTGAATCTGAATGTTAATGGACTTAGTTGTAACAAGTAATGTATGCTACAATTTCTTCAAATTGACCTAGATCAGGAATTATTTCACTAATGTATCTTAGAGACATTTCATGAAACAGTCTATGTGCACCAAAGAGATTGAATCTGGTCATAAATCGAAGTTTTGTTTTCGTCTTAAATCAATGCCAGAACCACGAAGCCATTACAAATCATCAGATTATAGCCTAGATCATCGGTTATTTTCACATGAGTAACCTGAACGTGGTCCAATCATGCATCTTTCCAAAACAGGGCAGGAAAGAGGGGAATGAAATCCACGAGTTCTCGGTTGAGAACTAAGGGCTAATGAACAAACTACGGGCTAGACATGGTCTGGCTTCTGGGCATTTATGCGTCCGACTAATACAAGTTGGGCTTAATAGAGGTGGATGGGCCATGGCACATGGGCTTGGCTTAGACGAATTGGATCGAGCCCATCGCATTGAATGGATATCCCTTCCAATTAGTTGATGAATTGAATAAGTCCCTTCATTCATTATTTTTTGCATTCTTCATTTCGGTTTTATTTATTCATATCTTAACCGCCTAGATTGCCGATTTTCCTTAAATTGTTGATTAAAAATCAAGTATCCACAGCAGGTCCAAGACCTCAAAATTGGCTAAAGCAATTTCCTAAAAGTTGTAATCTTGAAGGTGCTACAATTGAGAAATGTTCGACAAACCCTCTACAAAACCTGCAATGCCCATTCTTCTTAGTCCAAGTAACTCCTAACATTAATTATTTATACTCTTTTCAAAATAATTCATATATTTTCAGATAGTCTTAATATGAATGAGTTATTTAGCAATTTCTATAAGAGTAGAATTGTTAATTCAAAACATTCAAGCAAAGAATTATAAAAGGAGATTGCAAATAGCATTGGGAGGCAATTTGGTAAAAGAAGTATTTATAAGAGTTATAACAAGTCGGAATTCAACAAAAATGTCAATCGAAGTGCTTAATCATGAAAAAGAAGAAGCAATACCAATATCAAAAACCAAAGAGCTGTTAGCAGAATCAAAATTTCCTTTTTCATCTCCTGTTGGTGTATAAACTTGTTATTTAGTTCCGAAAAGAATAAATATAAATTTACGTATATTTTGTCACATAGTTTAAGTATTACTTTCAAGAATGCTTTGATTTGATAGGTGGAACCATAACAACTAAACTGGGAAAGGTCTTTCTTTAATTTTCATCGTTTGGCCGTGTGTATATTTACAATGTTAATAAGTACCTGATATTGAGAAGTGCTGTTGACAGTAGTTTTCCCTCATCCTTACGATGAATGTCGATACAGTGAAAATAATTAACCACATTCAAGCCATTCTCGTCTACTTGTCAAGCATCTGCACGCAAAGTGAAACCTGCTTATTTCCGTCTTCGACTGGGCTTCTTACTCTTTCTGGCTGAGGTTGACTGCTCCAAAGGCACTGGTAATAGGGTTCCTCCCTTGACGCCATCTTCATCATTCATCTTATCGAGAGTTTTCTGGGCTCCGATATACACCTTAAGGTCTCTAATCTGTGAAGGATGACAAATACTACTGTCAACCCACTATGCGCGTGCAGAGTTTTCACTCTATCATATCAAAACCCTACAAATTATTACAGTTTTAAGGCTAAAAGAATATACCTGTTCTTCTAAGTCAAGTATTTGTTCATCCTTCGACTTCAGTGACAGAGTTTTCCTGCAGATGCACAGAAGCTTATGTGTCCTTCATTCATGTCAAATTAGAAGGGAAGAATAAATTCCCGACAGCTTTAACTGACTGGACTCATCTACTGAAAAAGTTTCCGTACAATCGATAATAATGCTTATTGAGGAAACTAGCCCACATAACTTCAATGAGGATGGACAAGACCAGTATACTTCATAAGGCTGTATGAATCTCTCTACAAAGAAAATGTTGTAGGCATATTACGGCACTTAAAAAGCATTTACACCTACATTGCTTGACATTGGAAGCTCAAATAAGCTTTAAGCCTGCCCAGTATATCTTCTTTTCCTTTTATTTTCTATTTTGTGGAAGTTGGAAATGTCAACATAACGCAGTATAAACAACCATTTGAATTTCAATTGGAATTAGTAAAATTTCAATGTTTAACTGTATCAATTAAAATTTGAGTCCCGAACCATCACAGAATAATGTTCAAATTTCTTTAGTGTGTAAAAATGTACCTTGAAATTGAACCACCACCATGAAGATTTTAACATTGATTTCTGTCAATAAAGTTCAACCTCTAAAGCAGTAGCGCTAGAACTTTAAAGGAAAACAAAATTAGAGATGGAGCATATATAAACAAAGGAACAAAATTATGGAGAGCACTGACTAATGGAACTTTCTCCATACGTGGTGCATACTCTCCTTTCCCCTTTTCCCCTTTTTTGTCTCTTTCTCTTATTAGAGTTTGTTCGATCTCGCCACTTTTTTAGAAGAACTTCAATAAAAAATACCAAAAGCTACTTCATCTTCTAGCCACATCCTCCAATTAATGATTAACTTAAACTTAATTATCCTTCCCAAGTATGGTGAAAGGAAAGTATATTAACTATTTGATAAATTCTTACTCAGCATAAAATGACTTTTGTTCTTTTGCCATTAGTTATGTGTTACAAGTCACTTACGGTCGGTATTCACATAGTTGAATTAGAAGCTGTACTCTGTCTTCCTTCTTCCAACTATCGAGGTTGGGATACCTGGAGTGTCATAACTTGGCATGGAGGGACACTTAAATGCCATAACTTTGAAATTGTACACTTAAGTGCCACTCCAGCGAAAATCCGGCCAAATGGCTGATGTAGCAATTTTCCGGCGAGTTTGGTTCAAAACGGCGTCGTTTTGCACGCTAACGTAGCGGAGAAAATGCAAAAACGACGTTGTTTTGTATCTGACGTATAAATAATAATATAAAAATTAATTAAATTAGATTTAAACTTAATTTTATTTAAAATATTCAAAAAATTAAAAAAAAAAAAAAAAAAAGGGGGGTGAGGGGAGGTCGAACGGGGTGGGCCGAGGCCGCCGCCTCCCCGGTCGCCGGGAAGGGCCGGCGATGGAGGGAGGGGTCGGCCGGTCACCGACCCCGGCCGACCGACGGCGAGGGTTGTGAGCCCTCGCCGAATCACAGCAAGGGCTGTGACCCTCACCCCAGATCTCGGCTAGGGCTCACGGGCCCTCGCCAGCCCCTGGCCAGGGCCCGGCGACCCCGGCCGACCCTCCCCACTCCATCACTGGCCCTTCCCGACGGCAGTGGGGAGGCGGCGACGGCCCACAACCCTCGCCCCACGCGAGCCCTCCCCTAGATTTGGGGCGAGGGTCGCGGCCCGCACCCAAATCTGGGGCAAAGGTCGCGGCCCTCTCCCAAATCCGGCAAGGGCTTGCGGGCCCTTGCCACCTCCCCACCGCCACCGGGAAGGGCCGGTGACGGAGTGGGGAGGGTTGGCCGGGGTCGCCAAGCCCTAGCCAAGGGCCAACGAGGCCGGCCGACCAACAGCGAGGGCCCACGAGCCCTCGCCCAGATTTGGGGCGAGGGTCGCTGCCCTCACTGCAATTCGGTGAGGGCTCACAGCCCTCGCCGTCGGTCGGCCGAGGGCCGGCGACCCCGACCGACCCTCCCCCCTCCATCGTTGGCCCTTCTTGGCGACGGCGGGGAGGCGGTGGCGACGAGGGCTCGGCCCTTAGCCACCCCGTTTGACCTCCCCTTTTTTTTTTAATTTCTATTTTAATTTTTTTAAAATTTTTAAAATTTTAAATTTTTCTTATTTTTTAAAATTTTTCAAATATTTTAAATAAAATTAAGTTTAAATCTAATTTAATTAATTTTTATATTATTATTTACACGTCAAACACGAAACGACGTCGTTTTTGCATTTTCTCCGTCACGTCGGCTTGCAAAACGACGTCGTTTTGGACCAAACTAGCCGGAAAATTGCCACGTCAACCATTTGGCCGGATTTTCACCGGAGTGGCACTTAAGTGTTCCATTTAATTTCAGCGGCACTCAAGTATACCATTTTGAAATTATGACACTTAAGTATCCTCCTGTGCCAAGTTATGGCACTCCAGGTGTTCTTCTGCCTCCAACTATCACCTTTTTCACCTCACATCTAAAAGTCCATGCAATGTGAACATTTCCTCTTAATGATACCATTCTCACTTTTTTCTCATCTTGTTGAATGTCTGTTTCCACTTTCTCTCTCATGACCAACCTCCCTTACATGAACTATGACTACAATGCTGCTTCATTTTACTGATTAGGTTTTATGAGACTATGGATGCTATGGGATTATTTGTCTAGAGAAATCAGCAAGGAAAAATACCTCTCTTCAATTTCCTTAACCTTTCTCCGCATTATATCTTGGTTCTTGATGAGAGTTTGATTAAGCTGCAACCACAAGAAGGGACATCTGTTACTGTTATGTCCAAGGTTGTAATATTTAAAATGAGGCATGTGAAAAACGATCAAAACAACAATCAGCCATGGCTTCAGGCAGCCCTCCTCTCAAGCTTTAAACATCCAAAATCGCACAAGGCAAAATAGAGAAGACTAAACCCTTACCTCTGCCAGGGCCTTCTTTTCGTCACCAAGTTTCCCCAGCTTACTATGGATGTCTTCAATCTTTGAAGTCACAGCTTTCTCAATTGCTTCTAGTTTGAAATTTTCTTTTCTACTTCTGGCTTCTAACATGAGAGACTCATAATGCTAACAGAGAAAGACAAAAGAATTAATAGGGGATGACACGTTCAAGGACTTAAAATGTATTCTTTAAAGTCAGTCTAAGTTAGACAGAGAAAAAAAGTCAGTCTAAGGATGATGGCAGTCTATGTAACAAAAAATGACAAACATGGGTTAGAAATGAAACACTATCACCAACTGTAGCATAGGCAGTTGATATAAAAACTAATGGCTTTTGTAATTCTACTTCCGATACATTAACAAGTTTTCAATTCTGATACTGTTCCTTCTAAGGCTCTCCATCACAAGTCAATAAAAAAATAGTCCTGGCACCTTAGGGAAACTCAATTCATTTTCTCCCACAGACATATTAATGAGAAAAAAGAAAAGAAAAGAAGAATGGTAGAAGTTTTGCAATTCTCTGAAGCTGATGCAAGCCCACTAATTCTTTTATACTTCCTATATAAGTTCATTAGGCACATGCAGTATGCAAATTGACAGATATAAAATGTTGTATACTATATAAAAGCAAATGAAGCTGAGATTATACAACATGAGCGTAATTACTTTCCTTCTCTTCACAACAATTCTGACAATCCCATAAAGTTCCAAGAGTTAAATGAATTCACTTAAAAAAAAAAAAAAACAAAATGGAGAAACATTTTTTAATCTGAAATAACTAAACAAATGTTCTATTATGGTTTTCTCCTAAATTATGTGTACTTAAAAACCATTACCTAAAGAAAAAACATAATTGAGGGAAGCTTTCACAAGTAATGCTTATAACCATGGCTAATCAGTCAAAAAAATAAAATGTAAAAGACTATGTTAAGCAGGGAGAATTGAAACGGTCTCCGAATATGCATGCTTACTTTTCTTTGCGCTTCCAGCTGAGTTGAAGCTAGATGAATATAGTCGGCGTGAATCTACAAAAAGTAAAGCTACAGTATCAGAGTAAATGAAGAAAATCCGATAGTTACAATGGAGGTAACATACATTTTGCAGGGCCAATAATGAACATGTGACATTTGGCCAACAAAATGAACATGTGAAACACAAAACCGGAAACAGAATCTTTCATTATCATCTGTCAGCACCTAAAACAGTAAAAGCATCATGCACTCAAAACTTCAAACATCTCACCTAACTGAGTCCAAACTCCAAATCTTTGCAGGGAAAAGAGAACCAGAAAACAAAGATATTCACAGCACACAAATAAGAGGACACCTGAACTTACTGCTTCAATTTTGCTGCTGAAGAGCGCCCCACTAGTTTCAGAATCCTCACTACAACCACAGCTACCACAATCTCCTTCAAGTGAAAAAAGAAAAACATGAGATTAGAGTGTTGCTTCGAAGGTGTTGTGTATTCAAATCGGAGGCAAAGAGGAGACCTCACTTTCTATGCAACTAGAGGCTTAAGGACTTCATTATACTAGTTAACCAACTAATATCCTTTCGGTACTTAAACTTGATTAATTTGTTAACTAAGTGTCCGCATAGGTTTTGACCATTTTATTAACCTATGCCACTAAATGATGTCCATGCATCAGTGCATGATCAATGAAAAGTAAACAGTCACAATCCATAAACAATCAAGCGAAGAGTACACATGACTTTGTTATTAGGCCTCTGGTCAACAAGCCCAGCTAAATTTAAATTAAGTCCAATTCATTTTCTCAAAGACTACTCTACCTAATTCTAAAATAAATCAGAATATTTATTGAAATCCCCGTAAACTATATGTATACTAACTAAAAGAAACTAAGCTAAATCTAGCACTAAAATTTAATGACCTAATCAAGGTCAAGGTCAATGTTTCTAACCATTTTCCCAAAAAAAAAAAAAATTGAAATTTTTAAAAAAAAATTTAATTTTTATCATTTTTCTGAAAATAGGGACTCGAGCCCGTTATGAGCCGCACGCTGGTCTCACGAATCTGAAATGATAAGCACAATTCGGGCTTTTATATTCAACCCACTCCAATTCTAACTTTACTGTACTTAACTGAGCCCAATTCAGTAATGCCTATTTTGAGCCCATTACCCAAGGTAACTATTCTAGCCCATTTTCTCTTCTAACTTCACCAAGTCCATCTTCAAGCCCAATTTGTATTATAGAGAGATTAAACCATAAGCCCACGCTAACCCCATCTTATTAATTTTTTAAAATAATTTTTGCTCGTTTATTACATCTTTCGTCATTTTATTACTATTATTTTCTTCTTCCTTCTTCCAGCCTTTTGTCCTCTTTGGAGCAAACCGAGAATATAACCAGTCATTTCCTCGCCTATGAATACCACGTCACAAAAACGTATGTGAAATTATAGAATGATAACACTAGAAAAATTTATGTTATAACAACAAATATTAATAAGAATCCAAATGCTAACGGACTCACATGTAGCAAGTAACATGTGCTAAAATTTCTTCAGATTGAACTAGATCGGGAATTATTTCACTGACATATCTTAGAGACATTTCATCAAATAATCTATGTGCGCGAAAGGGATTGAATCTGGTCATAAATTGAAGTTTTGTTTTCGTTTAAAATCAATATCAGAACCATGAAGCCATTATAAATCATCAAATTACAGCCTAGATCATCGGTGATTTTCACGTTAGTAACCTGAACGTGGTCCAGTCATGCATCTTTCCAAAACAGGGCAAGAAAGAGGGGAATGAAATTATCTTATCAAGGAGTTGGTTGAGAACTAAGGGCTAATGAACAAACTAAGGGCTAGACATGGTCTGGTTTCTGGCCATTTATGCGTCCGAGTAATGCAAGTTGGACTTAATAGATGTGGACAGGCCATGGGCTTGGCTTGGACGAATTGGATCATGCCCGTCGCATTGAATGGATATCCTTTTAAATTAGTTGATGAATTGAAGTCTCTTTGGTTATTATTTTTTGTACTCTTCATTTTGGTTTTATTTATTTATATCTTTAATATATACCGCCTAAATTGCCGATTTTCCTTAAATTGTTGAGTAAAAATCAAATATCCACAGTAGGTCCGAGACCTCAAAATTGGCTGAAGCAATTTCCTAAAAGTTGTTGTAATCTTAAAAGTGCTACAATTGAGAAATGTTTGACAAACCCTTCACAAAAGCCGCAATGCCCATTTTTCATAGTCCAAGTAACTCCTAACATTGATTATTTATACTCTTTTCCAAATAATTCATATAAAAGGAGATTGCCAATGGTATTGGGAGGCAATTCGATTAGAAAAGTATAGAGTTAAAGTCGGAATTCTTAATTCGAAACTTTCAACCAAAGAATTATAAAAGGAGATTGCCAATGGTATTGGGAGGCAATTTGGTTAGAAAAGTATAGAGTTAAAGTCGGAATTCAACAAAATGTCAATCGAAGTGCTTAATCATGAAAAAGAAGAAGTGATACCAATATCAAAAACCAAAGAGCTGTTGGCATAATCAAAATTTCCTTCCCATCTCCTGTTGGTGTAAAAACTAGTTATTTAGTTCCGAAAAGAATAAGTATAAATGTATGTTTATTTTGTCACATAGTTTAAGTATTACTTTCAAGAATGCTTTGATTTGATAGGTGGAACCATAACAACTAAACTGGGAAAGGTCTTTCTTTAATTTTCGTCGTTTGGCCGTGTATATATTTGCAATGTTAATAGGTACCTGACATCGAGAAATGCTGTGGACAGTAGCTCTCCTTCATCCTTACAATGAATGTCAATACAATGAAAATAATTAACCACATTCAAGCCATTCTCAATTACTTGCAAGCATCTGCATACAAAGTGAAACCTGCTTATTTCCGTCTTCGACTGGGCTTCTTACTCTTTCTGGCTGGGGTTGACTGCTCCAAAGGCACTGGTAATAGGGTTCCTCCTTTAACGCCATCTTTATCATTCATCTTATCGAGAGTTTTCTGGGCTCCAATATACACCTTAAGGTCTCTGATCTGTGAAGGATGACAAGGGAGATGCCACTGTCAACGCACACTATGCACGCACGCGCGCAGAGTTTTCACAATATTATATACAAATTATTACAGTTTTAAGGCTAAAAGAAAATACCTGTTCTTCTAAGTCAAGTATTTGTTCATCATTCAACTTCAGTGACAGAATTTTCCTGCAGATGCTCAGAAGCGTATGTGTCCTCCATTCATGTCAAATTAGAAGGGAAGACTAAATTCCTGACAGATTTAATTGACTGGAATCATATACTGAAAAAGTGTCGGTACAATTGACAATAATGCTTATTGAGGAAACTAGTCCACGTAACTTCAATGAAGATGGACAAGACGAGTATACTTCAAAAGGCCGCATGAATTTCTCTACAAAGAAAATGTTGTAGGCATATTAAGGTACTTAAAAGGCATCTACACCTATATTGCTTGACATGTGAAGCTCAAATAAGCTTTAAGTCTACCCAGTGTATCTTCTTTTCCTTTTATTTTCTATTTTGTGAAAGTTGGAAATGTCGACATAACGCAGTATGAACAACCAATTGAATTTTAATTGGAATCAGTAGAATTTCAATATTGAACCATATCAATTAAAATTTGACTCCTGAACCATCACAGAATAATGTTCAAATATCTCCAGAATGTAAAAAAGTACTTTGAAATTGGACCACCACCATGAAGATTTTAACATTGATTTCTGTTGATAAAGTTCAACCTCTAAAGCAGTAGCACTATTTCTTCAGAGGAAAACAAAATTACAGATGGAGCATATATAAACAAAAGAACAAAATTATGGAGAGCACTGACACATGGAACTTTCTCCATACGTGCTGCGTTCTCTCCTTTCTCCTTTTCCCCTTTTTGTCTCTTTCTTTCCCTCGTTAGAGTTTGTCCTATCTTGCCACTTTTTAAAAAGAATTCAATAAAAAAACACCAAAAGCTCTTTCATCTTCTTGCCACATCCTCCAACTAATAATTAACTCAAACTTAATTATCCTTCCCAAGTATGGTGAAAGGAAGGCATATTAACCATGTGATAAACTCTTACTCATCATAAAATGACTTTCGTTCTTTTGCCATTTGTTATGTGTTACAAGTCATGTATAGTTGCTATTCACATATTTGAATTAGAAACTGTATTTCCTCTTTCTTCTTTGAACTTTAACCTTTTTTACCTCACATCTAAAAGTCCATGCCATGTGAACACTTCCTCTTTATGATACCCTTCCCACTTTTTTCTCATCTTCTCAAATGTCTGTTTCCACTTCCTCTCTCACGACCAACCTCACTTACACGAACTATTACTACAATGCTGCTTCATTTTACTGATTAGTTTTATGAGACTATGCATGCTATAGTATTACTTGTCTAGAGAAATCAGCAGCGAAAAATACCTCTCTTCAATTTCCTTAACCTTTCTCCGCATCATATCTTGGTTCTTGATAAGAGTTTGATTAAGCTGCAACCACAAGGAACGGCATCCGTTACTGTTATGAACGAGTGAAAACTATTGCATCTGATTGTAATATGAAAATGAGGCATGTGAAAAACAGGCAAAACAACAATTAGCCTTGGCTTCAGGCAGACCTCCTCTCAAACTTTAAACATCCAAAATAACAAAAGGTAAAACAGAGAAGACTAAAGCCTTACCTCTGCCACGGCCTTCTTTTCATCACCAAGTTTCCCTAACTTACTATGGATGTCTTCAATCTTTGAAGTCACACCTTTCTTGATTGCTTCTAGTTTGGAATTTTCTTTTCTACTTTTGGCTTCTAACATGAGAGACTCATAATGCTAACAGAGAAAAACAAAAGAATTAATAGGGGATGATATGTTCAAGGACTTAAAATGTATTCTTTAAAGTCAGTCTAAGGATGATGGCAGTCTATGTAACAAAAATGACAAACATGGGTTAGAAACGAAACACTATCACCAACAGTAGCATGGGCAGTTTATATATAATCTACTGGCTTTTGTAATTCTACTTTCGATACAACAGGTTTTCAATTCAGATACTGTTCCTTCTAAGACTATCCATCACAAAAAGTCAATAATAAAAGAGTCCTGGCACCTTAGGGAAACTCAATTCATTTTCTACCACAGATATATTTGTAATAAAACAGAAAAGAAAAGAAGAATACCAGAAGTTTTGCAATTCTCTCAAACTGATGCAAGCCCACTAGTTCTTTCATACTTCCTATATAAGCTCATTAGACAAATGCAGTATGCAAATCGACAGGTATAAAATGTTGTACACTATATAAAAGCAAATGAAGATGAGATTATACAACACGAGTGTAATTACTTTCCTTCTCTTCACAACAATTCTGACAATCCCATTGATTTCCAAGAGTAAAATGAGTTCACTTAAGAAAAAAAAGAAAAGAAAATGGAGAAACATATTTTGATCTGAAATAACTAAACTAATGTTCTATTATGGTTTTCTCCTAAAATATGTGTACTTAAAAACCATTACCTAAAGCAAAAGCACAATCGACGCAAGCTTTCACAAGTAATGCTTATAGCCATGGCTGATCAGTCAATATAATAAAATGTGAAAGACTAAACAGGGAGAATTGAAATGGTCTTGGTATACGCATGCTTACTTTTCTTTGCACTTCCAGCTGACTTGAAGCTAGATGAATATAGTCGGTGTGAATCTACAAAAAAGTAAAGCTACAGTGTCAGAGTAAATGAAGAAAGTCTGACAATTATAATGGAGGTAATATCCACTTTGCAAGCTCAATAATGAACTTGTGACATCTGGCCAACAAAATGAACATGTGAAGTACAAAAACAGAAACAGAATCTTTCATTGTCAGTTGTCAGCACCTAAAACAGTAAAAGCATCATGCACCTCAAAACTTCAAACATTTCACTTAACTGAGTCCAAGCTCCAAATCTTTGCAGGGAAAGGAGAACCAGAAAACAAAACTATTCAAAGCATACAAATAAGAGGACACATGAACCTACTGCTTCCATTTTGCTGCTGAAGAGCGCCCCACTAATTTCAGAATCCTCGCTACAACCGCAGCTACCACAATCTCCTTCAAGTGATTCACAGTATGAATTCATCTCCAAAAGCTTGCCGTCAGCTTTTGATTGATTAAGCCGGTGAACATAAGTGTCCCCAACATAATCCCAAATTTGCTGTGTTCTTAAATCCAGAGAATAGCAATGTTGTGTATTTTTCCAATGGCTGATTGCGTGCTTATCTTTGTATCTACAAAGCCAGAAAAGAAATGCTATAATGAAGACAGCCTATCCAATCACTAAAACTATAGAGTGAGTGAAGATTCCAGCACATCATGACTGAATCTATCATCTTCCACATCCGACAAAACCACATATCAGACAAACCCAAAGATTTTCCATTGTTCCACAAATAAAGCACGATGGCACCTCATCTTGCTGTTGGCATAGACGGCAAACCTGATAAAAAACAGAAACGGAATCTTCTTCACAATCTGTTAACAGATGGGCATCCCTGATGATGCTGCAAAATGAAACTACATTTCCGATCAAGGTAATTTCTTGCAACCAAATCAAGATATGTGCCGTAATTGACATCTTTAGCAATGTAATTGGAACTTGCAATAAAATCAAAGGAAGACCCTTGGGACATCATCCGCATGGCAGAACATCATGTTGACTTATTTTAACCATAAAGATTGACGAATCAAGCAAAAGTTAGTATGTACATGTCTGTCCATATATCTCCTACATGGCACTTTTTCAACTTTTGATAATACATGAGTTCAAAGGTACTGTTTTTCTACAAATTGGCATGGACAGAGCATATTAGAACATCACTTGAAATGTAAAATACGACCATGAAACATCTTAGCTTCAAGACAGGAAATGTTTGAGGTCAAAGATCAGAATTTTGACATCAGTATGATCACCCTGTACTTGTGAACATACGCATAACTTATCGTGCGTGCTTGGCCACTGTTATTACTTCTGTCACTCTTTGACTCACGAGAAATTTGAGATAAGAGTGACAGGACCATCGGATCAAACACACGTGATGAGAAATTGCAAAAATTCTTGTGTCAGAACATGATAATCAACAAAAAGTAACCCCAAGAAGCCATACCATTGACCTATGCCAAATCTCCAAATAAATGTCATGATAATTTAATAGAAATCCTGAACTTAGTAAGCACAATAGAGTAAAGGAAAATTCTACTTTTCATTCATATACTTTCACGCTTTTCTAATCATGTCTATGCCTTTAATTTGCCCAACCAAGTCCATCTACTTTAACAAACTTTCTAATCAAGTCTTTCCAACACTAAATACGACCAAATTCAACTGAAGTGGCCCTTCGATGACAACAATGTATGATGCCGATAAAATATGCGGACGCCCACGTGGACATGTATGGAAAAATTTAGCCAATGTAGACGACCTCGAAGTGTGACATGGACAAAATAATGGATGCCCACATTAGAAATTTTTTATCCATGTCACACAATGAAGACATCTGACGGTCACATCAGCTGGATTTGGCCTGATTTGGTGTCAGAGAGACTTGATTAGAAAATTGGTAAAAGTAGAAGAACTTTATTAACAAACTAAAAGCACAAGGGACTTGATTGGAAAAAATGTGAAAGTACAGGATAAAAAAAATACTGCCACAACTGCTATAGCTAATATTAATTATCAAAAACCAACAATTAATCCACAGTCAGCAGATTAACAGAGAGATAGTGGCAGTAGCTGAGAAATTACATTATAAATTCATCTAATCTGTATCAGCAGAAGAATGTCTAACCTGACAAGACAAGTAAGTCCATTTTGTACCACATGAGCAATGAAAGGAATGGTCACACTGCGTACTCAAAATTCCGCTGGTATCAGGGTCCAATCTCTCTGACATCAAAAGAAAAAAAGTTGCCATTGTAAACAACTTTCTATAAACTCATCTCACTGCAAGGGGAAATATAATCAGCAAGGGAGTACAGGCATGGCCTACCAAGACAAACTGGACAAGAGGGTAGCTCCGTAAAGCCCGATGGGGGTGTGCTGGCTACATCAGCTGATTCTGTATAGTCCACTTCGTGCAGAAATAGAATATGGCATACCTCAGCCTGAATGTCCAGAAGATGAGTATTAAAAGTGAGAGAAATCGACTATATGAAATCTCACAGCAAACAACAGGAGCAAAAATTGCAAATACCTCAGCAGGCGAGAAATTCTTGCCATTGAAGGTGCAATAGAAACCATCAGCAGCCTTTTGATCGGTAAGCTCGATCAGCACGCTGTACCTATCTTCCATCCCATCATTCCTACATCAAACGCACAATTCGCAACACAACGATCACTAAAACCATTAAAAAGCATTTAAAAAAGAACCCAGATCGGAAAACCCAGTTCCACCGTCGGAATGCTTCCAAAAAATTGAACTTTCATCATCGGACACCCCCTAAGGCATGATCATGAGCAAATTTTTGAGTTTCGAGTCCATGTTTTAGATTTTTCGTCAGCGAATTCTAATTCCTCGACTTCTCTCTTTTGCTTGCCCAATTCATCTCACCAACTGAAAAAACCGGTCCGAAGTCCCGAAGAAGAGGAGGAGAGAAAACATAAACGACGGAAGCCTTACCTGATGAACCGGAGCTCGGAGACGTCGTCGACCCGGGGGCCGGAGAACTGGATGAAGTCGTCGGGGGAGAAGTAACTGGGGACGGCGACGACGAAGAGGGTGGCGGAGCGGGCGCCGGGGATCGAGAGGGGCGCGTGCGACAGCGTCCGGAACAGGTGCACCATGCCCCTCCGCTCGGTGAACCTAGGGCTCCCCAGCGGCCGCGGCGGCGGCGGCGGCGGCGGCGAGGAGGAGGAGAAACCGCCGTAGTCGGTGGCGAGGGGGTGGTCGTGTCCAGCGAGTGGACCCGGAGGAAGAACATCTTCTCCCCTTCCGGCTTGCTGTGATCGCTGGGCTGAGCTGAATCGCCCGAGTTGGAGAAGATTGCAGTACTGCGGAGCAGAGAGAAGAAACTCGCGGGAACTGAGAGTAGGAGCGGGCACGCCTTCTTCCTGGAATTATAACGGTTGCTACTTTCCACCCAAATAATTAAAAAAATAAAAGAAGCTAATCGGTGCAAAATGAATAATTTATTGTCTAATGCGACTAACTTAATTTCAATAATTATTTAGGAGAAATTTAAAAAGAATTGGGTATTGCTTGTTGAGTTGAGATTTACACAAGAGACATTTTTTATTCATTTTGAGCGTTCGAAATAATTGAAAAAACTAAATTTGAAATTGATGATAGGCAAATTATTATCCGTTTTCATTGATACCAAATTACTTTTTAATCGAGCAGATCCAGAATTATATAAATTATGATAAGAAGCATGTTATGTGATTACTTATGAACGAAATAATTTTGTGATAAGCTCATTCTCATTTATTGTTAAATGATGATGCATTCAAATTAACATCGGTAATGAATTCTACCGACATTGAAAAAGCAAATAAATGATAAAGGCCTAAATTGACCTAGTCGTGGATTCTATTTCTTTTGCTTCGTCTAACAAACAAAACATGACTGAAAAAAGGTAGAATAATCCTAGATATTCTAAACTGAAATGCAAGGGCAATTGAGTGTCTATTCGGCATAAAAATTGCTATTACAGGTGATTATTACGCGGGCCTAGTTTGAACAAACATAAGGACTAATGTGTTGCTCAAGCTCGCTCATAAAATGAATCATATATAGAAATGTTGGGGCACGGCTCAGGTGAAGGTCGGGCAAGCTAGGATTTTTCAACATAAGGATATTTTATAGTCTCGGGGTCATGTCTCTTATTGTGATGTTGCAGAGGGTAGATTTTATAGTCTCGGGCTCTTCCTCCTGACATACTTTGGCACAATCTGTCTTAAAGTAGTACAATTAGCATCCTCATTGACTTGTAGATTTTACACCCTCGGGGTCTTCCTCTGAACATAGTTTGGCATAGTATGTTTTAAGTGGCACAATTAGCATCCTAATCGACTTCTGCTCAAGTCTAGCTGCGATAATTTGTTTTATTATATTCATTTAGGCTGACTGAAAAGTGAAAAAGAAGAACATGAGATTAGGGTGTTGCGTAGAAAGCGTTGTGTATTCGAGTTGGAGACAGGTTTATCTGATTTTAGTTAGCAAGCTGAAGGATCATAGAACAAGGTTTAGTTTTCGCAGGTGGCTTCTTTTCTTGTTCCTTTTGCGTCATGCTGAAGTACTTTTCTTATGTATTTTATTTATGCTTTTTAATTTGCTGAAGTAGCATTTGTTAGCACTTAGCAGGTTCTCTTTTCTTGTTCTTTCGCCACCCCAAAAAAAAAAAAAAAAAAAAAAAAAAACTTCATGTGTTCCTATTATGAACGCCATATGAGTGCAACAGCACTCAGACCTTGGATGAAAGTAAATACTTCACCATGGTCTATCTCGACATTTTGCTTATTGGACTGCAATCTTTGGGAATCAAGTTCCATCTTTTTGAGGATGATGGTCTTTAACTGCAGTCGGTTAAACACTGTATCGTCGGGGACACAAGTCAGATTATTTCTCCAGCTTTTACATTTAACAGACTTGACTTTTTCATTTGCAAATGGACACAGAGCAGGTAGGAGCATGAACGAGCCTATTTTGATCTCATCTATATTCCTATCACCCTTCCCTTACTACGCTATCAGCCACCAAAGAGTACCTTCTCTCAGCACATCAGCCTATATTGTCATTGCAAAGGGCTGGCACTTCAAACAAATGCAGAAGTAGGACGTGCAATCTAAGAGTGTCTGATTTGATTCGTATACAGCGGGTTCAACCCTCAGCAAGTTTGGATGTTGCATCTTAAAAGGCACATTCTTCTAAACGGCTGAATTTGCAGAATCAATAGCAAAGTGAACCTAGTGGGCACGTTTTCTCCCGACATTTCCACAAAATTTGGAATTAGTTCCCCTTACAAATAGGAACGATACTGGGTTCCCCCTTATGAGAAGACGTTCTTGACCTGGGAGTTTAGAAGGGAGCAAGAGCCACTTAAAAGCTGTTGTAGTTTTGGAGATGGTATCAAACGACCTCTCAAAAAAGTACTCACGGTATGCCAAACATTAATTATTTTGACCTCTTTCAAAATCGTCCATATAAATTTAGACAATCATTAAATAAATCGGTTATATAGCAATTTCTACGAAAGCCAATTTGTTAATTCAAACCCTCCAAGAAAAGAAAAATAAAAGGAGATTGCCAATGCCATTGGGAGGCAACTTGGCAAAGCGAGCACTTTTGTGAGGTATAGTAAGTCGGAGTTTAACATTATATGGATCAAAGCCTTTAATCACGAATAAAGAAATGGCAAATACCACAATCACAAAACTGAGGGTAGTTGGTATAATCGAAATTTCATTTAAAACTACTGTTGGCATATAAACTTGTTATTTTGTTCCAAAGACAAAAATTATAAATATATTACCATAGTAGAACAACATATAGAAGAACTGAAGTTGAGAGCTAGACTTTTTAAATTTTGGGGAAAAAAGTTTCTACAATAAGTTTTTAGGTACTGCTTTCAAGAATGCTTTAGTTTTTTTTTTGTCAATCCTACTCTATTCCTACTCTACACTCACTCTCAGACTTTTGCCTTGCCTCTTGCAGGGCATGGGAGTCGAAACCCACTCTTGAAACTTACGCGTCCCCACCCCTTCCCCCCTAAGAATGTGGGAATTTGAACCCCTCACCCCCCCTTCCAAGTTAGAAGGGTGGCCACTGGGGCGAAACCTAGTGGTTAAGAATGCTTTAGTTTGATTTTGTGGAATTGTAACAACTAAACTGAGAATGGTCTTTCTTTAAATTTCAGCGTCTGGCTGAGTATATGCATTTACAATGTCAATAAGTGCCGGACACCGAAACTCAATTGAAGAGGAGGACTGGGGAAAGTCAGGGAGTTGCACCATCCACAACCCCTCCAAGTATAGAGGTTTTGCAGAACGCTGGGCAGTGAAATACCACCCTCGGGCCCCCCTTGCGTCCGCAAATGCTGCTAACAATACTTTTCCTTCCTACTTACGACGAATGTCAATAAAATGAAAAAACAATTAACTACATTCATGCCATTCTCGTTTACTTATCAAGCATATGCACATGAAGTGACACCTGCTTATTTCCGTCTTCGGCTGGGCTTCGTGCTCTTTCTGGCTGGAAATGATTACTCCAAACGCACGGGTAATAGCGTCCTCCTTGGGGACGCCATCTTTATCAGTCATCTTACCGAATGTTTTCTGGTATCCAATAAACACCTTAAATTCTTTGATCCGTTAAAGATGACAAGGAACATATTGCTGTCAACACACGTTACATACACATACACGCGGTTGGCAATATTATGAAAACCATATGAAGGAATAAAGTTTTGAGGTTCAGAAAATGTACCCGTTTATCCACATTTAGTATTTTTTTGTTCTTCGACTTTAGTGACAAAATTATCCTGCACATGTGAAGTAACCGTATGTGTGCTTCATTCATGTCAAATCAGATGGGAGGACTAAGTTCTCCAGACAGCTTTTAATTGACTAAACTCGTCTAGAAGTTGCATCAAGTACAATCCATAACTATGCTTATCTAGGAAGATTAGCCCACATGACTCGAATGAAGATGAACAAGATGAGTATACTTTAAAATGCTGCATAATTATTCTCTACGGTGTATGCATATTAAGGAACTCAAAAGGCATCTAAACCCACATTGCTTAATCTGTGAAGCTCGAATAAGGGTTATGTCGACCAAGAGCGTATTCTTTTCCTTTTTATTTTCTATGTTCTCGAAGTTGGAAATTTCAACACTACGCATCATGAACAACCAATGAACTGTTATTGGAATTAGTAAATTTTTAATGTTGCAATTAAATTTTAGCCCCAAACCATCGCAGAATTATTTGCAATTTTTTCTAGTGTGCAAAATTGTACTTTGAACTCGAACAATGACCGTGGAGTTTTGAACATTAACTTTCTGCCGATAAAGTTAAACCTCTAAGGCAATAGCACTAAAACATCAAAAGGGAAACAAAATCACAGATGAAACATACATTAACAAAGGAACCAAATAAGAGAGGTCGTCCCGTCTCGCCACTTCTTTGAAACTTCTTCAAAAAAATTCCCAATAACTACCTACTTCATCTTCTTGCCACGTCCTCTAACCAATATTAACTCAAACTTGGTCATTTCCCTCCAAAGTATGGTGAAAAGTAGGCATATTATCTATTCGATAAATTCTCACACGACATAAAATGACTTTTCCTTGTGCCTTTAATGATGTGCCATAAGTCATTTATAATCACAATTCAGATATTTGCATTGGGTGTTGTAGTTTCTCTATCCTGGGTTAATTCCCAAAAAAAGCACCAACTTTAGGTTGATGGACAAATCGGCCCAAACTTTTTTTTATCTCGTAAAAAAGCACCAACTTTAAGTCAATGGACAAATTTGGCCCAAACTCTTTTTTGTCTCGTAAAAAAGCACAAACTTTAGATCAAGTGACAATTTTGGCCCAAATTTTTTTTGTTTGGAAAAAATCATCAACTTTCACTTAAATCCTAAATCTGGCCACCCTCAACTTATATTCATTGATTGTCCTTAATCTATGTGCACTTGTTGGCTAACACCATCCATTTTCTTCTTGTTTGAGCCATAGCTTGAAGAATAATAGTGAAACTATGCTATCTCCTATACTTCACTAGCAAGTAAAAAAATCTCCTGATTGAATTTCTCTCGCTAGACTTTATTGTTTTGTCGTAATATGAAACTGTAGATCACCCGCCTGTCAAGAGAAACCATGGATGAAATCCATCAACCTCACAACTAGAACCTTTTCTCTTGAAAAAGGTTAACTTCAAATAAAAAATTAATAATAAAGGTTAGATTTTGGATAGGAGTAAAAGTTTGTTATTTTTTATGAGACAAAACAAAAATGGGGCTAGAATTGTCACTTAACCTAAAGTTTGTACTTTTTTACGAGACAAAAAAAAGTTCAGGCTAGATTTGTCCCTCGACCTAAAATTTGTGCTTTTTTATGAGACAAAAAAAAGTTTTGGCAAAATTGTCCATCGACCTAAAGTTGGTGCTTTTTTATGGAATTAGCCCCTCTATCCTCTTGAACTACTTTCACCATTTTTACCTCAATTTGTGACACCATCTAAAAGTTCAAACTATGTGAACTCTTCCTTTTCACATTGCCATCCTCACTTTTTTTTTTTTATCTTCTCAAATGTTATTCCGACCTTCCCTCTCATGACCAACCGACCTAACTTAAATGAATTATGACCGGCATTGACTTGGGCCATTAGGTCCAGCATGATAGAACTCAGGTGGGCCAACCCTAACCCGAATCTCTCTTCAACTGAAATTCACATGCCACATGGCACGCTTCCATTAGTTAAAATCCTCGCTGTCTACAATAGAACATATGACGCCCAATGGTCTAATCAATTTTCGTGATAACTGTGTGGGGAGCACAAAACTCTAGTTAAAAAAAAAAAAAAAAAAAAAAAAAAAAAAAAAAAAAAAACAAAGCTATTCTAACCACCGCCCAATCATTACATGTTCCAACTCCTTCGCTGGTCGCGCCGTCGACCATCAATCTCAGGAGGATCACGTTTGTTCATTTCATCGAGAGCACCATTCCAGAACCCCCCAAAAAAAAAAAAATGGAGCAAGGAAAATTCATCTCAAAAAAGCGATTCCGTTCGATTCAGTTGGCGATTTCAAGCGTTCTGAATTGATCCCAGTGGCGGTCGCCCGCGTCAACAGCCTCTTCAATGCCGCGACTCCATCTCCTTCGTTTCCCTTCCGCGGCCGAGAGCTTCGAAAATTTGTCGTTCCGCTCGAAGCTTCTCCATCTGTTCAGGTTTCGATCATCGACACGTTCTATAGCTTCTTTCAGTGATTCGTGCGCCAAACCGCGGCCTCAGTCCACTTGATTAACCGGGTAGCATCTCCTGTTCTGTCGTCACAAGTAAGAGGCCGAGAGTCCGATTCTCTTATTATGATGAAATTGATCATAGCTGACTTTTTTTTTCTTTGACTTCGAACATCATGTACTGATTTAGGTTGAGTCTAGTTACAAATTTGGGTTCGAAATGGCTTTGATCTGTTCCACAACCGATTCACCATAATCTGTTCGATGAGACCTTGGTGTGAATTGATTCCAGTAATCGTCCGATTTGAAAGCACATTAGTGATGTTCACTTGATATTGTTTGATTTTTTAATCTTTAGACATGATTACGAGTATACACCAATAGTTGCCAAGGTTGAAACTGACTCTCCGTTTGTTTCCTCGGTGGTTCCTGTGATCTTTTGGTGATTGGCGGTGGTTGGCGAGACGAGAAGGCTTGGAGTCACTGGCACACGCGTGATCTTTGGTGATGATCATAGTACACCCTGTTGAACAGAACTCAGATGACGTCGCTGAGCATGAATCGCGATCATGTCAATTCAGATCACTAACTTTGGCCGACACATGTTTCGGTCACTAACTGGAGCAATGTTATGGCTACTTGCTAGCCTTATCATTGCTGCTGAGTTGCCTCACGATTTCCTCAACCACCGAGCTTTGCTTCTGTCCATGCCTTGCAGTCCATTGTTGCCATTGTAATTGCTGTGGTAAACCTACCTTGCCATACCGCCATGCGTTACCGATATGGATTGACGTACCGATAGAGCTATATCCACTGCGTTTTGTTAAAAACCGGATCACCTCATACCACCGGCTTGTTTCTAGTCCAGCTGATTTTTAGAGTTGACTGTATATTCAGATTTCCTTCACTCCTTTGTTTTTTATGTTCAGGATTTTGCGCATCTTCTTAAACTGAATCATGGGAAAGCTAAGCGGTTCGAAGTCCAGTCGTCATGGGGTCAATACTTTGTCACAAAATCATCGCAGATTACCTGCTTTGCCATTCCTGTCTTGTCCTTTGGTTATTGATTACGCCACCTTCGTCAACTTCATTGTCCAGAAGCAGGTGCTAAATCTGAGAACACCCACTAAAATGATATTTTATGTCTGTCGTCTACTTCCTGCTTTATTCTCTGTGGATGACATATTCTACTTCACACGTGCTGTCGAGGGAGATCATGGTCAACAATCAATATGAAGTGAGCAAGTTGTATTTACTCTCTGTCATTAGTTGATAAGCTTTTGGGTATGACAATCAAGGAATGAAACCAGTTAGTAGCTTGCTCAGAATTAGTAAATGAGGATTTATTTCTTTCTTGGAAGTGTCAATGCCATCGCTTTGTCTCTGATCGTGGAAAGAGTTTATTGTTCTTTTTGAACTTGCATAAAAATCGATGGAATGCTTATGAAGCAGTGAGATACCCGGAATTTACAAGTTTTATGAATTGGTGTGTCCTGTTGTTGCATATGCTGTAGTTTAGCGGTTATTGTTCATCTATGTTTGCTGAACCGTTTGATTTATCACTTTCAATTAACAAGATTTTGATAAAGACACGTGACAGTTGTGAGAGATGCATTGAAACTGGCACTTTGGTGATGACGGTGCTCCTTCGTGTCACACTATGTACTTGTTTTTAGGAAAAATCATTTATGATGTTGGAGAAGTGAATATGTGTTGAAGGTGCCAACCCCTCGTGATCTTGGACCCACTCGTTGAAGAAATGGAGAGGTATAAACGTAATTACTTTCCTTCTCTTCGCAACAATTCTGCCATTCCCATAGAAGTTCCAAGAGTACAATGAGGTCACTTAAAAATAAGAAAACAGAAAATGGAGAAACATTTTGAATCGGAAGTAACTAAACTAGTGTTCTATTATGGTTTTCTCCTAAAATATGTGGTGCTTAGAACCATTGAGAGAGAGCTTTCCGGAGTAATGCTTACAACCGTGGCTGATCAGTCAAATAGCACATTGGACAATGTACAAGACTATGTTAAGCAGGGAGAACTAAGATAGGTATCCGCGTGCTTTATTTTCTTTGCGCTTCCAGCTGAGTTCAATTTAGATGTATATAGTCGGCATGCATCTATGAAAAAGTATATCTACAGTGTCAGAGTAAACGAGGTAAGTCTGATAATTGTAATGGAGGTAATATACATTTTGCAGGCCCCAGTAATGGACATGTGACTTTGGCCAACAAAATGAACATACGAAGCACAAAACCAGAAACAAAATCTTTCATTGTCACCTGTCAGCACCGGTAAAAGCATTACGCACCTGCAAACTTCAAACATCTCACTTAACTGAGTCCAAACTCCAAATCTTTGCATGGAAAGTAGAATTGGATAACAAAAATATTCACAGCATACAACTAATAGGGCGCATGAAGCTATTGCTTCAATTTTGCTGCTGAAGAGCACCCCACTAATTTTGAAATCCTCGCTACAACCGCAACTGCCACAATTTCCTTCAAGTGATTCACAGTATGAATTCATCTCCCCAAGCTTTCCGTCAACTTTTGATTCATTAAGTTGAGGAACGTAAGTGTCCCCAACATAGTCCCAAATTTGCTTTGTTCTAAAATCTAGAGAATAGCAATATTGTGTATTTTTCCAATGGCTGATTGCGTGCTTATTGCATCCACAAATCCAGAAAGGAAAAGCTGAAACAATACAGCCTACCAAAACACTAAAATATAGAGAGAGCGAAGATTCTAGCACATCATACACCTTCCACATCTTCCAAAACCACATATCAGACAAACCCAAAGATTTTCCAGTGTTCCACAAATAAAGCAGGCCGGCACCTCATCTTGCTGCTGGTATAGTCGGCAAAACTGAGATAGAGCAGAACGAAAATATTCTTCACAGTTAGTTCACTGATGGGCATCCCTGATGATGTTGCAATATGAAACCGCATATCCGATAATGTTTAATTCTCGCAATCAGATCAAGTATGTGCCATACTTGAAATCTTTAGCAATGTAATTGAACCTTGCAATAAAATCAAAGGAAGACCCTTGGCACATCACCAGCATGGGAGAATATCATATTGACTTATTTTAAAGATAAAGATTGACGAATCAAGCAACGGCTAGTAAGCACATGTCCATCAATGTATATCTTACAGGGCACTTTTCATCTTTGGATATATATTCGAGTTCAAACATGCTTTTGTGCTACAAATTCACATGGACAGAGTATTATCACAATTAGTAGAATATCACTTGAAATGTGAAAAATGACCATGCACCATCTTTATCTAATAGCCAGGAGAAGTTTGAGGTCAAAGATCAGCATTTTGACTTCATTATGATAACCAGTGTAAGCAGTGAGTACTTGAGTTTAACACATAAACTCGGTATTTTATGATTCGCCGATGCTATTATGATCACCCTTTGACTGGCACTAAATTTGACACGGGAGACAAGACCATTAGATCAAATAACCATGATGAGACCCTACAAATATTTTCGAGTATAAGAAAAAACAACAATAAGTCCAAGAAGCCACACCATTACCTATTCCAAATTATCAAAGAAATGTCATAACCATTTTAAAGTGTTGACAAAACCTCCACATAAATATATGTTAACAAAACTATCCATATTTAGATCGTTCTTGGTAATCGTAAAAAAAAAAAAGTGTGTCAGTTAATATCCACGCTGAAAGGATTCTTAATTGTCTAATAAAGAATGGAGAGTTTTTATCTGCGTGGATATTAGCAAGTAAACTGCGTGGATATCAGCAAGTGAACTGTATTGATGTCAGCAAGGCGAAGGCTGGATATTAACAAGGCAACGGATTGGATATCAGTAGTCCTACAAAAGTTGAGTGTAGGCACGAAACTCTTGTCTTGATTTACAAGATTATCATTTGACACATTTTATCTCATTTTTAACAATTTGTGATTTGGTATGGTTGTCTTTTAAGGAAATATTGATTGTCTATCTCAAAGATTATCTAAGTAGAAGACTCAATTCTAGTAATATATTTTGATTGATTGGCAATCATCTTCAAAGGCAAGTTTCTTTCCATAGCAAAAGCCCTCCATTTTTGGGAACCGAGGTTTGATTGTATGGGCGATCAAATCTACGAAAAAATCGCATCCAATATCCTTCCTAAAATATATTACGTTTTACCTTTCACTATGTAATCATCATTATTACATGCATTTTCTTGTTTATTTCTTTCATAACAAAACGTGTAACCAGTACACTACCGTCCCCATGAACTACAGTATCCACAACATTAACATGTCTTATTTTGTTTGAGGTAGTGTATTAAACATCTTTAAAAAATTTATCCTACTTAAGAAACAAACAGCAACCATTTGATTAAGATAATATATTTATGACAGTGTAATTGGTCAAGGTCATGACATTGTAGTATAGTCAATTCATAGTATCCAATCACTATTGACAAAGATCTATAACAAGTATTGCTCGTTAATTTTCTTTTCTATATTTTATTATTGATTAAAAATGCAAGTCCAATCAAGTGTGTTGGATCTCAAATTTCAATCAAAGCTTCCCATGCACTTGCTCCATGCACTTGCTTGAAGCTTAAGATCTATGGATTTCATTGTTTGCATGTTGTGGAGGGATGTCAATCGCAACATTCGGATTATTTAAGGTTTGTGCAGACGTGGTATACCATTAACATGTAATCCAAAATATGGGCCTGAGATTCCACCCACTCGGTAGGGGCCAACTACAGTACTGTGCGAGTCCATGAAAAGGGAAAAAGAAGGGTTGACCAGAATCATCTCGTTTACATCATGAGATGGATTTAACATAATTTAGTAACTCTATTAGTTATTGATTGTTCAAACAAAAGCGGCATAATCATCCAACTTGCCCAAACAAGGACAAACAAATCTTCCCGTTTTTACTATTAATTTTTTTAATTGCGTTGATAATCTAATATCCATACACTGTACATTCTCCAAAATTGTTACTATATTAAATGTGCTAATATGCTTGTAACTCCATTCGACGTGGAATATAGAGTCTCACCTGATTCCTGTCTTTAGTAAAATTTCCACATCTAATCTTCAATGGATATTAAACAGTAGTAACAAGGTGGCTCTTTATATAAATTTGATGGTTGTCTTTTGATTTTCTAATAAAATAGGTCTCTTCTTCAAAACTATATGCCAACATATCATCATCATTAAATGCTATCGCAATCTACTTTTTTTTATTTATTTGTTAAAATTAGTTGGAGGAGAATAGGCACATTCTGCATAATGCCGCGGAAATAATAAACCAATGAGTGATGTTTGTGTGATTGACTCGTTTATATTAGCACCGGGAGCATGGGAGCATTGCTATGCTGGTGGGTTTTCTTTACCATTTCTCTTATTAACAGAAAAAGAGAGAGAGAGAGAGAGAGAGAGAGAGAGAGAGAGAGATAAAAGCAAAGTCAAGTCAAGAAGCACCAGCGTAGGATGGTTCCACGCACCTCCAGGCTCCTACAAATTGCTGTGGAAATTACGCGTGCATTGATTGCCCCGTGGAAATTAGTCGGTGAGAATTGATCGTTGGTTTTCATTTCTATTTCTTTATTAGTGGAAAAAGCAAGTAAGAAGTATAGGATGGTCCCTGGCACCTTCTTTGAAATGCTGCGGAAATTATGCGGGCAATGCTTGTCCTTTGGTTTTCTTTTCTATTTCTCTTGTGGATAGAAAAAGCAAGGCAATGCAAGGCAAAGTCTTCCCCGCTATGACTAAATGAAATATTTAAATATAAATTATCATTCAAAATAAAAATGTTTTTATTAAATAATTATTTTAAATAATATAAGTAATATTTTTAAGAAAATATTTTAAATGACACAATAAAATATTTCTTATTAATTAATTATTTTAAGTAATACAAGTAAATTAAAAATATTTGAATTATCGATGATAATTTATATTTAAATATTTGTGTGGACGATGAAGATTTTTATTTATTTATTAATTTTAATAAGTAATATAAATGATTATTTTTAAAAACTATTTTTTGAATTCTTTTTTCTGTGGAGCAAATGCACACTAAAAGCTCCAAAGAAACATCCGACTGATGTTATTAGTTATTAAGGTGCTCCATGAAGGGCCAAACGTTAATTCCTCGAAGTTGCCATATCACCTGTAGTTATCAAAGAAACTCAAAAAAATCTACTCACTTTGATATGAGCTACACAAACTGGTGGACTAGAGTGAGCCGTGCAAGATGGACCAAAGATAAGGATGGAATCTTGAACACCCAATGAAACGAGAGATACATATATCACAAGATAAGGCTCGAAATTCATTTATAATATTTTCTCGTTTTGTGGCGTGTTTAGGTTGTTGACAAATCGTGTCTTTCGTTCTCATGGGATGCATAGGAATCCAATATCCTAATATATAATGTAGGTGCATTTCAAAGGGCGTGGTCTTCAAATATGCAAACATTTTTTTTTTCTAATAAGGTGCTAATTTGTCTTTACCTTAATGTGAGTGAAAATCCATCACTGACCTCATCAACACTTCGCATGATCCGATTTCAAATAGTAGAAGATCAATGGGCAAGTTGAGCCTAGAAGTTGCCATATCACCTGTAGTTATCAAAGAAACTCAAAAAAATCTACTCACTTTGATATGAGCTACACAAACTGGTGGACTAGAGTGAGCCGTGCAAGATGGACCAAAGATAAGGATGGAATCTTGAACACCCAATGAAACGAGAGATACATATATCACAAGATAAGGCTCGAAATTCATTTATAATATTTTCTCGTTTTGTGGCGTGTTTAGGTTGTTGACAAATCGTGTCTTTCGTTCTCATGGGATGCATAGGAATCCAATATCCTAATATATAATGTAGGTGCATTTCAAAGGGCGTGGTCTTCAAATATGCAAACATTTTTTTTTCTAATAAGGTGCTAATTTGTCTTTACCTTAATGTGAGTGAAAATCCATCACTGACCTCATCAACACTTCGCATGATCCGATTTCAAATAGTAGAAGATCAATGGGCAAGTTGAGCCTAGAAATCCTTGCCCAAGATCAATCATGATTAAAGAATGGGGGAAATACTACAAAAAAAACGCTAAGGGCACATTTAGTAACCATTCTGTTTTCGAGAACAATTTTTTATTAGAAATGAATTTTTTTTTGTTCCCATAAACAATTTTTAAGTATTTTAAGTTGTTTGATAATTGTCAAAATTTTTATTCTTGGGATAGAATTGCGTTTGGTCTTGCTTATGAAAATTCATAATCCAAGTAATTTTCTTTTAATTTTTAATAATTTTAATAATTTTTCTTATTTTTTCTTTTCTTTTATTTCTTTTCTTCTTCTTCAATGGTTGCCAGTTGCCTGCCTTGGGATAACCAGGGACCTCGCTAGAGTGTCGCCGACCCTCGGCGAGATCATGCCTCATCGGCTGAGCCTCGCCGATGGCTAGGTGAGGCCCGCCATGCCAGTGGCTGGACGAGCCTCCTATAGTGGCGGTTGAAGAAAAAGAGAGAAGGAAGAAGAACAAGAAGAAAGAAGAGAAAAGATAAAAAAAAAAAAAAAAATGGATTAGCTTAATTTTGGAATTATTCTCCGAAACAAAAAATCAACTTATTTTTTTAACTTCTGATTCTTTTCCAAATCTACTTCCAGAACAAAAATAAAAATAAAAATTTGTTCATAGGAATAAAAATTTTACCAAAGAAATCCATGTTACAAATCTACTCTAAAAAATAAAAGAATATAAATTATTATTATTTGACAAGTTGTCAAACGCATCCTAAATTGCCATATAGATACCCTAGATCTGTTTGGAGAGAATTTATCTTTTGTTTTTTCATTCATCTTTTTTAATTTTTGTTGCACTCTCAGTTTGACATTCCTTAATCTTATGCAATTAAAATATTTTTACTCACATTAAGGACCCAATTGCATTATCATTTGAATTATATTCATAAAATTATATCATTTGAAATAATTAATTAGTAAAAAATATTTCAATTATCAATGATAATTTTTTTATACTATTTTTTTTCCAAAGCGAGCAAGACTTTGACTTGTCTTGTCTTGCCTTTTCTATCGATAAGAGAAATAGAAAAGAAAACCGAAGGGCAATCATTGCCCACGTAATTTCCACTACACTTTGCAGAAGGTACTGGGGACTATCCTCTGCTTAACTTGCTTTTTCTACTAATAAAGGAAATAGAAATGAAAACCAACAATCAATTCTCCACCATCCAATTTCCACAGGGCAATCAATGCACGCGTAATTTCCACAGCAGCTCGCAGAAGGCGCGTGGAGCCATCCTGTGCTGGTGCTTCTTGACTTGACTTTGCACTTTTCTGTTAATAAGAACGAAAAGAAAACTAACCAGCATAGCAATGCTCCTGTGCTCCTTCACTCGTCCGATTATTATTTCCATGGCATTATGCGGAAGGTGCGTATTCTCCACCAACTAATTTTAATAAATAAATAAAAGGAAAATAGATTGTGATAGCATTTAATGGTGATAATTTGCTTAACGGCTTATAGCTTTGATGATGAGGTGCATTGGAATTTTCCTTTTTTCTTTCATTAATATTATTTATTTATTTAAATAAATTACTAACTCATTCACATATATTTTCTAGATAACGAGAAACCCTTTCGATTTCCATTATTCATTCAAATAATGGAAGCTTCATTCATTTCCTCTAGGTATTTTGCCTCCCAAGCAAGTAAAAATCCAGGACCTCATCCTTTCTTGCTACACTTCTTGATCCTCAAAAGAGTCTAAACCAATATTTATCATTTGTCTAGACAACTTAAAGGTCTATTTGGCAACTTGTCAAATAGTGATAATTTATGTTCTTTTGTTCCCGGAATAGATTTAGAACATAAATTCATTTGGTAAAATTTTTGTTCCTAAAAACAATTTTTTTTTTTATTACCGGAAGTAGTTTTGAAACAGAATCGAGAAGTAAAAAAAAAAAAAAAAAAATTGATTCTTTGTTTCAGGAACAATTCTAGAATCAAGCACCTATTTTCTCTTTTTTTCTTTTCTTTTTTCTTGTTAATCTTCCCTCTTTCTTCTTCGTCAATTGCTGATATTGCTACCGTTGCTGTCCGCCGCCGTCCACTGACCACCGTTGCTAGCGATCAGTCTGGCGAGCTCGTCGGAGGCTCGTTAAGCCAAGGCGAGGTCCCATGAGCTCGTTAGTGGCTAGGTGGGTCTCGCCGAGGCCTCCCCCAGCCACCAGCGAGGCTCAACTTTGCCTAGATTTAGCAAGGCTGTGCTCGCCCAGCCACCGACGGGACTCAACCTCGCCAAGCCACTATAAGGTCAAGCCCCGTTGGCAACCAAGCGAGCTCAACCGAACCTCGCCTAGTTGCCGGAGAGGCTCAGCTGACAAGGCACGGCCTCGCCAAGGGCCAGCAATGCTCCGATGAGGTCGCCGACCCTCGTCTAGCCGGTCGCTGGTCATCCTAAGGCCGGCGACCGACCACCTTGAAGAAGAAGAAGATGATGAAAAGAAAGAAAAAAATGAAAAGAAGAAAAAAATGAAAAAAATAACAAAATTTTTTAAAAAATGATTTGAAGTAGAACTTTTAAGGATGGTGCCAAATGCAATTCTATTCGAGAATTGAAATTTTGAACAATTACCAAACGAACTTAGAAATGATTCCCGAGAACAAAATAAAAAAGAATAATTTCTAATCGAAATTGTTATTGGGAATAAAAGCATTACCAAATGCGCCTTAAATAACTGACAAACTTTTCTCCTCCTAGATATGTAGGATTTCAAAATTTTCTTTTCCTTGGGGAGGGATTCAACCATCACAATGCCCATCAATTATTAGAAGCATCGTTAGGAAAAAAAATAAATGCGCTCTACAATGCGAAAAAGTTACCTTCCATATTCTTCCTTAAAATATATTTTGTTTTATCTTTCACGGTGTAATTATTATTATATCTATCATCTTGTTTATTTTTTTCATAACGAAACACATAACAGATACCATGTTGTCCTCATAAACTACAATGTCCATCATATCATAAAGTCTTATTATGTTTTTTTTTTTTTTAAATTTCGTTTGTAATTGAGGTTGTGTATTAAACATCATTTGGTTATGGTAATATATTTTAATAGTGTGATTGGTTTGGTCGTGATATTGTTGTATAGTTAGTTCATACTATCCCAACGCTAATGATAGAGACCTATAACGAGTAGTGCTCATTAATTCTCTTTTCTATATTTTGTTATTGATAGAAAATGCAAGTCCAGTCAAGTTAGCTAGATCTCAAATTTCCATTGAAGCATCACTTGCACTTGCTCGAAGCTTCAGGTCCATGGATTTCATTGTTCGCATATTGTTGTAGGATGTCAATCGCAAAGTTCGGATTAATTAAGGTTTTTAAAGAGATGTTTGGGCATTAACATGTATTCCCAAATATGAATTTGAGATTCCACGAACTCGGGTGGGGCCAACTACAAAGTTTTGTGAATTGTGAAAAGGAAAAAGAAAGGTTGATCAAAATCATCTAGTTTACATCGTGAAATGGATTTAACATAATATAGTAAATCAATTAGTTATTAATTGTGCTAACAAGATGTCATAATTGTCCAACTTGCCCAAGCAAGTACAAACAAATTTTCCCATATTTACTATCACTCCATTTTTAATTGTCTCAATAATCAAATATCCATAAATTGTAGATTCTTCACAATTGTTATTGGATTAAATGTGCTAATATGCTCGTTGCTCCATTCGAACTGGGACATAGAGTTTCAACCGATTCATGTATTTAGTAAAATTTCCACATCTAATGTTCAATGGACATTAAACAGTAGTAATGAGGTAGCTCTATACACAAATTTGATGGTCGTATTATGATTTTGTGATAAAATTAGGTTTCTTCCTCAAAACTATATGCCAACATGCATATCATCATAATTAAACGCTACCGCAATCTACTTTTTTTTTTCTTTATTAAAATTAGTTGGCAGAGAATATGCACCTTCCACATAATGCCGTGGAAATAAAAATGTAACGAGTAATGTTTTTGTGATTGACTCGTGTATATTAGCACCAGAGGCATGGGAGCATTGCTATGCTGGTTAGTTTTCTTTTTTATTTCTTTTATTAATTGGGAAAAAAAGCAAAGTCAAGTGAAGAAGCACAAGAATTGCATGGTTCCATGCACCTTCTGCAAACAGCTGTGGAAATTACGCGTGCATTGATTGCCTTGTGGAAATTAGATGGTGGGGAATTAATCGCTGGTTTTCAATTCTATTTCCTTTATTAGCAGAAAAAGTAAGTCAAGTCAAGAAGCAGAGGTTGGTGCCCGACACCATCTGACGTAGTGGAAATTACGCGGGTAATGATTGCTCCTTGGCGTTCTTTCCCATTTTATCTTATTGATAGTAAAGGCAAGGCAGCTCAAGTAAAATGCTAACAATTAGTGGAAGTCACAGCGGTGGGGGAGCATTCATGAGCATATAGAGGGAATTATCCATCGAGCACGCCCACTAATTACTAAAAGCACGATTAGAAAAAAGAGGATTAATACTATGAAAAATCCCAAATTGATATATCTATGATAAATTTACTTAAAACTAATTTTTTGAATACAAAACCTTTGAAAAATTTATCTCAAACTGATATACATGTGACAAATTTATCTTATATTAATTTCCGTTAAATTTTACTGTCAAATTATTAAGTTAAATGACACATTACAATGAACTAGTTTACTAGTTTATTTGTTTATCACGATTATACCATTTTTGTATTTTTTGTGTTATTAATTTAATATATATGTCACAAATATACCAGGTTTAGGGTTTGTGGCGGTTGGGTAAATTTGTTATAAGTGTACCGATTTGGGATTTTTTGTGATCACTTTGGATAAATTTGTTATAAAGCGTACCAATTCGGGATTTTTAGTAATCAAAAAATTAGTTTATGGTAAATTTGTCATATATGTATCAATTTAGGGTTTTTCAAGATTTTAACTTGAAAAAGATATCCACTTTACGATGTGAAAAAGGAATTGCATTTCATTTTCTTTCCCAAAACTTTAATTTGTTTTATCATTGCTATTTAACCTTTATTTCGTGCATATACTTATTTATTTCTTACATAAGGATACATGCAATTGGTAAACTGTTGTTTTTGGGAACTACAATGTCAACTATATTACCATGTCTCTTTTTCCTTTTTTACCATTTGTACTTTGAGGTGGTACATTAAAAATGTTAACAAAAACAAAGTCTACTTAGGAGTCAAGTCAAGCGTGAAGAATCTCAAATTTCGATCAAAGCTTAGACACTTGGTAGGAGTTTCAAAATCTATGGATTTCATTGTTCACATGTTATGGCAGGATGCCAACCAGGATGTCTGGATTATTTAAAATTTGCATAGAAATGGATCTAACGTAAGGCGATAACTCAAATAGTTTTTAATTATGCAATCGTCATGATCGCCCAACTTGCCCAAGCAAGAACAAACAAACATGCCCATATGTACCATCAAATTTTTTTTTTTAAATTTTCTTGATAATCTAATATCCATTGAGATATAGGGTCTCACTCGATTCCAATATTTGGTATAACGTTTGTATCGAATCTTCAATTGACTTTAAACAATAATGAAGTGACTCTACGAATTTGGTGGCCGTCTTATGATCTTCTGATAAAATGGGTCTCCTCTTCATAACTATTCGTCATTTTGTATGCCATGATCGTTAGGCACTAACATGCGCAAGTAAGGGATCTTCATGATTTTAAGTCGGATCGGACAGTGATCCTGCGCATCTATCCTAGAGAGAGAGAGAGAGAGAGAGAGAGAGAGAGCATTATCGCAATCTACACAATCGGAATTGATTGTTGCTTCTCGGTTCTATTTCTTTATTCACAAAAAAAAAAAGCAAGTCAAGTCAAAAAGCACACGTACCTTCGCATGATGCTGGTGTGCAATAATTATCCTATCCACAGCACGCGACTTGGTTAATTGAATGGCACATCCGTCCTACAGAGAGAGAGAGAGAGCATTCTCGCAATCTACACAATCGGAATTGATTGTTGCTTTTCGATGCTATTTCTTTATTCATAAAAAAAAAAAAAAGCGAGCCAAGTGAAAAGGCACACGTACCTTTGCACAATGCTGGTGTGTAATAAATATCCTGTCCACAGCATGCGACTTGGGTCGTTGGATGGTAACTCAGCATTATGTGCCCTTTTATATAAATCTCCTTTGAAAGATAAAAAAGAGAGTAGATTTTGGATTGAAAATAATAAATTGTCCTTACTAGAATATCTAAACAAAGTGTCCTAAATGTTATAATATGTTTTTGTGATTGACTCATGTCTGTTAGTACTGGCAGCATGGGAGTCTTGCTGGTTAGTCTTTCTTTTCTTTTTCTTTTATGAATAGTTAAAAAAACAAATCAAGTCAAAAAGCACTTGCATAGAATGGCCCCACGCACCTCTAGGTTCCCAAACCTACCATGTAATGCCGCAGGTACAGGTTAATTTCATAAAAAAGCACGAACTTTAGGTATTGTCCTAAATCGACCCGAATTTTATTTTGTTTAAAAAAAAAAAAGCACAAACTTTAGGTGTTATCTCAAATCCTACCCGAACTTTATTTTGTCTATAAAACACGAATTTTAAGTATTATCCCAAATCTAGCCCGAAATTTATTTTGTCTAAAAAAATGCACAAATTTTTACTTGTGTCCCAAATCTGGCCATCCGTTAACCCTCATTCCACAGTTATTCGACATGGCATTTCCACGTCAGCAATAATATCTAACACAACAAAACGATGCTGCATTCGAGTGTTTAAAGGAAGTGTTAAATTTAAGTTTGTCTTCCAATGAGGTAAACTTTATAGATAATTCTCATGGGAAAAATAATTCAGCAGCTTTAGTTCCAGTGGACGAGGCACATAGCTAGGGCCATTAGATCAATTAACAATTGGCAAACTGTTTGCAATGTCATAAGCTGGGTTGAAAGCAGAAGATTACATTGCCTTAAAGCGAGATATTAAAAACGTGTGCATCTTGTAGTTAAATAGAGATGTGAAGCTTATTTGTAATAGAATTAATTTATTTTGTCTCAAATAAAGTTTGGGCCAAATTTGGAACAACACCTAAAGTTCGTGCTTTTTTTTTTAGATAAAATAAAGTTCGGGTCATATTTGGGACAACCCCTAAAGATCGTGCTTTTTTTAGACAAAATAAAGTTCGGGCCAGATTTGAGATAATACCTAAAGTTCGTGCTTTTTTATAGAATTGACCCCGTGGTTACTATCAAACAACATTTTCTTTCATTTTAAGTACTTAAAAATGGTATGAAATTCAGTACTAAAAAATTTCATTGATTATTTTCCAGTTTTATCTAAACAAGCATGTACTCGCAGCTTATTTCTCACATATGATTAAGTTCAGCATTGGCAAAAAAAAAAAAAAAACAAGTTGAGTCAAGTTGAAAATTGAGTTATAACACATAAGGTTTGACTTGAAATTACCAATGCAATCATTTACTTTTAGCCATCAGAGTACAATGCTAAATATATTTTAGATCTTAACAACTTATTTGGTTTGATTTCTATCTTTTTCTTGATGATGAAGCATAGATCAAGTACGTTAATCCACATATCAACAAATTCTCCATTAATGCAAAATATTGGGCAAGACACAAGTCTCCAAATACGAAAGAGTTTATGCTTACAAATATGAGGAACCAACACATATCGCATTCTTAGTCTCCATATACTAATTTTTACTTTCTATTCCCTTGCACCTCTCATGGTCAAACTTTTGCTTAGCAAGAAATTATTTAAAAGATTCAAAATATGCAGATATAGATAATTATACAATTATGTTTGTAATTTAACTTAAAGAATGTACATATTTAATTTTTTTAAATGTAAAACATCAATTATATTTTTAAGTGCAACCTCGGCACACCAAAATTTTCTTTTATTTTGAAAAAGGTAATACACCTCATTAGTAATTAGAGAAAAAGGCCAAGATATGGAGCCGCCTCTGTTAGCGCTGTCGAAAAGTTGTTGCACGGTCCCCATCTCCTTTTTCGAAAGCCAAAAGAAATCGCTCCGAAAGTCCAACCCCCAAGTCGCCTCGGTCGGGGAGAACACGGGAAATTGCTCGAAACGTGCGCCACATGAGCCGGCGGGGGCAATTCGGTACATTCGGAGTGGCCGAAGATATCCTCGAGATGCGAGGTGGGGGCCACAGGTAGGCTTCGGTTTCTGAGCAGCTGACGCTCGTAGCTGTCAAGCAAAGTGGAGAGGAGGAGCGCCGTGGGTCCGCTTGAAGAGACAACTTAGCCAGAACCCTCGAAGCAAATGTCCTGCTCTGTTTTCGTGGATAAAAGGGTCTGGGACGGTTGGACGGCAATAACTCAGCATCGTTCGAGCAAACGCGGGAGAGAGTGTTGAGTGTAGTTAATCCTAGGTCGAAGACTGAGAACCGGCAGAGATCACGGCAGTGGGTGGATTGTGTTGTTTCAACACTTCTCAGGTAATCGATTGCTCCATTTTCCTTTGACGAGCTTCGATTTGAGTTCTTAGAGACATTTCTGCATTTCGAGATTTGGATTGTGAAATCTACCTTTTTTCTCAAGACTCAGCTCGATTAATCTCCTTTTTGGTCAATTAGACTTCATTTTTGTTTGAATTTAGTTACGAAATGAGCCCTGACAGAGATTTCAGCAATTCCCAAGTGTGGGATTCCGTATATTCTCATCTCTGTTTCTTGCTTTCCTTTGAGGCTCTACTCCATCAATCTCTTTTACTGCCTTTGTAGGTGACTACGAGGCGGAGCCTAAAAGATTTGGTATGTGGGGACATTTTGAAGAATTCTCTGGAGATGGAAAGAAATGAACCCACTCATTCAGAAGAACCGGATTCCGGGGCTTCTTCCTCATGGTCCTCTCCACTTGTAGGTGATTATGAAGGCGGAACTAAAAAGACAGAAGGAAATGATTACGAAGTGTTCTTGAGCTTTAGAGGGAAGGATACTCGTAAAGGCTTCACTGATTATCTCTATACCAGTCTTGTTGATGCAAGAGTTCATGTGTTCAGAGACGACAATGAGCTCCGTGTTGGTGAGGAGATTGGACCGGAACTTCTACGCAACATTACACAATCTAAGATCTCCATCCCGATTCTCTCAGAGGACTACGCTTCTAGTAAATGGTGCCTTCATGAGCTGGCTCATATGTTGAAGTGTAAGAGAAATGGAGGGCAAACAGTTTTGCCTATATTTTACAAAGTGGAACCATCGCAATTGCGTAATCCTAGTGGTAGATTAAGAGATGCTATCAATGCACATAAAAAGAAATTGGGCAAAATTCTTGCAGAGGAATGGGAACAAGCACTTAAGGAAGTTAGTCACTTAAAGGATGGGAATCGAAAAAAGTTGAAAACGGGTACACTATTCTCCACCAAACATTGTTAACTTTTTCATAACCAAATCTTTTTTGAAAAATAATATAAATATTTCCATTTTAAATTGAAATTTTTTTTTGTTTGATAGGCATGAAGGGGCATTGGTTAAAATTGTTGTCGGAAAAGTTATGAGTAACTTAAAAGAATTTTTTTGCTAAATGTTCCCGAACTGTTGGTGGGAATTGATGATCCAGCTGAACATATTATGAGCAAGATAAATGATAAATTCAATGGATACAAGTGTTATTGGAATTTATGGAATGGGCGGCATCGGTAAGACAACTCTTGCAAAGGTGTTGTACAACAAACTGTCAGTCATTTGAAGATCATAGCTTTCTGGCAGATATTCGAGAAAAATAAACGTCAAGGGTTTTGAATGCCTACAAAAGCAGCTCATTTATGACATGATAGTGAAATCGTTTGATGTGTCTAATGTTGATCAGGGAGTTAATATCATTAAATCTCGATTTATAAATAAGAAAATTCTCATTCTTCTTGATGACATGGATGATAATACTCCCTTGAATGCTTTGGTCGAAGATGGTAGTTGGTTTAAAGCTGGAAGCATGGTCATCATCACCACTAGAGATAAGAGTATTCTTGACAAGGTTGGGGTAAGATACAAGTATCAACTCAACGAGTTGCTTTCAGATCAATCATTGGTTTTATTTAGCAGACATGCATTTCGAACAGATTCTCCTCCAAGTGATTATTGGGTTATCTCTCGTGATATTGTATCTACTACTGGGGGGCTTCCTTTAGCTCTTGAAGTTATTGGTTCATTCTTATGTGGAAAGACTAAAGAAGTATGGAAAGCTACATCAAAAAAATTAGAGAAAGTGCCTAATAAGAAAGTGCAAGAGAAGTTGAGAATAAGTTACGACGCATTAGAGTATGAGGAGCAACAGATTTTTTTGGATATAGCATGTATTTTTATTGGAACAATACAGAAGATCCGACTTATGTGTGGGATGCGTGTGGTTTTTTTCCGAAGAAGGGGATTGAAGTATTGAGTCTTATGTCCCTAATTAAAATTGATGGAGATGGCAGTCTAATGATGCATGATCAGCTGAGAGATTTTGGAAGGGAAATTGTTCGCCAAGAGAATCAAAGGGAACCTCAAAAGCGTAGCAGATTATGGATTACTAAGGAAGCCGCAGATGTGATTTACAATAACAAGGTAAGATTTTATCTACATCTCTCAGTTAGTGAATGTGAGCCCATCTTCTCTTTTATGTTTTGAGATAAAAAATTATTGTCAATCTGGAGCCCCCAAAACTTCTTCTACTAGCAAAAGAGCTCTTCTGGTTAATTGCTTATGTTGTTTTTGCCCGACTCTTTTGAACATAATTGAGGACCAATTTCTTGGTTGTTGAGGAATTATATATACCTCTATCTCATGGTATTGTGATGAGGACCCTCTCCTTTGTAACTTAAATGCAACTAAAAAATTACAAAAGTATAATATTTGACAGAGCATTTTCAAAGAAAAGCTGATTTTCTATAAATTGTTGGCGGCCATGCTTTTCCCACGTACATGTTTAATGCACATCCATGATGTTTGGATTTTTTCTTTGATTTCTTGTGAGGTCTTTGTATCCTTTTTATCTTTTACTGAGTATTGAGTTTCTTATGGGTTGTTTGCTATGATAAATGAGACTTCCATTCATTTATGGTGACTAGCTATCTTGGTTCCGTATTTTTTAGAATTGGGTTAAGTATAGTTTTCGTCTCCTAAGTATTACTATTTATGTGATTTAGTCCCCTATCTATTTTTTTATTATAAATATTATAGTCTTTTGTCTTTCGCAATTTATGTAATCATGTTCTTTGTCTTCAACCATTAGTCACCACCATGATATGACTTTCATGTTTATTTAAGATATATGCGCAACCTTGCAATGTAACCCTCTAAACAAATATTATTTTCGTTCCATAGACTTTCTATAACAATGCATATATTTTTTCTATGAATTTGCTACTATTATATTTTAATTTTCTGACAATGTATAATATTTCTATTAATCCCCTAATAACATTTATTTGTCAAATATTCACTATCATCCCATAATAATCACTTCTTCATAGCTCAACTCTTGGTGAGCATCTTATTTAACAAAAATATTTACTTAATTTTATATCATCATTTGTTAAATATGGGCTAGCATGTGACTTAATTCTTGTATTGATTTTTTATTTACCAAATATTGACTGCCACGGTATAATAAATATTTCTACATCGTTCAACTCTTAGCAAGCAGTTTATTTAGCACATATTTAATACATTTCTATCATTTAATTGTTAAATGTGAGTTGTCATGTTATAATTTTTTTTTGACGTTATTATAATTTACTTATAAAATATGACAAAATATTTTCTTCTTTTTTGGTAAGGATATGACAAAATATTTTCTCATAATGAGTATTGCTAAAACTTTTAATCATAACAGCCATCACTTATTATACATCTCGTTATACTTATTATTTAAGTTTATGTTGTCATGTAATAAAGTCCTCTAACATATATTATTTTTTCTTCTATGATGGATAATTTTATTAATTCATCTACCTGTAAAGCATGTTTATTTTTTTTATTTTTTTTGGTGATGATATTTACTTTTAGTCATAATGGGACACCTTTGCAATCACAATAGTTGTCACTAGTAACATTTGAAAATAGTTTTAGATGGAAGTAATAGAGCCATAAGTTTCTGCTGTGCACTCTAGTCTTAGTATCTCGATTTTCTCTATTAGTCTTAAACTTTGACCAATCTGCAAAAATTAAAGGTGGTCAACAACTTACACTCATCCATCATATACGAATGAAATGCTATATCGCTCTGATCCATTTGTCTCTAGCTCTTCCCATTTCATGTGTCTTTATTGGTTTAAGGAATGAGTTGGATACATGTCAAATGATTGATGAAATAATTGGTAACTAAGCAAAAGTACCCCGCAAACATGCTCATGCAACTCACCATCTCACATTCTTCTTTTGATCAATGCATATTTTTTCTTTTTTCTCTTTTTTAAAATCTCATCCACAAAGGTAGTCTATTCATGTTGAGTTAATTACGTATTCACATTCTACTTAATCCTCCAAAATATGAGAAATTACATTATAGTAGACTTCTACTGCTATTACAATCTTCAACACTTGATAAATAGAGAATCTAAATAATATTTTCTTGCATTTATAAAGAGGACACTATACAAAGAAGTTATCACCCAAAAAAGAAAAAAACAGAAGAAGAAGAAGAAGCAAGAGATGTTGCATAAAGAAGTATGTGTTATTAAGAAATAAAAATAAGGAAGTGGAAAGACAAATGGAAGTAACGAAGGAATGTTAATAAATAGTTAAATTATTTGTCGAAAGGGACGATCTGGAAGTTCTTTCAATTTTAGGAATAAATGTGAGAAGGTCATTCCTGGCGGATGCGAAATGGAAAACATTCTATATTTTACCAATAAAGATTACACATGAGTCGCATGTGAATAGAGGCATTTCTCCTTTGTTTTAGGTTGCTAGAGGATTGTTGAGTTATGACTAATGACATAGCTCCAAGGATTTCTGATATGAATTTCATCTTTAGCAAAAAAAAAGGAAACTGTGTAGCAGAATTTTAGTGCACGTGAAGTTGAGTTTCAATATGGTTGGAGATACTTGTTCAAAAACTAAACCTAATAGAACGACTAATTCATTTTCAAACTTTTAAATACGATTAAGGCCACTATTTTTTTCCTCAATGCAATCCTTTATCTTTCACAATTTGGGCAATCGAGCCCTTTGTTGTCAAGTGTTAATACCGTCAATTTGCCATGTGGCTTTTAAAATTATTTATGATGTATGTGTAAATATTATTTTCGTCCTATAGACTTTTCGTGGTGGTAGTTTGTCACATTATTTTCGTCCTGTAGACTTTTCGTGGTAGTAATTCGCTTGTGACAATGGATAAATTTTCTATTAATCCCATTTCTTTGGCAAATATATGCTGGCACGATTTAGTTGATGATTATATCATTATTTGTTAAATATGTACTATCGTGGTGAATAAGTTTTTTTATCCATTTTTGGGAAAATTATCTAGAGTCTTAAACTTATTGTATTTTTATTAATTCAGTTATAAACTTTTCAATTTTGTCAATTCAGTCATAAACATTTTCACTTTTTGCTAATTAAGTTCGTCTAGTTAATTTTGGCTGAAGATTGCTAACGTGGCCAGTTGGTGCTAATATTTTTTTTCTGTTACTTTTTTTTCTTGGTTTGTAGTTAGGGCCGGTAAGGGTTACTGGCCAACCCTTGCCGGCGTGATTGATCCTCGTTGGCCCTCGGGGGAGGGCTGTGATGCCCTCACCGACAAAAGCGAGGGCTCAAGCCCTCACTGGATTTTGGCCAAGCAAGGGTGGTGACCTTGCTCGGGTGCTCGGGGCCCTCGCTTGGCCAAATCTAGCAAGGACATCACGGCCCTCGCCCACGGCTAACGAGGGTTAGCCGGTAACTGTCACCGGCCCTAACACCAAACCCAAAATTAAAGAAGAGAAAAGTTAAAAAAAATTCAAAATTCAAAAATAAAAAAAAATGGCACATCAGCAATTTTCAGCCAAAATTAGTCGGATGGACTCAATTGGGAAGAAATTAAAATATTTAGGATCAAATTAATAAAATTAAAAGGTTTATGAAAAAATATAATAGATTTAAGACTTTTTGAACAATTTTCCCTCCATTTTTTATTTGTCATAAATTGATACCACGTTACAATGCATATTTCAACATCCTTCAACTCTTAGTAAGCTTTTTATTTAGCACATATTCCGTACATTTATAATATTAACTTATTTAATATGAGCTATCATGTTATATATTTTTTTATATATATATTTATTTATTTATTTATTTATTTATTTATTTATTTATTGTTTTGTTAATATGATTCACTTATGAAATAAACGGAATGTTTCTCATGTTAAGTATCTATAGAACTTTTTAATCTTGATAACCATCACTTGTATGTATGTAGTCATATAACAGAACACTCTAACAATATATTCTTTTTCCTTCTTTCATGGACAATTTTATTATATTCACCTATTGTAAAGCATGTTAACTTTATGTTATGATAGATATTTCTAGTCACAATGGCTATCCATACACCCTTTCAATCATAATAGTTGTAATTTATTATACATTTCGCTATACTTGTTATAGAATTATAGTCAGTCATATAATAGATGCATGTTTATGTTTATGTTTATGTTTATGTTCTGATAGATATTTCTAGTCACAATGGCTATCCACACACCCTTTCAATCATAATAGTTGTAATTTATTATACATTTCGCTATACTTGTTATAGAATTATAGTCAATCATATAATAGATGCCTCTAGAAATATACTTGTTTTCTTCTTTGATGTTTTATTTTATTTATACTATTTATAAAGCATGACATATATAAATTGTGATTACGGATAATTACAATTTAATATATGAATTTTAAACATTTAATAATTAATTTGTGGTCGAGATTTAAGCTTAATCATATGGTATGTGATCATATGAACATAAATATTTTTTGTTAAATAATTAATAGTACGATTGACATAATAATTATAGCACAATTAAGCATTAACTAATATAATTAGTAATTAAGATGATCATTTTATTATGAACATATAATATTAACTTATGAAAAATTTAGATAACCATATCTAATAAGGAGCCACTAACATTGTGCTAATTAGTATATTATAAATAATTTTTAACCTAATAACTGATAATGAATAATCAAGATAACATTATCACTATTTCATCAAATTTTGCTATTTTAACATTCTATTTATTAATGATATGATATGTGATTAAAGTCAAGATAAGTATAATTGATGTTATCATTACATAATTACCACAAATGATTTTAGTTATAATTAATATGTACGTTGATTATAGTCAATAATATAATATTGATAGGGTTAGAGAAAAAAAAAAAAAAGACGTGTATTTTGGAAATAGCTACTGTGGCCTGGTAGTAATAGCTATTACACATCAGGGTGATAGTTATTACAATCTGGCAATGATAACTTTCATTGCGAGTAGATATTGTATACTATAACAGTCATTACTGTAACCATACATGTTGTAATAATCTAAATGTACTTTGATAATCCATTGCTATAAAATATATATGTAAATAAAGCGTATAAATGTGTAAAACTAAAAGGCACTGGTTATTTGGTAATCACATACTTACATTCTAATTAATCCTAAAAAATTACGTGACACTAGATTACTGTAGAAAATGCAAAGTCTTAAATCTTGTGCATAGCACAAGAATTCTACTACTATTAGGATTTGCAACACTAGAAAAATAGGGAATCTAAGAGAAGAAGACGTAATATAAAGAAGTTGTCAAAAAAAAAAAAAGAGCAAAAGAAGATGCATAAATAGGTATGTGTTATTAATAATAATAAAAAAGAAGTGGAAATACAAATGTAATTAACTAAAGAATATTAGCATATAGTTGCATAATATGTCGACGGGGACACGATGTGGAAGGTCATTCAATTTTAAGTAAATGGGCGTTGCATGAGAAGAGGCATTTCTCCATTTTTCTAGTTAGCTAGAAAATTTTTGAGTTATGAATAATGGCATAGCTCCAAGGACATATCTATTGTATATTTTTTATATATTTTTGGCACTCAGGGAATCTCCGTGCGCCGCTTTGCGACGGAGTAAACCCTGAAGGGGCAGTAGAGTCACCACTACCCTTGCTGTCCCGGGTAAGTTGTGGGTTCCTTTCTCGCAAGTCAAACAATGCAGCGAATCGAACTCGTGATCTCTTCTCGAAAGGAACCTGCGCTCAACCACTACGCCGTCATCATGGGTGGTCATATCTATTGTATTTTGATCTTTAAAAAAGAAAGAATTTTTGTGCAAGACAATTTATTGTATAAGTGAAGTTGAGTCTGTTTAAAATTTCATGTGGTCATGCAATGTATTTAAATGCAGAAAGAAGATGAATAGCAAATTACATAACATACTATTTCAAAATAAATACCTTCTAAATTACTATTAAAAATACGAAGAAATTGGTCTATTCAAACTTTCCCTAAAAAAAAAAAATGGTATCCGTTAATGTAAACATAAAAGAAGTAAATAATATTTACTGATACCACTAAGTGCAAAGAACTAAATATAATACATGAACGCTAGATAAAGTCATATACAAAAGATGCCACTAAAAATGCGAAGGGTATCTGGTCTAAGTATGTAACTTCCAAGGAAAGCATCTATTCATCAAAATATGAATATTGTACTATTTGTTAAATGTCATTTTTAGAAGAGAAATGTCTTTTCATGCAATAGTGAAGTCAACGACATTAATTGATGGGTACTTCTATTTTATATTCGAGAAATTAGAGAAACGCTAGTAGAATAACAAACGAACCATATAAATAATCACCGAGCCTAACTAATCATTAAAAATTCGAAAAGTGATGCATCTTTAAATGTAATACTTTGAATGGGCATGTTCGTTAATGAAAGTATGGATGGGAGCTCTACTTATGTATGTTATTTAAAATAAACATACTATTTTCATGAAGTAAATAATATTAGCAATATATTATTTGGAGATCCTATTTTTATCATTCAACAAATTGTGTATGGTCAATCATAAAGACCATAAAATATTAAACTTGGAAGTTAGGTATTTTTACGATACATACATGACCTTATTTTTATATAGAGAATTGTCAAATATTATATTTGTATGATAACATAGCTTTACACTTAATGATAATTATTAATAAAACTAAGCAACTTCAAAATCCATATGCTTGCACATAAGTAATATTAACATAATATGATTAATCTTCATGTCCAATATGTCCGTTAGCAAGGTCTTGTTAATCTATGGGCAAATTGGTAAAAAATTAGATGATTGCTATTGGTTTGTAACAAAATCAACACGAAATGAATATATAGCATTAAACATATAAACTAATAAAAAGAGAAATAAAAATCATTTATATAACATTTGATATATGTTTTCTTCCACACGTAATGAAAAACACTCGTTGAAAAAACAAATGATAAGAAAGGAATGTAAAATACGTGTACTTCTTGGGATGGAATTCTTATTTTCATTTTGCTATTGAGAATTGCAAACAAGATACATAAGAAAAAGAGGGGGATTCTACAATTGGGATTCTTGAGTATTGATACATGTTTTGATGGCAAGTTTGATGGATGTATTTGAATTGTAAGAACCATGTTATTTCGCATATAAAGAATATTTATTAGGGTTTTGTTGTTTCCCAAATAAAGGGCATGAGATTTGATAGATATATTTGAAGTAGAGTGTGCATGAAGAGAGACCTTCTATTGTAATTTTGAAAGGATGCAACTTTTGGAAATTTAAAATGTGCAAATTGTGAAGGGCATAATTGGTAGAGGAAAATTGGGGGACCCCCTCTTGAGCTTCACATTTTTATATAGATTAGATAAGGAATATGTAACCATAATCTATCATGTCATGAAGTCGAAGGTGAGAACCCCACATCATTATAGTATGACAACATAGTTGAAATAATACATCTTTTCTTGTATATAGTTAGTCTCATCCCATCATCCAATACTATGATCCACAATGTTTTTCAATTCTAGGGCACAAGTAAAATTGAGGCCCTTTGTCTTGACAAAGATGATGGGAGAGAAAGCTACACGGTTGAGAACTTTAAACAATTGACCAACTTGAGGTTCCTTCAATTGAGCGGAGTGAACATCACTGGAGATTTTCACAACTTTCTTCCTCAATTAAGATGGCTTGAATGGGATAATTGTTGCTTGGATTTTGAAGAGGCTAACTTTCACCCAAAGAAATTAATCGTGCTTCACTTGAGGGATAGTCATATTTCCGAGGACTGGGGAGGATGGGGCCCAATAAAGGTAAGATGTAGAGAAGGCATATCTTTTAAAAATAACCACGTGTTATCAACGGCCCCAATTGTACCAAGTTCTCCTTTATTTCTTCTGAAAATCCTTTCTCATATAATGGATTTTCCTCTAAGCATAAGAGGAATTTATAGGCACTTAAATATGTTAGAAGCTTTTGCCTCTTAATATTTCAACAACTAGTCACGCTTAACATCAGACTTACTAATAAAAACTCTTTTAATTGTATTAATTAACATCTATCAAAAATATAATTATAATATTGTGCCAATCTTAACTTTACTTTAAATTGTGTATGGTTTCTAGTTAATTTCTCCCCATGCAAAAGTATGTCTTTTTAGCAATTCTTGTTATATGTATATATGGCTCTTCTTTCATGGAGAGACAAAAACCCTCACAATGACTTGTGTTTAACATACAAACTAAAATTCTAAATTCATAGTTACTTTTAGAATAATGGAAATAATTTGTGAACTACTTTGACTTGTTGAACACAATATTTATTCATTATTATTGTTGATTGTTGAAGTCATCGTACAACACATTTATAAAGTAGTAATGTTATATGAGTAATAAAATTATACTTGAAATGGCATTTAAATAATTTTAATGCAACACCTTTTTTATATCTTATACATATAGCATTCAAAAATTGCTTTTTATAATTAAAGTAGCCATTTCTCTTTGACTTCATAATATTGAAGGAAAACATAGCACCGAGTGAATGCATCTCTTTTCTTCCATTTGACTTTGTCATTTGTAATTTGATAATAAAATTTGCATATGTCTAATTAATAAATAACATCATTGTCATAACTTTGAAAAAATAAATATGATAGTTTCTATGAAATTTTATTTGCAAATAATTGTAGTTAGTACTTTCACATCCCTAATGTTCTCTTTGCAATGATATGCTTAAAAACATTTATATACTAGCTTAGTGAATGCACTACTAAAAAGAAACATTTAAAATTAAATAAGATAGCTGTGAAGGAGTAGGGACCACAAGTATTTTTTTTTTTTTGGGTCCAATCTCAACATGGTGACTTCTCTTTCTTTCAGATGGCAATGGAGCTCAAAGTTCTTGTCCTTTCGAAATGTGCTTTGAGAACAACTCCCGACTTGTCTGCTTTCAATAGCTTGGAGACTTTGGATCTTTATGATTGTCAGGATCTAGAGGAGATTCATCCTTCTATCGAGGACATTAAGACCCTCGTCACCTTGATTATTAGAAAGTGTCATAAATTGAAGGAGCTAACGCTAGGAGTAGGTAGAATGAAAGAATTGAAGGAGCTAATCATAGTTGACACTCATATACGAGAAATTCCTATTTCAAGAGGTTGTTTGATAAAGCTGAAGACTTTAGATGTCTCATATTGTAGACAACTTGCTCGACTTCCAGAATCCTTGGGCTCTCTTATATCATTAACTCAGCTAAACCTATCAAACACAGGAATTAAAGAATTACCCGAATCCATTGGATCTTTGAAGAAGCTCAAGACTCTAAATGCCTCTTATTGTGCATCGTTAGTCTGTATACCCAACTCAATAGGCAATTTAACATCTCTGTCTTACCTTGACCTGAATGAATGCCAAAAACTTGCTCAACTTCCAGAATCCATAGGCTCCCTTGTGTATCTACAAGGGTTGTCATTATCCAAATGCCACTCATTGAGACAGATCCCAGACTCGATCGGAAAGTTGACATCATTGATAGACCTGGATTTGAAATCTACGGCCATTGAAGAATTACCTGAATCCATTGGTTCTTTGAAGGAGCTCAAGATTCTAGATGCCTCTAATTGCAAATCGTTAGCCAACATACCCAACTCAATAGGCAATTTAACATCTCTGTCTGACCTTGACCTGAATGAATGCCAAAAACTTGCTCAACTTCCAGAATCCATAGGCTCCCTTGTGTATCTGCAGTGGTTGTCATTATACAAATGCCATTCATTGAGACAGATCCCAAACTCGATCGGAAAGTTGACATTATTGACATATCTGCCTTTGAACTCTATGGCCATTCAAGAATTACCTGAATCCATTGGTTCTTTGAAGGAGCTCAAGAATCTAGATGTCTCTTATTGCAAATCGTTAGCCCATATACCCAACTCAATAGGCAATTTAACATCTCTGTTTTACCTTGACCTGAATGAATGCCAAAAACTTGCTCAACTTCCAGAATCCATAGGCTCCCTTGTGTATCTACAAGTGTTGTCATTATCCAAATGCCACTCATTGAGACAAATCCCAGACTCGATTGGAAAGTTGACATCATTGATAGAGCTGGATTTGATATCTACGGCCATTGAAGAATTACCTGAATCCATTGGTTCTTTAAAGGAGCTCAAGACTCTAGATGTCTCTTATTGCAAATCGTTAGCGCACATACCCAACTCAATAGGCAATTTAACATCTCTGTTTTACCTTGACCTGAATGAATGCCAAAAACTTGCTCAACTTCCAGAATCCATAGGCTCCCTTGTGTATTTACGAGGGTTGTCATTATCCAAATGCCACTCATTGAGACAAATCCCAGACTCGATCGGAAAGTTGACATCATTGATAGAGCTAGATTTGAAATCTACGGCCATTGAAGAATTACCTGAATCCATTGGTTCTTTGAAGGAGCTCAAGACTCTAGATGCCTCTTATTGCAAATCGTTAGCCCACATACCCAATTCAATAGGCAATTTAACATCTCTGTCTTACCTTGACCTGAATGAATGCCAAAAACTTGCTCAACTTCCAGAATCCATAGGCTCCATTATGTATTTACAGTGGTTGTCATTGTCGGGATGCCACTCGTTAAGACAAATCCCGATACTCGATCGGAAAGTTAACATCATTGATACGGCTGGATTTGAAATCTACGGCCATTGAAGAATTACCTGAATCCATTGGTTCTTTGAAGGAGCTCAAGACTCTAGATGCCTCTTATTGCAAATCGTTAGCCTACATACCCAATTCAATAGGCAATTTAACATCTCTGTCTTACCTTGACTTGAATGAATGCCAAAAACTTGCTCAACTTCCAGAATCCATAGGCTCCCTTGTGTATTTACAGTGGTTGTTATTGTCAGGATGCCACTCGTTAAGACAAATCCCAGACTCGATCGGAAAGTTGACATCATTGATAGAGCTGGATTTGAAATCTACAGCCATTGAAGAATTACCTGAATCCATTGGTTCTTTGAAGGAGCTCAAGACTCTAAATGCCTCTTATTGCAAATCGTTAGCCCGCATACCAAACTCAATAGGCAATTCAACATCTCTGTCTCTCCTTGACCTAACGGAATGCCAAAAACTTGCTCAACTTCCAGACTCTATAGGCTTCCTCGTGTATCTACCGCGGTTGTTATTGTCAGGATGCCACTCGTTGAGACAAATCCCAGACTCGATCGGAAATTTGACATCATTGATTGAGTTACATTTGAAATCTACGGCCATTGAAGAATTACCTGAATCCATTAGTTCTTTGAAGGAGCTCAAGACTCTAGATGCCTCTTATTGCAAATCGTTAGCCCGCATACCAAACTCAATAGGCAATTCAACATCTCTGTCTCTCCTTGACCTAACGGAATGCCAAAAACTTGCTCAACTTCCAGACTCTATAGGCTTCCTCGTGTATCTACCGCGGTTGTTATTGTCAGGATGCCACTCATTGAGACAAATCCCAGACTCGATCGGAAATTTGACATCATTGACAGAGCTGCATTTGAAATCTATGGCCATTGAAGAATTACCTGAATCCATTGGTTCTTTGAAAGAGCTCAAGACTCTATATGCCTCTTATTGCAAATTGTTAGCCCACATACCCAACTCATTAGGCAATTTAACATTTCTGTCTCACCTTGACCTGAATGAATGCCAAAAACTTACTCAACTTCCAAAATCCATAGGCTCCCTTGTGTATCTACAGTGGTTGTCATTATCCAAATGCCACTCTTTGAGACAGATCCCAGACTCGATCGGAAAGTTGACATCATTGATAGAGCTGGATTTGAAATCTACGGTCATTGAAGAATTACCTAAATCCATTGGTTCTTTGAAGGTGCTCAAGACTCTAAATGCCTCTTATTGCAAATCGTTAGCTCACATACCCAATTCAATAGGCAATTTAACATCTCTGTCTTACCTTGACCTGAATGAATGCCAAAAACTTGCTCAACTTCCAGAATCCATAGGCTCCATTGTGTATTTACAGTGGTTGTTATTGTCAGGATGCCACTCGTTAAGACAAATCCCAGACTCGATCGGAAAGTTGACATCATTAATACGGCTGGATTTGAAATCTACGGCCATTGAAGAATTACCTGAATCCATTGGTTCTTTGAAGGAGCTCAAGACTCTAGATGCCTCTTATTGCAAATCGTTAGCTCACATACCCAATTCAATAGGCAATTTAACATCTCTGTCTTACCTTGACCTGAATGAATGCCAAAAACTTGCTCAACTTCCAGAATCCATAGGCTCCATTGTGTATTTACAGTGGTTGTTATTGTCAGGATGCCACTCGTTAAGACAAATCCCAGACTCGATCGGAAAGTTGACATCATTGATACGGCTGGATTTGAAATCTACGGCCATTGAAGAATTACCTGAATCCATTGGTTCTTTGAAGGAGCTCAAGACTCTAAATGCCTCTTATTGCAAATCGTTAGCCCACATACCCAATTCAATAGGCAATTTAACATCTCTGTCTTACCTTAACCTTAATGAATGCCAAAAACTTGCTCAACTTCCAGAATCCATAGGCTCCCTTGTGTATTTACAGTGGTTGTTATTGTCAGGATGCCACTCGTTAAGACAAATCCCAGACTCGATCGGAAAGTTGACATCATTGATAGAGCTGGATTTGAAATCTACGGCCATTGAAGAATTATCTGAATCCATTGGTTTTTTGAAGGAGCTCAAGACTCTAGATGCCTCTTATTGCAAATCGTTAGCCCGCATACCAAGCTCAATAGGCAATTCAACATCTCTGTCTCTCCTTGACCTAACGAAATGCTAAAAACTTGCTCAACTTCCAGACTCTATAGGCTTCCTTGTGTATATATCGCGGTTGTTACTATCAGGATGCCACTCGTTGAGACAAATCCCAGACTCGATCGGAAATTTGACATCATTGATTAAGTTACATTTGAAATCTACGGCCATTGAAGAATTACCTGAATCCATTGGTTCTTTGAAGGAGCTCAAGACTCTAGATGCCTCTTATTGCAAATTGTTAGCCCACATACCTAACTCAATAGGCAATTTAACATTTTTATCTCACCTTGACCTGAATGAATGCCAAAAACTTGCTCAACTTCCAGAATCCATAGGCTCTCTTGTGTATCTACAATGGTTGTCATTATCCAAATGCCACTCATTGAGACAAATCCCGGATTCGATCGGAAAGTTGACATCATTGACAGAGCTGCATTTGAAATTTATGGCCATTGAAGAATTACCTGAATCCATTGGTTCTTTGAACGAGCTCAAGACTTTAGATGCCTCTTATTGCAAATCGTTAGCCCGCATACCCAATTCAATAGGCAATTTAACATCTCTCGTCTTACCTTGACCTAATGAATGCCAAAAACTTGCTCAACTTCCGAATCCATAGGCTTCCTTGTGTATCTACCACGGTTGTTATTGTCAGGATGCCACTCGTTGAGACAAATCCCAGACTCGATTGGAAAGTTGACATCATTGATAGAGTTGCATTTGAAATCTACGGCCATTGAAAAATTACCTGAATCTATTGGTTTTTTGAAGGAGCTCAAGACTCTAAATGCCTCTTATTGCAAATCGTTAGCCCATATACCCAACTCAATAGGCAATTTAACATCTTTGTCTTCACTTGACCTGAATGAATGCCAAAAACTTGTTCAACTTCCAGACTCCATAGGCTCCCTCATGTCCTTGCTGTGGTTGTTATTATCGGGATGCCATTCGTTGAAACAAATTCCAGACTCGATCGGAAATTTGACATCATTGATTGAGTTACATTTGAAATCTACGGCCATTGAAGAATTACCTAAAAGCATTGTGAATATGCAAAACTTGGGATGCTGGATATTGATGGAACTCCCATGATAGAATTTCTTGATGACCCGGGAATATTGGCAGAACTCAAAGGGTTGAGAGCTTCAACATGGAAAAATATGGAAGGGTCACCTAGTAATAATGGCCAATTGGTTTCGCCAAACAATCATGGTTTAGATGAGCTTAAAAAACTATCAAAATTGCGCTCTCCGTACTATCTCTAGGTATCACTTGCCAATCCTGCATTCACTAAATTTTTCTCAACTAAACTTTCTCAAGAAACTCACTCTTTCTAACTGGCTTAAATGTCTCTCAAACCTTTCTATAACATGTTATAGAAAAGCTATGAAACTTGATTTTGTTTCTTACAAAAGTTCGAGCTGTTAGTTGGGCATTTTATTTACCTTTTGTCTTGTGATACAGTTCTCTTAAAGCATTTCAAGACTCCTCCTGCCAACAACTTAGCCATGGACTACCAAACAACAGATGAACATCCTTTGAAGAGATCAAAACCTTTTGGAATCTCAAATGAAGTACTTATTTCATTTTGCTTTTTCTTTGTCGTTCTTCAGTTATTAAAGGATGGTTCCATCTACAAAGAGAAGTATTTTACTGAATGATCAATTATTTGTTATGTGTGGAATGCTTTGATCAACATTCGTAACTAGATCCATCAAACTTATTACATTCTTGCTATTTTAAGTCTTCTGTTCCTGGAAGTAGGGATTTTTAGTTTTCTTGAATTATGAAGTTAAGGTGGAATATATTGTCCGTTCTTTTGTGTTTCTCTTTCTTAATTATCTTTATTTGCATGCCATTGAACGAAAACTTTCTGAAAGCGCACTCATTTTGGTGCTATTGCGGCATATGATCATGCATTGAGAATCTTCACGAGTGTAGGGGTTATCTCACATTAGTTGTGGAAGGAAAAAGTAGTTAGTTTATAATTGTGAGGGAAAGTCTCATCCTTTAAGTTAGCTTTTAGGATGAGATAAGCCCAAGACCACCAACAAAAAGAAACTTTTAGTTTTGAGGTTTCTAGATACCCTTAATTTTCATGATGTTAACCTAATGAAATTATTGAAGATTGGAAGGATAACAAGAAAGTTTGATGGAGAGAGAAAGGAGCAAAAGGGCTAGGGTTGTCAATTTGTGTCCTCTTGTCATAATTGTGTTTGTGACTGTGTCAATTCATCATGACTTCTATTAGACATGTCAACCCATTGAATTAGATGAAAACATGTAAATATCTCATCAAGTTAAATGTATCGTGATGTGTCATATTGGGTTGTGTTTGTGTTTTTTGTGTTTGGTATTGTTATGTAAACAATATGTGTCACTATTGGCAGCATTAATGAGAAGCGTGGATTGGATAGGTGTTGATTATGTCTCCTCCCATCATGCATGCATTGTGCTCACGTATGCTAGTACAAGAGGGGCTCTCATATGAGTCTTTTGCATCTTTTGAGTGCCATGGTTTTGATCAATTTTCTAAAGGACTCATTAGTTTTGTAATCTTCATGACTTTCTAATAGGTGAATAATTTGTCGGGAAAGATTTTTCCCATTACATACAACTACCAGAGCTTTGGTCAGAGTTCTTATTCTTCAGATGACTTGCCTAGAAATGTAGTCGTTCCCTAAGTTATGATTCACTTGTTAAAAGTATGGATTTCCATCCAGTGCAACAAATTCTACTGCTCGGTTAGCACTTCTTTCTTACTCTATGAAGAACTTGTTTCTTGATCTTCTTTAGTTGGATATACTTGTTGGCCATAAGTTTGTGTTTTGGTGCTTGGAAGATTCCTTTTGTTGTTTTTGATGCTAGCTTCAGCTATTTGAAACCAAGGGATATGATTCTTCAAATTTTCTGCATCAATAATTTTTAGTGGGAACAAATACGGGTGATGTCATGGTATGGGAAGTAAGCAACCGTGCAAGGATTGCTTTGAGAAAATTCAAGGTTTGGAATTTGGGAACACGTTCAATGGCGTTGCAGGTATATAAGTTCCACTCTAAATAAAGTCATGTATCTTGTTTTTGGACATGTAATTGTGGGTTTTGATTCTTTGTAGGCTTCTCTAGCCAATGACTATACAGCATCCATTAATCGTGTAACGTGGAGTCCTAATGGACTTTATTTTGGTATGTACAGATGTCACTTCTACTTGTCTTATTGCAAATTGATGAAACAACTAACGCGCTGAGAATGAGACTTCATTGCAATATTTTTAGGAAAAATGTTCATATGCTGCTATTACTGATGATTTGTGGTGTTCACTTTAGGTGTTGCTTATTCCAAACACATGGTGCACATATACTCGTATTACGGTGGTGATGACATGAGGAACCACCTTGAGGTTTGTTGCTAAACAAGGAGTGAAAAAATTCGGCTTCTTTGTTTTGTAGACAATTGCCACATAAAAGTGAGTAAAACTTGATTTTGACTCTAAACTAATGTTTGATACAGCTCGAGGCTCATGTTGGAAGTGTTAATGATCTTGCCTTTTCATATCCAAACAAATGGTTATGCATTGTGACCTATGGAGAGGACAGGTCAATCAAGGTATATCTTGATTATTTTCCTCAGTGTTGCAGTGTTCCACCGTTTGATCCCTTAACTAAGCTAGTAGTTTTGTAGGTATGGGATGTAATGATTGGGGCTAAACAATACTGTTTCAAGGGTCATGAAGCACCTGTATATTCTATTTGTCCACACCATAAAGAAAATATCCAGGTACTTGATTATTTCACGTACTAACAAAGACACCCTGCGAGCATGGCCAATCAGATGTACCCTTGACTATACACTAGACTTTTGTTTTCTAAAACTCAGTTAGGTAAAAAAAAAAAAAATTGGTTCAATTTGTATGAGGAGTATGAACCTATGTTTTGAAGGACCTTGTTCATTTCAAGGGTTTTGCAAGTCTTCCAACTTTTAACCTGTCTTGATTAGAATGTGCTTGTCAAACATGGTGAAATTGGTCCAAAGATCAACCTACTAATTTGATTCTTTCAAGTAATGCTACTAAGCATCGACAAGTAGGTAAAGGTCTTTGCAATAATGACTTCCTACTTAATTATCTATTCAAAAAGAAAATTCCTCTACTACCATTGATTGTTCTCCCTTAGTTTTCTCTTTTAGTCACGATTGGTTAAATTTATAATAGAAGGCTGTTTATTGTGTTTGAGTGGAGCAGCAATTGGCAATATTATTTTCTTCTTCTTCTTCTTCTTCTTCTTTTTAAACATTTATGGTTGTGCATAGTGTACACTTTATTACAAAGATGTCTTATGAAATCTCATCATTCTAGGGTGCTATGTTTAAATAATTATAGCTTAAGTGGATGTGCTCTATTTGGGCATGTTACTAAAATTGGTTATACAATTGTTTTATCGTGTAGTTCATCTTCTCAATAGCAACAGATGGGAAAATTAAGGATGACGACATAGGGTCAAGAATTGACAACGATGCACCGGGTCACTCTTCTACCGTGATGGCATACAACGCTGATGGAAAAAGGTTCAGACCATCAGCATTGCATTTCAAGCTTGATTTCATCCCGAGTCTTTCTTTTTCACTGAAATAACCTATTTTAGCGATTTTAATTTGCTATAGGTTGTTCTCGTGTGGGACCAATAAAGAAGGAGAGTCATACTTGGTTGAATGGAATGAAAGTGAGGGGGATATCAAGCATACATATCATGGACTTGGAAAGAGTTCTAGTGGGGTTGTGTAGTTTGATACCATCAAAAATAGATTTTTGGCTGCTGGTGACGAATTCATGATCAAATTTTGGGATATGAACAATGATAGCCTACTTACAAGTACCAATGCTGATGGTGGATTGCTGGTAATTCATTGTTGTTAATTTATTTTGATTGAATTAACTGAAACTTTCTATTAATTACCTCACTCTTTAAATTTGCAGGCTTCACCTTGTATTAAATTTAACAAGGAAGGAATTCTGTTAGCCGTCTCAACAAGTGATAATAGCATCAAAATTCTAGCAAATTCATTTGGGATTGAGTTGCTAAGGACTGCAAAAAACATATGCTTCTAGAGTCACTGTTAGGAGTCATTTGAAGGTAAGCTTTTTTAAGAATACACTAACTTTATGTAAAGAAGTCACTACTAGTCCATTGTGGTAAGCTAAAACCCAATGACTTGATTACACTAGTTATTTAATTGATGTGCTTTCAGTGCCTAGGCTTGATTAATTTGTTAACTAAGTGTCCATGCAGTCTTGGACCCTTTTATTGACCTATGCCACTAATTGGTGTCCATGCATGAGTGCACAATAAAGGAAAAGTAAACAATCATTATTAATTCAACAAAAGTAAAGTATAAGAAAATACACCTAATGAAGTGCCAAAAGAATACACATGGCTTTGTTTTTAAGCCTCAAGACAACAACCTTGTAAGCTAAATTCAAATTAAGTCCAATTCCTTTTCTCAAACACTATTCTATGTAACCTCACCTAAATCAAAGGCACTCATTAAAATCTCTAAACCATATGTAGAGTAACTAAAACTAGAAGAAACTAAGCTAAATCTAGCACTAAAACTTAACGACCTAATCAAGGTCTTTGTTATTAACCATTTTCCAATTTTTTCATACTTTCGATTTTTTTTGAAAATTTAATATTAATTATTTTCTGAAAATAGGGAATCGGGCCGGACCCTTGGGCCTGGTCCCGATATGAGCCTCATACTGGTCTTACAAATCTGGGCTAATGGGCAAAATTCGAGCTATTATATCCAGATCCATCCAATTCTAACTCTACTGAGCCCAATTCAGATTTTACCTATTTTAAGCCCATTTACCCATGGAAACTACTCTAGCTCACTTTCTCATCTAACTGCACCAAGTCCATCTTTGAGCCAAATTTCTATTACAAATAGATTAAACCCTACGCCCACGCCAATCCTATCTTATTATTATTTTTTATCCATTTTTTCCTCTTTTCTTACATCTTTCGTCATTTTTTATTATTATAAAAGTAATCAATGTTAGGTGTGCGAAGAGCCCCCCTTTTTTTAAGAGACTACCTGGTAAGCTTTCCTGCAGTAACTTCAGCTACAAAGGATGGGTGATGTAGCTTTTGTAAGGTGTTTGACAAATATTTCACAACTTTTTAGGAAATTGCTTTGCCCGATTTTGAGATGTTGGAGCTGGTGTCGATGGCATTGGGAAACAATTTGGTAAAAGAAGTTGAATTAACCTTCCAGCAAAGAATTATAAAATGGAGATGGTCAGTGGCATTGGGAAACAATTTGGTAAAAGAAGTATTTCTAAGAGGTATAATAAGTCAGAACTCAACAAAAACGTCAGTGGAAGTGTTCAATCATGAAGAAGAAGAAGAAGCAAAACACCATTCACTAAGGGATAACTCGTGCACGCAGAAGGGAGGAAGCAGGGGAAAATGGCTCCATCTTCCATCGTCTCCAGTCACCATTGGATAACCTTTCGTCGCGGTGTCTCAAGTTCCGATATAGCCGCTAGCTACCATCGCCGTTCATTACGAGTTCCAACTCCTTCGTTGGTTGCGCCGTCGACCATCAATCTCAGGAGGATCACGTTTGTTCATTTCATCGCGAGCACCATTCCAGAACCAAAACAAAAAAAAACATCGAGCAAGGAAAATTCATCTCAAAAAAGCGATTCCGTTCGATTCAGTTGGCGATTTCAAGCGTCCTGAATCGATCACAGTGGTCGTCGCCGGCATCAACAGCCTCTTCAATGCCGCGACTCGTCTCCTTCGTTTCCCTTCCGCGGCCGAGAGCTTCGAAATGTTGTCGTTCCGCTCGAAGCTTCTCCACCTGTTCAGGTTTCGATCATCGACGCGTTCTATAGCTTCTTCTTTCAGTGATTCGTGCGCCAAACCGCGGTCTCAGTCCACTTGATTGACCAGGTAGCATCTCCTGTTCTGTTGTCACAAGTAAGAGGCCGAGAGTCCGATTCTCTTATTATGATGAAATTGATCGTAGTTGAATTTTTTTCTTTGACTTCGAACATCATATACTGATTTAGGTCGAGTCTAGTTGTAAATTCGAGTTCGAAATGGCTTTGATCTCTTCCACAACCGATTGCCCATAATCTGTTCGATGAAATGTGTCTGAGACCTTGTTGTGAATTGATTCCAGTAATCATCCGATTTGAAAGCACATCAGTGATGTTCACTTGATATTGTTTGATTTTTCAATCTTCAGACGTGATTACAAGTATATGCCATAATTGCCAAGAATGAAACTGACTCTCTGTTTGTTTTCTCAGTGGTTCCTGTAATCCTTTGGTGATTGGTGGTGCTTGCCCGCGAGAGGAGAAGGCTTGGAGTCGCTGGCACACGCATGATCTTTGGTGATGATCATAGTACGCCCTGTTGAACAGAATTGAGATGACGTCGCTGAGCGTTAATCGCCAATTCAGATAATGAACTGCAGCCGACACATGTTATGGTCACTAACGGGAGCAATGTTATGCCTATAGTCACTATCCGCGTCCTTGCCACTGAGTCGCCGTGCAATCTCCTCAACTGCCAAGCTTTGCTTCAGTCCATGCCTTGCAGACCATCCTTGCCATTGCAATTGCTGTGCCACACCTTACCATAATGGCTATTCAAGTGAACTCCGCATGCGATAGCACTGCCATCAGAATAAACCGCCATACATTACCATTATGGATTGATGTGCCAATAGAGCTATATCCATCACGTGTCTTTACAATCGGTTGTTTCCGTTCCAACTGAGTTTTAGAGTCCATTGTATGTTCAGATTTCCTTCGCTGCTTTGTTTTAATGTTCAGGATTTTGCGAGTCTTCTTAAACCGAATCATGGGAAAACTAAATGGTTCGAAGTCCAGTCGTCATGGGGTCGATACTTTGTTGTAAAATCATTGTGCATTACCTGCTTCATGATTCTTGTCTTGTCCTTTGGTTATTGGTTACTTCACCTTCGTTGATTTCATTGTCCAGAAGTAGGTAATCAATCTAAGAGCACCTGCTAAAATCGCATTTTAGTTGTGTCATCTGCTTCCTGCCTCATTCTCTGTGAATGACATTCTACTTCTTGCGTGCTGTTAGAGGGAAATCGATGGTTGACAATCGATATGAAGTGAGCAAGTTATACTTGTTTCCTGTCTTTAGTTGATAACTTTTTGCGTATGACAATCGATTAATTAAACCAGTCAATAGCTTGCACGGAAATAGTAAATGAGGATTTACTTCTTTCTTGGAATTATCAATGTCATCGCTTTGTCTCTGATAGTAGAAGAGTTAATCGTTCTTTTTTAACTCGTATAAGAATCGATGGAATGCTCATGGAGCAATGAGCACCCAAAATTTACAAGTTATATGAAGTGGTGGTGTCCTTTTGTTGCATATTCTGGAGTTTAGCGGTTAGTGTTCATCTATGTTAGCTGAACCGTTTGATTTATCACTTCAATCGACAAAAATCTGATAAACAGACATGACAATTGCGAGAGACGTCTTCAAACTGGCACTTTGGTGATGATGGTACTCCTTCGTGTCGACAGTATTTACTTGTTTGAGGAAGAATCATTTATGATATTTTATGATATTGGAGAAGTGAATATGTATGGAAGGTCCATTGGATTCGCAAGAATAAAACCCCTCGTGATCTTGGTCCACTCATTGAAGAAATGGAGAGATAGAATTTCTACACGGACGATGTGAACGGGGCATTGCTAAGCTTCTCGCCTGTTTGTTGAATTTGATTTGCATAATGGGTTGAAGCTAGCATTAGGGTAGTGCTGGAATTCCAAAACTGAGAGGAACTGAAGAATTTGACGTTAGAGTATCTAAGCAATGACCAAAATTAGTAACATGTTCTGAGCTAATCAAGGTTTGTCATCTGAGTATATTATAATTGTCGCCAAGTAGTGCATCACTTAGTCCTTTTTAGAGTAAATGCATCATTTAGTTAGAAATTCGAGCATGTTTAGATTAGTACGTAGCTCATGTGGGTTATTCTTTGAGCCAATGTAGTTACATTAAAAAATTATTAAATAAATTTCACATCTTGGTTTCAAGGAAATGAGTACTTAATTTGGTTTCAATATTAAATTAAATTATAATACTTGATAAAGCAGTAGCACAACTTGAATATGCAAGTGTTATAAGATCTTTTATGTATGTGATGCATTGTACTACATCTGATATTACTCATTTTGTGTGCAAGTTGAGTAGGTGTACTAGTAATCCAAATATAGAACAAGTTGCTTGGCCTGTTATATGTTAGTAACTGACAAACAGGTTTTGAAAAGTATACCGTAATAATTGCCAACTACATTAATAATCGACCAACATTTATTTTGATGGATTATTAATGTGTTAAATTGCTTACTTTTATTCAAAATTGCAAACCGTTGTTTGACTCATGTATCCAAATTAGTACATCAATGACCGGGCATGTCTATGTGTAAAATTTTTCACATTATTTAGAAGCGTGTACTTGGGCGAAGGGAATAATACTTTTTGTATCCCAAATGTGATTGTGCTCCTTTGATCTCTAAAGTGATATTTCTCATGATCCAAATCTTCAGCAAATTTAGATCACATTCTTAATGCATGTCTTGACCAATCTCATCTCATATCCAAAAGAAGCAAATTTTGAAATATGAAATCATGGATCAATAAACCGAGACCTCAATTAATTTTGGTACATCTTACATGAGGCACATATGATCTAACGGTGGTGATGTACTAAGCTTACTTGAAGCCAATGCCTCTAATTTCAATTAAATAAATTAAATAACCACAAGCTTCTATTCCATACCAAATAAACACGGGAGCCCTAGCTGTAAAAGAGTGCCTCCTGCTCTCATAGAGGAAGAAAATCCAGCACGTGAAAGCGAGTAGTAGATGTTTACTAGTAGAATCTATCCTGCACATGAAGAAAGATCTATCCTTTATGATGTCTAGTGACAGCCTTTCAATTGTGGAGTGCATCATGGACCAAGAAGAAAGCCCATGAGATATTAAGGACATGATTGCTAGGCCTTGTCGGCTCAATTGGATATGGTGGAAGTTGTCTATTGCCCGCTAATCAAGTTACGAATTGGATCACTAGTGCCCATTGAAATAGAAATCTTCCTACCAACTGATCATCCTTACCCTCTCAACCCATTTGGAATATTTTGTGCATAGAAATTTACTTGTCTTCCTCTAGTAGAGCCTTTATGATTGAATGTATGAATGTGCTTTTCTAACAAATAAAAGAAAACCAAAAGACATAACAAAAGCGATTTATCATGAGACAACCACTTTATTGGAAAAGTGAATAATAGTTCCCTACTCAACTACAAGATCAGCTAGCAGCTCAATTATCCAAGCGTGGACAAGGAAAGGATGCTGGAACTCACCAGTGGAAGTGGAAGCAACCACTCTCCTTCTCACTTGTAATTATGCTTAATCCCTTGGCTTCCAAAAAGCAATTTTTGAAAGCGATTGTAAAGTTTTAATTGATGTCATTCAACAAAAGGATCCTTTTTCTTGGAGTATTCAGTCTTTCATTGTAGATTCTCGCTTCCTCTTCAGCAAAATCTAGGTTGGAGCTTGGCTTGGACCCGTAGATCAAGAATGGAGCTGCTCATGCGCTTGCAAATTGGGTTTTTAATTCAATAGGCATTGCATCCTCATTTCTTTTCCATGATCTCCTATCTAGAGTTTAAAATATTGTATTAATCGAGTCTTCTTTTATCTATCATTCTAATATAAGTAGTACATCCATTTTGTAATGTTCTGTTTTGAAACGAAAAGTTTATACCTAGCCAAAAAAAAAAAAAAAAAAAAGAGCCTTCATGATTGAACGAATGAATGTGCTTTTCCAAGAAAAAAAAGAAAACCAAAAGACATAACAAAAGCTATTTTTCATGAGACAACCACTTTATTGGAAAAGTGAAAATAGTTCCCTACCCGGATACAAGAGTGTTTACAAGCACAAATAAATTTAATCACTTATTTTGTTTTCAAAGCGGTGCATTGTGACTTCGATGGCTAAAGTGATGTATTATTATTTCAGAAATCAATAAACGATTTGTCTTAGGTGGGAATGGAAAGAAAATGGTCCATTCTAGTTGAAAGAAAAAGCAAATGCATTATATCTTCGACTGGAAGCCAAGTCAAAGAAGCCTCAAAATGCTTGCCACGAGACAAATTGCAATTATAGGTGAGTGTGACCACCCCCCTCCCCAAGATTCGGAGGTCATTATGGGCTTTGCACGTATAGGCTCCCACCAATCTTTCTTTAATCTATATAAATTACTAGCTCATTCGTATATATTTTCGAATGACGAGGATATGGGATAATTTAAAGGTGAAACGCTCGCAATTTGCTTAAAAAAGAGAAGAAGGGTGATGCCATTGAGGCAAGTGCCTCTTGGCACGTCCCTCTGTTACTTATAAAGTTTTTAATAGTATCCTGCATACTGATGTCCAGGTAATGACAACATTCTCAACACCACCGCTAGACAATGATGGTATTGCAATAGAAATGGAGAACTCCACTATTCAAATTAACAGTGATCAAATTGATGAGGTGAGACCTATTTTCATTGCCGTTGATAATGAACGTTGTCATTACCGACAACAAAGTTATGGATATTGACTATTTCACTTTTTCAAATCCAGACAAAACTAAAAGGACATCAGAGAATAATAGAAGGCTTTGCGTTCTCAACTTCCTTACATGTTCTCGTGTCTTCTGGTGCCGATTCTCAGGTATCAGACCACTGCTTTTTTACTTTCTAAGTGAGACAAGGGCTTTTCTTTGTCTTAAGTGGAATCCGTTTGCTCCTACCGATTACATTAAACAAGGGAAAAGCTTTATTCAACGTTCCAAAAATCTAATATTTAAAGTTGCTATCTCCCTTCCCCAGTAAGGGAGATGTCATTGAGGCAAGTGCCTCTTAGCACACGTATATCCCATTGTTACTTATAAAGTAGTTAATACTATCCTACCTGCTGATATCCAGACGATGACAACATTTACACCCTCACCACCTCGAGCAACATTTCTGGCACTCTATCCTCAAGATAATAACATTATTGCAATAGGAATAAAGGACTCCTCTATTCATATTTACTATGTTCGAGTTAATGAGGTGAGACCTAATTTCATTGTCGTTGAAAGTTGACCTTGCTATTATCTGCAACAAAGTTACGGATATTGACTATTTCACATTCTCAGTTCAAGGCAAACTTAAAAGGACATCAGAAAAGAATTACAGGCCTCGCGTTCTCCAATGTCTTAAATGTTCTCGTGTCTTCTGGTGCAGACTCTCAGGTACAAGACCACTGCTGCATCTTCCTTTCTATTTAGATATGCCTATGTTTTGGGCAGAGAGAGCAATGTAGGTTAACCTGCTCCCCAAGAAAAAGGGGGGGGGGGTGGATGTTCACTCTGGATGTATTGATGCTTACGGCCTCATCATACGTCAGTTCATGAAGGCATCCTTAAATAGGCAGAATAAATCCTTCTAGAAAACTTCTTTAGTGGTTACATATTAATCCCATCCCATTAAGTGGAGAGAAAGAAAAGCTCTGCTATCTTGTTGTTGCTAACAATTGATGCTCGGTGTAAATCTAATATAAAAACACAGTAAAATTTTGTTGCTTCATTTGTGAATCAATTTTGATGTACCCTTTGATAATTGTTGATTGTCACTGCAGCTGTGTGTTTGGAACACTGATGGATGGGAGAAGCAGGCTAGTAAGTTTCTGCAAATGCCGACTGGGCAAGGTGCAGCTCCTTTTGCTGATACTCGTGTTCAATTTCATGTGGATCAGATACATCTGCTGGTGGTTCATGAAACACAGATCGCCACGTATGAAGCTCCTAAACTAGAATGCCTCCAGCAGGTAATGAAAATTTTTTACGCTATGCACAAACCAATCTCTTTTTTCATCCTGATTGAGATGGTAGGATGATAATTCATGCCAAATGTACATTTTTTGATTCATTGTTCATCGCAACTAGTGGGATACTCGAGAAGCTACTGCTCCAATCACAGATGCTACATATTCATGCAATGGTCGATCAATTTATGTGAGCTTTGAGGACGGAAGCATTGGTGTTCTTATTGCTCCTACAGTCAGATTGAGATGTCTCATAAATCCTGCCGCATATATCCCTCCAAACCCCAGGTAAGCTGGTTATTGCAGCTTGGTTAATATGAAAATGGCAAGTCTCATTTGCGAAGTTCCAATTGTCTCACGAATTTTTCATTCCTCAATGTTGTATTTGGCAGCATGAAAGTCTATCCAATAGCCATTGTGGCACATCCATCTTAACCTAACCAGTTTGCACTAGGGCTTAGTGATGGCAGCGTCCATGTGCTCGAGCCATTGGAATCCGAAAGAAATTGGGGAACTTCTCCATTTGTCGAGCGCAAGTGCAACTGAGTAGATCAACCCCAAAGGTAGTGCGGCCACGTCTCTCCCTGTGAAAAGGAAAACGTCGTCTTCCTTTTACACTCCTATTATGAAGGCGATTTGAGTGCAACAAAAGCACTCGAGACCTTGGATGACAATAAATGTAACGACTCGGGCCCACTATGTGATATTGTCCGCTTTGGCTTTAAAACGCGTCACACATATTAAGGGACCCAAGCCTTATAAAGGCTCCCAGGACTCCCCCCTAAGCGATGTGGGACAAGAGGGAGAGGACCCCTTCCTTGCGCACATCCGGGGACCAAGGTGCGGACGCACCGCCATCCCTCCTCCCCGCGAACCGCCGCTCGGGCCGTCACACTCTCCCCCCCTTAGCAGAAGGGCGTCCTCGCTGTGGCCCCACACGCCCCCCCTTAGCAGAAGGGCGTCCTCACTATGGCCCCACACGCTGTCGGGAGTCAGCTCTGATACCATTTGTAACGACCCGAGCCCACTGTGTAATATTGTTCGCTTTGGGCCCACTGTGTGATATTGTCCGTTTTGGACACTGAGTCCTCACGGCTTTAAAATGCGTCACACATATTAAGGGACCCAAGCCTTATAAAGGCTCCCAGGACTCCCCCCTTAAGCGATGTGGGACAAGAGGGAGAGGACCCCTTCCTTGTGCACGTCCGGGGACCAAGGTGCGAACGCACAGCCATCCCTCCTCCCCGCGTACCGCCGCTCGGGCCGTCACAGTAAAAACATCGCCATGGTCGATCTCAACGTTTGCTTATCGCATTGCAATAATTAAGAATCAAGTTCCATCATTTTGAGTAGGATACAGTGTTTAACCTCAGTTAGGGGATAGAAGTGAGTTATTTATCCAGCTTCTATAGTTTGTTTGACCACTTGATAATTTTATTTGCAAATGAACACGATCAGGTGGGAGTATGAGAACGAGCCTTTTTTTTTTCTCATCTACATTCCGATCACCCTTTCCTTATGGTACTATGCTATCTGCCTCAGAAGAGTGTTATATCTCAGCACATGACCCTATATTGTCATAGCAAAGTGCTTGCACTTCAAACGAATGGAGCCGGAAGTGCAATCCGAAAGCATCCGGTTTGATTCTTGACAATTTTGGGTGTCGCACCTAAAAGGCAAATTCATCTACACTGAATTCGCAGAACCAATAGCAAAGTGAAACTAGCTCACACATTTTCTTCAGACATTTCCACTTAATTTGGAATTAGTTTCACCTGTAAATCGGAAGCACACTGGGTTTCCCCCATTTTGAGAAGTTGTCGACGTGGGAGTTTCAAAGGGAATTGGAGTCTGTTTAGCGTCACTGTAACTGAATTGGAGTTGTATTGTACTGTGAGGTATTGTAATTTCTATGTTTGGTAACACATGTTTTAGAGCTATCGCTACCCTCCCAACCAGGCGGGGAAGAACGAGTCTAGAGGTAACGAGAAAGGAGGACTGACGGTCCTCAATTGGTGCGGCTATTGGTCAAGAACGTGGTTCAGACGCGCATCTTTCCAAAACAGGGCAGGAAGGAGGGGAACGAGAAACGACCTTGTCAAGGAGGAGTTCTCGGTTGCGCTTACTGGTCAAGCTTTTTACGAGGAGGATCTGAAAAGCGTTGCTCGGTGAGAGTGCACGCCGGCAATGTAGTTCAAACACGAACGAGTTGCTTCGAATCTTCACACCCGAAAAACAGGGGCCAACAGGGGTTCCACTGATAGCTGAACCGATGACAATGAAACAGCGATCCTGCAACCCCGCGACGGCGGCAATCATCAGAAACGACACGAAAAGAAATGATTCGGAGGGAATCCTCGAGGGAGCGACTTCTGGACACCCCCAAAGCTCTCAAGTCTATTCAGGCAATATTCTCTGTTCTTGCTCTCTTTCAATGGGTAAGCTCGTCGGTGGCCGGTGACGGTAGACCGGAGATGATGGCTCGACAGGGTCTGGTTTCCGGGCTTTTATGGGTCCAAGTAATGCATTTTGGACCTAACAAATGTGGATGGGCCATAGGCTTTAGCTTGGACGAATGGATCGAGCCCAGCGCATGAATGGATTTCCTTGATGAACGAAGTCCCTTTTTAAGTTATTATTATTTTTTATTTTTCATTTTGATTTTATTTATTTATATTTTTCATAAAAACTGCCTAAATTTCCTATTTTGCTTAAATTTTCAACTGAAAATCAAGGGAGGACATCAGCTCCCAACAGCTCAAAATTGGGTGAAACAATTTCCTAAAAGCAATTTCAATCGACCGACTTTGCTTGACATATGAAGCTCAAATAAGCGTTATGTCTACCAAGTGCATTTTCTCTTCCTATTATATTCTTTTTCCTGGAAGTTGGAAATTTCAAAACAAAGCAATATGAACTACTATTGGAATTAATAAAATTTAATGTTGAACAATACAAATTAAATTTTAGTCCCAAACTATCACAGAATAACATGCAGATTTTATTATCACGTAAAAAAGTTCTTTGAGGTCTCTATTCCGTACTACTCAAGGTTGGGTGCTCTTCACCTCTAGCCTTATGCTGTGTTGTTGTCCGAGACTATGGATGGCATGGGATTCTTTTGTTTATTAACTACTATATGTACATAGTTATGTAGAATGCCCATGAAGGTGTAGACACAAGATGTTTGGTGTGTCTCGGAGTTGACAATATCGTCATTTAGATTTATCTACAGAAATCGGCGAGGAAACACACCTCTCTTTGATTTCTTGAACCTTTTTCTCGTATCATATCTTGGTGCTTGATGAGAGTTTGATTAAGCTAGGGATGACAAGGAGCAACATCTGTTCTGTCCAGCCTAGTGAAAAGTATTGCATCTTATTGTGATGTGGAAAACGAGAAAGCATGTGAAGACAAGGAAAAAAAAGAAAAAAAAATCAGCCATGGCTTCAGGCAGCCCTCTCCTCAAGTTTGAAACACCTGAAATTGCAAAACATAAAACAGAGAAGATTAAGCCCTTACCTTTGCCATGGTCTTGTTTTCTTCGCCAAGTTTCTCCAAATTACGATGGATGTCTTGAATCTTTGGAGTCGCAGCTTTCTCGACTACTTCTAATTTGGAATTTTCTCTTTTATATTGGCTTCTAACATGAGAGACTCATAATGAGATGATACGTTCCAAAAGACTTAAATAGAGTCCTAGACACCCAAGTACCAAAACTTGACACCGATTGATACTTAAATGCCAAAACTTCCAAAAGGTACACAAGTGTCAAAATCGGAGAAGAAATGGATACTTAAGTGCTGATGGGGAGAGATTTCTTTGTAAACTTTTTTGCTGAGGTGGCAATTATTTAAATATATATATTCACGTGATGCCGACATGATTAGCTTATCCCAAAACAATGTCGTTTTGCAAATTGATTGTTGAGTAGACAACTTTGGCGAGCCACTTAGACCACATTTATTCTTGAAATAAGTCATGTCAAATTTCTGGTTGCTCTCATCGAAATTGGCACCTAAGTGTTTCAATTTTCCAAAAAAGTGGCACTTAAGTGTACCTTTGAGCATTTTTGACATTTAAGTGTCCACCTATGTCAAATTTTGGTACTTGCGATGTGACTTAAATGTATATTGTAAAGCTAGCCTAAGGATTGTTGACAGCTAAATTTTCCCAACCACCACTCAGAGAAAATTTTGTTAATAATGAAAGATTGCAAGGACTTGGGTCAACTTAATTTGACTGAGATGGTTGGGCTCGGCCCGAGGGCCTGATAGAATTCGGCCCAATCTAGTCCTAAACCGCATCTCTCTCGTCGAAAAGCGATTCCCTTCAACTCGATTCGCGAGTTCAAGCATTTCGAATTGATCCAATGGTCGTTGCCAGCGTCGATAGCCTCATCACCGCTACAACTCACCTCCTTTGTTTCAATCTGTTCCGCGCTCGAGAGCTTCGAAATGATCCGGTTCCACTCAAAGCTTCTCCACCTATTCGATCAACGACACATTCTAGAGCCACCTTCAGTGATTCATGCACCAACCTCGGCCTCAATCCACTTCATTAACCAGGTAGCATTTCCTTCTCTGTTGTCATAGCTAAAAGGCCGAGAGTCCGATTCTCTGGCTATGATGAAATTGATCATGTTTGAATCTGCTTATTTGATTTCGAACATCTTGCGCTGATTTAGCTTGAGTGTAGTTGTAAATTTGAGTTCGAAATGACTTTGATCTATTCCTCAACCAGTTGACCATAATCTGTCTGATGAAATGTGTTTGAGACCTCGTTCTGGATTGATTCCAATGATCATCCGATTTGACAATTACTAATGTTCACATGATATTGTTTGATTCGTTATTCTTTAGACATGATAATGATTATATGCCATGGTTGCCAAGAATGAAATTGACTCTTCCTTGGTTTTCTCGGTGCTTCGTGTAATTCCTTGGTGATTGGTGGTGGTCGCAGGCAAGAGTAGAAGGTTTAGAGTCACTAGCATATGCATTGACCTTTGGTGATGATTGCAGTGCGTCGTGTCAAACAAAATTGAGATGACGTTGCTAAGTGTTAATTGCAATCATGCCAATTCAGATGGCAAAATTCGGCCAACACATGTTATGTTCACTAACTGGAGCAATGTTATGGCTGGTTGCTAGCCTTGTCCTTGCTGCTAAGTCGCCCCACAACTGAAGTTTCAATAGTCTCGCAAGTAATTCATTCCTCGCTGATGCGTTTGGCAGCTTGAGAATCTACCCGCTAGTCATTACATCACATCCATCCAAAGCTAACCAGTTTGCACTAGTGCTTACTAAGGGCATGTTTGGTAAAGCTTCTATTCCCGAAAACAATTTTTGATCGAAATTATTCTTTTTTATTCTATTCCCGAAACAATTTTTAAGCATTTAAGTCGTTTGGTAACTATCTAAAATTTCAATTCCGGAATAGAGTTACGTTAATCTTGTACTCAAAATTTATACTCCAAATCATTTTCTTTTAATTTTTAAATAATTTTATTACTTTTTTCCTTTTTTCCTTTCTCTCGCCTATTCTTCTTCTTCAAGTGGTCACGTCGATCCGACGACCGACCGTGACGAGGGCGCGACCTCAACAAAGCGTTGTCAGCCCTCAGCGAGGTTGGCCCTCACCGGTAGTTGGGCGAGGCTCACCCAGCTTTGGCCACCTCACCCAGCCTTGCCGGTGGCCAAGTAAGCCTCGCCAAATCGCGAGGCTCGCCCAGCCCCGCAGAGGCTCGACCTCAACGATGGCCAGGTAGGCCTCGCCGGGGCTAGGCGAGGCCCACCTGGCCACTGGCGAGGCTGGGCGAGCCTCGTCGAGGTTGGGCGAGGCTCACCTCGCCAGATCACGAGGCTCACCCAGCCTCGTTGGTGGCCAAGCGAGCCTCCCCGAGGATGGGCGAGGCTTGCCTGGCCACCGGCAAGGCTAGGGGAGCCTCGCCGATGGCTAGACTTCCCTCTAACGAGCTCACCGAACCTCACCCTAGCCTAGCAAGCTCGTTGGACCGGTTGCCGGCGACCGGCGATGGTGGGCAGCGGACAGCGGACGGCAACCACAACAGTGGCGGTAGATGAAGAAGAGAAAATCATGGGTTTGATTCTTAGAATTTTTCTTGGGAACAAGAATCAACTGGTCTTTTTATTTTTGATTATGTTCCAAATCTACTTCCAAAAATAAATAAATAAAAAAGAGAAATTTGTTTACAAGAACAAAATTTTCACCAAACACAATTCTATTCCAAAACTACTCTTAGGAACAAAAGAATAAAATCTGGCACTGTTTGGCTAGTTAGCAAATAAGCCCTAAGAGCAGTGTCCATGTGCTGGAGCCACTAGAATATGAAGGATTGTGGGGTATTTTTCCTCCCGTTGAAAATGGTGTTGGGCCTAGATCACTGGCGCAATCGGTTCAGATCAACCCCAAATGTAGTGCAGGCCATGTCTCTCTCTCTCTCTCTCAAACTTTCAATCATTAAAATGCTGAGCCGGCTTTCCTCTGCCACACTTGAACCAAGTTTTGAGGGAGATGCTGCAGAGGATAGATTTTACTGCCTCGGAGTACTTCCTCGGGACACAGCTCATGCTCTCTCCCCTATCTGCCTTTTTTTTTTTTTGTTTTTCAGAAAACCTATCTGACTCAGGATCCTAGATATCCTCACGGCTGCTGCTTCGCTCCCTCTCTCTTGGTCTCATCCTCACGCGCTCCCCGCCTTGTTTCGTCAAGTCGCAGGGTCAAGAAGGAGACAAATTAGGGCTGGGTTTGTGAGATTTTTTAGGCCAATCTAATGGGCTCTAGTGAGGAAATGAAATAATGGAGGCCTGGTACAAGGATATTGAACAAACTAAGGGCTCGACATGGTCTTGTTTCTGGGCTTTTTTAGGTCTGAGTAATGCAAGTTGGGCTTAACCAATGTGCATGGCCCACAGGCTTGGCTTGGCTTGGACGAATTGGATGGAGCCCAGCGCATATACTGAATATCCTCTCTACTTACTTGATGAATTGAAGTCCCTTTTATGTTTTTGTTTTTTGCGTTTTTCATTTTGGTTTCATTCAGTAATAAAAGAAACTACCTAAATTGTCAATTTTGCTTAAATTTTCTACCAAAAATCAAAGTGTCTACAGCAGCTTCGACACCTCAAAAATAGGTGAAGCAACTAACTATAAGCTACTATAATCTTGAATGTGCTACAATTGTGAAATATTTGTCGAACAACACCAATTTTTCATGGCCGAAGTTGCTGCATGAAAGGTGTACCAAATACTCTTTAGAAAAAAATACTTCTTACATCTAACAGAAAATATTTATACCATTTCCAAAATCATTCATTTATTTTCAGATAGTCATAATACGAATAAGTTATATAGCAAATGCTATGGGAGTTAAATTGTTAATTCAAAATCTTTAAGAAAATAATTATAAAAGCAGATTGCCAATGCCATTGGGAGGCAATTTGGTAAAAGAAGTATTTCTAAGTGGCATAATAAGTTAGAACTCAACAAAATGCAAATCAATTGGTGATGCTTAATATGCAAATGAAAAAAGCAATACTAATATAAAAAAAACCGAGAGTCGTTGGTAGAATCAAAATTTCATTTTCATCTCATGTTAAAGTATAAACTTGTATTTTGCTCCGAAAAGAGTAAATTTAAATGTACGTTTAATTTGCCACATAATTCTCATTCACCGATCAAGCATCTGCACACAAAGTGACGCATACTTATTTCCATCTTTGACTGGGCTTGGTACTTTTTTTGGTTAGGGTTGATTGCTCCAAAGTCATGGGTAACATTATATTTCTGTCCTTCCATGTCAAGTATCTTTTCATCTTTCAACTTTTTTTGTCTTGTTAAGCCATCCTTCGACTTTAGCCAAGTGTTTTCCTGCATAAGTTTTCAAATAGCTTTTAATTGACTGAATTAATCTATAAGTCGCAATGATGCTTATCTAGGGAGATTAGCCCCCATAACTTGAATGAAGATGAACAAGATGAGTTTACTTCAAAATGCTTAATAATTATTCTCTACAAAGCAAATGATGTATGCATATTGAGGTACTTAAAAGGCATCTAAACCTACATTGCTGGACATATAAAGCTCAAATAAGCGTTATGTCTACTAAGTGCATATTCTTTTCCTTTTATTTTTCAATTTCTGGAATTTTGGAATTTCAACAAAACACATTATGAACAACCAATTGAACTATTAGTGGAATTAGTAAAATTTCAAAGTTGCAATAGTATCAATTAAATTTTAGTCCCGAACCATCACTGAATAATGTGCATAGAACCATGCCATGATGGTTCTTCTTGACTTGACTTTGCTTTTTTCTGTTAATAAGAAAAATAGAAAAAAAAAAACTAACCAGCGTAGCAATGCTCCCGTGCCCCAGGCGCTATTGTACACTAGTCAATCAGAAAAACATCGCTCGTTGGATTGTTATTTCCGTGGCATCATGTGGAAGGTGCGTATTCCCCACCAATTAATTTTAATAAAAAAAAAAAATAGATTGCGATAGCATTTAATGACGATGGTTTGCTTATTGGCTTATAGCTTTGACAATGGGTTGCACTGAAAAGGAAAATTAGAAATTTTTCCTTTTTTCTTTCGTCAATCTTTCTTTTATCTAAATAAATTATTAACTCATTCATATATACTTTTAGATGACAAGAAAACCCTACCAATTTCCATTATTTGAAATAATGGAAGTTTGATTCACTTCCTCTAGATATTTTGCCTCCCAAGCAAGTAAAAATCCAGGACCTCACTAATTCTATCCATTCTTGCTACACTTCTTGATCCTCAAAAGAGTTTGAATCAATATTTATCATTTGTCTAGACAACTTAAATGGTTGATGGACTTTTCTCCTCCTAGATTACATCTAGGATTTCAATATTTTTTCCTCGGGATGGATTGACCCGCCCACCAATCATTAGAAGCATCATTAAGAAAAAATAATGCACTCTACCACGCGAAGAAGTTACACTCCATATTCTTCCCTAAAATATATTTCATTTTATCTTTCACAATGAAATTATTATTATAAGCATCTTCTTGTTTATTTTTTTCATAACGAAAAATGTAACTAGTACAATATTGTCCTCATAAACTACAATGTCCATTATATCATAATGTCTTATTATGTTTTTTTTCCCATTTTTAAATTGAGGTAGGGCATTAAACATCATTCGGTCGTGATAATATGTTTTAATAGTGTGATTGGTCAATGTTGTGATATTGTAGCATAGTTAGTTCATACTATCTATCCAATCGCTAATGATAGAGACCTGTAACGAGTATTGCTCATTAATTTTTTTTTTTCTATATTTTGTCATTGATAGAAAACGTAAGTCTATTCAAGTGAGTTGGATCTCAAATTTCCATCGAAGCTTCACTTGCATTTGCTCAAAGCTTCGGGTCTATGAATTTCATTGCTTGCATGTTGTTGTTGGATGTCAATCGCAAAGTTCGGATTTATTAAGGTTTGTAAAGAGATGGTTTGGCATTAACATGCATTCTCAAATGTGAACCTGAGATTCCACCAAATCAGGTGGGGCCAACTACAAGGCCTTGTGAGTCAATGGAAAGGAAAAAGAATAGTTGACTAGAATCATCTTGTTTACGTCATGCGATGGATTTAACATAATGTAGTAACTCAATTAGTTATTGATTGTGTAAACATGATCATCATAACTGTCCAACTTGCCCAAACAAGGACAAACAAATTTTCCCATATTTACTGTCAATTCATTTTTAATTGTCTCAATAATCAAATATCCATAAAATGTAGATTCTCCACAATTGTTACTATATTAAATGTGCCAATATGCTCATAGCTCCATTTGAACTGGGATATAGAGTCTCACCCGATTCAGGTCTTTAGTAAAATTTCTGCATCTAATCTTCAATGGGTATTAAACAGCAGTAGCAAGGTGGCTCTATGCACAAATTTGATGGTTTGTCTTCTCATTTTCTAATAAAATAAGTCTCTTCTTCAAAACTATATGCCAACACACATATCATCATCATTAAATGCTATCACAATCTACTTTTTCACCTTTATTTCTTAAAATTAGTTGGAGGAGAATAAGCACCTTCTGCATAATGCCGCGGAAATATAATCCAATGAGTGATGTTTGTGTGATTGACTCGTTTATGTTAGCACTGGGAGCATGAGAGGATTGCTATGCTGGTTGGTCTTCTTTACTATTTCTCTTGTTAACAGGGAAAAGGAAAAAAAAGAAGAAAAAGAAATCAAGTCAAGTCAAGAAGCACCAGCATAGGATGGCTCCACCCACCTCCAGGCTCCTACAAACTGTTGTGGAAATTACGCGTGCATTGATTGTCCCTTGGAATAATTTGGTGAGAATTGATCCATTGGTTTTCATTTCTATTTCTTTATAAGTAGAAAAAGCAAGTCAAGTCAAGAAGCATAGGATGGTCCCTCCAACCTTCTGCAAAATGCTGCAGAAATTACGCGGGCAATTATCCTGCTTTGGTTTTCTTTTTTATTTCTCTCGTTGATAGAAAAAGGAAGGGCAAGGCAAGCCAAAGTGTTCCTTGCTTTGAATGAATGAAATATTTAAATATACATTATCATTCACAATAATAATATTTTTATTAACTAATTATTTCATGTAATGCAAATAAATCAATAGTATTTTCATTACTGATCAAAATTTATATTTAAATATTTTTGTGGATGATGAAGATTTTTTTTTCGTTTATTAACTTTAACAAGTAATATAAATGATTATTTTAAAAAATATATTTTTTGAATTATTTATTTTTTGCAGAACAAATACACGCTAAAAGCTCCAAACAAACATCTGATTGATGTGATAAGTTATTAAGGTGTTCCATCAAGGGCCCTAACGTCAATTCCTTGAAGTTGCCATCAAAGAAACTCAAGAAAATTTGCCCACACTAATATGAACTGCACAGACTGGTGGACTAGAGTGAGCCGTGTAAGATGGACCAAAGACAAGAATTGAACACCAAATGAAATGGGATATATATATATCACAAGATAAGGCTCAAAATTCATTTGTAATATTTTTTCGTTTTGTGGCGTGTTTAGGTTACTGATTGATCATGTCTTTCGTTCTCATAAGATGCGTAGGAATCGAATATCCTAATATATAATGTATGTGCATTTGAAAGGTTGTGGTGTTCAAATATGCAAACATTTTTTTTTTCAAATAAGGTGCTAATTTGTCTTTACCTTAATGTGAGTGAAAATCCATCATTGACCTCATCAATGCTATGCACGATCCAATTTCAAATAGTAGAAGATCAATGGGCAAGTTAAGCCTAGAAATCCTTGCCCAAGATCGGTCATTATTTCCAAAAACGCTAACTTGTCGTGCAAATACCTTAGATCTGTTAGGGGAGAATTTATCTTTTGTTTTTTCGTTCATCTTTTTTAATGTTTGCCACATTCTGAGTTTGACATTCCCTAATCTTATACAGTTAAAATATTTTCACTCACATTAAGGACCCAATTGCACTATCGCTTGAATTAAAAATAATTAGTTATATTATCTGAAATAATTAATTAATAAAAATATTTTAATTATCAACGCTAATTTATATTTATAGATTTTTCATTTTTATCAAAGCGAGCAAGACTATGACTTGACTTGTCTTGCTTTTTCTATCAATAAGAAAGATTGAAAAGAAAACAAAAGGGCAATTATTCTCCGCGTAATTTCCACCGTATTTTGCAGAAGGTACCGGGGACCATCTCCTGCTTCTTGACTAGACTTGCTTTGTCTACCGATAAAGGAAATTAGAAATGAAAAGCAATGATCAATCCTCCACCATCTAATTTTAAGGGGCAACCAATGCACGCGTACTTTCTACAGCAGTTTGCAGAAGGTGCATAGAACCATGCTATGCTGGTTCTTCTTGACTTGACTTTGCTTTTTTCTATTAATAAGAAAAATAGAAAAAAAAAAAAAAAAAACTACCCAGTGTAGCAATGCTCCCGTCCTCCAGGCGCTATTGTACACTAGTCAATTAGAAAAACATCGCTCGTTGGATTGTTATTTCCGCGGCATCATGTGGAAGGTGCGTATTCTCCACCAATTAATTTCAATAAATAAATAAAAAGAAAATAAATTGCGATGGCATTTAATGACGATGGTTTACTTATTGGCTTATAGCTTTGACAATGGGTTGCACTGAAAAGGAAAATTAGAAATTTTTCCTTTTTTCTTTCGTCAATCTTTCTTTTATCTAAATAAATTATTAACTCATTCATATATACTTTTAGATGACAAGGAAACCCTACCAATTTCCATTATTTGAAATAATGGAAGTTTGATTCATTTCCTCTAGATATTTTGCCTCCCAAGTAAGTAAAAATCCAGGACCTCACTAATTCTATCCATTCTTGCTACACTTCTTGATCCTCAAAAGAGTTTGAATCAATATTTATCATTTGTCTAGACAACTTAAATGGTTGATGGACTTTTCTCCTCCTAGAATACATGTAGGATTTCAATTTTTTTTTTTTTCCTCGGGACGGATTGACCTGCCCACCAATTATTAGAAGCATCATGAAGAAAAAATAATGCACTCTACCACACGAAGAAGTTGCACTCCATATTCTTCCCTAAAATATATTTCATTTTATCTTTCAAAATGAAATTATTATTATAAGCATCTTCTTGTTTATTTTTTTATAACGAAAAATGTAACTGGTACAATGTTGTCCTCATAAACTACAATGTCCATTATATCATAATGTCTTATTATGTTTTTTTTTTCCCCTTTTTTAAATTGAGGTAGGGCGTTAAACATCATTCGGTCGTGATAATATGTTTTAATAGTGTGATTGGTCAATGTTGTGATATTGTAGCATAGTAAGTTCATACTATCTATCCAATCGCTAATGATAGAGACCTGTAACGAGTATTGCTCATTAATTTTTTTTTTTTCTATATTTTGTCATTGATAGAAAACGTAAGTCTATTCAAGTGAGTTGGATCTCAAATTTCCATCGAAGCTTCACTTGCATTTGCTCAAAGCTTCGGGTCTATGAATTTCATTGCTTGCATGTTGTTGTTGGATGTCAATCGCAAAGTTCGGATTTATTAAGGTTTGTAAAGAGATGGTTTGACATTAACATGCATTCTCAAATGTGAACCTGAGATTCCACCAAATCAGGTGGGGCCAACTACAAGGCCTTGTGAGTCAATGGAAAGGAAAAATAATAGTTGACTAGAATCATCTTGTTTACGTCATGCGATGGATTTAACATAATGTAGTAACTCAATTAGTTATTGATTGTGTAAACATGATCATCATAACTGTCCAACTTGCCCAAACAAGGACAAACAAATTTTCCCATATTTACTGTAATTCATTTTTAATTGTCTCAATAATCAAATATCCATAAAATGTAGATTCTCCACAATTGTTACTATATTAAATGTGCCAATATGCTCATAGCTCCATTTGAATTGGGATATAGAGGCTCACCCGATTCATGTCTTTAGTAAAATTTCTCAATCTAATCTTCAATGGGTATTAAACAGCAGTAGCAAGGTGGCTCTATGCACAAATTTGATGGTTTGTCTTCTCATTTTCTAATCAAATAAGTCTCTTCTTCAAATTTATATGCCAACACACATATCATCATCATTAAATGCTATCACAATCTACTTTTTCTCATTTATTTGTTAAAAATAGTTTGAGGAGAATAAGCACCTTCCGCATAATGCTGCAGAAATAATAATTCAACTAGTGATGTTTGTGTGATTGACTCGTTTGTATTAGCACCGGGAGCACGGGAGCATTGCTTATGCTGCTTGGTTTTCTTTTTTATATCTTTTATTAATAGAAAAAGCAAAGTCAAGTGAAGAAGCACGTTAATAGGATGGCTCCACGCATGTCCTGCAAGTTGCTATAGAAATTATGCGCATTGATTGCCTTGTGGAAATTAGTTGGCGAGAATTGATAGTTGGTTCTCATTTCTATTTCTTTATTAGTTGGAAAAGCAAGTCAAGTCAAGAAGCACATGATGGTCCCCGCACCTTCTACAAAATGCAGTGGAAACTAGGTGGGCAATGATTGCCCTTTGGTTTTCTTTTCTATTTCTCTTATTGATAGAAAAGGCAACGCAAGTCAAGTAAAGGCTAATATTCATCTCTCCTCTAGACAGTGTATGCAAGGATTTGTCCATCCAGCATACCCACTAATTACTAAAAGCGCTGTAAAAAAAAAGTGTATTAGCACCGGGAGCATGGGAGCATTGCTATGCTGCTTAGTTTTCTTTTCTATATCTTTTATTAATAAAAAGGGCAAAGTCAAGTGAAGAAGCACCTGCATAGGATGGCTCCACGCATGTCCTGCAAGTTGCTGAGGAAATTACGCACGCATTGATTGCCCTATGGAAATTAGTTGGCGAGAATTGATCGTTGGTTTTCATTTCTATCTCTTTGTTAGTAGAAAAAGCAAGTCAAGTTAAGAAGCATATGATGGTCCCCCGCACTTTCTATAAAATACAGGGGAAACTAAGGATGCGTATGACAACATTTCTATTCTGAGGAATTATTTTTTTTTAGAAATAGCTTTTTTTTTTTTCTATTTCTATTCCAAGAATAATTTTTGAGTAAAATAAGGTGTTTGGTAATTCTACAAAAATTTCTATTCTTGTAATACAAAAAGAATAGAAATTCGTATGGTAAAAATTTACAAATTTTTGTATTTATTTGTTTTTTCTTCTTACTCATGGACCGTCGATCGTTGCTACCGCACGATCACTACACAATTGTCGCACGACCGCCGCATGATCGTCACACGACCATCGCACAATCACCGATCATCGCCGCTAACCATTGCCGCAAGATTGCCACCCACCGGTCGAGGGAGGGGGTGGTGGCCGGTGGGCTGTGGGTGGCGATTTTGCGATGGCAGTCGGCAATGACGGTTAGTGGTCATGCGATGGCAAGCGGTGGTCCTACAATGATCTTGTGGTGATTGGCGACGGCAGGTTGCCAGTGAACAGTGGCGATCGTCGATTGGTGGGCTGTGGGCGGCTGCCGATGGGCTACGAACAACAACAACCATTGCTGGCGGTCGACTGCTGATGGTGGCCGTGAGCAACAGGAGGTGGCTGGCGGTTGGCAGACGGCCTGTGGTGGCCGCAACAAGGAAGAAGAACAAAAGAAAAATAGAAAAGAAAAAAAAAAACTTATTTCTAGAAATTGTTAGAGAACAAAAAGCTACTTTTTTTTTCTTATTTACTTTCCAAATCTATTCCCCACCACTATTCTATTCCAAGAAATAGAAAAATAAGTTAGCGTTATCAAACAGATTTATATTCTTTTTTTGTTGCGAAGAACAAAATAACGGAAAATTGAAAGAAATAAAAACGTTATCATACAAGCTCTGGGTGGGCAATGATTGCCCTTTGGTTTTCTTTTCTATTTCTCTTATTGATAGAAAAGGTAAGGCAAGTCAAGTAAAATGCTGATGATTAGTGGACATGACAGCAGTGGGCTAATATTCATCTCTCCTCTAGAGAGGGTATGCAGGGATTTGTCCATCCAGCACGCCCAGTAATTACTAAAAGCGTTGTAAAAGAAAAAAAACATTTTATGATGTGAAAAATAAAATTGCATTTCATATTCTTTCACACAAATTTAATTTGTTTATTAAGTGCTATTTAACCTTTATTACATGATATACTTTTATGTTTTTTACATAAGGATACATGTGATCAGTAAACTGTCATCCTCAGGAACTACAATGTCCACTATATTACCATGACTTGTTCTTCTTTTTCCATTTGTACATTGAGGTAGTACACTAAACATGTTAACAAAAACAAATTCTACTCAAGAGTCAAGTTAAGCATGATGAGTCTCAAATTTCAATCAAAGCTTTACACACATTTGGTAGAAGTTTCAAAATCTATAGATTTCATTGTTCACATGTCATGGCCAAATGCTAATCAAAAGATTTGGATTATTTAAGGTTTGTATAGGGATGGATCTAACATAAGGCAACGATTGAATTAGTTATTAATTATGCAATCGTCGTAATCGTCCAACTTGCCCAAGCAAGTACAAACAAACCTGCCCATATATACTATCAAATCGATTTTTAATTTTGATATCTTCCTACATAAAGAGAGAGAGAGAGAGTAGGCATTATCGCAATCTGCACAATTGGAAATTGATTTTTAGTTTTCGGTTCTATTTCAATATTCATGGAAAAAAGAGAGAGAGCCCATATATACTATTAAATCTATTTTAAATTTTCTCAATACCATCCTATATATAGAGAGAGAGGGTAGGAATTATTGCAATTTGCACAATCGGAATTGATTGTTAGTTCTCGGTTCTATTTCTTTAGTCATGGAAAAGAGAGAGAGAGAGAGCCCATATACACTATTAATCGATTTTTACTTTTCTCGATACCATCCTACATAGAGAGAGTAGGCATTATCGCCATTTGCACGGTTGAAATTGATTGTTAGTTTTCGGTTCTAATTCTTTATTCATGAAAAAAAAAGCAAGTCAAGTCAAAAAGCAGAGATACCTTCGCATAATATTGGTGTGCAATAATTATCCTGTCAGGACGCGACTTGGATCGTTGGATGGCAACTCAGCATTATGTGCTTTTTTCAAAGAATCTCCTTTGAAAGAAAAAAAGCAGAGTAGATTTTGGATTGAAAATAATAAATTGTCCTTATTTGAATATCTAAACAAAGTGTCCTACGGACATTTATCTCATAATATGTTTTTGTGATTGGCTCATGTTTATTAGTACCGGCGGCGTGTGAGTCTTGTTAGTTAGTTTTCTTTTTTAATAGTTAAAAAAGCAAGTCAAGTCAAGAGGCACTTGCATAGGATGGTTCCACGCACATCTAGGTTCCGCACCATCTGTATAATGCTGTGGATGTTATCAAACAACATTTTCTTTCATTTTAAGTACTTAAAATGAAAGAAAATATTTGAAATTCAGTACTCAAAATTTTCAGTAATTATTTTTCACTTTTATCTAAACGGGCACGTACTCACAGCTTGTTTTTTTTACAAATGAATTAAGTTCAGTGTTGGCCAAAAAAAAAAAAAAAAACAAGAGGAGTCAAGTTGAAAATCGAGTTATAGCGCAAAAGGTTTGACTTGAAATTACCGGTGCAGTCATTTACTTTAAGCCATTAGAGTACAATGCTGAGTATATTTTAGATCTTAGCCACTTATTTGGTTTGATTTCTAGCTTTTTCTTAACAACAAAGCACAAATCAAGTACGTCAATCCACATATCAACAAATTCTTCACTAATGCAAAGTATTGGGCAAGACATAAGTCTCCAAATATGAAAGAGTTTATGCTAACAAATATTAGGAACCAACACACATGACGTACTTAGTCTCCATATACTTATTTTTACTTTCTATTCCAGTCGAACTTTTGTTTAACAAAAATCATGTAAAAGATTCAAAATATGCAGAAACTGTTATGTTAATAATTATACAATTATGTTTGTAGATTAACTTAAATAATGTACATATTTTAAACTTTTTAAATGTAAAACATCAATTATATTTTTAAGTGCAACCTAAATTTTTATGAAAGGGGCCGCACACCAAAATTTTCTTCTATTTTGAAAAAGGTAATACACCTCATTAGTAATTAGAGAAAAAGGCCAAAATATGGAGCCGCCTCGGTTGGTGCTGTCGAGGAGCGTTGCACAGTCCCCGTCTTCTTTTTCAAAAGCCAAACGAAATTGCTCCGAAAGTCCAACCCCCAAGTCGCCTCGGTCGGGGAGAACACGGGAACTTGCTCGGACAGTGCGCCAGGGGCAATTCGGTACATTCGGAGTGGCCGAAGATATCCTCGAGATGAGAGGCGGGGGCCACAGGTGGGCTTCGGTTTCTGAGCAGCTGACCCTCGTAGCTGTCAAGCAAAGTGGAGAGGAGGAGCGCCGTGGGTCCGCTTGAAGAGACAGCTTGGGCAGAATCCACCAGGCAAATTTCTACACAGTTTTCGTGGATAAAAGGGTCTTGGACTGTTGGACGGCAATAACTCAGCATCGTTCAAGCAAGCACGGGAGAGAGTGTTGAGTGTAGTTAATCTGACGTCGACGGCTGAGAACCGGAGGATATCACAGCAGTGGGCGGATCGTGTTATTTGAGCACTTCTTAGGTAATCGATCGATCCATTTTCTTTTGATGAGTTTCGATTTGAGTTCTTAGAGACATGTCTGCGTTCTGAGATCTGGACTGCGAAATCTAGACTTTTTTTAAGGCTTTGCTCGATCAATCTCCTATTTGGTCAATCAGACTTCATTTCTATTTGAATATAGCTACGAAATGAGCTCTGAGAGACATTTATGCAATTCCTGAATTTGGGATTCCATATTTCTCCTCTATTTCCCGCTTTCCTTTGAGGCTCTGCTCTATCAATCTCTTTTACTGCCTTTGTAGGTGATTACGAAGGCGGAGCCTAAAAGATCCGATATGTGGGGTGTCTCCTATATGTGGGGTGTCTTCCTCAGCCTCTTCTATCGCCTTTGTAGGCTGTGCTCCTCCAATTCTCTCAAGATGGAAAGAAATGAACCCACTCATTCAGAAGATCCGAATTCCGGGGCTTCTTCCTCATGGTCCTCTCCACTTGTAGGTGATTATGAAGGTGGAACTAAACAGACAGAAAGAAATGATTGTGAAGTGTTCTTGAGCTTTAGAGGGAAGGATACTCGTAAAGGTTTCACTGATTATCTCTATACTAGTCTTGTTGATGCAAGGGTTCCTGTGTTCAGAGACGACAATGACCTCCGTGTTGGTGAGGAGATTAGACCAGAACTTCTCCGCAATATTACACAATCTAAGATCTCCATCCCAATTATCTCAGAGGACTACGCTTCTAGTAAATGGTGCCTTTACGAGCTGGCTTATATGTTGAAGTGTAAGAGAAATGAAGGGCAAATAGTTTTGCCCATATTTTACAAAGTGGAACCCTCGCAATTGCGAAATCCTAGTGGTAGATTAAGAGGTGCTATCAATGCATATAAAAAGAAATTGGGCAAAATTGTTGCAGAGGAATGGGAACAAGCGCTTAAGGAAGTTAGTTGCTTAAAAGGATGGGAATCGGAAAAAGTTGAAAACGGGTACACTATTCTCCACCAAAACATTGTTGACTTCTTTTAACCAATTCTTTTTTGAAAAATAATATAACTGTTACCATTCTAAATTGAAATTCGTTGTTATATGATAGGCATGAAGGGGCATTGGTTAAAATTGTTGTCGGAAAAGTTATGAGCGAGTTGAAAAGACTTTTTCAGCTAAATGTTCCTGAACTATTGGTGGGAATTGATGATCCAGCCGAACATATCATGAGCAAGATAGATGATACATTCAATGGAACATGGGTTATTGGAATTTATGGAATGGGCGGCGTTGGTAAGACAACTCTTGCAAAGGTATTATACAACAAACTCTTTAGTCGTTTTGAGGATCGTAGCTTTGTGGCAAATATTCGAGAGACATCTGAACGTAAGGGCATTGAATGCCTACAAAAGCAGCTCATTTCTGACATGATAAGAAAATCGTTTGATGTGTCTAATGTCGACGAGGGAGTTAGTGTCATCAAATCTCGATTTACAAGTAAGAAAATTCTTGTTCTTCTTGATGACATGGATGATATTGCTCACTTGAATGCTTTGTTCGGAGACCATAGTTGGTTTAAAGCAGGAAGTATAGTCATCATAACAACTAGAAACAAGAGTATTCTTGACAAGGCTAGGGCAAACCACATGTACCCACTCAACGAGTTGCCTTTGGATAAATCATTGATTTTATTTAGTAGACATGCATTTCGAAAGGATTCTCCTCAGAGTGATTATGAGGTTATCTCTAGTGATGTTGTATCTACTACTGGAGGGCTACCCTTAGCTCTTGAAATTATAGGTTCATTTTTATGTGGACAAAAAAAAGAAGTATGGGAAGATACATTAAAGAAATTAAAGCAAGTGCCTGATAAGAAAGTGCAACGGACGTTGAGGATAAGTTACGATGCATTAGAGTATGAGGAGCAACAGATTTTTTTGGATATAGCATGTGTCTTTATTGGAACACATAAAGAAAGTCCGACTCATATGTGGGATGCATGTGATTTTTTTCCGAAGAAGGGGATTGAAGTATTGAGTTTTATGTCCCTAATTAAAATTGATGAAGATGGCACTCTAATGATGCATGATCAGTTGAGAGATCTTGGAAGGGAAATTGTTCGCCTAGAAAATCAAGGGGAACCTCATAAGCGTAGCAGATTATGGAATACTAAGGAAGCCGCAGATGTGATTTACAATAACAAGGTAAGATTTTATCTACTTCTCTCAGTTAGTGAATGTGAGCCCATCTTCTCTTTTATGTTTTGAGATAAAAATTATTGTCAATCGGGAGTCCCTAAAACTTGCCACTTCTACTAGCAAAAGAGCTCTTCTGGTTAATTGCTTCATTGTTGTTTTTGCCTGACTCTTGAACATAATTGAGGACCGATTTCTTGGTTGTTGATGAATTATATGTACCTCTATCTCATAGTATTGTGATGAGGACAATCTCCTTTGTAACTTCAATGCAACTAAAAAATTACAAAAGCATAATATTTGACAGAGCACTTTCAAAGAAAAGCTGATTTTCTATAAATTGTTGGCGGCCATGCTTTTCCCACGAACATGTTTGATGCACATCCATGATGTTTGGATTTTTTATTTGATTTCTTGTGAGGTCCTTTCATTCTTTCTCCTTTTACTGAGTATTGACTTTCTTATGAGTTGTTTGCTATGATAAATGAGATCTCCATTCATTTATGATGACTAGCTATCTTGGTCCCGTATTTTTTAGAATTGGATTAAGTATAGTTTTCGTCTCCTAAGTATTACTATTTATGTGATTTAGTCCCCTATCTTTTAAAAAAAAATAATATTATAGTCCATTGTCTTTCACAATTTATGTAATCATGTTCTTTGTCGTCAACCATTAGTCATCACCGTCAATTCGATGATATGACTTTCATATTTATTTAAGATATATACGCAACCTTGCAGTGTAACCCTCTAGACAAATATTATTTTCGTTCTATAGACTTTTTATAACAGTGCATAATTTTTTCTATGAATTTGCTACTATTATTTTTTAATTTTCTGATAATCGATAATATTTCTATTAATCCCCTAATAACATTTATTGGTCAAATATTCACTATCATCCCATAATGATCACTTCTACATAGCTCAACTCTTAGTGAGCATCTGATTTAACAAAAAGATTTACTTAATTTTATATCATCATTTGTTAAATATGGGCTAGCATGTGACCTAATTCTTGTATCGATTTTTTATTTACCAAATATTGACTGCCACGGTATAATAAATATTTCTACATCGTTCAACTGTTAGCAAGCAGTTTATTTAGCACATATTTAGTACATTTCTATCATTTAATTGTTAAATGTGAGCTATAATGTTATAATTTTTTTTGGACGTTATTATAATTTACTTATAAAATATGAAAAATATTTTCTCATAATGAGTATTCCTAAAAATTTTAATCATTACGGCCATCACTTATTATACATCTCGTTATACTTATTATTGAAGTTTATGTTGTCATGTAATAAAGCCCTCTGACATATGTTCTTTTTTCTTCTATGATGGACAATTTTATTAGTACATCTACTTGTAAAGCATGTTTAAATAACTTTTTTTGGTGGTGATGGTTACTTTTTAGTCATAATGAGACACCTTTGCAATCGCAATAGTTATCAGTAGTAACACTCAAAATAGTTTTAGATGGAAGTAATAGAGCCACAAGTTTCTGCTACGTGCTCTAGTCTCAGTATCTCGATTTTCTCTATTAGTCTAAAATTTGACCAATTTGCAAAAATTAAAGGTGGTCGACGACTTACACTATTCATCAATACGAATGGAACGCTATATCGCCCTGATCCATTTCTCTCTAGCTCTTCCCATTTCATGTGTCAGGGTTTAAGGAATGAGTTGGATGCGTGTCAAATGATTGATGAAATAATTGGTAACGAAGCAAAAATACCTCGCAACATACTCATGCAACTCGCCATCTCACATTCTTCTTTTGATTCATGCGTATTTTTTCTTTTTTCTCTTTTCTTAAAGTTCGTCCACAAAGGTAGTCTATTCATATTGAGTTAATTACTAATTCACATTCTACTTAATCCTCCAAAATACTAGATGTTACATTACAGTAGACTTCTACTACTATTATGATCTTCAATACTTGATAAATAGATAATCTAAATATTCTTTTTTTGCATTATAAAGAGGACACTATACAAAGAAGTTATCACCAAAAAAGAAAAAAAGAAAAAGAAAGAAGAAGCAAAAGATGTTGCATAAAGAAGTATGTGTTATTAAAAAATAAAAATAAAGAAGTGGAAGGACAAATGGAAGTAACGAAGGAATGTTAATAAATGGTTAAATTATTTGTCGAAAGGGACACACTCCGGAAGTTCTTTCGATTTTAGGAATAAATCTGAGAAGGTCATTCCTGGCGGATGCGAAATGGAAAGCATTCTATATTTTACCGATAAAGATTACACGTGCGTTGCATGTGAGTAGAGGCACTTCTCCTTTGTTTTAGGTCGCTAGAGGATCGCTGAGTTATGACTAATGACATAGCTCCAAAGATTTCTGATATGGATTTCATCTTTTGCAAAAGAAGGAAACTGTGTAGCAGAATTGTAGTGTACACGTGAAGTTGAGTTTCAATATGGTCGTGCAATGGGGATACTTGTTCGAAAAGTTCTAAACATATTATAACAACCAATTCAGTTTCAAATTTTTCAATATGATCGAGGCCTCTAACTATTTTTTTTCCTCAATGCAATCCTTTGTCTTTCACAATCTGGGCAATCGAGCCCTTTGTTGTTAAGCGTTAGTTAACACCGTTAATTTGCCAATGAGGCTTTTAAAATTATTTATGATGTATGTACAAATATTATTTCCGTCCTGTAGACTTTTCGTTGTAGTACTTCGTCACATTATTTTCGTCCTATAGACTTTTTGTGGTAGTATTTCATCTGTGACAATCGATAATTTTTCTATTAATTCCATTTCTTTGGCAAATATATGCTGTCACGTTGACAGTTATTTCCACGTCATTGACCTCCTAGTGAGCATCTTAGTTCCCAAAGATTTAGTTGATGATTATATCATTATTTGTTAAATATGTACTATCATGATAAATAATTTTTTTGATCCATTTTTGGGAAAATTATCCAAAAAGTTCTAAATTTATTGTACTTTTGCCAATTCAGTCATAAATCTTTTTACTTCTTTGTCAATTGAATTCATTTGGCTAATTTTGACGGAAAATTGCCGATGTGACCAACCGACATGGCGTTTTTTAATATTTTAATATTTTAAATATTTTACTTATCTTTTTTTGGGGGGTTGGAGTTAGGGCCGACAAGGGTTGTTGGCCGACCCTCATGACCCAACAACCCTCACGACCCTTGCCGGCCACAGTCAAGGGCTGATTGATCCTCGTTGGCCTAGGCGAGGGCTGTGACGCCCTCATTGGCAAAATCAAGGGCTCGAGCCCTCGCCTAGAATTGGCGAGGGTCACGACGCCCTCATCGGTGAAAGTGAGGGCTTGAGCCATTGCCAAGAATTGGTGAGGGTCGTGAAGCCCTTGTCGGATTTGGCCAAGCGAGGGTGGCAACCTCACTCCGGGCCTTCGCTTGGCCAAATCACAGTGAGGGCGTCGCGGCCCTTGCCTATGGCCAGTGAGACCCAAAAATAAAGAAGAGAAAAGTTAAAAAAAAATCGAAAAAAATTATAAAAAAATGTCACATCAGCAATTTTTTGTCAAAATTGGTCAAATGAACTCAATTGAGAAGAAGTTAAAAGATTTAGGACAAAATTGACAAAATTGAAAGGTTTATGATTGAATTGGTAAAAGTATAATAGGTTTAGGACTTTTTGGACAATTTTCCCTCCATTTTTTATTTGTCATAAATTAATACCACGTTACAATGCGTATTTCAACATCCTTCAATTCTTAGTAAGCTTTTCATTTAGCACATATTTGGTACGTTTATAATATTAACTTATTAAATATGAGCTATCATGTTATATTTTTTTTTATTGATTTGTTAATATGATTCACTTATGAAATAAACAGAATGTTTCTCATGTTAAGTATCTATGGAACTTTTTAATCTTGACAACCATCACCTGTATGTATGTAGTCATATAATAGAACCCTCTAACAATAGCTTCTTTTTCTTTCTTTCATCGACAATTTTAGTATATTCACCTCTTGTAAAGCATGTTAACTTTATTATTATTATTATTAATTTTTTTTTTTTGGTGATGATAGATATTTTTAGTCACAATGGCTATCCACGCAGCTTTTCAATCATAATAGTTGTAACTTATTATACATTTAGCTATACTTATTATAGAGTTAGAGGCAGTCATATAAGAGATGCCTCTAAACATATACTTGTTTTCTTCTATGATGGTTTATTTTATTTATACTATTTCTAAAGCATGACATATATAAATTGTGATTATGGATAATTACAATTTAATATATGAATTTTAATCATTTAATAATTAATTTGTGGTCATGATTTAAGCTTAATCATATGGTATGTGATCATATGAACATAACTATTTTTTGTTACATAATTAATAGTACGATTGACATAATAATTATAGCACAATTAAGCAATAATTAATATAATTATTAATTAAGATGATCATTTTATTATGAACATATAATATTAACTTATGAAAAATTTCGATAACCATATCTAATAAGGAGCCAAACATTGTCCTAATTAGTATATTATAAATAATTTTTAACCTAATAACTGATAATGAATTATCAATATAACATAGTCACTATTTCATCAACTATTTGCCTATTATCTATTATTCTATTTATTAATGATATGATATGTGCTTAAAGTCAAGATAAGTATAATGATGTTAGCATTACATAATTACCATAAATGATTTTAGTTATAATTAATACGTACGTTGATCGTGGTCAATAATATATCGTTGATAGTGTGAGAAAAAAAAAAAGAAAGACGTGTATTTTGGAAATAGCTACTATGGCCGACAGTAATAGCTATTACACAACGAGGTGATAGTTATTATAATCTAGCTACAATAACTTTCATTGCGAGTAGCCATTGTATGCTATAACAGTCAATTACTGCAACCATACATGTTGTAATAATCTAAATGTACTCTGAAAATCCATTGCTATAAAATATATATGTAAATAAAGCGTATAAATGTGTAAAACTAAATGGCACAGGTTATTTGGTAATCATATACTTACATTCCAATTAATCCTAAAAAATTGTGAGATACTAGATTATTGTAGAAAATGTAGAGTCTTAAATCTTGTGCATAGCACGACTCCTACTACTATTAGGATCTACAACACTAGAAAAATAGAGAATCTAAGCATTCTTTCCATGCAATACGGGAAGAAGACGTAATATAAAGAAATTGTCACCCAGAACAAAAAAAAAAAAAAAGAGCAAAAGAAGCTGCATAAAGAAGTATTTGTTATTAATAATAAAACAAAGAAGTGGAAATGCAAATGTAAGTAACTAAAGAATATTAACATATAGTTGTATAATGTGTCGACGGGGACACGATGTGGAAGGTCATTCAATTTTAAGTAAATGGGCGTTGCATGTGAGAAGTGGCATTTCTCCATTTTTCTAGCTAGCCAGAAAATTGTTGAGTTATGAGTAATGGTATAGCTCCAAGGACATATGTATTTTGATCTTTAAAAAAAGAAAGAATTTCTGTGTAAGACAATTTATTGGATAAGTGAAGTTGAGTCTGTTTAAAATTTCATGTAGTCATGCAATGTATTTAAATGCAAAAAGAAGATGAATTGCAAATCACATAACAAACGTACTATTTCAAAACAAATACCTTCTAAATTACTATTAAAAATAGGAAGAAACTAGTCTATTCAAACTTACCCTTAAAAAAAAAAAAAAACGGTGTCTTAGTGTAAACATAAAAGAAGTAAATAATATTAACCGATACCACTAAGTGCAAAGAAAGAAAAGAACTAAATATAATAAATGAACCGTTAGACAAAGTCATCTACAAATATGCCACTGAAAATGCGAAGAGGAGTATCTGGTCTAAGCATGTAAGTTCCAAGGAAAGCATCTATTCATCAAAATATGAATAATGTACTATTTGTTAAATGTCATTTTTGGAAGAAAAATGTCTTTTCATGCAATAGTAAAGTCAATGACATTTATTGATGGGTACTTCTATTTTATACTTGAGAAATCAGAGAAACGCTAGTAGAAAAAAAAAAACGAACCGTATAAATAATCATCGGAGACTAACTAATCACTAAAAATTCGAAAAGTGACGCATCTTTAAATGTATTACTTTGAATGGGCATGTTCGTTAATGAGAGTATGGATGGGAGCTCTACTTATATATGTTATTTAAAATAAACATACTATTTTCATGAAGCAAATAATATTAGCAATATATTAATTGGAGATCCTATTTTTATTATTCAACAAATTGTGTATGGTCAAGAGTAAAGACCACAAAACTAAATGACTTCGTTTAGAAGAGTAATGAGCACTTCCCAACAAATATTCATGATCCCGATATCTATGTATGCATAAACAGATCTGAAAATTAATTCCCAAGTCACGGTTTCGTGAAAAGTGCAAACAAGAATTTTTAGAGGTGAAATTATATATTTGTTTACAACGTTACATTGTACTTCTATGAGAATATATATTTGCAATGATATGCTTTTAACAATACTTTTATAATTTGATTTGAGAACCATGTATTTTCAACAAAACATATATTAGCAAACATACATCTTCAATCCCATAATTATAAAAATTCAATGTTGAAGTATTATCAAAACTAAAATTTCTCCCTATTAAACTGGGAAGTAAGTATTGGAACGATACATACATGATCTTATTTTCATATAGAGAATCGTCAAATATTACATTTGAATGGTAACATAGCTTTACACTTGCAACTTTTTTAGAAATTTATAAAAAGAATGATAATTAGTAATAAAATTAAACAACTTCAAAACCATATACTTGCACATAAGTAATATTAACATAATATGATTAATCTTCATGTCAAATATGGCTGTTAGCAAGGTCTTATTAATCTACGCGCAAATTGGTCAAAAAATTAGATGACTGCTTTGCTTTGTAACAAAATTAACATGAAATGAATAGATAGCATTAAACATCCGTAGTAATAAAAAGAGAAGTAAAAATCATTTATAGAACATTTGATATATGTTTTCATCAACATGAAATGAAAAACACTTGTTGAAAAAACAAATGATAAGATGTAAAACACATGCATAATTGTTGGGATGAAATTCTTGTTTTCATTTTGCTATTGAGAATTGCAAACAAGATACATAAGAAAAAGAGGGGGATTCTACAATTGGGGTTCTTGAGTATTGATACATGTTTTGATGATAAGTTTGATAGATGTATCCGAACCATAAGAGCCATGTTGTTCCTCATATAAAGGATGTGAGTTAGGGTTTTGTTGTTTCCCAAATAAAGGGCATGAGATTTGATAGATATATTTGAAGTAGTATGTGCATGAAGAGAGGCCTTCTATTGTAATTCGGAAAGGATGCAACTTTTGGAAATTTAAAACGTGCAAATTGTGAAGGGCATAATTGGTAGAGGAAAATTAGGGGACTCCCTATTGAGCTTCACACTTTTATATAGATTAGATAAGTAATATGTAACCATAATCTATCGTGTCATGAAGTCGAAGGTGAGAACCCTACATCATAATAGTATGACAAAAAATTTGAAATAATACATCTTTTCTTATATATAGTTAGTCTCATCCCATCATCCAATACTATGATCCATAATGTTTTTCAATCGTAGGGCACTGGTAAAATTGAGGTCCTCTGTCTCAACAAAGATGATGGGCAAGAAAGCTACACGGTTGAGAACCTTAAAGAATTGACCAACTTGAGGTTCCTTCGACTGAGTGGAGTGAATCTTACTGGAGATTTTCACAACTTACTTCCTCAATTAAGATGGCTTGAATGGGAGAATTGTTGCTTGGATTTTGAAGAGGCTAACTTTCACCCAAAGAAATTAATCATACTAATCTTGGAGGATAGTCAGATTTTGGAGAACTGGGGAGGATGGGGCCCACTAAAGGTAAGATGTAGAGAAGGCATATCTCCTATAAATAACCATGTGTTATCAGCAGCCCCAATTGCACCAAGTTCTCCTTTATTTCTTCCGAAAGTCCTTTCTCATATAATGGATTTTTCTCAAAGCATAAGAAGAATTTATAGGCACTTAAATATGTTAGAAGCTTACGCCCTTTAATATTTTAATGACTAGTCATGCTTAACATCAAACCTACTAATAAAAACTCTTCCGATTGTATTAATTAGTATCTATCAAAGATATAATTATAATATTGTGCCTATCTTAACTTTAATCTAAATTGTATATGGTTTCTAGTTAATTTATCCAAATGCAAAATAATGTCTTTTTAGCAATTCTTGTTATATGTATATATGGATCTTTTTTCATGGAGAAACACAAACCCTCACAGTGACTTGTGTTTTACATACATACTAAAATCCTAAATTCATTGTTACTTTTAGAGTAATGGAAATAATTTGTGAACTACTCTGACTTGTTGAACACAATATTTATTCATTATTATTGTTGATTGTTGAAGTCACCGTACAACACATTTATAAAGTAGTAATGTTATATGAGTAATAAAATTATCCTTGAAATGGCATTTAAATATTTTTAATACAACACTTTTTTTTTTTTTTATATCTTGTACATATAGCATTTAAAAATTGCTTTTCATAATTAAAGTAGCCATTTCTCTTTAATTTCATAATATTGAAAGAAAACAAGGTATCGATGAATGCATCTCTTTTCTTCCATTTGACTTTGTCATTTGTAATTTGATAATAAAATTTGCATATCTCTAATTAACAAATAACAGAATAATCATAACTTCGAAAAAATAAATATGATATTTTCTACGAAATTTTATTTGCAAATAATTGTAGTTAGCACTCGTACATCCCTAGCGCTCTTTCTCAATGATATGCTTAAAAACATTTATATACTAGCTTGGCGAAAACACTATTGAAAAGAAACATTTAAAATTAAATAAGACAACTATGAAGGAGTAGGGAGCACAAGTATTTCTTTTTTTTTTTGTCCAATCTCAAAATGGTGACCTCTCTTTCTCTCAGATGGCAACGGAGCTCAAAATTCTCGTCCTTTGGAATTGTGTATTGAGAACAACTCCCGACTTGTCTGCTTTCAATAGCTTGGAGACTTTGGAACTTAGAGGTTGTCAGGATCTAGAAGAGATTCATCCTTCTATCAAGGACATTAAGACACTCTTCACCTTGATTGTCATAAATTGTAATAAATTGAAGGAGCTACCGTTAGGAGTAGGTAGAATGGAAGAATTGAGGGAGCTTGTCATAAATGACATTGATATACGAGAGATTCCAATTTCAAGAGGTCGTTTGACAAAGTTGGAGACTCTAGATGCCTCGAATTGTGGACTACTTGCTCGACTTCCAGAAACCTTGGGCTCTCTTATATCATTAACTCTACTAAACCTATCAAACACAGGAATTGAAGAATTACCTGAATCCATCAGATCTTTGAAGAAGCTTGAGACACTGGATGCCTCTTATTGTGCATCATTAGTCCGCATACCCAACTCAATAGGCGATTTAGTATGTTTGTCTTACCTTAACCTAACAGAATGCAAAAAACTTACTCAACTTCCAGACTCCATAGGCTCCCTCGTGTCTCTATCGCAGTTATTATTGTCGGAATGCCAATCATTGAGACAAATCCCAGCCTCAATCGAAAAATTGACATCATTGACAACGTTGAATTTGAAATCTACAGCTATTGAAGAATTGCCTAAATTCATTGTATCTTTAAAGAAGCTCAAGACCCTAGATGTCTCTTATTGTGCATCGTTAGACTGCATACCCAACTCGATAGGCGATTTAACATTTCTATCTCTATCGTGGTTGTCATTATCGGGATGCCACTCATTGAGAAAAATTCCAGACTGGATCGGAAAGTTGACATCATTGACTGAGTTATATTTGAGTTCTATGGCCATTGAAGAATTACCAGAATCTATTGGATATTTAAAGAAGCTCGAGACTCTAGATGTCTCTTATTGTGCATCGTTAATTTGCATACCCAACTCGATAGGTGATTTAGCATCTTTGTCTCACTTGCGGTTAGAAGGATGCAAAAAATTTGCTCAACTACCAGACTCCACAAGCTCCCTCGTGTCTCTATCGCGATTGTCATTATCGGGATGCCACTCATTAAGACAAATTCCAGACTGGATCGGAAAGTTGACATCATTGACTGAGCTGGATTCGAATTTCACAAGTATTGAAGAATTACCTGAATCCATTGGATCTTTAAAGAAGCTTGAGACTTTATATACCTTTCATTGTGTATCGTTAACTCGCATACCCAACTCCATAGGCGATTTAGCATCTTTGTCTCACTTGGGGTTAAAAGACTGCAAAAAACTTACTCAACTTCCAGACTCCATAAGCTCCCTCGTGTCTCTATCGTGGTTGTCATTGTGGGGATGCCACTCATTGAGACAAATTCCTCACTGGATCGGAAAGTTGACATCATTGACCGAGTTGTATTTGAGTTCTATGGCCATTGAAGAATTACCTGAATCCATTGGATATTTAAAGAAGCTCGAGACTCTAGAAGTCTCTTATTGTGCATCGTTAATTCCCATACCCAACTCAATAGGTAATTTAGCATCTTTGTCTCACTTGAAGTTAGAAGGATGCAAAAAAGTTCCTAAATTCCCAGACTCCATAAGCTCCCTCGTGTCTCTATCGAGGTTGTCATTGTCGGGATGCCACTCATTGAGACAAATTCCTCACTGGATCGGAAAGTTGACATCATTGACCGAGTTGTATTTGAGTTCTATGGCCATTGAAGAATTACCTGAATCTATTGGATATTTAAAGAAGCTCGAGACTCTAGATGTCTCTTATTGTGCATCGTTAATTTGCATACCCAACTCAATAGGTGATTTAGCATCTTTGTCTCACTTGCGGTTAAAAGGATGCAAAAAATTTGCTCAACTACCAGACTCCACAAGCTCCCTCGTGTCTCTATCGCGATTGTCATTGTCGGGATGCCACTCATTAAGACAAATTCCAGACTGGATCGGAAAGTTGACATCATTAACTGAGTTAGATTCGAATTTCACAAGTATTGAAGAATTACCTGAATCCATTGGATCTTTAAAGAAGCTTGAGACTTTATATACCTTTCATTGTGCATCGTTAACTCACATACCCAACTCCATAGGCGATTTAGCATCTCTGTCTCACTTGGGGTTAAAAGACTGCAAAAAACTTGCTCAACTTCCAGACTCCACAACCTCCCTCGTGTCTCTATCGTGGTTGTCATTGTGGGGATGCCACTCATTGAGACAAATTCCTCACTGGATCGGAAAGTTGACATCATTGACCGAGTTGTATTTGAGTTCTATGGCCATTGAAGAATTACCTGAATCCATTGGATATTTAAAGAAGCTCGAGACTCTAGAAGTCTCTTATTGTGCATCGTTAATTCCCATACCCAACTCAATAGGTAATTTAGCATCTTTGTCTCACTTGAAGTTAGAAGGATGCAAAAAAGTTCCTAAACTCCCAGACTCCATAAGCTCCCTCGTGTCTCTATCGAGGTTGTCATTGTCGAGATGCCACTCATTGAGACAAATTCCTCACTGGATCGGAAAGTTGACATCATTGACTGAGTTGTATTTGAGTTCTATGGCCATTGAAGAATTACCTGAATCTATTGGATATTTAAAGATGCTCGAGACTCTAGATGTCTCTTATTGTGCATCGTTGATTCACATACCCAACTCGATAGGTAATTTAGCATCTTTGTCTCACTTGAAGTTAGAAGGATGCAAAAAAGTTCCTAAACTCCCAGACTCCATAAGCTCCCTCGTGTCTCTATCGAGGTTGTCATTGTCGAGATGCCACTCATTGAGACAAATTCCAGACTGGATCGGAAAGTTGACATCATTGACTAAGTTGTATTTGAGTTCTATGGCCATTGAAGAATTACCTGAATCTATTGGATATTTAAAGAAGCTTGAGATTCTAGATGTCTCTTATTGTGCATCATTAATTTGCATACCCAACTCGATAGGTGATTTAGCATCTTTGTCTCACTTGTTGTTAGTAGGATGCAAAATATTTCCTCAACTACCAGACTCCATAAGATCCTCGTGTGTCTATCACATTTGTCATTGTCGGGATGCCACTCATTGAGACAAATTCGAGACTGGATCGGAAAGTTGACATCATTGACTGAGCTAGATTCAAATTCCACAAGTATTGAAGAATTACCTGAATCCATTGGATCTTTGAAGAAGCTCAAGACTCTACATACCTCTCATTGTGCATCATTAACTCGCATACCCAACTCAATAGGCGATTTAGCATCTCTATCTCACTTAGGGTTAAAAGACTGCAAAAAACTTGCTCAACTTCCTGACTCCACAAGCTCCCTTGTGACTCTATCGTGCTTGTCATTGTGGGAATGCCACTCATTGAGACAGATTCCTCATTGGATCGGAAAGTTGACATCATTGATGGAGTTGTATTTGAGTTCTATGGCCATTGAAGAATTACCTGAATCCATTGGATATTTAAAGAAGTTTGAGACTCTAGAAGTCTCTTATTGTGCATCGCTAATTCCCATACCCAACTCGATAGGTAATTTAGCATCTTTGTCCCACTTGAGGTTATAAGGATGCAAAAAAGTTACTGAACTCCCAGACTCCAAAAGCTCCCCTGTGTCTCTGTTGAGGTTGTCATTGTGGGGATGCCATTCATGGAGACAAATTCCAGATTGGATTGGAAAGTTGACATCATTGACTTCGCTGGATTTGAAATCCACGAGTCTTGAAGAATTACCTGAATCTATTGGATATTTAAAGAAGCTCGAGACTCTAGATGTCTCGTATTGTGCATCGTTGATTTGCATACCTAACTCAATAGGTAATTTAGCATTTTGGTCTCACTTGAGGTTATAAAAAACTTTCTAAATTCTTAGACTTGACAAGCTCCCTCGTGTCTCTATCGTGGTTGTCATTGTCGGGATGCCACTCATTGAGACAAATTCCAGACTGGATCGGAAAGTTGACATCATTGATTGAGCTGGATTCGAATTTCACAAGTATTGAAGAATTACCTGAATCCATTGGATCTTTAAAGAAGCTCGAGACTCTAGAAGTCTCTTATTGTGCATTGTTAATTCCCATACCCAACTCGATAGGTAATTTAGCATATTTGTCTCACTTGAGGTTAGAAGGATGCAAAAAGTTGCTAAACTCTCAGACTCAACAAGCTCCCTCGTGTTTCTATCGAGGTTGTCATTATCGGGATGCCACTCATAAAGACAAATTCTAGACTGGATCGGAAAGTTGACGTCATTGACTACGCTGGATTTGAAATCCACGAGTATTGAATAATTTCCTAAATCTATTGGATATTTAAAGAAGCTCGAGACTCTAGAAGTCTCTTATTGTGCATCGTTAATTCCCATACCCAACTCGATAGGTAATTTAGCATCTTTGTCTCACTTGAGGTTAGAGGAATGCAAAAAAGTTACTAAACTCCCAAACTTCACAAGCTCCATTGTGTCTCTATCGAGGTTGTCATTGTCGAGATGCCACTCGTGGAGACAAATTCCAGACTGGGTCAGAAAGTGGACATCATTGACTGCGCTGGATTTGAAATCCATGAATGTTGAAAAATTGCTTGAATCTATTGGATATTTAAAGAAGCTCAAGACTCTAGATGTCTCTTATTGTGCATCGTTGATTCGCATACCCAACTCGATAGGTGATTTAGCATCTTTGTCTCACTTGAGGTTAGAAGAATGTAAAAAACTTGCTCAACTCCCAGACTCCACAAGCTCTCTCGTGTCTTTGTCGTTGTTGTCATTGTCGAGATGTCACTCATTGAGACAAATTCCAAACTGGATCGGAAAGTTGACATCATTGACTGAGTTGTATTTGAGTTCTATGGCCATTGAAGAATTACCTGAATCCATTGAATCTTTAAAGAAGCTCCAGACTCTAAATGCCTCTGAATGTGCTTCATTAATTCGCATACCCAACTCCATATGCAATTTAGCGTCTCTATCTTACCTGGACCTAAGAGGATGTGAATTGCTGAACTTTTAAACTCCATAAGCTCCCTCATGTCTCTATTGATGTTGTTATTGTCGAGATGCAACTTGTTGAGACAAATTCCAGATTCGATCAGAAGGTTGACATCATTGACTATGCTGGACTTGGAACACACGAGCGTTGAAGAATTACCTGAATCCATTGGATCTTTAAAGAATCTCTAGAGTCTATATACTTCTCATTGTACATCGTTAACTCGCATACCCAACTCCATAGGCGATTTATCATCTTTGTCTCGCTTTGGGTTAAAAGACTGCAAAAAACTTACTCAACCTCTATACTCCATAAGCTCCCTTGTGTCTCTATCGCAGTTGTTATTGTCGAGATGCCACTTATTAAGATGAATTCTAGATTCGATCGGAATGTTGACATCATTGACTGAGTTGGATTTGGAATAGACGAGCGTTGAAGAATTACCTGAATCCATTGGATCTTTAAAGAAGCTCGAGACTCTAAATGCCTCTTATTGTGCATTGTTAACTCGCATACCCAACTTCATAGGCGATTTAGCATCTCTTTCTCACTTGGGGTTAAAAGACTGCAAAAAACTTGCTCAACTACCAGACTCCATAAGCTCCCTCGTGTCTCTATCGTGGTTGTCATTGTTGAGATGACACTCATTAAGACAAATTCTAGACTGGATCGGAAAGTTAACATCATTGACTAAGCTGTATTTGAGTTCTATGGTCATTGAAGAATTACCTGAATCAATTGGATATTTAAAGAAGCTCGAGACTCTAGATGTCTCTTATTGTGCATCGTTAATCCCCATACCCAACTCGATAGGTGATTTAGCATCTTTGTCTCACTTGGGGTTGGAAGAATGCAAAAATGTTGCTCAATTTCCAGACTCCACAAGCTCCCTCATGTCTTTATTGCGGTTGTCATTGTCGGGATGCTACTTGTTGAGACAAATTCCAGATTCAATGGGAAAGTTAACATCATTGACTGAGTTGGATTTGGAATACATGAATGTTAAAGAATTACATGAATCCATTGGATCTTTAAAGAAACTCCAGACTCTATATGCTTCCGATTGTGCATCGTTAACTCACATACCCAACTCCATAGGTGATTTAGCATCTCTGTCTCACTTGGACCTAACAGGATGTGAAAAACTTGCCGAACTTCCAGACTTCATAAGCTCCCTCGCGTCTCTATCGCGGTTGTTATTATCGGGATGCCACTCGTTGAGTAAAATTCCAGACTTGATTGAAAAATCGACTTCATTGATTGAGCTAGATTTAGAATCCATGAGCGTTGAAGAATTACCTGAATCCATTGGATCTTTAAAGAAGCTCTAGACTCTAAATGCATCTTATTGTACATCGTTAACTCGCATACTCAACTCCATAGGAAATTTAGCATCTTTATCTCACTTGGACCTAACAGGATGTGAAAAGCTTGCTCAATTTCCAGACTCCATAAGCTCCCTCGTGTCTCTATCGCGGTTGTTATTTTCGAGATGCCGCTCGTTGAGACAAATTCCAAACTAGATCGGAAAGTTGATATCATTTATTGAGCTGGATTTGAAATCCACGAGCATTGAAGAATTACCTGAATTCATTAGATCTTTAAAGAAGCTCGAGACTCTAGATGTCTCTTATTGTGCATCATTAACTCTCATACCTAACTCCATAGGCGATTTAGCATATCTATCTCATTTTGACTTAAAAGACTGTAAAAAACTTGCTCAACTTCCAGACTCTATAAGCTCTCTCGTGTCTCTATTGCATTGTTATTGTTGGTAGGGGTGAGCGTGGTTCCCGGGTAGAACCGTGAACCAGAGAACCGAACCAGAGGTTCTGGTTTGGTTCCTGGTTCTAAAGGGACCGGTTCCAGTTCCTGGTGCCTTTTCTTGGGAACCGAAACCGGTTAGGGCTAAAAAAAAAAATATCCCCAAATCAATTCACCCTTAGACGACACTTTCAGTCTTTCACATCTTCTCTTCTCTTAGTTCTCTTGTTCTTTGCCTTTGCTCGACGCCACCGCTGCCGAACGTTGCTCACCCTCGACGCTACCGCCAGACGCCATTAGACGCCAGTCGCCCCACGTCACCTCACCCTTTCCTCCCTCAATGCCATCACCCCTCACTCACCTCACCACTCAGCCGCTGCCGAATGCCGGTCGTCCCGCCGCTGGATGCCAGTCGACTCACGCTCGCCCCACCCTTGCCTCCCTCGACGCCGTCACCCCTCGCTTGCATCATTGCTCAGCCACTCGCCATCAACGCCGCCAGTGGACGCCGCTCGTCCCCTCAGTGGAGGCCACTTGCTGCTCGCCCAGCCGCCCCCAACGTTGCTTGCCTGGTCGCCCCTGAAACAACTGTTGTATAGGAAGTTGTGCATTTATACAGAGGTTTTTGCTAAGTTGACTTGTTGCAATGTTTTCATATGATTTGCCTTTCTTCTGCCCTCATTGGACCTTACCTATCACGTTCCTTTTTTTAAAAAAATTTACAATATCCCGGTTGCCTTGTGTCTGACATCTTTTCCTTTTAATGTACTCTTTAGAGTTCATAAACCTTGTGTCATCTGAATCAAATGAAGTTTGTAATCGAGAGGAGAAAGGAACGATTGCTCCTGAGCATGTACTCAAGGCATTAGAGGTGCTCTTCTTCTTCTTGTTCTTGTTCTTCATTGAACACACTCCTGAGCATGTAATCAAGATTGAGTCATGATAGGCTGGAATTTTTCGATTCAGTAAACATCTGTCTCAAAGGTTTTAAATAGAATGCGCTGCTTTCATATATGGTGTCCCTTAGTTGTTATATATTGTCTAATGTGCAGGATAATGGCCTTGTTCCCATTTTTGAACCTGAGATTCTTCTTGATGGAGACCACCCTATTGAGAGGACTCTTGAAGTGGCAGAGAAGGTTTAGTCTGAGGTCTTTTTCTATTTGGCTAAGAACAATGTTTTGTTTGAGGGTATCCCGCTTAAACCCAGCATGGTAACTCCAGGAGCTGAGCATAAGGAGAAGGCTTCTCCTGAGACAATTGCCAAGTACACTCTTACAATGTTGAGAAGGAGAGTTCCACCTACTATTCCAGGAATCATGGTATGTTTATGTTAACATTTATACATCTTTGCAGCCTATTGTAGTACATATAAGCCTAATGATTTGGCAGGTTGGTCGTGTGTTGTCATGAGGGTTCCCTGTTCTTTACTACTGCAATGTGTCTAATTGTAATGTTTCTTTGCATGATAAAACAAATGATCTTTCGGGCCTGTCTGCTTATTGTTATATTGTCTAGTCTTCTCGTGCTTTTCTGTGCTGCAGGCTTGAGCTTCGGCGTTGATGCAATTGTAGCTTTGGATGGGACGCTGTTGTTAGAAGAACTAATCCAAGCAAAAGAGGTTATTAGTTTTCTGTATCATGTTCTCTGTATTGAAGGGAAATAGGAATCACATTCTCTGCTTTGACTTCCTTCTTTTTACCTTTTGATAGGGTTTGTGTTGATTCCTTAACAACTTCCCATTTTGCTTCTTTGAACTGTTTATGGTTTGATGCTTGGCAATTTTTAGTTTCCTAAAGAAAAAAAAAAAAAAACTGATTTCCATCAATTTGGTGGTGAAGGAACTCTAAAATGGAAGGAAAAAGAATATCCTTCTTGCACTGGAAAAAGGTCTAGATAAAGCATCTATTGAGGAATCAACCTCTTCTTGCCCAACATAGCCCAAGAAAGCAAACAGACCTGAAATCGCTAATGAAAATTTTCTTATATACGTCTCTTTCCTTCTACTTCAAATATTAAATTGAGTTTATAAAGATAAATTTTAAGGTTTTCTATTTTGCAGCATTTGAGGAATCAATATGACGAACTTTTTCCTGCATTGTGTGAAGATCACCCTAACATGCTTTATACGTGGGAACAATTTTTATGGGCTTGTGAACTTTGGTATTCTAACAGTATGAAAATTCAGTTTGCTCATGGAGCACTCAAGACTTGCCTAATCCCCATTGCTGGATTTCTTAACCATTCAGTATGTTGTTTGACTATTCTCATTTTTTTTTCATGATTTCTCAGGTCTCGTGAGCATTTCTCGACATGTTTGTTTACCATTTTGATGTGGCTATCTTCCAATGGGTATCGGTTTAGTCTGACTGAGACTCTTTTCTTGGATCTGACCTCATCGCAGTAGCAGAATTACCAGTAAGTAAACAGACGATGAACACCAACTTTATGATTTGCAGACATTTCTTGAGCATGACTTTCTTCTTGAGAAACTATCTCGTGAAGCTCCAATATATGTCATCATGGAAGGAAGTGAACCACCTTTCTTCACGCGCTTCTTCTCACGGGACTCCGCAAAATCTGCTGTAAGTAATTGTAATCATTATACATCTGAGTTTTTGCTGTCCTAGAATTCTGATTGTTTTTTTTTTTCCTGGTGAAGATGCATGGGAACTCATTCCAAAGGAAGCTTACAATTGTTACGCATGGTGGTACACCAACTATTGATGTAAGACTTACGAACTTTGAAGCTTCTAAACATGCCTGGACTATCATGCATATCCACTTCTTATCAGCTTGTTTATGCCTGTATGTGGATATCTTGACTCTTTAAGGAACTCATGCTTGGTCCAAGTTTGTTGCTTGCATAAGTGATTTTCTTGTGTTTGTCACAACAAAAGTTGCTAAGTTGCCATCCTTTTTCTGATCTTGGCTTGAGCTAACATAGAAGGTTTGGTTTGTCTCTTTCCTTCTTCGTTATAGTTCAAATCTGAAAATGAAACCAAAAAACAAAAAAAAAAAAAAAAAACCTATTGGAACTTGGAATCGACCCTAGAACCTGTGATATGGTAGGTTCCAGGTTCTTGGTTCTGACGGGTAGGTTTCAGGTTCCCAAAAATGAAGTTCCTGTACCCGAGGGTAGGTTCCAAGTTCCAGATGGAACCGAACTGAAACCACGAACCGCTCACCCCTAATTGTCGAGATGCCACTCGTTGAGGTAAATTCTAGGCTGGATTGGAAAGTTGACATCAATATCTGAGCTGTATTTGAGTTCTATGACCATTGAAGTATTACCTGAATCCATTGGATTTTTAAAGAAGCTCGAGACTTTAGATGTCTCTTATTGTGCATCATTAATTCGCATACCTAACTCGATAGGCGGTTTAGCATCTCTGTCTCACTTGGAGTTAAAAGAATGTGAAAAACTTGCTGAACTTCCAGACTCCACAAGCTCCCTCGTGTCTCTATCGCGGTTGTTATTGTCCACTCATTGAGACAAATTCCAGATTGGATCGGAAAGTTGACATCATTGACAAAGCTGTATCTAAGTTCTATGGCTATTGAAGAATTACCTATATCTATTGGATCTTTAAAGAAGCTCAAGACTCTAGATGCCTCTTATTGTGCATTGTTAACTCGCATACCCAACTCCATTGGCGATTTAGTATCTTTGTCTCACCTTGACCTAAAAGGATGCGAAAAAATTGCTCAACTTCCAGAGTCCATAGGCTCCCTCGTGTCTCTATCGTGGTTGTTATTGTCAGGATATCACTTGTTGAGACAAATTCCAAACTAGATCGGAAAGTTGACATTATTGACTGAGATGTATTTGAAATCTACGACCATTGAAGAATTACCTAAATCCATTGGATTTTTAATGAAGCTCAAGACTTTAAATGCCTCTTATTGTGCATTGTTAACTCGCGTGCCTAACTTGATAGGCGATTTAGCATCTCTGTCTCACCTGGACCTAATAGGATGTGAAATGCTTGCCAAACTTCCAGACTCCATAGGCTCCCTTGTATCTCTATCACGGTTGTTATTTTCGATATGCCACTTGTTGAGACAAATTCAAGACTGGATTAGAAAGTTGACATCATTGACTAAGCTGCATTTGAAATCTACAATCATTGAAGAATTACCTGAATCCATTGGATTTTTAAATAAGCTCAAGATTTTAGATGCCGATTATTGTGCATCATTAACTCGCATGCCCAACTCGATAGGCGATTTAGCATTTTTGTCTCACTTGGACCTTGCAGGATGCGAAAAGCTTGCTCCAACTTCCAGACTCCATAGGGTCCCTCATGTCTGTATCGCGGTTGTTATTGTTGAGATGCCACTCGTTGAGATAAATTCTAGATTGGATTGGAAAGTTGACATTATTGATTGAGCTGCATTTGAAATTTGCAATCACTAAAGAATTACCTGAATCAATTGGATTTCTAAAGAAGCTCAAGACTTTAGATGCCTCTTATTATGCATCGTTAAGTCACATACCCAACTCGATAGGCGATTTAGCATCTTTGTTTGACTTGGACCTAACAGGATGCGAAAAACTTGCTCAACTTCCAAGCTCCATAAGCTTCCTCGTGTCTCTATCGCAGTTGTTAGGGATGCCACTTGTTGAGACAAATTCCAGACTTGATCGAAAAGTTGACATCATTAACTGAGTTCCATTTGAATAACCTTGAAGAATTATTCGAATCCATTGGATCTTTAAAGAAGCTCAAGACTCTAGATGCCTCTTATTGTGTATTGTTAACTCGCATACCCAACTCCATAGGCCATTTAGCATCTCTGTCTCACATAGACCTAGCAGGATGCGAAAAACTTACTTAACTTTCAGACTCCATGAGCTCCCTTGTGTCTCTCTCACGGTTGTTATTGTCGGGATGCTACTCTTTGAGACAAATTCCAGATAGGATCGAAAAGTTGACATCATTGACTGAACTGCATTTGATTTTTATATCCATTGAAGAATTACCTGAATCCATTTGATCTTTAAAGAAGTTCAAGACTTGAGATGCCTCTTATTATGCATCATTAACTCGCATACTCAACTCGATAGGTGATTTAGCATCTCTGTCTGACTTTAATCTAATAGGATGCAAAAAAACTTGCTTAACTTTTAGACTCCATTGGTTCCCTTGTGTCTCATCGCAGTTGTTATTGTTGGGATGCCACTCGTTGAGACAATTTCCAGACTGAATTGGAAAGTTGACATCATTGACTAAGATGCATTTGAAATCTACAATCATCGAAGAATTACCTGAAACCATTGGATTTTTAAAGAAGCTCAAGACGTAAGATGCCTCTTATTGTGCATGGTTAACTCGCATACCCAACTCCATAGGCGATTTAGTATCTCTATCTCACTTGGACCTAACAGAATGCGAAAAACTTGTTCAACTTCCAGACTCCATAGGATCCCTAATGTCTCTATTACGGTTGTTATTGTGGAGACGCCACTCATTGAGACAAATTCTAGATTGGATCGGAAAGTTGACATCATTGATCGAGCTGCATTTGACTTCTATGACCATTGGAGATTTACCTGAATCCATTTAATCTTTGAAGACACTCCAGATTCTACATGTCTCTTATTGTGCATCGTTACACCGTATACCTAACTTAATAGGTGATTTAGCATCTCTGTCTCACTTTGACCTTATAGGATGCAAAAAACTTGCGCAACTTCCAAACTCCATAAGCTCCCTTGTGTCTGTATTGTGGTTGTTATTGTCGAGATGCCACTCGTTGAGACAAATTCCAGACTGGATCGGAAAATTAACACCATTGATTGAGTTACATTTGATTTCTACGGCCATTGAAGAATTACCTAAAAGTATTGGGAATATGCAGAATTTAAGGATGTTGGACATTAGTGGAACTCCCATAATGGAATTGCTTGATGACCCAAGAATATTGGCAGAACTCCAAGAGTTTGGTGCTTTAGGTTGGAAAAATGCGGAACGGTCACCTAGTAATAATGGCCAATTGGTTTCACCAAACAATCTTAGTTTAGACAAACTTCAAAAACTATTAGAATTGCGCTCTCGCGTACTAGCTCTAGGTATCACCTACTAGATCTCATAAGCACTCAATCTATCCTAACTAAACTTTCTCAATAAACTCGCTTTTTCTAATTGTCTTGGCAATACAGTTTTGTTAAAGCATCCCAAGCCTCATGCAGCTAACAACTCAGCCATGGACTACCAAACAACAGATTCTGAACACGTTTTGAAGAGATCAAGACCTTTTGGAATCTCGGATGACTAATTTCATCTTGCTTTTTCTTTATCACTCTTTAGTTATTACAGGATGGTTCCATCTACAAAGAGAAGTATTTTATTGGGTGATCAATTATCTATTATGTATGGAACGCTTTTCTCAACATTCGTAACTAGATCCGTTAGACTTGTTACATTTACTTCTTGCTATTTTAAGTCCTCTATTCGTGGGAGTAGGGATTTTCAATTTTCTTGAATTATAAAGTTAAGTTGGAATATATTGCCCGTTCTTTTGCGATTCTCTTTTTGAATTATCTTTCTTTGCATGCCATTGAACAAAAACCTTTTGAAAGTGCTCTCACTTTGGTGCTATTGCGGCATATGATTGTGCGTTGGGAATCATTAGGAGTGTAGGGGTCATCTCACATTGGTTATGGAGAAGGTGGTCAGTTTATAAGTGTAAAGGAATGCCTCACCTTTTAAGGTAGCTTTTGGGGTGAGATAAGCCCAAGATTACCCAACAATGATAAACTTTTAGTTTTGAGGTTTCTAGATACCCTTAACTTTCATGATCTTAACTTAAAGAAATAATTGAGGATTATAAGGATTACAAGAAAGTCTGATGGAGAGAAAAAGGGGCAAAATGGCTAAGGTTGTCAATTTGTGTTTGCTTGTCTTAGTTGTGTTTGTTATTGTGTCAATTCATCATGACTTCTATTAGACATGTCAAACCATTGAATTAGATGAAAGCAAGTAAATATCTCTCAACCAATTGGTTAAACATATGGTGATGTGTCATATTTGGTTGTGTCTGTGTTTTTCGTGTTTGGTATTGTCATGTAAACAATCGGTGTCAATATTGGCAACATTATTGAGAAGCGTGGGCTAGGAAGGTGTTGATTGCATCTTCTCCTATCACGCATGCATTGTGCTCGCGTATGCTATTAGAAGAGGGGCTCTCACATGAATTTTGCATCTTTCGAGTGCCATGGTTTTGATCAATTTTCTAAAGGACTAACTGGTTTTGTAATCTTTATGACCTTTTATTAGGTGAATAGGTTGCCGGTAAACATTATGCCTGTCTCATACAACTACCTGTAAACATTCAGTCAGAGTTCTTATTCTTCAAATGAGTTGCCTAGAAATGTAGTCATTACCCTAAGTCAAGGTTCACTTGTTAAGAGTACGGATTTCCATCCACTGCAACAAATTCTGCTGCTTGGTTAGCACCTCTTTCTTACTTTTTGAAGAACATGTTCCGTGCTTTTCTTCAGTTGGATATACTTGTTCCCATTGGAGGCCATAAGTTTGTGCTTTGGTGCTTGGAAGATTGCTTTTTGATGTTCTTTTAACGCTAGCTTCATCTATTTTATACCATGGGATATGATTCTTCAAATTTTTTGCATCAATTTTAGTGGGAACAAATACGGGCAATGTCATGGTATGGGAAGGAGGTAGCGGTGCGAGGATTACTTTGAGAAAATTCAAGATTTGGGATCTAGGAACATGTTCAATGGCGCTGCAGGTATAGAAGTTCGATTCTAAATAAAATCATGGCACCTTGTTTTTGGACATGTGATTATTGGTTTTGGTTCTTTGTAGGCTTCTCTGGCCAATGACTATATAGCATCCGTTAATCGTGTAATGTGGAGTCCTAATGGAATCCTTTTTGGTATGTATAGATGTAACTTCTACTTGTATATCAACTTAAGAAATTAGGCAATACATACTAGCAAATTGATGAAAAAACTAGAGTGCCGAGAATTGAACTTCATTGCAATATTTTTAGGAAGAAGTGTCCACATGCTGTTAGTACTGACGATTTGTGGTTTTCACTTTAGGTGTTGCCTATTCCAAACATATGGTGCACATATGCTCATATCATGGTGATGATGACATGAGGAACCACCTTGAGGTTTGTCGCTAAACAAGGAGAAAAAAATTAAGCTTCTTTGTTCTGCTGACAATTACCTTCTAAATGTGAGTACAACTTGATTTTGACGTTAAACTAATGTCTAATACAAATTGAGGCTCATGTTGGAAGTGTTAATGATCTTGCCTTTTCAAATCCAAGCAAACGGTTATGCGTTGTTACTTGTGGAGAGGACAGGACAATCAAGGTATATTCTAAGTGTTTTCCCTAGTGTTACATTGTTTTGTTGTTTGATCCTTTTTGCCAAGCTAGTAGTTACACAATTATGGGATGCAGTGACTGGGGCTAAGCAATAGACTTTCGAGGGTCATGAAGAGCATGTATATTCCGTTTGTCCACGCAAAAGAGGAACTATTAAGGTACCTGGTTATTTTGTGTACTAACAAGGACACACTGCAAGCATGGCCAATTGGCTAATCAGCTATACCCTTAACTATACACTGGATTTCTGTTTGCTAAAACTTAGTTAGGTAAAAAAATTTGGTTCAATTTGTATGAGAAGTGTGAATCTGTTAGTGGACCTTATTCATTTCAAGGATTTTGCGAGTCTTCCTACTTTTGATCTGTCTTGATTAGAATGTGCTTGTTAAAAATGGTGACATGGTCCGAAGATCAACCTGCAAATTTGATTCTTTCAGGCAATGCTACTAAATATCGACAACTAGATAAAGGTCTTCGTAATAATGACTTCCTGCTTAATTATACGTTTAGGAGGAAAATTCCTCTGCTTCCATTAGTAGTTCCCCCTTAGTTTCCTCCTTCAATAATGATTGGTTAAATTTATAACAGAAGGGTGCTTATTGTGTCTGAGTGGAACAACAATTGGCGATGTTATTTTCTTCTTTTTAATTTTTTTCAACATGCATGGTTGTGTATGCTTTATTATAAAGGTATTTTTTGATATCTCATCATTCTAGAATGCTACATTTTACTAATTAGATTTTTAAGTGGATGTGCTCTATCTGTGCATGGTATTGAAATTGATTATACAATATTTTTCTGGTGTAGTTCATCTTCTCAACAGCAACAGATGGGAAAATTAAGACTTGGCTTTATGACAACATGTGGTCAAGAGTTGACTATAATGCACCAAATCACTCTTCTACCAAAATAGCATACAGCGTTGATGGATCATGGTTCAGACCTTTGGCGTTGCTTTTCTTGCTTTTCAAGCTTGATTTCATCTCGTGTCTTTCTTTTTGACTTTAATAACCTATTTTAGTGATTTTTATTTGGCTATAGGTTGTTCTCATGTGGGACCAATAAAGAAGGAGAGTCATACTTGGTTGAATGGAATGAAAGAGAGCGGGGTGTCAAGCTTACCTATCATGGACTTGGAAAGAGATCCGGTGGGTTTGTGTAGTTTGAAACTGCCAAAAACAGATTTTTGGCTACTGGAGACGAGTTCACGGTCAAATTTTAGGATATGGACAATAATAATCTACTCACGAGTGTCGATGCTGATGGTGGATTGCCGGTAATTCATTGTTGTTAATTTATTTTGACTAAATTTGGTGAACCTTTCTATTAAACTGGCTCCCTAAATTTGCAGGCTTCACCTTGTATTAGATTTAACAAGGAAGGAATTCTATTAGCCATATCAACAAGTGACAATAGTGTCAAAATTTTAGCAAATTTTGATGGGATTAGGCTGCTAAGGACAGTGGACAATCGGCCTTTTGATGCTTCAAGAATCACTCCTGGACCTCTTATGAAGGTAAGCCTTTTTAAGAGTACGCGGACTTCATAGGGAGGAACTTGCTAAATGTCTTGAATCTTGTACCACGACCAGCAATCGTGATATTTGGTTCTAGCAATGCTACTGTTGGGGCAAGCCTGGGTAATAGAGGGTTTCTAGTGGTGGTATTAAAATGTTTGATCCAATTTCTAGATGGCCATTCCTATATATATGGCAGGAATATGTGGAGTCCACTGAAGTTTTGTAGAAAAATCCGTAAAAATTATCTCTGACTCGAGCAGAGATTTTTGCATGTCTAAGTCGGTCCGGTAAACCCATAAAAGGCTTAGGGAGGTCCAAAAGTAAACGCATTTAGGATTTTATTTTTTTATTTTTCTATTCTCAAAATAGGTTTAGAATATAAATCCATTTGATAACTTAATTGTATTTTTTTATTTTCAAAAAAAATAATTTTTAACTTAAAAATAAATTTGGAATAAAAATGAGAAATAATTTTTTTTTACTTTTCTATTTTTAGAATAAAAATAATTATAATTTTTTTTATTATTATTGCTCGCCTTTAGTCACCACCCACCCACTGCCCTCCATCCGTTGACGACGCCACACTCTATTTGCCGTTCGTTACTTGTCACCCAAAATTTTTAAGGCCTATCAAATGAATTTTTATTTTTATAATAGAAATTTTATGTCGTTATCAAACTAAAAGTATTTTTCCTCAAAAATTCGTCTAGAAAATAGAAATAAAAAAATATATTTGTGATCAGAATTTCTGGGAACACAATGGTTACAAGTCATTCTTAATATACCCACTAAAATAAACCTCTCCTCCTATGTTTGTATTATCCACTCGATAATAAAAGCCTCCTTTTTTAATCCTTGTGCTCCCTTTCTGCCGCTTTCAGAAATCTTTGTCCAGTTCTTTTTACATCAGCAGCACTGCGGGCGGAGCATTTTTTCCTCGCATCAAGTCATAATTTAACACATTTCTGTGGATTTTGAATTATAATATATATCCTTGGTGTTCCATCGGCCATGGACCTCGGACTAGCCGGCCGCCACCCTTGAACACCACCGCTCTGAAGGCCGAGCTCCAAATCTAGCCGAGTCGTGGCCTCGACGCCGCACCAGATCTAGTCCACCTTCACTTGCTTCCAGCTGATCCATGGCCGCCTCCAAACCTGGTCGAGCTCGACTTCACGCCAGATATCGTCTGCCTTAAAAACGGTTCTAGCTCGGCGACTCCTCCATGACCGCCGAGAAGCCGCCGAGATCTCAGCCACAACGTAAAGCTTGGGAGCCATGGAAGGCCGTCACCTCCAGATGTAGAGGCTCAATGGCAATGGAGCCCGAGCGTCCAGATCTGGCCGTGGCAAAGGTCGTGATATGACCTCGAGTTGCAGCGATGACCGCTTGTAGAGGTCGCCTTAAGAGAGGGCGTTAAAAGTTGCAGACGGCCACGTACAGACCGTATAACAAGAAAGGAGACAGAGAAAAAAGGAAGAATGGAAAAGAGAAGAAGCAAAGAATGGTGGGTAGCAAAATGAAACATCTTTTACAACTTCTCAACAGCATCACCGGGATGAGCCACGCCAACGACCATGGATAGCCAGATCTGGACAGCCAACAGAACCGGCCATGGCAGAGCAAGATTCGCGAATGACGCCAGGCCCATGGACGGCCAAATTTGGAGAGCCAACGGCGTCACCTAGACGAGTGACGCCAACGGCCATGGTCGGGCAGATCTGAAGATTCAGCAGCCCCGACGCATCATCGGCATGCCAGCTCGTCCAAGGTCAAGTGGATGGCTTTGGACGAACAAGGAGGACAGAGGTTGAGGGAACCATTCCCCTCATAAAGAAACACCACATCAATCTTTTTTAATTTAATTCAAAGACATGCATATTTTTAAGTGGATGTCAAAGGAAAAAAAGTTCTCCGTATCAGCAGTTGAAGTGGCGCTTTGAAACTATCGAATAATTTCTCCTTTCCTCACACATCTATACACACTAGCATATAAACTAGAAAACCATCAGGCAGCAATGGTAGGTATGGTAAGTGGTATAAATCTTTTTAAGGAGCTTTATTTGTTGCTTACTCTGTTACTTAAATGATGTAATAATTACATTTGTGTGTGCATGCTTATTGGACTTCTTTCAATGACATCCTCTCTTTTGAGCTCTACAGGACAGTGAGAGCATGGCCAACGGGAAGCCCAAAATTGCTGATGACTCAGGAGACATATCACGAAATTGGAAGCTGACGGAAATCAATGAACCATCACAATGCCGGTCTATAAGGCTGCCTAATCACTCTACGGCTACGAGGGTACAAATTATTGCCAAATTAGCATGTTCTTATGCTGCACCTCTTTTCCACATTAATCTGTCATGTTTCTACTCGATAAGCACAAATTTGAATAGGGGTCGCATTTTATGCACTTGCTTTATTAGTTTCATTCACATGTGGTCCAATTATTTAACTCTTAAACCTCAACAATTGAAGGACTTTGTCATCTCTTCATTTGGCCTTTTTTGGTTAACTGATTGTTTCAACTGTACAAATAGGGAAGGATAAGATCAGCTTTGATGAATATGAGAGTATGGAGTGGCAATTGTGCTTGAGTTTTATTGGCTGTGGAGGCCATGAATTTTATATTGAATAACCAGACCTTTTTAGCCTTTTACTTGAAATCTAATGAGATGGATTGTTCCGTGGACCCTCATTTTACATGGGGTAAAAGGCACAGACTCCTCACAAGATGAATTCGGCTTTATATATGGCAGGCAAAGTATATCATCGCGCACCACTTCGATCTTGTGGGAATGCTAAGTTTGTGAATTAAGCTATTTTGAGCTTGTCAACTCCCGGAAACTTTGAGTGGAAATTGACCTTCTGAATCTAAATTCACGAACGCAAGAGGCCAAACGTTAGGTACTCCCAGAAAAGAATAGCATGGTGAAGGCACTGTATTTTTGCACGGGGACCTTACAGAGTTGTCTTAGTTCTATGGAGATACAGCTAGACGGTTCTAAGTCGAGGTTCTATGTGATTGTCTCAACTTGGTTTTGATGTCATGGGTATTGTATGCTCCGTTCATATGTAAAAATACAGTACGTGCACGCGCCCCTATGCTGATAAATATGCAGGTGGCGTCACCGAGTGTTTCTTTGCATAAATTTCTGCATCTATCATTTAGTGCCCAGTTCTTTGGGCTCTTTCTCTTGTATTTTCTTTTAAATTTGGGTCTTACATTTAACTGTCGATACTGAAGCTAATAAAATGAAGCAGGTCTCGAGATTAATCTATACAAATTCAGGTCTTGCCATTCTGGCTTTATCATCGAATGCTGTACACAAGCTCTGGAAATGGCAAAGAAGTGATCGGAACTTAAAAGGAAGGGTAAGGAATCTTTTTTTTCTTCTTGAAATTGGCAAGCTATTTTATGGTTTGGGGCATTGATAGCTACATCAAATCGGCTTCCAAAAAAAACTACATTAATTCTTCTATCCAGGCTACAACTAGCGTAGTACCACAGTTATGGCAACCTCCTAGTGGCATTTTGATGACCAATGACATAAGCTATACAAATCCTGAAGACGCAGTTCCATGCTTTGCAGTGTCAAAGAATGATTCTTATCTTATATCAGCATCAGGGGGAAGATCTCTTTGTTCAATATGATGACTTTTAAGGTGAATATTTTCCCACAGGCATGTTACATCCTTTTGTCTGTTTTTTGTAGTACTATCCACGAGGCACGAGATGATGAAATACCCCTTTGTGCTGAATACGCATGCACTATTTCCATTTCACATTTTTATGGGTCCTAAAATTAATTGATTCTATTATGTATAAAAGTATTGAACTCTATAGTGAGGAGGTCCATGAAAGCAATTGCTCCGATTTTCATGTGGATTATTTGGTCAGAAGTGCAGCATATGTCCTTTTTTACTTGCTAAGTGAGACAAGGGCTTTACTCGATTTTCAATGGAATCTTTTTGCTCTTACTAATCAAAGAAAAAAAGATGAGCTTTTTTCACCCATCCAAAGGTCTAATGATCGAACTTGCTCTCTCCCTTTCTTGGGAAAGGAGATGCCATTGAGACAAGTGCCTCTTGGCACATATGTCCTATTGTTACTTATAAAATTGCTTAATACTACCCTACCTGCTGATATCCAGGTGATGACAACATTTATGCTCACACCGGACACACCACCACACGGTGACGTTATTGCAATAGGAATGGACGACTCCTCTATTCAAATTTATAGTGGTCAAGAGGATGAGGTGAGATCTGATTATATCGTCATTGAAAGTTAACCTTGTTATTATTTACAACAGAGTTATGGACATTGACTGTTTCACTTTCTTAGGTCATGACAAAACTAAAAGGACATCGGAGAATAATCAAAGGCTTTTCCTTCCCAACTTCCTTAACTGTTCTCGTGTCTTCTGGCACTGACTCTCAGGTATCGCACCACTACTTTTTTACTTGCTAACTGAGGCAAGGGCTTTTCTCTCTCCAATGGAATCATTTTGCTTGTAATGATAAAATAAAATAAAGCAGGAGCTTTTCTCATCCATCCGGAGATCTAATGGTCGAACTTGCTCTCTCTTCCCCTTTCCGAAGAAGGGAGATGCCATTGAGGCAAGTGCCTCCTGGCACACATGTCCCACAATTACTTATAAAGTTGCTAATACAATGCTGCCTGGCGATATCCAGACGATGACAACATTTGTGCCTCCACCAAAAGCAGCAACATTTCTGGCACTCCATCCTCAAGATAATAACATCATTGCAATAGGAACTGAGGACTCCTCTATTCAAATCTACAATGTGCGAGTTGATCTGGTGAGACATATTTTCATTGTTGTTGAAAGTTAACCTTGTTATCCCCAATATAGCTATGAATATTGACCGTTTCACTTTCTCAGCCGAAGGCAATACTAAGAGGACATCAGAGAAGGATTACAGGCCTTGCCTTCTCTAATGTCTTGAATGTTCTCGTGTCTTCTGCTGCTAACTCTCAGGTACCAGACTAGTGCTGCATCTTACTTTCCAATTAAACATGCCAAAGTTTTGGGCCGAGAGCAATGTAGTTTATAGTGCTCCCAGAAAAGGGTTATTGTTCACTCTCTGGATATATTGATGCTTATGTTCTCAGCATACGTCAGGAAATGAAGGCATTGCTTACTGGCAGAATAAATCCTTCCAGAAAACCTCATCTTTTGTGTTGATAAATTAATCACATCCCATTAAGTATGAAAAAATAAGCTATGATGTCCTGTTGTTACTTACAACAGACGATCGATGTGATTCTGATATAGAAACACAATGTACAATTTTATTCATTCATTTATGCATCAATGTTGATATCCCTTTTGATGATTGACTATCATCACTGCAGTTGTGTGTTTGGAGCACTGATGGATGGGAGAAGTAGGCTAGTAAGTTTATGCAGATGCGGAATGGGCGAGGAGCGGCTCCTTTTGCTGATACTCGTGTTCAATTTCATTTGGATCAAATACATTTGCTGGTGGTTCATCAAACACAGATCGCCACATGTGAAGCTCCTAAACTAGAACGCCTCAAGCAGGTATTGAAGACTTTTTTTGTTGTGCACGAACCAATTTGTCATCTCATCATGATTGCATAAAAATTAGTGAATTGTTAGGGAGTATGAGTTGCTTTGTGCCAAATGTACTTTTTTTTATTCGTTGCTCATCTCAACTAGTGGGATACTCGAGAAGCTAGCGCTCCAATCACAGATGCTACATATTCATGTGATGGCCAATCAATATACGTGAGCTTTGAAGATGGAAGCATCGGTGTTCTTACTGCTTCTACACTCAGATTGAGATGTTGTATAAATCCTGCCACTTATATCCCTCCAAACCCCAGGTAAGTTGGTTATTTGCAACTCAGTTAACCTCATTCCTTTATGAAAATGGCAAGTCTCATTTGCAAAGTTTTGATAGTCTCGCAAGTAATTCATTCCTCATAATGCATTTGGCAGCTCTAAAGTCTATCCACTAGTCATTACAGCACATCCATTCGAACCTAACCAGTTTGCACTAGCGCTTACTGACAGCAGTGTCTATGTGTTTGAGCCATTGGAATCTGAAGGAGAGTGGGGGTACTTTTCCTCCCGTTGAAAATGGCGCTCGGCCCTCTGGTGCAACGGTTCAATTCAACCCCCAAGGGTAATGCAGGCCATGTCTCTCCCTGTGAAACTTTTGAGCATTAAAATGTTGAGCCGACTTTCCTCCGCCGCACTTGATTCAAGGTTTGAGGGAGATGCTGCAGAGGGTAGATTATACTGCCTCACGGTACTTCCACGAGACATAGTTCAATACAATTTGTCCTAATCGACTTCTGCTCAAGTCTTGTGGTGATAATTTGTTTTGTCATATTCATATAGGCTAAATGAAAGGGAAAAAAAGAAAAACATAAGATTAGAGTGTTGCTTTGAAGGTGTTGTACATTCGAAGTAGAGGCAAAGAGTATACCCCATTTTCTATGCAACCAGTAAGGACTTGATTATACTAGCTAACCAACTACTACACTTTCGATATCTAACCTTAATTAATTTGTTAACTAAGTGTCCACATAGTTTTTGGCCATTTAATTAACCTATGCCATTAAATAATGTCCATGCATGAATACACAATCAATGAAAGGTAAACAATCACAATCAATAGATAGAAGTAAAGTATAAGAATACACATGGCTTTGTTATTAAGCCTCAGGGCAACAATCCAAACTAAATTCAAATTGAGTCCAACTCATTTTCTCATAGACCGCTCTACTTGAACCTAAACTAAAGTTCTTATTAAAATCCCCTTTCAAACTGTATATATACAAACTAAAAGAAACTAAGCTGAATCTAGCATTAAAACTTAACAACCTAATCAAGGTCTCTGTTTCTAAACATTTTCAAACTTTTCATTTTTTCGATTTAAAAAAAAAAACCTAAGTCTTATAATTTTCTGAAGATAGGAACTCGAGCAGGGTCCGGATATGAGCCGCACGCTGATCTCACGAATCTAGGGTAATAAGCACAATTCGGGCATTTATATTCAGCCCCCTCCAATTCTAACTCTACCGAGCCCAACCCATTTCCATGATAACTGCTCCAGCCCATTTTCTCTTCCAACTTCAGCAAGTCCATCTTTAAGCCCGATTTCTATTATAGATAGATTAAAGCCCACTCTAACCCCATCTTATTATTATTTTTAAATCAACTGTCCTATTTTCTTACATCTTTTCGTCTTTTTTTTTTTAATTATTTTCTGCTTCCTTCTTCCAGCCCTTCGTCCTCTTCAAAGCAAATCGAGAATCTAACCAGCCATTTCCCCACCAATGAAGACCATAAAGACGTCACGAAACGTATGTGAAATTATATAACAAAAACATAAGAAAAATTTATGTTCAGATTTGGTCACCATAACAACGAATTTTAATAAGAATTGAATCTGAATGTTAATGGACTGAGTTGTAGCAAGTAATGTATGCTAAAATTTCTTCAAATTGACTTAGATCAGGAATAATTTCACTGACGTATCTTAGAGACATTTCATCAACCAGTCTATGTGCATCAAAGGGATTGAATCTGGTCATAAATCGAAGTTTTGTTTTTGTCTTAAATCAATGCCAGAACGACGAAGCCATTACAAATCATCAAATTATAGCCTAGATCATCGGTGATTTTCACATGAGTTAACTTGAACGTGGTCTAGTCATGCAGCTTTCCAAAACAGGCAGGAAAGAGGGGAATGAAATCCAGGAGTTCTCGGTTGAGAACTAAGGGCTACTAATGAACAAACTACGGGCTAGAAATGGTCTGGCTTCCGGGCATTTATGCGTCCCACCAATACAAGTTGGGCTGAATAGAGGTGGATGGACCATGGCCCATGGGCTTGGCTTAGACGAATTGGATCGAGTCCATTGCATTGAATGGATATCCTTTCTAATTAGTTGATGAATTGAAATCCCTTCAGTTATTATTTTTTGTATTCTTCATTTTGGTTTTATTTATTCATATCTTAACCGCCTAGATTGCCGATTCTCCTTAAATTGTTGAATAAAAATCAAGTATCCAAAGCAGGTCCTAGACCTCAAAATTAGCTGAAGCAATTTCCTAAAAGTTGTTGTAATCTTGAAGGCACCACAATTGAGAAATGTTCGACAAAACCTCTACAAAACCTGCAATGCCCATTCTTCTTAGTCCAAGTAACTCCTAACATTAATTATTTATTCTCTTTTCAAAATAATTCATATATTTTTAGATAGTCTTTATATGAATGAATTATTTAGCAATTTCTATAAGAGTATAATTGTTAATTCAAAACATTCAAGCAAAGAATTATAAAGGGAGATTGCCAATGGCATTGGAAGGCAATTTGGCAAAAGAAGTATTTATAAGAGTTATAACAAGTCGGAATTCAACAAAATGCCAATCGAAGTGCTTAATCATGAAAAAAAAAGAAGAAGCAATACCAATATCAAAAACCAAAGAGCTGTTAGCAGAATCAAATTTTCCTTTTCATCTCCTGTTGGTGTATAAACTTGTTATTTAGTTCCAAAAAGAATAAATATAAATGTATGTATATTTTGTCACATAGTTTAAGTATTACTTTCAAGAATGCTTTGATTTGATAGGTGGAACCATAACAACTAAACCGGGAAAGGTCTTTCTTTAATTTTCATCGTTTGGCCGTGTGTATATTTACAATGTTAATAAGTACCTGATATTGAGAAGTGCTATCGTCAGTAGTTTTCCCTCACCCTTACAATGAATGTCGATACAGTGAAAATAATTAACCACATTCAAGCCATTCTCGTCTACTTGTCAAGCATCTGCACACAAAGTGAAACCTGCTTATTTCCGTCTTCGACTGGGCTTCTTTCTCTTTCTGGCTGAGGTTGACTGCTCCAAAGGCACTGGTAATAGGGTTCCTCCCTTGACGCCATCTTCATCATTCATCTTATCGAGAGTTTTCTGGGCTCCGATATACACCTTAAGGTCTCTAATCTGTGAAGGATGACAAGGGACATACTACTGTCAACACACCATGCGCGCGCAGAGTTTTCACTATATCATATCAAAACCCTACAAATTATTACAGTTCTAAGGCTAAAAGAATATACCTGTTCTTCTAAGTCAAGTATTTGTTCATCCTTCGACTTCAGTGACAGAGTTTTCCTGCAGATGCACAGAAGCGTATGTGTCCTTCATTCATGTCAAATTAGAAGGGAATAATAAATTTGCGACAGCTTTAACTGACTGGACTCGTCTACTAAAAAAGTTTCCGTACAATCGATAATAATGCTTATTGAGGAAACTAGCCACATGACTTCAATGAGGATGGACAAGACAAGTATACTTCACAAGGCTGTATGAATCTCTGTGCAAAGAAAATGTTGTAGGCATATTACGGTACTTAAAAAGCATCTACACCTACTTGACATGTGAAGCTCAAATAAGCTTTAAGCCAGCCCAGTGTATCTTCTTTTCCTTTTATTTTCTATTTTGTGGAAGTTGGAAATGTCAACATAATGCAGTCTAAACAACCATTTGAATTTCAATTGGAATTAGTAAAATTTCAAAGTTGAGCTGTATCAATTCAAATTTGAGTCCTGAACCACAACAGAATAATGTTCAAATTTCTTTAGTGTGTAAAAATGAAATTGAACCACCACCATGAAGATTTTAACATTGATTTCTGTCAATAAAGTTCAACCTCTAAAGCAGTAGTGCTAGAACTTCAAAGGAAAACAAAATTAGAGATGGAGCATATATAAACAAAGGAATCAACAGTGACCTTTTTGTGTTTTACATCATGGCATCCTTCCACTCATTATGATTATTCATCTTGAGTGCAAGTTTTTGGTGCCGTGATCTTTGTACATTTGGCCTCTCCTCAATATTATTATTACCTTTTACCAAAAAAAAAAAAAAAAACAAAAACAAAGGAACAAAATTATGGAGAGCACTGACTAATGGAACTTTCTCCATACGTGGTGCATATTCTCCTTTCCCCTTTTCCCCCTTTTTTGTCCCTTTCTCTTATTAGAGTTTGTTTGATCTTGCCACTTTTTTAGAAGAACTTCAATAAAAAAATACCAAAAGCTACTTCATCTTCTAGCCAAATCCTCCAATTAATGATTAACTTAAACTTAATTATCCTTCCTAAGTATGGTGAAAGGAAAGTATATTAACTATTTGATAAATTCTTACTCAGCATAAAATGACTTTTGTTCTTTTGCCATTAAATATGTGTTACAAGTCACTTATAGTCACTATTCACATAGTTGAGTTAGAAGCTGTATTTCCTCTTCCTTCTTCCAACTTTCACCTTTTTCACCTCACATCTAAAAGTCCATGCAATGTGAACACTTCCTCTTAATGATACCATTCTCACTTTTTTCTCATCTTGTTGAATGTCCGCTTCCACTTTCTCTCTCATGACCAGCCTCCCTTACATGAACTATGACTACAATGCTGCTTCATTTTACTGATTAGGTTTTATGAGACTATGCATGCTATGGGATTATTTGTCTAGAGAAATCAGCAAGGAAAAGTACCTCTCTTCAATTTCCTTAACCTTTCTCCGCATTATATCTTGGTTCTTGATGAGAGTTTGATTAAGCTGCAACCACAAAGAAGCGACATCTGTTACTGTTATGTCCAAGATTGTAATATTTAAAATGTGGCATGTGAAAAACGAGCAAAACAACAATCAGCCATGGCTTCAGGCAGCCCTCCTCTCAAGCTTTAAACATCCAAAATCGCACAAGGCAAAACAGAGAAGACTAAACCCTTACCTCTGCCACGGCCTTCTTTTCATCACCAAGTTTCCCCAGCTTACTATGGATGTCTTCAATCTTTGAAGTCACAGCTTTCTCAATTGCTTCTAGTTTGAAATTTTCTTTTCTGCTTTTGGCTTCTAACATGAGAGACTCATAATGCTAAAAGAGAAAGACAAAAGAATTAATAGGGGATGACACGTTCAAGGACTTAAATTGTATTCTTTAAAGTCAGTCTAAGGATGATGGCAGTCTATGTAACAAAAAATGACAAACATGGGTTAGAAATGAGACACTATCACCAACAGTAGCATAGGCAGTTGATATAAAAACTGATGGCTTTTGTAATTCTACTTCCGATACATTAACAAGTTTTCAATTCTGATACTGTTCCTTCTAAGGCTCTCCATCACAACAAGTCAATAAAAAAAGAGTCCTGGCACCTTAGGGAAACTCAATTCATTTTCTCCCACAGACATATTAATGAGAAAAAAGAAAATAAAAGAAGAATAGTAGAAGTTTTGCAATTCTCTGAAGCTGATGCAAGCCCACTAACTCTTTTATACTTCCTATATAAGCTCATTAGACACATGCAGTATGCAAATCTACAAGTATAAAATGTTGTATACTATATAAAAGCAAATGAAGCTGAGATTATACAACATGAGCGTAATTACTTTCCTTCTCTTCACAACAATTCTGACAATCCCATAAAGTTCCAAGAGTTAAAGGAATTCACTTTAAAAAAAAGCAGAAAAACAAAATGGAGAAACATTTTTTAATCTGAAATCACAAGACAAATGTCTTATTATGGTTTTCTCCTAAAATATGTGTACTTAAAAACCATTACCTAAAGCAAAAACATAATTGAGGGAAGCTTTCACAAGTAATGCTTATAACCATCGCTGATCAGTCGAAAAAATAAAATGTAAAAGACTATGTTAAACAGGGGGAATTGAAATGGTCTCATTATATGCATGCTTACTTTTCTTTGCACTTCCAGCTGAGTTGAAGCTAGATGAATATAGTCGGCGTGAATCCACAAAAAAGTAAAGCTACAGTGTCAGAGTAAACAAAGAAAGTCTGGTAATTACAATGGAGGTAATATACATTTTGCAGGCCCAATAATGAACATGTGACATTTGGCCAACAAAATGAACATGTGAAACACAAAGCCGGAAACATAATCTTTCATTATCATCTGTCAGCACCTAAAACAGTAAAAGCATCATGCACTCAAAACTTCAAACATCTCACTTAACTGAGTCCAAGCTCCAACTCTTTGCAGGGAAAAGCGAACCAGAAAACAAAGATATTCACAGCACACAAATAAGAGGACACATCAACTTACTGCTTCAATTTTGCTGCTGAAGAGCGCCCCACTTATTTCAGAATCCTCACTACAACCACAGCTACCGCAATCTCCTTCAAGTGATTCACAGTATGAATTCATCTCCAAAAGCTTGCCATCAGCTTTTGATTGATTAAGCCGGTGAACGTAAGTGTCCCCAACATAATCCCAAATTTGCTGTGTTCTTAAATCTAGAGAATAGCAATGTTGCGTATTTTTCCAATGGCTGATTGCGTGCTTATCTTTGTATCTACAAAGCCAGAAAAGAAAAGCTATAATGAAGACAGCCTATCCAATCACTAAAAATATAGTGAGCGAAAAGTCCAGCACATCATGACTGGATCTATCACCTTCCACATCCAACAAAACCACATATCAGACAAACCCAAAGATTTTCCATTGTTCCACAAATAAAGCAGGATGGCACCTCATCTTGCTGTTGGCATAGTCGGCAAACCTGATAAAGGACAGAAACAGATCTTCTTCACAATCAGTTAACAGAGGGGCATCCCTGATGATGTTGCAAAATAAAACTACATTTCTGATAAAGGTAATTTCTTGCAATCAAAACAAGATACATGCCCTAATTGACATCTTTAGCGATGTAATACCTTGCAGTAAAATCAAAGTAAGACCCTTGGGACATCACCAGCATGGGGGAACATCATGTTGACTTATTTTAACCATAAAGATTGACGAATCAAGCAAAAGTCAGTATCCACATGTCCATTGATATATCTCCTACATGGCACTTTTTCACCTTTTGATATTACATGAGTTCAAAGGTACTTTTTTCCTACAAATTCACATGGACAGAGCATACTAGGACATCACTTGAAATGTAAAATATGACCATGTAACATCTTAGTTTCAAGACAGGATATGTTTGAGGTCAAAGATCAGAACTTTGACATCAGTATGATCACCCTCTACTTGTGAGCACACACATAACTACACATAACATACTGTGCATGCTTGGCCACTGCTATTACTTCTGTCACTCTTTGACTCACAAGAAATTTGATACAGGAGTGACAGGACCATCGGATCAAATACACGCGATGAGACATTGAAAAGATTCTTGTGTCAGAATATGATAATCAACAAAAAATAACTCCAAGAAGCCACACCATTCACCTATTCCAAAATCTCCAAATAAATGTCATGATAATTTAAAAGAAATCCTGAACTTAGGAAGCACAATAAAGGAAAGGAAAATTCTACTGTTCATTCATATACTTTTCACGCTATTTCTAATGATGTCTCTATACTTTTAATTTGCCTAATCAAGTCCTTCTACTTTAACAAGCTTTCCATTCAAGTCTTTCCGACACTAAATACAATCAAATTCAACTGAAGTGGCTGTTCGACGATGATGATGTATGATGCCGATAAAATATGCGGATGCCCACATGGACATGTCTGGAAAAATTTAGCCAATGTAGACGACCTCGAAGTGCGACATGGATAAAATAATGGACATCCACATCACACAACAGAGACATCTGACGGTCACACCAGCTGAATTTGGCCTGATTTGGTGTCAGAGACATTTGATTAGAAAATCTATAGAAGTAGAACGACTTTATTTAACAAATTAAAAGTACAAGGGACTTGATCAGAAAAAACATGAAAGTTCGGGATAAAAACAATACTGCCGCAATTGCTATAGCTAATATTAATTATCAAAAAGCAACAACTAATCCACAGTCAGCAGATCAACAGAAAGATAGTGGCAATAGCGGCGAAATTACAGTCTAAATTCATCTAATCTGTATCAGCAGAAGAATGCCTCACCTGACAAGACAAGTAAGTCCATTTTGTACCGCACAAGCAAAGAAAGGAATGGTCACACTGCGTACTCAAAATTCCACTGGTATCTGGGTCCAATCTCTCTGACATCAAAAGAAAAAAGTAGCAATTGCAAACAACTTTCTATAAACTCGTCTCACTGCAAGGGAAATATAATCAGCAAGGGAGTACTGGCATGGCCTGCCAAGACAAACTGGACAAGAGGGTAGCTCCGTAAAGCCCAATGGGGGTGTGCTGGCTACATCAGCTGATTCTGTATAGTCCACTTCGTGCAGAAATAGAATATGGCATACCTCAGCCTGAATGTCCAGAAGACGAGTATTAAAAGACTATGTGATCTCACAGCAAACAACAGGTGCAAAAATTGCAAATACCTCAGCAGGCGAGAAATTCTTGCCATTGAAGGTGCAATAGAAACCATCAGCAGCCTTTTGATCGGTAAGCTCGATCAGTACACTGTACCTATCTTCCATCCCATCATTCCTACATCAAACGCACAATTCGCAACACAACGATCACTAAAACCATTAAAGAGCATTTGAAAAAGAACCCAGAATGGAAAACCTAGTTCCAACGTCGGAATGCTTCAAAAAATTGAACTTTCATCATCGGACACCCCCTAAGGCATGATCATGAGCAAATTTTCAGTTATCGAGTCCATCTCTTAGATTTTCATCAGCGAATTCTAATTCCTCGAATTCTCTCTTTCGCTTACCCAATTCATCTCACCAACCGAAAAAACCGGTCCGAAGTCGCGAAGAAGAGGAGGGGAGAAAACAGAAACGATGGAAGCCTTACCTGATGAACCGGAGCTCGGAGACGTCGTCGATCCGGGGGCCGCAGAACCGGATGAAGTCGTCGGGGGAGAAGTAATTGGGGACGGCGACGACGAAGAGGGTGGTGGAGCGGGCGCCGGGGCTCGAGAGGGGCGCGTGCGACAGCGTCCGGAACAGGTGGACCATGCCCCTCCGCTCGGTCAACCTAGGGATCCCCGGCGGCGGCGGCGGCGGCGAGGAGGAGGAGAAGCCGCCGTAGTCGGTGGCGAGGGGGTGGTCGGTGTCCACCGAGTGGACCCGGAGGAAGAACATCTTTTCCCCTTCGGGCTTGCTGTGATCGCTGGGCTGAGTCGAGTCGCCCGAGTTGGAGAAGACTGCAGGACTGCGGAGAAGAGAGAAGAAACTCGCGGGAACCGAGAGGAGGATTTGGCACACCTTCTTCCTGGAATTATAACGGTCGCTACTTTCCACCCAAATAAATTTAAAAAAGAAAAAAACTAATCGGGGCAACATGAATAATTTTTTGTCTAATACGACTAACTTAATTTCAATAATTATTTAGGAGAAATTTAAAAAGGGTTATTGATTGTTGAGTTGAGATTTGCACAATAAACATTTTTTTATTCATTTCAGGTGTTCGAAATAATTAAAAAAATTAAATTTGAAATTGATCATACATAGATTGTTATCCATTTTCATTAATAACAAATTACTTTTTGATTGAGCAAATCCAGAATTATGTGAATTATGGTAAGAAGTATGTTATGTGATTGCTTATGAATGAAACAATTTTGTAATCATTTCATTCTCATTTATCATTAAAATGATGATGCATCCGGATTAATATTGGTAATGAATTCTGTGGACATTGAGAAAGCAAAAAATGATAAAAACTTAAATTGACCTAGCCATGGATTCTATTTCTTTTGATTCGTCTAACAAACAAAATATGACTAAAAAAGCTAGAATACTCCTAGATATTCTAAAACTGAATTGCAAAGGCATTCGAGTGTTTATTCGGAGTAAAAATTGCTATTACAGGTGATTATTACGCGGGCCTAATTTGGACCAACATCAGGATTAACGTGTTGCTCAAGCTCGCTCGTAAAATGAATCATATATAGAAATGTTGGGGCACCGCTTAGGCAAAGGTCGGGCAAGCCAAGATTTTTTAACGCAAGTATATTATCTAAGCCCGCCCATTCTGTCGAGTTTGCATAAGTCGAGGGGGTTAATCACTTCTAATGGCCGTAGTTGTGCTACATTGTGGTTGTATCATAAGTCATGTGACTAGAATAGCATCTCGAAACTAGGTGAGACAACTTCTAAAAACTACTATAAATTGATGAAGTTTTGAGGATGGTGCAATTTTGAGCAATTTATACTGAATGTACAATATACCTTTACATAATAGTAGCAACTACAGAAAAGTTGTATTAAACATGCTCAAAATGTCAATGTTAAGAACATTGGTATCATAAGTACCCAAATTTTTCCTGGTTATGCAATCTATAGCGCATATGATAACCACTCTATTTTTCTTTTTCTTTTTTATATATTTTATTCCCGGGAACAAGCTTGAAACATTAATTTATTTGGTAATGTAATCTTATTTTTCTATTTATAGAAAAAAAAAATTTACTCCAAAAATATATTTGGAACATAAATTAGAAGTGAACTTTTTTTACTTTTCTATTTTTGAAATAAAATTGAGAAATAAAATCTCTTATTATTGATTGCTTTTAACACCACCTGCCACCCACCCACCCGTTGCCCACCGCGGTCGCCCATTGTCAACTACCTCCTGTTGCTCACCACCGTTAGTTAATCACCTCCCACCCAGCAATCACTGCTCATCGCCACTCATAAGAGAAATTTTTATGTCGTTATCAAACAAATATGAATAGATTTTTTATATCCTATTTTGCTTGAGAAACTTATGTAGGAAATATAAATAAATTTTTAGAACAAAATGGTTATTATTTGTGTCCAAATAACTAAATTTTGTTTTTGATCAATTAAGCACCTCCACCATCAAAATGTCTTGATGTTAGACTTTTGTGTCATGTCATATAATTTTGCTGATGTTAACCATCTGATTTAGGCACAAACAACGATGTGGAAAGTTAAGTCATTATCTATTTCCAACCCAACACCATAAAAAAAAAAACTTCCTTTTCCTTGCTCTTTCCCTTTTTCCTTTCCTTCGTGTTTTTCTTCTTCCTCCTTCCTTTGCCTACTACTGTTGCCATTGCCACCAGCAACCATACTTAGAGGCCACCATCTATAGCCACATCTGCTATCGCCAGTTTTGGGTTGGTGGCAAGGCACAAGAGTTGACATCTTTGGCTAGAATAATGCTAAGAGGAAGAGGGAGAGGAGGTGGAGGAGTTTTTCTTCTTATGTATTTCATTGGAAGAATGAGGAGACTATCTACTTCATTACATTCACCTAATCAAAACATCAACTTCAGCAAAAATCATGTGATCTGATACAGAAAATATTAATATCAAACCATATAGCAAAAGTTGAGACATTTAATTTAATATAGGAATACTAGATTGTGCGATGAGAAAAAATTCGGACTCATGCGAAGTTATTACAACTAGAATGTTGAGCATTTCAAGCTGAGAAAAAATTCTGATTATATGAAGACTAAAAAACTCAAACCCAACCGTGGGTAGCTACACTGGTATTAGAGTCCCTCCTTCATTGTCGAGGTCAAGAGTTCAAATCCAGGCAGTTACTAGCGTTGTAAGTAGGGGACCATAAGGTTGGGGTCATGTGCTATTCTCCCCCGAGGTATAGGGGCTCGACCCTTCGGTGCCGTTCGGGCACGGAGGGGCTCGTGGTGGAGTTCTCGTTATAAAAATAAAAATAAAAAAACTCACTGTTTTTTTCAATCTCTTTCTTTCTTTGTTAAGATCAGATTATGTGAAGACCTAACAAAAATTTTGAGAAAAAATGAACTCCTTAAGGAAAACATGCATTATTAAGAGAAGAAAATGAGAATGCCGAAACTTTTCTTGGAGAGCCTGGTTCAAGGCGAAAGCCTAGTTTCCAAGTAGCACATCAGATTAGGACAAGTTAGTCTTCAAGACTAGTTTTAAAGCGGGCAATCTAAGTTTAATTTTTTTTTTTTTTTTTTTAATGCATAAGAACCGACCTTTTTCCCAAGAGTTTCAACTTCACAAAACATTCTCGCACCATTACGCTATGTCAAATTGTCAATCACAAATTTTTTCTCCTTGCTTTTTTTTTTTTCCTTTTTTATGGAGCACGAAACTCATTGAGGAAAAGAGGAAAAAAAAATAACAATTACACAATTGAAAAAGATTGCTCTTGGCATATTGAGATCTTCTCAATTAGAGAACACCATTCAATCCTTTCATTTGCTTTTCTTTTCTCTATCGTCTCTCTGTCCAGAGATCAATGACCTTGATTTTGCTTCAAAGAAAGACCAGGTAAGTTGATGACGAGACCCACATGATTAATGATCCAAACGATATAATCTACATGATCTGTAAACCTTGGTCGGAGGCTAGAGAGGGAGACTAACAATAGCTTTTAGGGTAGCTTTTTTTTTTTTTTTTTTTTTTGGTAAAGGCTAAACACTGATTTTTTCTCCAGGCATTTCCATATAATTTGGAATCAATTTCACTTATAAATCAGAAAGACATTGGGTTTCCCCCATTTTGAGAAGAGTTTCTTGACGTGGGAGTTCTAAAGGGAATTGAAGCCTATTTGGCATGGTTGTAACTAAATTGTATTTGTACCATATTGTGACATACCGTAATTTCTACGTTTGGTAGCACGTGTTTTATATTTGTCATGACCCTCTTGACTAGGCAAGAAAGAATAGGTTTTAAGGTAATGTCAAAGGCGAAGATTCTTCCAAATCCTTCCCTCACGCGACATTGATTTTTTATTTTAAAAATTTTAATTTTTATTATAATCCGAAAATAGGGACCTTGGTTGGGCCCTTGGGCCTAGTCCGAACGTGAGCCGCATGCTGGTCTCACGAATCTCGGCTAATGGGCACATTCGGGCTTTTATATCCAGCCCCCTCCAATTCTAACTCTACTAAGCCCAAGTCAGATCACACCTATCTTAAGCCCATTACCCATGGTAATAATAACCTCTAGCCCACTTTCTCTCCTAACTGCACCAAGCCCATTTTTCCTTTTTTCTTACATCTTTCATCATTTATTATTATTATTATTATTATTATTATTATTATTATTATTATTATTATTATTATTATTCTTTATTCTTTCTTCTTTCAGCCCGGCATCCTCTTCAAAGCAAACAGATAATCTGCTAGCTCATTCGTAGTTAAAATACATTAAATCCACAAAACATGAGCATTATATTTCATTGTCCATTTGTATTATAAGAATCGAATCTAAATGGTAACGGACTGACCGGTAGGAAGTAATATATGCTAAAATTTCTTTAGATAGAAATGGATAAGAAATTATATCACTAATGTGTCTTGGAGACATTTAATCAAATAGTCTATGGGCACCGAAGGGATTGAATCTGGTCATGAAATTGAAACTATGTTTTCATCTAAAATTAGTGTCAGAATCAAAAGCCATCACAAATAATCAAATTACAACCTAGATCATCAAATGATTTTTCACACATCTTTCCAAACAAGGCAGGAAAAGGGAATGAAATCACCTTGTCAAGGAGGAGTTCTCGATTTTGGTTATTGGGTCAAGCTTGCACAAAGGTTTGAAAAGTGTTGCCCATGAGAGTACACGCTAGCAACGAAGCTCCAAACACCTTACATCTCAAAAATTGTTACCGAACCACGTCCAGTGAAGCAATTTCATCAAAAGCTGTTGTAGTCTTAAAGGGGCTACAACTACAAAATATTTGTTGAACTCCTTACAAAACCTGCATCACCCATCTTTTATAGTCCAAGTTACCGCAAGAAAGCTTACCAAATAATCTCTAAAAAAAAAAAAAAAACTCTTGGTACATCTAACATTAATTATTTTTACTCTTTCCAAAATCATTCACATATTTTTGGATGGTCATAATATGAATAAGTTAAATAGCAATTTTTATGAGAGTCAAATTATTAATTTGAAACCTGAAGCAAAGAATTATAAAAGAAGATTGTCAATGGCATTAGGAGGCAATTTGGCAAAAGAAGTATTTCTAATACGTATAGTAAGTCAGAACTCAACAAAAACGTCAATGGAAGTGTTTGATCGGGAAGAAGAGGAAGAAAGAAGAAGCAATACCATTCGCTAAGGGAGAACTCACGCACGCAGAAGGGGGGGAGGAAGCAGGGGAAAATGGCTCCCATCTTCCATCATCTCCGGTCACCATTACCATAACCTTTTCGCCGCGGTATCTCAAGTTCCGATAAAGCCACTTAGCTACCATGGCCCGATTATTGCAAGTTCCAACTCCTTCGCTGGTCGCGCGGTCAACCATCGGTCTCATGAGGAACGCATTTGCTCATTTCATCGAGAGCACCATTCCAAAACCAAAATAAAAATAAAAAAAGGAACGTCGAGCAAGGAAAATTCATCTCAAAAAAGTGATTCCTTTCGATTCAGTTGGCGATTTCAAGCGTTCTGAATTGATTCCAGTGGCAGTCGCCAGCATCAACAGCCTCTTCAATGCCGCGACTCATCTCCTTTGTTCCCCTCTGTTCCGCGGCTGAGAGCCTCGAAATGTTCCAGTTCGCTCGGAGCTTCTCCACCTGTTCAGGTTTCCATCATCGACACGTTCTAGAGCTTCTTTCAGTGATTCGTGCGGCCAATGGTGGCCTCAATCCGCTTGTTAACCAGGTAGCATCTCCTGCTCTTTTCTCGCAAGTAAGAGGCCGAGAGTCCGATTCTCTGATTATGATGAAATTGATCGTATTTGAATCTATTTCTTTGATTTTAAACATCATGTACTGATTTAGCTTGAGTCTAGTTGTAAATTTTAGTTCGAAATGGCTATGATCTGTTCCTCAATCGATTGACCATACTCTGTTCGATGAAATGTGTCTGAGACCTCGTTCTGAATTGATTCCAGTAATCGTCCGATTTGAAAGCACATTAGTGGTGTTCACATGATATTGTTTGATTTTTCTATCTTCAGACATGATTATGATTATATTCCATGGTTGTCAAGAATGAAACCGACTCTTCCTTGGTTTTCTCTGTGCTTCTTGAGATCCCTTGGTGATTAATGGTGGTCGCAGGCGAGTGGAGAAGGCTTAAGAGTTGCTGGCACATGCGTTGACCTTTGGTGATGAGCATAGTATGCCTTGTCAAACAGAATTGAGATGACGTTGCGGAGCGTAAATTGCAGTCACGCCAATTCAGATCACGAAATTCGGCCAACACATGTTATGGTCACTAACTGGAGCAATGTTGTGGCTGGTTGCCAGCCGCATCCTTGCTGCTGAGTCGCCCCGCAATGTCCTCAACCACGCAATGTCTTGATACTTTGTTACAAAATCAATGTGTGTTACCTCCTTCACAATACCTGTCTTGTCCTTTGGTTAATGATTACTCCACCTTCGTCAATTTCATTGTCCAGAAGCAGGTAATCAATCTAAGAGCACCCACTAAAATCACATTCTATTTGCGTCATCTACTTCCTGCTTCATTCTCTGTGCATGACATATTCTACTTCACCGCGTGCTGTTGAGGGAAATCATGGTCGACAAACAATATGAAGTGAGCAAGTTATACTTATTCTCTGTCTTTAGTTGATAAGCTTTTGCACATGGCAATCAATGAATCAACCAGTTAGTAGCTTGCTCAGAATTAGTAAATGAGGATCTACTTCTTTTCTTGGAAGCTTTGATGTTGTCGCTTTGTCTCTGATTGTGGGAAGAGTTTATTGTTCTTTTTGAACTTGCATAAGAATCGATGGAATGCTCATGGAGCAGTGAGCAACCGAAATTTACAAGTTATTGCATATGCTGGTGTTTAGTGCTCTTCGTTCATCTATGTCTGCTGAACCGTTTGATTTATTGCTTCAATCAACAGATTTCTGATAAAGACACATGACAATTGTGAGAGATGTCTTGAAACTGGCACTTTTGGTGATGATGGTGCTACTTCCTGTCAACTGTATGTACTTGTTTTAGGAAAAGATATTTATGATATTGGAGAAGTGAATATGTGTTGGAGGTGCCTTGGATTCGCAATAATAAAACCCTAGTGATCTTGGATCCATTCATTGAAGAAATGGAGAGAGATATAATTTCTACATGGACAATGTGAATAGGACACTGCTGAGCTTCTTGCCTGTTTATTGAATTTGATTTGCATAATGGGTTGAGGCTAGCATTTGAGTAGTGCTGGAAACTCAAAACTGAGAGAAATTGAAGAATTTGATGTTAGATTATCTAAGTCAATGCCAACAATTAGCAGCATAATCAAGTTTTGTCATATAAGCATATTAAAGTTGTCCCGTAGTAGTGCATCACTTAGTCCTTTACAGAGTAAATGCACCATTTAGTTAGAAATTCATGCATAAGGTTTCAAAGAGGTGAGTCCCACGCAATATAATGAGAATTGAGCTGGCATGTGTGATGAATTCGCAGACTATACCTGCTTCTCGAATGGTCCCCACTTTGGAAGCCAGTGGAATTGTAGGCTTTTCCGTTTAAAGTATTGACTCTCGGGTGTTTAAACGACTCTTGGCTTTCCTTCTCCGCCCTTGATTCAAGTTTTGAGGGATGCTACAGAGGGTAGATTTTACGGCCTTAGGGTACTTCCTCTGGATGTAGTTCAGTACAGTCTGTTTTAAAGTGGTACAATTAGCATATTAATCGACTTCTGCTCCAGTCTTGTGGCAATATTTTGTTTTCATTATATTCATTTAGGCTGACTGAAAATGAAAAAAGAAGAACATGAGATTAGGGTGTTGTGTAGAAGGTGTTGTATATTCGAGATGGAGGCAGGTATCTGATTTTAGTTAGCAGGTTAAAGGACCAGAGGAACAGGGTTTAGTTTTCTTAGGTGGCTTCTTTTCTTGTTCCTTCTGCGTTATGCTGAAAGTACTTCTTTTATTTATTTTATTTATTCTTTTCAATTTGCGTAAAGAGCACTTGTTAGCAGGTTTCCCTTTCTTGTTCTTTCCCCGCAAAAGCATTAACTTCATCTTCCTCTTGCACTCCTACTACGATGGCGATTTCAATGCAACAGCACTCAAGACCTTGGATGACAATATAAACTTCCCCACGGTCAATCTCGATGTTTTGCTTATCAAACTACGCCCTTTCAGAATTAAGTTCCATCTTATTAAGGATGACGCAGTGTAAAACTGTGATTACGGACAGAATGACTGGTCCTGTTGGGATTATTCTCGGACAGTTCCACTTGGGACCAAAGTTGGTTATACCTCGAGCTTCTATGGTGTGTTTAATAGCATGAAGACAAGCAGATAGGAGCATGAGAATGAGCCTTTTTTTGATGTAATCTGTATTACGATCACCCTTACCTATGTATTACGGTATCTACCACCGAAGGTTATTATCTCTCTGTCACATTAACCTAGTATATTGTTATCACGCTTTAAACAAATGGAAAAGCTGAATCGGCGAAATGAGGGGAGAAGCCAGAAGTGCAATCCGAGAGTGTCTTGATTTGATTCATATATAGCAGGTACAACCCTCGACGATTATGGATGTAGCATCCAAAAAAGACGTTCTTCTAAACATACTTTATAGTTGTAGCATCTAAAAGTTGGATGAGACGGCTTTTTTAAAAACTATTGCGACTTTGAAAAGGTGCTACAACTGTGATGTATCTGTTAAATACATTATATGCAATACACATTTTCATAGTTGAAGCTGCCACAGGAAAGCCTTTTGAATTGGGGACTTAAATTATTATTCTCAAACGTCAGTATCATCTGACCCTCCAAAACTTATCTATAATTAAGTTCAAAACTGCTAGAACTCACTTTTTAGAAACTTCATTTGTCCCCTCTTGCAATGCCATGGGGAAGGGGGAGTGAGTATTTGCCTGCATCCATATCCATTAAATCGCATTTATCGTAACCATTTAACATATGAATCTTATATGAGCCTTATATGTGACACTTACATGATCCAATTATTTTTTTTTAAAACTTCATCCCATCTCTACAATGCTAGGTTTCCAAGAAATGATGGGATCATAATTAAAGGATTGTGCTCCATTATTAGTGAAACAAAAAAAAAAATCTCTTTTTTTACAAAAAAGACACATAAGGGTTTGTATTGTTGCTCGATAAGTAATTGAGTGTCTGAACTTTCATTTTATGTAATCAAATATTAAATTCTTGAATTTCGTTTAATGTGGCGTCTCCACTATTATTGCAGGGTCATGCGTTTTTTCCCTGACATGTTTATTATACATAATTGCTGACATGGCAGCATACGCAACGAAAATCATGCGAACTCAATTTAAAACAAAGGAAAAATAATCCTTTTCTTTTTTCCTTTTCCATTTCTTTCTTTTTACTCTCTCTTCCTTCCCCGGTATGCATCTGGCCCTCGTCGCCTTCTCCACCATCTCAATTTCCACACCTGCCGCTTGCCACCGCCATCAATTTCCAACGTTCTTGAATCTTGACATTGTTGGGGACCGTCACGTCCCGTCATTGAAAAAAAGGAAAAAAGATTGACAAGTTGCTTGGCCTGTTATATGTTAGAAACTTACCAACAGGTTTTGAAAAATATACTATAAAAATTACCAACTACATTAATAATCAACCAACATTTATTTTGATGAATTATCACTGTTTTAAATTGTTTACTTTTATTCAAAATTGTGACCCTTAATTTGACTGGTGTATCCAAATTCGTACATTATTGACTGGGCATGTCTATGTGTAAATTTTTTCACATTATTTAGAGGCATGCACTTGGACGAAGGGAATAATACATTTTGCAGCCTAGACATGGTTGTTCTCCTTTGGTCCTTGAAGTGATATTTCCCATGATCCAAATCTTCAGCAAAATTGGATCAAATTTTTAATGCATGTCTTGACTAATCTCATCTCATATCCAAAAGAAATAAATTTTGAAATATGAAATCATGGATCAATAAACTGAGACCTCAGTTAATTTTGGTACATCTTACGTGAGACCCACGTGATTTAACCGTTGTGATGTACTGAGCTAACCTGAAGCCAATACCTCTAATGATTTATTGAACTTGTTTCAATTAAATAAATTAAATAACCACAAGTTTCTGCTCCATACCAAATAAACACGGGAGCCCTAGCCATAAAAGAATGCCTCCTGCTCTTGCAGAGGAAGAGAATCCAGCATGTGAAAGTGAGTAGTGTGTGTCTACCAGTAGAATCTATCCTGCACATGAAGAAAGATCTATCCTTTATGATATCTAGTGACTGCCTTTCAATTGTGAAGTGCATTATGGGCTGAGAAGAAAGCCCATGAGATATTAGGGACATGATAAGGTGGAAGTTGTCTATTGTCCCTAGGAGGCTAATCAAGTTACGGATTGGTTCACTAGTGGCCATTGAAATAGAAATCTCCCTACCGATTGATGATCCTTACCCTTTCAGCCCATTTGAAATATTTTGTGTGTAGAAACTTATTTGTCTTCCTCTAGTAGAGCCTTTATGATTGAAGGAATGAATGTGCTTTCCGACAAAAAAAAAAGAAAACTAAAAGACATAACAAAAGCAATTTTTCATGAGACGACAATTTTATCGGAAAATTGAATAATAGTTCCCTACCCAACTACACCAGTGATTACAAGTGTATATGATTTAAATAACTTATTTTGTTTTTGGAGTGGCGCATTGTGATTTCTACAGCTGAAGTGATGGATCATTATTTTGAAAACCAATAAACGATTAGTCTCTTGGGTGGGAATGGGAAGAAAATAGTCCATTTTAGTTGAAAGGAAACGCGAATGCAATATATCTTTGACTGGAAGCCAAGTCAAAGAAGTCTCAAAATGCTTACCACGGTACAAATTGCAATTATAGGTGAGTGTGACCCCCTAGATTCCGAGCTCATTATGGGCTTCCCACATACAGGCGGCCATCTATCTTTCTTTAATCTAGATAAATTACTAATTCATTCACATATATTTTAGGATGGTGAGGAAACCTATCGATTTCATTTTTCCTTTGAAATAATGGAAATTTGGTTCATTCACTCTACATATTTTGCCTTCCAAGGTGGTAAAAGTTCAGGACCTCAATAATTTCATCCCTTCTTGTTACACTTCTTAATCCTCAAAAGACTAAACCAATATTTGTAGTTTCTCTAGATATTTTAAATGACGATCAGAACTTTTCTTTGCCTAGATTACATCGGGGATTTCGATTTTTTATTTTTCTCTCTGGGAGGGAATGATCCATCAAGCAAGTCCTCCGATTATTAAAAGCACCGTTGGGAAAAAAAAAAAAAAAAAAAAAACGACACTCTACAATGCCAAAAAGTCGCACTGCTTAGTGAGGATATCTGTTGAATTGATGTTTGTTTTCCCCTTGGGCTGTTGAAAGATTGGAGCGGGAGTCGGGGTCTACTTCAACACGAGGTACTTCGAGGATTTGGCCACAAACAGAGAGTGGGACGATGTGGAAAAGTATCTATCTGGGTTCACGAAAGTAGACAATAATAAATATTCCATGAAGATTTTCTTCAAGATTCAGAGCAGAAGTATCTCGAAAGTATCTCGAAGCTCTAGACAAGTAGATCGAAAGTTTTTTGACAATTGATGGTTCGACTTGTTTAGGGCTGTGTTAGCTTACTAAGCAACAAACATTTTAATTTTCTCGGTTGTTGGTCTTGCATTATTGATGATTGCAGGAGGGATCGTGCTAAAGCTGTGGAAATTTTAGTCAAGGATTTGAAAGTATTTGCTGCATTCAGTGAGGATTTGTTCAAGGAAATTACGCAGTTACTGACGCTGGAGAACTTTAGGTACGAGGTCTTGCGTTGCAAAATCTTTTAATTTGTAACTGACAGTTTCTCCAGTTGACCTTTTGTCTTTTGCTATCATCACACTGGCAATAAACGTATATCCTGCTTGCAGAGAGAATGAGCAACTATTGGTGATACCAAGTCAGCTCGGATGTTGGCTGAACTGAAGAAGTTGATAGAGGCTAACCCCCGTTTCGTGGTAAGCTTCAGTTTCCCATATTGAAGAACTCAAGATTACGCGCATTCATAAATCAAAGGTCCTTGCTGTCCTATTGCCGTATGTACTTTCTTGACTAAAGTATCGTCATACTGACCGTTTCATGGCTTCTGGAAGTTTGAATTGGCAGCATCAGCTATGCAAGAAACCTAGGTCTAACCCTGACACGAAGACTATTTGTAGACCGCACTTGTGGACAACCAAATGGTGCTCGGGTGCCATCCCCTGTTGCTAATCCTTTAAGGGGTGCCGTCCCCAAACCAGGGGCCTTCCTACCATTAACCGCTCTTGGTGTAAGTCTGGAGGAGAATAGTTAGTCTATTTCGTCGGTAGTTTTTTCATTTAGATGTTGGCAACTCACGTTAGCGCGTCTTTTTTTTATTTGGTGTGCCTTCCAGATCCTTTATTACAGCCCTCCCAGCCTCCTCCGGCCGCTCTTCCAACATCTCTTGCTGGATGGATGGCAAATCCATCCTCGGTAGCTCGCCCCTCAGCACCTGCTGGACCAATAGGTTTGACGGCGCAAAATAATTCAGGAACATGAACCTGCTCTACAATGTCAACTTCGAGTTCATGGCTACCATGGCCACATATCTAGGTTTATGAGAAGTTGCAATATGGATGGTATTTTGTCGGAACATATAAAATATTATTTAGGATAATGTGAGGCTTAATTATATGTAGACTAGTGAAATTTCATCTTGTAGTTTCCACAAGTTCAAGCTGTTAATTTGACATTCTATTAACTTTTTGCCTTGTGATACAGCTATTTTAAAACGTTCCAAGACTCCTACTAACAACTGCCATGGACTACCGAAGAGCATGTAAAATGTTTGCATGTAAAATGTTTTTGGTTTTTTCTTTTCTTTAATTTTTTTTAGCTGGGTGATGCTTACTAGCCCTCTGTCCAAAAACAAGAAAGAAAATAAAATAAAATAAAATAACTAAAAAAATTATATACAAATTCAAAAAATTATTAAAAATTATTTAAAAAATTCATATAAGCGCTGATTATGTTATGTAGGATGACCAATGTCTACATTAGTAATTTCCAACCTAAATTGGTCAGATGAACTCAATTTGCAAAATGTGAAATTGTTTAAGACTAAATTAGTATAATTGAAAAGTTTATGACTGATATTGACACAAGTGTAATATATTTAAGATTTTTTTGATAATTGTCCCCCATATTATCATGTCTCATTTTTTATTTTTTTTTAAGATTCTACTGAGGAAAATAAAAAAAGCAATTGCTAATGATGGCTGATGATACAATAGTAAAAAACTAAAATAATTGGTCAAAGTCATGATATTGTAATGTCATTGGTTCATAATATTCGATCACTAATGACAAATAGAAGAACAAGTGATAATCTTTACCAAGAAGTTAGAGAAAAAAAGAGTGTCAATATGAAATAAGAGGTTCGACAAAATGAAATAAAAAGGAAAAAAGTATTGCTGGATAGTTATTTGATCGTGGATAACCCGTTAGCTGAGAAATTCTAAACGTGACATCGAAAGTATAGCATTAATGTAAAATGTCAAAAACAAAAACAATTTAAGGAGTGCGATAAAACTGATTGGGGTGAGGAGGTGATAACTAGATAATCTTTAGGCATGATATGGTAGGAAAAGATCAAGTTTGAGAATCAAGGAAGATCTATTACGGGAAGGAGTCTTTTTGAAAGAAAAAGGTCAGATTGTGCATTGAAAATAATAATCCAACGAGTGATTTTTTTGTGATTGGCTCATGTATATTAGCACCAGGAGCATTTGCCAGACAGCTTTCTTTTTAATTTCTCTTATTAGTAGAAAAAGCAAGTCAAGAAGCACCTATGTAGGATGGTTGCACGCACCTCCTGCACAATGCTGTGGAAATTACAGGGGCAAAGGATTATCCTTTGTATTCTTTTTTATTTCTCTTATCAACAGAAAATGCAAGTCTAAGTCATCATATTGTCGTTTAGTAGGTTGGTAATATCCAATCAATAATTAAACAGCTTTAACAAGTTTTGTCGTCAGTTTTCTTTTTTTGTTTCTTTTATTAATAAAAAAACAAGTCAAATCAAGCATGCTGGATCTCAAATTTCAATTAAAACTTCACATGTACTTGCTAAAAGTTTCACATCTATGGATTTCATTGTTCACGTGTTAGCACAAGAGTTTTGAACAAAGATGATATGGTATTAACATCTATTCCCAGATATGAATTCACGATTCTATCTACCCAAGTGGGGCCAACAATAATGCCTTGTTAATTTGTAAAAAGGAAAAAGAAGGGTCAATTAGAATCATCTCATCTACGTAATGAGATCAATTTAACACAAGGCCATAACTCAATTAGTTGTTCTATTGTGCAAATCCAACTTGCTCGGCCAGGAAAAAAAAAACCTTCATATATTCACTATGAATAGATTTTTAATTGCCTCAATAATTCAATATCAATATACTATAAGTTCTCTAGAATTTTTAATATACTAAATAAGCTAATATGCTCGTAGCTCCATTCAAATTGGGATATAGAGTTTCCTCCAATTATCATCTTTGATAAATTGTCCGCATCTAATCTTCAATCGTCATTAAACAACAGTACGAGGTGGCTCTAAGCATGAATTTAATGGCTGTCTTATAATTTTATGATAAAATAGGTCTCTTCTTCCCAACTATATGCTAATGCTCATATCATCATCATTAGGCACTATCGCAATTTGCTTGTTATTAAATTAGTTGGTGGAGAATACTCACTTTCCGCATAATGCCGCGGAAATTGGGCGTGCAATAATCATCCTTGCCGTGCAGCATGTGTCTTGGGCCGTTGGATGGCGCATTATGGGCTTTGAACATATAGGCGGATCGATTTTTTCAATACTTGAACATTTTCAATCTAAACAATTGACAACCCCATTCACATATAATTCCGGATGAAGAGGAAACCCTACCTATGTTGAACAAATTTTCAATATTCATTCTAATAATGGAAGTTTGGTTCATTCACTCTAAATATTTCGCCTTCCATGCAAGTAAAAATCTAGGACCTCATTAATTCCATCCTTTGTTGTCGAGATCTCAATCCTCCAAAAAAACTTTGGACGAATGTTTATCTTTTCTCAGGTCAACATAAATGATACTGAATTTTTTGCCCAGAGGAATTTATCCATCAAGAAGCCCACCAATTATTGAATGCACCATTATGCAAAAAAGAAAAAAGAAAAAAAGAATATACTTTAAAATGTGAAAACGTTACATTCATATTCTTCAATTCTTTGCTGTCTAATCTTTACTATATGCGTATACTTGTTTATTTCTTCCACAGGGAAACATGTAACCAGTAAACTGTGGGGCCTCAATGTCCATCATATTATCACATCTCTTTTTATTTTTTTTTCTTCTTTAGATAATTTTTAGATGTGATATGGTATGGAGAAATTTTAAGAATTGAGAGAGATTTATTTCGGCATTTTCTTTTCCATATCTCTTATAAATAGAAAAGGCAAGTCTTAGTCATCATTGTTGTTTAGTTGGTTCTTAATATCCAATCACTAAATTATAGACAACTTTAACGAGTACGAGTTGTGTTTGTTTCCAGTTTCTTTTATTAATAGAAAAGCAAGTCAAGTTGGGCAGGTTGAATCTCAAATTTCAATCAACGCTTCACCGCTAGAAGTTTCACATCTATGGATTTCACTGTTCACATTTATCGCAGGAAAGTGAGTCAAGTTAGGCAATTTAAATCTCAAATTTCAATCAATGCTTCATCGCTAGAAATTTCACATCTATGGATTTCACCATTCACATGTTATCGCAAGATACCAATTAGGAAGTTTGGTTTATTTAAGGTTTGTGCAAAAGAAATAGTATGGCCTTAACATGTATTCCCATATATAAACTTGCAATTCCACCTACAAGGAGGGGGAGTACATGAAGAGGAAAAAGAATGATCGAATATAATTATCTCGTTTACGTAATGAGATGGATTTAGTACAATGCTTCATTGATTGTGCAAATACAATTGTCATAATTGTCCAACTTGGCCAAGCAAGGACTAACAAACCTTCCCATATGATAATCCAATATCCATATATTGTAAATTATCCAGACTTGTTAATATAGTACATTTGCTAATATACTCGGGATATAGAGTCTCACCCAATTCTAGTGTTTGGTAAATTATCTACATCAAATCTTCAATCGACCTTAAATGACATGTAATGGTATGACTCTAGGCATGAATTTGGTGGTCCGCCTCTGATTTTCTTATAAAAATAGGGCGCCTCTTCAAAACTATATGCCAACATGCATGCGATGATTGTTAGGCGCTAACATGGGCAAGTAAGGGACCTTTGTGATATAAAGTCGGATTTGCTATCGACCCTGCACATCAATCCTGTAAAGATAGAGAAAAGCAGTTCTCGCAATTTGCTTTTGATTAAATTAGTTGGTGGGGAATATGCTTACCAACTCGAAGCGTCGGAATCATGTCCGTTTTTTCTTCTATTTTTTTATTAATAAAAAAAGCAAGTCAAGTAAAAAAGAACACGCACCTTTCACATAATGGTGTGGAAATTACGCGTACAATAATTACTCTTTCTGCGTAGAACGCGTCTTGGATCATTGGATGGCAACTCAGCATTGTGTGCTTTTTTGGAGGAATCTCTTTTGAAAGAGAGAAAAAAGAGTAGGCTTTGGATTGAAAATAATAAACTTTCCTTATCCGAATATTTTAAAAAAGTGTGCTACCGACAATGATATGTTTTTGAGATTGACTCATGTCTATTAGCACTAGGAGCATGGGAGTCTTGCTGGTTAGTTTTCTTTTCCTTTTCTTTTATTAATAGACAAAAAAGCAAGTTAAGTCAAGAAGCGCTTGCATAGGATGGTTCTACGCACCTTCCACAAAATGCTGCGGAAATTACACGTACGATGATTGCCCTTTAGTTTTCTTTTCTATATCTTATTGAGAAAAAGAAAAGGTGAGTCATCGTGCTTGCTTTAAATAAAAAAACCCAGCTTGCCCTCGAGTGTTGTTGGAATATTCTTGCATGTAATGTCGATGAAGCCCCATGTGTGCTCCACTACCAGTTAAAAAATAGTTTCCATTCCCCGATTTTATAATCAAGTCGTGCTGGATCTCACATTTCAATGAAAGCACATGCATAGGTTCCCTGCACCATCCGCTTAATGCCCTGGAAATTAGTTATTATCAATGGACTTTGCTAGCATAAAAGTCATTGAGTACTATGAGAATAACATCTATTGTGAGTCACAAATTATTAAAGAAGTAGGTTTTATAATAATTTATAATTATTTGTGATTTGATTTGTTGTAGTCAAGAATAAATCGTTATTCTCATAATAAATTAAACACTATAATCTGATCATTTCTCATTATCAAACAATATTTTCTTTAATTTTAAGTACTTTCTTTTTTTGGTCAAAACATTTTAAGTACTTAAAATAGTCCAAATTTGAAATTCAGCACTCTAAATTTCCAGTAATTGTTTTACAGATTTATCTAAACGGGCATGTACTCGCAGCTTATACTTTTATAAATGAATTAAGTTTAGCCTTGGAGAAAAAAACAAGTTGAGTCAAGTTGAAAGTCTAGCCATAGTACATAAGGTTGGACTTGAAATTACCTATGCAATCGTTTACTTTTAAGTCATTGGAGTACAGTGCTGAATATATTTTAGATCTTAACAATTCATTTAATTTAGTTTCTAACTTTTTTCTTAACAATGAAGCACAAATTAGGTACGTAAATCCGCAAGTCAACAAATCCTCCACTAACGCAAAGGATTAGCAAGACACAAGTCCTCAAATAAAGTCCTCAAATACAAAACAATTTTATGCTTACAAATGTGAGGAACCAAACACATGTTGTGTACCTAGTCTTCATATACTAATTTTTACTTTCCTTTTTCTCGCAATTCACATAATTGAACTTTTATTTAACATAAATCACTTAAAAGATTCAAAATATGTAATTACTGTTACATGAATAATTATACAATTCTTTTTGCAATTTAACTCAAAGTATATATATTAATTTTCTAAATATTAAACATCTATTATGCTATACCAAAATTATCTTATATCTTGGAAGAGGTAATACACCAGGCCAAAATATGGAGCCACCTCAGTTACCGTCGAGTCCACGTCTGTGTGGCCATGCAGCGCTGTCGTCGAGGTCCGAGGAGCATTGGATAAGTCCAACCCCCCATGTCGCCTCGGTTGGGGAGAAGTAGAACACGGGAACTTGCTCGGTCCTCGCGCCACGTGGGGTAGAGGGGCAATTCGGAGCGGCAGAAGATATCCTCGAGATCCGAGGCGGGAACCCCGCTTAGGCTTCGGTTTCAGAGCAGCTGACCGTCGTAGCGGTGAAGCAAGTATGTGCCGTACTTGAAATCTTTAGCAACGTCATTGAACCATGCAATAAAATCAAAGGAAGAGACCCTGGCACATCACCAGCATATGAGAACATCATATTGACTTAATTTTAAAAGAAAGATAGACGGATCAAGCAAAAGTTACTATGCACATTTTTTTATGCATACTCTAGTTCAAAGGTAACTTTTTGCTACAAATTTACATTGACAAAACATAATCACAACCAATAGAATATCACTTGAAATGTAAAATATGACCATATACCATCTTATCCATGAGCTAGGAGAAGTTTGAGGTCAAAGATCAGCATTTGATATTATTATGATCATCTTATGCTTGTAAGCAGTAAGCATTCAAATTTAATACATAAACTCGATAATTTATGTTTGGATGGTGCTATTACATTTGTCACCACTTGCTCACGAGAAATTCGACACAAGAGTAATAGGACCATTGGACCGAATAACCATGATGAGACACTGCAAATATTTTCGTGTCAGAGTATGAGAAACAACATAAAAAGAAGTGCAAGAAGCCACACTGTCGACCTATTGCAAATCACCAAAGAAATGTCATGATCAATTAAAAGAAATCCGGAACTTTGTAAGCACAATGGAGTAAAAGATCTAACATAAGCTTAAAAGACAAAAATAAGATTGTTTTTTTTTTTTTGGGTAGTTTTCATCTCTATACTTTCACCTTTCCTTCTTATTACGTCTCCATACCTTAAACTTGTCTAGTCATTTTTTTTTCTAACTTTCACAAATTTCCTAATCAAGATTCAACCAAATTCAGCTGATGTAACCGTTGAACAACACCCTAGTATGATGCAAATATGTGAATGCCCACGTAGCCATGTATGAAAAAATTTATCCAATATAGACAATGTTAGAATGTGACATGGATAAAAATTAGCTAAGGTGTATGCCAAAGTAGATATCTACATTGGAAAATTTTTGTTCATGTCACACAATGACAACATCTAATGTGTTAAGCTAGTTGGATTGGTCAGGTCTTATGTTAGAGGGATTCAATTAGAAAATTTATGAAATTCGAAGAATTTGATTCAACAAAGTAAAAGTACGGTAGATAAAACGTGAAAGTAGAGGATAAGAAGGAGACTGATTTCCAAAAACCAACAGCTAATCCACAGCAAATATCAGCACAATGGTGGCAGCAGCTGAGAAATTATGGTCTAAATTAATATAATTTGCATCAGCAGAAGAATGCCTAACCTGACAAGACAAGTACGTCTACTTTGTATCGCATGAGCAATGAAAGGAATTGTCACACTGCATACTCACAATTTCACTGGTGTCTGGGTCCAATCTCAACGACATCAAATACCGAGAAAAGGTCACAATTATGAACATCTCTCTATGAACTTGTCTCATCATATGCTTCAAGAGGGAACAAAATCTTCAAGCCAAACCAATAGCTGTGAGGGAAATATAATCAGCAATGGATGTTGACACCTAAATTTTGATCACCCAATTAGTTATTTATTACATAGAAAAATTAAACTCAACCCCGGCCCCTAAAAAAATTAGTTAAATTGGATGTTGATGTTAGGAGCATTCTTCATTGATTAATAGTAAGTCCACATATAATTACATTTTGATTGGACTGGTGCAAGGAGATTTGAACTTAATCGAGTTAATTAGACGAAGCCTGCGGGAACGAGAAATTCAGCCTAATCCATTCATTTCCTTTGCTCGACCAGACATCAAATATGCAGCACAATGACTTCAGCAAGAATGAAGGAGCAAATATTCGTTATTGAGAAATATATTCTGAACAATTTTTTGGGAGAATTAACTGGCCAATTCTTTTCATTATTAAAGATGCACATCATGCTGAAAGTAGGCAAGTTAATTTTTCTTAGTCATCAAAACTGGAAGTAATTGAACACTATTTGAAAGGAAAAAAACGAAAATAGAAAAAAGAAAAAGGAAGAAAACGGTGAAGAAAGAAAGAAATTCACGGCCTAAGCATGATAGACCAAAGAGTAATATACGCACTCACAAGAGGAAAGTGGAATTTGGTCAGCCTGAAAGGAGTTCTCGCCACGTATAAAGAGATGACACTGCAACACGTAGAAGAGAAGGCAAAGGAGGGAGACAAGATGTTCGATAAATTCACGTTAGCAATTAACGAGAAGTGTGGGCGATACATAAAAAGAGAACTCAATTTCTTTCTGTGCCTCGAAAAGCTAGCCCCCCCGCAGTAAGTGTGTCTACGTTTTGATGTTAGGATTGGGAGAAAACATGTGGGTTCAACGACATTGGAGATTGATTTACACGTCTCAAAGTCATTATTTGGATTTAAAAGTAGACTATAAAATGCATGTGAAGATATTCAAAAAGTACACTTGTAAGAATGAACAAGGTAGAGATGATATCTAGGGCACTCACGAAAAAAATTGGATTGAACAGACAAAATATTTTAGATATTTATAGCATAAGTTTTATCATATTGATGCATTTCGTTAATCAATTATTTGGATCTTGAGAAGCTTCAATTGCGTTCACTTATAGTTCAAGAACTATAGATGGACGTAAATGATCACAACACATTTTTTAGGGTTGTATATTCCACATTTTTTCAAACTTCCACACCTTTAAAAATATTTCGGACAATGAATTAAAAATGGGGGGAAGTTAGCAATTCAACATGAAGCATTAAAAACTATTAATTTAAGTAGAGAGATAAAAGTGACTTGAGCGGAGGGTAAAGACCAGATAATCTTTAAAAATGATGTAGCGTGAGGAAATCTTGTTTGAGAAAATTATTTCAGTTATTTTTCTAGACGATAAAGTAATGCGTCCTACGGGGTTTAATAACAAAATCCTATATAATCCCGCGATCGGTATGCTTTTCTCATTGACTAATGTCCATTAGCAGCAGAAGCAACGTGAGTGTCGGTCGTTAGTTTTCTTTTTCTATTCTGTTTACTAATAGAAAAGGCAAGCCAAGTCAAGACAAAGCTGGAGGATCTCAAATCTCAATGAAAGCACCCGCATGCACCTTCCTCGTATAATGCTGAGAATCGGTGGAAATCACAGCTGGAACCCGTGAGTATTGCTGCTTAGTTTTCTTTTCTATTATTTTTCGTAAATATAAAAGTCAATTTACTTTCATTAATATAAAGGGAAGTCGTGCTGGATCGCAAGTTCTGATCAAAGCAGCAGGAGCAAGTGAGTGTTGCACGTGCTTGCATGTGCGCACGTGAGTATTTTTGCTCTTTCGGTTCCGCACGCCTGCCGCTAAATGCTGCGGAAACTACGCAGGCAAAGACTGTTCTTTTGGTTGTCCCAAAAAAAAAAAAAAAGACTGTTCTTTTGGCGGCATGCCTCACAGCAGTTCGATTAGCATGAAGAATCTTGGACCGTTAGATGGCAAGAACTCAGCATTATGTGCTTTGCACAAATAGCCCCGGTCGATCTTTCTATGCTTCAACAATTTTTATCTAAATAATTTGACTAACCAATTCATATATATCTATATTCCTGAATGGAGAGGAAACCCCACTACCTAGAAAAATTTCCACCATATCATCATAATAATGGAAGTTTGGTTCATTCACTCTAATTATTTTGCCTTCCATGCAAGTAAAGTCTAGGACCTCACTAATTTCATCCTTTGCTGCTACAATTCTTGATCCTCAAGAAATTTTGAACGAAAGTTTATCATTTCTTTGGGCAATATAGATGACTTATAAATTTTTTTTTTTGCCCCGACTACATCATGGATTCCAACTTTTTTTTTTTCAAGGAGGAATTATCCATGAAGCATGCGCACTAATTTGTAAAAGCACCATTAGGAGAGAAAAATAAATTTTATGATGTGAAAAAATTGCATTTTATAGTCCTTCCTAAACTTTAATTTTTTTTCTCTTTGATTTTAATCTTTATTCTATGCATATACTTGTTTATTCCGTCCATAACAAACGTGTAACCTGTAAATTGCTATCCTTTTGAACTACAATGTCCACTATTTTATAACGTCTCATTTTTTTCCCATATGTAATTTAAGTTTGTAAATTAAAAATCTTAACAAAATTGATTCTACATAGAAAAAAAATTAAAACATTAGTTATAATGCAATATTATATAGCAACATAATTGGTCTAGGTCATGATATTGTAGTATAGTTGGCTCGTAATATCCAGTCACTAATGATAAACAACTATAACGAGCATGAGTCTTTCTTCTCCATTTTTTTCATTAATATGAGGACGAAAATATATAAGATCATAAAATATTAAGAGAGGGAACAGCTCTAACATGGCCGACAAAACAAAATATCTAAAAAGTTGTACAATACTGATTGCTTCATTTGCGGTACCTTTTTTTATTAAAGAAATATACATATACTAATGGCTAAGATATTAAGTGATTACGACGACAAAGGCAGTGACAGATATACTCTATCCAATAAATAAATGACGGATAAAAAACGACAAAACCCAGCTTGCCCTCTAGTGTTGTCGGAATATTCTTGCAAAAATATTATCCATGAAGCCTTCGCCATAAGAGACAAGGAAAGCGAAAGCCCCATGTGTGCTCCACTATCAGTTAAAAAATAGTTTTCACGCCCCGATTTTATAATCAAGTCGTGCTGGATCTCACATTTCGATGAAAGCGCGTGCATAGGTTCCCCGCACCTTCCGCGTAATGCTGCGGTGATTAGTTGTTATCAAACAACATTTTCTTTCATTTTAAGTACTTTCTTTTTCTGGTCAAAACATTTTAAGTACTTAAAATGGTCCATATTTGAAATTCAGTACTCGAAATTTTCAGTAATTATTTTACAATTTTATCTAAGCGGGCACGTACTCGCAGCATATTTTTCACAAATGAATTAAGTTTATCCTTGGAAAAAACAAGTTGAGTCAAGTTGAAAGTCCAGCTATAGTACATGAGGTTCAACTTGAAATTACCTGTGCAATTGTCTTACTTTTAAGTCATTGGAGTACAATACTGAATATATTTTAGATCTCAACAATTCATCTAGTTCAATTTCTAACTTTTTCTCAACAACGAAGCACAAATTAGGTACGTAAATCCATAAATCAACAATTTATTTGAAAGTTGAATTAGCACATAAGGTTCGACTTGAAATTACTGGTGCAATCATTTAGTTTAAGCCATTAGAGTATAGTGTTGAATATATTTTAGATCTTACCAATTTATTTGGCTTGACTTCTAGCCTTTTATTAATGATGAAGCACAAATCAAGTACGCAAATCCATAGATTAACAAATTCCCCACTAATGCAAAGTAACGGGTAAGAAACAAGTCCCAAAAAATGAGATAGTTTATGCTTATAAACGCAAGGAACCAAGCACACATCGTGTACGCAGTCTTCATATACTAATTTTTATTTTCTATTCCCTTGCAACTCTCATAGTCGGACTTTTGTTTAACATAAATCACTTAAAAGATTTAAAATATGTAAATACTGTCATATAGACAATTATATAATTCTTTTTATAAATAAACTTGAAGAATATACTTATTTTTAATTTTTTATATGTTAAACATCTATTATATTTTTAAGTGCACCCTAAATTTTTATCAAAGGGTCGCCTCGGTCGGGGAGAACACGGGAACTTGCTCGGACCGTGCACCACGTGAACTCAAGGGGGCAATTCGGTAAATTCGAAGTGGCCGAAGATATCCTCGAGATGCGAGGCGGGGGCCACACGTGGGCTTTGGTTTCCGAGCAGCTGACCCTTGTAGCGGTCAAGCAAAGTGGAGAGGAGCGCCGTGGGTCCGCTTGAAGAGACAACTTAGCCAGAACCCACGAAGCAAATGTCCTGCTCTGTTTTCGTGGATAAAAGGGTCTGGGACGGTTGGACGGCAATAACTCAGCATCGTTCGAGCAATCACGGGAGAGAGTGTTGAGTGTAGTTAATCCGAAGGCAAAGGCTGAGAACCGGCGGAGATCACGGCAGAGGGTGGATTGTGTTGTTTGAACACTTCTTAGGTAATCGATTGCTTCATTTTCCTTTGATGAGTTTCGATTTGAGTTCTTAGAGACACTTCTGCATTCCGAAATCTGGACTGTGAAATCTACCTTTTTTTTTTCAAGACTCCACTCGATCAGTCTCCTTTTTGGTCAATTAGACTTCATTTTTGTTTGAATGTAGCTACAAAATGAGCTCTGACAGACATTTCAGCAATTCCAAGATGTGGGATTCCATTTATTCTCAGCTCTGTTTCTTGCTTTCCATGGAGGCTCTGCTCCATCAATCTCTTTTACTGCCTTTGTAGGTGATTACGAAGGCGGAGCCTAAAAGATTCGATATGTGGGGCGTCTTCCTCGAGCTCTTTTATTGCCTTTGTAGGCTATGCTCCTCCAATGCTCTCGAGATGGAAAGAAATGAATCCACTCATTTAGAAGATCCGAATTCCGGGGCTTCTTCCTCATCGTCCTCTCCACTTGTAGGTGATTATGAAGGCGGAACCAAAAAGACAGAAGGAAATGATTATGAAGTGTTCTTGAGCTTTAGAGGGAGCGACACTCGCAAAGGTTTCACTGATTATCTCTACACCAGTCTTGTTGATGCAAGAATTCATGTGTTTAGAGATGACAATGAGCTTCGTGTTGGTGAGGAGATTGGACCGGAACTTCTCCGCAGTATTACACAATCTAAGATCTCCATCCCGATTATTTCAAAGGATTATGCTTCTAGCAAATGGTGCCTTCGTGAGCTGGCTCATATATTGAAATGCAAAAGAAACAGAGGGCAAATAGTGTTGCCCATATTTTACAAAGTGGAACCCTAAAAAATGCGGCATCTTACAGGGAGATTGAGAGATGCTGTCAATGCGCAACAAAAGAATATGGATGAAATGGTGGAATGGGAAGAAGCACTCAAAGAAGTTAGTTCCTTGAAAGGATTGGAGTCGGAGAAAATCGATAACGGGTACATTATTCTCCACCACAATATTGTTTACTTTCTCATAACTAGATCTCACTTGAAAAAGAATATAAATATTTCCATAATATATTGAAATTTTTATTGTTATTTGACAGGCATGAAGGAACATTAGTTAAGATAGTTGTCAGAAAAGTTATGAGTGAGTTAAAAGGGCTGTTTTTGCTAAATGTTCCCAAACAATTGGTGGGAATTGATGATCGTGTGGAACATATTATGAGCTACATAGATGCTAATTTTAGTGATACAAATATGATTGGAGTTTATGGAATGGGCGGCATCGGTAAGACAACACTTGCTAAGGTGTTATACAACAAGCTTTGTAATCATTATGAGTCTCGTAGCTTTGTGGCAGATATTCGAGAAACATCTAAGGTCAAGGGTCTTGAATGCATACAAAAGCAGCTCATTTTTGACATAAATGGAGACTTGTGTGATGTGTCTAATGTCGATTATGGAATCAGTATCCTTAAATCTCGAAGTACAAGTAAGAAAGTACTCATTCTTCTTGATGATGTGGATGATAATACTTACTTGAATGCTTTGATTGGAGACGGTAGTTGGTTTAAAGCTGGAAGTACAGTCATAATCACCACTAGAGACAAGAGTATTCTTGACAAGGCTAGGGTGAGACACAAGTATCAACTCAACGAGTTGCTTTCGGATCAATCATTGGTTTTATTTAGTAGACATGCATTTAGAAAGGATTCTCCCCCAAGTGATTATGGGGTTATCTCTCGTGACATTGTATCTACTACTGGAGGGCTTCCTTTAGCTCTTGAAGTTATTGGTTCGTTCTTATGTGAAAAGACAAAAGAAGCATGGAAAGCTACATCAAAAAAATTAGAGAAAGTGCTTGATAAGAAAGTGCAAGACAAGTTGAGAATAAGTTACGACGCATTAGATTTTGAGGACCAACAGATTTTTTTGGATATTGCATGTTTTTTTATCGGATCATCTAAACAAAATCCAACTTACATGTGGGAAGCCTGTGGTTTTTTCCCCGGGAAAGGGGATTGAAGTATTGAGTCTTATGTCCCTTATTAAAATTGATGAAGACGGCAATCTAATGATGCATGATCAACTGAGAGATCTTGGAAGGGAAATTGTTCGTCTAGAAAATCAAAGGGAACCTCAAAAGCGTAGCAGATTATGGATTATTGAGGAAGCCGGAGATGTGATTTCCAATAACAAGGTAAGAGTTTTATCTACTTCTCTTAGTGAATGTGAGCCCATCTTCTATTTTATGTTTGAGATAAAAATTATTGTCAATCTGGAGTCCCTAAAACTTGCCACTTCTACTAGCAAAAGAGCTCTCCCGATTAATTGCTTAATCGTTGTTTTTGCCTGATTCATAAACATAATTGAGGACCAATTTCTTGGTTGTTGGTGAATTATATATACCTCTATCTCATAGTATTGTGATCAGGACACTCTCCCTTGGTAACTTCAATGTAACTACAAAATTACAAAAGCATACTATTTGACAGAGCACTTTCAAAGAAAAGCTGATTTCTGTAAATTGTTGGCGGCCATGCTTTTCCCACGTACATGTTTGATGCACATATATGATGTTTGGATTTTTGCTTTGATTTCTTGTGAGGTCTTTTCATAATTTTTTCTTTTACTGAGTATTGACTTTCTTATGAGTTGTTTGCCATGATAAATGAGACCTCCATTCATTTATGGTGAGTAGCTATCTTGGTCTCGTATTTTTTAGGATTGGGTTAAGTATAGTTTTCGTCTCCTAAGTATTACAATTTATGTGATTTAGTCCCCTATCTATAATTTTTTTTAATATTATAGTCCTTTGTCTTTCACAATTTATGTAATCATGTTCTTTGTCATCAACCATTAGCCAACACCGTCAATTTGATAATATGACTTTCATATTTATTTAAGGTATATACGCAACCTTGCAATATAACCCTCTAAACAAATATTATTTTCGTTCTATAAACTTTATATAACAGTGCATAATTTTTTCTATGAATTTGCTACTATTATTTTTTATTTTTGTGACAGTGGATAATTTTTCTGTTAATTCCCTAATAACATTTATTTGTCAAATATTCACTATCATCCCATAATAGTCACTTCTACATAGCTCAACTCTTAGTGAGCATCTTAGTTAACAAAAGGATTTACTTAATTTTATATCATCATTTGTTACATATGGGTTGTCATGTGACTTAATTCTTATATTGATTTTTTATTTATCAAATATTGACTGCACGGTATAATAAATATTTCTACATCGTCCAAATTTTAGCAAGCAATTTATTTAGCACATATTTAGTACATTTCTATCATTTAATTGTTAAATGTGAGCTATCATGTAATAATTTTTTTATCAGATGTTATTATAATTTACTTATAAAATATGACAAAATATTTTCTCATAATGAGTATTCCTAGAACTTTTAATTATAATGGCCATCACTTATTATACATTTTGTTATACTTATTATTGAAGTTTATGTCGTCATGTAAAACATATATTCTTTTTTTCCTTCTATGATGGGCAATTTTATTAATCCATCTACTTGTAAAGCATGTTTGAATAATTTCTTTTTTTTTTTTTTTTTTTGGTGATAATGGTTACTTTTTAGTCATAATGGGACACCTTTGCAATCACGATAGTCGTCACTAGTGACACTCAAAATAGTTTTAGATGGAAGTAATAGAGCCATAAGTTTCTGCTGCGCACTCTAGTCTCAGTATCTCAATTTTCTCTATTAGTCTTAAATTTGACCAATTTGCAAAAATTGGAGGTGGTCAATGACTTACACTAATCCATCAAATATGAATGGAATGTTATATCACTCCGATCCATTTCTCTCTAGCTCTTCCCATTTCATGTGTCTCGATTGGTTTAAGGAATGAATTGGACACATGTCAAACGATTGATGAAATAATTGGTAACTAAGCAAAAGTACCCCGCAACATGCTCATGCAACTCACCATCTCATATTCTTCTTTTGATCCATGCGTATTTTTTCCTTTTTCTCTTTTTTTAAAGCTTGTCCACAGAAGGTAGTCTATTCATATTGAGTTAATTACATATTCATTACGGTAGACTTCTACTACTATTACAATCCATAGCACTTGATAAATAGAGAATCTAAACATTCTTTTTTTGCATTATAACGAGGATACTATACAAAGAATTTATCACCAAGAAAAAAGAATCAAAAGATGTTGCATAAAGAAGTATGTGTTATTAAGAAATAAAAAAGAGAAGTGGAAAGACAAATGAAGTAACTTAGGAATGTTAATAAATAGTTAAATTATTTGTCGAAGGGGACACACTCTGGAAGTTCATTCAATTTTAGGAATAAATATGAGAAGGTTAATCCCGACGGATGCGAAATGGAAAACATTCTACATTTTACCAATAAAGATTACACGTGCGTTGCATGTGAGTAGAGGCATTTCTCCTTTGTTTTCGGTCGCTAGAGGATTATTGAGCTATGACTAACGACATAGCTCGAAGGATTTCTGATATGAATTTCATCTTTAGCAAAAGAAGGAAATTGGGTAGCAGAATTTTAGTGTACATGTGAAGTTGAGTTTCAATATGGTCTTGCAACGGGATACTTGTTCAAAAATTTATAAATCTATTGTAGAATGATCAATTCAATTTCGAACTTTTCAATACAATTAAGGCCACTATTTATTTTCCTCACCGTAGTTCTTTATCTTTCACAATTTGTGCAATTCAGCCCTTTGTTGTCAAGCATTAGTTAACATTGTCAATGTGCCAATGTGGCTTTCAACTTATTTATGATGTATGTGCAAGTATTATTTTCGTCCTGTAGACTTTTCTTGGTAGTACTTCTTTTTGTGACAATGGATAGTTTTTCTGTTAATCCCATTTCTTTGGCAAATATAAGCATGTTTTAACAGTTATTTCCACGCCATTTATCTCCTAGTGCGCATCTTATCTCTCAAAGATTTAGTTGATGATCATATCATTATTATTAAATATGTACTATCACGGTACATAATTTTTTTGATCCACTTTTGGGAAAATTGTTAAAATTTTTTTAAACTTATTGTATTTTTGCCAATTTAGTCCTAAACTTTTCAATTTAGCCAATTCAATTCTAAACCTTTCAAATGAGTCTATCTGGCTAATTTTGGTTGGAAATTATTGATGTAGCTAGCTGATGTTGATGTGACACTTTTTAATAATTTCTCTCTCTCTCTCTCTCTCTCTCTCTCTCTCTCTCTCTCTCTCTCTCGGGGGTTGATGGTTGACCCTTGTTGACCCTCGCCGGCCACAATCGAGGGTTGGTTTATCCCCTCGCCAAATCTAGCCAAGCAAGAGTAGTGACCTCGCTTGGGGTTGGCAAGCCCTTACTTGGCCAAATCCGGCGAGGGCATCACGACCCTCGCCTAGGACTGACAAGGGCTTCTAGCCCTCGATTGTGGCTAGCGAGAGACGGCCAGTAATCCTCGTAGCCCTAACACCCCCCCTCCGCGCCCAAAAAAAAGAAGAAGAGAAAAAGTAAAAAAAAAAGAGAGAAAAAATTAAAAATTCAAAAAATTATTTAAAAAATGCCACATCAGCAATTTTCGGCCAAAATTGATCAAATGGACTCAATTCAGAATAAGTTAAAATATTTAGGATTGAATTGGAAAAATTAAAAGATTTGGAACTGAATTAGCAAAAGTGTAATAGATTTAAGACTTTTTGAACAATTTTCTCTCCATTTTTTATTTGTCATAAATTGACACCACGTTATAATGCCTATTTCAACGTCCTTCAACTCTTAATAAGCTTTTTATTTGTCACATATTTGGCACGTTTATAATATTAACTTATTTAATATGAGCTATCATGTTATTTTTTTTTTTATTGATTTGTTAATGTGATTCACTTATGAAATATCTTCTTCTTCTAGTCACAATGGCTGTCCACACACCTTTTCAATCTTAATAGTCGTAACTTATTATACATTTCGCTATACTTATTATAGAAATATAGGTAGTCATATAATAGATGCCTTTAGTGATTATGGATAATTACAATTTAATATATGAATTTTAATCACTTAATAATTAATTAGTGATCATGATTTAAACCTAATCATATGGTATGTGATCATATGAACATAAATATTTTTTTGTCACATAATTAATAGTACGATTGACATTATAATTATAGCACAATTAAGCAATAATTAATATAATTAGTAATTAAGATGATCATTTTATTATAATTATATAATATTAACTTATGAAAAATTTAAATAACCATACCTAATAAGGAGCCACTAATATTGTGCTAATTAGTATATTATAAGTAATTTTTAACCTAATAAGTGATAACGAATTATCAAGATAACATAATCACTATTTCATCGACTATTTGCCTGTTATTTAATATTCTATTTACTAATGATATGGTATGTGATTAAAGTCAAGATAAGTAGAATTGATGTTATCATTACATAATTACTATAAATGATTTTAGTTATAATTAATATGTACGTGGATTACAGTCAATAATATAACATTGGTAGAGTCAGAGAAAAACAGGACGTGTATTTGGGAAATAGCTGCTATGGCCCGGTAGTAATAGCAACTACATAACGGGATGATGGTTATTATAATCTGGCTGCATCATCTTTCATTGCGAGTAAACATTGTGTACTATAACAGTCATTACTGCAACCATATATGTTTTAATAATCTAAACGTACTCTGATAATCCATTGCTATAAAACATATGTGTAAATAAAGCGTATAAATGTGTAAAACTAAATGGCACAGGTTATTTGGTAATCACATACTTACATTATAATTAATCCTAAAAAATTACGAGATACCATATTATAGTAGAAAATGCGAAGTCTTAAATCTTGTGCATAGCACAAGACTTCTACTACTATTAGGATCTACGACACTAGAAAAACAGAGAATCTAAGCATTCTTTCTACGCAATATGAGAAGAAGACGCAATATAAAGAGGTTGTTACCCAGGAAAAAAAAAAAAAAAGCAAAAGAAGCTGCATAAAGAAGTATATGTTATTAATAATAATAAAAAAAGAAGAAGTGGAAATACAAATATAAGTAACTAAAGGATATTAACATATAGTTGCATAATGGGTCGGCGGGGACACGATGCGGAAGGTCATTGAATTTTAAGTAAATGGGCGTTGCATGTGAGAAGAGGCATTTCTCTATTTTTCTAGTTAGCCAGAAAATTGTTGAGTTATGAGTAATGGCATAGCTCCAAGGACATATCATATGTATTTTCATCGTTAAAAAAGAAAGAATTTCTGTGTAAGAGAATTTATTGCATAAGTGAAGTTGAGTTTGTTTAAAATTTCATGTGGTCATGCAAATGTATTTAAATGCAAAAAGAAGATGAATCACAAATCACATAACCCATACTATTTCAAAACAAATACCTTCTAAATCACTATTAAAAATACAAAGAAACTTGTCTATTCAAATTTACCCTTTCCAAAAAAAAAAAAAGGTGTCTAGTAATGTAAACATAAAAGAAGTAAATGATATTAATTGATGCCACTAGGTGCAAATAAAGAAAAGAACTATATATAATACATGAACCGTTAGATAAAGTCATCTTCAAATATGCCATTGAAAATGCGAAGACGAGTATCTAGTCCAAGCATGTAACTTCCAAGGAAGGCATCTATTCATCAAAATATGTATAATGTACTATTTGTTAAATGTCATTTTTCAAAGAGAGATATCTTTTCATGCAATAATGAAGTCAATGACAATAATTGATGGGTACTTCTATTTTAAATTCGAGATATCAGAGAAACATTAGTAGAATAACAAACCAACCGTATAAATAATCAATGGAACCCAACTAATCATTAATAAATTCGAAAAGTTCGCATCTTTAAATGTAATACTTTGAATAGGCATGTTTTGTACAAGTTATTTAAAATAAATAAACTATTTTCATGAAGTAAATAATATTAGCAATATATTATTTGGAGATCCTATTTTTATCATTCAACAAATAGTGTATGGTCAAGAATAAAGACCATAAAACTAAATGACTTCGTTTAGAAGAGTAATGATCACTTCCCAACAAATATTCATGGTCCCGATTTTTATGTATACATAAACATATCTGAAAATTAATTCCCAAGTCACGGTTTCGTGAAAAGTGTAAACAAAAATTTTTAGATGTGATATTATAGATTTTTTTTACAATATTACATTGTACTTCTATAAAAATATATATTTGCAATGATATTTTTTAGCAATATTTTTCTAATTTGATTTGAGAACCATGTATTTTAAACAAAACATATATTAGCAAACATAAATCTTCCATCCCATAATTATAAAAATTCAATGTTGAAATATTATCAAAACTAAAATTTTTCCTTATTAAACTTGGAAGTTGAGTATTTTAACGATACATACATGATCTTATTTTTATATAGAGAATCATCAAATATTACATTTAAATGATAACGAGCTTTACAGCTTGCAACTTTTTTTAGAAATTTATAGAAGGAATGATAATTAGTAATAAAACTAAACAAACAACCATATGCTTGCACAAAAGTAATATTAACATAATATGATTAATCTTCATGTCCAATATGTCTGTTAGCAAGCTTTTATTAATCTATGGGCAAATTGGTCAAAAAATTAGATGACTGCTATTTCTCTCGTAACAAAATGAACATGGAATGAATATATAGCATTAAACATATGTAGTAATAAAAAGAAAAGTAAAAATCATTTATAGAACATTTGATATATGTTTTCTTTCACATGTAATGAAAAACACTCATTGAAATAACACATGATAAGAAAGGAATGTAAAACACATGTGTACTTCTTGGGATGGAATTCTTGTTTTCATTTTGCTATTGAGAATTGCAAACAAGATACATAAGAAAAAAAGGGGGATTCTACAATTGGGATTCTTGAGTATTGATACATGTTATGATGGCAAGTTTGATAGATGTATTCAAATCATAAGAGTGATGTTGTTCCACATATATGGGATATGAGTTAGGGTTTTGTTGTTTCCCAAATAAAGGGCATGAGATTTGATAGATATATTTGAAGTAGTGTGTGCATGAAGAGAGGCCTTCTATTGTAATTTTGGAAGGATGCAACTTTTGGAAATTTAAAATGTGCAAATTGTGAAGGGCATCATTAGTAGACGAAAATTCAAGAACCCCCTCTTGAGCTTCACATTTTTATAAAGACTAGAGTAATATGTAACCACAATCTATCATGTCATGAAGTCGAAGGTGAGAACCCTACATCATAATAGCATGACAAGAATTTTGAAATAATACATCTTTTCTTATATATAGTTAGTCTCATCCCATCATCCAATACTATGATCCAAAATGTTTTTCAATTGCAGGGCACTGGTAAAATTGAGGCCCTCTGTCTTGGCAAATATGATAAGGGAGAAAGCTACACAATTGAGAACTTTAAAGAATTGACCAACTTGAGGTTCTTTCAACTGAACAATGTGCATCTTATTGGAGATTTTCATAACTTACTTCCTCAGTTAAGATGGCTTGAATGGGGGAATTGTTGCTTAGATTTTGAAGAGGCCAACTTTCACCCGAAGAAATTAATCGTGCTCAACTTGTGGAATAGTCAGATTTCAGAGGACTGGGGAGGATGGGGCCCACTGAATGTAAGATTTAGAGAACACAAATCTCTTATAAATAACTACGTGATATCAATGGCCCCAATTGCACCAAGTTCTCCTTTATTTCTTTTGAAAATCCTTTATCATATAATGAATTTTCCTCTAAGCATAAAAGGAATTTATAGGCACTTAAATATGCCAAAAGCTTCTGCCCCTTAATATTTTAACAACTAGTCATGCTTAACATCAAACCTACTAATAAAAACTTTTTTGATTGTATTAATTAACATCTATCAAATATATAATTACAATGTTGTGCTATCTTAACTTTAATCTAAATTGTATATGGTTTATTGTCTTTTTAGCAATTCTTGTTATATGTATATATGGATCTTCTTTCATAAAGAAACAAAAATCCTTGTGTTTTACATACATACTAAAAACTAAATATGATGTTTTCTATGAAATTTTATTAGCAAATAATTGCAATTAGCACTTACACACCCCTAACGTCCTCTTTGCAATGATATGCTTGAAAACATTTATTGGCTGGCTTAGTGAATACACCACTAAAAGAAAACATTTAAAATTAAATAAGATAGCTATGAAGTCGAAAGCATGGGTATTTTTTTTTTGTCCAGTCTTAAAGTGGTAACCTCTCTTTATTTCGATGGCAACTGAGCTCAAAGTTCTCAACCTTTCGAATTGTGCCTTGAGAACAACTCCTGACTTGTCTGCTTTCAAGAGCTTGGAGATTTTGATACTTAAAGGCTGTAAGGACCTAGAAGAGATTCATCCTTCTATCAAGGACATCAAGACCCTCATATCCTTGAATGTCAGTTATTGCTCAAAATTGAAGGAGCTACCGTTAGGAGTAGGCAAAATGAAAGAATTGAGGGAGCTTCTCATAGACGGCACTAATATACAAGAGATTTATATTTCCAGAGGTTGTTTGACAAAGCTGGAGACTCTAAGTGTCTCATATTGTAGACTACTTACTCGACTTCCAAAATCCTTGGGCTCCCTTATGTCTTTAACTAAGCTAAACCTATCAAGCACAAGAATCGAAGAATTACCTGAATCTATTGGATCTTTGAAGAAGCTCGAGACTCTAAATGCCTCTCATTGTGCATTGTTAGTCTTCATACCCAACTCGATAGGCGATTTAGCATCTCTGTCTTCCCTTAACCTAAGAGCTTGCGAAAAACTTGCTCAACTTCCAGACTCCATAGGCTCCTTCATGTCTTTGTCACAATTGCTATTATCAAGATGCCACTTATTGAGACAAATCCCAAACTCGATCGGAAAGTTGACATCATTGACTAAGTTGCAGTTGGACTTTATGGACATTGAAGAATTGCCTGAATCCATTGGATCTTTAAAGAAGCTCCAGACTCTATATGCCTCTTTTTGTGCATCGTTAATTCACATACCCAACTCGATAGGCGATTTAGCATCTCTGTCTCACCTTGACCTAACAGGATGCGAAAAACTTGCTCAACTTCCAGACTCCATAAGCTCCCTCATGTGTCTATCGCGGTTGTTATTGTCGGAATGCCACTCATTGAGACAAATTCCAAACTGGATTAGAAAGTTGACATCATTGACTGAGTTGCATTTGAAATCTACGCCAATTGAAGAATTACCTGAATCCATTGGATCTTTAAAGAAGCTCAAGACTCTAAACGCCTCTTATTGTGCATCATTAACCCGCATACCCAACTCGATAGGCAACTTAGCATCTCTGTCTCACCTTGATCTATCGGGATGCCAAAAACTTGCTCAACTTCCGACTCCATAAGTTGCCTTGTGTCTCTATCATGGTTGTCATTGTCGGGATGCCACTCATTAAGACAAATTCCGATGGATCGGAAAGTTGACATCGGTGACCGAGTTGCATTTGAAATCTATGCCAATTGAAGAATTACTGAATCCATTGGATCTTTAAAGAAGCTCCGACTCTATGTGCCTCTTCTTGTGCATCGTTAATTCACATACCCAACTCGATAGGCAATTTAGCATCTCTGTCTCGCCTTGACCTAACAGGATGCGAAAAACTTGCTCAACTTCCAGACTCCATAAGCTCCCTCATGTCTTTACCGTGGTTGTTATTGTCAGGATGCCACTCATTGAGACAAATTCCAGATTGGATCGGAAAGTTGATATCAGTGACCGTGTTGTCTTTGAAATCTACGCCAATTGAAGAATTACCTGAATCCATTGGATCTTTAAAGAAGCTCCAGACTCTAAATGCCTCTTATTGTGCATCGTTAACCCACATACCCAACTCGATTGGCGATTTAGCATCTCTGTCTCACCTTGACCTAACAGGATGCGAAAAACTTGCTCAACTTCCAGACTCCATAAACTCCCTCATGTCTCTATCATGGTTGTTATTGTCGGGATGCCACTCATTGAGACAAATTCCAGACTGGATCGGAAAGCTGACATCATTAAAAATGCTACATTTGAAATTTACTACCATTGAGGAATTACCTGAATCCATTGGATCTTTAAAGAAGCTCAAGACTTTAAGTGTCTCTTATTGTGCATCATTAACTCGCATACCCAACTCGATAGGTGATTTGGAATCTCTATCTCTCCTTAACCTAGCAAGATGCCAAAAACTTGCTCAACTTCCAGACTCCATAGGCTCCCTCGTGTCTCTATCAAAGTTGTTATTGTCGGGATGCCACTCATTGAGACAAATTCCAAATTGGATTGGAAAGTTGACATCATTGACTAAGTTGCATTTGAAATCTATGCCAATTGAAGAGTTACCTGAATCCATTGGATCTTTAAAGAAGCTCAAGACTCTAAACGCCTCTTATTGTGCATCATTAACCCGCATACCCAACTCGATAGGCAACTTAGCATCTCTGTCTCACCTTGATCTATCAGGATGCCAAAAACTTGCTCAACTTCCAGACTCCATAAGTTGCCTTGTGTCTCTATCATGGTTGTCATTGTCAGGATGCCACTCATTAAGACAAATTCCAGACTGGATCGGAAAGTTGACATCAGTGACCGAGTTGCATTTGAAATCTATGCCAATTGAAGAATTACCTGAATCCATTGGATCTTTAAAGAAGCTCCAGACTCTATATGCCTCTTCTTGTGCATCGTTAATTCACATACCCAACTCGATAGGCAATTTAGCATCTCTGTCTCGCCTTGACCTAATAGGATGAGAAAAACTTGCTCAACTTCCAGACTCCATAAGCTCCCTCATGTCTCTATCGCGATTGTTATTGTCGGGATGCCACTCATTGAGACAAATTCCAGACTGGATCGGAAAGTTGACATCATTGACTGAGTTGCATTTGAAATCTATGCCAATTGAAGAATTACCTGAATCCATTGGATCTTTAAAGAAGCTCCAGACTCTATATGCCTCTTCTTGTGCATCGTTAAACCGCATACCCAACTCGATAGGCGATTTAACATCTCTGTCTCACCTTGACCTAACAGGATGCGAAAAACTTGCTCAACTTCCAGATTCCTTAGACTCCCTCATGTCCCTATCGCGGTTGTTATTGTCGGGATGCCATTCGTTGAGACAAATTCCGGACTGGATCGTAAAGTTGACATCATTGACTGAGCTGCATTTGATTTCTATGGCCATCGAAGAATTACCTAAAAGCATTGAGAATATGCAAAACTTAAAAATGTTGGACATTAGTGGAACTCCCATAATAGAATTGCTTGATGACCAGGGAATATTGGCAGAACTCCAAGGGTTGAGAGCTTTAGGATGGAAAAATTTGGAAGGGCCACCTAGTAATAATGGCCAGCTGGTTTTGCCAATCAATCTTGATTTAGACAAGCGTAAAAAACTACTAGAACTGTGCTCTCGCATACTACCTCTAGGTATCACCTGCCAAATCTCACAATTGTTGAATTTTTCTGAACTAATCTTTCTCAAGAAACTTACTCTTTCTGATTGGCTTGGATGTCTTCCAAACCTTTCTATAACACGTTGTAGAAAAGCTGTGAAACTTGATTTTGTACTTTCGAAAAGTTCAAGCGGTTAGCTGGGCATTCTATTTACTTTGTTGTCTTGCGATACAGTCCTCTTAAAGCATCCTAAGAATCCTCCTGCCAACAACTCAGCCATGGACTACGAAATGGTAGATTCCGAAGATGTTATGAAGAGATCAAGACCTTTTGGAATCTCAGATGAAGTACTTATTTCATCTTGCTTTTTCTTTATCGTTCTTCAGTTATTAAAGGATGGATCCATCTACAAAGAGAAGTATTTTACTGAGTGATCAATTATCTCGTTATGTATGGAGTGCTTTTCTTTTTATTCGTAATTAGATTTCTTAGACTTGTTACATGTACTTCCCGTTATTTTAAGTCTTCTGTTCATGGAAGTAGGGATTTTTAGTTTTCCTAAGTTATAAAATGAAGCTGGAATATATCACTCATTCCTTTGCATTTCTCTTTCTTAATTGTCTTTCTTTGCATGCCATTGAATGAAAACCTTTTGAAAGCGCTTTGACTTTTGTGCTATTACGGCATATGATCATGTATTGAGAATCTTTAGGAGTATTAGGGTTATTCCACATCGGTTGTGGAAGGGGAAATTGGTAAGTTTATAAGTGTGAGAGGAAGCCTCACTCTTTAAGCTAGTTTTTTGGATGAAAGAAGCCCAAGACCACCCAATAAGGAGAAACTTTTAGTTTTGAGGTTTCTAGATACCCTTAACTTTCATGATGTTAACCTAATGGAATAATTGAGGATTGGAAGGATTACAAGAAAGTCTGATGTAGAGAAAAAAAGGAGCAAAAGGACTATGGTTTTCGATTTATCTCTGCTTGTCTTAGTTGTGTTTGTGACTGTGTCAATTCATCATGACTTTATTAGACATGCCAAACCATTGAATTAGACAAGAACACGTACATTTCTCGTCAACCAACTGGTTAAACGTAGGGTGATGTGTCATATCAGGTTGTGTCTGTGTTTTTCGTGTTTGGTATTGTCATATAAACGGTTTGTGTCAATATTGGTAGCATTAATGAGGAGCGCAAACTGGGCAGTGTTGATTGCATCTTCTCCCATCATGCATGCATCATGCTTATGTATGCTAGAGAAAAAGGGGCTCTCATATGAGTTTTGCATCTTTTGAGTGCAATGGTTTTGATCAATTTTCTAAGGGACTTACTGATTTGATAATCTTTATGACCTTCTATTAGGTGAAAAATTTGTCGGTAAACATTCTGCCTGTCACATACAACTGCCAGAGCCTCGGTCGGAGTTCTTATTCTTCAAATGACTTGCCCAAAAATGTAGTTATTACCCTAGGTCAAGGTTCACTTGTTAAGAGTATGGATTTCCATCCAGTGCAACAAATTCTACTTCTCGGTTAGCACTTCTTCATTACTCTATGAAGAACATTTTTCGTGCTTTTCTTCGCTTGGACATGCTTGTTCCCATTGGAGGCCATAAAATTTGTGCTTTGGCGCCTTGGAATTGCTTTTTGTTGTTCTTTTGATGCTAGCTTTAGCTATTTTAAACCATGAAATATGATTCTTCAAATTTTCTACATCAATAATTTTTAGTGGGAACAAGTGCGGGCGATGTCATGGTATGGGAAGTAGGTAGCGGTGCAAGGATTGCTTTGAGAAAATTCAAGGTTTGGGATTCATGTTCAATGACATTGCAGGTATAGAAGTTCAATTCAAAACAAAAGCATGGCATCTTGTTTTTGGACATGTGATTATGGGTTTTGATTTCTTGTAGGCTTCTCTGGCCAATGATTGTACATCATCCGTTAACCGTGTAATGTGGAGTCCTAATGGAATCTTTTTTGGTATGTATGGATGTCACTTCTACTTGTATATCAACTTAAGAAATTAGGCAATTGATGAAAAAACTAAAGCGTCAAGAACCGGACTTCATTGTAATATTTTCAGGAAGAAGTGTCCATATGCTGTTATTACTAATGATTTGTGGTTTTCACTTTAGGTGTTGCTTATTCCAAACACATGGTGCACATATACTCTTATCATGGTGGTGATGACATAAGGAACCACCTCGAGGTTTGTTGCTAAAGAAGGAGAAAAAATTTAGGCTTCTTTGTTATGCTGACCATTGCCACGTAAATGTGAGTTCAACTTGATTTTGACTATAAGCTAATGTCTGACACAGCTCGAGGCTCATGTTGGAAGTGTTAATGATCTTGCCTTTTCATATCCAAACAAACGGTTATGCGTCATGACCTGTGGAGAGGACAGGTCAATCAAGGTATATTCTGATTATTTTCCTCATTGTTATGGTGTTCAGCTGTTTGATCTCTTTTAACTAAGCTAATAGTTATGCAGGTATGGGATGTAGTGACTGGGGCTAAGCAACAGACTTTTGAAGGTGATGAAGCACCTGTATATTCCATTTGTCCACACAAAAGAGAAAATATACAGGTACCTAGTTATTTTGCATACTAACAAGGACACTTTGCAAGCATGGCCAATCGGCCATACCCTTAACTATACACTGGACCTTTGTTTGCTAAAACTTGGTTAGGTCAAAAAATTTGGTTCAATTTTTATGAGAAGTGTGAATCTGTGTTTTAATGGACCTTGTTCATTTCAAGGATTTTGCGAGTCTTCCGACTTTTGGCCTGTCTTGATTAGAATGTGCTTGTTAAAAATGGCGACACTGTCCAAAGATCAACCTGCAACTTTGATTCTTTCAGGGCATGTTACCAAATATCGGCAACTGGGTAAAGGTTAATGACTTCCTTCTTAATTATACGTTCAGAAGGAAAATTCCTCTACTTCCATTATTTGTTCTCCCTTAGTTTTCTCCTTAAGTAATGATCGGTCAAATTTATAACAAAAGGCTGTTTACTGTGTCCGTGTGGAGCAACAATTGGCGATGTTATTTTCTACTTTTTAATTTTTTTTAACATTTATTGTTGTGTACTTTTTATTACAAAGATATTTTATGATATCTCATCATTCTAGGATGCTACGTTTTATTAATTAGATTTTTAAGTGGATGTGCTCTATCTGTCCATGGTATTGAAATTGATTATACAATATTCTTCTGGTATAGTTCATCTTCTCAACAACAACAGATGGGAAAATTAAGACTTGGCTTTACGACAACATGTGGTCAAGAGTTGACTATGATGCACCGGGTCACTCTTCTACCAAGATGGCATACAACGCTGATGGATCAAGGTTCAGACCTTCAGAGTTGCTTTTCAAGCTTGACATCTCGTATCTTTCTTTTTGACTTAAATAACCTATTTTCGTGAGTTTTATTTGGCTATAGATTGTTCTCATGTGGGACCAATAAAGAAGGTGAGTCATACTTGGTTGAATGGAATGAAAGTGAAGGAGTTGTCAAAAGTACCTATCATGGACTTGGAAAGAGATCTGTTGGGGTTGTGCAGTTTGATACCACCAGAAACAGTTTTTTGGCTGCTGGTGACGAGTTTAGGGTCAAATTTTGGGACATGGACGATAATAATCTATTGATGAGTACCGATGCTGATGGTGGATTGCTGGTAATTCATTGTTGTTAATTTATTCTAACTAAATTAGGCGAATCTTCTATTAACATGACTCCTTAAATTTGCAGGCTTCACCTTGTATTAGATTTAACGAGGAAGGAATTCTTTTAGCCGTCTCAACAAGTGACAATAGTGTCAAAATTTTAGCAAATGCTGATGGGATTAGACTGCTAAGGAAAATGGACAATCGGCCTATTGATGCTTCTAGAATCACTCCTGGACCTCTTATGAAGGTGAGCCTTTTCAAGGGCACTCTGACTTCATAGGGAGGAACTTGCTAAATGTCTTCAATCTTGTATCGGGAGCAGCAATTGCCATATTTGGTCATGGTAATGCTACTGTTGGGGCAAGCCTGGGTAATAAAGGGGTTCTAGTGGTGGTATTAAAATGTTTAATCCAATTTCTAGATGGCCACTTGATAAAGAAGTCTAGAAAAATCCTAATATATATGGCAGGAATGTTTGGAGTCCACAAAAGTTTTGTGTAGAAAAATCCGTAAAAATTATCTCTACAACATAGCGAGTTAGTTGCCTTAAAAAAAATCTCTGACTCGAGCAAAGATTTTTGCATGTCTAAGTTGGTGGAGTAAACTGATAAAAGGCTTAGGGAGGTCCAAAAGCAAACACATTTATGATTTTATTTTTCTATTAATCCATTTTGATGACGTAATTATATTTTTCTAGTTTCGAACAAATAATTTTTAAACTAGAAATAGATTTAAAATAAAAATAAGAAATAAAAATTTTCTACTTTTCTATTTTTGAAATAGAAATAAATATAAAAAATTTTCTTCTCCCTCGCCTTTGGTCACTGCCCACCTGTTGCCCTCCACCAGTTGCCGCCACCCTCTACCTGCTAATCACTGGTCATCACCCAAAATTTTTAAGGCTTATTAAATGAATTTTTGTTTTAAAAATAAAAATTTTATGTCGTTATTAAACGAGTGTCTTTCCTTAAAAACTCATGTAGAAAAAAAAATCTATTTGTAACCAGAATTCATTCTTAATATACCAACTAAAATAAACCTCTCCTCCTGTATTTCTATTATCCACTGAATAATAAAAGCCTCGTTGTTTTATCCTTGTGCCCCCTTTCTGCCACTTTCAGAAATCTTTGTCCATTTCTTTTACATCAGCAGCAGCTGACGTGCGGGGCTTCTTTTCCTCACATCCAGTCATATTTTAACATATTTTTGTGGATTTTGAATTGAAAAAAAAAATCGCTGATGTTCCACCGGCCGGCCATGGACCTCGGACTAGCCGGCTGCCACCCTTGAACACCACCGCACCGGAGGCCGAGCTCCAAAATCTAGCGGAGTCCTGGCCTCGATGCCGCATCAGATCTAGTCCACCTTCACTTGCTTCAATCTCGTCCATGGCCGCCTCCAAATCTGGTCGACCTCGACTTCACGCCAGATATTGTCCGCCTCAAAAACGGTTCGAGCTCAGCGGCTCCTCCATGACCGACGAGAAGCCGCCGAGATCTCAGTCACAACGTCGAGCTTGGCAGCCAGAGAAGGTCATCACCTCCAGATCTAGAGGCTCAATGGCAATGGAGGCGGACCGTCCAGATCTGGCCGTAGCGAAGGTCGTGACATGACCTTGAGTTGCAGCGATTGCCGTCGTTAGAGGTCGCCTTAAGAGAGGGCGTTAAAAGTTGCAGACGGCCATGGACAGAGCGTGTAACAAGAAAGGAGAAAAAAAAAATAGAAAAGATAAGAAGCAAAGAATGGCGGGTAACAAAAAGAAAAAGAAACATCTTTTACGACTTCTCAACAGCATCACCGGTATGAGCCACGCCGACGACCATGGACGACCAGATCTGGAGAGACAACAGCCGTCGCCGACCATGGCGGAGCAAGATCCGCGAATGACCCCGATGGCCATGGACGGCCAAATTTGGAGAGACAGCGGCGTCATCTAAACAAGTGACACCGACGGCCATGGTCGGCCAGATCTGAAGAGCCAGCAGCGTCACTTACGCATCACTGGCCATGCCAGCTCGTCCAGGGTCAAGTGGCCGGCTTTGGACGAACGAGGAAGATGAAGCTAATGGAAACAATTCCACCACACAAAGAAACTCCACATCAATATTTTGTAATTTAATTCAAGACTTGTGAATTTTTAAGTGGATATCAAGGAAAAAATCTCGCCACATCAGCAGTTAACACGGCGCTTTGAAACTACCAAATATTTTCTCCTTTCCTCCTCGCACATCTACACGCACTAGCATAGAAACTAGAAAACCATCAGGCAGCAATGGTAGGTACGGGAAGTGGTATCATTACTGCATTAGGTAGTTAAATGTTTTATGAGGAGCTTTATGTGTTGCTTAAATGACGTAATAGTTGCATTTGTATGTGCATGTTTATTGGGCGTCTTTCAATGACATCCTCTCTTTTGAGCTCTACAGGACAGTGAGAGCATGGCCAATGTGAAGCCCGGAATTGCTGATGACTCAGGAGACAAATCACGAAATTGGAAATTGACAGAAATCAATGAACCATTGCAATGCCGCTCCATAAGGCTGCCTGATAACTCTACGGCTACGAGGGTACAAATGATGGCCAAATTGGCATGTTCTTATGCTGCACTTCTTTTCCACAATAATCTGTCATTTTTCTACTAGATAAGCACAAATTTGGATATGGGTCGCATTTTACGCACTTGCTTCATTAGTTTCATTCACATGTGGTCCAATTATTTAACTCTTAAGCCTCAACAATTGAAGGACTTTGTCATCTCTTCATTTGGCCTTTTATTGTTAACTGATTGTTTCAACTATACAAATAGGGCAGGATAAGATCAGCATTGATGAATATGTGAGTATGGAGTGGCAATTGTGCTTGAATTTTGTTGGCTGTGGAGGTCATGAATTTTATGATAATGATGAATAGCGAACGGTTAATTCCTGATTTAGAATGTAGCCGTGTATTTGCATAATAAGACCTTTTTAGCCTTTGCTTGTAATCCAATGAGCTGGATTGTTACGTGGACTCTCACGCAACTACATGTGGTAAAAGGCACATATTCTTCACGACATGAATTTGGCTTTATACATGCCAGGCAAAGTATATCATTGTGCACCACTTTAATGCTTGTCAAGAATGCTAAGCTTGTGAATTGAGCTATTTTGAGCTTGTCAGTTCCTGGAAATTTTGAGTGCAAATTGACCTGCTGAATCTAAATACACAAAACATTAAAGGCAAAAGAGTAGGTATTCCCAGAAAAGAGTAGCGTGGGTGAAAGCAGTGTTTTTTTTTGTACGGAGACCGCACAAAGTTCTTTTAACTCTAGAGTGATACGGCTAGACGGTTTAAGTCAAGGTTCTACTTATTGATAACTGTTTCAACTGGGTTTTGATGTTATATGTATCATATGCGCTATTCATAAGTAAATATACTGTGTTATGTGTGTACGTGTATATATATGCCTATCTGATAAATATACAGGCGGCGCCACTGAGTGTTTCTTTGCATGAATTTCTACATCTATGATTCAGTACCCAGTTCTCTGGGCTCTTTCTTTTGCATTTTATTTTAACTTTCAGCGTTACATTTGAAACAAAGCAGGTCCGAAGATTAATCTATACAAACTCAGGTCGTGCCATTCTGGCAGTATCATCAAATGCCGTACACAAGCTCTGGAAATGGCAAGAAAGTGATCAAAACTTAATAGGCTGGGTAAGGAATCTATTTTTTTCTTAAAATTGGCGAACTGTTTTATTGTTTAGCGCATTGTTAACCACATTGATTCTTCTTTTCGCAGGCTAGAACTAGTGTAGTACCACAGTTATGGCAACCGCCTGGTGGGAGCTTCATGACCAATGATACATGTGTTGCATATCCTGAAGATGCAGTTCCGTGCTTCGCACTGTCAGAGGACAATTATCTATTATCAGCATCAGGGAGGGAGATCTCTTTGTTCGATATGATGAGTTTTGAGGTGAATATTTTCCCAAAATAATGTTTACATCCTCTTTTCAGTTTTTTGTAGCACCATCCTCAAGGCATGAGTTGATGAACTGCGCCTTGTGCTGAATATGCGTGCACTCTTTCCTTTTCACATTTTTATGGGAGGTAATATTAATTGGTTCTATCATGTATAAAAAGTATTGAACTCTATTGTTATACGGTCCATGAAAGCAATTGCTCTAATTTTCATGCGGATTGTCAGGTCAAAAGTGCAGCATGTCCCTTTTTACTTCCTAAGTGAGATAAGGGTTTTTTTGTGTTTTCGATTGAATCTTTTTTGCTCTTATTTATTAAAGAAAACAAGCATTGCTTTTTTAACCCATCCAGAGATCTATTGGATTAACTTCTTCTCTCCCTTTCTTAAGAAGGGAGATGCCACTAAGTTAAGTGCCTCTTGGCACGTGTCCCAATGTTATTTACAAAATTGTTAATATTATCCTGCCTGCTGATACACAGAGGTCAATAAAATTTACGGTCCCGCTACCACCAAACAATGACATTATTGAAATAGGAATGGAGGACGCCGCTATTCAACTTTACAGTGGTCGAGTTGATGAGGTGAGACCTATTTTCATTGTCTTTGAAAGTTACCCTCGTGATTATCTACAACAAAGTTATGGATATTGACTATATCACTTTCTCAGATCAAGAAAAAACTAAAAGGACATCGGACAATTATTAAAGGCTTTACCTTCTCAACTTCCTTAAATGTTCTCGTGTCTTCTAGTGCTGATTCTCAGGTACCAGACCACTGCCCTTTTACTTACTAAGTGAGACAAGGGCTTTTCTTTGTCTACAATGTAATCTTTTTGCTCTTACTAATTAAATAAAACAAGGAAAGAGCTTTATTCAACATTCCAGAAATCTAGTATTCGAAGTTGCTCTCTTTCTTTCTCTAGAACAGTGATGCCATTGAGGCAAGTGCCTCTTGGCACACATGTCCCACTGTATAAAAATTATTAATACTATTCAGCCTGCCAATATCCAGATGATGATAACATTTTCGTCTCATCCACCATCCGCAACATTTCTAGCATTCGATCCTCGAGATAATTTAACTGTTGCAATAGGAATGGAGGACTCCTCTATTCAAATTTATTGTATTCCACTTCGCAAGGTGAGACCTAATTTTATTGTTGTTGAAAGTTAACATTGTTATTATCCGCAACAAATTTATGGATATTGACCGTTTCACTTTCTCAGTATAAGGCAAATCTAAAAGGACATCAGAAAGGAATTACAGGCCTTGCCTTCTCTAATGTCTTAAATGTTCTCGTCTCTTCTGGTGCTGACTCTCAGGTACAAGACCACTGCCGCATCTTCCTTTCCATATAGACATGCCTATGCTTTGGGCAAAGAGAGCAATGTAGTTTAACCTGCTCCAAAAAAAAAAAAAAAAAAAAAAAAAAAAAAAAAAAAGGCTGATGTTCACTCTGGATATATTGATGCTTGCGCCCTCATCACACGTCAGTTCATGAAGGCATCCTTAAATAGGCAGAATAATTCCTTCCAAAAAACAACTTCTTTTGTTGTGACAAATTAATCACATCCCATTAAGTGGGAAATAAAAAAGCTATGCCGTCCTGTCGTTGCTTACAACTGATGCTCGGTGTTATTCTGATATAAAACTACAACATAAAATTCTGTTGTTTCATTTGTCAATCATGTTGATGTTCCCTTTGATAATTGTTGATTGTCACTGCAGTTGTGCGTTTGGAACACTAGTACATGGACGAAGCAGGCTAGTAAGTTTCTGCAGATGCCGAATGGGCGAGGAGCAGCGCCTCTTGCTGATACTCGTGTTCAATTTCATGTGGATCAAATACATCTGCTAGTTGTTCATCAAACACAGATCGCCACATGTGAAGCTCCTAAACTAGAACGCCTCAAGCAGGTATTGAAGTTTTTTTTTTTATTGTGCATGATCCAATCTCTCATCTCATCTTGATTGCATAAAAATTATCGAAATATTAGGTAGTATGAGTTGCTTCGTGCCACATGTACTTTTTTTGATTCGTTGTTGATCGCAACTAGTGGGACACTCGAGAAGCTAGCGCTCCAATCACAGATGCTACATATTCATGCAATGGCCAATCAATATATGTGAGCTTTGAAGATGGGAGCATCAGTGTTCTTTCTGCTTCTACACTCAGATTGATTCGTTGTATTAATCCTGCCGCTTACATCCTTCCAAAACCTAGGTAAGTTGGTTATTGCTGCTCACATAACCTCATTCCTTTATGGAAAATGGCAAGTCTCATTCACGAAGTTCCATAGTCTCACGAATTACTCATTCCTCACTGATGTATTTGGCAGCTTGAGAGTCTACCCACTAGTCATCACAGCACATCCATCGGAACCTAACCAGTTTGCGCTAGGGCTTACTGATGGCAGTGTCTATGTGCTTGAGCCTTTGGAATCTGAAGGAGGGTGGGGTGGTTCTCCTCCTGTTGAAAATGGTGCTGGCCCTAACACGACCTCTGGCGCAACTGATTTAGATCAACCCCAAAGGTAGTGCAGGCCATGTCTCTCCCTGTGAAACTTTTGAGCATTACAGTGCTAAGCCGGCTTTCCTCTGCCATACTTGATTCAAGTTTTGAGGGGATGCTGCTGAGGGTAGATTTTACTGCCTCGGGGTACTTTCTTGCGACATAGTTCAGTACGGTTTGTCCTAATCGACTTCTGCTTGAATCTTGTGGTGATAACTTGTGTTGTTATATTCATTTAGGCTGACTGGAAGTGAAAAAAGAAAAACTTGAGGTTGGAGTGTTGTTTTGAATACAACAAATTGGAGGCAGAGAGGATACCTCACTTCCTACACAACTGAAAGTCTAAGGACTTGATTACATTAGTTAGTTAACTAATGCCTTTTCAGTATCTAAACTTAATTAATTTTTAAACTAAGTGTCCATGCAATCTTTGACCATTTTACTAACCTATGTTACTAAATGACGTCCATGTTTGAGTGCACAATCAATTAAAAAGTAAACAATTACAATCAATATGATAGAAGTAAATTAGAAGAAAGTAGACCCAATGGAGTGTCAAGCAAAGAATCACATGGCTTTGTTATTAAGCCTCTGGACAGCAACATGTGCTGAATTCAAATTTAGTCCAATTCATCAAAAGAGTGCTAAACCTAAATTAAATTAAAGTTACTTATCAAAAACCCCCTAAACTATATGTATACTAACTAAAGAAACTAAGCTAGATCTAGCATCACAACTTAACGACCTAATCAAGGTCTCTGTTTCTAGCTATTTTCAATTTTTCATTTTTTATGAATTTTTTGAAATTAATTCTTATCATTTTCTGAAAATAGGGACCCGAGCTCCGGCTATGAGCCGCACGCTGGTCTCACGAATCTGGGATGATAACTAATAAGCACAATTCGGGCTCTTATGTTCAGCCCCCTTTAATTTTAACTTTACTGGGCCCAATTCTGATTATACCTATTCTAAGCCCACTACCCATCGTAACTACTCTAGCCCATTTTCTCTTCCAACTTCACCTGGTCCATCTTTAAGCCCGATTTCTATTATAGATAGATGAAACCCTAAGCCCACTTTAAACCCATCTTATTATTATATTTAAATCGATTTTCCTCTTTTCTTGCATCTTGTCGTCATTATTATTATTTTCTTCTTCCTTCTTCCAGGCCTTCGTCCTCTTGAACAAGTCAAGAATCTAATAAGCCAATTTCTCACGGATGAACTCCATAGAGACTTCACAAAAACATATGTAAAATTATGATACGAAAACACAAGAAAAATTTATGTTCTGATTTGGTATTGATAACAATGAATTTTAATAGGAATTAAATCCGAATGTTAATGGATTGACTTGTAGCAAGTAATGTACGCTAAAATTTCTTCAGATTGAACTAGATTAGGAATTATTTCACCGACGTATCTTAAAAACATTTCATTAGACAGTCTATGTGCACCAAAAGGATTGACCCCATTTGGTTCGGCTTTTGGGGGAATGTTCTTGGGAAAATGCAAATGTCTTTAGTCTAAAGGGGTTTGGCAAAATGCAAATACTGTTTTGGCATTTAGATAAGCCTTTTTTTTTTTTTTTTTCATGAGGTAGAATGCATCTACTTCTATTACAGGTGGGACAGGTGGGATTTCACCCATTGCAACTCAAGGTAAGTGAAGAAAAGGTTTCCTGTGGAAAACCTTTGGGCCTCCAACACCTATTACTACTTCAGTGACAACATTGAATTGGAGAAGGGAAAATCAGATGATACGTCCATGGATCTCTTCACGTAAGAGCTTATATAAACTAAACATATTCGAGATTAATAAAAGATAACGCAACCTACAAGCAATAAAATGCCTAAAAATCCTTAGGCTCCGGATAAGTAAATTTTTGTCATGAGCGTAACAGCTATCATCCAGTAACTGTTCTCCTACCAGAAAGCCACATGGTATTACTGTTGCAATTATGTTCATTCACATGCTATGATAAACCCCGCTGGTGAAAGAAGACGACCATTTCAAACAAGAAAGAAATATAACCATCTTCTTATGCTACATAATCACCAATGTAACAAGAGCTACTGACCTACATACTCGCTAAATCCCATATTGAAACTTAACCAAGACTAAACCATCCGACAAGAAAACATTACAACGAAAGCTACCTCAGAATCCACGTTGTGCCTCGACCTAATAACATGCTACGACCTCTCACCAAATAAGAACATGCCACTCTAGCTATAAGATATTCAATTACTCACACAAATTTCCACAGAAATCGCAACATGAATTAAGAAAATTTGACCTAGACAAAAGTGAGCGCGTGCACGACAAGAAAGCTCGAGGGTAGCGAGCATGAAGGAGTGAAGGAGTGTTGCGAGGAAGAGAACTCAAACCCCTGCCAACCTTGAGGGAACGTTGCCTCAAGCACGAAAGGGGAAGTCGTCAAGGTACGAGAAAGGCGAGTGAACGTGAGGGTCGGACACAAAACAATCGTGAGGTAGAGAGAGGCATGAGAGCGTAAGAAGAGTAATGCCCGCGGCCCTCGCGAGTAATCTCGTGCGGAATCTTCAGCGGCAACTGCAAAATCGGACGAACGAGCGATGGAATCGAAGTTTTCGAGCTTATCCAATTGCCCTACTATGAGCGCGACACGAGCGTGAGAGCAGAACGGCGGGAGGCAATCTTCAAGGTTGGGATGGCTGATCTCGAATGGACACCGGAGAGCAGCTCGCATAGGAGACGGTGAGGGACGACGGAGAGAGGCACGAGAGTGCAGAGGAGGCGTGAGGCTATAGAAAGCGTGAGGCTACAGTAAGGAAAACGAGGCTTAGGTTTTTCTATTTAGAAAAGGGTAAAAACGGATTTTGGATAATAAATGTGGACAAAATGGGCAACTAACATATTTTCATTAAACAAAGGAAGTTGCATTCCGAAAATGCTACTTCTCAAATGCACCTCTACCCCCTTCATTCCCACAAAGGCCTTTGAAACCCTTTGGAGATGCAATTGCATCTTCCCAAAGTCTTCAAAAAATTGAACCAAACACCACCTGCATTTACCCAAACCCCTTTAGAGCCCCAAAGCCCATTCCAAATGTTGAACCAAACGGGGCCTGAATCTGGTCATAAATCGAAGTTTTGTTTTCGTCTAAAATTAGTGTCAGAACCATGAAGCCATTACAAATCACCAAATTACAGCCTAGATCATTAGTGATTTTCACATTAGTAAGCCGAACGTGATCCAGTCATGCATCTTTCCAAAATAGGGCAAGAAAGAGGGGAATGAAATTATCTTTTCAAGGAGTTCTCGGTTGAGAACTAAGGGCTAATGAACAAACTAAGGGCTAGAAATGGTTTAGTTTCTGGGCATTTATGCGTCCGAGTAATGCAAGTTGGACTTAATAGATGTGGATGGGCCATGGGCTTGGCTTGGACGAATTGGATCGAGCCCATCGCATTGAATGGATATCCTTTAAAATTAGTTGATGAATTGAAGTCTCTTCAGTTATTATTTTTTGCAATCTTCATTTTGGTTTTATTTATTCATATCTTTGACATAAACCGCCTAAATTGCCGATTTTCCTTAAATTGTTGACTAAAAATCAAATATCCACAGCAGGTCCAAGACCTCCAAATTGACTGAACCAGTTTCTTGAAAGTTGTTGTAATCTTGAAGGTGCTACAATTGAGAAATGTTCGACAAACCCTTCACAAAAGCCACAATGCCCATTTTTCATAGTCCAAGTAACTCCTAACATTAATTATTGATACTCTTTTCAAAATAATTCATATATTTTTAGATAGTCCTAATATGAACGATTTTTTTAGCATTTTCTATAAGAGTCGAATTGCTAATTCAAAACTTTCACGCAAAGAATTATAGAAGGAGATTGCCAATGGCATTGGGAGGCAAATTTGGTAAAGTACTTATTAGAGTTATAATAAGTCAGAATCCAACAAAATGTCAATCGAAGTGCTTAATCATGAAAGAGAAGAAGCGATACCAATATCAAAAACCAAAGAGCTGTTGGCAGAATCAAAATTTCCTTCTCTCCTGTTAGTGTATACTTAGTTCCGAAAAGAATAAATATAAATGTATGTTTATTTTGTCACATAGTAAGTATTACTTTCAAGAGTGCTTTGATTTGATAGGTGGAACCATAACGACTAAACTGGGTAAGGTCTTTCTTTAATTTTCGTCGTACCTGACATTGAGAAATGCTGTGGACAGTAGCTCTCCATCCTTACGATGAATGTCAATACAACGAAAATAATTAACCACATTTAAGCCATTCTCAATTACTTGCAAGCATCTGCACACAAAGTGAAACCTGCTTATTTCCGTCTTCGACTGGGCTTCTTACTCTTTCTAGCTGGGGTCGACTGCTCCAAAGGCATTGGTAATAGGGTTCCTCCTTTGACGCCATCTTTATCATTCATCTTGTCAAGAGTTTTCTGGGCTCCAATATACACCTTAAGGTCTCTGATCTGTGAAGGATAAGGGACATGCCACTGTCAACGCACACTATGCACGCACGCGCAGAGTTTTCACAATATTATATACAAATTATTACAGTTTTAAGACTAAAAGAAAATACCTGTTCTTCTAAGTCAAGTATTTGTTAATCCTTCAACTTCAGTGACAGAGTTTTCCTGCAGATGCACAGAAGCGTATGTGTCCTCCATTCATGTCAAATTAGAAGGGAGACTAAATTCCTGACAGCTTTAATTGACTGGAATCATATACTGAAAAAGTGTCGGTACAATTGACAATAATACTTATTGAGGAAACTAGTCCACGTAACTTCAATGAAAATAGACAAGACGAGTATACTTCAAAAGGCTGCATGAATTTCTCTATAAAGAAAATGTTGTAGGCATATTAAGGTACTTAAAAGGCATCTACACCTATATTGCTTGACATGTGAAGCTCAAATAAGCTTTAAGTCTACCCAGTGTATCTTGTTTTCCTTTTATTTTCTATTTTGTGAAAGTTGGAAATGTCGACATAACGCAGTATGAACAACCAATTGAATTTTAATTGGAATTAGTAGAATTTCAATAGTGAACCGTATCAATTAAAATTTGAATCCTGAACCATCACATCCTGAACCATCACAAAATAATGTCCAAATATCTCCAGTGTGTAAAAAAGTACTTTGAAATTGGACCACCATCATGAAGATTTTAACATTGATTTCTGTCGATAAAGTTCAACCTCTAAAGCAGTAGCACTATTTCTTCTAGAGGAAAACAAAATTACAGATGGAGCATATATAAACAAAAGAACAAAATTATGGAGAGCGCTGACACGGGGAACTTTCTCCATACGTGCTGCGTTCTCTCCTTTCTCCTTTTCCCCTTTTTGTCTCTTTCTTTCCCTCGTTAGAGTTTGTCCCATCTTGCCACTTTTTAAAAAGAATTCAATAAAAAAAAAACACCAAAAGCTTTTTCATCTCCTCGCCACATCCTCCAACTAATAATTAACTCAAACTTAATTATCCTTCCCAAGTATGGTGAAAGGAAGGCATATTAACCATGTGATAAACTCTGACTCATCATAAAATGACTTTCGTTCTTTTGCCATTTGTTATGTGTCCCAAGTCACGTATAGTTGCTATTCACATATTTGAATTAGAAACTGTATTTCCTCTTTCTTCTTCGAACTTTAACCTTTTTTACCTCACATCTAAAAGTCCGTGCCATGTGAACACTTCCTCGTCATGATACCCTTCCCACTTTTTTCTCATCTTCTTAAATGTCTGTTTCCACTTCCTCTCTCACGACCAACCTCACTTACATGAACTATTACTACAATGCTGCTTCATTTTACTGATAAGTTTTATGAGACTATGCATGCTATGGTATTACTTGTCTAGAGAAATCAGCAACGAAAAATACCTCTCTTCAATTTCCTTAACCTTTCTCCGCATCATATCTTGGTTCTTGATAAGAGTTTGATTAAGCTGCAACCACAAGGAACAGCATCCGTTAATGTTATGAACGAGTGAAAACTATTGCATCTGATTGTAATATGAAAAATGAGGCATGTGAAAAACAAGCAAAACAACAATCAGCCTTGGCTTCAGGCAGCCCTCCTCTCAAACTTTAAACATCCAAAATCACAAAAGGTAAAACAGAGAAGACTAAAGCCTTACCTCTGCCACAGCCTTCTTTTCGTCACCAAGTTTCCCCAACTTACTATGGATCTCTTCAATCTTTGCAGTCACACCTTTCTCGATTGCTTCTAGTTTGGAATTTTCTTTTCTACTTTTGGCTTCTAACATGAGAGACTCATAATGCTAACAGAGAAAAACAAAAGAATTAATAGGGGATGATATGTTCAAGGACTTAAAATGTATTCTTTAAAGTCAGTCTAAGGATGATGGCAGTCTATGTAACAAAAATGACAAACATGGGTTAGAAACGGAACACTATCACCAACAGTAGCATGGGTAGTTTATATATAATCTACTGGCTTTTGTACTTCTACTTCCAATACAACAGGTTTTAAATTCAGATACTGTTCCTTCTAAGACTATCCATCAAAAAAAGCCAATAATAAAAGAGTCCTGGCACCTTAGGGAAACTCAATTCATTTTCTACCACAGATATATTAGTAACAGAAAAGAAAAGAAGAATACCAGAAGTTTTGCGATTCTCTCAAGCTGATGCAAGGCCACTAGTTCTTTTATACTTCCTGTATAAGCTCATTAGACAAATGCAGTACGCAAATCGACAGGTATAAAATGTTATACAACACGAGTGTAATTACTTTCCTTCTCTTCACAACAATTCTGACAATCCCATTGATTTCCAAGAGTAAACTGAGTTCACTTAAGGAAAAAAAAAAAAAAAAAGAGAAAGAAAAAAGAAAATGGAGAAACATTTTTTGATCTGAAATAACTAAACTAACGTTCTATTATGGTTTTCTCCTAAAATATGTGTAATTAAAAACCATTACCTAAAGCAAAAGCACAATTGACGCAAGCTTTCACAAGTAATGCTTATAACCATGGCTGATCAGTCAATAAAATAAAATGTGAAAGACTAAACAGGGAGAATTGAAATGGTCTTGGTATACGCATGCTTACTTTTCTTTGCACTTCCAGCTGATTTGAAGCTAGATGAATATAGTCAGCATGAATCTACAAAAAAGTAAAGCTATAGTGTCAGAGTAAATGAAGAAAGTCTGACAATTATAATGGAGGTAATATCCACTTTGCAGGCCCAATAATGAACTTGTGACATTTGGCCAACAAAATGAACATGTGAAGTACAAAAACAGAAACCGAATCTTTCATTGTCAGTTGTCAGCACCTAAAACAGTAAAAGCATCATGCACCTCAAAACTTCAAAAATTTCACTTAACTGAGTCCAAGCTCCAAATCTCTGCAGGGAAAGGAGAACCAGAAAACAAAAATTTTCAAAGCATAAAAATAAGAGGACACATGAACCTACTGCTTCGATTTTGCTGCTGAAGAGCACCCCACTAATTTCAGAATCCTCGCTACAGCCGCAGCTACCACAATCTCCTTCAAGTGATTCACAGTATGAATTCATCTCCAAAAGCTTGCTGTCAGCTTTTGATTGATTAAGCCGGTGAACATAAGTGTCCCCAACATAATCCCAAATTTGCTGTGTTCTTAAATCCAGAGAATAGCAATGTTGTGTATTTTTCCAATGGCTGATTGCGTGCTTATCTTTGTATCTACAAAGCCAGAAAAGAAAAGCTGTAATGAAGACAGCCTATCCAATCACTAAAACTATAGAGAGAGCGAAGATTCCAGCACATCATGACTGAATCTATCACCTTCCACATCCGAGAAAACCACATATCAGACAAACCCAAAGATTTTCCATTGTTCCACAAATAAAGCACGATGGCACCTCATCTTGCTGTTGGCATAGACGGCAAACCTGATAAAGAACAGAAACAGAATCTTCTTCACAATCTGTTAACAGATGGGCATCCCTGATGATGTTGCAAAATGAAACTGCATTTCCGATCAAGGTAATTTCTTGCAACCAACTCAAGATATGTGCCGTAATTGACATCTTTAGCAATGTAATTGGAACTTGCAATAAAATCAAAGGAAGACCCTTGGGACATCACCCGCATGGCAGAACATCATGTTGACTTATTTTAACCATAAAGATTGACGAATCAAGCAAAAGTTAGTATGTACATGTCTGTTTATATATCTCCTACATGGCACTTTTTCAACTTTTGATAATACATGAGTTCAAAGGTACTTTTTTGCTACAAATTGGCATGGACAGAGCATATTAGAACATCACTTGAAATGTAAAATACAACCATGAAACATCTTAGCTTCAAGACAGGAAATGTTTGAGGTCAAAGATCACAATTTTGATATCAGTATGATCACCCTGTATTTGTGAACATACGCATAACTTATCGTGCATGCTTGGCCACTGCTATTACTTCTGTCACTCTTTGACTCATGAGAAATTTGAGATAAGAGTGACAGGACCATCGGATTAAACACACGTGATGAGACATTGCAAAAATTCTTAAGTCAGAACATGATAATCAACAAAAAGTAACTCCAAGAAGCCATACCATTGACCTATTCCAAATGTCCAAATAGATGTCATGATAATTTAAAAGAAATCCTGAACTTAGTAAGCACAATAGAGTAAAGGAAAATTCTACTTTTCATTCATATACTTTCACGCTTTTCTAATCATGTCTATACTTTTAATTTGCCTAACCAAGTCCATCTACTTTAACAAACTTTCTAATCAACTCTTTCCAACACTAAATACGACCAAATTCAACTGAAGTGGCCCTTCGATGACAACAATGTATGATGCCGATAAAATATGCAGACGCCCACGTGGACATGTATGGAAAAATTTAGCCAATGTAGATGACCTCGAAGTGTGACATGGACAAAATAATGGATGTTAGCATTAGAAAAATTTATCCATGTCACACAACGAAGACATCTGACGGTCGCATCAGCTGGATTTGGCCTGATTTGGTGTCAGAGAGACTTGATTAGAAAGTTGGTAAAAGTAGAGGAACTTTATTTAACGAATTAAAAGCACAAGGGACTTGATTGGAAAAAATGTGAAAGTACAGGATAAAAAAATACTGCCACAACTGCTATAGCTAATATTAATTATCAAAAACCAACAATCAATCCACAGTCAGCAGATTAAGAGAGAGATAGTGGCAGTAGCTGAGAAATTACATTATAAATTCATCTAATCTGTATCAACAGAAGAATGTCTAACCTGACAAGACAAGTAAGTCCATTTGTACCACATGAGCAATGAAAGGAATGGTCACACTGCGTACTCAAAATTCCGCTGGTATTTGGGTCCAATCTCTCTGACATCAAAAGAAAAAAAGTTGCAATTGTAAACAACTTCCTATAAACTCGTCTCGCTGCAAGGGAAATATAATCAGCAAGGGAGTACAGGCATGGCCTACCAAGACAAACTGGACAAGAGGGTAGCTCCGTAAAGCCCGACGGCGTGTGCTGGCTACATCAGCTGATTTCGTATAGTCCACTTCGTGCAGAAATAGAATATGGCATACCTCAGCCTGAATGTCCAGAAGATGAGTATTAAAAGTGACACAGAAATCGACTATATGAAATCTCACAGCAAACAACAGGTGCAAGAAATTGCAAATACCTCAGCAGGCGAGAAATTCTTGCCATTGAAGGTGCAATAGAAACCATCGGCAGCCTTTTGATCGGTAAGCTAGATCAGCACGCTGTACCTATCTTCCATCCCATCATTCCTACATCAAACGCACAATTCGCAACACAACGATCACTAAAACCATTAAAAAGCATTTTAAAAAAAAAAACAGATCGGAAAACCCAGTTCCACCGTCGGAATGCTTTCAAAAAATTGAACTTTCATCATCGGACACCCCCTAGGGCGTGATCATGAGCAAATTTTCAGTAATCGAGTCCATCTCTTAGATTTTCATCAGCGAATTCTAATGCCTCGAATTCTCTCTTTCGCTTACCCAATTCATCTCACCAACTGAAAAAACCGGTCCGAAGTCCCGAAGAAGAGGAGGGCAGAAAACAGAAACGATGGAAGCCTTACCTGATGAAGCGGAGCTCGGAGATGTCGTCGATCCGGGGGCCGCAGAACCGGATGAGGTCGTCGGGGAGAAGTAATTGGGGACAGCGACGACGAAAAGGGTAGTGGAGTGGGCGCCGGGGCTCGAGAGGGGCCCGTGCGACAGCGTTCGGAACAGGTGGACCATGCCCCTCCGCTCGGTGAACCTAGGGCTCCGCCGCGGCGGCGGCGGCGGCGGCGGCGGCGGCGGAGTCGAGGAGGAGGAGAAGCCGCCGTAGTCGGTGGCGAGGGGGTGGTTGGTATCCACCGAGGGGACGCGGAGGAAGAACATCTTTTCCCCATCCGGCTTGCTGCGATCGCTGGGCTGAGTCGAATCGCCTGAGTTGGAGAAGACTGCAGTATTGCGGAGCAGAGAGAAGGGACTCGCTGGAACTGAGAGGAGGAATGGGCACGCCTTCTTCCTGGAATTACAATCCAGATCATCAAGTGATTTTCATATGAGTTTACATGAACGTGGTTCAGTCACGCATCTTTCCAAAACAGGGTAGAGAAGGGGAATGAAATCACCTTGTCAAGGAGGAGTTCTCGGTTTCGGTTACTGGGTCAAGCTTGCACGAAGAAGATCTGAAAAGTGTTGCCCATGAGAGTACTCGCCAGCGGCGAAGCTTCAAATACCTCACATCTCAAAAATCGTTACTGAACCAAATCCAATGAAGCCATTTCATTAAAAGCTGTTGTAATCTTGAAGGGATTACAATTGTGAAATATTTGCCGAACACCTTACAAAACTTGTATCAACCATCTTTTACAGTCTTAAGTTACCGCACGAAAGCTTGCCAAACAGTCTCTCAAAAAAAGAAAAAAGACTCTTCATACATCTAAAATTAATTATTTTTATTATTTCCAAAATCATTCACATATTTTTAGATGGTCATAATACGAACTAAGTTAAATAGCAATTTCTATGAGAGTCAAATTATTAATTCAAAACCTTCAAGCAAAGAATTATAAAAGGAGATTGCCAATGGCATTGGGAGGCAATTTGGCCATAATCTGAGTTAGGTCGAGTCTAGTTATAAATTTGAGTTCGAAATGGCTTTGATCTGTTCCACAACCAATTCGCCATAATCTGTTTGATGAAATGAATCTGAGATCTTGTTGTGAATTGATTCCAGTGATCGTCCGATTTGAAAGCACATTAGCGATGTTCACTTGATATTGTTTGATTTTGCAATCTTTAGACGTGATTACGAGTATACGCTATAGTTGCCAATAATGAAACTGACTCTCCGTTTGTTTTCTCAGTGGTTCCTGTGATCCTTTGGTGATTGGTGGTGGTCGGTGACACGAGAAGGCTTGGAGTCGCTGGCACACGCGTGATCTTTGGTGATGATCATAGTACGCTCTGTCGAACAGAATCAAGACGACATCGCTGAGCGTGAATCGTGATCACGCCAATTCAGATCACGAACTTTGGCTGACACATGTTAGGCTCACTAACTGGAGCAATGTTATGGCTGGTTGCTAGCTGCCTCCTTGCCGCCGAGTCACCCTGCAATGTCCTCAACTGCACAATGTCTCAATACTTTGTTGCGAAAACAATGTGCGTTACCTGCCTCACAATTCCTGTCTTGTCCTTCAGTTATTGATTGCTACACCTTCATCAATTTCATTGTCCAGAAGCAATCACATTCTATTTGCGTCATCTACTTCCTGCTTCATTCTCTGTGCATGATATATTCTACTTCACCGCATGCTGTTGAGGGAAATCATGGTCGACAATCAATATGAAGTGAGCAAGTTGTACTTACTCTCTGTCTTTAGTTGATAAGCTTTTGCGTATGGCAATCAATGAATGAACTAGTTAATAGCTTGCTCAGAATTAGTAAATGAGGATCTACTTCTTTTCTTGGAAGCATCGATGTCATCACTTTGTCTCCAATAGTGGGAAGAGTTTATTGTTCTTTTTGAACTTGCATAAGAATCGATGGAATGCTCATGGAGCAGTGAGTATCCGAAATTTACAAGTTATATGAATTGGCATGTCCTGTTGTGGCATATGTTGGAGTTTAGCGCTTATTGTTCATCTATGTCTGCTGAACCATTTGATTTATCGCTTCAATCAACAGAATTCTGATAAAGACACGTGACAATTGCGAGAGATATCTTGAAATTGGCACTTTGGTGATCATAGTGCTACTTCCTGTTAACTGAATGTACTTGTTTTAGGAAAAAAAAAAACATTTATGATATTGGAGAAGTGAATATGTGTTGAAGGTGTGTTGGATTTACAATAATAAAACCCTACTGATCTTGAATCCATTCATTGAAGAAATGGAGGGATATAATTTCTACATGGACGATGTGAATAGGTCACTGCTGAGCTTCTTGCATGTTTATTGAATTTGATTTGCATAATGGGTTGAGGCTAGCATTTGAGTATTGCTGGAATTTCAAAACCGAGAGAAATTGAAGAATTTGATGTTAGATTATCTAAGTCAATCAAAACAATTAGCAGCATGTTTGAGCTAATTAAGTTTTGTCATCTAAGCATATTAAAGTTGTCGCCTAGTAGTGCATCACTAAAGAGGTGAGTCCCCCATGATATAATGAGAATCAAGCTGACATGTATGATGAATTCGCAGACTATACCTGCTTCTTGAATGGTCCCCACTTTGGAAGCCAATGGAATTACAGGCTTTTCTGTTTAAAGTATTGATTCTCTGCTATTTAAACTGACCATCGGCTTTCCTTCTGCGCACTTGATTCAAGTTTTGAGGATGCTGCAGAGGGTAGATTTTACTGCCTCGGGGTACTTCCTCTGGACGTAGTTCAGTACAGTTTGTCTTAAAGTGGTACAATTAGCATCCTAAGCGACTTCTGCTCAAGTCTTGTGGCAATAGTTTCTTTTCATCATATTCATTTAGGCTGACTGAAAGTGAAAAAAGAAGAACATGAGATTAAGGTGTCGCGTAGAAGGCTTGTATATTTGAGATGGATGCAGGTATCAGATTTTAGTTAGCAAGCTAAAGGACCAGAGGAACAGGGTTTAGTTTTTTTAGGTGGCTTCTTTTCTTGTTCCTCATCTGTTATGCTGAAAGTACTTCTTTTATTTATTTTATTTATTCTTTTCAATTTGCGTAAAGATCATTTGTTAGCAGGTTCCCCTTTCTTGTTATTTCGCCGCAAAAGCATAACTTCATCTTCCTCTTGCGCTCCTACTTCGAAGGGGATTTCAGTGCAACAGCACTTAAAGACCTTGGATGACAGTATAAAATTCCCCACGGTCAATCTCGGTGTTTTGCTTATTAAACTACGACCTTTCAAAATTAAGTTCCATCTTATTAAGGATGAGAATGTGTTAAACTGTGGTTCCGGACAGAATGACTGGTCCTGTTCGGATTATTCTCGGACAGTTCCAGGGACCGAAGTCGGCTATCCCTTTGAGCTTCTATGGTGTGTTTAACCGCATGAACACTAGCAGGTAGGAGCGTGAGAACGAGCCTTTTTTCGCTGTCGTCTGTATTCTGATCACCCTTACCTTATGTACTACGTATCCTCCATGGGATACTAGGGACATGACTGCCAAGCCTTGCCAGCTCAATTCGATATGGTGGAAGTCGTCTATAGCCCCCATGAGGCTAATCAAGTTACAGATTAGGTCACTAGTGCTCACTGGAATAGGAATCTCTCTACCAATTGATCATCCTTACCGTCTTAGCCCATTTGGAATATTTTGTGTATAGAAATTTACTTGTCTATCTCTAGTAGAGCCTTTATGATTGAACAAATGAATGTGCTTTTCCGACCGAAAAAAAAAAGCAAAAAGAAAATCAAAAGACATGACAAAAGCAATTTTTCATGAGACAACCACATTATTGAAAAAGGAATAATAGTTCTCCATTCGATTATAAGAGTGTTTACAAGTGTAAATAATTTTAATAATTTATTTTGTTTTCAGAACGATGCATGTGATTTCAATGGTTAAAGTGATAATATTATTTTGGAAACCAATAAACAATTACTCTTGGGTGGGAATGGGAAGAAAATAGTCCATTCCATTTGAAAGAAAACGGAAATGTAGTTTATCTTTGACCGGAAGGCAAGTCAAAGAAGCCTCAAATTGCTTGCCACAATGCAAATTGCAATTATAGGTGAGAGTGACCGGCCTCCCTCCACAAGATTCGGAGGTCATTATGGGCTGTGCACATATAGACCCTCGTCCATCTTTCTTTAATCAAAATAAATTACTAACTCATTTGTATATATTTTTGGATAGCAAGGAAACCTACCGATTTTCATTTTTCCATTCATATAATGGGAGTTTGGTTGATTTACTCTGCCTTGCTGGCCAGTGAAAGTTCAGGTCCTCATTAATTTCATCTTTTTTTTGTTACACTTCTTAATCCTTAAAAGACTCTAAACTAATATTTATCATTTGTCTCAATAATATAAATAATTAATAGAACTTGTGTATGCATGGATTACATCGAGGATTTCAATTTTCTATTTTTCTCTCTGGGAGGGAATGATCCATCAAGCACGCCCACCAATTATTAAAAGCACCGTTAGTTTAAAAAAAAAAAAATGCACTCTACTATGCAAAAAAGTCGCATTGCATAGTGAGGATATCTGTTGAATTGATGTTTGTCGTTTTCCCCCTTGTGCTGTCGAAAGATTGGAGCGGGAGTCGGGGTTCAACTTCAACATGAGGTACTTAAAGGATTTGGCCACGAACGGAGAGTGGGACAATGTGGAAAAGTATTTATCTGGGTTCACAGAAGTAGACGATAACAGATACTCCATGAAGATTTTCTTCGAGATTCGGAAGCAGAAGTATCTTGAAGCTCTGGACAACAAGGTCGAAAGTTTTTTGACAATTGATGGGTTCGACTTGTTTAGAACTCATTTCCTCTTATTTCTCGAGTATCTGTTACCTTACTGGGCGACAAGCATTTTGATTTTCGTGGTTGTTGATCTTTGCATTATTGATGATTGCAGGAGGGATCGTGCTAAAGCTGTGGAAATTTTAGTCAAGGACTTGAAAGTATTTGCTGCATTCCATGAGGATTTGTTCAAGGAAATTACGCAGTTACTTATGCTGGAAAACTTTAGGTACGAGGTCTTGCGTTGAAGAATCTTTTAATTTGTAACTGACAGTTTTTTCACGTTGGCATTAAACTTGTATCCTGCTTGCAGAGAGAATGAGCAACTATCAAAGTATGGTGATACCAAGTCAGCTCGGAGTATAATATTGGCTGAATTTAAAAAGTTCATAGAGGCTAACCCCCTGTTTCGTGATAAGCTTCAGTTTCCCACATTGAAGAACTCAAGATTACGCACATTAATAAATCAAAGGTCCTTGCTGTCATATTTTCTATGTATTTTCTTGACTAAAGTATCGTCACACTCACTGTTTCATGGCTTCTGGCGGTTTGGATTGCAGCATCAGCTATGCAAGAATCCTAGGCCTAACCCTGACAAAAAGACTATTCGTAGACCACACTTGTGGACAACCAAATGGTGCTCATGCGCCATCCCTTATTACTAATCCTTTAATGGGTGCCATCCCCAAACCGGGGCCCTTCCCGCCGTTGACTGCTCATGCTGTATGTCTAGAGGAGAATAGTTAGCCTGTTTCCTCGGTAGTTTTTCCATTTTGGCAACTCACATTAGTGATTTTATTTATTTATTTCTTTTTTTTGTGCCTTCCACATCCTTCATCACAGCCCTTCCAGCCTCCTCCGGCTGCTCCACATCAATTGCCAGATAAATGGCAGATCCATCCTCGGTAACTCACCCCTCAGCATCTGCTGGACCAATAGGTTTGACCGCGTAAAATAATTCAGGTACATGAAGCTGCTCTACAATGTCAATTTCAAGTTCATGGCTACCTTGGCCACATATCTAGGTTTATGAGAAGTTGCAATATGGATGGTATGTTGTCGGAACATGTAAAATATTATAGAGGATAGTGTGAGGCTTTATTATATGCAGACTATGAAATTTGATCTTGTAGTTTCCACAAGTTCAAGCCGTTAGTTTGGCATTCTATTTACTTTTTGCCCTGTGATACAGCTATGTTAAAGCGTCCCAGGACTCCTCCTACTAACAACTCAGCCATGGACTACCAAACAGCAGATTCTGAACATGTTTTGAAGAGGTCAAGACCTTTTGCAATCTCTGATGAAGTACTTATTGATCTTGCTTTTTTATTTGTCGTTATTCAGTTATTACTGGTTGGGTCAATCCACAAAAATAATTTTTTTGCTGGGTGATTGACAATCTGAGATGTCTGGGATGCTTTTCTCAACATTCATCAGACTTGTTACATGTACTTCTTTTCTTTTTATGGAAGTTAGGATTTCCAGTTCACCTGAATTATAAAATGAAGCTGGAGTATATCACGCCTTCTTTTGCATTTCTATTTCTTAATGATCTTTTAATGCATGCATTGAATGAAAACCTTCTGAAAGCTCTTTCACTTCGGCATTATTGCAGCATAAGATCATGCATTGAGAATCTTCAGGAGAAACATTTTAGCTATGAGGTTCCTAAATACCCTGAACTTTTATGATGATAACTAATAATTGGTATTCACTGGAAAACGAATATATAAATTATAAAAATCCATCTGGAGCTAACTGAGGATTGGAAGGAATACTAGAGATTTTGGGAGAGAAAAAGTGCAAAAGGGCTAAGATTGGCAATTTGTGTCTGTGTGTCTTAATTGTTTTTGTGATTTGTGTCAATTCATGTTAACATCATAACCTTTATCAAACATGCCAAACCAATGAATTAGACTAAGATATGTAAACATCTCGTCAATATACTGGTTGATCATATTGTGATGTCTTATTGGGCTGTCTTTATGTAGTTTGTTTTTGGTATTGGCGTGTAAATTGTCTGTGTCAATATATTGGCAACATTAATAAGGAGTGGGAACTAGGTAGGTGAGAATTACATCTTCTTCCAGAGTGCATGGATTGTGGTCATATATGCTAGTAAGACGGGCTCTCATATGACTTTCGCATCCTTCGAGTGTCATGGCTTTCATTAATTTTCTATCAAACTCACTGGTTTTGCAATTTTTTTGAATTTCCATTAGGTGAATAATTTGCCGGTAAACATTCTGCCCATCACATACAACAACCTGAGCCATGGTCAGAGTTCATATCCTTCAAATGACTTGCCCATAAATTTAGTCATGACCCTAAATCAAGGTTCACCTATTAAGAGTATGGATTTCCATCTGGTGCAACAAATTCTGCTGCTTAGTTAGCACATCTTTCTTAATCCATGGAAAACATGTTCTTGCTTTTCTTCAGTTGATATACTTGTTTCCCCTTGTAGGGCATAAGTATTTTTTTTCCCCCTGATGCGTGGAAGATTGCTTTTTGTTGTCCTTTTGACACTAGTTTCAGCTAATTGAAACCATGGGATCTGATTCTTCATCTTTTCTGCATAAATAATTTTAGCGGGAACAGATATGGGCGATGTTATGGTATGGGAAGTAGGCAGCCATGCAAGGATCGCTCTAAGAAATTTTTAAGGTTTGGGATCTAGGAACATGTTCAGTGACGCTGCAGGGATAAAAGTTCAGTTCTAAATAAAATCAAGCTATTTTGTTTTTGGCCATGTGATTAAAGGTTTTGATTCTTTGTAGGCATCTCTGGCCAATGATTATATAGCACCAGTCAACTGTGTAATGTGGAGTCCTGATGGAACCCTCTTTTGTATATACATACTTGCTGATTGATGGAAAACCTAAATTGCTGAGAACCAGACTTCTTTGCAATATTTTTGGGAAGAAGTGTTCATATGCTGCTATTACTGAGGATTTGTGGTGTTCTCTTTAGGTGTTGCTTATTCCAAACATATGGTGCACATATACTCATATCATGGTGGTGATGACATAAGGAACCAACTTGAGGTTTGTTGCTAACCATGGAGAAAAAATTAAGCTTCTTTGTTCTGCAGACAATTACCACCTAAGTGTGAGTTTAACTTGATTTTGACTCTAAACTAATGTGTGATACAGATCGAGGCTCATGTTGGAAGTGTTAACGATCTTGCCTTTTCATATCCAAACAAACAGTTATGTGTTGTTACCTGTGGAGAGGACAGGTCAATCAAGGTATATTCTGATTGTTTTCCTCATTGTTATAGAGTTGTTACAGAGGTGTGGGATGCAGTGACTGGGACCAAGCAACACAGTTTTGAGGGTTATGAAGCACCTGTATATTCCATATGTCCACATCACAAATAAAATATTCAGGTACCTGGTTGTTTTGCGTACTAATAAGGACACACTGAAAGCACGACCAATCAACATGTACCCTTGACTGTTCACTGGACTTCTGTTTGCTAAAAGTTGGTTAGGTAAAAAAATTTGCTTCCATTTGTATGAGAAGTGTGAATCTGTAGCTTTTGTGAACCTTGTTAATTTTAGGGGTTTTGCAAGTCTTCCAACTTTTAATTTGTCTTGATTAGAATATACTTGTTAAAATGGTGACACGGCCAAAGGTCAAACTGCAAATTAAATTCTTGCGGGCGATGCTTTTGAGCATTAACAACCAGGTAAAGGCCTTCACAATGATGACCTTTCTGCTTTATTATGTGTTCAGAAGGAAAATTCTCTTTTTCACTCCCAACATTTGTTCTCCACTAATTTTCTCCTTGAGTTAAAGGCAGTTTACTATGTCTGAGTGGAGCAGCAATTGGCCATTTTATTTTCTTCGTTTTAAATCTTTTGAACTTTCATGGTCATTTGCACTCTATCACAACGAGATTTTCTGATAACCCATCATCCTAGAATGCTATGATATCATAACTAGAGTCTTAAGCAGATGTGCTCTTAGGAATCTTAATTCTGATCCCTTGTGCTTCTGTCTGAAGAAGCCATCTATCTGGGCATGCCATTAAAATTGATTGTACATTTTCTTTTTCTCGTGTAATTTATCTTCTCGACAGCAATGGATGAAAAAATTAAGGCTTGGCTTTATGACAACATGGGGTCAAGAGTTGACTATGATGCACCGGTTCACTCTTCTACTATGATGGCATGAAGTGCTGATGGAACAAGATTCAGATCAACAACATTCAAGCTTGATTTCATACTGTTATTTCTTTTTTCTACTGAAATAACCTGTTTTAGCAATTTTAATTTGCTACAGGTTGTTCTCGTGTGGGACCAATAAAGAAGGAGAGTCATACTTGGTTGAATGAAATGAATGTGAGGGGACTGTCAAGCGTATACATATCATGGACTTGGAAAGAGATCTGGTGGGTTTGTGCAGTTTGATACCACCAAAAATAGATTTTTGGCTGCTGGTGAGGAGTTCGTGGTCAAATTTTGGGATATGGACAATAACAATATTTTGACAAGTACTGATGCTGAGGGTGGATTGCCGGTAATTCATTGTTGTTTATAAATTCTGACTGAATTATCCGAACCTTTTCAATTACCTCACTCTCTAAATTTTCTGGCTTCACCTTGTATTAGATTTAACAAGGGAGAAATTCTATTAGCCGTCTGACAACAGCATCAAAATTTTGGCAAATACTGATGGGATTAGATTGCTAAGGACAGTGGAAAATCGCCCTTTTGATGCTTTGGGAGTCACTCCTGGACCTCTTGTGAAGGTAAGCTTTTTTCAAGAGTACACTGATTTCATAGGGAGGAACTTGCTAAATGTCTTGAATCTTATGCAGCCACCAATTGCAGCCTTCGGTTCTGGTAATGCTACTGTTGCGGCAAGCCTGGGTGATAGAGGTGCTCTAGAGGCAGCAAAGGTTGGTATGGTAAGTAGTATCATTATTGCCTTAGGTAGTTACACGTTTTATGGATCTTTATTTGTTGCTCACTGTGCTACTTTTTTTTTTTTTTTTTTGGTCGGTCCTACTCTAATCCTACTCTAATACTCACTCTTAGACTTTTGCTCTGCCTCCTTGTAGGGCGTGGGAGTCGAAACCTATGCCTGAAATGAAATCGTCCTCACCGTGTTACTTTTTTTTTTTTTTTGGTCGAACTCATCGTGTTACTTGAATGGTGCATTAATTGCATTTTTTATGTGCATGTCCAGGGGACATCTTTAAATGATGTCCTCTCTTTTGAGCTCTACAGAACAGTGAGAGCATGGCCGATGTGAAGCTCAAATTTCCTGATGAGTCAGGAGATAAATCACGGATTTGGGAACTGACAGAAATCAATTAACCATTAAATGCCGGTTCATAAAGCCACCTGATAACTTAACAGCTATGAGGGTACAAATTATTGCCTCCCAAGGTTGTTTTTATGCAGCATTTCTTTTCCATACTCATCTGTCATGTTTCTACTGTATAAGTGCATATTTAAATAGGTCACATTTGGTGCACTTGCTTTATTAATTTCATCTGCATGTGGTCCGATGAATAATTTTTTTATTCCTTGACACTTGGAGGACATTTTCATCTCTTGGCTCAGCCTTCTATTGTTAAGTGCTTGTTTCAGCTATAAAATTGGGAAAGGATAAGATGGACATTAATTAATTTGTGATTATGGAGTGTCAATTGTGCTTGGGTTTTGTTGGCTGTGGATGTTATGAGTTTTATGATAAGGATGAATAGTTAGATGGATGCTGCCTGATTTAGAATGAAGTGGTATATTCGCACGAGGAGACTTTTTAAGCTGCTGCTTGGAATCCAATGAGGATTGTTCTGTGGTCTCTTGTGCAGTTACATGTGCTAAAACGCACAGAATCTTCACCAGATGCTTTGTACTCGGCAGGAAAGTGTATCATTGTGCACCACTTTGATGCTTGTCGGGATTGTTAAGCTTGTGAATTGACCTTTTTGGAGCTTGCCAATTTCCGGTAACTTTGAATGGAAATTTACCCGCTGAAACTAAATACACAAACATTAGAGGTGAAAGGATATGTATTCCTAGAAAGGAGTAGCATGCGTGGGTGAACCACTCTATTTTTGCATGTTTGCCACACATGTTTATCTTAATGCTATAGTGATACAGCTGGATGGTTTAAGTGAAGGTTCCATGTTTTGCCGGATTTTTTTTTCTTTTTCATTTTGCGAAGTGTTTCGACCGGGTTTTGATGTCATGTTTATCATATGCTCTATTGATATGCAAACATACAATATGCATATATGCCCATGCACAAAATGCCTCTTGGATAAACATGCAGGCGAACCTGTGCGTCACCAAGTGTCTCCATCAAGTTCCGCATCTATCATTTACTGCTGAGTTCTTTAGGGTTTTTCTTTTCCTTTCAACTTTGGGTAATTTATTTTTCTGTCACCACTAGAGCTGATAAAATGAAGCAGGTTTCGAGATTCATCTATACAAACTTGGGTCTTGCCATTCTGGCTTCATCATCGATTACTGTACGCAAGCTCTGGAAATGGCAAAAAAGTGTTCAGAACTTGACAGGCAAGGTAAGGAATCTTTTTTCTTGAGATGGGCATGCTTTTGTATTGTTTAGTGCATTTTTAACTACATTGTTTCTTCTTTTCGCAGGCTACAGCGAGTGTACTGCCACAGTTATGGCAACCTCCTAGTGGGATTTTGATGACCAATGACATAAGTGATACCAATCCTGAAGATGCAGTTCCATGCTTTGCGCTGTAAAGAATGATTCTTATGTAATGTCAGCATCTGTGGGGAAGATCTCTTTGTTCAATATGATGACTTTCAAGGTGAATATTTTCCCAAAGCATGTCTACATCCTCTTGTTGATTGTTTGTAACACTATCCGCAAGGCTTGGTGATGAACTACCCTTTGTGGATGAGTGAAGTCAAAATGATGCCAAAAGTGATTATTTGCTGAATATGCATGCACTATTTCCTTTTCACATTATTATGGGAGCTAAAATTAATTGAGTCACTCATGTATAGAAGGTATTGAACTGTATTGTTAGGAGGTCCATGAAAGCAATTACTCTGATTTTCATGTGGATTGTGCTGTAGAGTTACAACATATGTGCTTTTTAACATGTAAGTGAGACAAGGGCTTTTCTCTGTCTCCAATGGAGTCATTTTGCTCTTACCGATTTAAGTAAAAAAGGCAAGAGCTTTTTTCACCCATCCGGTGGATGAGCTGCTCTCTCTCATTCTGAAGAAGGGAGATGCCATTTGAGGCAATGGCCTCTCGGTACCAATGTCCCACTTTTACTTATAAATTGTTAATACTGTCATGCCTGCTGATATCCAGACGATGACAACATTTATGCCTCTACCACCAGCAGCAACATTTCTAGCGTTCCATCCTCAAGACAGTAACATTATTGCAATAGGAATGGAGGACTCCTCTATTCAAATTTACAATGTTCGAGTTGATGAAGTGAGATCTGTTTTTGTAGTCGTTGAAAGTTAACCTTTTGTTATTTGCGACAAAGTTATGGATATTGACCGTTTCACTTTCTCAGGTCAAGAACAAAGCTAAAAGGACATCAGAAAAGAATTACAGGCCTTGCCTTCTGTAATGTCTTGAATGTTCTCGTGTCTTCTGGCACTGACTCTCAGGTACCAGACCACTGCTGCATCTCGCTTTCCACATAGACATGCCTCAGAGAGAGAGCAATGTTGTTTAAAGTACCCAAAAAAGGGTTGATGTTCACTCTGGATGTATTGATGCTTATGCCCTCATCATACGTTTGGTCATGAAGGCATCATTAAGAATAAATCCTTCCAGTGAATTTCATCTTTTGTGGTGACAAATTAATTCCATCCATTAAGAGGGAAAGAAAAAGCTATGATGTCCTGTTGTTGCTTATGACTGATGATTGGTGTGATTCTGATATAAAAGCACAATGTGGAATTTTCAATTCTTTCAAATGTGCATCAATGTTAATATTTCCTTTGATAATTGTCTATCATCACTGCAGTTGTGTGTTTGGAGCACTGATGGATGGGAGAAGCACGCTAGTAAAGTTCTGCAGATGCCGGCGAGGCGCAGTTCCTCCTGCTGATATTCGTGTTCAATTTCACCTGGATCAAATACATCTGCTGGTGGTTCACAAAACACAAATTGTGCACAAACCGAAGTCTTATCTTAATCAGATTGCATAAAGTTTGCTAAATATTGTTTTGATTCGTTGTTCATCTCAACTAGTGGGTTACTCAAGAAGCTAGCGGGCCAATCACACATGCTTCATATTCATGCAATGGCCAATCAATATACATGAGCTTTGAAGGCGGAAGCGTCAGCATTCTTACTGCTTCTACCCTCTGATTTGGATGTCATATAAATCCTGCTGCTTATATCCCTTCAAACCCCAGGTAAGTTAGTTATTGCTGCTCATTCAACCTTGTTCTTTTGTGAAAATGGCAAGTCTCATTTGCAAAGTTCCAATAGTCTAGCATGTTAATCATTCCTCACTGATGGATTTGGCAGCTTGAAAGTCTACACGCTAGTTATTGCAGCATATCCATCGGAGCCTAACCAGTTTGCAGTAGGGCTTACGTGATGGCAGTGTCTATGTGCTCGAGCCATCGGAATCTGAAGGCAATTGGGGTACTTCTCCTCCTGTTGAAAATGGTGCTGGGCCAAGCACGACCTCTGGTGCAACTGCTTCAGAGCAACCCCAAAGGTAGTGCAGGCCATGTCTCCCCCTGTGGAACTTTGAGCATTAAGATGCTGAGCTGGCTTTCCTTCTCCGCACTTGATTCAAGTTTTGAGGGATGCTGCAGAGGGTAGATTTTACTGCCTCGGGGTACTTCCTCTGGACGTAGTTCAGTGCAGTCTTGTCTTTAAGTATTACAATTAGCATCCTAATTGACTTCTGCTCAAGTCTTGCGGTGATAATGTGTTTTCTTATATTCATTTAGGCTGACTGAAAGTGAAAAAAGAACATGAGATTAGCGTGTTGCGTAGAAGGCGTTGTATATTCCAGATGGAGGCAGGTATCTGATTTTAATTAGCAAGCTAAAGGACCAGAGGCACCGGGGTTAGTTTTCTTAGGTGGCTTCTTTTCTTGTTCCTTTTGTGTTGTGCCAAAAGTACTTCTTTTATTTATTTTAATTATTCTTTTCAATTTGCGTAAAGGGCATTTGTTAGCAGATTCCCCTTTCCTGTTCTATACCCGTAAAAGCATAGTTTCATCTTCCTCTTGCGCTTCTACTACGAAGGCACTTAAAGACCTTGGATGACAGTATAAACTTCACCACGGTCAATCTCCACCTTGGATGACAGAATAAATTCACCATGGTCAATCTCGACTAACTGCTTATTAAACTGCAACCTTTCAGAATTAAGTTCCGTCTTTTTGAGGATGATGCAGTGTTCAACTGCGGTTAGGGGCAGAATGACTGGTCCTGTTGGGAATATTCTCAGACAGTTCCGCCGGGGGACCAAAGCCGCTTACGCCTTGAGCTTCTATAGTGTGTTGAGCCGCATGAACACGAGCAGGTAGGAGCATGAGAATGAGCCTTTTGTGAGCTGATCTGCATTCCAATTACCCTTCCTCATGTACTACGCACAGAAGATTATTATTTCTCATCACGAGCCTATATTGTCATCGCACTTTAAACGAATGGAAAAGCTGAAACTGCAAAATGAATGGAGAAGCTGGAAGTGTAATCTGAGAGTGCCTTGATTTGATTCGTGTATAGCGAGTTCAACCTCAACGATTTTGCATAATCAATAGCGAAGTGAAACTAGCTCGGACATTTTTTTCTGGCATTTCAACATAAATTGGAATTTGTTCCACTTAAAAATGGAAAGAGATTGGGTTTCCCCCCTTTTTTAGGAGAGGTTCTTGATTAGAGAGTTTGAAGGGAATCAGATCTCATTTGGTATAGTTGTAGTTGAAATGTAACTTTACTGTATTGTGAAGTGTTCCAATTTTGTTGTTTAATAAAATGTACTTTATACCAATAACATCTGAAAGTTGAATAAGATAACTTTGAGAAAACTGTCGTAACTTTTGTTGTGGTGCGGCTGTAAAGTGTTCACCAAATACATTATAAAAGCTGCAATACATATCTTCATAACAAATTCTGTTGCAGGGAAGCGATACCAAATAGCCTCTTGAATTGGGGACCTAAATTATTGCTCCTAGATACAGCGCCATCGTGCCTTCTTAAACTTATCTATTATTAAGTCTAAAATTGCTAGAACTTACTTATTTTAAACCTCATTTCTCCTCTTTTGCAGTGTCACGAGGAGTGTGAGGGAATACTTGCTTAGATCCATATTCAGTGAATCACATTCATTACAGCCATTGATCATATAGATCTCACATGAGCCATGTATATGAGACTTCATAATTCGATTAATTTATTTTAAACTCTATGTCTTCCTTACAGTGCTAGGTTTTCAGAAACTTTCACTTTGGATCAAAAGTTAAGGCTCTTGCCACATTTTAGTGAAATAAAAAATTCTCTTTTTAGGAAAATGACCTAATAAGGGTTTGTATTTTCGCTCAACAAGTAATTAAGTGATTGAACTTTCTTTTCATATAATGAAGTATTACTTTCTTGATGTTCAACGTGGTGTCTCTACTATTATTGCCAGGTCATGTCTTTTTTACCCGACATGGCTTCGTTATTTAACACAATTGCTGACATGGTAGCACACTAAACAAAAATTATGCAAACTCAATTTAAAGCAAAGGAAAATATTCCTTTTCTTTTTTCATTTCCGATCCTCTCTCTTTTCTCCACCATCGGTTTCCACACCTGCCGGTCGCCACCACGATGGCGATGCTTAGTACCTTCGCAGAGTTGCTAGCGTCCCATGCAAAAGCAAAGTCTTATGCAGGTACATCATTCCACATCGTCGGTGACTGTCATGTTGTCATTTTTTTCTTACTTCATTTTTCTTTCTCTCTCTGTTTATTTGGCCCCCATACGCTGTCCCCTTACTTGTCCGACTTTTGTATTGAAGAAGGCATCCACTTCTTGATCAACCGGTCAAACTTAGATGAAAGAAGACACCAATTGTGGTGGCCGGATCTTGAGATATATTTCCAACGGTACAACAAACCTTCAATTATCCAAAGAAGCCACCGCACAAGAAATCCAAATTTAATTTGGAATAAAGGACACACAAAATTCGAATTATTAAGATCATTTGAACAAGCGAGCTTCTTGAGAAATAATTTAACACATCACATCCTGTTAATGGAAAAAAGAAATGATTGATAAGTTGCTCAACTCGTCGTATGTCAGTTTCTTATCAATAGGTTTAAAAATTACTGACATCTATTTATACTTCAAAAATTACTAACCACATGAATAATCAACCGACATTATTTTGATGGATTATTAATGCATTATGTTACTTACTTTTATTTGAAGTTGTGAACCTTAATTTGACCGAATTACCTAAATTAGTACATCACTAACCATATGGTCCCAAAATAAGTTGATCTGTTTGGGCATGTCTAAGTATAAGATTTTCACATTATTTAGAAGCATGCACTTGGGCGAAGGGAATAACACTTTTTGCACGTAGATGTGATTGTGCTCGTTTGGTCCTTGAAGCGATATATTACATGCTTTCAAATTTTCAACAAAATTGTATCACATTCTTAATGCATACCTTGACAGATCTCCTCCCATATGCATAAATAAATAAATAAATAAATAAAGCAAATTATGAAATATGAAATCATGAATTAATTAGCCGAGATCTCAATTAATTTTAGTATATCCTACATGAGATATACATGATCTAATGGTCATGATGACCTGAAGCCAATGCCTTCAATAATTTATTGAACTCGCTCTGATTAAATAAATTGAATAACCACAGGTTTCTACTCCATTACCAAATAAAGACGGAAGCCCTAGCCATAAAAGAATGCCTTCTCTTCTTGCAGAGGAAGAGAATCTAGCACGTGAGAGCAAGGATTGTGTGTCATCTGCCCTGCAACGTGGAGAGGGATCTGTCCTTTGTGATATTTAGTGACTGCCTTAAAATTGTGAGTGCATCATGGGCCGAGAAGAAAGCTCATGGACAATTGTCTATTGCCTTGCAAGGCTAATCAAGTTATGGATTTGATCGTCAGGCCCACTGAAACAGGGCTCTCCCCACCAACTGGTTGTCTTTGCCTCCATCGACCACTTTGGAATATCGCATAAGAATTTCCTTGACTTGCTCTAGTAGAGCCTTTATGATTGAAGGAATGAATGTACTTTTCCGACTGAAAAAAAAAATAAAAAAAAATCAAAAGACAAAACAAAAGCGATTGTTCATGAGACAACCACTTTATTGGAAAAGTGAATAATAGTTCCCTACTTGACTACAAGTGCAAATAATTTTAATCACTTATTTAATATTTGGAGCGGCACATTGTGATTTCGATGACTAAAGTGATGTATTATTATTTCAAAATCCAATAAATGATTAGTCTTTTGTGGGAATTGGAAGAAAACGCAAATGTAGTATATCTCGAACTGGAAAGCAAGTCAAAGAAGTCTCAATATGATGGGCTTTGTACATATAGACCGTCATTGATCTTTCTTTAATCTAAATAAATTACTAACTCATTCGTATATATTTTCGGAAGATGAGGAAACCCTACCAATTCCATTTTTCCATTCAAATAATGGAAGTTTGGTTCATTCACTCTAAATATTTTGCCAACCAAGCAAGTAAAAATCTAGGGTCTCACTAATTTCATCCTTTCTTACTGCATTTTTTTATTCTCAAATGACTCTGAATCAATATTTATCGTTTATCAAGACAATATTGATGACTGACAAACTTTTCATTGCCTAGATTACATCTAGGATTTCAACTTTTTTTTTTTTTGCCTTTGGAGAGATTGATCCATCAAGCACGCCCACCGATTACTTAAAAAATAAATACACTCTACCATGCAAGAAAGTCACATTCTATATTCTTTCCTAAAATATATTTCATTTTATCTTTCACCATGTAATCATTATTATCATGTACATCTTCTTATTTATTTCTTTCATAACGAAACGCGTAAATAGTACATCATCATCCTCATAACCTACAGTGTCCACTATGTTATCATTTTTTTTTTTTTTTTGTAAATTGAGGTAGTGTATTAAATCTCAACAAAATTTATTTTACCCAGGAAATAAACGAAAATCATTTGGTTATGATAATATATTTACAACAGCGTTATTGGTCAAGGTTGTGATATTGTAGTGTAGTTAGTTCATAGTATGATACTATCCAATCACTAATGATAGAGATCTGTAACAAGTATTGCTTGTTAATTTTCTTTTCTATATTTTGTTATTTTTAGAAAATGCAAGTCCAGTCAAATGTGTTGTATCTCAAATTTTAATCGAAACTTCACATGCAGTTGCTTGAAGCTTCAGATCCATGGATTTTATTGATCAAATGTTGTCGTGAGATGTCAATCTTAAAGTTTAAATTATTTAAGGCTTGTGCAGAGATGGTATGCCATTAACATGTAATCCCAAATATGAAGCCAAATCCATACGCTCTAGAGGACCAACTACAATGCCTTATGAGTCTGTTAAAGGATATAGAAAAGTCAGATCAAAATAATCTGTTTACATCATGAGATGGATTTAGCATAAGTAGTAACTCAATTAGTTGTTGATTGTGCAAATAAGATCATCATAATCGTCCAACTTGCCCAAGTAAGGACAAAAAATATCTTTATATGTTTACTAATAATTGATTCTCAATTGCCTTGATAATCCAACAATTATTTACTATAAATTCTCTGGAATTGTTAATATATCAAATGTGCTAATGTGCTTGGAGCTCCATTCAAATTGGGATATAGTCTCACCCAATTCCCGTCTCAGGGAAAATGTCTGTATCCAATCTTCAATCGACATCAAACAACAGCAACGAGATGGCTCTACACATGAATTTGATAGCCGACTTCTGATTTTCTGATAAAATAGGTCTTTTCTTCTCAACTATATGCTAATACGCATATCATTATCTGTAGGTGCTATCGCAATCTGCTATTATTAAATTAGTCAGTGGAGAATACGAACCTTCCGCATAATGCTGGGAAAGTTAGGCATGCAATAATCGTCCTCTCCGTGCAGCATGTGTCTTGGACCGTTGGATGGCTCATTATGGGCTTTAAACATATAGGCCCGATTGATTTTTCAATGCTTGAACATTTTCAATCTAAACAAATGACTTCCCCATTCATATATTTACCGATGAAGAGGAAAGCCTACCTATGATGACAAATTTTCATTATTCATTCTAATAGTGGAAGTTTGGTTCATTCACTCTTAATATTTTGCCTTCCATTCAAGTAAAAAGTCTAGGACCTCACTAATTCCATCCTTTGCTGCTAGAGCTCTCGATCCATAAAAAACTTTGGACAACGTTTATCTTTTCTCTAAACAACAAAATGATTGGAAACTTTTTTGCCTCAATTATATACATGATTTCAAGGTATTTATCCATCAAGCAAGCCCATCAACTATTCAATGCACCATTAGGGAAAAAAAGAACAGCTTTACAATGTGAAAAAATTGCATTCATATTTTTCCCTGAAATTTACACATATATATATACATATATATATATATGTATATACATATATATATATATGTATATACATATATATGTATATACATATGTATATATATATGTATATACATATATATACACATATGTATATACATATATATACACATATGTATATACATATATATATATATATATATATATATTATCTTTGCTATCGAATCTTTACTATATGCATGTGCTTGTTTATTTCTTCCACAAGGCAACACGTAACCAGTACACAGTCATCCTTGTGAGTTACAATGTCCACCATATTATCACAGGTCTCTTTTCTTTTCTTTTTTTAAGACTCTACTCAGGAAAAAAAAAAAATAGCTGTTGCCGATGACGCAATACTATAAAACAATATAATTGGTCAAAGTCATGTTATTGTAATATAGCCGGTTCACAATATCCAATCACTAATGACAAATACATTTAGATGAATAAGTGATAATCTTTACTTAAAAGTTAAATAAATAAATAAAATAGTGTGTCAACATGAGATAAAAGGTTCAACCAAAATGAAATAAAAAGGAAAAATGTCTCCCTAAATAGTTGGCCAATCGCAAATAACCCAGTAGCTAAGAAATTGTAAATGTTGCATTAAACTATAAAGGTAATGTAAAATGTCAAAAAAAAAAATAATTTAAGGAGTGATATAAAAATGCATTAGGTGAGGGGATAATGATTAGATAATTTTTAGACGTGATATGGTATAGAGATTTTGAGAATCGAGGGAGATATATTTAGAGATTTTCTTTTTCAAGAGGAATCTCTTTTGAAAGAAAAAAATTGTGCTTTGAAAATAATAATCCAACTGGTGATGTTTTTGTTATTGATTCATGGATATTCCCACCAGGAATTCAGGACCCTGGGAGTACCGCTAGTTTCTCTTGTTTTCAGTTTCTCTTATTAATGGAAAAGCAAGTCAAGTCAAGAAGCGCCTACATTTGATGGTTCCATGTACCTTCCACAAAATTCTGCAGAAATTACGCTTGCAATGATTGCCCTTTGGTTTTCTTTTTCTTTAATGGAAAAGGCAAGTCTAAGTCATCATATTGTGGTTTAATTGATTCATAATATCCAATCACTAATTCCATCCTTCCCATATGATAATCCAATATCCATATATTGTAGATTCTCTGGACTTGTCAATATAATACATTTGCTAATATACTCGGAATATAGAGTCTCACCCAATTCTAGTATCTGATAAATTATGTACATCGAATCTTTAATTGACCTTAAATTTCTTGTAACAATATGACTCTAGGCATGAATTTGGTGGTCTGCCTCTGATTTTCTTATAAAAATAGGGCACCCCTTCAAAATTATATGCCTACATGCATGCAATGATTGTTAGGCGCTAATATCGGCGAGTAAGGGACCTTTGTGATATTAAGTCGGATTTGACATCGATCCTCCACATCAATCCTGGAAAGAGAAAAAAAAGTGGTTCTCACAATTTGCTTTTTGATTGAATTAGTGGGAGGGGAATATGCTTATCAACTCGAAGCATCGGAATTGATGTTCATTTTTTCTTCTATTTAATTAAAAAAGTAAGTCAAGTCAAAAAGCACGTGCACCTTTCGCATGTGGTGTGGAAATCACGCGTACAATAATTACTCTTTCTTCGTGGCACGCATCTTAGATACTGGATAGTTGGATGGCAACTCAGCATTGTGCGCTTTTTTGGAGGAATCTCTTTTGAAAGAGAGAAAAAAGAGTAAGCTTTGGATTTAAAATAATAAACTTTACTTATCCGAATATTTTTAAAAAGTATCCTACCGACATTTGTGTCATGATATGATTTTGAGATTGACTCATGTCTATTAGCACTAGGAGCATGGGAGTCTTGCTGGTTGGTTTTCTTTTCCTTTTCTTTTATTTATAGACAAGAAAGCAAGTCAAGTCAAGAAGCGCTTGCATAGGATGGTTCTACGCACCTTCCTCAAAATGTTGCGGAAATTACGCGTACGATGATTGCCCTTTGGTTTCTTTTCTATATCAAAAAAAAAAAAAAAAAGGTGAGTCATGTCAAGATCATGCTTTGCTTTAAATCAAAAAGCCTTTTGCATAGTTCTAGGTTGCCCGGCATTGTTCAAGCACGCACAGTAAAAAGCGATGCGTATCGAACGTTGAAGGCTGAAAAATGGTGGAGATCAGAGATCACATAGGTGGGCGAACATATAAATTATATATATATAGATATTTCCTCTACACAACATAAATGACTAATAAATTTCTTTTTCCCAAATTTCTTTTTCCCATCCTGATTACATCAGTATTATGAAGTATTGCAATCTTTGTGTGCGATAAAATATATTTTACAGTTGTAACACCAGAAATTATTGTAACTTCAGAGGTATTGTGACTGTGAAATTCACTAAAACACATTATAAAAGTTGCAATACATCTTTTCATCATTATGGACTTTGCACAAATAGTCACTGATAATCATATTATATCTTAAGATGAAGAGGAAACCCTAGCAAGGTAGACAAATTTCAATTATTTGGAATGTTGGTTCATATTAAATATTTTGCCTTTCTAGCCAGTAAAAGTTTGGGACCTCACTAATTTCATCGTTTGTAGCTACACTTCTTGATCCTTGATAAACTTTGAGCATGCATATATCTTTTCTCTCGACGACATAAACAATTTAGAAAGTTTCTTTTTCCCTGCTTACATCCTAGGTTCCAAATTTTTTTTTTCAATGACGGTTTTATACATTGATCACACGCACTAATTAGTAAAAGCACCATTAGGAGAAAAAATAAAATTTATAATATGAAAGAAATTGTATTTTATATTCTTCCCTAAACTTTATTTTGCTTTCTTTTTGGTATTTGATACTTATTATATGCATATACTTGCTTATTTCTTCCATAACGAAACAAAGATGCTGAGGTAAATTGTCATACTTGTGAACTACAAAATCCACTATTTTATCACTTTTTTATTTCCATTTATAATTTGAGGTAGTACATTAAAGATGCTAACAAAATAGATTCTAAATAGGAAACAAAAAAAAAAAATTAAAACAATTGGTTATGATGCAATATTATATAGCAAAATAATTGGTCTAGGTCATGTCATTGCAGTATAGTTGGTTCATAATATCCAATCACAAATGATAAATAACTATAACAAGCGTGAGTCTTTCTTTTCCATTTATTTCATTAATATGAGGAGGAATATATATTTATTGGATCAAGAATATTAAGAGAGAACAGCTCTTACATTGCCAACAAAGCAACATGGCTAAAAGGTTGTACAATACCTTAAGATTGCTTCATTTGCGGGACCTTCTTTATTAAAGAAATTTACACGTACTAATGGCTAAGATATTAAGTATAATACTCAAATATAACCTTGTTTAAGTGATTATGATGACAAAGACAGTGACAAATATACTCTATTCAATGAATAAATGACCGATAAAAAAAAAGAAGGCAAAACCCAGCTTGCCCTCTAGTGTTGTCGGAATATTCTTGCATGTAATGTCGATGAAGCCTTCGCCACAAGAGACGAAGGAAAACGAAAGCTCCATGTGTGCTCCACTATAAGTTAAATAATAGTTTCCACGCCCCGATTATATAATCAAGTTGTGCTGGATCTCACATTTCAATGAAAGCACATGCATAGGTTCCCCGCACCTTCCGCGTAATGCCCTGAAAATTAGTTATTATCGATGGACTTTGCTAGCATAAAAGTCATCGAGTACTATGAGAATAACATTTATGATGAGCCACAAATTTTTGAAGAAGTGGGTTTCATAACAATTTATAATTATTTGTAATTTGTTTTATTGTAGTCCAGAATAAATTGTTATTCTCATAATAAATTAAACATTATAATCCAATCATTTCTCATTATCAAACAATATTTTCTTTAATTTCAAGTAGTTTATTTTTTTGATCAAAACATTTTAAGTACTCAAAATGGTCCAAATTTGAAATTCAGTGCTCAAAATTTCCAGTAATTGTTTTACAGATTTATCTAAACGGGCATGTATTCGCAGCTTATATTTTCATAAATGAATTAAGTTTAGCCTTGGAAAAAAAAGCAAGTTGAGTCAAGTTGCAAGTCCAGCCATAGTTCATAAGGTTTGACTTGAAATTACCTATGCAATCATTTACTTTTAAGTCATTCGAGTACAATGCTGAATATATTTTAGATCTCAACAATTCATTTAATTTAGTTTCTAACTTTTTCTTAACGATGAAGCACAAATTAGGTACGTAAATCCGCAAGTCAACAAATCCTCCACTAACGCAAAGGATTAGCAAGACACAAGTCCTCAAATATGAAACAATTTTATGCTTACAAATGTGAACCAAACACATGTCGTGTACCTAGTCTTCATATACTAATTTTTACTTTCCTTTTTCTTGCGATTCACATAGTCGAACTTTTGTTTAACATAAATCACTTAAAAGATTCAAAAAATGTAAATACCGTCACATAGATGATTATACAATTCTTTTTGCAATTTAACTTAAAGTATATATATTGATTTTTTAAATATTAAACATCTATTATGCTATACCAAAATTATCTTATATCTTGGAAGAGGTAATACACCAGGCCCAAATATGGAACCACCTCAGTGTCCGTCGAGTCCACGTCTGTGTGGCCATGCAGCGCTGTCGCCGAGGTTCGAGGAGCGTTGGATGTTTCTATCTCCTCTTTCGAAAGCCAAAAGTAATCACTCCGAAAGTCCAACCCCCATGTCGCCTCGGTTGGGGAGAACACGGGAACTCGCTCGGTCCGCGCGCCACGTGAGATCGAGGGGCAATCCGGAGTGGCTGAAGATATCCTCAGATCCGAGGCGGGGACCCCGCTTAGGCTTCGGTTTCAGAGCAGCTGACCGTCGGAGCGGTCAAGCAAGTATGTGCCGTACTTGAAATCTTTAGCAACGTCATTGAACCATGCAATAAAATCAAAGGAAGACCCTTGGCACATCACCAGCATAGGAGAACATCATATTGACTTGATTTAAAAATAAAAGATTGACGAATCAAGCAAAAGTTACTATGCACATGCATCTCTTACAGGGCACTTTTTCATCTTCTGATACGTACTCTAGTTTAAAGGTAATTTTTTGCTATAAATTTACATTGATAGAGCATAATCACAACCGATAGAATATCAATTGAAATGTAAAATATGACCATGCACCATCTTATCAAGAGCTAGGAGAAGCTTGAGGTCAAAGATCAGCATTTTGATATTATTATGATCATCTTATACTTGTAAGCAGTAAGCATTCGAGTTTAATACATAAACTCGATATTTTATGCTTAGACGTTGCTATTACATTTGTCACCATTTGACTCATGAGAAATTTGACACAGGAGTGATAGGACCATTAGACCTAATAACCATGATGAGATACTGCAAATATTCTGATGTCAGAGTATGAGAAACAACGTAAAAATAAGTCTAAGAAACCACACTGTTGACCTACTCCAAATCTCCAACGAAATGTCATGATCAATTGACAGGAATCCGGAACTTTGCAAGCACAACCGAGTAAAGATCCACCATAAGCCTAAAACACAAAAGGAAGATTTTTTTGGGTAGTTTTCATCCCTATACTTCTCACCCTAGCCGACTGGGCTGCGAAAGCCCACGGTCGAGGTTCCCTATCTCCAAACTGGGCCTCTTCACCTCCTCCATCTTTGTTAGATCTGATTTGTAATGAAGCCCTGCTAGCGGGTTGTACTCTTTTCCCTACTTAATGAGCAATCTCGTCTATTTTCCAATCAAAAAAAAAAAAATACTTCTCACCCTTTTTTTTTTCTTATCACTTCCCCATACCTTAAAACTGTCTAGTCAATTTTTTTTTTTTTTTACTTTCACAAATTTCTAATCAAGATTCAACCAAATGTAGCTTATGCAACTGTTGAACAACGCCCTAGTATGATGCGGATAAGATATGTAAATGCTCACATGGACATTTATGGAAAAATTTATCCAATATAGACAATGTTAGAATGTGACATGGATAAAAATTAACTAAGGTGTATGCCAAAGTAGATACATTGGAAAATTTTTGTTCATGTCACACAACAACATCATCCGATGTGTTATGCTAGTCGGAAAGGTTTTGTGTTAGAGGGATTTGATTAGAAAATTTACGAAATTCGAAGAACTGATTTAACAAAGTACAAGTACGATAGAGAAAATGCGAAAGTAGAGGACGAGAAGGAGACTGATTTCAAAAAACCATCAGCTAATCCACAGTCAGCAAATATCACCACAATAGTGGCAGCAGCTGAGAAATTACGGTCTAAATTAATATAATTTGCATCAGCAGAAGAATGCCTAACCTGACAAGACAAGTAACTCTACTTTGCACCACATGAGCAATGAATGGAATGGTCACACTGCATACTCACAATTCCACTGGTGTCTGGGTCCAATTTCAACGACATCAAAAGGCGTTGGAGTATAAAAGTAATGTGAAATGTCAAAAATAAAAATAATTTAAGGAGTGATCTAAAAAATGCATTAGGTGAGGGTATAATCACTAGACAATTCTTAGACATGATATGGAATGGAGAAATTTTGAGAATTAAGGGAGATTTATTTCGGGATTTTCTTTCCCGAGGGAAATCTCTTTTGAAAGGCAAAAGTCAGATAGTGCTTTGAAAATAATAATCCAACTAGTGATGTTTTTGTGATTGATTCGTGGATATTTACACTAGGAGTCCGGGGCCATGGGAGTATTGGTAGTTGCTTTTCGTTTCCATTTCTCTTATTAATGGAAAAGCAAGTCAAGTCAAGAAGCGCCTGCATTGGATGGTTCCACACACCTTCCGCAAAATGCTGCGGAAATCACGCTTGCAATGATTGCCCTTTGGTTTTCTTTTCTACATCTCTTATTAATAGAAAAGGCAAGTCTAAGTCATCATATTATCATTTAGTTAATTCATAATATTCAATCATTAAATTACAAACAACTTTAATGAGTACAGTAGTTTGTTTTCTTTTTTAGTTTTTTTTTTATTAATAGAAATGCAAATCAAGTCGAGCGTGCTAGATCTCAAATTTCAATCAAAGCTTCAGCTGCACTTGCTAGAAGTTTTGTGACATCCCGATTTTCCAATCTTATTTTCAATAAATTGAGACGGGCATTTCGTTGGCACGCGTATAGTTCTTTTCCTTGAGTCGGCCACTCATATGAAAACTAGTCTATCGGGTGAAGCTGTTAAGAGTTTGTAATGCATCGGACTCGAGAATTTGACCAGGAAGCGACCTTTCGACCGAGTTAATCTGCAAGGGTCATTACGGCACGATTAAAATCGATTAGAGATCGAAGATAGGTCGACTCGACAAAGGCATGTGATCAGCTGTGGGTGATTCCACCAGATCGCACAATTCTTGTCGATCGACACTGGACCGACTTTTTCTATCGATTGGGTACCCTGTGTTCGTATTTGAAATCTCGAGATTACCTCGACAACCGAAAGTCGCCAATGTTTCACAGATGTACATTGTGGCTTAAGATGATCAACCACAGATCAAATGCATGAAAATTTCTAAAGGCTACCCGGTAGGTTGGGCCGCGCTAGTATTGTGCCAAAGTGAAATTAACCGTGGAATTGAGATCGAATTCAGAAATTGGAAGTCTGGGTGTGTCACAAATCATTTCAAGATCATTGAATCATCCTTGGAAGATTTTTCATGCAAGCCGAGCTTTTTAGCAAAATAATCAAGAAATGGCTAATTTGGCTCGAGAAATTAGTAGGCCGTCCTTGGTCATGCTTTTAAGACTTAAGTTGGTCCTATGGACAAATGGAGATGTGAATTGAAATGTGGTGACATTGGATTAATTTTATGGACTTCAATTGGACTTAATTGGGAAAGAATTGAATGGGATTAAAGAGATCAATGTACAAATTTTCATGCCCCGGCGGAAATTTTGAAAAATGTTGTGGGAGAGGAGATAGTGGAAGATGACATCATGCGGGTGATGTCATGCTGATAAAAGCTAAGCGAATGGGGTGTTGACAAGTGGCAAGAGCTCATTGGCCCTCATAAAGTGGGGTTTTTTCTCTCTCACCCATCTCCATCATCTTCAACCTTGGGCTTCTTGGAAATAGGGAGGAGAGAGAGAGAGGAGTTTGGCGGACCAGCCAAGCCGACCGCCCGGACGTCGCCCCCTTCGACGCCAGCTTCGCTGGAGAAGCTAGCCGCTACCATCGCCCGTGCGCATCGCCCGCGCACCGCGACCGCTCGTCGTCGCACCGCCTCCGCCGCCTCCAGCTTTCTTTCGTGCGGCCCCGAGCTCCTGCCCCTCTGTTAAGCTGCTATCGCTGCCGCCGTTTGGTCACCGGAGCAGCCGAAGCCATTGAAGCCAGGATCGCCGTCGTCGCCCGTCGTCTCGCGCTCCGCCGCCGCCCACGCTCGCCCGCGCTGGGCCGGCATCTCGAGCTGCTGTTCAGCTCGTGCAAGAGCTACCGGAGCTCATCCCCGCCGCCGTGAACCGCCGTTCGTCGCCGCCAGCCACCGCCTGCGTTGCCGCCGCCCTCCTTCGCCCATCTCGGCGCCGGATCCGCCTATTCTCGGCCTCAAACCGCCATGGACAGCAGCTGGAAAAAAAATGGGTTCTCAGCTCGGTTTTGGCCCGTTTTGGCCGCCTTCCCGAGCTCGGATGCTCGGCCCACCTTGAGGAAAGTCGATCCCCGCGTCGTCCTCGTCGTTTTGGTTCGCTCGGCTCGCTAATCCAGTGAGTTTAACTCACTAAATCTCGCTTAGAGGGTTAATTACGCTTTAGGTGTGCTTAGTTTATGTTAATTGTGATTAGGTGGTTAGTTTAATTTATTTAAGTGTGGATTATATTAATGTGTTTAATTAGCTTAAAGTGAGTTTAATTTAAGGCTAAATGAAGGTTTATATTAATATAAGCCTTGATGTGACATAAAGGAATTTACTTTTGATTTATTTAAATATTTCGATATCATTTAATAATTTAATAATATATCATTATTCGAAATTATTAAAATATTATTATTTAATTATTTTCGGAATAAATTTAATTATTTATTAAATTCCGAAAATTTTGTCGGGACCCTAAATTCTCGGAATTTCGTGCCGGTCGCTGCTATTAGTGTATTCGGATTTTGAAATTGATGGCCGGATATTATAAATTGAATGTGGATTGCGAAAAATATGGATATTATTATTTAATTAATTTTCGGAATAAATTTAATTATTTAATAATCCGAAAAATTATTTTGGGACCCTAAATTCCCTGAATTTCTTGCTGATCGCTGCTGTGTATTTAGAATTTGAATTTGATGATTGATTGTGGCAAATTGAGTGTTGATTGTGATAAATATGGATTTTATTCATAAAAACCCAAGTGTCGGGTTTTGATGCAAAAGTTGGATTTTAATTATTATATTAATTAGTGGGATTTGAAAAAGTGAGATATTGGCTTTTGATTCGAAATTAGCGTGTCCCCACACACGTGAGTAATTTCTGGAATATTTTTAATATGAAGAAAAATGGTCGGGATTACTATTTTAAGTGGAAGCATTGAGTTAAATGCAAAGTGTCCCGGGGCCGAGTATGATTTGGCTGTGTGATAATTAAGAGGAATCGTCCTGGGCTGTTGAGCCGGACTTGCCCCTATATGGGATGCCCACGCGGTGGTTGCGGGTCGCAGATGATCTCGGGCCCATGCTCCTTCGGGAATGCCGTCGACGTCGACGAAGCCACGCTCCATGGGGGAGGCGATGCCGGCTATATGCCGGTAGATAGCCGAACTGCGAGTAGGCTATGCCCTTGTGTGGCAGTGAATAATAATTGGAATGCGTGCTAAGTGCAATTATGATTTATATGAAAGTGATGGCGTTCCAATTGTTTGAGTTCCTATTACTATATGTGATTGGGTGATTTGAATTGTGCTAACCTGCAGGGAGGAACTGAGGCGAGGTAAGTTCTCTGTGTGATGTGGCTAGGCCACCCAGGGTGTATTTTCTTTCTAATAGGGGTTTAGGGGGTTAAACTTGCTAAGACATCGTCTCATCCCGGTTGTGGGATTAAAATTTCAGGTCCCTAGATGGCTGTCGTGGAGGACCCGAAGCCCTAAGTCTGGAAAAGTGGAGACTGAAGTATCGGTGAATATGTTCTGCTAGTCGGTCCCCTTTTGTCGAGCCGGTCTACTTTGTAGATAATCTAGAGTTGTATTTAAACCTATGTGTTTGTAAATGAGTGTTTGATATTGTGATTGATTGCCTGCTTTTCTATCCCAAGTTGAATGTTGTCAGGGGATTTGTTTCATTTCCGCATGCGTAATAAAGATTGAATGGGTCGGCGACGTATCCTGGGATGTCACATATTTGATCGACCGCAGTGGGATGTGCGCGTGCTCAGGGTTCGGGGCGTGACAAGTTTCACATCTGTGAATTTCATTGTTCACATGTTATTGCAAGATGCCAATTATGAAGTTTGGATTATTTAAGGTTTGTGCAGAAATGATGTAGACTTAATACTCGCAGTTCCACCCACTATGGAGTGGACGGAGTACATGAAAAGGAAAAAAAAAATGATGGAATAGAATCATCTCGTTTATATAATGAGATGGATTTAGCATAATGCCTCAACTCAACCAATTGTTGATTGTGCAAATACAATCATCATAATTGTCCAACTTGCCCAAGTAAGCACAAACAAACCTTCCCATATATATTGTCAATCGATTTTTAATTGTCATGATAATTCAATATCCATATACTATCCATTTTTCCAGACTTGTTAATATATTATGTGTGCTAATATGGCCGTAGCTCCATTCAAATTTGGGATATGGGGTATCACCCAATTCCAGTCTCTGGTAAATTGTTTGCATTGTATCTTCAATTGACATTAAACAACATGAAACAAGGTGACTCCACGCATGAATTTAGTGGTCTAGCTTATGATTTTTTGATTAAATAGATCTCCTCTTCACAACTACAGGCCCTAACATGCGCGAGTAGGGGACCATCGTGATATTTAGTATAATCGGACATTGACCCTACGCATCCATCTTGCAAAGAGTGAGTAGGGGTTACCACAATCTGCTTTTTAATTAAATTTGTTGGTGGAGAATATGCTTACCGACTCGGAGTGTCAAAATTGATAGTTGTTTTTCGTTTTTTATTTCTTTATTAATAAAAAGCAAGTCAAGTCAAAAAGCATACACACCTTTTGCATAATGCCGCAGAAATTACGCATCTAATAGTTATCGTTTTAAGCCCTATGCATCTTAGACTATTGGATGGCAACTCAACATCATGTGCTTTTTTTGGGGACCTCCTTTGAAAAGAAAAAATGTAAGATTTTGGATTGAAAATAATTAACTTTCTTGATTCAAATATCTAAACAAAGTGTCGTACTGACATTTATGTCATATTATGTTTTTGTGATTGTCTCATGTCTATGTGCACCGGAAGCAGGGGAGTCTTGTTGGTTAATTTTCTTTTTTTTGTTTCTTTTATTTATAGAAAAAAGCAAGTTAAGTCAAGAAGCACATGCATAGGATGGTTCCATGCACCTTCAGTAAAATGCTGCGGAAAAAAAAGGTGCAATGATTGCCTCTTGGGTTTCTTTTCTATATCTTTATTAGCAGAAAAGGCAAAGTCAAGTTGAGGTCGTGCTCCATTTCAATCAACACGCCCATGCCGCTTCTACGCACCTTCTGCACAGTGCTACGGGGCTGAGCATCGTTCAAGCATGTATACTTTAGAGTGTTGTGTATCCAACGTTGAAGGCTGAGAGTCGGTGAAGGTCACAGTAGTGGGTGAACATTTATATTTCCTCTAGATAACATAAGAGCGCGTTTGGTAACGATTTTATTCCCGGAAACAGATTCTGATCTAAAATGTTTCTTTTTTATTTTGTTCCTAAGAACAGATTCTAAACATTTTAAGCCGTTTGGTAACTGTCCAAAATTTCTGATTTTGAAATAGAATTGCGCTTGGTACCGTGCTCATTGATTCTATTCCAAATCAATTTCTTTTAATTTTTAAATAATTTTTATACTTTTTTCCTTTTTCCTTTTCTTTGTTTCCTTTTTTTTCTTTTCTTTTTTTTCTTCTTTCTCCTATTCTTCTTCTTCTTCGTCTTCGTGCTAGTCGTCGGACCGGCGACCGCGGATGAGGGCTGGCGACCAGTCAGATGAGGGCCGGCGACCTCACCGAAGCATCGCCGACCCTCACCGACAGCTGAGCGAGGCTCGCCCAACCCTCGCCTAGCCTCGGCAAGGCTGGGTGAGGCTTGCTTGGCCACCGGCAGGGTTTGCCTAGCCCCGCCGAGGCTCGACCTCACCAGTGGCCAAGCGAGCCTCACCAGTGGCTAGGCGAGCCTCGCTGGGGCTGGGCGAGGCTCGCTTGGCCATCAGCGAACTCACCAGTAACCTGGGAAGCCTGCAGCGAGCTCGTCGGCGGCTTGGGGAGCTTCCGACGAGCTTGTCGAACCAGTTGCGGGCGGTGGCCTGCGGCAGACAGCGGTGGCCAGCAGCGGACGACAACCGCAGGATAACAGCCGATGAAGAAGAAGAAAAGAGAAGAAGAAGAAGAAGAAGAAGAAGAAGAAGAAGAAGAAGAAGAAGAAGAGTTGGTTTTGATTCTTAAATTTGTTCCCGGAACAAGAATCAACTTTTTTTTTATTCTTGATTCTGTTCCAAATCTAATTCTAGGAACAAAAAAATAGAAATTTGTTCTCGGAAACAAAAATTTTACCAAACGCGATAAACAGATTATGTTTGCTGAACAAACTTCATCAGACTCAGCATCCCTTTCCTCCTCTAAAGGATTTGGGTAATCAGGAACCTGATCCTGTTATCCAACAGCCTGAACCTAACCCTGTTATCCCAGATAAACAGATTCTGTTTGCTGAACAAACTTCATCAGACTCAGCATCCCTTTCCTCCTCTTCATCCTTCTCAGATCCTATAGTTGATTCCCCTCCCATTGTTCCACCAACTTCACAAATATTCATGGTTGACACTCCTCCAAACTATGAAATGGAATCAAACTATTCTGATCTAGAATTTGGACAGACAAGCAATCCCACTAGGGATAATTCCACCAGGCATGTATCCATGGCATCAAAACAATTCTTTTCCATTGACGATATTCCTTATCAGAAATGGCCAGAAAGACTTGAAGAATTTCATACTTGGTTGAGTACACAGTCCATCACCAACCATGATATGAACGATGTTCTTTACAACTTTGTTACAAGGTTTACAGGGAGCCTTAAATTCTAGTGGCAATCACTCATAGAACAAGACCAGATTATGTTCCTGATGTCACCCAATTTCAGCCATGCCCTTACGTACTTATATCATGTTTTTGTGGGAACTCCCGGAGATCTCAAAGAGATCAAAAGAAGAGAATTTTTCGAGAGAAGATGCTGCTCCCTTCAGGAAAAGCATCTTGATAAGCATTATCGACTTATGCTTCAACTCTTTTACCAGATTGGCGCAGATCCAAATTTGAAGCATGTCTTCCTCACATCCATTCCGAAAGAACTATCCCAGATGGTTGAAAGATCTTTCTTTGGAAAGCAAAGAAGAATACAAGACGTTCCCCTGGGAGAAATTCAACAAGAAATCCATTTATGTCTTGAAGAATTATGTTTAAAGCGCCGGATGGTCCGTACATACATCACAGATGACAAACGCCTTGAATCAGCTTGTTCTCGCCAGAAGCTAAAAATCAAATGCTCCAAGCGAGATTGTGATGGTACTTGTGGTCAGTATTCCAAGAAGAAAAAACACTACAAGAAGTACTCGGTGAAGAAATCCAAACATGGATCCAAGCATTTCCGGAAAAAGAAGAAATGGCGATACCTACGAAAAAGGAAAGACTACACAGGCCATAAAAAATCAAGTCGTTGCTACATTTGCAACAAGAAGGGACATTTTGCCAAAAATTGTCCTCAGGCGAAAAAAGGTCAGAATCATCTAATTGAGAATGAAACAGGTATTTCTCTTGAAAATGATGATATTGAATCCTTATTTTCTGCTGATGACGAACCAACGGAACAAACTCTTTGTGTCATTCCCTTCTATCAAACTCCTAGTGAAACTGAGTCTGACGAATAAGAATCTGAAGATATTTTTCACATATCTCCCACATCTTCAGAACTAAATCTTGACATATTCTCAAGTCAAACTCATTGTCCTCATTTCCCTGTAAAAATCCTCACCTCTAAGTTTGCCAAACCTATCAATGTTATTGCTCTCATTGATACCGGAGCAAGTTGTTCCATCCTAGATACTAAGATTCTGCCTGAAGAATTCTGGACTCCCTACATGCGATACTTCAATTCTGCTTCAGGAGATACTTTCTCCACGAATGTCAGAACTACTCCAGTCACTGTCCAGTTTTTTCCTCAGTGTTCCATAACCACCAAGATTTTTGGAAGCCTTCCCAATAAAGATCTAATAATTGGGTGGGATATCATGACTCAAATTTCTCAACTCCGAATCATTCCTAGAAAATGTCTTAGATTTAAAGACCAATTCTCTAAATTCGTCAATATTCAGAGACTCTTTTCCATCCAGATGAGTCTATTAGATCCAATCATGCAAAAGTTGCTTGAATCCTGTTTCGGAATCCCATTCGGAATTCGCTCAAAAATGTTCTCATCCTTTATGGGAAAATCCTAAATTCTTTGTTCGCCTCCCTTTCAAAAAAAATGAAGACATCAACCCAACAAAGGTGAGTCATATGGGAATGAAGCCAGAACATTTGGTTTTAGCCCAAAGGGAATGCTCAGAGCTATTACAGCAAGGCCTTATTGAAATCTCCAACTCTCAATGGGCTTGTGAAGCTTTTTATGTCAATAAGCGTGCTGAGCAAAATAGAGGAAAGATGAGATTGGTAATCAATTATCAACCTCTCAATCTTTTTTTCCAAGATGATAAGTTCCCTTTACCATCCAGAGATTCTCTCTTTACTGGATTAACCAAAGCCCACATTTATTCCAAGTTCGACCTCAAAGTCGGATTTTGGCAATTGGGTATTCATCCTGAAGACAGATCAAAAATAGGATTTTGTATCTTGAACCAGCATTTCCAATGGAAAGTTCTCCATTTTGGTTTGAAGGTAGCGCCATCCCTTTTCCAAAAGGCCATGTGTCGTATTTTCCAACCAATTTTGTCAAGTGTAGCCATATATATCGACGATATTCTGCTCTATAGCCCTGATGAACAGACACACTGCCAACTCCTTGAGCAATTTGCAGAAATCGTGAAGAAGCATGGCATCATGCTTTCTCAAAGGAAAATGAATATTGCCCAGACAGAGATTGAATTTCTTGGTATGCACCTCAACAAAGGTACATACTATCCAGGGCCACATATCGCTCAAGAATGCTGAAGTTTCCTGAATACAACTTCACAACAAAACAAGTTCAGCAATTTCTTGGGATAATCAATTATCTCAGAGATTTTGTCCCAAATATTGCAAAGCTCCTGATTCCTTTGCAATCCATGTTAAAGAAAAATCCCCCATCTTGGGGAAAAACTCAAACCAAAGCAGTCGCTAAGCTTAAGAAGATTATGCAGAATCTCCCACCATTGCAAATACCATCAACGGGTAAAAAAATCCTTCAAACGACGCTAGTGATGAATACTGGGCAACTGTCCTTTTTGAAGAAATTGATGGTAAGAAACACCTTTGTGCTCACAAAAGTGGAAATTTTTCTCTAGCCGAAATGCATTATCATTCCACTTTCAAAGAAATCCTAGCAGTAAAAAATGGAATCAAAAAATTTGAGTTTCATCTCATAGGCCATCACTTTCTGGTAGAATTAAACATGGCATCTTTTCCACAGATGACCAAGTTTAAACAGAAACAGATTCCAAATTCTCAACTGCTTCGATAGGCTGAATGGTTCTCAAAATACTCCTTTGAAACTAAACACATTCCTGGAAAAAAGAATGTGCTTGCTGATTTTCTGTCAAAACCCAAAGCACCAGCTGAAATCAACATGTACATAAAGAGACCTGCTTTCCATATGCTCAATCATGGAGTGAAATACAAGATTGAGAAGATCAAAGACTTGCCGAGCTGGAAATTTCCTCAAGAGATTATTCACCAAATCTAGAACGACAGTCTTACTGAGAACCTGGAGAACCTCATGTGGCAAAGTCACACCGATCTATTCAAATTCAATGGAGGTTCGATTCTTTATCCTTTCAGGTTAAATTTGAATTATCCTTTCATTCATCCTCTTATCTGGAAAGAAGATGATTTCCCCGACCAGCTCAAAACGCTGCTATGGTACTTAACCAATAAGTACTTAATAGCCATTGAAATTCCAACCAGAAGATTCATTGCCAACCTCACAAGGATATTCATGCTCGGGAGAAACATTGAAAAAGAAAGTGATAAGAATTTCTTAGACTTCCTTAATTGGTTCTATCATCCTACATGCTGGAAATAAGACTTAGAAAATGAGTTAAGAACCATGACACCAAACCCTGAAGTTCACACCATCTTGTTTTTCCGACGTCCATGGAATTTTTGTAGAAATAATGGTACTATTCTAGAACGACCACTCGAAATAGGAACCACATCCTATAAACCTCATTTGAATAGTCAAGAAGCCCGGATTCACAAATCTTATCCAAGATCTGTGAGATCTTGTGAAAATGAGTATCGAGAACTCCAGAGAATCCTATGCCAAGAAAACAAAACCATTCCTGAAGAGATTTAGAATAATGTACTCACTACGTGGGATCATTATGACCTAGCACCAGAAGCTAAGGAAGCACTTAGACAGTACAAACAAGCTGCATCATCCGAAGAACATGAAATGACAAGCGAAGAAGACATTGTCCAATCCACTCAAGACCCCTATGCACGCTTTGGAGGTCCCCTGTCCCAGAATCCCTACGAACAGGGATCTTCGTCCCTGTTTCAAGACATGGATACATCCTACTATGCACAGCCATCCAATTGGCCTCAGCCAAGTTTTCCTGCCAACACTACCAGCGAAAATACAGATTGGGCAGTAGAAGAAGCATCCCATTGGGCTCATGAACAGGCATCCTCATCAAGAAGGCTGAATCAAATCCTCTCACCTGAAGATCTTGAAGCCCTTCAACAAAAATATGAGGCTCATCTCCTAGAAGACGACTCAGATGATTCGGACTCAGTCTGTAGCTACAATGCCCGTGACGGACGAGACCGTTGAATCCGTACATTTTCACTGTAGCAAAGTCATTGTTCACTTTTACTGTAGCACTAGGCTAGGGAAAGTCTTGTTCACGATACGATTCTTGTTCATAGTGTGCGAATAATTCCCTCCCGGAAATTTCCGGTGCCTTTGTCTGTTTCCGGACCCATGTGTTGGTCCCTGTGTTTGTCCTTGTGACCTCTTACCCAAACTACTCCCAGGAACAAAAAATTAGAATCAGGCATTGTTGGGATGGTTACCAAACAGGCACTAAATGACTGATAAATCTTTTTTCCGTTCCGAGTACATCGGTAGAGCTATAATTGAAACATGACTGTGCTGTAGTGTGAATTGTTGTATTTTTTTTTTTTTTTTTGTGATACAACATATTTTACGGATGTAACACTTGAAAGTTAGGTGAGATGCCTTCCTAAAAACGATTGTAAGTTTAAAGGTGCTGCAACTATGAATTATTCAGCAAAGCACAGTATAAAGTTGCAATACACATTTTCACAGTGGAAATTACTATAGGAAGTGATACCAAATAGCCTCTTAAACTGGAGACTTAAATTATTGTTCCTAGATACAAGCACCATCGCACCCTCCAAAATTTGTCTACATTTAAATCCGAAACTACTAGAACTCACTTATTCCAAACTTCTTCCCTTCCCTCTTGCAATGCCATGAGGAGGGGGGAGGGAATACTTGCCTAGATCTATATCCGATGGACCGTGTTCATTATAAGCGATACTGATTCGGAGCATTGGAATTGATCGTTGATTTTCATTTCTATTTCTTTATTAATAGAAGAAGCAGTCAAGTCTTCCGCATAATGCTGTGGAACTTATGCGTGCAATAATTACCCTTTCCGAGCAGCATGCGTTTTGGACCATTGGATGGCAACTTAGCATTTGTGCTTTTATGGAGGAATCTCTTTTTAAAGAGGAAAAAAAGTGGATTTTGGATCAAAAATAATGAACTTTCCTGATTCGAGTATCCTAACAAAGTATCCTACCGACATTCATGTCATGATATGTTTTTGTGATCGACTCATGTCTATTAGCACCGGGAGCTTGGGAGTCCTGCTGGTTAGCTTTATTTTCCTTCTGTTTTATTAATAGAAAAAAAAAAGCACGTCAAGTCAAGAAGCACTTGTCTGACCAAAAAATAAAAGTAAATCATGAAGTACTTGCATAGGATGGTTCCAGACGCCTTCCGCAAAATGCTGCGGAAATTACGCGTGCAATGATTGTCGTTTTGGTTTTCTTCTCTATTTCTATATTAAAAAAAAAAGGCAATTCAAGTCAAGTCAAGGTAAGGTGGTGCTCACTTTAAATCAAAACACCTTCCACACGGTTCTACGTTGCTCAGCGCTGCTTGGCGTTGCTCAAGCACGCATAGGTCCCGTTTGGTTGGACTTTCCCAAGGGGCTTTTGGGCCCGAAAGCCCCTTAGGGAAAATTTTTTGTATTTGGCAATCATTTTCAAATGCTACTTGGCCAAATGTCAGCATCCCAAATGCTGAAAGCCCAATGCTGGGGAGGACCAGCTTTGAGCATTGGGCATTTCAAAAATGCCGGTTCACTGTTCATAATCCACTGTTCATCTTCTTCCCCCTTTCTTCTTCGTTCGTCTTCATCTTCGTCTTCGTCTTCCTCGCCGGCTGAGAGTGCGGCTTCTCCGGCAGCCGCCACCGCTGCGTGGGGGTCCCGCGTCCCAGGTGACCACCGCCCGGGGTGGCGAGACTGGTGACCCAGGCGGCGTCGCCTGGCTCGCGCCCGCCAGGCGACGCCGCTTGAGGCCGCGCAAACCTCAAGCCGCTAGATCTGGCCATCTGGCGGCCAGATCTGGCGGTCTTGAGGCCAGATCTAGCTGCCGGAAGACTAGATCTGGCCGCCGGATGACCAGATCTGGCCTCCGTGATCTCAGGCCGCCAGATCTGGTGGTCCGGCGGCTAGATCTGGTTGGCCAGCGGTTGGCCGACGGTTGGCCGGCTGCCGGAATTTGATTTTCTGACTTAAATAAAAAATAAAAAATACCAAAAGTCAATTACAAAGATGAATTTTACCAAACGGTGTTTATACTAAGTTGCCTTTCAATGCTCCAATTTACCAAACAGTATAACATTCCCACAAACCCCTTTACCTCAAAGGTATTTGCATTCTCCCAATGGCATTTCCCCAAAGTTGAACCAAATAGGCCCTATGGTAGAGCTTTGCGTATCCAACGTCAGAGGCTGAAGATTGGTGGAGATCACAGCAGTGGGTGAACATATATATATTTCCTCTAGATGACACAAATGACTAATCAATTCTTTTTCCCGTCCCAATTACATTGGTATAGCTGTAATTAAAACGTAATTGTATTATATTGTGAAGTGTTGTAATCCTTGTGCGTGATAAAATATATTTTACAATGGTAGCACTTTAAACTATGGTAACTTTAGAGGTATTCTAAATGTGAAGTATTCGCTAAAATACAATATAAAAGCTGCGATACAAATTTTGATAGAGAAGTAGGTAATTATGGACTTTGCACAAATAGTCACTAATAATCATATTATATTTTGGTATGAAGAGGGAACCCTAGCTAGGTAGACAAATTTCCTTTATTTCTTTCTAATAATGGAAGGTTGGTTCGTCCACTTTAAATATTTTGCCTTTCAAGCTAGTAAAAGTCTAATGCCTTACTAAATTCATCATTTGTTGCGACGATCCTCGAGAAACTTGAGCATGCATTTGTCTTTTCTCTCAACAACATAAACAATTTATAAAATTCCTTTTGCCCTGATTACATCCTTGGTTCCAATTATTTTATTTTTTTTTAGGGAGGGATTTATCCATTGATCACATGCACTAATTAGTAAAAGCACCATTAGGAGAATAAAATGAACTTTATAACGTGAAAGAAATTGCATTTCATATTCTTCCCTAAACTTTATTTTGCTTTCTCTTTGCTATTTAATCTTTATTATATGCATATATTTGCTTATTTTTTCCATAATGAAACACATAACTGGTAAAATGTCATACTTGTGAACTACAATATCCACTATTTTATCACTTTTTTTTTTTCATTTGTAATTTGAGGTAGTACATTAAAGATGCTAACAAAATAGATTCTACATAGGATACAAGCAAAATAAATAAATAAATAAAACAATTGGTTATGATGCAATATTATATAGCAAAATAATTGGTCTAGGTCATGATTTTGTAGTATAGTTGGTTCATAATATCCAATCACTGATGATTAACAACTATAACAAGTATGAGTTGTTCTTTTCCCCTTTTTTTAATATGAGGATTTATTTTTATCGGATCATGAATATTAAGAGAGAGAACAGCTCTTACATTCCAACAAAGCAAAATGGCTAAAATGTTGTACAATACCTTAAGATCGCTTCGTTTGCAGTACCTTCTTTATTAAAGATATATACACATAATAATGGCTAAGATATTTAGTGTAATACTCAAATATAAAATTGTTTAAGTGATTATAATAAAAATGCCAGTGACAAATACCCTGTCCAATAAATAAATGAGCGCTAAAAAACGACAAAACCCAAAAGCGCTAAAGTGTTTCGGATATTATTGCAAATATATCAATCCACGAACCCGTCGCCAGAAGAGACGAAGGAAAACGAAAGCCCCATGGGCGCTCCAATATCAGTTAAAAATAGTTTTCACTCCCCGATTTTATAATCAAGTCATGCTGGCGTGTGCATAGGTTCCCGCACCTTCCGTGTAATGCCACGGAAATTAGTTATTATCAAACAACATTTTCTTTAAGTTTAACGGAACACATAACCAGTACACTGTTGTCCTCATGAACTACATTGTCCACCACATTAAAATGTCTTATTTTGTTTTTTTGTAAATTGAGGTAGTGCATTAAACATCTTTAACAAATGTTATTCTACTTTGGAAACAAACAGTAACCATTTGGTATAGTTAGTTCATACTATGACAGTGTAATCGCCCAAGGTCGTGACATTGTAGTATAGTCAACTCATACTATCCAATCACTAATGATAGTGACCTATAACAAGTATTGCTCGTTAACTTTCTTTTCTATGTTTTATTATTAATTAAAAATGCAAGTCTAGTCAAGTGTGCTAGATCTCGAATTTCAATAAAGGCTTCATAGCTTTAGATATACGGATTTCATTGATCACATGTTGTTGCACGATGTCAATCGCAAAGTTGGATTATTTAAGGTTTGTGTTGAGATGGTGTGGCATGAACATGTATTCTCAAATATGAACCCAAGATTCCAATGTCTCGGGAGGGGGCAACTACTAGGCCTTGGGAGTATGTGAAAAGGAAAAAGAAAGTTAATTGAAATTATATTGTTTAGGTAGTGAGATGGATTTAACGTAATGTAACAACTTAATTAGTTGTTGATTGTGCAAACAAGATCGTCATAATCATCCAAGGCAAACAAATCTTCCCATATTCACTTTCAATTGATTTTTAATTATCTCGATAATCTAATATCTACATAGTGGATTCTCCAGAATTGTTACTATAATATATGTGCTAATATGCTCGTAACTCCATTCAAACTAGGATATGGAGTTTCATCCGATTCCCATCTTTAGTAAAATTTTCAAGTCTAATTTTCAAAGACCGTTAAACAGTAGAAAAGAGGTGGCTCTACGTACAAATTTGAGGGTTTGTATTCTGATTTTCTGGTAAAATAGGTATCTTCTTCAAAATTATATGCCAATAAGTATATCATTATCAAACGCTATCATAATCTAATTTATTTATTTATTAAAATTAGTTGGTAGAGAATACGCACCTTTCTGACTCACCCCATTGATGGTCGCGTGGTTTTCGCTCAATCCCTCTACCGGAAGGGAGTGAGTTCAAATCCTCACGTTCACTTGTGCGACTAAACTGTGGTCTGTGGTAGGTGGGTCCCCGCGGGTCGCCGCGGGTTTACATTGCTGGCTACCGGTTGTACGGCGATTCTCGGGTCATAAATAAAAAATTAAAAAAAAAGAATACGCACCTTCCGCATTATGCCGCATTAAGCCACAGAAATAATAATCCGAGTGATGTTTTCGTGATTGAATTATGTATATTGGCACCGGAAGCACGGGAGTATTGCTATGCCTATGCTGGTTTGTTTTCTTTTCTATTTCTCTTATTAACAGGAAAAAGCAAAGTCAAGTCAGGAAGCACTGGCATGGGATTGTTCCACGCACGCGTGCATCGATTGCCTGCGTGGAAATTAGTTTTGGTGAGAATTGATAGTCGGTTTTCATTTCTATTTCTTTATTAGTAGAAGAAGAAGCAAGCCAAGTCAAAAAGCATAGGATATCGATCCAAAAAAAAAAAAAACATAGGATGGTTCCCGCACCTTCCGCAAAATGCAGTGGAAATCACGCGAGCAATAATTGCCGTTCAATTTTCTTTTCTACTCTTCATATTGATAGAAAAGCCAAGCCAGGTCAAGCCAAGTCGAATCAAATCAAGATCTTGCTCACTTTGGATAAATAAAATGTTTAGAAATAAAATATCATTAACAAGGAAAATATTTTTAATTAATTAATTATTTTAAAAAATATTTTAATGAAATATTTTTTATTGAGTCAATTATAATTTATATTTAAATATTTTTGTAGATGATGAATATTTTCTTCATTTATTAATTTTAGTAAGCAACATAAATAATTATTTTTAAAAGGATATTTTTTGAACTATTTATTTTTTGTGGAACAAACACACACTAAAAACTCCAAACAAACATTAGACTAATGTGATGAATTATTGAAATTCTCTATCAAGGGCCCTAACGCTAAATCCTCGAAGTTGCCATATCAAGTACTTATCAAAGAAACTTGGAAAAATCTACCCACACTAATATGAACTACACAAACTAGTGGACAAGTGCCAAACATGTAAGATGGACCAAAGATAAGAATGGAATCTTGAACACCCAATGAAACGAGAGACGCAAATATCACAAGAGAAGGCTCAAAATTCATTTATGATATGTTTTGTGGTGTGTTTAGTAGGCTGTTGATTGATCATGTCTTTCGTTCTCATAGGATGTGTAGGAAACTAATATCCTAGTATATTATGTAGGTGCGTTTCAAATGTTGTGGCCTTCAAATATGCAAACATTTTTTTTTAATTCTAATAACGTAATTTGTCTTTACCTTAACATGAGTGAAAATCCATCACTGATCTCACCAAACACTTTGCATGATCTAATTTCAAATAGTAGAAGATCAATGGACAAATTGAGTCTAGAAATCCTTGCCCAACATCGATCATCGTTAAAGAATGGGGAAATACTACCAAAAACGCTAAGATACCACGGATCTGTTTAGAGAGAATTTATCTTTTGTTTTTTCATTCACGTTCTTTAATTTTTGCCGCACTCTCAATTTGACATTCCTTAATCACATGCAATTAAAATATTTTACTCACATTAAGGACCCAATTGCACTATCATTTGAATTATTTTCTTAAAAATAATTATTTGTATCATTTCAAATAATTAATTAATAAAAATATTTTACTTATCAATAATAATTTATATTTATATATTTTTCTTTTTTTCAAAGCGAGCAAGACTTTCACTTGACTTGTCTTGCCTTTTTCTATCAATAAGAGAAATAGCAAAAAAACCAAAGGGCAATCATTCATTTCCCTCCATTTTGCAGAAGGTACTAGGGACCACTTCTTGACTTGACTTGATTTTTCCTAATAAAGGAAATAGAAATGAAAACCAACGATCAAATCTCCACCGTCTAATTTCCACAGGGCAATCACTGCACGCGTAATTTCCATAGCAGTATGTAGAAGGTGCATGGAGCCATCCTGGTGGCGCTTGACTTGACTTTGCTTTTTTCTGTTAATAAGAAAAATAGAAAAGAAAACTAACCAGCATAGCAATGCTCCTGTGCTCCCGGCACTATTGTACACGACTCAATCAAAAAAACATCCGCTCGTTGGATTATTATTTCCGCGGTATTATGCGGAAGGAGCATATTTCTCCATCAACTAAATTTAATAAATAAATAAAAAGAAAATAGATTGCAATAGCATTTCATGGAGATGGTTTGCTTATTGGCTTATAGCTTTGACGATGGGTTGCGCCGGGAAGGAGAATTAGAAAATTTTCCTTTTTTCTTTCATCAATCTTTCTTTTGCATAAATAAATTATTAACTCATTCACATATATTTCAAATGACAAGGAAACCCTACCAATTTTCATTATTCATTCAAATAATGGAAGTTTCGTTCATTTCCTCTAGATATTTTGCCTCCCAAGCAAGTAAAAATCCAGGACCTCACTATTTCCATCCTTTCTTGCTACACTTCTTATCATCAAAAAAGTCTGAACCAATATTTATCATTTTTGTAGACAACTTAAATAAGTGATGAACTTTTCTCCTCCTAGATATCTAGGATGTCAAATTCTTTTTTTCCTCACGGAGGGATTCACCCATCAACCACGCCCACAAATTATTAGAAGCATCATTAGGAAAAATAAATGCGCTCCACCATGCGAGAAAGTTGCATTCCATATTCTTCCCTAAAATATATTTCGTTTTATCTTTTCACAATGTTATTATTATTATTATTATTATTATTATTATTATTATTATTATTATTATTATTATTATTATTATTATTATTATTATTATTATTATTATTATTATTATTATTATTATTGTTATTATTATTATATGCATCATCTTGTTTATTTTTTTTTTCCATAACAAAACATGTAATCGGTACAATGTCATCATAAAAAATTACAATGTCCATCATATCATAATGTCTTATTATGTTTTTTTTTTTTTTTTTTTTTAGTTTGTAAATTGGGGTAGGGTATTGATCATCATTTGGTTATTATAATATATTTTAATGGTGTGATTGGTCAAGGTTGTGATATTGTAGCATAGTTCATATTATCCAATCGCTAATGATAGAGACCTATAACGAGTATCGCTTGTTAATTTTCTTTTCTATATTTTGTTATTGATAGAAAATGCAATTCCAGTCAAGTGAGCTAGATCTCAAATTTCCATCTAAGCATCACTCACATTTGCTCAAACTTTAGGTCTATGGATTTCATTGTTTGCATGTTGTCACAAGACGTAAATCACAAAGTTTGGATCAATTAAGGTTTGTAAAGAGATGGTTTAGCATTAACATGTATTCCCAAATATGAACCCAAGATTCCACCAACTCAAGTGGAGTCAACTACAAAGTCTTGTGAGTCCGTGAAAAGGAAAACAATAGTTGATCAAAATCATATTGTTTACATCGTAAGATGGATTTAACATAATGTTGTAACTCAATTAGTTATCGCTTGTGCAAACAAGATCGTCATAATTGTCCAGCTCACCCAAGCAAGGACAAACAAATTTTCCCATATTTATTTCCAATTCATTTTTAATTGTCTCGATAATCAAATATCCATAAATTGTAGATTCTTCGCAATTGTTACTAGATTAAATGTGCTAATATGCTCATAGCTCCATTCAAACTAGGACATAGAGTTTCGCCCGATTCCTGTCTTTAGTCAAATTTCCACATTTGATCTTCAATGGGCATTAAACAGTAATAACAAGGTAGCTCTATGCACGAATTTGATGGCTGTATTATAATTTTGTGATAAAATAGGTCTCTTCTTCAAAATTATATGCCAATATGCATACTGTCATCATTAAATGCTACCACAATCTACTTTTTTTTTTCCTTTTTTTTATTAAAATTAGTTGGCGGAGAATTTGCACCTTCCGCATAATGCCGTGGAAATAATAATGCAACGAGCGATGTTTTTATGATTGACTTGTGTATATTAGCATCGGGAGCATGGGAGCATTGCTATGTTGGTTAGTTTTCTTTTCTATTTATCTTATTAATTGGAAAAAAGCAAAGTCAAGTGAAAAAGCACCAGTATTGGATGGCTTCATGCACCTTTTGCAAATTGCTGTGGAAATTACGCGTGCATTGATTGCCCTGTGGAAATTGGATGGTGGAGAATTGATCGTTGGTTTTCATTTCTATTTCCTTTGTTAGTAGAAAAAGCAAGTCGAGTCAAGAAGCAGAGGATGGTCCCTAGTACCTTCTGCAAAATGCAGTGGAAATTACGCGGATAATGATTGCCCTTTGGTTTTCTTTCATGTTTCTCTTATTGATAAAAAAAAAAAAAAAAAGGCAAGGCAAGTCAAGTAAAATGCTGCTGATTAGTGGAGATCACTGCAGTGGGCGAACATTCATCTTTCCTCTGGACAGCGTGTGGAGGGATTTATGGATCGAGCACGCCCACTAATTACTAAAAGCACTGTCAGAATAAAAGAAATACAGTTTAAGATGTGAAAAAAAATTGCATTTCATATTCTTTCCCAAAAATTTAATTTGTTTTATCATTGCTATTTAACCTTTGTTACATGCATATACTTATTTATTTCTTACATAAGGATACATGTGACCAACAAACTGTTGTTCTCGGGAATTACAATGTCCACTATATTACCATGTCTCATTTTTTTTTTTCATTTGTACTCATTAAACATGTTAACAAAAATAAATTCTACTCAGGAAACAAAACAAAAAGATAGTGGTTACGATGCAATCTCATATAACAATATAATTGGTCTAAGTCATGATATCATCATTCAGTTGGTTCATAATATCCAATCATCAATCACAAACAAATTTGGTCATTTTTTTTTTTATTAATAGAAAAGCAAGTCAAGTCAAGGCTACCGAATCTCAAATTTCAATCAAAGCTTCACTCGCACTTGCTAGAAATTTTAAAATCTATGGATTTCATTGTTCACGGGTTATCATAGGATGCCAATCATAAGGTTTGGATTATTAATGTAAGGTGGCAACTCAAGTAGTTGTTAATTGTGCAATCGTTGTGATCATTCAACTTGCCAAAGTAAGGACAAACAAATCTTCCCATATATACTATCAATCGATTTTTAATTGTCTCAATAATGCAATATCCATATATTATAGATTCTCCAGACTTGTTAATAGATCAATGTGCTAAGATACTCGTATCTCCTTTCAAATTTGGTATAAAGGTCTCACTCAATTCCAATCTTTGATAAAATGTTTGCATCAAATCTTCCACCGACCTTAAACGACATGTAACGAAGTGACTATATGCATGGATTTCGTGGTCATCCTCTAATTTTCTAATAAAATAGGTTTCCTCTTCAAACTATATGTCAATGCACCTGCCATGATCGTCAGGAGTTAATGTGCGCGAGCAAGGGACCTTCGTGATATTATGATATTGACCATGCACATCAGCATCCTGCAAATATATATATATATATATAGAGAGAGAGAGAGAGAGAGAGAGAGAGAGAGAGAGAAGGGGTTATCGTAATCTACTTTGATTAAATTAGTTGGTGGAGAATGTGCTTACCGACTCAGAATATTGGAATTGATCGTCGGTTTTCGTTTTTATTTCTTTCTTAATAGTAAAAGTAAATCAAGTCAAAAAGCACATGCAACTTCATAAAGCCGGTGTGCAATAATTGTCCTTTCCCTGCATGTGTCTTGGATTGATGGATGGCAACTCAGCATTATGTCCTTTTTCTTTCGGAGGAATCTCTTTTGAAGGAGAAAAGAGAGTAGATTTTGGATTGAAATTAATGACTTTCCTGATTCGAATATCTTAATAAAGTGTCCTCCTACTGACATATGTCTTGATATGCTTTTGTGATTGACTCATGTCTATCAGCACTGGGAGCATGGGAGTCCTGCTAGTTAGTTTTCTTTTTCTTTTTTTTAATTAATAAAAAAAAAGTCAAGTCAAAAAGCACTTGCATAGGATGGTTCCACGCACCCTGCGCAGAATGCCGCGGAAATTACGTGTGCAACGATTACCCTTTGGTTTTCTTCTCTATTTCTTTATTAATAAAAAAGGCAAGTCAAAGCCAAGGTCGTGCTCGCTTTGAATCAAAACACCTTCCGCACATACGTTGTTCAGCATTGTTCGAGCACGCGTAGTAAAGAGTGTTGCATATCCAACGTCGAAAGTTGAGAATCGGTGGAGATCACAACAATAGTAGGGGAACATATATTTCCTCTAAACATCATAAATGACTATAAATTTTTTTCCCATCCCGATTACATCGATATAGGTGTAATTGAAACATAATCATATTTTATTGTGAAGTGTTTTAATATTTGTGTGATAAAACATATTTTATGATCGTAACACCTAAAACCGTTATAAGTTTGGAAATGCTGCAACTATGAAGTATTCGCTAAAACATATTATAAAAGTTGCAATACACATTTTCATAGAGTATGAGGTCATCATGGACTTTGCACAAATAGTCACCGATGATCATATTATGATGAGGAAACCCTAGCTAGGTAGACAAATTTCCATTATTTCTTTTTAATAACGGAAGGTTGGTTCATTCAGTGTACATATTTTTCCTTCCAAGCCGGTAAAAGTTTAGGACCTCACTAATTTCATCATTTCCTCTACACTTTTTGATCCTCGAGAAATTTTGAGCATGCATATATCTTTACTCTCGACAATATAAATGATTTATAAATTTTCTTTAGCCTTGGTTACATCCTAGATTCCAATCTTTTTCAGGGATGGTTTCATCCATTGAGCACACGCACTAATTAGTAAAATCACCATTAGGAGACAAAAAATGAACTTTATGATGTGAAAAAAAATTGCATTTCATATTATTCCCTAAACTTTAATTTGCTTTCTCCTTGCTATTTAATCTTTATTTTATGCAGATACTTGCTTATTTCTTCCACAAGGAGACACGTAATTAGTAAACTGTCATACTTGTGAACTACAATATCCACTATTTTGTCATATCTCTCTCTCTCTCTCTCTCTCTCTCTCTCTCTCTCTCTCTCTCTCTCTTTACATTTTAAATATAAGGTAGTACATTAAACATGCTAACAAAATAAATTCTACATAGGAACCCAAAAAAAAAAAAAAAAAAAAAAAACAATGGTTATGATGCAATATTATATAGCAATATAATTGGTCTAAGTCGTGATACTGTAGTATAGTTGTTTCATAATAACCGATCACTAATGACAAACAGCCATAATGAGTATGAGTTGTTCTTCTCCATTGTTTTCATTAATATGAGGATTTATATTTGTTCGATCATGAATATTAAGTGAGAGAACAGCTCTTATAGTCCAACAAAGCAAAATGGCTAGAAAGTCGTACAATACCTTAAGATTGCTTCATTTGCAGTACCTTCTTTATATATATATATATATATATATACACACATACTAATGGCTAAGATTTTAAGTGTAATACTCAAATATAACCTTGTTTAAGTGATTATGATAACAAAGACAGTGACAAATACCCTATCCAATAATAAATGACCTATAAAATACGACAAAAGCCGACAAGCGCTCGAGTGTTGTCAGAATATTATTGCAAATATAACAATCCCTGAAGCCATCGCCAAAAGAGACTGAAAGAAACGAAAGCCACATGTGTGCTCCACCATCGGTAAGAAATAGTTTCCATGACCCCATTTTATAATCAAGTCGTGCTGGCACGTGCATAGGTTCCCCGCGCCTCCCGCATTATGCCGCGGAGATAATCAAATAACTTTTTTTTTTTTTTTCATTTTGAGTACTTAAAATGGTCCATATGTGAAATTCAGTACTCAAAATTTTCAGTAATTATTTTTCAGTTTTATCTAAATGGGCACGTACTTGTAGCTTATTTTTCACAAATGAATTAAGTTCAGCGTTGGCCAAAAATAAAATAAAAAAAAAGTTGAGTCAAGTTGGAAATCAAGTTATAGTACGTAAGGTTCGACTTTAAATCACCGGCGTAGTTGTTCACTTTTGCTATTAGAGTAAATGTTGAATATCTTTGAGATCTTTACAATTTATTTGGCTTGACTTCTAGCCTTTTCTTAACAACGAAGCACAAATCAAGTACGTAAATCCGCATGTCAATAAATTTTCCACTAATGCAAAGTATTGGGCAAGACACAAGTCTCCAAATACGAAAGGGGTTATGGTTACAAATACGAGGAACCAACACATAGCATGCTTATAGCGCATTTGGTATTGATTTTGTTTAGGAGAACAATTTTTTATTAGAAATAATTTTATTTTATTTTATTTTGTTTCGTGAATAATTTTTGAGTAAAAGAACACGTTTGGTAACTCCATAAAAGTTCTATTATCGGGATAGAAATTGTTTTGTTTCTTTTAATTTGTTAGTACTTTTATTATATTTTCTTATTTTTCTCTTCTCCTTCCTCCTTTTTTGTGGCCGATTGCTAGCTCGGCAAGCCAGCGATCAAATGGGTGAGGTCTGACGAGCCGTAGCCTTACCAGGCCACCGATGAGCCTCAACCTCGCCCAACAAGTTGCTAGCCATGGCGGTGGTAGGCGATCAAAGGAAGGAGAATAGAAAAGAAAAAAGAAAAAAAAAGAGAAAAGAGAAGAAAATATAATAAAAGTATTAAAAAATTAAAAGAAATTTTGTGGAGTTACCAAACGAATATTTTTGCTTAAAATTATTTTCGAAAAAAATTAGAAAAAAATATTTTTGATAAAAATTATTATATAGAACATAATAGTTATTAAACATGTCCTAATTTTTACTTTCTATTCCCTTGCGACTCTCACAATCGAACTTTTGCTTAACAAAAATTATTTAAAAGATTAAAAAAAATGCATATATAGATAATTATACAATTACGTTTGTAATTTAACTTAAATAATTTGCATATTTTAAAATTTTTAAATGTAAAACATCAATTGTATTTTTAAGTGCAACCTAAATTTTTATCAAAGGGCCGCACACGAAAATTTTCTTTTATTTTGAAAAAGGTAATACACCTCATTAGTAATTAGAGAAAAAGGCCAAAATATGGAGCCGCCTCGGTTGGCACTGTCGAGGAGCGTTGCATGGTCCCCGTCTCCTTTTTCTCTTTTTCCTTTTTTTTGGTCGGTCCCCGTCTCCTTTTTCAAAAGCCAAAGGAAAGCGCACCGAAAGTGCCAACCCCCAGGTCGCCTCGGTCGGGGAGAAAACGGGAACTTGCTCGGACCATGCGCCACGTGAGCTCGAGGGGGCAATTCGGTACATTCCTCTTTTTTTTTTTTTCATCAATTCGGCACATTTGGAGTGGCTGAAGATATCCTCGAGATGCGAGGCGGGGGCCACACGTGGGCTTCGGTTTCTGAGCAGCTGACCCTCGTAGCTGTCAAGCAAGTGGAGAGGAGGAGCGCCGTGGGTCCGCTTGAAGAGACAACTTACGCAGAATCCACGAAGCAATGTCCTACTTTGTCTTCGTGGATAAAAGGGTCTGGGACGGTTGGACGGCAATAACTCAGCATCGTTCGAGCAAGCGCGGGAGAGCGTGTTGAGTGTAGTTAATCCGAGGTCGAAGGCTGAGAACCGGCAGAGATCACGGCAGTGGGTGGATTGTGTTGTTTGAACACTTCTCAGGTAATCGATTGCTCCATTTTCCTTTGATGAGTTTCGATTTGAGTTCTTAGAGACACTTCTGCATTCCGAGATCTGGACTGTGAAATCTACCTTTTTTTTTTCAAGACTCCGCTCGATCAATCTCCTTTTTGGTCAATTAGACTTCATTTTTGTTTGAATGTAGCTACAAAATGAGCTCTGACAGACATTTCAGCAACTCCCAGATGTGGGATTCCATATATTCTCATCTCTGTTTCTTGCTTTCCTTTGAGGCTCTGCTCCATCAATCTCTTTTACTGCCTTTGCAGGTGATTACGAAGGCGGAGCCTAAAAGATTCGATATGTGGGGCGTCTTCCTCGAGCTCTTTTATTGCCTTTGTAGGCTATGCTCCTCCAATGCTCTCGAGATGGAAAGAAATGAATCCACTCAATCAGAAGATCCGAATTCCGGGGCTTCTTCCTCACCGTCCTCTCCACTTGTAGGTGATTATAAAGGCGGAACCAAAAAGACAGAAGGAAATGATTATGAAGTGTTCTTGAGTTTTAGAGGGAGGGACACTCGCAAAGGTTTCACTGATTATCTCTACACCAGCCTCGTCGATGCAAGAATTCATGTGTTCAGAGATGACAATGAGCTCCGTGTTGGAGAGGAGATTGGACCGGAACTTCTCTGCAGTATTACACAATCTAAGATCTCCATCCCGATTATTTCAGAGGATTATGCTTCTAGCAAATGGTGCCTTCGCGAGCTGGCTCATATATTGAAATGCAAAAGAAACAGAGGGCAAATAGTGTTGCCCATATTTTACAAAGTGGAACCCTCAAAAATGCGGCATCTTACAGGGAGATTGAAAGATGCTGTCAATGCGCAACAGAAGAATATGGATGAAATGATGGAATGGGAAGAAGCGCTCAAAGAAGTTAGTTCCTTGAAAGGATTGGAGTCGGAGAAAATTGATAACGGGTACATTATTCTCCACCACAATATTGTTTACTTTCTCAAAACTAGATCTCACTTGAAAAAGAATATAAATATTTCCCTAATATATTGAAATTTTTATTGTTATTTGACTGGCACGAAGGAACATTAGTTAAGAAAGTTGTCAGAAAAGTTATGAGTGAGTTAAAAGGGCTGTTTTTGCTAAATGTTCCCAAACAATTGGTGGGAATTGATGATCATGTGGAACATATGATGAGCTACATAGATGCTAATTTTAGTGATACAAATATGATTGGAGTTTATGGAATGGGCGGCATCGGTAAGACAACACTTGCTAAGGTGTTATACAACAAGCTTTGTAATCATTATGAGTCTCGTAGCTTTGTGGCAGATATTCGAGAAACATCTAAGGTCAAGGGTCTTGAAATCATACAAAAGCAGCTCATTTTTGACATAAGTGGAGACTCGTGTGATGTGTCTAATGTCGATTATGGAATCAGTATCCTTAAATCTCGAAGTACAAGTAAGAAAGTACTCATTCTTCTTGATGATGTGGATGATAATACTCACTTGAATGCTTTGATTGGAGACGGCAGTTGGTTTAAAGCTGGAAGTATAGTCATAATTACCACTAGAGACAAGAGTATTCTTGACAAAGCTATGGTGAGAAACAAGTATCAACTCAGCGAGTTGCTTTCGGATCAATCATTGGTTTTATTTAGTAGACATGCATTTAGAAAGGATTCTCCTCCGAGTGATTATGAGGTTATCTCTCGTGGCATTGTATCTACTACTGGAGGGCTTCCTTTAGCTCTTGAAGTTATTGGTTCGTTTTTATGTGAAAAGACAAAAGAAGCATGGAAAGCCACATCAAAAAAATTAGAGAAAGTGCTTGATAAGAAAGTGCAAGACAAGTTGAGAATAAGTTACGACGCATTAGATTTTGAGGACCAACAGATTTTTTTGGATATTGCATGTTTTTTTATCGGATCATCTAAACAAAAACTGACTTACATGTGGGAAGCCTGTGGTTTTTTCCCGGGGAAGGGGATTGAAGTATTGAGTCTTATGTCCCTAATTAAAATTACCAATGATGGCAAGCTAATGATGCATGATCAGCTAAGAGATCTTGGAAGGGAAATTGTTCGTCTAGAAAATCAAAGGGAACCTCAAGAGCGTAGTAGATTATGGATTATTGAGGAAGCCAAAGATGTGATTTGCAATAACAAGGTAAGAGTTTTATCTACTTCTCTTAGTGAATGTGAGCCCATCTTCTCTTTTATGTTTGAGATAAAAATTATTGTCAATCTGGACTCCCTAAAACTTGTCGCTTCTACGAGCAAGAGAGCTCTCCGATTAATTGCTTAATTGTTGTTTTTGCCTGATTCTTGAACATAATTGAGGACCAATTTCTTGGTTGTTGGTGAATTATATATACGTCTATCTCATAGTATTGTGATGAGGAGGACACTCTCCCTTGGTAACTTCAACGCAACTACAAAATTACAATAGCATAATATTTGACAGAGCACTTTCAAAGAAAAGCAGATTTGTGTAAATTGTTGGCGGCCATGGTTTTCCCACGGACATGTTTGATGCACATATATTGTGTTTGGATTTTTGCTTTGATTTATTGTAGGTCTTTTCATAATTTTTTCTTTTTACTGAGTATTGATTTTATTTTTCTTTTACCGAGTATTGACTTTCTTATGAGTTGTTTGCCATGATAAATGAGACCTCCATTCATTTATGGTGAGTAGCTATCTTGGTCCCGTATTTTTTAGGATTGGGTTAAGTATAGTTTTTGTCTCCTAAATATTACAATTTATGTGATTTAGTCCCTTATCTTTCTTTTTTTCTTTTTACATTATAGTCCTTTGTCTTTCACAATTTATGTAATCATGTTCTTTGTCATCAATCATTAGTCAACACCGTCAATTTGATAATATGACTTTCATGTTTATTTAAGATATATACGCAACCTTGCAATGTAACCCTCTAAACCAATATTATTTTCGTTCTATAGGCTTTCTATAACAGTGCATAATTTTTTTCTATGAATTTGCTACTATTATTTTTTATTTTTGTGACAATGGATAATTTTTCTATTTATCCCCTAATAACATTTATTGTCAAATATTCACTATCATCCCATAATAATCACTTCTACATAGCTCAACTCTTAGTGAACATCTTAGTTAACAAAAAGATTTACTTAATTTTATATCAACATTTGTTAAATATGGACTATCACGTGACTTAATTCTTGTATTGATTTTTATTTACCAAATATTGACTGCCATGGTATAATAAATATTTCTACATCATTCAAATTTTAGTTATTTAGCACATATTTAGTACATTTCTATCATTTAATTGTTAAATGTGAGCTATCATGTTATAAGTTTTTTTATCGGATGTTATTATAGTTTACTTATAAGATATGACAAAATATTTTCTCATAATGAGTATTCCTAGAACTTTTAATCATAACGGCCACCACTTATTATACATTTCGTTATACTTATTATTGAAGTTTATGTCGTCATGTGATAGAGCCCTCTAACATATATTCTTTTTTCTTTTATGATGGGCAATTTTGTTAATTCATCTACTTATAAAGCATGTTTAAATTATTTTTTTTTTCTGGTGATGATGGTTACTTTTTAGTCATAATGGGACACCTTTGCAATCACAAAAGTCGTCAGTAGTAACACTCAATATAGTTTTAGATGGACACTCGGATCCCTTGAATGCCAAAAGTTAACACAAAGGGACACATAAGTGCCAAAAGTCACAAAAGTAACACTTAAGTGCCAAAATCGAAGCAAAATGAATAATTTAAATGCCAATCCAGCATAAAATGCTTTGACGTGGCAATTTTCCGCGAAACAAGTGCAAAACGGCGTCATTTTTGTGCTAACATGGTAAAAAATCAATATAAATATTAATTAAATAAAATTTAAAAATAAATTTAATTAAAACATTTAAAAATAAAAATACGAAAAATTAAAAAACTATAAAAAAGGAGGGAGGTGGGCCGAGGGCCGAGCCCTCGTCGGCCAGGAAGGGCCGGTGATGGAGGGGGGAGGGTCGGTTAGGGTCGCCGGGCCTTGACTAGGGGCCGATGACCCTGGTCAACCGGTGGCGAGGGCCCGCGAGCCCTCGCCCCAACCCCCAGCGGGCGGCGGCCCTTGGCTCGGCCGAGCGAGGGTCGGCAACCCTCACCCCAGATCAGGGTGAGGGCTCGCGGGCCCTTGCCGCCCGGTCTCCGGGTCGCCGGGCCTTGGCCCCCCTCCGTCGCCAGCCCTTCCTGGTGGCAAGGGCTCGGCCTCGCCCGCCTCCCTCCTCCTCCTTTTTTTTTTTTTTTTAATATTTGTATTTATTTTTAAATGTTTTAAATAAATTTAGTTTTAAATTAAATTTAATTAATTTTTATATTAATTCTTTTACCACATTAGCACCAAAATAACGTCGTTTTTGTATTGTCTAGTCACGTTAGCGTGCAAAACGACGCCGTTTTGCACTTACTTCGCCGGAAATTGTGCACATCAGCATTTTGGCCGGATTGGCACTTAAGTGATCCATTTTATTCCGATTTTGACATTTAAGTGTCACTTTCGTAACTTTTGGCACTTAAGTATCCCTTTGTGCCAACTTTTGGCACTTGAAATGATCATTTGCCATTTTAGATGGAAGTAATAGAGCCATAACTTTCTGTTGCGCACTCTAGTCTCAGTATCTCACTTTTCTCTATTAGTCTTAAATTTGACCAATTTGCGAAAATTGGAGATGGTCAATGACTTATACTCATCCATCAAATACAAATGGAATGCTCTATCGCTCCGATCCATTTCTCTCTAGCTCTTCCAATTTTGTGTGTCTTGATTGGTTTAAGAAATGAATTGGACACATGTCAAACGATTGATGAAATAATTGGGAACGAAGCAAAAGTACCCAGCAACATACTCGTACAACTCACCATCTCACATTCTTTTTTTGATCCATGCGTATTTTTTTTTTTTCTCCTTTTTAAAGCTTGTCAACAAAAGGTAGTCTATTCATATTGAGTTAATTATGTATTCACATTCTACTTAATCCTCCATAATACGAGATATTAAATTAAAGTAGACTTCTACTATTAATACAATCCACAATACTTGATAAGTAGAGAATCTAAACATTCTTTTCTTGCATTATAAAGAGGATACTATACAAAGAAGTTATCAACAAGAAAAAAGAAGCAAAAGATGTTGCATAAAGAAGTATGTGTTATTAAGAAATAAAAATAAAAAAGTGGAAAGACAAATGAAGTAACTAAGGAATGTTAATAAATAGTTAAATTATTTGTCGAAGGGACACACTCTGGAAGTTCATTCAATTTTAGGAATAAATATGAGAATGTTATTCCCGGCGGATGCGAAATGGAAAACATTCTATATTTTACCAATAAAGATTACACATGCGTTGCATCTGAATAGAGGCTTTTCTTCATTGTTTAAGGTCCCCTGTTGAGTTATGACTAATGACATAGCTCTAAGGATTTCTGATATGAATTCCATCTTTAGCAAAAGAAGGAAATTATGTAGCAGAATTTTAGAATACACGTGAAGTTGAGTTTCAATATGATCATGCAATGGGAATATTTGTTCAAAAAGTTCTAAATATATTGCATAATGATCAATTCAATTTTAAACTTTTCAATACAATTAAGGCCTCTCAATCTTGTCCTTTATCTTTCGCAATTTGTGCAATTGAGCCCTTTGTTGTCAAGCGTTAGTTAACACCCTCAATTTGCCAATGTGGCTTTCAAATTATTTATGATGTATGTGCAAATATTACTTTCGTCCTGTAGGCTTTTCGTGGAGTACTTCTTTTGTGATGATGGATAATTTTTCTATTAATCCCATTTCTTTGGCAAATATATGCTGTCACGTTTTATAGTTATTTCCATGTCATTTATCTCCTAATGAGCATCTTATTTCTCAAAGATTTAGTTGATGATCATATCATTATTTGTTAAACATGTACTATCATGGTACGTAATTTTTTTTTTTAATCCATTTTTGGGAAAATGATCCAAAAAGTCTTAAATTTATTGCACTTTTGCTAGTTCATCATAAACCTTTCAATTTTGTCAATTTTATCCTAAACATTTTTTCTTCTTGCCAATTGAGTCCATTCGACAAAGAAAGTACTAACATTGATGGCTAGTGCTGATGTGGTGCTGTTTAATAATTTTTTTTGATTTTTTTCTTTTTTTACTTCTCTCTCTTTATTTATTTTTTTTTTGGAGGGGTTGCGGTTAGGGCTAGTGAGGGTTGCTAGTTAGCCCTCATCGGCCATAGTCGAGGGTTGGCGGCCCTCGTTGGCCACAAGTGAGAGCCGGCCAACCCTCGCCGGTGAAAGCAAGGGAGGGCCAGTTAGCCCTCACCTAGCTAGATCTAGGGAGGGCATTGAGGCCCTCGTTGATTTTGGGCGAGGACTCGCAAGCCTTGGCTTTCACCAGCGAAGGTGTTGGGGCCCTTGCTTAGGGTTAGTGAGGGCAACAACACCCTCACTGAGGGCTGGTGAGGGTCGGCCGGCCCTCGATTATGCCAAGGGTCGGCCGATAACCCCGTAGCCCTAACCCTAAAACCCGTCCCCCCTCCCCCCAAACAAAAAAAAAAAGACAAGAAAAAGGGAAAAAATTAAAAATTATGAAAATATTATTAAAAAGTACCATATCAATGCCAATTGGCCACGTCAACAATTTCTAGCCAAAATTGGCCGAATGAACTCAATTGGCAAGAAGTAAAAAAATTGATGACTAAATTGGAAAATGAATTGAAAAATTTTAATGATTGAATTGACAAAAATATAATAAGTTTAGGAATTTTGGGACAATTTTCCCTCCATTTTTATTTGTCATAAATTGATACTACGTTATAATGCTAATTTCAACATCCTTCAACTCTTAGTAAGCTTTTTATTTGCACATATTTGGTACATTTATAATATTAAATTATTTAATATGAGCTATCCCGTTATATTTTTTTATTTATTGATTTGTTAATATGATTCGCTTATGAAATAAACAGAATGTTTCTCATGTTAAGTATCTATAGAACTTTTTAATCTTAATAGCCATCACTTCTATATATGGAGTCATATAATAGAACAATCTAACAATATATTATTTTTCCTTCTTTCATGGACAATTTTATTATATTCACCTGTTGTAAAGCATGTTAACTTTATTATTATTATTTTTGTGATGATAAATATTTTCTAGTCACAATGGCTATCCACACCTTTTCAATCATAATCGTCGTAACTTACTATACATCTATCCACACACCTTTTCAATCATAATAGTCATAACTTACTATACATTTCGCTACATTACTATAGAAATGTAGGCAGTCATTTAATAGATACCTCTAAACATATACTTGTTTTCTTCTATGATGGTTTATTTTATTTATAGTATTTCTAAAGCTTGACATATATAAATTGTGATTATGGATAATTACAAATTAATATATGAATTTTAACCATTTCAATAATTAATTTTGTGATCATGATTTAAACTTAATCATATGGAATGTGATCATATGAACATAACTATTTCTTGTTACATAATTAATAGTAAGATTGACATAATAATTATTGCACAATTAAGCAATAATTAATATAATTAGTAATTAACATGATCATTTTATTATGAATATATAATATTAAATTATGAAAAATTTAGATAACCATACCTAATAAGAAGCCATTAATATTGTGCTAATTAGTATATTATAAATAATTTTTAACCTAATAAGTGATAATGAACTATCAAGATAACATAATCACTATTTCATCGACTATTTGCTATTATTTAATATTCTATTTATTAATGATATAATATGTGATTAAAGTCAAGATAAGTATAAATTGATATTATTATTAGATAATACTATAAATGATTTTTGTTATAATTAATATGTACGTTGATTATAGTCAATATTATAACATTGATAGTGAGAAGAAGAAAAAAAGATGTGTATATTGGAAATAGCTACTATGGCCCGGTAGTAATAGCTACAACACAACGGGGTGATAGTAATTATAATCTGGTTGCAATAACTTTCCTTGCGAGTAAACATTGTATACTGTAATAGTCATTACAACAACCATACATGTTTTAATAATCTAAATGTACACTGATAATCCATTGCTATAAAATATATATGTAAATAAAGCGGATAAATGTGTGAAACTAAATGGCACAGGTTATTTGGTAATCACATACCTACATTCTAATTAATCCTAAAAAAATAACGAGATACTAGATTACTGTAAAAAATACAAAGTCTTAAATCTTGTGCATAGCACAAGACTTCTCCTACTATTAGGATCTTCAACACTAGAAAAATAGAGAATCTAAGCATTCTTTCCATTCAATATAAGAAGAAGACGTAATATAAAGAAGTTGTCACCCAAAAAAAAAAAAAAAAAAAAAAAGAGCAAACGAAGCTACATAAAGAAGTATGTGTTGTTAATAATAAAAACAAAGAAGTGGAAATACAAATGTAAGTAATTAAGGAATATTAACATATAGTTGCATAATGTGTCGACAGGGACACAATGTGGAAAGTCATTCAATTTTAAGAATAAATGGGCGTTGCAAGTGAGAAGAGGCATTTCTCCATTTTTCTAGTTAGCCAGAAAATTGTTGAGTTATGAGTAATGGCATAGCTCCAAGGACATATCACATGTATTTCATCTTTAAAAAAGAAAGAATTTCTGCGTAAGAGAATTTACTGTATAAGTGAAGTTGAGTCTGTTTAAAATTTCATGTGGTCATGCAATGTATTTAAATGAAAAAAAAAGAAGATGAATTACAAATCACATAACAAACATACTATTTCAAAACAAATACTTTCTAAATTACTATTGAAAATACAAAGAAACTTGTCTATTCAAACTTACCCTTTCTAAAAAAAATGGTATCTGTTAATTTAAACATAAAAAAAAAAGTAAATAATATTAATTGATACCACTAAGTTCAAAGAAAGAAAAGAACTGAATATAATACATGAACCGTTTGATAAAGTCATCTACAAATATGCCACTTAAAATGTGAAGAGGAGTATATGGTCTAAGCATGTAACTTCCAAGGAAGGCGTCTATTCATCAAAATATGAATACTGTGCTATTTGTTAATTGTCATTTTTCAAAGAGAAATGTCTTTTCTTGCAATAATAAAGTCAATGACACTATTTGATGGTTATGTCCATTTTAAATTCGAGAAATCAGAGAAATGTTAGTAGAATAACAAACAAACGGTATATATAATCAATGGAGCCTAACTAATCATTAAAAAAATTCAAAAAGTGACGCATCTTTAAATGTAATACTTTGAATAGGCATGTTCGTTAATGAGAGTATGGATGGGAGCTCTACTTATATACGAAATAAACATACTATTTTCATGAAGTAAATAATATTAGCAATATATTATTTTGGAGATCCTATTTTCATCATTCAACAAATAGTGTATGGTCAAGAATAAAGACCATAAAACTAAATGACTTCGTTTAGAAGAGTAATGAGCACTTCCCAACAAATATTCATGATCCTGATATTTATGTATACACAAACATATCTGAAAATTAATTCCCAAGTCACGGTTTCGTGAAAAGTGTAAACAAAATTTTTTAGAGATTAAATTATAGATTTGTTTACAACATTACAATGTACTTCTATAAGAATATATATTTGCAATGATATGTTTTTAACAATACTTTTATAATTTGATTTGAGAACCATGTATTTTCAACAAAACATCCATTAGCAAACATACATCTTCAATCCCATAATTATAAAAATTCAATTTTGAAGTATCATAAAATTAAATTTTCCTTATTAAACTTGGAAGTTAAGTATTTTAACAATACATAGATGACCTTATTTTTATATAGAGAATCATCAAATATTACATTTGAATGATAACATAGCTTTACACTAGCAACTTTTTTAGAAATTTATAAAAGAATGATAATTAGTAATAAAACTAATATGATTGAAAAACTTCACAACCATATGCTTGCACAGAAGTAATATTAACATAATATGATTAATCTTCATGTCCAATATGTCTGTTAGCAAGGTCTTATTAATCTATGGGCAAATTAGACAAAAAATTAGATGACTGCTATTCCTCTATAACAAAATCAACACAAAATGAATAGATAGCAGTAAACATCTGTAGTCATAAAAAGAGAAGTAAAAATCATTTATATACCATTTGATATATGTTTTCTTCCACATGTAATGAAAAACACTCATTGAAAAAACACATGATAAGAAAGGAATGAAAAACACGTGTACTTCTTGGGATGGAATCCTTGTTTTCATTTTGCTATTAAGAATTGCAAACAAGATACATAAGAAAAAGAGGGGGATTCTACAATTGGGATTCTTGAGTATTGATACATGTTTTGATGTCAAGTTTGATAGATGTATTCGAACCATAAGAGCTATGTTGTTCCATATAAAGGATATGAGTTAGTGTTTTGTTGTTTCCCAAATAAAGGGCATGAGATTTGATAGATATATTTGAGGTAGTTTGTGCATGAAGAGAGGCCTTCTATTGTAATTTTGAAATGATGCAACTTTTGGGAATTTAAAACATGCAAATTGTGAAGGGCATAAATGGTAGAGGAAAATTCAGGGACCACCTCTTGAGCTTCACATTTTTATAGATTAGATAAGTAATATGTAACCACAATCTATTATGTCATGAAGTCGAAGGTGAGAACCTACATCTAATATTATGACAACAAATTTGAAATAATACATCTTTTCTTATATATTTTGTCTCATCCCATCATGCAATACTATGATACATAGTTTTTCAATTGCAGGGCACTAGTAAAATTGAGGCCCTTTGTCTCAACAAATATGATGGGAGAGAAAGCTACTCGTCTGAGAACTTCACAGAATTGACCAATTTAAGGTTCCTTCAAGTGAACAATGTGAGTCTTACTGGAGATTTTCAGAACTTACTTCCTCAATTAAGATGGCTTGAATGGAGGTATTGTTGCTTGGATTTTGAAGAGGCCAACTTTCACCCAAAGAAATTAATTGTGCTCGACTTGAGCAATAGTCAGATTTCGGAGGACTGGGGAGGATGGGACCCATTGAAAGTAAGATGTAGAGAATGCATATTTCTTATAAATAATCACGTGTTATCAACGGCCCCAATTGCACCAAGTTCTTCTTTATTTCTTCTAAAAATCCTTTCTCATACAATGGATTTTCCTCTAAGCATAAGGGGGATTTATAGGCACTTAAATATGTTAGAAGCTTATGCCCCTTAATATTTTAAAACTAATCATGCTTAACATCAAACCTACATATAAAATTTTTTTAATTGTATTAATTAACATCTATTAAAAAATATAATTACAATATTGTGCCTATCTTAACTTTAATCTAAATTGTATATGGTTTCTAGTTAATTTCTCCCCCTTGAAAGTATGTCTTTTTAGCAATTCTTGTTATATTTATATGTGGATCTTCTTTCATAGAGAAACAAAAACCCTCAGTGATTTGTGTTTTACATATATACTAAAATTCTCAATTCATTGTTACTTTTAGAGTAATGGAAATAATTTGTGAACTACTCTAACTTGTTGCACACAATATTTATTCATTATTATTGTTGATTATTGAAGTCACCGTACAACACATTTGTAAAGTAGTAATGTTATATGAGTAATAAAATTATCCTTGAAATGGGATTTAAATATTTTTAATACAACACCTTGTTATATCTTATACATATAGCATTTAAAAATTGTTTTTCATGATTATAGTAGCCATTTCTCTTTAATTTCATAATATTGAAGGAAAACATGGCACCAAATGACCTTTCTTCCATTTGACTTTGTCATTTGTAATTTGATAATAAAATTTGCATATATCTAATCAATGAATAACAACATAGTCATAACTTCAAAAACTAAATATGATATTTTCTATGAAATTTTATTTGCAAATAATTGTAGTTACACTTATACATCTCTAACGTTCTCTTTGCCATGATATACTTAAAAACATTTATATATTGGCTTGGGAAATACACTATTGAAAAGAAACATTTAAAATTAAATATGATAGCTGTGAAGGAGTAGGAAGCACAAGTATTTCTTTTTTTGTCCAATCTCAAAATGTTAATCTCTCTTTCTTTCAGATGGCAACGAAGCTCAAAGTTCTCAACCTTTCGAATTGTGCTTTGAGAACAACTCCCGACTTGTCCGCTTTCAAGAGCTTGGAGATTTTGGTACTTGAAGAATGTGAGGATCTAGAAAAGATTCATCCTTCTATTGAGGACATCAAGACCCTTGTCTCTTTGGATCTCAATTATTGTCATAAATTGAAGGAACTATCGCTAGGAGTTGGTAGAATGGAAGAATTGAGGGAACTTCTCATAAATGAAACTAATATACAAGAGAGATTCCAATTTCAAGAGGTTGTTTGACGAAGTTGGAGAATCTAGATGCCTCATATGTGGACAACTTGCTCAACTTCCAAAATCCATAGGCTCTCTTATAATGTTAACTCAGCTAGACCTATCCAACACAGAAATTGAAGAATTGCCTGAATCCATTGGATCTTTAAAGAAGCTCAAGACTTTAGATGTCTCTTATTGTGTATCGTTAGCATGCATGCCCAACTCAATAGGCGATTTAGCATCTCTGTCTCAACTTGACCTCACAGAATGCAAAAAACTTGCTCAACTTCCAAACTCCATATCTCCATATTCTCTCTCTTGCGTCTATCACTACTGTTATTGTCGGGATGCCATTCCTTGAGACAAATCCCAGACTCGATTGGAAAGTTGACATCATTGACTGAGTTGCATTTGACATCTATGACCATTGAAAAATTGCCTGAATCCATTGGATCTTTAAAGAAGCTCAAGACTCTAGATGTCTCTTATTGTGCATCGCTAGCCTGCATGCCCAACTCAATAGGCGATTTAGCATCTCTTTCTCGACTTGATCTAAGAGCATGCATAAAACTTGCTCAACTTCCAGACTCCATAGGCTCCCTCGTGAGTTTATTGCAGCTGTCATTATCGGGATGCTACTCCTTGAGACAAATCCCATACTCGATTGGAAAGTTGACAACATTGACTGAGTTGCATTTGAAATTTATGACCATTGAAGAATTGCCTGAATGCATTGGATCTTTAAAGAATCTCGAGACTCTAGATGCCTCTTATTGTGCATCGTTAGCTCGCATGCCAAACTCAATAGGTTATTTAGCATCTCGAATGCCCAATGTGTTTATCTCAATATGCCACTCCTTGAGACAAATCCCGGATTGAGTTGCGAAATCTTGGCCATTGAATCTCTCCATTGGATCTTTAAAGAATCTCAAGACTTTACCTTAAGAGAATTTAGCAAAAAATAGAATGCAAAAAACTTGCTCAACTTCCAGACTCCATGGGCTCCCTCGTGTGTCTATCACAGTTGTCATTGTTAGGATGCCACTCCTTGAGACAAATCCCAAACTCGATTGGAAAGTTGACATCATTGACTAATTTGTATTTGAAATCTATGGCCATTGAAGAATTGCCTGAATCCATTGGATCTTTAAAGAAGCTCAAGACTCTAGATGCCTCTTATTGTGCATCGTTAGTCCGCATGCCCAACTCAATAGGTGATTTAGAATCTCTGTCTCAACTTTACCTAAGAGAATGCAAAAAACTTGCTCAACTTCCAGACTCCATGGGCTCCCTCGTGTGTCTATTGCATCTATCATTGTCGGGATGCCACTTCTTGAGACAAATCCCAGACTCGATTGGAAAGTTGACATCATTGATTGAGTTGCACTTGACATCTATGGCCATTGAAGAATTGCCTGAATCCATTGGATCTTTAAAGAAGCTCAAGACTCTAGATGCCTCTTATTGTGCATCGTTAGCCCGCATGCCCAACTCAATAGGCGATTTAGAATCTCTGTCTCGACTTGAGCTAAGAGAATGCAAAAAACTTGCTCAACTTCCAGACTCCATGGGCTCCCTCGTGTGTTTATCGCAGTTGTCATTGTCGGGATGTCACTCCTTGAGACAAATCCCAAACTCGATTGGAAAGTTGACATCATTAACTAATTTGTATTTGAAATCTATGGCCATTGAAGAATTGCCCGAATGCATTGGATCTTTAAAGAAGCTCAAGACTCTAGATGCCTCTTATTGTGCATCATTAGCTCGAATGCCCAACTCAATAGGCGATTTAGCATCTTTGTCTCGACTTGAGCTAGAACAATGCAAAAAACTTGCTCAACTTCCAGACTCCATAGGCTCCCTCATGTGTTTATCACAACTTTCATTATCGGGATGCCACTCCTTGAGACAAATCCCAGACTCGATTGGAAAGTTGACATCATTGACTAAGTTGCATTTGAAATCTATGGCCATTGAAGAATTGCCTGAATGCATTGGATCTTTAAAGAAGCTTGAGACTCTAGATGCCTCTTATTGTGCATCGCTAGCCCACATACCCAACTCAATAGGCGATTTAGCATCTCTATCTCGACTTGATCTAAGAGAATGCAAAAAACTTGCTCAACTTCCAGACTCCATATTCTCCCTTTTGTGTCTATAGCTGTTGTCATTGTCGGGATGCCACTCATTAAGACAAATCCCAGATTCGATTGGAAAGTTGACATCATTGATTGAGTTGCGTTTGAAATCTATGGCCATTGAAGAATTGCCTGAATCCATTGGATCTTTAAAGAATCTCAAGACTCTAGATGCCTCTTATTGTACATCGTTAGCCCACATGCCCAACTCAATAGGTAATTTAGCATCTCTATCTCGACTAGATCTAATAGAATGCAAAAAACTTGCTCAACTTCCAAACTCCATAGGCTCCCTCATGTGTTTATCACAACTGTCATTATCAGGATGCCACTCCTTGAGACAAATCCCAGACTCGATTGGAAAGTTGACATCATTCACTGAGTTGCATTTGAAATCTATGGCCATTGAAAAATTGCCTAAATCCATTGGATCTTTAAAGAAGCTCAGGACTCTAGATGCCTCTTATTGTGCATCGCTAGCCCGCATGCCAAACTCAATAGGCGATTTAGCATCTCTATCTCAACTTGATCTAAGAGAATGCAAAAAACTTGCTCAACTTCCAGACTCCATAGGCTCCCTTATGTGTTTATCACAATTGTCATTATCAGGATGCCACTCCTTGAGACAAATCCCAGACTCGATTGGAAAGTTAACATCATTGACTGAGTTGCATTTGAAATTTATGGCCATTGAAAAATTGCCTGAATCCATTGGATCTTTAAAGAAGCTCAAGACTCTAGATGCCTCTTATTGTGCATCGCTAGCCCACATGCCCAACTCAATAGGTGATTTAGCATCTCTATCTCGACTTGATCTAAGAGAATGCAAAAAACTTGCTCAACTTCCAGACTCCATATTCTCTCTCTTGCGTCTATCACAACTGTTATTGTCGGGATGTCATTCCTTGAGACAAATCCCAGACTCGATTGGAAAGTTGACATCATTGACTGAGTTGCATTTGAAATCTATGGCCATTGAAAAATTGCCTGAATCCATTGGATCTTTAAAGAAGCTCAGGACGCTAGATGCCTCTTATTGTGCATCGCTAGCTTGCATGCCCAACTCGATAGGCGATTTAGCATCTCTATCTCGACTTGATCTAAGAGAATGCAAAAAACTTGCTGAACTTCCAGACTCCATATTCTCCCTTTTGTGTCTATGGCAGCTGTCATTGTCGGGATGCCACTCATTAAGACAAATCCCAGATTCGATTGGAAAGTTGACATCATTGACTGGGTTGCATTTGAAATCTATGGCCATCGAAGAATTGCTTGAATGCATTGGATCTTTAAAGAAGCTTGAGACTCTAGATGCCTCTTATTGTGCATCGCTAGCCCGCATGCCCAACTCAATAGGCGATTTAGCATCTCTATCTCAACTTTATCTAAGAGAATGCAAAAAACTTACTCAACTTCCGGATTCCATAGGCTCCCTTGTGTTTATCTTTATCTGCCACTGAGACAAATTGTTGGAAAGTTGACATCATTGGATGCTTTGAAATCTTGGCCATTGAAGAATTGCAAATCTTTAAAGAATCTCAAACTCGATGCGGATCATTAGCTTGACTCATCATTGACTCTCGACTTGAGCTAGAACAATGCAAAAAACTTTCAACTTCCGAAATCCCTTGTGTCTCTGTCTTCATTGTCATTGTCGGGATGCTACTTGTTGAAACAAATCCCAAACTCGATCAGAAAGTTGACATCATTGACTAAGCTGCATTTGAAATCCACCGCCATTGAAGAACTACCTGAAAGCATTAGAAGTATGCAGAACTTGAGGATGTTGGACATTCATGAAACTCCTATAATAGGACTACTTGATGACCGGGGAATATTGGCAGAACTCCAAGGGTTAAGAGCTTTAGGATGGAAAAATCTAGAAGGGCCAGCTAGTAAATATGGCCAATTGGTTTCACCAAACAATCTTGATTTAGACAAGCATCAAAAACTATCTGAATTGCGCTCTCGCGTACTAGCTTTAGGTATCACCTACCAGATTCCACAATCGCCGAATCTTTCTCAACTAAACTTTCTCAAGAAACGCACTCTTTCTAATTGACTTGAATACCTCGCAAACCTTTCTATAACACTTTGTAGAAAAGTTGTGAAACTTGATTTTGAATTTTTCAAAAGTCCAAGCTGTTAGTTGGGCATTCTATTTATTTTTTGTCTTTCGATGCAGTTCTCTTAAAGCATCCCAAGACTCCTCCTACCAACAACTCAACCATGGACTTCCAAATGGCAGATTCTGAACATGTTTTGAAGAGATCAAGACCTTTTGGAATCTCATATGTAAGTACTTATTTCATCTTGCTTTTTCTTTATCATTCTTCAATTATTAAAGGATGGTTCCATCTACAAAGAGAAGTATTTTACAAAGTGATCTATTATATGTTATGTATGGAATGCTTTTCTCAACATTCATAACTAGATCTCTCAGAGTTGTTGCATGTGCTTCTTGCTATTTTAAGTCTTTTGTTTATGGAAGTAGGGATTTTTGGTTTTCTTAAATTATAAAGTGAAGTTGGAAAATATCACCCGTTCTTTTGCGTTTCTCTTTCTTAATTATCTTTTTTTGCATGCCATTGATCAAAAACATTCTGAAAGTGCTCTCACTTTTGTGCTATTGCAGCATATGATCATGCATTGAGAATCTTTAGGAGTGTTGGGGCTATTTCACATTGATTATGGAAAGGGATGGTGGTCAATTTATAAATATGAGGGAAAGCCTCACCCTTTAAGTTAGCTTTTGGGGTGAGATGAGCTCTAGACCACCCAACAAGAAGAAAATTTTTGTTTTTCAGGTTCCTAGATACCCTTAACTTTCATGATATTGACCTAATGAAATAATTTAGGATTGGAAGGATTACAAGGAAGTTTGATGGAGAGATAATAGAGCAAAGGAGCTAAGGTTGTCAATTTGTGTTTGCTTGTCTTAATTGTGTTTGTGACCATGTCAATTCATCATGACTTCTATTAGACATGTCAAATCATTGAATTAGACAAAAACATGTAAATATCTAAACGTATGGTGATGTGTCATATTGGGTTGTGTTTGTGTATTTCGTATTTGGTATCATCATGTAAATAGTCTATGCCAATATTGGTAGCATTAATGAGGAGCGCGGATTGGTAAGCATGATGATTACATCTTCTCCATCATGCATTCATTGTGCTTAGTATGCTAATAAAAGAGCGGTTCTCATATGAATTTTGCATCTTTTGAGTGTCATGGTTTTGATCTATTCTCTAAAGGACTCACTGATTTTGTAATCTTTATGACCTTCTATTAGGTGAAAAATTTGCCGGTAAACATTCTACCTGACACATACAACTACCGGAGCCTCGGTCAGAGTTCTTATTTTTTAGATGACTTGCCCAGAAATGTAGTCATTACCCTAAGTCAAGGTTCACTTGTTAAGAGTATGGATTTCCATCTAGTGCAACAAATTCTATTGCTTGGTTAGCACTTCTTTCTTACTCTATGAAGACCATGTTTCTTGCTTATCTTCAGTTGGCGATAAGTACATTAGAAGTGTCAAAAGTTGTGTACGACGTTTACTTTAGTACAAAAAGTTTTTTTTCTGATCACTTAAGTGCCACTTAAAAAAAAAAAAAAAACACGATCATTTGAGTGTCAACTCCGATTTGGATCATTGGAAATCCTAAGTGATTATTTTTTTATTAATTTCTCAATTCTACATGGCTTGTCTGCGTGTCTCGTCAGCATATAATCCTTAAATGACGTTGTTCAAAAGTTATAAATAATGATCATTTGAGTGCGAAATTTTATTTAAAGTGATAATTTAGTGCCAAATTTTGTTTAAAATGATCACTTTAATGCCAGTTATTATGAAAAAAACAATAACTTTAGTACCAAGCATGCCATGTGGAAATGTCACATGTACTAGAGTTTTTAAAAAATTTGCTAAGTCATATTATAATTTTAATTATAAATGACACAAAATCAATTTAGCTGAAATTTCTTGCCATTGGCACTTAAATGATTGTTTTTCCTCCAATTTAGCACTTATGTAAGTCAACGAAAACTTTTTTGGCATTTCTAATATTATCCCTTTTAGTTGGATATACTTATTCCCCTTGTAGGCAATAAGTTTGTGCTTTGGTGTTTGGAAGATTGCTTTTTTCATTGTCCTTTTGACGCTCACTTTAACTATTTGAATCCATGGGATATGATTCTTCAAATTTTTTGCATCAATAATTTTTAGTGGGAACAAATGCGGGTGATGTCATGGTATGGGAAGTAGACAGTGGTGCGAGGATTGCTATGAGAAAATTCAAGGTTTGGGATCTGGGAACATGTTCAATGGCACTGCAGGTATAGAAGTTCAATTCTAAATAAAATAATGGTGTCTTGTTTTTGGACATGTGATTATGGGTTTTGATTGTTTGTAGGCTTCTTTGACCAATGACTACACAACATCCGTTAACCGTGTAATGTGGAGTCCTGATGGAATCCTTTTCGGTATGTATAGATGTTAGTTTTACTTATATATCAACTTAAGTAATTAGCCAATGACTACACAACATCCGTTAACCATGTAATGTGGAGTCCTGATGGAATCCTTTTCGGTATGTATAGATGTTAGTTTTACTTATATATCAACTTAAGTAATTAGGCAATACATGCTTGCAAATTGGTGAAAAACCTAAAGCACCAAGAACCAAACTTCATTGCAATATCTTTAAGAAGAAGAGTTCATATGCTACTACTAATGATGATTGGTGATGTTCACTTTAGGTGTTGCTTATTCCAAACACATGGTGCACATATACTCACATCATGGTGGTGATGACATAAGGAATCACCTTGAGGTTTGTTGTTAAACAAGGAGAAAAAAATTAAGCTTCTCTGTTCTGGTGACAATTGCCACCTAAATGTGAGTTCAACTTGATTTTTGACTCTAATCTAATGTCTAATACAACTCAAGGCTCATGTTGGAAGTGTAAATGATCTTGCCTTTTCATGTCCAAACAAACAATTATGTGTTGTGACTTGTGGAGAGGACAGGTTGATCAAGGTATATTCTTATTATTTTCCTTAGTGTTACAATGTTCTATTGTTTGATCCCTTTTAACAAAGCTAGTAGTTAGGCAGGTATGGGATGCGGTGAGTGGGGCTAAGCAACAGACTTTTGAGGGTCATGAAGCACCCGTATATTCCATTTTTCTACACAACAGAGAAAATATCCAGGTAACTGGCTATTTCGTGTACTATCAAGGACACGCTACAAGCATGGCCAATCGGCTCTACGCTTGACCATTCACTAGACTTTGTTTGCTAAAACTCGGTTAGGTCAAAAAATTTGGTTCAATTTGTATAAGAAGTGTGAATCTGTATTTTAATGGACCTTGTTCATTTCAAGGATTTTGCAAGTCTTCTAACTTTTGACTTGTCTTGATTAGAATGTGCTTGTTAAACATGGTGGCATGGTCCAAAGATTAAACTACAAATTTGATTATTTCAGGCAATGCTACTAAGCATCAACAATTGGGTAAAGGTCTTCGCAATAATGACTTCCTTCTTGATATAAGTTCAAAAGGAAAATTGCTCTGCTTCCATTATTTGTTCTCCCTTAGTTTCTCCTTTAGTTTTGATTGTTTAAATTAATAATAAATTGTTGTTTATTGTGCTTAGGTGAAGCAACAATTGGGGATGACTTTTTTTTTTTTTCAAAAAGATTATGGTTGTGTACACTTTATTATAAAGATATTTTTTTATGATATCTATTAAAGTTTTAGGTGGATGTGCTCTGTCTAGACATGTTATTGAAATTGATTGTAGGATTGTTTTATTGTGTAGTTCATCTTCTCAACAGCGTTTTATGACAACGTGGGGTCAAGAGTTGACTGTATTGCACGGGCTCACTCTTTTACCAAGATGGCATACAACGCTAATGGAACAAGGTTCAGACCATTAGCATTGCATTTCAAGCTTGATTTTATCCTGTGTCACCCTTTCTGACTGAGATAACCTATTTTAGCAATTTTATTTGGCTATAGGTTGTTCTTATGTGGAACCAACAAAGAACGAGAGTCATATTTGGTTGAATGGAATGAAAGTGAGGGGGCTATCAAGCGTACCTATCATGGACTTGGAAAGAGATCTGGTGGGTTTGTGCAATTTGATATCACCAAAAATAGATTTTTGGCTGTTGGAGACGAGTCCATGGTCAAATTTTGGGATATGGACAATGACAATATTTTGACAAGTATTGATGCGATAGTGGATTGCCGGTAATTTATTATTGTTAATTTAATCTGATTGAATTAATCGAACCTTTCCATAACTCGCTCTTTAAATTTGCAGGCTTCACCTTGTATTAGATTTAACAAGGAAGGAATTCTATTAGCAATCTCAACGAGTGACAATAATATCAAAATTTTAGCAAATGCTTATGGGATTAGGCTGTTAAGAACAATGAACGATTGGCCTTTTGATGCTTCTAGAATCACTCCTGGACCTCTTAAGAAGGTAAGCTTTTTCAAGAGCACACTAACTTCATAGAGATGAGCTCCTAAATGTCTTCAATTTTGTATTGCCACCAACAATGGTGATATTTAGTTTTGGTAATGCTATTATTGAGACAAACCCAAGTAATAGAGGGGTTCCAGTGGCAGAATTAAAATGCTTGATCCAATTTCTTAATGTGCATTTGGTAGAGAAGTCTAGAAAATATACATACAAAAATATATAAAATCTAGCATGATTATCTTTATAACTTTGGTGGGACTATCTAAAGTTTTGTGTAGAAAAATTCGTAAAAATTGTCTCTACAGCATGGCAAAGATACTTGCCTTAAAAATATCTCTGACTCAAGCAAAGATTTTTGCATATCTTAGCCGCTGATGCAAGCCTATAAAAAGGCTTAGGGTCGTCCAAAAGCAAACACATTTGGGTCTCTATTTTTTTATTCTAAAAATAGATTTGGAATAAAATTGGTTTGATAATATAATTTTTTATTTCCCGAACAAATTTTTTAGTTAATAAATAGACTTAGAATATAAATAATAAATTTTACATTTTTAAAACAAAAACAAAAACAAAAACTTTTCTTTTTACTTGCCCTTGCCATACGCGACCATCACCTGCTAATCATCCACCCACCCCGTTACTCTCCACCAATTGATAGTCGACGCTTAGAAATTATTTTTGCTTAGTTTCTCGATCATGGTTTAAAAATAGAAAAATTTATTTGTGACTAGAAATTAGTTACAGAAACAAAATAGTTGTCGTTCGTGCCATAATACACCAACTAAACTAAACCTCTCTGCCTTCGTTTGTAATATGCGTTGGATAAAAAAAGCCTTTTTATATATCCTTGTGCTCCCTGCTGCCACTTTCAGAAATCCTTGCCCTATAGTATTACATCAGCGACAACTGTGACTTACGGAGCATTTTTACCTCACATCCATCCAGTCATATTTTAACACATCTCTGTGGATTTTGAATTAAAAATAAATTTCCTTTGATGATCCACCGGCCATGGACCTCGGACTAGCTGGCTGCCACCCTTGAACACCACCGCGCCGGAGGCCGAGCTCCAAATCTAGCCGAGTCGTGGCCTCGGCGCCGCACCAGATCTAGTCCACCTTCACTTGCTTCAAGCTCGTCCATGGCCGCCTCCGAATCTGGTCGACCTCGACTTCACGCCAGATATCGTCCGCCTTAAAAACGGTTCGAGCTCGGCGGCTCCTCCATGACCGCCGAGAAGCCGCCGAGATTTCTGTCCCAACGTCGAGCTTGGCAGCCATAGAAGGCCATCACCTCCAGATGTAGAGGTTTAATGGCAATGGAGGCCGAGCGTCCAGATCTGGCCGTGGCGAAGGTCGTGACATGACCTCGAGCTGCAGCGATGACCGCCGTAGAGGTCGCCTTAAGAGACGGCGTTAAAAGTTGCGGATGGCCATGGACAGAGCGTGCAACAGGAAAGGAGACAAAGAAAAAAGGATAAGAAGCAAAGAATGGCGGGTAACAAAAAGAAAAAGAAACATCTTTTACAACTTCTCAACAGCATCACCGGGATGAGCCACGCCGACGACCATAGACGGCCAGATCTCGAGAGCCAACAGTGTCGCCGGCCATGGCGGAGCAAGGTTCGCGAGTGACGTCGATGGCCATGGACGGCCAAATTTGGAGAGCCAGCGGCGTCACTCGTCTAGGTGACGCCCATGGCCATGGTCGGCCAGATCTGAAGAGCCAGCAGCGTCACCGACGCATCATCGGCCATGCCAGCTCGTCCGAGGTCAAGTGGCTGGCTTTGGACGAACGAGGAAGATGAAGCTAGAGGAAACAATTCCACCACACAAAGAAACTCCACATCAACAATTTTTTTTTTTTAAATTTAATTCAAGACATGTAAATTTTTTTAAGTGGATATCAAGGAAAAAATGCTCGGCCCATCAGCTGATGCGGCGCTTTGAAACCACCTAATATCTTCCCCTTTCCGCACACATCTACACAAACTAGCAGATAAACTAGAAAACCATCGGGCAGCAATGGTAGGGATGCCAAGTGGTATCATTAATGCATTAGGTCGTTAAATTTTTCTACGGAGCTTTATTTGTTGCTTACTCTATTAATTGCATTTGTGTACGCATGTTTATTGGACGTCTTTCAATGACATCCTCTATTTTGAGCTCTACAGGACAGTGAGAGCATGGCAGATGTGAAGCCCGGGATTGCTGATGAGTTAGGAGACAAATCACGAATTTGGAGTCTGACAGAGATCAATGAACCATTACAATGCCGGTCCATTAGGCTGCCTGATGACTCTACAGCTACGAGGGTACAAATAATTGCCAAATTAGCATGTTCTTATGCAGCATTTCTTTTCCACATTAATCTGTTATATTTCTATTAGATAAGCACAAATTGATGCAGTTTGCTTTATTAGTTCCATTCACATGTGGCCCAATTTTTTATCTCTTAAACCTCAACACTTGAAAGACTTTGTCATCTCTTCATTTGGCCTTTTATTGTTACCTGATTGTTTCAACCATACAAATAGAAAAGAATAAGATCAACATTAATGACTCTATAATTATGGTGTGGCAATTGTGCTTGAGTTATGTTGGCTGTGGAGGTCATGAATTTTACGATAACGTTGAATAGCAAGATGGATGATTCCTGATTTAGAATGTAATGCTATATTTGCATAACGTGACTTTTTTAGCCTTTGCTTGGAATATGGATTTTTCTGTGGACTTTTTCATGCAGTTACATGTGGTAAAAGACAGATTCTTTACGGGATGAATTTGGCTTTATACATGGCATGCAAAGTATATCATTTTGCACCACTTTGATGCTTGTGGGGAATGCTAAACTTGTGAAAGCTATTTTGAGCTTGGCAGTTCCCAGAAACTTTGAGTGGAAATTTACCTGCTGAATCTAAATATACAAAACACTAGAGGCAAAAGAATAGATAGACAGCTAGATGGTTTAAGTCAAGGTTCTACTTTTATTTTGGTAACTGTTTCAACTAAGTTTAGATGTCATGTGTATCATATGCTCTATTCATATGTAAGCATACAATATGTATATATAAATATGCGTGTTTGCGTGCGCCTATGCTGATAAATATGCAGGCGGCGTCACCAAGTGTCTCTTTGCATGGATTTCTGCATCTATCAATTAGTGCCCAATTCTCTGGCATTTTTCTTCTGCATTTTGTTTTAATTTTCAGTGTTACATTTGATTGACGCCACTGAAGCTGGTAAAACGAAACAGGTCCCGAGATTAAGCTATATAAACTTGGGTCATGCCGGTCATGCCATTCTGGCATTATCATCGAACGCTGTACACAAGCTCTGGAAATGGGAAGCAAGTGATCAAAACTTAACGGGCAGGGTAAGGAATCTCCCAACACCCAACACCCAACCACGCCACCATCCTACCCCCCGGCGGCGCCCCAAAAAAGAGGCAAATTCTTTTGTTGTTTAGCGTATTGTTAACTACATTGATTCTTCTTTTCGCAGGCTACAACTAGTGTAGTACCACAGTTATGGCAACCGCCTGGTGGGAATTTGATGGCCAATGATACATGTGCAAATCCTGAAGATGCAGTTCCGTGCTTTGCACTGTCAAAGAACGATTTGTTAATATCGGCATCAGGGGGAGAGATCTCTTTGATCAAAATGAGGACTTTTCAGGTGAATATATTCCCAAAGTAATGTCTGCATCCTCTTGTCAGTTTTGCAGCACTATCCACAAGGCACAAGATGATGAACTACCCCTTTGTGCTGAATATGCGTGCAATATTTCCTCTTCACATTTTTATGGGAGCTAAAATTAATTGGTTCTATCATGTATAAAAGTATTGAACTCTATTGTTACGGGGCCCATGAAAGCAATTGCTCCAATTTTCCTGCGGATTATCTTGTCAAAAGTGCAGCATGTCCCTTTTTACTTGTTAAGCGAGATAAGGGCTTTTCTGTGTCTTCGATGGAATTCTTTTTGCTCTTATCGATTAAAGAAGACAAGCAGTGCTTTTTCAACCCGTCCAGAGATCTATTGGTCCAACTTGCTCTCTCCCTTTCCTAAAGGGGAGATGCCATTGAGGCAAGTGCCTCTTGGCACATGTCCCACTGTTATTTATAAAATTGTTAATATTATCCTGCCTGCTGATATGTAGACGTTGAAAAAATTTATGCCCCCGCCACCACCAGACGATGACATCATTGAGATAGGAATGGAAGACTCCGCTATTCAAATTTATAGTGCTCGAGTTGATGAGGTGAGACCTGTTTTCATTCCATAACTTTAAAATGGTACACTTAAGTGCCATCATCGAGTAAAATGGGACACTTAAGTGCCACTCCGGCGAAAATCCGGCCAAATGGCTGACGTGGCGACTTTCTCAAGCGAGCTCCGGTCCAAAACGGCGTCGTTTTGCACGCTAACGTGGCGGAGAAAATGCAAAAACGACGCCGTTTCGCGTCACGTGTAAATAATAGTATATAAATTAATTAAATTAGATTTAAAATATTCAAAAAATTTAAAAAAAATTAAGAAAATTTTAAAAATTTTAAAAATTAAGAAAATTTTAAAAATTTTAAAAAATTTTAAAAATAAGAAAATTTAAAAAAATTTAAAAAATTAAGAAAATTTTAAAAATTTTAAAAAATTTTAAAAATTAAGAAAATTTTAAAAATTTTAAAAAATTTTAAAACTTAAGAAAATTTTAAAAATTTTAAAAAATTTTAAAAGTTAAGAAAATTTTAAAAAAAAATTTTAAAAATTAAGAAAATTTTAAAAATTTTTAAAAAAATTTTAAAAATTAAGAAAATTTTAAAAATTTTAAAAAATTTAAAAAATTAAGAAAATTTTAAAAAATTTTAAAATTTTTTAAAAATTTTAAAAAATTTAAAAAATTAAGAAAATTTTTAAAAATTTTAAAATTTTTTAAAAATTTTAAAAAATTTTAAAAAAATTAAGAAAATTTTAATTTTATTTTAAATTAAGAAAATTTTAAAATTTTTTAAAAATTAAGAAAAATTAAAAAAAAATTAAAATTAGAAAAAAATTATAAAAAAGGGGGTGGGAGGCGAACGGCGGCTCCCTGCGCCGCCGCCTCTCCTCACCGCCACCACCTCCGCCACCGCCTCCCCACCCTCCCTTTTTTAAAATTTTTAAATTTTTTTTAAATTTTCTTATTTTTTTTAAATTTTAAAATTTTTTAAAATTAAAATTTTTAAATTTTCTTATTTTATAATTTTTTTTTAAATTTTTTAAAATTAAAATTTTTAAATTTCTTATTTTATAATTTTTTTAATTTTTTTAAATTAAAATTTTTAAAATTTTCTTATTTTTTAAAATTTTTTTAAAATTTTTTAAATTTTTTTTAAATTTTTGTAAATTTTTTAAATTTTTTTAAATTTTATAAATTTTATAAATTTTTTAAAATTAAAATTTTTAAATTTTCTTATTTTATAATTTTTTAATTTTTTAAAATTAAAATTTTTAAATTTTCTTATTTTATAATTTTTTTAATTTTTTAAAATTAAAATTTTCAAAATTTTCTTATTTTTTAAAATTTTTTAAAATTTTTAAATTTTTTAAAATTAAAATTTTTAAAATTTTTTTAAAATTTTTTAAATTTTATTAAATTTTTTTTTAAATTTTTTAAATTTTTAAATTTTCTAAAATTTTTTTAATTTTTTTAAAATTTTCTTATTTTTTTTAATTTTTTAAAATTAAAATTTTTAAATTTTACTTTTTTTTTAAATTTTTTTAAATTTTTTTTTTAATTTTTATCTTGATTTGGAGCTCCCATAAATACGTAGGCAAAAATAATAATAAAATATTGTAGGATTTCCAAGGGTCGCCGGAGGTGGCACTTAAGTGTCCCACTTCGAAAAAAAAAAAGTGGTAAGACTTAAGATACCGTTTTTGAAGTTATGGCCTTTTAAGTGTCGCGTGCGGTGTTATGACTTGTGGTGTTCTTCTACCTTTCATTGTCGTTGAAAGTTAACCTTGTGATTATCCACAACAAAGTTACGAATATTGACTATTTTACTTTCTCAGATCCAGAGAAAAGTAAAAGGACGTTGGAGAATAATTAAAGGCTTTGCCTTCTCAACTTCCTTAAATGTTCTCGTGTCTTCTAGTGCTGATTCTCAGGTACCAAACCACTGCTTTTTTTACTTGCTAGTGAGACAAGGATTTTTCTGTCTTTAGTAGGATCTTTTTGCTCTAACTGATTAAATAAAACAAGGCAAGAGCTTTATTCAACATTCCATAAATCTAATATTCGAAGTTGCCTTCTCCCTTTCCCAAGAAGGGAGACACCATTAAGGCAAGTGCCTCATGGCACATATGTCCAACTGTTACCTATAAAGTTGTTAATACTATTCTGCCTGCCAATATGCAGACATTGATAACATTTACACCCCGACCACCACCCATAACATTTCTGGCGTCTTTTCCTCAATGTGTATATGACGCTATAGGAAGGGAGGACTCCTCTATTCAAATTTTCGATCGTCGAATTCGCAAGGTGAGAACTAATTTTATTGTTGTTCTAAGTTGACCTTGTTATTATCCGCAACAAATATATGGATATTGACTGTTTCACTTTCTCAGTGGGTGGCATATCTAAAAGGACATCAGAAAAGAATTACAGGTCTTGCCTTCTCTAACGTCTTAAATGTTCTCGTGTCTTCCGGTGCTGACTCTCAGGTACAAGACCACTACTGCATCTTCCTTTCCATGTAGACATGCCTATGTTTTGGGTAGAGATAGCAATGTAGTTTAACCTGCTCCAAAAAATGGTTGATGTTCACTCTGGATATATCAATGCTTACGCCCTCATCTACACGAGGCATCCTTAACTGGGCAGAATAAATCCTTCTAGAAAACTTCTTCTTTTGTGGTGACAGATTAATCCCATCCCATTAAGTGGGAAATAAAAAAGCTATGGTGTCCTGTTGTTACTCACAACTGATGCTTGGTGTTATTCTGATATAAAATACACCACAAAATTTTATTGTCTCATTTGTCAATCAATGTTGATGTTCCCTTTGATAATTGTCAATTGTCACTGCAGTTGTGTGTTTGGAACACTGGTAGATGGACGAAGCAGACTAGTAAGTTTCTGCAAATGCCGAATGGGCGAGGAGCAGCGCCTCTTGCTGATACTCGTGTTCAATTTCATGTGGATCAAATACATCTACTGGTTGTTCATCAAACACAGATCGCCACATGTGAAGCTCCTAAACTAGAATGCCTCAAGCAGGTATTGAATATTTTTTTTTTTATTATGCACAATCCAATCTCTCATCTCATCTTGATTGCATAAAAATTATCGAAATATTAGATTGTATGAGTCGCTTCATGCCAAATGTGCTTTTTTTGATTCGCTATTGATCGCGACTAGTGGGACACTCGAGAAGCTAGCGCTCCAATCACAGATGCTACATATTCATGCAATGGCCAATCGATATATGTGAGCTTTGAAGACGGGAGCATCAATGTTCTTTCTGCTTCTACACTCAGATTGATATGTTGTATTAATCTTGCTGCTTATATCCTTCCAAAACCTAGGTAAGTTGGTTATTGTTGCTCACTTAACCTCATTCCTTTATGGAAAATGGCAAGTCTCATTCGCAAAGTTCCATAGTCTTGCGAATTATTCATTCCTCACTGATGTATCTAGCAGCTTGAGAGTCTACCCGCTAGTTATCGCAGCACATCCGTCCGAACCTAACCAGTTTGCGCTAGGGCTTACTGATGGCAGCGTGTATGTGCTTGAGCCATTGGAATCTGAAGGAGAGTGGGGTGATTCTCCTGTTGAAAATGGTGCTGGGCCTAGCACGCCCTCTGGCGCAACCGATTCAGATCAACCCCAAAGGTAGTGCGAGCCATGTATCACCCTGTGAAACTTGTGAGCATTACAATGCTAAGCCGGCTTTCCTCCACCTTACTTGATTCAAGTTTTGAGGGGGTGTTGCTGAGGGTAGATTTTACTGCCTCGGGGTACTTCCTTGTGACATAGTTCAGTATAGTTTGTCCTAATCGACTTCTGCTCAAGTCTTGTGGTGATAACTTGTTTTGTTATATTTATTTAGGCTGACTGGAAGTGAAAGAAGAAAAACATGAGATTAGAGTGTTGTTTTGAATATAACAAATTGTAGGTAGAGAGGATGTCTCACTTCCTACACAACCAAAAACCTAAGGACTTGATTATACTAGTTAGTCAACCAATGCCTTTTCAGTACCTAAACTTAATTAATTTATAAACTAAATGTCCACGCAATCTTTGACCATTTTATTAACCTATGTTACTAAATGATGTTCATGTATGATTGCACAATCAATTAAAAAGTAAACAATCACAATCAATGTGATAGAAATAAATTAGAAGAAAGTAGACCCAATGGAGTGTCAAGCGAAGAATCACATGGCTTTGTTATTAAGCCTCTGGGCAGCAACTTGTGCTGAATTCAATTGAGTCCAATTCATCAAAAGAGTGCTCTACCTAAACCTAAATTAAATTAAAGTTACTTATCAAAAACCCCCCTAAACTACTAACTAAAGAAACTAAGCTAAATCTAGCATCACAACTTAACGACCTAATCAAGGTCTCTGTTCCTAACAATTTTCAAATTTTCATTTTTTATTTTTTTTTGAATTTTTGGAAGTTAATTCTTATCATTTTCTGAAAATAGGGACCCGAGCTCCGGCTATGAGCCGAACGCTGGTCTCATGAATCTGGGATAATAACTAATAAACACAATTTGGGGTCTTATGTTCAGGCCCTTCCAATTCTAACTTTACTGAGCCCAATTCCGATTATACATATTCTAAGCCCACTGCCCATCGTAACTACTCTAGCCCATTTTCTCTTCCAACTTCACCTAGTCCATCTTTAAGCCCGATTTCTATTATAGGTAGATTAAACCCTAAGCCCGCTCTAAACCCATCTCATTATTATATTTAAATCAATTCTCCTCTTTTCTTACGTCGTTTCGTCATTTTTTTTTTTTATATATTCTTCTTCCTTCTTCCAGCCCTTTGTCCTCTTAGGCAAGTCAAGAATCTAACCAGCCATTTTCTCACCGATGAACTCCATAGAGACTTAACAAAAACATATGTGAAATTATAGAACGAAAACACAAGAAAAATCTATGTTCTGATTTGATCTTAATAACAATGAATTTTAATAAGAATTAAATCTGAATGCTAATGGACTGACTTGTAGCAGGTAATGTATGCTAAAATTTCTTCAGATTGAACTAGATTAGGAATTATTTCACCAATGTATCTTAGAGACATTTCATCAAACAGTATATGTGCACCAAAGGGATTGAATCTTGTCAATAATTGAAGTTTTGTTTTCGTCTAAAATCAACGTCAGGACCATGAAGCCATTACAAATCATCAAATTACAACCTAGATCATCAGTGATTTTCACATTAGTAACCTGAACGTGGTCCAGTCATGCATCTTTCCGAAACAGGGCAAGAAAGAAGGGAATGAAATTATCTTCTCAAGGAGTTCTCGGTTGAGAACTAAAGGCTAATGAACAAACTAACGGCTAGACATAGTCTGGTTTCTGGGCATTTATGCGTCCAAGTAATGCAAGTTGGACTTAATAGATGTGGATGGGCCATGGGCTTGGCTTGGACGAATTGGATCGAGCCCATCGCATTGAATAGATATCCTTTTAAATTAGTTGATGAATTGAAGTCCCTTCAGTTATTATTTTTTGTAATCTTCATTTTGGTTTTATTTCTTCATATCTTCAATATAAACCGCCTAAATTGCCGATTTTCCTTTAATTGTTGACTAAAAATCAAACATCCACGGCAGGTCCAAGACCTCAAAATTGGCTGAAGCAATTTCCTAAGAGTTGTTGTAATCTCGAAGGTGCTACAATTGAGAAATGTTTGACAAACCCTTCACAAAAGCCGCAATGCCCATTTTTCATAGTCCAAGTAACTCCTAACATTAATTATTCATACTATTTTCAAAATAATTCATATATTTTTAGATAGTCATAATATGAATGATTTATTTAGCAATTTCTATTAAGAGTCGAATTGTTAATTCGAAACTTTCAAGCAAAGAATTATAAAAGGAGATTGCCAAAGGCATTGGAAGGCAATTTGGAAAAAGAAGTATTTTATAAGAGTCATAATAAGTCAAAATTCAACAAAATGTCAATCGAAGTGCTTAATCATGAAAAAGAAGAAGCGATACCAATATCAAAAACCAAAGAGCTGTAGGCAGAATCAAAATTTCCTTCTCATCTCCTGTTGGTGTATAAACTATTTATTTAGTTCCGAAAAGAATCAATACAAATTTACGTTTATTTTGTCACATAGTTTAACTTAAAAGTACTTCGATTTGATAGGTGGAACCATCACAACTAAACTGGGTAAGGTCTCTCTATAATTTTTGTGAGTATATATTTACAATGTTAATAAGTACCTTACATTGAGAAATGCTGTGGATAGTAGCTCTCCTTCATCCTTACAATGAATGTCAATACAACGAAAATAATTAACCACATTTAAGCCATTCTCAATTACTTGTAAGCATCTGCACACAAAGTGAAACCTGCTTATTTCCGTCTTCGACTGGGCTTCTTACTCTTTCTAGCTGGGGTCAACTGCTCCAAAGGCACTGGTAATAGGGTTCCTCCTTTAACGCCATCTTTATCATTCATCTTATCGAGAGTTTTCTGGGCTCCAATATACACCTTAAGGTCTCTGATCTGTGAAGGATGACAAGGGACATGCCACTGTCAACGCACACTATGCACGCACGCACAGAGTTTTCACAATATTATATACAAATTATTACAGTTTTAAGGCTAAAAGAAAATACCTGTTCTTCTAAGTCAAGTATTTGTTCATCCTTCAACTTCCGTGACAGTTTTCCTGCAGATGCACAGAAGCGTATGTGTCCTCCATTCATGTCAAATTAGAAGGGAAGACTAAATTCCTGACAGCTTTAATTGACTGGAATCATATACTGAAAAAGTGTCCGTACAATTGACGATAATGCTTATTGAGGAAACTAGTCCATGTAACTTCAATGAAGATGGACAAGACGAGTATACTTCAAAAGGCTGCATGAATTTCTCTATAAAGAAAATGTCATAGGCATATTAAGGTATTTAAAAGGCATCTACACCTATATTGTTTGACATGTGAAGCTCAAATAAGCTTTAAGTCTGCCCAGTGTATCTTCTTTTCCTTTTATTTTCTATTTTGTGAAAGTTGGAAATGTCAACATAACGCAGTATGAACAACCAATCGAATTTTAATTGGAATTAGTAGAATTTCAATATTGAACCATATCAATTAAAATTTGAATCCTGAACCATCACAAAATAATGTTCAAATATCTCCAGTGTGTACAAAAGTACTTTGAAATTGGACCACCACCATGAAGATTTTAACATTGATTTCTGTCGATAAAGTTCAACCTCTAAAGCAGTAGCACTATTTCTTCAGAGGAAAACAAAATTACAGATGGAGCATATATAAACAAAAGAACAAAATTATGGAGAGCACTGACACATGGAACTTTCTCCATACGTGCTGTGTTCTCTCCTTTCTCCTTTTCCCCTTTTTGTCTCTTTCTTTCCCTCGTTAGAGTTTGTCCCATCTTGCCACTTTTTTAAAAGAATTTAATAAAAAAAACACCAAAAGCTTTTTCATCTCCTTGCCACATCCTCCAACTAATAATTAACTCAAACTTAATTATCCTTCCCAAGTATGGTGAAAGGAAGGCATATTAACCATGTGATAAACTCTTACTCATCATAAAATGACTTTCGTCCTTTTGCCACTTGTTATGTGTCACAAGTCACGTATAGTTGCTATTCACATATTTGAATTAGAAACTGTATTTCCTCTTTCTTCTTCGAACTTTATCCTTTTTTACCTCACATCCAAAAGTCCATGCCATGTGAACACTTACTTTTCATGATAACCTTCCCACTTTTTTCTCATCTTCTCAAATGTCTGTTTCCACTTCCTCTCTCACGACCAACCTCACTTACATGAACTATTACTACAATGCTGCTTCATTTTACTGATTAGTTTTATGCGACTATGCATGCTATGGTATTACTTGTCTAGAGAAATCAGCAACAAAAAATACCTCTCTTCAATTTCCTTAACCTTTCTCTGCATCATATCTTGGTTCTTGATAAGAGTTTGATTAAGCTGCAACCACAAGGAACGGCATCCGTTACTGTTATGAACAAGTGAAAACTATTGCATCTGATTGTAATATGAAAAATGAGGCATGTGAAAAACAAGCAAAACAACAATCAGCCTTGGCTTCAGGCAGCCCTCCTCTCGAACTTTAAACATCCAAATCACGAAAGGTAAAACAGAGAAGACTAAAGCCTTACCTCTGCCACGGCCTTCTTTTCGTCACCAAGTTTCCCCAACTTACTATGGATCTCTTCAATCTTTGCAGTCACACCTTTCTCAATTGCTTCTAGTTTGGAATTTTCTTTTCTACTTTTGGCTTCTAACATGAGAGACTCATAATGCTAACAGAGAAGAACAAAAGAATTAATAGGGGATGATATGTTCAAGGACTTAAAATGTATTCTTTAAAGTCAGTCTAAGGATGACGGCAGTCTATGTAACAAAAATGACAAACATGGGTTAGAAACAGAACACTATCACCAACAGTAGCATGGCCAGTTTATATGTAATCTACTGGCTTTTGTACTTCTACTTCCGATACAACAGGTTTTCAATTCAGATACTGTTCCTTCTAAGACTATCCATAAAAAAAAGCCAATAATAAAAGAGTCCTGGCACCTTAGGGAAACTCAATTCATTTTCTACCACAGACATATTAGTAAGAAAACAGAAAAGAAAAGAAGAATACCAGAAGTTTTGAAATTCTCTCAAGCTGATGATAGTGAAGGATTTGGCTAACGTGTTCTCGGAAAACCCGACGGGAGGATGGTCCCGACGGTAATGGAGAAGGGAGAAATGACATTTGGACAACGGAGTCAGGCAGTTTTATCTCAGGTAGTACTAATAATCTGTAATGACCTAGTCGAATTTTGCATAAGCATGGCGTATGAAAACCGAAATCTCCTTTAGTGTTGGCTCGTTATGCCCAATTGATAAGTCCCCACCCTTACTGGATCGAATATGGGCCTAGCCCATTTATGAACTGCATATCTACTTAAAGAGTCATGCTTTGATATGATCTGTAATGACCTAGTCTGGTTTACATGGGCCAAATCTTCAAAAGAAGTAATTTAAGCAACCCCACAAGATGGTGACCATTTTGAGATGGGTGTCAAATAACTCAACAATTATTCTCCCAACTAAGGTGAGACTACATTTCCGATCAAGGTAATTTCTTGCAACCAAATCAAGATATGTGCCATAATTGACATCTTTAGCAATGTAATTGGAACTTCCAATAAAATCAAAGGAAGACCCTTGGGACATCACCCGCATGGCAGAACATCATGTTGACTTATTTTAACCATAAAGATTGACGAATCAAGCAAAAGTTAGTATGTACATGTCTGTTTATATATCTCCTACATGGCACTTTTTCAACTTTTGATAATACATGAGTTCAAAGGTACTTTTTTGCTACAAATTGCCATGGACAGAGCATATTAGAACATCACTTGAAATGTAAAATACAACCATGAAACATCTTAGCTTCAAGACAGGAAATGTTTAAGGTCAAAGATCAGAATTTTGAAATCAGTATGATCACCCTGTATTTGTGAACATACGCATAACTTATCATGCATGCCCAGCCACTGCTATTACTTCTGTCACTTTTTGACTCGTGAGAGATTTGAGATAAGAGTGACAGGACCATCAGATTAAACACACGTGATGAGACATTGCAAAAATTCTTGCGTCAGAGCATGATAATCAACAAAAAGTAACTCCAAGAAGCTATACCATTGACCTATTCCAAATCTCCAAATAAATGTCATGATAATTTAAAAGAAATCCTGAACTTAGTAAGCACAGTAGAGTAAAGGAAAATTCTACTTTTCATTCATATACTTTCACGCTTTTCTAATCATGTCTATACTTTTAATTTGCCTAACCAAGTCCATCTACTTTAACAAACTTTCTAATCAAATCTTTCCAACACTAAATACGACCAAATTCAACTGAAGTGGCCCTTCGATGACGACAATGTATGATGCCAATAAAATATGCAGACGCCCACGTGGACATGTATGGAAAAATTTAGCCAATGTAGATGACCTCGAAGTGTGACATGGACAAAATAATGGATGTCCACATTCGAAAAAGTTTATCCATGTCACACAACGAAGACATCCGACGGTCACATCAGCTGGATTTGGCCTGATTTGGTGTCAGAGAGACTTGATTAGAAAATTGGTAAAAGTAGAAGAACTTTATTTAACAAATTAAAAGCACAAGGGACTTGATTGGAAAAAATGTGAAAGTACGGGATAAAAAAATACTGTCACAACTGCTATAGCTAATATTAATTATCAAAAACCAACAATCAATCCACAGTCAGCAGATTAAGAGAGAGATAGTGGCAGTAGCTGAGAAATTACATTATAAATTCATCTAATCTGTATCAGCAGAAGAATGTCTAACCTGACAAGACAAGTAAGTCCATTTTGTACCACATGAGCAATGAAAGGAATGGTCACACTGCATACTCAAAATTCCGCTGGTATCTGGGTCCAATCTCTCTGACATCAAAAGAAAAAAAGTTGAAATTATAAACTACTTTCTATAAGCTCGTCTCACTGCAAGGGAAATATAATCAGCAAGGAAGTACTGGCATGGCCTACCAAGACAAACTGGACAAGAGGGTAGCTCTGTGAAGCCTGATGGGGGCGTGCTAGCTACATCAGCTGATTCCGTATAGTCCACTTCGTGCAGAAATAGAATATGGCATACCTCAGCCTGAATGTCCAGAAGACGAGTATTAAAAGTGAAACAGAAATTGACTATGTGATCTCACAGCAAACAACAGGTGCAAAAATTGCAAATACCTCAGCAGGCGAGAAATTCTTGCCATTGAAGGTGCAATAGAAACCATCAGCAGCCTTTTGATCGGTAAGCTCGATCAGCACGCTGTACCTATCTTCCATCCCATCATTCCTACATCAAACGCACAATTCGCAACACAACGATCAATAAAACCATTAAAAAGCATTTAAAAAAGAACCCAGAATGGAAAACCTAGTTCCAACGTCGGAATGCTTTAAAAATTGAACTTTCATCATCGGACACCCCCTAAGGCATGATCATGAGCAAATTTTCAGTAATCGAGTCCATCTCTTAGATTTTCGTCAGCGAATTCTAATTCCTCGAATTCTCTCTTTCGCTTACCCAATTCATCTCACCAACTGAAAAAACCGGTCCGAAGTCCCGAAGAAGAGGAGGAGAGAAAACAGAAACGATCGAAGCCTTACCTGATGAACCGGAGCTCGGAGACGTCGTCGATCCGAGGGCCGCAGAAGCGGATGAAGTCGTCGGGGGAGAAGTAATTGGGGACGGCGACGACGAAGAGGGTGGTGGAGCGGGCGCCGGGGCTCGACAGGGGCGCGTGCGACAGCGTCCGGAACAGGTGGACCATCCCCCTCCGCTCGGTGAATCTAGGGCTCCTCGTCGGCGGCGACGCCGGTGGCGAGGAGGAGGAGAAGCCGCCGTAGTCGGTGGCGAGGGGGGGCGGTCGGTGTCCACCGAGTGGACCCGGAGGAAGAATATCTTTTCCCCCTCCGGCTTGCTGCGATCGCCGGGCTGAGTCGAATCTCCCGAGTTGGAGAAGATTGCAGTACTGCGGAGCAGAGAGAAGAAACTCGCGGGAACTGAGAGGAGGATTGGGCACGCCTTCTTCCTGGAATTATAACGGTTGCTACTTTCCATCCCCCCAAAAGAAAAAAAAAAACTAATTGGTGCAAAATGAATAATTTATTGTCTAATACAACTAACTTAATTTCAATAATTATATAGGAGAAATTTAAAAAAGAATTGGGTATTGCTTGTTGAGTTGAGAATTACAAAATAGACAATTTTTATTCATTTTGAGTTGAGAATCATGTTATGTGATTGCTTATGAACAAAATAATTTTGTAATCATCTCATTCTCATTTATTATTAAAATGATGATGCATCTGAATTAACATTAGTAATGAATTCTATGGACACCGTCTCTCCTAACTACACCAAGTCCATCTTTAAGCCCAATTTCCGTTATAAATAGATCAAATCATAATCCCACACTAACCCCATCCTATTATAGTCCGTTCGCCATTTTTCCTCTTTTCTTACATCTTTTGTCATTTTTCTTTATTATTATTCTTCTTTCTTCTTTCAGCCCGTTATCCTCCTTAGAGCAAATCGATAATCTGCGAGCTCATTCGCAGTTAAATACATTAAATCCACATAACATGAGCATTATTTTTCATTGTCCAATTGCATTATAAGAATTGAATCTAAATGCTAGGACTGACCGGTAGCAAGTAATCTATGATAAAATCTCTTCATATAGAAGTGGATCGGGAATTATTTCACTGACGTATTTTGAAGACATTTCATTAAATAGTTTATGTGCATCGAAGTGAGGTCATGAAATTGAAGCTGTGTTTTCATCTAAAATCAGTGTTAGAACCAAAAAGCCGTCACGAATAATCAAATTACAACCCAGATCATCAAGTGATTTTCACATGAGTTTACATGAATGTGGTTCAGTCATGCATCTTTCCAAAACAGGGCAGAAAAGGGGAATGAAATCACCTTGTCAAGAAGGAGTTCTCAGTTTTGGTTACTGGGTCAAGCTTGCACAAAGAAGATCTGAAAAGTGTTGTCCATGAGAGTACGCGCCAGCAACGAAGCTTCAAACACCTTACATCTCAAAAATTGTTACTGAACCACATCCAATGAAGTCATTTCATTAAAAGCTGTTATAATCTTAAAGGGGTTACAATTGCGAAATATTTGCCGAACATCTTACAAAACTTGCATCACCCATCTTTTATGGTCCAAGTTACCGCAGGAAAGCTTACCAAACAATCCCTCTCAAAAAAAAAAAAAAACTCTTCGTACATCTAACATTAATTATTTTTACTCTTTCCAAATCATTCACGTATTTTTAGATGATCATAATATGAATAAGTTAAATAGCAATTTCTACGAGAACCTTCAAGCAAAGAATTATAAAAGGAGATTGCCAATGGCATTGGGAGTCAATTTGGCAAAAGAAGTATTTCTAATAGGTATAGGAAGTCAGAACTCAACAAAAACGTCAATGGAAGTGTTTGATCATGAAGAAGAAGTAGAAAGAAGAAGCAATACCATTCGCTAAGGGAGAACTCACGCACGCAAAAGGGGGGGAGGAAGCAGGGTAAAATGGCTCCCATCTTCGATCATCTCCGGTCACCATTACATAACCTTTTCGTCGCAGTATCTCAAGTTCCGATATAGCCACTAGCTACCATGGCCCGATTATTACAAGTTCCAACTCCTTCGCTGGTCGCGCGGTCGACCATCAGTCTCATGAGGAACGCATTTCCTCATTTCATCGAGAGCACCATTCCAAAACCAAAAAAAAAAAAAAAAAATGAAGAACATCGAGCAAGGAAAATTCATCTCAAAAAAGTGATTCCGTTCGATTCAGTTGGCGATTTCAAGCGTTCTGAATCGATTCCAGTGGCAGTCGCCAGCATCAACAGCCTCTTCAATGCCGCGACTCATCTCCTTTGTTCCCCTCTGTTCCGCGGCTGAGAGCCTCGAAATGTTCCAGTTCGCTCGGAGCTTCTCCACCTGTTCAGGTTTCCATCATCGACACATTCTAGAGCTTCTTTCAGTGATTCGTGCGGCCAATGGTGGCCTCAATCCGCTTCGTTAACCACGTAGCATCTCCTGCTCTTTTCTCACAAGTAAGAGGCGGAGAGTCTGATTCTCTGATTATGATGAAATTGATCATATTTGAATCTCTTTCTTTGATTTTAAACATCATGTACTGATTTAGCTTGAGTCTAGTTGTAAATTTTAGTTCGAAATGGCTATGATCTGATCCTCAACCGGTTGACCATACTCCGTTCGATGAAATGTGTCTGAGACCTCGTTCTGAATTGATTCCAGTAATCGTCCGATTTGAAAGCACATTAGTGGTGTTCACATGATATTGTTTGATTTTTCAATCTTCAGACATGATTACGAGTATATTCCATGGTTGCCAAGAATGAAACCTGTTAAATATGACTCGAGTTTGAGCGTTTGCTAAAACGTGAAATTTCGGTGGACTCGCGAAGGATTTACAAAAAGAGGAAATAATTAAAAGAGGAATTTTTCCTCTTTGGAGTGAAGCTGCCGAAGCCCATGCCCTGCCGAAATCCTTTGGCACGAAGCCTCTGTACGTGAATTGAGAATAGGTGGGCCCAGAGTCAAAGTGTTGACTCTGGGCACACACACGCACGTTCAGCGAAGCATGGAGCGTAGGTGGGCCCAAGGTTGGGCGCACGATTTCCTTCTTTGGCGTAAAGATGGAGTCCCGTCTTGCACACCCACGTATAAAAGCAGATCTTTGCAGGTCTTCTTTTGAAGGGCTTCTGAAAAATTGCCGACCAAAACCCTACGTAGAAGTCATCCAAGGAAGCCGCGAAAAGGTCTTCTTTTCGGGGTGTTGCTATTGCACCCGTACGAGAGAAAAGGAGGAGCCGCATATCTTCAAGCTGAAGCGCGATCAAGAAAAGGAGTTCTTTTTCAGCGTTTGTTTTTGAGCTTGTGTGATAATTTTGTGTCGTGACTTGGGTTTGGGGTTAAATTAGGGTTTGGGAAACACCGAGAGAGTGTTTGAGTGACTTGAGTGTGTAATCTTCTTGTATCGCTTGATCTATAGTGAAATTCGCTGCTGCTCTCCCCGTGGACGTAGGTCTTTACGACTGAACCACGTAAATCCGGTGTCTGATTTATTTTCTTCTTCCGTCTATATTTTGTTCGATCGCTCGCCCCATCGCAACAAGTGGTATCAGAGCTAGGTTTGGCTGAGTTGAAGCGAATCGATGGCGACAGAAGAATTAAAAGTGAAAATCAACAAATTTGATGGGAAGGATTTTAGTTTCGGAAGATGCAGATTGAAGATTATCTTTACCGATGAATCTGCACTTGCCTTTATTTGGGGAGAAACCGAGACGACGAAGCAAGCCGATTGGGATTTGCTTTGGATAGACGAGCTATGGGTGTTATTCGGCCGACGTTGGCTCGTAACGTCGCGTTTAACATCCCGAAGGAGAAGACCACCGCCGATTTGATACAAGCCCCGTCGGATATGTACGAGAAGCCCTCTGCGATCAACAAGGTCCGTTTGATGCGACGTCTATTTAACTTGAAGATGAAAGAAGGTGCGTCAAAGTTGCGATCATATCAATGAATTCAATGTGATTGTTAGTCAATTGAGTTCAATTGAGATTGATTTTGAAGATGAGGTACGTGCTTTGATTCTATTATCCTCATTGCCGATAGTTGGAATACTACCGTTATCGCTGTTAGTAATTCCTCCGGGTCAACAAGTTTGACGTTTGATGGGGTTCGAGATTTGATTCGAGCGAGGACATTCGTAGAAGAGAATCTGCGAACAGATCTACGCTCTAGTAGGTGAAAATAGAGGAAGATCTAGTAACACGAGTGGGTAATGGTAGTAATAATATGAACAGACGTAGTCAATCTAGGACTGCTAATGTTGTCTGTTGGAACTGTGGCAAGAGGGGGCATCTTAGAAGGGATTGCCTTAAGCTGAAGAATGAGAAGGGTAAGGAAATTGTAGTCGATTCTACAGATAATGTTGCAGCTGTAGCAAATAATGCCGATTATGTCTTTTCTGTCACTAATGATTCATCGCTTGATGGATGGGTTATGGATTCTGGTTGTTCTTTTCATGTTACACCAAATAGAAATTGGTTTATCACTTATCAGTGCACGGGTAGTGATAAAGTCCAGTTAGGGAACAATGTTGAGTGCGATGTTGTGGGTGTTGGTGATGTTAAAATCAGAATGCATGATGGTATCGTGAGGACATTGACTGGAGTGAGGCATGTTCCAGAATTGAAAAAGAACTTAATTTCCTTGGGTGCCCTAGATTCAGCTGGTTGCAGGTATTCTTCAAAAGGTGGAGTTTTGAAGGTTGTTCGAGGTGCCTTGGTGATAATGAAAGGAATCAAGCACGATGGCCTGTATAAACTTCAAGGTGAGACAGTGATAAATTTCATTGCGAAGACGTCGGATGCATCTGTTCGAGAGTCTATTGACTGCTCGAGGAAGACTTGGGTGTTTGTGCCAAGGCACAAGTTTGATGCTTGGTGTCGATCACGCGACCAAGAGCTTTGATCGAGACGGAGACTGGTAAGTCGATCAAGCATGTGCGGTGACAATAGCATGGAGTTTTGCTCAGAGCCGGCAAATAAATTCTGCATGAAAGAGAGCATAGTGAAACACCGCACTAGTGCTAGTAAATCACAACAATTTGCAGAATTGGTGAGTAGAACATTACTAGAGACGGCCCGAAAAATTATCTCTAGTGCTGGTATTGCTAGGAGAATCCTAATTGATGTGCTAAGTACGGTAAGCTGCCTGGTGAATAGATCCCCATCAACTGCTATTGAATGGCGGACTCCTAAAGAAGTGTGGTCAGGTAACGTTGCTGATTATTCTATTCTTAGAATGTCTAATTGCCCATATTATTTTCGAGTGAGTGATGGTAAGCTCGATTGGAGGGCAATGTGCATATTCCATGGCTATGCACAAGGTGAGCGGGGTGATTTGTTGTGGTGCCCAGATATAAATTCACCCGTTAACAGCAGAGAAGTTACCCTTGATGAGTCTCAAGTACTTCTGGCTAGGAGTGATTATAGCAATGTTAATACGGATCTGGACGGTGTTCAGCTTGAGGTGGAGTTGCGACCAGAAACTCCTGAGGTAGCGAGTACGAGTACTAGCAAAGTAATCGACACAGATGGTGCTCATAGCGAGGTGGAGCCTGTAGAGCCAATGGTTGCTGTAACTGCTGAAATTAACAAGGTACGTGTTCGATCTCCTGACAGATATGGATGCAACAATGGTTTTGCTTTATCTGCGGTTAAGGAGGTTATGTCGGAAAATCCTTGCGGAGCAGTTAAAGGTGCATGTGGAGTTAGTATTCTGATCAGGTCCTCAGTTATGGCAAAGTTCAAGCAATGCTTGGACTTGGATAATATCTGTGGCGGTTGAGCCCATTGGGGGCTATGGGAAAGTAGCAGCAGAATTTGAATTTTTATGAAGCGATTATAATTTGGCTCAAACGTCGAGCCAAGGTGGAGATTGTTAAATATGACTCGAGTTTGAGCGTTTGCTAAAACGCGGAATTTCGGTGGACTCGCGAAGGATTTACAAAAAGAGGAAATAATTAAAAGAGGAATTTTTCCTCTTTGGAGTGAAGCTGCCGAAGCCCATGCCCTGCCGAAATCCTTTGGCACGAAGCCTCTGTACGTGAATTGAGAATAGGTGGGCCCAGAGTCAAAGTGTTGACTCTGGGCACACACACGCACGTTTAGCGAAGCATGGAGCGTAGGTGGGCCCAAGGTTGGGCGCACGATTTCTTTCTTTGGCGTAAAGATGGAGTCCCGTCTTGCACACCCACGTATAAAAGCAGATCTTTGCAGGTCTTCTTATTAAGGGCTTCTAAAAAAAATTGCCGACCAAAACCCTACGTAGAAGTCATCCAAGGAAGCCGCGAAAAGGTCTTCTTTTCGGGGTGTTGCTATAGCACCCGTACGAGAGAAAAGGAGGAGCCGCATATCTTCAAGTTGAAGCGCGATCAAGAAAAGGAGTTCTTTTTCAGCGTTTGTTTTTGAGCTTGTGTGATAATTTTGTGTCGTGACTTGGGTTTGGGGTTAAATTAGGGTTTGGGAAACACCGGAGAGTGTTTGAGTGACTTGAGTGTGTAATCTCCTCAGACGCTTTGATCTATAGTGAAATTCCGCTGGCCGCTTCCCCTCGCGACGTAGGTCTTTACGACTGAACCACGTAAATCCGGTGTCCAATTTATTTTCTTCTTCTGTCTATATTTTGTTCGATCGCTCGCCCCATCGCAACAAAACCGACTCTTCCTTGGTTTTCTCTATGCTTCTTGAGATCCCTTGGTGATTAATGGTGGTCGCAGGCGAGAGGAGAAGGCTTAAGAGTCGCTGGCACATGCATTGACCTTTGGTGATGAGCATAGTATGCCTTGTCGAACAGAATCGAGACGATGTTGCTGAGCGTGAATCGCAATCACGCCAATTCAGATCATGAAATTCGGCCAACACATGTTGTGGTTACTAACTGGAGCAATGTTATGGCTGGTCGCCCCGCAATGTCCTCAACTGCACAATGTCTCGATACTTTGTTGCAAAAACAATGTGCGTTACCTGCCTCACAATTCCTGTCTTGTCCTTCGGTTTATTGATTACTGCACCTTCGTCAATTTCATTGTCCGGAAGCAGGTAATCAATCTAAGAGCACACACTAAAAGCACATTATATTTGTGTCATATACATCCTACTCCATTCTTGGTGCATGGCATATTCTACTTCACGCGTGTTGTCAAGGGAAATCGATGGTCGACGATCAATATGAAGTGAGCAAGTTATACTTATTCCCTGTCTTTAGTTGATAGTTTCTGCATATGACAATCGACGAATTAAACCAATTAATAGCCTGCTCAGATTTAATAAATTGAGAATTTATTTCTTTCTTGGAAATGTTGATGTCGTTGCTTTGTCTCCGATAGCGGAAAGAGTTCATTGTTTGTTTTGAACTTGCATGAGAATCGATGGAATGCTCATGGAGCAGTGAGTACCGGTAGAATTTCAAAGCTTCTCCTTCGTGAAGTTTCAATAGTCTCGCAAGTAATTTCATTCCTTACCAGTGCATTTGGCAGCTTGAGAATCAACCAGCTAGTCATTGCATCACAACCCTTCAAACCTAACCAGTTTGCACTAGGGCTTACTAATGGCAGTGTCCATGTGCTTGAGCTATTGGAATCTAAAGGAGAGTTAAGTACTTTTCCTCCTGTTGAAAATGGTGCTGGGCCTAGCACGACCTTTGGCGCAACTGGTCTAGATCGACTGCAAAGGTAGTGTAGGCCATGTCTCTTCCTATGAAATTTTTTGAGTATTAAAATGCTGAGTCGGTTTCGTCCGCTGCACTTGATTCAAGTTTTGAGAGGATGCTGAAGAGGGTAGATTTTACCGCCTTAGAGTACTTCCTCGGGACACAGTTCATGCTCTCTCCCCTATCTGCCTTTTTTTTTTTATTTCAGAAGCCCCATCTGACTCAGGATTCTAGATATCCTCACCGCTGCTGCTTCGCTCCCTCTCTCTTGGTCTCATCCTCACGCGCTCCCCGCCTTGTTCCGTCAAGTCGCAGGGTCAAGAAGGAGACAAATTAGGGCTGGGTTTGTTGTGTTTTTGCAAGCCAATCTAATGGGCTCTAGTGAAAAAATGAAATAATGGAGGCTTGGTACAAGGATATTGAACAAGCTGAGGGCTCGACATGGTATTGTTTCTGGGCTTTAATGGGTCTGAGTTATGCAAGTTGGGCTTAACAAATGTGCATGGCCCACGGGCTTGGCTTGGTCGAATTGGATCGAGCCCAGCGCATTTACTGAATTTCCTCTCCACTTACTTGATGAATTGAAGTCCCTTTTATGTTTTTTTTTTTTTTTGCGTTTTTCATTTTGGTTTTATTCAGTCATAACAAAAACTGCCTAAATTGTCAATTTTGCTTGAATTTCCAGCCAAAAATCAGGGTGTCGATGATAAGCTACTGTAATCTTGAACGTGCTATAATTGTGAAATGTTTATCAAACGCCACCCATTTTTCATGGCCGAAATTGCTGCATGAAAGATGTACCAAATAGTCTTATAAAAAAAATGCTTCGTACATCTAACATAAAGTATTTCTACTCTTTCCAAAATCATTCATATATTTTCAGATAGTCGTAATATGAATAAGTTATATAAAAAATGCTATCGCAATTAAAACCGTTAATTCTAAATCTTCAAGCAAATAATTATGGAAGGAGATTGCCAATGCCATTGGGAGGCAATTTGCTAAAAGAAGTATTTCTAAGAGGTATAATAAGTTAAAATTCAACAAAATGCAAATCGATTGGTGGTGTTTAATCATGTAAATGAAAAGTCGATACTAATATAAATAGACCAAGACTTATTGATAGAATCAAAATTTCATTTTCATCTCATGTTGCCATATAAACTTGTTATTTTGTTCTGAAAAGAGTAAAAATTTAAATGTATGTCTAACTTGCCACATAATTCTCATTTACCGTCAAGCATATGCACACATACTTATTTCCATCTTTGACTGGGCTTGTTACTCTTCTTGGCTAGGGTTGACTGCTCCAAATTCACGGGTAACATTATATATCTGTTCTTCCACGTCAAGTATCTTTTCATCTTTCAACTTTTGTTTTTTACTTAAGTCATCCTTCAACTTTAGCGTAGTGTTATCCTGCATATGCAAAGAAAGCACATGCGTGCTTCATTCATGTCAAATCAGAAGGGAGGACTAAGTTTTCAAATGGCTTTTAATTGACTGAACTCGTCTATAAGTCGCGATGATACCTATATAGGGAGATTAGCCCTCATAACTTGAATGAAAATGAACAATACGAGTTTTACTTCAAAATGCTGTATAATTATTCTCTACAAAGCAAATGATGTATGGATATTGAGGTATACATTGCTTGACATGTGAACCTCAAATAAGCATTATGTCTGCCAAAGGCGTATTCTTTTCTTTTTACTTTATATTTTATGGAAGTTGGAAATTTCAACAAAACACATTACGAACAACCAATTGAACTATTAGTGAAATTAATAAAATTTCAATGTTGCAACAGTATCAATTAAATTTTAGTCTCGAAACACCATAGAATAACATGCAAATTTTACTAGTGTATAAAAAAGTACTTCAAACTCGAACAATCTCTAAAGCAGGAGCACTGAAAGGTTAAAGGGGAAGAAAATTACGGATGAAACAAATATTAATGGAGGAACCAAATAAGAGAGAGTTGACCCATGGAACTTTTTCCACGCTTGGTGCATTCTATCCTTTATCCTTTTTCCCTTATCTTGTCTCTTTCTTTTCCATATTAGAGGTTGTCCCGTCTCGTCACATTTTTTTTTTTTTCAAAAAAAGAATTACCAATAGCAACATCATCTTCTTGCCATGTCCTCTAACCAATATTAACTTGAACTGGGTTTTTCCCCTCTAAAGTATGGCAAAAGGCAGGCATATTAACTATTTGATAAGTTTTCACTCAGCATGAATGACTTTTCTTTTTGCCTTTAATGATGTGCAAGTTACTGTTCACACATCAAGTGCTGTACTTCCTATACCCTCTTCCAACTTTCACCTTTTTACCTCAAATTATGACGTGGTTTAAAAGTCCATGCTATGTAAACTCTCCTCTCTCTTTACGTTACCATCCTCACTTTTTTCTCATATTCTCAAATGTTTTTCCAACCTTCTCTCTCGTGACCAGCCTAACTTAAATGAATTATGACCGGCACCAATCGGGGCCACTAGGCCCGGCATGATGGAACTCAGGCAGGCCCACCCCTAAATTGTGTCTCTGTCTTGGCCGAAATGCCCATGCCACATGGCACGCTGTCATTAGTTAAAATCCTGGCTATCCACAGTAGGACATATGGCGCCCAATGGTTTAATTAATTTTCGTGGTAACTGGTAACTGGCGCGGAAGCACAAAACTCTAGTAAAGAGAAAAAAAACAATCTATTCTTTCCCTTCTGGAGAAAAGGGGCGGCACAAGAAGGAAAGGTCCCTCTGTTTTTCTCAAGGTTTTTTGCGTTCACTAAGGGAAAACTCATGCGCCCAGAAGGGAGGAAGCAGGGGAAAATGGCTCCATCTTCCATCATCTCCAGCCACCATAATATCTCAAGTTCCGATTTAGCCACTTGCCTACCACAGCCCAATCATTACAAGTTCCAACTCCTTCGCCGGTCGCCGCCGTAGACCATCAGTCTTGGGAGGAGGAGCACGTTCTGTTGTCACAAGTAGGAGGCCGAGTGTCCGATTCTCTTATTATGATTAATATCATAGTTTGATTTTTTTTTTTTTGACTTCGAACATTATGTACTGATTTAGGTCGAGTCTAGTTATAAATTTGAGTTCGAAATGGCTTTGATCTGTTCCACAGCCAATTTGCCATAATCTGTTCGATGAAATGAGTCTGAGATCTTGTTGTGAATTGATTCCAGTAATCGTCCGATTTGAAAGCACATTAGCGATGTTCACTTGATATTGTTTGATTTTGCAATCTTTAGACGTGATTATGAGTATACGCTATAGTTGCCAATAATGAAACTGACTCTCCATTTGTTTTCTCAGTGGTTCCTGTGATCCTTTGGTGATTGGTGGTGGTCGGTGACACGAGAAGGCTTGGAGTCGCTGGCACACACATGATCTTTGGTGATGATCATAGTACGCCCTGTCGAACAGAATCAAGATGACATCGCTGAGCGTGAATCGTGATCATGCCAATTCAGATCACGAACTTTGGCCGACACATGTTACGCTCACTAACTGGAGTAATGTTATGGCTGGTTGCTAGCCGCCTCCTTGCCGCTGAGTCACCCCGCAATGTCCTCAACTGCACAATGTCTCGATACTTCGTTGCAAAAACAATGTGCGTTACCTGCCTCACAATTCCTGTCTTGTCCTTCGGTTATTGATTGCTACACCTTCGTCAATTTCATTGTCCAGAAGCAGGTAATCAATCTAAGAGCACCCACTAAAATCACATTCTATTTGCGTCATCTACTTCCTGCTTCATTCTCTGTGCATGATATATTCTACTTCACCGCATGCTGTTGAGGGAAATCATGGTCGACAATCAATATGAAGTGAGCAAGTTGTACTTATTCTCTGTCTTTAGTTGATAAGCTTTTGCCTATGGCAATCAATGAATGAACTAGTTAATAGCTTGCTCAGAATTAGTGAATGAGGATCTACTTCTTTTCTTGGAAGCGTGATGTCGTCACTTTGTCTCCAGTAGTGGGAAGAGTTTATTGTTCTTTTTGAACTTGCATAAGAATCGATGGAATGCTCATGGAGCAGTGAGTCTCCGAAATTTACAAGTTATATGAATTGGTGTCTCCTGTTGCTGCATATGCTGGAGTTTAGCTCTTATTGTTCATCTATGTCTGCTGAACCGTTTGGTGTATCGCTTCAGTCAACAAAGTCCTGATAAAGACACATGACAATTGTGAGAGATGTCTTCAAACTGGCACTTTGGTGATGATAGTGCTACTTCCTGTCAACTGTATGTACTTGTATTAGGAAAAAACATTTATGATATTGGAGGTGAATATGTGTTCAAGGTGCCTTGGATTTGCAATAATAAAACCCTAGTGATCTTGGATCCATTCATTGAAGAAATGGAGAGATATAATTTCTACATGGACGATGTGAATGGGTCACTGCTGAGCTTCTTGCATGTTTATTGAATTTGATTGGCATAATGGGTTGAGGCTAACATTTGAGTAGTGCTGGAATTTCAAAACTGAGAGAAATTGAAGAATTTGATGTTAGATTATCTAAGTCAATGCCAACAATTAGCACCATGTTTGAGCTAATCAAGTTTTGTCATCTAAGCATATTAAAGTTGTTGCCTAGTAGTGCATCACTTAGTCCTTTGTAGAGTAAATGCACCATTTAGTTAGAAATTCATGCATAAGGTTTCAAAGAGGTGAGTTCCATGCAATATAATGAGAATCAAGCTGACATGTATGATGAATTCGCGGACTATACCTGCTTCTCAAATGGTCCCCGCCTCGGAAGCCAATGGAATTGTAGGCTTTTCCGTTTAAAGTATTGACTCTTGGGTGTTTAGACTGACTCTTGGCTTTCCTTCTCTGCACTTGATTCAAGTTTTGAGGGATGCTACAGAGGGTAGATTTTACAGCCTTGGGGTACTTACTCTGGATGTAGTTCAGTACAGTCTGTCTTAAAGCGGCACAATTAGCATCCTAGTCGACTTCTGCTCAAGTCTTGTGGCAATACTTTGTTATCATTATGTTCATTTAGGCTGACTGAAAGTGAAAAAAGAAGAACATGAGATTAAGGTGTCGCGTAGAAGGCTTGTATATTTGAGATGGAGGCAGGTATCTGATTTTAGTTAGCAAGCTAAAGGACCAGAGGAACAGGGTTTAGTTTTCTTAGGTGGCTTCTTTTCTTGTTTCTCATGTGTCATGTTGAAAGTACTTCTTTTATTTATTTTATTTATTCTTTTCAATTTGCATAAAGATCATTTGTTAGCAGGTTCACCTTTCTTGTTCTTTCACCGCAAAAGCATAACTTCATCTTCCTCTTGCACTCCTACTACGAAGGGGATTTCAGTGCAACAGCACTTAAAGACCTTGGATGACAGTATAAACTTCCCCATGGTCAATCTCAGTGTTTTGCTTATTAAACTAGGACCGTTCAAAATTAAGTTCCATTTTATTAAGGATGACAATGTGTGAAACTGTGGTTTTGGACAGAATGACTGGTCCTGTTCGGAATATTCTCGGACAGTTCCAGGGACCGAAGTTGGTTATCCCTTGAGCTTCTATAGTATGTTTAACCGCATGAACACTAGCAGGTAGGAGCATGAGAACGAGCCTTTTTTTTGATGTCATCTGTATTCTGATCACCCTTACCTTAACGTATCCGCCATGAGATATTAGGCACATGACTCCCAAGCCTTGCCAGCTCAATTGGATATGATGGAAGTTGTCTATTGCTGTCGCGAGGCTAATCAAGTTATGGATTGGGTCACTAGTGTCCATTGAAATAGAAATATCTCTACCAACTGATCATCCTTACCCTCTTAGCCCATTTGGAATTTTTTTGTATAGAAATTTACTTGTCTTTCTCTAGTAGAGCCTTTATGATTGAACAAATGAATGTGCTTTTCTGACCAAAAAAAAAAAAAAAAAAAAAAAAAAAAAAAAGGAAAATCGAAAGACATAACAAAAGCAATTTTTCATGAGACAACCACATTATTGGAAAAGTGAATAATAGTTCCCATTTGACTACAAAAGTGTTTACAAGTGCAAATAATTTTAACCACTTATTTTGCTTTCAGAGCAGCGCATGTGATTTCAATGGTTAAAGTGATGTATCATTATTTTGGAAATCAATAAATGATTTGTCTTGGGTGGGAATGGGAAGAAAATAGTCCATTCCAGTTGAAAGAAAACGGAAATGTAGTATATCTCTGACCGGAAGCCAAGCAAAGAAGCCTCAAATTGCTTGCCATGATACAAATTGCAATTATAGGTGAGAGTGACAGGCCTCCCTCCCCAAGATTCGGATGTCATTATGGGCTATGCACATATAGGCCCCCATCCATCTTTCTTTAATCAAAATAAATTACTAACTCATTTGTATGTATTTTTGACTAACGAGAAAACCTAGCAATTTCCATTTTTCCATTCAAATAATGGGAGTTTGATTCATTTACTCTGCCTTGCAGGCCAGTAATAGTTCAGGTCCTCATTAATTTCATTTTTTCTTGTTACACTTCTTAATCCTCAAAAGACTCTAATATTTATCATTTGTCTCGATAATCTAAATGACTGACAGAACTTTTGTATGCCTAGATTACATCCAGGATTTCAATTTTTTATTTTTCTCTCTGGGAGGGAATGATCCATCAAGCACGCCCACCAATTATTAAAAGCACCGTTAGTTAAAAAAAAAAAAAGAAAAAAAAAAAAGCACTCTACTATGCAAAAAAGTTGCATTGCATAGTGAGGATGTTTGTTGAATTGATATTTGTTGTTTTCCCCCCTTGTGCTGTCGAAAGATTGGAGCAGGAGTCGGGGTTCAATTTCAACATGAGGTACTTAAAGGATTTGGCCATGAACGGAGAGTGGGACGATGTGGAAAAGTATTTATCTGGGTTCACAACAGTAGACGATAACAGATACTCCATGAAGATTTTCTTTGAGATTCGGAAGCAGAAGTATCTTGAAGCTCTGGACAATAAGGTCGAAAGTTTTTGGACAATTGATGGGTTTGACTTGTTTAGGACTCATTTCCTCTTATTGCCCGAGTATCTGTTACCTTACTGGGCGACAAGCATTTTGATTTTCATGGTTGTTGGTCTTGCGTTATTGATGATTGCTGGAGGAATCGTGCTAAAGCTGTGGAAATTTTAGTCAAGGACTTGAAAGTATTTGCTGCATTCAATGCGAATTTGTTCAAGGAAATTACGCAGTTACTTATGCTGGAAAACTTTAGGTATGAGGTCTTGCATTGAAGAATCTTTTAATTTGTAATTGACAGTTTTCTCTAGTTGACCTCTTGTCTGTTGCTATCATCACGTTGGCATTAAACTTATATCCTGCTTGCAGAGAGAATGAGCAACTATCAAAGTATGGTGATACCAAGTCAGCTCAGAGTATAATGTTTGCTGAACTTAAAAAGTTGATAGAGGCTAACCCCCTGTTTCGTGATAAGCTTCAGTTTCCCACATTGAAGAACTCAAGATTACGCACATTAATAAATCAAAGGTCCTTGCTGTCATATTGCCTTATGCATTTTCTTGACTGAAGTATCATCATACTGACTTTTTCATGGCTTCTGGTAGTTTGAAACTGCAGCATCAACTATGCAAGAATCCTAGGCCTAACCCTGACATAAAGACTCTATTTGTAGACCACACTTGTGGACAACCAAATGGTGCTCGTGTGCCATCCCCTGTTGCTAATCCTTTAATGGGTGCTGTCCCCAAACCAGGGCCCTTCCCACCATTGACTGCTCATGCTGTGAGTCTGGAGGAGAAAAGTTAGTGTGTTTCCTCGGTAGTTTTTGCATTTAGATGTTGGCAACTTGCATTAGTTAATTTTTTTTTTTTTGTGCCTTCCACATCCTTTATTACAGCCCTTCCAGCCTCCTCCGGCTGCTCTTCCAACACTTGCTGGATGGATGGCAAATCCGTCCTTGGTAGCTCACTCAGCATCTGCTGGACCAATAGGTTTGACTGCGCAAAATAATTCAGGTGCATGAAGCTGCTCTACAATGTCAATTTCAAGTTCATGGCTACCATGGCCACATATTTAGGTTTATGAGAAGTTGCGATATGACTGGTATTTTGTCGGAACATGAAAAATATTATTTAGGATAGTGTGAGGCTTTATTACATGCAGACTAGTGAAATTTGATCTTGTAGTTTCTACAAGTTCAAGCTGTTAGTTTGGCATTCTATGTACTTTTTGCCTTGCGATACAGCTTTCTTAAAGCATCCTTGGACTCCTCCTACTAACAACTCAGACAAGCGCTACCAAACAGCAGATTTTGAACATGTTTTGAAGAGATCGAGACCTTTTGCAATCTCTGATGAAGTACTTATTTGATCTTGCTTTTTCTTTATCGTTATTTAGTTATTGCTGGATGGTCCATCCACAAAAAGAAGTTTTTTGCTGAGTGATTGACAATCTGACATGCCTGGGATGCTTTTCTCAACATTCATCAGACTTGTTATATGTGCTTCTTTTCTTTTCATGGAAGTCGGGATTCCAATTTACCTGAATTATAAAGTGGAGCCGGAGTATACCACTCCTTTTGCATTTCTATTTCTTAATGATCTTTTAATGCATGCCATTGAATGAAAACCTTCTGAAAGCTCTTTCACTTTGGTTCTATTGCAGCATAAGATTATGCATTGAGAATCTTCAGAAGAAACATTTTAGTTTTCAGATTCCTAAATACCCTGAACTTTTATGATGATAACCTAATAATTGTTATTCACTGGAAAACGAATATATGAGTTAGAAAAAACCCATTTAGAGCTAATTGAGGATTGGAAGGATTACAAGGCGGAAGGGCTAAGATCAGCAAGTTGTGTCCGCGTGTCTTAATTGTTTTTGTGATTTTGTCAATTCATGTTAACATCATAACCTTTATCAAACATGTCAAACCAATGAATTAGACTAAGATATGTAAGCGTCTCGTCTATTTACTGGTTGATCGTATTGCAATGTCATATTGGGCTCTGTCTGTGTATCATGTGTTTGGTATTGGCATGTAAATGGTCTGTGTCAATATATTGGCAACATAAATAAGGAGTGGGAACTAGGTAGGTGTGAATTACATCTTCTTCCAGCACGCATGGATTGTGGTCATGTATGCTAGTAAAACAGAGGCTCTCATTTGACTTTCGCATCTTTTGAGTGTCCTGGCTGTCATTAATTTTCTATCAGAGTCACTGGTTTTGTAATCTTTATGACTTTCTATTAGGTGAATAATTTGCCAGTAAACAGTCTGCCTGTCACATACAACAACCAGAGCCATGGTCAGAGTTCATATTCTTCAGATGACTTGCCCAAAAATGTAGTCATGACCCTGAATCAAGGTTCACCTGTTAAGAGTATGGATTTCCATCTGGTGCAACAAATTCTGTTGCTCGATTAGCACATCTTTCTTACTCTATGGAAAAAATATTCCTGCTTTTCTTCAGTTGATATACTTGTTTCCCCTTGTAGGGCATAAGTTTGTTTTCTGATGCTTGGAAGATGGCTTTTTGTTGTCCTTCTGACACTAGTTTCAGCTAATTGAAACCATGGGGTCTGATTTTTCATCTTTTCTGCATAAATAATTTTAGTTGGAATAAATATGGGCGATGTTATGATATGAGAGGCAGGCAGCCGTTCAAGGATCACTCTAAAAAAATTCAAGGTTTGGGATCTATGAACATTTTCAGTGACACTGCAGGTATAGAAGTTCAATTCTAAATAAAATCAAGCTATTAGGTTTTTGGCCATGTGATTATGGGTTTTTATTCTTTGTAGGCATCTCTGGCCAATGATTACATAGCATCAGTCAACCGTGTAATGTGGAGTCCCGGCGTACATACTTGCTAATTGATGAAGAACCTAAATTGCCAAGAGCCAGACTTCTTTGCAATATTTTTAGGAAGAAGTGTTCATATGCTGCTATTACTGATGATTTGTGGCGTTCTCTTTAGGCATTGCTTATTCCAAACACATGGTGCACATAACTCATATCATGGTGGTGATGACATAAGGAACCACCTTGAGGTTTGTCGCTAAACATGGAGGAAAAATTAAGCTTCTTTGTTCTGCAGACAATTGCCACCTGAGTGTGAGTTTAACTTGATTTTGACTCTAAACTAATGTGTGATACAGATTGAGGCTCATGTTGGAAGTGTTAATGATCTTGCCTTTTCATATCCAAACCAACAGTTGTGTTGTTACCTGTGGAGAGGACAGGTTGATCAAGGTATATTCCGATTGTTTTCCTCAGTGTCATAGGGTTGAGCTGTTTGATTCCTTTTACCCAAGCTAGTAGTTATGCAGGCGTGGGATGCAGTGACTAGGGCTAAGCAACACAGTTTTGAGGGTCAAGAAGCACCTGTATATTCCATATGTCCACACTACAAAGAAAATATCCAGGCACCTGGTTATTTTAAGGACACACACAAAGCATGACCAATCAGCATGTACCGACTATTTAGTGGACTTCTGTTTGCTAAAACTTGGTTAGGTGAAAAAATTTGCTTCCATTTGTATGAGAAGTGTGAATCTGTAGTTTTTGTGGCCCTTGTTCATTTCAAGGGTTTTGCAAGTCTTCCAACCTTTAACCTGTCTTGATTAGAATGTAGTTGTTAAAAATGGTGACATGGTCCAAAGATCAAACTGCAAATTCAGTTCTTCCAGGCGATTTTTTTGAGCGTTAACAACTGGGTAAAGGTCTTCACAATAGTGACCTTTCTGCTTAATTATGTGTTCACAAGGAAAATTCTCTTTTCCACTTTCAATGTTTGTTCTCCCTTAATTTTCTCCTTCAGTTATGATTGGTTATATTTAAGGCTGTTTACTGTTTTCTGAGTGAAGCAGCAACTGGCCATATTATTTTCTTCGTTTTAAATCTTTTGAACTTTCTTGATCGTGTGCACTCTATCACAAAGAGATTTTCTGATAACCCATCATCCTAGATTGCTATGATATCATAACTAGAGTTTTAAGTGGATGTGCTCTTAGGAAAAATTAAGGCTTGGCTTTATGACAACATGGGGTCAAGAGTTGACTATGATGCACTGGGTCACTCTTCTACCATGATGGCACACAGTGGTGATGGAACAAGGGTCAGATCAACAGCATTCAAGCTTGATTTCATACTGTCATTTTTTTTTTCGACTGAAATAACATGTTTTAGGGATTTTAATTTGCTAAAGGTTGTTCTTGTGTGGGACCAATAAAGAAAGAGAGTCATACTTGGTTGAATGGAATGAAAGTGAGGGGGCTGTCAAGTGTACACATCATGGACTTGGAAAGAGATCTGGTGGGGTTGTGCCGTTTGATACCACCAAAAACAGATTTTTGGCTGCCGGTGACAAGTTCATGGTCAAATTTTGGGATATGGACAATAACAATATTTTGACAAGTACTGATGCCGAGGGTGGATTGCCGGTAATACATTGTTGTTAATATATATTCTGACTGAATTAACCGGACCTTTCTATTAATTACCTCACTCTTTAATTTGCAGGCTTCACCTTGTATTAGATTTAACAAGGAAGGAATTCTATTAGCCATCTCAACAAGTGACGACAGCATCAAAAATTTAGGAAATGCTGATGGTATTAGGTTGCTAAGGACAGTGGAAAATCGCCCTTTTGATGCTTCGAGAGTCCCTCCTAGACCTCTTGTGAAGGTAAGCTTTTCTCAAGAGTACACTGATTTCATAGGGAAACTTGCTAAATGTCTTGAATCTTATGCAGCCACCAATTGCAGCCTTTGGTTCTGGTAATGTTACTGTTGGGGTAAGCCTGGGTGATAGAGGTGCTCCAGTGGCAGCAATGGTTGGTATGGTAACAGGTGTCATTATTGTCTTAGGTAGTTAAATGTTTTTATGGAGCTTTATTTGTCGCTTACTGTGTTACTTGAATGGTGCAGTAATTGCATTTTCTACGTGCATGTTAATTGGACATCTATAAATGATATCCTCTCTTTTGAGCTCTACAGAACAGAGAGAGCATGGCTGATGTGAAGCCCAAATTTGCTGATAAGTCGAGAGACAAATCACAGATTTGGAAACTGACAGAAATCAATGAACCATTACAATGCGGGTCCATAAAGCTACCTGATAACTTAGCAGCTATGAGGGTACAAATTATTGCCACCTCAGGATGTTTTTATGCAGCATTTCTTTTCCTCATTTATCTGTCATGTTTCTACTGTATAAGCACATATTTAAATAGGCCACATTTGATGCACTTGCTGTATTAGTTTCATCTGCATGTGGTCCAATGAATAACTTTTTTTATACCTTGACACTTGGAGGACTTTGTCATCTCTTCGTTTGGCCTTCTATTGTTAAGTGCTTGTTTCAGCTAAAGAATTAGGAGAGGATAAGATGGACATTAAATAATTTGCGATTATGGAGTGTCAATTGTGCTTGAGTTTTGTTGGCTGTAGATGTTATGAATTTTATGATAAGGATGAATAGTTAGATGGATGCTGCCTGATTTAGAATGTAGTGGTATATTCACACGAGGAGACTTTTTAAGCTGCTGTTTGGAATCCGATGAGGATTGTTCTGTGGATTCTTGTGCAGTTTACATGTGCTAAAAGGCACAGAATCTTCACCAGATGAATTTTTCTTTGTACATGGCGGGCAAAGTATATCATTGTGCACCACTTTGATGCTTGTCGGGAATGCTAAGCTTGTGAATTGAGCTATTTTGAGCTTGCCAATTTCTGGAAACTTTGAGTGGAAATTTACCTGCTGAAACTAAATACACAAACATTAGAGGTGAAAGGATAGGTATTCCTAGAAAGGAGTAGCATATAGGTGAAACACTCTATTTTTGCATGTTTACCACACGTAGTTATCTTAGTGCTGTAGTGATGCAGCTAGATGGTTTAAGTGAAGGTTCCATGTTTTGCCGGAATTGTTCTTTTGCTAACTGTTTCAACTGGGTTTTGATCTCATGTTTATCATATGCTCTATTGATATGTAAACATACAATATGCATATATGCCTATGCACAAAGTGACTCTTGGATAAACATGCAGGCGAACCTGTGTGTCACCAAGTGTCTATTTGCATCAATTTCTGCATCTATCATTTACTGCCAAGTTCTTTAGGGTTTTTCTTTTCCTTTCAACTTTGGGTATTTTATTTTACTGTCACCACTGAAGTTGATAAAATGAAGCAGGTCTTAAGATTAATCTATACAAACTCGGGTCTTGCCATTCTGGCTTTATCATCGAATGCTGTACACAAGCTCTGGAAATGGCAAAAAGATGATCAGAACTTGACAGGCAAGGTAAGGAATTTTTTTCTGCAGATGGGCATGCTATTGTTTTGTTTAGAGCTTAACTACATCGATTCTTCTTTTCGCAGGCTACAACTAGTGTACTACTACAGTTATGGCAACCTCTTAGTGGGATTTTGATGACCAATGACATAAGTGATACAAATCCTGAAGACGCAGTTCCATGCTTTGCACTGTCAAAGAACGATTCTTATGTAATAACAGCATCTGGGGGGAAGATCTCTTCGTTCAGTATGATGACTTTTAAGGTGAATATTTTCCCAAAGCATGTGTACATCCTCTTGTCGATTATTTGTAGCACTATCCACAGGGCTTGGGATGATGAACTGCCCCTTTGTGGATGAGTGAAGTCAAAATGATGCCAAAAGTGATTATCTGCTGAATATGCATGCGCTATTTCCTTTTCACATTATTATGGGAGCTAAAATTAATTGAGTCACTCACGTAATAGAAAGTACTGAACTCTATTGTTAGGAGGTCCATGAAAGCAATCACTCTGATTTTCATGTGGATTGTGTTGTAGAGTCACAAGTGCAGCATATGCGCTTTTCTTTACAAGCGAGACAAGGGCTTTTCTGTGTGTCCAATGGAATCATTTTGCTCTTACTGATAAAAGAAAAAAAGGCAAGAGCTTTTTTCACCCATCCAGAGACATAATGGTCGAGCTGCTCTCTCCCATTATGAAGGAGATGCCATTTGAGGCAATTGCCTCTTGGTACGTGTCCCACCTTTACTTATAAAGTTGTTAATACTGTCCTGCCTGCTGATATCCAGACGACGGCAATATTTATGCCCCCGCCACCAGCAGCAACATTTCTAGCGTTCCATCCTAAAGACAATAACATAATTGCCATAGGAATGGAGGACGTCCGACGAGGCCGCCCTAGCCCAAGCAAGGGCCGGCCTCACTAGATCTGGCTTGGGCAAAATTGTCGGGTCTCGCTTGTGCAAGGGTGAGGCTTGCCCTTGCCTCACCGCACCTCGCTTGTAGTAGGCGAGGCTAGTATGCCTAGCATGGCTAGTGGTTGGCCACTGGCAAAAGGAAGAAGAAGAAGCAAAAATGAAAAGAAAGGATAATAATAAAAAAAAAAAATTACTAAAATTTGTCTAGGTCAACACCAGCAGTTTTACATGATACTGTCAATGTCTACGTCAGCGATTTCTGGCCAACGTTAGCCGGATGGATTCAATTAGCAAGAAGTGAAAATGTTAAGACTTAGTTGGCAAAATTGAAAAGTTTATGATTCAATTCACAAAAGTATAATGAGAGTAGGACTTTCTTTTTACATAATCAAGTATGAATCTCTTCAATTTGATTCAATGTGGTGTCTCCATTATTATTGCCAGGTCATGTGTTTTTCTCCCTGACATAGCTTGCTTATTTAACACAATTGATGACATGGAAGCATATTCAACAAAAATTATGCAAACTCAATTTAAAACAAAGCAAATCTTTTTTCTTTTTTCCATTTCCATTTCTTTCCTTTTTTCTTCGTCTTCCTCGGTTTGCATCTGGCCCTCGTCGCCTTCCCCATCATGGATTTCCACACCTGCTGCTTGCCACCACCATGGCAATGCATTTTTACCTGGCAGTGCTAGGCCGTACGAAACAAAGTTTTAATTTGACTGATGTATCCCGATTAGTTCATCAATGACCGCATGGTTCTAGAGCAAATTGATTCGTTCAGGTATGTCTTAAGATTTTTTACATTATTTAGAAGCACAGCGGACTTGGGTAAAGGGAACAATCACTTTTTGCATCCTAGACGGGATCGTGCTCCTTTGGTCCCTGAAGTGATATTTTCCACGACCCAAATTTTCAGCGAAATTGGATCAATTCTTAACGCATGTCTTAATTGATCTCATCCCATATACTAAAGGAGCAGATTTTGAATATGAAATCATGGATCAATAATTAATTTTGGTAGATCCTATGTGAGATTTAATGTTTGTGATACACTGAGCTCACTTGAAATCAATGTCTCTAATAATTCATTGAACTAAATTAAATAACCGTAGGTTTCTGCTCCATACCAAATTAACACGGAAGTGAATTCCTTTATGCTCGCTTTTTTTTTTTCCTAAATTCAATCACAAGCTCCACAGTTGATTTCCTCCCATGACTGCATTTCTTCGGTGCAAATGGAGGGGACATCAGAAACTGGAAAAATCACAAAAAGAAAGCGATCAAAATCTCTGCTTTTATTGAGCTCTACCGAAATGGTAGTTCTCTCTCTACGCTCTGTAGAGTGCTTCTACCGACATGGTAGTTCCTTCTTCTTCACCACCTTCTACCTGGTTTTCTTTTCCTGAGTGCTTCGGAGGTGTTAATCCCAGTTGTTAATCTCCCAATTTCCTTCTGACCCACTCCATCTTTTCATTTCTCGGTTCTATCGGCCCTTACCCTCATCCTTTTCCTTTTGCATGTCATCATCGGCCTCACAATTTTGCTGAATTCACTCGTTTTCAATTGTGTCGCTTTCTCTGGCTGATACTTTCTTCTTATTTCGAGTGTTTGGTATCCTCTGTTACTGGGTCTTCTGCTGAGCCTTCCTCTCACTGTTAGTTTTTTCGTCCTCTTGAAATGGACCACCTCACTGCCGCAGATGATGCTCGTCTGGTAGCTTTATGCAGTCGCATGGGTCGCTTATGGTCTGAACAGCCAATTGAGATATGTGATGAGGAGGTACCTAGTGACAAAATTGAGGAATGTCAGCTAACTCTGGTGGGTAAGCTTCTCAACAATCCCACAGTTAATTTTCAGGCTTTTCAAACTACTATGAAAAAGGCTTGGCGCACTGAGATAGTGGATTTCTCACAAGGCGATTCTGGACTGTTTATTATTAAATTTAAATCTTATGATGTCAAACAGAGAGTTATAGATAACGGACCATGGTTGTTTGGCAATCATCTTCTTATCTTGAAACCTTGGATAGCCAACACGCCGCTATCTTGTTATGACTTTAGTACCTGTGCGTTCTGGGTCCATATAGTTGGCTTGCATTTGGAGCGCTGCACAGAGAATATCATTCCTCGGGCAGCTGGTCATATTGGAAAGGTCACTGAAGTAAACATAACAAATAAAGATGGCCTACCGCTTAAAGCAATGAGGGCAAGGGTGGAATTGGACCTTCAAAGACCGCTGAAAACAGGGCTTCTCCTTAAGGTTGAAGGCAAAAATTTCTGGTTGGACTTTAGATATGAACGTTTATCTTATTACTGTTACTCCTGTGGTATACTCGGACACTATGCCACGGCCTGTCAAACCTTTCCCAGTGATGAAAATAAATTAGATGAAATCAGTTTCTTATATGGATCTTGGTTGAAAGCAAAGGCACGGGAATACAGCCCTTTCTGGCGTACCTTTTATGATACAGAGATTATCCCTGAGACCCCTCAAGTTTCCTCTACAATTATCTCTGTGCCGGCCTCGGTACCTGCTACTTCAGTGCAACAATCTGTTCATGCTGTACCTAAAATTTCAGTACACAACAATAAGGGTAAACAAACTATGGAAACATCAGTCAGAGATCCTATTATCACAGCAACAAACCAAGCTACTCAGGATCTTAATACTCTGGATCAGCAACTCATATTGGCACACCCACCTGTTGCTAGTTCTTCTCAGGTGAAAAAGAAGCTTAAACACTCACATCTTAATGCACGATCCGGACCTCTCAAGAAGGTAAAACGAGCTCTGCATCAAGAAGTTCGACATCAATTACAGGAGCAGTTTGATGAATCCGCTTTACAGGACACTCCTATCTTTGAGGCAGACACGTCTTCTTGTTGGGCCCTGGTGGCTGGCCCTAAAAAGCCACCAGGTGAACAATGAGACTTATAAGTTGGAATTGTCAGGGGTAGGGCAATCCCCTGACAGTTCAAGCGCTTAGGGTCTTAGTGACCCAGGAGAAGCCCGATATTGTTTTTTTGATGGAAACAAAAAACCAGACTTAGCAGCTTTTGTCTATTCAACGCAATCTTAATTTCTCAGCAGGTTATATACAAGATCCAGCAGGTTTGGCAGGAGGTTTAGCCCTTTTTTGGACTGACAAGGTTTCTTTGAAAATTACTTACCAGTCATTTGATATGCTAGACTCCATCTATACTGATCTGGATTCTGGCATTACTATGCGTCTGACTTGCTTACATGCTCCAACTCGCTATCCTCTTTGACAACACCTGTGGACAGTTTTAAGACGCATCAGTAATTTTAACTCGCTTCCTTGGTTATGTACATGGGATTATAATGAAGTTTTATATCCTTGGGAGAAAGTAGGGAGGTGTCCTGTCGAGTCTTACAGACTGACTTCTTTTCGTGATCTTATAAATGACTGCTATCTTATGGACCTCAACAGCAAAGGATGTGCCTTTACATGGTCTAATAACAGACAGGGTGATGATATGGTAAAGGCAAGGTTAGACAGAATGCTTTGCACAAAGGATTGGAGATTGGCTTACCCTCTTGCCGAAGTACTCGCCCTTCCAGCCCTCGGCTCTAATCACAGCCCTCTTCTCTTGTCTACTGAAGCACTTCCTAGCTATAAACGGCGAAAATCCTTCTATTTTGAAGCTTTTTGGCTCTAGGATACCGAGTCCCGTTCCATTATTGCCGCAACCTAGACCTCTTCTCAGCTTGGAGAGGTGACACTTCCTCAAAAACTACTCTCTGTTTCTATTGCATTATCCAAATGGAGTCGCTCCAAATTTAGGAATGCATAAAATCAACTTTCTCACCTCAAGAATCAGCTTCAATCTCTCACCAATCAGCCACATCTTCACTCAAATACTGATGTGATATCAGAACTGAAAGCAAAAATACATAATTTATGGCAGCAGGATGAAAAATTTTGGGCAATGCGATCCCAGTTTAATTGTCTTAAATGGGGGGATAGAAACACCAAATTTTTTCATGCCATTACGGTTCAAAGACGACAACAAAACAAGATTAGAATGCTTCAGGATGATCAGCAACACTGGATTCGTGACCCTACTGCTCTTAAAGAGATGACTTTCAATTATTTTCAGCAATTATATTCATCTACAGGATATAGAGACTATGGCCCAACATTAAATCTCTACAATCAGATTGTGACAGAGGAGATGAATGAACATTTAACAGCTACAGTTACCTGTGAGGAGGTCCATATTGCAGTATTCCAATTAGGAGAAACAAAAGCTCCTGGTCCAGATGGCTTGAATGGTCAGTTTTATCGAGCCCATTGGGATATCCTGCAAGAAGACATCACATCAGCTGCGAAACAATTTTTCCATACAGGGATTTTATTACTGGAGTATAACCGCACTGCTATTTCCCTAATTCCTAAGATCCCTCACCCAGAATGATTAGATCAATTTCGTCCTATTAGCCTCTGCAACTATTATAAGATTATTTCCAAGATTCTTGCAAACCGTCTTAAACCCTGGCTGCCACAGTTGATAGCACCAGAACAAACCGCTTTTGTTGGTGGTCGCCAAATCCAGGATAATATCATTGTGGTTCATGAAGTCTTACATCAGCTTCGAATTCGAAAACGTACTAAGAACTTTCATGCAGTGCTGAAACTAGACATGCAGAAGGCTTATGACCGGGTTGAATGGGACTTTCTCCGAGATTATCTCCTAAAGCTTGGTTTTCATGCTAAATGGGTCCGCTGGATATTCCAATGTATCTCTACGGTGTCTTATAGTGTCAAATTAAATGGAGAATTTCTACCGTTCTTCCATCCTACCAGAGGCCTCAGACAAGGCAATCCGTTATCACCGTACCTGTTCATCCTGATGGCTAATGCTTTAACAACTCTTATTAAGAATGCAGTGGATAATGGTAATCTTAAAGGTATTAAACTTAATCGATGGTGTCCCACTCTCTCCCACTTATTTTTCGCTGATGATGCCATTTTTTTCCTTGATGCGAAACTTATGGAATGTTAGAACTTAGCTGCTGTTCTTAATGAATACTGTCTAGCTACAGTACAGGCAATTAACCGAAATAAATCAGGGTTATTTTGTAGCTCAGACTGTCCTATTGCTTTGAAAGAAAGCCTAGCTGGAGCCCTTAGAGTTCCTATATTACATCAAATAGGCAGATATCTAGGAATTCCTTTAGATTGGGGCAAATCTAAACGAGAAATGTTTTCTTGGCTTATGGGTCGAGTGCATTCAAAACTCGAAGGCTGGAAGGAAAAGCTTATTTCAAAAGGGGGTAAGGAAGTCCTTATAAAATCTGTTGTATACCCCACTACGCCATGTCGATTTTCAAAATCCCTGCAGCTATTTGTAAAGCAATCGATCAAAAAGTAGCTAAATTCTGGTGGTAGTCAGATTACAGCAAGAAAGGCATCCATTGGAAGAGTTGGGATTGCATTAAGAGGAGGAAAGATGAAGGGGGATTAGGATTTCGTGACCTTATGGTTTTTAATAGAGTTCTCCTGGGTAAACAAGCTTGGCGTCTAGTCCAGAATCCTAATTCATTGTATAGCAGGCTTCTCAAAGGTTTATATTTTCCATACAAGGATTTTTGGCATGCTACTAAAGGTTCTAGACCCTCTTGGGGTTGGCAGAGCATCTTATTAGGTCGGGAATCTATTGCAGATAAAGTTTTATGGTATGTTGGTAATGGCACTCAAATTAAAGTTCGTGAGGATCACTGGTTACCTAGTGGTGTCATTGGAGGTCCTGCTCCTAGGGATGAACCAGTCTTGGTTGCAGGTTTTATATTATCTGATTTAAACTCATGGGATACTTCTCTTTTAATTCAGCATTTTGATAATCAAAGAGTGGAGGAGATATTATCAATTCCTATTCGCCCTAATTGCACTCAGGATAAACTGATATGGAGAGGAACGCAGAATGGCCTTTTCACAGTCAAGAATTGCTACAATTAGCTCAGAGCCCAGCAAAACAATCATACTTTTAACCAGGCCTCATCATCTTTTCAGCCACCCCGCAGATTATGGAATGCTATCTGGAAAATCCGTACTATGCCTAAATTAAGGTCATTTCTCTGGTCTGTTTGCAGTAATGCACTAGTGACTAGAGAGAATTTATATAAGCGACATATCTTGACAGAGCCAACTTGTTGTCTGTGCGATCATCAGGTACCCGAAACCCTAGAACATCTTTTCTTATTATGTCCATGGACCTATGACGTTTGGATGCATCCAGATCTAGCTATTAAAATTTCTACAACTGATGTGCATCGCATTGAAAGCTGGTTACTACAGTTTGTTGACAGCAAGAATGACTTACCGGACCTTGATACGGTTGCGACTGTCCTTTGGCACATCTGGAAAGCCCGAAATGATTTCCTATTTCGCCAAAAGTAGCCAGATGCTGAACGAGTCGTGTAGTTGGCAATCGCGGAGGCCCATTCCAGACGTATTTTCGCTTCCTCAAAGTCGTGCCCTGTTCCAAACCAGCGTATCTTCAACCACAGATGGCACCCACTAGACCCCGGAGTCATAAAAATTAACATTGATGCATCTTACCTTTCGTCGTGCAACGCAGCTTCGGTGGCTGGGGTGTGCAGGGACTCAACAGGCCATTTGATCGACGGTTTTGCCTCTTCTGTTCATGCTTCCTCTGCCCTGCAAGCCGAGGCGATCGCCTTCAACTTCACTCTGAAATTTCTTCTCTAGAGAGGTCTCGAGATGGATCGGATCAGTGTGGAATCGGACAACTTGGTAATGGTGGATGCTTTTCGTGATCCTGAAAGACGCCCGTGGGAAGTTCGAGCTATCCTCAACGAAACCCTAAGATTGCAGCTTCGGTGCCCTAACCTTCGACTGATTCACTGTCATAGAGAAGGCAATGCTTTAGCGGACTGTGTTGCAAAGGCCCATCGGGCCTCTTTACTCCCACCGAATTGGGTTTCTAAGCTACCCCTCTTTTTGCAAGATCTTGTATTCTCTGAACTTAATGTAAATTCTATGCTGCGAGCTTAATATATGGTAGTTTTCGACCAAAAAAAAAAAAAAAACACGGAAGCCCTAGCCATGAAAGAATGCCTTCTGCTCTTGGAAAGAAAGAGAATCCAGCTAGTGAGAGTGAGGAGTGCGTGTTTGCCAATAGAATCCATCCTGCACGTGGAGAAAGATCTGTCCTTTGTGATATCCAGTGACTGCCTTTCAATTGTGGAGTGCATCATGGGCCGAGAAAAATGCCCATGGGATATTAGGGACATCATTGAAAACTGCCGGGTCTTGCCAGCTCAATTGGATAATGTGGAAGTTGTCTATTGCTCCTGCAAGGCTAATCAAGCTACTAGAGATGATCGGTTCCCGGTCCAGTCTAATTCCCAATATTTGGGATTGGGAATTGGATCAGATGGTCCTAGGACTAGGAACCAGACCGATTTGATTTGGTCCCATGGAATACTTAGCAAAAAAAATAAAAAATAAAAAAAAAATACTGGAGCTATTATGTTTAATGTTTATTATTATATATATATATATATATATATATATATATATATATATATACATATATTTAAAAAGAGTTGGTCCGATCCGTTGGTTCAGTCGAGTCCCCCCTAGAACCGGGAACTGGATCGACAATCACTAGTTCCATTTTTATGGAAGCAGGAATCGGACCAATCCTTTGGAGAATCGGATTGAACCGGCCAGCCTGATCTGGTTCGGGCGGTTGATTTGGGTGGTCTAACTTGCTCACCCTTACAAGCTATGGATTGGATTGCTAGGGTCCATCGAAACAGCACTCTTCCTACCAACTAGTTGTCTTTGCCCCCTTGACACCTTTGGAATATTTTGTGTGTAGAAACTTACTTGTCTTGCTCTAATAGAGCCTTTATGATTAATGAATGAAATGATTTTTCAACCAAAAAAAAAAAAAAAAAAAAAACAAAAGACTGATCAAAAGTGATTTTCCATGAGACAACCACTTTGTTGGGGAAGTGAATAATAGTTCCCTACCCAACTACACGAGTGTTCACAAGTGCAAATAATTTAAGCAATTTAATTTTCGGAGTAACGCATCGTGATTTTGACGGCGAAAGTGATGTACCATTATTTTGGAATAAACGATTAGCCTTAGGTGAGAATGAGAAGAATATACTTCATTCTAGTTGAAAGAAAATGCAAATCAGTATAGCAATCCACGTTTGACCATTGCTTATCCCATCTCCTAATCTTTGATATGGATGAGGAGAAACCCTACCAATTTCCATTTTTCCATTTTTCCATTTAAATAATGAAAGTTTGGTTCATTTACTCTAAATATTTTTGCCTCCCAACCAATTAAAAGTCCATGACCTCACTAACTTCACTCTTTCTTGCTATACTTCTTGATCATCAAAAGACTCTGAACCAATACTCATCATTTGTCTAGACAACATGGATGACTGATGAACTTTTCTTTGCCTAGATTACATTCAGGATTTCGATTTCCTTTTTCTCTCTTGGAGGGATTGATCCATCAAGCACGCCCACCAATTATTAAATGTACCGATAGGATAAAAAAGTACACTGTACTTTCTTGAAATAGATTTCGTTTTATCTTTCGTTATGTAATCATTATTATTATATGCATCTTCTTGATTATTTCTGTGGTCCTCATGAACTATAATGTCCACTATATCATCGTGTCCTATTTTGTCTTTTTGTTTTTCTTTTTCCCCGTTTGTAAATTGAGGTAGTGTATTAAACATCTCAACACAATTTATTCTACTTAGGAAACAAATGAAAACCATTTGGTCATGATAATACATTTATAACAGTGTAATTGGTCAAGGTCGTAATACTATAGTATAGTTAGTTCATACTATCCAATCACTAATGATAGAGACTTGTAACGAGTATTGCTCGTTAATTTCTTTCCTATATTTTCTTATTGATAGAAAATGCAAGTCCAATCAAGTGTGCTGGATCTCAAGTTTCAATCGAAGCCTTACATGCACTTTCTCAAAGCTTCCGATCTATGGATTTCATTTGTTCACATGTTGTCGCAAATGTCAATCGCAAGATAGTATGGCATTCACATGTATTCCTAGATATGAACTCAAGATTCCACCCACTCGGGAGGGGCCAAATATAATACCTTGTAATACCTTGTGAGTCATAAAAGGATAAAGAAGGGTCGACCCAAATCATTTGTTTCACGTCATGAGATTGATTTAACATAATTTAGTAACTCGATTAGTTGTTGATGTCCAACTTGCCCAAGCAAAGACAAATAAATCTTCCTATATTTACTATTAATCGATTTTTAATTGCCTTGATAATCCAATATCCATATATGTGTTAATATGCTTGTAGCTCCGTTCAAATTTGGGATATAGAGTCTTACCCCATTCTAATCCCTAGTAAAATGCCCGACGTGCAGACCCCTCAAGTGCCATAGCTTTGGCCAAAGAGACACTTAAGTGCCATAACTTACGAAAGGTACACTTAAGTGCCAAAATCGGAGTAAAAGGGATCACTTGAGTGCCAATTCGGCCAAAATGCCGACGTGGCATTTTTCCGGCGAAGCGCACCCAAAACGACGCCGTTTTGCACGCCGACGTGGCCAAATAATGCAAAAACGGCGTCGTTTTGGGCTGATGTGGTAAAAAAAAAAAATTAAATTTAAATTTAGTTAAAATATTAAAAAATAATAATTTTAAAATTAAATTTAGTTAAAATTTTAAAAATATTAAAAATTTTAAAATACTTTAAAAAAAGAAAAAAAAAAAAAGGGGAACGGGGAGGCGGTTAAGGGATCAACCCTCAGCTGCCGCCGCCGCCGAAGGGAAAGGACGACGGCAAGGGGAGGGTCGGACGGGGTCGCGGGCCTTGGCCAAGGGCCGGCGACCCCCGCCCCGGCGGCGCCCACCGGGGGTCGCCCCGGTAGGCGGCGGCCCTTGGCCCGGCCGAGCGAGGGCCGCCGACCCTCACCGAATGCGGGTGAGGGCCGTGAGCCCTCGCCGCCGGATCTTGGTGAGGGCCGCGAGCCCTCGCCGGGATTTGGGCGAGGGCCGTGAGCCCTCACCACTAGATCTGGGGGGGTGAGGGCTCGCGAGCCCTCGCCGCCGGCCGGCCGGGGTTGCCGGCCCCGGCCGTGGCTTGGCGACCCCGCCGACCCTCCTCCCTCGCCGTCGCCGGCCCTTCCGCGGTGGCGGGGCCCACGACGGGGGCCGAGGGCCGATCCCTCGCCGCCTCCCCCGTTCCTTTTTTTATTATAAATTTTTAATTATTATTTTTAAATATTTTAACTAAATTTAATGTTAAAGATTTTTTAAAATATTTTAACTAAATTTAATTTTAAATTTAATTTAATTAATTTTTTATGTATTTTTTTACCACGTCAGCCCAAAACGACGCCGATTTTGCATTATTTGGCCACGTCAGCGTGCAAAAACGGCGTCGTTTTGGGCGCGTTTTGCCGGAAAAATGCCACATCGGTGTTTTGACCGAACTTTGGCCGGATTGGCACTCAAGTGATTCGTTTTTTCGAATGTGGCACTTAAGTGTACCTTTCGTAAATTATGACACTTAAGTGTCCCTTTGGCCAAAGTTATGGCACTTGAAGCGTTCTTTTGCCTAAAATGTCCGCATCAAATCTTCAATCAACCTTAAACGATGTGTAACGAGGTGGCTATATGATGAATTTCGTGGTTGTCTTCTGATTTTCTGATATAATTAGTCTCTTCTTCAGGACTACATGCCAATATGCTTACCGTCATCATGAAACGCTATCACGATTTACTTTTTGATTAAATTAGCTAGTGGAGAATATGCACCTTCCGCATAATGCCGCCGAAATCAGGGGTGCAATAATCGTCCTTTTCGTGCAGCATTTGTCTTGGACCGATGGATGGCACATCATGGGCTTTGCACATATAGCTTCGACTGATTTTTCAATGCTTGAACGTTTCTAATCTCAATGAATGACTACCCCATTCATATATATCTCCGGATAAAGAGAAACCCTAGCTACGTTGACAAATTTTAATTATTCATTCTAATAATAGAAGTTTAGTTCATTCACTCTAAATATTTTGCCTTGCATGCAAGTAAAAGGTCTAGGACTGCACCAATTTCATGTTGTTAGAGTTCTCGATCTTAAAAAAACTTTGGACTAATGTTCATCTCTTCCCTAGACAACATATATGATACTAATATTTTTGCCCCAATTACATCTTGGATTTCAATTTTTTTCAGGGAGGGATTTATCCATCAAGCAAGCCCACCATTTACCGAATGCACCATTAGGCAAGAAAAGAAAAAAACACTTCACCATGTGAAAAAATTGCATTCATATTCTTCCCTAAAATTTATATACATATATCATCTTTACTGTCTAATCTTCACTATGTGCATATGTTTGTTTATTTCAATGTAACAAGTATATAGTTATCATCATGGGCTACAATATCCACCATATTATTGAAAAAATGATCAAAAAAGTCTCACACTTATTATACTTATGCCAATTTAGTCATAAGCTTTTCAATTGTACCAATTTAGTTATAAAAATTTTCTAATTTTTTCAATTGTGTCCATTCGACCAATTTAGGTTAGAAATGTTGACGTAGATACTAGCTTTCTTACATGGCATAGAATGGCACCGACATGGACATTTTTAAATAATTTTAATTTTTTTTGGTTTTTTATCTTCTTTAATTTTTTTAGTTGCATTACCCTTGCTAGCCCTCTGTCCAAAAACAAGAAAGAAAAGAAAAGAACAAAAAATAAAAAAAAAAATTATTTAACAATTCAAAAAAATATTAAAATATTATTTTAAAAGTTCACATAAGCGCTGACCATGCCATGTAAGATGGATAATGTTTACATCAGTAATTTCTAGCCCAAATTAGTCTAATGAACTGAATTTACAAAATGGTAAAATGTTTAGGACTAAATTAGCATAATTGAAAGGTTTATGATTGATATTGGCACAAGTGTAATATATTCAAGATTTTTTTGATAATTTCCCCCCAAATTATCATGTCTCATTTTTTTTTTTTTAGATCCTACTGAGGAAAAATAAAAAAATAAAAAAAAGTTGCTGATGATGGCTGATGATACAATAGTAAAAAACCAAAATAATTGGTCAGAGCCATGATATTGTAATATCATTGGTTTAGAATATTTGATAACTGATGACAAACACCTACAGATGAATAAGTGATAATCTTTACCAAGAAGTTAGAGAAAAAAAGAGTGTCAACATGAAATAAGAGGTTCGACAAAATGAAATAAAAAAAAAAAGAAAAAAAGCATCATTGGATAGTTATTCGATCATGGATAACTCGGTAGCCGAAAAATTCTAAACGTCACATTGAAAGTATAAAATTAATGTAAAAGGTTAGAAACAATAATAATTTAAGGAGTGCGATAAAAGTGATTGGGATGAGGAAGTGATACCTAGATAATCTTTAGGCATGATATGGTATGAAATGATCTAGTTTGAGAATCAAAGAAGATCCATTATGGGAAGGAATCTTTTTTGGAAGAAAAAGGTCAGATTGTGTATTGAAAGTAATAATCCAACGAGTGATGTTTTTTGTGATCGACTCATGTATATTAGCACGAGAAGCATTTGCCAGATAGCTTTCTTTTTTTTTTTGGTAAGGAGATAGCTTTCTTTTTAATCTCTTATTACCGGAGAAAGCAAGTCAAGTCAAGAAGCACCTACGTAGGATGGTTTCACGCACCTTCTGCACAATGCTGTGGAAATTACGTAGGCAAGGATTGTCCTTGGTTTTCTTTTCTATTTCTCTTATTAATAGAAAAGACAAGTCTAAGTCATCATATTGTCGTTTAGTTGGTTCATAATATCCAATTAATAATCACAAACAACTTTAACAAGTTTTGGCCGTCAATTTTCTTTTTTGTTTCTTTTATTAATAAAAAAAGCAAGTCAAGTCAAGCATGCTGGATCTCAAATTTCAATCAAAGCTTCACATGCACTTGTTAGAAGTTTCACATCTATGGATTTCATTGTTCACGTGTTAGCGCAAGAGGTTCGAACAAAGATGGTATGGCATTAACATGTATTTCCGAATATGAACCCGCGATTCCACCCACTCAAATGGGCCCAACAATAATATGTTGTGAATTTGTGAAAAGGAAAAGAATGGTCAATCAGAATCATCTCATTTGTGTAACGAGATCGATTTAACATAAGACCGTAACTCAATTAGTTGTTCTATTGTACAAATCCAACTTGCGCAAGCAAGGACAAAAATAATGTTCATATGTTTACTATGAATCGATTTTTAATTGCCTCGATAATTCAATATCAATAGACTTTAAGTTCTCTAGAATTGTTAAAGTATTGAATAAGCTAATATGCTCGTAGCTCCATGCAAATTGGGACATAGGGTCTCCTCCAATTCTCACCTCTGATAATTTGTTTACATCTAATCTTCAATCGACATTAAACAACAGTAATAAGGTGGCTCTAAGCATGAATTTGATGGCCATCTTATAATTTTATGATAAAATAGGTCTCTTCTTCCCAACTATATGCTGATGCGCATATCATCATTATTAGGCGCTAACGCAATCGGCTTTTTAGTAAATTAGTTGGTGGAGAATACGCACCTTCTACATAATGCCGCGGAAATTAGGCGTGCAATAGTTATCCTCTCCATGCAGCATGTGTCTTGGACCGTTGGATTGCGCATTATGGGGTTTAAACATAAAGGCCCGATCGATTTTTTCCAAGCTAGAACATTTTTGGTCTAAACAAATGACAACCCATTCATATATATTCCGGATGAAGAGGAAACCCTGCCTATGTTGACAAATTTTTAATATTCATTCTAATAATGGAAGTTTGGTTCATTCACTCTAAATATTTTGCCTTCCACGCAAGTAAAAGTTTAGGACCTCACTAATTCGATCCTTTATTGCCAGAGTTCTCGATCCTCCAAAAAACTTTGGACCAATGTTTATCTTTTCTCTGGACAACATAGATGATACTGAATTTTTTGCCCTAAAGGAATTTATCCATCAAGAAAGCCCACCAATTATTGAATGCACCATATGCCAAAAAAAAAAAAAAAAATACACTTTACAATGTGAAAAAGGTTGCATTCATATTCATTCATATATATATATATATATATATATATATATATAGGTTCAACAAAAATGAAATAAAAAGGAAAAAAAGTATCCCTTAATAGTTGTTTTTTTTGGGTAAAGAGTATCCCTTAATAGTTGTTCAATCCCGAATAACCCATTAGCTGAGAAATTTTAAATGTGGCATTGAAGTATACAAGAAAGGTAAAATGTCAAAAACATTATTTAGGAGTGAGATAAAAATGACTTAGGTGAGGAGATGGTGACTAGATAATTTTTAGACGTGATATGGTATGGAGAAATTTTGAGAATTGAGAGAGATTTATTTTGAGATTTTCTTTTTCTACAGGAGTCACTTTTGAAAGAAAAATCACTCAAATTGTGCTTTGAAAATAATAATCCAGATAGTGATGTTTTTGTGTTAGATTCATGGATATTAGCACCAGGAGTCCAGGACCATGGGAGCACTGCTAGTTAATTTTGTTTTCTGTTTCTCTTATTAATGGAAAAGCAAGTCCAGTCAAGAAGCGCCTGCATCATATGATTCCACGCATCTTCTGCAAAAATGCTGCGGAAATTACGCTTGCAACGATTGCCCTTTGGTTTTCTTTTCCATATCTATTATCAATAAAAAAAAAGGCAAGTCTAAGTCATCATATATTATGGTTTAGTTGGTTCATAATATCCAATCACTAAATGATAAACAACTTTAACGTGTACGGGTCGTTTTCTTCTCTATTTTCTTTTATTAATAGAAAAGCAAGTCAAGTCAAGCAGGCCGAATCTCAAATTTCAACCAAAGCTTCACCGCTAGAAGTTTAACATCCATGTTTTCATTGATCACAAGCTATTGCAGGATGCCAATTAAGAAGTCTGGATAATTTAAGGTTTATACAGATATAGTATAGCCTTAACATAGAAAATGTTCTCGTGGTTCCACTCACTAAGGAGAGGAAGAATGTGAAGAGGAAAAAGAATGATCGAATATAGTCATCTTGTTTACGTAATTAAATGAATTTAACATGACATCTCAACTAAATCAATTATTGATTGTGCAAATACAATTGTCATAATTGTCCAACTTGCCCAAACAAGGACTAACAAACCTTCCCATATGATAATTCAATATCCATATACTGTAAATTCTCCAGACTTGTTAATATCGTATATTTGCTAATATACTTGTATCTGCATTCAAATTTGGGATATAGAGTTTCTTAAGAAAGTGTCCTACTACTTTTGTGTCATAATATGTTTTTCAGATTGACTCATGTCTATTAGCACCGGAAGCATGGGAATCCTACTGGTTAGTTTTCTTTTCCTTTTCTTTTATTAATAATTAAAAAAAAAAAAAAGTAAGTCAAGTCAAAAAGCACTTGCATAGGATGGTTCCACGCACCTTCCAAAAAATGCTACGGAAATTACGTGTGTGATGATTACCCTTTGGTTTTCCTTTCTATATCTTTATTGACAGAAAAGGCGAGTCAAGTCAAGAGTGTTGCGTATCCAACGTCGAAGGCTGAGAATCGGTGGAGATCACAACAGCGGGCGAACATATATATTTCCTCTACACAACGTAAATGACTAATAAATTTCTTTTTCCCATTGCGATTACATCGGTATTGTGAAGTGTTGCAATCTTTGTGTGTGATCAAACATATTTTACAGTTATAACACTTGAATTTGTTGTAACTTGGGAGGTATTGTAATTGTGAAGTATTCATTAAAACACATTATAAAAGTTGGAATACATGTTTTCATCATTATGGACTTTGCACAAATGGTCACTAATAATCATATTTTATCTCTAGATGAAGAGGAAACCCAAGCAAGGTAGACAAATTTCGATTATTTGGAAGGTTGGTTCATTCACCCTAAATATTTTGCCTTCCAAGCTGGAAAAAGATTAGGACCTCACTAATTTCATCCTTTGCAGCTACACTTCTTGATCCTCGAGAAACTTTGAGAGTGCATATATCTTTTCTCTCAACGATATAAACAATTTATAAAATTTCTTTTGCCCTGATTACATCCTAGGTTCCAATTGTTTTTCAAGGAGGGTTTTATCCATTGATCACACGCACTTATTAGTAAAAGCACCATTAAGAGGAAAAAATGAACTTTATAACGTGAAAGAAATTGCATTTCATATTCTTCCCTAAACTTTATATTGCTTTCTCTTTGCTATTTGATCTTAATTATATTCATATACTTGCTTACTTCTTCCATAACAAGACACATAATCGGTAAATTGTCATCCTTGTGAACTACAATATCCGCTATTTTATATCGTTTTCATTTCCATTTGTAATTAGAGGCAGTATATTGAAGATGCTAACAAAATAGATTCTACATAGGAAACAAAAAAATTAAATTAAATTAAAACAGTTGATTATGATGCGATATTACATAGCAAAATAATTGGTCTAGGTCATGATATTGTAGTATAGTTGGTTCATAATATCCAATCACTAATGATAAACAACTATAATGAGCATGAGTCTTTCTTCTCCATTTATTTGATTAATATGAGGAGGAAAATATATTTACTGGATCAAGAATATTAAGAGAGAAAACAGCACTTGCATTGCCAACAAAGCAAAATGGCTAAAAAGTTGTACAATACCTTAAGATTGCTTCATTTGCAGTACCTTCTTTAAGAAATATATACATACCAATGGCTAAGATATTAAGTGTAATACTCAATATAACCTTGTTTAAGTGATTATGATGACAAAGACAGTGGCAAATATACTCTATCCTTTAAATAAATGACCGATAAAAAACAACAAAACCTAGCTCGCCCTCGAGTGTTGTTGGAATATTCTTGGAAGTAATATCCATGAAGCCTTTGCTGTAAGAGACGAAGGAAAACGAAATTCCCATGTGTGCTCCACTCTCAGTAAAATTAGTTTCCACACCTCGATTTTATAATCAAGTCGTGCTGGCATGTGCACAGGTTCCCCACACCTTCCGCGTAATACTACGGAAATTAGTTATTATCAAACAACATTTTCTGTCATTTTAAGTACTTTCTTTTTTTCGTCAAAATATTTCAAGTACTTAAAATGGTCCATATTTGAAATTCAGTACTTGAAGTTTTCAGTGATTATTTTACAGTTTTATCTAAGCTGGCATGTACTTGCAGCTTATATTTTCACAAACGATTTTAGTTTATCCTTGAAAAGGAGAGTCAAGTTGAAAGTCCATCTATAGTACATAAGGTTCGACTTGAAATTACCTGTGCAATCGTTTTACTTTTAAGTGCTGAATATATTTTAGATCTCAATAATTCATCTAGTTCAATTTCTAACTTTTTTCTCAACAACAAAGCACAAACTAGGTACGTAAATCCATAAATCAACAACTCTGCTAATGCAAAGAATTAGGCAAGACTCAATTCTCTAAATACGGAACAATTTTATGCTCATAAACGTGAGGAACCAAACATGTCATATACCTAGTCCCCATATACTAATTTTTACTTTTCCTTCTCTGGCAACCCACATAGTCGAACTTTTGTTTAACATAAATCGCTTAAAAGATTCAAAATATGTAAATACCGTTACAAATATAATTATACAATTCTTTTTTGCAATTTAACTTAAAGTAAATATATTAATTTTTTAAATGTTAAACATCTATTATGCTATACCAAAATTATCTTATATCTTGGAAGAGGTAATGGTAATACACCAGGCCAAAATATGGAGCCACCTCGGTTACCGTCGAGTCCCCGTCTGTGTGGCCATGCAGCGCTGTCGCCGAGGTCCGAGGAGCGTCGGATATTCCAATCTTCTTTTTCGAAAGCCAAAAGTAATCACTCCGAAAGTCCAACCCCCATGTCGCCTCGGTTGGGGAGAAGGAGAGCACGGGAACTCGCTCGGTCCGCGCGCCACGTGAGGTCGAGGGGCAACTCGGAGCGGCAGAAGAGATCCTCAGATCCGAGGTGGGGACCCGGCCTAGGCTTCGGTTTCAGAGCAGCTGACCGTCGTAGCGGTCAAGCAAGTACGTGCCGTACTTGATAACTTTAGCAACGTAATCGAACCTTGCAATAAAATCAACGGCAGACCCTTGGCACATCATCAGCATAGGAGAACATCAAATTGACTTAATTTAAAAAGAAAGATCGAAGAATCAAGCAAAAGTTTCTATGCGCATGCATCTCTTACTGGGTACCTTTTCATCTTCTGATACGTATTCCAGTTCAAAGGTAATTTTTTGCTACAAATTTACATTGACAGAGCATAATCACAATCAATAAAATATCACTTGAAATGTAAAATATGACCATGCACCATCTTATTTAAGAGCTAGGAGAAGTTTGAGGTCAAAGATCAGCATTTTGATATTATTATGATCACCTTATACTTGTAAGCAATAAGCATTAGAGTTCACTACATAAAATCGATATTTTATGTTTGGATAGTGCTATTACATTCGTCACCATTTGACTCACGAGAAATTTGACAGGGGAGTGGTAGGACCATTACACCTAATAATCATGAGGAGACACGGCAAAAATTCTCGTGTCAGAATATGAGAAACAACATAAAAATAAGTCCAAGAAGCCACACTGTCAACCTATTCCAAATCACCAAAGAAATGTCACAATCAATTAAAAGAAATCCGGAACTTTGTAAGCACAATGGAGTAAAGATCCATCATAAGCCTAAAAGACAAAAAGAAGATTTTTTTTCGGTACTTTTCATCCCTATACTTTCACCTTTTCTCTTATTACGTCCCCTTAACATAAATTTGTCTAGTTATTATTATTATTTTTTTTACTTTCATAAATTTCCTAATCAAGATCCAACCAAATTTAGCTGACGTAATCGTTGAACAACGCCCTAGTATGATGCGGATAAGATATGTCAATGCCCACATAGAAATGTATAGAAAAATTTATCAAATATAGACAATGTTAGAATGTGACATGGATAAAAATTGGGAGAAGTGTTAAAAAAGTTTTAAACCTTTTGCATTTATGCCAATTTAGTTCTAAACATTTTTTTGGTGATAATTTAGTCCTAAATATTTTTACTTTGGGCCAATTTAGTCATTTCCAACCAATTTTGGTTGGATTTTGTTGACTAGACGCCGGTCGGATGATATGGCTTGATCGGCGCTAACGCGCACAACTTTTAATAATATTTTTAAATATTTTTTGAATTTCTTATTTTTATTTTGAATTTCTTTTTTTCTCTTTTCCTTCTCCTCCTCTTTCCTCTAGCTAGTCACCGGACCTTGGCGACAAGCCAGAGGAGACGACCAGCGAGGTCGAGGTCAACCTAGCCAGCCACTGGCGAGCCTTGTCGGCCAGCGTGAGGCCAGCTTGAGGCCGCCCAAGCTGCGAGGGTGGCCTTGAGCTCGTGGCCACTGGCGAGGTGGCTGGCAATGCTCACCGGTGGTTAATGAGGTCGATCTTGACCTCGCCACCGGGAGGAAAGAGGAGAGAAAAAAAAGAAAAAGAAAAATTAAAAAAATTATTTTTTTTTAAATATTAAAATATTATTAAAAGTTATCCAAGTTAGCATCGATTAGGCCATGTTAGTCACCGGTGTCCAGTCAGCAAAATACGATCAAAATTAGTCAGAAAAGACTGAATTGGCACAAAGTAAAAAAAAAAAAAATTAGGACTAAATTGGCACCAAAAAAATATTTATGATTAATTTGGAAAAAATGCAAAAGGTTTATGACTTTTTTTAACACTTTTCCTGATAAAAATTAACTAAGGTTTATGCCAAAGTAGATGTTTACATTCGAAAATTTTTGTTCATGTCACACAATGACATCATCTGACGTGTTATGCCAGTTGGATTTGGTCAAGTTTTGCGTTAGGAGGATTTGATTAGAAAATTTATGAAATTCGAAGAACTTGATTCAACAAAGTAAAATTACGGTAGAGAAAATGTGAAAGTAGAGGATAAGGAGACTGATTTCAAAAAACCAACAACTAATCCACAGTTTGCAAATATCAGCACAATGGTGGCAGCAGCTGAGAAATTATGGTCTAAATTAATATAATTTGCATCAGCAGAAGAATGCTTAACCTGGCAAGACAAGTAAGTCTACTTTGTAGCACGTGAGCAATGAATGGAATGGTCCCACTGCGTACTCACAATTCCACTGGTGCCTAAGTCCAATCTCAACGACGTCAAAAGCCGAGAAAAGGCCACAATTGTGAACATCTCTCTATGAACTTGTCTCATCATATGCGTCAAGAGGGAACAAAATCTTCACGCCAAACCAAGAGCTGTGAGGAAATATAATCAACAATGGATGTTGACACCTAAATTTTGACTACCCAATTAGTTATTTATTGCATAGAAAAATTAAAAATCAAACCCGGCCCCTAAAAAGTTAGTTAAATTTCATATAGATGTTAGGAGCATTATTCATTCATTAATAGTAAGTCCACATATAATTACATTTTGATTGGACGGGTGCAAGGAGATTTGAGCTTAATCAAGTTAATTAGACTAAGCCCGCAGGAATTAGAAATTCAGCCTAATCCATTTATTTCCTTTGCTCGACCAGACATCAAATGTGCAGCACAATGGCTTCAGTAAGAATGAAGAAGCAAATATTCGTTATTGAGAAATATATTCTGAATATTTTTTTTGGGAGAATTAACTGGCCAATTCTTTTCATTATTAAAGATGCACATCATGCTGAAAGTAGGCAAGTTAATTTTTCTTAGTCAAAACTGGAAGTAATTGAACACTATTTGAAAGGAAAGAAACAAAAATAGAAAAAAGAAAAAGGAAGAAAATGGTGAAGAAAGAAAGAAATTCACGGCCCGAGCATGAGAGACCAAAGAATAGTATACGCATTCATAAGAGCAAAGTGGAATTCGGTCAGCCTGAAAGTTCTCGCTAGGTATAAAGAGATGACACTGCAAGACGTAGAAGAGAAGGCAAAGGAGGGAGACAAAATGTTTGATAAATTCACGTTTGCAATTAACGAGAAGTGTGGGCAATACATAAAAGAGAACTCAAGTTCTTTCTGTGCCTCGAAAAGCTAGCCCCTACGCAGTAAGTGTGTCTATGTTTTGATGTTGGGATTGGGAGAAAACATGTGGGTTCGACGACATTGGAGATTGATTTACATGTCCCAAAGTCATTACTTGAAATTAAAGTGGACTGTAAAATGCATGTGAAGATAATCAAAAAGTAAACTTATAGGAATGAAGAAGGTAGAGACGATATCTTGGGCACTCATGAAAAAAATTGGATTCAACGGACCAAAATATTTTAGATATTTATAGCATAAGTTTCGTCATATTGATGCATTTCGTTAATCAATTATTTGGATTTTGAGGAGAAACTTCAATTTTGTTCACTTATAGTTCAAGAACTATAGATGGACGTAAATGATCATTGACACATTTTTTAGGGTTGCATATTCCACATTTTTTCAAACTTCCACACCTTTAAAAATATTTCGGAAAATGAATGACAAATGGGGGGAAGTTAGCAATTCAACATGAAGCGTTAAAAACTATTAACTTAAGGAGAGATAAAAGTGACTTGAGCGGAGGGTAAAGACTGGATAATTTTTAAAAATGACGTAGCGTGAGGAAATTTTGTTTGAGAAAATTATTTTTGAAGAGATTAATTTTCAGAGTTACTTTCCCAGATGATAAAGTAATGCATCCTACAGGCTTTAATAATAAAATCCTATATAATCCCGAGATTGGTATGCTTTTGTCAGTGACTCATGCCCATTAGCAGCAGGAGCAACGTGAGTGCCGGTCGTTAGTTTTCTTTTTCTATTCTGTTTATAATAGAAAAGGCAAGCCAAGTCAAGACAAAGCTGGAGGATCTCAAATCTCAATGAAACCACCCGCATGCACCTTCCTCGTATAATGCTGAGAATCGGTGGAAGTCACAGCTGGAGCCCGTGAGTATTGCTCCTTAGTTTTCATTTCTATTATTTTTTTCGTAAATATAAAAGTCAATTTACTTTCCTTAATATAAAAGGGAAGTCGTGCTGGATCGCAGGTTCCGATCAAAGCAGTAGGAGCAAGCGAGTGTTGCACGTGCTTGCATGTGCGCACGTGAGTATTTTTGCTCTTTCGGTTCCGCACGCCTTCTGCCAAATGCCGCGGAAACTACGCATGCAAAGATTGTTCTCTTGGCGGTATGCCTCACAGTTAGGGGTGTGAAAAAGAACCGAGATCCGCTCGGACCGCCCGGAATCAAATCGGAACCGCTCGGAACCGGCGGTTCTTGAGGGAACCGGTCCGGTTCCTGGTTCCATGGGCGGATCCGCCGCCGCCGCTGTCCGCCCCTTGCGCTGGCCACCACCCGTCACAGCCTCTGCTCCGCCCAGTAGTAACCCGCGACGCCATAGCTTGCCTCTGTGCCGACCACCACGCCAGCAGTCACAAGTGCCCTTCGCCCGCTCGCCCGTCATCGCGATCGCCTTCGCTTTTGCTGCTTTTCGTCCGAGCACCACCGCCGTTGCTTCTGCTTTGAGCCCCCTCCGCCAGCAATTCGATGCCGTTGCAACCCCTACAGCTGTGACGACCGACGCCAGCAGATCCCGAACCGATCATTGTGCCTCCGTCGTTGCTCTGCCGCCGCTCCGCGCGATCCTTGCAGCCATTTCGATTCCTCCCCGAGCGTCAATGCCGCCGCCGCTGCTCCTCCGCCACTGCTGTCCGCCCCCTCGCGTCGGCCACCACAGCCTCTGCTCCACCTAGCAGTGACTCGCAACGCCACAAATTGTTTCGCGTCAAGATCAGTTCCATGGATCCACCCGGGAACCGGACCAGATTGGCGGTCCTGTTCCTGGGTGGATTTATGCAACAAACGGATGGATCCCAGTTCCAATTTTTCGGAACCGGTTCTTAGCAGGCAGTTCTCGGTTCTAGGTCGGGAACTATCCGCCCGGACCATGCACACCCCTACTCACAGTAGTTCGATTAGCATGAAGAGTCTTGGATCGTTAGATGGCAAGAACTCAGCATTATGTGCTTTGCACAAATAGCCCCGGTCGATCTTTCTATGCTTCAACAATTTTTATCTAAATAATTTGGCTAACTAATATATATATTCCCGGATGAAGAGGAAACCCCACCTACCTAAAAAAAATTTCCATCGTATCATCTTAATAATGGAAGTTTGGTTCATTCATTCTAATTATTTTACCTTCCATGCAAGTAAAGTTTAGGACCTCACTAATTTCATCCTTTGCTGCCACAGTTCTTGATCCTCAAGAAATTTTGAACGAAAGTTTATCATTTCTCTAGGCAATATAAATGACTTATAAATTTATTTTGACCCGACTACATCATGGATTCCAACTTTTTTTTCCTTTTCAAGGAGGAAATTATCCATGAAGCACGCGCAATAATTTGTAAAAGCACCATTAGGAGAGAAAAATAAGTTTTATGATGTGAAAAAATTGCATTTCATAGTCTTTCCTAAACTTTAATTTTTTTCTTTGATTTTAATCTTTATTCTATGCATATACTTGTTTATTCCTTCCATAACGAAATGTGTAACCTGTAAATTGCTAACCTTTTGAACTATAATATCCCACTAATTTATCACGTCTCATTTTTTTTCCATGTGTAATTTAAGTTTGTAAATTAAAAATGTTAACAAAATTGATTCTACATAGAAAAAATTAAAACATTGGGTGTGATGCAATATTATATAGCAATATAATTGGTCTAAGTCATGATATTGTAGTATAGTTGGTTCGTAATATCGAGTCACTAATGATAAACAACCATAACGAGCATGAGTCTTTCTTCTCCATTTTTTCCATTAATAGGAGGGCAACAATATATATAAGATCATAAAATATTAAAAGAGAGAGAACAGCTCTAACATGGCCGACAAAACAAAATGGCTAAAAAGTTGTACAATACCTTAAGATAGCTTCATTTGCGGTTCCTTCTTTATTAAAGAAAAACACATGTACCCATGGCTAAGATATTAACTGATTATGACGACAATGGCAGTGACAAATATACTGTATCAAATAAATAAATGACCGATAAAAAACGACAAAACCCAGCTTGCCCTCTAGTATTGTCGGAATATTCTTGCAAAAATATTATCCATGAAGCCTTCGCCATAAAAGACGAAGGAAAGCGAAAGCCCCAGGTGTGTTCCACTATAAGTTAAAAAATAGTTTTCATGCCCCGATTTTATAATCAAGTCGTGCTGGATCTCACATTTTGATGAAAGCGCGTGCATAGGTTCCCCGCACCTTCCGCGTAATGTCGCGGTGATTAGTTGTTATCAAACAACATTTTCTTTCATTTTAAGTACTTTCTTTTTCTGGTCAAACCATTTAAAGTACTTAAAATAGTCCATATTTGAAATTCAGTACTCGAAATTTTCAGTAATTATTTTACAGTTTTATCTAAACGGGCATGTACTCACAGCTTATTTTTCACAAATGAATTAAGTTCAGCATTGGCCAAAAATAACCAAGTCGAGTTAGATTGAAAGTCGAGTTAGCACATAAGGTTCGACTTGAAATTACTAGTGCAATCGTTTAGTTTAAGCCATTTGAGTACGGTGTTGAATATATTTTAGTTCTTAACAATTTATTTGGCTTGACTTCTACCCTTTTTTGCACAAAACAAGTACGTAAATCCGTAGATCAACAAATTCTCCACTAATGCAAAGTAATGGATAAGAAACAAGTCTCCAAATATGAAACAGTTTATGCTTACAAAATCAAGGAACCAAGCACACATCGTGTACCTAGTCTTCATATACTAATTTTTACTTTCTATTCCCTCGCAACTATCATGGTCAAACTTTTGTTTAACATAGATCACTTAAAAGATTTAAAATATGTAAATACTGTCACGTAGATAATTATATAATTCTTTTTGTAAATAAACTTGAAGAATATACTTATTTTTAATTTTTTTATGTTAAACATCTATTATATTTTTAAGTGCACCCTAAATTTTTATCAAAGGGTTGCATACCAAAGTTCTCTTTTATTTTGAAAGAGGTAATGCACCTCATGAGCCATCAGAGAAAAAGGCCAAAATATGGAGCCACCTCAATTAGCGCCGTCGAGCAGCGTTGGAAATTCCCCTCTCTTTCTTCAAAAGCCAAAAGAAATTGCTCCGAAAGTCCAGCCCCACGAGTCGCCTCGGTCAGGGAGAACACGGGAACTCGCTCGGACCGCGCGCCACGTGAGCTCGAGGGGGCAATTCGGTACATTCAGAGTGGCCGAAGATATCCTCTAGAAGCGAGGCGGGGGCCACACGTGGGCTTCGGTTTCTGAGCAGGTGACTGTCTGCGGTAGCGGTCAAGACAAAGTGGAGAGGAGGAGCGATGTGGGTCCGCTTGAAGAGACAACTTAGGCAGAATCCACAAGGCAAATTTCTACTCAGTTTTCGTGGATAAAAGGGTCTTGGACGGTTGGACGGCAATAATTCAGCATCGTTTAAGCAAGCAAGGGAGAGAGTGTTGGGTGTAGTTAATCTGACGTCGAAGGCTGAGAACCGGAGGATATCACAGCAGTGGGCGGATCGTGTTGTTTGAGCACTTCTTAGGTAATCGATTCCATTTTCTTTTGATGAGTTTCGATTTGAGTTCCTAGAGACATTTCTGCGTTCTGAGATCTGGACAGCGAAATCTAGCCTTTTTTAAAGGCTTTGCTCGATCGATCTCCTATTTGGTCAATCAGACTTCATTTCTGTTTGAATATAGCTACGAAATGAGCTCTGACAGACATTTATGCAATTCCTGAATTTGGGATTCCATATTTCTCCTCTATTTCCCGCTTTCCTTTGAGGCTCTGCTCTATCAATCTCTTTTACTGCCTTTGTAGGTGATTACGAAGGCGGAGCCTAAAAGATCCAATATGTGGGGTGTCTCCGATATGTGGGGTGTCTTCCTCAGCCTCTTTTATCGCCTTTGTAGGCTGTGCTCCTCCAATTCTCTCGGGATGGAAAGAAATGAACCCACTCATTCAGAAGGTCCGAATTCTGGGGCTTCTTCCTCATCGACCTCTCCACCTGCAGGTGATTATGAAGGCGGAACCAAAAAGATGGAAGAAAATGATTATGAAGTGTTCTTGAGCTTTAGAGGGAAAGACACTCGCAAAGGTTTTACCGATTATCTCTATACTAGCCTTGTTAGTGCAAGAATTCATGTGTTTAGAGATGATGAGGAGCTTCGTGTCGGTGAGGAGATAGGTCCAGAGCTTCTCCGCAGTATCACGCAGTCTAAAATCTCCATCCCGATTATATCAGAGAACTACGCTTCTAGCAAATGGTGCCTTCGTGAGTTGGCTCATATATTGAAATGCAAAAGAAATGGAGGGCAAATAGTGTTGCCCATATTTTACAAAGTGGAACCCTCACAATTACGAAATCCTACGGGGAGATTGAGAGCTGCTATCAATGCACATAAAAGGAATTTGGACAGGATAGTTACGCAGGAATGGGAAGAAGCGCTTGAAGAAGTCAGTTTCCTAAAAGGATGGGAATCGGAGAAAGATGAAAACGGGTACATTATTCTCCAACAAAAAAAAATAAAAATCTTTTAGATCTTTCTCAAAAAAGCATATGATCATTGCCATCCTATATTGAAATTCATTGTCATTTGACAGGCATGAAGGGGCATTGGTTAATATTGTTGTCAGAGAAGTTATGAGAGAGCTAAAAAGACTTTTTCATCTACATGTTCCCGAACAATTAGTAGGAATTGATGATCGAGTGGAGCAGATCATGAGCAAAAGAGATGCTAATTTCATTCGTACATGGATTATTGGAATTTATGGAATGGGCGGTATTGGTAAGACAACTCTTGCAAAGGTATTATACAACAAACTCTCTAGTCATTTTGAGGATCGTAGCTTTGTGGCAAATATTCGAGAGACATCTGAACGGAAGGGCATGGAATGCCTACAAAAGCAACTCATTTCTGACATAATAAGAAAATCGTTTGATGTGTCTAATGTCGAAGAGGGAGTCAATGTCATCAAATCTCGATTTACAAGTAAGAAAATTCTCGTTCTTCTTGATGACATGGATGATATTGCTCACTTGAATGCTTTGTTCGGAGACCATAGTTGGTTTAAGGCAGGAAGTATAGTCATCATAACAACTAGAAACAAGAGTATTCTTGACAAGGTTAGGGCAGACCACATGTATCCACTCAATGAGTTGCCTTTGGATAAATCATTGACTTTATTTAGTAGACATGCATTTCGAAAGGATTCTCCTCAAAGTGATTATGAGGTTATCTCTAGTGATGTTGTATATACTACTGGAGGGCTACCCTTAGCTCTTGAAATTATAGGTTCATTTTTATGTGGAAAGACAAAAAAAGTATGGGAAGATACATTAAAGAAATTAAAGCAAGTGCCTGATAAGAGAGTGCAAGAGACATTGAGGATAAGTTACGATGCATTAGAGTATGAGGAGCAGCAGATTTTTTTGGATATAGCATGTCTTTTTATTGGAACAATTAGAAAACCTCCAACTTATTTGTGGGATGCATGTGGTTTTTTTCCGGAGAAGGGGATTGAAGTATTGAGTCTTATGTCCCTAATTAAAATTGATGAAAATGGCAAGCTAATGATGCATGATCAGCTGAGAGATCTTGGAAGGGAAATTGTTCGCCTAGAAAATCAAAGGGAACCTCAAAAGCGTAGCAGATTATGGATTACTGAGGAAGCTGCAGATGTGATTTACAACAACAAGGTAAGATTTTATACTTCTCTTAGTTAGTGAATGTGAGCCCATCTTCTCTTTTATGTTTTGAGATGAAAATTATCGCCAATCTGGAGTCCCTAAAACTTGCCACTTCTACTAGCAAAAGAGCTCTTCCGGTTAATTGCTTAATTGTTGTTTTTGCCTGACTCTTGAACATAATTGAGGACCAATTTCTTGGTTGCTGATGAATTATATATACCTCTGTCTCATAGTATTGTGATGAGGACACTCTCCTATGTAACTTCAATGCAACTACAAAATTACAAAACCATAATATTCGACAGAGCACTTTCAAAGAAAAGCTGATTTTCAATAAATTGTTGGCGGCCATGCTTTTCCCACGTACATGTTTGATGCGCATCCATGATGTTTGGATTTTTTTTTTTTTTTAAATTTCTTGTGAGGTCTTTTCATTCTTTTTATTTATTTTTTATTTTTTACTGAGTATTGACTTTCTTATAAGTTGTTTGCTATGATAAATGAGACCTCCATTCATTTATGGTGACTAGCTATCTTGGTCTCGTATTTTTTAGAATTGGGTTAAGTATAGTTTTCGTCTCCTAAGTATTACTATTTAGGTGATTTAGTCCCCTATCTATTTTTTTTTTATATAAATATTATAGTCCTCTGTCTTTCACAATTTAAGTAATCATGTTCTTTGTCATCAACCATTAGTCACCACCGTCAATCGATGATATGACTTTCATATTTATTTAAGATATATACGCAACCTTGCAATGTAACCCTCCAAACAAATATTATTTTCGTTCTATAGACTTTCTGTAACAGTGCATAATTTTTTCTATGAATTTGCTACTATTATTTTTTTAAAAATTTTCTGACGATGAATAATATTACTATAATCCCCTAATAACATTTATTTGTCAATTATTCACTATCATCCCATAATAATCACTTCTGCATAGCTCAACTCTTAGTGAACATCTTATTTAACAAAAAGATTTACTTAATTTTATATCATCATTTGTTAAATATGGGCTAGCAAGTGACTTAATCCTTGTATCGATTTTTTATTTACCAAATATTGACTGCCACGTATAATAAATATTTCTACATCGTTCAACTTTTAGCGAGCAGTTTATTTAGCACATATTTAGTACATTTCTATCATTTAATTGTTAAATGTGAGCTATCATGTTATAATTTTTTATTGGATATTATTATAATTTACTTATAAAATATGACAAAATATTATCTCATAATGACTATTCCTAAAACTTTTAATCATAACGGCCATCACTTATTATACATTTCGTTATACTTATTATTGAAGTTTATGCTGTCATGTAACAAAGCCCTCTAACATGTATTCTTTTTCTTCTATGATAGAAAATTTGATAAATTCATCTACTTGTAAAGCATGTTTAAATAATTATTTTGGTGATCTTTGTTACTTTTAGTCATAATGAGACACCTTTGCAATCACAATAATTGTCACTAGTAACACTCAAAATAGTTTGAGATGGAAGTAATAGAGCCATAAGTTTCTGCTGTGCACTCTAGTCTCAGTATCTCGATTTTCTCTATTAGTCTTAAATTTGACCAATTTGCAAAAATGAGAGGTGGTCATCGACTTACACTCATCCATCAAGTACGAATGGAATCCTATATCGCTCTAATCCATTTCTCTCTAGCTCTTCCCATTTCATATGTCTTGATTGTTTTAAGGAATGAGTTGGATACATGTCAAATGATTGATGAAATAACTGGCAACTAAGCAAAAGTACCCCGCAACATACTCATGCAACTCACCATCTCATGTTCTTCTTTTGATCCATGCGTATTTTTTCTTTTCTCTCTTTTTTTTAAAGCTCGTCCACAAAGGTAGTCTAAAAATATTGAGTTAATTACGTATTCACATTCTACTTAATCCTCCAAAATACGAGATATTACATTACAGTAGACTTCTACTGCTATTACGATCTTCAATACTTAATAAATAGAGAATCTAAATATTCTTTTCTTGCATTATAAAGAGGACACTATACAAAGAAGTTATCACCAAAAAAAGAAAAAAGAAAAAAGAAGAAGCAAAAGATGTTGCATAAAGAAGTATGTGTTATTAAGAAATAAAAATAAAGAAGGGGAAAGACAAATGAAAGGGACACACTCTGGAAGTTCTTTCAATTTTAGGAATAATTATGAGAAGGTCATTCCTGGCGGATGCGAAATGGAAAACACTATATTTTACCAATAAAGATTACACGTGCGTTGCATGTGAATAGAGGCCTTTCTCCTTTGTTTTAGGTCGCTAGAGGATTGTTGAGTTATGACATAGCTCCACAGATTTCTGATATGAATTTCATCTTTAGCAACAGAAGGAAATTGTGTAGCAGAATTTTAGTGTACACGTGAATTTGAGTTTTAATATGGTCATGCAATGGGGATACTTGTTCAAAAAGTTCTAAACTTATTGTATAACGACTAATTCAATTTCAAACTTTTCAATACAATTAAGGCCTCTTAACTATTTTTTTCCTCAATGCAATCCTTTTATCTTTCACAATTTGGGCAATCGAGCCCTTTGTTGTCAAGCGCTAGTTAACACCGTCCATTTGCCAATGTGGCTTTTAAAATTATTTATGATGTATGTGCAAATATTATTTTCGTCCTGTAGACTTTCGTGGTAGTACTTCGTTTGTGACAATGGATAATTTTTCTATTAATCCCATTTCTTTGGCAAATATATGCTGTCACGTTTTAACAGTTATTTTCACGTCATAATTCTCAAAGATTTAGTTGATGATTATATCATTATTTGTTAAATATGTACTATCATAATAAATAATTTTTTATCCATTTTTGGGGAAAATTATCCAAAAAGTTCTAAATTTGTTGTACTTTTTTCAATTTAGTCTTAAATCTTTTAATTTTGTCAATTCAGTCATAAACTTTTTCACTTATTGCTAATTGAGTCTATTCAGGTAATTTTGGTTGAAAATTGCTGACGTGGCACCGGGCACTGACATGGTGATTTTTAATAATCTTTTTGATTTTTGATTTTTTTTTACTTTTCTCTCTTTTTTTTTTTTTGGGTTTGGAGTTAGGGCCGACGAGGGTTGTTGGCCGACCCTCACCAGCCACAATCGAGGGTCGATTGATCCTCGCTAGCCCTGGGTGAGGGCTATGACGCCCTCGCTTAGAATTGGTGAAGCCCACAACGCCCTTGCCAGATTTGGCCAAGCAAGGGTGGCGACCTCACTCATGGTCCTCGCCTCGCCAAATTTGGTGAGGGCGTCACAGCCCTTGCCCAAGGCCGGTGAGGATCAGTCGGTAACCCTTACGGCCCTAACCCCAAACCCAAAAAAGAAGAAGAGAAAAGTAAATAAAAAAAAAAATTCAAAATAAAAAATAAAATTATGACACATCAGCAATTTCTGGCCAAAATTGGTCGATTAACTCAATTGGAAAGAAGTTAAAAGATTTAAGACTAAATTAGCAAAATTGAAAGGTCTAAAACTGAATTAGCAAAAGTATAATAGATTTAGGACTTTGTGGACAATTTTCCCTCCATTTTTTATTTGTAATAAATTGATACCAAGTTACAAATGCATATTTCAACATCCTTCAACTCTTAGTAAGATTTTTATTTAGCACATATATGGTACGTTTATAATATTAAATTATTTATTATGAGCTATCATGTTATATTGTTAAGTATCTATAGAACTTTTTTATCTTGACAACCATCACTTGTATGTATGTAGTCATATAATAGAACACTCTAACAATATATTATTTTTCCTTCTTTCATGGACAATTTTATCATATTCACCCACTGTAAAGCATGTTAACTTTATTATTATTATTGTTGTTGTTGTTATTTTTGTGATGATAGATATTTCTAGTCACAATGGCTATCCACACACCTTTTCAATCATAATAGTTGTAACTTATTATACATTTCGCTATACTTATTATAGAATTATAGGCAGTCATATAATAGATAGCCGTAAACATATAATTGTTTTCTTCTATGATGGTTTATTTTATTTATACTATTTCTAAAGCATGACGTATATAAATTGTGATTATGGATAATTGCAATTTAATATATGAATTTTAATCATTTAATAATTAATTTGTGGTCATGATTTAAGCTTAATCATATGGTATGTGATCATATGAACATAACTATTTTCTGTTACATAATTAATAGTACAATTGACATAATAATTATAGCACGATTAAGCAAAAATTAATATAATTAGTAATTAAGATGATCATTTTATTATCAACATATAATATTAACTTATGAAAAATTTAGATAACCATATCTAATAAGGAGCCACTAACATTGTGCTAATTAGTATATTATAAATAATTTTTAACCTAATAAGTGATAATGAATTATCAAGATAAAATAATAACTATTTCCTCAACTATTTGCCTATTATTTAATATTCTATTTATTAATGATATGATATGTGATTAAAGTCAAGATAAGTATAATTGATGTTATCATTACATAATTATCATAAATGATTTTAGTTATAATTAATATGTACGTTGATTATAGTCAATAATATAACATTGATAGTGTGAGAGAAAAAAAAAAAAAAAAGACTTGTATTTTGGAAGTAGCTACATTGGCCCGGTAGTAATAGCTATTACCCAACGGGGTGATAGTTATTATAATCTGGCTACAATAACTTTTGTTGCGAGTAGACGTTGTATACTATAACAATCATTATTGCAACGATACATGTTGTAATAATCTAAATGTACTATGATACTCCATTGCAATAAAATATATATGTAAATAAAGTGTATAAATGTGTAAAACTAAATGGCACTGGTTATTTGGTAATCACATACTTACATTCTAATTAATCCTAAAAAATTACGAGATACTAGATTACTGTAGAAAATGCAAAGTCTTAAATCTTGTGCAGAGCACAAGACTTCTACTACTGTTAGGATCTACAACACTAGAAAAATAGAGAATCTAAGCATTCTTTCCATGCAATATGAGAAGAAGGCGTAATATAAAGAACTTGTTACCCAGGGAAAAAAAAAAAAAAAGAGCAAAAGAAGCTGCATAAAGAAGTATGTGTTATTGATAATAAAAACAAAGAAGTGGAAATACCAATGTATGTAACTAAAGAATATTAACATATAGTTGCATAACGTGTCGATGGGGACACGATGTGGAAGGTCTTCAGTTTTCAGTAAATGGGCGTTGCATGTGAGAAGAGGCATTTCTCCATTTTTCTAGTTAGCCAGAAAATTGATGAGTTATGAGAAATGGCATAGCTCCAAGGACATATCATATGTATTTTGATCTTAAAAAAAAAAAAAAAAAAAAAAAGTTTCTGTGTAAGACAATTTATTGTATAAGTGAAATTGAGTCTGTTTAAAATTTCATGTGGTCATGCAATGTATTTAAATGCAAAAAGAAGATGAATAGAAAATAACATAACAAACATACTATTTCAAAACAAATACCTTTTAAATTACTATTAAGAATACGAAACTTGTTTATTCAAACTTACCCTTTAAAAAAAACGGTCTGTTAATGTAAACATAAAAGAAGTAAATAATATTAACTGATACCACTAAGTGCAAAGAAAGAAAAGAACTAAATATAATACATGAACTGTTAGATGAAGTCATCTGCAAATATGCCACTGAAACTGCGAAGAGGAGTATCTGGTCTAAGCATGTAACTTCCAAGGAAAGCATCTATTCATCAAAATATGAATAATGTACTATTTGTTAAATCACTTTTGGAAGAGAAATGTCTTTTTGCAATAGTGTAGTCAATGACATTAATTGATGGGTACTTCTATTTTATATTTGAGAAATGAGAGAAACGCTAGTAGAATAACAAACGAACCATATAAATAATCACCGGAGCCTAACTAATCATTAAAAAGTTCGAAAAGTGACGCATCTTTAAACGTAATACTTTGAATAGGCATGTTCGGTAATGAGAGTATGGATGGGAGCTCTACTGATATATATTATTTAAAATAAACATACTATTTTCATGAAGTAAATAATATTTGCAATATATTATTTGGAGATCCTATTTTTATCATTCAACAAATTGTGTATAGTCAAGAATAAAGACCATAAAACTAAATGACTTTGTTTAGAAGAGTAATGAGCACTTCCCAACAAATAATCATGATCCCAATATTTATGTATACATAAACATATGTGAAAATTAATTTCCGAGTCACGGTTTAATGAAAAGTGTAAACAAGAATTTTTAGAGGTGAAATTATAGATTTGTTTACAACATTAGATTGTACTTCTATGAGAATATATATTTGCAATGATATTTTTTTAACAATACTTCTATAATTTGATTTGAGAACCGTGTATTTTCAACAAAACATATATTAGCAAACATACATCTTCAATCCCATAATTATAAAAATTCAATGTTTAAGTATTATCAAAACTATTTTTTTCCCTATTAAGCTTGGAAGTTAAGTATTTTAACGATACATACATGATCTTATTTTCATATAGAGAATCATCAAATATTACATTTGAATGATAACGTAGCTTTACACTTGCAACTTTTTTAGAAATTTATAAAAAGAATGATAATTAGTAGTAAAACTAAAGAACTTCAAAACCATATGCTTGCATAGAAGTAATATTAACATAATGTGATTAATCTTTAATCTTCATGTCCAATCTGTCTGTTAGAAAGGTCTTATTAATCTATGGGCAAATTGGTCAAAAAATTAGATGACTACTATTGCTTTGTAACAAAATCAACACGAAATGAATAGATAGCAATAAACATCTGTAGTAATAAAAAGAGAAGTAAAAATCATTTATATAATATTTGATAAATGATTTCTTCCACACGTAATGAAAAACACTCGTTGAAAAAACAAATGATAAGAAAGGAATGTAAAACACATGCGTACTTCTTGGGATGGAATTCTTGTTTTCATTTTGCTATTGAGAATTGCAAACAAGATACATAAGAAAAAGAGGGGGATTCTAAAATTGGGATTCTTGAGTATTGATTCATGTTTTGATGGCAAGTTTGATAGATGTCTTCGAATTGTAAGAGCCATGTTGTTATGCATATAAAGAATATGAGTTAGGGTTTTGTTGTTTCCCAAATAAAGGGCATGAGATTTGATAGATATATTTGAAGTAGTGTGTACATGAAGAGAGGCCTTCTATTGTAATTTTGAAAGGATGCAACTTTTGGAAATTTAAAACGTGCAAATTGTGAAGGGTATGATTGGTAGAAGAAAATTGGGGGACCCCCTCTTGAGCTTCACATTTTTATATAGATTAGATAAGTAATATGTAACCACAGTCTATCATGTCATGAAGTCGCAGGTGAGAATCCTACATAATAGTATGACAACAAATTTGAAATAATGCATCTTTTCTTATATATAGTTAGTCTCATCCCATCGTCCAATACTATGATCCACAATGTTTTTCAATTGTAGGGCACCAGTAAAATTGAGGCCCTCTGCCTCAACAAAGATGATGGTGGAGAAAGCTACACTATTGAGAACTTTAAAGAATTGACCAACTTGAGGTTCCTTCAATTGAGCGGAGTGAATCTTACTGGAGATTTTCACAACTTACTTCCTCAATTAAGATGGCTTGAATGGGAGAATTGTTGCTTGAATTTTGAAGAGGCTAACTTTCACCCGAAGAAATTAATCGTGCTCAACTTGCGGGATAGTCAGATTTCGGAGGACTGGGGAGGATGGGCCTCACTAAAAGTAAGACGTAGAGAAGGCATATCTCTTATAAATAACCACGTGTTATCAACAGCCCCAATTGCACCAAGTTCTCCTTTATTTCTTCTGAAAATCCGGTCTCATATAAAGGATTTTCCTCTAAGCATAAGAGGAATTTATAGGCACTTAAATATGTCGAAGCTTCTGCCCCTTAATATTTTAACAACTAGTCACACTTAACATCAGGCCACTAATAAAAACTATTTTAATTGTATTAATTAACATCTATCAAAAATATAATTACAATATTGTGCCTATCTTAACTTTAATCTAAATTGTATATGGTTTCTAGTTAATTTCTCCCCATGCAAAATTATGTCTTTTTAGCAATTCTAGTTATATGTATATATGGATCTTCTTCCATGGAGAAACAAAAACCCTCACAATGACTTGTGTTTTGCATAAATACTAAAATTCTAAATTCATTGTTACTTTTAGAGTAATTGAAATAATTTGTGAACTACTCTGACTTGTTGCACACAATATTTATTCGTTATTATTGTTGATTGTTGAAGTCACCGTACAACACATTTATAAAGTAGTAATGTTATATGAGTAATAAAATTATCCTTGAAAATGCATTTAAATATTTTTAATGCAACACCTTTTTATATCTTATACATATAGCATTATACATATAGCATTTAAAAATTGCTTTTCATAATTCAAGTAGCCATTTCTCTTTAATTTCATAATATTGGAGAAAACATGGCACTAAATGAATGCATCTCTTTTCTTCCATTTGACTTCGTCATTTGTAATCTGATAATAAAATTTGCATATCTCTAATTAATAAATGACAGCATAGTCATAACTTCAAAAAAATTAAATATGATAGTTTCTATGAAATTTTATTTGCAAATAATTGTAGTTAGCACTTATACATCCCTAACGTTCTCTTTGCAATGATGTGCTTAAGAACATTTATATACTAGCTTAGCAAATATACTACTAAAAAGAAACATTTAAAATTAAATAAGATAGCTGTGAAGGAGTAGGGTGAATAGGTATTCTTTTTTTTGTCCAATCTCAAAATGGTGATCTCTCTTTCTTTCATATGGCAAAGGAGCTCAAAGTTCTCTACCTTTCGAATTGTGCTTTGAGAACAACTCCCAACTTGTCTAGTTTCAAGAGCTTGGAGATTTTGGCAATTGAAAGTTGTCAGGATCTAGAAGAGATTCATCCTTCTATCGAGGACATTAAGACCCTCGTCACCTTGGTTGTCCAAAATTGTCATAAATTGAAGGAGCTAGCAGTAGGAGTAGGTAGAATGGAAGAATTGAGGGAGCTTATCATACAATACACTGACATACGAGAGATTCCTATTTCAAGAGGTTGTTTGACAAAGCTAGAGATGCTAGATGCCTCATATTGTAGACTACTTGCTCGACTTCCAAAATCCTTGGGCTCTCTCATATCATTAACTCATCTAAGGCTATCAAACACAGGAATTGAAGAATTACCTGAATCCATTGGATCTTTGAAGGAGCTCAAGACTCTCGATGCCTCTTATTGTGCATCGTTAGCCCGCATACCCAACTCAATAGGCAATTTAGCATCTCTGTCTCACTTTAACCTAAGGGGATGCCAAAAACTTGCTCAACTTCCAGACTCCATAGGCTCCCTCGTGTCTCTATTGTGGTTGTCATTATCGGAATGCCACTCATTGAGAAAAATCCCGGACTCTATCGGAAAGTTAACATCATTGACCGAGCTGTATTTGCAATTTATAGCCATTGAAGAGTTACCTGAATCCATTGGATCTTTGAAGGAGCTCATGACTCTCGATGCCTCTTGTTGTGCATCGTTAGCCCGCATACCAAACTCAATAGGCGATTTAGCATCTCTGTCTCACCTTGCCCTATGGGGGTGCCAAAAACTTGCTGAACTTCATGACTCCATGGGCTCCCTCGTGTCTTTACTGCGGTTGTCATTATCGAAATGCCACTCATTGAGAGAAATTCCAGACTCGATCGGAAAGTTAACATCATTGACCGAGCTGTATTTGCAATTTATGACCATTGAAGAGTTACCTGAATCCATTAGATCTTTGAAGGAGCTCATGATTCTTGATGCCTCTTATTGTGCATCGTTAGCCCGCATACCCAACTCAATAGGTGATTTAGCATCTTTGTCTCATATTAACCTAACGGGATGCCAAAAACTTGCTCAACTTCCAGACTCCATAGGCTCCCTCGTGTCTCTGTTGTGGTTGTCATTATCGGAATGCCACTCGTTGAGAGAAATCCCAGACTCGATCGGAAAGTTAACATCATTGACCGAGCTGTATTTGCGATCTATGACCATTGAAGAGTTACCTGAATCCATTGGATCTTTGAAGGAGCTCATAATTCTTGATGCCTCTTATTGTGCATCGTTAGCCTACATACCCAACTCAATAGGCAATTTAGCATCTCTGTCTCACCTTAACCTAACGGGATGCCAAAAACTTGCTCAGCTTTCAGACTCCATAGGCTCCCTCGTGTCTTTACTGTGGTTGTCATTATCGGAATGCCACTCATTAAGACAAATCCCAGACTCGATCGGAAAGTTAACATCATTGATCGAGCTGTATTTACGATCTATGACCATTGAAGAGTTACCTGAATCCATTAGATCTTTGAAGGAGCTCATGATTCTCGATGCCTCTTATTGTGCATCATTAGCCCGCATACCCAACTCAATAGGCGATTTAACATCTCTATCTCACCTTGAACTAACGGGATGCCAAAAACTTGCTCAACTTCCAGACTCCATAAGCTCCCTCGTGTCTCTACCGCGGTTGTTACTATTGGGATGCCACTCATTGAGACAAATCCCAGACTTGATCGGAAAGTTGACATCATTGACTGAATTGTATTTGCAATCTATGACCATTGAAGAATTACCTGAATCCATTGGATCCTTGAAGGAGCTCAAGAATTTGGATGTCTCTTATTGTGCATCGTTAGCCCGCATATCCAACTCAATAGGCGATTTAGCATCCCTGTCTCACCTTAACCTAACGGGATGCCAAAAACTTGCTCAACTTCCAGACTCCATAGGCTCCCTCGTGTCTTTATTGTGGTTGTCATTATCGGAATGTCACTCGTTGAGACAAATCCCAGACTCGATCGGAAAGTTAACATCATTAACCGAGCTATATTTGCGATCTATGACCATTGAAGAGTTACCTGAATCCATTGGATTTTTGAATGAGCTCAAGACTCTCAATGCCTCTTTTTGTGCATCGCTAGCCCACATACCCAACTCAATAGGCGATTTAGCATCTCTGTCACACCTTGACCTAAGAGGATGCCAAAAACTCTCTCAACTTCCAGACTCCATAGGCTCCCTCATGTCTCTGATGCGATTGTCATTATCGGAATGCCACTTGTTGAGACAAATCCCAGACTCGATCGGAAAATTAACATCATTGACCGAGCTGTATTTGCAATATATGGCCATTGAAGAGTTACCTGAATCCATTGGATCTTTGAAGGAGCTCATGATTCTTGATGCCTCTTATTGTGCATCGTTAGCCTGCATACCCAACTCAATAGGCAATTTAGCATCTCTGTCTCACCTTAACCTAACGGGATGCCAAAAACTTGCTCAACTTCCAGACTCAATAGGCTCTCTCGCGTCTCTGCTGTGGTTGTCATTATCAGAATGCCACTCGTTGAGACAGATCCCTGACTCAATCGGAAAGTTGACATTATTGATTGAGCTATATTTGCAATCTATGGCTATCGAAGAGTTACCTAAATCAATTGGATCTTTGAAGGTGCTCATGGCTCTCGATGTCTCTTGTTGTGCATCGCTAGTCCACATACCCGACTCAATAGGTGATTTAGCATCTCTGTCTCACCTTAACCTAAAAGGATGCCAAAAACTTGCTCAACTTCCAGACTCAATAGGCTCTCTCGTGTCTCTAATGTGGTTGTCATTATCGGAATGCCGCTCGTTGAGACAAGTCCCGAACTCCATCGGAAAGTTAACATCATTGATCGAGCTATATTTGCAATCTATGGCCATTGAAGAGTTACCTGAATCCATTGGATCTTTGAAGGAGCTCAAGACTCTCGATGCCTCTTATTGTGCATCGTTAGCCCACATACCCAACTCGATAGGCGAGTTAGCATCTCTGTCTCACCTTGACCTAAGAGAATGCCAAAAACTTGTTCAACTTCCAGACTCCATTGGCTCCCTCATGTATCTACAGCGGTTGATATTATGGAAATGCCACTCGTTAAGACAGATCCCTGACTCAATCGGAAAGTTGACATCATTGACTGAGCTATATTTGCAATCTATGGCTATCAAAGAGTTACCTAAATCAATTGGATCTTTGAAGGTGCTCATGACTCTCGATGCCTCTTGTTGTGCATCGCTAGCCCACATACCCGACTCAATAGGTGATTTAGCATCTCTATCTCACCTTAACCTAGGAGGATGTGAAAAACTCTCTCAACTTCCAGACTCCATAGGCTCTCTCGTGTCTTTGTTGCGATTGTCATTATCAGAATGCTACTCGTTGAGACAAATACCAGACTCGATCGGAAAGTTAACATCATTGACCGAGCTGTATTTGCAATCTACAGCCATTGAAGAGTTACCTGAATCCATTGGATCTTTGAAGAAGCTCAAAGCTCTCGATGCCTCCAATTGTGCATCATTACACCGCATACCAAATTCAATAGGCGACTTACCATTTCTATCTTACTTTAACCTAATGGGATGCCAAAAACTTGTTTAACTTCCAGACTCCATAGGCTCTCTCGTGTCTCTACTGTGGTTGTCATTATCGGAATGCCACTCGTTGAGATAAATCCCAGACTTGATCGAAAACTTAACATCATTGATCGAGCTGTAGTTGCAATCTATGGCCATTGAAGAGTTACCCAAATCCATTAGATCTTGGAAGAAGCTCATGACTCTCAATGCCTCTTATTGTGCATCGTTAGCCCATATACCCAACTCAATAGGCGATTTAGCATCTTTGTCTCACCTTAACCTAATGGGATGCCAAAAACTTGCTCAGCTTCCAAACTCAATAAGCTCTCTCGCGTCTCTGCTACGATTGTCATTATCAGAATGCCACTCATTGAGACAAATCCCAGACTCCATTGGAAAGTTAACATCATTGATCGAGCTGTATTTGCAATTTATGACCATTGAAGAGTTACCTGAATCCATTGGATCTTTGAAGGAACTCAAGACTTTCGATGCCTCTTATTGTGCATCGTTAGCCCGCATACCCAACTTGATAGGCGAGTTAGCATCTCTGTTTCACCTTGACCTAAGGGAATGCCAAAAACTTGTTCAACTTCCAAACTCCATTGGCTCCCTCGTGTCTCTACTATGGTTGTCATTATCGAAATGCCACTCGTTGAGACAAATTCTAGACTCGATCAGAAAGTTAACATCATTGACTAAGCTGTATTTGCAATTTATGGCCATTGAAGAGTTACTTGAATCCATTGGATTTTGGAGGGAGCTCATGACTGTCGATGCCTCTAATTGTGCATTGTTAGCTCGTATACCCAACTCAATAGGCGATTTAGTATCTCCGTCACACCTTGCCTAAGAGGATGCCAAAAACTCTCAACTTCCAGACTCCATAGGCTCTCTATTGTCTCTGCTACGGTTGTCATTATCAAAATGCCCCTTGTTGTGACAAATCACGGACTCGATCGGAAAGTTAACATCATTGATCGAGATGTATTTGCAATCTATGGCCATTAAAGAGTTACCTGAATCCATTGGATCTTTGAAGGAGCTCAAGACTCTCAATGCCTCTTATTATGCATCATTAGCCCGCATATCCAACTCAATAGGCGATTTAGCATCTCTGTCTCACCTTGACCTAAGGGAATGCCAAAAACTTATTCAATTTCTAGACTCCATTGGATGCCTCGTGTATCTACAGCGGTTGTTATTGTCGAAATACCACTCATATCCCTGACTTAATCGGAAAGTTGACATCATTGATTGAGCTATATTTGCAATCTATGGCCATTGAAGAGTTAGTTGAATCCATTGGATCTTTGAAGGAGCTCATGACTCTCGATGCATCTAATTGTGCATCGTGAGCTTGCATACCCAACTCAATAGGTGATTTAGCATCTTTGTCACGCCTTGACCTAAGAGGATACCAAAAATTCTCTCAACTTCTAGACTCCATAGGCCCTCTCGTGTCTCTGTTGCGGTTGTCATTATCAGAATGCCACTCGTTGAAACAACTCTCGAACTTGATCGGAAAGATAAAATCATTGACCAAGTTGTATTTGCAATCTATGGCCATTGAGGGGTTTCCTGAATCCATTGGATCTTTGAAGGAGCTCAAGACTCTCGATGCCTCTAATTGTGTATTGTTACACCGCATACCAAATTCAATAGGCGACTTAGCATCTCTATCTTACCTTAACCTAATGGGATGCCAAAAACTTGTTCAACTTCTAGACTCCATAGGCTCCATCGTGTCTTTACTGTGGTTATCATTGTCGGAATGCCACTCGTTGAGACAAGTCTTGGACTCGATCGGAAAGTTAACTTCATTGACCGAGCTATATTTACATTCTATGCCACTGAAGAGTTACCTAAATCCATTGGATCTTTGAAGGAGCTCATGACTCTCAATGCCTCTTGTTGTGCATCATTAGCCCGCATACCCAACTCAATAGGCGAGTTAGCATCTCTGTCTCACCTTGACCTAAGGGAATGCCAAAAACTTGTTCAATTTCCAGGTTCCATTGGCTCCCTCATGTCTTTATTGCGGTTGTTTTTGTCGGAATGCCACTCATTGAGACAAATCCTAGACTCAATCGGAAAGTTGACATCATTGACTAAGTTGTATTTGCAATTTATGGCCATTGAAGAATTACCTGAATCTATTGGATCATTGAAGGAGCTCATGACTCTCAATGCCTCTTATTGTGCATCATTAGCCCACATACCCAACTCAATTGGCGATTTAGCATCTCTGTGTTGCATTAACCTAGGGGAGTGCCTAAAACTTGCCCAACTTCCAGACTCCATAGGTTTCCGTGTGTCTCTATTGCAATTGTCGTTATCGAGATGCCACTCGTTGAGACATATCCCAAACTCGATCGGAAAGTTGACATCATTGATTGAGTTGTATTTGTAATCTACGGCCATTGAAGAGTTACCTGAATCCGTTGGATCTTTGAAGGAGCTTAAGACTCTCGATGCCTCTTATTGTGCATCGTTAGCCTACATACCCAACTTAATAGGAGATTTAGCATCTCTATCTCACCTTGACCTAAGGGGATGCCAAAAACTTGCTCAACTTCCAGACTCCATAAGATCCCTCATGTCGTTACTACGGTTGTTATTATCAAAATACCATCTGTTGAGACAAATCCCAGACTAGATCGGAAAGTTGACATCATTGACTGAGTTGCATTTGAAATCTATAGCCATTGAAGAATTACCTAAAAGCATCGAGAATATGCAGAACTTGAGAATGTTGGACATTAGTGGAATTCCCATAATAGAATTTCTCGATGACCAAGGAATATCGGTAGAACTCCAAGGGTTGAGAGCTTCCGGATGGAAAATACGGAAGGGCCACCTAGTAATAGTGGACAACTGGTTTTGCCTAACAATCTTGATTTAGACAAGTTTCAAAAGCTTTCGGAATTGCTCTCTTGCGTGCTAGCTCTAGGTATCGCCTGCCACATCCCACAATCACTAAATTTTTCCCAACTAAACTTTCTCATGAAACTCACTCTTTTTGATTGGCTTGAATGTCTCCCAAACCTTTCCATAACACGTTGTAGAAAAGTTGTGAAACTTGATTTTATATTTTCAAAAAGTTTGAGCTAGAAGTTGGTCATTATATTTACTTTTTATCTTGTGATACAGTTTTCTTAAAGCGTCTCAAGACTCCTCTTGCCAACAACTCAACCATGGACTATCAAATTGTAGTTTATGAACATGTTTCAAAGAGATCAAGACCTTTTGGAATCCCAGATGAAGTAATTATTTCATCTTGCTTTTTCTTTATTGTTCTTTAATTATTAAAGGACGGTTCCATCTACAAAGAGAAGTATATTACCAAGTGATCAATAATCTATTATGTATGGAATGCTTTTCTTGACATTCGTCACTAGATCTCTCATAATTGTTTCATGTACTTCTTGCTATTTTTAAGTCTTTTGTTCATGGAAGTAGGGATTTTTAGTTTCCTGAATTATAAAGTGAAGCTAGAATATATCGCTTGTTCTTATGTATTTCTCTTTCTTAATTATCTTTCTTTGCATGCCATTGGATGAAAACCTTTTGAAAGCACTCTCACTTTGGTGCTATTGCGGCACATGATCAGGCATTGAGAATCTTCAAGAGTGTTGGTTATCTCACATCGGTTGTGGAAGGGGTAGGTGGTCAGTTTATAAGCGTGAGGGAATGTCTCACTCTTTAAACTAGCTTTTGGGGTGAGATAAGCCTAAAACCACCCAACGAGGAGAAACTTCTAGTTTTGAGATTTTTAGATACCCTTAAGTCTCATGATATTAACCTGATGAAATAACTGAGGATTGGAAGGATTACAAGAAAGTCTTATGGAAGAAAAAGGAGCAAAAGGGCTAAGGTTGTCAATTTGTGTCCGCTTGTCTTAGTTGTGTTTGGACTGAGTCAATTCATCATGACTTCTATTAGACATGTCAAACCATTGAATTAAACAAAAACATGTAAATATCTCGTCAACAAACTGATTAAACGTATGGTGGTGTGTCATACTGGGCTGTGTTTGTGTTTTTTGTATTTTGTATTGTCATGTAAACAATCTTTGTCAATAATGGAAGCATTAATGAGGAGCGTGGATTGGGTAGGTGTTGAATACATCTTCTCCCGTCATGCATGCATTGTGATCACGTATGCTAGTAAAAGAGGTGCTCTCATATGAGTTTTGCATCTTTTGAATGCCATGGTTTTGATCAATTTTTAAAGGACTCACTAGTTTTGTAGTCTTTATGACCTTCTATTAGGTGAATAATTCACCGGTAAACATTCGGCCTGTCACGTACAACTGCCAGAGCCTCAATCAGATTTTTTATTCTTTAGATGACTTGCCTAGAAATGTAGTCATAACCTTAAGTCAAGGTTCACTTGTTAAGAGTATGGATTTCAATCCAGTACGACATTTTCTGCTGCTTGGTTAGCACTTCTTTCCTACTCTATGAAGAATATGTTTCGTGCTTTTCTACATTTGGATATACTTGTTGCCGTTGGAGGCCATAAGTTTGTGCTTTGGTGCTTGGAAGATTGCTTTTTGTTGTTCTTTTGACATTAGCTTTTTCAAATTTTCTCCATCAATAATACTTAGTGGGAACAAAGATGGGCGATGTCATGGTATGAGAAATAAGCAGCGGTGCAAGGATTGCTTTGAGAAAATTCAAGGTTTAGGATCTAGAAACATGTTCAATGGCACTACAAGTATAGAAGTTCAATTCTGATTAAAACCATGGTATCATGTTACTGGACAAGTGATTTATATGGGTTTTAATTCTTTGTAGGCTTCTCTAGCCAATGACTATGCAGCATTCGTTAACCATGTAATGTGGAGTCTTGATGGAATGCTTTTTGGTATGTACAAATGTCACTTCTGCCTGTATATCAATATGAAATTAGGCAATACGTACTTGCAAATTGATGAAAAAACTAAAGCACTAAGAACTAGACTTCATTGCAATATTTTCAAGAAGAAGTTTTCATAAGTTGCTATTACTGATGATTTATGGTGCTCACTTTAGGAGTTGCTTATTCCAAGCACATGGTGCACATATATCATGGTGGTGATGACATAAGGAACCACCCTGAGGTTTGTTGCTAAACAAGGAGAAAAAAATTAAGCTTCTCTGTTCTACTGATAATTGCCACCTAAATGTGAGTTCAACTTGATTTTGACTCTTATCTAATGTCTGATATAGCTCGAGGCTCATGTTGGAAGTGTAAACGATCTTGCCTTTTCATGTCCAAACAAATAGTTATATGTTGTCACATGTGGAGATGATAGGTTGATCAAGGTATATTCTTCTTGTTTCCCTCAGTGTTACAATGTTCTACTGTTTGATTCCTTTTAACCAAGCTAGTAGTTATGCAGGTATGGGATGCAATGACTCGGGCTAAGCAACAGACCTTGGAGGATCATGAAGCACCCGTATATTCCATTTTTCCACACGATAGAGAAAATTTTCAGGTACTTGGTTGTTTTGTGTACTAACAAGGACACATTGCAAGCATAGCCTATCGGTTGTACCCTTGACCATTCACTAGACTTCTGTTTGCTAAACCTTAGTTAGGTCTAAAAATTTGGCTCAATTTGTATGAGAAGTGTGAATCTGTGTTTTAATAGACCTTGCTCATTTCAAGGATTTTGCAAGTCTTTCGACTTTTAACCTGTCTTAAGTAGAATGTGCTTGTTAAACATGGTGACATGGACCGAAGATCAACTTGCAAATTTGATTCTTTCAAGCGATGCTACTAAGCATTGACAACTGGGTAAAGGTCTTTACAATAATGACTTCTCACTTAATTTTACATTTAGAAGGAAAATTCATGCTTCCATTATTTGTTGTCCCTTAATTTTCTCCTTCAGTTATGATTGGTTAAATTTATAATAGAAGGCTGTTTATCGTGTCTGAGTGGAGCAACAATTGGCAATGTTACTTTCTTCCATTATTTGTTCTCCCTTAATTTCCTCCTTCGATTATTAATCTATCTTGAGTAGAATGTGCTTGTTAAACATGGTGACATGGACCAAAGATCAACCTACAAATTTGATTCTTTCAGGTGATGCTACTAAGCATCGACAACTGAGTAAAATTCATATGCTTCCATTATTTGTTCTCCTTTAGTTTTCTCCTTCAGTTATGATTGGTTAAATTTATAATAGAAGGCTGTTTGTCATGTCTGAATGGAGCAGCAATTGGCAATGTTACTTTCTTCCATTATTTGTTCTCCCTTAATTTTCTCCTTCAGTTATGATTGGTTAAATTTATAATAGGAGGTTGTTTATCGTGTCTAAGTGGAGCAACAATTCGCAATGTTACTTTCTTCCCTTTTTTTTCCTTAAAAAAATATTTGTGATTGTGTACAATGTACACTTTATTACAAAGATATCTTATGAAATCCCATCATTCTATGATGCTACGTTTTAGTAATTAGAGTTTAAGTCGATGTGCTCTATCTAGGCATGTTTTTGAACTTGAGTATACAATTGTTTTCTTGTCTAGTACATCCTCTCAATAGCAACTGATGGGAAAATTAAGGCTTCGCTTTATGACGACATAAGGTCAAGAGTTGGCTATGATGCATTAGGTCACTCTTCCACCGTGATGGCAAATAGTGCTGATGGAACAAGGTTTAGACCATCAGAATTGCATTTCAAGCTTGATTTCATCTTGTGTCTTTCTTTTTGACTGAAATAACCTATTTTAACGATTTTATTTTGTTGTAGGTTGTTCTTATGTGGGAACAATAAAGAAGTAGAGTTGTATTTGGTTGAATAGAATGAAAATGAAGGGGCTGTTAAGGGTACCTATCATGGACTTGGAATGAGATCTAGTGGGGTTGTGCAATTTGATACCAAAAATAGGTTTCTGGCTGTTGGTGATGAGTTCATGGTCAAATTTTGGTATATGGACAATAATAATCTACTTACTAGTATTGATGTTGATGGTGGATTGTCGGTAATTCGTTGTTGTTAATTTATTCTGACTGAATTAGGCACACCTTTCTAATAAACTAACTCCCTAAATTTGCAGGCTTCACCTCGTATTAGATTTAACAAGGGAGGAATTCTATTAGTTGTCTCGACAAGTGACAATAGTATCAAAATTTTAGCAAATGCTGATGGGATTAGGCTGCTAAGGACAGTGAACAATTGGCCTTTTGATGCTTCTAGAAACACTCTTGGACCTCTTATGAAGGTAAGCCTTTTCAGGAGCACACTGACTTCACAGAGATGAGCTTGCCAAATGTCTTGAATCTTGTACCACCACCAGCAATGGCGATATTTGGTTATGGTAATGCTGCTGTTGGGGCAAGCCTTTGTAATATATGGGTTCTAGTGGCGTATTAAAATGTGAATCTTCTAGATGGACATTTAGTAGAGAAGTCTAGAAAAATCCTACAAAAAAAAAATGGCAAAAATGTCTGGAATCCACTAAAGTTTTGTGTAGAAAAATCCATAAAAATTATCCTGAAACATAAAAAAATCTAGCCAAGATGGTTGCCTTAAAAAAATCTTTGACTGACTCGAGCAGAGATTTTTCCAAGTCTAAGTCGGTGATGTAAGTCAATAAGATGCTATTTGATAATGCTCCGAAGAATACTTATTTCTATGTTTTTATTTCCCGGAATATAAATAGAATGGAAACACGTTTTGTAATTTTTTTATTTCCGAAAATAGATTTGAAATAGAAAATAAGAAACAACAATAAAATTGTTGCTTATTCACGAAAACAACTCAAGAAATAGTTTTTCTTTTCTATTCCCTTATTACCTTTATTTTCTTTCTTTTTCTCTTCCTTTCTTCTTCCCCTAGCCGATCGCTGGCTACAGGCAAGGTCCCTTGAGCCTCGCTATGGCTAAGTGAGGTCCCCCCATGCCTCACCGTGGCTGAGCGAGGCCCACCCATGCCTCGCCGTGGCTGAGCGAGGCCAAGCCCGGCCACCACGAGGTCGACGTCGCCCGTGGTGGCGTCGCCTAGCCTTACGATGGCCGAGTGAGGCTGGACCTTGCTTGACCACCACGAGGTCGGCCTCGCCTAGAGGCTCAAACTCGCTTGGCCACAGTGAGGTCGAGCCTCGCCAGTGGTCGGGCGAGGCTTGGCCTTGTTAGATTTGGGTGAGAGCCTGTCGAGCCAAGGTGAGGCTCGAGGGGACCTTGCCGGTGGCCGGCAAGGCTCCCCTGAGGCCGGTGACCTCATCACCCCTCGTGTGGCCGGTTGCTAGCTGGCCATGGCCAAGGTCGACAATCGATTAGAGGAATGAGAAGAAAAAGAAAATAGAAAAATGTAATGAAATTATTAATAAATTAAAATAAATTTTAAGTTACAAAGTATTTGAGCTCAGTATCAAATATATTTCTATTTCAGAAATAGAAATTTTACATAATTAAAAAAACGTTGTAAAATAATCAGAAATTCTGAGAATAGAAATAAAAAGTATATATATTTTTAAAAAGAAATTATTTTCGAAAATAGAAATATTATCAAATTGATCGCGTTTGGCAGAACCGAAATAAACTTCTCCTCCGTTGGCATCATCCACTGAAAATAAAAGCCTTTTTTTTTTCTTTTTATCCTTGTGCTCCCTTGCTGCCACTTTCAGAAATCTTTGGCTAGTTCTTTCACATCAGCAGCAGCAGCAGCAGCTGACGTGCGGACCCTTTCTTTCCTCACATCCGGTCATATTTTAACACATTTCTGTGGATTTTGAATTTTTAAAAAATTCCTTGATGTTCCATCGGCCATGGACCTCGGACTAGCCGGCTGCCGCCCTTGAACACCGCCGCTCCGGAGGCCGAGCTCCAAATCTAGCCGAGTCGTGGCCTGGACGCCACACCAGATCTAGTTCACCTTCACTTGCTTCAAGCTCGTCCATGGCTGCCTCCAAATCTGGTCGAGCTCGACTTCACGCCAGATGTCGTCTGCCTTAAAAACGGTTCGAGCTCGGCGGCTCCTCCATGACTACCGAGAAGCCGTCGAGATCTCGGTCACAACGTCAAACTTGCCATCCATAGAAGGCCGCGATCTCCAGATCTAGAGGCTCAATGGCAATGGAGGCCGAGCGTCCAGATCTGGCCGTGGCGAAGGTCTTGACATGACCTCGAGTTGCAGCGATGACCGCCGGTAGAGGTTGCCTTAAGAGAGGGCATTAAAAGTTGCGGACGGCCATGGACAGAGCGCGCAACAAGAAAGGAGACAAAAAAAGAAAAAAAAAGAACAGAAAAGAAAAGGAGCAAAGAATGGCGGGTGACAAAAACGAAAAAGAAACATCTTTTACAACTTCTCAACAGCATCACCGGGATGAGCCACGCCGACGATCATGGACGGCCAGATCTGGAGAGCCGACAGCGTCACCGGCCATGGCGGAGCAAGGTTCGCGAGTGACGCCAACCGCCTTGGATGGCCAAATTTGGAGAGCCAGCGGCGTCACTCGTCTAGGTGACGCCCATGGCCATGGTCGGCCAGATCTGGAGAGCCAGCAGCGTCACCGACGCATCATCGGCTATGCCAGCTCCGTCCGAGGTCAAGTGGCTGGCTTTGGACGAACAAGGAAGATGAAGCTAATGGAAACAATTCCACCACTCAAGAAAACTCCACGTCTATATTTTCTTAATTTAATTCAAGACATGTAAATTTTTTTAAGTGGATATCAAGGAAAAAATCTCGCCACGTCAGCAGTTAACACGGCGCTTTGAGACTACCAAATATTTTCTCCTTTCCTCCTCGCACATCTACACGCACTAGCTGATAAACTAGAAAACCATCAGGCAGCAATGGTAGGTGTGGGAAGTAATATCATTACTGCATGAGGTAGTTAAATGTTTTCAACGAGCTTTATTTGTTGATGACGCTGTTAGTTAAATGATGCAATAATTGCATTTGTATGTGCATGTTTATTGCGCGTCTTTCAATGACATTCTCTCTTTTGAGCTCTACAGGACAGTGAGAGCATGGCAGATGTGAAGCCCGGAATTGCTGATGACTCAGGAGATAAATCACGAAATTGGAAACCAATAGAAATCAATGAACCATCACAATGCCAGTCCATAAGGCTGCCTGATAACTCTACGGCTATGAGGGTAAATGATTGCCAGATTAGGACGTTCTTATGCAGCATTTCTTTTCCACATTAATCTGTCATGTTTCTACTAGATAAGCACAAATTTGAATAGGGGTCGCATTTAATGCACTTGCTTTATTAGTTTTATTCACATGCGGTCCAATGATTTATCTCTTAAACCTCGGCACTCAAGGACTTTGTCATATCTTCATTTGGCATTTTATAGTTGACTGATTGTTTCAACTATACAAACAGGAAAGGATAAGATCAACATTAATAAATCTATGATTATGGCGTGGCAATTGTGCTTGAGTTATGTTGGCTGTGGAGGTCATGAATTTTATAATAACGTTGGAAAGCAAGATGGATGATTCCTGATTTAGAATGTAATGGTATATTTGCATAACGAGACTTTTTTAGGCTTTGCTTGGAATATGGATTGTTCTGTGGACTTTCATGCGGTTACATGTGGTAAAAGACACAGACTCTTCACGAGATGAATTTGGCTTTATACATGGCATGCAAAGTATATCATTTTGCGCCACTTTGATGCTTGTGGGGAATGCTAAGCTTGTGAAAGCTATTTTGAGCTTGTCAGTTCCCAGAAACTTTGAGTGGAAATTTACCTGCTGAATCTGAATATAGAAAACACTAGAGGCAAAAGAATAGATAGACAGCTAGACGGTTTAAGTCAAGGTTCTATTTTTCTTTTGGTAACTGTTTGAACTGGGTTTAGATGTCATGTGTATCATATGCTCTAGTCATACGTAAGCATACAGTGCGTATATATAAATATGTGCGCGCGTGCGCCTAAGCTGATAAATATGCAGGCGGCGTCACCAAGTGTCTCTTTGCATGGATTTCTGCATCTATCAATTAGTGCCCAATTTTCTGGCATCTTTCTTCTGCATTTTATTTTAACTTTCGGTATTACATTTGATTGTCGCCACTGAAGTTGGTAAAACGAAACAGGTCTCGAGATTAAGCTATACAAACTCGGGTCGTGCCATTCTGGCATTATCATCGAACGCTGTACACAAGCTCTGGAAATGGGAAGAAAGCGATCAAAACTTAACGGGCAGGGTAAGGAATCAAACCACCCCGCCCCGCCCCCCCCCCCCGGGGGGCGCCGGAAAGAAAAAATAAACCCAAAAAAGAGTTGTTTAGCGTATTGTTAACTACATTGATTCTTCTTTTCGCAGGCTACAACTAGTGTAGTACCACAGTTATGGCAACCGCTTGGTGGGAATTTGATGACCAATGATACATGTGCAAATCCTGAAGATGCAGTTCCGTGCTTTGCACTGTCAAAGAACGATTATTGGCTAATGTCGGCATCAGGAGCGGAGATCTCTTGCTTCAATATGGAGACTTTTCAGGTGAATATATTCCCAAAGTAATGTCTACATCCTCTTGTCAGTTTTGTAGCACTATCCGCAAGGCACAAGATGATGAAGTACCCCTTTGTGCTGAATATGCGCGCAATATTTCCTCCACATTTTTATGGGAGCCACAATTCATTGGTTCGATCGTGTATAAAAACGTATTGAGCTCTAATTGTTAGGAGGTCCATGAAAGCAATTGCTCCGATTTTCATGCGGTTTATCTAGTCAAAAATGCAGCATGTCCCTTTTTACTTGCTAAGTGAGATAAGGGCTTTTATGTGTCTTCAATGGAATCTTTTTCGCTCTTATTGATTAAAGAAAACAAGCAGTGCTTTTTTAACCCATCCAGAGATCTATTGGTCCAACTTGCTCTCTCCCTTTCCTAAGAAGGGAGATGCCACTACGTTAAGTGCCTCTTGGCACATGTGTCCCACTGTTATTTATAAAGTTGTTACTATTATCCTGCCTGCTCATATGCAGACGTTGAAAAAATTTACGCCCCTGCCACCACCAAACAATGACATTATTGAGATAGGAATGGAGGACTCCGCTATTCAAATTTACAATGCTCGAGTTGATAAGGTGAGACCTGTTTTCATTGTCGTTTAAAGTTAACCTTGTGATTATCCACAACAAAGTTATGGATATTGACCATCTCACTTTCTCAAATCGAGAAAAAACTAAAAGGACATCAGAGAATAATTAAAGGCTTTACCTTCTCAACTTCCTTAAATGTTCTCGTGTCTTCTAGTGCTGATTCTCAGGTACTAGACCACTGCCTTTTTACTTACTAAGTGAGAGAGGGGCTTTTCTTTGTCTTCAGTGTAATCTTTTTGCTCTTACTGAATAGATAAAACAAGGCAAGAGCTTTATTCAACGTACCACAAATCTAATATTCGAAGTTGCTCTCTCCTCCCTTTCTCTAGAAGGGTGATGCCAATTGAGGCAAGTGCCTCTTGGCACATATGTCCCACTGTTACTTATGAAGTTATTAATACTATTCTGCCTGCCAATATCCAGATGATGATAACATTTTTGCCCCATCCACCATCTGCAACATTTCTGGCGATCGATCCTCGAGATAATTATACTATTGCAATAGGAATGGAGGACTTCTCTATTCAAATTTATTATATTCCACTTCGCAAGGTGAGACCTATTTTATTGTCGTTGAAAGTTAACCTTGTTATTATCCGCAACGAATTTATGAATTTTGACTGTTTCACTTTCTCAATGTAAGGCAAATCTAAAAGGACGTCAGAAAAGAATTACACGCCTTGCCTTCTCTAATGCCTTAAATGTTCTAGTCTCTTCTGGTGCTGACTCTCAGGCAAAAGACCACTGCTGCATCTTCCTTTCCATGTAGACATGCCTATGTTTTGGGGCAAAGAGAGCAACGTAGTTTAACCTGCTGCAAAAATGGGTTGTGTTCACTCTGGATATATAGATGCTTACGCCCTCATCATACGTCAGTTCATGAAGGCATCCTTAAATAGGCAGAATAATTCCTTTAAAAAAACTTCCTTCTTTTGTGGTGACAAACTCCATCCCTTTAAGTGGTAAAAAAAAAGAGGCTATGTTGTCCTGTTGTTGCTCACAACTGATGATTGGTGTTATTTTGATATAAAAACACAGCGTAAAATTTTATTGTTTCGTTTGTGAATCAATGTTGATGTGCCCTTTGATAATTGTCGATTGTCACTGCAGCCATGTGTTTGGAGCACTGATGGATGGGAGAAGCAGGCCAGTAAGTTTCCGCAGATGCCACTTGGGCGAGCTGCAGCTCCTCTTGCTAATACTCGTGTTCAATTTCACATGAATCAGACACATTTGCTGGTGGTTCATGAAACAAAGATCGCCACTTATGAAGCTCCTAAACTAGAATGCCTCCAGCAGGTAATGAAAATTTTTTACGCTGTGCCTAAACCAATCTCTTTTCTCATCCTGATTGAGATGGTAGGATGTTAATTCGTGCCAAATGTACATTTTTTTATTCTTTGTTCATCGCAACTAGTGGGATACTCGAGAACCTAGCACTCCAATCACAGATGCTACATATTCATGCAATAGCCAATCAATTTGTGAGCTTTGAGGACGGAAGCATCAGTGTTCTTATTGCTCATACACTCATATTGAGATGTATAAATCCTGCCGCATATATCCCTCCAAACCCCGGGTAAGTTGGTTATTGCAGCTCAATTAATATGAAAATAGCAAGTCTTATTGGCGAAGTTCCAAGAGTCTCATGAGTTATTCATTCCTCAATGATGTATTTGGCAGCTTAAGAGTCTACCCGATAGTAATTGCAGCACATCCGTCCGAACCTAACCAGTTTGCGCTAGGGCTCACCGATGGCAGCGTCCATGTGCTTGAGCCATTGGAATCTGAAGGAAAGTGGGGAACTTCTCCATTTGTCAGGCGCAAGCGCAACCGAGTCAGATTAACCCCAAAGGAAGTGCGGCCCCGTCTCTCCCTGTGAAAAGGAGAACTTCATCTTCCATTTATTAGCAGCTTTCCCCGCAAAAGAAAACTTCGTCTTCCTTATACACTCCTGTTATGAAGGCGGCTTGAGTTCAACAACACTCAAAACCTTGAATGACAGTAAAAACATCACCATGGTCGATCTCAACGTTGGCTTATCGAATTGCAATAATTAAGAATCAAGTTCCATCATTTTGAGGAGGACACGGTGTTTAACCTAAGTTAGGGTATAGAGGTGAGTTATTTCTCCAGCGTCTATAGTTTGTTTGACCCCACTTGATATTTTCATTTGCAAATGAACACGAGCAGGCGTGAATAATAGAACGAGCCTTTTTCTTTTTTTTCTCATCTACATTCCGATCACCCTTTCCTTATGGTACTATGCTATCTGCCTCAGAAGAGTGTTATATCTCAGCACATGACCATATATTGTCATAGCAAAGTGCTTGCACTTCAAACGAATGGAGCCGGGAGTGCAATCTGAGAGCATCCGGTTTGATTCTTGACAATTTTGAGTGTCGCATTTAAAAGGCAAATTCATCTAAACGCTGAATTCGCAGAACTAATAGCAAAGCGAAACTAGCTCACACATTTTCTTCAGACATTTCCACTTAATTTGGAATTAGTTTCACCTGTAAATCGGAAGCACACTGGGTTTCCCCCATTTTGAGAAGTTGTCGACGTGGGAGTTTCAAAGGGAATTGGAGTCTGTTTAGCGTCACTGTAACTGAATTGGAGTTGTATTGGACTGTGAGGTGTTGTAATTTCTATGTTTGGTAACACATGTTTTAGAGCTATCGCTACCCTCCCAACCAGGCGGAGAAGAACGAGTTTAGAGGTAACGAGAAAGGAGGACCAACGGTTCTCAATTGGTGCGGCTATTGGTCAAGAACGTGGTTCAGACGCGCATCTTTCCAAAACAGGGCAGGAAGGAGGGGAACGAGAAACTACATTGTCAAGGACGAGTTCTCGGTTGCGGTTACTGGTCAGGCTTTTTACGAGGAGGATCTGAAAAGCGTCGCTCGGTGAGAGTGCACGTCGGCGATGTAGTGCAAACACGAACGAGTTGCTTCGAATCTTCACACCCGAAAAACAGGGGCCAACAGGGGTTCCACTGATGGCTGAACCGATGACAATGAAACAGCGATCCTGCAACCTCGCGACGGCGGCAATGATCAGAAACGAAACGAAAAGAAATGATTCGGAGGGAATCCCAGAGGGAGCGACTTCTGGACACCCCCAAATCTCTCAAGTCTATTCAGGCAATGTTCTCTGTTCTCGCTCTCTTTCAATGGGTAAGCTCGTCGGTGGCCGGTGACGGTAGACCGGAGATGATTGCTCGACGGGGTCTGGTTTCTGGGCTTTTATGGGTCCGAGTAAAGCAAGTTGGACCTAACAAATGTGGATGGGCCATGGGCTTAGCTTGGATGAATGATCGAGCCCAGCGCATGAATGAATATTTTTTATGAATGAAGTCCCTATTTAAGTTATTATTATTATTTTTTATTTTGATTTTTGATTATTTTATTTATATTTTAAATAAAAACTGCATAAATTGCCGATTTTGCTTAAATTTTCAACTGAAAATCAAGTGAGGACATTAGCTCCCAATAGCTCGAAATTGGGTGAAATAATTTCCTAAAAGCAATTTCGATCGACCGACTTTGCTTTAGGGGTGTGCAACGGAAACTGCCCGAATCGGGAACCGGCCGAACTGGACTGGACCGGTCGGATTCAGGCAGTTCTAGAGGGTCTCGGTCCGGTCTCAGGTTCCTATTTTTGGAACCGGTGACCGGTTGGTCCAGTTCCTAGTTTCGAGGTCGGAACCGGACTGATCGGACCGACTTGGATTGGATCGACCATTTATATATATATATATATATATATATTTTCTGAACTAATCTATAGCACCCATTACCATCGGATTCATTTTTTCTCTCGTAACTCAAAGCTAATCCCTCCCTTTTTTGCGTTTCTGAACTACACTTTACAGTAACCATCACATCATGTTTTCTTTTCTAAATTTTGCAATTCTCACTTTCCCTCTCCCTCTTGAAACCTAAACCCCCCTCTTTTTTTTTTTTTTTTAAGCTTTTGCTTTAATCTACGGTAACCATCACATCAACTTCCATTTTCGCAAATTTTGCAATCCAATTCAGCGGCAATTCAATTCGACTTCCATTTTCCCAAACCCTTCCTCCCTGCAGTGTCGTCATCTCTTCATCCTCTCCCATCTCCCGTCGTAGCCCCGGCAATTCCTGAGGCCCTCTCGTTCTTTGAGGCAAGTCCCGAGTCCCGTCCTCAATCAGCTCTTTTGCTCTGTTTTCATTGCCGCGCAGCTTTGTTGTTTGATCATTTATACTTTGTAGTCCCATTTTCGTTTGCTTGAATTGAATTGATGAGGCGCTGCTTAGAGCTCGTCTTTCTTTCGATTCTTTGTAGCGCATGATTGTTTGGCGTGTCTTGTTTGGTGATGGCTCTGGAGTGTCATTGCCGATGAGTAGAGTGAACAGATGTATAGACTCCAGTGGGGGTAGTCATAGTTGAGTGCCGAAATTCTTGGTCAACTTGTCTGCTGAATCGGATGGGGTTGCTCTGTGCATGAGTATTGCTGGTGTATAGTTGTTTTTAAGTTTGTGCGCTCATTTTCAAGTTCGTGCATAGTTGTTTTGCTGATCACAAAGTGAATAAGAAAACTTAATTGGATCATAATCTCATGCGTTACTTTACTAGTAATTACAATTTTATTTTATTTTTGTTAAATGAAATGAAAACAAGTGATGGTTCATTGGAATCGGATCGACCGGACCATACCGGTTGGTCCGGTCCGATTCTCGGTTCCAAGATCAGCCGGTCCGATCCACGGTCCAGAAAAGTGGGAACCGGTCCTCTCAGTCGGGTTCCCGGTTCTTGGGTGGAACCGGACTGAACCAGGAATTGATCACCCCTACTTTGCTTGACATATGAAGCTCAAATAAGCGTTATATCTACCAAGTGCATTTTCTCTTCCTTTTATATTCTTTTTCCTGGAAGTTGGAAATTTCAAAACAAGGCAGTATGAACTATTATTGGAATTAATAAAAGTTAATGTTGAACAATATAAATTAAATTTTAGTCTTGAACCATCACAGAATAACGTGCGGATTTTATTATCATGTAAAAAAGTTCTTTGCGGTCTCTATTCTGTACTACTCTAGGTTGGGTGCGCTTCGCCTCTAGCCTTATGCTACGTTGTTGTCCGAGACTATGGATGGCATGGGATTCTTTTGTTTATTAACTACTATCTGTACATAGTTATGTAGAATGCCCATGAAGGTGTAAACACGGGATGTTTGGTGTGTTTTGGAGTTGACAATATCGTCATTTAGATTTATCTACAAAAATCGGCAAGGAAACATACCTCTCTTTGATTTCCTGAACCTTTTTCTCGTATCATATCTTGGTTCTTGATGGGAGTTTGATTAAGCTGGGGACGACGAGGAGCAACATTTGTTACTGTTCTGTCCTAGCCTAGTGAAAAGTTTTGCATCTTATTGTGATGTGGAAAACGAGAAAGCATGTGAAGACAAGCAAAAAACAATCAGCCATGGCTTCAGGCAGCCCTCTCCTTAAGTTTGAAACATCCGAAACTGCAAAACATAAAACATAGAAGACTAAACCCTTACCTATACCATGGCCTTGTTTTCTTCACCAAGTTTCTCCAAATTACTATGGATGTCTTGAATCTTTGAGTCACAGCTTTCTCGACAACTTCTCATTTGGAATTTTCTTTTTATATTGGCTTCTAACGTGAGAGACTCACAATGAGATGATACATTGCAAGGACTTAAATGGAGTTCTGGACACCCAAGTACCAAAACTCGGCACAGGTGGATACTTAAATGCAAAAACTTTCAAAATGTACATAAGTGAGAAATGGACATTTAAGTGCTAATGGTAAGATTTCTTTGCAATTTTTTTTTTTTTTGCTGAGGTGGCAATTATTTAAAAAATATATATATTCACGTGATGCTTGATGTGACTAGCTTATCTCAAAACAACGTCGTTTTGCACATTAATTATTGAGTAGACAACTTTGGCAAGCCACTTAGACCTTGTTTATTCTTGAAATAAGCCATGTCGGATTTCCAGTTGCTCTTGCCGAAATTAACACTTAAGTGTCTCAATTTTCCAAAAAAATGACACTTAAGTATATCTTTTGGCATTTTTAATATTTAAGTGTCCACTTGTGCCAAATTTTGGTACTTGCGATGTACTTTAGCCGACTTGGATGTATACTCTAAAGCCAGCCTAAGGATTGTTGATAGCTAAATTTTCGCGACTATCACTTGAGAAAATTTTGTTAATAATGAAATATTGCAAGGACTTGGGTCAACTTAATTTGACTGATACAGTTGGGCTCGACTCGAGGGCCTGATAGAATTCAGCCCAATCTGGTCCTAAACCGCATCTCTCTTTTGTCGAAAAGCAATTCCCTTCGACTTGATTCGCAAGTTCAAGCGTTCCGAATTGATCCAATGGTCGTTGCCAGCGTGGATAGCCTCTTCACCACCTATGTAAAGACCGACAATGCACACGCGACACACGATACGACACGACACGCCGACACGTCATTTCTTAAAAATAAAAATTTCGACACGTTCCGACATATTATATATTAAATCTAGAATTAATTTACACGAAAAATATTAAATAATATCATTCATTATTTTAATTTGTTACAATAATACATAAAACTTAGAGGAAAGAAACATTGTTTAAAGAAAAATGCTGAAATGGTATTTTTAAATTTATTTATTTATCATATATAGCATTTTTTATTACTTCTTTCATAGTAAAAGACTTTTTAAAAAAACTAAAACAATTCTAAAAAAAATGAAAAAAAAAAAATTGACCCCATGCCTATATATTTATAGCATTTTTATTACTTCTTTTATTACTTCTTTTGTGTATATTTATATTTTGACCCCACAAGTATTAGAAATTTTTAAAATTGACCTTGTACGTGTCGGAATCGCGTGTCGGAATTCTGGACTCACGTGTCGGAATGTGTTGGAGAGAATTGACCACGTGTTAGATTTTTCGACACTCATTGACCGCATGTCGAAGCGTGTCGGGACATGTTGGAGCGTGTCAGACACATGTCGGAGTGTCGGACACGACACGAAGGCTTTCGGAGAGTGTCCGTGCTACATAATTCACCACTACAACTCACCTCCCTTTGTTTCAATCTATTCCGTGGTCGAGAGGTTCGAAATGTTCCAGTTTCGCTCGAAGCTTCTCCACCTGTTTAGGTTTCGACCATCGACATGTTGTAGAGCATCCTTCAGTGATTCGTGCACCAACCCTGGCCTCAATCCACTTCATTAACCAAGTAGCATTTACTTCTCCGTTGTCACAACTAAGAGGCCGAGAGTCCGATTCTCTGGTTATGATGAAATTGATCGTGTTTGAATCTGCTTATTTGATTGCGAACATCTTGCACTAATTTAGCTTGAGTGTAGTTGTAAATTTGAGTTCGAAATGGCTTTGATATGTTCCTCAACCGATTGACCATAATCTGTTTGATGAAATGTGTTTGAGACCTCGTTCTGAATTGATTCCAATGATCGTCCGATTTGACAGCAGATTACTAATGTTCACATGATATTGTTTGATTTGTTAATCTTTAGACGTGATTATGAGTATATGCCATGGTTGCCAAGAATGAAATTGACTCTTGGTTTTCTCTGTGCTTCTTGTAATCCTCTGGTGATTGGTGGTGGTCGCAGGCAAGAGTAGAAGGCTTAGAGTCCCTGGCATATGCATTGACCTTTGGTGATGATCGTAATGTGCCCTGTTGAATAGAATTGAGACGACTTTGCTAAGTGCTAATTGCAAGCATGCCGATTCAGATGGCAAAATTCGGCCAACACATGTTATGGTCACTAACTAGAGCAATGTTATGGCCGGTTGCTAGTCTCGTCCTTGTTGCTGAGTTGCCCTGCAACTGAAGTTTCGATAGTCTCGCAAGTAATTCATTCATTGCCGATGCATTTGGTAGCTTGAGAGTCTACCCACTAGTCATTGCATCACATCCGTCCAAAGCTAACCAGTTTGCACTAGTGCTTACTAAGGGCAGCGTCTATGTGCTGGAATCATTGGAATCTGAAGGAGAGTGGGGTACTTTTCAACCCGTTGAAAATGGTGCTGGACCTAGCACGACCACTGGCGCAACCAATTCAGATCAACCCCAAATGTAGTGCAGGCCATGTCTCTCTCTCTCTCTCTGAAACTTTCGATCATTAAAATGCTAAGCCGGCTTTCCTCAGCTGGCACTTGGTTCGAGTTTTGAGGGATATGCTACGGAGGGTAGATTTTACTGCCTCGGAGTACTTCCTCGAGACACAGTTCATGCTCTCTCCCCTATCTGCCTTTTTTTTTTTTTTTTTTTTTTTTTTTCCAGAAAACCTATCTGACTCAGGATTCTAGATATCCTCACGGCTGCTGCTCCGCTCCCTCTCTCTTGGTCTCATCCTCCCGTGCTCCCCGCTTCGTTCCGTCAAGTCGCAGGGTCAAGAAGAAGACAAATTAGGGCTGGGTTTGTGAGATTTTTCAGGCCAATCTAATGGGCTCTAGTGAGGAAATGAAATAATGGAGGCCTGGTACAAGGAAATTGAACAAACTGAGGGCTCGACATGGTCTTGTTTCTGGGCTTTTATGGGTCTGAGTAATGCAAGTTGGGCTTAACCGATGTGCATGGCCCACAGGCTTGGCTTGGCTTGGACGACTTGGATGGAGCCCAGCGCATATACAAAATATTTTCTCCACTCCAAAAAAAAAAAAAAAAAAAAAGTCCCTTTTATTTTATTTTATTTTATTTTTTTGCGTTTTTCATTTTGGTTTCATTCAGTTATAAAAGAAACTGCCTAAATCTTTACCAAAAAAAAAAAAAAAAGAAACTGCCTAAATTGTCAATTTTGCTTAAATTGTCTACCAAAAATCAAAGTGTCGACAGTAGCTTCGACACCTAAAAAATAGGTGAAGCAACTAACTATAAGCTACTATAATCTTGAATGTGCTACAATTGTGAAATATTTGTCGAACAACACCAATTTTTCATGGCCAAAGTTGCTGCATGAAAGGTGTACCAAATACTCTTTAGAAAAAAAAAAAACTTTGTACGTCTAACATAAAATATTTATACCATTTCCAAAATCATTCATATATTTTCAGATAGTCGTAATATGAATAAGTTATATATCAAATGCTATGGGAGTTAAATTGTTAATTCAAAATCTTCAAGCAAATAATTATAAAAGGAGATTACCAATGCCATTGGGAGGCAATTTGGTAAAAGAAGTATTTATAAGAGGCATAATAAGTTAGAACTCAACAAAATGCAAATCGATTGGTGGTGCTTAATCATGCAAATGAAAAAAGCAATACTAATATAAAAAAAAAAACCGAGTCATTGGTAGAATGAAAATTTCATTTTCATCTCATGTTGCTGTATAAACTTGTATTTTGTTCCGAAAAGAGTAAATTTAAATGTATGTTTAATTTGCCACATAATTCTCATTCACCTATCAAGCATCTGCACACAAAGTGACACGCGCTTATTTCCATGTTTGACTGGGCTTGGTACTTTTTTTGGCCAGGGTTGATTGCTCCAAAGTCATGGGTAACATTATATGTCTGTTCTTCCACGTCAAGTATTTTTTCATCTTTCAACTTTTTTTCTTGTTAAGCCATCCTTCGACTTTAGCCAAGTGTTTTCCTGCATAAGTTCCCAAGTAGCTTTTAATTGACTGAGTTAATCTATAAGTCGCAATGATGCTTATCTAGGGAGATGAACAAGACGAGTTTACTTCAAAATGCCTAATAATTATTCTCTACAAAGCAAATGATGTATGCATATTGAGGTACTTAAAAGGCATCTAAACCTACATTGCTGGACATATAAAGCTCAAATAAGCGTTATGTTTACTAACTGCATATTCTTTTCCTTTTATTTTCAATTTCTGGAATTTTGAAATTTCAACAAACCACATTATGAACAACCAATTGAACTATTAATGGAATTAGTAAAATTTCAAAGTTGCAACAGTATCAATTAAATTTTAGTCTCAAACCATCACAGAATAATGTGCAAAATTTTACTAGTGTATAAAAAAGTACTTTAAACTCGAACAACCTCTAAAGCAATAGCATTGAAACATTAAAGGGAGAGAAAATTACAGATGAAACAAATATTAACGAAGGAACCAAATAAGAGAGAGCTGACCCATGGAACTTTCTCCACACTTGGTGCATTCCATCCTTTATCCTTTTCCCCCTATCTTGTCTCTTTCTTTTCCCTTTTAGAGGATGTCTAGTCTCGCTACTTTTTTAAAACTTCTTCAAAAAAAATTACCAATAGCAACATCATCTTCTTGTCACGTCCTTTAACCAATATTAACTCGAAATTGGTTTTTCCCCTCCGAAGTATGGTGAAACGCAGGCATATTAAGTTATTAACTATTCATAAGTTCTCACTTGGCGTAAAATGACTTTTCCTTTTGTCTTTGGTGATGTGTTGCAAGTCACTTATAATTGTAGTTCAAATATTAGGTGTTGTCTTTGAAAGAGTATGAATTTGAGTTTGATCGCACACACAATCGGTGTGGAGATTTGTATTATATTTATAATATGTACATGAGCGGGAAAAATACAATTAAAGATTTTACAAAGATAATAATCTACAGAATCAGTAAAGATTGTGAAAGATTACTCTATTGACGGAATCGACAAAATTGACACAAATCATGGAAGATTGGCTCAATCAATGGGATTGGTACAGATTGCAGAAGATTGTTGTATCATGAAAGATTTGCTTTATCACACCCCCTCAAGCGAAATGGTGGCAGAGTCACTGTGAGCTTGTTGCGTAAAATAAGAAACCGAGAGATGGACAGAGGCTTTGTCATGATATCAGCTGTTTGAACTTGTGTAGGAATGAAGTGAACTTCCAACTGCTTCTTTTTAATTAAATCACAAACAAAATGATAGTCAATTTCTATGTGCTTGGTTCGGGCATGAAAGATTGGATTGGCAGCCAAATAGATTGCCCCTACATTATCACAAAGAACAAGTGGTGGCTGATGTAGAGTGTATCGAAGATCTCGAAGGAGTTGTAATAGCCATAATAATTCAGATGATACATTAGCCACCCCTTTGTATTCTGATTCAGTGCTGGATCTAGCAACAGTTGGTTGCTTTTTAGAACTCCAAGAAACCAAGTTGGGACCAAAATAAATGCAATAGCCACTAGTAGATTTTCGGTCATCAGGGCAGCCAGCCTAGTCAGCATCATAAACGCAGTGAAGGTCAATTGGCGAATAGGTCGTAAGGTAATGCCATAATGAATAGTAGCCTTGAGATAGCGCAAAATCCGTTTGACGGCTGACCAATGATCTTCAATTGGACAATGCATAAATTGGCACACTTTATTGACGGCAAAGGATAAATCTGGCCTAGTAAGAGTGAGGTATTGCAGTGCTCCAACCGTACTTCAATAAGTGGAGACATCAGTCAATGGTTCACCACTTTGTTTCGACAACTTAGAAGCCGAGGGAGCCATAGGTGATGAGCAAGGTTTTGCATTGGCCATACCTATACGGGTTAGAAGATCAGTGGCATACTTGGATTGAGTGAGAGACAGCCCATTAGAGGATCTATGGGCTTCAATGCCAAGAAAATATGATAAATTTCCCAAATCAGTGATTGCAAACTCAGTGCCAAGATGAGTAATTAATTCAGTGATGGAGGAGGTAGAGCTCCTAGTAATAATAATGTCGTCCACATAGATGAAAAGAAGTAGAATGTGATTAGAGCGATGCTGTATGAATAATGAAGAATCAGCAGTGGAGGCCACAAACCCAATAGATAACAAATATGAACTTAGCTGAGAAAACCATGCTCTTGGGGCTTGTTTTAGCCCATATATAGCTTTCCGAAGACGACATACATGGCCAGGATAATGCGGATCAAAAAATCCTTGGGGTTGCTGCATGTAGATGTTGACACCTAAATTTTGGCGATTTAGTTTATTTATTTATTGCATAGGAAATTAGGGATTAATTGCATATCATATAGATTTAAGTTGCATTTATTTTGTTATTTGCATTTTTTGCATTTTATTGGACCGGTGGCGGATATATTCAAATTAAATGGATTAGGCCCATGAAGCGAACAGGTTGGCCCAAGCCCGTATTTTTTTAATAATTAAAAATTATCTCGTGGGAATATAATATTTAAAAAAAATTTCCGAGATATGAATCTTTTTTGGATAGGGCAGATGAGTAAAAGAATATTGCGATTTGGTTTTGAAAGATTTGGATTTAGAGAAAAATTTCATCTTAATCTCGAATCTTTATCGGTATGACTTGATTTTCACGAAAAATATTGTGGATACTGATTCGAAGAAAAGTTAAAAAAATCCAATTCCTTCCCTTATAAAAGATCGTATGCGTACGAGGAAAGGAGGAGGCTTTTCGCTAGGGTTTCTTTTGGTGGAGGAAGAGAAGAAAAAGCAAAAGTGAGAAGTAAAAGAAAAGGCAGAGAGAGAAAACAGAGAAAAGGGGGGAGTGATTTGACCCTTACTGTTCAATCTTCTTCTCCACGCACTGCTCCCCCCCGCACGAGCCGAAGTCCGCCGTGCCTTGCTACCCGATCCACTGACGATCCACGACGCATCACCGAGCTGCAGGACGTGCGTGCGACCACCACCGCTCCTCGCCCTCCGCGAAGTCCGACGCCCTCCTCCGCTTTCTGCCGGTAATCGATCCGCCCAACGCCACCTGCTGTTACTCGGAGCCGAGGCCCTGCGACCCGTCTCCATTTGCCCGTGCCCCTGTGAAGCGGCGACCCATCTCTGCCCTTGGTGCGCTCGCCAGCCACCGCCGCGTCCTTGCACCGACGTTGTTGCTGCTTCGTCCGAGCCCGATCCAGCTCCGGAGTCCTCTGCCCGTGGTCCACTATTCAGATCTTGCGATCCCGCCGGCCTGCTGCCACCCAAGCCCTTGTGCCGGCCACTGCAGCCCTTGCGACGATCCACGACGCCGAACCGCCCCCGACGAGCCCACTCCAGTCGCAGCGCTCGTTTCCCTCACGACGATCTTGGTGCCAATTGCCACGGCCTCCGACCCGTTTTTGCCTGTAGGTCACCGGAGTTCCCCGACGCTGCTCGGATCCGAACCCCCTGCAGTGACCCGCGAGTCCCTTGCGCTCGACTCCGCCGTTCCGCTTGTCGTCGGAGTTTTTCCGCCGCAGGTGTGCCCTCGCCGGAACTTCCCTTTGCCGAACCAGTGACCCACCATCACGTTGCTGCTCCGTTTGAGAAGGAGAAACAAAGGAAAAACAACAAAAAAAAAAAGAAGAAGAAAGAAATCCAATTAGGTAGTTTTATTTATTTGTTTATTTTATTGTTCATTATTATTTTACTTATTCTGTCTTTTAGTGGAATTATTCCTTAAGGTATGATTGAAATTCCAACATGAAATAGTCCCTCAAGCTAGGGATTGATAGTCCGATTTTCGCGCCCGAAATCCGACTCGCAATTCCTTACAAAAATCGACAATCCAATCTCAAGCCCGAGATTCGATTCGCGATTTAATTTAAAATTGGCTAACCCGATCTCAATGCGAGATATGGTTCATCAATTTTGAATATCAATCTTATCTTTTGTTTGGTTTGCTATTTTCAAGTTGGTTGAGCCAAATCTTATTTTCGTAAAATAAAAAAATCAAAAAAATCTCAATTAGGATTAGGTTTGTTGTCATCTTACATATTTAGGATCGCAATCTTATTATGAATTTTTAAATAAAAAAATCCAAAAAAAGAAAGTGCAATCATTTAGGTTGTTAGTTTTGCATGTTAGTTTTAATTTCGAGATTAAAAAAAAAAAAAAGATCATTGTGCATATTAGATTAGAATTGCACGTTTCATTTTAAATTTAGATCATCTTTTTTTAGATAAGTTGCATTTTAGATTTAGATAATGTCTTAGTTTAAATTAGGATTTAATATGACTTAATCCCTAGTTTAAATTAAATAGAATCTTAATCTAGCTAGATCATTTCAAATTTTATAAAATTTGTCTTAGGATAAATTAGTTGCAATTTTTAGGATAGATTGCATTTTTTAAAAATAAAAAATGTCATTTGCATGTCATATAGAATTAGGCTCATGAAATGCATGTCATTTTAGTGATTATTGTTAGGTTCATTTCTAATTAGAAATTGCCCGTCACTGGATTAGGTTATTTAATAAATGTCGCATGACATATAGCTCGCATATTAATTATATGTCGCATGTCATTTTAGTTGAAATAATTTTGTACGTCATTGCATTGCATTGCACGTCATTATAATTAAGTCACTTTGGTTAATTTAGATTGCATATTTAACAATTGCGTGTTCATTAAGAGATCATAGAATTTTTATTCATATGTTTAGGACATGTTGCCATGCCATATCATTTCATATTAGATTAAAAGCATTGCATTGCATATGGATTATAGCCTCGTTTAATAAGTAAAAACAAAAAGAAAAGAAATTGCGTGTTAATTAGAAACCATATCTAGGATTGTTGATGTGGATTTTAATTTAACACTGCAGATGCTTTCGTTGCTTCGAGGTAAGTTCTGCATCATTTAATTGCTTTCTTGGGTGTTAAATTGGTGGTTTGCGCACCTGCATGAACACCTCACATGTTAGGGAAATAGATTTAAAATCAATCCAAATTGCTTGCCAAACATTTTTCAAAATAAAAAGAAAGGTACCGAAAGGGCGTTAGAGAAATCTAACGTAACCAAGTCCCCGTACCCTTAGTCTCTGGTTCGTAGGAGTAAAGTAAATCTCCCGTTACTTTACTAGGGTTTCTAATCGACCCACCAAAAATAGATTAGTGGCGACTCCAAGTTAAAATTCAATTGCATGTTAACAATTCAAACCTAAGTCGCGAATTGGTATGGGCTTGGGAGAGCCCGAGTTAAGTCTAGACTTGACAATCCATTAGCTAAACTCTAGGTGGTTCACACCCAGAAAAAAATTGGTCGCGACAGTAGACTTCTTCTTTAATGGTACCATGGAGAAATGCATTCTTAATGTCCAATTGACGTAGAGACCGATTATATGTGATAGCTAAGGAGAGAACAACTCGAATCATTGTTGGTTTGATAACCGAGCTAAAAGTTTCATCATAATCCAAGCCAGCCTGTTGAGTAAAGCCCTTCGCAACGAGTCGTGCCTTGTATCTATCAATGGAGCCATCAGACTTGGTTTTTAGGCGATAAATCCACTTGCAATTGACCACATTCATAGAAGGGTGATGAGGGACCAATTCCCAAGTGCCATTTTGAATGAGAGCATTAAATTCATTGGCCATAGCTTGTTGCCGGTTGGGGTCTTTGTTTGCAACAGAAAAACAAGTGGGTTCACTTGGTGTCAAGCTTGAGTGAAAACAAGAACAGAGTGGGTGCTTAGTGGAAAGAAAAACCTTTGGTTTGCGAATGTTATTCTTTAGACAAGTGACCATTGGATGGGTAGAAGTTGGCGGTTGAGGTTGAGAAGATTGTAAAGATGGAGCTTCTGGAGAAGAGGATCCAGAAGATTGCTGAATATGTGATGAGGAGTCATCCATGATAGTAGATGGACTTGATGGAGTTGATGTGGTGGTGGACACCCCCTGAAACTGTGAGGGCTTAGTAGAGGAATAACCAATGCAAACAGGAGAACTAGGCGATGGTGATGACAATTGACCAGATTGTGAATTAGCAAAAGGGAAAAAGTTCTCCTGAAAAATCACATGGCGAGAGATATATATTCGGCCAGTGCTACGATGAAGACAACGATAGCCACGGTGATGGGGAGAATAGCCAAGGAAGATACATTGCATTGTTCTATCATCAAGTTTATTGCCGATATAAGGGCGCAGCCAAGGGTAGCATGCACATCCAAAAACACGCAATTGTAAATAATCGGGTTTCTGGCCAAACAATTTCTCATAAGGAGACAATCCACTCAAGACCGTTGTAGGCATGCGGTTAATTAGAAAGACCGCAATGAGCAAGGCATCATTCCAATATATACGAGGAACAGAAGATCGGGTAAGCAATGTGATGCCAGTTTCCACAATATGATGGTGTTTGCGCTCAACCCGACCATTTTGCTCCTGTGTGTGCGGGCATGAAAGACGATGTAGGATGCCATGAAGACGAAGATAAGGATCAAATTTCTTATACTCACCACCTCCATCAGTTTGAAGTGCCTTGATCTTACAAGTGAAATATCTTTCTACTTGGGATTTAAATTGCACAAAAGTAGACAGTGCATCAGATTTCACAGTAAGTGGAAAAAGCCATGTATATCCACTATAAGCATCAATAAAAATGATATAATAACAAAAACCATTAATTGAAGTAACTGGAGATGGTCCCCATAAATCAGAATAAAGTATCTCCAAAGGAGCATTACAAGTAGTTGATGATCTGGTAAAGGGAAGACAACGTGACTTGCCCAAGTGACATGATTCACAGAAACTGGATGAGGAAGACGGAGATATCGGCAAGTCATACTTTGAAATAACTGAAGAAGTAATGCGGGCAGTTGGATGACCCAAGCGCTCATGCCAAATAGAAACAGAAACTCGTTCACCAGTGAAGCAGGATGGAGCTGGTGGTGATTTATTTGACTGTAGAGGGACCTTATTGGTGGTACGGGCATTATTAAGATAATAAAATCCATTCATATGCTGGCCTTTGAGCAGGAGGTTCCCCGAGGATCGATCCTTAACACAACAGAAAGTAGGATGAAATTCAAATACCACATCGTTGTCTTTGGTAAATTGAGAGACTGATAATAGATTCTTTTTGATAGAGGGAACACGATAAATATTTCACAGTTTAAAATAACTAGTAGGAGAATGTAAGATGGAAGAACCGATATATGATATTTGCAAACCTGATCCATTTGCAGTGCGGATCTGATCGATGCCATAATAGTCACTTCGAATGTTCAAATTTTCCATGTCTGCTGTAAGATGATGAGTGGCACCAGAGTCTAGGTACCAGTATGGATCAAATGACTCACCAGTTGAAGATGCATACATTGCAGATGGAGAGCCACTATTAGCTTTATAACTAGGATTAAATCTCTGGTAGCATTGGAGAGCAGAGTGACTTGCACGATTACAAACTTGACAAATGAGTTGAGAGTGAGAGGAACCTCCTTCATAAAAATTGCGACCACGGCCTCGTCCTCGATGGCATCCTCGATAGCGTCCTCGACCATTCGAGGGAGGATTCGGGGCAGCAGATGATTTGACCGCAACATTCACAATAGGAGAAGACTGTATCGGAGATTCAGTGGTGCGGCTTTGAAGAATAATTTCCTGATTGTAAAGCAAGCTGAGGAAGTCATCAAGAGGTAATGGATCAAGACGAGATGTGACTGAGGTAACAAATGCATCATACTCCGAACCCAGGCCACCGAGGATGCTGAGAACTAATTGGGAATCGGAGATGGGATGAGCAGCGGCAGAAAGTTGATCCGCAATATTCTTGGCTTTTTTAACAAAGGCTTCCATGGAAAGAGAGCCCTTCTTTAGAGATCGAAGCTGATACTCTAACTGCATTATGCGAGCTTGAGATTGAGGAGCATAAAGTTTCTCAAGCGAGGTTCAAACATCATGAGAAGTCTCAAGACCGACAATGTGTGAGAAAACTGATTTAGTAAGAGTGGAGAGGATGCAGCAGAGGATGAGTTGATCTTGATAATGCCATGCAGTATGATCCGGGTTGTCGATCACATTATTATCAGCATCAGTGATAGTGGGTGTCAGACAAGGATATGAGCCATCCACAAACCGAAGATACCCATGAAGATGAAATAGAGAAGAAATTGTGCTCGCCACAAAAGGTAATTGTTGCGATCTAGCTTGATTTGGAGAACATGAGATATATTGCCAAGAGCAAAGGGTGGTTGGGAGGGAGATAACAAGGATGAAGAGTTAGCAGCGATGACGGTAGTAATGGTGTTGGAGGATGTAGAAGAAGACATTTTAGTGAAAAAAAAAAATTGTGAAGCTTTGATACCATGAAAGAGTATGAATTGAAGTTTGATCGCACACACAATCGGTGTGGAGATTTGTATTATATTTATAATATGTACATGAGCGGGAAAAATACAATTAAAGATTTTACAAAGATAATAATCTACGAATCGGTAAAGATTGTGAAAGATTACTCTATCGACGGAATCGACGGAATTGACACAAATCATGGAAGATTGGCTCAATCAATGGGATTGGTACAGATTGCAAAAGATTGTTGTATCATGAAAGATTTGCTTTATCAGTCTTTCCTATATCCTCTTCAAATTTCACATTTTTACCTTAATTTATGATGTCGCCTAAAAGCTCATGCTATGTAAACTCTTCCTCTTCACATTATTATCCTAACTTTTTCTCATCTTCTCATCTTCTCAAATGCCGTCCCAACATTCTCTCTCATGATCAACCTAACTCAAATGAATTATGACCTGCACCGACCCAAGCCATTAGGTCTAGCATTATAGAACTCGGGCAGGCTCGGCCTTAAACCATGTCTCTCTCTTCGACCGAAGTTCCCATGCCGTGGAGCATGCTCCCGCTAGTTAAAATCCTCGCTATCCATAATAGGACATACTACCTGGCGCGGGAGCACCAAACTCTACTATTAAAAAAAAAAAAAAAAACCCCTTTTTTGCCCTTTTTGAGAAAAGGGGCGGCACAAGAGGGAAAAAGTCTCTCTTTGATTTTTTTCAAGGTTTTTTAACGTTGGCTAAGGGAGAACTCACGCACGCAGAAGGGGGGAGGAAGCAGGGGAAAATGGCTCCCATCTTCCATCATCTCCGGTCACCATAACATCTCAAGTTCCGATATAGCCACTTAGCTACCACAATCTCAGGAGGAGCGCGTTTGTTCATTTCATCGAGAGCACCATTCCAGAACTATTTTAAAAAAAAAATCGAGCAAGGAAAATTCATCTCAAAAAGGCGATTCCGGTCGATCCACTTCGCGATTTCAAGGGTTCTGAATTGATTCCAGTGGCGGTCCCCGGCGTCAACAGCCTCTTCAATGCCGCGACTCGTCTCCTTTGTTTCCCTTCAACGGCCGAGAGCTTCGAAATGTTGTCGTTCCGCTCGAAGCTTCTCCACCTGTTCAGGTTTCGATCATCGACACGTTCTAGAGCTTCTTTCGGTGATTCGTGCGCCCAACCTCGGCCTCAGTCCGCTTGATTCACCAGGTAGCATCTCCTCTTCTGTTGTCGCAAGTAAGAGGCCGAGAATCCGATTCTCTTATTATGATGAAATTGATCATAGTTGATTTTTTTTTTTGTCTTTGACTTCGAACATCATGTACTGATTTAGGTTGAGTCTAGTTGTAAATTCGAGTTCGAAATGGCTGTGATCTGTTCCACAACCGATTGCCCATAATCTGTTCGATGAAATGTGTCTGAGACCTTGTTGTGAATTGATTCCAGTAATCGTCCTATTTGAAAGCATATTAGTGATGTTCAATTGATATTTTTGATTTTTCAATCTTTAGACATGATTACGAGTATATGCCATACTTGGCAAGAATGAAACTGACTCTCCGTTTGTTTTCTCAGTGGTTCCTGTGATCCTTTGGTGATTGGAGGTGGTCAGCGAGATGAGGAGGCTTGGAGTCGCTGGCACACGCATGATATTTGGTGATGATCATTGTACGCCCTGTCGAACAGAATTGAGATGACGTTGCTGAATGTGAATCACGATCACGCCAATTCAGATCACGAACTTTGGCTGGCACATGTTTCGGTCACTAGCTGGAGCAATGATATGGCTGATTGCTACCCGTGTCCTTGCTGCTGTGTTGCCCCACAATGTCCTGGGCCATTAAGCTTTGCTTCTGCCCATGCCTTGCAGTCCATCGTTGCCATTGTAATTGCTGTGGTAGACCTACCTTGCCATAATGGCTATCCAATTGATCTCCACTTGCAACAGCACTGTCAGCAGAAGCTACTGCCTTACGTTACCGATATAGATTGACGTACCAATAGAGCTATATCCACTGCGTGCTGTTAAAAATCCGATGGCCTCATAGGGCGTGCATGGAAACGCTCCAAAGAAACGTTTCGAACAACACGTACGGATTTTGTTCCGGGAACAAAAAAGAACAGAAACGCGCGTTTGGTTGCGTTTATTCTTTTTTTGTTTTTTTGTTCCCGGAACAAAATTGGAGCAAAAAAAAGAAACACAAAAAAGTTGTTTCTGGAGAAAAGAAACACTTCTTCGAAGGCAAAAAAGAACAAAAACGAAAAGAACAAAAAACAAAAGCGGAACAAAATTGGAGCAAGAGCTGAAGCTTCTCCTTCGTGCGTGCTGGTGCTCTCGGCTGAAGCTTTGCTCTCGTGCTCTCCCTTTTCTGACGTCTCTCCCATCTCTCCGGTGGCTCCCACTCGGCTGACTCTCCGGCGACTCCTCACTCCGGCGACTCCTCACTCCGGCGACTCACCAGCTGAAGCTTCCGAATCCAGGTACGTTTTCTGGTGCTCCTCCTTCTCCGGTCGACGATGGGCTTCAGCGCGGCAGATCTGGGATGCTCGCTTGAGGCTGCCAACGGCAGATCTGGGACGGCTCGCTCGAGCCTCGAGCGAGCGTTGCTCGCCCAGACTGCCGCAGATCTGGGACGGCTGCTCGCTCTCGAGCAAGCTCTGTGCCAGCTCGAGCGAGCTGCTCAAGCAACAGCTCCAGCGATTAGATAAATGAGAACTCTTGCATATTGGTTTTGCAGAGTATTATCTGCCTTTAGAATGCTGAGCGATTAGATAAATGAGATCATTCCCAACCAACAGGTTTTGTAATCATTTCCATAAGAAGTACTTCATAGAAAGATCAATGTGGGGTTTTGCTTGTTAGACTCTGGGTGTGGCATTTATATATGTATGGCAATAAGTCAGTCGTGCCTTTTGATTCAGCAATTCTTGTTGCCCAAGCAAATTGTTTGGGGAAATCCTGCATCCTCACTAATATATGGCCTCTCACTTTGCCTTTGCCATAGGTTTTGATGACATGGATAGTGTATATGCATCTCCGGACGATTTTAAGAGCTTGAAACAGAGGGACAAGGCGAGAGGAATTCATCTACTGGAGTGCTTTGTCAACAGATGTCATGAAATCGGGGTATTGGAGATTTTTCTCCTCTCTTTTTCCTGAATAAACATTGCCAACAATAATATTCGCCATTTCCTTATGATGTGTTCATGTTAGGTACAATGTGAAGCATGGATCAAGAAAAGAGATCCAAAAGAGGTCATCTGTCATGAGGTGAAGCGAGTTCGGCCTGATTTACTTGTTGTGGGAAGCAAGGGTCTTGGCCCTTTCCAAAGGTATATTGAGCTATTTTTTGGATTCTGCTTTCAACTGAACATCTCATAAATCGAGAGCCTGCCCCTGTGGAGTCCCCATAGGCTTCAAGACAGCTTGATCTTCCTCTCATGACCTCATCATTGACTTGCTGGGTGAGTGGAAGTTCTCTTACTCGTTGTCACATCTCGCATGTCGATACATCTCTATCGTTTGTTTAGAGTTAGCTAATGTCATGCATATTTCTAGAAACACCTCATTGCTTGATCTTATAATGCACATAATATCACAGGGTATTTGTCGGCACCGTCGATGAATTTTGCGTGAAGCATGCCGAGTGCCCCGTCATAACCATCAAAAGGCCCTTGAGATGAAGCTCCTCGGGACCACATCGACAACCGATTGATTTCCATTTCGTGGATGACCAATTTTATCATGTTAATAGATTGGTCGTTGATTCTCAGCTGGAGACTTTGGGCCATGAATCGAGGATGTATCTGAGTTTGCAAATCATGTGTCGTTCGTGTATGGCTGTTGGCACTAGTTCTGTGATTTTTGATTGATCAATTCATCTGCAATTTTGTCAAATCAAATGCTGTTGTCTTGTGTATTGCATCGAAAGAAATCCCAAACAAAAAGAAGCCCAAAAAGATCGATCGAAACGAATGGAGAAACAAGAAAAGAATTTGGAGATTCGCACAAGTCAAATTCCTCATTACAAATGCAAATACAACATCAGCTTAGGCCCCCCATGAACAACCATTTCCTTCCCACTATAACTACACTAAGGCTGCGTTTGGTTCAGCATTTGCAATGGACTTTGAGTCCAATGCAAATGCTGAAAGCCCAAAGCTATTTGGGGAAAATGCAGTTGTGTTTGGTAAAAAAATTTTGCAAATGGACTTTGAGTTGAACGTGCGTTTGGTAAAAAAAGCTTTTGGAAGGGGCTTTATGGGTATTATATTTTCTTTTCTTTTTTTTTTTGGAAAAATCAGCTAAACCCTTCGCCGGACCGGCGAAGGGCTGCGGCCGCCGGCGAGCGGATCCGCGCCGGCGGCCGTTCAAACGAGGTCGCCGAGGTCGGGCGACCTCCGGCGAGGGTCACGCGACCCGGTAGAGGGCGCCGGAGGTCGCCCGACCTCGGGCGACCCTCGGCGAGGGTCGCGCGACCCAGCCGAGGGCCGCCGGAGGTCGCCCGACCTCGGGCGACCAGGGTCGCTCGACCCAGGGGCTGCGTGACCCAGGCGACCGCCGCTGGGTCGCGCGGCCCCTTGGTCGAGCGACCTGTCGCCGAGGTCGGGCGACCTCCGGCGGCCCTCGGCTGGGTCGCGCGACCCTCGCCGGAGGTCGCCCGACCTCCAGCCGACGGCCGCCGGCGCCAAATCTGGCTCGCCGGCGGCCGTCGCCCTTCGCCGGTCCGGCGAAGGGCTGCTCTTTTTCATTTAAAAAATAAATAAATGCAGGGGCAACGGTGGGTTTTCAAAAAACTTTTGGGGGTAAAATAGGAAATAAAATTTTCATTAAATGGACCTTCAGCATTCCCAAGGGGAAACTTTCACTTGAAAGCCCCTTGGGAATGGTTGCCAAACACCCATTTTTTGGGTGAAAGGGTGTTGGGGCTTGGATGGGCTTTCTAAATGCCCATCCAAACGCACCCTAAACCCTCTCACCAAATCACTCTTCGATTTAAACCCTAAAAGACCATCACTTCTTATCAGCTCTGTATCAATCGCCTCAAATTGGGTCCTTCCCTAAACAATGGCGACCTTCGCACCGGCCTCCTCGAGCTGCTTCTTCGCGTGCTCCGCCTCGTCCTTGGACACCCCCTCCTTGAACTTCTTCGGTAACCCCTCGATCAGCTCCTTGGCCTCCTTGAGCGCTAGGCTCGTCTGCGCCCTCACCGCCCTCATCGTCATTTCATGAGAATGAGAATGAGAATTCAATATCAAATTTATATGTTATAAAAATAAAAAGTAAAAAAAGTACTTGAAAAAAATTCAATACAAACTTTACTTACAAAATTTTCTACAAAGTATGCCATATGATCATGTTCAAAATGTTTGTCTTCACTCACCATGAACAAAATAAAATTAATGAGCATTTCACGGGAATGAAAATTCAATATCAAGTGTAAACTTTATTTAAAAAAAAAAAAAAGCATTTTTTTAAAATTTAAAACAGAAATTTTGTACGGTTTACCAAACGTGTTTCTGTTCTTTTTCTATTCTAGGAACAGAAATTGACTGCCGATTACCAAACGTGTTTTACGTTCTTTTTTTATTTCAAGAACAATTTTTTTTTACACTTACCAAACGCGTTATTTTGTTCAAAAATTGTTCCCTGAAACAGAAACACTTTTTTTTTTTTATTTCTGTTCCCAGGAACAAAAAGAACAGAAGTGTTTCCATGCGTGCCCATACCATCGGCTTGTTTTTGTTCCAACTGATTTTTAGAGTTGATTGTATGTTCAGATTTCCTTCACTTCTTTGTTTTTTATGTTCAAGATTTTGTGCGTCTTCTTAATTCGAATCATGGGAAAGCTAAGTGGTTCAAATTCTAGTCATCATGGGGTCTATACTTTGTCACAAAATCATCGCACGTTACCTGCTTTGCCATTCCTGTCTTGTCCTTCGGCTATTGATTATTCCTCCTTTGTCAATTTCATTGTCCAGAAGCAGGTAACAAATCTGAGAACACCCACTAAAATGATATTTTGTGATGGTTTTAATTGGTGATGGGCTTAAGGCCCGTCCGCCCATGCTGGGCCCAAAAGGCCCGGCCCACGGGAATAGGGCCCGTGGATGGGGGAAGGTATAAAAGGGAGGAGAGAGAGAGAGGAGACACCAGTTGGAACATAACGTACGTACGCTTCCCCTCTCCCGCGCATTCTCTCTTCCAAGAGGAAACAGTAAGCAAACGGCACGTTTCTTCTTCCCTTCAAGGCGCCATCGGATCGAACAGAACCAGGTTTTCTTCCTCTAATCGGCGTTGGTGTTTAATCTGTGGCTAACAAGGTACGCTCGAATCCGTGGTGTGCTTTACGATCGGTGATACGTGTTATTCCCGGGCTTCGTCTTCCGCATTGATTTAGGGGTTCGATTCGGTGTCGAATCCGGTTTTCGGGGATCCGTTATTCCCAACATTGGTATTAGAGCCCTAGTTCACGTTTTCCCGATCAATTTGATGTTTTTTGATTGATTTTTCGCAAAAGCTTTTCGGCTGTACGGATCGGGGCGAGAAATCCCGACACCCGAACGTTGTTCGGCCATTTTTCTGAGTTTTCGTAAGTCGCAATCAAATTATGAAGGCACTGGGTGAAAGGCGACTTCGAGACGAGTCCGGGGATAAGTCGAACGCCGTCGGGAGACGCCGCATGCGCCCACACGCGTGGCCGGAAGGCGCTGCGCGTGGGCGTGACGCGCCCGGAAGCGTTGGCTCGCCCAGCGCGTGCGACACACGCGCCGGTCGGCGAACCGGCGCGTGCACACCGCCGGCGGGCGAACCGGCACGCGCCGATCCGCGGACCGACGCGTGGTGACGTCACGCGATGACGTCATCGTGACGTCATCCAACGGTCGGTAACCGCTCGGATGACGTCACCGATGACGTCATCGCCGACGACGTTTCGCCGGGCGGTCACCGGCCGGCGACCCGACCCGACTCGCGGACGGAGGCACGCGCCCGGCACGTGCCGGATGACGTCTGCATGACGTCATCCCCCGCACGCGCGAGGCACGTGCGGTCGGTCCGCGCGAGCGGTCCGACCGGCCCAACCGGCCCGACCCGCGCGCTCGTCGACCTGACCTGTCGACCCGTTGATCGTTGACCGACCGTTGACCGTTGACTTTGACCGTTGACCCGAAAAAAGGAATTTGTTTTCTTTTTCAGTCATGCATATGTGGATTATAAGTAATCCATTTTTAATTCTGCATTTGTTGTATGAATTTTGGAAAATTATGTATTTTCCCTTATATTTATTATGGATTATAGTGATCCATTTTTAGTTCTGCATTTGTTGCAGGATTTATGATGCGTTATGCAAGGATACCCGTAATCCCGAGAACGGACGAGGAAATGCAAGACTTAAGAGGCCGATGACGAGTTTAGGCGATTATCGATGGCATGACGGTGATTTAGTATCACGTGTGGTCGGGTCAATCGGATGATACGAAATCATCTCGGAATGGTTATCTTATGCCGGATTTTGAGAAGGTGCCGGCTTTGATGAACACTCTTCCACCTGAATGGCAAGCAGTGTTAGATCGACTATGGGAGGTCAACGTGGTCCCGGGTTATAGGAGGCTGGTGGAAGCTTTTGTAAGAGAGCACTATAGGATTGAGTTGGCCAAAACTTCAACCCTTAGATTGAGCGCCACATGGCGCCGAGTGAATGCACCTTGGTGGCGACATAAATGCTCTCCAAAAGTTTTTCCATGGTTGGCAAATGTGCCTTCAGTCTTCTCAGATGTTTTGGCTGATAGATTAGAAGGGACATTCCCTATTTATTTCTTTGATTAATTATGTAATGTTTACTACCTGATTGTTGTTGATGTAGCAACCAATATGTTAGTTGTATCATGTGAAAGCATTGTTATTTTATTCGATGTTAAGATTTTATTTGCTTTCGCTATTGCTTTGGTTCTTTGTGGGTAATTAGTCAGGTAGTAATAGAAGTTTTTGTAACTTCATAGAATTTATTTGCATAAGACAATTATATTAATAATAATTTTGAGTTAGGATTTTTGAAGGATGATTGGAAACATAATGACCTTTTGATTACGAAGCCTTACTTGAAATTATTCATTAATATGATGGGTCTATGCAAATAGGGATGCATAAATGATAGGCATTAATTATTCGTGCATGTATGTCTGATGTGTTCAGAACGATGGTTCAGCAACTAAGAATGTAATTGCTGATATGAACGGCAACAATTGTGAAATATTGAATATAAAGATTCAATATGTGCTGGAAAAGCAAGAAGCACTAGAAGCTCTTGACCATGTTATGGAAGATCTTGAGGATGCTGTGCGCCACCTTGAGCTAGTAGAGGACCGCCTAACGGTATTTGAGCCGAAAATAGACATTTGCTATGCTGGTTCTAGCTCAGAAAGGGCTTTGTGCTCTAAGCGCAAGCGTATTGATTCGTTTAATATGTGGGAATGCAAAGGATCAAGTTCTTGTTGCAAGAAATCAAAAGTTAACCAACACAAGAGAGGAAGACGTCCTCAAGAGAAAAAAAATGTCAAGGGTGAGGTGTTACAATTGTGACAAGAAGGGTCACTATGCTCGCAACTGTCGTGAGCCAAAGAAAGTAAACACCCCTTGTACTTTTCGATTTCTGTATTATAGGCTGAATCCAATCCTTTGTGGAATGTAGATTCAGGAGCGACAGACCATGTAGCAAAGGATAGAGGATCCTTCGTGGAATTCCGACGATACCAATTGGAACTAAGTGGATCTATATTGGAAATAACTCCAGAGCTGAAGTTAAAGGGATTGGCACCTGCCAATTGAACATGCATGGTGGACGCATCTTGATGTTCTATATGCTCTGGAGATTCATCGAAATTTAAGTGTCTGTTTTGGTGTTGGTCAAGCTTGGTTTTTTATATGAACTTCCATAATAAAGGTGTAGATTTGTGTTTAGATACAAACTACTATGGTTGTAGTCACTTACTGAATGGTTTTATTGTACTAAATGTTGACTGTGATGATGTCAATATGTTATTCCCTTGTTTCACGTCTTCTACCTTATATGATAATGATGTGAATATGGTGGCATGCTAAATTTGGTCATATGGGCCAACAACATATGAATAGACTAGCCAAAGAGGGCTTGTTGGGCAATATTGAAAAAGTCGATTTGTCCATATGTGAGCATTGCCTAGTAGGGAAAATTACAAGGAAACCATTTGGAAAAGGTAAAAGAGCTGAATTTCCTTTGCATTTAATCCATTTAGACGTCTGTGGTTCAATGAATGTGAGAGGAAGGCAAGGGGCTGTTTATTTCATCACTTTTTTTTTTTATAAATGATTATACTCGAGTCGGATATGTCTATTTGATTTCTCATAAATCTGAAGCATAAGTTGTTTCAGAAGGTTTATGAACCTGGCAGAAAATCAATTAGACAAGAAAATAAAGGTATTTAGATCCGATCGAGGTTGAGAATATTTATCTGGTAAGTTCAGAAAATTATGTAATGAAAAAGGAATAGAAAGATAGTTGTCTATTCCATATACTCCTCAACAAAATGGTGTTGCGGAGAGAAGAAACAAAACCCTACTGGAATGGTTAGGTCCATGATGGCGCATGCTAACTTACCTATCACTTTTTGGAGTGATGTGTTGTTAACTGCTGCCTATATACTTAACCGGGTGCCTTCCAAATCAGTTATTTCCACTTCATATGAGTTATGGACAGTTAGAAAATCGGACTTAAGTTTTCTTAAGCCATGGGGTTGTGCTGCCTATACTCATGAGTCCTCTCACAAGTTTGGGAAATTGGGTCCCGAAGGAAATAATAGTATTTTCATGAGATACTGCAAACACTCAAAATGGTATGTGTTCATAGGTGAGCAGGAAAGTGGGAGTATAACTGAATTTGAATCACGGGATGTCACATCCTTAGTGGATGAATTTCCTAAGAGGGGTGAAATAAGGGAAAATAACTCCCTATTTGAAACCTTGGATCAAGATAATGATGTCAGTGGAGTTCGTCCAAATGGAAGTAATATGAGATGTGATGAATTGAATTCAACTCATTCTCAATTGCAACCACCGATGTGACGACATCATCATTACCTAATCCAAGTGGGAGCATTATGGGGAATGATGTGCTAAGTGTACAATCTCCCATACGGTGAACAAGTCGCCAAAGTATTCCCCGTCGACGTTTTGACATTGAAGGGGAAACTTTTATAATTGCTCCACGAGATAAGGATGAGCCAAGAAATATTAATAAGGCTCTGAAATGCCCTAGTAAGGAAAAATGGATTTATGCAATGAAAGAGGAGATAGAGTCAATGAAGTCAAACTAAGTCTGAGAACTGGTTGATCTTCCAAAAGGGACGCAGAGCTATTGGGAACAAGTGGGTTCTCAAAATAAAGCGAAAGGCTGATGGCTCAATAGAAAGGCGTAAGGCTCGCCTTGTGGTGAAGGGGTATAATCAACAGGAATGAATTGATGATGAAGATACATTTTCTCCTGTAGTGAGATTTACCTCGATTCGCATTATTCTGGCAATAATGGCAAGTATGGATCTTGAGTTACATCAAATGGATGTAAAGACTGCTTTCTTCAATGAAGAATTAGAGGAAGAAATATATGGAACAACCTGCTGGTTTCATAATGAAAGGCCAAGAAGAAAAGATATGTCAACTTTGGGGGTCGATATATTGCCTTAAGCAGTCGTCAAGACAATGGTATATGCGTTTTCATAATGCCATAATGGCATATGAGTTTACAATGATTGATGAGGATCATTGTGTATATATCAAAAGATCAAAGGATCAATTTGTGATCATATCATGATGATATACTGATTGCCAGAAGCAATATGGAGTTGGTTAATACTGTCAAGAGATGGTTGTCTTCTAACTTTAAGATGAAAGACATGGGTGATGTTGCATACACTCTTGGAGTTAAGATTTCAAGAGATCGTTTTGGAGAGATTGTTGTCTCTTTCGCAAGAATCATATATAAATAAGATTCTTGAACGATTTCGTATGTAAGATTGTAAACCCATAGACACTCCTATTGCAAAAAGGTGAAGGATTGAGCCATAGTCTGTGTCCAAGGACTCCACAAGAGAAGGAACAAACGAAATATGTTCCTTATGCTAGTGCTGTTGGAAGCTTGATGTACACTATGATGTGTACAAGACCTAACATATGTTTTAGTAGTTGGAATGGTGAGCAGATACCAATCCAATCCAGGTCAAGCACATTGGAAAGCCGTTAAGAGAATACTAAGGTATCTAAAGGGAACTGCTGATTATACGCGAGTTATAAAGGAAAGGATCTCGCAACTCAAAGGCTATTCGATCTTGATTGGGGGAGGAGATTTAAATGAAAGGAAATCTATCTCTCGGATTTGTTTTCTTACCGAATAATGGCACCATATGTTGGAGCAGTAAGAAACAAAAGTGTATAGCCTTGTCCACGATGTAAGTTGAGTTCGTGGCATTATCAACAACAGTGTAAGAAAGTGTTTGGCTTAAGAGATTTTTTGGATCATTTAGGTGTTATTGGAAGTGCTGCAGATTAATTGTTGGTTAACTGTGATAGCCAAGCGGCAAAAGCGTACACCAAAGATCCAAAATATCATGGCAAGACCAAACATATAGATACCAAGTATAATCTTGTTAAGGATATGGTTGCACAAAAGGATGTGAACTTAGAGTACATACTACGCATAGAATGGTAGCAGATCCTATGATAAAGCCAATACCTAGAGATGTGTTTTGTGGCCATATGAAATCTCTAGGATTGCGTAGAGACGATGTACTTGAATATTGTATTTTCCCTAAGTGTTCACATTTGATGAATTTGTGTTTTCATCATTAATGCCTATGAATCTTTATTTGATCTTTATGCATCTTAATGTTTAGTGCATTACTTTAAGTTGAGAAGTATGTCGGACAGATATAAGATTAGCCCACTCACACGGGTAATCGCCTCTATTTACTGTGTGATAAATAGAGATGAGACTGTTTTTAAGCTTATTATCTAGGTGATAATCGAGAGCTCAAGCTTAAAACATGTATGTCGCCTTAACTAGGTGTTAAGATGAGGATATAATACTTGCTATGTTTGAAAGTAAAAATACCCCACATATTTTACTTTATCTGTATAAGATGCCAGATGTGAGTTCTGATGAATTTTGTGAATGAGTAGATACGTGAACTCAAGTTAGACATTGAGTATGTCTGAACTATCATCTGTACGGTATTGAAAGGTGTAGACATACGCTCTATGGGAAAGGAGTAATACCGTAATACGTATTTCATGCTACGTATGCATGAGACGACCAATAAGAGTGGCAAAAGTTTGATCTCAACTTTTATGTCGTGTGAGACTCTTGAGGAAGAGAGTTCCTCAATTTCTTAGTCCCCTCATGACTCTTACTTATTCTCAAGATTTCTATTTAGTGTTTGCTATCTTAGGATGTTGCCAATGGTCATGAGTGATTCGATCTAATGGGGCATTTCTAGAAAAGCAAGCTGGATTGAAATTGAGAGTTTGAAGGAAAGAAGAAGATCGATTTTGGAGAATCACATTATAGTTTTGTATTCACCGGTTAACCAATTATGACTGTCTTTGTGATAATCATAATTGTGAATACAATATATATATATATATCATTGTTTAAAAGAGATCAAGAAAGATATAAATGTGATCGATCGATCTAGGGTACTGCATACTAAATCTACTTGGAGTGTGACGCCCATTATGAGCTGCTATATATTCCTAACAGATGTATAACAACGAGCTCTCAAAGTATGCTGGTCGCACGGATTATTCACCAGTATGAATGTTGAAGAGAGGTAAAGAGAATCCTGTTCAGCCCAACATGTGCGAGTGGGAGACGATGGTTTTAATTGGTGATGGGCTTAAGGCCCGTCCGCCCATGCTGGGCCCAAAAGGCCCGGCCTATGGGAATAGGGCCCGTGGATGGGGGAAGGTATAAAAGGGAGGAGAGAGAGAGAGGAGACACCAGTTGGAACATAACGTACGTACGCTTCCCCTCTCCCGCGCATTCTCTCTTCCAAGAGGAAACAGTAAGCAAACGGCACGTTTCTTCTTCCCTTCAAGGCGCCATCGAATCGAACAGGACCAGGTTTTCTTCCTCTAATCGGCGTCGGTGTTTAATCTGTGGCTAACAAGGTACGCTTGAATCCGTAGTGTGCTTTACAATCGGTGATACGTGTTATTCCCGGGCTTCGTCTTCCGCATTGATTTAGGGGTTCGATTCGGTGTCGAATCCGGTTTTTGGGGATCCGTTATTCCCAACATTTTGTTTGTATTGTCTACTTCCTGCTTTATTCTCTGTGCATGACATATTCTACTTCACGCGTGCTGTTGAGAGAAATCATGGTCGACAATCAATATGAAGTGAGCTGTAGGTGCGTTTCAAATGTTGTGGTCCGCAAATATGCAAACATTTTTTTTTCTAATAAGGTAATTTGTCTTTACCTTAACGTGAGTGAAAATTCATCACTGATCTCACCAAACACTTTGCATGATCTAATTTCAAATAGGAGAAGATCAATGGGCAAATTGAGCCTAGAAATCCTTGCCCAACATTGATCATGATTAAAGAATGGGGGAAATACCACCAAAAACGCTAAGATACCACGGATTTGTTTAGAGAGAATTTATCTTTTGTTTTTTCATTCATGTTCTTAAATTTTTGCCGCACTCTCAATTTGACATTCCTTAATCACATGCAATTAAAATTTTTACACTCACATTAGGGACCCAATTGCACTATCATTTGAATTATTTTCTTAAAAATGATTATTTGTATCATTTAAAATAAATAATTAATAAAAAAATATTTTACTTATCAATGATAATTTATATTTATAGATTCTTTTTTTCAAAGCGAGCAATTGATAGTCGGTTTTCATTTCTATTTCTTGATTAGTAGAAAAAGCAAGTCAAGTCAAAAAGCATAGGATGGTCCCCGCATCTTGTGCAAAATGCAGTGGAAATCACGCGGGCAATAATTGCCCTTCGATTTTCTTTTCTACTTCTCCTATTGATATAAAAGCCAAGCCAAGTTAAGCCAAGTCGAATTGAGTCAAGTTTTGCTCACTTTGGATAAATAAAATATTTAGAAATAAAATATTATTAACAATGAATATATCTTTTATTAATTATTTTAAAAAATATATTTTTATTAAGTCAATTATCATTTATATTTAAATATTTTCATAGATGATGAATATTTTCTTCATTTATTAATTTTAGTACGCAACAAAAAAAATTATTTTTAAAAGAATTTTTTTCGAATTATTTATTTTTTGTGGAACAAACACACACTAAAAACTCCAAACAAACATTAGATTGATTTGATGAATTATTAAGTTTCTCTATCAAGGGCCCTAATGCTAAATCCTCAAAGTTGGCACATCGAGTACTTATCAAAGAAACTTGAAAAATCTACCCACACTAATATGACCTACACAAACTGGTGGACTAGTGCGAAACATGTAAGATGGACCAAAGATAAGGATGGAATCTTGAACACCCAATGAAAAGAGAGACACAAATATCACAAGATAATGCTCAAAATTCATTCATAATATGTTTTGTGTGTGTTTAGGCTGTTGACTGATCACGTCTTTCATTCTCATAGGATGCGTAGGAATCTAATATCCTAATATATTATGTAGGTGCGTTTCAAATGTTGTGGTCCGCAAATATGCAAACATTTTTTTTTTCTAATAAGGTAATTTGTCTTTACCTTAAAGTGAGTGAAAATTCATCACTGATCTCACCAAACACTTTGCATGATCTAATTTCAAATAGGAGAAGATCAATGGGCAAATTGAGCCTAGAAATCCTTGCCCAACATCGATCATGATTAAAGAATGGGGGAATACTACCAAAAACGCTAAGATACCACAGATCTGTTTAGAGGGAATTTATCTTTTGTTTTTTCATTCATGTTCTTAAATTTTTGCCGCACTTTCAATTTGACATTCCTTAATCACATGCAATTAAAATTTTTACACTCACATTAGGGACCCAATTGCACTATCATTTGAATTATTTTCTTAAAAATGATTATTTGTATCATTTAAAATAAATAATTAATAAAAAAATATTTTACTTATCAATGATAATTTATATTTATAGATTCTTTTTTTCAAAGCGAGCAATTGATAGTCGGTTTTCATTTCTATTTCTTTATTAGTAGAAAAAGCAAGTCAAGTCAAAAAGCATAGGATGTTCCCCGCATCTTGTGCAAAATGCAGTGGAAATCACACGGGCAATAATTGCCCTTCGATTTTCTTTTCTACTTCTCTTATTGATATAAAAGCCTAGCCAAGTTAAGCCAAGTCGAATCGAGTCAAGTCTTGCTCACTTTGGATAAATAAAATATTTAGAAATAAAATATTATTAACAATGAATATATCTTTTATTAATTATTTAAAAAAAACATTTTTATTAAGTCAATTATAATTTATATTTAAATATTTTCGTAGATGATGAATATTTTCTTCATTTATTAATTTTAGTACGCAACATAAAAAATTATTTTTAAAAGAATGTTTTTTGAATTATTTATTTTTTGTGGAACAAACACACACTAAAAACTCCAAACAAACATTAGATTGATTTGATGAATTATTAAGTTTCTCTATCAAGGGCCCTAACGCTAAATCCTCAAAGTTGGCACATCGAGTACTTATCAAAGAAACTTGAAAAATCTACCCACACTAATATGACCTACACAAACTGGTGGACTAGTGCGAAACATGTAAGATGGACCAAAGATAAGGATGGAATCTTGAACACCCAATGAAACGAGAGACACAAATATCACAAGATAAGGCTCAAAATTCATTCATAATATGTTTTGTGTGTGTTTAGGCTGTTGACTGATCACGTCTTTCATTCTCATAGGATGCGTAGGAATCTAATATCCTAATATATTATGTAGGTGTGTTTCAAATGTTGTGGTCCGCAAATATGCAAACATTTTTTTTTTCTAATAAGGTAATTTGTCTTTCCCTTAAAGTGAGTGAAAATTCATCACTGATCTCACCAAACACTTTGCATGATATAATTTCAAATAGGAGAAGATCAATGGGCAAATTGAGCCTAGAAATCCTTGCCCAACATCGATCATGATTAAAAAATGGGGGAAATACTACCAAAAACGCTAAGATACCACGGATCTGTTTAGAGGGAATTTATCTTTTGTTTTTTCATTCATGTTCTTAAATTTTTGCCGCACTCTCAATTTGACATTCCTTAATCACATGCAATTAAAAATTTTACACTCACATTAGGGACCCAATTGCACTATCATTTGAATTATTTTCTTAAAAATGATTATTTGTATCATTTAAAATAAATAATTAATAAAAAATATTTTACTTATCAATGATAATTTATATTTATAGATTCTTTTTTTCAAAGCGAGCAATTGATAGTCAGTTTACATTTCTATTTCTTTATTAGTAGAAAAAGCAAGTCAAGTCAAAAAGCATAGGATGGTCCCCGCATCTTGTGCAAAATGCAGTGGAAATCACGCGGGCAATAATTGCCCTTGGATTTTCTTTCCTACTTCTCCTATTGATATAAAAGCCAAGCCAAGTTAAGCCAAGTCGAATCGAGTCAAGTCTTGCTCACTTTGGATAAATAAAATATTTAGAAATAAAATATTATTAACAATGAATATATCTTTTATTAATTATTTTTTAAAAAAAATTATTAAGTCAATTATAATTTATATTTAAATATTTTCGTAGATGATGAATATTTTCTTCATTTATTAATTTTAGTACGCAACATAAACAATTATTTTTAAAAGAATATTTTTTGAATTATTTATTTTTTGTGGAACAAACACACATTAAAAACTCCAAACGAACATTAGATTGATTTGATGAATTACTAAGTTTCTCTATCAAGGGCCCTAATGCTAAATCCTCAAAGTTGACACATCGAGTACTTATCAAAGAAACTTGAAAAATCTACCCACACTAATATGACCTACACAAACTGGTGGACTAGTGCGAAACATGTAAGATGGACCAAAGATAAGGATGGAATCTTGAACACCCAAGGAAACGAGAGACACAAATATCACAAGATAAGGCTCAAAATTCATTCATAATATGTTTTGTGTGTGTTTAGGCTGTTGACTGATCACGTCTTTCATTCTCATAGGATGCGTAGGAATCTAATATCCTAATATATTATGTAGGTGCGTTTCAAATGTTGTGGTCCGCAAATATGCAAACATTTTTTTTTTTTTTCTAATAAGGTAATTTGTCTTTACCTTAACGTGAGTGAAAATTCATCGTTGATCTCACCAAACACTTTGCATGATCTAATTTCAAATAGGAGAAGATCAATGGGCAAATTGAGCCTAGAAATCCTTGCCCAACATCAATCATGATTAAAGAATGGGGGAAATACTACCAAAAAAGCTAAGATACCACGGATCTGTTTAGAGGGAATTTATCTTTTGTTTTTTCATTCATGTTCTTAAATTTTTGCCGCACTCTCAATTTGACATTCCTTAATCACATGCAATTAAAATTTTTACACTCACATTAGGACCCAATTGCACTATCATTTGAATTATTTTCTTAAAAAAAATTATTTGTATCATTTAAAATAAATAATTAATAAAAAATATTTTACTTATCAATGATAATTTATATTTATAGATTCTTTTTTTCAAAGCGAGCAATTGATAGTCGGTTTTCATTTCTATTTCTTTATTAGTAGAAAAAGCAAGTCAAGTCAAAAAGCATAGGATGGTCCCCGCATCTTGTGCAAAATGCAATGGAAATCACGTGAGCAATAATTGCCCTTTGATTTTCTTTTCTACTTCTCTTATTGATATAAAAGCCTAGCCAAGTTAAGCCAAGTCGAATCGAGTCAAGTCTTGCTCACTTTGGATAAATAAAATATTTAGAAATAAAATATTATTAACAATGAATATATCTTTTATTAATTATTTTTAAAAAAACATTTTTATTAAGTCAATTATAATTTATATTTAAATATTTTCGTAGATGATGAATATTTTCTTCATTTATTAATTTTAGCACGCAACATAAAAAATTATTTTTAAAAGAATATTTTTTGAATTATTTATTTTTTGTGGAACAAACACACACTAAAAACTACAAACTTAGATTGATTTGATGAATTTTAAGTTTCTCTATCAAGGGCCCTAACGCTAAATCCTCAAAGTTGGCACATCGAGTACTTATCAAAGAAACTTGAAAAATCTACCCACACTAATATGACCTACACAAACTGGTGGACTAGTGCGAAACATGTAAGATGGACCAAAGATAAGGATGGAATCTTGAACACCCAATGAAACGAGAGACACAAATATCACAAGATAAGGCTCAAAATTCATTCATAATATGTTTTGTGTGTGTTTAGGCTGTTGACTGATCACGTCTTTCATTCTCATAGGATGCGTAGGAATCTAATATCCTAATATATTATGTAGGTGTGTTTCAAATGTTGTGGTCCGCAAATATGCAAACATTTTTTTTTGCTAATAAGGTAATTTGTCTTTACCTTAAAGTGAGTGAAAAATCATCACTGATCTCACCAAACACTTTGCATGATCTAATTTCAAATAGGAGAAGATCAATGGGCAAATTGAGCCTAGAAATCCTTGCCCAACATCGATCATGATTAAAGAATGGGGGAAATACTACCAAAAACGCTAAGGGCGCGTTTGTTTGCGTTTCTGTTTAAAAATTGTTCTGGGAACGAGAAATAGAAAAAAGTGTTTTACGTTAGGGAACAATTTTTGAACAAAAAAACGCGTTTAGTAAACTTTTAGGGAATAAAAAAAAACGAAAACATGTTTGGTAAATTTGGATAATTTTTTTATTTCTTTTATTTTTTCTATTTTTTTCTTATTTTTCCTTTTTTTCTTTTTTTCTTTTTCATTTTTTTTCTTCTTTTGGCCGGTGCCGGCCAAGGCCGAGCTCGCCCCCAGCGGCGGGCGAGGCGCGGCGCGCCGCCGGCCACCACCCGGGCGGCGCCGACTCGCCCGGGCGAGCTCGGCCTCGCCGGATCCGGGCGAGATCGAGCTCGCCCGGCCGGCGCGAGGTCGGCCTCACCATGGCTGGGCGAGCTCGAGCTCGCCAAATCCGGCGAGGCCGACCTCGCCCGGCCCGGCGGCGAGCCTCGGCCTCGCCGGGGCGGCGAGCCTCGCCGTGGCTGGCGAGGCCGCCGGCCCTCGTCGGCGGTCGGCGGCCATGGCCAAAAGAAAAAGAACAAGAAAATAAGAGAAAAAAAAAAAAAAGTGTTCTAAAAGTGTTTGAAACAAAGAAACACAAAATTTGTGTTTCTTGTTTGTTTCTTTTTTGTTCACAGAACAAAAGAACAAAAAAAGAACAGAAACGCACCCAAACGCGTTTCGTTTAAACCTTTTTTGTTCCTGGAACAAAAAAAAAGAAAAACTGTTTAAAAACAAAAAAAAAGAAATACAAACAAACGGGGCCTAAGATACCACTGATCTGTTTAGAGGGAATTTATCTTTTGTTTTTTCATTCATGTTCTTAAATTTTTGCCGCACTCTCAATTTGACATTCCTTAATCACATGCAATTAAAATTTTTACACTCACATTAGGGACCCAATTGCACTATCATTTGAATTATTTTCTTAAAAATGATTATTTGTATCATTTAAAATAAATAATTAATAAAAAATATTTTACTTATCAATGATAATTTATATTTATATATTCTTTTTTTCAAAGCGAGCAAGACTTTCACTTGACTTGACGTGTCTTGCCTTGTCTATCAATAAGAGAAATAGAAAAGAAAACCAAAGGGCAATAATTAATTTCCATTGCATTTTGCAGAAGGTACCAGGGACCACTTCTTGACTTGACTTGCTTTTTCTGGTAATAAAGGAAATAGAAATGAAAACCACGATCAAATCTCCACCATCTAATTTCCCCAGGGCAATCACTGCACGCCTAATTTCCACAGCAGTCTGTAGAAGGTGGATGGAGCCATCCTGTGCTGGTGGTTCTTGACTTGACTTTGCTTGAAAAATAGAAAAGAAAACTAACCAGCATAGCACTATTGTACACGAATCAATCGAAAAACATCCACTCGTTAGATTATTATTTCCGCCGTATTATGAGGAAGGTGCATATTCTCCACCAACTAAATTTATTAAATAAATAAAAAGAAAATAGATTGCGATAGCATTTCATGGCGATGGTTTGCTGATTGGTTTACAGCTGTGACGATGGGTTGCATCGAAAAGGAGAATTAAAAAAATTTCCTTTTTTGTTTCATCAATCTTTCTTTTACAAAAATAAATTACTAACTCATTCACATATATTTTTAGATGATGAGGAAAATATCGATTTCCATTAATGGAAGTTTCGTTCATTTCCTCTAGATATTTTGCCTCCCAAGCAAGTAAAAATCCAGGACCTCACTAATTTCATCATTTCTTGCTACACTTCTTGATCCTCAAAAGAGTATGAACCAATATTTATCATTTGTGTAGACAACTTAAATAAGTGATGAACTTTTCTCCTCCTAGATATCTAGGATTTGAAATTATTTTTTTCCTCAGGGAGGGATTCACCCATCAACCACGCCCACAAATTATGAGAAGCATCATTAGGAAAAATAAATGTGCTCCACCATGCAAGAAAGTTGCATTTCATATTCTTCTCTAACGGAACATGTTATTATTATTATTATTATTATTATTATTATTATTATTATTATTATTATTATTATTATATGCATCATCTTGTTTATTTTTTTCCATAACGAAACATGTAATCAGTACAATGTCATCATCATAAATTACAATGTCCATCATATCATAATATCTTATTATGTTTTTTTTTTTTTCGTTTGTAAATTGAGGCAGTGTATTGATCATCATTTGGTTATGATAATATATTTTAATAGTGTGATTGGTCAAGGTCGTGATATTGTAGTATAGTTAGTTCATATTATCCAATCGCTAATGATAGAGACCTATAACGAGTATCGCTCGTTAATTTTCTTTTTATATTTTGTTATTGATAGAAAATGCAAGTCTAGTCAAGTGAGCTAGATCTCAAATTTCCATCGAAGCATCACTTGCATTTGCTCAAAGCTTTAGGTCTATGGATTTCATTATTTGCATGTTGTCGCAAGATGTCAATCACAAAGTTTGGATTAATTAAGGTTTGTAAAGAGATGGTTTGGCATTAACATGTATTCCCAGATATGAACCCAAGATTCCACCAACTTGGGTGGGGCCAACTACAAAGCCTTGTGAGTCCGTGAAAAGGAAAAAGAACGGTTGATCAAAATCATATTGCTTACGTCGTAAGATGGATTTAATAAAATGTGGTAACTCAATTAGTTATTGATTATGCAAACAAGATCGTCATAATTGTCCAACTTGCCCAAGCAAGGACAAACAAATTTTCCCATATTTACTATCAATTCATTTTTAATTGTCTCGATAATCAAATATCCATAAATTGTGGATTCTTCACAATTGTTACTAGATTAAATGTGCTAATATGCAAGCTCCATTCGAACTAGGACATAGAGTTTCGCCTAATTCCTGTCTTTAGTAAAATTTCCACATCTAATCTTCGATGGGCAAAAACAGTAGTAACAAGGTAGTTCTATGCACGAATTTGATGATTGTATTATAATTTTATGATAAAATAGGTCTCTTCTTCAAAATTATATGTCAATATGCATGCCGTCATCATTAAACGCTATCGCAATCTACTTTTTTTTTTATATTTAAAATTAGTTGACGGAGAATACACACCTTCCACATAATGCCGTGGAAATAATAATGCAACGAGCGATGTTTTTATGATTGACTTGTGTATATTAGCATTGGGAGCATGGGAGCATTGCTATGCCGGTTAGTTTTCTTTTCTATTTCTCTTATTAATTGGAAAAAAGCAAAGTCAAGTAAAAAAAGCATCAGTATTGGATGGCCCACGCACCTTTTGCAAATTGCTGTGGAAATTACGCGTGCATTGATTGCCCTGTGGAAATTGGATGGCGGAGAATTGATAGTTGGTTTTCATTTCTATTTCCTTTGTTAGTAGAAAAAGTAAGTCGAGTCAAGAAGCAGAGGATGGTCCCTGTACCTTCTGCAAAATGCAGTGGAAATTACAAGGGTAATGATTGCCCTTTGGTTTTCTTTCCTGTTTCTCTTATTGATAGAAAAAGGCGAGGCAAGTCAAGTAAAATGCTGCTGATTGGTGGAGATCAGATCACAGCAGTGGGCGAACATTCATCTTTCCTCTGGACAGCTTGTGGAGGGATTTATGGATCGAGCACGCCCACTAATTACTAAAAGCACTTTCAGAATAAAAGAAATACAATTTAAGATGTGAAAAAAAAAATTGCATTTCATATTCTTTCCCAAAAATTTATTTGTTTTATCATTGCTTTTTAACCATTATACATGTATATACTTATTTGTTTCTTACATAGGGATACATGTGATCAATAAACTGTTGTCCTCGGGAATTACAATGTCCACTATATTACCATGTCTCATTTTTATTTTTATTTTCATTTGCACTCATTAAACATGTTAACAAAAATAAATTATACTCGGGAAACAAAACAAAAAGATAGTGGTTACGATGCAATCTCATATAACTATATAATTGGTATGTCATAATATCATCGTTTAGTTGGTTCATAATATCCAATAATCAATCACAAACAATTTTGGTCAGTTTTATTATTATTATTATTATTATTATTATTATTATTATTATTATTAGAAAAGCAAGTCAAGTCAAGCCTACCGAATCTCAAATTTCAATCAAAGCTTCACATGCACTTGCTAGAAATTTTAAAATCTATGGATTTCATTGTTCATGGGTTATCATAGGATGCCAATCATAAGGTTTGGATTATTAACGTAAGGCGGCAACTCAATTAGTTGTTAATTGTGCATTGTCGTAATCATTTAACTTGCCAAATTAAGGACAAACAAATCTTCCCATATATCCTATCAATTGAGTTTTAATTGTTTCAATAATGCAATATCCATATATTATAGATTCTCAAGACTTGTTAATAGATCAATGTGCTAATATAAAAGTATCTCCTTTCAAATTTGGTATAAAGGTCTCACTCAATTCCAATCTTTGATAAAATGTCTACATCAAACGACATGTAACAAAGTGAGTCCATGCATGAATTTGGTGGTCATCCTTTAATTTTCTAATAAAATAAGTTTCCTCTTCAAAACTATATGTCAATACGCATGTCATGATCGTCAGGAGCTAATGTGCGCGAGTAAGGGACTTTCATGATATTATAAGTTGGATCTATGATATTGACCATGCACATCGGGGGCGTTTGGTTGGGCATTTCCAAAGCCCCTTTGACCCCCAAAGCCCATTTGTGAAAAAATTTAGTGTTTGGCAAAATTTTTAGAAGCCCCTTTGGCCAAGTATGAGCATTCGGAATGCTCAATGCCCAATGCTGGGGAGGGGCAGCATTGGGCATTCGGCATTTGGGAAATGCCAAGCCTACTGTTCATCGTTTTTCTTCACCGGTCGTCTTCTTCTTCTTCTCGTCTTCTTCTTCTTCTTTCCGGCCACGGAGCTTCTCCGGCAGCCACCGCCGCTGCCGCCTGAGGGTCGCGCGTCGCCGGCGACCACCGTCTGGGGGTACCGCGACGCGCGACCCAGACGGCGCGGACCTCAGGCTGCCAGATTTGGCGGTCCGGAGGCCAGATCTAGCTGTCCAGCGGCCAGATCTAGCCTCTACGACCTCAGGCGCCTGAGGTCGCGCCTCCAGGCGGCGACGACGTCGCATGAGGTCGCGCCGCGCGCCGCCTGGGTCCGCGCGACCTCAGGCCGCCAGATCTGGCGGTCCGGAGGCCAGATCTGGCCTCTGCGCCTCCACGCGCCTGAGGTCGCAACCTCAGGCGGCCGGACGGCTAGATCTGGCCGTCCAGCATCGCCGGCCGCCGGATTTGATTTTCAGATTTTTTTAAAAAGAAAATTAAAAGCAAAAGCCCATTTGGAATAAATTTTGCCAAACGGTATTTTCGCACAAGTAACTTTTCAATGCGTAATTTGCCAAACGGCTGAGCATTCCCGAAAACCCCTTTATCCTAAAGATATTTGCATTTGGCCAAAGACATTCCCCAAAAGCCAAACTAAACGGGCCCATCAGCATCCTGGGGTTATTGTAATCTACTTTGATTAAATTAGTTGGTGGAGAATATGCTTACTGATGAGAGTACTGGAATTGATCGTTGCTTTTCGTTTCTATTTTTTTCTTAATAGTAAAAGTAGGTCAAGTCAAAAAGCACACGCAACTTCATAACGCCGGTGTGCAATAATTGTCCTTTCCCTGCAGCATGTGTCTTGCATTGTTGCATGGCAACTCAGCATTATGTCCTTTTTTTTTTGGAGGAATCTCTTTTGAAAGAGAAAAAAGTGAGTAGACTTTGGATTGAAATTAATGACTTTCCTGATTCGAATATCTTAATAAAGTGTCCTGACATTTATGTTATGATATGTTTTTGTGATTGACTCATGTCTATTAGCACCGGAAGCATGAGAGTCCTGTTAGTTAGGGCGTTTGATAACGTTTACGTTCAAAAACCTTGTTAGGGAACGAATAGAAAAAAATTGTTTCTATTCCGAGAACAATTTTTAACCGAAAGATGCGTTTGGTAAACTTGTTTCGGGAATAAAAAATAAATAGAAACACGCTTGGTAAATTTATGTTTTTTTTTTAATTTTTTAATATTTTTAATTTATTTTTCATTTTTTCCTTTCTTTTTTATTTTTTCTTCTTTTCGTAGGCAACCTTGCCCACCCACGGCGAGGCTCGCCGGCCCTTGGCGAGGCGAGTTCGAGCTTGCCTAGCCATGGCGACGCTCGGCCTCGCCGGGGGCCGGCGACGCTCCGGCGAGGTCGCCGACCCTCGACAACGTCGCCGGCCCTCGACAATGGCCGTCGGCCATGGCCGAGGCCGGCGACCGGCCAAAGAGAAAAGAAGAAGAAAAGAGAAGAGAGAAAATAAGAAACGAGAAACAAAAAATCGTTTCTTCAAAATCGTTTCTAGAACAAGAAACTATTTTTTTTTTGTTTTTCATTTCTGTTCTTTTTGTATTCCCTAAACAATAAAAAAAATAAAAAAAACGAAACGCAACCAAACGCGTTTATTCTTTTTTTTTGTTCTAATAAAAAAACACAAAATCTGTTTTTAAACACTTTTGATAAATGAAAACATGCAGGGCCTTAGTTTTCTCTTCCTTTTCTTTTATTAATAAAAAAGGCAAATCAAGTCAAGAAGCACTTGCATTTGATGGTTTCAGGCACCTTCCACGGAATGCCGCGGAATTACGCATGCAATGATTACCCTTTGGTTTACTTCTCTATTTCTTTAATAATAAAAAAGGTAAGGCAAGTCAAGTCAAGGTCGTGCTCAAATCAAAACACCTTCCGCACATACGTTGCTTAGCATCGTTCGAGCACTCACAATAAAGAGTGTTGCATATCCATCGTTGAAAGTTGAGAATAGGTGGAGATCACAATAATAGTAGGCGAACATATATTTCCTCTAGACATCATAAATGACTATAATTTTTTTTCCCATCCCAACTACACTGATATAGGTGTAATTGAAACATAATCATATTGTATTGTGAAGTGTTTTAATCTTTGTGTGATAAAAAATATTTTATGATTGTAACACCTAAAATTATTATAAGTTTGGAAATGTTGCAACTGTGAATTATTCGCTAAAACATATTATAAAAGTTGCAATACATATTTTCATAGAGTATAAGGTCATCATGGACTTTGCACAAATAGTCACTGATGATCATATATGATGAGGAAACCCTAGCTAGGTAGACAAATTTCTATTATTTCTTTTTAATAACGGAAGGTTGGTTCATTCACTCTACATATTTTTCCTTTCAAGCCAGTAAAAGTCTAGGACCTCACTAATTTCATCCTTTGCTTTACACTTTTTGATTCTCGAGAAACTTTGAGCGTGCATATATTTTTACTCTCGACAACATAAATGATTTATAAATTTTCTTTAGCCTTGGTTACATCCTAGATTCCAATTTTTTTTTTTCAGGGATGGTTTCATCCATTGAGCACACGCACTAGTTAGTAAAATCACCATTAGGAGACAAAAATGAACTTTATGATGTGAAAAAAATTGCATTTCATATTATTCCCTAAACTTTAATTTGCTTTCTCCTTGCTATTTAATCTTTATTATATGCAGATACTTGCTTATTTCTTCCACAACAAGATACATAATCAGTAAACTATCATACTTGTGAACTAAAATATCCACTATTTTGTCAGGTCTCTCTCTCTCTCTCTCTCTTTTCTTTTCTTTTTCTTTTCTTTTTCTTTTTTTTTTTTGCATTTGTAATATAAGGTAGTACATTAATCATGCTAACAAAATAGATTCTACATAGGAACCAAAAAAAAAAAATAGAATAAATAAAACATTCAGTTATGATGCAGTATTATATAGCAATATAATTGGTCTAAGTCGTGATATTGTAGTATAGTTGGTTCATAACATCCAATCACTAATGACAAACAGCTATAATGAGTATTGAGTCATTCTTCTCCATTTTCTTCATTAATATGGGGAGGATTTATATTTATTGGATCATGAATATTAAGAGAGAGAACAGCTCTTATATTCCAACAAAGCAAAATGGCTAGAAAGTCGTACAGTACCTTAAGACTGCTTCATTTGCAGTACCTTCTTTATTAAAATATATATATATATATGCACATACTAATGGCTAAGATTTTAAGTGTAATACTCAAATGTAACATTGTTTAAGGGACTATGATAACAAAGACAGTGACAAATACCCTATCCAATAAATAAATGACCTATAAAAAACGACAAAAGCCGACAAGCGCTCGAGTGTTGTCGGAATATTATTGCAAATATATCAATCCATGAAGCCATCATCAGAAGAGACGAAAGAAACGAAAGCCCCATGTGTGCTCCACTATCGGTAAGAAATACTTTCCACGGCCCCATTTTATAAAGTCGTGCCGGCACGTGCATAGGTTCCCCGTGCCTCCCGCGTAATGCCGCGGAGATAATCAAACGACATTTATCTTTTTTTTTTTTTCATTTCGAGTACTTAAAATGGTCCATATGTGAAATTCAGTACTCAAAATTTTCAGTAATTATTTTTCAGTTTTATCTAAATGGGCATGTACTCGAAGCTTATTTTTCACGAACGAATTAAGTTCAGCGTGGGCCAAAAAAAAAAAAGTTGAGATAAGTTGGAAATCGAGTTATAGCGTGTAAGGTTCGACTTGAAATCACCGGTGTAGTCATTCACTTTTGCCGTTAGAGTAAATGATGTTGAATATATTTGAGATATTTACAAAAAAAATTATTTGGCTTGACTTCTAGCTTTTTCTTAGCAACGAAGCACAAATCAAGTACGTAAATCTGCATATCAATAAATTCTCCACTAATGCAAAGTATCAGGCAAGACACAAGTCTCCAAATACGAAAGATGTTGTGGTTACAAATACAAGGAACCAACACATAAGGTACTTAGGGCGCATTTGGTAATGATTTTATTCAGAGAACAATTTTTTTATCAAAAATAGTTTTTTTTATTTTGTTATCAAGAACAATTTTTAAACAAAAGAACGCATTTGAAACTCCACAAAAGTTCTATTCTCGAGATAAAATTATTTTGTTTCTTTTAATTTTTTAGTACTTTTATTATACTTTCTTATTTTTCTTTTCTTTTTTATTTTTTCTTCTCCTTCATCCTTTTTTGTGCCAATCACTGGCTTGGCAAGCCGGCAACCAATTGGTTGGATGAGGTCCATGACGAGCCGCGGCCTTACCAGGCCATCGACGAGCCTCAACCTCATCTAGCAAGTTGCCGACCATGGTGATAGCCAACAATCAGCCACAAAGAAAGAGGAAGGAGAAGGGAAAAGAAAAAGAGAAACAAATAAGAAAATATAATAAAAGTATTAAAAAATTAAAAGAAATTTTGTAGAAGTTCTTAAACGAGTTTTTTTGCTTCAAAAATTATTCTCAAAAAATAATCGAAAAAAACCATTTTTGATAAAAAAAAATTATTCTTCTGAAATGAATAGTTCCAAACGCATCTTAATTTTTAATTTCTATTCCCTTGCAACTCTCACAATTGAACTTTTGCTTAATAAAAATTATTTAAAAGATTCAAAATATGCAGATATTTTGTAATTTAACTTAAAGAATATACATATTTAAATTTTTTAAATGTAAAACATCAATTATATTTTTAAGTGCAACCTAAATTTTTATCAAAGGGCCGCACACAAAAATTTTCTTTTATTTTGAAAGTGGTAATACACCTCTTTAGTAATTAGAGAAAAAGGCCAAAATATGGAGCCGCCTCAGTTAGCGCTGTCGAGGAGCGTTGCACAGTCCCCGTCTCCTTTTTCAAAAGCCAAAAGAAATCGCTCCGAAAGTCCAAGCCCCAAGTCGCCTCGGTCGGGGAGAACACGGGAACTTGCTCGGACCGTGCGCCACGTCAGCTCAAGGGGGCAATTCGGTACATTCGGAGTGGCCGAAGATATCGTCGAAATGCGAGGCGGGGGCCACAGGTGGGCTTCGGTTTCTGAGAAGCTGGCCCTCGTAGCTGTCAAGCAAAGTGGAGAGGAGCAGCGCCGTGGGTCCGCTTGAAGAGACAACTCAGCCAGAACCCACGAAGCAAATGTCCTGCTCTGTTTTCGTGGATAAAAGGGTCTGGGACGGTTGGACGGCAATAACTCAGCATCGTTCGAGCAAGCGCGGGAGAGAGTGTTGAGTGGAGTTAATCCGAGGTCGAAGGCTGAGAACCGGCAGAGATCACAGCAGTGAGTGGATTGTGTTGTTTGAGCACTTCTCAGGTAATCGATTGCTCCATTTTCCTTTGACGAGTTTCGATTTGAGTTCTTAGAGACACTTCTGCATTCCGAGATCTGGACTGTGAAATCTACCTTTTTTTTTCAAAACTCTGCTCGATCAATCTCCTTTTTTGTCAATTAGACTTCATTTTTGTTTGAATGTAGCGACAAAATGAGCTCTGACAGACATTTCAGCAATTCCCAGAAATGGGATTCCATATATTCTCATATCTGTTTCTTGCTTTCCTTTGAGGCTCTGCTCCATCAATCCCTTTTACTACCTTTGTAGGTGATTACGAAGGCGGAGCCTAAAAGATTCGATATGTGGGGCATCTTCCTCGAGTTCTTATATTGCCTTTGTAGGCTATGCTCCTCCAATGCTCTCGAGATGGAAAGAAATGAACCCACTCATTTAGAAGATCCGAATTCCAGGGCTTCTTCCTCATCGTCCTCTCCACCTGTAGGTGATAATGAAGGCAGAACCGAAAAGACAGAAGGAAATGATTATGAAGTGTTCTTGAGCTTTAGAGGGACGGACACTCGCAAAAGTTTCACTGATTATCTCTACACCAGCCTTGTCGATGCAAGAATTCAGGTGTTCAGAGATGACAATGAGCTCCGTGTTGGTGAGGAGATTGGACCCGAACTTCTCCGCAGTATTACACAATCTAAGATCTCCATCCCGATTATCTCAGAGAATTACGCTTCTAGCAAATGGTGCCTTCGCGAGCTGGCTCATATATTGAAGTGCAAAAGAAACAGAGGGCATATAGTGTTGCCCATATTTTACAAAGTGGAACCCTCGCAATTGCGAAATCCTAGTGGTAGATTAAGAGATGCTATCAATGCACATAAAAAGAAATTGGGCAAAATTGTTGCTGAGGAATGGGAACAAGTGCTTAAGGAAGTCAGTTGCTTAAAAGGATGGGAATCAGAGAAAGTTGAAAACGGGTACACTATTCTCCACCAAAACATTGTTAACTTCTTTTAACCAAATCTTTTTTAAAAAAGAATATAACTGTTACCATCCTAAATTGAAATTCATTGTTATTTGATAGGCGTGAAGGGGCATTGGCTAAAATTGTTGTCGGAAAAGTTATGCACGAGTTGAAAAGACTTTTTCAGCTAAATGTTCCCGAACTATTGGTGGGAATTGATGATCCAGTGGAACATATTATGAGCAAGATAGATGCTACATTCAATAGAACATGGATTATTGGAATTTATGGAATGGGCGGTATCGGTAAAACAACTCTTGCAAAGGTCTTATACAACAAACTCTTTAGTCGTTTTGAGGATCATAGCTTTGTGGCAAATATTCAAGAGACATGTCATCGCGAGAGTATTATATGCCTACAAAAGCAACTCATTTCTGACATAATAGGAAAATCGCTTGATGTGTCAAATGCTGACCAGGGAATTAGTGTCATCAAATCTCGATTTAAAAGTAAGAAAATTCTTGTTCTTCTAGATGACATGGATGATATTACTCACTTGAACGCTTTGGCCGGAGATCATAATTGGTTTAAAGCAGGAAGTATAGTCATCATAACAACTAGAAACAAGGGGATCCTTGACGAGGCTAGAGCCGACCACATGTACCCACTCAACGAGTTGCCTTCGGATAAATCATTGATTTTATTTAGTAGACATGCATTTCGAAAGGATTCTCCTCCAAGTGATTATGAGGTTACTTCTTGTGATGTTGTATTAACTACTGGGGGGCTTCCCTTAGCTCTTGAAATAATAGGTTCATTCTTATGTGGAAAGACAAAAAAAGTATGGAAAGATACATTAAAGAAATTAAAGAAGATGCCTGAAAAGAGAGTGCAAGAGACGTTGAAGATGAGTTATGATGCATTAGAGTATGAGGAGCAACAGATTTTTTTGGATATAGCATGTTTTTTTATTGGATCATCTAAAGAAAGTCCGACTTATATGTGGGATGCGTGTGATTTTTTTCCGGAGAAGGGGATTGAAGTATTGAGTCTTATGTCCCTAATTAAAATTGATGAAGATGGCAATCTAATGATGCATGATCAACTGAGAGATCTTGGAAGGGAAATTGTTCGTCAAGAAGATAAAAGGGAACCTCAAAAGCGTAGCAGATTATGGATTATTGAGGAAGCCGAAGATGTGATTTACAATAACAAGGTAAGAGTTTTATCTATTTCTCTTAGTGAATGTGAGCCCATCTTCTCTTTTATGTTTGAGATAAAAATTATTGTCAATCTAGAGTCTCTAAAACTTGTCGCTTCTACTAGTAAAAGGGCTCTTTCGATTAATTGCTTAATTGTTGTTTTTGCCTGATTCTTGAACATAATTGAGGACCAATTTCTTGGTTGTTGGTAAATTATATATACCTCCATCTCATAGTATTGTGATGAGGACACTCTCCCTTGGTAACTTCAATGCAACTACAAAATTACAAAAGCATAATATTTGACAGAGCGTTTTCAAAGAAAAGCTGATTTCTGTATATTGGTGGCGGCCATGCTTTTCCTACGTACATGTTTGATGCACATATATGATATTTGGATTTTTGCTTTGATTTCTTGTGAGGTCTTTTCATAATTTTTTCTTTTACTGAGTATTGACTTTCTTATGAGTTGTTTGCCATGATAAATGAGACCTCCATTCATTTATGGTGAGTAGCTATCTTGGTCCCATATTTTTTAGGATTGGGTTAAGTATAGTTTTTTATTTTTATTTTGGTAAGGTGGGTTAAGTATAGTTTTTGTCTCCTAAGTATTACAACTTATGTGATTTAGTCCCCCATCTTTTTTTTTTTTTTTTTACATTATAGTCCTTTGTCTTTCACAATTTATGTAATCACGTTCTTTGTCATCAATCATTAGTCAACATCGTCAATTTGATAATATGACTTTCATATTTGTTTAAGGTATATACGCAACCTTGCAATGTAACCCTCTAAACCAATATTATTTTCGTTCCATAGGCTTTCTATAACAGTGCATAATTTTTTCTATGAATTTGCTACTATTATTTTTTTTATTTTTGTGACAATAGATAATTTTTCTATTAATCCCCTAATAATTTTTATTTGTCAAATATTCACCATCATCCCATAATAATCACTTCTACATAGCTCAACTCTTAGTGAGCACTTTACCCAAAAAAACTCTTAGTGAGCATCTTAGTTAACAAAAAGATTTACTTAATTTTATGTCAACATTTGTGAAATATGGACTATCTTTTGACTTAATTCTTGTATTGATTTTTTATTTACCATATATTGACTGCCATGGTATAATAAGTACTTCTACATCGTTCAAATTTTAGCAAGCAATTTATTTAGCACATATTTAGTACATTTCTATCATTTAATTGTTAAATGTGAGCTATCATGTTATAATTTTTTTTATTGGATGTTATTATAAATTACTTATAAGATATGACAAAATATTTTCTCATAATGAGTATTCCTAGAACTTTTAATCATAACGGCCACTACTTATTATACATTTCAATTTACTTATTATTGAAGTTTATGTCGTCATGTGATAGAGCCCTCTAACATATATTCTTTTTCTTTTATGATGGACAATTTTGTTAATTCATCTACTTGTAAAGCATGTTTAAATAATTTTTTCTGGTGATGATGGTTACTTTTTAGTCATAATGGGACACCTTTGCAAATACAAGAGTCGTCAGTAGTAACACTCAAAATAGTTTTAGATGGAAGTAATAGAGCCATAACTTTCTGCTGCGCACTCTAGTCTCAGTATCTCACTTTTCTCTATTAGTCTTAAATTTGACCAATTTGCAAAAATTGGAGATGGTCAATGACTTATACTCATCCATCAAATACGAATGGAATGCTGTATCACTTCGATCCATTTCTCTCTAGCTCTTCCCATTTCATATGTCTTGATTGGTTGAAGGAATGAATTGGACACATATCAAACGATTGATGAAACAATTGGGAACGAAGCAAAAGTACCCCACAACATACTCATGCAACTCACCCTCACATTCTTCTTTTTGATCCATGCGTATTTTTTTTCTTTTTTCTTTTTAAAGCTCGTCCACAAAAGGTAATCTATTCACGTTGAGTTAATTACGTATTCACATTCTACTTAATCCTCCAAAATACGAGATATTATATTACAATAGACTTCTACTATTATTACAATCCACAACACTTGATAAGTAGAGAATCTAAACATTCTTTTCTTGCATTATAAAGAGGATACTATACAAAGAAGTTATCACCAAGAAAAAAGAAGCAAAGAATGTTGCATAAAGAAGTACGTGTTATTAAGAAATAAAAATAAAGAAGTGGAAAGACAAATGAAGTAACTAAGGAATTTTAATAAATAATTAAATTATTTGTCTAAGGGGACACACTCCGGAAGTTCATTCAATTTTAGGAATAAATATGAGAAGGTTATTCCCGGCGGATGCGAAATGGAAAACATTCTATATTTTACCAATAAAGATTACACATGCGTTGCATCTGAATAATGGCATTTCTCCTTTGTTTTAGGTCGCCAGAGGATTGTTGAGTTATGACTAATGACATAGCTCCAGGGATTTCTGATATGAATTTCATCTTTAGCAAAAGAAGGAAATTGTGTAGCAGAATTTTAGAATACACGTGAAGTTGAGGTTCAATATGATCATGCAATGGGAATATTTGTTCAAAAAGTTCTAAATATATTGCACAACGATCAATTCAGTTTTAAACTTTTCTATACAATTAAGGCCTCTCAATGCTGTCCTTTATCTTTCACAATTTGTGCAATTGAGCCCTTTGTCGTCAAGCGTTAGTTAACACCCTCAATTTGCTAATGTGCCTTTCAAATCATTTATGATGTATGTGCAAATATTATTTTTGTCCTGTAGGCTTTTCGTGGAGTATTTCTTTTGTGACGATGGATAATTTTTTTATTAATCCCATTTCTTTGGCAAATATATGCTGTCGTGTTTTATAGTTATTTCCACGTCATTTATCTCCTAGTGAGCATCTTATTTCTCAAAGATTTAGTTGATGATCATATCGTTATTTATTAAAGATGTACTATCATGGTACACAATTTTTTTTTATGTTTTTTTGGGAAAATTGTCCAAAAAATCTTAAATCTATTACACTCCTTGCCAGTTCATCCTAAACTTTTCAAATTTTGTCAATTCTTTCCTAAACATTTTTACTTATTGCCAATTCAGTCCATTCGGCAAAGAAATTACTAATGTCGATGGCTAGTGCCGATGTGATGCCGTTTAATAATTTTTTTGAATTTTGAATTTTTATTTTTTTACTTCACTCTTTGGGGGGGGGGTTGTGGTTAGGGCCAGCTAGTCAGCTCTCATCAACCATAGTCGAGGGCCGGTGGCCCTCGCTAGCCACAGGCGAGAGCTGACCGACCCTCGCCGATGAAAGCGAGGGAGGGTTGGTGAGCCCTCACTTGGCTAGATCCATGGAGGGCATTGCGGCCCTCATTGATTTTGGGCGAGGACTCGTGAGCCCTGGCTTTCGCCAGCGAAGGTGTTGGGGCCCTTGCTTAGGGCTAGTGAGGGTGGTGACACCCTCACTGAGGATCGGCTAGCCCTTGATTATGGCCATTAAGGGTCGGCCGATAACCCTCACTAGCCCTAACCCTAAAACCCCTTCCCCCCCCCCAAAAAAAAAAAAAAGTAATATATAAATATTACTAAAAATATATATAAATATTATTAAAAAGTACCACATCAATGCCAACCGGCCACATTAACAATTTCCGGCCAAAATTGGCCAAATGGATTCAATCGGCAAGAAGTAAAAAAAATTGAGAACTAAATTGGCAAAATTGAAAAGTTTAGGATTGAATTGACAAAAATATAATAAGTTTATGATTGTTTGGACAATTTTCCCTCCATTTTTTATTTGTCATAAATTGATACTACGTTATAATGCATATTTCAACATCCTTCAACTCTTAGTAAGCTTTTTCTTTAGCACATATTTGGTAAGTTTATAATATTAACTTATTTAATATGAGCTATCCTGTTATATATATATATATATATATATTGATTTGTTAATATGATTCGCTTATGAAATAAACAGAATGTTTCTCATGTTAAGTATCTATAGAACTTTTTAATCTTAACAGCCATCACTTATATATATGGAGTCATACAATAGAACACTCTAACAATATATTCTTTTTCCTTCTTTCATGGACAATTTTATTATATTCACCTGTTGTAAAGCATGTTAACTTTGTTATTATTATTTTTTTTAGTGATGATAAATATTTTCTAGTCATAATGGCTATCCATACACCTTTTCAATCATAATAGTCGTAACTTACTACACATTTTGCTATACCTATTATAGAAATGTAGGCAGTCATTTAATAGATGCCTCTAAACATATACTTGTTTTCTTCTATGATGGTTTATTTTATTTATAGTATTTCTAAAGCTTGACATATATATATATTTGATTATGGATAATTGCAATTTAATATATGAATTTTAACCATTCAATAATTAATTTGTGATCATGATTTAAACTTAATCATATGGAATGTGATCATGTGAACATAACTATTTCTTGTTACATAATTAATAGTAAGATTGACATAATAATTATTGCACAATTAAGCAATAATTAACATGATCATTTTATTATAAGTATAGAATATTAACTTATGAAAAATTTAGATAACCATACCTGATAAGAAGCCACTAATATTGTGCTAATTAGTATATTATAAATAATTTTTAACCTAATAAGTGATAATGAATTATCAAGATAACATAATCACTATTTCATCGACTATTTGCCTATTATTTAATATTCTATTTATTAATGATATAATATGTGATTAAAGTCAAGATAAGTATAATTGATATTATTATTACATAATACTATAAATGATTTTAGTTATAATTAATATGTACGTTGATTATAGTCAATATTATAACATTGATAGAGTGAGAGAAATAAAAAAGAAAAACACTTGTATTTTGGAAATAGCTACTATGGCCCGGTAATAATACCTACTACACAACCGGGTGATAGTAATTATAATCTGGCTGCAATAACTTTCATTGCGAGTAAACATCGTATACTATATAGTCATTACAGCAACCTTTCATGTTTTAATAATCTAAATGTACAGTGATAATCCAGTGCTATAAAATATATATGTAAATAAAGCGTATAAATGTGTAAAACTAAATGGCAAAGGTTATTTGGTAATCACATAGTTACATTCTAATTAATCCTAAAAATTAATGAGATACTAGATTACTGTAAAAAATGCAAAGTCTTAAATCTTGTGCACAGCACAAGACTTCTATTATTAGGATCTACAATACTAGAAAAATAGAGAATCTAAGCATTCTTTCCATTCAATATAAGAAGAAGACGTAATATAAAGAAGTTGTCACCCAAAAAAAAAAAAAAAAAAAAAAAAAAAAAAAAAGAGCAAAAGAAGCTGCATAAAGAAGTATGTGTTGTTAATAATAAAAACAAAGAAGTGGAAATACAAATGTAAGTAATTAAGGAATATTAACATATAGTTGCATAATGTGTCGACAGGGACACGACGTGGAAGGTCATTCAATTTTAAGAATAAATGGGCGTTGCAAGTGAGAAGAGGCATTTTTCCATTTTTCTAGTTAGCTAGAAAATTGTTGAGTTATGAGTAATGGCATAGTTCCAAGGACATCACATGTATTTCATCTTCAAAAAGAAAGAGTTTCTGTGTAAGAGAATTTACTGTATGAGTGAAGTTGAGTCTGCTTAAAATTTCATGTGGTCATGCAATGTATTTAAATGCAAAAAGAAGATGAATCGCAAATCACACGACAAACATACTATTTCAAAACAAATACCTTCTAAATTACTATTGAAAATATGAAGAAACTTGTCTACTCAACTTACCCTTTCCCCCAGTGGCCACCCTTCCAACATGGAAGGGGGAGGTGGGGGGTTCAAATTCCCACATTTTCGGGGGGTTGGGGTAGAGACGAATGAGTTTCGGGAGTGGGTTTTGACTTCCACACTCTGCAAGGAGGCGGGGTAAAAATCTGAGAGTGAGAGTTAAAATAGGAGTAGAGTAGAACCGACAAAAAAAAAAAAAAAAAAAAACTTACCCAATCTGAAAAAAAAAATGGCGTTTGTTAATTTAAACACAAAAAAGTAAATAATATTAATTGATACCACTAAGTGCAAAGAAAGAAAAGAACTTAATATAATACATGAACCGTTAGATAAAGTCATCTACAAATATGCCACCAAAAATGCAAAGAGGAGTATATGGTCCAAGTATGTAACTTCCAAGGAAGGCGTCTATTCATCAAAATATGAATAATGTACTATTTCTTAAATGTCATTTTTTGAAGAGAAATGTCTTTTCATGTGATAATAAAGTCAATGACACCAATTGATGGTGTCTATTTTAAATTCGAGAAATCACAAACGTTAGTAGAATAACAAACGAACCGTATATATAATCAATGGAGCCTAACTAATCATTGAAAAATTCAAAAAGTAGCGCATCTTTAAATGTAATACTTTGAATAGGCATGTTCCTTAATGATAGTATGGATGGGAGCTCTACTTATATACGTTATTTAAAATAAACATACTATTTTCATAAAGTAAATAATATTTTGGAGATCCTATTTTTATCATTCAACAAATAGTGTATGGTCAAGAATAAAGTCAATAGAACTAAATGGCTTCGTTTAGAAGAGTAATGAGCACTTCGCAACAAATATTCATGATCATGATATTTATGTATACATAAACATATCTAAAAATTAATTCCCAAGTCACGGTTTCGTGAAAGGTGTAAACAAAATTTTTTAGAGATTAAATTATAGATTTGTTTACAACATTACATTGTACTTCTAGAAGAATATATATTTGCAATGATATGTTTTTAACAATACCTTTATAATTTGATTTGAGAACCACGTATTTTCAACAAAACATCTATTACCAAACATACATATTCAATCCCATAATTATAAAAATTCAATTTTGAAGTACTATAAAATCAAAAATTTTCCTTATTAAACTTGGAAGTTAAGTATTTTAACAATACGAGACATGACCTTATTTTTATATAGAGAATGATCAAATATTACGTTTGAATGATAACATAGCTTTACACTAGCAACTTTTTTAGAAATTTATAAAAGAACGATAATTAGTAATAAAACTAAGGGTTAATACCCTGAAAAACTCTAAACCGGTACACCCGTGACAAATTTACCCCGATTGACCATAAAAAATCATAAACTTGTACATTTATGACAAATTTATCACAAACTAATTTATTCGACCGCAAAAAACCCAAAACTAGTAAATTTGTGACAAATATACCCTATGCTAAATTGGATTAATACTAAAAAAAATCACAAAAATCGTAAACTGTAACAAACTGAGCGTAAAATCCCAAATTGGTATACCAATCAACTCACATGTCATTTAACTTAATAATTTGACAGTAAAATTTAACAAAAATTAACATAGGGTAAATTTGTCACAAGTGTACAAGTTTGGGGTAAACTTATCAAAAGTATATCAGTTTTGGGTTTTTGGTGGTAAAAAAATAGTTTGGGGTAAATTTATCATAAGTATACCAATTTGGAATTTTTTCAGGGTATTAACTCTAAAACTAAACAACTTCACAACCATATGCTTGCATAAAAGTAGTATTAACGACACGCGGACCCCGAGTACCATAACTTGGCACGAATGGACATTTAAGTATCATAATTTATGAAAATGACACTTAAGTGCCAAAATCGGAGCAAAATGGATCACTTGAGTGCCAATTCGGCAAAAATACTGACGTGTCAATTTTCCGGCAAAGCAAGTGCAAAACGGCAATATAAAAATTAATTAAAATTAATTTAAAATATTTATAAAAATACATATATTAAAAAAAAAAATTAAAATTTTTAATTTTTTTTTTTTTTAAAAAGGGAGATGGCGAGGGCTGAGCCCTCCGCCGCTACCGGCAAAAGCTGGTGACGGAGGGGAGGGTTCGCCGGGGTCACTAGGCCCCGGCAAAGGGCCGGCGACCTCGGCTGACTGGTGGCGAGGGTCGCGGCCCTCGCTCAGATCCGGCAAGGGGAGAAGGAGGAGGAGGGGAGGTAGCTAGCAATTGAGGAGGAGGAAGGAGGAGGAAAAGAAAGGGGTGGGGCGGGGCGGGGGCTGCTGAGCCCTGGCCGAGGGCCGGCCGCGAGGGCTTGCGTGCCCTCCCCCACCTTCCGGCGACGGTGGCGAGGCGGCAACGGCGAGGTCTCAGCCCTCAACCACCAGCTACCTTCCTCCTCCTCCTCCTCCTCCGTTTTTTTTTAATAAATAAATAAATAAATATTATATTAATATTTTTTTAAAATTTAATTTAATTAATTTTTATATTATATTAAAATTTAAGTTATGCCAAAATGACGTCGTTTTGGCTGATTTAAGAGCTCTATTTTGGCCAACTATAGAAACGATGTCGTTTTGGGTGAATTAGAGCTGAGTTAACTCTCCGGCGAGCCACCTTGGCGAGAAATATTAATATTTAATTGCCACGTATAATTTCCTATCGGCTTCGCCGGAAGTGGCACTCAAGTGTCCCACTTTTCTTAAAATGTGGCATTTAAGTGTACCTTTCGTAAGTTATGGCACTTAAGTGTCCATTTGTGCCAAGTTTATGGCACTCGAAGAGATCTTTTGCTTAATATTAACATAATATGATTAATCTTCATGTCCAATCTATTTGTTAGCAAGGTCTTATTAATCTATGGGCAAATTAGACAAAAAAAATTAGATGACTGCTATTTCTCTGTAACAAAATCAACACAAAATGAATAGATAGCAGGAAACATCTGTAGTCATAAAAAGAGCCGTAAAAATCATTTATATAACATTTGATATATGTTTTCTTCCACATGTAATGAAAAACACTCATTAAAAAAACACATGATAAGAAAGGAATGAAAAACATGTGCGTACTTCTTGGGATGGAATCCTTGTTTTTATTTTGCTATTGAGAATTGCAAACAAGATACATAAGAAAAAGAGGAGGATTCTACAATTGGGATTCTTGAGTATTGATACATGTTTTGATGCCAAGTTTGATAGATGTATTTGAACCATAAGAGCCATGTTGTTCCATATATAAAAAATATGAGTTAGGATCTTGTTGTTTCCCAAATAAAGGGCATTATATTTGATAGATATATTTGAGGTAGTTTGTGCATGAAGAGAGGCCTTCTATTGTAATATTGAAAGGATGCAACTTTTGGGAATTTAAAACATGCAAATTGTGAATGGCATAATTGGTAGAGGAAAATTTAGGGACCACCTCTTGAGCTTCACATTTTTATATAGATTAGATAAGTAATATGTAACCACAATCTATCATGTCGTGAAGTCGAAGGTGAGAACCTACATCATAATAGTATGAAAACAAATTTGAAATAATACATCTTTTCTTATATATTTAGTCTCATCCCATCATCCAATACTATGATCCACCATGTTTTCAATTGTAGGGCACTGGTAAAATTGAGGCCCTTTGTCTTAGCAAACATGATAGGAGAGAAAGCTACTCAGCTAAGAACTTCAAAGAATTGACCAACTTAAGGTTCCTTCAAGTGAACGGTGTGAATCTTACTGGAGATTTTCAGAACTTACTTCCTCAATTAAGATGGCTTGAATGGGGGTATTGTTGCTTGGATTTTGAAGAGGCCAACTTTCACCTGAAGAAATTAATTGTGCTCGACTTGAGGAATAGTCAGATCTCGGAGGACTGGAGAGGATGGGGCCCACTAAAAGTAAGATGTAGAGAAGGCATATCTCTTATGAATAATCATGTGTTATCAACGGCCCCAATTGCACCAAGTTCTCCTTTATTCCTTTCTCATACAATGGATTTTCCTCTAAGCATGAGGGGAATTTATAGGCACTTAAATATGTTAGAAGCTTATGCCCCTTAATATTTTAACAACTAGTCATGCTTAACATCAAACCGACTAATAATTTTTTTAATTGTATTAATTAACATCTATCAAAAAATATAATTACAATATTGTGCCTATCTTAACTTTAATCTAAATTGTATATGGTTTCCGAGTTAATTTCTCCCCCGTGAAAGAGTGTCTTTTTAGCAATTCTTGTTATATTTTTATGTGGATCTTCTTTCATGGAGAAACAAAAACCCTCACAGTGACTCGTGTTTTACATACATACTAAAATTCTAAATTATTATTACTTTTAGAGTAATGGAAATAATTTGTGAGCTACTCGACTTGTTGCACACAATATTTCTTCATTATTATTGTTGATTGTTGAAGTCACCGCACAACACATTTGTAAAGTAGTAATGTTATATGAATAATAAAATTATCCTTGAAATGGGATTTAAATATTTTTAATACAACACCCTGTCATATCTTATACATATAGCATTTAAAAATTGCTTTTCATAATTAAAGTAGCCATTTCTCTTTAATTTTATAATATTGAAGGAAAACATGACACCAAATGAATGCATCTCTTGTCTTCCATTTGACTTTGTCATTTGTAATTTGATAATAAAATTTGCATATATCTAATCAATGAATAACAACATAGTCATAACTATGAAAAACTAAATATGATATTTTTCTATGAAATTTTATTTGCAAATAATTGTAGTTACACTTATACATCTCTAACGTTCTCTTTGCCATGATGTACTTAAAAACATTTATGTACTAGCCTAGGAAATACACTATTGAAAATAAACATTTAAAATTAAATAAGATAGTTGTGATGGAGTAGGAAGTACAAGTATTTCTTTTTTGTCCAATCTCAAATGGTAATCTCTCTTTCTTTCGATGGCAACGAAGCTTAAAGTTCTCAACCTTTCGAATTGTGCTTTGAGAACAACTCCCGACTTGTCCGCTTTCAAGAGCTTGGAGATATTGATACTTGAAAATTGTAAGGGTCTAGAAAAGATTCATCCTTCTACTGAATCGTTTACTCAGCTAAACCTATCAAACACAGGAATTGAAGAATTGCCTGAATCCATTGGATCTTTAAAGAAGCTCCAGACTCTAGATGTCTCTTATTGCGCATCATTAGCCCGCATGCCCAACTCAATGGGCGATTTAGCATCTCTGTCTCAACTTAACCTAAGAGAATGCAAAAAACTTGCTCAACTTCCAGACTCCATAGGCTCCCTCATGTGTCTATCGCAGCTGTTATTAGTGGGATGCCGCTCCTTGATACAAATCCCAGATTCGATTGGAGAGTTGATATCATTGACTGAGTTGCGTTTGGCATTTACGGCCATTGAAGAATTGCCTGAATCCATTGGATCTTTAAAGAAGCTCAAGACTCTAGATGTCTATTATTGTGCATCGTTAGCTCGCATGCCCAACTCAATAGGCAATTTGGCATCTCTGTCTCAACTTGATCTAAGAGGATGCGAAAAACTTGCTCAACTTCCAGACTCCATATTCTCCCTCGTGTGTATATCGCAGCTGTTATTGTCGAGATGCCACTCCTTGATACAAATCCCAGACTCGATTGGAAAATTGACATCATTGATTGAGTTGCGTTTGGAATCTATGGCCATTGAAGAATTGCCTGAATCCATTGGATCTTTAAAGAAGCTCCAGACTCTAGAAGTCTCTGATTGTGCATCGTTAGCCCGCATACCCAACTCAATAGGCAATTTAGTATCTTTGTCTCGACTTGACCTAAGAGAATGCAAAAAACTTGCTCAACTTCCAGACTCCATAGGCTCCATCATGTGTCTATCGCATCTGTTATTAGTGGGATGCCGCTCCTTGATACAAATCCCAAACTCGATTGGAAAGTTGACATCATTGACTGAGTTGCGTTTGGCATTTACCGCCATTGAAGAATTGCCTGAATCCATTGGATCTTTAAAGAAGCTCAAGACTCTAGATGTCTATTATTGTGCATCGTTAGCTTGCACGCCTAACTCAATAGGCAATTTGGCATCTCTGTCTCAACTTGATCTAAGAGGATGCGAAAAACTTGCTCAACTTCCAGACTCCATATTCTCCCTCGTGTGTCTATCCCAGCTATTATTATCGAGATGCCACTTCTTGATACAAATCCCGCACTCGATTGGAAAGTTGACATCATTGATCGAGTTGCGTTTGGAATCTATGGCCATTGAAGAATTGCTCGAATCCATTGGATCTTTAAAGAAGCTCCAGACTCTAGAAGTATCTGATTGTGCATCGTTAGCCCGCATACCCAACTCAATAGGCAATTTAGTATCTTTGTCTCGACTTGACCTAAGAGAATGCAAAAAACTTGTTCAACTTCCAGACTCCATAGGCTCCCTCGTGTGTCTATCGCATCTATTATTAGTGGGATGCCGCTCCTTGATACAAATCCCATACTCAATTGGAAAGTTGACATCATTAACTGAGTTGCGTTTAGCATTTACGGCCATTGAAGAATTGCCTGAATCCATTGGATCTTTAAAGAAGCTCAAGACTCTAGATGTCTATTATTGTGCATCGTTAGCTCGCATGCCCAACTCAATAGGCAATTTGGCATCTCTGTCTCAACTTGATCTAACAGGATGCGAAAAACTTGCTCAACTTCCAGACTCCATATTCTCCCTCGTGTGTCTATGGCCGTCAAGTATTATCGAGATGCCACTCCTTGATACAAATCCCGAGACTCGATTGGAAAATTGACATCATTGACCGAGTTGCGTTTGGAATATATGGCCATTGAAGAATTGCTGAATCCATTGGATCTTTAAAGAAGCTCCGTACTCTAGAAGTCTCGATTGTGCATCGTTAGCCCGCATACCCAACTCAATAGGCAATTTAGTATCTTTGTCTCGACTTGACCTAAGAGAATGCAAAAAACTTGCTCAACTTCCGCACTCCATAGGCTCCATCATGTGTCTATCGCATCTGTTATTAGTGGGATGCCGCTCCTTGATACAAATCCCAAACTCGATTGGAAAGTTGACATCATTGACTCGAGTTGCGTTTGGCATTTACCGCCATTGAAGAATTGCTCGAATCCATTGGATCTTTAAAGAAGCTCAAGACTCTAGATGTCTATTATTGTGCATCGTTAGCTTGCACGCCTAACTCAATAGGCAATTTGGCATCTCTGTCTCAACTTGATCTAAGAGGATGCGAAAAACTTGCTCAACTTCCAGACTCCATATTCTCCCTCGTGTGTCTATCCCAGCTATTATTATCGAGATGCCACTTCTTGATACAAATCCCAGACTCGATTGGAAAGTTGACATCATTGACTGAGTTGCGTTTGGAATCTATGGCCATTGAAGAATTGCCTGAATCCATTGGATCTTTAAAGAAGCTCCAGACTCTAGAAGTATCTGATTGTGCATCGTTAGCCCGCATACCCAACTCAATAGGCAATTTAGTATCTTTGTCTCGACTTGACCTAAGAGAATGCAAAAAACTTGTTCAACTTCCAGACTCCATAGGCTCCCTCGTGTGTCTATCGCATCTATTATTAGTGGGATGCCGCTCCTTGATACAAATCCCATACTCAATTGGAAAGTTGACATCATTAACGAGTTGCGTTTAGCATTTACGGCCATTGAAGAATTGCTGAATCCATTGGATCTTTAAAGAAGCTCAAGACTCTAGATGTCTATTATTGTGCATCGTTAGCTCGCATGCCCAACTCAATAGGCAATTTGGCATCTCTGTCTCAACTTGATCTAACAGGATGCGAAAAACTTGCTCAACTTCCAGACTCCATATTCTCCCTCGTGTGTCTATGGCCGCTGTTATTATCGAGATGCCACTCCTTGATACAAATCCCAGACTCGATTGGAAAATTGACATCATTGACTGAGTTGCGTTTGGAATATATGGCCATTGAAGAATTGCCTGAATCCATTGGATCTTTAAAGAAGCTCCAGACTCTAGAAGTCTCTGATTGTGCATCGTTAGCCCGCATACCCAACTCAATAGGCAATTTAGTATCTTTGTCTCGACTTGACCTAAGAGAATGCAAAAAACTTGCTCAACTTCCAGACTCCATAGGCTCCATCATGTGTCTATCGCATCGATATTAGTGGGATGCCGCTCCTTGATACAAATCCCGGACTCGATTGGAAAGTTGACATCATTGACTGAGTTGCGTTTGGCATTTACCGCCATTGAAGAATTGCTTTGAATCCATTGGATCTTTAAAGAAGCTCAAGACTCTAGATGTCTATTATTGTGCATCGTTAGCTTGCACGCCTAACTCAATAGGCAATTTGGCATCTCTCGTCTCAACTTGATCTAAGAGGATGCGAAAAACTTGCTCAACTTCCGACTCTATATTCTCCCTCGTGTGTCTATCCCAGCTATTATTATCGAGATGCCACTTCTTGATACAAATCCCAGACTCGATTGGAAAGTTGACATCATTGACTCGAGTTGCGTTTGGAATCTATGGCCATTGAAGAATTGCTCGAATCCATTGGATCTTTAAAGAAGCTCCGGACTCTAGAAGTATCGATTGTGCATCGTTAGCCCGCATACCCAACTCAATAGGCAATTTAGTATCTTTGTCTCGACTTGACCTAAGAGAATGCAAAAAACTTGTTCAACTTCCGACTCCATAGGCTCCCTCGTGTGTCTATCGCATCTATTATTAGTGGGATGCCGCTCCTTGATACAAATCCCATACTCAATTGGAAAGTTGACATCATTAACGAGTTGCGTTTAGCATTTACGGCCATTGAAGAATTGCTGAATCCATTGGATCTTTAAAGAAGCTCAAGACTCTAGATGTCTATTATTGTGCATCGTTAGCTCGCATGCCCAACTCAATAGGCAATTTGGCATCTCCGTCTCAACTTGATCTAACAGATGCGAAAAACTTGCTCAACTTCCGGACTCCATATTCTCCCTCGTGTGTCTATGGCCGCGTTATTATCGAGATGCCACTCCTTGATACAAATCCCAGACTCGATTGGAAAATTGACATCATTGACTGAGTTGCGTTTGGAATCTATGGCCATTGAAGAATTGCCTGAATCCATTGGATCTTTAAAGAAGCTCCAGACTCTAGAAGTCTCTGATTGTGCATCGTTAGCCCGCATACCCAACTCAATAGGCAATTTAGTATCTTTGTCTCGACTTGACCTAAGAGAATGCAAAAAACTTGCTCAACTTCCGGACTCCATAGGCTCCATCATGTGTCTATCGCATCGATATTAGTGGGATGCCGCTCCTTGATACAAATCCCGCACTCGATTGGAAAGTTGACATCATTGACTGAGTTGCGTTTGGCATTTACCGCCATTGAAGAATTGCCTGAATCCATTGGATCTTTAAAGAAGCTCAAGACTCTAGATGTCTATTATTGTGCATTGTTAGCTTGCATGCCTAACTCAATAGGCAATTTGGCATCTCTGTCTCAACTTGATCTAAGAGGATGCGAAAAGCTTGCTCAACTTCCAGACTCCATATTCTCCCTCGTGTGTCTAACGCAGCTGTTATTATCGAGATGCCACTCCTTGATACAAATCCCAGACTCGATTGGAAAGTTGACATCATTGACTGAGTTGCGTTTGGAATCTATGGCCATTGAAGAATTGCCTGAATCCATCGGATCTTTAAAGAAGCTCCAGACTCTAGAAGTCTCTGATTGTGCATCGTTAGCCCGCATACCCAACTCAATAGGCAATTTAGTATCTTTGTCTCGACTTGACCTAAGAGAATGCAAAAAACTTGTTCAACTTCCAGACTCCATAGGCTCCATCATGTGTCTATCGCATCTGATATTAGTGGGATGCCGCTCCTTGATACAAATCCCAAACTCGATTGGAAAGTTGACATCATTGACTGAGTTACGTTTGGCATTTACCGCCATTGAAGAATTGCCTGAATCCATTGGATCTTTAAAGAAGCTCAAGACTCTAGATGTCTATTATTGTGCATCGTTAGCTCGCATGCCCAACTCAATAGGCAATTTGGCATCTCTGTCTCAACTTGATCTAACAGGATGCGAAAAACTTGCTCACATTAGCAGTTAACACGGCGCTTTGAAACTACCAAATATTCTCTCCTTTGCTTCTCGCACATCTACACACACTGGCATATAAACTAGAAAACCATCAGGCAGCAATGGTAGGTACGTGAAGTGGTATCATTACTGCATTAGGTAGTTAAATGTTTTTAACGAGCTTTATTTGTTGCTATCGCCGTTAGTTAAATGATGCAATAATTGCATTTCTATGTGCATGTTTTTATTGGGCGTCTTTCAATGACATCCTCTCTTTTGAGCTCTACAGGACAGTGAGAGCATGGCTGATGTGAAGCCCAGAATTGCTGATGACTTAGGAGACAAATCACGAAATTGGAAACCGACAGAAATCAATGAACCATCACAATGCCGGTCCATAAGGCTGCCTGATAACTCTGCGGCTATGAGGGTAAATGATTGCCAGATTTGGACGTTCTTATGCAGCATTTCTTTTCCACATTAATCTGTTATGTTTCTACTCGATAAGCACAAATTTGAATAGGGGCGCATTTAATGCACTTGCTTTATTAGTTTTATTCACATTTGGTCCAATGATTTATCTCTTAAACCTTGGCACTCAAGGACTTTGTCATATCTTCTGGCTTTTTATAGTTGACTGATTGTTTCAACTATACAAATAGGAAAGGATAAGATCAACATTAATAATTCTGTTATTATGGCGTGGCAATTGTGCTTGAATTATGTTGGCTGTGGAGGTCATGAATTTTATGATAACGTTGAAGGGCAAGATGGATGATTCCTGATTTAGAATGTAATGGTATAGTTGCATAACGAGACTTTTTTATCCTTTGCTTGGAATATGGATTGTTCTGTGGACTTTCATGCGGTTACATGTGCTAAAAGACACATAAGACACAGATTCTTCACGGGATCAATTTGGCTTTATACATGGCATGCAAAGTATATCATTTTGCACCACTTTGATGCTTGTGGGGAATGCTAAGCTTGTGAAAGCTATTTTGAGCTTGTCAGTTCCCAGAAACTTTGAGTGGAAATTTACCCGGTGAATCTAAATACACAAAACACTAGAGGCAAAAGAATATATAGACAGCTAGACGGTTTAAGGTTCTACTTTTCTTTTGGTAACTGTTTCAACTGGGTTTAGATGTCATGTGCATCATATGCTCTATTCATATGTAAGCATACAGTATGTATATATAAATATGTGTGTGCGTGCGTGTGCCTATGCTGATAAATATGCAGGCGGCGTCACCAAGTGTCTCTTTGCATGGATTTCTGCATCTATCCATTAGTGCCCAATTCTCTGGCATCTTTCTTCTGCATTTTGTTTTAACTTTCGGTATTACATTTGATTGCCGCCACTGAAGCTGGTAAAATGAAACAGGTCCCGAGATTAAGCTATACAAACTCGGGTCGTGCCATTCTGGCATTATCATCGAACGCTGTACACAAGTTCTGGAAATGGGAAGAAAGTGATCAAAACTTAACGAGCAGGGTAAGGAATCTCCCCAACCCCCCAAAAAAAGAGGCAAATTATTTTGTTGTTTAGCGTATTTTTAACTACATTAATTACATTGATTCTTCTTTTCGCAGGCTACAACTAGTGTAGTACCACAGTTATGGCAACCGCCCGGTGGGAATTTGATGACCAATGATACATGTGGTGCAAATCCTGAAGATGCAGTTCCGTCCTTTGCAGTGTTGGAGGATCGTCCTTTTCTAATATCAGCATCAGGGGGAGAGATCTCTGTGTTCGATAAGAGGACTTTTAAGGTGAATATTTTCCCTAAGAGATGTATACATCCTCTTGTCAGTTTTTTGTAGCACTGTCCACAAGGCACGAGATGATGAACTACCCCTTTGTGCTGAATATGCGTGCAGTATTTCCTCTTCACATTTTTATGGGAGCTAAAATTAATTGGTTCAATCATGTATAAAAACGTATTGAGCTCTAATTGTTAGGAGGTCCATGAAAGCAATTGCTCCGATTTTCATGGGGATTATCTGTTCAAGAGTGCAGCATGTCCCTTTTTACTTGCTAAGCGAGATAAGGGCTTTTCTGTGTCTTCGATGGAATCTTTTTGCTCTTATTGATTAAAGAAAACAAGCAGTGCTTTTTTAACCCGTCTAGAGATCTATTGGTCCAACTTGTTCTCTCCCTTTCCTAAGAAGGGAGATGCCATTGAGGCAAGTGCCTCTTGGCACGTGTCCCACTGTTACTTATAAAGTTGTTAATATTATCCTACTTGCTGATATGCAGACGTTGGAAAAATTTATGCCCCCGCCACTACAAAACAATGACATTATTGAGCTAGGAATGGAGGACTCTGCTATTCAAATTTACAGAGCTCGAGTTGATGAGGTGAGACCTGTTTTCATTGTCGTTGAAAGTTAACCTTGTGATTATCCACAACAAAGTTACGAATATTGACTATTTTACTTTCTCAGATCCAAAGAAAAGTAAAAGGACGTTGGAGAATAATTAAAGGCTTTGCCTTCTCAACTTCCTTAAATGTTCTCGTGTCTTCTAGTGCTGATTCTCAGGTACCAGACCACTGCTTTTTTACTTGCTGGTGAGACAAGGGTTTTTCTCTGTCTTTAGTAGGATCTTTTTGCTCTTACTGATTAAATAAAACAAGGCAAGAGCTTTATTCAACATTCCATAAATCTAATATTCGAAGTTGCCTTCTCCCTTTCCCAAGAAGGGAGAGCCATTAAGGCAAGTGCCTCATGGCCCATATGTCCAACTGTTACCTATAAAGTTGTTAATACCATTCTGCTTGCCAATATGCAGACATTGATAACATTTACACCCCGACCACCACCCATAACATTTCTGGCGTCTTTTCCTCAATGTGTATATGAAGCAATAGGAAGGGAGGACTCCTCTATTCAAATTTTCGATCGTCGAATTCACAAGGTGAGAACTAATTTTATTGTTGTTCAAAGTTGACCTTGTTATTATCCGCAACGAAAATATGGATATTGACTGTTTCACTTTCTCAGTGGGTGGCATATCTAAAAGGACATCAGAAAAGAATTACAGGCCTTGCCTTCTCTAACGTCTTAAATGTTCTCGTGTCTTCCGGTGCTGACTCTCAGGTACAAGACCACTACTGCATCTTCCTTTCCATGTAGACATGCCTATGTATTGGGCAGAGATAGCAATGTAGTTTAACCTGCTCCAAAAAATGGTTTGATGTTCACTCTGGATATATTGATGCTTACGCCCTCATCATACGTCAGTACATGAGGCATCCTTAACTAGGCAAAATAAATCCTTCCAGAAAACTTCTTCTTTTGTGGTGACAGATTAATCCCATCCCATTAAGTGGGAAATAAAAAAGCTATGCTGTCGTGTTGTTGCTTACAACTGATGCTTGGTGTTATTTTGATATAAAATACAACGTAAAATCTTATTGTTTCATTTGTCAATCAATGTTGATGTTCCCTTTGATAATTGTCAATTGTCGCTGCAGTTGTGTGTTTGGAACACTGGTAGATGGACGAAGCAGACTAGTAAGTTTCTGCAAATGCCGAATGGGCGAGGAGCAGCGCCTCTTGCTGATACTCGTGTTCAATTTCATGTGGATCAAATACATCTGCTGGTTGTTCATCAAACACAGATCGCCACATGTGAAGCTCCTAAACTAGAATGCCTTAAGCAGGTATTGAATATTTTTTTTATTATGCACAATCCAATCTCTCATCTCATCTTGATTGCATAAAAATTATCGAAATATTAGATAGTATGAGTCACTTCATGCCAAATGTGTTTTTTTTATTCATTGTTGATCGCAACTAGTGGGACACTCGAGAAGCCAGTGCTCCAATCACAGATGCTACATATTCATGCAATGGCCAATCAATATATGTGAGCTTCGAAGATGGGAGCATCAGTGTTCTTTCTGCTTCTACACTTAGATTGATATGTTGTATTAATCTTGCCGCTTATATCCTTCCAAAACCTAGGTAAGTTGGTTATTGTTGCTCACTTAACCTCATTCTTTATGGAAAATAGCAAGTCTCATTTGCAAAGTTCCATAGTCTCGCGAATTATTCATTCCTCACTGATGTATTTGGCAGCTTGAGAGTCTACCCGCTAGTTATCGCAGCACATCCATCGGAACCTAACCAGTTTGCGCTAGGGCTTACTGATGGCAGTGTGTATGTGCTTGAGCCATTGGAATCTGAAGGAGAGTGGGGCGATTCTCTTGTTGCAAATGGTGCTGGGCCTAGCACGCCCTCTGGTGCAACCAATTCAGATCAACCCCAAAGGTAGTGCAGGCCATGTCTCTTCCCGTGAAACTTGTGAGCATTACAATGCTAAGCCGGCTTTCCTCCACCTTACTTGATTCAAGTTTTGAGGGGATGCTACTGAGGGTAGATTTTACTGCCTCGGGGTACTTGCAACATAGTTCAGTACAGTTTGTCCTAATCGACTTCTGCTCAAGTCTTGTGGTGATAACTTGTTTTGTTATATTCATTTAGGCTGATTGGAAGTGAGAGAAGAAAAACATGAGATTAGAGTGTGTTTTGAATACAACAAATTGGAGGTAGAGAGGATGTCTCACTTCCTACACAACCAGAAACCTAAGGACTTGATTATAGTAGTTAGTCAATCAATGCCTCTTCAGTACCTAAACTTAATTAATTTATAAACTAAATGTCCATGCAATCTTTGACCATTTTATTAACCTGTGTTACTAAATGATGTTCATGTATGATTGCACAATCAATTAAAAAGTAAACAATCACAATGAATATGATAGAAGTAAATTAGAAGAAAGTAGACCCAATGGAATGTCAAGCGAAGAATCACATGGCTTTGTTATTAAGCCTCTGGGCAGCAACCTGTGCTGAATTCAATTGAGTCCAATTCATCAAAAGAGCGCTCTACCTAAACCTAAATTAAATTAAAGTTAATTATCAAAACCCGCCCTAAACTATATGTATACTAACTAAAGAAACTAAGCTAAATCTAGCATCCAACTTAACGACCTAATCAAGGTCTCTGTTTCTAGCAATTTTCAATTTTTCAATTTTTTTTTGAATTTTTTAAAATTAATTCTTATCACTTTTTGAAAATAGGGACCTGAGATTCGGCTATGAGCCGCACGCTGGTCTCACGAATCTGGGATAATAACTAATAAGACAAATTCGGGCTCTTATGTTCAGGCCCCTCCAATTCTAACTTTACTGAGCCCAATTCCGATTATGCCTATTCTAAGCCCACTACCCATCGTAACTACTCTAGCCCATTTTCTCTTCTAACTTCACTTAGTCCATCTTTAAGTCCGATTTCTATTATAGGTAGATTAAACCCTAAGCCCACTCTAAACCCATCTCATTATTATATTTAAATCAATTTTCCTCTTTTCTTACATCTTTTCGTCATTTTTTTTATTATTATTTTCTTCTACCTTCTTCCAGCCCTTTGTCCTCTTGGGCAAGTCAAGAATCTAATAAGCCTTTTTCTCGCGGATCAACTCCATAGAGACTTCGCAAAAACATGTGAAATTATAGAACAAAAACACGAAAAATTTATGTTCTGATTTGATCTCAATAACAATGAATTTTAATAAGAATTAAATCCGAATGGTAATGGACTGACTTGTAGCAAGTAATGTATGCTAAAATTTCTTCAGATTGAACTAGATTAGGAATTATTTCACCGACATATCTTAGAGACATTTCATCAAACAGTCTATGCACATCAAAGGGATTGAATCTGGTCATAAATTGAAGTTTTGTTTTTGTCTAAAATCAGTGTTAGAACCATGAAGCCATTACAAATCATCAAATTACAGCCTAGATCATAAGTGATTTTCACATTAGTACCCTGAATGTGGTCCAGTCATGCATTTTTCCTAAACAGGGCAGGAAAGAGATGAATGAAAATATCTTATCAAGGAGTTATCGGTTGAGAACTAAGGGCTAATGAACAAACTAAGGGCCAGACGTGGTCTGGTTTCTGGGCATTTATGCGTCCGATGATGCAAGTTGGACTTAATAGATGTGGATGAGCCAAGGGCTTGGCTTGGACGAATTAGATCGAGCCCATCGCATTAAATGGATATCCTTTTATATTAGTTGATGAATTGAAGTCCCTTCAGTTATTACTTTTTGTAATCTTCATTTTGGTTTTATTTATTCATATCTTTGATATAAACCGCCTAAATTGCCGATTTTCCTTAGATTGTTAACTAAAAATCAAATATCCACAGCAGGTCCAAGACCTCAAAATTGGCTGAAGCAATTTCCTGAAAGTTGTAATATTTAAGGTGCTACAATTGAGAAATATTTGACAATCCCTCCACAAAAGCCGCAATGCCCCTTTTTCATGGTCCAAGTAACTCCTAACATTAGTTATTTATACTCTTTTCAAAATAATTCATATATTTTTAGATAGTCATAATATGAATGATATATTTAGCATTTTCTATTAGAGTCGAATTGTTAATTCGAAACTTTCAAGCAAAGAATTATGAAAGGAGATTGCCAATGGCATTGGGAGGCAATATGGCAAAAGAAGTATTTGTAAGAGTTATAAGTCAGAACTCAACAAAATGTCAATCGAAGTGCTTAACATGAAAAAGATGAAGCGATACCAATATCAAAAACCAAAGAGCTGTTGGCAGAATCAAAATTTCCTTCTCATCTCCTGTTGGTGTATAAACTTTTTATTTAGTTCTGAAAAGAATAAATATAAATGTATGTTTCTTTTGTCACATAGTTTAAGTATTACTTTCAAGAGTGATTTGATTTGATAGGTGGAACCATAACAACTAAACTGGGTAAGGTCTTTCTTTAATTTTAGCCGTTTGGCCGTGTATATATTTACAATGTTAATAAGTACCTGACATTGAGAAATGCTGTGGACAGTAGCTCTCCTTCATTCTTACGATGAATATCAATACAACGAAAATAATTAACCACATTCAAGCCATTCTCAATTACTTGCAAGCATCTGCACACAAAGTGAAACCTGCTTATTTCCGTCTTCGACTGGGCTTCTTACTCTTTCTGGCTGGGGTCGACTGCTCCAAAGGCACTGGCAGTAGGGTTCCCCCTTTAACGTCATCTTTATCATTCATCTTATCGAGAGTTTTCTGGGCTCCAATATACACCTTAAGGTCTCTGATCTGTGAAGGATGACAAGGGACATGCCACTGTCAACGCACACTTTGCACGCAAGCGCGCAGAGTTTTCACAATATTATATACAAATTATTACAGTTTTAAGGCTAAAAGAAAATACCTGTTCTCTAAGTCAAGTATTTGTTCATCCTTCAACTTCAGTGACAGAGTTTCCCTGCAGATGCACAGAAGCGTATGTGTCCTCAATTCATGTCAAATTAGAAGGGAAGCCTAAATCCGACAGCTTTAATTGACTGGACTCATATACTGAAAAAGTGTCCGTACAATTGATAATAATGCTTATTGAGGAAACTAGTCCACATAACTTCAATGAAGATGGGCAAGACGAGTATACTTCAAAAGGCTGCATGAATTTCTCTATAAAGAAAATGTTGTAGGCATATTAAGGTACTTAAAAGGCATCTACACCTACATTGCTTGACATGTGAAGCTCAAATAAGTTTTAAGTCTACCCAGTGTATCTTCTTTTCCTTTTATTTTCTAATTTGTGAAAGTTGTAAATGTCAACATAATGCAGCATGAACAACCAATTGAATTTAAATTGGAATTAGTAGAATTTCAATATTGAACCGTATCAATTAAAATTTGAGTCCTGAACCATCACAGAATAATGTTCAAATATCTCCGGTGTGTTAAAAAGTACTTTGAAATTGGACCACCGCCATGAAGATTTTAACGTCGGTTTCTGTCGATAAAGTTCAACCTCTAAAGCAGTATCACCATTTCTTCAAAGGAAAACAAAATTACAGATGGAGCATATATAAACAAAAGAACAAAATTATGGAGAGCACTGACACAAGGAACTTTCTTTATACGTGCTGCGTTCTCTCCTTTCTCCCTTTCCCCTTTTTTGTCTCTTTCTTTCCCTCATTAGGGTTTGTCCAATCTTGCCACTTTTTAAAAAGAATTCAATAAAAGAACACCAAAAAAGCTTTTTCATCTTCTTGCCACGTCCTCCAACTAACAATAAACTTAAACTTAATTATCCTTCCCAAGTATGGTGAAAGGAAGGCATATTAACCATGTAATAAAATCTTACTCATCATAAAATGACTTTCGTTCTTTTGCCATTTGTTATGCGTTACAAGTCACGTATAGTTTTTTTTTTTTTTTTTTTTTTTGGCAACCCGGGAACCGCTGCACAGCCGGCAGCCGGCGACATAAACCCAAGGGAGCACAAGCACGGGGACCCACCTCCCACGGCACCCCACTTAAGTCACGCAACGTGACGAGGAGGGGAATCGAACCCTGGCCATTCCTGTACAAGTCACGTATAGTTGCTATTCACATATTTGAATTAGAAACTGTATTTCCTCTTTCTTTTTCAAACTTTAACCTTTTTTACCTCACATCTAAAAGTCCATGCCATGTGAACACTTCCTCTTCATGATACCCTTCTCACTTTTTTCTCGTCTTCTCAAATGTCTGTTTCCACTTCCTGTCTCACGACAGACCTCACTTACATGAACTATTACTACAATGCTGCTTCATTTACTGATTAGGTTTTATGAGACTATGCCTGCTATGGTATTACTTGTCTAGAGCAATCAGCAACAAAAAATACCTCTCTTCAATTTCCTTAACCTTTCTCCGCATCATTTCTTAGTTCTTGATAAGAGTTTGATTAAGCTGCAACCACAAGGAACGACATCTATTACTGTTATGACCGAGTGAAAACTATTGCATCTGATTGTAATATGAAAATGAGGCATGTGAAAAACAAGCAAAACAACAATCAGCCTTGGCTTCAGGCAGCCCTCCTCTCAAACTTTAAACATCCAAAATCACGAAAGGCAAAACAGAGAAGACTAAACCCTTACCTCTGCCACGGCCTTCTTTTTGTCACCAAGTTTCCCCAACTTACCATGGATGTCTTCAATCTTTGAAGTCACAGCTTTCTCGATTGCTTCTAGTTTGGAATTTTCTTTTCTACTTTTGGCTTCTAACATGAGAGACTCATAATGCTAACGGAGAAAAACAAAAGAATTAATAGGGGATGACATGTTCAAGGACTTAAAATGTATTCTTTAAAGTCAGTCTAAGGATGATTGCAGTCTATGTAACAAAAATGACAAACATGGGTTAGAAACGAATCACTATCACCAACAGTAGCATGGCCAGTTTATATATAATCTACTGGCTTTTGTAATTCTACTTCCAATACAACAGGTTTTCAATTCAGATACTGTTCCTTCTAAGACTATCCATCACAAAAGTCAATAATGAAAGAGTCCTGACACCTTAGGGAAACTCAATTCATTTTCCACTACAGATATATTAGTAAGAAAACAGAAAGAAAAGAAGAATAGCAGAAGTTTTGCAATTCTCTCAAGCTGATGCAAGCCCACTAGTTCTTTTATACTTCCTATATAAGCTCATTAGACAAATGCAGTATGCAAATTGACAGGTATAAAATGTTGTACACTGTATAAAAGCAAATGAAGCTGAGATTATACAACACAAGTGTAATTACTTTCCTTCTCTTCACAAGAATTCTGGCAATCCCATAGATTTCCAAGAGTAAAATGAGTTCACTTAAAAAAAAAAGAGAGAGAGAGAGAGAAAGAAACAAGAAAATGGAGAAACATTTTTTTATCTGAAATAACTAAACTAATGTTCTATTATGGTTTTCTCCTAAAATATGGGCACTTTAAAACCATTACCTAAAGCAAAAGCACAATCAATGGAAGCTTTCACAAGTAATGCTTATAACCATGGCTGATCAGTCAATAAAAAAAAATGTGAAAGACTAAACAGGGAGAATTGAAATGGTCTTGGTGTACGCATGCTTACTTTTCTTTGCACTTCCAGCTGAGTTGAAGCTAGACGAATATAGTCAGCGTGAATCTACAAAAAAGTAAAGCTACAGTGTCAAGAGTAAATGAAGAAAGTCTGACAATTATAATGGAGGTAATATCCACTTTGCAGGCCCAATAATGAACTTGTGACATTTGGCCAACAAAATGAACATGTGAAGTACAATAACAGAAACAGAATCTTTCATTGTCATTTGTCAGCACCTAAAACAGTAAAAGCATCATGCACCTCAAAACTTCAAACATTTCACTTAACTGAGTCCAAGCTCCAAAACTTTGCAGGGAAAGGAGAACCTGAAAACAAAAATATTCAAAGCATACAAATAAGAGGACACATGAACCTACTGCTTCAATTTTGCTGCTGAAGAGCGCCCCACTAATTTCAGAATCCTCGCTACAACCGCAGCTACCACAATCTCCTTCAAGTGATTCACAGTATGAATTCATCTCCAAAAGCTTGTCTTCAGCTTTTGATTGATTAAGCCAGTGAACATAATCCCAAATTTGCTGTGTTCTTAAATCCAGAGAATAGCAATGTTGCGTATTTTTCCAATGGCTGATTGCGTGCTTATCTTTGTATCTACAAAGCCAGAAAAGAAAAGCTATAATGAAGACAGCCCATCCAATCACTAAAACTATAGAGTGAGCGAAAACTCCTGCACATCATGACTAGATCTATCACCTTCCACATCCGACAAAACCACATATCAGACAAACCCAAAGATTTTTCATTGTTCCACAAATAAAGCACGATGGCACCTCATCTTGCTGTTGGCATAGACAGCAAACCTGATAAAGAACAGAAACGGAATCTTCTTCACAATCTATTAACAGACGGGCATCCCTGATGATGTTGCAAAATGAAACTACATTTCCGATCAAGGTAATTTCTTGCAACCAAATCAAGATATGTGCCCTAATTGACATCTTTAGCAATGTAATTGGAAATTGCAATAAAATCAAAGTAAGACCCTTGGGACATCACCTGCATGGCAGAACATCATGTTGACTTATTTTAGCCATAAAGATTGGCGAATCAAGCAAAAGTTAGTATGCACATGTCTGTCGATATATCTCCTACATGGCACTTTTTCAACTTTTGATATCACATGAGTTCAAAGGTACTTTTTTGCTACAAATTGGCATGGACAGAGCATATTAGAACATCACTTGAAATGTAAAATATGACCATGAAACATCTTAGCTTCAAGACAGGAAATGTTTGAGGTCAAAGATCAGAATTTTGACATCAGTATGATCGCCCTGCACTTGTGAACATACGCATAACTTATCGTGCATGCTTGACCACTGCTATTACTTAAGTCACTCTTTGACTCACAAGGAATTTGAGATAGGAGTGACAGGACCATCGGATCAAACACACGTGATGAGACATTGCAAAAATTCTTGTGTCAGAATATGATAATCAACAAAAAGTAACTCCAAGAAGCCATACCATTGACCTATTCCAAATCTCCAAATAAATGTCATGATAATTTAAAAGAAATCCTGAACTTAGTAAGCACAATAAAGTAAAGGAAAATTCTACTTTTCATTCATGTACTTTCATGCTATTTCTAATCATGTCTATACTTTTAATTTGCCTAACCAAGTCCATCTACTTTAACAAACTTTCGAATCAAGTCTTTCCAACACTAAATACGACCAAATTTAACTGAAGTGGCCCTTCCACAACAACAATGTATGATGTCGATAAAATATGCGGATGCCCACGTGGACATGTATGTAAAAATTTAGCCAATGTAGATGACCTCGAAGTGTGACATAGACAAAATAATGGATGTCCACATTAGAAAAATTTTATCAATGTCACACAACGAAGATATCTAACAGTCACATCAGCTGGATTTGGCCTGATTTGGTGTCTGAGAGACTTGATTAGAAAATTGGTAAAAGTAGAAGAACTTTATTTAACAAATTAAAAGCACAAGGGACTTGATTAGAAAAAATGTGAAAGTACACGATAAAAAAAATACTGCATGAGCAATGAAAACCAACAATTAATCCACAGTCAGAAGATTAACAGAGAGATAGTGGCAGTAGCTGAGAAATTACGTTATAAATTCATCTAATCTGTATCAGCAGAAGAATGTCTAACCTGACAAGACAAGTAAGTCCATTTTGTACCACATGAGCAATGAAAGGAATGGTCACACTGTGTACTCGAAATTCCGCTGGTATCTGGGTCCAATCTCTTTGACATCAAAAGAAAAAAGTTGCAATTGTAAACAACTTTGTATAAACTCGTCTCACTGCAAGGGAAATATAATCAGCAAGGGAGTACTGGCATGGCCTACCAAGACAAACTGGACAAGAGGGTAGCCCTGTGAAGCCCGATGGGGGCGTGCTAGCTACATCAGCTGATTCCGTATAGTCCACTTCATGCAGAAATAGAATATGGCATACCTCAGCCTGAATGTCCAGAAGATGAGTATTAAAAGTGACACAGAAATCGACTATATGAAATCTCACAGCAAACAACAGGTGCAAAAATTGCAAATACCTCGGCAGGCGAGAAATTCTTGCCATTGAAGGTGCAATAGAATCCATCAGCAGCCTTTTGATCAGTAAGCTCAATCAGCACGCTGTACCTATCTTCCATCCCATCATTCCTACATCAAACGCACAATTCGCAACACAACGATCACTAGAACCATTAAAAAGCATTTAAAAAAGAACCGAGATCGGGAAACCCAGTTCCACCGTCGGAATGCTTCGAAAAAATTGAACTTTCATCATCGGACACGCCCTAAGGCATGATCATGAGCAAATTTTCAGTAATCGAGTCCACCTCTTAGATTTTCGTCAGCGAATTCGAATTCCTCGAATTCTCTCTTTCGCTTACCCAATTCATCTCACCAACTGAAAAAACCGGTCCGAAGTCCCGAAGAAGAGGAGGAGAGAAAACAGAAACGATGGAAGCCTTACCTGATGAACCGGAGCTCGGAGACGTCGTCGATCCGAGGGGCGCAGAACCGGATGAAGTCGTCGGGGGAGAAGTAATTGGGGACGGCGACGACGAAGAGGGTGGTGGAGCGGGCGCCGGGGCTCGAGAGGAGCGCGTGCGACAGCGTCCGGAACAGGTGGACCATGCCCCTCCGCTCGGTGAACCTAGGGATCTCCGGCGGCGGCGGCAGCGAGGAGGAGCAGAAGCCGCCGTAGTCGGTGGCGAGGGGGTGGTCGGTGTCCACCGAGTGGACCCGGAGGAAGAACATCTTTTCCCCTTCCGGCTTGCTGCGATCGCCCGGCTGAGTCGAATCGCCCGAGTTGAAGAAGATTGCGGTACTGCGGCGCAGGGAGAAGAAACTCGCGGGAACTGAGAGGAGGATAGGCCACGCCTTCTTCCTGGAATTATAAAGGTTGCTACTTTCCACCCAAAAAAACAAAAAACAAAAAAACTAATTGGTGCAAAATGAACAATTTATTGTCTTTTTTTGGTAAGGTAATGAACAATTTATTGTCCAATCCAACTAACTTAATTTAACCACTGGATTCGCCCCAGTGGCCACCCTTCCAACATGAAAGGGGGAGGTGAGGGATTCAAATCCCTACCTTCAAGGGGATGGAGTGGGAACGCGTAAGTTTCAGGAGTGGATTTCGACTCCACGCCTCGCAAAGCGTTCTTGTCTAACAATGAGTGTAAAATAGGAATAATGAGAGGACCGACAAAAAAAAAAATTAACTTAATTTCAATAATTATTTGGGAGAAATTTAAAAAGAATTGGGTATTTCTTGTTGAGTTGAGATTTACAATTTTGGTTTGTTTGAAATAATTAAAAAAAAAACTAAATTTGAAATTAATAATATGTAGATTGTCATCCGTTTTTATTGATATCAAATTACTTTTTGATTGAGCAGATCCGAATCATGTGAATTATGGTAAAAAGCATGTTATGTGATTGCTTATGAACGAAATAATTTTATAATCATCTCATTCTCATTTATTATTAAAATGATGATGCGTCCGCATTAACATTGGTAATGAATTCTATGGACATTGAAAAATCAAAAAATGATAAAAGCCTAAACTAACCTAGTTGTGGATTCTATTTCTTATGCAATCTAGCATGCACATAATAACCACTCTATTTCTCTTTTTTTTTTTTTTTTTTTTATTTTCAGAATGGCTTAGAACAAAAATCCATTTGGTAATATAATTTCATTTTTCTATTTATAGAACAAATTTTTACTCCGAAATAGATTTGGAACATAAATTATAAGTATTTTTTTTTACTTTTCTATTTTTGGAATATAAGTGAAAAATAAATGCTCTTATTATCGCTTGCTTTTAGCACCGCCCGTCGCCCACCCGTCGTTGCTTACCACCGATCGCCCATCGTCGCTACCTCTTGTTGCTTGCCACTGCTGGTCGACTGCCTCCCACCCCACTAGTCATTGTCCATCGCCACTTATAAAAAAAAAAATTGTATCGTTATCAAACAAATGCGAATAGAAATTTTGTATCCTATTTTGCTTTAGAAACTTATCTGGGATATATAAATTGATTTCTAGAATATAATGGCATAACTAAATTTTGTTTTTGATCAATTAAGTACCTCCAGTATCAAAACGTGTCTTGATGTTAGACTTTCGTGTCATGTCATATGATTTTGCTGATGTCAACTATCTAATTTAGGCACAAACAACAATGTGGTAAGTTAAGTCATTATCTATTTTCAACCCAACACAAAAGAAAACTTCCCTTTCCTTGCTTATTCTCTTTTTCCTTTCCTTCTTGTTTTTCTTCTTCCTCCTTCCTTCGCCTACTAGCGTGGCCATTGCCACCGGCAACCACACTTAGCGGCCACCATCTGAAGCCACACTACTATCGCCGGTTTCAGGGATGGTGGCAAGGCACAAGGGTTGACATCTTTGGCGACAATAATGCTGGAAGAAGGAGGCGAGGAAATGGAGGAGTTTTTCTTCTTATGTATTACATTGGAAGAATGAGGAGACTATCTACTCCATTACATTCACCTAATCAAAACACCGACTTCAGCAATAATCATGTGATCTGATACAGAAAATCTTAACATCAAACCATATAGCAAAAGTCGAGACATTTAATTGAATATAGGAATACTAGGTTGTGCGATGAGAAAAAGTTCGGATTTGTGCGAAGTTATTACAACTAGAATGTTGAGCATTTCATGCTAAGAAAAAATTCTGATTATGTGAAGACTAAAAAATTCACTATTTTTTTCAATCTCTTTCTTTCTTTGTTAAGATCAGATTATGTGAAGACCTAACAAAACTTCTAAGAAAAAATGAACTCCTCGAGGAAACATGCATTATTGAGAGAAGAAAATGAGAATGCTGAAACTTTTCTTGGAAAGCCTGTTTCAGGGCGAAAGCTTGGTTTCCAAGTAGCACGTCAAATTTAGGACAAGTTAGTCTTCAAGACTAGTTTTAAAGTGGGCAGTCTAAGTTTATTTATTTTATTTTTTTTATGCATAAGAACCAACCTTTTTCCCAAGAGTTTCAGCTTCACAAAACATTCTCGCACCATTAGGCTGTGTCAAATTGCCAATCACAAATTTTTTCTCGCTTTTTTTTTGTTCTTTTTTTTTTATGGAAAATGAAATTCATTAAGGAAAAGAGGAAAAAGAAAAGGAACAATTAGACAGTTAAAAAAGATTGCTCTCGGCATATTGAGATCTTCTCAATTCGAGAAGACCATATAATGCTTTCATTTGCTTATTGTTTCTCTATCGTCTCTCTTTCTAAAGGTCGATTTCGGGTAAGTCGATGATGAGATCCACATGATTAACAATCCAAATGATATGATCTACATGATCTTTTGACCATAGGCATGCACGACACCAGCATAGGCGATGTAGTGGCCGGCTAGGTAGCACGGACACGTTGTCCATGCTTCCGTGTTGTGTCCGACACGTGTCGGAGCGTGTTGGACATGTCGACACGCTTGGACACGGTCGGGACACGCGGTCAACGCATGTTGAAAATCCGACGCGCGGTCAACGCGTGCCCGACACATTCCGACACGTGTGTCCGGAAGATGATGGAGGGTGGAAGCGACGGCGAGGGAGTAGAGACGATGACGCAACGGCGAGAGACGGCTGCCACTGTGATGCTGCGACGGAGCCGACAAGGTTGCAGCTGTGAGGGAGAAAGGGCCAAAGGCGAGAGGAAGAGAAGAGGAAGGCGGTCGTGCGGCAAGCGGCGAGAGGCGATGAGCGGCGAGCGGTGAGGAAGGGGGTCGTGCGGCGAGCGGCGAGAGGCGACGAGCGGCGAGCGGCAAGGAAGGGGGTCGTGCAGCGAGCGGCGAGTGGCGAGTGGTGAGGAACGAGAAGAGGAAGGGTCGTGCAGAGCTAGGGTTTTGAGGGGCCATCATGTATTGGGAGAAGGGGAAGAGACGGAGGGGTTTTTGATGTTGCGTATTGGGGGAGGGGAAGAGACGGGGACAGCCTGTCTGTCAGTGAAGGGGAGGGAAAGAAAAATAAATTTGGGGGAGGGGGGGGGGGGAGGGAACGGACGATAGTAGGGAGGGAAAGAAAAATAAATTTTGGGGAAGGGGGAAAATGGACGAGGAAAGAACTAGAAGGGAGTGGGGTGGACGTTAGTGGATATTTTTTTTAATGGAAAAATAAATAAAAGAGATTAAAATATAATTTCAAAAGATAAAAATACTGAATTTGAATTAAATTAATTAAAAATAAAAATATTTATTTAATATATAACGTGTCGAACGTGTCGAAATTCTCTATTTTTTAAAAAATAACGTGTCATGTGTCGTGTCGTGTCACGGTGTCCGTGCTACCTAGGTGGCCGGAGGGTAGAGAGGGAGACTAACAATGGCTTTTAGGATGGCTGAAGGTTTAGGATCATGGTAGAGGGGTATACAGCATGGCTTTCTCCTTTCCCCATCCCTTTGGTGCTACAAACCCATTAATGACGCGGTTCCCTCCTTTTGAACTTCCACACCAAACCCGTTATCTCCCTTCGACCTTTGACATATAGACCTTGAAATTCCATGTCTTCAACCTCATCTTAATCCTCTCATCTCTTCCACCATCATTCCGCATCTCTAGTCCTCCATTTTCTTCAAGCTTTTTGATAGTTTGTTCTTGAGAAATTTGAGCAAAGCCGCGCTTCGATCAGGTAGTTGACTTCGTGTTAGATGGCGCCTAGTAATATCCGAAAGGCGATTGGGGCCGTCAAGGACTAGATGAGCATCGGCATAGACAAGGTCTCAAACAACTTGGCGGTGCAGCTTGAGATCCCGGTGGTGAAGGCCATCAGCCATGACGAGGACCCTACGGCTAAGAGGCACGTCAGGGAGATCCTCGCCTTCGCCGTGCACTCCAAAGCATACCTCGACACTTGTATTGCCTTGATCTCAAGGCAGCTAAGCAAGACGCGCGATTGGATGGTGGCCCTCAAGGCCCTCCTGCTTGTGCACCGGATAGTGGTCGACGGGCATCCCAGTTTCGAAGATGAGATCATCTTCACTTCTTGCCACAGTATGTGACTGCTCAACATGTAGCAGTTCCAGGACGAGGCGCACTCAAATTCAGGGGACCATTTGGGTTTTGTGAGGTTCTATGCTATGTATCTCAAGGAGGAGGTCGAGTTTTTGGTGGTTGAGTAGAGACAGGAGGGCGGCGGCCGGTGATGCAGAGGGGAAATATGAAGAGAGAAATGAATTTGATCATGACTGGAGGCCAAGTCTTGCAAAGAAAGAGATCGCGTTGATCAAAGAAATGAGGCCCGAGAGAGTTTCGGCCAGGTTGAATCACCAACTGACCGGGTTTTGGCTTGCAGGCCAGCCGGAGCGGCCAAGACTAGTTGGTTGTTCATTGCAACTAGTAGGTTCCTCGAGAAGCTAGCGGCCCAATCATAAATGCTACATATATGCAATGGCCAATCAATAAATGGGAGCTTTAAAGACGGAAGCATTGTTCTTACTGCTTCTGCACTCAGATTGAGATGTTGTATAAATTCTACTGCTTATATCCCTCCAGACCCTAGGTAAGTTGGTTATTACTGCTTAGTTAACCTCATTCATTTATGAAAATGGCAAGTCTCATTCGCGAAGTTCCAATAGTCTCACAAGTTATTCATTTCTTACTGATGTATATGACAGCTTAAGAGTCTACCTGCTAGTCATTGCAGCACATCTATCTAAACCTAACCAGTTTGCATTGGGGCTTACCAACGGCAGCGTCTATGTGCTTGAGCCATTAGAATCTGGAGAGTGGGGTGGTTCTCCTCCTGTTGAAAATGGTGTTGGGCCAAGCACAACCTCTAGCGCAATCGATTCAGATCAACGGCAAAGGTAGTGCAGGCCATATCTCTCCTTGTGGAACTTTGAGCATTAAATGCTGAGCTGGCTTTCCTTCGCCACACTTGATTTAAGTTTTGAGGAGTACTACAGAGGGTAGATTTTATAGTCTCAGGGGTCTTCCTCCGGACATAGTTTGGCACAATTTGTCTTAAAGTGGTACAATTAGCATCCTCATTGACTTCTAGATTTTACAGCCTCAGGGTCTTCCTCTGGACATAATTTGGCAGAGTCTGTCTTAAGTGGTACAATTAGCATCCTAATCGACTTCTGCTCTAGTCCAGCGGTGATAATTCTTTTATTATATTCATTTAGGCTGACTGAAAGTGAAAAATAAGAACATTAGATTAGGCTGTTGCGTAGAAAGCGTTAGTATATTCGAGTTGGACACAAGTTTATCTGATTTTAGTTAGCAAGCTAAAGGATCATGGGAACAGGGTTTAGTTTTCGCAGGTGGCTTCTTTTCTTGTTCCTTCTGCGTGATGCTGAAAGTACTTTTCTTATGTATTTTATTTATTCTTTTTAATTTGCTGAAGTAGCATTTGTTAGCACTTAGCAGGTTCTCTTTTCTTGCTCTTTCACCACCCAAAAAAATAAATCATCTTCTTCCTGCGATCCTATTATGGACGCGATTTGAGTGCAACGGCACTCAAACCTTGGATGAAAGTAAATACTTCACCATGGTCTTATCAAAGAAAGATAGGATTAATCGATGTTGTTCAAATAGGCACAGGCCAACTAAATGGTATTCCCATAGTAATTGGAGTTATGGATTTTTAGTTTATGGGGGGTAGTATGGGATCCGTAGTAGGTGAGAAAATCACCCGTTTGATTGAGTATGCCACCAATAAATTTTTACCTTTGATTCTAGTGTGTGCTTTTGGAAGAGCACATATGCAAAAAGGAAGCTTGAGCTTGAAGCAAATGACTAAAATATTTGCTGCTTTATATGATTATCAATCCCATAAAAAGTTATTCTATGTATCAATCCTTATATCTTGCTTATCGGACTGCAATCTTTGGGAATCAAATTCCATCTTTTTGAGGATGATAGTCTTTAACTGCAATTTGTTAAACACTGTATCGTTGGGGATCAAGTCGGTTATTTCTTCAGCTTTTACAGTTAACAGACTTGATTTTTCCATTTGCAAATGGACACAGAGCAGGTAGGAGCATGACAACGAGCCTCTTTTGATTTCATCTATATTCCTATCACCCTTCCCTTACTACGCTCTCAGCCACCAAAGAGTACTTTTGCTCAGCACGTCAGCCTATATTGTCATTGCAAAGTGCTTGCACTTCAAACAAATGCGGAAGTAGGATGTGCAATCTAAGAGTGTCTGATTTGATTCGTATACAGCGGGTTCAACCCTCGGCAAGTTTGGATGTCACACCTTAAAAGGCACATTCTTCTGAACGGCTGAGTTTGCAGAATCAATAGCAAAGTGAACCTAGCGGGCACGTTTTCCCCGAACATTTCCACAAAATTTGGAATTAGTTCCCCTTACAAATAGGAACGAGGGTTTTCCCCCTTATGAGAAGATGTTCTTGACCTGGGAGTTTAGAAGGGAGTAAGAGCCACTTAAAAGCTGTCGTAGTTTTGGAGATGGTATCAAACGACCTCTCAAAAAAGTAATCCCAGTATGCCAAACATTAATTATTTTGACCTTTTACAAAATCGTTCATATATTTTTAGACAGTCATTAAATAAATCGGTTTTATAGCAATTTCTACAAAAGCCAATTTGTTAATTCAAACACTCCAAGAAAAGAACAATAGAAGGAGATTGCCAATGCCATTGGGAGGCAACTTGGCAAAGTGAGCACTTTTGAGAGGTATAATAAGTCAGAGTTTAACATTATATGGATCAAAGTCTTTAATCACGAATAAAGAAATGGCAAAACCACAATCACAAAACTGAGGGCAGTTGGTATAATCGAAATTTCATTAAAAACTACTGTCGGTATATAAACTTGTTATTTTATTCCTAAGACAAAAATTATAAATATATTACCAAAGCAGAATTACAGATAGAAGAACTGAAGTTGAAAGCTAGACTTTTTAAATTTTGGGGAAATAAAGTTTCCACAATAAATTTTTAGGTACTGCTTTCAAGAATGCTTTGGTTTGATTGGCGGAACTGTAACAATTAAACTGAGAATGGTCTTTCTTTAATTTTCAGCGTCTGGCCGAGTATATGCATTTACAATGTCAATAAGTGCCGGACACCGAAACTCAATTGAAGAGGAGGACTGGGGAAAGTCAGGAAGTTGCACCATCCACAACCCCTCCAAGTATAGAGGTTCTGCAGAACGCTGGGTAGTGAAATACCACCCTCGGGCCCCCCTTGCGTCTGCAGATGCTGCTAACAGTACTTTTCCTTCCTACTTACGACGAATGTCAATAAAATGAAAAAACAATTAACTACATTCATGCCATTCTTGTTTACTTATCAAGCATATGCACACGAAGTGACACCTGCTTATTTCCGTCTTCGGCTGGGCTTCGTGCTCTTTCTGGTTGGAAATGATTACTCCAAACGCACGGGTAATAGGGTCCTCCTTTGACGCCATCTTTATCAATCATCTTACTGAATGTTTTCTGGTATCCAATAAACACCTCAAATTCTTTGATCCGTTAAAGATGACAAGGAACATATTGCTGTCAACACACGTTACATAGACATACACGCGGTTGGCAATATTATGAAAACCATATGAAGGAATAAAGTTTTGAGGTTCAGAAAATGTACCCGTTTATCCACATTTAGTATTTTTTTTCATTCTTCGACTTTAGTGACAAAATTATCCTGCACATGTGAAGAAACCGTATGTGTGCTTCATTCATGTCAAATCAGATGGGAGGACTAAGTTCTCCAGACAGCTTTAAATTGACTAAACTCGTCTAGAAGTTGCATCAAGTACAAACCATAACTATGCTTATCTAGGAAGATTAGCCCACATGACTCAAATGAAGATGAACAAGATGAGTATACTTTAAAATGCTGCATAATTATTCTCTACGTTGTATGCATATTAAAGAACTCAAAAGGCATCTAAACCCACATCGCTTAATCTGTGAAGCTCGAATAAGGGTTATGTCGACCAAGAGCATATTCTTTTCCTTTTATTTTCTATGTTCTCGAATTTGGAAATTTCAACACTACGCATCATGAACAATCAATGAACTGTCATTGGAATTAGTAAATTTTTAATGTTGCAATTAAATTTTAGTCCCAAACCATCACAGAATTATTTACAAATTTTTCTAGTGTGCAAAATTGTACTTTGAACTCGAACAATGACCATGGAGTTTTTGAACATTAACTTTCTGCCGATAAAGTTAAACCTCTAAGGCAATAGCACTAAAACATCAAAAGGGAAACAAAATCACAGATGAAACATACATTAACAAAGGAACCAAATAAGAGAGAGGTCGTCCTGTCTCGCCACTTCTTTGAAACTTCTTCAAAAAAAAATCCCCAATAACTACCTACTTCATCTTCTTGCCACGTCCTCTAACCAACATTAACTCAAACTTGGTCATTTCCCTCCAAAGTATGGTGAAAAGCAGGCATATTATCTATTCGATAAATTCTCACACGACATAAAATGACTTTTTCTTGTGCCTTTAATGATGTGTCATAAGTCATTTATAATCACAATTCAGATATTTGCATTGGGTATTGTAGTTTTTCTATCCTCTTCCAACTACTTTCACCCTTTTTACCTCAATTTGTGACACCATCTAAAAGTTCAAACTATGTGAAGTCTTCCTCTTCACATTACCATCCTCACTTTTTTCTTATCTTCTCAAATGTTATTCCGACCTTCCCTCTCATAACCGACCGACCTAACTTAAATGAATCATGACCGGCATTGACTTGGGCCATTAGGTCAGCATGATAGAACTCAGGCGGGCCGACCCTAACCCGAATCTCTCTTCAACTGAAATTCACATGCCACATGGCACGCTTCCATTAGTTAAAATCCTCGCTGTCTACAATAGAACATATGACGCCCAATGGTCTAATCAATTTTCGTGATAACTGTGTGGGAGCACAAAACTCTAGTTTAAAAAAAAAAAAAAAAAAAAACAAAGCTATTCTACCACCGCCCAGTCATTACATGTTCCAACTCCCTCGCTGGTCGCGCCGTCGACCATCAATCTCAGGAGGATCACGTTTGTTCATTTCATCGAGAGCACCATTCCAGAACCCCCAAAAAAAAAAAAAAAATGGAGCAAGGAAAATTCATCTCGAAAAGGCGATTCCGTTCGATTCAGTTGGCGATTTCAAGCGTTCTGAATTGATCCCAGTGGCGGTCGCCCGCGTCAACAGCCTCTTCAATGCCGCGACTCATCTCCTTTGTTTCCCTTCCGCGGCCGAGAGCTTCGAAATGTTGTCGTTCCGCTCGAAGCTTCTCCACCTGTTCAGGTTTCGATCATCGACACGTTCTATAGCTTCTTTCAGTGATTCGTGCGCCAAACCGCGGCCTCAGTCCACTTGATTAACCGGGTAGCATCTCCTGTTCTGTCGTCACAAGTAAGAGGCCGAGAGTCCGATTCTCTTATTATGATGAAATTGATCATAGCTGACTTTTTTTTTCTTTGACTTCGAACATCATGTACTGATTTAGGTTTAGTCTAGTTACAAATTTGGGTACGAAATGGCTTTGATCTGTTCCACAACCGATTCACCATAACCTGTTCGATGAAATGTGTCTGAGACCTTGGTGTGAATTGATTCCAGTAATCGTCCGATTTGAAAGCACATTAGTGATGTTCACTTGATATTTTTTGATTTTTTAATCTTTAGACATGGTTACGAGTATACACCAATAGTTGCCAAGGATGAAACTGACTCTCCGTTTGTTTCCTCGGTGGTTCCTGTGATCTTTTGGTGATTGGTGGTGGTTGGCGAGACGGGAAGGCTTGGAGTCACTGGCACACGCGTGATCTTTGGTGATGATCATAGTACACCCTGTTGAACAGAATTGAGACGACGTCGCTGAGCATGAATCGCGATCACGCCAATTCAGATCACTAACTTTGGCCGACACATGTTTCGGTCACTAACTGGAGCAATGTTATGGCTACTTGCTAGCCTTATTGTTGCTGCTGAGTTGCCTCACAATTTCCTCAACCGCCAAGCTTTGCTTCTGTCCATGCCTTGCAGTCCATCGTTGCCATTGTAATTGCTGTGGTAAACCTACCTTGCCATACCGCCATGCGTTACCGATATGGATTGATGTACTGATAGAGCTATATCCACTGCATTTTGTTAAAATCGGATTGCCTCATACCACCGGCTTGTTTCTGGTCCAACTGATTTTTAGAGTTGACTGTATATTCAGATTTCCTTCACTCCTTTGTTTTTTATGTTCAGGATTTTGCACATCTTCTTAAACCGAATCATGGGAAAGCTAAGCGGTTCGAAGTCCAGTCGTCATGGGGTCAATACTTTGTCACAAAATCATCGCAGATTACCTGCTTTGCCATTCCTGTCTTGTCCTTTGGTTATTGATTACTCCACCTTCGTCAATTTCATTGTCCAGAAGCAGGTGCTAAATCTGAGAACACCCACTAAAATGATATTTTATGTCTGTCATCTACTTCCTGCTTTATTCTCTGTGGATGACATATTCTACTTCACACGTGCTGTCGAGGGAGATCATGGTCAACAATCAATATGAAGTGAGCAAGTTGTATTTACTCTCTGTCATTAGTTGATAAGCTTTTGGGTATGACAATCAAGGAATGAAACCAGTTAGTAGCTTGCTCAGAATTAGTAAATGAGGATTTATTTCTTTCTTGGAAGTGTCAATGCCATCGCTTTGTCTCTGATTGTGGAAAGAGTTTATTGTTCTTTTTGAACTTGCATAAAAATCGATGGAATGCTTATGAAGCAGTGAGTACCCGAAATTTACAAGTTATATGAATTGGTGTGTCCTGTTGTTGCATATGCTGTAGTTTAGCGGTTATTGTTCATCTATGTTTGCTGAACCGTTTGATTTATCACTTTCAATTAACAAGATTTTGATAAAGACACGTGACAATTGTGAGAGATGCATTGAAACTGGCACTTTGGTGATGACAGTGCTCCTTCGTGTCACACTATGTACTTGTTTTTAGGAAAAATCATTTATGATGTTGGAGAAGTGAATATGTGTTGAAGGTGCCAACCCCTTGTGATCTTGGACCCACTCGTTGAAGAAATGGAGAGGTATAAACGTAATTACCTTCCTTCTCTTCGCAACAATTCTGCCATTCCCAAAGAAGTTCCAAGAGTACAATGAGGTCACTTAAAAATAAGAAAACAGAAAATGGAGAAACATTTTGAATCGGGAGTAACTAAACTAGTGTTCTATTATGGTTTTCTCCTAAAATATGTGGTGCTTAGAACCATTGAGAGAGAGCTTTCCGGAGTAATGCTTACAACCGTGGCTGATCAGTCGAATAGCACATTGGACAATGTACAAGACTATGTTAAGCAGGGAGAACTAAGATAGGTATCCGCGTGCTTTATTTTCTTTGCGCTTCCAGCTGAGTCGAAGCTAGATGTATATAGTCGGCATGCATCTATGAAAAAGTATATCTACAGTGTCAGAATAAACGAGGTAAGTCTGATAATTATAATGGAGGTAATATACAGTTTGCAGGCCCAGTAATGGACATGTGACGTTTGGCCAACAAAATGAACATATGAAGCGCAAAACCAGAAACAAAATCTTTCATTATCACCTGTCAGCACCGGTAAAAGCATTACGCACCTGCAAACTTCAAACATCTCACTTAACTGAGTCCAAACTCCAAATCTTTGCATGGAAAGTAGAATTGGATAACAAAAATGTTCACAGCATACAAATAAGAGGGCGCATGAAGCTATTTCTTCAATTTTGCTGCTGAAGAGCACCCCACTAATTTCGGAATCCTCGCTACAACCGCAACTGCCACAATTTCCTTCAAGTGATTCACAGTATGAATTCATCTCCCCAAGCTTTCCGTCAACTTTTGATTCATTAAGTTGAGGAACGTAAGTGTCCCCAACATAGTCCCAAATTTGCTTTGTTCTAAAATCTAGAGAATAGCAATATTGTGTATTTTTCCAATGGCTGATTGCGTGTTTATCTTTGCATCGACAAATCCAAAAAGGAAAAGCTGTAACAATACAGCCTACCAACCAAAACACTAAAATATAGAGAGAGCGAAGATTCCAGCACATCATACACCTTCCACATCTTCCAAAACCACATATCAGACAAACCCAAAGATTTTCCAGTGTTCCACAAATAAAGCAGGCTGGCACCTCATCTTGCTGCTGGTATAGTCGGCAAAACTGAGATAGAGCAGAACGAAAATATTCTTGACAGTTAATTCACTGATGGGCATCCCTGATGATGTTGCAATATGAAACCGCATATCTGATAATGTTTAATTCTCGCAATCAGATCAAGAATGTGTTATACTTGAAATCTTTAGCAATGTAATTGAACCTTGCAATAAAATCAAAGGAAGACCCTTGGCACATCACCAGCATGGGAGAATATCATAGTGACTTATTTTAAACATAAAGATTGACGAATCAAGCAAAGGTTAGTAAGCACATGTCCATCAATGTATATCTTACCACCCACTTTTTCATCTTTTGATATATATTCGAGTTCAAACGTACTTTTGTGCTACAAATTCACATGGACAGAGTATTATTGCAATCAGTAGAATATCGCTTGAAATGTGAAAAATGACAATGCACCGTCTTTATCTAACAGCCAGGAGAAGTTTGAGGTCAAAGATCAGCATTGTGACTTCATTATGATGACCAATGTAAGCAGTGAGTACTTGAGTTTAACACATAAACTCGGTATTTTATGATTCGCTGATGCTATTATGATCACCCTTTGACTTGCAATAAATTTGACACAAGGGTGACAGGACCATTAGATCAAATAACCATGATGAGACCCTACAAATATTCTCATGTTGGAGTATAAGAAAAAACAACAAATAAGTCCAAGAGGCCACACCATTGACCTATTCCAAATGATCAAAGAAATGTCATAACCATTTTAAAGTGTTGACAAAACCTCCACATATATTTTAAGGTTAACAAAACTATTCATATTAGTATCGTTCTCGGTAATCATAAAAAATAAAAAATGTGTGTCAGTTAATATCCACGCTGAAAGGATTCTTATTGTCTAATAAAGAATAAAGAGTTTTTATCTGCGTGGATATTAGCAAGTAAACTAGGTGGATATCAGCAAGTGAACTGTATTGATGTCAGCAAGGCAAAGGCTGGATATTAACAAGGCAACAGATTGGATATCAGTAGAGTCCTACAAAAGTTGAGTGTAGGCACGAAACTCTTGTCTTGATTTACAAAATTATTATTTGAGACCTTTTATCTCATTTTTAACAACTTGTGATTTGGTATGGTTGCCTTTTAAGGAAATATTGATTGTCTATCTCAAAGATTATCTAATTAGAAGACTCAATCTTGTAAGATATTTTGATTGATTGGCAATCATCTTCGAAGGCAAGTTTCTTTCCATAGCAAAAGCCCTCCATTTTTGGGAACCAAGGTTTGATTTTATGGGCGATCAAATCTACAAAAAAATCGCATCCAATATTCTTCCCTAAAATATATTTTGTTTTACCTTTCACTATGTAATCATCATTATTACATGCATTTTCTTGTTCATTTCTTTCATATCAAAACGTGTAACCAGTACACTGCCGTCCCCATGAACTCCAGTATCCACCACATTAACATGTCTTATTTTGTTTGAGGTAGTGTATTAAACATCTTTAAAAAAAATTATCCTACTTAAGAAACAAACAGCAACCATTTGGTTAAGATAATATATTTATGACAGTGTAATTGGTCAAGGTCATGACATTGTCGTATAGTTAGTTCATAGTATCCAATCACTAATGACAGAGATCTATAACAAGTATTGCTCGTTAATTTTCTTTTCTATATGTTATTATTGATTAAAAATGCAAGTCCAGTCAAGTGTGCTAGATCTCAAATTTCAATCAAAGCTTCCCATGCACTTGCTCCATGCACTTGCTTGAAGCTTAAGATCTATGGATTTCATTGTTTGCATGTTGTCGTGGAATGTCAGTCGCAACATTCGGATTATTTAAGGTTTGTGCAGACGTGGTATACCATTAACATGTAATCCAAAATATGGGCATGAGATTCCACCCACACGGTAGGGGCCAACTACAGTACCTTGCGAGTCCATGAAAAGAGAAAAAGAGGGGTTGACCAAAATCATCTCGTTTACATCATGAGATGGATTTAACATAATTTAGTAACTCTATTAGTTATTGATTGTTCAAACAAAATCGGCATAATCGTCCAACTTGCCCAAACAAGGACAAACAAATCTTCCCGTTTTTACTATTAATTTTTTTAATTGCGTTGATAATCTAATATCCATACATTGTATATTCTCCAAAATTGTTACTATATTAAATGTGCCAATATGCTTGTAACTCCATTCGACGTGGGATATAGAGTCTCACCCGATTCTGTCTTTAGTAAAATTTCCGCATCTAATCTTCAATGGGTATTAAACAGTAGTAACAAGGTGGCTCTATATATAAATTTGATGGTTGTCTTTTGATTTTCTAATAAAATAGGTCTCTTCTTCAAAACTATATGCCAACACACATATCATCATCATTAAATGCTATCGCAACCTACTTTTCTATTTATTTGTTAAAATTAGTTGGAGGAGAATAGGCACATTCTGCATAATGCTGCGGAAATAATAAACCAATGAGTGATGTTTGTGTGATTGACTCGTTTATATTAGCACCAGGAGCATGGGAGCACTGCTATGCTGGTGCGTTCTCTTTACCATTTCTCTTATTAACAGGAAAAAAAAAAAAAAAAAAAAAAGAAGAAGAAGAGAGAGTGAGAGAGAGAGAGAGAGAATAGAAGCAAAGTCAAGTCAAGAAGCACCAGCGTAGGATGGTTCCACGCACCTCCAGGCTCCAACAAAGTGCTGTGGAAATTACGCGTGCATTGATTGCCCCGTGGAAATTAGTCGGTGAGAATTGATCGTTGATTTTCATTTCTATTTCTTTATTAGTGGAAAAAGCAAGTAAGAAGTATAGGATGGTCCCTGGCACCTTCTTTGAAATGCTGCGGAAATTATGCGGGCAATGCTTGTCCTTTGGTTTTCTTTTCTATTTCTCTTGTTGATAGAAAAAGCAGGGCAATGCAAGGCAAAGTCTTCCCCACTATGAATAAATGAAATATTTAAATATAAATTATCATTCAAAATAAAAATGTTTTTATTAAATAATTATTTTAAATAATATAAGTAATATTTTTAAGAAAATATTTTAAATGACACAATAAAATATTTCTTATTAATTAATTATTTTAAGTAATACAAGTAAATTAAAAATATTTGAATTATCGATGATAATTTATATTTAGATATTTGTGTGGACGATGAAGATTTTTTTTATTTATTAATTTTAATAAGTAATATAAATGATTATTTTTAAAAATTATTTTTTGAATTCTTTTTTCTGTGGAGCAAATGCACACTAAAAGCTCCAAAGAAACATCCGACTGATGTTATTAGTTATTAAGGTGCTCCATGAAGGGCCAAACGTTAATTCCTCGAAGTTGCCATATCACCTGTAGTTATCAAAGAAACTCAAAAAAATCTACTCACTTTGATATGAGCTACACAAACTGGTGGACTAGAGTGAGCCGTGTAAGATGGACCAAAGATAAGGATGGAATCTTGAACACCCAATGAAACGAGAGATACATATATCACAAGATAAGGCTCGAAATTCATTTATAATATTTTCTCGTTTTGTGGCGTGTTTAGGTTGTTGACAAATCGTGTCTTTCGTTCTCATGGGATGCATAGGAATCCAATATCCTAATATATAATGTAGGTGCATTTCAAAGGGCGTGGTCTTCAAATATGCAAACATTTTTTTTTTCTAATAAGGTGCTAATTTGTCTTTACCTTAATGTGAGTGAAAATCCATCACTGACCTCATCAACACTTTGCATGATCCGATTTCAAATAGTAGAAGATCAATGGGCAAGTTGAGCCTAGAAATCCTTGCCCAAGATCAATCATGATTAAAGAATGGGGGAAATACTACAAAAAAAACGCTAAGGGCACATTTAAGAACTATTCTCCGTTTTCGGAATAATTTTTTATCGAAATGATTTTTTTTTGTTCCCATAAACAATTTTTAAGTATTTTAAGGTGTTTGATAATTGTCAAAATTTTTATTCTTGGGATAGAATTGCGTTTGGTGCCCTTATGAAAATTCATAATCCAAGTCATTTTCTTTTAATTTTTAATAATTTTAATAATTTTAATAATTTTTCTTATTTCTTCTTTTCTTTTATTTCTTTTCTTCTTCTTCAATGGTTGCCAATTGCCCGCCTTGGGATAATCAGGGACCTCGCTAGAGTGTTGCTTGACCCTCGGCGAGATCATGCCTCATCGGCTGAGCCTCGCCAATGGCTAGGTGAGGCCTGCCATGCCAGTGGCTGGACGAGCCTCCTATAGTGGCGGTTGAAGAAAAAGAGAGAAGGAAGAAGAACAAGAAGAAAGAAGAGAAAAGAAAAAAATGGTTTAGCTTAATTTTGGAATTATTCTCCGAAACAAAAAATCAACTTTTTTTTTTTTAACTTCTTGATTCTTTTTCAAATCTACTTTCAGAACAAAAAAAATAAAATTTGTTCATAGGAATAAAAATTTTACCAAAGAAATCCATGTTACAAATCTACTCTAAAAAATAAAAGAATACAAATTACTATTATTTGACAAGTTGTCAAACGCATCCTAAATTGCCATATAGATACCCTAGATTTGTTTGGAGAGAATTTATCTTTTGTTTTTTCATTCATCTTTTTTAATTTTTGTTGCACTCTTAGTTTGACATTCCTTAATCTTATGCAATTAAAATATTTTTACTCACATTAAGGACCCAATTGCATTATCATTTGAATTATATTCATAAAATTATATCATTTGAAATAATTAATTAGTAAAAAATATTTCAATTATCAATGATAATTTTTTTATACTATTTTTTTTTCCAAAGCGAGCAAGACTTTGACTTGTCTTGTCTTGCCTTTTCTATCGATAAGAGAAATAGAAAAGAAAACCGAAGGGCAATCATTGCCCACGTAATTTCCACTACACTTTGCAGAAGGTACTGGGGACTATCCTCTGCTTAACTTGCTTTTTCTACTAATAAAGGAAATAGAAATGAAAACCAACAATCAATTCTCCACCATCTAATTTCCACAGGGCAATCAATGCACGCGTAATTTCCACAGCAGCTCGCAGATGGCGCGTGGAACCATCCTGTGCTGGTGCTTCTTGACTTGACTTTGCACTTTTCTGTTAATAAGAACGAAAAGAAAACTAACCAGCATAGCAATGCTCCTGTGCTCCTTCACTCGTCCGATTATTATTTCCATGGCATTATGCGGAAGGTGCGTATTCTCCACCAACTAATTTTAATAAATAAATAAAAAGAAAATAGATTGTGATAGCATTTAATGGTGATAATTTGCTTAACGGCTTATAGCTTTGATGATGAGGTGCATTGGAATTTTCCTTTTTTCTTTCATTAATATTTTTTATTTATTTAAATAAATTACTAACTCATTCACATATATTTGCCAGATAACGAGAAACCCTTTCGATTTCCATTATTCATTCAAATAATGGAAGCTTCATTCATTTCCTCTAGGTATTTTGCCTCCCAAGCAAGTAAAAATCCAGGACCTCATCCTTTCTTGCTACACTTCTTGATCCTCAAAAGAGTCTAAACCAATATTTATCATTTGTCTAGACAACTTAAAGGTCTATTTGGCAACTTGTCAAATAGTGATAATTTATGTTCTTTTGTCCCCGGAATAGATTTAGAACATAAATTTATTTGGTAAAATTTTTGTTCCTAAAAACAAATTTTTATTTTTTTATTCCCGAAAGTAGTTTTGAAACAGAATCGAGAAGTAAAAAAAAAAAAATTGATTGTTTGTTTCTAGGAATAATTCTAGAATCAAGCACCTATTTTCTCTTTTTTCTTTTCTTTTTTCTTGTTAATCTTCCCTCTTTCTTCTTCGTCAACTGCTGCTATTGCTACCATTGCTGTCCGTCCACCGACCACCACCGTTGCTGGCGATCAATCTGGCGAGCTCGTCGGAGGCTCGTTAAGCCAAGGTGAGGTCCCATGAGCTCGTTAGTGGCCAGGCGGACCTCGTCGAGGCCTCCCCCAGCCACCAGCGAGGCTCAACTTTGCCTAGATTTAGCAAGGCTGTGCTCGCCCAGCCACCGACGGGACTCAACCTCGCCAAGCCACTACAAGGTCAAGCCCCGCTAGCAACCAAGCGAGCTCAACCGAACCTCGCCTAGTTGTCGGAGAGGCTCAGCTGACAAGGCACGGCCTCGCCAAGGGCCAGCGATGCTCCGATGAGGTCGCCGACCCTCGTCTAGCCGGTTGCCGGTCATCCTAAGGCCGTGCGACCGACCACCTTGAAGAAGAAGAAGATGAGAAAGAAAGAAAAAATGAAAAGAAGAAAAAATGAAAAAAATAATAAATTTTTTTAAAAAAATGATTTGAAGTAGAACTTTTAAGGATGGTGCCAAATGCAATTCTATTCCAGGAATTGAAATTTTGAACAATTACCAAACGGCTTAGAAATGATTCCCGAGAACAAAATAAAAAAGAATAATTTCTAATCGAAATTGTTATTGGGAATAAAAGCGTTACTAAATGCGCCTTAAATAATTGACAAACTTTTCTCCTCCTAGATATGTAGGATTTCAAAATTTTCTTTTCCTTGGGGAGGGATTCAACCATCACAATGCCCATCAATTATTAGAAGCATCGTTAGGAAAAAAAAAATAAATGCGCTCTACAATGCGAAAAAGTTACCTTCCATATTCTTCCTTAAAATATATTTTGTTTTATCTTTCACAGTGTAATTATTATTATATCTATCATCTTGTTTATTTTTTTCATAACGAAACACATAACCGATACCATGTTGTCCTCATAAACTACAATGTCCATCATATCATAAAGTCTTATTATGTTTTTTTTTTTTTTTAAATTTCGTTTGTAAATTGAGGTTGTGTATTAAACATCATTTGGTTATGGTAATATATTTTAATAGTGTGATTGGTTTGGTCGTGATATTGTTGTATAGTTAGTTCATACTATCCCAACGCTAATGATAGAGACCTATAACGAGTAGTGCTCATTAATTCTCTTTTCTATATTTTGTTATTGATAGAAAATGCAAGTCCAGTCAAGTCAGCTAGATCTCAAATTTCCATTGAAGCATCACTTGCACTTGCTCGAAGCTTCAGGTCCATGGATTTCATTGTTCGCTTATTGTTGTAGGATGTCAATCGCAAAGTTCGGATTAATTAAGGTTTTTAAAGAGATGTTTGGGCATTAACATGTATTCCCAAATATGAATTTGAGATTCCACGAACTCGGGTGGGGCCAACTACAAAGTTTTGTGAGTTTGTGAAAAGGAAAAAGAAAGGTTGATCAAAATCATCTTGTTTACATCGTGAAATGGATTTAACATAATATAGTAAATCAATTAGTTATTAATTGTGCTAACAAGATGTCATAATTGTCCAACTTGCCCAAGCAAGTACAAACAAATTTTCCCATATTTACTATCACTCCATTTTTAATTGTCTCAATAATCAAATATCCATAAATTGTAGATTCTTCACAATTGTTATTGGATTAAATGTGCTAATATGCTCGTTGCTCCATTCGAACTGGAACATAGAGTTTCAACCGATTCCTGTCTTTAGCAAAATTTCCACATCTAATGTTCAATGGACATTAAACAGTAGTAATGAGGTAGCTCTATACACAAATTTGATGGTCGTATTATGATTTTGTGATAAAATTAGGTCTCTTCCTCAAAACTATATGCCAACATGCATATCATCATAATTAAACGCTACCGCAATCTACTTTTTTTTTTTCTTTATTAAAATTAGTTGGCAAAGAATATGCACCTTCCACATAATGCCGTGGAAATAATAATGTAACGAGTAATGTTTTTGTGATTGACTCGTGTATATTAGCACCAGAGGCATGGGAGCATTGCTATGCTGGTTAGTTTTCTTTTTTATTTCTTTTATTAATTGGGAAAAAAAGCAAAGTCAAGTGAAGAAGCACAAGAATTGCATGGTTCCATGCACCTTCTGCAAACAGCTGTGGAAATTACGCGTGCATTGATTGCGTTGTGGAAATTAGATGGTGGGGAGTTAATCGCTGGTTTTCATTTCTATTTCCTTTATTAGCAGAAAAAGTAAGTCAAGTCAAGAAGCAGAGGATGGTGCCCGACACCATCTGACGTAGTGGAAATTACGCGGGTAATGATTGCTCCTTGGTGTTCTTTCCTATTTTATCTTATTGATAGTAAAGGCAAGGCAGCTCAAGTAAAATGCTAACAATTAGTGGAAGTCACAGCGCTGGGGGAGCATTCATGAGCATATAGAGGGAATTATCCATCGAGCACGCCCACTAATTACTAAAAGCACGGTTAGAAAAAAGAGGATTAATACTACGAAAAATCCCAAATTGATATATCTATAATAAATTTACTTAAAACTAATTTTTTGAATACAAAACCTTTGAAAAATTTATCTCAAACTGATATATATATGTGACAAATTTACCTTATATTAATTTCCGTTAAATTTTACTATCAAATTATTAAGTTAAATGACACATTACAATGAACTAGTTTACTAGTTTATTTGTTTATCACAATTATACCATTTTTGTATTTTTTGTGTTATTAATTTAATATATATATATATATATATATATATATATATATATATGTCACAAATATACCAGTTTGGGGTTTGTGGCGGTTGGGTAAATTTGTCATAAGTGTACCGATTTGGGATTTTTTGTGATCACTTTGGATAAATTTGTTATAAGCGTACCAATTCGGGATTTTTAGTAGTCAAAAAATTAGTTTATGGTAAATTTATCATATATGTATCAATTTAGGGTTTTTCAAGATTTTAACTTGAAAAAGATATCCACTTTATGATGTGAAAAAGGAATTGCATTTCATTTTCTTTCCCAAAACTTTAATCTGTTTTATCATTGCTATTTAACCTTTATTTCGTGCATATACTTATTTATTTCTTACATAAGGATACATGCAATTGGTAAACTGTTGTCTTTGGGAACTACAATGTCAACTATATTACCATGTCTCTTTTTCCTTTTTTACCATTTGTACTTTGAGGTGGTACATTAAAAATGTTAACAAAAACAAAGTCTACTTAGGAGTCAAGTCAAGTGTGAAGAATCTCAAATTTCGATCAAAGCTTAGACACTTGGTAGGAGTTTCAAAATCTATGGATTTCATTGTTCGCATGTTATGGCAAGATGCCAACAAGAAGGTTTGGATTATTTAAGATTTACACAACGATGGATCTAACATAAGGCGACAACTCAATTAGTACTTAATTATGCAATTGTCGTGATCGTTCAACTTGACCAAGCAAGAACAAACAAACTTGCCCATATATACCATCAAATCATTTTTTAATTTTCTCGATATTCTAATATCCTTTGGGATATATGGTCTCACCCGATTCCAATATTTGGTATAATGTTCTTCAATTGACCTTAAACAATCGTGAAGTGACTCTACACACATGAATTTGGTGGTCGTCTTATGATCTTATGATAAAATGGGTCTTCTCTTCATAACTATTCGTCAATATGCATGCCATGATCGTTAGGCACTAACATGCGCAAGTAAGGGATCTTCATGATTTTAAGTCGGATCGGACAGTGATCCTGCGCATCCATCCTAGAGAGAGAGAGCATTATCGCATTCTACACAATCGGAATTGATTGTTGCTTCTCGGTTCTATTTCTTTATTCACAAAAAAAAAAAAAAAGCAAGTCAAGTCAAAAAACACACGTACCTTCGCATGATGCTGGTGTGCAATAATTATCCTATCCACAGCACGCGACTTGGTTAGTTGAATGGCACATCCATCCTACACAGAGAGAGAGAGAGAGAGCATTCTCGCAATCTACACAATCGGAATTGATTGTTGCTTTTCGATGCTATTTCTTTATTCATAAAAAAAAAAAAAGCGAGCCAAGTGAAAAGGCACACGTACCTTTGCACAATGCTGGTGTGTAATAAATATCCTGTCCACAGCATGTGACTTGGGTCGTTGGAAGGTAACTCAGCATTATGTGCCCTTTTAGATAAATCTCCTTTGAAAGATAAAAAAGAGAGTAGATTTTGGATTGAAAATAATAAATTGTCCTTACTAGAATATCTAAACAAAGTGTCCTAAATGTTATAATATGTTTTTGTGATTGACTCATGTCTGTTAGTACTGGCAGCATGGGAGTCTTGCTGGTTAGTTTTTCTTTTATTTTTCTTTTATTTTTCTTTTATGAATAGTTAAAAAAAACAAATCAAGTCAAAAAGCACTTGCATAGAATGGCCCCACGCACCTCTAGGTTCCCAAACCTACCGTGTAATGCCGCAGGTACAGGTTAATTTCATAAAAAAGCACGAACTTTAGGTGTTGTCCCAAATCTAACCTGAACTTTATTTTGTTTAAAAAAAAAAAGCATGAACTTTAGATGTTATCTCAAATTTGGCTCGAACTTTATTTTGTCTAAAAAGCACGAATTTTAAGTATTATCCCAAATCTAGCCCGGAATTTATTTTGTCTAAAAAAATGCATAAATTTTTACTTGTATCCCAAATCTGGCCATCCGTTAACCCTCATTCCACAGTTATTCGACATGGCATTTCCACGTCAGCAATAATATCTAACACAACAAAATGATGCTGCATTCGAGTGTTTAAAGGAAGTGTTAAATTTAAGTTTGTCTTCCAATGAGGTAAACTTTATAGATAATTCTCATGGGAAAAATAATTCAACAGCTTCAGTTCTAGGGGACGAGGCACATAGCTAGGGCCATTAGATCAATTAACAATTGGCAAACTGTTTGCAATGTCATAAGCTGGGTTGAAAGCAGAAGATTACATTGTCTTAAAGCGAGATATTAAAAACGTGTCCATCTTGTAGTTAAATAGAGATGTGAAGCTTATTTGTAATAGAATTAATTTATTTTGTCTCAAATAAAGTTTTGACCAAATTTGGAACAAGACCTAAAGTTCATGCTTTTTTTTAGATAAAATAAAGTTCGGGCGATTTGGGACAACCCCTAAAGTTTGTGCTTTTTTTTAGACAAAATAAAGTTGCAGGATTTGAGATAACACCTAAAGTTCGTGCTTTTTTTTATAGAATTGACCCCGTGGTTACCATCAAACAACATTTTCTTTCATTTTAAGTACTTAAAAATGGTCTGAAATTCAGTACTAAAAAATTTCATTGATTATTTTCCAGTTTTATCTAAACAAGCATATACTCACAGCTTATTTCTCACATATGATTAAGTTCAGCATTGGCAAAAACAAAAAACAAGTTGAGTCGAGTTGAAAATTGAGTTATAACACATAAGGTTTGACTTGAAATTACCAATGCAATCATTTACTTTTAGCCATCAGAGTACAAAGCTAAATATATTTTAGATCTTAACAACTTATTTGGTTTGATTTCTATCTTTTTCTTGATGATGAAGCATAGATCAAGTACGTTAATCCACATATCAACAAATTCTCCATTAATGCAAAATATTGGGCAAGACACAAGTCTCCAAATACGAAAGAGTTTATGCTTACAAATATGAGGAACCAACACATATCGCATCTTTAGTCTCCATATACTAATTTTTACTTTCTATTCCCTTGCACCTCCCATGGTCAAACTTTTGCTTAGCAAGAAATTATTTAAAAGATTCAAAATATGCAGATATAGATAATTATACAATTATGTTTGTAATTTAACTTAAAAGAATGTACATATCATCAATTACATTTTTAAGTGCAACCTCGGCACACCAAAATTTTCTTTTATTTTGAAAAAGATAATACACCTCATTAGTAATTAGAGAAAAAGGCCACGATATGGAGCCGCCTCAGTTAGCGCTGTCGAAAAGTTGTTGCACGGTCCCCATCTCCTTTTTCGAAAGCCAAAAGAAATCGCTTCGAAAGTCCAACCCCCAAGTCGCCTCGGTCGGGGAGAACACGGGAAATTGCTCGAAACGTGCGCCACGTGAGCCGGCGGGGGCAATTCGGTACATTCGGAGTGGCCGAAGATATCCTCGAGATGCGAGGCGAGGGCCACAGGTGGGCTTCGGTTTCTGAGCAGCTGACGCTCGTAGCTGTCAAGCAAAGTGGAGAGGAGGAGCGCCGTGGGTCCGCTTGAAGAGACAACTTAGGCAGAATCCACGAAGCAAATGTCCTGCTCTGTTTTCGTGGATAAAAGGGTCTGGGACGTTGGACGTTAATAACTCAGCATCGTTCGAGCAAGCGCGGGAGAGTGTTGAGTGGAGTTAATCCGAAGTCGAAGGCTGAGAACCGGCAGAGATCACGGCAGTGGGTGGATTGTGTTGTTTGAACACTTCTCAGGTAATCGATTGCTCCATTTTCCTTTGACGAGTTTCGATTTGAGTTCTTAGAGACAATTCTGCATTCCGAGATCTGTACTGTGAAATCTACCTTTTTTCTTTTCAAGACTCTGCTCGATCAATCTCCTTTTTGGTCAATTAGACTTCATTTTTGTTTGAATGTAGTTACGAAATGAGCCTTGACAGAGATTTCAGCAATTTCCAGTTGTGGGATTCCGTATATTCTCATCTCTGTTTCTTGCTTTCCTTTGAGGCTCTACTCCATCAATCTCTTTTACTGCCTTTGTAGGTGATTTACGAAGGCGGAGCCTAAAAGATTCAATATGTGGGGCGTCTTCCTCGAGCTCTTTTATTGCCTTTGTAGGCTATGCTCCTCCAATGGTCTCGAGATGGAAAGAAATGAATCCACTCATTTAGAAGATCCGAATTCCAGGGCTTCTTCGTCATCGTCCTCTCCACTAGTAGGTGATTATGAAGGTGGAACCAAAAAGACAGAAGGAAATGATTATGAAGTGTTCTTGAGCTTTAGAGGGAGGGACACTCGCAAAGGTTTCACTGATTATCTCTACACCAGCCTTGTCGATGCAAGAATTCATGTGTTTAGAGATGACAATGAGCTTCGTGTTGGTGAGGAGATTGGACCGGAACTTCTCCGTAGTATTACGCAATCTAAGATCTCCATCCCGATTATTTCAGAGGATTATGCTTCTAGCAAATGGTGCCTTCGCGAGCTGGCTCATATATTGAAATGCAAAAGAAACAGAGGGCAAATAGTGTTGCCCATATTTTACAAAGTGGAACCCTCAAAAATGCGGCATCTTACAGGGAGATTGAAAGATGCTGTCAAAGCGCAACAAAATAATATGGATGAAATGATGGAATGGGAAGAAACGCTCAAAGAAGTTAGTTCCTTGAAAGGATTGGAGTCGGAGAAAATTGATAACGGGTACATTATTCTCCACCACAATATTGTTTACTTTCTCATAACTAGATCTCACTTGAAAAAGAATATAAATATTTCCATAATATATTGAAATTTTTATTGTTATTTGACAGGCACGAAGGAACATTAGTTAAGATAGTTGTTAGAAAAGTTATGAGTGAGTTAAAAGGGCTGTTTTTGCTAAATGTTCCCAAACAATTGGTGGGAATTGATGATCATGTGGAACATATTATGAGCTACATAGATGCTAATTTTAGTGATACAAATATGATTGGAATTTATGGAATGGGCGGCATCGGTAAGACAACACTTGCTAAGGTGTTATACAACAAGCTTTGTAATCATTATGAGTCTCGTAGCTTTGTGGCAGATATTCGAGAAACATCGAAGGTCAAGGGTCTTGAATGCATACAAAAGCAGCTCATTTTTGACATAAGTGGAGACTCGCGTGATGTGTCTAATGTCGATTATGGAATTAGTATCCTTAAATCTCGAAGTACAAGTAAGAAAGTACTCATTCTTCTTGATGATGTGGATGATAATACTCACTTGAATGCTTTGATCGGAGAAGGTAGTTGGTTTAAAGCTGGGAGTATAGTCATAATCACCACTAGAGACAAGAGTATTCTTGACAATGCAAGGGTGAGACACAAGTATCAACTCAACGAGTTGCTTTCGGATCAATCATTGGTTTTATTTAGTAGACATGCATTTAGAAAGGATTCTCCTCCGAGTGATTATGGGGTCATCTCTCGTGACATTGTATCTACTACTGGAGGGCTTCCTTTAGCTCTTGAAGTTATTGGTTCGTTCTTATGTGAAAAGACAAAAGAAGCATGGAAAGCTACATCAAAAAAATTAGAGAAAGTGCTTGATAAGAAAGTACAAGACAAGTTGAGAATAAGTTACGACGCATTAGATTTTGAGGACCAACAGATTTTTTTGGATATTGCATGTTTTTTTATTGGATCATCTAAACAAAATCCGACTTACATGTGGGAAGCCTGTGGTTTTTTCCCAGGGAAGGGGATTGAAGTATTGAGTCTTATGTCCCTTATTAAAATTGATAAAGACGGCAATCTAATGATGCATGATCAACTGAGAGATCTTGGAAGGGAAATTGTTCGTCTAGAAAATCAAAGGAAACCCCAAAAGCGTAGCAGATTGTGGAAATATGAGGATGCCATGGATGTGGTCCTTAGCAACAAGGTAAGAGTTTTTCTCTGCTTGTCTTAATCACTGAATGTGATTCCATCTTCTCTTTCTTGTCTGAAATAATAATTATAGTCAATCACAAGTCCCCAAAACTTGCTACATGTACCGGCAAAAGAGCTCTTTAAATGAAGTGCTCTTCTTGCCAGACTTTAGGACATAATTGATGAGAAATTTCTTGATTATTAATGATCGATATTTTTACCTGGTAAAATTGTGATGACGATACTCTCCCTTTGCTAACTTCAAAGCAAAAACAAAGCTACAAATTAATGTTTAACAGAGCACTTTTGAAGAAAATCAAATATCTGTAAATTGTTGGGGCCATGCTTTTCCCACATATTTGTTCGATGCACGAGTTTGTTGTTTGTATTCTTATTTTGATTTCTTTTAAGGTCTTTTTTTTTCCTTTAACAATTACCGAGACTTCCTGTGAGTTGTTTGTTATGATGAATGAGACCATTCATTAGTGATGGTTAGCTATCCTGATTCTTGGATTATGCAAGTTGGGTTAAGTATAGATTTAGTCCCTCTAATAATACTATTTGTAAGATTTAATCCCCTTTCTTTTATTTTTTTTGGCTCAATATCATCCTCTATCTTTCACAGTTTGTGCAGTCGAGTCCTTTGTAGTCAACCGTTAGTGAACATCGTCAATTTGCTTATGTAGCTTTCATATACTATAAATAAATATGGTTATAATTAATATAAATCTAAGTTATAATTAGAAATCTAACATTGATAGAGTGATTGGGTAAAAAGGACATGAATTTAGGGAATAGCTATTACTGCAAATAAATATTGTAATAGACTATAATAGCCATTATTGTGACGAAACGAGCTCTAATAGTCTTAATGTGTTGTAATAATACATTGCTACATAATGTATATGTAACTAAGGCTCAGCATATGTGTACACGTGGATGGTATATATTATGTGGTAAGATCTTTGGTTCAAAATAAGACGTTAGGAAAAAAAAAGTAGAAATTTTCCAATAAACAAGATTAATAGAGCCATAAATATTTTACTTAGATTTTTAACACTCAAAATACTTTAAACTTCTGCTTCGCACTCTAATCTCAATATCTCAATCTTCTCTATTAGGTCTCAAATTTGACAAATTTGCAAAAATTAGAGGTGGTCAACGACTTACACTAATGAGCTAAACTACCACACTCGACTAATAGGAAACTCCATAAAATATGAATGGAATGCCATATCTCTTTGATCCATATCTCTCTAGCTCTTCCCATTTATGTCTTTTGATTGGCTTGAGGAATGAGCTGGACATGTGTCAAATGGTTGATGAAATAATTGGCAACTAATAATTCCCGTAACACAATCATGTAACTCACTAGCTCACATTCTTCTTCCGATCCATGTGTATTTTTTTCTCTCTCTCTGTTTTTTTTTTTTTAAAGCTCCTCCATAAAAGGTAGTCTAATCATATCGAGTTAATCACAATACTTAAACCAACCAAAAAAAATCACAATATTTACATTTTACTTAATCCTCGAAAATACGAGTTATTACCTTACAGTAGACTTTGGCTACTATTACATTATACAACACTTGAAAAATAGAGAATCGAAACATTCTTTTCTTGCATTATAAAGAAGTTGTCGCCAAAGAAAAAAAAAGCAAAAGATGCTAGATAAAAAAGTATGTGTCACTAAGAAATAAAAATAAAGAAGTGGAAAGACAAACGGAAGTAACTAAGGAATACAAATAGATAGTAAAATAATGTATCGAAGGGGACGCACTATGGAAGTTCATTCGATTAGTATATTGTGCTAATTAGTATATTATAAGTAACTTTCAACATAATAAGTGATAATGAGTTATCAAGATAACATAATCACTATTTCATTGTCTATATACCTATTTTTCATATAATATATATCAATGATATAATAACTGATCAAGATAACAAATATTCATGATCCCAACAATTTCATGGAAGAATAGTTATTATGATATCTCTGTATACATAGACAAATCTGAAAATTAATTCCCAAGTCACAATTTCCATGAAAAGTGTACACGAGAATTTTCAGAGGTGAAAAGATTTGTTTACAACATTATATTATACTTATATATATATATATATATATATATATATTGGCAATGATACGTTTTTAACAGTACTTTTATAATTTTATTTGGGAGCTATGCATTTTCAACGAAACATATATCCTTAATACCATAATTATAAAAAATTTAATGTTGAAATATTATCAAAACTAAAATTTTTAATATGATGCTTATTAACTTCGAAATTAAATATTTCAACGATACATGCATGACCTTTTTTTCATATAGAGAATCATCGAAGTTTACATTTGAATGATAAAATAACATTTCAGTTACAACATTTTTAGAAATTTATAAAAGAATGATAAATAGTAACGAAACTAAACAATTTCACAACCATATGCTTGCACAGAAGTAAGAATTTAACATAAGATAATTATTCTTCATTTCCGATCTGTCTCTTAGCAAGATCTTATTAATCTATTGGCAAAATTGATCATAAAATTAGATGACTATTATTTCTTTGTAACAAAACCAACATGAAATGAAAAGTTAGCATCAAACATATGTAGCAATAAAAAGAGAAGTGAAAATCCTATATTTAACATTTGATATGTTTTCTTCCACATACAATGAAAAACACTCATTGAAGAACTACATGATAAGAAAGGAATGTAAACGTGCGTACTTCTTGGGATGGAATTCTCGTTTTCATTTTGCTATTGAGAAACAAGGTACAAGAGAAAAAGATGGTGATTCTACAATTGGGATTCTTTAGTATTGATGCATGTTTTGATGGTAAGTTTGATAGATGCATTTGAAGTTTTGAACCATAAAAGACATGTTGTTTCACATAGAAAGGATATGAGTTATGGTTTTGTTATTTCCCATATAAAGGGCACGAGATTTTGAAGTAGTGTGTGCATGAAGAGAGGCCTTCTCTATTAATTTTTAAAGGATGTGACTTTTGGGAATCTAAAAGGTGCAAATTGCCAAGGGCATGGAGGAGGAAAAGTTTGGGAAGACCCTCTAGAGCTTCACATTTTTACATAGATTACCACAACTTGTAATGTCATGAAGTCAAAAATGAGAAGCTTAAATCATAATAGTATGACAACATGTTTGAAATGAATATATCTTTTCTCATTTATAGTTGGTTCTAATCCATTATTCAAAACTACGATTTACGTTGTTGCCTAATTGTAGGGCACTAGTAAGATTGAGGCCCTTTGTCTTGACTTAATTTATGGGACGAGAAGCTGCACAACTGAAGTATTTAAAGAGTTGACCAATTTGAGGTTCCTTCAACTACATGGTGCAAATCTTAATGGAAATTTTCAGAATTTGCTTCCTCAATTAAGATGGCTTGAGTGGACGGGTCATCACTCGGATTTTGAATTGACCAACTTTCGCCTGGAGAAATTAGTCGTGCTCAATCTATCGTGGAGTCAGACTTTGGAGGATTGGAGGGGATGGAATCCACTAAAGGTAAAATATAGAGAAGGCATATCTCTTATAAATAATCACGTGTTGTCGATGGGCCCAATTGCACCAAGTTCTCCTTTATTTCTTATGAAAATCCTTTCTCATAGTATGGATTTTCCTCTAAGCATAATAGGAATTATAGGCACTTAAATATGTCATAAGCTTTTGCCTATTAATATTTTAACAACTAGTCATGCTTAACATCAGACCTACTAACAAAAACTTTTTTAATTGTATTAATTAACATCTATCAAAAATATAATTACAATAATGTGCCCATGTTACTTTTAATCTAAATGGTATATGGTTTCTAGTTAATTTCTCCCCATGCAAAAGTATGTCTTTTTAACAATTGTTGTTGTATATATGGATCTTCTTTCATGGAGAAACAAAAACCCTCATAGTGACTTGTGTTTTACATTCATACTAAAATTCTAAATTCATTGTTACTTTTAGAGTAATGGAAATAATTTGTGAGCTGCTCTGACTTGTTGCACACAATATTTATTTATTATTTTTGTTGATTGTTGAAGTCACCATACAACACATATATAAAGTAGTAGTGTTCTATGAGTAATAAAATTATCCTTGAGATGGAATTTAAATATTTTTAATACAACACCTTTTTATAGCTTCTACATATAGCATTTAATAATTTTTTTTCATAATTAAAGTGACCATTTCTCTTTAATTTCATACTATTGAAGGAAAACATGGCACCAAATGAATGCATCTCTTTGATTGACTTTGTCATCTGTAATTTGATAATAAAATTTGTGTATCCCTAATTAATACATAACAACATTGCCATAACTTTGAAAAACTGAATATGATAATTTTTATGAAATTTTATCGGCAAATAATTGTAGTTAGCACTTATATATCTCTAATGTTCTCTTTGCAATGATATGCTTAAAAACATTTATATGTTGGCTTAGCAAATACACTACCGAAAAGAAACATTTAAAATTAAATAAGATAGCTGTGGAGAAGTAGGGAGCATGGGTATGTTTTTTCGTCCAATCTCAAAGTGGTATCCTTTCTTTCTTTCAGATGGCAATCGAGCTCAAAGTTCTCGACCTTTCAGGTTGTGCTTTGAGAACAACTCCCAACTTGTCTGCTTTCAAGAGCTTGGAGATTTTGATACTTGAACATTGTCATTGTTTAGAAGAGATTCATCCATCTATCGAGGACATCAAGACCCTTATCTCCTTGAATGTCAATAATTGTCAAAATTTGAAGGAGTTACCACTAGGAGTAGGTAAAATGAAAGAATTGAGGAAGCTTCTCATAACTAAAACTAATATACGACAGATTCCTATTTCAAGAGGTTGTTTGACGAAGCTGGAGACTCTAAATGCCTCATATTGTAGACTACTTGCTCGACTTCCAAAATCCTTGGGTTCCCTTATGTCATTAACTCAGTTAGACCTATCAAACACAAAAATTGAAGAATTACCCGAATCCATTGGATCTCTAAAGAAGCTCAAGACTCTAGATGCCTCTTATTGTGCATCGTTAGCCCGCATACCCAACTCAATAGGTGATTTAGAGTCTCTGTCTCGCCTTGACCTGGGAAATTGCCAAAAACTTATTCAACTTCCAGACTCCATAGGCTCTCTCGTGTCTCTATCATGGTTGTCATTGTCGGGATGCCACTCGTTGAGACAAATCCCAGACTTGATCGGAAAGTTGACATCATTGACCGAGCTGTATTTGAAATCTATGGCCATTGAAGAATTACCCGAATCCATTGGATCTCTAAAGAAGCTCAAGACTCTAGATGCCTCTTATTGTGAATTGTTAGCCCGCATACCCAACTCGATAGGCGATTTAGAGTCTCTGTCTCACCTTGACCTGGGAAATTGCCAAAAACTTACTCAACTTCCAAACTCCATAGGCTCTCTCGTGTCTCTATCGTGGTTGTCATTGTCGGAATGCCGCTCGTTGAGACAAATCCCAGACTTGATTGGAAAGTTGACATCATTGACTGAGCTGTGTTTAACATTTATGGCCATTGAAGAATTACCCGAATCCATTGGATCTCTAAAGAAGCTCAAGACTCTAGATGCCTCTTATTGTGCATCGTTAGCCCGCATACCCAACTCAATAGGTGATTTAGAGTCTTTGTCTCACCTTGACTTGGGAAATTGCCAAAAACTTACTCAACTTCCAGACTCCATAGGCTATCTCGTGTCTCTATCGTGGTTGTCATTGTCGAAATGCCGCTCCTTGAGACAAATCCCAGACTTGATCGGAAAGTTGACATCATTGACCGAGCTGCATTTGACATTTATGGCCATCGAAGAATTACCCGAATCCATTGGATCTCTAAAGAAGCTCAAGACTCTAGATGCCTCTGATTGTATATCGTTAGCCCGCATACCCGACTCAATAGGCGATTTAGAGTCTCTATCTCATCTTGACCTAGGAAATTGCCTAATACTTACTCAACTTCCAAACTCCATAGGCTCTCTCGTGTCTTTATCACGGTTGTCATTGTCAAGATACAACTCATTGAGACAAATTCCAGACTTGATCGAAAAGTTGACATCATTGACCAAGCTATGTTTGAAATTTATGGCCATTGAAGAATTACCTGAATCCATAGGATCTCTAAAGAAGCTCGAGACTCTAGATGTCTCTTATTGTGCATCGTTAACTCACATACCTAACTCAATAGGTGATTTAGAGTCTCTGTCTCGCCTTGACCTGGGATATTGCCAAAAACTTACTCAACTTCCAGACTCCATAAGCTCTCTCATGTCTCTATCATGGTTGTCATTATCGGAATGCCACTCGTTGAGACAAATCCCAGACTTGATCAGAAAGTTAACATCATTGACCGATCTGCATTTGACATCTATGGCCATTGAAGAATTACCCGAATCCATAGGATCTCTAAAGAAGCTCGAGACTCTAAATGTCTCTTATTGTGCATCGTTAACTCACATACCCAACTCAATAGGGGATTTAGAGTCTCTGTCTCGCCTTGACCTAGGAAATTGCCAAAAACTTACTCAACTTCCAGACTCCATAGGCTCTCTCGTGTCTCTATCATGGTTGTCATTGTCAAAATGCTACTCGTTGAGACAAATCCCAGGCTTGATTGAAAAGTTGACATCATTAACCGAGCTGTGTTTGAAATCTATGGCCATTGAAGAATTACCTGAATCCATAGGATCTCTAAAGAAGCTCAAGACTCTAGATGTCTCTTATTGTGCATCATTAACTCACATACCCAATTCAATAGGCGGTTTAGAGTCTTTGTCTCGCCTTGACCTGGGAAATTGCCAAAAACTTACTCAACTTCCAGACTCTATAGGCTCTCTCGTGTCTTTATCGTGGTTGTCATTATCGAAATGCTGCTCCTTGAGACAAATCCCAGACTTGATCGGAAAGTTGACATTATTGACCGAGTTGCATTTGACATTTATGGCCATCGAAGAATTACCCGAATCCATTGGATCTCTAAAGAAGCTCAAGACTCTAGATGGCTCTGATTGTATATCGTTAGCCCACATACCCGACTCAATAGGCGATTTAGAGTCTCTGTCTCACCTTGACCTGAGAAATTGCCAAAAACTTACTCAACTTCCAAACTCCATAGGCTCTCTCGTGTCTCTATCATGGTTGTCATTGTCAAAATGCTACTCGTTGAGACAAATCTCAGGCTTGATCGAAAAGTTGACATCATTGACCGAGCTGTGTTTGAAATCTATGGCCATTGAAGAATTACCTGAATCCATTGGATCTTTAAAGAAGCTCAATATTCTAGATGCCTCTTATTGTGCATCGTTAGCCCGCATACCTAACTCAATAAGTGATTTAGCATCTCTATTTGAGCTTGACCTAACAGGATGCCAACAACTTACTCTACTTCCAGACTCTATAGGCTCCCTTTTGTCTCTAAGGAAGTTATTATTGTCAAGATGCAACTCGCTGAGACAAATCCCAGATTCGATTGGAAAGTTAACATCATTGATTGAGCTGCATTTGAATTATACAGCAATTGAAGAATTACCTAAAAGCATTGGGAGTATGCAGAACTTGTGGATGTTGGACATTAGTGGAACTCCTATAATTGAATTGTTTGATGTCCGAGGAATAGCGGCAGAACTCCAAGGGTTGAAAGCTTTGGGATGGAAAGATCTGGAAGGGCTACCTAGTAATAATGGCCAATTGGTTTTGCAGCACAATCATGATTTAGACATGCACAAAAAACTATCAAAACTGCGCTCTTGCGTACTAACCCTAGGTATCACCTACCAAATCCCATAATTGCTGAATCTTTCTCAACTAAACTTTCTCAAGAAACTCACTCTTTCTGATTGGCTTGAAAGTCTCTCAAACCTTTTTATAACACGTTGTATTGAAGTTGTGGAACTCGATTTTGTATTTTCCAAAAGTTCAAGCTATTAGTTGGGCATTCTATTTACTTTTTGTCTTGCGATACAGTTCTCTTAAAGTGTCCCAAGACTCCTCCTGCCAACAACTCAGCCATGGACTATCAAATAGCAGATTCTAAACATGGTTTGAAGAGATCAAGACCTTTTGGAATCTCAAATGAAGTACTTATTTAATCTTGCTTTTTCTTTATCATTCTTCAGTTATTAAAGGATGGTTCCATCTACAAAGAGAAGTATTTTACTGAGTGATCGATTATCTATTATGTATGGAATGCTTTTCTCAACATTCGTAACTAGATCTATCAGACATGTTACATGTACTTCTTGCTATTTTAAGTCTTTTGTTCATGGAAGTAGGGATTTTCAGTTTTCCTGAATTATAAAGTGAAGCTGGAATATATCGGCCATTTTTTTTTTTGGTGTTTATCTTTCTTTATTATCTTTCTTTGCATGCTATTAAATGAAAACCTTCCGAAAGCGCACTCACTTTTGTGTTGTTGCGGCATATGATCATGCATTGAGAATCTTTAGGAGTGTGGGGGTAATCCCACATTGGTTGTGGAATGGGAAGTTGGTTAGTTTATAAATGTGAGGGAAAGTCTCATATTTTAAGCTAGCTTTTGGGGTGAGATAAGCCCAAGACCACTGAACAAGGAGGAACTTTTGGTTTTGAGGTTTCTAGATACCCTTAACTCTCATGATGTTAACCTAATGAAACAATGAGGATTGGAAGGATTACAAGAAAGTCTGATGGAGAGAAAAAGGAGTAAATGGGCTAAGGTAGTGAATTTGTGTCCGCTTGTCTTAATTGTGTCCATGACTATGTCAATTCATCATGACTTCTATTAGACATGTTAGGCCGTTGAATTAGATAAAAACATGTAAATATCTTGTGGACCACTTGACTAAACGTATGGTGATGTTTCATAGTCGGTTGTGTCGGTGTTTTTCGTGTTTGGTATTGTCATCTAAATAGTCCATGTCAATATTGGTAGCATTAATGAGAAGTGTGGATTGGGTAGGTGTTGATTACATCTTCTCCCATCATGCATGCATTGTGCTTATGTATGCTAGTAAAAGAGCGGCTCTCATATGAGTTTTTGCATCTTTTGAGTGCCATGGTTTTAATCAATTTTCTAAAGGACTCACTGGTTTTGTAATCTTTATAACCTTCTATTAGGTGAATAATGTGCCAGTAAAAATTTTGCCTACCACATACGACTGCCAGAGCCTTGATCAAAGTTCTTATTCTTCAGATGACTTGCCCAAAAATGTAGTCATTACCCTAAGTCAAGGTTCAGTTGTTAAGAGTATGGATTTCCATCCAGTGCAACAAACTCTGCTGCTTGGTTAGCACTTCCTTCTTACTCTATAAAGAACATGTTTTGTGCTTTTCTTCAATTGCATATACTTGTTCCCGTTAGAGGCCATAAGTTTGTGCTTTGGTGCTTGGAAGATTGGTTTTTGTTGTTCTTTTGATGCTAGCTTCAGCTATTTTAAACCATGGGATATGATTCTTCAAATTTTTTGCATCAATAATTTTTAGTGGGAACAAATACGGGTGATGTCATGGTATGGGAAGTAGGCAGCGGTGCGAGGATTGCTTTGAGAAAATTCAAGATTTGGGATTTGGGAACATGTTCAATGGTGTTGCAGGTATATAAGTTCAATTCTAAATAAAATCATGGCATTTTGTTTTTGGGACAGGTGATTAAGGGTTTTGATTCTTTATAGGCTTCTCTGGCCAATGACTATACATCATCCGTTAACCGTGTAATATGGAGTCCTGATGGAATCCTTTTTGGTATGTACATATGTCACTTCTACCTGTATATCAACTTAAGAAATTGGGCAATACATATTTGCAAATTGATGAAAAAACTAAAGTGCTAAGAACCAGACTTCATTGCAATATATTTAGGAAGAAGTGTCTATATGTTGCTATTACTAATGATTTGTGGTATTCACTTTAGGTGTTGCTTATTCCAAACACATGGTGCACATCCACTCACATCATGGTGGTGATGACCTAAGGAACCACCTTGAGGTTTGTTGCTAAACGAGGAGAAAAAAATTAAGCTTCTTAGTTCTGCTGACAATTGCCACCTAAACTAATGTCTAATACAGATTGAGGCTCATGTTGGAAGTGTTAATGATCTTGCCTTTTCAAATCCAAACAAACAGTTATGCGTTGTGACCTGTGGAGAGGACAAGTCGATCAAGGTATATTCTAACTGTTTTCCTCGGTGTTGTTGTGTTCTGCTGTTTGATCCCTTTTAATCAAGCTAGTAGTTATGTAGGTATGGGATGCAATGACTGGGGCTAAGCAACAGACTTTGGAGGGTCATGAAGCACCTGTATATTCTATTTGTCCACACCACAAAGAAAATATTCAGGTACTTGGTTATTTGGTGTACTAACAAGGACACATCGCAAGCATGGCCAATCGACTGTACGCTTGACTATACACTGGACTTCTATTTTCTAAAACTTGGTTAGGTCGAAAAATTTGGTTCAATTTGTATGAGAAGTGTGAATCTGTGTTTTAATGAACCTTGTTCATTCCAAATTTTGCAAGTCTTCCAATTTTAACCTGTCTTGATTCAAATGTGCTTGTTAAAATGGTGACACGGTCCAAAGACTAAACTGCAAATTTGATTCTCTTAGGCAATGCTATTAAGCATTAACAACTGGGTAAAGGTCTTCAGAATAATGACCTTTCTGCTTAATTATGTGTTTATTGGTTAAATTTATAATAGAAGGCTATTTATTGTGTGTTAGTGGAGCAACAATTGGTGATGTTATTTTCTTCATTATAATTTTTTTAGAACATCAATGGCTTTGTACACTTTATTACAAAGATATTATATGAGATCTCATCATTCTAGGATGATATGTTTTATTAATTTAAGTGGATGTGCTCTATATGTGCATGGTATTGAAATTGATTATATAATATTTTTCTGGTGTAGTTCATCATCTCAATAGCAACAGATGGGAAAATTAAGACTTGGTTTCATGACAACATGAGGTCAAGAGCTGACTATGATGCTCCAGATCATTGTTCTACCATGATGGCATATAGTGCTAATGGAACAAGGTTCAGACCAGCAGCATTGCATTTCAAGCTTGATTTCATCTCGTGTCTTTCTTTCTAACTGAAATAACCTATTTTTGCGATTTTATTTTGTTGTAGGTTGTTCTCATGCGGGACCAATAAAGAAGGAGAGTCGTACTTGGTTGAATGGAATGAAAGTGAAGGGGTTGTCAAGTGTACCTATCATGGACTTGGAAAGAGATCTAGTGGAATTGTGCAGTTTGATACCACCAAAAATAGGTTTTTGGCTATTGGTGACGAGTTCATGGTCAAATTTTGGGATATGGATGATAGTAATCTACTCACAAGTATCGACGCTGATGGTGGATTACCGGTAATTCGTTGTTGTTAATCTATTCTGACTGAATTAAACGAACCTTTCTAATTAACTAACTCTTTAAATTTGTAGGCTTCACCTTGTATTAGATTTAACAATGAAGGAATTCTATTAGCTGTCTCAACAAGTGACAATAGTATCAAAGTTTTAGCAAATGCTGATGGGATTAGGCTGCTAAGGATAATGGACAATCGGCCTTTTGATGCTTCTAGAATCATTCCTGGACCTCTCACGAAGGTAAGCTTTTTCAAGAGTACATTGACTTCATAGAGATGAGCTTGCTAAATGTCTCGAATCTTGTATTGCCACCAGCAATCGCAATATTTGGTTACGGTAATGCTGCTGTGGGGGCAAGCCTGGGTAATAGGGGGTTCTAATTGCAATATTAAAATGTTTGATCCAATTTCTAGATGTGCATTTGGTAGAGAAGTCTAAAAAATCCTACAAAAAAAATGAAGCAAAAATGTCTAGACTTCACTAAAGTTTTGTGTAGACAAATCCATAAAAATTATCTTTACAACATGGCGAGATAGTTACCTTAGGAAATAGGTTGGAATATAAATAAGAAATAATTTTTTCTACATTTCTATTTACGAAATATAGATAAAAATTAAAACTTTTCTACCTATTGGCCACTCATTCACCCAAGGCCCTCCTCCACCAGCCACTGGCTGCTCACCACTAGAAATTTGAAGGCCTATGTCTCTGCTCAGTTTTTCGTCCATCAAATAAAAAAAAAATCAGTTATGATTAGAAATTATTCATAAAAATAGAATGGTCGTCATTTGTGCTTATGGTACACCAACTAAAATAAACCTCTACCCCTTCGTTTGTTTTATCCACTGAATAATAACAGCTTTTTTTTTCAATCCTTGTGCTCCCTTCCTGCCACTTCCATAAATCTCTGTCCAATTCTTTCACATCAGCAGTAACAGCTGATGTCGGGACCATTTTCCCCTCACATCCAGTCATATTTTAACACATTTCTGTGGATTTCGAATTAAAAAAAAAAATTCCTTGACTTTTTGTCGGCCATGGACCTCGGACTAGTTGGCTACCACCCTTGAACACCACCACGCCGGAGGCCGAGCTCCAAGTCTAGCCGAGTCGTGGCCTTGACGTCGCACTAGATCTGGTCCACCTTCACTTGCTTGTGAAAGTGCTAGTATGAATACCTAGAGATGGGGTGAATAGGTGTAAAAGTAGATTCTGCAAAATACGGTGAAAACATTTACTTTTAACTTGAGTCGAATAGTAGCGAGACTTTAAGCGATATCGACTTTAGCGAGTTAAATATAATTACAAATAAAATAAAGGAGTTAAAGGAAGAGAATAAGAACACGAGTTTATAGTGGTTTGGCTTAATCCAAGCCTATGTCCACTCTCCCTCATTGACAACCCACCGGCTGGATTTCACTATGAATCAAAAGAGTTGTTACAGTATCACGTCCTTGATTCCACAATGTAGAGATTCCGCTACACTTCATCAAGGCCTCACAAATGTCTAACTCTCTTTTGAGTACAAATTTACCCTCAACAATTGAATCAGCAAAGAACAAGGAATTTCAGACTTTGGAATTTATCTATCACACACACTTTTGAACAACTAGAGCATATTGCTTATATACTCATCCATGCCTTCATAACCGTTGGCACCTTCCAAAGGAGTTCTTCCAATCTACCCATTGGATAGAATCAATTAGAGAGATCTCGAGTTACTTAAGAAATGTGATGATAGCCCACCAATTCTGCTCGTCCATACAATCATGATCTAGGTTTCCATAAGTAGAACCTTCCAAGTATACTTCACTAATCAACGAATCTAAATTATTTGAATTAATTTCAAAATGAATAATAGATCTTGATATGCTATCTCCAGCCGTGAGATTTTCTTTAGCAGCTCGAAACAAATCCTTAAAGAAATACTCGATTCTGGATAAATCTTTTTCGTCGGTCTAGAAACTGTCAATGAAGGCAGATTTTAAATCTTGAGTCTGGCAGTCTGCGATCTTCAGACTTTGACGAAAGTCTGCGATCTTTAGACTTTGACGAAAGAGTCGACAAGTCTTCAGACTAGACTGATGGAAACGTTTTATCAACTTCAAAACAAATAAGGAAGTTTTCTCCAATAAGCTCCCCATTTTTTATGGTGGCAAAACTTTCCTGCAGATTTGGATACTTTTGACCTGCAAGATAGTACTCAAGCAAACAAGGATATCTCATAAAAGATAAATGGATTAGGATAAAGATAGTATCAAATTTGCATCCACAGGAAATAAGTTAGTCCTATAAAAACAACTATCTTTGCCATGAATACCAACAACGCTTAAGATACTACAAGCATTAAACGATTAAACAATCCAAACCAAAAAAAAAAAAAATAGTCCAAACCAGTCACAACTAAACAAGAATTAAAGTTAAATCCAAAAGTCAAATCAAATCAAATATGCACTAACTTCTCCCTCTTTTTGTCAACATTAAAAAGATAGAGACGAAAAAAAGAGAATTGGATAAAATTAAGATTGTTTTGGAATGCGAACAAGCTGGAAATCTCCCATCGACTTGACAGTCTCCTCCAGCTTTCTCAGATCCTCTTTCAGTTGTGCTACTTCCTCACCCTTGACAGTTGCTTGAACTTGAAGATTAAGGGCCTAAACTTGATTGTGCAAAGAAACTGAAGAGGCTTGACTGGCATTCTGCATATTCTAAACTTCGCATCCGAAGGCATAAATCTAGCCTCGCATCTTCATAAGAACATCAAGCAATCTTCGAAAGTTTGCTGAGTTGTCAGTTTGAGTGCTTGCTTCAGCATGATCAATTTGTGGAGTATTGGCAGATGATGTCATTTCAACATGAGCACCCAGACTTGGAGATGAAACTTCATGACCTTCTTCAGGGAATTGAGAGGCATATACATCTTCTGGATCGGCAGAAGAACAATTAACATCATCACTAGTAAAAGCAAGTGAAGAAGCACTTCTTTTCTTAGCAGCTCCCCCTGTTGCAGTGCCTTCAGTGGAGAGAAGTACTCTTCGTTCTTTGTCTCTTCTTCAGTGACATGATACCTTGTTCTCCTCTTTCCTCTTCTTTTGCAGTTCTTTCTTCATCTACTTCTTTCCTCATCGTTTCCCTCTCTTCACTCCTCTACTCTATTTCTTCTCTATCTTGGTCCTCTCTCTCCTTAATCTCTGGAAAAAAATGCTGTAAGTTCCTTAAAGCAAGAGCGGAAATGGTGATATCTTCCTCATCTTCTTCATCCTGCAAGATGAGTGCTCTTCTTTTATTGGATGGAGCTATCATGGGCTCCTTGCCTTTCCGTTTTGCAGCCACAGAGTCTTGACGAGTCTTAACAGGGGTCTTCTCCTTATATCGCTCTAAAGCCTTGTTTAGCTCCTTTAGACCCATTTTTTTAAACCATCTTCAGTCCCACCATCATTTGATCACAGGTTCAAACACAAAGAATTTTAGGAGGCTGAATATTAAAATGTCTGAATAGCTTAGTAACAAGTGCTGAATAAGGAAGTTGGCCCGTGTCCTTCACCATTGATCTACACATGTGAAACATGATAGTGTGTGGCAGAGAGAACTTTTTACCAGCATTGATAGCATACATCAGCTTCGCTTCTAAATTGGAGACATCAGTCTTTGATGTCAATTTGGGTTTGAGACAGTTAATCACAATCTTGTGAAGCAAGACATTTGGGGCATTCATCCTCAAGTACGAAATTCGCTTATGCCATTCCATCCCGAACAAGCTCTACAGTCGTACGACCAACAGACACACTAATTGATTGGAATACCCCTCTCTCTACTCCAACCACATCAGCCAGAATGTCCATATCAACCACATAATCATGGTCTCTAACACTGAAGGAAAATTTATTCGCATCTAAAAAGCTTAGATTAGAATAGAAATATGCAATAAGTTCTGGATGAGCCACTGTTATCTCAGAGCAAAATCGTTCAAGTTGAAGTAAAGTAAATTTCTCTCGCAACTTCACGTTCAGAGAGTCAAGAAAATCAAAATCCACACTCCTTGGGTTCATCACCCCTCGCTTCAGCAACTTAGAATAGAGTCGCTTATGTTCCTTAGAACGAAATAGATCTGTCCTTTTTCCTCAAATATTCGCAGCAACACCCATTCTATTCTTAAAATGAGTGAACATTTTTTCATCATCATTTCCATCAGGTTGACTAAGTCCTCCAACACGTGGATCACATGGGACATTCACAAAAGCTCTTTCTGCCGAGCCCGCAGGAGCAATTCTCAAACGTTTCATTGTTCTTAAGAAATGGGTTTCATTTCGGTACCCTTTTTCTTTCAAAAATTCATCAATAAAGTTCAATGGAGAACCTCAAACCTTTAAGGCAGAATAGAGGTTCAAGGTAAAGGCAAGCTTTTGAGTTCTTACAGGTTTGGCATCCTCAATAATTTCTTCATCTTCTTGCTGTCCTTGAACATTCTGTGGTCTAGCCTGAGGAGAATGGCGCGGTTGAGAATATTGTGGACTTTGCTAATGCCTTGGAAATTCTTCTTCCTCGGTCAGGTCAAAATGTGTAGGACTCTCACGCATATGCTGTGGTCCCCTACTTGCAATCCTTGATGACTTTCTTTGGGAAGCCATTATCATAGTCTTTGAGAGAGTTTCCTAACTCGATTCGCAAGAAAGATTATGACTTTAAGGATTAAACCAAAGAGAAAAAGTAAGAAAGTGAAGTTCTTTGCTTCTAGGGTTCGTGAAGAAGACGATCATTATATAAGGCAGTCGAAATGAGGTATATGGATCGTCGTAAAAGGCAAAAAAATAGAAAATGCCTTTTTCAAAAAAATAACTGTCTTTTTTAAAATAGATAACTGTCATTTCAAAAAGATAACTTCTTTTTCGAAAATGAATGATTCCTATAATTACAAAAACTTGGAAAGATAACATCAATTAATTGTAGATTAATAGACAATCGTACCTTTTCGAGATTTTATCCAAATGATAAATTTCTAAAACTGAAATAACTTACGGTTGTGATTCTTGATCTTTTGAGTCTGAGCATATTTTACTTTTATCCCTGAGTCCGAGCTTCTTTAGACTTTAAGATATTAAGTCTGGAACGAATAGACTCAAATTGACTCTTCTCTAGTGGCTTTGTAAAAATATCCGCCAGCTGATTCTTTGAGTCAATGAATTGAATCAATACTTCTCCATTTTGAACATGGTCTCTAATAAAATGATGTCGAATCTCTATATGCTTTGCTCTTGAATGAAGAATTAGATTTTTGGTGAGTATAGTTGTGCTGGTATTGTCACATTTGATCTCAATACATGAGTCTTCAATTCCAAAGTTTCTTAGCTGTTGTTTTATCCATAAGATTTGAGAACAACAACTTCCAAGAGCCACATACTCTGCTTCTACTATTGAGAGAGCTACAGTACTTTGCTTCCTTGAAAACCAAGATACCATCCTATTACTAAGCAGTTGACAAGTGCTCGAATTGCTCTTTCTATCAACTCTGCATCCTACTAGATCTGCATCTGAGTATCCAAGGAGAGTAAAGTCTCATTCTTTGGGATACCATAAACCTAACTTAGAGGTTGTTGCAACGTATTTGATGATACGTTTCGCAACACTTAGATGAGATTCTTTGGGATCTGATTGAAATCTTGTGCAAATGCAAACACTAAACAAAATATCAGGTATAGAGGCAGTAAGATAAAAAAAGTGAACCAATGATACTCTTGTACAACTTCTGGTCAACTTTATTTCCTCCTTCATCTTTGTCCAACTTCAAAGAACTTGACATTGGTATATCAGTCTTTTTGCAATTCTCTAAACCGAACTTTTTAACAAGTTCTTTAACATATTTTTCTTGATGAATAAAAGTCCATTCTTTTAATTGTTTTACTTGTAGTCCAAGAAAGAAGGATAGTTCACCCATCATGCTCATCTCGAATTCATCTTACATAGACTTAGAGAATTTCTTGCACAGATTTTCGTTAGATGGTCCCAAAATAATATCATCAACATAAATTTGAACAAGTAAAAATTTTTACTTTCTCTTTTAATAAACAAAGTAGTGTCTACTTTACCTTTAACAAAACCATTTTGAATTAAGAACTTACTTAACCCATCGTACCAAGCTCGAGGTGCTTGCTTTAAACCATATAGCGCCTTTTTCAGTCTGAATAAAAAGTCTGATTTCCTTAGGTCTTCAAAACCGGGAGATTGTTCTACATAGACTTCCTCTTGGATAAATCCATTTAGGAATGCACTTTTGACGTCCATTTGGAATAATCTGAAATTTTTATAATAAGCAAAAGTAAGTAATAATCTAATTGCTCCTAACCTTGCTATTAGTGCGTAAATCTCATCATAGTCTATCCCTTCTTCTTGCATATATCCTTTGGCCACGAGTCTTGCTTTGTTCCTTATAACAATTCCTTTTTCGTCTATCTTGTTCCTGAAAACCCATTTGGCTCCAATAACATATTTACCTTTTGGTTTATGAGTTAATTCCCAGACATCGTTAATACTGAATTGCCTGAGTTATTCTTGCATAGCTTCAATCCAGCTTTCATCAGATAAAGTTTCTTCTATACTTTTGAGTTCTATTTCAGAAATAAGAGCCACAGTACTAAACTCTTCACACCTTTTAGATCTTGTACGAATCCCTTCATCAATGTCACCAATAATGAGTTCTTTGAGATGACTAAACTTGTGCTTCCAGTTGCTGGTTGGTCTGACAGACTGCTGATCTTTTTCTTCATTTGATTCTTCATCGTTCGTTCGTTAATGATCATCTGAAGTCTAAACTGCTTCTGGGGATTTAGACTTTGTAGAGTTTGGAGTAGGTTTAGATTCTTCAGGTTGAGTTTGGATCGATTGATCTTGAAATTTGACATTCATTAATTCTTCCACAAATTGAGTCTTTTGTTGTATATTTTGTAAGCTTTGCTGGTGGTTGAATATCCAAGGAAGATGCATTCATCTAATTTTTCTTCAAACTTACCAATTTGATTATTTGCATTTTTTGATATAAAACATTTGCAACCAAACACATGAAAATAAGAAACAATTGGCTTCTTTCATTTGAACAACTCATAGGAAGTTTTCTCCAGAATAGGCCTTAAGAAGACTCTATTAATAACATAACATACTGTAGAAACTGCTTTAGCCCAGAAACGAGAAGAAATGTTGCTTTTAATTAAAAGTGTTCTAATCATTTCTTGCAACGATCTATTCTTCATTTCCACAACTCCATTCTGCTCGGGAGTGTATGAAGAGGAAAGCATATGCTAAAAACCAGATTCATCACAAAGTTTAGCAAAGTCTTGATTTTCAAACTCACCTCCATGGTCTATCTGTATACTTGAAATAGCATATTATTTCTCATTCTGTACTTTCTTAGCAAACTTTATAAAATAAGAAAAATTTTCAGACTTACTTGTCAGGAAATATACCCAAGTAAATCGTGAATAATCATCCACTATTACTAGGCAATATTTCTTTCCACCAATGATATGAGTCCTAGTTGATCCAAAGAGATCCATATGTAGGAGCTGCAGCACACGATTAGTGGAAATTGTGCATAATTCAGATTTTTGGTATGTTAGGTTAGGTAGTCCACGAACAAACTTTTTTGCAGAGATCTTGGTTATTTGCTTCATGTTGATATGGCCAAGTTTTCGATGCCAGAGATTAGCTTCTTCTTGAATTAAAATTAGACATTGGGATTTTTCTAGTTTGATGTCCAATAGATAGATGTTCCAATGTCTTCGCTTTGTGAAAGTCTGAGAGAAGTCTTTACTGGTTCCTAAACATATTCCTTTTTGAAAATTGATTTTGAAACCTATGTCGCACAGTTGGCTGATATTCAGTAAGTTATAGTTGAGTTCTTCCATTAAGGAAACGTTGTTGATTGTAAGACTTCCAATCTTTACTGTTCCACATCCGAAAATTCTTCATTTGCTATTTCCACCAAAAGAAACTTTTCCACCATTAATATGCATAAGCTTTATGAAACAACTTAAGTCTCCTGTCATACATCTTGAGCATCCACTATCCAAGTACCATTTGACATTTTTCTTGATAGTGACCTGTATTTAAAAAAGAAACTCAAGTTTTCTTTGGTACCCATACTTTCTTGGGTCCAATGGAGTTAATGCAATATACGGTCTTTACCCAATCCTTCTTAATAGGTCTCCAAATCATAGGACATTCTTCTCAAAATGTTTTGAGCTGTTGCACTTAGAACATTTAAAAGCACTACGGCCAACAGGTTTTACAAAGACTTTTTGAAAATGATTTCTGTAAAAGTCTTTTGTAGGTCTTTTGATTCTTTCCTTTACTTTTGGAAAATTAATTGGAGGAATGGTTTTAAGTCATTCACAATCTTGATTTGTTAAAGTAAGGTTTTTATGCTAAAAGAATCTTTTCTAATTTCTCGGGCCCTATATAAAACCTTTTGAAACGCTTGAAATATCATTTTTCAAAAGTGTGTTTTCTTTTGAAAGAAAGTCTGCATTTTCTTTCAAAGTAATAAGACTTTTATCTAAATTTTTGACATTTTCTTTTCAAACAATCTCCTGTTGCTTTAGTGTAGAATTTTCCCTTTTTAGCTCAGAAATCCTCTTGAGAAAGGTTTTGAGACTAAGACACAGTTCATTAATATATTTAGAGACTTTAGTAGGAATTTTTAAATTACTTATCTCGATTTCACTGTTTGAGTCTGTATCTGTCTCAAAGTCTAAATCTGATTTTGATTTTTCCATTAAACAAATATTAGCATAATCATCATCACTCTCTTCGCATTTGGTATCATTCCAAGTTTCTGCTTTAAGTGCATTTTTGTATTTCTCAACTTTTCCTTTCTTTTTCTTCAGCAAGGGACAATTAGGTTTGATGTGTCCCTTTTTCTTGCATTCAAAACAAATCACATGTTTATTGGATTTAATGTCCTAAGCTGATTTATTTTGAGACTTTTGAGAACTTTATTTCTTTCAATTGAATTTTCTTCTCTTTTTGTTCAGTTTTCTAAACTTTCTTATCATAAGAGTAAGCTCTTCATTGTCCATATTATCTTCAGAATCTGTAACTTCATAATCATTATTAGATTTTAAAGCATTAGATTTTTTTTACCTTTGGGGTCTTCATCTTTATTAATTTGCTCAACTTTATAAGACTGAAGAGTGCCAACCAATTCGTCAACGGAAAGTGGCACGATCATTTATGTCTCCCTTATTAAGGTCTTTACATAATGCCAATCTTTTGAAAGTTCACGTAGCAGTTTGTTAACCTTCATGGGTCCAGAGATTGGTTGACCTTGATACTCAAGACCATTCACGATTTCTTTAAAACGACTAAACATGTCAGTGATAGATTCTCCTGGTTTCATCTTGAAGGTTTCATATTGACCAAGTAGAATATTGATTTTGGTTTCTTTCACTCGATCAATTCCTTCATAGGTGATGTGTAGCATATCCCAAACTTCTTTAGCTATTTCACAAGAAGATATTCTGTTATATTCAGTGAGAGATAATGTAGAATATAAGAAATAAATTGATTTTGCATCAACAGCTTGTCTCTTGGTTATCTTTTCTTGAGTCATCTCGCTAGCCTCAACAACTTCTTTTTCCCTTTCTAAGACTATTGTAGCTTTAGGAATAATTCCTTTATCTACCACATCTCATTCCAAAGAATCTTTTGATCTTAGGAATGTCTTCATCTTGTTTTTCCATATACTGTATTCATTTCTATCAAAATAAGGCGGTTTGGTGTTGCTTTGCCTTTCAACTAAACCTGGAGCCAATATACTATTCATGGATCGTTAACTCTGAAGTAAAAACACTTCAATTTAAATGAGTACACATGCTCTAATACCAATTGAAAGTGCTAATATGAACACCTAGAGGGATGTTGAATAAGTGTAAAAACTATGAAAGCTAGTAGAGCACCTAAAGGGGGTGAATAGGTGCGAAAACATATACTATATTCATTTCCATCAAAATAAAGCGGTTTGGTGTTGCTTTGCCTTTCAACCAAACTTGGAGCCAACATACTAGCCATGGATCGTTAACTCTTAAGTAAAAACACTTCAATTTAAATGAGTACACAGGCTCTGATACTAATTGAAAGTACTAGTATGAACACCTAGAGGGATGGTGAATAGGTGTAAAAACTGTGAAAGCTAATACGAGCACCTAAATGGTGAATAGGTGCGAAAACATATTTTGCAGAGTAAATATTATAATTTTACTTTTAAACCGACTATGTTATGCAATAGATTATGAAAAGGAAATTAGACTCTAACAAGTAATGTTACGATCAAAATAAAGAGCTTAGGAAAGAGAATAAGAACATAGGGTTTATAGTGGTTCGGCTTGATCCAAGCCTACGTCCACTCTTTCACACTGACAACCCACCGGCTAGATTTCACTAAGAATCAAAAGAGTTATTACAGAATAGCTCTTCATTGATTCCACAGTGTAGAGACTCTGCTACACTTCCTCAAGGTCTCACAGAAATATAAACGTTCTTTTGAGTACAAGTTTTCACTCAACAATTGAATTTGACAAAGAACAAGAAGCTTCAGATTTTGGAATTCTTCTATCGCGCATACACTCGAATAATTGGAACGACTCCCTTATATACTCCTCCATGCCTTCATACCTGTTAGCACTTTCCAAAGGAGTTCTTCCAATCTACCCATTGGACAGAATCAATTAGGAAGATTTCAAGTTATTTAAGAAATATGACGATAGCCCATCAATCCTACTCGCTCATACAATCAGGATCTAAGTTTTCATAAGTAGAACCTTCCAAGTATGCTTCGTCAATCAACGGATCTAAATTACCTGAATTGAAATTAAAATGAATAGCAAATTCCAAGATGCTATCTCCAGCTGAGAGATCTTCTTCAGTCGATCGAATCAAATCCTTAACGAAATACTCAGATCTGGATAAGCCTTCTTCAACGGTCTAGAAACTGTTAATGGGGATAGACTCTGAATCTTGAGTTTGGTGGTTTGGCGATCTTCAGACTTTGATTAAAGAGTCTGCAAGCCTTTAGACTGGACTGATGAAAACATTTTGTCAGCTTCAAAACACACAAGGAAGTTTTCTCCAACAAAAACAAATTCTGCAAAATACAATGAAAACCTTTACTTTCAACCTGAGTATGAATAGCAGCAGACTTTGAGCGAGATCAGACTTTAGCAGTTAAATATAATTACGAACAAAATAAAGGAGTTTAAGGAAGAGAATAAGAACGCGGAGTTTATAGTGGTTCAGCTTAATCCAAGCCTACGTCCACTGTCCCACACTGATAGCTCACCGGCTGGATTTCACTATGAATTAAAAGAGTCGTTACAGTATCACGTCCTTGATTCCACAGTGTAGAGATTCTACTACACTTCCTCAAGGCTTCACAAATGTCTAAACTCTCTTTTGAGTACAAATTTACGCTCAACAATTGAATCAGCAAAGAAAAAGGAATTTCAAACTTTGGAATTTATCTATCGCGCACACTCTCGAATAACTAGAGCATCTTCCTTATATACTCCTCTATGCCTTCATAACCGTTGGCACCTTCCAAAGGAGTTCATTTAATCTCCCCATTGGACAGAATCAATTAGGGAGATCTCGAGTTACTTAAGGAATGTGATAATAGCCCACCAATCATGCTCGCCCATACAATCAGGATCTAGGTTTCCAAAGTAGAACCTTCCAAGTATACTTCACCAATCAACAGATCTAAATTATTCGAATTAATTTCAAAACGAATAATAGATCTTGAGATGTTATCTCCAACCATGAGATCTTCTTTAGCCACTCGAAACAAATCCTTAAAGAAATACTCGATCTGGATAAGTTTTCTTCGTCGATCTAGAAACTGTTAATGAGGGCAAACTTTAAATCTTGAGTCTAGCGATCTTCAGACTTTGACGAAAGAGTCTACAAGTCTTCAGACTAGACTGATGGAAACGTTTTGTCAGTTTCAAAACAAATAAGAAAGTTTTCTCCAACAGCTTGAAGCTCATCCATGGCCCCCCTCCGAATCTGGTCAAGCTCGACTTCGCGCCAGTGTGCAAATATCGTTTGCCTTAAAATGGTTCGAGCTCGGCAATTCCTCCATGACCGATGAGAAGCCACTGAGATCTCAGTCACAACGTCGAGCTTGGCAACCATAGAAGGCCATCACCTCTAGATCTAGAGGCTCAGTGGCAATGGAGGCCGAGCGTCCAGATCTGGCCTTGGTGAAGGTCATGATATGACCTCGAGTTGCAGCAATGACCGCCGTTAGAGGTTGCTTTAAGAGAGGGCGTTAAAAGTTGCGGACGGCCATGGACAGAGCGTGTGACAAGAAAGGAGGCAAAAAAAAATGAAAAATGAAAAAAAGAAAACAGATTAAGCAAAGAATGGCGGGTAACAAAAAGAAAATGAAGCATCTTTTTTACAAGCTTCTCAACAACATCACAGGGATGAACCGCGCCAACGTCCATGGACGGCCATGGCAGAGCCAGGTTCGCGAATGACGCCAATGACCATGGACGGCCAAATTGGGAGAGCCAGCGGCATCACCTAGACAAGTGATGTCGACGGCCATGGTCGGCCAGATCTGAAGAACCAGCAGCATCACTGACGCATCACCGGCTATGCCAGCTCGTCCGAGGTCAAGTAGCTGGCTTTAGACGAACGAGGAAGATAAAGCTTGAGGAAACAATTCCACCACACAAAGAAACTCCACATCAATATTTTTTAATTTAATTCAAGACACGTAAACTTTTTTAAGTGGATATCAAGGAAAAAATGCTCGACCCATCAGCTGATGCGGGGCTGTGAAATCACTCAATATTTTCCCCTTTCCTCACACATCTACACACACTGGCACATAAAACTAGAAAACCATCAGGCAACAATGGTAGGTATGGTAAGTGGTATCATTACTGCATTAGGTCGCTAAATTTTTTTAAGGAGCTTTATTTGTTGCTTATTTTATTACTTAAATGATGCCATAATTGCATTTGTATGTGCATGTTTATTGGACATCTTTCAATGACATCCTCTCTTTTGAGCTCTACAGGACATTGAGAGCATGGCTGATGTGAGGCTCGGAATTGCTGATGACTCAGGAGACGAATCACGAAATTGGAAACCGATAGAAATCAATGAACCATCACAATGCCGGTCCATAAGGCTGCCTGATAACACTACGGCTATGAGGGTAAATGATTGCCAGATTAGGACGTTCTTATGCAGCATTTCTTTTCCACATTAATCTGTCATGTTTCTACTAGATAAGCACAAATTTGAATGGGGGTCGCATTTAATGCACTTGCTTTACTAGTTTTATTCACATGTGGTCCAATGATTTATCTCTTAAACCTTGGCACTCAATGACTTTGTCATATCTTCATTTGGCATTTTATAGTTGACTGGTTGTTTCAACTATACAAATAGGAAAGGATAAGATCAGCATTAATAAATCTGTGATTATGGTGTGGCAATTGTGCTTGATTTATGTTGGCTGTGGAGGTCATGAATTTTACAATAACGTTGAATAGCAAGATGGATGATTCCTGATTTAGAATGTAATGGTATATTTGCACAACGAGACTTTTTTATCCTTTGCTTGGAATATGGATTTTTCTGTGGACTTTCATGCAGTTACATGTGGTAAAAGACACAGATTCTTCACGGATGAATTTGGCTTTATACATGGCATGCAAAGTATATCATTTTGCATCACTTTGATGCTTGTGGGGAATGCTAAGCTTGTGAAAGCTATTTTGAGCTTGTCAGTTCCCAGAAACTTTGAGTGGAAATTTACTTGCTGAATCTAAATATACAAAACACTAGAGGCAAAAGAATAGATAGACAGCCAGACGGTTTAAGTCAAGGTTCTACTTTTCTTTTGGTAACTGTTTCAGCTGGGTTTAGATGTCATGTGCATTATATGCTTTATTCATATGTAAGCATACATTATGTATATATAAATATGTGTGTGTGCGCGTGCGCCTATGCTGATAAATATGCAGGCAGCGTCACCAAGTGTCTCTTTGCATGGATTTCTGCGTCTATCAATTAGTGCCTAATTCTCTGGCATCTTTCTTCTGCATTTTGTTTTAACTTTCGGTATTACATTTGATTGCCGCCACTGAAGCTGGTAAAACGAAACAGGTCCCGAGATTAAGCTATACAAACTCAGGTCGTGCCATTCTAGCATTATCATCGAACGCTGTACCCAAGCTCTGGAAATGGGAAGAAAGCGATCAAAACTTAACGGGCAGGGTAAGGAATCTGGAATCTCCCCACACCCACCCCCACCGCCCCCGCCGCGCCGCGCCGCCCCACAACCCCCCCCACGGTGGCCCCAAAAAAGAGGCAAATTCTTTTGTTGTTTAGCGTATTGTTAACTACATTGATTCTTCTTTTCGCAGGCTACAACTAGTCTAGTACCACAGTTATGGCTACCACCGGGTGGGAATTTGATGACCAATGATACATGTGCAAATCCTGAAGATGCAATTCCGTGCTTTGCACTGTCAAAGGACGATTCTTTGCTAATATCGGCATCAGGGGGGGATATCTCTCTGATCGATATGATGACTTTAAAGGTGAATATATTCCCAAAGTAATGTCTGCATCCTCTTGTCAGTTTTGTAGCACTATCCACAAGGCACAAGATGATGAACTACCCCTTTGTGCTGAATATGCGTGCAATATTTCCTCTCCACATTTTTATGGGAGCTAAAATTAATTGGTTCGATCATGTATAAAAACGTATTGAGCTCTAATTGTTAGGAGGTCCATGAAAGCAATTGCTCCGATTTTCATGGAGATTATCTTTTCAAAAGTGCAGCGTGTCCCTTTTTACTTGCTAAGCGAGATAAGGGCTTTTCTGTGTCTTCGATGGAATCTTTTTGCTCTTATTGATTAAAGAAAACAAGGCATGGCTTTTTCAAACCATCCAGAGATCTATTGGTCGAACTTGCTCTCTCCCTTTCCTAAGAAGAAAGATGTTGTTGAGGCAAGTGCCTCTTGTCACGTGTCCCACTGTTATTTATAAAGTTGTTACTATTATCCTGCCTACTGATATGCAGACGGAGGAAGAATTTACACTCCCCCCACCACCAAACAATGACATTATTGAGATAGGAATGGAGGACTCCGCTATTCAAATTTACAGTGCTCGAGTTGATGAGGTGAGACCTATTTTCATGGTCATTGAAAGTTAATGTTGTGATTAGCCACAACAAAGTTATGATATTGACTATCTCACTTTCTCAGATCGAGAAAAAACTAAAAGGACATCAGAGAATAATTAAAGGCTTTACCTTCTCAACTTCCTTAAATGTTCTCGTGTCTTCTAGTGCTGATTCTCAGGTACCAAACTGCTGCCTTTTTACTTACTAAGTGAGACAAGGGCTCTTTGTCTTCAATGTAATCTTTTTGCTCTCACTGATTAAATAAAACAAGACAAGAGCTTTATTATTCCAGAAATCTAATATTCGAAGTTGCTCTCTCCCTTTCTCTAGAAGGGTGATGCCATTAAGGCAAGTGCCTCTTGGCACATATGTCCCACTGTTACTTATAAAGTTACTAATACCATTCTGCCTACCAATATCCAGATGATGATAACATTTTTTCCCCATCCACCATCTGCAACGGTTCTGGCGTTCCATCCTCGAAATACTTTAATTATTGCAATAGGAATGGAGGACTCCTCTGTTCAAATTTACAATATTGCATCAAATAAGGTGAGACCTAATTTTATTGGTGTTGAAAGTTAACCTTGTTATTATCCGCAATGAATTTATGGATATTGACTGTTTCACTTTCTCAGTGTGAGGCAAATCTAAAAGGACATCAGAAAAGAATTACAGGCCTTGCCTTCTCTAATATTTTAAATGTTCTCGTGTCTTCTGGTGCTGACTCTCAGGTACAAGACCACTACTACATCTTCTTTTCCATGTAGACATGCCTATGTTTTGGGCAAAGAGAGCAATGTAGTTTAACCTGCTCCAAAAAATGGGTTGATGTTCACTCTGGATATATTGATGCTTACGCCTTCATCATACGTCAGTTCACGAGGCATCCTTAACTAGGCAGAATAAATCCTTCCAGAAAACTTCTTCTTTTGTGGTGACAAATTAATCCCATCCAATAAAGTGGGAAATAAAAAATCTATGCTGTCCTGTTGTTGCTTACAACTGATGCTTGGTGTTATTCTGATATAAAAATACGGCGTAAAATTTTATTGTTTCGTTTGTCAATCAATGTTGATGTTCCCTTTGATAATTGTCAATTGTTGCTGCAGTTGTGTGTTTGGAACACTGGTGGATGGACGAAGCAGACTAGTAAGTTTCTGCAGATGCCAAATGGGCAAGGAGCAGCGCCTCTTGCTGATACTCGTGTTCAATTTCATGTGGATCAAATACATCTGCTGGTTGTTCATCAAACACAGATCACCACATGTGAAGCTCCTAAACTAGAACGCCTCAAGCAGGTATTGACGATTTTCATTTTTTTTTTAATTGTGCACGAACCAATCTCTCATCTCATCTTGATTGCATAAAAACCATCAAAATATTAGGTAGTATGAGTCACTTTGTGCCAAATGTATTTTTTTTTTTTTGATTCGTTGTTCATCACAAATAGTGGGACACTCGAGAAGCTAGCGCTCCAATCACAGATGCTACATATTCATGCAATGGCGAATCAATATATGTGAGCTTTGAAGATGGGAGCATTGGTGTTCTTTCTGCTTCTACACTTAGATTGATATGTTGTATTAATCCTACCGCTTATATCCTTCCAAAACCTAGGTAAGTTGGTTATTGCTGCTCAATTAACCTCATTCTTTTATGGAAAATGGCAAGTCTCATTCGTGAAGTTCCAATAGTCTCACGAGTTATTCATTCCTTACTGATGTATTTGGCAGCTCAAGAGTCTACCCACTAGTCATTGCGGCCCATCCATTGGAACCTAACCAGTTTGCACTAGGGCTTACTGATGGCAGAATCTATATGCTTGAGCCATTGGAATTTGAAGGAGAGTGGGGTGGTTCTCCCCCTGTTGAAAATGGTGCTGGGCCTAGCACGACCTCCGACGCCATCGATTCAGATCAACCCCAAAGGTAGTGCGGGCCATGTCTCTCCCTATGAAACTTTTGAGCATTACGATGCTAAGCCGGCTTTCCCTCGCCGCACTTAATTCAAGTTTTGAGGGGATGTTGCAGAGGGTAGATTTTACTGGCTTGAGGTACTTCCTAGGACATGGTTCGGTACAGTTTGTCCTAATCAACTTCTACTGAAGTCTTGTGGTGATAACTAGTTTTGTTATATTCATTTAGGCTGACTGAAAGTGAAAAAAGAAAAACATGAGATTAGTGTTGTTTTGAAGGCGTTGTATATTCAAATTGGAGGTAGGGAGGATACTTCATTTCCTACCCAGCCAGAAACCTAAGGACTTGATTACACTTATTAGTCAACTAATGCCTTTTCAGTATCTAAATTAAATTGTAAACTAAGTGTCCATGCAATCTTTGACCATTTTATTAACCAATACTACTAAATTATGTCCATGTATGAGTGCACAATTAATTAAAAAATAAACAATCACAATCATTATGATAGAAGTAAATTGGAAGAAAGTAGACCCAATGGAAAGTCAAGCGAAGAATCACATGGCTTTCTTATTAAGCCTCTGGGCAACGACCTGTGCTAAATTCAAATTGAGTCCAATTCATCAAAAGAGTGCTCTACCTAAACTGAAATTAAATGAAAGTTACTTATTAAAATCCCCCTAAACTATATGTATACTAACTAAAGAAACTAAGCTAGATCTAGCATAACAACTTAACGACCTAATCAAGGTCTTTGTTTCTAGCAATTCTCAACTTTTCATTTTTTTGAATTTTTTAAAACTAATTCTTATCATTTTCTGAAAAAGGGGTCCCGAGCCGGCCCGGAAATAAGCCGCACGCTGGTCTCACGAATCTGGGATAATAACTAATAAGCACAATTCGGGGTTTTATGTTCAGCCCCCTCCAATTCTAAACTTTACCGAGCCCAATTCTGATTATAGCTATTTTAAGCCCATTGCCCATCATAACTACTCTAGCCCATTTTCTCTTCCAGTCTCGCCATGTCCATCTTTAAGCCCGATTTCTATCATAGATAGATTAAAACCTAGGCCCACTCTACGCCATCTCATTTTATAGTTAAATCAATTTTCCTCTTCTCTTATATCATTTTGTTATTTTTTCTATTATTATTTTCTTCTTCCTTCTTCCAGCCCTTCGTCCTCTTGGGCAAACTGAGAATCTAACCAGCCATTTTCTCACCGATGAACTCCATATAGACATCACAAAAACATATGTGAAATTATATAACGAAAACATGAGAAAAATTTATGTTCTGAATTGGTCTCAATAACAACAAATTTTAATAAGAACTGAATCCGAATGCTAATGGAGTGACCTGTAGCAAGTAATGTATGCTAAAATTTCTTCAAATTGAACTAGATCATGAATTATTTCACTGACGTATCTTAGAGATATTTCAATTGATGTATCTTAGAGACATTTCATCAAACAGTGTGTGCACTGAAAGGATCGAATCTAGTCACAGAATCAAAATTTCCTTTTCATCTCCTGTTGGTGTACAAACTTGTTATTTAGTTCGAAAAGAATAAATATAAATTTATTTTTATTTTGTCACATGGTTTAAGTACTACTTTCCAGAATGCTTTGATTTGATAGGTGGAACCATAACAACTAAATTGGGAAAGGTCTTTCTTTAATTTTCATCGTTTGGCCGTGTATATATTTGCAATGTTAATAAGTACCTGACATAGAGAAATGCTGTTGACATTAGTTTTCCTTCTTCCTTACGATGAATGTCAATACAACGAAAATAATTAACCACATTCAAGCCATTCTCATTTACTTGTCAAGCATCTGCACACAAAGTGAAACCTGCTTATTTCCGTCTTCGACTGGGCTTCTCACTCTTTCTGGCTGGGGTTGACTGCTCCAAAGGCACTGGCAATAGGGTTCCTCCTTTGACGCCATCTTTATCATTCTTTATCATTCATCTTGTCGAGAGTTTTCTGGGCTCCAATATACACCTTAAGGTCTCTAACCTGTGAAGGATGACAAGGGACATACTACTGTCGACACACAATACGCACGCGTACAGAGTTTTCACTATATTATATCAAAACCCTATAAATTATTACAGTTTTAAGGCTAAAAGAAGATACCTGTTCTTCTAAGTCAAGTATTTGTTCATCCCTCGACTTCAGTGACAGAGTTTTCCTGCAGATGCACAGAAGCGTATGTGTCCTTCATTCATGTCAAATTAGAAGGGAAGAATAAATTCCCGACAGCTTTAACTGACTGAACTCATATACTTCAAAAGTGTCCGTACAATCGATAATGACGAAACTAGCCCTCAGAACTTCAATGAGGATTGACAAGGCAAGTAAACTTCATAAAGCTGTATGAACTTCTCTACAAAGAAAATGTTGTAGGCATATTAAGGTACGTAAAAAAGGCATCTACACCTACACTGCTTGACATGTGAAGCTCAGATAAGCTTTAAGTCTGCCCAGTGTATTTTCTTTTCCTTTTATTTTCTAGTTGTGAAAGTTGGAAATGTCTACATAATATGAACAACCAATTGGATTTTAATTGGAATTAGTAGAGTTTCAATATTGAACTGTATCAATTAAAATTTGAGTCCCAAACCATCACAAATAATGCTCAAATTTCTCTAGTGTGTAAAAAAGTACTTTAAAATTGAACCACCACCATGAATATTTTAACATTGATTTCTGTCGATAAAGTTCAACCTCTAAAGCAGTAGCACTAGAACTTCAAAGGAAAACAAAATTACAGATGGAGCATATATAAACAAAGGAACAAAATTATGGAGAGCACTGACAAATGAAACTTTCACCATAGGTGGTACATTCTCCGCTTTCCCCTTTTCTCCTTTTTTGTCTCTTTATTTCCCTTATTAGAGTTTGTTCCGTCTCGCCACTTTTTTGAAAGAACTTCAATAAAAAAATGCCAAAAGCTACTTCATCTTCTAGCCACATCCTCCAATTAATGATTAACTTAAACTTAATTATCCTTCCCAAGTATGGTGAAAAGAAGGCATATTAACCATTTGATAAATTCTGTATGGTGAAAGGAAGGCATATTAACCATTTGATAAATTCTTACTCAGCATAAAATGACTTCCGTTCTTTTGCCATTAATTTTGTCAAGTCACTTATAGTCGCTATTCACATATCTGAATTAGAAGCTGTATTTTCTCTTTCTTCTTCCAACTTTCACACTTTTTACCTCACATCTAAAAGTCCATGCAATGTGAATACTTCCTCTTAATGATACTATTCTCGCTTTTTTCTCATCTTGTCAAATGTCTGTTTCCACTTTTTCTCTCATGACCAACCTACCTTACATGAACCATTACTACAATGCTGCTTCATTTTACTGATTAGGTTTTATGAGACTATGGATCCTACGGGATTATTTGTCTAGAGAAATCAGCAAGGAAAAATAACTCTCTTCAATTTCCTTAACCTTTCTCCGCATTATATGTTGGTTCTTGATGAGAGTTTGATTAAGCTGCAACCACAAGGAGCGACATCTGTTACTGTTATGTCCGAGTGAAAACTATATCTGATTGTAATATTTAAAATGAGGCATGTGAAAAACAACCAAAACAACAACCACCCAGGCTTCAGGCAGCCCTCCTCTCAAGCTTTCAACATCCAAAATCGCACAAGGTAAAACAGAGAAGACTAAACCCTTACCTCTGCCACAGCCTTCTTTTCGTCACCAAGTTTCCCCAGCTTACTATGGATGTCTTCGATCATTGAAGTCACAGCTTTCTCGATTGCTTCTAGTTTGGAATTTTCTTTTCTACTTTTGGCTTCTAACATGAGAGACTCATAATGCTAACAGAGAAAAACAAAAGAATTAATAGGGGATGATACGTTCAAGGACTTAAAATGTATCCTTTAAAGTCAGTCTAAGGATGATGGCAGTCTATGTAACAAAAATGACAAACATGGGTTAGAAACGAAATACTATCACCAACTGTAGCATAGGCAGTTGATATAAAATCCAATGGCTTTTGTAATTCTACTTCCGATACATTAACAAGTTTTCAATTCTGATACTGTTCCTTATAAGGCTATCCATCACAAGAAGTCAATAATAAAAGAGTCCTGGCACCTTAGGGAAACTCAATTCATTTTCTACCAGACATATTAATGAGAAAAAAGAAAAGAAAAGAAAAGAAAAGAAGAATAGTAGAAGTTTTGCAATGCAAGCCCACTAATTCTTCTATACTTCCTATATAATCTCATTAGAAACCTGCAGTATGCAAATTGACAGGTATAAAATGTTGTGTACTATATAAAAGCAAATGAAGCTGAGACTATTCAACACGAGCATATTTACTTTCCTTCTCTTCACTACAATTCTGACAATCCCATAGAGTCCCAAGAGTTAAATGAGTTCACTTAAAAAAAAAAAAAAAAACAAAAAACAAAAACAAAAACAAGATGGAGAAACATTTTTTAATCTGAAAAAAACTAAACTAATGTTCTATTATGGTTTTCTCCTAAAATATGTGTACTTAAAACCATTACCTAAAGCAAAAACATAATTGAGGGAAGCTTTCACAAGTAATGCTTATAACAATGGTTGATCGGTCAAAAAAATAAAATGTAAAAGACTATGTTTAACAGGGAGAATTGAAATGGTCTCAGTATATGCATGCTTACTTTTCTTTGCGCTTCCAGCTGAGTTGAAGCTAGATGAATATAGTCAGTGTGAATCTACAAAAAAGTAAAGCTACAGTGACAGAGTAAACGAAGAAAGTCTGATAATTACAATGGAGGTAATATACATTTTGCAGGCCCAAGAATGAACATGTGACATTTGGCCAACAAAATGAGCATGTGAAACACAAAACCAGAAACAGAATCTTTCATTATCATCTGTCAGCACCTAAAACAGTAAAAGCATCATGCACCTCAAAACTTCAAACATCACACTTAACTAAGTCCAAACTCCAAATCTTTGCAGGGAAAGGAGAACCAGAAAACAAAGATATTCACGGCACACAAATAAGAGGACACATGAACCTACTGCTTCAATTTTGCTGCTGAAGAGCGCCCCACTAATTTCAGAATCGTCGCTACAGCCACAGCTACCACAATCTCCTTCAAGTGATTCACAGTATGAATTCATCTCCAAAAGCTTGCCCTTGCTTTTGATTGATTAAGCTGGTGAACGTAAGTGTCCCCAATATAATCCCAAATTTGCTGTGTTCTTAAATCTAGAGAATAGCAATGTTGCGTATCTTTCCAAGGGCTGATTGCGTGCTTATTTTTGTATCTACAAAGCCAGAAAAGAAAAGCTATAATAAAGACAGCCTATCTAATCACTAAAAATATAGAGTGAGCGAAAATTCCAATACATCATGACTGGATCTATCACCTTCCACATCCAACAAAACCACATATCAGACAAAACCCAAATGATTTTCCATTGTTCCACAAATAAAGCAGGATGGCACCTCATCTTGCTGTTGGCATAGTCGGCAAACCTGATAAAGGACAGAAACAGAATCTTATTCACAATCAGTTAACCGACGGGCATCCCTGATGATGTTGCAAAATGAAAGTACATTTCTGATGTAGGTAATTTCTTGCAATCAAATCAAGATATGTGCCGTAATTGACATCTTTAGCAATGTAATTGGACCTTGCAATAAAATCAAAGTCAGACTCTTTGGACATCACCAGCATGGGAGAACATCATGTTGACCTATTTTAACCATAAAGATTGACGAATCAAGCAAAAGTCAGTATCAACATGTCCGTCGATGTATCTCCTACTGGGCACTTTTTCACCTTTTGATATTACATGAGTTCAAAGGTACTATTTTTGCTACAAATTCACATGGACAGAGCATATTAAAACATTACTTGAAATGTAAAATATGACCATCTGACGTGTTAGTTTCGAGACAGGATATGTTTGAGGTCAAAGATCAGAATTTTGACATCAATATGATCACCCTGTACTTGCGAGCACACGCATAACTTATTGTGCATGCTTGGCCACTGCTATTACTTCTGTCACACTTTGACTCACGAGAAATTTGACATGGGAATGACAGGACCATCGATCAAATACACGTGATGTGACATTGCAAAGATTCTTGTGTCAGAATATGATAATCAACAAAAAATAACTCCAAGGAGCCACAGCATTCACCTATTCCAAATCTCCAAATAATCTCATGATAATTTAAAAGAAATCCTGAACTTAGGAAGCACAATAGAGTAATGGAAAATTCTACTGTTCATTCATATACTTTTTATGCTATTTTTAATGATGTCTCTTTACTTTTAATTTGCCCAATCAAGTCCTTCTACTTTAACAAACTTTCCAATCAAGTCTTTCCGCCACTAAATACAACCAAATTCAACTGAAGTGGCTGTTCGACGATGACCACGTATGATGCCAATAAAATATGCGGATGCCCATGTGGACATGTTTGGAAAAATTTAGCCAATGTAGACGATCTCGAAGTGCGACATGGAAAAAATAATGGACGTCCACATTAGAAAAGTTTTATCCACATCACGCAATAGAGACATCTAACTGTCACACCAGCTGAAGTTGGCCTGATTTGGTGTCAGAGACATTTGATTAGAAAATTTGTAAATGTAGGAGGACTTTATTTAGCAAATTAAAAGTAAAAGGGACTTGATTAGAAAAAACGTGGAAGTTCAGGATAAAAACAATACTGCCGCTATTGCCAAGCCAATATTAATTATTTAAAACCAACAACTAATCCACAGTCAGCAGATCAACAGAACGATAGTGGCAGTAGCTGCGAAATTACAGTCTAAATTCATCTAATCTGTATCAGCAGAAGAATGCCTAACCTGACAAGACAAGTAAGTCCATTTTGTACCACATGAGCAATGAAAGGAATGGTCACACTGCGTACTCAAAATTCCACTGGTATCTGGGTCCAATCTCTCTGACATTAAGTGAAAAAAGTTGTAACTGTAAACAACTTTCCGTAGACTCGTTTCACTGCAAGGGAAATATAATTAGCAAGGGAGCACTAGCATGGCTTACCAAGACAAACTGGACAAGAGGGTAGCTCCGTAAAGCCCGAAGGGGGCGTGCTAGCTACATCAGCTGATTCCGTATAGTCCACTTCGTGCAGAAATAGAATATGGCATACCTCAGCCTGAATGTCCAGACGAAGAGTACGAAAAGTGAAATAGAAAATAAACTATATGAAATATCTCAGCAAACAACAGGTGCAAAAACTGCAGATACCTCAGCAGGCGAAAAATTCTTGCCATTGAAGATGCGATAGAAACCATCGGCAGCCTTTTGATCGACAAGCTCGATCAGCACGCTGTACCTATCTTCTATCCCATCATTCCTACATCAAACCCACATAGTTTTCGACTATTTAATTAACTTGTGCCATTAAATAATGTCCATGCATGAGTACACAATCAATGAAAAGTAAACAATCACAATCTATAAGTAGGAGTAAAGTATAAGAAAGTAGACCCATTAGAGTGTCAAGCGAAGAATACACATGGCTTTGTTATTAAGCCTTGGGGCAACAACCCAAGCTAAATTCAAATTGAGTCCGCTTCATTTTCTTATAGATTGCTCTACATTAATCTAAACTAAATTAAAGTTCTTATTAAAATCCCCTTCAACCTATATGTATACTAACTAAAAGAAACTAAGCTAAATCTAGCATTGAAACTTAGCGACCTAATCAAGAGAGTCTCTGTTTCTAACCATTTTCCAAATTTTCATTTTTTCGATTTTTTTCTTAAAAAAAACTTAATTCTTATCATTTTCTGAAAATAGGGACTCGAGCCGGGTCCGGATATGAGCTGCACGCTGGTCTCACGAATTTGGGGTAATAAGCACAATTCAGGCTTTTATAGGCTTTTATATTCGGCCCCCTCCAATTCTAACTCTACTGAGCCCAACCTATTGCCATGACAACTGCTCCAGCCCATCTTCTCTTCCAACTTCAGCAAGTCCATCTTTAAGCCCGATTTCTATTATAGATAGATTAAAGCCCACTCTAGCCCCATATTATTATTATTTTTAAATCAACTTTCCTCTTTTCTTACATCTTTTCGTCATTTATTATTATTATTATTATTATTATTATTATTATTATTATTATTATTATTTTCTTCTTCCTTCTTCCAGCCCTTCGTCCTCTTCAAAGCAAATCGAGAATCTAACCAGTCATTTCCTCACCGATGAAGACCATAAAGACGTCACGAAACGTATGTGAAATTATATAACAAAAACACAAGAAAAATTTATGTTAAGATTTGGTCACAATAACAATGAATTTTAATAAGAATTGAATCTGAATGTTAATGGACTGAGTTGTAGCGAGTAATGTATGCTAAAATTCTTCAAATTGACTTAGATCAGGACTTATTTCATCGATGTATCTTAGAGAAATTTCATCAAACAGTCTATGTGCACCAAAGGGATTGAATCTGGTCATAAATCGAAGTTTTTTTTTCGTCTTAAATCAGTGCCAGAACCAAAAAGCCATTACAAATCATCAAATTATAGCCTAGATCATCGGTGATTTTCACATGAGTAACCTGAACATGGTCCAGTCATGCATCTTTCCAAAACAGGGCAGGAAATAGGGGAATGAAATCCAGGAGTTCTCGGTTGAGAACTAAGGGCTAATGAACAAACCACGACTAATACAAGTTGGGCTTAATAGAGGTGGATGGCCCATGGCCCATGGGCTTGGCTTAGACGAATTGGATCGAGCCCGTCGCATTGAATGGATATCCTTTCTAGTTTCTACTTAGTTGATGAATTGAAATCCCTTAAGTTATTACTTTTTGTATTCTTCATTTTGGTTTTATTTATTCATATCTTAACCGCCTAGATTGCTGATTTTCCTTAAATTGTTGATTAAAAATCAAGTATCCACAGCAGGACCAAGACCTCAAAATTGGCTGAAGCAATTTCCTAAAAGTTGTTGTAATCTTGAAGGCACTACAATTGAGAAATGTTTGACAAACCCTCTACAAAACCTGCAATGCCCATTCTTCTTAGTCCAAGTAACTCCTAACAAATTATTTATACTCTTTTCAAAATAATTCATATATTTTTAGATAGTCTTAATATGAATGAGTTATTTAGCAATTTCTTTAAGAGTAGAATTGTTAATTCAAAACATTCAAGCAAAGAATTATAAAGGGAGATTGCCAATAGCATTGGGAGGCAATTTGGTAAAAGAAGTATTTATAAGAGTTATAACAAGTCAGAATTCAACAAAATGCCAATCGAAGTGCTTGATCATGAAAAAGTAGAAGCAATACCAATATCAAAAACCAAAGAGCTGTTAGAAGAATCAAAATTTCCTTTTCATCTCCTGTTGGTGTATAAACTTGTTATTTAGTTCCGAAAAGAATAAATATAAATGTATGTGTATTTTGTCACATAGTTTAAGTATTACTTTCAAGAATGCTTTGATTTGATAGGTGGAACCATAACAACTAAACTGGGAAAGGTCTTTCTTTAATTTTCATCGTTTGGCCGTGTGTATATTTACAATGTTAATAAGTACCTGACATTGAGAACAATGAGAAGTGCTGTTGACAGTAGTTTTCCCTCATCCTTACAATGAATGTCGATACAGTGAAAATTATTAACCACATTCAAGCCATTCTCATCTACTTGTCAAGCATCTGCACACAAAGTGAAACCTGCTTATTTCCGTCTTCGACTGGGCTTCTTACTCTTTCTGGCTGGGGTTGACTGCTCCAAAGGCACTGGTAATAGGGTTCCTCCCTTGAGGCCATCTTCATCATTCATCTTATCGAGGGTTTTCTGGGCTCCGATATACACCTTAAGGTCTCTAATCTGTGAAGGATGACAACGGACATACTACTGTCAACCCACCATGCGCGCGCAGAGTTTTCACTATATCATATCAAAACCCTACAAATTATTACAGTTTTAAGGCTAAAAGAATATACCTGTTCTTCTAAGTCAAGTATTTGTTCATCCTTTGACTTCAGTGACAGAGTTTTCCTGCAGATGCACAGAAGCGTATGTGTCCTTCATTCATGTCAAATTAGAAGGGAAGAATAAATTCCCGACAGCTTTAACTGACTGGACTCATCTACTGAAAAAGTTTCCGTACAATCGATAATAATGCTTATTGAGGAAACTAGCCACATAACTTCAATGAGGATGGACAAGATAAGTATACTTCAAAAGGCTGTATAAATCTCTCTACAAAGAAAATGTTGTAGGCATATTACGGTACTTAAAAAGCATCTACACCTACATTGCTTGACATGTGAAGCTCAAATAAGCTTTAAGCCTGCCCAGTGTATCTTATTTTCCTTTTATTTTCTATTTTGTGGAAGTTGGAAATGTCAACATAACGCAGTATAAATGACCATTTGAATTTCAATTGGAATTAGTAAAGTTTCAATGTTGAACTGTATCAATTAAAATTTGAGTTCCGAATCATCACAGAATAATGTTCAAATTTCTTTAGTGCGTAAAAATGTACTTTGAAATTGAACCACCACCATGAAGATTTTAACATTGATTTCTGTCAATAAAGTTCAACCTCTAAAGCAGAAGCGCTAGAACTTCAAAGAAAAACAAAATTAGAGATGGAGCATATATAAACAAAGGAACAAAATTATGGAGAGCACTGACTAATGGAACTTTCTCCATACGTTGTGCATACTCTCCTTTCCCCTTTTCCCCTTTTTTGTCTATTTCTCTTATTAGAGTTTGTTCGATCTTGCCACTTTTTTAGAAGAACTTGAATAAAAAACTACCAAAAGCTACTTCATCTTCTAGCCACATCCTCCAATTAATGATTAACTTAAACTTAATTATCCTTCCCAAGTATGGTGAGAGGAAAGTATATTAACTATTTGATAAATTCTTACTCAGCATAAAATGACTTTTGTTCTTTTGCCATTAATTATGTGTTACAAGTCACTTCTAGTCACTATTCACATAGTTGAATTAGAAGCTGTATTTCCTCTTCTTCTTCCAACTATCACCATTTTCACCTCACATCGAAAAGTCCATGCAATGTGAACACTTCCTCTTAATGATACCATTCTCACTTTTTTCTCATCTTGTTGAATGTCCGTTTCCACTTTCTCTCTCATAACCAAACTCCCTTACATGAACTATGACTACAGTGCTGCTTCATTTTACTAATCAGGTTTTATGAGACTATGGATGCTATGGGATTATTTATCTAGAGAAATCAGCAAGAAAAAAATACCTCTCTTCAATTTCCTTAACCTTTCTCCGCATCATATCTTGGTTCTTGATGAGAGTTTGATTAAGCTGCAACCACAAGAAGCGACATCTGTTACTGTTATGTCCAAGATTGTAATATTTAAAATGAGGCATGTGAAAAATGAGCAAAACAACAATCAGCCATGGCTTCAGGTAGCCCTCCTCTCAAGCTTTAAACATCCAAAATCGCACAAGGCAAAACAGAGAAGACTAAACCCTTACCTCTGCCACGGCCTTCTTTTCGTCACCAAGTTTCCCCAGCTTACTATGGATGTCTTCAATCTTTGAAGTCACAGCTTTCTCAATTGCTTCTAGTTTGAAATTTTCTTTTCTACTTTTGGCTTCTAACATGAGAGACTCATAATGCTAACAGAGAAAGACAAGAATTAATAGGGGATGACACGTTCAAGGACTTAAATTGTATTCTTTAAAGTCAGTCTAAGGATGATGGCAATCTATGTAACAAAAAATGACAAACATGGGTTAGAAATGAAACACTATCACCAACTGTAGCATGGGCAGTTGATATAAAAACTAATGGCTTTTGTAATTCTACTTCGGATACAGTAACAAGTTTTCAATTCTGATACTGTTCCTTCTAAGGCTCTCCATCACAACAAGTCAATAAAAAAGAGTCCTGGCACCTTAGGGAAACTCAATTCATTTTCTCCCACAGACAGAGTAATGACAAAAAAGAAAAGAAAAGAAGAATAGTAGAAGTTTTGCAATTCTCTGAAGCTGATGCAAGCCCACTAATTCTTTTATACTTCCTATATAAGCTCATCAGACACATGCAGTATGCAAATTGACAGGTATAAAATGTTGTATACCATATAAAAGCAAATGAAGCTGAGATTATGCAACACGAGTGCAATTACCTTCCTTCTCTTCACAACAATTCTGACAATCCCATAAAGTTCCAAGAGTTAAATGAATTCACTTAAAAAAAAAAAAAACAAAAAAGAAAAACAAAATGGAGAAACATTTTTTTAATCTGAAATAACCAAACAAATGTTCTATTATGGTTTTCTCCTAAAATATGTGTACCTAAAAACCATTACCTAAAGCAAAAACGTAATTGAGGGAAGCCTTCACAAGTAATGCTTATAACCATGGCTGATCAGTCAAAAAAATAAAATGTAAAAGACTATGTTAAGCAGGGAGAATTGAAATGGTCTCCGTATATGCATGCTTACTTTTCTTTGTGCTTCCAGCTGAGTTGAAGCTAGATGAATATAGTCGGCGTGAATCTACAAAAAAGTAAAGCTACAGTGTCAGAGTAAACGAAGAAAATCTGATAGTTACAATGAAGGTAATATACATTTTGCAGGCCCAATAATGAACATGTGACATTTGGCCAACAAAATGAACATGTGAAACACAAAACCAGAAACAGAATCTTTCATTATCATCTGTCAGTGCCTATAACAGTAAAAGCATCATGCACTCAAAACTTCAAACATCTCACTTAACTGAGTCCAAACTCCAAATCTTTGCACGGAAAAGAGAACCAGAAAACAAAGATATTCACGGCACACAAATAAGAGGACACACGAACTTACTGCTTCAATTTTGCTGCTGAAGAGCGCCCCACTAATTTCAGAATCCTCGCTGCAACCACAGCTACCACAATCTCCTTCAAGTGATTCACAGTATGAATTCATCTCCAAAAGCTTGCCGTCAGCTTTTGATTGATTAAGCCGGTGAACGTAAGTGTCCCCAACATAATCCCAAATTTGCTGTGTTCTTAAATCTAGAGAATAGCAATGTTGCATATTTTTCCAATGGCTGATTGCGTGCTTATCTTTGTATCTACAAAGCCAGAAAAGAAAAGCTATAATGAAGACAGCCTATCCAATCACTAAACATATAGAGTGAGCAAAAATTCCAGCACATCATGACTGGATGTATCACCTTCCACATCCAACAAAACCACATATCAGACAAACCCAAAGATTTTCCATTGTTCCACAAATAAAGCAGGATGGCACCTCATCTTGCTGTTGGCATAGTCGGCAAACCTGGAAAAGGACAGAAACAGATCTTCTTCACAATCAGTTAACAGAGGGGCATCCCTGATGATGTTGCAAAATGAAACTACATTTCCGATAAAGGTAATTTCTTGCAATCAAAACAAGATATGTGCCCTAATTGACATCTTTAGCAATGTAATTGGACCTTGCAATAAAATCAAAGTAAGACCCTTGGGACATCACCAGTATGGGGGAACATCGTGTTGACTTATTTTAACCATAAAGATTGACGAATCAAGCAAAAGTCAGTATGCACATGTCCATTGATATATCTCCTATATGGCACTTTTTCACCTTTTGATATTACATGAGTTCAAAGGTACCTTTTTGCTACAAATTCACGTGGACAGAGCATACTGGAACATCACTTGAAATGTAAAATATGACCATGTAACATCTTAGTTTCAAGACAGGATATGTTTGAGGTCAAAGATCAGAATTTTGACATCAGTATGATCACCCTGTACTTGTGAGTACACACATAACTTATTGTGTATGCTTGGCCACTGCTATTACTTGTCACTCTTTGACTCACAAGAAATTTGATACAGGAGTGACAGGACCATTGGATCAAATACATGTGATGAGACATTGAAAAGATTCTTGTGTCAGAATATGATAATCAACAAAAAAATAACTCCAAGAAGCCACAACATTCACCTATTCCAAATCTCCAAATAAATGTCATGATAATTTAAAAGAAATCCTGAACTTAGGAAGCACAATAAAGCAAAGAAAAATTCTACTGTTCATTCATATACTTTTCACGCTATTTCCAATGATGTCTCCATACTTTTAATTTGCCTAATCAAGTCCTTCTATTTTAACAAACTTTCCAATCAAGTCTTTCTGACACTAAATATGACCAAATTTAACTGAAGTGGCTGTTCGACGATGACGACATATGATGCCGATAAAATATGCAGATGCCCACATGGACATGTCCGGAAAAATTTAGCCAATGTAGATGACCTCGAAGTGCAACATGGATAAAACAATGGACATCCACGTCCCACAACAGAGACATCTGATGGTCACACCAGCTGAATTTGGCCTGATTTGGTGTCAGAGACATTTGATTAGAAAATCTGTAAAAGTAGAAGGACTTTATTTAACAAATTAAAAGTACAAGGGACGTGATTAGAAAAAATGTGAAAGTTCAGGATAAAAACAAAACTGCCGCAATTGCTATAGCCAATATTAATTATCAAAAAGCAACAACTACTCCACAGTCAGCAGATCAACAGAAAGATAGTGGCAGTAGCTGCGAAATTACAGTCTAAATTCATCTAATCTGTATCAGCAGAAGAATGCCTAACCTGACAAGACAAGTAAGTCCATTTTGTACCACACGAGCAATGAAAGGAATGGTCACAATTTGTACTCAAAATTCCGCTGGTATCTGGGTCCAATCTCTCTGACATTAAAAAAAAATAAAAAAAAAAATTAGCAACTGTGAACAACTTTCTAGAAATTCATCTCACTGCAAGGGAAATATAATCAGCAAGGGGGCACTAGCATGGCTTACCAAGACAAACTGGACAAGAGGGTAGCTCTGTAAAGCCCAACGGGGGCGTGCTAGCTACATCAGCTGATTCCGTATAGTCCACTTCGTGCAGAAATAGAATATGGCATACCTCAGCCTGAATGTCCAGAAGACGAGTATTAAAAGTGAAACAGAAATTGACTATGTGATCTCACAGCAAACAACAGGTGCAAAAATTGCAAATACCTCAGCAGGCGAGAAATTCTTGCCATTGAAGGTGCAATAGAAACCATCAGCAGCCTTTTGATCGGTAAGCTCGATCAGCACACTGTACCTATCTTCCATCCCATCATTCCTTCATCAAACGCACAATTCGCAATACAACGATCACTAAAACCATTAAAAAGCGTTTAAAAAAGAACCCAGATCGGAAAACCCAGTTCCACCGTCGGAATGCTTCCAAAAAATTGAACTTTCATCATCGGACACCCCCTAAGGCATGATCATGAGCAAATTTTTGAGTTTCGAGTCCATCTTTTAGATTTTTCATCAGCAAATTCTAATTCCTCGAATTCTCTCTTTCGCTTACCCAATACACCAACTGAAAAAACCGGTCCGAAGTCCCGAAGAAGAGGAGAAGAGAAAACAGAAACGATCGAAGCCTCACCTGATGAACCGGAGCTCGGAGACGTCGTCGATCCGGGGGCCGGAAAACCGGATGAAGTCGTCGGGGGAAAAGTAATTGGGGACGGCGACGACGAAGAGGGTGGTGGAGCGGGCACCGGGGCTCGAGAGGGGCGCGTGCGAAAGCGTCCGGAACAGGTGGACCATGCCCCTCCGCTCGGTGAACCTAGGGCTCCCCGGCGGCGGCGGCGAGGAGGAGGAGAAGCCGCCGTAGTCGGTGGCCAGGGGGTGGTCGGTGTCCACCGAGTGGACCCGGAGGAAGAACATCGTCTCCCCTTCGGGCTTGCTGCGATCGCTGGGCTGAGTCGAATCGCTCGAGTTGAAGAAGATTGCAGTATTGCGGAGCAGAGAGAAGAAACTCGCGGGAATCGAGAGTAGGATTGGGCACGCCTTCCTGGAATTATAAAGGTTGCTACTTTCCACCCAAAAAAAATAAAATAATAATTGGTGCAAAATGAATAATTGATTGTCTAATGCAACTAACTTAATTTCAATAATTATTTAGGAGAAATTTAATCGAAGATGGGTATTGCTTGTTGAGTTGACATTTACACAACACACATTTTTTATTCATTTTGGGTGTTCAAAATAGCTGAAAAAATTAAATTTGAAATTGATAATACGCAAATTATTACCTGTTTTCATTGGTATCGAATTACTTTTTGATTGAGTAGATCCAAAGTTATGTGAATTATAGTAGGAAGCATCTTATGTGATTGCTTATGAATGGAATAATTTGATAATAAACTCATTCTCATTTATTATTAAAATGGTGATGCATCCTGATTAATATTGGTAATGAATTCTATCAAAATTAAAAGAGCGAAAAGTGATAAAGGTGTAAAGTGACCTAGTCGTGGATTCTATTTCTTTTGTTTCGTCTAACAAACAAAACATGACTAAAAAAACTAAAGTGTTCCTAGATATTCTAAAATTAAAATGCAAAGGCGGGCGTCGTTTGGCATAAAAATTGCTATTACAGGTGATTAATATGCGGGCCTGTTTCGGGCCAAGCCCAAACATCAGGACTAACGTGTTGCTCAAGCTCGTCCATAAAATAAATTAAATGTAGAAATGTTGGGGCACGGCTCAGGCGAAGATTGGGCAGCCGGGATTTTTTGACGTAAGGTTATTATCTAAGCCCGCCCGTTCTCTTGAGTCTGCATAAGTCAAGTGGGTGAGACAACTTCTAAAAACTACTATAAATTGATTAAGTTTTGAGGATGCTGCAATTTTGAGCAATTTTTACCAAACGTACAATATAGCTTTACATAATAGTAGCAACTATAGAAAAGTTGTATTAAACATACTCAAAAGGTCAAAGTTAAGAACATTGACATCATGAGAACCCAAACTTTTCCTCCTTATGTGATCTAGAGCGCGTACAATAATTCCTCTATTTTTCTGTTTTATTATTTTTCTATTTTTGGGAATAAGCTTGGAACAAAAATCTATCTGGTTATATAATTTTATTTTTTATTTATTTATGGAACAAATTTTTACTCCAAAAATAGATTTTGAGTAGAAATTAGAAGTAATTTTTTTCTTTTTTTATTTATTTCTAAAAAAAAAATTGAGAAATAAAAAACTCTTGTTATCACTTGCTTTTAACATTGCCCACCGCTCATCATTGCCCGCTCACCGCCGATCAAGTGTCGCGACTACCCACTACTGCTCACCGCCGTCGACTGGTCACCTCTAGCCCACCAACCGTTGCCCTTTATCTCTCGGAAGGGAAAAATTTTATGTTGTTATCAATTAAATGCAAATAGAAATTTTGTATCCTATTTTGCGTCGAAAACTTATATGGGGAATAGAAATTGATTTCTAAAATAGAATGGTTATCATTTTGCGCCAAAATAACTAAATTTTGTTTTTGATCAATTAAGCATCTCCACTATCAAAATGTGTCTTGATGTTAGACTTCCGCATGATGTCGTATGATTTTGTTGATGTCGACCATCTGATCTAGGTGATGTCATGTAACTTTGCCGATGTCAATCGTCTGATTTAGGTGTGAACAACAACGTGAAAAGTTAAGTCATTATCTATTTTCCAACCCAACACAAAAGAAAATGTCCCTTTCCTTGCTTTTTCTCTTTTCCCTTTCCTTCTTGTATTTCTTCTTCCTCCTTCCTTCGCCTGCTGCCATTGCCACCAAGGACATCACCAAAACCGCCGACGGCAACCACACTCAACAGCCACCATCTGTAGCCACCCTGCTATCGCCGGTTTCGAGGTTGGTGGCAAGGCACGAGGGTCGACGTCTATGGCGAGAACGATGCTGAGAGGAAGGGGCGAGGAGCATGAGGAGGAGTTTTTCTTCTTATGTTTTTCATTGGAAGAATAAGGAGACTTATCTATGTCATTACATTCACCTAATCAAAACGCCGACTTCAGCAAAAATCAAGTTATCTGATAGAAAAAAATCTTAATATCAAACAATATAACAAAAGTTGAGACATTTATTTGAATATAGGAATACTAGATTGCGCCGTGAGAAAAGGTTTGGACTCATGCGAAGTTATTACTGCTAGAATGTTGAGCATTTTTAAGCTGAGAAAAAATTCCGATTATGTGAAGACTAAAAGATTCACTGTTTTTTTCAATCTCTTTCTTTCTTTGTAAAGATCAGATTATGTGAAGAGCTAACGAAAATTCTGAGAAAAAATGAACTCCTCAATGGAAACATGCACTATTGAGAGAGAGAAAAAACAAAAGAAGAGAATGCTGAAACTTTTCGTGGAAATTCTGGTTTAGTTTCCAAGCAGCACGTCAAATTAGGACAAGTTAGTCTTCAAGGCTAGTTTTTAAGCGGGCAGTCTAAGTTTGACTTTCTCTTTTATGCATAAGTGCTGACCGTTTTTCCCAAGAGTTACAGCTTCACAAAACATTCTTGCACCATAAAGCCGTGTCACATTGCCAATCACAAATTTTTTCTCCTTGCTTTCTTTCTTCTTTTCTTTTTTCCAAGAGGACAAAATCCATTAAGGAAAAGAGAAAAAAAGGAACGATTATACAATTAAAAAAGATTGCTCTCGGCAAATTAAGAGCTTCTCAATTCAAGAAGACCATACAACCTTTCCATTTGCTTATCATTACTCTCTTTTCTCTCCCCCCTCCCTCCAAAGGCTAATGACCTTGATTTTGCTTTAGAGAAAGATCGGGTAAGTCGATGACGACACCCACATGATTAACGATCTAAATGATCTGATCTACATGATCTATAAATCATAGGCTATGCACGACACCGATATAGGCGAGGTGGTGGCCGGAGGGCCATAGCTTTTAGGGTGGCTGAAGGTTTAGGATCATGGTAGAGGGGTATAGAGCATGGCTTTCTCCTTTCCCCATCCCTTTGGTGCTAGTTTTGAAATATGTGAACGTAAGACCACTAAAAGTCTAGGTCCTCATGAACAAATCACATCACAGAAAAGAAAAGAACTTTCTTGGTCAACTAATAGGTGCTGTCGATACATTATAAAACTATTTAATTTAATATATGCTGTTCAATTAACATGCTTGCCAAAAAACAAATTGGGAAGAAAACAGCGTATTCCTCTTCTAGAAGCCAGATACAAGCCCATTAATGACGCGGTTCGCTCCTTTTGAACTTCCACACCAAACATGTTATCTCAACTTCGACCTTTGACATATAGACCTTGAAAACCTACGATGTCTTCAACCTCATCTCAATCCTCACATCTCCTCCCTCATCGTTCAGCATCTCTAATTTCTCCATTTTCTTCAAGCTTTTTGATAGTTTTGTTCTTGAGAAATTCGAGCGAAGAGGCGCTTCGGTCGGAGTAGTTGGTCTTCGTGTTTTGATGGCGCCGAGTACCATCCGAAAGGCGATCGGGGCGGTCAAGGACCAGACGAGCATCGGCTTAGCCAAGGTCTCGAACAACTTGGCGGTGCAGCTCGAGATCCTGGTGGTGAAGGCCACCAGCCACGACGAGGACCCCGCTGACGAGAGGCACATCAGGGAGATCCTCGCCTTCACTGCGCACTCCAAAGCATACCTCGACACCTGCCTCGTCTTGATCTCGAGGCGGCTGAGCAAGACTCGCGATTGGATGGTGGCCCTCAAGGCTCTCCTGCTCATACACCGGATAGTGGTCGATGGCCATCCCAGTTTTGAAGACGAGATTGTCTTCGCTTCTCGCCGGGGGATGCGGCTGCTCAACATGTCGCACTTCCGGGATGAGGCACACTCGAATTCAGGAGACCATTCGGGTTTCGTGAGGTTCTACGCGATGTATCTCGAGGAGAAGGTCGAGTTTTCGGTGTTTGAGAAGAGACAGGACGGTGGCGGTGTTGGCACTGAGGGTAAATATGATGAAGGACATGAATTTGATACAGACAGGAGGTTAAGTTCTGCAAAGCAAGAGATCAAATCGATCAAAGAAATGAGGCCCGAGAGAGTGTCGGCCAGGTTGTATCACCAACTGAGAATTCTCGACCGGGTTTTGGCTTGCAGGCCAGCTGGAGCGGCCAAGACTAGTCGGTTGGTGCTTATGGCGCTCTACCTGGTGTTGAAGGAGAGCTTCGGGCTGTACGGCGAGATCAGCGAGGCTTTGGAGGTGTTGCACGAGCGATTTGCCCAGATGGAATATGGAGAATGCCTCAAGGCTTTCAATACCCATGTCGGTGCGGCGAAGCTGATTGATGAGCTCGTGGGGCACTACAATTGGTGCAGGGATGCGGGGATCGCCCGGATGTCCGAGTTTCCTGAAGTGCAGAGAGTTACTGATGAAATCCTGGGAACTCTTGAAGGGCAGCTGAAGGAGACGAAACAGAACAGGCCGAACGAGAATAGCCCTGAGAGAATTGGGGGAACGAATATTGATCCGCTGGTCGAGGAGCGGTCCGGACCTAACATGAACGAGATAAGAGCGCTTCCTGCTCCGGAGAATCACATGGGCCTGGCGCCTCTGGTCGAGCCACAACCCGAGCCACAGCCTCAGCATGTCGCAGAACTGATTGATCTAAGCGATGATGGCGTTTCAGCCGATGAACAGGGCGACAAGTTGGCTGTGGCCTTGTTCTTGGGCGCACCAAACGCAACCGCTAACGGGTCATGGGAAGCGTTCGCATGGGACGGACAGGCCGAGGCTAATTCGGCATGGGACATGCCGGCAGCGGACGATACCAAAGCCGACTGGGAACTCCTCCTCGTCGAAACAGCTAGCAACCTAGCGAAGCAAAAAGCCGACATGGCAGGCGGATTCGACCCCTTACTCTGGAACGGCATGTACGACCAAGGGGCCATGAGGCAGGACATGAGCGCCGACCAATCAAGTAGAGGCAGCACGAGCAGCGTGGCCACACAGGTAGCCCCTGGCAAGGCCGAGAGCCGGGTCCTGGCCTTGCCGGCCCCCGATGGGACGGTCCAACCTATGGGCCAGCAGGACCCGTTCTCGGTGTCGCTCCCGCAGCCGCTGCCCCCGTACGTGCAGATGGCAGACGTGGAGAGGAAGCAGCACCTGCTGGTGCAGGAGCAGCAGGTGTGGCAAGGGCATCAGATGGGTTCTGGACCTTCTGGTTACTATGGTCCTGTTCCCGGGAATATGGCGATGCCTTACGGGATGCCACAAGGAGGAGGACCCTATTACACGGCCTAATTTGCGTTTTGTCAATTTTTTTTTTTTTTTGACATTTTTCGTTTCTTTGTTTACACTTGTGGAGGATCTTCTTTCGTATCTTTATAAAGGGAAAGTTTTCTCTTGTGAAATTAAGTGTCATTGTATCGGAATGAAGGGAGTGTAATGTAATGTATGCAGCATTCGTGTAATCTTGAGTTTTCGTGTTGTAATATATTGGATGAGTTGATTAGTTATTTAGATTAAATGCGTTGGAGTTCTAGAAAGATCGATCGGGGGCTATTTGTGAAAAGACCGTAATGACCTCCGATTCTAGAAGTGGGGGATCCCACTCGCCTATGATGGCAATTGCGCTGTGGTGAGCAGATGGAGACTTGGTTGACTTTTTTTTTTTTGGGTGGTCCAAGACTTCGTTGACTTGGCTTGCCGGAAAAATGTAATTTTCTAGTCTCCCCATCAAAGATTAGGAGACGAATGGGCAACGGTCAAAGGTGGATTGCTACACTGCATTTGCGTTTTCTTTCGGCTAGCGTGGACTATACTATTTTCTTCTCATTCGAGCCTAGGACTAAATGTTATTGGTTTCCGAAATAATGACACGTCACTTTAGCCGGCTAAATCACGATGTATTGTTCCAAAAACTAAACAAATAATTCAACTAATTTATACAGTATATGTTGGCATATACGTTCTTGTAAACATTTGGTTGGTCGGATGGGGAGCTATTATTTACTTCCTTGATGAAATAGTTGTCTCATGGAAAATCATAATTCTTTATTTTTTTTATGAAATGGAGACCATTATTTATTTATTTATATCTAATTGGAATGGATTTGAAAAAATAGGTTTGCGCTCATTTGAATCCAATGATCTTATAATTTTTAGTCGCTTCCTGTAGTCCGAGAAAAATTATTGATCAATGATTTAATATTTTAAAATCTCTCTCTCTGTTTGTTTGTTTGTTTTTTTTTTTTTTTTCCGGGGATTAGATCGTTCTATATAGCCGTTAGGAATGTGGTCCAAAGGAGCACGATGGCTTCAAGTTTAGGACGCAAAAGGCATTGTTTCCTTTGCACCCGTGCATTCTTCTAAAAGATATAAAATCTTAAATCAGTCCTATAATGCCTAATCTTACACGGAGACATATCCAAACGAATCAAATTACTTTATAAACACATGATTAGTAAACGATTTTCTCCAATTGTTGGATTTAGCACCATCCTTCTGCATGATGTACCAATATTAGTACATGAGTCAAAAATGTTGTCAATATGAATAGAAGTTAGTAATTTAACACATTGGTAGTTTATCAAAATTAATGATGTTAGATTATTATCATAATTGGTAATTTTGGTAATATATATAGATGTTGGTACTTTTTTAAAATCAAGTAAAATAAAAGTTCATAAGCAAAACAAAAGTTCATCCTAAGTAACAAAAATTGATTTCCGAAGTTCATAAGCAACAAAAATTGATGAAGTATATTGTGAAGGATGTTGGTATATCAATCAAATTTAGGTTGGTGATTTTGTATGAAAGTTATTAATTTAACAGGTCGTAAGTTTTTTTTTTTTAAAAAAAAATGTTAGTAAGTCATTGTAACAAATGTTGGTAGATTATTAAAGCAGCAGGCAATTTTTGTAGTATAAACAAATGGAGCACTTCCCAAAATCATGTAAGATAATAAAGCGGTGAGCGAATAAAATTAGTTGGTATATTAATGTGGTGAATGTTTATAAGACAGTCAAATTAAAGTTGGTATTTTGATACATAAGTAACAACTTTTAACAGTTTTTTTTTTTTTTTGCCGAAACTTTTAACAGTTGATAAGGCATAAAAATGAATGTTTACTAATAACACGTAATGTTGGGAAAACGTTGCTCCTTGTCAAAACCTACCGGTAAGTTGACAGGCCAAACAACTTGCCAGCCACTTTTAAAAAAAAAAAAAATTAATGGGATTTGATAGTAACCAATGACGTCAAGAATGTACCTGATAAAACTTAGTTCCGTATTTACCCGCATGGATTGCTAGCAATATGCAAGGTCGTAATCTCAATACTTACAAAGGTGACTTTTAGAAAATCATGTATCCTTTGATGAACTACTAATTTAATTTTGTTGACCAAAATAGAGATAGCATCATTTTGTGCAAGTGTGTGATTTATGTGTGTAGAGAGATAAATGAGACCGATTTGTCTCGGTTGGGATCACGAGGATGTTCGTATTTAGATCAAATAATAAAAAATGAAACTATACAAAAATCATTATAAAAAATTTCAAACAAGGGCCTAATTTGAAGCATTTTTCTCAAAATATGATCCAGAGTTCACCTTACCTCAAATATGAGACTGAAGTGTTTAAGTAAGTCTCAAATAAGGGCTTGTTAGGTGGAAGAGGAATGGATGGAACTAAGGGGGCGGAGGAAAGATGAACTGAAGATAATCTCTCACATAAGAGAGGGAACCTCTCACGGTGGAGAGAGAAATCAAAGAAAGAAAAAAGAATAAAAAAAAAAAAAAAAAGAAAGGGCTCTTACATGAAAATGCCCTCAATTATAGCTGGAAAGTGGCATGTGAAATATATGCTTGCCAACCGGTTAAGAATTGGCCGACCCACGAGTTTGAACCCTTATTCGAGATTATGTTAGCTATTCCATGCCATTTTTGAGATAGAGTCCTTTTTTAAGCATACTTTTAAGAAAAAGTCTTTCCTTTGGGTTATTATTTGAAAATTTTTTATATTATTTTTAGATGGAATTATGACCAATATAAAATACGAACATTGGCAGCTTTTAGATATGGCGCACTAAGTTAAAATGCCTAATAAATCACTTAGAGATTATTGGTATTAATCTTCTCACTTGACAATAATAACATAGTGTTCTGTTTTCTCATCCTAAATTTGGTTTTCATACAATAAATATATATCTTTAGAAAAATAGAATGTATCATTCAAATATGGATTTCATTGGAAAGTGTTTTTCAAAAGATCAGCAACCAAATAAATCGAAGAAAGAAAAGAATAGGAACTCATCTAGATATATTAATGGATTAGCCTAGAATTTAGAAGAACAGAAGTAGAATTCTATGCTGATGAGATTATGAAAGATAAATCTTTCTTTAAGTAGATCTACAAAAGAATGAAACAGAGATAAAAAAAGAAGAAGGAAAAGGCAAAAACTTATGTACTTTGGGATTAAAAAGGAAAGAATTATTTCTCTTCTTTGTTAATGCTAACTTCCGGTCAATGTTCTTGATAGGATGCATCACCTCAGACAAATAAAAGGAAGCATGGAAGTCTTAGGGGTAACCTTGACCGGAAATTATAACACAAACCAAGATGAAAGGTTTTACGGTGTGTTTAAATTGTCTGTTAATTTGATTTTACTTTTTGCCCTGATTTTTCACGAAGTGGAATCAAACACTTTTTTGGGCCATACAATTAACATCATGTACACGAGTCATGACCATTAATTGAATTGAAATCAACTCGAAACGCTCTTCTACAGTTTGGCCATCTTGAAGTAAGAATCAAATACTTGCTTTCATCATATTTTTGTAAGCACCTTGCTCCAGACCAGTCCATTCTCTGTTGCGTATTTGTGCAATCAAACTTGAGCTTCCGTGGCCAAAAGATCAATCTTCAGCTTTCCATCTTTAATGCCAACGATCTTACATTATTTTTGCAGTGTTCAACTTCAACACAGGGTCACACGACGCCAGGAACATTTCAGAGGGTGACAATGGCAACTGCATTGCCGCTTCTCCGTTCATCACCTGACCGACAGACCAGCCACCTTTTCCCTCGACGGTGCTGGCCAGTTCTATTTAGTCTGCACCTTTGCTAACAGTGACGATTGCTCTCAGGGCCAAAAATTAGCAGTCACTGCCCCGCCGTTGGTCCAGCAGGATCCCTGTCACTACCAGCCCCAACCACCGGCACTACCGCATTTCTGCTATCACCTGGAAGTGATGCTTCACCTCTCGTGGTACACTGCTAGTCTTGTTCATGTCCATGCTTATTATGTTAATTTACAACACACGAGGATCGTTATTTCTACTAGATACAGGTGGACCATTGATAAACTGTGGGACGATTGCTACTCATTGTGACGTGAAAAACTTGGTTAAAAGGATTCTTCTCATAACTCCAGCATGATTCATACAGATAACAATGCTCAAATTTGTGATGGTTCTGAAGTTTCTTTGGAATGCATATATGGTTCTCCTCCCAAATTGTGAAATTCGGCTCCATTTGCAGTTCTTCTATCATGAACACCGGAATATTGAAAAATTAGAAAGCAGCAGGAGACAAAAAGTTCCATACTGGAAAGTCGAAACAGAGCATCATCAGAGCAAAATCCTCATTGACTTAGGAAAGAATCCCAGCATTTAAATGACTAGTGAGCAGAAGATTAAATTGCATGGCGATGGGATAAATGGTGTAAATCTTGCTAGGATCAAACTCAACAGCATAAACAGTTCAACGAAAATTTAAAAAGACAACGAAACCATGAACTCACTCTTGCACATTTGAGGCATATCAAATAGACATCCTTTGAAATTAGCTTGAAAGAACCCGGTGGATCGAAAATGCCATAAATCCAGCAGGATGATCTCTCTCTCCTTTGCCCATGTGGTTTTGTACTTCGCCTCCAGAAGCTTCCTTAGTAATCCACATGTTAATCACTGAATTACTTTGAGTAGTCATATAAGGACAGACAAAAGAGAGAGAGAGTTGCGGTGAAAATAGAGCAGAACAATGACAACCAATTCAACCAATCAGGGAAGGAAACCAAGTAAAACCTTAAGAAACTGAGACGACTATGATCACTGTCGAAGAAATGGATGCCTTCCCCTTGGCTTGCCGTCATTTTTCCTGTGTACTTCAACTAGGACAAACTTATTTTATGTGATGTCACGTTGTAGGGATATTCTTAAAGAGCCACTTGCTCTTTCAACATCTTATAGTCTCCACAGTATCATCGTCGCGTATAAACCAGTATGCCTAGCATTATGAGAATCAAACAGACCCTGTAAGCAAAACATTCACGTTATAGATGACCAGTCAGCAAGCACGACAACCTTCAAATACCCAACTTGCAAAAAAGATTATTAATCCAAAAGTCCCGTTCTCCATATCAAGTCGAGGATGAAGAATCATAATGGATGAAAAATGACAAGAGAAAGATTTCCAACCAAGAAAAACGAATCACTCCAAAATGTGCGAAGATGAATCACTCACAGATGATTCACCAGGACTGCCAGCTTCACTCCTGCCTTAATCTAACACTGGGATTTTTCCTAGTTAAGGGACATAAATCATCTCAAAATCGAACTGTCACCAGAGTATGATCTCATGAACATCCTGACGAAATCTCCAAACAATTCAGGCAGTGCTTTTAGCGATTTGCATCTCGAAATGTCTTAAGCTTGTACAAGCTCCAAGTCTCCAAGCCCTCGAGGCTCAATTAGTTTGTCGCAGTCTAATGCAATCAAATACTGCAAGCTCTTATCCCTGACAAATCTGGTAGTCTCAATTGACAAGCATTGTGAAATTTCTATACTTTCTAGGTAACTCGATCATTAATCTTTGGGACATCTTAAAGTTCCCAACAATTTGTCACTATCAAATTCCTTAAAATCTTTAAATTTGACAGATCTGGGAATTTTGCTAACGACTTGCATCCTTGATTACAAAAGCTTTTGCAGGATGAAAATTTCTCTAGGCTTTGAACGTCATGCAGCTTCTCACAGGGGTCGATGTTTAACCGCATGAGGTTTTTAAGCACGATAGATCTGGTAATGTTCCTGGGGAAATGCAACCACAAATATTCAGTATTACCAATAATTCCAGCCCATCATTTGCCCCAAATTTCAATTAGACTCTTGCAGTTTGCAGCATGAATTGCCCACAAATTCTTTAAACTAGAAAGGCCTGGTAATCTTTTGATAGATGTGCAACCAAAAAAATCCAATCTTACTAATCGCCAAGCCATCAAGGCCGTGAATATCCCCTAGGTTCCCGCAATTTGCAGCATTGAATTCCCTCAGATGCTTTGAACTTGAAATGTCTGGCAATCTTTCAATGGACCTGCATCTAGAGATATTAAGCCATTCCAAAGATTCTAACCGGTCAAGGCATCGAACTTCAGCTAGATTCTTGCAGTTTGCAGCTTGAATTTCCATTGAAGTCCTTAAAATGGAAAGGTATGGTAATCTTTCGATTTTGATGTGCAACCAGAGTTATCCAATTTTGCCAATACATCCAGCCTGTGTGTCAAGACCTTAAATTTTAACCAGGTTCGTCAATTACATAATATAATTCCCTAAGACGTTTTGCACTTGGAAGGTATAGCGATTTTTCAATGGACATGCACCCAGAGATACTAAACCTTTCCAAAGATTGCAATCGGTCAAGGCATCTACCTTTAACTAGATTCTTGCAGTTTGCAGCGTGCAATTCCTTCGTACTCTATATACCGGAAAGCCCTAACTTTCAATAGATGTGCACCCAGAGATTTTCAATCTTGCCAATAAATCCAACTTGTAAAGACCATAAAATTCAACTAGATTTCAGCAAGTCGCAGTGAATCTCTCAATGGATGTGCATCCAGGGATGTGGAATCTTTCAAGCCCTTGAACTTCCACTAGATTCTCGCAGTTTGCACCATTAATTCATTCAGACTCTTTAAACTCGAAAAGTGAAGCAATTGAATAAGCCAGCGACATTCAAACTGACCAGATTCTTGCAATTTGCAACACATGATATCGCAAGGTGGTTAACAGATTGCCAAGCGAGTGCAAACAATTTCTTTTATGAGGCGGTGCCAATACTTAGCTTGGGTTCTTCCAAACCCTATGGATTGCAACGTGGTTTGACTTGATTTATTATGAAACCTTGTTTTTACTTTTGGAGCCGCCTTTAACCTATATTTGCCAGTTAGAGGCCAAGTGAAACTCGAGAGGCCGTTCTACCATGCACTAAATATCTATCTAGCACCCGTGTTGGTGTCTTTTTCTCTTTTATTTTAAAATGTTTATTCCCATGATCTTTCCATTTATATCTCTAGATATACAAATATACGTGGCCTTGCATATTCAAGCTCATACAATATGCTCTAAACACATCAACGATCAAACAATCAAGATAATTCCACAAAAGCAAGGTATGACAACATCAAAGTAACTGAAATCGGTAAATAAACCTCGGTTTATATCAAGCAACGAATATACATGGCTTTGTTGTCAAGCATTGAAATCCCATGTCTTCAACCTCACCTTAATACTCACATCTCGTCCCCATCATTGCACATCTCTAATTTCTCTATTTTCTTCAACCTTTTTGATAGTTTGTTCTTGATAAATTCAGCGAAGACACTCTTCGATTGGAGAAGGTTGTCTTCGTGTTTTGATGGTGCTGAGTACTATCCGAAAGGCGATTGGGGCCATCAAGGACCAGACAAGCATCGGCATAGCCAAGGTCTCGAACAACTTGGCGGTGGAGCTCGAGATCCTGGTGGTGAAGGCCACCAGCCACGATGAGGACGCTGCCGATGAGAGGCATGTCAGGGAGATCCTTGCCTTCACCGTGCACTCAAAAGCATACCTTGACACCTGTATCACCTTGATCTCGAGGCGGCTGAGCAAGACGCGCGATTGGATGGTGGCCCTCAAGGCCCTCCTGCTCGTGCACCGGATAGTGGTCGATGGCCATCCCAGTTTTGAAGATGAGATCGTCCTTGCTTCTCGCCACGGGATGCGGCTGCTCAACATGTCACACTTCCGTGACGAGGCACACTCGAATTCGGGGGACCATTCGGGTTTCGTGAAGTTCTACGCTATGTATCTCGAGGAGAAGGTTGAGTTTTCGGTGTTTGAGAAGAGACAGGACGGTGGCGGTTTTTGTGCTGAGAGACATGAATTTGATCGTGACGGGAGGTCAAGTGCTGCAAAGAAAGAGATCAAATCGATCAAAGAAATGAGGCCCGAGAGAGTTTCGGTCAGGTTGAATCACCAACTGAGAATTCTTGACCGGGTTTTGGCTTGCAAGCCAGCCGGAGCGGCCAAAATTAGTCGATCGGTTCTCGTCGCGCTCTACCTGGTATTGAAGGAGAGCTTCGGGCTGTACGGTGAGATCAGCGAGGCCTTGGAGGTGTTGCGAGAGCGATTTGCCCAGATGGAATATGGAGAATGCCTCAAGGCTTTCGATACTTATGTCAGCGCGGCGAAGCTGATCGATGAGCTCATGGGGCACTACAATTGGTGCAGGGACGCAAGGATCGCCCGAATGTCCGAGTTTCCTGAAGTGCAGAGAGTTACTGATGAAGTCCTGAGAACTCTTGAAGGGCAGATGAAGGAGATGAACCGGAATTGGACGAGCAAGAATAGCCCCGAGCAAATCAGGGGAACAAATCTTGATCCTTCAGTTGAGGAGCGATCCGAACCCAATATGAAGGAGATAAGAGCGCTTCCTGCTCCAGAGAATCACACGGGCCTGGCGCCTCTGGTCGAGCCACAACCCGAGCCACAACCTCAGCACGCCGCAGAACTGATTGATCTAAGAGACGTTGGCGTTTCAGCTGACGAACAGGGTGACAAGTTGGCTGTGGCCTTGTTCTCGGGCGCACCAAATGCAACCGCTAACGGGTCATGGGAACCATTCGCATGGACCGGACAGCCCGAGGCTAATTCGGCATGGGACACGCCGGCAGCGGACGATACCAAAGCTGATTGGGAACTCCTCCTAGTCGAAACGGCTAGCAACCTAGCGAATCAAAAAGCCGACATGGCGGGCGGATTCGATCCCTTGCCCTTGAACAGTATGTACGACCAAGGGGCCGTGAGGCAGCACATGAGTGCCGACCAATTGATTGGAGGCAGCGGAAGCAGCGCGTGGCCTCGCAGGTAGGCCCAGGCAAGGCAGAGAGCCGGGTCCTGGCCTTGCCGGCACCTGACAAGACGGTCCGACCGGCCGGCCTGCAGGACCCTTTCTCGGCGTCGCTCATCCCGCCGCCGCCTCCTGGTTATTATGGTCCTGTTCCTGGGAATATGGCGATGCCTTACGGGATGCCACGTGGAGGAGGATTCTATTACACGTCCTAATTTGTGTTTCGTCATTTTTTTATACATTTTTTGCTCTTTTGTTTGCACTTGTGGAGGATGTATTTTTTTAATCTTTTAATTTGGGAAAGCTTTTATTTGTAAAACTAAGGATTTGTTCGGTAATGTGCCAAACATTGATTTTATTACTTTATTTCCTAAAACAAAAAAAAAAAACCTAATTTTTGTTACTTTTTTTTGTTCTTCTAATCGAAATAAAAAAAATTATTTGTTTTCAAGAACATAAATCTAAATCATTTTTTTTTTTTTTTTTTGCTCTTTTCTTTTCTTCTTTTCCTTTTCTTTCCTTTTCTCTTCTTCCTCGTTACCGACCACATAGGCTCAGCCTCGCTAGGGTAGGGAAAGGCTGGCCTTGTGTCGGCTAGGCGAGGTCGAGCCTCGCCTTGGCTTGACGAGGCCTCAACGAGGTCACCGGACTTCGCTCAATTGGTCATTGGCCATTGCAGAAGAAGAAGAGGGAAGGAAAAGGAAAAAAAAAAGAAATAAGATAAAAAAAAAGGAAAAAAATATAACAAAAGTGTTAAAAAATTATAAAAAATTTAAGGGTTATACTAAGTAATTTTGTTCTCGGAATAAAATTTTTGACAATTAGCAAATGATTTCAAAAGCTCAAAAATTCATTTAGGAATAAATAAAAAAGAATCATTTTTTAATAAAAATTATTTTCATGAATAGAATGGTTGCAAACATACCATAAATGTCGTCGCATTAGAAGGATAGGGAGTGTCATTATATGCAACATTTGGGGCAATCTTGAGTTTTCATGTTGCAAAATGTTGAATGAGTTAGTTATTTATTTCAATTAAATATGTTGGGAGTTATAGGAAGATCTATTGGGGCCATTTGTGAAAAGACCATAATGGCCTCCGTATCTAGAAGGATGGGGAGCCCACTCATCCACAATGGCAATTGTGCTGTGGTAAGCAGATGGAGACTTCGTTGACTTTTGTTTTTTGTTTTTTTTTTCTTTTTTGGGTTTAAATTTTCGTTGACTTGGCTTGCCTCCAAATACAATTTTGCAAAGATTAGGAGTAGTCTCCCTGTCAAAGATTAGGAGATGGAATAGGCCACGGTCAAACGTGGATTGCTATACTGCATCTGCATGTGCGTTTTTCTTTCAACTAGAATGGGACTATTTTCTTCCGATTCCCACCTGAGACTAAATGTTTATTGGTCACGAAATAATGTTGACATATACATTCTTCTAAACATTTGTTCCAATAATTAAAGAAATTATTCAATTAATTTGTACAGTATATGTTGGCATATGCATTCTCGGTGAAATTTGGGTGTCTCATGGAAAATCGATTATTCACTTTTTTGTTGTCTCATGGAAAATGGAGACCATTAATTATTTAATTTATATCTACTCAGAATGGGTGGGAAAAAATACTGAACGCATTGGCTTCATGTGAGTTCTTTGTGTATCACAATTGTTAAATTATGTGAGTATCGATGTACCAAAATCAAAATTGATGTCCGAGCTCATTTGAATCTAATGAATCTTATAATTTTTAGTTGCCTACTATAGTCCAGGAAAAAGAAAATGATCCATGATTTATTATTTCAAATTTTACTCATTTTTTGGGAAAACATTTAAATAAGAGCCCAAAGTGCACTTATGTTCTAAAATAAGAGTTTAAAGTAGACTTTACTTTTTAAATGTATGCAATGGCCTTATCGGTCTAAAAAAAAAAATCTAAAGTGGTTATTTTATTTCAAAAAGGGCCTAGGCTCATCGATGGGCAAAAATTTCCAATCAACCAAAGGTATTTTCGACAAAAAAACAATTTAAATTAAATTAAATTAAATTAAAATTTTAAAAAAAAAAAAAAAAAAAAAAAAAAAAAGATGGGAGGGGCTCCTCTTGTTTGTGGTTACCCTTCCATCATTGGTGGGGTGACGGCGTTGCTCGGGAGGGTCACTAGCACCTAGGTGAGGGCTAGTGGCCATCACCGATCGAAGGTGAGGGCTTAAGGTGGAAGGGGGTGGCAATCGTCTCCCAAATTTGGGCAAGGGTTGTTCGCCCTTACCCCTACTAGGGCAAAGGTCGCTAGCCTTCATGCAGGTGTTGGCGACCCTCGCCTAGCCACCCCAAACTTGAGGTGAGGTCTGGGGGTGCGCTAGGTGAGGGCCACCAATGCCTACGAGGGCTGGCAACCCTTGCCCACCCTCACCTAGGCCGAGGTGAGGCAAGGAACCCCTGCCCAAATTTGGGAGAGGGTCGCTGCCCTCTCCCACCTTTGGCAAGGGCCTTGCCTTTGGTGGGCAAGGATCGTAGGGCCTTGCCCATGTGTCGACGACCCCATTGGCCATCGTTGTCATCCCATCGGTGATGGGGTGGTGACCACAGGCTGGAGGGAGCTCTCCCTCCGTCTCTATTTCGTTCTTTTTTCTTTTTTTTTTATAAAAGTTTTGTTTTTTTTTTTTACGGAAAAAAAAAAAAAAAAGAGACAAAATTGTCACCTTTATCAAATAGTGAGTTGAGATCATTATTTGAAATTAATATTGTCATTTTAGGTTTTTATTTAAAATAATGTTCACTTCATATCTTTATTTGAGAAAACAAATGTACTTTGGGCCTTTATTTAAAACAATATTTAATTTAGACTTTTATTTAAGAAAATAATTCAAGCTTTTATTTGGATTTTTATTATTATTATTATTATTATTATTTTATTTGTTTTTTTTGGGGATCAAATCGTTCTACATAGCTGTTAGGAATTGGTCCAAAGGAGCACGATCACGTGAAGTTTAGGATGCAAAAGGTTTTGTTTCCTTTGCACCGGTGTATTCTTCTTAAAAATAAGAAATACTTAAATTAGTTCTATACTGCCTAATCATACACGGAGACATGTCCAAACGAATCAACTTGCTTTGGAACCATATGATTAGTACACGATTTTCTCCAAATGTTAGATTTAGCAACATCCTTCGCATAATGTACCAATATGAGTACACAAGTCAAATTAATGTTGTCATTTTGAATAGAAGTTAGTAATTTAACACATTGGTAGTTTACCAAAATTAATGATATTAGATTATTATCGTAACTGGTAATTTTGGAAGTACATATAGATGTTGGTACTTTTGTCAAAATCAAGTAAGATAAAAGTTGGCAAGTAAAAAAAATTGATGAAGTCTTTATATTGTGAAGGATGTTGGTATATCAGTCAAATTTAGGTTGGTAATTTTGTAGGGAAAGTTATTAATTTTAACACATAGGTAAATCATAATAATAAATGTTGACAGATTACTAAAGCATTCTAACACACACTCTCAGTAGGTAGTTTTCGTAATATAAACAGATGGGAATACTTTCCAAAATCAAGTAAGAAAATAAATCGGTGAGTGAATAAAATTAGTTGGTAATATATGGCGAATGTTTATAAAGCAGTCAAATTAAACTTGGTAATTTGATACATAAGTAACAACTTTTAACATGTTGATAAGGCGTAAAAAATGAACGTTTACTAATAATACGTAACGTCGGGGAAATTGTTGGTCCTTGTCAAAACCTATACGTAAGTTATTAGTATGTGACAGGCCAAAGACGCTGCCAACCACTTTTTATTATTTGTTATTAATGGGATTTGATGGTTACCAATAAGGTCAAGAATGCACCGGATAAAACTTAGTGCCGTGTTTACCTGCACGGAATGCTAGAAATATGCAAGGTAGTAATCTCAATACTTACTAAAGTGACTTCTAGAAAATCATGTATCCTTTGATTAACTACTAGTTTAATTATGTTGACCCAAAACAGAGAGAGGATCATTGTGTATTAGTGTGTGATTTATGTTTGTAGAGAGAAAAATGAGTCGGGTATGTTTGTCAATTGGGGATTGCGTGGATGTCTAAGTTATATTATTTAGACAAAATAATAAAAAATGGAGCTATACAAAGATCATTATAAAAGATTTCAAAAAGAGTTTGAATTGAAGCCATTTTTTCATAAGATAATCTAAGGTTCATTTTATCTCAAATAATGGACTGAAATGTTTAAGTAAGACTCAATAAGGGTTTGTCAGTTGGAAGAGGAATGGATGGAACCAAGGGGTGGAGGAAAGATGAACTGAAGATAATCTCTCACGGAAGAGAGAGAACCTCTCATAGTGGGGAGAGAAACCAAAGAAAGAATAAAAGAAAAAAAAATCCTTAAATAAAAATGCCCTAAATCATAGTTGAAAATTGGCATGTGAGATGCACATGGTCGCCGACCAGTTAAAAATTGGCCAACCAATGGATTTAGAATTTTATTGAGATTGCGTTAGCCATTCTAGACTATTATTGAGACAAAATCCTTTTTAAGCAATCTTTTGAGAAAAAAATTTATTTATTTTGGGCCATTATTTGAAATTTTCCTATATTATTATTAGTGGAACTATGACAAATGAAAAATACAAACATCAGCAGGTTTTAGATACACTGCTTTAAGTTAAAATGCCTAATAAATCAGTTAGAGATTATGGCTATTAATATTCTTATTTGACAATAATATCATAGCGTTCCATTTTCTCATCCTAAATTTGATTTTCATACTATAAATACATCTTTAGAAAAATAGAATGTTTTATTCAAATATGGATTTCATTGGAAAGTGTTTTTAGAAGATCATCAACCAAATAAAATCAACGAAAGAAAAGAATGTGAACTCATATATATATATATATATATATATATAATGGATTAACCTAGAATTTAGAAGAACAGAAGTAGAATTCGATGCTTGGGAGATTATAAAAGATATATCTTTCTTTTAGTAGATTTACAAAAGAATAAAACAAAGATAAAAAAGAAGAAGGAAAAGACAAAACTTATGTATTTTGGTATAAAAAAGGAAATAATTATTCCTCTTCTTTGATAATGCTAACTTCCGGTCAGTGTTCTTGATAGGATGCAATCCTTAGATAAATAAAAGAAAGCATGGAGATGTTAGGGGTGACCTCGACCTAAAATTATAACATAGGCCAAGCCAAAATGGCTAACGTAAAAAAGTACAGTGTTATTGTAAGGGCCGACCTTTTACCTCACTTGTCAATAATATTGTTTGGTTTGGCCTGTAGGACTCACTTGCCACTTACCCCATGCTGTCAAGGTTTTGTTCATTGGGGCTTCATCTAGAAAAGGCCTCATTGGGAGTTAAGACTTCACACAGCACATTACCTCATTGTCTTGATGCAGTGTAGGATTCAATTTATTCTTGCCCCTTCACCATCCTCAATGTGAAACTGCATTCCCATCCTTCATAAGATTGGGTGATAATGGTTTTTTTTTTTTTTTTTTTTTCGCAACCCTATTTGTCTTGTAAGAAGTTCAAATTTCAATTACAAGATGATTTACAGTGCTCCATCATATGAGGTACCATGGCCCAAATAAGGAAAAACGTCATATGAAGAACCAAGAAGATACTGTCTTCTACAAAATGTCACGTAAGGAACATTTTGAATTTTCTTTAGGACAAATCAACGTGAGATAAAGAAATGAAAGGTTGTACAGCGTGTTTAAATTGCCTGATAATTTTTGCCCTGATCTTTTGAGGAAGGTAGTGGCTTAGAAATCATGACCGTTAGTCGAACTGAAATTAACTGGAAACACTCCTCTAGTTTGGCCCTCATGAAATAAGAACCAAACTCTTGCTTAACATATTTTTTAAGCACCTTGCTCCAGACCAGTCCATTCTCTGTTGTGTATTTGTGCAATCAATCTTGAGCTTCCGTGGCCAAAAGATCAATATTCAGCTTTCCCTCTTCAATGCCGACGATCTTCCATTATTTTTGCAGTCTTCAACTTCAACACAGGGTCACATGACGCTGGGAACACTTCAAAGGGTGACAATTACAACTGCATTGCCGCTTCTCCATCCATCACTTAACCAATGGATCGGCCACCTTTTCCCTTGACAGCGCTGGCAAGTTCTATTTAGTCTACACCTTTGCTAACAGTGACCATTGCTCTCAGGGCCAAAGATTAGCGGCCACTGACCTGCCATCAGTCCAGCAGGATTTCTGCAACTACCAGCACCAACCACCAGCATCACCACATCTTTGCCACCACCTGGAGGTGATGCTTCATCTCTCGGTGGTACACTGCTAGTCCTGTTCATGTCCATTGACATAAGCTTATTATGTTAGTTTACAACACACAAGGATCTTTATTTCTACTAAATACAGGTGGACCATTGGTAAATTGTGAGATGTTGCTACTCGTCATGAAGTGAAAAACTTAAGGCTTCTTCTCACAACTCCAGCATGATTCATACAGATCACAATGCTCACATTTGCAATGGTTGTGAAGTTTCTCAGGAATGCGTATATGGTTCTCCCCCTAGATTGTGAAATTCGGGCTCCATTTGCAGTTCGTCTATCATGAAGACCAGGATATTATAAATTAGAAAGCAGCAGGAGACAAAAAGTTGCATACTGGAAAGTCGAAACAGAGCATCATCAGAACAAAATCCTCATCAGCTTAGTTAAAAAATCCCAGCATTGAAATGACTAGTGAGCAGAAGAGGAAATCGTGTGGCGATGGGATAAATGGTGCGAATCTTGTTAGAATCAAATTCAATGGCATAAACAGTTCCACGGGAATTTAAAAAGACAATGAACCCAAGAACTCACTCTCGCACACTTGTGGCATATCAAATAGACATCCTGTGAAATTAGCTTGAGAGGACCCAACGGAGCGAGAATGCCATAAATCCAGCCGGACAATCTCTCTCCTTTGCCTATGTGGTTTTGTACTTTCCCTCCAGAAGCTTCCTTAGTAATCCACATATTAATCATTGAATTACTTTGAGCAGTCATATAAGGACAGACGAAAGAGAGCAGCAGTGAAAATATAGCAGAACAATGACAACCAATTCAACCAATCAGGGTAGGCAACCAAGTAAAACCTTAAGAAACTGAGACGACTATGATAACTGTCAAAGAAATTTATGTCTTCCCCTTGGCTTGCAGTCATTTTCCCTGTGTACTTCAACTAGGGCAAACTTACTTTATGTGACGTCACGTTATAGAGATAATCTTAAAGAGCCACTTGCTGTTTCAATATCTTATAGTCTCCATGTATCATCGTCGTGTATAAACCAGTATGCCTGGCATTATGAGAATCAAACAGAACTTGTAAGCAAAACATACACGTTATAGATGACCAGTGAGCAAGCACGACAATCTTCAAATACCCAACTTGCAAAAAGATTATTAATCCAAAAGTCCGGTTCTCCATATACGTTGAGGATGAAGAATCATAATGGGTGAAAAATGACAAGAGAAAGATTTCCAACTAAGAAAAACCAATCACTCCATAGTGTGTGAAGATGAATCACTCACAGATGATTCACCAGAACTGCCAGCTTCATTCCTGCCTTAATCAACACTGGGGTTTTGCCTTGTTAAACATAAATGTTAAGGGACATAATTCATTTCAGAATCAAACTATCACCACAATATGATCTCATGGATATCCTGATGAAAGTTCCAAACAATTCAGGCACTGCTTTTAGTGATGTGCATCTTGAAATGTCTTGACCTTGTACAAGCTCCAAGTCTCCAAGACCTTGAGGCTCAATTATTTTGTCACAGTCTAGCGCAATCAAATACTGCAGTTCTTATGCCCTGACAAATCTGGTAATCTCAATTGACAAGCATTGTGAAATTTCTATACTTTCTAGGTAACTCGATCATTTGATCTTTGGGACATCTTAAAATTCCCAACAATTTGTCACTATCAAGTTCCTTAAAATCTTTAAATTTGACAGATCTGGGAATTTTGCTAAGGACTTGCATCCTTGAGTACACAAGCTTTTGCAGGATGAAAATTTATCTAGGCTTTGAATGTCATGCAGCTTCTCACAGGGTCAATGCTCAACCACATCTGGGTTTTCAAGCATGATAGATCTGGTAATGTTCCTGGGGAAGTGCAACCACAAATATTCAGTATTATTAATAATTCCAGTCCATCATGGCCACAAATTTTGATTAGACTCTTGCAGTTTGCAGCATGAATTGCCCACAACTTTAAACTAGAAAGGCCTGATAATCTTTTGATAGATGTGCAACCAAAGATATCCAATCTTACCAATCATGAAGCTGTCAAGGCCGTGAATATCCCCCAGGTTCCGGCAATTTGCAGCATTGAATTCCCTCAGATGCTTTGAACTTGAAATGTGTGTAATCTTTCAATGGACCTGCATCTAGAGATATTAAACCATTCTAAAGATTCCAACTGGTCAAGGCATCGAACTTCAGCTAGATTCTTGCAGTTTGGAGCTTGTAATTCCCTTGAAGTCTTTAAACTGGAATGGTCTGGTAATCTTTCATTGATGTGCAACCAGAGTTATCCAATTTTGCCAACACATCCAACCTGTGTGTCAAGACTCAAGACCTTAAATTTCAACCAGGTTCAGCAATTCATAATAGAATTCCCTAAGGCGTTTTGCACTTGAAAGGTATAGCGATTTTTCAATGGACATGCATCCAGAGATACTAAACCTTTCCAAAGATTCCAACCAGTCAAGGCATCTACCTTTAACTAGATTCTTGCAGTTTGCAGCATGCAATTCCATTGAACTCTATATGCCGGTAACTTTCAATTGATGTGCCCCCAGAGATATTCAATCTTGCCAATAAATCCAACCTGTAAAGACCATGAAATTCAACTAGATTTCAGCAAGTCGTAGCATGGAATCTCTTAATGGATGTGCATCCAGAGATATGGCACCTGTCCAGCGATTCTAATTGGTGAAGCTCTTGAACTTCAACTAGATTCTCGCAGTTTGCAGCATTAATTCTTTCAGACTCTTTACACTTGAAATGTCAAGCCATTGAATAAATCAGAGATATTCAAACTGACCAGATTCTTGCATTTTGCAACACATAATAGCCTCAGATGTGTAGTGACCCTCCCAAGGTGCAAAACCCGCATGGTGGTTAACAGATTGCCAAGTGAGCACAAACAATTTCTTTTACGAGGTGGCACGAATACAAACTTGGGTTCTTCCAAACCATACGGATTGCAACGTGGTTTGACTCGATTTATTATGAAAATTTGCTTTCACTTTTTGGAGCCGCCTTTAACCTATATGGGCCAGTTAGAGGCCAAGTAAAATGCAGGAGGCCATTGTACTATACGCTAAATGTCTATCTAACACCCGTTTCAGTGCCTTTTTCTCTTTTATTTGAAAATGTCTATTCCTATGATCTTTCCACTTTTATCTCTTAGATATACAAATATACGTGGCCTTGCATATTCAAGCTCATGCAATAAGCTCTGCACACATCACGATCAAACAATCAAGATAATTCCACAAAAGCAAGGTATGACAATATCAAAGTAACTGAAATCGGAAAGTAGACCACCAATATCAAGGTATGACAATATCAAAGCAACGCACGCAACGAAGGCAAGCTCCGTTGCTTTGGTTTTAAAATCTGGTTCCGAGCATTGGGACTCCGTCGACCGAATTGGAACCCAAACGAAGATGAGGCTAAGGGATGAACCTAGAAATGATGAAAGAGAAATGGATGAACGAGGCTAGTAACTCACGGCCACGCCAAACTCACTTGCTTCTACTTTCGGTTCTCACTCTGTCCCTCGCGTTTCTCACTCGACTCGGCTCGATTTCACCTCTTTGGCTCATGGTTCTTACTAGCTTTTTCTTCTCAAGTTCTCATATTTTGAAGCTCTCAAAAACCAAAAGAAGGAATGGCCAAACAAAAGCCCCCACATTCTATTTCTTCGTGCCTCTTAGATCCCATCATGATTTTGCTCCCTCCCTTCCATTACAAGTTTCCAGCCTCCTTTGCAGCAGAGACGGCCATTTCTAGCAAGTTTCCTCTTGCTCTTTGTCGACTCAATGAACCTTGAACAGTCACAATCAATGCTGCCACACTCAAGCTTTCAAGCTCACTCTTTCCCTCTGAAAATTGCAGGCCTGCCATGTCCTTGATCGCCCGTTTGTACGCCACCTTGCTGCAGCTAGGTGGGGGCGTGTGGCTCTCACGCTAGGTGGGGCTTGAATGGTGTGAAGAAACGTAGAGAATGGATATGTCAAACAGGGGCAGATTGCGCAGTCACACGGAAACAACACATTCGCGCTGGTCATTCAGCCATTTTGGCTGAAATCTTGAAGGGAGAAAGTTGACGTGCTGATATAGGTTGTGTAAAAATTTCAGGCCAAACGGATACGGGAAGTCCCGCATTTGAAGGCCCAAAACTACCGTTCTCGTTACAGGGGATCAACTGATACCTCCTTGGAAAACCCAAACTGGGGAAGCTATGCCTTGGGATTAGCACAAGAGCCATATCCCGTTGGAAAATAAATTCAAAGACGCTAGCCGTGGTACCTAGTTTGCAATTATTTGAGTTCGTCTGGATCTTCGACCAAGCAGGAGAATTGGGCCAATAATTACCTAGAAAACTGGCCGAGTTCTGGTGTGAGGGTTCAATTGGTTTGTGAGCTTTGGTGCCTTCCTTGATCAAAATTCGCTTTATCAGTCCCGAGGTCTTAGTGCTGTGATGTCCCTAATTCTAAGTGCAGAAGAAACCTAATGAAAAAATGGATGCAGGACGATGTAATGCAGACGTTTTTCAATTAGCGGTCGAATTTCGTAGTTATCAAGGAACGGGGAAATTCGATGCTTAACCTTTAAAAAGTGCACGCATGCCTCCTAATTCCTTGGCATGGGGCCTGAGATATTAGTGTGCCATGATGCGGTATCCCTGTTTTCAATTAGGGGTCAAATCGCGTCATTGTCAACGAATTCAATCCCTAATCTATACGGGATGAATAAGTGACCTATATGAATTGAAACCTATGTATCTATAAGCTATAATGCCTCTAATGAAGTGTAGAAGGAGTGTAGCAATAAAATTGGATTCAAAGATATGCAAACTAATACTTTTTTGTCAGTGGTCAAATTTCATTGACATCGACAACGATTTGGTTCGCAAAATTTATTATGATGGAAAATACGTGATGGATCTGCATGCAAAATTTACTTGGCAACTAAATATTATGAATGTGAAAGATCCAATAATTATTGGAATAGACGTGCATTTGGAGATGTCCCAGTTTTTTCAGGATTCTAACCTGTCAATGTCTCGAATTTCATCTGGATTCCCATAGTCAGCACTGTAGAACTCCGCCGGACTCTTCAAACTTGAAAGCTCGAGTAGTTGTTGAATGGGTGTGCACCCCGAGATCACCAAACTTACCAACAATTCCAATCCGTCAAGGCCATGACTTTGAATTAGATTCTTGAGTTTGCAGCCCAAAAGATGTTTGAAAACCGAGAGGTCCAGTGATTGTGCAAAATGTGCACCCAGAGATATCCTATCCCTTCCAAGGATTCTAAAACATCAAGGCCTCAAATTTTGAATTGATTCTCGCAGTTTGCAGCACCAAACTTCCTTAGATGCCTTAAGTTTGACAGGTTGAGTCATTGTCGGAGGCATGCACACCAAAAAATAACCAAATCTTCCCAGGATTCCAATCCATCAGAACCTCAAATTTCAACTAGATTCTCCCAACTTCCAGCATAGAAATTCTTCATCTTCTATAAATTTGATAGGGCCAGCGATTGTCTAAGCGACGGGCACCTAGAAATATCAAATTTTTTAAGGTTTCTAATCCATCAAGGCCATGAATTTCAACTAGGTTTTCACAATTTGCAGCACAGAATTTCCACAAATGCTTTAAATTTGATAGGTCAAGTGATTGTCTAAGGGATGTGCACCCAGAGATGTCCAAATCTCTCAAGGATTCTAATCCATCAAGACCTCGAATTTCAACTAGGTTCTCACAGTTTGCAGCATAGAAACTCTTCAGATTCTTTAAATTTGACAGGTCCAATGATTGTTTAAGGGATGTGCACCCGGAGATAACCAAAACTTCCAAGGATTCTAGTCCATTAAGGCCTCGAATTTCAGTTAAATTCTTGCAATTCTTAACAAGTAGTTCCCTCAGATGTTTTGAACTCGAAAGGTCTAGGGATTGTTTAGCGGATGTGCACTCAGAGATATCCAACATCTGTGAGGATTTTGATCCACCAAGGCCTTGTATTTCATCTAGTTTCGTGCAACTTGCAACCTTTGTTGTCGGCAGAATCTTTAAATTTGAAAGATCTAGCAATCCTTCAAGCTGAGATACCTTTGGGCTCGCTAACTTCAAAGAATCCTGGAATGCCTCGTTGATCTGTAAGTCTCGCAAAGACTCCAATGATTCAACCCCATCAAGCCTAGATATCTTCGGGCAATGGCGTAAACGTAAGTCGGACAGGGATTGTAAACCTTCCAGGCCAGCGACTTCTGTTAGCTGAAGGCACTTGTCAAGAATCAATTCATATAAGTGCTTCAAGTTTGACATATTCGTCAACACTTTCAATTTTATGCAGTGTGTAATAGAAAGCCTCGATAGTCCAGCGGGAAGCGCTGGGAGGCATTCAAGAGAGTAGCAATCAGAAATAGTGAGTTTCTTGAGAAGGGTCAGTTGGAAAAGATGTGGCAATGATGGACTCTGACAAGTGATACCTAAAGCCGTTAAGCCAGAGGGCAATTTTGGTAGTCCTCCAAGCTTTTCACAAAATTGAACGCTAAGGTTTTGGAGAGAAGAGAGCATAGAAATGCTTTCTGGCAAGCCCGAAATGCCTGACCTATCTAACTCAAGCTTGTTTAGCGAAACCAGTTTGCCCATGTTACTGGGTAGTCCTTCTAGGTTTTTGCAATGTGAAGCACTCAATTCTTGGAGTTCTGCCAACATTGCAATGGCACAAGGTAATTCTGTTATGCAAGTTGCACTAACATCCAAGATTCTTAATTTTTGTAGATTCCCAATGCTTTCAGGTAACACTGCAATTGCTGTCCATTTTAAGTCCAACTTAGTCAATGATGTTAGATGACCAATGGAGCTGGGTATGTGGGCTAACTTTGCATCAGAGGCATCAAGAATCTCAAGCTTCTTAAGAAAACCAATGGATTTGGGTAATTCTTTGATCCGTGTCATATGTAGGTGCAGCTGAGTTAGTGATAAGAGGGAGCCTATGGATTCTGGTAATTCTTCAATCCATGAATTAGATAGGTCCAACTGAGTTAAAGACACAAGGAAGTCCATGAATTTTGGAAGTTGAACAAGTCTTCTACGACAAAACGAGGCATCAAGAGTCTCTAGCTTCATCAAACCACCTATCGGAATCTCTTGTATAGCAGTGTCATTTATGAGAAGCTCCCTCAATTCTTTCATTCTTCCTAATTCTGGCGGTAGCTCCTCCAATCTCCAACATCTTCTTACATTCAAGGAGGCGAGGGTCTTGATGTCCCCAATAGAAGGATGAATCTCTTCTAGTTTCCAACATTCTTCAAGGACTAGAATCTCCAAAATTTTGAAAGTAGACAAGTCGGGAGTTCTTCTTAAATAATGACAATGCGAAAGGTTGAGAACTTTGAGCTTGGTTGCCATCTGAAAGGAAGTGATGATACCTTAGTAAGATTGGATTGGCTCAACAAGTATTTTCCACTAGTTGCTTTTATTTTTTCCAGTTTTTTTGACTTCATAAAGTTCTAAAAAAACACCCGTGCTCCCCTAGTCCGGCACCATTGTCTTATTTAATTTTAAATGTATCTTTTAATTGTGTTTGGCAACACCAATATATAAATGCTTTTTAAGCATATCCGTTATAAAAGAATTTTAGAGATGTACTAGTGCTAATTATATTTGGATAACATTTCAAAGTATATAATTAGTTTTTAAAAGCTGTGATGCCGTTGTTTGTTGATTTGACATGAGCAAATATGTTATCAAAATGCAAATGACAAAGAGTTGCATTCACTGGGTGCCATGTTTCCTTCAATAGTATGAAATTAAAGATAAATGCCTAAATTAATTATGAAAATAATTTTTAAATGTTGTGTGTGCTGTATATGAAAGAGCTTGATATGAGATAATATTCAAATGACATCGCAAGGATAATTTTATTACTCATATAACATCACTAATTTATATTGTGGTATATGATGACCTCAATAATGAACAATTATAAGATATAAATATTGCATGCCACAAGTTATAATAATTAAAAATCAGTCCTGTTGCTCTTAAGTAAGATTGATACAAAGATTGGGATAAGTCATAAAATTTTCACGGATACAAAGATAGAGATAAGTCATAAAACTTATTATGTAAGTGTAGCCAAGTTCTAAAGCATTTAAAAAGTGCAATTAAGTCTTAAAACTTATCAATTGGTGTAATTGAGTTTTTCTGTAAGTTTGGCCTAATTTGACTATCGAAAAATGTTTAAAATGGTATTTTTATTTAATTTATTAAGAGGCACGACACAGATGTGGTACCACGTCACAAAAAGGCTTGAAAACTTACATAGATTAAGGAAAGGCTGAAAAATCGAAAGAAAAAAGAGAATAAGTAGAAACGATCATTAATAAAATTAGAATGAGATGATGAAAGAAATACAGGTGAAAGTGGACACTGAAATTGAACTATCTTAAAACTCAATCTCATTGAGGCGGGAGCCAGAAAGTGTAATTGGATGACACAGTGAACGTAATACCTAGAAAATTTAACTGGCTATAGTAAACGTGTTAGACACCCAAAATTGCCCAAGTCCTTGACTGTCAATTTGGACTGAATAAAACCGAACAAGACATGGCTAAGATGAAATTTACTAAGTCCTTTTGATTAGCAACCGCGGATGATCGACAAAGGCAATGAGGAGTTGTCGACAAGCAACACGAGAAAATTAATAAGTATTGGGCCATTGGTGTCGGTAAGTAGAACTCGACTGAAGCGAAGATTGGTGAATCAGGAGTGACATAGGTGATCGAGCCATGAGGCTAACAATTTTGGTCAGCACGATTACTGGTTGTTATAGCTTGCGAGTCTCGAAATCCACTGATGATCATGGCTGAGAAACATTGGCTGATGTAAGTATCAGGAAGAAGAGCTGCAAGTTGTGGAAGAGACCGTTGAATTGGGGCGAGCGATGAGGCCATGATTGTCAAGTAGTGACATTTTTAGTAACATCGATTGTCTATACATGTTGCTGAATTGTAGAAGTCTCATAGGTTGTTAGTTGCTTTATTTGTAATTGTTGGTAATGGCTTCTATTAGCTATAACTATTAGGATTGTAATTCAAGTAAAGAACCGCCGATCAATCAATGAGCACCAGCTGCTCTATTTTATCTTTACATGACTAGCTGTGATTGTCTTTACTTTTCGTACCTTTAATGTTCTCATCAATTTGCATTTGTTGTCCAAGAATCAACTGAGGACCCTTCACATTTTTTTGTAGATTTCATATCGATCCACATTTCATAATGTGTTTTGTTGACACTTTTTGGGGAAACATATTTTTGGCACGCCAGTGGGTTGTTTGTTGATCTAATGAAGCTGTCATGGTAAGAACAGGACACCAGCAAGAGCCAGACGTTTTCGCTAGTAACAACCCAGTACCACAAACTAGGAATGAAGTTGCTGCCCACTGAATCTTCAACCGTTAACCAAGCGGTAGAAGAGAGCTAACACGATGGGGGCAGACCTACCACGAAGTCTCACTGAAGGGCAATCAAGAGAGGTTGCAGCAAAACCTCAATGCAACCTCAGCGGTGGCCACAACGAGAATGTTATTTGAGGGGCTGCATAAAGACTTGGCTAGTCACATTGTCAGCCACGTGTTCAATGTGATTAAGCCGTTGGTTATTAACACTGTGAATCATGCCTTGTCTAAGCCAGGAGCATCCAACTAACTTATCCAAGGAAGTTTTATGGTGCTAGGACATGTTCCTAACTCTTCTCTTTATCAACCCACTATAAGGATTATGCAAAGACCGAGTCATTGGACCAGGGTCTTACCAATGGGAATGGTGTTGGCTTGGAAAATCAGGTAGGTAACAATGGAAAGGCAAACTAGGCTGGTCAACAGCTTTGTCCAATGCCTGAATTTGAAATGCGACGCCAGCAGTTGGTATAGCACCATCAAATGCTAACGTCCTTGCCAGGCCTAACTGGTCGATTAATGCAAATATAGAAAATCCAGTGAGACTAGCATTACCGAGGGGTAAAATAGCCAACCAAATGCCCAAGTAGATGCAGCATTAATGGTCAAGGAAGTTAGGCAGCATTTAGGATTGGAAAAGGCGCATCCTGAGGCCTATATACAGGAAACATTATCCTGCGTGGGTCGAAAACCAACCCTAACCCAAAGGTTTTGAAGTGCCTAATTTTGCCATTTGGGATGGTGAAGATGGCCAATCAACTATCGAACACATCAGCCGTTTCGTTGCCGGGTATGGGGAAGTAAGGACTAATGAATTTCTGAGGCTAAGGCTTTTTATCGACAAACTTGATTTATACTTGGACAGAGATGGAAAGACTGTTCCGTACTCAATTTTACAGAATGGTATATGAAGTGTCAATAATTGACTCAGCTAGGTTGTATGAGTACAACAATGAGTCGATTGACTAGTTCATTTTCAGGTTTAAAAACGCTAGAAATTGGTACCTAACAGTACTCTTGAAAGAGACTTCACGAATTTAGCCTTTAAAGGTCTAAAGTTCAACATTGGGTAATGGTTGGAAAGGCCAAGAGCTTGCCTACTTGTTTCAGTTGGCAATTGCGCAATTTTGAGCAATTGCTCAAAGAAAATAATAAGAAACCCCATAGGGAATTTAAACAGAACATGGCTCTAGTCAACAACTATGAGTCGACACCTGAATTTGACTGAGATGAGAATGCCGAAGTAGTTATAGCAAAAAATTGTGATTGATAAACTTTATGCTTGCCTAGCACTAAACCTGCCCGAGTAAAAGAAACAACTAAGGCTAGGGCAAGAGACGCTCAGCATTATTCGTATGACATCAACAAATGGGATGATTTGTTTTTTTTTTTTTCTACTCCTGAAAGATGGCTTGATAAATTTGACGGAAAGCCAGATTATTCCAAGCAAGGAAGAATAGGGAGACAAAAGATACTCTAAATGGGACAATGGAGTCATAACGCAGTTAATTGCATTGTTTTTAAGAAAACCATCCAAGATGCAATTCAGCAAGGGAAAATTAATTTGCCGATAACAAAGGAAATGATAATATGGAAATCGATGCAGAGCCATTCCCTCGGATGATTAGTATGGTGTCAGCAGGGTCCAAAATAACAACGACCTCAAAAGAATTTATGCCAGCGTCGCCGACCAAATATTGAGATAGAGGATCATGATGTTGCTAAGTAAAATATGAAAGTAAGGTCCAGCTGGGTTGCGACAAAGTTACTGAAGCTCGTGATGAGGTTGGAAAAGAAGATCAGCTTAGTGTCTTCGAGCAGATCGCCTATCCATAAAAGAAATTGATGCAAAAAAAAAAAAAAAAAAAAATCTCTGAAGCAACGCTAGGAAAAAGGCGATATGATACATTAGGTAAGCCTAAGAGGAAAATTCGACTCTTATGTGGGGTAGACAAGACCTCTTAGTCTAGGGATCGGTCTGAGGAACATCATTCCAATAGGATGGGTAGGTCGTGCGAAATTTTCCCAAAAGAAAACATGGTCGGACCTTCCAGATGATGAACTCGGAAGATACCTTTTGAACCACCAAAGGACAATGGATCTATGTTAATGATGGACCAGGTGGTTTGTTGACCAGATTTTCTAAAAGAAAGAAGCAAAAAGAAGGGGGCGGATGGTTGAACAATTACAAGAAATTCAACTCCAACCTCAGATGCAAAACTCTAGGCCTCGGAAACCAAGGAAATCGAAGAACCTGGTTGGAAAAGAAAATACAGGGTCAACAAACTGAAACGGAGACCGCCTTTGAAGAAAAGGAAGAGGTTTTGCCTTCGGGATTTTGCCGCCTGTTCAAATAAACATGGCGCAAGCAAGGTTCCTATGATCTTTAAAGCAAGGGCGATGCGAATCGAAAAACATGATGAGCAAGTTGATGAAAAGGCAAAAGCAGAACTGCGGCTCGAATCAGAGGAAGTTACGGAGTTTGAGAAGCCCCGTGTAGCAAATCAAAGCATTTAAAGTCGTTGACGATTGCTACGAAGATTAATGGCCAACTTGTGGCCAAAATTCTGATTGATGAAGAATTGACATTGAATCTTATGCCTTACTATTTTATTTTATATTTCCGAAATTTTGACCTTTTTCCTTTTCGTAGAAGTTTCCTTTTTAACATAACATAATTATGGTTCAGGGAAAAAATGAATTTATTTAGGAAAGCAACATCCTTTTGGCCATGATTGCACACCTTACTTAAGATTAACAGCCACATAGGAGAGCAAAAGTAATGACAGAAACCGGTCAGCATTTTCAGTAAGCTAAAGTGGATGAAATTTACGGAGAGGCTTGATTACATCAACTTGACTAAAACTTAATTGTACTTTTATGATGAGCTTTAAGAGTTCCATTGCATTATGTCCTATAGACCTATAGTAGGAATTGCTAAAATGACATGCTTTTGCATGGATAGAAACTAACTTCGGAGCCAAAAATCATTTAGATTAAAAAAGTCAAGATAGGCACAATATTCTAGTCATATCTTTATTACTTGCTGATTATTTTAGTTAATTTTTTTGAGTATGTCTAATAATAAGCATGACTAGTTGCTAAGATATTATTAATTTAAGGTATTAAGGGGCTGAATCTTCTGGTGTATATAGGCGCCAATAAATTTCTCTAAATATTAGAGGAAATATCCTTAATAAGAGGAAGGATATTAAGCCTTGGTGCAATTGGACCTTAATAATATGTGATTATTAAAAAATGTATACATTCTCTATATCTTACCTTGAGTGGACCCCATCCTCCCCAGTCCTCTGAAATTCCACTCCACGATAGATCCAGCACAACTAATTTCTTTGGATGAAAGTTGACCGCTGCAAAATCTGGTGGACAGCCCTGCCACTGAAGCCATCTTAATTGAGGAAGTAAGTTTTGGAAATTTCCAGTGAAATTTGCACCATCCACTTGAAGGAACCTCAAGTTAGTTAGTTCTTTAAATTGTTCAGCTGTGTATCTTTTTTCCCTACCATATTTGCCAAGACGGAGGGCCTCAATCTTTCTAGTACCCTGCAAATAGGAAAAACTATGGACGGTAATTTTTTAATGACAAGATGAGACCAAAACCATACAATATAAAATGCATTGATTTTAATTTGTCGTCATACAATGATGATGTAGACTTCTTATTTTCAACTCTTAGAAATGACAATTTTTGCACATTATTTGTCTAGTCTATGCAAAAGTATAAGCTCAAAAGGTTGCTTTCAAACTTTTCCTCTTCCAATTATGCCCTTTGCATTTTGCAGCTTTTGAATTCCCAAAACTGCATAATTTGAAATTACAATAGTAAAAAATATTTATAATAGAAGGCCTCTCTTCATATATATTACTATAGATATATCTACCAAAATTCATGCCCTTTTGTGTGTGAATATCCTTCATATGTGAAACAAATGACTCTTACAGTCCAATACATCTATCAAACTAGCCATCAAAATATGTATCAAATTTAAAGTATCTTAAATGTAGAATTCCCTAATTTTCTAGTGTACCTTGTTACAATTCTAAATAGCAAAAGAATTAATATCACCAAAAATCGCAAATTGATAAATCCGTGCCATATTTACTCTAAACTAGTTTTCATGTGAACAATTATCAAAATTTATTCGATATTATTTGTGTCATAGAAAATCTCAAATTGGTAAAGCTATTCCCGAGAACAGAAAAATAATTCTAGCTAGGAATAAAATGGTTATCATGTGCGCCCTAAACATGTGCATCAAACAATTATATGGGAAAAGCATGTCTCCTAACAACTTATAGATGTCAAGTTTTCTCCAAAAGTGTTATGTCACACATTACGTTTGTAGTTTTATTGTTGTGTTGAAGTAACCAAAGGAGAGTGTCATCTCACGATGCTATGAGGTAAAGACATATCAATCATTAATAACGGAGAAATTGCTCCTCAATTATGTCCTAGAGTTAGGCAACAGCAACAATTAATCAACAGAGCACTTTTGCTGGTAGAAGCATGCAGTTTTGGGAATTTGACTGGCAATATTTTATCTCAAACGACAAAGAGAAGGTGGACTTACATTCACTGGCAATGACAAGTAGAGAAGATACCTTGTTATTGTCAAGCACATCTACAGCTTCCTTATAAATCCATAATCTGCTACGCTCTTGAGGCTCCTTTGGATTTTCGAGACGAACAATTTCCCTTCCAAATTTTCTCAATTGATCATGCATCATTAGCTTGCCGTCTTTGTCAATTTTTATTAGGGACATGAGACTCAATACTTCAATCCCATTTCCTGGGAAAAAACTACAAGCACCCCACATATAAGTTGGACTTTGTTCATATGATCCAATAAAAAAACATGCAATATCCAAAAATATTTGTCGTTCCTCATAATCTAAAGCTTCGTAACTTATTCTCAATGTCTCTTGAACTTTCTTATCCGGCACTTTCTTTAATTTCTTTAATGTATCTTCCCATACTTTTTCTGTCTTTTCACATAAGAATGAGCCTATAACTTCAAGAGCTAATGGAAGCCCCCCAGTAGTCGATACAATGTCACGGGAGATAAATTCATAATGACTTTGAGGAGAATCATTTTGAAAGGCATGTCTACTAAATAATATCAATGATTGATCCAAAGACAACTCGTTGAGTTGGTACATGTAGCCTACCCTAGCCTTGTTGAGAATACTCTTATTTCTAGTTGTAATGATGACTATACTTCCAGCTCTAAACCAACTATTATCTCCGGCCAAAGCATTCAAGTGAGTATTATCATCCATATCATCTAGAAGAATGAGGACTTGCTTACTTTTGAATTGAGATTTGATGATACCAATTCCCTCATCGACATTAGACACATCATATGGAATTCTCAGTATATCTTTAATAAGCTGCTTTTGTAGGTATTCAATGCCCTTGCGTTGAGATCTTTCTCGAATACTTGCCATGAAGCTAAGATGCTCAAAGTGACTAGAGAGATTGTTGTATAGGACCCTTGCAAGAGTTGTCTTACCAATACCTCCCATTCCATAAATTCCAATAATCCTTGTATCATTGAATTGAGCATCTATCAAGCTCATGATCTCTTCCACACGATCATCAATTCCAACCAATTCTTTGGGAACAATTAGCTTAAAAGTTCTCTTTAACTCGCACCTAACTTTGTTGACGACAATTTTAACCAATGCTCCTTCATGCCTGTCAAAATAGCAATAAATTATGAATGGCAATAATTATATTCTTTTTCAAGCAAGATCTATTCATGATAAATTAAACAATGTTTAAGTAAGAACTAATGTACCCATTATCAGTTTTCTCTGATTCCCATCCTTTCAATGAGCTGACTTCTTTAAGCGCTTCTTCCCATTCCTTCAAAATCATATCATCCACATTCTCTCTATGTGCATTGATAGAATCTCGCAATCTCCCTATAAGATGTCGCACCTGCGATGGTCCCACTTTGTAAAATATGGGCAACACTATTTGCCCTATGCTTCTCTTGCATTTCAACATTTGGACCAACTCACGAAGGCACCATTTGCTAGAAGCGTAGTCCTCTGAGATAATTGGGATTGAGATCTTAGACTTGGTAATACTGTAAAGAAGCTCCAGACCAAGCTCCTCACCGACACGGAGTTCATTATCATCTCTGAACACGTGAATTCCTGCATCAATAAGGCTAGTGTAGAGATAGTCTGTGAAGCCTTTACGAGTGTCTTTCCCTCTAAAGCTCAAAAACACTTCATACTCATTTCCTTTCGGCCTTTTGGTTCCACCTTCATAATCACCTACTTGTGGAGAGGTTGATGAGGCAGACGCCTCGTGTATCGGATCTTCTAAATGAGTGGGTTCTTTTATTTTCATCTTGAGAAGATTGTACCAATACAAAAGCAACAAAAGAGATTGATGGAGCAGAGCCTCAAAAGAAAGCCATATTAAAGTTCAAGAGAAGGGAAATAAGGAATCCCAAATCTGGGAATTGCAGAATGTAATTCAGAACTCAATTCGAAGAAAATAGAGCAATCAAAACAGGAAAGAGAGGAGAAGACAAAAGCAAGGAGTTGTGACTAGTTGAGGAGTGCTCAAACAACACAATTTACCCACTGCCGGGGTCTTCACCGATTTTCAGCCTTCGATGTTGGAGTACCAACACAAAACACTCCACTGTATGTGCTTTAACAATGCTGAGTTCTTGCCATCCAAGGTCAAAGACCTCTCGTGCTAATCGAACGGCTGCGATGCGTGCCATATGGAAGGTCAAGTATTGCACGCATGCCGCAGCATTTCGCAGACAAGAAAACTAATGAACAACACTGAAGAGGCTATTGGTGCTAATGTACATGTCAATGACACAAGCATCTCAATCGCTGGATTATTTAGGATTTTGTTAACCTAACGAGCATGATTCAGATGCTCCTGGTGCTAAGAGTCAATGACAATGACATATTTATTTCAATTATATAGGATTTGTTATATATTAAGGAAAGTTTACAATTATCAATCCCAATCTTCCCCACCTATGGGGAAGGCATGACTTGACTTGACTTGCTATTTCGATTAAGAAAACCAACGATCAACACTCATTGAAGTTGTCGGTCATTAGCAATCAGATATTATGAACCAACTATACTATAATATCAAGATTTCGACCAATTAAACTATTATACATCACAACCAATTGCTTTCTTTGTTTCCTAAGTAGCACGATTCATCGGGGCTACCTGTGTAAAGCCCATAATGACCTCCAAATCTAGAGGAGGGACCACATTCCACCTACGATTGCAATTGTATCGTGAAAAGCAGATTGAGACTTATTTGACTTGGCTTCCGGTCAGATATAATTTTGCGGTGACCCTTTCAAAGATTAGAAGATGCAGTAGGCAACCTCAAAAGCTGGATTTCTATACTGCATTGGTCTATATGTAATTTGCCCCCATCAAATAATTCCTAGACTACATCAATCGCATATGTAAATAATTAATAGTTGACATTACAAAAGATTGTGGATCCCACTTGGAAATATAAATTTTCTTACAATTTTTGGCTTGCGATTAGTTGCCTACCACATTATTGATCAAAGAACGTGTCTATCTATCAGATATATTATTCATTTCATAAAAGAAACTAAGAATTGAACTCGGACTTCGATGTAATTGGCCCCCTAGACCAAAACTTCGTTGTAAATAGTTCCGCGTTCACAATTTTTGTTGCGTTTCTCTTTAGATGTTGGAGACATTTAGATTTAGGAATAAGCATGTTCATATCAAACAGAATGGGGGCTCAGCTTCGAAACTAGCACGATAGACAGCTCGGCATATGAGACGAGCTAGAATTCTTAACTCCAAGACTGTGAGAAGTGAGCCTAACTCAAAGGTTGCTTGGAGACTGTGCTAATCTCGGACAAAATGGATTGCAATTCCAAGAATCGTGGAAATTTGAATCTTAAAGATGAGGCAAGGATAAGATTCAAGCTTAAGGATGAGGATCACAATCCATGAGTAAAGCCTATCTTGGGTTGGACTTTGAAATGAAGGTTTAGCCGATGTTTGAAGGACTTTAGGATGGGAAACTCGGGTTTCCCTGGCGGACAAAGCACATTTCCACGGCAAGCAAGAGAGTCGAGTGAATTGCGACTAAAAGACAAAGTGTAGGGGGATTTGAGAAAAATCCGAACTTGAGCTTGGGTGGAGATCACAATCGGTGGAGATAGAGTCAAACAGCTTGGGAGAAATTGGTAGAAGAATCAAGAAAGAAACCAAGGGAGTTCCGTTAAGAGTCTCGGTGGAATTGCAAGTTTTAGAAATGGTTAATATTACAAAAAATCCCAAAATTATATACACATGATAAATTTACTTCAAATTAATTTTTTGATTACCAAAAATCTCAAATCATTACACTCGAAATAAATTTAGCCCATACTAATTTTTTAACTATCAAACATCCTAAATTGGTATATTTGTGACAATTCACCTCCATTAATTTCCATTAATTTGAATTGATATAACGAAAAAATACAAGTTGGTACACCTGTAACAAACGAAGGGTAAAACCATAAACCGGTACACCCATCAATTGCCACATGTTATCCAACTCAGCAATTTGATGGTAAAATTTAACAGAAACTAATGAATGATAAATTTGTCACAAGTAAGTTTTTTATGGTAAAAAATATTAGTTTGAGAAATTTGTTACATATATACCGGTTTGAGATTTTTCGTAATATTAATCCTTTTACACTAGGAAAGTAGTGAGTGCAAATATATAAAAATTCTGTCACAAAGGGGAAATTGGTGGCTTCGAAAGGGAAAGAAAAAAAAATTGTAAGTTTTAAAGTAATCAAAGGCAAATTCGATGGAAAGCACTTAATCAAATTCTAAAAGTTAATCGGTGAAGTGTAGTCCCATTAAATAGGTGGATCGAGTCAAGCTTGGATTGGGTCAAAATGGTTCGATTCAAATGGACTTATTTAGCTCATATCCCAAGGATTATTTAGTGAAGTATAAGCCCATTAAATGGATGGGTTGGGTGGGTTTGGGTTTGACCGAAAATGGTAAGATCCATATTGATCAATTTAACCCATTTTGGTGCTATACAATTTTAGCAATCTAGATCCGACCTATCCATACTTGACCCAACCTAAGCTGCAATTCATAGCAATTTCTCTTCTTAAATTGTTACCTCTGAAAAATAGGCGACTCCATAAACCAGCTCGGCAACATAGGTACTTGGATTAGGTCATGGCCTAGGACTTCATGTGGTGCATAAGCAAAGTGAACATGTGAGTGAGTAGCATGTTGACAAGCAAAAGCAAAGAGACTTTAGAACTAGAAATCGATTAATTCTATTTCTATTCCTAATTCTTTGAAATTAGCCCATTTTGTGTGTTTGGTTTGAATTCCATAACAAAATACAAAAATTACACAATTTTGCTATAAAAATATATATCGCTCCAGTGGTCACGTTGAAATCACAGTTTCGTTGTTGATGCATGCACAAGTATTATTTTTGAAAAAAAGAAAATCTTTATAATAGGCCACGAAGGGCCCAAGGCAAATCTCTATTGACCCAAGCACAAGCACTAGGGTCTCGAGACTAGCCACAAATGACCTAATGCCGCATGGGCACGGAGTCTTAGTTGGCCTTGAACCAACCTTTGTGGACCTCAGCTAGAATGCCAAGGATTTGGGCCCAACCCAAGTTAGGCACTAGTGACATGGGCGAGGAAGTCGGATATTGAGCATGGGCACTTAGGCACCTAAACCAAGCCTAGAGGGACCTAGACACAAGCGGCAGCTCTAGGCCTAGCCTCAATGGATTTAAGCCTAGCCTCCATGGACTCGAACATGAGCACTAGGGTCTCAGGTCATGTCACGCCCCGATCTTCGGAGGCGCGCCCATCCTTCTACTTGGTCGATTTTAAAGTGCGATATCCCAGGACTAAGTATCGCCGACCCTTTCTTTTTGTTACGCATGCGGAAGCAATTATAAATCCCCAGACAATAAAACAATGGGATAGAAAAGCAGGCCATATTTTTCTTATTGAAATTCACAACCATACTTTTATTAACAGCACCACTTATAGTATATTTACAATACTATTCAAACACATTTGTCTCACATCTATCTATGCTAAGACAGGGTTTACAAAAGGGATGTGATCTCGATCTGCATCCGGGTTATAATCAAGATCCCTCTCGGATCATCTTCTTCTTCAAAAGTCTTTCTCCCCTTCAGTTCCTCTTCCTTAGCTTCTCCTCAAGGTCCTGAAATGGTTATTCAATAACCAATGAGACCACGTCTCGCAAGTCCTACCCCTAAGACTCGATTAGTAAACCAATACACCTCAGGTTGCCTAAGCACATCACGAGTCAGGGGACTTACCTTGGCTTCAGCTCCTTCTTGCAAGTTAGTATATATATCAAATATATATCATCACATCACATCACCCAATTAGATCGAATTATCGATCAATCGATCTAGTCGATTACATGTCATCCAAATTATCTCTTGATCAACCCCTTCCATACTTTCTATAAGTCTAATCAACATCCAAGACTACTCACCCGAGGTGATATATAGATAGTATGTTATCTTATTTCTAGATGACATATAGGGTCATCGAGCTGTCAAATCATACCGTACTGTCTCAAGATGATCCGTAGAGTCATCGAGCCGGTAGATCATACCGTCCTGTCTCAAGATGACATATAAAGTCACCGAGCCGGTATACACACAATTTATCATACCGTACTGTCTCCAGATGCTCCGTAGAGTCATCGAGCCGGTAGATCATACCGTCCTGTCTCAAGATGACATATAAAGTCACCGAGCCGGTATACACACAATTTATCACACCGTACTGTCTCAAGATGCTCCGTAGAGTCATCGAGCCGGTATACATGCCATTCCAAGCAAACAACAAAATAACTAATTTTATCCTTTCCGATAAAATGCCATGTGCGGTTAAACGATCGGCCCTAGCCAAAATATAATAATTTCCTTTTTATAAATCCCACAATTTTCTGTAGTCCACTACAACAGTTTTGGTATCATTAACTGATGCCTGGTTGATTTCCAATTAATTTTCCAAGATTATTTAAATTAGGGAATAAATCCTAAATTCACGAATAAATCATTTCCGCACAAAATAAAGCTCAATTAAATAAACGGACTGTACCACGACAATCAGCATAAAATTCGGTCACCGCCATATCGGTCGAATTTCCGGAAAAATAAATAATTAAATAAATAATTTCGAAAATTAATTAAATAATTATAAAAATCCAATTTAGACTCGTAATGCCGAATTGGACGCCGAGACGAGCCCGGAAAATTACCGAGACTCGTTCCATAAATAACATGGCATGTCTACTTGCTAATGTCTATTTCTAGCCACCTAACATGCATCATTAAGTCTCTAATTTCATTGATCTAAACTAATCTAACCACATAATTGCATTTAATTAAATCTAACCAACCTTAAGTATAATTAGCAAACTAAGAAAGCTTTAGTGAGTAAAACTCACTTGGTTAAAAGCGGTGAATGGATCACCGCGACGACGGCGCAACGGCTACGCGACGGCGGTCGAAAACCGAACTTTCGGCGGCGTCGATGAACACGCGGGCCGGGCCTAAAAGCCTCGCAAGCCCACAGAAAATTCTGGGCTTGGACTGAACTTGGGCCTGAGCTGGGCTGACTTGCTTCGCGGGCTTGGGTTTCAAGATTGGGCTGTTGAATTGGGCCTCAAATTACTGAGCTGCTAGACTGGGCTTAAAGACTTGCTGCTGGATTGATGAAGAGTTGGGCCGAAATTGCTGTGAAGATGGGCCTCCAAAAACTAACTGAAACTGAACTTGCGTGGGCTGGATGCTGGGCCGTGTTTGATGGAGATGGGCTCACGAAATTCGCTGGATGGAGCTGCACGAATCCATGGGATGTCGCTGCGTGAGGGCATCTGCAGGAGCTTGGAAAATGCTTCGGTGCTGCGAGTGAAGACGCCAAGTGGTGGGGGACGCGTGGCCAGAGGGGTGGAGCAGCTTCGGTGGACGAAGATGGAGTCTTTGCTGGCGCGACTGCTTCGCTTGACTTCACAAAACCGAATGGAGGTAGAAGCAGCGAAACAGAGCAGAAAGTTTCGGTGGTGGCGTGAGTCTTCGGTGGAGAAGCAGGCGAAGATGGATGAAGGTTGGGACGCTGGCAGAGACAAATGAAAGTGGAGCAGGGGCGTGCGTCTTCGGTGGTGGAGCTTCGGAGGTCAACAAATTGGCTTCACTTGGAGAATTCTGCTGGAGTTGACCGAGGGAAAGCCAAAAAATGGTGGAGCAGCTGGCGTGAGATGAGCGCTGGAGTTCGAACGGTGGAGAAGAAGGGCAGCAAGAGAGAAAGAGAGAAGAGTTAGAGAGAGAACGAACGGATAAGGAAGAGGGACGCTTGAGGCTTGCTCGAGAAGCCGTGGGTGAGGGGGAAGAAAGATCAAGATATTTATCTAAAATCATCATAGCTTGGCACCACAAGTCCACATAATTATCTCCTTGTCTCCTATAATTAAATCTTGTAAGTTAATCCACAACAATTCCAATTTGATGACCAATGTTGCACCCCCCATGCCTAGCTCCGAATTTCACTTTCTTGGCCTCAATTTATTCACAAATTCTCCAAATTGAAGTCTAATTTCGATGAAGTAAATTCTCATTCCATTTTCTGCAAGTCCCTGACACTCAAAGGTTCAGTTTGGAAGTCCCAATTTTCTTTAATTTGGCTCGTATGAATTTCCGTTAATTTCCACGACGTCCGAATCGATTTTCCGAAAAAAATCCCGCATTTCCGAAAAATCTTCTCGAGACCGAGTCAACATTTCTAAAATAGCTCGTGACACCACGTAACTTTCAATTTCTAAAATCGGGTTTGAATTCACGGTTAATTTCCATTCGACGCGTTTTTAGCATGACCTGCAACTACGGGTAACTTTCTAACTTTTCGAATGCAAATGACTCGTGGTCGATTTTCTTCGAGCCACTATGAACCCACTCGACTCATTGGCGACTTTCGATTGTCGTGAAAATCTCGAGAATTCAAGTACGGACACATGGTACCAAAACGATAAGAAAATCAGTCTAGTGTTGGTCGACGAGAATTTTCCAATTTAGTGGTGTCACCCACGATTAGCCACACATCTCAATCGAACCAACCGATATCTGATCTCAATTCGATTTATATCTGTGCCGTAATGGTCTCGATAGATGAACACGGTCGAGAAGCCGATTCCTGATCGAATTCTCAAGTCTATTTGCCTTAAAATTCTTAATGGCTTCCCCATATAGTCTAGTTATCTCGAGAGTGATCAGCTCTGAGAATAGCCCTATAGGCGCGTCAATGAAATGCCCGATTTATTCAGCAGAAAACAGGGTCGAAAATCTGGGATGTCACAGGTCAGGCCTTAAAGGAGTTGGGCCATGCCTCTATGGACCTAAGCCTAGTTGATGAGGAGCCGGGCTCAGCCACAGAAGACCTAGGCTAGGCGCTAGTGACTTTGGCTTAGACCCAGGTACCTCGGCATGGCCATTGGGGACCTAGACATGGGCCGTGGAACCGGTCGTCAAGGAACTAGGCCTAGATTCGATGCATCCGGGCCCGCCTTGATGGATTGAAGTCGGTCACTGGTGCCTTGGGCATAAGAAAGACAAGTACTCAAGCATCACTATTAGAGATCATAGGCCAGCCTCCATGGACTTGGGCATAGTGTCACAACCATCTTGAAGGGAAATGGGAAGCAAATTTAGAGGTCATGTCAAGTTGGGGACCAAAGGATCTCAATGGGTGTAGGTTCTCCTGAACCCTTACCTCTTGCAATGTTTGGATTTTTATTTTATTTCGATTAATTCTATGACCATTCTATGTGAAGGAGTCACCTCGATCCTATTGGGATTGTCTAGAAACTAAATGAGGAGAGAATACCTAACTTCCATGTGTGAGGTTTCATCCTCAAAATGGCAGCAAAATCAACATAGGAACACACATGAAGAGTTTAAGCCTAGGTGTGCTCAACATGATTTATCAAGTGATTTCTCATCCTAAGTTTCATTCAAGAGGAAATTCATCATCAATTAAAGCATTGTTCCATAAATCTCATCGCATCCCATCCTTAACATCAATCATATATAGAAAATTTCTTCAATTTTGCAATATAATTGGAAGAGGAATCCTCGAATGATCTTATGAGTAACATCAGCAATCAAGCAAACCTACCTTGAAATCAAAGAAAAATCAAAACAGACGAAATAGAGGACTCTTTGACGATTGTAAAATGAGCTTGATGATCCTCACCAGCCACAGCAAAAAAAATTAAAAGAAAAGAAGGAAAAAAAGAAAGAAAAAGAAAAGGAAAAATAAAAATAATTAATAAAGATTCTGCATTATCCAAAATTTCAATTTTCGAACTTTTTAGCAAGACGAACTTTTGCTATACACAAAGCCTTGTGTTGTAATAGTTACTTCAATCATATTCGTGATGCACTTAATGAATTAATTGAGTCTTATCTACCTCTTAAGCAAAACCCCTTTTCATGATCTTGTAAGTTAAAAAAATTTTGTTTTGTATCTATCTAATTCTACAACATACTATTTGGGACTAAATCACGAATGACACTTAGAAAATTCTAACACTACTGAAATTCGAAAGTAACATGAAATTGAAACGAAGAAGTGTATGCTCAATCACTTATGAGGTCAATGGGACCTAGTGAATCAAATAGTAATCCAAACCATTCGAATTCCATATTCTGCAATCAGATCCAATCGTAACTATTAAATTACTAACCCCTTCTACTGATGAATTTTACTTAGATATGTTGGTTTCTCGCATTTGAAACCTAAGCTTTTCTAGCTTTTTCGATCGATTCTCAGTTTCACAAGAAGTGCTAAGGTTCTTTTTTTGTTTTGTTTTGTTTGCGCGTGCGTGCGTGCGTGCGTGAGAGAGAGAGAGAGAGAGAGAGAGAGAGAGAGAGAGAGAGAGCTACTCTGAATATCTAGAAAGAGTGACGTCGACCTGTGATAAATCCCCATAGTCTTCGGGTACGGCAGCCTTAGGCGTGCGGACATACACGGTCCTTGCTTATGCCCGTTGCGACAAGTAAACCTCTCATGCGACGTTGGGACTCCCAGCTCTGGTATTGGGAAAGTCCAAATTGAGAATGTGCGGGAGGATATGAACTCGACAAGCCAATGTGAGATCAAAGCAACACCTCCTGATCCGCTCCAATCCGTGGGACGTATTGAGAAGGTGAGGAACCACTCGAATCTCACCCTCATTGAGGCTGAGCGTAGTTGATTATGTCAACGAGACTTGTTATTTCTTCTTTATACATAGTATGACAACTCTGATGATTAAACTCTCTTGTATAACTTGAATCTCTTTGTTATTGGATAATATGTTTTTAGTATGTATATAGAAGCATGTCATGATAAGAATCTAATTAGATGAACATTTGTAGATTGCAAATTCAAGGAGTATTTCAATTTAATCTTGAATCTAAAAGTTTCATATAATGTCGATGTCTTTTCGTAAGATGTATGATAACAATACTATACAGCAAAATGCTTGAAATCATATCAAATATGGTCAACATAATCCCCAACTAATTCAGGAAATATATTTACTTTACCAACTAAACTTAAATCTTCATCATGTTACAATCACTCTGCTTCTTTTGTAAAACAATTTGCATTTTTAAACATGTTTCTTTCCTTCCTCTTTTTTTTTGGCAACAAAACATGATTTGTTTTTTTCGATAAGTGCATCTCTACGCTCCATCACAAATCTTTACTTTCTCTTTTTCTATCACCCGCATACGCATTTGTTTTTCGATAATTCTTTACTATGTATACACAAATAAATAATTAATCACTTGGCTTTTGAGTTCTAATGCATAAATAAAACATCTCATCTATTTCATGTTATAAATTACATTGAAGATTCTACTTTTTTTAATAGGATCACTAAATTTTGATTGATAAGATTTCTTGACTATGAAATCAAGCTCCTCAAATTTATATTTATATTGATATTTGGGAAAATTCCAAATAAATACTTGAAGTGCCTTTATTTTTTCAAATAATGGTATAAAATGGAAATTGTATTAAATAAAAAGTCTAAAGTAACCATCTTATTCTTAAATAAAAGCCTAAAGTAGCCATAAAAATTTCAAATAAAGGCCTGACCTTACTAGTTGCCAATTAGCTAAATATTCCAATCGGTCAAGGGAATTTTTGTCCAAAGATAATTTTAATTTTAATTTTTTTTCTTTTTTCATTTTTTTTTCCTTTTTGGTGAAGGCCTACAAGCCCTCACTAGTAGGTGAGGAAGCCTTGCAAGCCCTTGTCAGCCATGCCTATAGTCCTTACCTAGAGTGAGCGTCACCTTGCCCAAGCAAGGCCATCCCTCACCTTTGGTTGGCGAGGGTGACCCTCGACCGGCCCTTTTTGGGCATCGTTGGTGACCCGTCATGGGGCCGGTCATCATTTAGGCTAGCCACTAGCGAAGAAGAAAGAAAAACTAGAAAAAGGACAAAAAAGAAACAAAAAGGAAATCTTTTTTTAAAAAAAGGTAAATGACGAAAATGTCATTGACCAGTCGGAAAGTTAAGTTATTTGAAACTAACATAACCACTTGATATCCTTATTTGAAAAAATAAAGACATTTTAGGCCCTTCTTTGGCAATTCCCTTGATATTTCATATTAATGGCCCAAAAAAAAAAAAGGGAAAAAAGAAAAAGATCAAAGTAGACTCCAATTGAAAAACCCAACTTCGTCGTCCTCTTCTGCAGACTCTCTCTTTGCCCAACTCTCCATTGACTTTCTTCTTCACCCAGCCGATGGCATAGATCGGACTTCAAAAGCTGCTTCAGACTGGCACCAAAATCGTCGCCATTCGCCGCAACTGCGCCGCTCACGCCAAGGAACTTGGCAACACCGTTTCCAAGGTACACTTTCTCGGCCTTAATAAAAAATCTAGAAATTATCGCGATCGCTAAACTCTGTTACTATGCGTCTTGAATCGGTTCCTTTGTTTGCGTCAATCATTGACGCCAGTTCATATCCAGCTCCATCGGCTCTGGCTCGATTCACAGAGAAATGCAACGAATCCCAGATAGGCTCCATCGGTTCCGGCTCGATTCACTGAGAAGTGCCACGACGCCAGTTCCCTGGTGCTACTGGGGGCTTGAAGACGCAATCCCAGATCCAAAGATAGATCCGGTACGAATCTAGCCATCTATAGGGATGAAAGAAGGTTGATGGTCGGCTGCGGTTGTGCCTTGTTGGCTTTGTTTGGTTTTGGCTGCGGTTGCTTTTGTTTGGCCGGCCGGTCGCCTTCTTTTGTTTTTTGTCCTTTTGGTTGTGGCTGTAGTTGTGCGGCTTAACTACGTTTTGTGCCTTGTTGGCTTCCCTTCTTTTTTCTCTCGGCTCCCTTCCATTTTTCATGCTTCTGTTCATTATGAGTATTTGTTTTGGTGCCGTTTTTGATGTAATTATTGGTTTCAGCTTAATATAATTACCTTTCACCAAAATAAAAAAAGAAAGTTGATGGTCCATGATGGGCTTAAAGATCGCAGGTGGCGGTCCGCTATTTGTCCACCACCGGTGTCTAATCCTGTGCAAGCATAGTCACTTCAACTTCCAATATTTTTTAAAGAGATCTGGTAAAACTTTTTCAGATTTATTTTTGTAATACATAATTATGATATCCAAATACTCGGTGAAATAAGGTAATACATATTCACAGGCTTCAAGATATTACATTTCCTAAGGAATCTAAATCCAAGTTTAAACTTTTCTCCGAACAAGAAAAATCAAGGAATCAGAATCTTATTTGTTGAATAATCTAACTCTATCATAGGCCAAAACAAGGCGATACAAGTCTAGTCAATAAAGCGGCACATGCGATGCCGCGGTGAAAATTAAATATTCCATATACCACATTGTTTAGCTGGCAAATTTATTTCATATCATTTCATTTCTTTGAAAGAAAGGATTTTTTCTGTTGAAATTCAATGATATATCATCCGTTGGAACAACACCATATATCTTCTTGTATACATTCTAGCCAACACCTCATATGAAAGTTTAAGATAAAATTATCCAAAAATCCTAAATCTATTACATTTTTGGCAATTCAATTTTAAACCTTTTAATTTTGACAATTCAATTATAAATACTTATTACTTTTTGCCAAATGAGTCAATTCGACTAATTTTGACCATAAATTGCTAACATGGATTCTTGTTGTCTTATATGACACACCGTTAATGTGGATAAATTTTTTAATAAAATTTTAATATTTTCTAGATTTTTATTATTTATTTTTCTTTCTTTTCTTTTCTTCCTTCTTCCTTTAGTTGATCGCTAGGCTTTGGCGACTAGCCAAAGGTGAGGGTCGGTTGTCAACCATCATTGAGGCGTTGCGACCGACTAGAGGAAGAAAGGAAGAAAAAAAAGAAAGAAAAAAAAAAATCATTTTTTTTTAAATATCATTAAAAATTGTCTATGTCAACATAGCCCATGTCTCATAAGATGGCTAGCACGTGTTGACCATTGTCGGAGAGTGTTGGACACGTGTCGGAGTATTTGACATAACACAAAAGTTCTCGGAAAGTGTTAGTACTTCTTAGTTAGTCAATAACAAAGTGCAATGATTTACCAATACATTGTATTAGTTATGACGAAAATGAAATTGCAAAGAAAAGATAAAAGGATTCTTTTATGAACAATAAGAGAATAAAATCAACTAACTTTGTAGGAGAAATTAATTGTTTATCAATAATTTAATAAAAATAATAATTTCTTTTTCTGAGCAGTTCCTTTTAACCTTCGCATGGTAAAATAAACTAATTGCATGTGAAATAAATCAATTCCATAAAGAAAAACTGATTCCCCAAAAAGTGAGAGCCTTATTTTCATATTTAGAATATATATATATATATAGCACAATAAGAAAAAAAAAATGGACATGGACCACTTTTTACATGCTTTATGAAAATGATGAAATTATCAAAAAATTTTTATTGTAAAACCCAATCTTAAATCTATTCAACTTGGTTAATATGGCTTTGAATCTTTTGACAATTTATCAATTTAATTATAAAAATTTTAATTGTGCTAACTTAGTCCTAAATCTTTTGTCAATTTGCCAATTTAGTCATTTCAGTCAATTTTGATAAAAATTCACTAACTTGATTGTCTAGTCAACACCGACAGACTTAAGTTGCACAATTGGTGCCAACGTTAATAATTTTTGCAAATTTTTAAAATTTTTCCAATTTTTCTAAATTTATTATTATTTTTTATTTTCCTTTTTTTCCAACTCTAGGCTAATGAAGTTGCTAGGCCACCCTTACTAGCCATAAGAGAGGGCTGGCAATCCTTACCTAGTCTTAGTAAGGGCATTTCGATGCCCTTGTTGACCCCAAGTGACAGCTTGGACAAGGGCTATGACCCTTGCCAAGTGAAGGTTGGAAAAAAATAAAAAATAAAAATCTAAAAAATTATTGTAGTTAGCATTAATCGTGTCACATAGAATGATTAGTGCTAACTAAACCACTATGCCATAATTGGAAAGAACTAAATTGCAAATTGTAAAATGTTTAGAGCTAAATTGATAAATCATCAAAAAGTTTAGGATTAAATTGATACAATGAAAAGTTTAGGACTAAATTAGCAAATCGTTAAAATGGCCAAATTATAAGGTTTAGATTAGTATAAATGTAATAACTTCAAGACTTTTTTTTTTTTTTGGTAATATTGAAAAACTAGCTCTAATGAATCAAAGGATGCTAGCGTTAAGAATTGAACCATCAATGTAGTGACTTGAGGCACTCAACCCCATGCTGGCCCACTACTAACTCTTTTTTCAAAAAATGGTGGTTTATTTCACCAAAATTTCATGATAAAAAAAAATATTTTTCATGACAATCATTTTCAAAGAAAATAGTTAGTTTTTCTTTGCTTGGTGGTTTAGAGAGTAATTTTCTTCTCACTAGATGGTGAAGTCGTTTTTCCCTCCTAAGTTCGTTAATTTTTAATCCATTGAAAACTTGTTCTATCGATCAATTAGTTTTTTGTCGTCCTAATACAGGAAAAGTCGGAAAACAATTTTCCATTTTTTTCCTTCAAACATGTTTGTTTTACAAAATATGAATGAATGGTTTGAAATATATTTTCCTAAAAATAATTTTTTATATCATTCACAAAAAATAAAAAAAAAATGAATGAATGGAGAAGATCTTTTTCATTGTTGAAAATGTATCAAAATATTTTCAAGGGATACAAAGGATAATGAAAATATTTTGATTGATATTTTTATCGTGGATCAATAATGTAAAGTTTTTCATTAACTAATTATTTCAAGTGACAGATGTAGAGACTTTTAGGAAAATTTTTATTTATAGCAAAATAAGTAAAGCCTTCATGCAGTTTTAGTATACATATATGAAAAATAATCTGAGTTAGTGGGCTGGGCGACAGAAAGAGCGATTGACGAGTGGCTTTCTAAGGTGGGGGGAAGGGATCCTCTCTTGGTCTCCAACACTAACGTATTGAAGGTCACTGCATACGAAGGACCTTAATACATCATACAGATTTACCTTCGCCCTGTATAATGAAGATCCAATGGCCAGCCCAGTAACATGGTGTCCAGCTTGTCCACATAGCTTTGTGCACTGATTTCCTACTCAGCTGAAAGAGTTACTTCTCTTCTTTGTCGATGATGACTCCCCAATGACGTACTTCATAGGATGCAACATCACACGATCTTACATTGACTCGATGGATCGGGGAGATGTTTAACGATGGCCAGTCTTGGTCAAATGTTTCCATTAAGTTACTAAGCAAACTTTCAGCGACTTCTCCCTATTGAGTCCGTAGTCTCTTTCTTGATTTCTTCTGGGAGCAAGTGACACTAAGTGGCAACGGTGGAAACTCACTTTTTACTACTTAGGTGATGAAGACTCGCCGTTGTTAATCAATTTCACTTCATAAGTTGATGAAGTATATTTATGGAAATTAGAGATTCTCCTATTAGATAATATCCTTAGAGACATTATTGGATATTAGGGATGTTAGTTGATATATCATTATTCCCCGAGATAGCTAATTTACTTGTTAGATTAGCTTATTTGTATCCCCGTGCATGTTACTCAAGTCTAAACTCTTGACTCTAATACATTGATGATTAAAAAAAAAAAAACAATTGGGTAAAAATTTAGTTTTTATTGGTTCTCTCTCTCTCTTGAAGATCCTGGAATATTTACATAAGTACATATACCCTGCCGAAAAAAGGTCACATCGCTAACCCTTTGCTTTTTACCCATTCTTTGTTTGCACAGGTGCGCCACTAAACGTCCCCAGGAATATAAACCGCAACCTTCAATAAAAAGTTTACTCCGGGGAAAAGTTTAATTAATTAAAAAAAAAAAAAAAAAAAAAAGCACGCCTTTTAAGCAATTCGTCCAATCTCGCCAACTTGAATAAACTATTTCCTGTGTTAAGTTTACTTCAATAAAAATAAAATAAAATAAAAAAAATTGCAAAAAATGAGCTGAGGGACCCTAATAACAAATCATTTAAGAGATGGTGCATCCGCTATCTCAACAATGCCGCACACAAACATTACTCACGGTATTAAACCAACAAGTTTGGGTAAAAACACTTTGGATCCCCTTATTCAGTTGCCCAATTGCCTGGCACTAATGCTAATCATTTGGGCAACAAAACAATCTGGTCATTCGGGGTTTCTCCAGGGCTTTCCCTCGAAGCACAGCTTCGAAATCTCCATCACCGCCTACTTCGTCCCAGTGCCGTGGCCGGCCAACCTCATTTGCTTCTCCATGTTCAGCAGCTGCCCTATGGTGGCTTCTGAATTGCCTCCGCCCTCCTGTCACGCCACCCGACTCAGCATCAATATTGGACAATTGCTAAAGGACGTTTCAATAAAAAATAAAAAAATAAAAGCCAGATGTTCTGAATATTACTAGGCGATTTTGTTATTTGAGTTCACGTATGTCCAAGATCCTCTTTTATGCAGATTCCCAATCCTTTCAGGAAATTCCGGAATTGCCGTCCATTTTAAATCTAGCTCAGTCAATGATTCTGATTGGCCAATCGAGTCTGGGATCTCTCCCAATAACCAACATCCGTGTAATGACAATTGCTCCAAGGACGGTAGATGGCCTATGGAGCTGGGTATGCTGGCTATTGGACAAAAATCTAGGTTCAACTTAGTTAACGACACAAGGGAGTCCATGAATTCCGGAAGTTGAGCAAGCTTTTCACATAACGTAGCATCTAGAATCTCCAGCTTCGTCAAGCAACCTCTTGAAATAGGAATCTCTTTTATGGCACTATCATACAAGATAAGCTCCTTCAATTCTTCCATTCTACCTACTCCTACGGGTAGCTCCTTCAATCTTATACAATGTTTGACATTCAAGGAGATGAGGGTCTTGACGTCCCCAGAGAAGGATGAATCTCATTTAGATCCGAAGATCTTTCAAGATTCAAAATTTCCAAGCTTTCAAATACAGAAAAGTCTGGAGTTCTTGTTAAAGAACGACAATATGAGAGGTTGAGAACTTTGAGCTTGGTTGCCATCTGAAAGAAAGAGAGGATATATAAATGAGATTGGACCGTTGCAACATGTGATTTTCTGCTAGTTTGTTTTTTCTAGACTTCTTAAGATTTTTCAAAATGGTCATGCTCCACTACTCCTTTTATATGGAGTTTTTAAAAATATAGAAAAACATGTGCATGTTAGAATTTTCGGTTTCCATGTGTCATTTCTTTTATTCCACTATTTCACCTTTGTTTTATATAAATGTTTCTTAGTAGTATTTTGAGTATATATGTTGCAAAAAAAAAAAAAATGCTAGGGATATACAAGTGCCAACTATATTTTCTTATTGCATTAGGCATGTCTTCCAATTTGGCTTAAAAAAAAAAATCATCTGGTAAGCACTCAGAAAAATAACATATAATTCGCCGTCATAAAACTTATTACAAAGCAATGCACTTATTTTGAAGTAGTAATGTTGACTTTTTTTATTAAATAATTGATTCTATCAATGACCATTCAAGTAGTATTTTATGTAAAAAGCAGTTAAAATCTTTGTAAGAACGTAACCAAACGATACCTATGTAGTTGTAACTTTTCATTTCTCATGAAAGGAGATTGACATAGAAATATAAGAAGAATTGCTAAAAGACATACTTTTATGTGGGCAGAAGATCACTTAAAAGACAAAAACAATTTAAATTAAAAATATCGAGATAGGCACAAATATTGTAGTTATACGTTTAATATATTTGATTAATATAGTTAATTTTTTCCAGATTCTCTAACGTTAAACATGATCGGTTGTGAGATATTATCAATTCAATATATCAACCGCATGAGCTTATGGTTTTAGGTACCTACAAATTCCTATTCTATTCATAGGAAATCCTTTATCTTTGGAAGGGTATTATAACTTTCCAAATGAAAGAAATGAGAAGTTGGTGCTCTTGGACCTTCAACAACATGTAATTAATCTCAAGATGTATGCCTTCTCTACATCTTACCTTGAGTAGAGCCCATCCTCCCCAGTCCTCAGAAATCATACTCCATGAGAGATCGAGCACAACTAATTTCTCTGGATGAAAGTCGGTTGCTGCAAAATCTGAGGGACAACGCTCCCACCAAAGCCATCTTAATTGAGGAAGTAAGTTCCAGAAATCTCCAGCTAGATTCACACCATTTACTTGAAGGAACCTTAAATTGGTCAGTTCTTTAAATTGTTCATTTGAGTACGTTGGCTGGTCATATTTGTTAAGACGAAGGGCTTGAATCTCACTAGTGCCCTGCAATTAGGATATAATGTGGACAGTAAGTTTTGAATGATGAGATGAAATGTGACTAAATGAATATAAGAAAAGATGATCTAATTTCAATTTGTTATCATGCGATTATGGTGCAGGCTTCTCACTTTCAACTTCATGAAATGACAAGTTTTGATTGCATATTATTTATCTAATTTATGTAAAAACAAACTAAAGCTCAGGAGGGTGTTTTCAAACTTCTACTCTTATAATTATATTCGTCAATATTTTCACTGTTTGAATTCCCAAAAATTGCATCCTTTCAAAGTTACCGATAGGAGACCTCTCTTTATGGACACACTACTTCAAATATCTATCCATATTCATGCCCTTTATATGTGAAACCACACAACCACAAACTTATATCCTTTACATGTAAAACTACATGACTCTTACGGTCTAAAATACCTCGTTACCCATTTTTACTGACAGAATGAAAATGAGAATCTCATCCCAAAAGTACACACATCTTTTACATTCCTTCCTTATCACGTGATTCTTCATTGAGAGTCCTTCATTGTAAATGGAAGATTGATAGATCTTATATCAAATGCTAACTGAATGATTTTCTCCTCTTTAATTTCTACAGATGTTTGATGCTATCTTTTCAAATTATATGTTGATTTTATTACAGTGAAGTAGTAGTCATCTAATTTTTTTGTCATTTTGCCCATCGATTAATGAGATCATGCCTGCGGACTGATTGGACATGAAGATTGATTAAATTTAATTACGCAAGGAACTCGAGTCTCTGTCCATAATTTTATTGTAACCAAGTTTTGTAGGAATTCAAATTCCTTTTTTTTAGGTGATAAATTGCTTTTTTTAGCACAAAGCATGAGTCATTATACTGATTTATTTGGTTGTTTGGATCTTACCTTCAACTTTTATTATTTCAAATGAGACAATACTTAATTTCCTTAAATTTTCTTGTATATGTATTTTTTTTTTTTTGTCTACAGCTTATTGGATGCACTCTTTTCACTGTTCAGTTGATTACATCTTCATTTGCTCACTCACCATATATTTCATCAACAATTTGACAATTGTCCAGTTTATTCCTCAAACCATTCAGGAGACATAAAATGGGGAAGAGTTAGAGAGATATGGATCCAAGTAATAGAGCAATACCTTGGAATATGATTGAGTTCCCAAGAAGTTGAGTTTTGGTATCGTAAGTGTGGAAATTAGATTATCAGTGTAAGTCACGGACTATCTTTTAGTTTTTGCAAATTAATCAAATCTGAGAAGAGTAGAGAAGATCATGATATTGAGACTAGTGTGCACTGCAGAAGTTAAAATAATTATTGGGGTAAAAATCTAAGTACTATATTTATAGCTTATTAGTCTAGATTTATTGTAAATTTTAGCTTCTTTCTACCAATGTCATATTTTAATCCAATGATCTTACCACATAGCATATGTCATATAGGCTTTAGTTTTATAAATTTCATAGGCAAGGAATATCACAACGCGCTTACATTATTACAGCAAGTTTGGTTGTAAAATGTTTATATTAGCATATTACAATGTTTACCCGTAAAAATGGCTCTTACAGACTGGTGTTACCCTCTGTGTAATAGCTATTACTGTAAGGCTGTAATAACTATTCCTAAAACACCAAAATTTTCCCACTTACTCCGTCAATATTTGATTATTACTGCCAGGGTATAATAACCACGAATCATGGTTGATTATTAAAGTGATAATTTTAAGATGTTCTATAATTCAGGTTTTAGGGTTATTTTGGAAATTATGATGCTATTTCCCCTTATACATATGTCATTCACAAAACCAAACATTGCAATAACTATTACATTACTTAAATTAAATAATTATAGCGATTGTCACTTTATTTAATCACGGCGTAATATCAATAAGACTACAACCTTATTCCATCATTGTAAGCATCTAGGTTGTTACTGCAAGTCGTTAACAACCCTTATAGTATTTGCAGATTCATCGAAGTTGAGAATAATAGGGAAGACCGAGATCTTGATACTAGAGTGCATAGCAAAAGCTGAAAGTCTTTGAGTGTTAATAATTTAAGTAAAATAGTAATGATTATGACCATTTATTGTAAAATTTCATCATCTGCTTTCAATGTCCTATTGTAATCCAAAATTATTACCGCTAAATATGCCATTTAGTTGTAGACATAAATTATGTTTTACTTACAAATAGATTTTATAGCAATGGGAACCATTTTGGATTTATCATTTATCATGTGTAATAGGCTCATGTTTGACAATAATATCATATTTGTCAAATAAAAATATTAAAAGATCAATATCATATTGGGCATTTATTTGACAAATAGATAATATTAAAAGATCAATAGAAAAGATATCCGGCATCAGAAAATAATTATTGTACATGGTTTAGAAATAAAAATACTAAAAGTACCCTCAGAGAAGATATAAAAGAATATGTTTAGAGAGGAATAAATACATGACTACGTATATTTCAGAAACAATTATAGTAATTATAAGTGATGTTCTTATGATTGAAAAGTTCCATGGATACAAATCATGAGAAAGTATTTTTTTCTTATTTTATAAGTAAATGATATTTAAAAATGGATAATTATAAAACATGATAGCTCACAATAACAGACAATTCTAAAAATATGACCTAAATCTTTTTTTTTTAACTAAGATGCTCACTAGGAGTTGAACAATGTAGAAGTAATTATCATAACATGATAGCCTACGTTTGACAGATAAATGTTTTTGAGGGATAATAAAAAATAAGATAAAAAAGTATTAGCAAATTCATAGAGAAAGATATCCACTATAATGAAAAGTGTGTAGAACGAGAAAATAACATATATTTAAAGAGTTTTACTGCACAATATCATATATATCATAAATAAATAAATAAATTATAGAGTCACACTCGTGAATTGACCACGTTAACTAACGGTTGATGACAAAGGACTCGATTGCACAAAATAAAGATAAAGGACTACATTGAGTGCGGGCAAAAAAAAAAAAAAAAAAAAAAAAGATAGCAGTCTAAATTGCACAAACATTAGTACTTATAGGACTAAATCTATACCTAACCTAACTTGAAATATACGGAATAACGATAGGTATTTTCCACAAAACAATGGAGGTCTCATTTATTAGAGCAAACAATTTATAGACGTCAACACTCACTAAAAGGATAAAGGAAAGAAAATACCTCGCAAGAAACCAAAAGAAGAGCCCAAATATCAAACATGCGCATCAAACAGATACGTGAGAAAGCATTGGCCCCAATAAGTTATAAATGCCAGGTTTTATCTTAAAGTGCTTTGCCAAACATTTATGTTTTTGTAGTTTTGTTGTTGGATTGAAGTGACCAAAGGAGAGTGTCATTTGATTAGAATACTAAGAGGTAAAGATATACATCTATCATCGATGTATAAAAGGGAAAAAAAAAAAAAAAACTCCTGAATTATGTCCTAAAATTAGACAAGAACAAGAAGCAATCAAACGAGCTCGTTTGTCGGTAGAAGCGGCAACTTTTGGGGACTCAAGACTGAATAACTATTATTACGAACAAGAAATAGAAGATGCACCCACATTCATTGACCAAGATACGTTGAGAAAGTTCTTACCTTGTTTTTGACAAGCACATCTTCTGCTTCCTCATAAATCCATAATCTACTATGCTTTTGAGGCTCCATTGGAATTTTTTGACAAACAATTGCCCTTCCAAGATCTCTTAATTGATCATGCATCACTATTTTGCCATCCTCAATATTAATTAGGGACAAAAGACTTAAATCTTCAATCCTCATTTCAGGGGAAAAGTTACAAGCATCCCACATATAGATTGGACTTTGTTTAGACATTCCAGAGAAAAAACATGCAATGTCCAAAAATATACATTGCTCCTCCTCATCTAATGCATCGTAACTTATCCTCAACTTCTTTTGCACTTCCTTATGAGGCACTTTCTTCAATTTCTTTAATGAATCCTTCCATACCGCGTCTCTCTTTCCACATAAGAATGAACCTATAACTTCAAGGGCTAAAGGAAGCCCTGCAGTAGTAGATACGATCTCACGAGAGATAATCTCATAATTACTTGGAGGAGAATCATTTCGAAATGCATGTTTACTAAATAAAATAAGTGATTGATCCAAAGGCAACTCATTGAGTTGGTACATGTGGCTTGCCCTAGCTCTGTCGAGTATGCTCTTGTTTCGAGTTGTTATGATGATCATACTTCCTTCTTTAAACCAACTACTATCTCCAGCCAAAGCATCTAAGTGAGTATTTTCATCCATATCATCAAGAAGAATGAGGATTTTCTTATGTATGAATCGAGACTTGATGATATTGATTCCCTCGTCGACATTAGACACATCACAAGAACTTCCTGTTATGTCAGAAATGAGCTGCTTTTGTGCACTTTCAATACCCTTGAGTTGAGATGTATCTCGAATATTTGCCACGAAGCTATGATAATTAAAATGACTAAAGCTTTCGTTGTATAACACCTTTGCAAGAGTGGTCTTACCGATGCCGCTCATTCCATGAATTCCGATAACGTTGGTACCATCAGAATTAGGATCTACCAATTTCATCACATGATAATCAACTCCCACCAATTGTTTGGGAACAATTAACTTAAAAAGTCTTTTTAACTCACTCATAACTTTATTTACAACAATTTTAATCAATGCTCCTTCATGCCTGTCAAATATTTACAAACATCAGTGATTGGATAGCAACATTTATATGCTTTTTCAAGAAAGATTTATATATGAGAATTTAAGTAATTTTTTGATGGAGAATAGTGTACCCAGCATGAACTTTCTCTGATTCCCATCCTTTCAAGGAACCGACTTCTTCGAGAGCTTCTTCCCAATCCTTCACTTCCATTTTGTCCACTTTCTTTTTATGTGCTTTGATAGCATCTCCTATATTCCCTGTACGATGTCGCAATTGTGAGGGCTCCACTTTGTAATATATGGGCAATACTAAATGCCCTCTGCTTTTCTTGCACTTCAACATCTGAGTTAGCTCGCGAAGGTACCATTTACTGGAAGCATAGTGCTTTGAGATAATTGGGATTGAGATCTTGGACTGCTTAATACAGCAGAGAAGTTCCTCACCAATCTCCTCACCAACGTGGAGCGCCTCGTTGTCTCTGAACGTGTGAATTCCTGCGCTGAGAAGGCTATGATAGAGATGATCGGTAAAATCTTTGCGAGTGTCTTCCCCTCTAAAACTCAAGAACACGTCGTAATCATTTGCTTTCATCTTTTGGGTTCTGCCTTCACAATCACCTACCTGTGGAGAGGTCGACGAGGAAGATGCCATAGATATCAGATCTTCTGAATGGGTGGTTTCTTTAATATCCCATTTGGGAATTTTGATGCAGCAGAGCCTGCTAAGGCAGTAAAAGAGATTGGAGAAGATGTCCCATATATTGGATCTTTTAGGCTCTGCCTTCAAAATCACCTACAAGGGCAGGAAAAGAGATTGATGGAGCAAAGCCCCAAAAGAAAGAAAGAAGAGAAGTATGGAATCCCCAGATCCGAAAATTGGGAAAATGTCTCTCAGAACTCAATTTGGAGCTGCATACAAACAAAGACAAAAACTATCGTACTTGGTAGTCATTCCCTTTCCACTGTTCCTCTCCGCCTTCATGATCTTCTCCATGCTGATCTTCTGACTGAGTAGCTTCTTCTATTTCCATCTCGAGAGGATTGTGCTAATACAAAGGCAGCTAAAGAGATTAACGTAGCAGAGCTGCAAAAGAGATTTCACAGTTCAGATCCAGGAATTGCAGAAATGTCTATTAGAACTCAAATTAAAACACACCTTAATCAGAAGAAAGATGGAGCAACCACAGCAGGAAACAGAGGAGCAAGGAGTCGTCAACTACCTAAGGAGTATTTAAACAACAAAACTCACCCCACTGCTGTGATCTACACTGAGTCTCAGCCTATCCTATGCAAGTGCTTTGATATATCGTTCTTGCCACCCAACAGTCTAAGACCCTTCATTCTAAGCAGACCGCTGTGATGCACGCTGCACGGAAAGGACAATTATTGCACACGTAATATTGGCATTATGCATGCTATGCTCGCTGCACAGTATGGACACCTAGTAGTGCCTTTTTTATTAGTAAAAAATAGAAAAGAAAATTAAACGACCAATACTCACATTCTCCTGGTGCTATTGTACAGGAGTCAAAGACAAAACATATCAATTGTCGGATTACATAAATTTTGTTTATAAATGTCTGCAGGACAGTTTTGTTGATGTGGAGTTAAGTAATCTACAGAAGGAAAGACGCCGCTTGAAGATGTCGTGGGCGAAGGGTACATACAGATAAAAGTAATTACGAAACTGTATTACATGCGTTAAAAAAAATTGACGTAGAATGATGTGAAAACAGGGAGCCTTTGTTACAGCTCATTCGACAGGGATGGGTAAGAGAAGTACCTGTCTGATCTCTCGGCTGCTGATGCCGTGAATGCAAGATTTTCATTTTTATGCAGATTTCATTTTTTTGTTAAACATGTTCAAATACAAAAGGAGTTGATGCAATCCGCGATCCAAAGATAGATCCAGAGCAAATCTTGCTTGTAATCGGGATGAATGGAGGTTGTTGGTCCATGGGGCGGCTCCACAGAGGTTGAAGAATGCGGGGTGCGTCCTTTATTGACCCACTGCTAGTGACAAAAGGTGAAAATGTTAAGAATTTAATTAGTGCAATTCAAAAGTTTAGAACTAAATTAGTAAAAGCTTAATAGATTTAAAAAATTTTGGGTAATTTTTCCCAAACTTAATAGTTAATAGAACAGCCCACACGATCCTGCCATTAAAATTAAATTTCAAGGTACCATACTCTGTAGCTAACAGATAAATTCAACATCACAATTTTTCTTTAAAAAAAGGAATGCTTCTGTTGAAAGTTTATAACATATCATCAAAATCAATACAATGGAAAATATCTTATATACATTTTTACTTGAGCCAACACCCTATACTCAAATTTTAACATTGTCTACTACAAAAAAAAGAAGGGAAAGGAAGAATTTCAGAAGAGAGTTGTTTTCTCAAGAGAGTCCCCAAACTGGTGCTCATCTCAAAGAAGACTCCGAAATTGTTGACTTAGTCTTAGTTCACCACCCAGCTCATCTGAACTAAGGGTAGAACTGATAACTTGAAAACTAGATCGATGGGAACAAGTCCAGTTCCAAGTTTCAGGATATGCAAGATAGATTCTAGGTTCTAAAATATGAGGAATCATTTCGACAGGTAAATTTAAGTTGAAACCCGAAATAAGTCTTTGAATATTTTCTTGTTCTATGTATTCACTTGATCCTTTGATATTTCATGATGTTTAATGATATATGTGTAATGTGAAACCACTAGTCTGAACTTTTATCTCCAGCGATATCCATGATTGAAACTTTTACTATATTAAAATCATAATTTTCATGTATCTAAATATGAGTTGTGATAAGTGGATTGTAATAGATAATGTTTATTAGATATGATAATTCACTACAATCGTGTAAAATTTGGATACACTCTGAAATTGACTTGGAAACATGTGATAGGATAGATTTCAAGTTTCAAAGATTAGCAAATTTGTTCCGACAGATGAATGCTAGGTTTCAGATGGAATCTGAATGAAACCTAAAGCTGCTCACCGCTTCTAATCACATGCCATCTTTCTCGCCTTGACCAAGGGCATCTTGGTCTACGACCTCTTTCTTTAGTTTTTTTCCTTCTCCTTTCTCTTTCTCTACTCCTTTATCTCTTTTGCTCCTTCCTGCCGCGCACTGAGCTCCTTATGCCCGAACCAGCTGAGAGTGATGAAAATGTCATTTTGATCTGAGTCGTCCACTACCTGAGGAGTAGTCAAACAACACAACCCACCCAATGCGATGATCTCCACCCATCTCAGCCAATACAGAAGGTGCGTGGAACTTATGCAGGGCTGTAGCTTTATTCAAGTTCTTGCCATCCAACGGGTCCAATACACTTCACGCTAATCGAACCGCTGTGATGCATGCTGCATGGTAAGGACAATTATTGCGCGCATAATTGCCGCAGCATTATGCGGAAGGTGCCTTGACTTGCTTAGAAGGAGAAAAACAACGACCAATCTCACTTGCTCCGGATGCAGAGAGCTGAAAAAGACAACGACAAATGTGTAATACGACATTTCCGGATTTGCAGGGAACTGTGGAGTGGTGTTAGACAGGAGTCAGTGGTCCGAGAAACGAGGCGTCGCGCGAATTGGTGAAAAAACTCCAGATTCAACCTGCACGAGTTGAAGCCCTTTCTCAGTACAACCACTCCCGGGACTGAATTTCGATGGTATTTGTTCTCAAAGAGACAGTGCCCGCAGTATGCTCGAATATATTAATTGCCATGCTTGGGTCTCGAGCACCTTAGATGAGCTCGAGGGTTTTGGCGCCGAGCTTGCTGATGAAAACGACTTCATCGACAGCCCAAGCCGTCGAATGTTACATCCTTGTATTCGGAAAGCATGATCTTTCTGTTCTTTCTTTTCTTTTTCAAACATACTTATATCAAATCAGTATAGGGCTGTTCGGTTTGATTTCGAAGTGGGGCAGTTTCTTATTTACTTGCTCGTGAAAATTGATGCGCGCATGGAAACTTTTCTCGCGGTCTTGTATAATCATCTGGTATCTACAAGACAATCGCTCCAGGCCTTTTACGAGCTAACGATTTGGTTATACTTGTTGTCTAGGGTTGAAGCAAAGCAGACTGAAGAGTTGGCACAGAATAGGGGACGGCAATATGTGCTGATGTTGAACAGCAAAACCGTTTTCTAAAAACTAGAAAATGTAACGCCCAAAATAATTCTCTCACGGCTAGGTTTCTTATGTGCCTAAAGATTATCTAATCATCACCCTCCATCCAAGTCAGTGTTATTTCTCTCTTAAATTAATTATTTTAAAACATTCAACATAAATTCAACATTGACAAATATCAAAAGATTAAGGATTAAATTGACTAAGTTAAAAAGATTAGAACCGATTTGACATATTTATAATAAGTTTAGAACTTTTTTTAGTACAGGATTTTCCCCCCCCCTGTTTTTTTCTTGCCAATATGAGTCGTATGATATGCCAACTTGCGTACATGGTTAAATTAAGGTTGACAATTTCGTATATTAGTTAGAAATTTAACAAATTGGCAACCCACCAATATAAATGTTGGTAAGCTATTAATATAGTTGGATATTTTGGAAGTATAAGTAGATCTTGTTATTATTTAAAAACAAGCAATATAAAAAGTTGATAAGTAAATAAAATTATTTGAAATATTAATATGATAAATATTGGTTAATTTGTCAGATTAGAGTGGGTAATTTGGTGTATAAGTTAGTAGCTTTAACGATTGGTGAGCAAAATAATAAACAAATACGGATAGATTATTAACACAAAGGTAATTTTGGATAAATGTTAACACTTGTCAAAACCTACTGGTAAATCACAAACGTGTGAGAGACCAAGCAATTTGCTAATCATTTTTTGTCATTTTTAATTTATTTTTTATCTCATGACTATATACACACAATCATTTCTAGCAATAATAATGTAGTTGGAAAAAACATAGACTTAATGTAATTTAATAGAAACAATTTACCTTAATTAATTTTTAAGAGCTATTGATTATTTCAATTTTAGTGTAAATCGGAGAAACCCTTTTTGATCAATCAAAATTCTTTCACCGGAGATACCCTTTTTGATCAATCAAATATTCTTTCGCTAAAATTGAAATAGTCAATAGCTCTTTATAATTAATTAAGGTAAATTTTTTCTATTAAATTACATTAAGTCTATGTTTTTTCCAACTACATTATTATTGCTAGAAATGAACGAGCGACAAAGGAAAATACAATATAAACATTCTATGTGCTGGGTTAATGACAAAACATGAAAAATCATGCATGAAGACCTCGTTTGGTTCTCGTAAAATATGTTCTAGGAAAATATTTCCTTCATTTTGCAACATTAAAATTATTTAGGAAAATGAGTCAACATAAAATTTATATTTTAATTCAGAAAAATTATTTGCTCTTAAAAAAAATCAAAAGTCATTTTTCCAAAATAAGATTGGATATCAATGCTTGGATCACAAACTCTATAGCTTGAGCATGGAATCCCCAAAGCATAATTACAAGACCTTGGCAATTGACTCGAGTCTAAAGCTCAATTAGGTCCATAAGGGTTCATCAAGGCCAATCCTAGGTCCACAAAGGCCAGTCGTAGGAACTCGTTGCATGTCCCTAGGTCCATCAAGGCCAAGCCTCATGCCCCAATGCCCATGTCTTGTCCATTGAGGCTTGGCTTAAGTCCCTAACTCTCAAGCCCAAGTTCAATGAGACTGAGCTTGGGTCCATCAAGGTTGGGCCCAAGAACTCAATGCTTGTGCCTAGGTCCTCCTAAGCCCATCAAGGCAAGGCTTGGGACCTCAATGCACGTGTACAAGTTCCAAGGGCCATGGGCTAATGTCCATTGAGGCTAGGCCTTGGTGCCCCATGGGTCTAATTGAGGTATGACTTGGGAACTTGATACCCATGCTCGAGTTCCCCCTTCGGTACAGGTCTAAGATCCTAGTGCCCATGTCCAAGTTTATCAATGGCGTGCCCAAGACCTAAGTGCCCTTGTTTGGTTCCCCGATGCTTACGCCCAAGTCCATCAAGATCAAGCCCAAGACTTTGATGCATGTGTCTAGGTCTATCGAGGTTGATCTTGGGACCCCAATGCCTATGCTCAAATTGCTAGCACCTACACCCGAGTCCATCAAGCTTGAGTCCTTGAACTCGACGCTTGAGATCGAGTCCTTGGTGCTTGAGACTGGGTCCCTAGCACTTGAGTCTAGGTCCATTGAGGTTGAGCCCTAGATCCCAGTGCCATGCTTAGGCCTCTGATGCCCGCGCTTGGGTCCATCGAGGTTGATCTTGGGACCCTAATGCCTATGCTCAAATTGCTAGCACCTGCACCTAAGTCCATCAAGGTTGAGCTTGGAACTCGATGCTTGAGATTGAGTCCCCAATGCCCGAGATTGGGGCCTTAGCACCCAAGTCTAGGTCCATTGAGGTCGAGCCCTTAATCCTAGTGCCCATGCTTGGGCCTCCGATGCCCGCACTTGGGTCTATTGAGACCGGGTTGGGACTTTGGTGCCCATGCTCAGGCTACTCCTAGGCTAGGGGTCCTTAACACTTGTGCTCGCATCTGTGGAGATCTGGTCCCTGGCGCCCCCGCCTAGGTCCATCGAGGCAGGGTACTAGAGTCTCAGGTCAAGGAATTGGGTTCTCAAGCTTGGTCTTTGTGGATCCGAGACTCAAATGCCTGTGCTTGGGTCCAATGCCTTGGTTGAGGTCCATCGATGCTAGATTAGGACCTCAATGCTCGTGTCTAATTTTTCCACTATTTATATGTAAGAAACTAACATTCGATTAATATATGTCTATTTAGAAAAATGAAACGACAGAAAATAGATAAGAGCAAGGAATAGTCGACTGACTGAGGAGTGGTCAAACGACATGAACTACCACTGCTGTGATCTCGACCGATTCTCAGCTTATGCACAAGGCGCGTGGAATCTATGCTGGGGCTTTGATTTATAACGTTGTCGCCATCCAACGGTCCAAGGGCAATGCATGGTGCATGCTGCACAGTATGGACAATCATTACCTTCTCTATTAATAAAAAAGTATACAAGAAAACTAACGACCGATAGTCATTTGCTCCTGGTGCTAACGCGCGCGAGCCAACGACAAAAACATATCGATCGTCGGATCATATAGTATTTTGTTAGTAATCTACAGGAGGAAAGAGAGGTGCCACTCGAAGATGCCTTGTTGCGTAGTGTACTCTCTACATACAGACAAAAAGTCATTAGAAAAACGTTTCCATTGGTGACATTCTTCGATGTCGTTCTTAGAGATTTCATCCTTTCGATTGATTAAAGTAATATTATGTCACTCTCACAAGAAACTCCACATGAAAGAGACTTTTTAACTCTCTCTCTCTCTCTCTCTCTCTCTCTCTCTCTCATTTTTGATAATCTCAAAACGACAATGACATCTTTTACATTAAAGTAAGAAAAATCGTTTTATGTTTTAACACAGAAGGAGGATAATTTTTGGCGTTGTAGCAGTAAGCGTCAGGATCCTGTGCAAGTTTTGTTAATCTTTTATAATTTTTATCTATTATAATGGATGGTTATGAAATCTGGATACTAGGTGAAACTTGGAAATCCATTTCTACTAATTTCAAGGAATAAGATTTCCATGAGGAACCAAAATCCAAGTTTAAATTTTTCTTCGAACATGAAAAATCAAGGAATCAGAATCTTATTTGTTGAATAATCCGATTCTACACTAGGCTAAAACCAGGCAAATCAAATTTAATAGCCACTGAGGCCTATGTGATGCTGTGGTGAAATTTAAATTTTCTATGTACCCCACACTTTAGCCAACACACTAATTCAATATCACTATTTTTTTTTTTTTTTTTTGGGGTCATAAAATGCACTTTCATTTAAAAGCAATGTTTCTGTTGAAATTTTATAATATATGATAGAAGTTAGAAAAATAGCAAATATCTTCTTACAGACATTCCTATTAGACGGCGAGCCGATGCCTCATACTGAAATTTTAACATTGTCTATTACCCCCCCAAAAACAAGTACTATCTCAAGACATCGAATAATAGCATCGACGTGTGTCCATTTAGAGACTAACAAATAACAATGATTTACATTGCATTGTGTTAGTCAATGAAAGACGAATGCTCACATATAAAGTCAAATTACAAATGATATACTCAGATAAGAAGGATTTGTCATGTATGACAAAAAAAAAATCAACTAATTTTGTAAGACTAATTAACTTTTTATCAACAATTCAATCAAGAAAAACTACTTTCTTTATCTGACATTCCTTTTAGCCTTCGTTTGATAAGGCAAACTAATTTTATATATAAAAAAACCAACTCTATATAGAAATAGTAATTCGTGTAAAAGAAAGAGAAAAAGAAAAAGAAAAGAACAGAAGAGAAAAGGAAAAAGGTAAAGAAGGAAAATAAAAGAAAAAAATAAAAAAATAAATCAAGATATGAAAAATATTTAATTATTATTATGAATTGTCCACATTAATGCTGACTATATTATATAGGAGGGTCGTGTTCACATCAATAATTTTCCAACCAAAATTAGCCTAATGGATTCAATTAGTAAAACGTGAAAATATTAAAGACTCAATTAAAATAAATAAAAAGTTTATAATTAAATTGGCAAAAGTATAATAGATTTTGGATTTTTTTAGACAATCTCTCCAAAATGATTGAAATCTAGGGATTTTTGCAAGTGCATCCAAATACATGATAGTATACAATGGTTGATTTTTAGCTCAGAGGGAGTTTTTTCTTTAGTAAAACATCTTAGATGCATTCCATTGATACCATCTAACCCTAACATCTTTTGTCCTATAGGGATATAGATGCTTTTATCGCACACCATGTCTTGCAATTTATGTGTAATGCCATACACTTATGAAAAAGTATATTGGTAATATATATCATATGCAATCACCAACCATTAACAAGCAATTTTATCACCAAGAATTATAATCTTTGTCGATCCAAGTAAATCCATTTGTGGAACATTATGGGACAAACATGAAGTCTTGAATCTCTTACCCAAGGTACATTTCTAACGGATGCCATTCTTTTAAATCAAATCTTTGTCGGTCCTCGCTTGAGATCCTTATCTTATAGCTTGAATATTTGTGTCCAACTTGTGCAGAATCAAGCTTCTCGTGCCGAATTCAGCAATCATCTTCTATAGATGCTAGGGAGTGTGCTTCCGTAGAAGTTTAGGACACACATGATAACAATTCCATTTCTTTTTTTTTTTTTTTTTTAATTTGTGTTCTTGAGATTTAGTTTGGAATAGAAATCCATTTAATAACATAATTTCATTTTTCAATTTCTGAAACAAACTTTTATCCATAAATAAATTTGGAACAAAAATCAAAAGTTAAAATTTTTAGTTTATTTATTTCTAGAATATAAATGAGAAATAAAAAGTCTTCTCATCGTTCACTTTCGTCACTGCCCGTTACCACTCGCCGATTGCCAGCCAGTTGTTATCAAACGCCCACCGTTGGTTGCCCACCGCTAGGGGTGAGCGGTTCCCGATTCCTTATAGGTTCCGCTTGGAACCTGGAACCTACCCTCAGGTACAGGTTCCTCATTTTTTGGAACCTAGAACCTACCCTGTCACAAGTTCCGGGGTCGGTTCCAAGTTCCAACAGTTCTTTTTTTTTTTTTCATTTTTTAGTTAAAAAATGGAAATGAATGCAGCAATAATAAACAAACTTGTCATTCATCAAAGATAATATAACATGAACATAATCTATAATACTCATAAGCGTTTAATACTCTAGAATGTGAACTATTTCCATATGTATGTATTGCTTTTTACATAAAGACTCAAGAGGAATTCGTTTACTTGATAATACACAAAATCATGTTATAAGACCTTTACATTTTGTTGAACACCAAGGCCGAAAAGCAAGATTTTTTTTTTTTTTTTTTTTTTTTTTTTGCAAACTTCGCATTTACAGTCAAAATCTTAGTATTCTTAACATCATAAAGTAGGTTTTCTGTCAACATTCAAAACATGAACATGTGTGATCATTGATGATCGATATACCTCAGCAAGAAGGTCACCCTGACATTTGGAATCTGCAACAAACATATCCTTTGTGCCAAACAAGCTATCCAGTCCACCATCTTGAAAAAGTTCTTCCCAGTTATTTAAAGTCAAGCCAAAAAGTTCTTCATAATCTTCAATGTTCATATCTACTTCATCCATATTAAGTTCCCTATATAGATCATCATCACAGACTCCAAGATTTGACATTGGATAGCAGACCTAGATGTTAGGGAACACACATTTAGATAACAGTCATTTCCAAAGGAACAATCAACTTTTTATCACATAATATCTACACAGCACACAAGCACAACTAACTAACAACTAATCAAATATGCTTTGTTCTCTATTCATCATAAGTAGGCTTCTGCATGTGCACATATGGATACTGATTACCATCTGAACGAGTCACATACCATGTCATCTTGACGCATAGATCAGTAAGAATTGCACAAATACAGTGAATTTAGCAAAGCAAATGCCATACTTTTCAAGAAAATGGTACATCTCGTGGATCATATTTAGCAAAGCAAAATGTGCAAAAAGCAATCCTATTAGTTAAAAACCTACCGTCTCGTTGTCGATTAGCCAACAGGCCCCCGCCAGAGTCTCCAAGGGCATCCCGCGTCGCCCCCAATCGGATAGGCGGAAGGAGAGAGAGTAGGGGTGCGACTAAGTTGGAGGTGGAGGTGGAGGTGGAGGCGGAGGTGAAGGGGTGTGGAGTTAAGGCCGATTGGGAGCTAGGCGAGCAGCGAGTTGCATCCGGGCGGTTGGGCGAGCGAGCAACCTCCACCGGGGGAAAGAGCGGCATCCAATGGCGGCGTCAAGGGCAAACGGCTGAGCAGCAAGGCGAGCAAGAGGTGACAGCGTCCAGCGGCGATGTCAAGGGAGGTCTGGCAACGGCTAGCACGAGGCGACGACGGCGTGATGGCGACGGAGACACGAGTCTCACGGCACCAACGGTGGCACAAACGGCGCGGCGAAGACAGCGGCGGTTGCAGCTCAACCCATGGCCAAGGGGGGAAAGCTTGGTTCTGGCAGAAGCGGTGGTGGTTCGGAGCAACGACGACCCGAACGGCTAAGCGAGCGACGGCAAGAGGTGGTGACAATGGCTTAGGGATGGCAGTGGTGGCTCACGGCGGCGAGGAGCGGCACGGACAGCGCAATAGCTCATCGGGCTCAACGGCGAGATGACTCGTCGGACGAGCGGTGGGTGGTGGTGGTTCAGTGGCCAAGCGATGGTGGTGAGTATGGCATGGGGTGATGGTGTGGTGGTGGGTGAAGCAGCAGTCAGCAGGAAGAAGAAGAAGAAGAAGAAGAAGAAGGGGTGGGGTTTCCGCCGAGAGAGGGGGAAAGGAAAGAGAGAGAGAAGAAAAGAAAAAAGTTGGGAGGCAGGAAGTGACGTGAGGAGGAAAAAGGGGAGAAAAGAAAGAGAGAAAGAGGGAGAAAGAAAGAGGAAGGAAGGGAAATCACATGGGGGTGCTCAAGGGGTTTTTTTTTTTTTTTAAATTCTAACCGGTTGCGGTTCCTATGGAAACCGGAACTGGAACCGAGAATCGCTGGTTCCCAGAAAAGGGGAATTGGTACTGGGAACCGGAACCGGTCCCTTTAGAACCAGGAACTGAACCGGAACCTCCGGTTCGGTTCTTCGGTTCCTGGTTCTACTCGGGAACCACGCTCACCCCTACCCACCGCTTGCTGCCTTCCACCATCACTCGGGAGGAAAATTTTTTGGTGCTATTATCAAATGAATTTATATTGTAGTAATATAAATTTTGTATCATTATCAAATGACTATTTTTGTTCAGAAATTCATCCAAGAAATAGAATTAGAGAAATAAAATGGTTATCATTCATGCTCTCAATATCTTCTAACATTAAGCAAATGGAAGGCTACATGCCTTTTTTATTGACGATCTTTTCGCCAAAACTTGATAATGAATGGTGTCACACCCCTGTCCCACCTCTAGCACGAGAGCATGACCCAGCGGTTAACATCAACACCTCAGGCAATGTCAAACATCTCGAAAGTTTTTTATATTTAGTTAAGCACATGCGGAAGTGATCAATAACAATCCCAATACAAACAAACATGGAAGCCGGGCAAGACATATGCAAGTCAAGCAAATAAAAGCAATATTCCCACATCAAAAGCTGTTTTGATTACATGCTCATCCTAGTCCTGGACTACTTATTTTTGTTTCCATATATAGTTAATCAAAAGGCTGGAGCAGCCTACCTCCTCTACCGAGTTGCTCCCAAAAGCGGCCCTCATGCTAGGCTCATTCCTTTCTTGGACTTTGGTTTACCCATCACACACTTGAAATTGTTAGAACAACAAGAGTAAGTCGATGACTCATAAGTAGAAATCCCTAATTCTCCTATAGGAGGACATCTCACTGTTGATCGTCAAATACAAGGTCACCACCCACTTGTCAATGGAAAATCAATAGCAAGGTTCGTGTCTTGCCTTGCTTATGCATATAAGAGTCTCTCAACCGTCTATGTACTTTTAAGAATCAAAGATAAGGAGTGAGTGCATATGAACAAGCTTTCTAAAGATCCGTGGCTTATTATTATTTCGGTCATAAAAAGGAATGCTCGCATCTCATGAAACTCATTCAAGTATTAAGTGACCCAATTCAAATATATGCTCAAATTGATGCAATGACTTAACAATACATATCAAACAAACCCAGCTTTTGCAAGCATCATACATGTATCAATCATGGACCACACGTGGACTTTCATTTTTCTTTTTCAATATCATATTAGTCGAAATTAATCAACTCTACCAGTAACAACCGGGCATCGATCCTCCCTTGGCAACCGGCATCGTCCCAATCTCATCATCAAGAAGACATCCAGGGCGACCCATAAGCATCGGCCTCACTCGGGCCGGCATCGTCCACGATCACAATATCGAGACGGCATCCGGTGCTTTACCCTAGACAATGACCCGGCATCTCCCAATGTCGGCATATAAATCCATTGTGTGTCCATGCATTTCAAGCATCAATCGATTCATTTTATGTTTAAACTTTTAGCCAAATGAAAGGCTCAAAGGCGTATCATGCAAAGTGAATTAATGAACGACTTTTGTGTTTTATTAAATCAAACTCATGCCGGATGCGATTCAGGTTCGTGACCTTGACTTGGAACCATTTGCTCAGGCTTTAACATTGTCCATAATCAATATGACCTTTCCTCGACATCCGGGTGTGCTCAACACTCATGCGTAATCATGAACTTACATAATGCAACAACAAGCAATAGAAACACAACAGCATAATAATACAAAGCCAAGACATGCAAACGATAACACGATCCTAAAATCGATAAGCGTAACACATTGTCCAATCGAAGAGTTAGGAAAGTCTACTTACTACTTTTTAGGCCTAGCTCCAAGATGCTTCTTTGGTGGTTGGTTAGCGTCTAGGGCAACTTGAAAGAGAATGGCATGAAAGAGAAGGGAGGAAGGGAGAGGAAAAGAGAGAAAGGCTAAGCCTTAAAATGTGAGGATGGCTTGTCCTATTTATAGGTCTCGTCCTCTTAGATTTTTATGCAAACTCATGATTACACATAAATGACGAGTTGACCGACTTATCTTCTCGAGTTGGCGCCTAGGTCCTTTGGTATTGACTTATGATTGGTCTACCTATTTGTAGGGGTGTCAACGGTTCGGTTCGGTTCGATTTTTTTGAAAAATGGAACCGAACCCAACCGAATACGAACTGAACCGAACGGTTTGGTTTTTCAGTTTTCAACTTTCAGTTTTCGGTTTTTTTTTTCGATTTTTTTTCTATAAACTCAAAATAAAAATAAGGTTTAGGACTAGCAATGCAATAAGAACTAACGGCTTGATCTTTCTTATTTGATATCCTGATCACTCTTCCAATCCAAAAAATGCGCACACTATTGTAAATAAAACAATTTAAATGAAAACAATACTTACAACAAGAAAAGCTAAGACTCTGCACCAAACAAGAACAGTGTAGATTTTTTTGGTCTTCAGAATAGAAGGATGGAAGGTCCACTGCAAAAAATATAACCCACATCAATTCATATTCACCACGAAAGAAACCAAACAAAGACTGGCCTTCTTCGATCTATTTATGCACTCCATACTCCGATCACTCACAGAACTGAATTACAGGACCCAGGTTGGAGTAGAAACTCATAGGGCCAAGTCCCGTCATTTCGATCATCATGCTTAGGCACACATTATATATTGAGAACATGCCTCAACATTCACAGCACCAACTTTTTCTTAGATTCAACCAGAGTCCAGCTCAACATAGAAACCTCGATTTTTAATTTGAAGAGAGAAGACCTTCATGCTTTTCTTCTCCATCATAATCATAGAAGAGGAAAAAGGCACGTCAATCGACATCTTTCTAGAGCACGATATCATAGCATAAGAAAGCAAAAGGTGTTCAAAATGGGAACACCCAAAAAAGTTCAACGAGGGAAAAGTGAAAAGAGCATGTGGGATAAATAGCTTCACTTGGGTTATCATTTCAACCAACTATGAAGATAAAAAGAATCATCTCGATGCAGAAACCATAAGACCCATTGTTGAACTCCTACTAAGAAGACAGGGGACCAAACCAAATGAGTAAGGAAGCTCTTCGCCACAAAGAACAACAAGACCCTTCTCAGGAATATCATCAAGCACCTGGTGTGCAGCATGCGGTGATTAATTTTCTTCCCTTTGGTGACGTTTCGTGGTCACAACACCAAAGGCCCAAGTTCTAATTTCAACCAGTATCAACCCACCTTTCACTTTTTTCCCATCCCAATGCAAAAAGAAATGACAACAACGATAGTGCATGCGTGTCGAGCGTGAGAAAACGCAATACCTGAGTTAGACAAAATGGCGCTCCAGTTGATTTGGCGGTCCATTATCATCAAAGTGTAGCTACACAAACATCATGGATATATTAAGAGAAAACTCAATGTCTCTAGTTCTTTGTTTAACAAAGTAAACTAATATGATTGTCCTTGAAAATCACTAAAGACTAGCATGACCAGAAAAACATATTCTTGATTCACGACCTACTCCGCAATATCTAGAACTTAAAGCTCAATTATGGCTCTTTCCACTAGGGGAAAACAATCACAACATTAAAAGCTGCTATATAGATAATCTAGCATCTTAATCAGCCATTTTAGCTGACATGAAAGAATCAAGGCAACATTTCAACGGCCGTAATAAATAAAACACGCAAAACCCAACTGAAGTTTCACTTAGCAACTTAATTTACAGACACCATACACTACCCTGAAATCAATAACGGGAAAAACCAACCCTTTTCGCTTCCTACACTGGAATCGACCAAGCAAGAGATCATTGACACCGAATGAAACCACAAGCATAGGCAGCATACTCAAATCCCATAATTCCAAAATCAACTCCCCGCCCAGGGGACCAAAAAGCAATTTTTACAAAACGAAAGTAGAGCCCAGTTCATCCGATTAGTCCAGCTGAATGTCAAGCCGAACTCCACCCGTAAAATTCATCAATTTGATGACCCTCTTACACACCTGATGCGCACGAATTGCACGCGAGAATCACCATCAACCAAGATTCGAGAGAAAAGCAATCACCTTTACGAGAGAAAGAGAGAGAGGGGCGTCGCGCTGCGGTTTCCCGAGGTAGCAGAAGACGAGGAGGGGGAGGTTTTTGTCTAGTCTTAGCCAAACAACGTGTAAAGTGACAAAAGAGAGACTTTGGCCGCCCCCCAATCCAGAGTAGAGCGCGCGCCATTGCAGAAGGAAGAGGGGCTCTGTCCCTCAACTGGTTGCCGTCGCCATTGTAGTCGCCGTCCCTGCCACCGTCGCCGTTGCACCTCCAAGCTGACCAAGAGGAGACACGAGACGAGAGGAGAGGGCTAGAGTCAAGACAGAATAAAACCTAGAGTTAGGACGGGAGAGAATAAACCAAACTGATAAAAGAGATTTTATCGGTTTATGATTCGGTTCGGTTCGGTTCGGTTAACCGATAAAAGAGATTTCAATTTTTAATGAGAACCAAACCGAAAATCGAACCGAACCGATCGTTTTCAGTTCTGTTCTTGACACCCCTACATATTTGCTTATCCTTCAAGGCTCACTCTAGACTCATTATTGCCAAAGGCACCTAAGGGACACATAAGCCTATTTAATACCTAATGTCTTCTTCTAATTTGTTGGTCTTTACCTTGTTCGTCAATGTAACATTTTAAGGTCATCATACCTTAAGATTTACCTAAGATTTGGTCATCAAGAAACTTGGACTTTAGACAACTTGTTCTCCAAGTCAACCACATGAGCATGTGACTCGTTAAACTCATTAATTAGTTAGCTTCCAAAAGCATTTAATGCATTATTATCTTCAAGTCAAGAAGACTCTAGATTGACTTCTTCCTCTAGTTAGGCGTGCAGCTCCCTTCCCCTCCAAGTTAAGCGTGTGGTTCTCCATTCTAAGGCAAAAATAGTTTTGAGCAACTTTCAAAATCAGTATCATTATCTTATCAAACAGACTCAGAAAATTATATAATTTTAATATATTGTAAAGAAGACCTTAGAAAAAAATTTTATGAAGGAATCCAAGCCAAATTAATTTTGTAGAAAGAGTAACAATTCATTGAATACAACCCAAAAATTCATCCATCGAGCATATTCAACGGTCGAGACAAAGACTCATTTCAAAATCCAAATCTTTACAAAACTCTTTGAAATTTTAGTATGTTGTAGATATATATATCATTTAAAACTTTTATGAATGAAGCATGTCCAAATTCTAAAGGGAATATTTTATAAAAATTCGAGAAATCAACTTGATTACCATTTTCACTATACTGGACAGGTTCTATACGGTAATTGATTGAGCCTTTGTCCTAACCATTTCACCTCAGAAAAATATGAAATTTAATAATGTTATAGATAAAGATATTTTGAACAAATTTCATAGAGAAAAATTCTTCAAATTGGTAACATAAAAAAATCTGTAAAATTGACAAATGACAAAAGTCTAAAAATTTCGAAAATTAAATGAGGTAAGTTCTAGTTCAAAAGAGGAGTGTTCCCACTTGTCCTTAAATCAAGGGTCATCCATGACTATACAATCTTATATCCCAAGATCCTAAGTAGGCTCTATACTAGCTTGGACACTTGTCTTGGTTATTTATTGGCCAACGTCCAAAAGAGATCAGGTAGGCTTGTCTTGGTCCGAAGTTGGATTTGTCTTGACCTTCTCGTCTCTCTCTATGTGTGACCTCTCCTTTGTAGGTTCCAAAGTCTACATTTCACACTTAGATCCCAATAAATTAAAGATATCATTTTCCCCACTTTATTTAATACGTTCACATTTATTCACACTTATTCACAGTTGTTCACATTTGTTCACATTTATTTTCTAGGAAGGTTTGACTAACCTAATGTCTATCTTAGCCTCCTAGTTGAGATCAAAATAAGAGTCGAAATCGAGGATGTTACAACTCTCCCCCCTAAAAAAGTTTCATCCTCAAAATTTAAATACATACCTGGCTCAAATAGGTGTGGATATGACTATCTCATACTTCTTTCACTCTCCTAGGTCGCTTCTTCTACTCAATGGTGTTGCCATATTACTTTAACTAAGGTAATGTCCTTATTTCTCAAAACTTGCTCATTTCGATCCACGATCCACGTCGGCTCCTCAGTATAGGACATTTTGTCATCTACTTCAATTTCCTCGAAGTTTAGAATGTGTGTTGGATCGGGTTAGTACTTTCTTAACATTGAAACATGGAAAATATTGTGGACCTGAGCAAGCATTGGTGGCAAAGCCAACTAGTAGGCCAAATTCCCTACCCGTTCTAGGAGGACATCTTGTTGTCGATTGTCAGATACAAGGTCAACACCCACTTGTCGATGGCAAATCAATAGCAAGGTTCGTGCCTTGCCTTGCTTATGCATATAAGAGGCTCTCAATCGTCTATGTACTTTCAAGAATCAAAGACAATGAGTTAGTACATATGAACAAACTTTCCAAAGATCAGTGACTTATTATCATTTCGATCATAAAAAGGGATGCTCGCATCTCATGAAACTCATTCAAGTAATAAGTGACTCAATTCAAATATACTCAAATTGATTCAATGACTTAACAATACATATCAAACAAACCCAGCTTTTGTAAGCATCACATATGTATCAATCATGGACCACACGTGGACTTTCATTTTTATTTTTCAATATCATATTAGTCGAAATTAATCGACTCTTCTGGTAACAACTAGGCATCAGTCCCCCCCTATGGCAACCGGCATCGTCCTGATCTCATTATCAGGACGGCATCCAAGCAACCCCTAGGCATCGTCCATGATCTCAATATCGAGACAACATTCGAGGCTTTACCCTAGGCAATGACTCGACATCTCCCAATGTCGCCATATAAGTCCATTGCGTGTCCATGCATTTCAAGCATGAATCGATTCATTGTATGTTTAAACTTTTAGCCGAATGAAAGGTTCGAAGGCGTACTATGCAAAGTGAACTAATGAACAACTCTTGTGTTTTATTAAATCAAACTCATGCCGGATGCGATTTGGGCTCGTGACCTTGACTTGGAACCATTTGCTCAGGCTTTAGCATTATCCATAGTCGCCAAGACATTTCTTTGATATTCGGGTGTGCACGACACTTATGCAGGATCATGAACTTACTTAATGCAACAAGTAATAGAAACACAACAAGTATAACAATACAAAGCCAAGACAAGTAAATGATGACATGATCCTAAAATCGATAATCGTAATACATCGCCCTATCGAAGAGTTAGGAAAATCTACTTACTACTTTTTAGGCCTAGCTCCAAGATGCTTCTTGGGTGGTCGGTTGGTGTCTAGGGCGACTTGAAATAAAAGGGAGGAAGGGAGAGGAAAAGAGAGAAAGGCTAAGCCTTAAAATGTGAGGATGGCTTATCCTAACATTTTAAGGCTTGGACTCATTAAGCTCATTAATTAGCTAGCTTCCAAAAGCATTTAATACATTATTATCTTCAAGCCAAGAAGACTCTAGATTGACTTCTTCCTCTAGTTAGGCGTGCAGCTCCCTTCCCCTCCAAATTGGACGTGTGGTTCTCCATTCTAAGACAAAAACAGTTTTAAGCAACTTTCGAAATTATTATCATTACCTTATCAAACGGACTCAAAAAATTATATGATTTTAATATGTTGTAAAGAAAAACTTAGAAAAATTTTTTCATGAAGGAATTCAAGCCAAATTCGTTCTGTGGAAAGAGCAATAATTCATTGAATACAACCCAAAAATTCATCCATCGAGCAGATTCAACAGTCAGAGAGAAAGACTCATTTCGAAATCCAAATCTTCACAAAACTCTTTGAAATTTTAATATGTCGTAGATATGGATGTCATTCAAAACTTTTATGAATGAAGCATGTCCAAATTATAAAGAAAATATTTTATAAAAATTTGAGAAAGCAACTTGGTTACCGTTTTCACTATACCGGGCGGGTTTTATACGGTAATTGATTAGGCTTTCGTCCTAATCATTTCACCTCAGAAAAATATGAAATTTAAGAATGTTATACATCAAGATGTTTTTAACAACTTTCATGAAGAAATATTCTCCAAATTAGTAACATAAAAATCTTTGTAAAATTGACAAATAACAAAGGTCCAGAAATTTCGAAAATTAAATGAAGTTCTAGTTCAATATAGGAGTGTTCCCACTTGGTATTGAATCAAGGGTCATCCATGACTGTACAATCTTATCTCCCAAGATCCTAAGTAGGCTCTATACTAGCTTAAACACTTGTCTCAGTTATTTTTTTGCTAACGTCCAAAAGAGATAAGGTAGACTTGTCTTGACCTTCTTCTCTCTCTCTCTCTCTCTCTCTCTCTCTCTCTCTCTCTCTCTCTCTCTCTCTCTCTCTCTCTCTCTCATGTGACCTCTCTTTTGTAGGTTCCAAAGTCTACCATTTACACTTAGATCCTAAGATATTAAAGATATCTTTTTCCCCACTTAATTTAATACGTTCACATTTATTCACACTTGTTCACACTTGTTCACATTTGTTCATACTTATTTTCTAAGAAGGTTTGACTAACCTAAGGCGTATCTTAACCTCCTAGTTGGGACCAAAATAAGGGTCAAAATCAAGGATGTTAGAAATGGTATTAGGGTAAAGCCATTTTTCCAGTCTATAAGGCTGGGCATGCAGATTTAATTTTCACTCCATTCCATTTGGACAGTCTAGGATGGTAATATTGCACTAAATCGAACATTTGTGTAGTTTACCCCATCATTTTAATATCTATTTACATACTACTCAGGACTAAATTGTGAATGACACTTCGAAAATACTAACATCACCGAAATTCGAAAGTGACATGAAATCGAAACGAATGAGCGCGTGCGCAATCACCATGTGTCATGCTATAATGCTAACGATGTCAACAGGAACTGTTGAATGTAAATATCTTATCCGAAACATGCAAAGTCAGAATTCTCCGATCAGATCCGACCATAACTCTTTCACTAGGGCGGCAAGAGGGGGGCACTCTGATGACTTAAGCTTCTGGATAAGGTCCTTTTCATATTTTGTTGAGAGAGAGAGAGAGAGCACGCCTAACTTTGAATACCTAGAAAGATTTGACATTGGCTCATGACCAATCCGCATCGCCTTCGGGTGCGGTGGCCTTACACTCAGAGACGTATGCTGTCTTTATTTATACCAGTTATGACAGGTAAACGTCTCATGTGACGTCCAGAGGAGGACCACACGACTCCGATGCCGAGCAAGTCCGACGAGATCGTGCGGGAGGCTCGACACGCCAATACAAGATCAGAGCAACGCCTCCTGATACGTCCAAACCCCGGATCTCGATCCTCATTTAGGCTAAGCCTAGCTGATTACGTCGACCAGATTCCTTGTTTCTTCTTGATGCGTGGCATGAAAACGATTATTAATCAAACTTTCTTGCATAACTTGAACCACTTCGTTATTGGAGAATGTGTTTTTGGTATGTACATAGAAATATTGTGCAATAAGAATTCAATTATATGACCATTTATAGATTTCAAATTTAAGGAGTATTTCGATTTTAAACTTGAATCTAAAAGTTTCATATAATGTGAATGCCTTCTGTTATGATGTACGAGAACAATACTATATAGCAAAATGCTCGAAATCATATCAAATATAGTTTAGGTAGTTGTCATCTAATTCAAGAAATATAATTTGCTTTAAAAATTATACATAATCTTATTATCCTCTTACTATCACTATGTTTCTTTTCTTAAACTAATTTACATCTCTAAACAATTTGTCCCCATAAGTGCATCTCTTATCTTCTCCACACACTATTACAACCTTTTCTTTTTCTTTTTCTATCACAAACATATATACACACCCAAATACATAATTAATCACTTGGCTTTTCAATTCTAATGCACAAATGATAAGCCTGCATATCTCATGTTATAAAGTAACATCAAAAGTTCTAATTTCTTTTATGCGTAGGATCACTAAAATTTGATTGATCAAATATCTTGACTTAGAAATCAAGCTCCTCAAATTTTCACATTTATATATTGACATTTCACATTTATCTAGGACTTCAGTGCCCATGCTCACGACCCCAATCCCAGGCTGGGGGTCCTTGGCACTCATGCCCACATCTATGGAGACCTAGTTCCTCTCACCCCACCTAGGTCCATCGAGGTTAGGCCGGACACCTTGGTGCCTGTGCCAGAGGCAGGGTATTGGGGTCTTAGGCCAGGGCATTGGGTTCTTGTACGCAGCCTTTGTGGACCCGAGACTCAAATGCCTGTGCTTAGGTCCCCAATGCCTTGGTCAAGGTCCATCGATGTTAGATTGGGACCTCAATGCTCGTGTCTAGTTTTCTCATTACTCATTTATAAGTTATTAACGTTTGAATAGTATATGTCTATTTGGAAAAATGAAATGACGAAAGATAGATAAGAGCAAGGAATAGTCGACTGACTGAGGAGTGGTCAAACGACACGAGCCACCCCCTGCCGTGATCTCGACCGATTCACAGCTTATACACAAGGTGCGTGGAACCCATGAAGGGGCTTTGCTTTATAAAGCTGTCGCCATGCAAAGGTCCAAGGGCGATGCTTGCAGCGCAGAAAGGCCAAATCATTGCCCCCGAACTTCCGCAGCATTACGCATGCGATGCATTGCGCATGCTGCCCAGTATGGACAATCATTGCCTTCTCTATTAATAAAAAAGTAGACAAGAAAACTAACGGCCGATAGTCATTTGGTCCTGGTGCTAATGAGCGTGAGCCAGCGACAAAACATATCGATCGTCGGATCATGTAGGATTTTGTTAAGTAACCTACAGGAGGAAAGAGAGGTGCCACTTGAGGATGCCTTGTTGCGTAGCGTACTCTCTACACACAGACAAAAAGTCATTAGAAAACTTTTTTAATTGGTGACATTCTTCGACGTCTCTTTAGAGATTCAACCTCTTGATTGATTTAAGTAATGTTATGCCACTTTCATGGGAAACTCCCCATGAGAAAGTCTTTTTAACTGCTCTCTCTCTCTCACACTCTCTCATTATTTATCATCTCAAAACGACAATGGCATCTTTTACATTAAAGTAAGAAAAATCGTTCTATGTTTTAACACAAAAGGAGGATAATTTTTGGCGTTGTAGCAGTAAGCGTCAGGATCTGTGCAAGTTTTATTTATCTTTTATAATTTTTATCTGTTATAATAGATGGTCATGAAATTTCGATACCAGGTGAAACTAGGAAATCCATTTCTACTAATTTCAAGGAATAATATTTCCATGAGGAATCCAAATCCAAGTTTAAATTTCTCTTCGAACGTGAAAAATCTGATTCTGCACTTGGCCAAAACAAGGCAAATCAAATTTAATAGTCAGTGCGGCCTGCGTGATGCCGTGGTGAAATTTAAATTTTCTATGTACCCCACACTTCAGCCAACAGACTAATTCAATATCACTATTTTTAATTTTTGGTCATAAAACGCACTTTCATTTAAAAGCAATGTTGACGTTGAAATTTTATAAGATACGATAGAAGTTAGAAAAAGAGCAAATATCTTCTTACATACATTCCTGTTAGATGGCGAGCCGATACCTCATACTGAAATTTTAACATTGTCCATTACCCCAAAAAAAAAAAAAAATCAAGACATTGAATAATAGCATTGACGTATGTCCATTTAGAGTAAATTTCATTGTACGAGACAATAACAAATAACAATGATTTGCATATACATTGTGTTAGTCAATGAAAGATAAATGCTCACAAATAAAGTCAAATTACAAATGATATACTCAGATAAGAAGGATTTTTCTTGTATGAGAAAAAATAAAATCAACTAATTTTGCAAGACTAATTAACTTTTTTTTTTTGGTAAAAAGACTAATTAACTGTTTATCAACAATTCAATCAAGAAAAACTACTTTCTTTATCTGACATTCCTCTTAACCTTCGCTTGATTAGATAGACTAATTATATATATATATAAACCGACTCTATATAGGAATACTAATTCGTGTAAAAAAAAGAGAAAAAGAAAAAAGAAAGAAGAGAAGAGAATAGGAAAAAAGTAAAGAAGGAAAAGAAAAGAAAAGAAAATAAAATAATAAAATAATAAAAAACATTAAAGTATTATTATGAATTGTCCACATCAATGCCGACCATGTTATATAGGAGGGTCGATGTTCATATTAACAATTTTCTATCCACAATTAGCGGGATAGATTTAATTAGTAAAATGTGGAAATATTTAGGACTCAATTGGAACAATTAAAATATTTATGGTTAAATTGGCAAAAATATAATAAATTTGGGATTTCTTCATACAATTGCCCCAAACTGATTAGGATATGATTGAAATTCAAGGATTTTGGCAAGTATATCCAAATACATAATAGTATACAATCGTTGATTTTTAGCTCAAAGGAAGTTTTTTTTCTTAAGTAAAACATCTTAGATGCATTTCATTGATAACATTTAACATTAACATCTTTTGCCTATAGGGATATAGATGCTTTTATCGCACGCCATGTCTTGCAATTTATACGTGTAATGCCCTAAATTTATGAAAAAGTATATTGGTAATATATATCATATGCAATCATCAACCATTACCAAGCATTTTTATCACCGAGAATTTTACTCTTTGTCGGTCCAAGTAAATCCATGCGTGGAACGCTATTGGACAAACATGAAGTCTTGAATCTTTTACCCAATGTACACGTCTCAACGAATGCCATTCTTTTAAATCTAATCTTTGTCAGTCCGCTTGAGACCCTTATTTGATAGCTCGAATATTTGTGTCCAACTTGTGCATGATCAAGCTTCTCATGTAGAATTCAGCAATCATCTTCTATAGATGCTAAGTAGTGTGCTTCTGTAGAAGGTCTAGGCACACATGATAATCATTCTATTTCTTTGTTTTTTTTTTTTCTGTTCTCGAAGATAGATTTGAAACAGAAATCCGTTTGAAAATATAATGTTAATTTTCTATTTGTGGAACAAATTTTTTCTTCAAAAATAAGTTTGGAACAGAAATCAAAAGTTAAAATTTTCACATTTTCTATTTCTAGAATAAAAGTGAGAAATAAAAACTTTTCCCAACATTCACTCTTGTCACTGTTTGTCGCCTGATCACCGACTTCTAGCCACTTGTTGCTAGATGCCCTTCATTGGTCACCTGCTACCGGCCGCCTCCTATCACTACTCGAGAGGAAAAAATTTATATTGTTATCAAACGTTTATATTTTTTTAACATAAATTTTGTATTGCTATCAAATGAGTATTTTTATTCAGAAACTCATATGGGGAATAAAAATGGAAAAATCAATTTTTAACTAGAATTGATTTCTGGAATAAAGTGGTTATTACTCGTGCCCTCAATATCTTCCACGAGCGAGCAAATGGAAGGTTGCATGCCTTCTTTTTACTGACGATCTTTTTGCCAAAAACTTGATAATGAATGGTACTAGGGTAAGGCCATTTTTCCGGTCTATGAGGCTGGGCACGCAGATTTAATTTCCACTCCACGCCTTTTGGACAGTCTATGATTGTAATATTGCACTAAAGTGAGCATGTGTGTAGCTTACACCATCATTTTAATATCTACACATGCATGCAACTTGGGACTAAATCATGAACGACGCTTCGAAAATACCGACACTACCGAAATTCGAAAGTGACATGAAATCGAAATGAAAGAGTGCGTGCACGATCGCCACGTGTCGTGCCATAATGCTAACGATGTCAACGGGATCTGTTGAATCAAAATATCATATCCAAAATATGCAAAGTCAGAATTCTTCAATCAGATCCGACCATAAATCTGATGACCTAAGCTTCTGGATAAAGCCCTTCTCATATTTTGTCGAGACACAGAGAGAGGAGAGCACGCCTAGCTTTGAATATCTAGAAAGAATCGACATCGACTCGTGACCAATTCGCATCGCCTTCGGCTGCGGCGGCCTTATTTATACCAAGTTATGAGTCAGGTAAACTTATCATGTGACGTCGAGAGGAGGACCACACGACTCCGATGCCGAGCAAGTCTGACGAGATCGTGCGGGAGGTTCGACGCGCCAATACAAGGTCAAAGATAAGGCCTCCTGATACGTCCAAACCCCCGGATCTCGATCCTCATTTAGGCTAAGCCTAGCTGATTACGTCGACCAGATCGGTTGTTTCTTCTTGATGCGTGGTATGAAAACGATTATTAATCAAGCTTTCTTGCATGAATTGAACCACTTCGTTATTGGAGAATTTGTTTTTGGTATGTACGTAGAAACATATCACAATAAGAATTCAATTATATGACCATTTATAGATTGTAAATTTACAAAGTATTTTGATTTTAAGCTTGAATCTAAAAGTTTCATATAACGTGAATGCCTTCTGTTAAGATGTATGAGAACAATACTATATAGCAAAATGTTCGAAGTCATATCAAATATAGTTAAGGTAGTCGTCAACTAATTCAAGAAATATAATTTACTTTAACAATTATACATAATCTTTTTTATTGTCTTACTATCATTATGTTTCCTTTCTTAAACTAATTTACATCTCTAAACAATTTGTCCCCATAAGTGCATCTCTCATCTTCTCCACACACTATTACAACCTTTCCTTTCTCTTTTTCTATCACAGACACATATAAATATACACACACCCAAATACATAATTAATCACTTGACTTTTCAATTCTAATGCACAAACAATAAGTCCTGCAGATCTCATGTTATAAAATAACATCAAATGTTCTAATTTCTTTATGCATAGGATCGCTAAAATTTGACTATCAAGCTCCTCAAATTTTTACATTTATATATTGACATTTCATATCAATGGCCAAAAAACTGAAAAAAAAAAATAAATAAGAGAAGAGAGAGAGAGAGAGAGAGAGAGAGAGAGAGAGAGAGAATTTGAAGCGGACTACAATTGAAAAAAAAAACCAACTCTGTCGTCCTCTTCTGCTCTCTCTCTCTCTCTCTCTCTGTCACTCTCGATCCACTTTCTTCTTCCTTCTTCGCAGAGCCGATGGCGTCAACCGGACTCCAGAAGCTGCTCCAGGCCGGCACCAAGATCGTCGCCGTCGGCCGCAACTACGCCGCCCACGCCCAGGAGCTCGGCAACGCCGTTCCCAAGGTACTCTCTCTCTCTCTCTCTTCCTTGGTCGATTTCTAGAGATCGCCGCGACCGAGTGCCTGAAGCCGATCCGCCTGCGCGGTGTCCTGTCTGTGACCGTAGGAGCCCGTGCTGTTCCTGAAGCCGACGTCGTCGTACTTGGAAAACGGAGGGACGATCGAGGTGCCGCCGCCGCTGTTGTCGCTCGACCACGAGGTGGAGCTCGCGGTCGTGATCGGGCGGAAGGCCCGGGACGTGCCCGAGCCGGCCGCCATGGACTACGTCGGAGGTACTAAGGTTCCGCGATTGCTCCGTGCGCTTGATGAATTTTTTGCTGCTGTCGTTTTGTAGTGGCGTTCGCGTCGCGATTCGTGAAGCCTTCGGATGTTTTGGATTCTTTTTTATGTGGAATGAGTTTGTTCGGCACTGGACGGGCTCGAAATAGTTATGGTAGGATGATTTGCGTCGGATCGTGATACGACTTCATTGGAGATGGGGGGGTGATTGTGAAGCTGAACAGGGGAATTCGGCGACTTGTTTCGGAGGATGATTCTGAGCTGTGTAGTATGTTATTCATCATGGACATGAATATGTGTACCTTTTTATCTTCTGTTGAACCAGTGCGCTAGCTTTTTATCGTTGTTGAATTGGTAATCCTGGTCGAGAGAAAGTTATGCAATGTCGTCTTGTCGAGCAACTGAAACTATATGGTTAGTCTCGTCTTGAATTCCCATGAATGCTTTTCCCCATTGTTATTGGTGCTCACGAACGCATTCCTAGCATAAATAAATTGACTTGCTTATGGAGTTGGTCTATGCTTTTCTTTTTACCTCCTCAAGTTCTGGTCGTTTGGATTGTGTTTTGAGCAAGCAGCATAAGCCTTCTCACAGTTATAGAAGAATAGATGCGCATTATGATCCTGGGACAGTGCATGAAACGCATTACATAGTGGCTGGTTGTGTGGATCTGTAATGGAGCTAGAAATCACCCAACTTCTATAAATTGTGGAGGTTCAAAATACTGAATGTGGTTGGCTTTGGATATCATAAAGCTAAGTGCAGGGATCACAAAGTAACTAGAATGTGCAACTAATCAGTCATTGACTTTCTATTCCGTCTTTTTCGTGATTTTGTTTCTCTGATCTGTGCGCTTTAAGTTTGATTGAAGATTTTTCAATATTTTGAGGTAGTGAAGCTACGCTCATGAATTGTAGGATATGCTCTTGGACTGGATATGACTGCTAGGGAAATCCAATCTAAAGCAAAGGTGTATTTCCTATTTCTTAAACCTTTTACAGATAGGATTGGTGGCCCTACCTTTCTCTTTGTTCCCAAAATATATTACATGTTCAGTTATCTTCTAGCTGTATCTTTTGGTTCAGAAAAGTTGCTGTTAAAGATTGGGTGGCCAGTACTTTTTTGATAATTTTTTTATTATTTGCCAAATTATAAATTGAGTCAGTCCTTTCCTTTGGTAACATGTCCTTGCAATAAACCCAGGAAAATTGTTAATAAGCCAATTAGCTCAGCACATTAAATGGATTATTGTTTGGAACTTATTTGCGCTACGATACTGTGGACATCAACTGAGACCAACCTGCTTTTGTTATCTTTTCAGCTCCTTTTTTATATTATTTTCTCATTTTTCTGTGGATCTGAAAAATTTTCTCATTGAGGATCTGTACAACTCTAAATAAGATTGATTTCATCTTTTCCCAATTGTTCTTGTTGGTAGTCTGCAGGTCTTCCATGGACAGTAGCAAAAGGCCAAGATACTTTCACACCAATTAGCTCTGTGGTGAGTGAAATGCTATTGCTTAATTTCTTTTTATCAGATTCAACATTGAGGTAACGCGGAAGGATAATTTCCAGATGATGGGTTGCTGGGATGAATGATAGGTTTTGCTAGATGATGTCAGTTTAGATTGTCTGATGAATTCAATGGAAACACACTCTGACTTGAGATTAGCCAGCCAGTGGGCTTGGAAGAAGATTACCTTAGGAATTGAGTTCTGTGGATTGCTTGCCATGGATTTTCAAGTATCTGACTTTAGTTTGAGTGTTTTCTCTTTTGTCAGTTTTCTGATTTTGCCTATTGTTTTGATTGCAAAACCCTTCTCAGCTGGACAAATCTTTGGTCCCAAACCCTGACAACTTGGAATTGTGGCTCAAGGTGTCAAATTCTCAGTCTTACATTCACATAACAGTGATTGCTTGATTATCTTCTCTGCAGACTGATCTTAACTCTGATCATTCGCTCTAACTACAGGTGGATGATGAAATAAGGCAGAAGGGTTCAACCAAGGACATGATTTTTAAGCTTCCGTATCTTATTAGCCACATTAGCTCTATTATGACCCTTTTTGAGGGAGATGTAATACTGACAGGTACTAGCTTCAATCTTTTGTCACTTTTGGGTGCATTTCACTGGTCAGATGTTTTCTTGCTGTTATGTTATTTTGTTGTGTATTAGCATGTTATCAGTAGTATAACCAGACAAAAAAACCAAGTTTTCAAAGTTTCTCAACTCCCTTTCCCCAAACTTCCCTTAGATTCAGAAGGGGCTTTTTCTGTGTCTAATGATGTTTTGTTTCTTTTTTGGCATATGGTCCCTTGGACTTGACTGTGCAGGCACTCCCCAAGGTGTTGGCCCTGTTAAAGTAGGTCAAAAGATCACTGCTGGCATAACAGGCCTAATTGACATTCACTTCAATGTTGAGCATCGTCAAAGATCAGGAAGTTAATGAACTAAGAATTCCAAATGATTGCAAAATCTTGCATGCTGTAGTGTAGTTCTGGCAGAATATTAATAAGGACATTCAACTAAACTCTCCAATTTAGAACTTTCAACGCAGCAATTAGATAAGAGAGCAGTGATGCTTCTTTCTGCAAGTTCAATTGGAGTTGGCGTTTGAAAGATAAGACTGTTGTATTCTTTTGCACATACACATGCAAAGCAATACACTTGCTCAAAACAGCTCAAACTTGCCCTACCAGTTTTATATCTATCTGTTCTTTTAGCACGCAGACAATCTCGTTCCAGTTATGGCTTAAAATGTGTGCGGCATGCCCATTAGTTGCGTTGATATAATCGTGTTAGAAAGCTTCTAGGTATCGTCACTGCTTACAATATACAATTTTCTGTTGAGAGAGGAAGGACTTGGGAGAGCTAAGGATGATATAAGCAAGTGATGTAGAGAAAGACTTTTCTTTTTTAATGTGTACGTGCACATGGACGACTAACTTGATGAGGCCTTCGACCGAATACATGATGGATCAAGAAACTACTCAAAGCTCTTCACAGGCCACTTGATTGATTTTCTTTTTGCAGTCGGGAGTCATTAAAATTTTTGAGGCATAGGTTCCACCTTTGAAAACATTTTGTTATTTGCATTTTGGGGATGAAATTTCTTTCAAGAGAGTAGAGCTCTATGCAATCGATATTCGGAAAAAAAGGAAATCCTATAACTTTGTCAAGTCAATAATATTCCCGTATAGCTAATATCCTAAACAGTGATGACAGACGATACATTAACTGCGTAAGCATTACGTCCCAAAGATGAGAAATCCATCTTTTTCAGTGCCGCACCAACCGCTCGCTCTTTAATTCAACTTGGGTCACGTCGTGATCAGCCATCGGTCTCTCTTATGCATCGCAGCACTTCACCTAGTGCCAGAAGAAATTGTAAAGCAGGATCAAGTTAAGTACTTTTTTGGTTGCTTTTAATGCTCTAACGATACTTGGACCGATGACATTGGATGATTTATAGATGAATATATACTCCACTAAGTTCAGATGGTGCAATCTTATCTTTGCGTCGCTTTCATCAGCATTATAAGGAAGAAACTTCCCCAGGTATCTCGCCGCCAACCCCTTATCAAAAGTCTTCTTTCTTGTGCTGCTTTGCTTTGATCTTTTTGGACATTACTTATGACTCCTTTGTGTCAATTTTAAGATTGATAAATAATTGATTAAGAGAATAATTGTTCAAAAAGTCTTAAATCTATTGTGCAACAACTAATTTAGTCATAAACCTTTTAATTGTGTTAATTTAAATTTAAACCTATTGTATGATAATTAATTTAGTACTAAACCTTTTGTCAATTTGCTAATATAGTCACAAACATTTTAATGATTTAGCAATGTAGACTTTCTAGGTTATTTTGGTTGGAATCATTAAAATGTTTAAAACTAAATTGACATTATTAAAATGTTTAAAACTGAATTGACTACTGTATAATAAGGTCAGGATCGAATTGACAATTGAAAAATTTATGATTGAATTGGCAGCCATACGATATGTAAAGGACTTTTTGGACAATTTTTCCCTTGATTAAGTGAATGCAGTGGCTTGAAGTATGGTTGATGAGACTCTCTTTAGTGAACTTTGATGAGCGGAGTGCCAGAATTTGAACCTAACTAGACTTCATCGCTTCTTCTCTCGACCTTCGGATCGGGTTCTTTGTTCGGTTAAATTGTATGTGACGCAGTTTGTGGAGGGTTCATCTCTCAACTTACTAGACATGTCTTAGCGTTATATACGTTATTGCACGCACTACACCTTTGCAAGCTTAGGTGGTTAAGGGAGTGAAGTGGAGAAAGCGGATTGTTTTAAGATATGTTAATTTATTTTTATCACCTTTTTTTTTTTTAACTTTCCTATTTTATAATAGGGGTAATTAGGAAGGGCCCCGATAAGTGACACAAATTTCACTTTTCTCTAAAGACATATGTACACTTCACCGCTAGTAGTTCACGTTTTGGGGAATCCATTGATCGAAATCAACAAACAGCGGCAATCTACCTCGCATGAATTGACTCTATTTTCTTATAGGCCAAGAAAGAGACAATCGACCTTATTTTCCATATATTATAGAGATGACATCGTTGCATTAACCCAACATAATATACGACATTTGATTCAATGACGAGTGTTATGATACAGTAAATTGAGACAGGCGATGGTAATGAATGCAGGGACCAGGACACTGGAGTCGAGAGCCGTCGACGAAGCGGAATTGCTTGGTGAGGTCGTAGTGGCTGTTGACGATCCGACGGTGATGGACAGCTTCTGGCCGAGGTTGCAGTGTGAATCGACGGTGCAGATGTAATAGTGAGACCCGCCCTTCAAAAGCTGGATGTTCCCCGGACTGCCCAGAACGGATACGACCTGGGTGCAGTTGTCATACTCAGCCTTTGATACTTCGGCCACATTGTGCGTCTCCGTCCAATTGAAAGCTGAAATCAATATGCTCATTTCACTAATGATGCGACGCACAAAATCGATATTACTGTAGAAATTACGCAATAAGTCATGATTGGAACTCGATTCATTCTCACATATACATGCAAATCGCTTCAATAGCTGCCTGACAAATTTGCAATGAAATAGAAAACCTTGTATATGTAAGAGAAGTAGGAAAAAAGACAAGGTAAAACGAGGGGTTTATACATAGCTTGTCGCCAACAATGAAAGTCTTGGAGGCAGCCCAAGACTGGTAATAGGATACGTTGGAGGGGACGGTCCACCCCAATCCGTCTCCGACCATGTATGTCGCCGCCGCCACTGTGTTGACCTCTATGAATCCTGCCGCGATCATCGTGATCAACCACGCCATCAAATTCGCGCGAGTTACCATCTTCATGTGCTCCTTCAGGTCGCCCCTCTGCTACTAAGCTCGACTTTGCCTTCTGCTTCTTCCGATCGCAATGCGTGCGGATCCTTATAGTGATTAAGTTTTTATAGGAGGGAAAGAGGGAGAGAGAGAGAGAGAAGGAGTATTATTGTTTAATATCCTTTTGCCGAACCAAATCAACAATGTAATAAAGAAACACTCATATCTATGGGCGTAGGAGTTGTATTCAATTCATAGTCTATATAATCTCGATAGGAGTGAGCATCACTCTAGGGTCAATCCTGGACCAACCCCGGACCGGCCCAATCCTACTAGTCTTGATCCAGTTCCTAGGGAATTTGGGTTGGTCCTTGATCTTGAGATTCCTAGATAAGTTTTGTGTGGGTTAGTTCTCGGTCCTGGAAGTTTAGGATTGGTCCGGGTTGGACTAATCCTGACTTTATATATTATATATGATATATCTAAAATATTATACATACATACATACATATGTATGTTATATATCTAATATAATATTTGTAACACTTTTACATATGGTGTTACAAGTATTATTGATAGAGGATTACGGAACTTCCCATCTTGTCCCATATTTCCATGAGGGGTCTTAATCGTTTTTATGGTTTCTTGCTTTTAGTAGGTATCAAATTTCTATTGTTGCTTTATCTTAAATTTATTGAATATATTTTGATATTTATAGTTTGGTTGCACAACACTACATTGTCGATAGATATGTAGTTTGAAATGATAAATTTACCTTTTTAGGGAGTGCAAAAAATGAAACAAAAAAAATTATTGGTTATTCCCAAGTTGATCCTGAAACCGAACCGAACCTATTGGGTTTGTTCGGTCCTCGGTCCTAGGCTTAATAGGATCGGTCCTCGGTCCCAAAAATTGAGGACCAACACTATGCGAGTCAGTCCTAGGGTTAGGGGGTGGACCAGCCCAACTCGAACCATACTTACCCCTAAATCTTGATCAATTTTCCATCAATTTTGTTGATTTTTCTTGTTGGTATAGGTGATATCTCAATCATCCGTACTCTACCATGCACCATTAATACATTAACCCGAGGCATGATTAATTATGTTGTTTTTTTTATCCATAATTATGTTGTTTTTGAATCACTTGTACAGCGAACGTCTTTTTAATCTTTGACTATGTTTGAGAGGTGTCTACTACTCGGTTCCTAATGCAGTGAGTCACTTTCGTTAAGGTTATGTTTTTTCTCCGATTTTGATCGAAGGAAATTTTCTTAAATCAAAACGTGGGTAAATTAGTGAGAAGTATCAATTACTCTATCTCTTCCGCCCATGGTCCGGAGGCGGATGCGCATCTGATGTTGGTGATGGTCAGATGAGCGGGCGGTGAGCACGGCGGAGGGACAGCAGCGGTAGGGGAATAAAAGGGTATAGACCCATCAGTTCATGTAACTTCATTTGTAGAATCATTTCCAAAATCCTTATGAATAGGCTCAAACGTTCTTTTCCTCGATCCATAGCTCCTTTCCAGAATGCATTCCTTGAAGGTAGACTCATACAAGATAAAATTATCGCGGCCCATGAAGCATTCCATCATATGAAGTTGAGGGAAAAAAGGAAAGATGGATGGTGAGGAATGAAACTTTTTTTTTTTTTTTTTTTGATAAGAAGAAATCATATAACCGGGCAAGGCGCACAAATGACTGTCCCTGCAACTTGCGTTGCAAAGGCCTCCATGGAGGAATGCTTTCTACCATCGGTGCCACCATGAAATAAACTGATAAGAAGAAATCATATAATCTGTAAAAATATGCAATGCTTAAAATGGTTTTTGAGAGAAGATGGGTGAGTTGTTTCATGTCTTGTGTAACATCTGTGGCTTGTGAACTATTACCAAATGGCAAAAGATCTGGAAAAATATATCCTTTCATTGGAATACGCTTTTATCTCCCTATTTGTTCTTATTTGTAGCTCATGTCTTGTCCCATTTGTTATTCAATGCAGGAAGGTCAAATCCAACGTACCCAACTGAAGGAGGAATGCCGTGTTGTGGGAAGATCTAAATATGAGGCACTGAGTTATGCGAAAGAAAGGGTGTTGGAAAAAGCTTCCGGGCTGGAAATCTCTCTTGTTATCTCAACCTGGGAGAGAAATGCTCATGAAAACAGTGGCAAATGCAGTCCCCACTTGCTCAATGTCTTGCTTTGACTATCTTAAGAAGTGATGTCAGCAAGTGAATGCTGCTGGGTCTAAATTTTGGCGTGCGCAACAGAAAAGTGGGGGGACAGAGCAGTGGAGAAGTTGGGGAAGCTCGGCCTAAGCTAAATCGGAAAGGGGCATGGGTTTCAGAGTCTCTCTCAGTTCAACCTAGCTCTCCTTGCCAAACTTGCCTGGAGGATACAAACTAATTCTTCAGAATTCTAAGTTGGGAGGTTCAGAGGACTTTACTTTCCTAATTGCAGCTTCATGGAGACAAGAAAAGGAGGGAGGATGTCTTGGGGAGTAGAATCTTGGAAGGCAAGGAACTGATCGAACGAGGAGCTCCATGGAAGATAACCAATATAAAATCTGTTAGCATGTAAAGACAGGCGGGTGAATTCTAGTAGGGATTACAAGGTGCATCCAATCGACACTGAGCTCGTGGGTAGAAGCCTGGAATTTTGAAGTTCTCATTGAAAATGAAACAAATCCTGGAACACCAAACCTATAACAGGGTAGATACATCGAGAGGAACAGGCCATGGTGCACAAAACTCACTTTAGCCGGGGGAGAAACGAAGGTAAAGAGTGATCTGGCCCTGGAATAGAAGTGGAGCTTTCTTAATTAAATCTGCATACCGCTTTGCAATGTAACAGAAGAAAAAAGCAGATGACAAAAACCCATGTCTTCAATTTGCCACACTGTGAACAGTGAGGTATAGAAACTTGTGTGAAATATTGACTACCCCAGAAAGATGAGATTCTTTTTGGAGACTTTGCTGCAATGCTGTTGCTGCAGCTGATAACCTATGTAAAAGGAAGATTAAGGTAAGCTCTGAGTTTGTGTTGTGTCATGAAGTGAAGACCACCGAGTATTTGCCATTTGGTACCTAGCTGTAAAAGATGTAGATGTGTTTGGTCTTGGACTTACTTAGCAGGGGGATTCACCGCCAATACTAGCTTGGCCCGTTATTGCCAAGATAACCGTCTACTTCTTCACATTTGTCATGCAAAGCGTGCAGTCATCGACAGACAGAAAAAACACGGTATACACTTTTTGGTATAACCTAAAGCCTTATGTATGACCGGTGGAGATCATATTCGCTCCAAAGCTGTATTAGGTAAACTTGAATGAGAAGAGACATTAAATTGGGCTTTGTATGATTAAACCTTGCTTGAGATTTGCACTGATTTGGTCATGCAATGAAAGTCAAAAAGACAGAAAAATAAAAGGAGACGTTCCCTTCTTCTGCTTTTCTATTCATCATTGCATGGCATGAAATATTGACAAGCATGGTGACGAAATATTCTTTATTCTCAATAGAAGAAGGACAGGGAATGAGAACTCCAAGATCACGATTCACATCATCATTTCATCTTCCGCAACCGGTAAAAAGAAGATGTAATAACCTAATTAATAGCAAAAAATTGACTCTGCAACGATCACGCAGAAGTAAGTAGAGCTACGGCCGCGGTCAAAATTACTGCAGAAACTCCAGTGACGCCAAGCGATGCTGCCGAGTTCCCTGGGGCGGGAGGAACCGCATCTCCAGCAGGAGATGCTGCCATTGCCGAGGGAGCCGGGGTTGAAGATGGTGGAGCAACCGTGCTGGAGGGCGGCAGGGTGGTGGCGGGCGATGGAGTCGCTCCTTTAGGTGGAGGACTTGAGGTGGAAGGTGCCGGGGTCACGACGCTGGTCTGTGGAGAAGCCACCGAGGATGACGGAGTGGAGGCAGAGGGCAGCCGAGTTGGAGCCGCGGTGGAGGACGTCGGGGCGGCAGCAGAGGGAGGAGTGGCTGCCTTGGGGGGCGGGAAGGCTGAGGAGGATGACGGGGGAGTGCCGGAGGGGCTGGGGGCGGTGACGTTGATGGCAACCTTTTGGCCTAACGAGCAGTGGCCAGGGACGGTACAGATGAAGAAATGCTGGCCAGCGGTGGCAAGGGTGATCCTCGCTGGCGGGACGGTGGAGATAGAGAGGGTGTTGGTGCCGTCGCATGAGCTGAAAGCCGTCTCCGTCACTTCAGCCACGTCGTGCGCTCCGTCGTTGAAGTTGAAGACTGCATGGAGATGACAAAATCGTCATTTGGACCTAAGAATTAGTATGCCAAGAGTTGTTCCTCAAAAATTAAAAATGTTTATCGTGAAATTAAACAAAGGAAATAGTACTTTTATTAGATAATTAGAGCATACTACATCCGCATGTGAATAAATTTCACACAAGTGACCTTATTCAAAGAGTGGATTGAAATGATACTTAAATTAATGATAGATAAGATTATTTGTATGAATTTTTCTTATTATACTTTTGATGTTTATGCTGATTTTTTTGCCGCAAAAACAGACATCAATACATTTTTTGTTTCTCAAATATTTGTGCGATTGTACAATCCGATCAAAATTTGATTATGACTCCATCTTTTTCACAAAAAAAAAAAAAAAATAATTTGAAAAATATTTATCTAAAAATAATCACTTATAAAAGTTTGACATTTATGACTCTTGCGTATGGGATGTACAAAATTAGGAATCCAACGTACTTATACTTTGACATCCCGAAATTCGACCCGTTTCGATAAAGTGAAATGGGCATTTAGGCGTCTTATGACCTTTTCTCTCGAAATGATCACTCATGAGTTAACTAACCTATTGGGTAAAGCCGTTAAGGGATGTATCAGCTGTAAAATCCCTAAAAGCTACCTAATTGGTTGGATTGAGCTAAAATCACGTCGATCGATTTTTAACCACGAAATTGAACTTCGATTTAGAATCGAATTTTAAAGTGCGTCATAATTCTTATTTTTAGGATCTTTCATCGTATTTCGTCAATTTATTGACGGTCCGAAATTTCATAAAGAAATTATCGGAAGAATAATTTGAAGTCAAAAGGAAATTTGAAAGGCAAAGGAAAAGAGAAAAAATTAAGTATTCCCTTTTTCTCTTTTTTCCTTTTTCCTCTCTCTCTCTCCCCCTCTCTTTTCTTTTCTTTCTTTTCTTTCCTTTTTCTCTCTTTTCTTTCTCTCTCCTCTCCCCTCCCCTTCGTGCGAATCCCCTCCCCTCCACCGAATGCTTGGCTGGCTTCCTCTTTCTTTCTTTTTCTTTGACTTTTCAAACCCTTCTTCTCTCACTTCTCTTCTTCTCTCTCCTCTTTCTTCTTCCCCAACCCCACGTGACCAAAACCCTCTCTTTCTTTCTTCTTGTTCGTGAAAAACCAGCAAGCGGAGGAGGAAGGACAGCAGCTCGCCGAAGGCCACCGCCCGCTCGCCGCTCGTCCCGCCGCCGCACCGCCGCACCGCCGCGTTGCGCCCGTGCGCTCGCCGCCGTCCGCGCACGCCCAGGCCGCGCGATCCAGCTCTGCCCAGCTGCTGTTCGTTTCTGTTCCAGCCCCGTCCGGCCATCCCCGGCCACCTCCGGCCACCGCCTACCACCCCCGTGACCCCCTCGCCCTCCGCCGGCCTCCCCTCGCCGCCCAAGCCGCCGGAGCAGCCCCGATCGGCTCCGTCCAGCAGACCCACGAAGTGGGTTTCAGCACCTTCGGGCCCGCTTTTGGGCCGTTTCCCGGCCCCGAACCCGAGCCGTGCTTTGGGAAGTTTCGTTCCTCGCGTCGCCGCCGTCGGATTGATCCGATTTGCGCGCGATTTGGTGAGTAATCTCACTAATCCAGGATTAGTGGCTAATTATGCTTAATGCTGGTTTAGATTTAATTAATTATGTTTAGGTTGTTAGATTAGATTTAATTAGCAATTATTAGTCAATTGTGATGCGAATTAGATAAATTGATTGTGTAATTAGCAAGTAGACATTGTCTACTAATTATTTGAAGTGCCTCGGGATTTTTCCTGACCCTTAGTGGGCTCCAATTAGGCTTTTCGGGCCTAAGTGGATTTTTTAGTATTTAAATATTAATTTTCGGAATTAAATTAAATAATTATTTATTTTCTGAAAATTCAATTGAGATGGCTTGGAGCCGGAAAATTATGCTGATGAGCGTGGTGAAGTCCGTTTATTTAATCGGGCTTTAATTTGAGCTAAATGGAATTTTTAATATTAATTATTTAATATTCGAAATTAAATTAAATAATTATTTATTTTCTGAAAATTCAACTGAGATGGTCTGGAACCGGAAAATTATGCTGATGATCGTGGTGAAGTCCGTTTATGTAATCGGGCTTTAGTTTGAGCTAAATTGAATTTTTAATAATAATTATTTAATTTTCGAAATTAATAAATAAATTAATTATTTTTCGGAAATTAAGATTTTGATGGCCGACGACCGAAATCTCGTGCTGATCGTCGTGGTGCAGTCCGTTTATTTATTTGAGCTCCACGTTGTATGGAATTGAATAAATTGTGATATTTTAGGGATGTACCCTAAATTGATTGGAATCGATTGAGAATGAATTATCGATTGGTGAATGGCCAAGTATGTTTATTCAGCATTTATAATGTTTTGTTGAGTTGATTTAATTATTTGATTGAGAAATCGTTGGGCATTGGTTGTCGATATTGAAAGTGAATTGGTAACCACTGCAAAGAGGACACGTGGCTTGGTGAATTGGAGTGTCACCTGGAAAATGCACGTGAGTTCGGTGGTTGAATATGTCACCTTGGCGAAAAGGGCGCTGAGAGAGAATGCACGTGGCTCGGAGACTCGGTATGTACTCTGGAGAATGCACGTGGCTCGGTGACGGGAAATGGCATCTAAAAGGGCACGTGGGCTCGGCGACTTGATGCATCGCTTTGGTGAAATGCACCGAGAGAATGCACGTGGGCCCGGCATCTAAAAGGGCACGTGGGCTCGGCGACTTGATGCATCGCTTTGGTGAAATGCACCGAGAGAATGCACGTGGGCCCGAGCATCTAAAAGGGCACGTGGGCTCGGTGATTTGATGCATCACTTTGGCGAAAAGGTCGCTCGAGAGAATGCACGTGGGCCCAAGGTTCGAGGCACGTGAACTCGGAGACTTGGAAGGTCGTCTGGAGAATGCACGTGGCCTAGCTTTTAAGTATCCCACAAAGGTGGGGATTGATTCGTATGACATGTAATCGATTGGTTCGATTTGTTTGAAGTGAATAGATGTTTATTGTGAATTGTCTTGACTTGCGGTGGGATGCGAGGCCAAGGTAAGTCCTCTGCCCTATGCGTGTTTAGGCGGCCTTTAGTATAGTAGTTTACTAATCGGGCTTAGTGGGGTAGAACTCGGCCGAGACGTTCATCCCGGTTGGGGAAAACCATTTCGGGACCCCCCGCCCTGAAAAGCGAGGAGGAGGAATCCGAGAAGGAGAACTCGGAGGTGAGATCTGAAGAGAAAGATTTTTGGAAGAAGAAGACAATTCTAAGAGGGGCCTTGAGTTCGGCCCAGTTCGTCTAAGTTTGTGTCTTCTTTTGAAATCTCCGTTTTGATGTTAATAGTTATGAAGTGATCTGTGGTTTGTATAAAAGTGTGGTTATAAATTTCAATATGAAAAATATGGCCCTGCTTTTCTATCACATCGTTTTATAGTCTGGGGATTTTAACTGCTTCCGCATGTGCTTAAAAATGAAAGGGTCGGCGATATATTGTCCTGGGATATCGCATTATAAAATCGACCAAACGAGATGGATGTGTGCGTGCCTGAGGATCGGGGCGTGACATATACGGCGCTATGACATTTCAAAGTGAAATATCGCTTAGTGTAGTTCTCTACCAAATTTACACTAAAATGTCTGGTCTCAACTTACCTAAAATGTCTCCAACCTCGAAGATCTGACTGTTAGCCCAAGCTTCATACGCGGCCGCGCCTCCCGCAGGTATAGTCCACCCCATGGCATCTCCAACCGTGTAAGTCACCACCCCTTTCGGATGCCCCGGCGGCGGCGCAGGCACCTGCGCAGCAGATCCCGACAAAAGAGCCGCCATCACCACTGCCGCCGCCGCGAAAATAACACCGCCCAAACGCCTCGCCATCGCCCTCTCCGTGTTCTCGAGAAACGTCAGGTCGCCCCTGCTCCTCTCTCTTTTCCTCCTGCTCACGAAAATCTTCGAATTCGAATCCCCCTTCTGCTCTTTTGCAGCTCCCGGGGCTTCCCTCTTTTATAGAACCATTTTGACAGGAACAAGGAAAGGTCAAAGCAGCTTTTGGAATCATCGTTGCCGTCGCGCACTGCGTTGACTCCTTAATGATCATTCTTTAATGACATGGGGGCTTTTCATCAAATCAAACTGTCGACGGTGCTTTGAGGTTTAAAGGTTTATAAATTTTCGAACGGCATAGTCATTTTTTAAATGTTAATGCTCCATGGCAATGAACAATCAATCTAATCCTCAAGAGAACCCAGTTAGCGAATGCTTTTTGACTTTTGGGGGGAGTTCGATTTGCTACGTGAAGCGCAATACGACGGTGTGCACAAAGACTTTTTTCGAACTTTCAATCTGTATTTAGACAGCACAAGAAAAAGTCTAAGCCCCCATTGAAATATAGGAAAAAGAAAGCAAACGAGAGCGTGGAAGCACGTTACGTATTTGATGAGACGGGTCCGAGGATCAGCCGGACGTGGGGGGCTTTCACAGGGGGTAAATTGGTTGATTTTTCCGGGAAAAAAAAATCAGGTGTAGGACAAAAAAGGAATAGAACTAATAAATACCACTAAAAATCCTTAAATAAGTACACCCACACTATATTTATTTCAAATTAATTTTTTCGTCACAAAGAAACCCAATTATATAGCCGGGCATCATTTACTCCAAATTAATGTTTGTGTTATAAATTTCAAGTTGGTATATTTGTGTCATATTTATTCCAAACTAATTTTCACGTCACAAAATTGGACAAAAGTTAATGAGGATAGCACTTTGAGATTTTTCTAGCATGTGAATTAGTTTGGGATACATACATATATAGGACGAGAGTATTGGTTTGAGATTTTTTACGACACAAAAATGAATTTGGGGTAAATGGGCGTGAGTGTACTAGTTTAAAATTTCTTGTGACGCAAAAATTAATTTGAAGTAAATATGGCACAAGTGTACCAATTTAAAATTTCTTGTGACATGAAAGTTAATTTGAGTAAATATGGCACAAGTGCATTGGTTTGCTATTTTTTGTGCCATTGACTATAACAAAATTTTGTGATTTTTTCAGGTCAACATCACAAACCTTTGTTGATTATCATCAAGTCGTGATAATTTGCATCATGGCATCAAGTAGATCAGTTAAACGGGCAAATCGAGTCCGGTTTGGGATGGATTGAAAATTGTTCGATTTAAATAAACCCATCTAACTCATTTTGATCTATTACTATGTAATGCAAAACTAATGAACTATACCTGACCCACCACGACCCATATTACTAAAGCACTTCTATGTCTAATTCAATCTAGGAAAACTTATGTGTAAAGTGACTAAGCACAAGATTGAGTAAGAGCAAGAAAAAATGATAAGAGAATCATGAAGCTGGGTTAGGTATAAGAAAATCATGAATCCATTTAGGACCCATTTACTACTCAAATCTTTTGGATACCCTTGAATTAGAGATGCCAGTTGGCCCGCTAACCCATTTGACTTGATGGGCCGGCAAGTCACAAGGCCCGGATGGGATTGGGCCGGCCCAAGATCTTGGGTATGTCTTTGTTGTTGAATAAACTTATTTGGCAAAACAATTATCCATTAAAGGTGTGTTCATTTCATGGAAAAATAAATTATTTAGAAAATCATTTTTCAAAAAGTAATTACTTGCATTGTTTACAAGAATAAATGAATAAATTTTTTTTTCATCATTCATGAAAATATTGGCATAGATTGTTATTAATGATGAAAACATTTTCTACTTTGATGCACTACAAAAATCTTACTGCAAAAATCCTACAGATCTGCTAGCTGGAATAACATATGTCTTGATCCACGAATGGTGGAGTCTTATTGTTTGATGGTAATTTCCGAAATATATGTATAATTTCATGTTATCAAATTTTTATATTTTAGTTATATAGTATTATTAAAAGCAACAGTAAATTCGATTTCGATTTTAAGTAATATTTCCTCTCATCGTCATCTCTCTGCAACAAGTCAAACAGCGACATGAAACAACATCCAAAATCGAGATAACTACCTTGTACCACTTGAATGGTCTCCGGCCAAATGGATTTCAGCCGAGTCAAACCTACTCAAAATTCTCCAAAGAATCACTAAAACCAAATCAATCACTACCTTATTCCGAAGAAGAAGCAATGAATTCATCCACTGTATGTCATGTAACAGCATCTCACGATCTACCAACATCTCCACCTCTTGTATGAATTCATTTGAGGTTTGTCCTTCCATAGGAAAACGTCAAGGTGACCCTTTATCGCCATTTTTGTTCATGTTTGCAGCTGATGTCTTGTCCATTAATTTATCCCTAAATAATGAAGAGATAACAAAATAAAAATCGATCAATTACACATTAATCAATATTCAATTGATTGGTCTGAGGTTATGACAACGTACGACCCGTTCTTTTACTTTATATGGATTCTCTTGAACCGCTAGGGCATTTCTACATGAACTGGTTCTTACACCACGATTTTGAATCAGAAGAGATTTCAGGAAATGGCAAATCGTACAGCATATGCCAGTGGTTTTGATATAAGTATTTGTGTCTTGAATCGACCGTGAAGGCTTCGCGATCTTGGAGTGGATTTCCGCGAGCCATGGGAAGTAAGCTTAGTCAATGCTGCGCAGGAAGGTCAGAACAAAGGCATTAAACTGAAGAAGGAATGCCCTGTGTTGTCCCATCTCCTTTTTGCAGATGATTCACTCTTTTTTCCCACAGGCTGATGAGGATAATTGCAGATGTTTAAGAGGCCACGGTGCACGAAAGTCATATTAGCTGGGGGAGAAATGAAGTAGAGTGATCTGGCCCTGGAATAGAAGTATAGCTTTCTTCGTTAAATCTGCATACCACTTTGCAATGTAACAGAAGATGAAGCGGATGACAACAACCCAAAGTCTTCAAGCTGCTCCAGAGTGGTCAGTGAGGTATTGGAAACTTGTGTTGGAACATTGTCTGCCCCCAGAGATGAGATTCTCTTGTGGAAACTCTGCTGCAATGCTGTTGCTACAGCTGATAACCTAAGAAATTTGGCCTTTCGTTGCTTGTATTTGTGGGAATCAAGGAATGATTGTTGGTTTTTTCCAGGGAAAGTAGCAGATCATAACAAAAGTGCCCATTGGAAACATCTTCTTTGTTTGATTAATTGATTTCTGATGGAGATGAAGAAACTCCTTGAGATTTGGACTGCTTTGGTCATGCAATGAAGTTTTGTTTCATTTCCTGCTTTTCTTTTCATCGTTGCATGGCATATGACATTCACAAGCATCGCGAGGAAACCTTCGTTATCTTCAATAGGAAGGTGATGGGGAATGAGAACTCCAAGATCACGATTCACATCATCATTTCATCTTCCGCAACCAGAAAAATGAAAATATGATGACCAAATTAATGACCAAAAAAATGACTCCGCCAAAATCACGGAAAAGTGAACAGAGCTACGGCCGCTGTCAAAATTACTGCAGAAACGCCGGTGATGCTGAGTGATGCTGCCGAGTTCCCTGGGGCAGGAGGAACTGCATCTCCCGCAGGAGATGCCGCTACCGCTGAGGGAGCCGGCACTGAAGATGGTGGAGCAGCCGTGCTGGAGGGCAGCGGGGTGGCGGAGAGTGATGGAGTCGCTGCTTTAGGCGGAAGACTCACTGTGGAAGGTGTCGGAGTCACAGTGCCGCTCGGTGGAGAAACAGTTGAGGATGACGAAGTGGAGGCGGAGGGCGATGGAGTCGGAGTGGCGGCGGAGGATGTCAGGGTAGAGGCGGAGGGAGAAGGAGTGGCTGCCTTGGGGGATGGGGCGGCAGAGGAGGACGGTGGCGGCGGAGTGGCAGAGGGGCTGGCGGTGGTGACGTTGATGGCAACCTTTTGGCCAGACGAGCAGTGGCCGGGGACGGTGCAGATGAAGAAATGCTGGCCGGCGGTGGTGAGGGCGATCCTTGCCGGCGGGACGGTGGAGATCGAGAGGGGGTTGGCCCAGTCGCACAAGCCGAAAGCCGTCTCCGTGACTTCGGCCACGTCCTGCGCTCCATTGTTGAAGTTGAAGACTGCATGAAGATCAGAGAACAAGCTGTTGATTAAGATGGAACAAGTTTTTGCGGTTAAACTAAACAAATAGAAAGAGCGCTTTTGTTATATATATATTAGGGCATATGCCATAAATACAAAGAAAATCTCACTCAAAATGACCTTTTCCACTATTAATTTTAGAGAGTGAATAGATATAATACTAAAATCAAGTATAGACAACATTATTTACGTAAAATATTTAGTTATAGTGACAAATAAGCTTTATTTGAAATTATTTACTTCAGTTAAAAAAAAATCAATACATTGAGAATTTGAGTATGACAGAAAAAAAAAAAGGATCATTTTAAAGAAAAAATCAAAAGAATATCCATATAAGTAATATTGACTATTTTTCGAAAGTTATGTATTTTATTTATGACATTGAAAAGAGGTGAAACTTTTGAAATTCAATTTTTTTTTTTCTAATGAGCATTGGAAATTGCTTCTTCTATCTTCAAGTTCTTAGCAAGAGGGATTGGCCTTCTGACGTGCCATTTGCAACCACAACAATGAAAGCCGAACATTTTATGAGTCTCTTGCATATAGGATGCTATTCGGTGTAGTAAATGTTATTCAATTTTATACTAAAATGTCATTTCTTGGCCTACCTAAAATGTCTCCGACTTCAAAGGTATTGCTGCTAGCCCATGCTTGATATGCAGCAGCCCCGCTTGCGGGTATGGTCCACCCCATGACGTCTCCCACGGTGTAAGTCACCGTCCCTTTCGGATGTTCGGGCGGCGGCGCAGCTGTCTGCGCGGCAGATCCCAATAGCAAAGCCATAATCGCCGTCATCGTAGCGGCCGCCACGAAAGTACAACCATTCGAATGCCTTGCCATTAGCCTCTCTGTTTTTGAATTTGAACACCCTTCTTTGCTCTTAGAGCATCCAGGGCTCCAACTTTTATAGAATCGTTTCTCACTAAAAAAAGAAAAAATTACAGGAGCTCGTGGAATGATCACAGTCGTGCATTGCGTTGACCCCTTGGTGGAGCCCCCACCGTTGGATATGCGACAGGTGGAACGGGTCGGGTCAGCAGAAGGTTGGTGCTCCCGTAGGATGTTGATGACGTGGGGCTTTCACGTCGATTGTATTTTAGAGGGGAAATTTTTTTAGTATTTTATAATTCATATATTTTGTGAAAATATATGATTTCAAAAAATATTTTTTAAAAACATAATTGTTTATATCATATAAAAAATGAACAAATGAAAAATATTGTCATCATTCAAAAAATAGTAAGATGAATTATTGTCGATTATGAAAATATTTCTCATTAATTAATTACATTATCCAATACAAGCAATCGTGCTTAAATTACTCATTTCTCGTTAATTAATTATTTTAAACTAGGAGCCTTCGTAACGCATTATTTTTAGTGTGATGCAATGGAATGAATCTGTCCTCGGAGCATCGACCAGCTGGGCAAATCTTTTTGACTTTTGGGAATCGATTTTGCTACGTGAAGTCCATGAGCGTCAAATTTGTATTTAAACAGTACAAAAGCCTAATCCCATTGAAATAAAAGGAAAAAGCTCTAAGAAAAAATAGAAGAAATCGTAACGATGGAAGAGATAAAAGAAGCAATGAGAGCGAGGAAGCACGCTAATGTATTTTTGGGGTCAACGCCACAAAACATCGCTAGCTGTCGTGGAGTCCTGAAATCTTGTGTCGTGCCATCAACTCCAGTTGAAGACCGCTCTTAGGATTAGGCAATTTGGCTGTGAGGATGTCCATCCGAAAAAACTAATGTTAAAAAGTGAAAGGAGATCATATGTATTTAAAGAGCATTTAAATCCCATTATCAAGTGATATGAGACATTTTTCACATCATTCTCATGTCTAAGCTCCAATAAGAGGCTTTTTCAACGTCTCCTTTCATATGCAAGTGGGTTTAGAACCTTTAAATTGCTTAACCTCATAGTTGGAGCATATAAATTCTATTGCCAAAAGCAATATGTGAGATTTCGACAGTGGTCATCAAATGTCAACACAATGTATGTTCCATTATCTTTTTTTTTTTCCTAATTTCGACTAAGTCTCAAGTTGAAGGTAGTTTAATCAAGGGAAAAATTTATCAAAAACTCCAAATTATACTCATTGTGACATAATTAATCTGAATTTTTTTGTAATACCAAAAACCTAAACTTGTACCTTTGTGACCTCTATCAAGGTTCCATCAATGAGCATCATTAAACATTTGCCTACATGGACAATGGAAGACAACTAGTGTTTACATGATATTTATGTGACTTAAGTGAAATAAATATGACGTTGTTTTGGCTTAAAAAATCACTTGATAGAATCTTAACAAATGATAAGTGTGTCACCAAACATAAGTTTAGGGTTTTTGATATCTAGAGAAAATTTTTAGGATAAATGTGTCACAATAGACATAGTTTGAAGTTATTGATGTCACAAAATAAAATTCAAGATAAATGTGTTATAGTGTGCATAATTTGGAGTTTTTAGTAAAAATTTAGAGCATCCAATTTCGAAGATGCTTCTCGCAAATTCTCCATACTTTGAGCTATGTTCATTATAATGAAAAATTGAAACCAATTTAGAGTGCGCTTGGTTTGAAGATACTAGTGTTGCTTGGTTCGGACGCGTTGGCTCTTGAGTTGAAAATTGAAAACCACTTATCACAGCATGTCACGTTCTGTATAATTCCACGAGTTGGGCCGGTTGCCTCGTACCGAAAGTGGACCCTTATTTGATGCATTGAACGGGACGATTAGTGTGGAACTTTAGGTTATCAATTGTCAATTTGCCATATATTTCCTTGCGTGACCTCTCACATAAAATTTTTAACTCATAATTTTTTTTTTTTTTAATTATTGAAGGTTACTGAGTTATTTTAGCAAACTTGGTTACTGCCTGTTAGTTCCATTCCCTCACTCTACATTACTTTCTCATATTTTTCTCCAAATTTATGCAAATATCGGAAAGCAGATTCTATTTGGCAGACACGTGTGTTCATTTCTACTAGTTTAAAAATTGAAAATATTTTAATGGTCCATCAAACTAGTCAACCATATAAGGGCCATCCAACTCGGATGATCCGGGTGAATGACATGGCGTGTGGGTCAAGATATTTTGGTAACGTTCTAATTAGAGATGTCCATAGACCGGGCTGGCCCATTTGACTTGACGAGGTCCATGTTGGGTTGGCCCAACCCAGCCGTGGTCAGACAAATGGGCCGGGCTGTGGTCCAAGCATGGTCGTCTCTTGTCCAGCAGGGCCGGCCCATTGGTTGCCACCGATAGTAATCGGAAAGAAGCATTTGTTAATTTTGCTTGAGCGACTACGTTTAGCATAAGACTAGTAGTTTCCTCGCAAGTGAAGCTGCTAACCAATTCATCGTTGTTCCTCTCAGTCTCAAAGAATTCTGTGATAGGCTCAAACCATAAGTTATCTCACCAAAAAAAAAAAAAAATTATATATATATATATATATATATATATATATATTGAAGCTATTAAGCTAATGTATGTATGTATGTATGTATGTATGTATGTATGTATGTATGTATATGCTAAGTATTCTCTTGTTGTCTGACTTTGTTGCTGAAATCTTCATTAAAGATTAGAGCTCTCATCAATTTATTCAACGATGGATGTGCTGATTGAATGGTGTTGACAATGCTTTTATGTATCAAAAATCCTATAAATCCATGACCTCTTTTGATTCGTGAATGATAAAGTCTTCTTATTTGATGGTACTTGTCGAAATAAATTAGTAATTTCATGTCAGCAAATTTCATTATTGTATTATTATATAGTATCTTCAAAAGTTCTAGTAAATTCGAATTTGTAGTAATACCTCCTGTCATCGTGTTCTCTTTGCATCAACAAGCCAAACGGCGACATAAATCAAGATCCAGGGCCGACTCAATCCAACTCAAGATTCTCCATACTGCTTATTGATTATTTCTATCTCACGAATGCCACTGTCTTATTCCAAATAAAGGCAATGAATTCATCCGCTATGTCTTCTGCAACAGCATCTCACAATGTACCAACATTTCCAACTCTATCTAAGAGAAGAGCTAACACAATAAGCCCATGAGAATGGACACAAGCAGGACTAGACGTGCAATACCGAGAGACGAGCCAACACTTGGCGTAGATGTGGTCGCGCCGGTGGTGGGGGATGGCGGAGGTGGGGATCCCGGCGGGCTGGAGGTTGGGCCGCTCAGAGGCTCGGCAACCGTGATGGCCAGCTTTTGACCCTGGGAACAGTGGCCTGCAGTGGTGCAGAGGAAGTAATAGTCGCCGGCGGTATCCAGGGAATAATTAGCCGGAGAAGTGGACAGGACTGTGAATGGGGAGTCGGTGTTGCAGGCGTCATAGTCCTCCTTGGTCACGTCCGCAACGTCGTTGTTGCTCGAGTCGAAATCGAACACTGCCCCAAAAAGAAGGAAAAAAAAAAATTTGAAGGATCATGAGCATCAAAGAGTGAAAGCTTATCGATCATGGTCAACGCAAGTACCCCAGATCAGGGGCAGAGATGGATTGGTCTGATCACATTCAAACCTTTCATTTCTCGACATGTTGACCAGATCTGTGCTCAAACGTCGTATCACTTTCTGATGAGAGATCTACTTACAAAACAAGCTCAAAAGGTGCATGAACTGAAATTGCCATAGTTCTGGATCTTCTTCTTCAACATAAATTTAGATATCATGCATACTTTGCACTCGTAAATGTATGTGAATTCGAAAGATTAATGTCGGGCGAGAACCGATTTCTGACTCACCTAGAACGTCGCCAACCTCGAACGTGTGTTGGCTCGCCCAGTCGGAATACGCGCCCGCGCTAGAAGGGATCTTCCATCCCTCAGAACCTCCCACAGTGTAATTCGTCGCCTCGGCGCACGACAAAAACGCGACGACGACCCCGAGCAGACAGGCTGTGATTTTCGCGTCGGCCATTTTCAGCTTGGCTCGTGTTGCAATTTGAAGCCCAGGTCGCCCCCCAAAAAAGACTGTAGCTCCTTGTTTTGTCAAGGGGGTGATTTGAATCCTGAGATCATACAGGTAACAGGCTGCATTGTGCTGGACAGGTAGTGAGGCACATGAATTGATTGGTTTTGACTGATTATCTTATTTTCCGCACAGTCGGTGATGGAGTTTGGGATTTGAAATATAAAGTCAAATATGCACGCACTCACACTAGAGTTCTGATGCAGTTAAATTATTATTATTTTCAGTGATTTTGAATGTGGATGGCATCCTCTCTCTCTCAATATTTTTCATGAGTGGCTTGAGCCCAATTAGGTTGGGGCCCAAAAGACATGGAAAGCCCACACTGGCCCAAACATATTCAAGGAATTAAAAATATCTTTGAAACAGTTAAGAGTAAAAAAAGAGTTTAGATGGAATTAAATATTCATGTTCAAATTCAAAAGAAAACTTGCGGAAGGCAACAAACACCGGAGGGACTGGATTCGGAAAAGTGGCTAAGAGTAGAGCGAATAAGCTCAACTGTCTTTAATTTTTACGGTTAATATCACAAAAAAAATTAAATTATACAAATTGTGACACAAAATATCCCGAATTTTTTTATATCATAAAAAAACCCTCAACTTCACATTGTGATACAATTATATCATTTTTTTTTTGGTAAGTCATATCATTTCTTGTTTGTGTCATAAAATACCTTAAACTTATATCAGTGTGATAAACATACTATGATAGAATTGAAATAGAAGGTATATGTGTTACATATATATGCGTTTGGGTTTTTTTGTAACATAAAAAATATTGAGGGAGTTGTGTCATAGTGAACAAGTTTAAGGTTTTCGGTGATACAAAAAAAAAGTTCGGAGTATTGGTGTCACAGTGGACATAATTTAGAATTTTTTTTTGGTGGTATTTATCCTTATTTTTAAAGTATATTGTGTTAATTATATGGTGATTGCATGCTTGGGTCTTGAAACAAAATTAATAATTAGGTTTTAGAAACAACAGAAAGGGAGACTTTGACATCGGGCCGGGCTTAAACCTGCTCTCACCTAATATATAACTAATTTTCATTTTGAGTCCATCCTGAGATGATTCAGGCTTGAAAAACTCTAGCTTGAAACTTTATGTCGTGCCTAATGAGGGACAAAAGATTGGTCAACTCGGTGCGTGAAGCACCGCAACCATCAATGGGTCCTATTGAGATTGTGGCCGACAATTTCGAGTTGCCACTGGTCAGTCCAATGTAGCGACAAACTATTTTGAGTAAGCGCTAATTTGTTAGTCCATTAATTACTTTTTGTTACCTTTCACAATTGCTTTGATATTGTATCCTTGCTTTTATCCGAACTCATTCAAGTTCATATAATCGAAATTTGGGGATCAGGAGGTCCATGTGATGTAAATATGCTGTCCGTTGATTATGATATGATGTACGCTATTTGCGTAATATCCAAATCACAGATATTGCCCTATGCAATCACACATGATATGGAATCGAATACTTCCATCTTATTTTTGTGTTTTGCTGCAAATATAGGTATAGACAAAATGGATGCCCTGTAGTTGGCCCTCACGATTTGGAAAACGCTTGCACCACATATGGAGGGTCCATCTTTCAACTTACTAGACATATCTTAGCGTTATGTACGTTATTGCACGCACTACACCTTAACAAGCTTAGGTGGTTAAGGGAGTGAAGTGGAGAAAGCGGATTGTTTTAAAATATGTTAATTTATTTTTATCACCTTTTTTTAAAACTTTCCTATTTTATAATGTAGGGGTACATAGGAAGGGCCCGAATAAGTTACACTAATTTCAGTTTTCTCTAAAGACATATGTACACTTCACCGCTAGTAGTTCACGTTTTGGAGAATCCATTGATCGAAATCAACAAACAGCGGCAATCTAACTCGCATGAATTGACTCTATTTTCTTATAGGCCAAGAAAGAGACAATCGACCTTATTTTCCATATATTATAGAGATGACATCGTTGCGTTAACCCAACATAATATACGACATTCGATTCAATGACGAGTGTTATGACACAGTAAATTGAGACAGGCGATGGTAATGAATGCAGGGACCAAGACACTGGAGTCAAAAGCTGTCGACGAAGCGGAATTGCTCGGTGAGGTCGGAGCAGCTGTTGACGATCCAACGGTGATGGACAGCTTCTGGCCGAGGTTGCAGTGTGAATCGACGGTGCAGATGTAATAATTAGGCCCGCCCTTCTTAATCGGGATTTCCACCGGAGTGCCCAGAACCAATCCGACCTGGGTGCAGTTGTCGTACTCGGCCTTTGATGCTTCGGCCACATTGTGCGTCCCCGTCCAATTGAAAACTGAAATCAATATGCTCATTTCATTAATGATGCGACCCACAAAATCGATACCACTGTCGAAATTACACAAGAAGTCATGATTGGAACTCGATTCATTCTCACATATACATGCAAATCGCTTCAATAACTGCCCGACAAATTAACAATGAAATAGAAAACCTTGTATATGTAAGAGGAATAGGAAACAAACGAAGGAAAAAGAACAAGGTAAAACGAGGGGCTTATACATAGCTTGTCGCCAACCATGAAAGTCTTGGAGGCAGCCCAAGACTGATAATAGGATACGTTGGAGGGGACGGTCCACCCCAATCCGTCTCCGACCATGTATGTCGCTGCCGCCGCCACTGTGTCGACCTTTATGAATCCCGCCGTGATCATCGTGATCAACCACGCCGTCAAATTCACGCGAGTTACCATCTTCATGTGCTCCTTCAGGTCGCCTCTGCTACTCAGTTCTCCTTTTAGTCGAGCTTGCCTTCTGCTTCTTCCGATCGCAATGCGTGCGGATCCTTATAGTGATTAAGTTTTTATAGGAGAGAGAGAGAGAGACGTGGAGACAGCTGTTAAGAGAGAGACGTGGAGACAGCTGTTAATTATTGATGGCTCGAGGTTGATTCGAGTCCTTGATCCATAATTGAGCCGAGACCCTAACAATCTCGGACTGAGCACAAGAAAACCCAGATCTAGGGCATGTGTCAGAGAGAGAAACGTGGCTGCCGCCGGCAGCGGCTGCAGTGGCGTTCATCGGGTGCTCTCCTTGCCGTGGGTATGGGCAGAGAGAGAAAGAGAGAGGGACGTCACGTGGCACAAATCCAATGACTAAATGAATGGAGACAGTACACGAACGTCGAACATAGCATATCCCCTCATCACTGGACGAATGACATAAACCCTCGAGAAGCCACTGAACATACGGACGAAAACATTGCTCTCAATCAATGCTAGAAACCTGTCCATTTATGTCAATCACTTTAATCCGCTGCCTCAGCATAAAAGCTTGGAAGATGAAGAGACGGTGCATTCAAAGTTGGTGGGTGCTAAAAACTTTTGAATTGTCAACATGGACCACCTGATGAAAGAGTTAAGAGTGCTAGAATTTAGAGAGAATGAGCAGGAAACCTGTCCATTCAGTCACTTTAGTCCACTGCCTCAGCATAAAAGCTTGAAAGATGAAGAGACGATGCATCCAAAGTCGATGCGTGCTAAAAACTTTTGAATTGTCAACATGGACCACCCCACGAAAGAGTTAAGAGTGCCAGAATTTAGAGAGAATGAGCTGGAAACCTGTCCATTTATGTCAATCACTTTAGTCCGCTGCCTCAGCATAAAAGCTTGAAAGATGAAGAGACGATGCATCCAAAGTCGATGCGTGCTAAAAACTTTTGAATTGTCAACATGGATCACCCGACGAAAGAGTTAAGAGTGCCAGAATTTACACAGAGAGAGAGAGAGAGAGAGAAGGCCTTACAGAATACCGTTCTTGACCATTCCCTATGACTTGATGGAGCCTGGACTTGATTGCAAAAGCAAAGCAAAAGTATAGATTTGACAAACGGAAGCAAAAAAAAACAGCAACTCAAATTCAAAAAAAGAAAGAATAGAGAATCACTTTCTAAATATAGAGAATAGCAGGACACCAATTAGATTCAAGCAAAAAGCTCACTTCATATATCATTTAAACATGTTTTCGTGCATGATAACAATGCATGTTAAGCCTTTTCTGTGGTCAGAGATCCCAGAACACATGCAAAGTTTAGTATCCAAAAGTTGACCAATAAGAGCTGAGTGATAACAAAAGCACTAGAACAGCAATTTTATTGTCTGATATTCATAAATTTGTCTGTGTAGAAATTAATGTTGGTCATCAAAACATCATACCATCTTCAACAACCGTGTTTAATATGGAAATTTTTCCCGACCAATGTCAAGAGTAGATACTGTTTCGCCAATAATGGGCCACTGATATTAGAAAGAGCCAAGAGAGTGCAATAGAAGAAACTCTGGTGGAGTTTGGGACAGGTTAACAATATATAGTAGCCTGCCATAAGATAATCTGCAACCTTCATGTTCAAAGCTTTCCTCGTGCCAATCTATCTATATAGACTGTTATTAAAGCATATTACCTGAAAATACAATTGCTCCATCGTTCTAGCATATCACCAAGATTCACTATGAATGCTCTGTACAAAATAGTCACAGAAAGAATGTTACTTTTCAGGATAACCATAAGATTTTTCTGTCCTGTATTTGTGAGGATTATGTATAACTAAATCTAAGCAATAATCTAAACAACTAAAAGAGGGTAATTACATAAGAAATCGTAGAATGCATATGATGCATGGTAATTCTCTGACTGTTAACCTGCTCAAAATTAACCAGGAAAGAATGGTGGAATATCATTGTATGCATGTGTGTAAGAGTGTTTTCTCTTAGAGGGAGGGAGGGAGGTTCATCAGCAAGGCACCAGAAGGATTAAACTGATCAAAGTTAATATGTACACTTAGATGCAAATTGCAGAAAGGAAAGGATATGAAGATGAGGGCGCCTCTCTAAGTTAATAAATGGAAACCCATCTTTATCACCCATCTGACAATATTACTTTCTCTCTAAACTGGCATATTGCTGCCTTCGTACAAAAAAGAACTATAGTAGCAAATCAGGGTCAGGCAGGGAAGGATTTTTGTCAAAAGGTTGTCACAAGTATTGGGGTAGTAATCCACCCATCATTGGCATGAAGCAATCTTCCAATCATGCGTGTAAGGGGAAACACTGCACATTCCCCAATAAACCACAAGTACAAGATTAAAACAAAGTTATTGCAAGTTATATTTGTAAGCCATGAACCATAAGAATATAAATCCTAACATGATAATCTTCCACCAAAAGCATTACTCTAAATATAAGATCTCCAACATAATCATCTAAAATTTACAATTATGATGCAGTTGGGCTTTACCCTCTCATATGTTGCACATATTCCCATGTCGGAGGTTTAGCATCCTTGTTCTTGCAAATCTGAATAAGTTCAAAAAGTTTCAAGGATTATAACTAGGTATAAAGTCTGCACCAACAGTTTTATAGGAGAAAATTTCATATTTGGAGACCTAGGACATCATCTGTCGCCAACGAGGTAATAAATCCGAAATCCGAATGTGCCCCACCTCTATATATTCCTTTAAAGGGATCAAAGACCTAAACAAAGAAAGGAATTTCCACCGGATGAGAAGAAAAATTTGCAGGATTTATTATAAAATTTATTGAAGTAAAATCTACCTTCATAGTGCAACAAGCACAAGCCCACAATAGGCTCGCCGAGTATTTCTGGCTTGTCAAAAAATTCAGCCTCCAGATCAAGTGCTAGAGCATTGATCCTTGCAACTACTTTTGCGACATTTCTAAGTGTGCACATTTACAAATAAGTAAATTACCAAATTGACTACCATCGCTTTGTTTATAGCAACAAATTACACTTAATCTTGCCACATAGATCATCTAGGCATTAGTCTTGGATCTAAAAGTCAAATGATTTAGAGTTGGAGACCCTATTGACTGTAATATCAGCCATCCCACTGTAAGCAATTAGACACTTGCGTTGAGGCTCTTGGTCAGTGTGATTAATGGTAAATCTTGACAGCTAAAAATAACTGGTTCATATTGTAGCATAGCAGCTTTGGAACAATACCCCAGAAAATTGTTTAATCAGCCGCTACAAATAACCAGGAGTTTCACTTTGACCAACGTAGGATAAGAGCCCAAGAGAGCATATTCAGTTCAAAAGGCAGAGGCAATTTAACTCCCATATAGAAGGGGACGATGGTGACTATCGGGTACTGAAAATGCCCAAAATACCCCATCAGAGAAACAGAAGATCTCTGTATTATCTTTTACTTGGATGGAATAAAATTTACATCCGGGAACTAGCAAGAAAAATTAATGCCTATGGCTCTATATCATCACTCACGATGCTTGACAACGAAATTTTTCCATCACCTGCCTCCATCTTGGCAATATATCTAGTCAAAATACTACAATGAAACCAAAATAAACATCCACGATCAACAACTGATTTAAGTTGGACAGAAATTACATTAAACAGCAGTTTACCCTCAGAAGGCCAGGGGTTCGGTCCAAAATGAGCCTTCCACACACGAGGATCGTCCTCTGGTACTTCCACTTGTATGTAGTATCCCTCCTTATAATCTCCTACAAAACGTCAAAAAATTCATTACTGCTCGAACAATCTTCAGAAGATGATAAGCAGATAGGTAATAACAAGTTTCAGCCAAATCTCTGACTTGAGTTCATGGTCGTGTGTTAGCGATTCAAACTCCCAATTCAGTGGCAGTTCTCTCCAAGAATACAACCGAAAACAGGAACAATAACAAATTGATCTTCCTTTTCTAGGAAATGTGACTCAACCACCACCTGAATACAGACATCAAAATCACCAGCTATTCATCTATGTCCACTTTAAGCAGTAAAATCTTCAGCAGGATGATCAGACACAAACCGTTTATCTGATTTGCGGGGTCAAGGACTTGATCGAACAGAGGAGTGTAGCCTCAATGCTTCTCGTTCCTCGGCAGCTTCATCTTCTCGCTCAAAGGCAGACCGAAGAACCGCCTGCCCTGGACGAAGACCTCCTCCATCAAGTCCTGGCTGACTCCATGAGTTGATCACGTAGGGAAAGCCGGAATCCAAGCACGCCTGAGGCCAACGGATTGGATTCATCCGTCAGCGTCCCCTTCGACTCGAAAAATCTTGGTTTCCTCGGTTTCATGTACCAGAAATCGAACTAAACATAGTGGAAAAAGGCGGGAGAATCGAAGACTTGTTTGAGTAGGGACGCCGACCGTCGGATATCGGAGCTGGAGAGGTCGATGAGGTTGAGAGTGGAAGCAGGAACTCCGGCGACGTCGACGGCGTTCGCGTCATCCATGGTCGTCGTCCGTTCGCCTGACTGATTTCACGGCGATGATGACGACCGACGAGATCGAGGCCAGACGGGAATTTGAGTTGCGGGTGATGGAAGACACGGGGCTGAGAAAAAGAAGAGGAAAAACGACGGCGTGGGACGTTTAAAGAATCGGCACAGATATTCGGTGCGGCCATCGGTGACGTCCTCGTCCCCCCATCCTAATGCTTTCTACAAATTTTAAAGCATTCTTGCTGAGTAATTATTCTATTCGATATAAATAATCATTTTTTAAAATAATTCTTTTATTCTCAACAAAATAAACAGCCCTTAAAAATTGAAAAACCTTACAAATATTTATATTTACATGCATGTTTATTCTTTTTAATTTGTTCTTGTGATATTTAATTTTTGAATGGCTAAGAAAAATGCAGATTCTAGAAAAGCTGTTCCATTTTCTGTTGCTCTTCCAAACTAGCAAGGCCCTATCGCAAATGAAAACACGTTTGACCGATATGACTCCATGAAGCGTACTAATCACATTCTATCAATCATATGAATTACATGCATGCTCATCCAAGTACAAAAAATGCACGAATGCCTACACTTTAACTGACGCTTTATGTAATGTACCAAGCAACGGTAAAATGAGTCAATACGAAAAGGGTAGCCATTGGTATTTGCTCCAATGGTTAAATATAGGAAGTAGTTAAAAAAGCCTTTTTCCATTTGTTTGCGTGGGACATTTTGAGACAGAACATATGCTTTTAGGATATCGATCGTGTATATCCTATATCTATATCTATTTACATACATATATAAGAATATTCAATCATGGATAAATACTTTTGGCACAAATTAAAATAGGGACAATTAAGAATATCCATAAATGGATCTTAAGTCTGGCCCTGCCTAGCTTGACACGCAAGGCTCATGGGCTCTACCTGTCGTGACGCGAGAAGATGTAGAGCTTCAAGGAAATAAAGTTCGTCACTCGCAAATTTACCAACTCTCAAACAAAATTTTTACTTAGAGAACATGGCAGCTGCTACACCTTTTGAAGTTGGACACGAGTTAGACTCTCGATTGCAAATCTAGTCGGGGTTTGAATTGTTTTCCTCTAATTTAGAAAGCTTAAAAGAAGATTAGGAACAATCTTGTATAGGCGTACACACAATGAAATAGAAATGAAATTACTAAGTACAAAATATGAAAATGCTATGTTCAAATTCTCTGAGCTGCTCTCGGCCTTGTTTCCTTGTCAAGGAAGTGACAACTTGATCTTGTTGAGCTTAACCACAACAATTTTCATGTCCATTATTTCCTCAAGCAAGTCCTTTGAACATTCTAGCCATAACTTTAGTATCAAGAAGACTATGCTATTGAATTTCGAAAGTGTCGGATCTTCATATTTTGTGCAAAGGATTTTGCTATCCATAATGTCAAGCACTCTCTCTGGAATTGTTGCACCTACCCATTGCCTCAAACTGAGATCCACATTGAACATTTCACCTGTTGGCTTCTTCCCAGTAATCACTTCCAACAACAATATGTTGAAGCCGTATAAATTTCCTTTATAAGAGACTTTTCCTTCCGAACCATACTTTGAAAGCATCATAGTTTGTGACATAAGAACATCAGCAATTGATCTATTTCTTTTTAGGACATAAGTAATAAGATCAAGAGGCATACGAGTGCTAATGTATCTCTATTACATTATACCATTATATTGGCAATCAAAGGCTTGAATTAGCTAATATTTAGCAAATGTACCTGGAGCAATGTAACCAATCACGTCGAGAGTTTGGGTTTGTGTTTCAAGCTTGTTCTCAGCCAAAATCTTGGCAATTCCAAAGTCACAGACTTGTGCGACTAGGCCCTCATTTAGAAGAATATTGCTAGGCTTCAAATCGCAGTGCACAATGGGTTCCAATTGGTCATGGTGGAGATACTCGATCACCATTGTGGCGTCAACCATTATCTTCACTCGCTGATGGAGATCCAAGTTGTAATTGTTAGAGTACAACCACTTCTCCAAGCTCCCACAAGGCACGTATTGCAGTGCCAAAGCTCTCAGATTTGCATTCGTGCAGGTGCTAATCACCTTGACGAGATTGCAGTGCCGGATCATACGAAAAGTGTCGCATTTTGCATCAAAACATTTCAGAGCACCTTCGATATGGAGATTTAATACTTTGACCGAGATGTCTATCCTACCTTTATATACAGAGGTGAAGCTTTCTGCTTTGAGCAAATTACTTTCGCGGAAGTTGTTAGTAGCCAAGCAAAGCTCCCGATATGATATCATCGGGTGGTCAATTATAGGTAAGTTCTCCATTGAAATTGAAGCTTTTTTACTGGTACTCCCACTCTTTCTAAGCAAGCAAATGACAAGGACTAAAAGTATAGCTGATAAAATTGGCACAACAATGTATAGTATATGTAGCCGCTTGTCCCTTGATGATTTCATTCCATTTTCTTTGCATCGTGGGACTTGAAAAATCACATTTCCAGAAAGTGCTTCATTCCCAATGAAAGAGAGAGCCAGGAAATTTCCAAATGGCCCGCAATTAGGAATCTCTCCCGATAGCTTATTAATGGACAAGTTCAAAATTTGTAGATATGCAAGTCCTTCCAAGGACTCAAGTATTGTGTTTGATAACTCATTGTAGGAGAGATTGAGGAACTCCAACCCTTTGAGATGGCCAATTGATTGTGGCATGGATCCTTGAAACAAGTTCCTCAACAAGTTGAGAGAAGCAAGGCTCTCAAACTCTTGGGTGGAACTCGGTATGGCACTAGTAAGTCGGTTCCAAGAAACATCGATGCTCTCTATATCTCTCATCTTCCCTATTTCAAGTGGTAGTCCTCCATTGAAATAAATGAGTGACAGATTGAGGAAGATGAATTCTTGAAGGCCCCACAAACTAAATGGCATAACCGATGTCATGTTATTCAAGCTTATGAGAAAACATATGAAGGCTACTAAAGTTTTGAATGCAATTCGGGATTGATCCCGATACCCTAATTTGCCCAGGCACCTTTTCTCCTAAACCTATCAAGTTGCTTATCTCATCGGGGATCGGTCCTTCAAGATGGTCATTATCAAGATACAGCCTTTGCAACCTTTCTAGTCCTCCGATCGATGATGGGATGTTGCTGTCTAGAGCATTATTGCCCAAATCTAGCAAAGTCAGTCTCTTCAAGAAACCATTTCCTCGGGAACACGACCTCTTATTTGACAATTGGGAGCAATTAGAATTTGTAGGGAACTAGAGAAGTTTTGATAGATTCTGGTATGGAGCCACGAAGCGGGTTGCCTCCCAACGACAAGACCTATCACGACGGACAATTAGATAAGGCGGAGAGAAAACCAAGCTCCGAATCATATGTCTCTCCTATTAGCTAACTTAACATAGTATTAAAGAATTCGAGGCTCTTCAAGTTGCCCAAACCCGTATGTATGGGTCCGCTAAGTTGATTGTCCCCGACCTCGAAAATGATTAGGTTCAAAAAATTCAAGAAATACTGCGGGATGTTGTCTCCATAGCCATTGCATGCTAGATATAGTTCTTCCAAATTCGGAAGGCTTAGAACTCTACCTGAGGGATGGCTTCCATAGAGGGAATTTTCCATCAAATAAAGCACGAAATATTAAAAATCTCTTGAGGTACTCCACCGGTTAGCAAATTATCCGCAAGGCCCATTAGTTGCAGATTGACCAAATTGCCAATCTCACTCGGAATCTCCCCTTCAATGTGGTTAGCTGCGATGCCCAACGTGTGCAAGCTCGACATGTTACTGATGGTTCGAGGAATCATGCTAGTCAAGTTGTTAGTAGAGATATAGAGCTTTTGCAGCTTTTGCAAGCTGCCTATATCTCAAGGAATGCTTCCCTGAAAACGATTGTATGACAACCCCAATATGATAAGCTCTTTGCATTGGGTTAGTGTCTCTAGTGGCAGGCCACTGAATTGATTTTTATTCAGGGCAAGCATCTGAATGTTAGACCAACGGTAGCAAAGATCGAAGGGAAGACTTCCAGAGAGATAATTATCCATCAAATTCACCCACGTGAGTGATCTATTGAAAAGTGCTGAAGGAATTGAACCTGTGAGAGTGGCATTGACCAATATAATGACTTGCAATGTGGATATGTTGCCTAGGGAGCTTGGAATTTGACCTTGTAAGTCGTTTGAGCTAAGACTCAATTGTTGCAACTTAGGGAAGGCACCGAATTCTCTTGGCATGCCACCTGTTAGCCTGTTTGTCGCGAGTGACATGACTTCGAGGTTCTAGCATTGGGTTAAGATAGGAGGAATGTTTCCTTCGAACTGGTTCAATTCGAACATAAGTTCTTTCAGGCGGCATAAATGACCAATTTCTATCAGAATCATGCCATAAAAAACTGTTGCTGCAGAGATCAAGAGAAGCCAAGAGAGAAAGATTCTCAAGGTGGGGAGAGAGTCTTTCCTGGAGACCCATGTGCGAGAGGTCTAAAGCGATGACTCTGCCCGGTTGCTATAAACAATACCAATCCATTCACAAAAACTTGCTTCCACCGTCCAATTGCCACCTTTGATGGTGTTCATCGGGTTGACTTCCATCATCGATTTGAAGGGGAGGAGAGAATATTGATCTGTAAAGTTGCTGGAACAGATGACGGGCTGAAATATCAATAGGAAAGCCAACAGAACATCAAGATTGCATCAATAGATGGTTCCCTAATTTCGACCTGTTCTTAGTGTTCAATACCAAAACCTACCAAATGGTTGTCTTAATTAGGGGAAAAAAACAATGTAAAAAAAGACTAACAATCAAATGATGTCCCACAATCATGTCTATGGCATGTTCTTTACGTTTACACATTCACACTTACTTTCAACTCTATGAGGGTACAAAAGGACCTTTAGATCAATGCTCTAAGGCATGAATGTGAAAAGGTTTTGTGATAACTGTTGTGACCTTCCTGCAGGGGCAATATCAAGTGTCTCATTGGAAGTTGACTAATTGAAAGTTCCTACTGTTGGAAGAGATTACATTACTAGTAGTTTGTCAAATTTTATCCATGCTTCATGTCATATTTGAACTTTCAATCGATTCAATTAAATCACTTTTGATAAATGTGAATATCTTCCCGCAACTTTCAATTGGTCTAATTAAGTCCGTAATATATTTAATATGCTTTTTGTCATCCTTTCATCTATTAATATAAATGAAATATGCCATGGATAACAATATTATGAAGCCGATGTTTGATGGAGAAAGTTAGGCGGACTTTGTGCGTGTCATGGTGACTTTAAATTGTAAAATTATAATACTCGTTCCTTCGCCCTCACCCAGATTTGGCGAAACATCAATAGGGAAGCCAATAGAACATCAACAAATGCTAAAAAGATGAACTTCTCCATAATAAGCAGGGTCTCTATTGATTGCATTAATAGACAGCTCACTAATTTTGACATATTCTTAGTGTTCAATACCAAAACCTACCGAATGGTTGTCTCAATCAGGCAAAAAAAAAAAAAAAAAAAAACAATGTAACTATCAAATGATGTCCCTCAATCACGTCCATGGCCCATTCTTTACGTTACTTACTTTGAACTCTTTGAGTGTACAAATGGACCTTTGAACCAATGCTGCAAGGCACGAATGTGAAAATGTTTTGTGATAACTATCATCACCTTCCTGCATGGGCAATATTAAGTGTCTCGTGGGAAGTTGACTGATTGAAAGTTCCTACTGCTGGAAGGGATGATGTTACAAGTAATTTGTCAAATTTTATCTATGCTTCATGTCATACTTGAACTTTCAATCAATTCAATTAAATCACTTTTTATTAATGTGAAATATCTTCCTGCAACTTTTAGTTGGTTTAATTAGATTTGTAATATATTTAATATGATTTTTGTCATCCTTTCATCTATCAATTTAAATGAAATATGTCATCGATAACAATTCTATGAAGTTGATGTTTGATGAAGAAAATTATACGGACTTTGTGCATGTCATGGTGACTTTAAATTGTAAAATTATAAAGCCCATTCCTTCGCCCTCGCCTAGATTGGGCAAAATATCAATAGGGAAGCCAACAGAACATCAACAAATGCTAAAAAGATTAACTTCTCCATAATGAACAAAGTCTTTTGAATGCATCAATAGACGGTTCACCAATTTCAACCTATTCTTAGTGTTCAATACCAAAACCTACCAAATGGTTGTCTCGATTAGAAAAAAAAAATAGAAAAATAAAAGGAAAACAATGTAAAGAATAACTATCAAATGGCATCCCTCAACCATGTCTATGGCCATTATTTACGTTTACATGTTCACACTTACTTTCAACACTATAGAGAGAGGCAGAGAGAGAGAGCCAAGCCTTTGTGTCTAAAGCATGTTTCTGTGCTTTAACAGAGCGGAAGCGTTAGATAGTCAACAGTCACAGGAGTTTTGAGAAGGAACTGATCTATATATCTTTTAGAAACATCTCAGAAAGATTTTTCGGCAAGTAGAGGCCAACGTGGCTAAAGTGGCTCACGATCTCGGTAAATGCACTTGCCAATGCTGCTCATAGCCCCATCCACATGGAAATTTTTGGTCTCTCTTCCTCAGCCGGTTAAATTTTCAATCCTTTGTAGGCTTAGCAACACGCCCACCTCGTCCAGAAAAATCTTGTCAAACACGCAGAAAGTTGCATGTACAGTGCAATCTATGTAACTATCGTGGAAAAGCTGACAGACCCATCCGTTGAATCGCAGGAGAGTCGGTGCTCAGACGTGTGTGGCATTTCCTTTTCATTTCCTTTCTTAAAGTGTGGCATGTACAAACAGCTAATTTAGGGGCAAAATAAGGCGGAAGCGGCTGAACTATTGCCTCCATGCGTAAACATAAACAGATTATTGGTTGTATATGATGTAGGTACCCCATCGGATGCTCTTCTCTGAAGTTCATTATGCCCATTCGTACGAGTTCTCAAAGTATACCCCTACTTCAGGCAAGTGCGGGTTGACAGGCTTCCACTCTTGCTGGCAAACTCTAAGCTCCTTCCCTTCTGTATACATTTAAATCAGCATGAGTATCATCTAATCTTTGGGACAAGTAGGTCTGTCACTGGACGGGCGGAAACCTGCAAATTGATGCAATTTTGAACAAACTTAGGATCCCATGCTGGTGTAAATTTGCTAAATTGCACCATGTCTAATCGCTAATGGAGTAGCTATGTTATATGCAGCGCCCAAATCCCCACGCAAAAAGGATCCAATCCTGTAAAGAGAGCAAGCGAGCATGTGGTTGATCATTTCAATTCATCAGATCTGGGACAGGTCAATGCCTAATTCAAGAGTAAACATACTTTCCTCATGAATCATGGAGTTAAACTTGATGCAGTCCTCCTAACAGTGCCTGAATGATCCATAGATATGCAATATCCACTTCAACATGCATTCAAAGCAGAGCACCAGCCAAGCACAATGCATAAAGACATTCAAATTGGGGAGGAGAACTAGATCTTAGGACTGAGAACTGATAAGAGAGGAAGTAGAATTGCGGTATCTTGTTTATATATAGGAAAGTAACTAATTTGCAGAAGACAACTTACTTCGGAGGATTTTCCTCAGACATACATGTTGGCAGGCACTCAATGAGACAATCATGGTTAGGCTCCAGGAAGAATGCAATCTGAATTTTTTGAGAACATGAGCATAAATAGAATCTTTTTTTAACAGAAATATTTGCAAAAGAAGTCAATAAGAATGGAGAACGTAATGAACGAAAGATGCTAACTAGGGAAGGCAAAACAATTGGGCTTCTTTTGCAAAAACCAATGTGGATCATCCTTGATAATAATCTCAAGTTCAGAAGAATTTCCTAAGAGTATGATCACAAGTTCAACTGACTTTCCCCTAGATCGTGATCTCAAAACTAGGACCTTGTTTGAATCAGCTTACAACTATCCAAGATCAGCTTCAACTGCCCTTTTTCCGGTTGGAGTAGTCACGACTTCGGTCACCAATCAATCAGACTTTTTCAATACATTTGACAATGCTTAAAAGTTCTCTTAAAGGCGTTTGAAGAATATTTCAAAAGATGAGGAGAAATGTATGTTTGTGTGTGGGGGGGTGTCTCTGTGTGTCTCTGTGTGCATGTGCATGTGCGTGGGCGTGTGTTTGGGGAGAGAGAAGGCCTTACAGAATACCGTTCTTGACCATTCCCAATAACTCGATGGAGCGTGGACTTGATTGCAAAAGCAAAAGAAAAATTTTAGATCTGACAAACTGAAGCAAAAAAAAAAAAAAAGAAAAACAGCAACTCAAATTCAAAAAAAGAAAGAATAGAGAATGACTTGCTAAATATAGAGAATAGCAGGACACCATCTAGATTAAAGCAAAAAGCTCATTTCATATATCATTTAAACATGTTCTCGTGCATGATGACAATGCATGTTAAGCCGTTTCTGTGGTCAGAGATCCCAGAACACATGCAAAGTTTAGTATACAAAAATTGACCAATAAGAGCTAAGTGATAAGAAAAGCACTAGAATAGCAAATTTATTGTTTGATATTCATAAATTCGTCTCCGTGTACAAATTAATGTAGGTCACCAAAATATCATACCATCTTCAACAACCGTGTTTAACGTGGAAATTTTTCCTGACCAATGTCAAGAGTAGATGCTCTTTCGTTACTACTGGGCCACTGATATCAGAAAGAGCCAAGAAAGTGCAACAGAAGAAATTCTATTGGAGTTTGGGACAGGTTAACAATACAGAAGAAATTCTATTGGAGTTTGGGACAGGTTAACAATATATAGTAGCCTGCCATAAGTTAATCTCCAACCTTCATGTTCAAAGCTTTCCTCATGCCAACTTATCTATATAAACTGTTATTAAAGCATATTACCTGAAAATACAATTGCTCCATCATTCCAGCATATCACCAAGATTCACTTCACAGAAAGAATGTTACTTTTCAGGATTACTGTGAGATTCTTCTGTTCTGTATTTGTGATTATTATGTATAACTGAATTTAAGCAATAATCTTAACAACTAAAAGAGGGTAATTACATAAGTAAGAAGAAATTCAAGAGAAATTGCTCTGAGTTTTTTTATTCTCTAGAGAATGAATATTTACATGAGGCATCTCACCGTTTTATAGTTGCTACACCACCTAAAACGTAATAAACAAATTCCTAAAAGCTAACAAACAAATCTGGAAAAATAAAATCTGGAAAATCTAGAAAATCTTGAAGATCTGGAAAATCTGGAAAATCTGGAAACAAATTAACCAGCAAATCTGATTCTGATTTTCAACACTCCCCCTCAAGCTGGGTTATGAATGTCTATCATACCCAGCTTGCACCTTAGAGTCTCAAAACTATTTTTGGATAAAACCTTGGTCAATATGTCCGCTGTTTGATGATTGGTTGGAACATACGAGAGTTTCAAGATTCCTTCCTCGAGTTTTTCTTTGATGAAATGTCGATCGATCTCCACATGCTTTGTTCTATCATGATGAACCGGGTTCTTGGCATTCTCAATAGCAGCTTTATTGTCACATAATAATGACATAGGATTGGTATTAAAGAATCCTAGTTCATTTAAGATTCTTCTTAGTCATATGCCTTCACATATTCCTTGACACATTGCTCTAAACTCCGCTTCAGCACTGCTCCTAGCAACAACAGGTTGCTTCTTGCTTCTCCAAGTAACCATGTTGCCCCACATGAAGGTACAATACCCTGTTGTCGACCTTCGGTCCATGAGAGATCCAGCTCATTCTGCATCCGTGAATATCTCCACGTTTCTTTCATCTGTTTTCTTAAAGTAGAGCCCTCTTCCAGGACTTTTCTTCAAGTACTGTAAGATTCGAAAAACTGCCTGCATGTGTTTCTCTGTTGGTCAGTTCATGTATCTACTAACCATACTTACTGCAAAACCAATCTCTGGCCGAGTGTACGAGAGATAGATTAGTTTGCCAACTAATCTTTGATACCTCCCTTTGTCCGTTAATGGTCCTTCTTCTTCCATCTCGGTTTTATTTGTAGAATCCATGGGTGTGTCAGCTGGTTTACATCCAAGCATACCAGTTTCCTTCAAAAGATCAAGAGTATACTTGCATTGGGAAATTGCAATTCCTTTCTGTGACCGAGCTACCTCCATACCTAGGAAGTATTTGAGTTGACCTAGGTCTTTAACCTCAAATTCTTTTGCCAAGATATTCTTCAGTTTTCCAATCTCCTCCAGATTGTCACCAGTTAGGATTATATCATCGACATATACAATCATTACTGCTCTTTTACCTTCAGCTGACTTCTTGACAAACATTGTATGGTCTGTTTGACATTGAATGAAATTCAGCTTCTTAACGACCCTTGTTAACCTCTCGAACCAAGCACGGGGTGATTGCTTTAGGCCGTATAAGGATTTCTTGAGTTTGCATACCTTGTTGAAGCTCTCTTTAGTGTCAATTCCTGGTGGAACCTCCATAAAGACTTCTTCCTCCAATTCCCCATTCAAGAAGGCATTCTTTATGTCTAATTGATGTAGGGGCCAGTCCAAGTTAGCTACAAGGGAGAGCAACACCCGAATGGAGTTTAGTTTGGCCACCGGAGCGAAGGTTTCTTTGTAGTCTATACCATATGATTGTGTGAATCCCTTAGCAACCAGCCTTGCCTTGAACTGATCAACACTACCATCAGCATTGTGCTTAACTGTAAAGACCCACTTACATCCCACTAATTTCTTCCCAGCTGGCAATTCTGTATATTCCCAAGTATTATTCTTCTCAAGTGCATGAATTTCCTCAAGAACCGCTTTTTTCCACTCGGATTGAGCAAGTGCCTCTTGGATATTCTTGGGAATTTGAATGTTACCCAACGTTGAAACAAATGCCTTATATTTAGGAGACAACTTTTCATATGACACAAAATTGTTAATGGGATGTTGAGTGTGATATAGCTAGTACGAGTACCTAGAGGGGGGGTGAATAGGTATATAAAAATTTTCTTCAAGATTGCACAATACTTAGACAGTTGAAGGATTTGCAATAATTAAAAATCAATCGTAAAACTAAGTAAGGGAAAGAGAGAATTGAACACGCGGTTTATAGTGGTTCGGCTTGATTCAAGCCTACGTCCACTCTTCTGCACTGACAGCCGATTGGCTGGATTCCACTATGAACAAAGAGATGTTACAGTGTTGATCTTCCTTGATTTCTAGGTGTAGATGATCTACCACACTCGCTCAAGGTGTCACCAAGTATAAACACTCTCTGTGTATACAATTTCGCTCGAAAAGTATCGACTAACAATCAAGGATTTTCAGACTTTGGAATTTTTCTATCGATCACACACCTTAAAACAACTAGAACATCTTCCTTTTATATTCCTTTATGCCATCATAGCCGTTGGCATTTACCAAAGGAATTCCTCCAATCTACTCGTTGGACGGAATCAATCAAAAGATTATCCGAGCTAATTAAGGAATCTGATGATAGCCCATCAATCATGTTCGCCCATACAATCAGGATCTTGGTTTCCAAGAATAGAACATTCCAAGAATATTTCGTCGACCATCGGATCTTCAATTGATCTTAGATAAGAATCAAAGAATCCGAAATATCTATCCAACCAAAAATGTATTCCGAGAGGATAGGATCGAATCCTCAACCATATACTTCGGCTTTGGATTTCCTTCGTCACTGGATTAGAAAGACTGCCAGTGAGAATAGACTTGAGTCTTGAGTCTCGAGTCTTGAGTCTTGAGTCTTGAGTCTCGAGAATACAAAGTCTTCAGACTTTAAACTGTCGGTCTTCAAATATCCAGACTAGACTGATAGAAATGTTTTGTCAGCTTCAAAATATTCTGGAAAGATTTCTCCAACAATCTCCCCCTTTTTGATGGTGACAAAACTTTCTTGTAGATTTGAACAACTTTGACCTGCAAAAACATTTCTCAAGCAATATGGCTAACTCAAAAAGATTAATAAAGCAACCGACTCGCATCCACAGAAAATTGGTTAGTCTTTTATGAGTAATACCATATAACAACACTTGATATAAATGCAACCAGTCAAGCATCAAAATCCACAGCCAAATCAGTCAAATTTAAATTCACACCCAAGTTCAAGTTCTCAAGTCATACTCAAAAAATAAACATAACCACAAAATTTTTATAATGTTGAAAGTTGTTGGTTCAAATTGATTCTCCCCCTTTTTGTCATCATTAAAAAGGGTGAGAAAGGAGTCATGTCTGCTTGGGAATGCGCACGATCTGGAAATCTCCCATAGACTAGACTACACCTTCTAGCCTCTTTAAGTCCTCCCTTAGATGAGCTACCTCCTCTCCTTTGGCATTGGCTTGAAGTTGCAAAGCGAGGTCTTTCATTTTGTCCTCCAGGGTGACTGAGGATGCTTGTCCAGCAATCTTCATGGCTTGGATTTCACAGTCTAGAGCATATATCTGGCCACGCATTTCTAGAAGAATATCCATGATGCGACGAAAATCTGCAGAATTGTCCGTCTGTGTACTGGCATGAGCTTTCTCTGATGGAGTAAATGCAGATGATGGCGCTTCTGTATAGTCTGGCAGATTTGGTATCGACGTATCACCTTCTTCAGGCAATTGAGAAGCCTGAAAATCTTCTGGGTCTGCTGGAGATTGTCTTGGACCTTCACTAACAGCAGCATGAGGTGAGGACCTTTCTTGCTCGCCAACTCCCCCTGTCTCTAGGACATCGAAAGGGGAAGAGTGATGATCATGCTCTTGATTTCCCTTCTCTCCGCATTCAACGACTTTTCTTTCTCTCCTTCTCTTTCTTCTTCGCTTTCTTTCTCCTTCTCTCTCTCGCTCTTCTTCTTCTCTCGTTCTTCCGAAGTTCGTCGGTTGAGGCACGTAACGTCCGGTTCTTGTCGAGCTTGGATAGTGGGATCTTCATCCTCTTCATCTTCATCTTCATCCTCCAGGGATGAGAGTTCTTTTCTTCTTTTTCGATGGGGCACCAATGGCCTCCTTTCCTTTTCTTTGAGGCAGACGAACTGGAGATTTCACTCGAATTTCTCCATTGCCTTGGAAAGTTCTTGCAGACGCATCTTCGTTAACATCTTCAAACCTACCACCATCTTATCACACGGTCGAACACAAAATGTTTGTGGCAGTTCAATATTCATGTGTCTAGAGATCTTGGTCACCAGACCAGGATAAGGCAATTGTCCTTTGTCTTTCGACATTGCTTTGTACATATGGAAGAGAATAGTGTGCGGGAGAGAGAACTTCCGTCCTAAGTTGATCGTGTACATCAACTTTGCTTCAGAAAGAGACACAGAAGTCTTTGACGTAGACTTAGGTCTGAGACAGTTAATCACAATCTTATGAAGCACAATGTTGATGGCATTCATCCTGGAATAGGTAATTTTCTTCTCCACATCCCTATCTTTGACAAGTTCCAGAGTAGTACGAGCAGGTGAGACTTTGATTGGTAGATAACGTCCTCGTTCAACTCCAACTATGTCCGCCAACATATTCACATCTATCACGTAGACTTGGTCTCGTACACCGAATGAAATTCTATTCGCATCCAAAAAGCTAAGATTTGAATAGAAATAAGCGGTCGATTGAGCATACCCGTCGGTAGAGTCGAGCAAAAAGTCTCAAGTTGAAGCAAATTCAACTTCTCTCTTAAGTTCATGTTGATGGCGTCTAGGAAGTCAAAATCGACACTTCTAGGGTTTATCACCCCTCTTTTCAACAGCTGAAATACACATTTTCCCGATCCTTGGACTTAAACAAATCCATCCGATTTCCTTTCACCTTTGCTTTGCCACACCCATTTTAGGTTGAAATTCAAGGAACATTCTATCATCATCGTTCCCTTCAATCGGATTTTGTCCTCGGCATACGAGGGTCACTTGGAATGTTCGCAAGTGCCTCCTTTGCCTTCCTTTTGGAGCAATTCCCAATTCCTCCATTTTCCGCGAAAAAGATACTCATTCCCATAATTTTTGTCTTTAAGGAATTCATCTATATATTTTAATGAAGTATCGGTGCTTTTCAACGCACGATAAAGCTTATAGATAAAGGAGGGTCTTTGGACTCTTACTGGGTCGGCATCCTCGATTATCTCTTCTTCCGATGTTGACTCGCACCTTGTGGGGCGGAGGTGTTGAATGACGTGGAGGAGAGCGAATCGGACTTTGTCGCTGACTTGATAAGTCTTCTTCCTCAGTAAGATCGAAGTGAGTCGGTCCCTTCTCCATTCTTTGTGGTCCCCTGCTTGCGATTCTTGATGATTTCCTCGAAGAAGACATCTTTCTTTGTCGATTGGAAGATTCCTTCACTTGCTTTCCCAAGAAAAAAATGACCACTTTCTCGAAGATGAACAAGAAATAGAAACAGGATCGGGAGGAGAGTTCTTTTAGGGTTTTGAAGATTTGGGCGAAGAAAAACTGTATATATATATATATAACTCAGTTTTGAAAAGGGAAGTTCAACCGGTACAAGGAAAGTGTACGAACACTTCTTTTCAAAATCAATAACTGCCAAAATTAATCCCTTTTAAAAAGACAAGTTTTCGAATTTCACACAGATTATAGAATAATCGAACAAAAGATCGTACCTTTTCGAGTTTAGATAACTAAACGAGAATTCATACCTTTTAGATAAAATAGCAACTTACAGTCTATAGCCATGCATGTCTGAGTCTGAGGGTTTAAAGTCTGAGAGATTAGAGTCTTAGAGTTGGTGAGTCTCTAGACTTTAACTTCTTCAAGCTTCAAAATGTTGAGTCTTGAACGGATAAAGTCGAATTGATTTTTCTCCAAAGGCTTTGTGAATATATCCGCTAGTTGACTTTTTGAATCAACAAATTGAATCGAGATTTCTCCATTTTGAATGTGATCTCTAATGAAGTGATGTCGAATCTCAATATGCTTTGCTCTTGAATGAAGGATTGGATTTTTGGTGAGATTGATCGCATTGGTGTTGTCACATCTGATTTCTGTGCATGAGTCTTCAATCCCAAAGTCTTGTGGCTGTTGTTTTATCCATAGAATTTGCGAACAGTAGCTTCCAAGAGCTACATACTCGCTTCGTCGTTGAGAGAGCTACGTGCTTTGCTTCCTCGAAAACCAAGATACTGTCCTGTTTCCAAGCAGTTGACAAGTTCCAGAAGTGCTCTTTCTATCGACTCTGCAACCGGCCAGATCTGCATCTGAGTAACCTAGAAGATTAAAGTCTCCCTTCTTGGGATACCAGAGACCGATGCTTGAAGATGAGACAACGTATTTGATAACATGTTTTGCAGCACTGAGATAGGATTCTCTAGGATCTGATTGAAACCTAGCACAGATGCAAACACTAAACAAAATATCAGGTCTAGAAGCAGTAAGATAAAGAAGTGAACCGATCATGCTCCTGTACAGCTTTTGATCTACTTTCTTCCCTTCTTCATCTTTGTCTATCTTCTGAGAACATGACATTGGTATGTCGGTCTTTTTGCACTTTTCTAATCCAAACCTTTTGACAAGATCATTTGCATATTTTTCTTGATGAATAAAAATTCCTTCCTTCATTTGTTTCACTTGGAGTCCAAGAAAGAATGTTAATTCTCCCATCATACTCATTTCAAACTCATCCTGCATAGACTTAGAAAATTTCTTGCATAGACTTTCATTAGGTGATCCAAAAATAATATCGTCCACATATATTTGAACAAGTAAAAAGCTTTTGTTTTCCTTTTTGATAAACAAAGTAGTATCTACTTTACCTTTGACAAAACCATTCTGTAATAAAAACTTACTTAGTCTATCGTACCAAGCTCGAGGTGCTTGCTTTAATCCATACAAGGCCTTTTTCAGTCTGAAGACTGAGTCTGGCTTCTTTGGGTCTTCAAACCCAGGTGGTTGTTCCACATAAACTTTCTCATGGATAAATCCATTTAGGAATGCACTTTTGACGTCCATTTGGAATAACCTGAAATTTTTATAACAAGCAAACGCAAGTAATAGTCGAATAGCTTCTAACCTTGCAACCAAACACATGAAAGTATGAAATAATAGGCTTCTTACCTTTGAATAATTCATAGGGAGTTTTCTCTAAAATAGGTCTTAGAAAGACTCTATTTATAATATAGCAAGTAGTTGAAACACTTGACCCAAAATCGTGAAGAAATTTTACTTTCAATTAAAAGTGTTCTAGCCATTTCTTGAAGAGATCTATTCTTTCTTTCCACAACTCCATTTTGCTCGGAGTATATGGAGAGGAAAACATATGATTAAAACCAGATTTATCACAAAATTTCGTAAAATTTTGATTTTCAAATTCACTTCCATGATCTGTTCTTATACTTGAGATTGCACATCCTTTTTCATTTTGAACCTTTTTAGCAAACTTCTCAAAGTACGAAAAGGTTTCGACTTACTTGCAAGAAAATATACCCGTGTAAAGCGAGAATAGTCATCCACGATTACTAGACAATATTTCTTACCTCCAATGCTCTGGGTTCTTGTTGGTCTGAAGAGATCCATATAAAACAACTGTAGTACATGATTAGTAGAGACATGTTTTATTGGCTTAAATGAATTTCTTACCTACTTTCCCAGAATGCATGGAGTGCATAAATCAGACTTTTGGTATTGCAATTTAGGTAGACCTCGAACAAGCTTCTTTGATGAGATTTTGGCTAATTGCTTCATGTTGACATGGCCAAGCTTTCTGTGCCATAGGACTGCTTCATCTTGAATTGAAATTAGGCATTGATCTTCATTTGGTTTTACATCAAGGAGGTAGATATTTCCATGCCTTCGACCCATGAAAGATTGAGTTGAGTCTTTGCTAATTCCAGAACATATGCCTTCTTGAAAAGAGATCTTGTAACCAGTATCACACAATTGGCTAATGCTGAGAAGATTGTAGTTGAGTCCTTTCACTAGAGAGACATTGTTTATTGTGAGATTTCCAATTTTCACAGTTCCAAATCCCACAATGCTTCCTTTGTTGTTTCCTCCGAATGAAACTTTTCCACCATTTACTTGAATAAGTTTTATGAAGCAATTTAAGTCTCCTGTCATGTGTCTTGAGCATCCGCTGTCAAGATACCACTTTACCTTCCTTTTGACAGAGACCTGCATTCAAAAGAGAGTCTCAAGCTTTCTTTGGTACCCAAATTTTCTTGGGTCCTTTGGCATTAGTAGAATGAGCATTATTAGGCCATACTTTCTTAACAGGCTTCCAAACCATAGGACATTCTTTTTCAAAATGATCATGACTGTTACATTTTGAACACCTTAAAGCATTTCGACCTACAGACCTTACAAAAACTTTCTTGAAATGATTTTTGTAAGCCTCTCTCGACGGTCTTTTCTTAATTCTTTCTTTTACTTTCGGAAAATCAATCAAGGGGATAGTTTATGCTGTCATACCTAGACCGAGACTTATTGAAGTAAGGTCTTTGGATTGAAAGAACTTTTTCAAGTTTTTCGGACCCTATTGAAAATTTCTTTGAAATATTTGATAAGTCAGTTTTTAAGAAAGCATTTTCTTTTGAAAGATTATCTTCATTCTCTTTAAGAGTAGAAATATTCAGGTCTAAACTTTTCACCTTTTCTTCTAAAATGTTTTCCTTTTGTTTTAAAACTGAGTTTTCCTTTTTAAGTTCGGAAATCTTTTTAAGAGAAGTCTTAAGACTAAAACATAGTTCATCAATGTATTTAGAGACTTTGACAGGGATTTTATAATCACTTACCTCAAATTCACTGTCTGAGTCTGATCCAGAGTCTAAGTCTGATTGCGCCATCAGACACAAGTTGGCATATTCCTCATCACTTTCTTCACACTCTGTATCGCTCCAGGTTTCGGCTTTAAGAGCTTTTCGAGACTTCTCAGATTTTCCTCTTTTCTTCTTCAGAAGAGGACAGTTGGGTCTGATGTGCCCCTTTTTCTTACACTCAAAGCAAACTACATCTTTGTTTGGTTCCTCATTATCAACAAACTTGGTTTGCTATTTTTGAAAACTTTGTTTCTTTGAGTTGAACATTCTTCCTTTTCTATTGAGCTTTCTGAACCTTCTAATCATAAGAGCAAGCTCCTCATCGTCCAGATCTTCTTCAGAATCTGTATCATCAGAATCATCGTTAGATTTTAATGCAATGGATTTCTTACCTTTTGGATCTCCGTTTTCATTAATTCGTTCCACTTCGTAAGACTGAAGAGTTCCAATCAGCTCGTCTACAGATAATGGCACGATTCTTTGCGTCTCTCTTATTGAAGTCTTTATATAATTCCAATCCTTAAAGAGTCCACGCAGTAGCTTGTTCACCTTCATAGGATCAGAAATTTTCTGTCCTTGATTCTTAAGACCATTGACAATATCTGTAAAACGGCTAAACATGTCAGTTATAGATTCTCCTGGTTTCATTTTGAAGGATTTATATTGACCAAGAAGAATGTTAATTCTGGTCTCCTTCACTCGATCTGTCCCTTCATAAGTGATATGTAATCTGTCCCAGACTTCTTTTGCTGTAACACAAGAAGATATTCTGTTATATTCAGTTGGTGACAAAGCACAATATAAAGAATAAATTGCTTTAGCATCGAGTGCTTGTCTCTTGTTTATCTCTTCTTGAGACATTCCGCCGGCTTCAACGGTTTCTTTCCCTCTTTTAGATACGATGCAGCGGTAGGAGTGATTCCTTTTTCCACCACATCCCATTCCGGAGGATCCTTTGACCGTAGAAAAGCTTTCATCTTGTTTTTCCGGATGTTGTAATCCTTTCCATCAAAGTAGGGTGGTCTGGTATTGCTTTGCCCTTCCACCAGCCCTGGTGCTAGCATACTCGCCATGGATCTTTTACTCTGAAGTAAAACACTTCAAATAAAGTGAGAACACGAGCTCTGATACCAATTGATATAGCTAGTACGAGTATCTAGAGGGGGTGAATAGGTATATAAAAATTTTCTTCAAGATTGCACAATACTTAGACAGTTGAAGGATTTGCAATAATTAAAAATCAATCGTAAGACTAAGTAAGGGAAAGAGAGAATTGAACACGCGGTTTATAGTGGTTCGGCTTGATTCAAGCCTACGTCCACTCTTCTGCATTGACAGCCGATTGGCTGGATTCCACTATAAACAAAGAGATGTTACAGTGTTGATCTTCCTTGATTTCTAGGTGTAGATGATCTACCACACTCGCTCAAGGTGTCACCAAGTATAAACACTCTCTGTGTATACAATTTCGCTCGAACAGTATCGACTAACAATCAAGGATCTTCAGACTCTGGAATTTTTCTATCGATCACACACCTTAAAACAACTAGAATGTCTTCCTTTTATACTCCTTTATGCCATCATAGCCGTTGGCACTTACCAAAGGAATTCCTCCAATCTACCCGTTGGACGGAATCAATCAAGAAGATCATCCGAGCTAATTAAGGAATCGATGATAGCCCATCAATCCCGTTCGCCCATACAATCGGGATCTTGGTTTCCAAGAATAGAACATTCCAAGAATATTTCGTCGACCATCGGATCTTCAATTGATCTTAGATAAGAATCAAAGAATCCGAAATATCTATCCAACCAAAGAATCTATTCCGAGAGGATAGGATCGAATCCTCAACCATATACTTCGGCTTTGGATTTCCTTCGTCACGGATTAGAAAGACTGTCAGTGAGAATAGACTTGAGTCTTGAGTCTTGAGTCTTGAGTCTTGAGTCTTGAGTCTCGAGAATACAAAGTCTTCAGACTTTAAACTGTCGGTCTTCAAATATCCAGACTAGACTGATAGAAATGTTTTGTCAGCTTCAAAATATTCTAGAAAGATTTCTCCAACAGAGTGCATTGTCTCTTCCCTTTCCTAAGAGCAATGGGCTGATCAAGATCATCAAGTACAGCAAAATTTTCTGAGCTTATAGGAGCATTACCTTCATTTATTGTGGGTCTTGAACTCAGGTCTGTCTCTTGAGCCGGTTTTGATGTAATACGGTCCTCCAACTCCTTTTGAGTTTTCCACCTAGAGTAGACAATTACCTCTTTATTTTTGTCTTGTATAGCATCTTGAATTGGTAGATACGAAAGACTTTCGGATGTTGGATGACTCTCAGATGTTGGAATGGGTAGACACGGAAGACAAGCATAATTTGTATTTGTTTGTTGTGACACGAGTGAATGAAAAGTGTCCCAAAAATAATATTCCTCACAACTCTCCCCCTGAATGGTATTTTTGGAGTGAAATGGCTAGTGCTCAAAGAAGGTAACATCCATGGTGGTATAAAAACGCTTTGTTTGTGGGCTATAACACTTATATCCACTTTGATTTGGAGCGTATCCTAGAAACACACATTTGAGGGACTTAGGATCTAACTTGCTACGATGTTGCTGATTTATATGAACAAACGCTATGCAACCGAATACTTTGAGTGGGATATGCGAGGCAAAACGAATATGTGGGTAACTACGAAGTAGACTCTGAAATGGTGTTTGGAAATCTAGGACACGGGAAGGCATACGATTGATGAGATATGTGGCTGTCAACACTGCTTCTCCCCAAAAATATTTAGGAACATGGGTGGTTAACATAAGAGAACGAGCGACTTCCAAAAGATGCCTATTTTTCCTCTCCACTACTCCATTTTGCTGTGAAGTGTCTACACAAGAGCTAATATGTATGATACCATGGCTGTTTAGATATGACCCAAGTTGTGAGTGAAAGTATTCTCTCCCGTTATCTGTTTTGAATACTTGGATTTTTGTGATGAATTGGGTTTGGATCATTAGGTTGAAGGTTTGAAAAATTTGGCCAATATCTGATTTTTCTTTCATTAGGAAGACCCAAGTGAGTCTTGTATGATCATCAATGAAAGTAACAAACCACCTAGAACCAGAAATATTATTGACACGAGAAGGCCCCCAAATATCACTATGAATCATGTGAAATGGATGAGAAGACTTATAAGGTTGCAAAGGATATGAACTGCGAGTATGTTTGGATAATCGACACACCTCACATTGAAGTTTTATTGAATCTTTATTGAACAACGAAGGTAACAACCTTTTTAAGTATGAGAAATTTGGATGACCTAACCTATAGTGCCATAATCTTATGTCACTCTCTTCTTTAGCACGAGATGCTACACATGACAGCTTCTTGTTTTTCCATTCTGAGGCATTAACTCGCAGAAGATAAAGACCCGCATCCATCTCAGCACTGCCAATCGTCATCCCCAAATTCAAAACCTGAAATTCACATGAGTGTGGGAAAAATTTAGTAATGCAGCCTAAATCTTTGGTTAACTTGCTGATGGAGATAAGATTATAGCTGAGTTTGGGAATAAATAATACTGAATTCAGTGTTATATCTTTTGAAATAACCACTGATCCAACACCAGCCACCTTTGAGCAAGAACCATCAGCAATTCGAACACTAGTGCCATTTTGACATGGATTGTACTCGTTGAACACCGTGATATCTCCTGTCATGTGGTCGGATGCTCCTGAGTCTACAACCCAAGAGGTGATCTTCTCCTGTTTAGCACTAAAGGCATTTAGAGAATTACCTCGTTGCGCTATTGTTGCTGTACTAACCCCTTCTGGATGGGTTGCCTTCTAAACTGATTCTTGTAGCAACTTTTTTAGCATCTCCAGTTGCTCTTTGTTGAAGGGACTTGAATCTACCGAAGCGATTATTTTGGTTTGGACTACGTTGCTTCTGCTCTCTCGATTTTGAGTAGGATGTGAGGATGATGGCTTCCAATCATCTGGCCGACCATGAATTTTCCAACGTGTGTCTTTTGTGTGACCCGTTCGTTTGCAATGATCACACCATGGACGACCACCCCTTCACTGGTTGTTGTTGTTTGATTGACTGCCTCGACTGTAGGATGGTTGAGATCCTCGAGCTATTAGAGCATAATTTGCTGGATTTGTCTGATTGTTTGAAGAACCAAGCATCACCTTTCGCCGAGTCTCTTCTCTCCTGACCTCAGCAAAAACTTCTCGTACACTAGGTAGGGGTTTTATGCTCAGAATTCGTCCATGTACCTCATCAAGCTCTTGATTTAGGCCTAACAAAAATTTGTAGATGCGTTCTCGATCTTGAATCTGCTTGTACTGCTGGCTATCTTCAGGACAACTCCACATCATATCTTCCAGCATGTCAAGTTGCTGTGTGACATCCTGAAATTCGACCCCGTTTCGATAAAGTGAAATGGGCATTTCGTCGGCGTGCCTATGGCCTTTTTCTCTGAGCTGATCACTCACGAGTTAACTAACCTATTGGGTGAAGCCGTTAAGGGATGTATTGGCCGTAAAATCCCTAAAAGCTACATAATTGGTTGGATTGAGCTAAAATCACGTCTGATCGATTTTTAACCACGAAATTGAACTCGATTTCGGGAATCGAATTTTAAGCGCGTCATAATTCTTATTTTAGGATCCTGTCTCATCGCTCGTCAATTTATTGACGAGTCCGAAATTTCAATAAAGAAATTATCGGAAGAAAAATTTGAAGTCCGAAAAAGAAATTAGAAAGGAAAAGGAAAAGAGAAAAAAATTGGGTATTTCCTTTTTTCTTTTCCTTTTTCCTCTCTCTCTCCCCCTCTCTTTTCTTTTCTTTCTTTTCTTTCTTTTTCTCTCTTTTCTTTCTCTCTCCTCTCTTCCCCCCCCCATCCGTGCGAATCCCCCACCGTTCATCTTTTCTCTCACTTTTCTCCCTCTCTTATCTCTTCTCTCCCTTATCTCTTCCCTCTCTCTCTTCTCTCTCCTCTCTCTTCTCCCTCATCCCACGTGACCTTCTTCTCCTTCTTCTTCTTCGTTCTTCCTTGTGCGGACCGAACCGGACCAGCCGCCCCTCGCCCGCTCGTCCGCCGTCGCGCCGCCGCACCGCCGCACCGCCGTGCCGCACCGCGCGCTTCGCCCGCGCCCGGCCGCTCGTCCGCACGCCCGGGCCGAGCGAACCAGCCCGTTCGCTTCCCGCCCAGCCGCTGTTCCGCCCATCTCCGGCCGCCTCCGGCCACCGCTAACCCCGCGGACCTCCCCCGCGACCCCCTCGCCCTCCGCCGGCCTTCCCCCGCCGCCCTAGCCGCCGGAGCTGCTTCGTTCAGCCGCGACCAGCATACCCACGAAGTGGGTTTCAGCCACTTCGGGCCCGCTTTTGGGCTGTTTCCCGGCCCGGATCCGCGAGTCGCTTTGGGAACAATCGTTCCTCGCGTCGCCGCCGTCGGATTGATCCGATTTGCGCGATTTGGTGAGTAATCTCACTAATCCAGGATTAGTGGCTAATTATGCTTTAAGCTGGTTTAGATTTAATTAATTATGTTTAGGTTGTTAGATTAGATTTACTTAGCAATTATTAGTCAATTGTGATGTGATTTAAATAAATTGATTGCGCAATTAGCAAGTAGACGTGGTCTACTATTTATTGGAAGCATCTCGGAATTTTCTGACCCCTAATTGAGCTTCAATTTGGCGATTCGGGCCTAAGTGAGATTTTTGGCATTTAAATATTAATTTTCGGAATTAAATTAAATAATTATTTATTTTCGGAAAATTCAAGGGAGATGATCTGGAACCGGAAAATTATGCTGATGATCGTGGTGAAGTCCGTTTATTTAATCGGACCTTATTTTAAGCTAAATTGAATTTTTAATATTAATTAATTTTCGAAATTAATTAATTATTTATTTATTTCCTGAAAATTCAACTGAGATGGCCTGGAACCAGAAAATTATGCTGATGACTGTGGTGAAGTCCGTTTATTTAATCGGGCCTTATTTTGAGCTAAATTGAATTTTAATAATTAATAATTAATTATTTTTCAGAAATTAAGATTTTGATGGCCGACGACCAGAAATCTCGTGCTGATCGTCGTGGTGCAGTCCGTTTATTTATTTGAGCTCCACGTTGTATGGAATTGAATAAATTGTGATATTTTAGGGATTTACCCTAATTGATTGGAATTGATTGATATTGAATTGTTTATATTGGCTCTCGTGATCGGTGTATCACCTTGGCGAAAAAGACGCCCGAGAGCATATTGAATTGTTTATATTGGCTGCGTGATCGGTGTATCACCTTGGCAAAAAAGACGCCCGAGAGCATATTGAATTGTTTATGTTGGCTCTGTGATCGTGTATCACCTTGGCGAAAAAGACGCCCCGAGAGCATAGTAAATTGTTTATGTCGGCTCGTGATGAATATATCACCTTGGCGAAAAAGACGCCCGAGAGCATAGTAAAGTGTTAATTGGTACGTCACCTTGGCGAAAAAGACGCCCGAGAGCATTCATCCGGCTCGTGATCGAGTACCCGAATGGAGATTTTAAAGTATGGTGTTGATGTGACCGAGAGGTGGTCCGAATGACATGTAATCGACTAGATCGATTGATCATTGCTTTGATATGATGTTGTGAATTGATTGATTGAATGGGAATGACCTTGAGTGGTCTTGCTGAAATGTGAAATCGACTAAGTCGATTTGATCGATGCTTCGATTAGTGATATGATTGCTTGGGTGTCTATTATGAATTGTACTGACTTGCGGTGAGATGAGATAGCTGCCAATGACGTATGAGTTGGTTAAAATAATCGACCAAGAGTGAAGGATGTGCACGTGCCCGAGGATCGGGGCGTGACATGCTGCCAATGACGTATGAGTTGGTTAAAATAATCAGTGACAGAAGATTCCCCTTGCCTTAGATCATGAAGAATGCCCTTGATCTCGAATATGGCTGAGGTGTTGTCTTTGTTTGAATAGGTTTCATGAACAGCATCCCAAATCTCCTTTGCTATCTTGTAGTACATGAAATTCTCCCCTGTTTCATTTGTCATTGAATTCAGCAGCCAGCACATCACCATGTTATTTTCCGCCTTCCATGTTCGATAATTTGGGCTCGTCTCCTCAGGTTGTACGGCAGCTCCAGTTAGGTAATCCTCTTTACCTTTTCCGCAAACAAAAAACATGACAGAATGGGACCATTGATTGAGGTTGTGACCGGTAAGTTTATGACCGGTGATGAGAAGAGTTCCACCTTCGGATATATTGATAGGTTGGGTAATGTGAGGAGAGTTCTGAGCTCTAGGATATGAGGTTTCACTCTCAACCTCGCTTGCCATGGCAGCTCTAGGGTATTTTGTCATGGTGGAAACTCTCAGAAATAAAGTAGAAGAGAATGGTCCAGATCATGCTCTAATACCATGAAGAAATTCAAGAGAAATTGCTCTGAGTTTTTTTATTCTCTAGAGAATGAATATTTACATGAGGCATCTCACCGTTTTATAGCTGCTACACCACCTAAAATGTAATAAACAAATTCCTAAAAGCTAATAAACAAATCTGGAAAAATAAAATCTGGAAAATCTGGAAAATCTGGAAACAAATTAACCAGCAAATCTGATTCTGATTTTCAACACATAAGTAATTTTAGAATTCATATGATGTGTGGTAGTTCTATGACTGTCGACCTGCTCAAAGTTTTTACCAGGAAAGAATGGTGCAATACCGTTGTGAGCATGTGTGTAAGAGTGTTTTCTTGCAGAGGGAGGGAGGGAGGTTCACCAGCAAGGCATCATAAGGATTAAACTAATCAAAGTTAATATGTACACTTAGATGCAAATTGCAGAAAGGAATATAAATGTGGATGAGCTCTGAGTTAATAAATGGAAATCCATCTTTATCACCCATCTGACAATATTACTTTCTCTCTAAACTGGCATATCACTGCCTTTGTACAAACAAGAACTATAGTAGCAGATCAGGGTCAGACAAAGAAGGATTTTTTTGTCAAAAAGCTGTCACAAGTATTGGGGTAGTATTCCACCCAAGATTGGCATGAAGCAATCTTCCAATCATGCGTATAAGGGGAAATAATGTACATTCCCCAATAAACCAGAAGTACAAGATTAAAATAAAGTTATTGCAAGTCATATTTGTAAGCCATGAATGATAAGAATATAAATCCTAACATGATGATCTTCCACCAAAAGCGATACTCTAAATATGAGATCCCTAACATAATAATCTCAAATTCCCCATTGTAATGCAGTTGGGCTTTACCCTCTCATAGGTTGCACATATTCCCATGTCGGAGGTTTAGCATCCTTGTTCTTGCAAATCTGAATAAGTTCAAAAAGTTTCATGCATTATAACTAGGCATAAAGTCTGCACCAACAGTTTTATAGGAGAAAATTTCATACTTGGAGACCCGGGACATCATCTGTTGCCAACAAGGTAATAAATCCAAAGTCTGAATGTGCCCCAGCTCCATATATTCCTTTAAAGGGATCAAAGACTAGACCTAAACAAAAAAAAGAATTTCCACCGGATGAGAAGAAAAATTTGCAGGGTTTAATGTAAAGTTTATTGAAGTAAAATCTACCTTCATAGTGCAACAAGCGCAAGGTTGCAATAGGCTCACCAAGTATTTCTGGCTTGTCAAAAAAATCAGCCTACAGATCAAGTGCTAGAGCAATGATCCTTGTAACTACTTTTGCCACATTTCTGAGTGTGCACATTTACAAATAAAAAAAAAATTACGAAATTGACTACCGTCGCTTTGTTTATAGCAACAAATTACACTTAATCTTGCCACAAAGATCATCTAGGCATTACTCTTAGATCTAAAAGTCCAATGATTTAGAGTTGGAGACCCTATTGACTGTAATATCAACCATCCCACTGTAAGCAATTAGACACTAGCGTTGAGGCTCTTGGTCAATGTGATTAATGGTAAATCTTGACGGCTAAAAATAACTGGTTCATATTGTAGCATAGTAGCTTTGGAACAATACCCCCACAAAATTGTTTAATCAGCCCCTACAAATAACCAGAAGAGTTTCACTTTGGCCAACATAGGATGAGAGACCAAGAGAGCATATTCAGTTTAGAAGTTAGAGGCAATTTAACTCCCATTGGGCCACCTTCAAAATTACAAGAACTTGGCAATATCTGATGCATATAGAAGGGGAAGATGGTGACTATTGGGTACTGAAAATGCCCAAAATACCCCACCAGAGAAACAGAAGATCTCTGTATTATCTTTTACTTGAACGGAACAAAATTTACATCCGGGAACTAGCAAGAAAAATTAATGCCTATTGCTCCATATCATCCATAGTAAAAACTCTCAATGCTTGACAATGAAATTTTTCCATCGCCTGCCTCCATCTTGGCAATATATCTAGTCAAAATACAACAATGAAACCAAAATAAACATCCACAATCAACAACTGATTTATGTCGGACAGAAATTACATTAAACAGCAGTTTACCCTCAGAAGGCCAGAAGTTTGGTCCAAAATGAGGCTTCTGCGCACGAGGATCGTCCTCTGGTACTTCCACTCCTATGTAGTATCCCTCCTTATAATCTCCTATAAAACGTCAATAAATTCATTACCACTCGAACAATCTTCAGAAGACAATAAGCAGATAGGTAATAACAAGTTTCAGCCAAAACTTTGTCTTAGAGCTTAGCACTTCGAACAACTAGCTCCTTCTTCTGTGTCAGTCCTCTCCAAGAATACAATCAAAAATAGGAATAATAACTAATTCATCTTCGTTTTCTAGGACCTGCTACTCAACCACCACCTGATTCCAAGAAGCTATCAAAATCACCAGCTATTCATCAACGTCCATTTTAAGCAGTAAAATCTTCAGCAAGATGATCAGACAAAAACCGTTTATCAGAGGAGTGTAGCCTCGGTGCTTCTCGTTCCTCAGCAGCTTCATCTTCTCGCTCAAAGGCAGACCGAAGAACCGCCTGCTCTGGACGAACACCTCCTCCATCAAGTCCTGGCTGACTCCATGATTGATCACGTAGAAAAAGCCGGAATCCAAGCATGCCTGAGGCCAACGGATTGGATTCATCTGTCAGCGTCCCTCTCGACTAAAAAAAAAAACCTCGGTTTCCTCGGTTTCATGTACCGGAAATCGAACTGAAAATAGCGGAAAAAGGCGGAAGAATCGAAGACCTGTTTGAGCAAACCGACCGTCGGATATCGGAGCTCGAGAGGTCGATAAGATTGAGAGTGGAAGCCGGAACTCCGGCGACGTCGACGGCGTTCATGTCATCCATGCTCGCCGTCCCGTTCGCCTGACTGATTTCACGGTGATGATGACGACCGACGATGATCGAGGCCGGACGGGAATTTGAGTTGCAGGTGATGGATGAGAAGTGGCTGAAAAAGAATGAGAGAAAATGACGGCGTAGGACAAATAAAGAATCGGCAAAGGCATACGGTGCGGCCATCAGTGACGCCTTCGTTCCCCGTCTTAATCCTTTCTATAAATTTTAAAGCATTTTTTCTGTCTTATTATTCCATTCGATGTAACTAATCATTTTTAAGAAAACACTTTTTACTTTATTATACGAAATAAATGGATCTTAAAATTGGAAAGACCTTTAAACTATTTATATTTACATGTATGTTTATTGTTTTTAATTTACTCTTGTGATACTTCATTTTTGCATGGTTAAAAAAAAACACAGGTTCTAGGAGAGCTATTCCATTGCTCTTGCATACTAGCAAGACCTTATCTCAAATGAAAAGACTTTTGAAGGATATCAATGATTAGTATTTTTAAATCTCTTATTCAATTCATTAGATAAGATGAAAAACCTCTCCATGGCTTTCTAAATTCCTCTTCTTCTCTAGCCTGGTAGGATCATCCAAGAAATGCAGCTTGGGTAGGTTAGAAACGTTTCTATTCTGGCATCTCTGAGTGTCTCTAGGCTCTGAACTAAAAGGCTGAGTGGTTCTCTGCTAAAAGGCTGTCCCTAAAGGGCTTGAACGGGAGTTGTTCGCCCAATGTGAGAAGGCATACCTACAGAAAATTTACTCTCCTTCCCTAGTTCTAAGTCTAGGTCCATTCATGGTATCAGAGCCAGGGTTTCGTTTTTAATATTATCCATTTCATGCGCCTGGTAGGTGAATCCAGTGCTGAGAAGATCCCTTCTCATCATGTCTACAGAACCAGAAATCCTCGAAGCACCTGTTTCTCTTACTCCATCTTCCTCATCTTCTACCCCCTCAGAGTTTCGTATTTCCAATGCTTCTAAGATAGACTATCTCTATGAAGTCTCTCTTAATGATGAAACCAAGATTTCTAAAACCCAACTTCCTCTCATGAACCCTTACTCAGCTTTTGCTAAACCCACTTCATCCTTCTCTCCCATCCGCTCAATCCGCCAACTTATTCACCAAACCCCAAAGCAAGTAAAGGAGTACGTCCAATCCTCCAAGTTCGACCAGCATCCTATTCCTGCCACTAAAAAGGAATATTTTGTTACTCTCCAGATCCCTCCAGAATTTCCTAGACAATGGGTTCAATAGGGATACACTCATGTTCATTATGGTGCTGTTCGTCTTGCTCTTACCTTTCATGGTCGTAAAGGTTTGCCAGTTATGGCAAGAATTGCTCTGTTAGATACCAGGTTTCTACAATACCAGCATGCTTGCATTGGTACTGTCCAAACCACTTTGAATGACGGAACAGTCTTTGTGACTTTGTATCCAAACTTTAACATCGCTCTTTCAGATCCCCAGCTACTTTCCTTTCTAAAAGTTCAAGTACAACTCACCGGAGCCCCTCAAACTGCTGATTCTATAACCGCAACACTACATTACCAAATGGTTTATCGAGTGTAGAACCATGCCCTTGATCTCAACTTCAACAATGGTAATGAAGATTCCTTGTTTATCTCTATGCAAAATGATCAGGCATCATGCATCCATGTTCCCAGGTAGATCCCGAAGGATACGTTGGCTAAGCTCCTTCCAGAGACTTGGATTACCAACTACGAAAAGCTACACCAGCATAACAAACCTTTCCAGTCTACGGACTTAGAGTTCGTACGAAAAAAAGATGGAACCGTTTCCATCAAATTTGGCAAGGAAAAGGAAGAAAGTCCTTCTATCTTCCAGACCCTCTTTATGATTGAACCATGTGTTCCTGAATCTATTTCCGAGCCAGATCCAAAAAAGCTTGTTCGACACTTCAATAGTAATGGACATCCTGTCCATTACTATAAAGACAATTATGGTCATTGTTTTTGGGATCCTTTTTGCCAATGTTCCTATTGTATAAATTATTCTGACGAGGTAGACCCTCTTGCAAGACCTCCACCTCGACGGAAAAAGCCAAAGGATAAGGTGTACCAAAGGTACTTAAACGGAGATCCTTCCGTTGATACTCTTGGTGAGCGTGATAAATACCAGTTCATGGTTTCTTATGCACCACCTCCACCACAAGAGTTCAGTACTACAATCCAAGCCTCACCAGAACCACCAAAATCACCTCCACCATCTCCTCCTCAGAAAAAACAAGCTCTCTCCCCGTTTTACAAGCCAATCCTCAAATGGGCTAAGAAGCATTCTTACCCACTTGAAGTCCCAGAAGAAACACCACCCACTTCCTCCATTGCTATGTTTCATGATGCTGATTTTCCTCCTCTTGTCAAAGAAGGATCAAAACTATCATTTCCTGCTCTAGAGGAATTCATTGATCCTCAAAACAGATATCGTCATATCCCAAAGATAGCAACCCCCACTGATGTGGATGAACATGGCAGATAGAGAAAAACTTCTGCTGCTGAAGCTGTCCTAAATTGGCAATCAGAAACTCTGTTGGCACAAAACAATGCTTTCAAGGCAATTGATTTCAAAATTGGAAATGTGCAACAAGATCTCCGAAGGTATGATGAAAGTACCAAAAAGATACTTGCTAAGTTCCAAAAAAGGCTTCACGCCTTGGAATCAGGACAACATCTTGGGTATCATCATCTTGAAAGTCCAAAGCCAAAAATAGAAAAGCTCAAGAGGCAAATCCAACTTCTTGAAGAAGGAAAGTTCAGACTTTTCGATCCACTAGCACCTTCGGTTAGAACTGGGTACTTACCTCCACCTCCATAGACGTCTATCTTTGCCACTATCCCAGAAGATCCCTACATAAGAGAACCAAATATGACAGAGATACGAAATCGCCTCAAGGCCATACAGAAGGAAAAAAGGGAAGGAAAAAACACCACCTACAAAATCAAGTTCGATTGTTATAAGAGAAAGGCCATTAGAATCTTTCCTAAAGGATTTGGGTACTCAGGAACCTGATCCTGTTATCCAACAGCCTGATCCTGCCATTTCGAAAAAACAGATTCTGTTTCCAGCTGAACAAACTTCTTTTGATACTAAATTAGATTCAGCATTTCTTTCTTCCTCTTCATCCTTCTCAATTCCTACCGTCGATTCCCTCCCCATTGCACCAGTAACTTCATCCATATTCATGGCTGATTCTCCAGATGATGAAATGGAAAGCAATCCTGCTAGGAGCAATCCTACTAGACATGTATCCATGGCATCAAAACAATTCTTCACCATCGATGAATGAAGTCCTTTAGAACTTTGTTACAAGATTTACAGGAAGCCTCAAACTCTGGTGGCAATCAATTTCAGAACAAGATCATATTTTGCTCCTGATGTCCCCAAATTTCAGCCATGCCATTACTTACTTATATTATGTTTTTGTGGGAAAACCCGGGGATCTCATAGAGATAAAAAGGAGAGAATTTTTTGAAAGAAGATGCTGCTCTCTCCAGGAAAAGCATCCTAATAAGCATTATCAAGCAATGCTCCAGCTCTTTTATCAAGTCGGTGCAGATCCAAACTTGAAGCATGTCTTCCTCACATCTATCCCTAAAGAGCTATCCCAAATGGTTGAAAGATCTTTCTTCTCAAAACAAAGGAGAGTACAGGATATTCCCTTGGGGGAAATACAGCAAGAAATCTATCTATGCCTTGAAGAATTATACCTAAAACGCCAGATGGTCCGTACCTACATCACAAATGACAAGCGCCTTGAATCAGCTTGTTCTCGCTAGAAGTTAAAAATAAAATCTCCAAACAAGACTGTGATGGTACTTGTGGCAAGTATTCCCGGAAGAAAAAGCACTACAAGAAGTATTGGATGAACAAATCAAAACATCGCTCCAAGCATTTCCGGAAAAAGAAGAAATGGCGATACCTACGCAAAAGAAAGAACCGTATAGGCCATAAGAAATCAAACCGTTGCTACATTTGCAACAAGACAGGACATTTCGCCAAAAATTGTCCTCAAGCGAGAAAAAGTCAAAATCATCACATTGAGATTGAGACAGGTATTTCTCTTGAAAATGATGATATTGAATCTCTATTCTCTGCTGATGAAGAACCATTTGAACAAACTCTTTGTGTCATTCCCTTTTACCAAACTTCCAATGAAACTGAGTTAGACTCATAATATGAAGATATTTTTCACATATCTCCTGCATCTCTAGAACCAAACCTTGACATATTTTCAAGCCAAACGCATTGTCCCCATTTCCCAATAAAAATCCTCACTTCAAAGTTTGCTAAACCAATCACTGTCATTGCTCTTATTGACACAGGAGCAAGTTGTTCCATTCTTGATACTAAAATTCTTCCTGAAGAATATTGGACCCCCTATGTCCGATATTTCAACTCCGCCTTTGGAGATACTTTCTCCACAAATGTCAGGACTACTCCCGTAACTGTCCAGTTCTTTTCGCAGTGTTCCATAACTACAAAAATCTTTGGATCAAACCTCCCCAATAAAGATCTAATAATTGGGTGGGATATCATGACTCAAATCTCTCAGCTTCGCATTATTCCTGGAAAGGGTCTTAGGTATAAAGATCAATTCTCTGAGTTCGTTAATATCCAAAGACTCTTTTCCATTCAGATGAGTCTATTAGATCCAATCATGCAAAAGTTACTAGAATCTTGTTCAAAATCACATTCGGAATTCGCTCAAAAATGTTCTCATCCTTTATGGGAAAATCCAGAATTCTTTGTTCGCCTTCCTTTCAAGAAAAATGAAGACATCAACCCAACAAAGGTGAGTCATGTGGGAATGAAGCCAGAACATTTGGCTTTAGCTCAAAGGGAATGCTCAGAACTCCTGCAACAAGGCCTTATTGAAATATCGAATTCTCAATGGGCTTGTGAAGCTTTTTATGTCAATAAACGTGCTGAGCAAAACAGAGGAAAGATGAAGCTGGTAATCAACTATCAACCTTTCAACCTTTTTCTCCAAGATGATAAGTTCCCTTTACCATCAAGAGATTCTCTTTTTATTGGTTTAACCAAAGCCCACATCTATTCCAAATTCGACCTCAAAGCCGGATTTTGGCAATTGGGCATTCATCTTGAAGACAGATCCAAAATAGGATTCTGTATCCCAAACCAGCACTTCTAGTGGAAAGGTCTTTCTTTTGGTTTAAAAGTAGCACCATCCCTCTTTCAGAAGGCCATGTGTCGTATTTTCCAACCAATTTTGTCAAGTGCAGCCGTATACATTGACGACATCCTGCTCTACAGTCCTGACGAGCAGTCACACTGTCAACTGCTTGAACAATTTGCAAAAATTGTCAAAAAGCATGGTATTATGCTCTCCCAAAGAAAAATGAATATTGCCCAAACAGAGATTGAATTTCTTGGTATGCACCTCAACAAAGGTACTTACTACCCAGGGCCACATATTACTCAAGAATTATTGAAGTTTCATATAGACAACTTCACCACAAAACAAGTTCAGCAATTTCTTGGGATAATCAATTATCTCAGGGATTTTGTCCCAAATATTGCAAAGCTTCTGATTCCTTTGCAATCCATGCTGAAGAAGAATTCCCCACCTTAGGGAAAAATCCAGACTCAAGCAGTCGCTGAGCTTAAGGAGATTATGCAAAAATCTCCCACCATTACAAATACCATCAATAGGAAAAAGAATTCTTCAAACTGACGCCAGTGATGAATACTGGGCAACCATCATTTTTGAAGAAATTAATGTAAGAAACACCTTTGTGCTCATAAAAGTGGAAAGTTTTCTTAAGCTGAAATGCATTACCATTCCACTTTCAAGGAAATCCTAGCAGTAAAAAATGGAATCAAAAAATTTGAGTTTCATCTCATCGGCCACCACTTCCTGGTAGAATTAGACATGGCATCTTTCCCTCAAATGACCAAGTTTAAACAAAAGCAGATCCCAAATTCCCAACTACTTCGATGGGCTGAATGGTTTTCAAAATACTCTTTTGAAACCAAACACATTCCTGGAAAAAAGAATGTACTTGCTGATTTCCTGTCAAGACCTAAAGCACCAGCAAAAATCAACATGTACATCAAGAGGCCTGCTTTTCATATGCTCAACCATGGCGTGAAATACAAGATCGAGAAAATCAGAGATTTGCCAAGTTGGAAATATCCCCAGGAGATTATTCAGCAAATCCAGAACGACAGTCTTACTGAGAACCTGGAGAACATCATGTGGCAATGCCACACAGACCTATTCAGATTTAATGAAGATTCGATTCTTTATCCTTTCGGGTTAAATTTGAATTATCCTTTCATTCATCCTCTTATCTGGAAGGAAGATGATTTCCCTGACCAACTCAAGACGATGTTATGGTACTTAACCAATAAGTACTTAATAGCTATTGAAATTCCTACTAGAAGATTCATTGCCAATCTCACCAGGATATTCTTCCTTGGAAGACATGTGGAAAAAGAAAGCGATAAGAATCTCTTAGACTTTCTTAATTGGTTCTATCATCCTACATGTTGGAAACAAGACTTGGAAAAAGAACTGAGAACCATGACACCGAATCCTGAGGTCCACACCATCCTGTTTTTCCGACATCCATGGAATTTTTGCAGAAATAATGATAGTATTCTCGATGCACCACTCGAAATAGGAACCGCATCCTATAAACCTCACTTGAACAGTCGAGAAGCCCGAATTCACAAATCTTATCCAAGATCTGTTAGATTTTGCGAAAATGAATACCAAGAACTCCAGAGAATCCTATGCTAGGAAAACAAAACCATTCCTGAAGATGTTTGGAATAATGTACCCACTACGTGGGATCATTATGACCTAGCACCAGAAGCTAAGGAAGCACTCAGGCAATACAGACAAGCTGCATCGTCCCAAGAACATGAAATGACAGGCGAATATGACATTGTCCAGTCTACTCAAGACCCCTACGCACGCTTTGGAGGTCCTCTGTCCCAGAATCCCTATGAACAAGGACCTTCGTCCTCATTTCAAGACATGGACATATCCTTCTATGCGCAGCCGTCCAATTGACCCCAGCCAAGCATTCCTGTCAACACTACCAGTGAAAATACAAACTGGGCAGAAGAAGAAGCATCCCATTGGGCTCATGAACAAGCATCCTCATCAAGAAGGCTGAATCAAATCCTCTCACCAGAAGACCTTGAAGCCCTTGAACAAAAACACGAGGCACATCTCTTAGAAGACAGCTCAAATGACTCAGTTTGTAGCTACAATACTCGTGACGAACGAGACCGTTGAAAAGCTACTGTCCGTACAATTTTACTATAGCAAGTCACTGTTCACTTTTACTATAGCACTAAGCTAGGGAAAGTACTGTTCACAGTACGGTTACTGTTTATAGTGTGCGAATAATTCCCTCCCGGAAATTTCCGGTGCCTCTATTTGTCCCTGGACCCATAGGCTTGGTTCTTGTTTGTTGGTTTGTGACCTCTTATTGTCTATATAAGGCAAGGAGGGTGTAATGTGTTGGGTGGAGTCCCCTGAAGTAAAGTGTGTGCTTTGTGAAAAACCTCTCCATGGCTTTCTAAATTCCTCTTCTTCTCCAGCCTGGTAGGATCCTCCAAGAAATGCAGCTTGGGTAGATTAGAAATGTTTCCATTCTGGCATCTCTGAGTGTCTCTAGGCTCTGAATTAAAAGGCTGAGTGGTTCTCTGCTAAAAGGCTGTCCCTGAAGGGCTTAAACGGGAGTTGTTCACCCAATGTGGGAAGGCATACCTGTAGAAAATTTACTCTCATTCCCTGGTTCTGCTCTATGTTATGTAATGCAACTATAAAATGAGTTAATACAAATAGGGTCAGCATCAAGACTGCTTCAACCCAGGAATCGTATTGAATTAGTCTAGACCAATTGGTTTAAGGTTGAATTTACGGATAACTAGTATGACTTCCACTTTAACGAACTTAGAACCAGCCTAAGATCAGCTTGGTTCTTAGTTCCAAGGTCAAAATCGCCAATTCTACCCAAGAATCGACATAAATAGGTTCCTTGAGTTGAACAGAAAATTGAATTATGGTCTTCACCATGAATAAACAACCACATATCTATTTCACCAAATATGCTATGAAGTGAAAAGGTGGAACTATTACACTTTATTGTAGGAATTTAATTTTTTTACACAAAATATAAAAAGTGGACTAATTTCCAAGTAGAACCAAGAATCAATGGGTTCAAGAAGCACTGGTTCCATAACCAATCGATTTAGTTCCCAGTATCAAAAATTTAAAAACTGAAACAAACCTACTCGAGATTGTCATGATTTTGAGTGTAAGAGGTGGAATAATAAATATCATAACATCCGTTTCCACTACATATTTCCATTTCAATCTCTTGCATAATCTATTAAGTCTATAGAATACAAGAAAGCTAGAAGAGCATAGTTAACTAGTTAACTGCTAATTTAACTCACTATTACTCTACTCGGGCGTCGGGAGACTTTGCACCTACATTGAGGACAAAGAGGTAAAGGGGTAGCCAAGTCTTTGTCTAATGCTCTGTTTCCAATGCTTGTTCCTGAGGTTTAACGTAGCGGAAGCGTTAGCCAGTCAAGCGCGTCATGGGAGGACTTCGAGATCGGACTGATCTAATCCCACCTTTGAGAAAGATCAGAAAGATTTTTTGGAAAGTAGCAGCCAGCGTAGTAGCTAAAGCGGCTTACGATCTCAGATTGTGCTCTTGCTAATGCTACTCCTAGTCCCACCCACACGGAAATGCCTGCTCTCTCCTTCTTAGCCCGTCATATATTCAATCCTTTGTGGGCTTAGCGACACGACTACCTCATCCAAAAATCTTGTCAAATAGCCAAAAGTTGCATGTACAGTCCAATCGACCGAAACTATCGTAAAGAAGCAACTGTTCGTCCATTGAATCGCAGGAAAGTCGGTGCCAAGAAATGTGCAAGGCGTCCCCTTTTTTATTTCCTTTCTTAAAGATTTGCATGTACAAACTGCCAATTTGGGAGCTACATCATGGAAGCAAGAAGACCGAAGAACGGCTGAAGCCACTGAACTATTTCTTCCATTGCATAAACATAAGCAGATTATTAATTGTGTATGCATATGCATGTACGCGCATGTACCCCATGCATATGCATGTACGCGCATGTACCCCATTCGACGCTCTTCTCTAAGCTCATCATGCACTTCTTTACGAGCTCTCAAAGCATACCCTCTACTGGACAAGTGCTGGTTGACAGGCTTCAGCTCCTTACGGACAAACTCTAAGTCCCTTCCTTTCTGTATACATCTAAATCAGCATGAGTATTGCTGTATCTTTGGGCCAAGTGGGTCTGACATACGATGGAAGGAAGTTTGCACGTGAATCAATTTTGAAGAAATTTAGTTTAGGATCTGATGCTGGCGTAAATTTGGTGATTTGCACCATGTCTAATAACAACTGAAGTCTCGATCAAGAAACAAATAAAAACTAATAACTGGAGTAGCTATGATAAATAAACACCTAGATCCCCGCTCGCGAAATGGTTCCAACCCCATGTGAGCATGCGACGATCGTATCAATTGATCAAATGAGGTACAGCTCAATGCCTAGTTCCAGAATAAACATTTTTCTTAATGAAACATGGAGTTAAAACTTAGAGGGAGTCCTCTTAACATAAACAAAAAGTCCAGGCATATGAATTTGGATCATCCTTGGACACGCTATATTTACTTCGACGTTCACGTTCAAAGCAGAGCATCAACACTCAAACAAAATGCATAAAGTCAGTCATTTGAATCAGGGAGGAGAAGAACTAGATCTTAGGGCCGAGATTTGACATCATAAGAAATACAATAGCGACATGTTGATGATATATAAGAAAGAAACTGATCCACGGAAGACAGCTTACTTGGGAGGATTTTTCTCTGACATACATGTTGGCAAACACTGGACGAGACAATCATGGTTAGGCTCCAGGAAGAAAGCAATCTGCATTTCGTGAGAACATGAGCATAAATAATACTTTTAACAGAGATTTTAGCCATAAAAACTCATCAAGAAAAGAGAAGTTAGTGGATGAAATATGCTAACAAGGGAAAGAAAAACAATTAGACTTCTTTTGCAGAAAGTAATGTGGATTATCCCTGAAGATAATATCGAGTTGAGAGGAATTTCCTAAGAGTTTAATCACCTGCTCAACTGACTTGCCACTAAACCGTGATCTCAAACCTAGTACCACTTTCCAATCAGCTTACAACTGTCTTAGATTGGCTTCAATTATACTCTACTCTTCCTAGTACCCTAACCAATCGGATTTTTTTCAATAGACTCGACAAGCTTCAAATTTCTTTTGATGGCTTTTGCTGAATTTTCCAAAAGAAGAAAAGAAATGCACAGGCGTGGGGAGAGAGCCAAAAGGCCTAAGAGAATACAGTTCTTGACCGTTCCCTACAACTCGATGGAGCGTGGACCTGATTGCAAAAGCAAAACAAAAGTATAAATTAGTATAAATTTGACAAAAAGAAGCAAAAAATCAACAAGTCAAATTCTTAAAAAAAATAATAGAGAATGACCTTGCTAATTATGGAGAATTGCAGGACACCCATAAAATTAATGCGAAAAGCTCATTTCCTATATTACTAAACACATTCTGAAGCATGATGACATTGCATGTTAAGCCTTATCTGTGGTCAGCAATCGCAGAACACTTACAAGGATTAGTATCGAAAACTTGACCAATAAGAGCAATAATAACAAAAACCTTTTCTGGTTTATTATTCATAAAGTGGACTCTGCGTAGAAAGTAATGCGGGTCAGCAACATATCATTCCATCTCAACAACTGCGTTTAACTTGGACTTTTTCCCCCTGGCAACTCGGCCAGTAATTAGGCAATGTCAAGAGCAGATACCCTTGCACTACTAATGGGCTACTAATATCAACAAGAGCCAAGAGGGTACAACAGAGGAAATTCTGGTGGAGTTTGGCAAAAGTTACCAATCTATAGTAGCTTGCTTTAGAAAATCTCCAACCTTCATATTCAAAGCTTTCCCCATGCCAATTTATTTGGATGGACTTCTATTAAAGCATATTACCTGAAAATACAATTGCTCCATCGTTCTAACATATCACCAAGATTCACTATGAACGCTCTGTACCAAATAGCCATGGAAGAATGTTACTTTTCAGGATTATTGTGAGGTTGTTATGTTCTGTTGAAAAGTAATGCGGAATAAAAAAGATGCTTGAGCAATGAGATATTCTCTCCCGAAATTTTTCCCTCTCAAACTTCTTGCAACTGGACATATATCGTGAGACAGGTTCTAATAATTGTAGAATGTGTATAATGCTTGGTAGTTCTATGACCGTGGACCTGCACATGATTAATCAGGAAAGAATGGTAGAAAACCATCTTGTGAGTGTGTCTGAGGGTGTTTGAGAGAGAGAGAGGGAGGAAGGGAGGATCATCATCAAGGCATCAAAAGGATTAAACTGATCGAAGTTATTATGTAAACTTATTCAGATGCAAATCACAGATAGGAAAGGAGAAGTGGATGAGGGCACCTCTCTAAGTTTCTGAATTGAAACCCATTTTTATCACCCATCTGACAACAATAGTTTCTCTCTAAACGGGCATATCGCTGCCTTCATATGAACAAGAACTATAGTAGCAGATCAGGGTCAGACAGACAATGATGTTTGTCAAAAAGTTGTGACTAGTCTGGGGGTAGTATCCCACTCAACATCGGCATGAAGCAATCTTCCAATAATGCGTATAAGGGGAAACATGTTATCGTATACATGCTCCAATAAATCAAAAGTACCAGATTAAAAGCAAAGTTATTCCAAGTTAAATTTGTAATCCACAAATCACTAGAATGAAAATCCTAACACAATGGCTTCCACCAAAAGTGTCCAAGTTACTCTAAATATAAGATCTCGAACATATTCATCTCAAGTTCTGTTGGGCTTTACCCTTTCAAAGTTTGCACATATTCCCATGCCTGAGGTTTAGCATCCTTGTTCTCGCGAATCTGAATAAGTTTAAAAGGTTCCCTGCATTATAACCATACATAGAGTCTGCACCAACGGTTTTACAGGAGAATATTCATACTTGGAGACCCGGGACATCATTTGTTGCTAACAAGGTAATAAACCCAAAGTCCGAATGTGCCCCAGCTCCATATATCCCTTTAGAGGGATCTGAGATTAGACCTAAAGGAATATCAAGAGGATGAGAAGAAAGAATTGTCGGCTTTATTTTGTAGTTCATTGAAATAAAATCTACCTTCATAGTGCAACAAGCGCAAGATCGGAATAGGCTTGCCAAGTATTTCTGGCATGTCAAAAAAATCAGCCTCCAGATCAAGTGCTAGAGCAATGATCCTTGCAACTACTTTCGCCACATTTCTGATGAGAATATTCACAAATCAAAAAATTACCAAATTAACTACCTTCACTTTTTTATGTCAACAGGTTGCACTTGATCTTGCCACATTGATCATCTAGGCATTACTCTTGAGATATAACCAGATACAAAAGTCAACTGATTGGAAGATCCTATGCAATGAAAACTGTGACTACAATATCAGCCTTACCACTATAAGTAGACATTTGAGTTGAGGCTCTTGGTCAGTGTGATTAATAGTAAATCTTGACAGCTGAAAATATTTTATTCAAATTGCGGCAGGGTAGCTTTTGAACAATTTCCTAGAAATTGTTGAATGAGCAGTTACATATAACTTGAAGAGATTTACACTTTGGCCAACATAGAATGAGAGCCCAAGAGAGCTTAAGCAATTTGGCAGTCAGAGGCAATTTAACCCCCTTGGGCATTAAGGGAACTTAGCAAAATTTGATGCAACAGGAAGGGGAAGATGGTCACCATTAGGATACTGGAAAAGGCCCAAATTTCCAGTCAAAGAAACAGAACATCTCTGTATTATCTTTTACTCAGATGAAATAATCTTTCACATCTTGCAACTCACAACAAAATTTAATGCCCGTGGCTCTTTATCATCCATAGCAAAAACTCATAATGCCTAACTATGAAATTTCTCCATTGTCTGCCTCCATCTTGGCAATATCTCTATTGAAAACACAACAATGAAACCAAAATAAGTACATATCACCAGCAACAATTTGAAGTTGCACAGATATCATATCAAGCAACTGGTTACCCTCAGAAGGCCAGAGGTTTGGTCCAAAATGAGGCTTCTGTGCATCAGGATCATCCTCTGGTACTTCCGCTCCTATGTAGTCTCCCTCCTTATAATCTCCTATAAAACGTCCACGGAATCATTACTACTGGACTGATCTTCAGAAAATGATAACCATAGAAATTATAAAAACTTTCATCTAAATCCTTGTTGTATTGCTCATGGTTTTGTGTTAGCACTTCAAATAACTCGCTCCTATTTCTGTGTCAGCTCTGGTGAAGTATCCTCGCTCCTCCCGGAATATAATTACAACCAGGAATAATAACTAACTAATTGCATCTTCCTTTTCTAAGAGCTGCTACTCAACCACCAGCCACCAGCTGATTACAGGAAGCTATCAAAATCATCAGCTGTTCATCTAAATCCACTATAAGCAGCAAAATCTTCAGTAATCTGACAACAAAAAAGGGAACAAATGAATACATCTGACACAAACTCTGAATCTGATTCCCAGCATCGAGGACCTCATCCAACAGAGGAGTGCGGCCTCTGTGCTTCTCGTTCCCCAACAGCTTCATCTTCTCGCTCAAGGGCAAGCCAAAGAACCACCTGCTCTGGACGAAGACATCCTCCATTAAATCCTGGCTGATTCCGTGATTGATCACGTAGAAAAAGCCAGAATCCAAGCACGCCTGAGGCCAATGGATCGAATTCAACCGCCAGCATCGTCACGAATAAAAAAACCTTAGCTTCCTCGGTTCCGGTACCGGTAATCGAATCGGAACATCGGAAAGCTGGATTTCCACCGGACTGCCCAGAATGGATACGACCTGGGTGCAGTTGTCGCACTTGGCCTTTGATACTTCGGCCACATTGTGCGTCCCCGTCCAATTGAAAGCTGAAATCAATATGCTCATTTCATTAATGATGCGACGCACAAAATCGATACCACTGTAGAAATTACACAATAAGTCATGATTGGAACTCGATTCATTCTTACATATACATGCAAATCGCTTCAATAACTGCCCGACAAATTTACAATGAAATAGAAAACCTTGTATATGTAAGAAGAATAGGAAACAAACGAAGGAAAAAGAACAAGGTAAAACGAGGGGTATATACATAGCTTGTCGCCAACCATGAAAGTCTTGGAGGCAGCCCAAGACTGGTAATAGGATACGTTGGAGGGGACGGTCCACCCCAATCTATCTCTGACCATGTATGTCGCTGCCGCCACTGTGTCGACCTCCATGAATCCCGCCACGATCATCGTGATCAACCACGCCATCAAATTCATGCAAGTTGCCATCTTCATGTGCTCCTTCAGGTCGCCCTCTGCTATGCAGCTCTCCTTTTAGTCGAGCCTGCCTTCTGCTTCTTCCGATGGCAATGCGTGCGGATCCTTGTTTTTATAAGGTGGGAGAGAGAGAGAGAGAAGAGATATTATTGTTAAATGTCCTTTTGCCGAGCCACATCAACAATGCAATAAAGAAACACTCAGATCTATGGGCCTAGGAGCTGTGTTCAATTCATAGTCTGTATAATTTCGATTGATTTTCCGCCAATTTTGTTGATTTTTCTTGTTGGTATAGGTGATATCTCAATCATCCGTACTCTACCATGCACCATTAATACATTAACCTGAGTATGATTAATTATGTTGCTTTTGAATTACTCGTAAAAGGAAGGTCTTTTTAATCTTTTACTATGTTTGAGAGGTGTCTACTACTCGATTCCTGATGCAGTAACTTTCGTTAAGGTTATGTTTTTTGTCCGATCTTGATCAAAGGAAATTTTCTCAAATCAAAACGTGGGTAAATCAGTGACATGTATCACTATATTAACATGAAAAACACAGCGCCGCAATCACTCTTATCTCTTTCGCCCATGGTCCGGAGGCGGATACGCCTCTGATGTTGGTGATGGTCAGATGAGCGGGCAGTGAGCACAGCAGAGGGACAGCGGCGGTAGGGGAATAAAGGGGTATAGACCCATCAGTTCATGTAACTTCATTTGTAATATCATTTCCAAAATCCTTATGAATAGGCTCAAACGTTCTTTTCCTCGATCCATAGCTCCTTTCCAGAATGCATTCCTTGAAGGTAGACTCATACAAGATAAAATTATCGTGGCCCATGAAGCATTCTATCGCATAAAGTTGGGGTTAATTCCAAAAAAAAAACACAAACTTTAGGTCGATGGACAAATTTTGTCCAAACTTTTTTTTGTCTCGTAAAAAAGCACCAACTTTAGGTCAATGGACAAATTTGGCCCAAACTCTTTTTTGTCTCGTAAAAAAGCACAAACTTCAGGTCAAGTGACAATTTTGGCCCAAATTTTTTTTGTTTGGAAAAAAAATCATCAACTTTCACTTAAATTCTAAATTTGGCTATCCTTAACTTATATTCATTGATTATTCTTAATCCATGTGCACTTGTTGGCTAACACCATCCATTTTCTTCTTATTTGAGCCATAGCTTGAAGAATAACAATGAAACTATGCCATCTCCTATACTTCACTAGCAAGTAAAAAAATCTCCCGATTGAATTTCTCTCGCTAGACTTTATTGTTTTGTCGTAATATGAAACTGTAGATCATCGCCTGTCAGGAGAAACCATGGATGAGATCCACCAACCTCACAGCTAGAACATTTTTTCTTGAAATAAGGTTAACTTCAAATAGAAAGTTAATGATAAGGGTTAGATTTGGGATAGGAGTGAAAGTTTGCTATTTTTTATGAGACAAAACAAAAATGGGGCCAGAATTGTCACCTAACCTAAAGTTTGTGCTTTTTTACAAGACAAAAAAAAGTTCGGGCCAAATTTGTCCATCGACCTAAAGTTTGTGCTTTTTCATGAGACAAAAAAAAGTTTTGGCCAGATTTGTCCATCGACCTAAAGTTGATGCTTTTTTATGGAATTAGCCCCATAAAGTTGAGGGAAAAAGGGAAAGATGGATGGTGAGGTTTGAAACTTGATACGAAGAAATCATATAATCTGTGTAAAAAGGGGTTTTCCGCGAATGTGTAATGCTTAAAATGGTTTTTGAGAGAAGATGGGCGAGTTGTTTCATGTCTTGTGTAACATCTGTGGCCTATGAACTATTACTAAATGGCAAAAAATCTGAAAAATATATCCTTTCATAGGAATACCACTTTATCTCCCTATTTGTTCTTATTTGTAGCTGATGTCAGGTCCTATTTGTTAGTCAATGCAGGAAGGTCAAATCCAAGGTACTAAACTGAAGGAGGAATGCCGTGTTGTGGGAAGATCTAAATATGAGGCACTGGGTTATGCGAAAGAAAGGGTGTTGGAAAAAACTTCCGGCCTGGAAATCTCTCTTGTTACCTCAAGCTGGGAGAGAAAAGCTCATAAAAACAGTGGCAAATGCAGTCCCCACTTGCTCAATGTCTTGCTTTGACTTTATTAAGAAGTGGTGTCAGCAAGTGGATGCTGCTGGGTCTAAATTTTGGCGCGGGCAACAGAAAAGTGGGGGAGCAGAGCAGTGGAGAAGATGGGGAAGCTTGACCGAAGCTAAATCGGAAAGGGGCATGGGTTTCAGAGTCTCTCTCAGTTCAACCTTGCTATCCTTGCCAAGTTTGCCTGGAGGATACAAACTAATCCTTCAGAATTCTAAGTTGGGAGGCTCAGCGGACTTTACTTTCCTAATTGCAGCTTCATGGAGACAAGAAAAGGAGGGAGGATGTCTTGAGGAATAGAATCTTGGGAGGCAAGGAACTGATCAAACGAGGAGCTCCATGGAAGATAGCCAATATAAAATCTGTTAGCATGTAAATACAGGCGTGTTGACACCTAAATTTTTGCACAATCTTTACTAAAAAAAAAAAAAAAAAAAAAAAAAAAAAAAACACATGACATATAGTTTAGACGCATTTTATTTTTCATTTTTATTTTAGGCTGCTGGTGAAGGGAAGATTTTTCACATATTCCGTTCAAACATTTCATATTTTTAGGCAATATACACCAAAGGGTGTATTTTCGAGCAAAAAGGAAAATTTTGGATAGAATATGTGGAAACTACAAAAGGGGAATATTGCGCGAGGTGGGTATATTTCAACGATATATTTAGGGGTATCATGCGTGAACAAAAAGGAAAAAAATATATACCGTAGAGATACAATTTTTTAGACCTATATAATACCTCGCGTGCAATTTGTTTGAGGGAGGCCACACATATTACATTCGGCCACACAAGGGCCATTCCGTCTCAAAAAAAAAAAAAAAGAAGAAAAAAGAGCAAACGGTGAAAGGGTGAGAAATTGAGAGGAGAAGGCGAATCTGAGGAATATCGATAACGAAGAGCTCTGCCCTCGGGGACTCCTTCGACGTCAGAGATCTGCATGCACGTCCGTGGTGTTTTCTCGGTGATGCTATTGCGTTCGTTGAAGGACGCCTAGCATCAATCGCCGCTGTTCCAGTTGCTATACCACGCCAGGTGTCTTGTGGTGTCCGTGAGCCGCGCCCCCAGCTTCACCAGCAAACGCTCGGATCTCCAAACGCCAGGTGCTGCTCCCGCTGACCTGCCACGCCAGGCGCTGCTCCCGTTGCTCTGTCACGCCAGTCCAAGTGTGTGTCAAGAAGGATCGAACAGCATCTTCTCCAACATAGACGTGGGCTTTCAAACATCCAGCTTGCTATTCCTGCTGCCTTGCCACGCCAGCGTCCAACTCTTAGTGAAGAGGTATTCGCCGGTTCTTCAGCCTTGAATCGTGCCCATCACGGCCCAGCCCAACATCGGTGAAGCTGACCGATCTTGCTGCATCGACGTTGCTGCTTCCTGTTCAACTCGACGCCACGGATTTCTTGGTTTCCCGAAGGATGGTCCATTGAACTTGTCGTGACATTGTCAAGCCACGCCGAGATACCGCCACAACCGTTGCCCTAGAGCCGTGCCGCGCCCACCGTTGGTCCACACCGATTGGGTTTTTGGAAAAATTCAAATTTAGGTATAGATCTATTTTATTTTATTAGGTAGATTTAGTTGAAATACCTATCTATGCATAATTGGAAATCCCATGTCACCTGATCGCAACCGCGTCATGGTTTTTTTTATTTCATCTATAAGGCTTTAGATGAAATAATTAATTAAGAGGGAATAAGATTGATGTTTTGATCTTTAAGGCTTAAGATCAAATTATCGATTTTACTAGCGAAATATTATCCCTTGATCTGAGCGATATGTAATGTCCTTTTTGGGGTAATTTTGAATGGATTTGATCGTTTTTATTTATCTTGAGATATGTTTGAGATAAATATCACATGTTTTAGGGTTATTTGCATAATTAGGCAAAGCATTCTATTTATCATGAATTTTCGAAATAAAGATTGGGTTAGATTAGATGCATGTTAGGATATTACTTGTTTTAGGTTTGCATATTTAGAATAGGAATTTTAATTTCGAATTTCATAAAAAAATCAAATAAATCAATTTAGGTTGCTAGATTTTAATTTAGGTTGCATGCTTAATTACTTGGCAATTATTAATTTCGAAATTTTAAAAAAAGAAAGAAAACAAAAACACAATAAAAAATCATCATACACTTGTCATGTAGAATTAGGGCATATTTTGCATGTCATTGCATATTAGGGTTAAATTGCACTTAGTTTAATTTAGATCATTGTTTTTATTTATTATAAGTTTAGGCATTTTTAGATATATTGCATTTTAGGATTATTTAGGTTAAGATAATATTTTAGTTTAAATTAGGATATGGTTCAACCTAATTCCTAATATAAATTAAATAGGATCTTAATCTAATTAGGTAATTTTCACATTTCACCAAATTTCGAATTTCATGAAAAATACAAAAAATGTCATAGGTTAAATTAGTTTTATTATTTAGGATAAAATGCATTCTTTTAGGAAAAGGAAAAAATGTCATATGCACGTCATTAGGGTTAGATTCATTGAAATGCATGTCATTTAGTATTTTTGCTAGGCCCATTTAATTAGAAATTACATGTCATTAGGATTAGGTCATTTAGTTAATATCGCATTGCATATGGATTTGATTCTCATTAATTAAGTGAAAAAAGAAAAAAAATTGCGTGTTAATTAGAAATCATATCTATGGTTGTTGATATGAATTTTGATCTAACAACGCAAATGCTTTCGTTGCTATGAGGTAAGTCTTGCAATTTATTCATTGTTTTTCTTGGATGTTAAATTGGTGATTTGCGCATCTGCATGATTGCCTCACATATTAGGAAAATAGATTTAAAATCAATTCAAGTTGTTTGCCAAACATTTTTCTAAATAAAAGAGAAAGGTACCGAAAGGGCGTTAGAGAAATCTAGCGTAATCAAGTCCCCGAACTCATAAATCTCTGGTTCGTAGAAGTAAAGTAAAACTCCAGTTACTTTACTTGGTTTCTAATCGACCCACCAAAAATAGATTAGTGGCGACTCCTAATTGAAAATCAATTGCATGTTAAGAATTTGAACTTAAGTCGCGAATTGGTATGGGCTTGGGAGAGCCCGAGTTAAGTCTAGGCTTAACAATCCATTAGCCAAAACCCTAGGTGGTTCACACCCAAAAAAAAAATTGGTCGCGACAAGGTGGGTGAATTCTAGTAGGGATTACAAGGTGCATCCAATCGATACTGAGCTCGTGGGTAGAAGCCTGGAATTTTGAAGTTCTCATTGAAAATGAAACAAATCCTGGAACACCAAGCCTATAAGAGGGTAGATACATCGAGAGGAACAGGCCATGGTGCACAAAACTCACTTTAGCCAGGGGAGAAACGAAGATAAAGAGTGATCTGGCCCTAGAATAGAAGTGGAGCTTTCTCAGTTAAATCTGCATACCGCTTTGCAATGTAACAGAAGAAAAAAGCAGATGACAAAAACCCAAGTCTTCAAGTTGCCACACTGTGATCAGTGAGGCATAGAAACTTGTGTGAAATATTGACTGCCCCAGAAAGATGAGATTCTTTTTGGAGAATTTGTTGCAATGCTGTTGCTGCAGCTGATAACCTATGTAACGGGAAGATTAGGGTAAGCTCTGAGTTTGTGTTCTGTCATAAAGTGAAGACCACCGAGCATTTGGTTCCTAGCTGTGAAAGATGTTGATGTGTTTGGTATTGGACTAACTTACTTAGCAGGGGGATTCACTGCCAATACTAGCTTGGCCCTTTATTGCCGAGATAACGGTCTACTTCTCTACATTTATCATGCAACACGTGCAGTCATCGACAGACAGAAAAATCACGGTATACCCTTCCTGGTATAACCTAAAGCCTTATGTATGACCGACGGAGATCATGTTCGCTCCAGTGCTGTATTAGGTAAACTTGAAGGAGAAAGAGACATTAAATTGGGCTCTGTATGATTAAACCGTGCTTGAGATTTGTACTGATTTGGTCATGCAATGAAAGTCAAAAAGACAGAAAAATAAAAGGAGACATTCCCTTCTGCTTTTCTATTCATCATTGCATGGCATGTAATATTGACAAGCATGGTGACGAAATATTCTTTATTCTCAATAGGAGAAGGACGGGGAATGAGAACTCCAAGATCACGATTCTCATCATCATTTCATCTTCCGCAACCGGTAAAAAGAAGATGTAATAACCAAATTAATAGCAAAAAATTGACTTTGCAACGATCATGCAGAAGTAAGTAGAGCTACGGCCGCGGTCAAAATTACTGCAGAAACTCCGGTGACGCCAAGCAATGCTGCCGAGTTCCCTGGGGCGGGAGGAACCGCATCTCCAGCAGGAGATGCTGCCGCTGCCGAGGGAGCCGGGGTTGAAGATGGTGGAGCAGCCGTGCTGGAGGGCGGCAGGGTGGTGGCAGGCGATGGAGTCGCTGCTTTAGGTGGAGGACTTGAGGTGGAAGGTGCCGGGGTCATGGCACAGGTCCGTGGAGAAGCCGCTGAAGATGACGGAGTGGAGGCAGAGGGTGGCCGAGTTGGAGCCGTGGTGGAGGACGTCGGGGTGGCAGCAGAGGGAGGAGTGGCTGCCTTGGGGGCGGGGACGGCTGAGGAGGATGACGGGGGAGTGCCGGAGGGGCTGGGGGCGGTGACGTTGATGGCAACCTTTTGGCCTAACGAGCAGTGGCCAGGGACGGTACAGATGAAGAAATGCTGGCCGGCGGTGGCGAGGGTGATCCTCGCCAGCGGGACGGTGGAGATAGAGAGGGTGTTGGTGCCGTCGCATGAGCTGAAAGCCGTCTCCGTCACTTCAGCCACGTCGTGCGCTCCGTCGTTGAAGTTGAAGACTGCATGGAGATGACAAAATCGTCAGTTGGACCCAAGAATTAGTATGCCAAGAGTTGTTCCTTAAAAATTAAAAATGTTTTTCGTGAAATTAAACAAGCAAAGGAAATGGTACTTTTATTTAAAAATTAGAGCATACTACGTCCGCATGTGAAGTAAATTTCACACAAGTGACCTTATTTCAAAGAATGGACAGAAATGATACTCAAATTAATGATAGATAAAGATTATTTGCATGAATTTTTCTTATTATACTCTCGATGTTTATGCTGACTTTTTTGCCGCAAAAACAGACATCAATGCATTTTTTGTTTCTCAAATCTTCATGTGATTGTACAATCAAATCAAAATTTGATTATGACTCCATTTCTTTTGCGAAAAAAGAATAATTTAAAAACTATTTATCTAAAAATAATCACTTATAAAAGTTCGACATTTATGACTCTTGCGTATGGGATGTAGAAAATTTGGAACCCAACGTGCTTATATGGCGCTATGACATTTCAAAGTGAAATGTCGCTTAGTGTAGTTCTCTCCCAAATTTACACTAAAATGTCGGGTCTCAACTTACCTAAAATGTCTCCAACCTCGAAGATCTGACTGTTAGCCCAAGCCTCATACGCGGCCGTGCCTCCCGCAGGTATAGTCCACCCCATGGCATCTCCAACCGTGTAAGTCACCACCCCTTTCGGATGCTCCGGCGGCGGCGCAGGCACCTGCGCAGCAGATCCCGACAAAAGAGCCGCCATCACCACTGCCGCTGCCGCGAAAATAACACCGCCCAAACGCCTCGCCATCGCCCCCTCCGTGTTCTCGAGAAACGTCAGGTCGCCCCTGCTCTCCTCTCTTTCTCCTCCTGCCCGCGAAAATCTTCGAATTCGAATCCCCCTTTTGCTCTTTTGGAGCTCCCGGGACTTCCCTCTTTTATAGAACCATTTTGACAGGAACAAGGAAAGGCCAAAGCAGCTTTTGGAATCATCATTGCCGTCGCGCACTGCGTTGACTCCTTAATGATGATTCTTTAATGACATGGGGGCTTTTCATCAAATCAAACACTCGACGGTGCTTTGAGGTTTGAAGGTTTATAAATTTTCGAACGGCATAATCATTTTTTAAATGTTAATGCTCCATGGCAATGAACAATCAATCTAATCCTCAAGAGAACCCACTCAGCGAATGCTTTTTGACTTTTGGGGGGAGTTCGATTTGCTACGTGAAGCGCAATGCGAGGGTGTGCACAAAGACTTTTTTCGAACTTTCAATCTCTATTTAGACAGCACAAGAAAAAGTCTTAGCCTTCATTGGAATATAGGAAAAAAGAAAGCAAACGAGAGCGTGGAAGCACGTTACGTATTTGATGAGACGGGTCTGAGGATCAGCCGGACGTGGGGGGCTTTCACATGGGGTAAATTGGTTGATTTTTCCGGACAAAAAAAATTAGGTGTAGGACAAAAAAGAAATAGAACTAATAAATACCACTAAAAATCCTTAAATAAGTACACCCACACTATATTTATTTCGCATTAATTTTTTTCATCACAAAGAAACCCAATTATATAGCCGGGCATCATTTTCTCCAAATTAATGTTTGTGTTATAATAATTTTCAAGGTGGCATATTTGTGTCATATTTATTCCAAATTAATTTTCGCATCACAAAATTGGACAAAAGTTAATAAGGATAGCACTTTGAGATTTTTCTAGCATGTGAATTATTTTGGGATACATACATATATAGGATGGGAGTACTGGTTTGAGATTTTTTATGACACAAAAATGAATTTGGGGTAAATGGGGCATGAGTGTACTAGTTTAAAATTTCTTGTGATTCGAAAATTAACTTAAGTAAATATGGCACAAGGATACCGGTTTAAAATTTCTTATGACATGAAAGTTAATTTGAGTAAATATGGCACAAGTGCATTGGTTTGCTTTTTTTTTTTTTGTCATTGACTATAACAAAATTGTGTGATTTTTTAAAGTCAACATCACAAACCTTTGTTGATTATCATCAAGTCATGATAATTTGTGTCATGGCATCAAGTAGATCAGTTAAACGGGCAAATCGAGTCCGTTTTGGGATGGATTGAAAATCGTTCAACTTAAATAGACCATCTAACTCGTTTTGATCTATTACTATGTGATGCAAAACCAATGACCTATACTTGACCCACCACGACCTATATTCCTAAAGCACTTCAATGTCTAATTCAATCTAGGAAAACTTATGTGTAAAGTGACTAAGCGCAAGATTGAGTAAGAGCAATAAAAAATGATAAGAGAATCATGAAGCTAGATTAGGTATAAGAAAATCACGGATCCATTTAGATCCATTTACTACTCAAATCTTTTGGATACCCTTGAATTAGTGATGCTAGTTGGCCTGCTAACCCATTTGACTTGACGGGCTGGCAAGTCACAAGGCCCGGATGGGATTGGGCCGGCCCAAGATCTTGGGTATGTCTTTGTTGTTGAATAAACTGTCTGGCAAAACAATTATCCATTAAAGGTGTGCTCATTTCATGGAAAAATAAATTATTTAGAAAATATTTTTCAAAAAGTAATTACTTGTATAGTTTACCAGAATAAATTAATAGAAATTTTTTTCATCGTTCATGAAAATATTGGTATGGATTGTTATTAATGATGATGGCATTTTCTACTTTGATGCACTACAAAAATGTTACTGCAAAAATCCTACAGATCTGTTAGCTGGAATAGCATATGTCTTGATCCATGAATGGTGGAGTCTTATTGTTTGATGGTAATTTCCGAAATATATGTATAATTTCATGTTATCAAATTTTTATATTTTCGTTATATAGTATTATTAAAAGCAACAGCAAATTCGATTTCGATTTTAAGTAATATATCCTCTCATCGTCATCTCTCTGCAACAAGTCAAACAGCGACATGAATCAACATCCAAAATCGAGATAACTACCTTGTACCACTTGAATGGTCTCCCGCCAAATGGACTTAAGCCGAGTCAAACCTACACAGAATTCTCCAAAGAATCACTAAAACCAAATCAATCACTACCTTATTCCGAAGAAGAAGCAATGAATTCATCCACTGTATGTCATGTAACAGCATCTCACGATCTACCAACATCTCCACCTCTTGTATGAATTCATTTGAGGTTTGTCCTTCCATAAGAAAACGTCAAGGTGACCCTTTATCGCCATTTTTGTTCATGTTTGCAGCTGATGTCTTGTCCATTAATTTATCCCTAAATAATGAAGAGATAACAAAATAAAAATCGATCAATTACACATTAATCAATATTCAATTGATTGGTCTGAGGTTATGACAACGTACGACCCGTTCTTTTACTTTATATGGATTCTCTTGAACCGCTAGGGCATTTCTACATGAACTGGTTCTTACACCATGATTTTGAATCAGAAGAGATTTCAGGAAATGGCAAATCGCACAGCATATGCCAGTGGTTTTGATATAAGTATTTGTGTCTTGAATCGACCGTGAAGGCTTAGCGATTTTGGAGTGGATTTCCGCGAGGCATGGGAAGTAGGCTTAGTCAATGCTGCGCAGGAAGGTCAGAACAAAGGCATTAAACTGAAGAAGGAATGCCCTCTGTTGTCCCATCTACTTTTTGCAGATGATTCACTCTTTTTTCCTATAGGCTGATGAGGATAACTGCAGATGTTTAAGAGGCCACGGTGCACGAAAGTCATTGTTGGGAAAAACGGATCCCGGAAAAACCGGATTCGACACTAAATCGAACCCCTAAAACGAATGCAGAAGCGAAGCCCGGGAAAAACACGTATCACCGATCCTAAAGCACACCACGGATTCGAGTGTACCTTGTTAGCCACAGATTAAACACCAATGCCGAAGATCGAGAAAGAAATTTTGATCCAATGTCAATTCGCCTTAAAGGGAGTAGAGCGTCGCCTTAAGCGTTTTGAGAGAAAGAGAGCATTGGAAGGAGAGGGAGACGTACGCACGTTAATGCCAAGAGGTACGTTCTCCCTCTCTCTCCTCCCTTATATATGTCCCTCCAAAAAACAATTAATCGTGCCCCTTCATCCATAGGTCCTACTCTTATGGGCCGGGCTTTTAGGCCCAACATGGGTGGACGGGCCTTAAGCCCATCTCATAGAAAACCATCAGTCATATTAGCTGGGGGAGAAATGAAGTAGAGTGATCTGGCCCTGGAATAGAAGTATAGCTTTCTTCGTTAAATCTGCATACCACTTTGCAATATAACAGAAGGTGAAGCGGATGACAACAACCCAAAGTCTTCAAGCTGCTCCAGAGTGATCAGTGAGGTATTGGAAACTTGTGATGGAACATTGTCTGCCCCCAGAGATGAGATTCTCTTGTGGAAACTCTGCTGCAATGCTGTTGCTACAGCTGATAACCTAAGAAATTTGGCCTTTCGTTGCTTGTCTTTGTAAGAATCGAGGAATGATTGTTGTTTTTTTTTTCCAGGGAAAGTAGCGGATCATAACAAAAGTGCCCATTGCAAACATCTTCTTTGTTAGATTAATTGATTTCTGATGTAGATGATGAAACTCCTTTAGATTTGGACTGCCTTGGTCATGCAATGAAGTTTAGTTTCATTTCCTGCTTTTCTTTTCATCGTTGCATGGCATATGACATTCACAAGCATCGCGAGGAAACCTTCGTTATCTTCAATAGGAAGGTGATGGGGAATGAGAACTCCAAGATCACCATTCACATCATCATTTCATCTTCCACAACCAGAAAAATGAAAATATGACGACCAAATTAATGACCAAAAAAATGACTCCGCCAAAATCACGGAAAAGTGAACAGAGCTACGGCCGCTGTCAAAATTACTGCAGAAACGCCGGTGATGCTGCCGAGTTCCCTAGGGCAGGAGGAACTGCATCTCCTGCAGGAGATGCCGCTACCGCTGAGGGAGCCAGCAGTGAAGATGGTGGAGCAGCCGTGCTGGAGGGCAGCGGGGTGGCGGAGAGTGATGGAGTCGCTGCTTTAGGTGGAAGACTCACTGTGGAAGGTGTCGGAGTCACAGTGCCGTTCGGTGGAGAAACAGTTGAGGATGACGAAGTGGAGGCGGAAGGTGACGGAGTCGGAGTGGCAGTGGAGGACGTCGGCGTAGAGGCAGAGGGAGAAGGAGTGGCTTTGGGGGAGCGGGGCGGCAGAGGAGGACGGTGGTGGTGGAGTGGCAGAGGGGCTGGCGGGGGTGACGTTGATGGCAACCTTTTGGCCAGACAAGCAGTGGCCGGGGACGGTGCAGAGGAAGAAATGCTGGCGGTGGTGGTGAGGGCGATCTTTGCTGGCGGGACGGTGGAGATCGAGAGGGGGTTGGCCCCGTCGCATGAGCCGAAAGCCGTCTCCATGACTTCGGCCACATCCTGCGCTCCATTGTTGAAGTTGAAGACTGCATGAAGTCAGAGAACAAGCTGTTGATTAAGATGGAACAAGTTTTTGGCGGTGGAACTAAACAATAAGAAGAGCATATGCCGTAAATACAAAGAAAATCAAAAGGGCAATTGGTATCGCGGGTACTGTTCACGCTTCTCCCTTCTTGGGCGACTGAACACTGTTCCTTCTGCAATTCGAGCTACTGTTTCCAGGCGTTTTGGCGGTTCGTTTGGGCCGATTTTTTGGGGGAAAGGAGCGCCTCTTGCCTCTCCTTCAACCCCTTGGCATCGTCTCCTGGTACGTCTCCTCTCCTCGCTTTGCATGGCTTCCTATGGCTAGGGTTCCGCCCGCCTGCTTGCTGCTGTGAGTCGTTAGTAGAGATGGAATCGGAGTCGATGAGGGCTCGAAATGAGGAGAAAGGGACGAGTTCCCATGGTGGGCCTCCCATTCTGACTGAGGAACCTTCGTTGGTGTCTGTTATGAGAGGGAAATCGAGTTCGGACACCATTGCTGGTCCAAACGAAGCGCGAGGTCCTCGCGCAAATGGTGGCGTGCGACCTGTCCAGCGAGGAAGGTCTCGCTCAGCCAAGCCTCAGGGCAGGGACACCTCTAAGAATCCATCAGGAAAATCGTGGGTTGCGGTGGCAAGAACCGTGGCCAAGGGCTACGATCTAGTGTATACCCCACCGAATATGGTTAACAATAGACATGTGATTGAGATCACTGATCAAGATCTGGAAGCTGCAGATCCCAAGATGTTTGAATGTTTAATGGGCCAATTCATTGGTCGCCGAATGCCTTTTAAGGTAGTTGAGGAAGCTATGAAGAAAGTGTGGGGGCCGAACCTTGTTGAAGTCATGTCAAATGGAAAAGGGCTTTTCATGTTTCGCATTCCTGATAGGGAATTCCGTTGAAGTGTGCTTGAAAGTGGTCGGATGACGGTTGCTAGAATACCACTTGTCCTGCAACAATGGTCCCCTGGTCTTGAGCTGAGAAGAGAGACCCTCCGTACGGTTTTAGTTTGGGTTAGACTATCGAATATTCCCTTTTCGTGCTGGTCCGCCCACTTCATCGGGAGGGTTGCAAGTGCGCTTGGTAAACCCCTATATGTGGATAAGAGAACAGAGCAAGTGAACTGCCTTACCTTTGCTAGGGTCTGCATTGAAATTACTACTGATCAACCTGAGTGTAAAATGATTGAGACAACCCATAATGGTACGAAGTGTGAAATAGGAGTGGAGTTTGAGTGGCGACCCACTGCTTGTGCTGAATGTGGCATTTTTGGCCACAATTGTGCAACGGCTATTAGGCCTAGTAGACCTAGAGTAGAGCGTGCTGATGCTGGTCGTCCTTCAGAGGAGTCTGAACCTCTTAGCAAGCCCGCAAATGGCATCTCTCAGCAAACCAGACCACCCTCGGTGGCGTCTGAGGATCAAAGGGGAATGCCTTCGGGTATGCCTTTGGCCTCTCTTCCGGAATCTCCAATTGATGCTGGACAGAACAGGAGCTCCCCTGGTGGTTCCTTTCCGCTCGTTCAGCTGGTGATGGATCTGGAGGAACCTCTCCCATCGCACCAAAGCGACCTTGCGCAGCATGGGAATCAGGTTGAAGATAAAGAGAAGGAGCAGAATCTGCAGAATTTGAACGATCCGCTGATACCATTCTCGGAGGAGGGGCAGACTCGCAACCTGAAGGAAGCTGTGCCTGGCCAAAAGCCTCCTAAAGTCCCTGCTAAGCCACTTGAGGCTTCTGAACTGGTAACGGAATTTGTATTGCCGCCTGGAGACCAGGAAGATGATACCAACAACTCATCTAATGAAGACGGTGGCCACACGCCTAGACCCGCTCCTATGAGTGGTCTTTCGGAACCTTCTGGAGTTGGTTCGAGCTAAGATCAGCTTCTCCTTTTGCTGCCTGACCCGCCGGGACCTTCGACTATGGAGGACTCGAAACCAACTAAAGGTAGGCATAGGAACGCCAAGCGGAAATAATCCTCCCCTTTTGCTTCTATGTTTTTTGATTTTTGGAATGTTAGAGGTATTATGAACCCTGTCAGAAGGGCGGAGATTAGGAAGTTTGCTGTTGCAAATAAGCTTTGCCTTATGGGGCTTTTTGAAACTAAAGTTCCTGAGCCTTTGTTTGGTTCCATTTCTTCCAATATTTTGAGAGGCTGGAATTGGATTGCGAACTATGATTTTGCTCCTCGCGCGGAGTCGGATTGGATGGGATCCAGCTACCGTCGGTTTGAGTTGATCTCTTCAAATGACCAAGCCATCCATGGGTGTGTGAAGGGGTTATCTTCAAATTTTAATTGCTGTATTTCTGCTATTTATGGCGAGCATTCTTTTGTGCGGCGGAGGCCTCTTTGGTCTGATCTGATCCATTGTGACGATCTTTTTCAAGACTATGCTTGGATAGTAGCGGGAGATTTCAATGCAATCAAGGACCCTTCTGATCGCGTTGGTAGCACTAATGCCTGGATCCCCTGTTTTGATGAATTCAAGCTTTGTCTGGATCAAACGGAACTTGAGGATCTCAGGTACTCTGGCCTTCGATTTACTTGGTCGACTTCGGCGGGTGCGAATAGGAAGATGCGGAAAATTGACAGAGTTCTTGTCAACTCTAAATGGAGAATGGACTTTTCATACTCGGAGGCGTCTTTTCTTAATCCTGGAATTTCTGACCATACCCCTATGGTTGTCAGGGTGGTGGATCCGCGTCCAAAGAGGAAGCCGTTTAAGTACTTTGATTTCTGGGTTGATCACCCGGACTTCCATTCTACGGTTTTGCAGGTGTGGGATAGTCAAGTATGGGGATATCCCATGTTTAAACTAGTCTCGAAGCTGAAATTGTTGAAATCTCGCCTCAAGGATCTTAATCTAGAGGCTTTCTTGGATATTTCTCTAAGAACTCTTGAAGCGAGGGAAGCCTTACGTTCTACTCAGAATCTCCTTCAGTTGGATCCTGAAAATGTTCCACTAGCTGATCTTGAAAGAGGGCAGCGCCGTGCTTTTATAGACCTTCGTGGTCAAGAGGAATCGTTCTTTAAGCAAAAATCAAGGATTAGATGGCTGAAGGAAAGAGATCGCAACACAAAATTCTTCCACAACTGTGTTAAAGCTAGACATCTCAATAACCGTATCCTCTCTGTCAAGGACACTGCAGGTACGGTGATTTCGGATCCTGATTTGGTGCCTCAAGTTTTTCTATCTTTCTTTTCGGATCTACTTGCTCTTAGAGTTGGCTTAGCAAAGCCAGATCTTCAAGAGCTTGCTTCTCTCATTCGAAAGCCGTTATCTGATAGCCAGGTATGTGCCCTAGCTTCGCCTGTCTCTGATTTGGAAATCAAGAAGACCTTGTTCTCACTTGCAAAGGGAAAAGCCCCCGGTCCAGATGGTTTTACGGTAGAATTCTTTAAAAGTAACTGGCGGGGTATCGTGGGCTCTTTAGTTACGAGGCTGTGAAAGATTTCTTCTCGCAGGTTCTCTTCTTAAAGAAGTCAATGCGATTATCCTAACTTTAATTCCCAAGGTGCCGAATGCTTGTGAAGTTAACGACTTCAGACCGATTGCTTGCTGCAACACTATTTACAAACTTATCACCAAGATCTTGGCCAATAGAATTGCGCCTGTACTTCAGGATATTGTTAGTCCATCCCAGAATGCGTTTGTGAAGGGTAGAAGAATAAGGGATAATATCTTATTGGCTCAAGAGCTATTTGCAGGCTTCCACTTAAACCCATACCTCCCAAGATGTGCAGTCAAAGTGGATTTTCGCAAGGCCTATGACACTGTTGACTGGGATTTCCTAGAGCTTACCCTTACTGCCTTCCGGTTTCCTCTGTGGATTATTCGCCGGATCATGGCTTGTGTACGCACACCCAGATTCTCTATCTCTATTAATGGGGAGCTTCATGGTTTCTTCCCTGGAGGCAGAGGCCTTAGGCAGGGCGACCCAATGTCACCTTATCTATTCACGCTGATCATGGAAATCTTCTCAGGAATTTTGAACCAAAGGTCTTCGGCTAAAGAGTTCAAATATTATTGGAGATGTAAGTCTCCCAAGCTCACTCATCTGTTTTTTGCAGACGATGTGTTCCTTTTTTGCCAAGCGATTGGAAATCGGGCCGTGATCCTTAAAAGAAGCCTCGACATTTTCTCTTCATGGAGTGGTCTTCTCCCCAACAAAAATAAGAGTGACATCTTTCTTTCGGGAGGTGATCCCGCTTTGTGCAACGAATCCTCCAAGAATTTGGCTTTCGGAAAGTAAACTTCCGATTCGATATCTTGGAGTGCCGATCATCTCAAAGAGGTTGACTAAGGCTGATTGTACTCAGTTAATTGATCGCATTACCGCGAGAGCCCGCTCCTGGTCCCACAGGTTCCTCTCTTTTGCTAGGAGACTTCAGCTCATAAGGTCAGTGCTTCATGCTATTCAGACTTTTTGGGCTAGTGTATTCACTTTGCCCTCTTCGGTTATCTTGGGTATTGAAAGCATTCTTCGTAGATTTCTTTGGAAAGGCACCTCCTTGGATAAGGGAGGTGCAAAAGTCTCATGGGCGGATGTTTGTTTGCCTAAGGAGGAAGGGGGCCTGGGTATTCGGTCTATCAAGGACTGTAACAAAGCCTCAATGCTGAAATTTATTTGGATCCTCTTTACGGATAAGGAATCGCTGTGGTGCCAATGGATACACTCCAACTTTTTAAAGAAGCATAACTTCTGGGTTGCCCCTCAGCCTTCGGTTTGTTCCTGGAGTTGGAAGAAGATCCTTCATCTTCGGGGCTGTTATAGACAATCCTTTGAATGGAAGGTCGGCGACGGCCGATCTACATCATTGTGGTTCGATAGCTGGTTGCCTTGTGGCCCTCTTCATCTACAAGTTCCTCAATCGTTTTTGTTGGACCCTGACGTTCCTACAAAGGCTACTGTGGCTTTTTTATATTCTTATGCTGGTAGATCCTATAAGTCTCGGTTAGAGGATTATGGTTTCTCGCTTCCTCCTCTTTCGGTTGATAACGATCGTTTTGTGTGGCGTCAAGATTCCTCGGGGGCCTTCTCTGTAGCTTCTGCTTGGAACGTCATCAGAACTTCTAAAGCCAAAGCACCTTGGACTTCTTTTGTGTGGGATAAGGATGTTGCCCCTCGGTTTCAATTCCTTTTGTGGCTTATTACTAAAGACCGCTTGCCTACGCAGTCTCTTTCTCCTCTCATATGGAAGGATTGAGTACTCGGCTTGCACTTTTTGTAATACTCAGCTAGACTCGACCAACCATTTGTACTTTGATTGCAATATTTCAACTACCGTTATCTACTTTTGGGCAACTAGGTGCAATTTGCCGTGGAGGAACGGCACTTGGGCGGAAAACCTTGCTTGGGCTATGAAATTCCTTGCGGGTAAGGACTTCTTTCATAGGCTATCCCGCTATTCCTTTGGAGCTCTTTGCTATCTAATTTGGAAGAAGAGAAATGCTATGATTTTCCGTGGGGAATCTCTTGATATTCCCGCTTTGAAGAATCATTTGATAAAGATGGTTAAAGATAAAGCAATTACCTACAAGGATGTCCCTGACAATCCAAGGAATCGGCGTCTTCAAAGGGGTTGGAATCTCGACCCTATTATCTTCACGTAACCCCTTGGTTGTTATCTTTTGATCTTGCTCGGTCGTCTCCGGTGCGGGTGTTCGGCTCCCGGATTCCCGGCGTCCTTTGAGTCCGGTGGCTGTTTCTAGTGGTTGTGTTGTGTCTTTTGTTGCGTTCTTTCTGTCTTTGCCTCTTGAGGCTTTTGCGCGTCCCCTTCCACTCTTTTGCTCGCAGTGAGAGTGTAAGTTTTGGTGCCGTTTGTGTACATTTGTCCTTTGACTATCAATATATTCTTACCTTACCAAAAAAAAAAAAAAAAAAGAAAATCTCACACAAAATGACCTTATCCCACTATTAATTTTAGAGAGTGAATAGATATAATACTAAAATCAATTATAGACAACATTATTTATGCAAAATATTTAGTTAAAGTGACAAATAAGCTTTATTTTTTATTATTTACTTCAAAAAAAAAAATCAATACGTTGAGAGTTTGAGTACAAGAGGCCCCAAAAAAAGATCATTTTAAAAGAAAAACGTCAAAAGAATATCCATATAAGTAATAATGACTATATAACGAAAATATAAAAATTTAACGTCAAATGTCAAATTATTGATGTCACAAAATAATATTCAAGATAAATGTGTTATAGTGTGCATAATTTGGAGTTTTTAGTAAAAATTTAGAGCATCCAATTTCGAATATACTTCTAGAAAATTATCAGGCTCCACCGAGGTATTCACCCCACATCAGCTTCTCGCAAATTCTCCGTACTTTGAGCTATGTTCATTATAATGAAAAATTGAAACCAATTTAGAGTGCTCTTGGTTTGAAGATACTAGTGTTGCTTGGTTCGGACACGTTGGCTCTTGTGTTGAAAATTGAAAACCAATTATCTCAGCATGTCACGTTCTGTATAATTCCACGAGTTGGGCCGGTTGCCTCGTACCGAAAGTGGACCATTATTTGATGCATTAAACGGGACGATTAGTGTGGAACTTTAGGTTATCAATTGTCAATTTGCCATATATTTCCTTGCGTGGCCTCTCGCATAGAAGTTTTAACTCTTAAAATTTTTTTATTATTGAAGGTTACTGAGTTATTTGAGCAAACTTGGTTACTGCCTGTTAGTTCCATTCCCTCACTCTACATTACTTTCTCATTTTTTTCTCCAAATTTATGCAAATATCGGAAAGCAGATTTTTATTTTGCAGACACGTGTGTGTTGATTACTACTAGTTCAAAAATTGAAAATATTTTAATGGTCTGTCAAACTAGTCAACCATATAAGGGCCATCCAACTCGGATGATCTAGGTGAATGACATGGCGTGTGGGTCAAGATATTTTGGTAACGTTCTAATTAGAGATGTCGATAGGCCAGGCTGGCCCATTTGACTTGACGGGCTGGAACTGGACAAGGTCCATGTTGGGTTGGCCCAGCCCAGCCCAACCATGGTCAGACGAATGGGCCGGTCTATGGTCCAAGCATGGTCGTCTCTCGCCTGGCAGGGCCGGCCCATTGGTCACTACCGATAGTAATCGTAAAGAAGCATTTGGTAATATTGCTTGAGCGACTAGAACTACGTTTAGCAAAAGACTAGTAGTTTCCTCGCCAGGGAAGCTGCTAACCAATTCATCGTTGTTCCTCTTGATCTCAAAGAATTCTGTGATAGGCTCAAACCATAAGTTATATTAAAAAAATAAAATATAAAAAAAAAATTGAAGCTATCAAGCTAATGTATGTATGTATGTGTGTGTGTGTATGTATGTATGCTAAGTATTCTCTTGTTGTCTGACTTTGTTGCTGAAATCTTCATTAAAGATTAGAGCTCTCATCAATTTATTCAACGATGGATGTGTTGATTGAATGGTGTCGACGATGCTTTTATGTATCGAAAATCTTATAAATTCGCAACCTCTTTTGATTGGTGAATGATAAAGTCTTCTTATTTGATGATACTTGTCGAAATAAATTAGTAATTTCATGTCAGCAAATTTCATTATTGTATTATTGTATAGTATCTTCAGAAGTTCTAGTAAATTCGAATTTGTAGTAATACCTCCAGTCATCGTGTTCTCTTTGCATCAACAAGCCAAGCGGCGACATAAATCAAGATCCAAGGCCGACTCAATCCAACTCAAGATTCTCCATACTGCTTATTGATTATTTCTATCTCACGAATGCCACTGTCTTATTCCAAAGAAAGGCAATGAATTCATCCGCTATGTCTTCTGCAACAGCATCTCACAATGTACCAACATTTCCAACTCTATCTAAGAGAAGAGCTAACACAATAAGCCCATGAGCATGGACACAAGCAGGACTAGACGTGCAATACCGAGAGACGAGCCAACACTTGGCGGAGATGTGGTTGCGCCAGTGGTGGGGGATGGCGGCGGTGGGGATCCGGGCGGGCTGGAGGTCGGGCCGCTTGGAGGCTCCGTGACGGTGATGGCCAGCTTTTGACCCTGGGAACAGTGGCCTGCGGTGGTGCAGAGGAAGTAATAGTCGCCGGCGGTATCCAGGGAATAATTAGCCGGAGAAGTGGACAGGACTGTGAATGGGGAGTCGGTGTTGCAGGCGTCATAGTCTTCCTTGGTCACGTCCCCAACGTCGTTGTCGCTCGAGTCGAAATCGAACACTGCCCCAAAAAAAGGGAAAAGAATTGAAGGATCAGGAGCATTAAAGAGTGAAAGCTTATCGATCATGGTCAACGCAAGTACCCCAGATCAGGGGCAGAGATGGATTGGTCTGATCACATTCAAACCTTTCATTTCTTGACATGTTGACCAGATCTATGCTCAAACGTCGTATCACTTTCTAATGAGAGATCTACTTACAAAACAAGCTCAAAAGGTGCACGAACTGAAATTGCCATAGTTCTGGATCTTCTTCTTCGACATAAATTTAGATATCATGCATACTTTGCACTCATAAATATACATCAATTCAAAAGATTAATGTCGGGCGAGAACCGATTTCCAACTCACCTAGAACGTCGCCGACCTCGAACGTGTGTTGGCTCGCCCAGTCGGAATACGTGCCGGCACTAGAAGGGATCTTCCATCCCTCAGAACCTCCCACTGTGTAATTCGTCGCCTCGGCGCACGATAAAAACGCGACCACGACCCCGAGAAGACAGGCTGTGATTTTCTCGTCGGCCATTTTCAGCTTGGCTCGTGTTGCAATTTGAAGCCCAGGTCGCCCCCCAAGAAAGACTCTGTAGCTCCTTGTTTTGTCAAGGGGGTGATTTGAATCCTGAGATCATACAGGTAACAGGCTGCATTGTGCTGGACAGGTAGCGAGGCACATGAATTGATTGGTTTTGACTGATTATCTTATTTTCCGCACAGTCGGTGATGGAGTTTGGGATTTGAAATATAAAGTCAAATATGCACGCACTCACACTAGAGTTCTGATGCAGTTAAATTATTATTATTTTCAGCGATTTTGAATGGATGGCATCCTCTCTCTCTCAATATTTTTCATAAGTGGCTTGAGCTCAATTGGGTTTGGGCAAAAAAGACATGGAAAGCCCAAACTGGCCCATACATATTCAAGGAATTAAAAATATCTTTAAAACAGTTAAGAGTAAAAAAAGAGTTTAGATAGAATTAAATATTCATGTTCAAATTCAAAAGAAAACTTGCGGAAGGCAACAAACACCGGAGGGACAGGATTCGGAAAAGTGGCTAAGAGTATAGCGAATAAGCTCAACTGTCTTTAACTTTAATGATTAATATCACCAAAAAAAAATGCAAATTGTGACATAAAATATCCCAATTTTTTTATATCATCAAAAACCCTCAACTTCCCATTGTGATACAATTATATCATTTTTTTTTTTGGTGTCATAAAATATCATAAACTTACATCAGTGTGATAAACATACTATGATATAATTGAAATAGAAGGTATATGTCTCACATATATATGCATTTGGTTTTTTTTTTGTAACATAAAAAATATTGAGGGAATTGTGTCACAATAGACAAGTTTAAGGTTTTTGGTGATCCAAAAAAACGTTCGGAGTATTGGTAATATAGTGGACATAATTTAGAATTTTTTTTTGGTGGTATTTATCCTTATTTTTAAAGTATATTGTGTTAATTATATGGTGATTGCATGCTTGGGTCTTGAAACAAAATTAATAATTAGGTTTTAGAAACAACAGAAGGGGAGACTTTGACATCGGGCTGGGCTTAAACCTGCTCCCACCTGATATATAACTAATTTTCATTTTGAGTCCATCCTGAGATGATTCAGGCTTGAAAATATCTAGCCTGAAACTTTAGGTCACGCCTAATGAGGGACAAAAGATTGGTCAACTCGGTGCGTGAAGAGCCGCAACCATCAATGGGTCCTATTGAGATTGTGGCCGACGATTTTGAGGTGCCACTGGTCAGTCCAATGCAGTGACAAACTATTTTGAGTAAGCGCTAATTTGTTAGTCCATTACTTACTCTTTGTTACCTTTCACAGTTGCTTTGATATTGTATCCTTGTTTTCATCCGAACTCATTTCAAGTTCATATAATCAAAATGTGGGGATCAAGAGGTCCATGTGATGTAAATATGCCATCCATTGATTATGATACAATGTACGCTATTTGCGTAGTATCCAAATCACAGATATTGCTCTATGCAATTACACATGATATGGAATTGAATATTTCCATCTTATTTTTGTTTTTTGCTGCAAATATAGGTATAGACAAAATGGATGTCCTATAGTTGGCCCTAACGATTTGGAAACGCTTGCACCGTATATAGACTATAAAATGGGGAATACATGGAAATCAACATGAATTGTGTTTATTACATTGCCCAATTTAGATTGATAATTATCATATATAAATGTATGAGAAAATTACCATAAAAATCTTAAACCTATTACAATTATGTTAATTCAGTCATAAATATTTCAATTTGATCAATTTAGTCATAACCCTTTTGACAATTTGCCAACATAATCCATTCGACTAATTTTGGTTGAAAATCACTAACGTGAATTCTAGTGATTTTACATAACACCACCGGCACGGATATATGGATTTTTACAAAATTTTTAATATTTTTTAATTCTTTGTTTTCTCATTTTTTCTTTTCTTATTATCCTTCTTCCTCCACTAGTCGCTAGGCCTTCATGATGGTTGGCGAGCTTACTCTTGCCAGATTTAGCAAGAGTCAACCTCATTGGCTAAGCGGCTCACCCTTGTAAAGGCGAGGTCTTTGAAGGCTGACAAGGATCGACATTCCTTGTTTCAAGTGAGGCTTGACAAAGGTTGCCCCTCACTAGTCTTGGGTATCCATGTAGGAGGACTAGTGTTGACTAGGCTGCCACGTCCTAGTCAACACTTTCGGTCAAAATTGGCTGGAATAACTAAATTAACAAATTATTAAAAGGTTTAAGATTAAATTAACATATAGCCAAAATGTTGAGAACTAAAATGTTTAGAACTAAATTGAGAGGTTTATGATTAAATTGACTATCATATAATTGGTTTATAATTAATTTGGTACAATTTAAACTTAGTTAGCCGCCGTATAATATATTTAGGATTTTTTGGATAATTTTTCTTGTTAATTTTTTTATCAAAAAAGGTAAAATCTTGTTAATCTCAACTACCGAAAGATGTTAAAATTGAATCTTCTAAACGAGTAATAAAAGAGAACATGTTAACCATATTGTTAAGAGAATCTTTCTACGACTTTTTTTATTTATTTATTTATTTATTTATCCAAGATGGATCTTTCTATAAAACTAATTCTTTAAATAGATCTCTCTTCAAACTATTTCCCAAACTAGAGTTTCTATGCCACATCATGCTTTTAGGTTGCTTCTCATTACGCCTTCATCCCAGTCACTTCTACATCTCGCCTTGAATTAATTTTTAGCTTGTTGCACAACCTTTCTTTTTGATATATTTATCACAAATATTAAATCTGAAGAAGAGTTGCACACAATCAACCAAGTTTATTTTATAGATTTGTTACTCCACAAATGCAATAATTTATTAACTTTGAATTCCAAATACAAATTACAAGTGTGGAATTATTTATTCTACATTTGTAAACGGCTAAAAACAAATGTACATTGCAAGTAAATTTACATACATTCGTTTTATCACAAGTTTGACTAGAATTTAAAAATAAATAACTATACAATATCTGATCAATAAAAATAATTTTTTATCCCTTAAGTTTAACATTATTTTCACTCGGGAAGATTGGTCTTAAAGCATCAATTCACTTTATGGAAAGATTACGTCGCAATTAAAAAATATTCTATTTTATGTGAAACTTATATATGGATAAGTTAGCTTATTCCCATTTAAAAAAAATGTAGACATGGAATGAAAGCATCACTAAGAAAATTAGACTGGCATAACATATAGAAGTTAAATGAAAATTCCATTCAATAAAAATAAATTGTAATCCCTTAAGTATAACATAAGTTTCATTCAGAAAGATTGCTCTTAAAATATCAATTCACTGTATTGATAGATTACATTGCAATTAAAAAATATTCTATTTAAGGTGAAACTATTTATGGTCAGGTAGGTAGCATTATTCCCACTTTAAAAAATGAAGAAACATGGAATGAAAGAATCACTGAGAAAATAAAACGGGCCATAGAAACCAGTCCATTTCTAGATTTTTGTGGTTATCGATTCCAAAAAAATTGGATCAATATTGTATAGTTCGGCTCCTGATCCTTAATCAGGAACATATAAATTTCTATAATTTAGGTTTTATGTTATGTGTTCTGAACTTTTTATTATTTATTTAATATTATATGTTCATCTTTAAGGTTTTTTGCTATTGACAGATGGGGATTCTTATTGTTGCATTTATTTTCATTTTGTTTAACTAAAAAAAAGATTAAAAAATGAAACAAAAAAATAAAAAAAGAAATGAAGTTGGCCGATTCTCAAGTAAATCTTAGAGTTGACTCTTAGAAATGGATTGACAAGGTAGGTTCCAAGTTTCAGGATATGCAAGGTAAGTTTTAAGTCTAAAAAATCAGGGAACCGATTCCAATAGGGTAGATTATGAGTTTCAAAATTCAAGTGGTACCTGAATTGACCTTGAAACCGTTCATCACTAGCTAATAGATAAACGGGAGGTTTGATTGTGGGGGTTATTCTGTAGCATATTGTGAATTGAAATCATGGGGGTACTAGTTAATCATTTCTATTAACTTAAATCCCCAGTTGCCAATCCCAACCAGCTTACCAAAAGCACAGGATCCCCGTATTTTTTTCTTTTTTTTTAAGTGGGGGGGGGGGGGGTGGGGGGATGGGTTTGAGTCTCCGTGTTTAATTTTGCCTTTTTGTTCACTTTCTCACTATTTGAATTAATTTTATTACATGCACATGTTAGTTTCTTTTTCTTTTTCTTTTTTTTTGCTAGAAGCATATGTTTGTTTCTTCAATAATAAAACATGTAACAGTCATCCTTGTATGATTTTTTTCTTCTATTTGTAATTTGAGGCAATATATTAAACACGATAACCAAATAACTTCTACTTTAGAAAAAGAAAAAGCAATTCGTTGTGATGGAATATTTTGTAACAATAAAATTGGTCAAAGTAATGTTCTCGTAATTAGTCGGTTCATAGTATCCAGTCACCGATCACAAATACCATTAACTAAATGATAATCTTTACTAAAAGCTAAGAAAAATAAGAACGTCAACTTAAAATAAAGAGTTCAATAAAAAAATGAGATAAAACGTATCACTGAACAATTATTCGATCGTGGAGAACCCTTTGGCTAGAATTTCTACATGTGCTATGTAAAATGTTGCAAATTATAAATTTAAAGAGAGAGAGAGAGACAAATGTGACTTGGGTGAGAGGGTAACCTTGATTTAAGTGGTAATAAGGCTCGGGACTTCCTGCACTTTAGGTTTTATGTTGCAAAACTTAAAAGTCAAACTGCACTTTTACGGGGGGAAAGTGTTAGAAAAGTTCTAAGCTTATTGCATTAATGTTAATTTAGTCCAAAACCTTTTAGACCTGGTGTCAATTTAGTTCTTTGAACTACTATTAGCCGAATATTGTTGATATGGATGCCTATTAGTAAACGTGACATAGTTAGCGCTAACATAGGCAACTTTTACTAATATCTAAATATTTTTTAAAATTATTATTTATTATTATTTTTGCTTTTCTTATCCTTTTTCCTCCTCCATTTCTTCCTCTAGCCAGTCATTGGACCTTGGTGACCAGCTAGAGGCAAGTGCCAACAAAGTTGAGGTCGAACTTGCCAACCACTAGTGGCCCTTGCCAAAGGCCACGAGGGTGGCAGCTATTGACCTCAACTTTCCAATTTCCAAAGATGCTTCGTTCATTTTGGTTGATAATGATTAGACTTCCTACATCCATGTGCCTAGATAGATTCCTCTCGCCCTTGTCGGATATGGCGAGGCTCAAGCCCTTGCCAAAAGCTATGAGGTCGCGCTTGTGAGGGCTCAAGTCCTAGCTAGCCTAGCATGAGGTAGAGGGTGGGTAAGGCTCGACCCTTGCTAGATCCGATGAGAGTGAGCCTTGCCGGCTTAGCACAGGCCCCCTCTGCGGCCTCTGGCGAGGGCTGCCAGTAGCCAGTTGCCGATGTATGGTGACTGACTAGAGGAAGAAGTAGCAGAAGAAAAAAAGAAAAGGAAAAAAAATATTTATTTTTAAAATATTATAATATTATTAAAATTGTCCATGTCAATGACAATCGTGCCACATCAGCTAATTGACGTCTACGTTAGCAATATCAAGTCAAAATTAGTAAGAATGACTGAATTGACACCAATAAAAGATTTAAGAATAAATTAGCACTAATGGACTTTTCTAATACTTTTCCTCACTTTTATACTATCACAGGGATTATAGTGATCAGAAAAATGGAAGTTGGGATTTAGTTCAATGGAAAGGGCACGTAGCAACTTCTATATCTCATTGGGCATTTGAAAATAAAGTACAAAGATCGGGAAAAATATAAGACAAGGCTTTGGGGATGACATGACAATTGTTTTATGGGGTCTACTATTGTCACGAAAACATTATTCTGGTTGTCCTACATATTAGAGCATGACATTAAGGATTTCATGATTTAGGCAGGTTTGGTTTCGTGTACGTAGTGTGGCATAAGTCCATGACAAAAACCCAAGTTCTCCTTTTTGGTTGTGTTTTTATTAAATGAATAAAGGCTGCTGTAATTTCTTTTTGGTCAATTAAATAAAGCCGGATTTTAAAAATTGTTGTTGCCTGCTTTCTCTTATTTGAATTTGCCCCTTCAAGGACTCGTATGTATCACTTTTGCCATTTTGCACAAACCAACCCGAATTAATATTCGATAAAGCCAGTTTTCCTGTTACGAGGAATATATAATGATCCGAATTAGTTAGAATATATTAAGAATTTAATCAACTCGAGGCCATATTGGGGTAAACAGTCTTATGAGAAGAAAGCAAGGCTGCTCTATATTTCATCCTTCCATGTTTATGCTTTGATTTCCTAGGGTACTGGGAAGGAGGGTAAGGGGAGGAAAATCAAGTAAATTTTTGTAACTTTCGCGAGAAGAAGTGGGAGGGAATTCAGAATTTTTCTCTCTTGATTCACTCGATATATCCAAGCAGAGCAGCTTTTCCTTTATCACGACGGTGCATACTTGCTAAAAAGACCATAGGCATAGGGTAAATCATGCGTTGTTGCTACCATAGGAGTCATTATCTGTAGAAAAACAAAAGACACAAAGGTTACGAGGTTCGGCAATGTGCCTACGTTCTTGGACAAAGCTTTTGTCCCACCCCCCCCCCACTTTTTTTTTTTTTTTTTTTTTTTTGGTTGTATTGAGCATTTGCCATTGTTCAACCATATGTACATAAAAGGTTGCCACAACTAAGGAAACAAGCAACCAGAAAAAAAATCAGAAAAAAGGAAGAGATCTCAAAATTATAGGAATACAATATTAACAAATCTCCTTTCTTAAGATAGGAGAGAAAATCACGCCAATACTCCCCCTCAAGTTGGGCCAAAGACCTCGTCGGAGGTCAACTTGCTTATCATTTCTTGAAATACTCCCTTGGGTAATGCTTTGGTAAAAACATTGGCCAATTGATCCTCACTCTGCATGTACGGGGTCTCGATTGTCTTGTCTTGTGCCTTTTCTCTCACAAATTGGCAAGCCACCTCTATATGTTTGGTCCTTTCATGAAACACTGGATTTGAAGCTATATGAGTTGTAGCCTGATTATCACAAAACATCTTTGTAGGCTTGGTCACGCAATCACAACCCAATTCCTAAAGTAGTAGTCTCAACCACACAATTTCTCTAGTAGTAGTAGCCATGGCTTGATATTCTGCCTTTGCGCTCGAACGAGCAACCGCCATTTGTTTTTTTCTTTTCCAAGTGACAATGTTTCCTCCCACAAAAGTACAAAACCCTGTAGTTGTGACATCCAGAATTTCTAGTACTGTTTTCTATTGAATTAATCAGGCATTTCATTGACGCGTCTATAGGGTTATTCTCAGAGCTGATCACTCTCGAGATAACTAGGCTAACTGGGTAAGCTATTAAAGAATTTTAAGGCAATAGACTTGAGAATTCGACCAGGAATCGGCTTCTCGACCGTGTTCATCTTTAGAGGTCATTACGGCATAGTTAAAAATCGAATTGAGATCAAAGATAGGTCGACTCGACTGAGATGTGTGGTCGATCATAGGTGACTCTACTAAATTGGAAATTTCTCTTCAACCGGCACTAATTTGATTTTTTTGTCGTTTTGGTACCCTGTGTTTGTGATCGAGCCCTTGAGATTTTCACGAAAATCGAGAGTCGCTAATGTGTCGAGTGGGTTCATTGTGGCTCGAAAAAAATCGACAACGAGTCAATTGCCCTAAAAAGTTCTGAAAACTACCCGGTAGTCTAGGTCATGCTAAAAACTCGTCGGAGTGAAATTAACCGTCAATTTGAGTCAGATTTCAGAAATCGAAAGTTCGGTGCCGTCACAAGCTATTTTAGGAACGTCAACTCAGTCTCAGAAGATTTTTCGGAGGTATCGAGATTTTTACGAAAAATGGGTTCAAACGTTGCGGAAAATCAACGAAAATTCAGATTGGCTAAATTAATGGAAAATTGGACTCTCAGGCCGAGCCTTTGTGTGTCGTGGATTTATAGAAAATCATTTGGGATTTTTCTTTATCGAAATTGTGCCTCAATTTGAGAAATTGAGTGAGGAGATTGAATTTAATTGATGAAATTCGGAATTTGAAATGGAGCTAGAAATTGGACTTCAATTTGGATATTTTTGTGGAATTTAAGATGTGGAAAGAATTAGGGGGACATTGCATTAAATTGGGTGGATAGAGATGTGGACTTTAAGCTCTATTCTAGTCTACTTGAGCTAGAAATCCAGCTGCCCTCCAATTGCTTGCCGTCCCTATCCCCTCCTACGCACGTCTCCATTTTATTTTTCAATTCCCCGGAGCTCCTTGGAAACAACCCAGCGTGGACTCCATCTTCATCCACGGAGCTTCATTTCTCTGCCAAATTCGGTCCACAAAAGAGTCCAACAAAGCTGAGTTGTTGACTCATTGATGTGTTGTCCTTCATCCACACGGCCATCTTCACATCCTTGCACGCCCAGAGGAGTCCATTGAAGATTGGGCCGAAGAACAGCTGCACCGAAGATCAAAGCCGCATCCTCCACTAGGCTTTGTCGGCAGCAATTTGATTTCAGCTTCACCGGTTTGCGCGCCTACAACCCCACTCGGTCAACACTCGATTGAAGCCCTCCCCTCGTCTTGGACCACTGCAATTTCGGTGTTCCGCCAGCTGCAACACCGAAATTCCCAGCTCGCCACACGTCCAACGGATTGTTGCTCCGTGTCTTCTCGCAAGCTGCCAACGACGTCGAAGCTGCTCCATCTTGATTTTGCTTCTCCACCGAAAACCCGCAGCAGCCACGCGTCCAAGCTGCAGCTCCCACGGTCAACACTCCACCGAATTGAAGACCCCAAGCTGCTTCCTCGTCCATTGTTGTCCATGAAGACCGAAGCTGCCCCAATTTCTTCAATTCTTTTCCTCAACCGAATTAGTTGAGCAGCCCACGTCAATCCGTGCTCGATCAGTCCAGTCCAGTCCATCATAGAATTGAAGCCCAGCAAGATTTTGGCTCATTTCAGCCCAAAGAGAGCCCATTTTCAGTTTAATTCTGGCCCAGCAAGCAGCCCACAGTTCAGTATTTTCAAGCCCGAGTGATTAAAGAAGTCAGCCCAATCTTGAAGTCCAAAGTTTCTTCAGACTTGCGAAGTTCTTGGCCCGGCCCAAGTTCGGCTGTCATTGCGTCATCGTCTCAATGTCCCGGCCTTCGTTTAGTGCAAGTGAGTTTTACTCACTAATGCTTTCTTAGTAGACTAATATGCCTAAGGGTTAATTAAATTTAATTAATTGCAATTAGGTGAATAGATTAGATTAAAATAATTAAATTAGAGACTCGTCGATGCATGTTATTTAAATTGATGGTGTAATTAGTAGGTAGACATGTCCTATTAATTATTGAATGCATCTTGGGATTTTTCCCATCCCATTATTTAAGCAATTCGGGCCTAAAAGGAATTTTTAGGAATTAAATATTAATTTTCGAAATTAATTTATTTAATTATTTATTTCCTGGAAATTCAACTGGATGGCCAGTGACCAGGATTTTATGCTGATGATCGTGGTGTCTGTTTATTTAATTGAGCTTTATATTTATTTTATCTTATTTATTTATTTATTTTTCGAAATTATTTATTTATTTAATTATTTTTCTGAAAATTCACTCGGGATGGCCGGTGACTGGAATTTTGTACTGATTGTCGTGGTGCAATCTGCTTATTTATTTGAGATCTATATTGTGTGAAATTGAATTGATTGTGCAAATTAGGGACTTATCCCAAATTGAAGGAATTTGAGTGATGGATTGGTTGATGGCCGAGTATGACTATTTAGCATTGATGAGCTGTAAAGCAGAGGGAACTGTGAAAGTGAATTGGGAAATTCTAGGCTGAAACCAATTAGGAACGGTGTAATGAGACATATGTGGTTCGGTGATGGAGGATGTTACTGGTGAAAACGACACCTTAAAGAACGCACTAGTGCTGTCTATTACATGCAGCAGTATGGACATACGTGGTTCGGTGATGGAGGATATCACTGGTGAAAATGACGCCTTAAAGAACGCACAAGTACTATCCATTACACGTCACCTTGATAGAAGTAACGCCCGAGAGCATTAATGAAGCTCTGTGACTAAGTGTACTACTGGAGGTGTGATGAGGGGAAGTGAAGTGACCTAGAGATGGTCTAACTGACTTGTGAATCGACTAGGTCGATTGATCAATGAGTTGATCTAGTGGTTATGACTTGATTGATTGTTTAAATGCAATATATGAGGTATATATGCATAACCTTAAATTGTAGGTTGGAAATTGATGCCAAGGTAAGTCATCTGACTCGTGTTGTGCTAGGTAACTTGGTGGTGTATTGATTTTCTAATCGAATCTTAGGGGGTAGAACTCATAGAGACATAGTCTCATTGGTTGTTGTAAAAAAAACAATTTCAAACCCTTAGGTGGAAGATCTTCAAGAAGAGGATCCCATGAAAAGCCTGGCAAAGAATCAGAGGAGGGTGAAGAGGATGATTTTGAGTACAACCTGTAGAAGGATTGAGACCTCCCTCATTTTGAAAACCTTGTGAATATTTGTAGATTTGTTAAATCAGACCTTGGTGAATAGTACTGTGAAGTTTAATGAAAGCCTATTATGCTATGTATAAAAGTGTGGTTATGAGTTTTTAATATGAAAATGTGGCCTTGCTTTTATATCCCATTGTTTTATTGTTTGGGGATTTATAACTGCTTCCGCATGTGCTTAAATAATGAATGGGTTGGCGATACATAGTCGTGGGATATCGCATTCTAAAATCGACCAAGCGGAAGGATGTGTGCGTGCCTGAGGATCGGAGCGTGACAGTAGTAGATTTCCTGTCTACAGGGTTCTCGGCCCAATTTGCATCAGTGTAGCCAACAAGTTCCGTGTGACCATTACTCTTCATTAAAATTCCCTTCCCAGGTGTGGCCTTCAAATACCGTAGTAGATGATTTATTAGCTCCATATGCCCTCGAGTTGGTTTCTGCATAAATTGACTTATGTAACTAACAGTATGTGCTATGTCAGGTCTAGTGATAGTCAAATAAATACACCGTCCAACAAGTCGCTGAAACTGCCCAACATCATGTAATGGAGTGTCATATGAAATAAACTTACTATTATACTCCATAGGAATGTTGGCCGGTTTAACTCCCAACTTCCCAGTCTTTTTCAGCAAATCCATGGCATATTTTCTCTGAGATAAAAATAATCCTTTGTGAGATCTCGCCACCTCAATACCCAAAAAGTACCTCAATTTGCCATGGTCTTTGATATCAAATTCCTTGCTCAAATGCCACTTAAGTGCTTCGATTCTAGGTTGATTACTGCTTGTAATCACAATATCATCAACATAAACAAGTACAACAACTATACCTTTGTCATCCGCCTTGGTGAACATTGACGAGTCTGTTGTCCCTCTTTTGAATCCAACCTCGATGAGTGCAGCACTTAGTTTACCATACCAAGCTCTAGGTGATTGCTTGAGACCATATATGGCCTTCTTCAACCTACAAATAGTTCCATCTTTATTATGCAAGGGGTGACCAAGAGGAAGATCCATATAAACCTCCTCCTCCAAATCTCCATTTGGAACAAGGACCATCCATAATTAATAGCTACTGACATAAGAACACGCACAATGTTCATTTTAACCACGGGTGCAAATGTCTCTTTGTAGTCTATACCATATGTTTGAGTGTATCATTTTGCAACCAGCCTCGCTTTATACCTTTCAACTAATCCATCACTGTTATATTTGATCTTATAGATCCATCGGCAACCAACTGTCTTCTTCCCTCTTGGAAGTTGTACAAGCTCCCAAGTATGATTTCGATCTAAAGCTTGAAGTTCATCCTTCATTGCATCAACCCAGATGGTTTTTTCCCTTGCTTCCTCATAGTTGTGAGGTTCATGTTGTTCTTCAATAGTAGATAAGAAACTAAAAAATTGTGAGATAACTTGTCATATCCAACAAATTTTTGAATGGGATGTTGCACCGAATAATAATTAGTAAAATCTTGAAGTCGAGTTGAGGGTCTAGTGACATGAGATGATCTTCATAATGGAATTACATCCGTTGTGCTTTCATCAATCGGCCCGTCAGTGGAAATTCTAGGTTCAGCTTATGGAACAACAATTGCCTCAAATCTCTTGATCCACTTCTAAATTTTCTTGATCTACAGATTCATGACCCGAAGCACTTTGTTTTACAAATTCATGACTTGAATCATAGCTCCCATTATTGGCTTCAACACCCCCATTGTTGACTTTGGCTTCACCGGTCCCATTAACATCCATAAGAACAGGAGCAAATTCATAGGAAAGCTTCTTATAATAATCTGTGCACTCCCCCTAAATGTTGCTCTTGTTAGGAAAAACATGTGAGTTTCATCGAATACAACATCCCAAGAAATATATATACGCTTTGTGTAAGAATCATAACACTTGTAGCCTTTCTTGACATATGAATAACCAACAAACACACATTTCCTAGCACGAGAATCTAGCTTTCCACCAGTTTGAGAGTGAACATAGCAGACACACCAAAAATCCTCAAGTGAGATATATCAACTTTTCGCCCATACAACACTTCCAGAGGAGTTATATACCCTAACACTCAACTAGGGAGTCTATTAATTAAATAACAACTAGTCAAAACTACATCTACCCAATAGGATTTAGACAAATCTACAAAGAATAACAAGGCCCGGGTGACCTCTAGTAGGTGATGATTTTTTCTTTTAGCTATTCCATTCTGTTGTGGAGTACCCACACATGTTGTCTCGTGAATAATACCCTTGCTTCGCAAAAAATCCCGAAATGTTTGATTGGTGTATTCGTACCATTGTCGGTACGAAGAACCTTCACAGAAGTATTAAATTGATTACTCACCATATTGCAAAAATCTTGGAAAACCGTAAGCACTTCACTTTTGTACTTAAGAAGGTAAGCTAGGTAGCTCTCGACTTATCATCAATAAATGTAACAAAATACCGAAAACCCTCTCTAGAATCAACAGGAGAATATCCCCAAATGTATGAATGTACCAAAGCAAACAATTCAGTTGATTTATGCAAATGTTTAGGGAAAGGCAACCTATGTTGCTTAGCAAAGTGACATGGATCATAACTACTAGAATCATGAGTCAAAGACATGTTTAAGGACTGCAACACCCAATCTGAAGGATGACCCATGCGCCAATGCCATAGACGAGAGGTATCCACATTCCCCTTCCTAGCCACCAACACTTTGCCATGCAAATCTAAGGTGTACAAGCCATCCTAAAGTTGTCCTTCACCAATCATCCTCTTGGTATTGCAATCCTGGAACAACACCTTTTGTGGAGTAAGAATTACATTAGAATTCCATTGTTTAGTACATTTGCTCACAGATATTAAATTAGAAGATAATCTTGAAATCAATAAAGCCTCAGTTTTTTTTTTTTTTCAAAAGCACATTCAATTGCCTAACACCTTGAGTTGGCACTTGCACTCCATTAGCTACTGTGATCAGTGGATACAAAGAGCTAGTAATAGTATTGGATACAATATGTGGGGAATTACACATGATCTGAGGCACCAGAATCAACAATAAATCGATTTCTAGACTCAACAGAAAGTGCACTAATATTACCAGAAGTCTTGGCCAAATTTACGGATTCAGTGCCAGAGAGACCCAAACCATGTGTCTAAAGTAGTTGCTGAACCTGCAGTGCTAGAGACTCCAACTTGGATTGGAAGTCTATGGTATTCCCTTGAATTGCTATCTTAGCGTCCGAACCTTTGTCCTTATTTGGACACAGTTGAGGATGTAGAATCCAACATCATTCCTTGGAATGCGCCCATCTCAATCACAATGATCGCAATGGAAACGAAGAGGCTTCTTTCCTTTCCCTTTGACAAATGAGTACCACCATCACTTTGCCTAGCATTGGAACTAACAGTGTTTGCAAAGTGTTTTAATGAGCCTGTTGATGGTGCCACAATCGAGTCAGAATGCATGACTCTCCTCCTTGTTTCTTCACTTTGTATTATGGAGCAAACGGTATTAAAGATGGCAATTGCGGCCTCATAAGAATGTCACATTTGGTGTCTTCAAACTCCATCCTTAGGCTTGCCAAGAGATAAAAAATTCTATCTTGTTCTTCCTTTTGCACATAGTCACGTACATTCTGGGTTGCAAGTCTGTATTGGAGTTCATCCCACTGTTTTTTTATATTCCCTAGATGTTCAGTGAATGATTGATTTGCACCTTGCCTAGAGGTAGCAAGACCTTGTTGAAGCTCAAAGATTCGAGATGCATTATTGGCTTGACCATACACCTCAGACAACGAATCCCACAACGTTTTGGCCAAATCTGAGTAAGCAAAAATCTCATAGATTTTAGGCTCTATTGAGTTGAAGATCCAAGTCATAATGCTATGATCGCTTGCCATTCTTCAAAATTTGGATGACTTTCATCAAGGGCTTTAGTTTGCCCAGTAATATGTCCAAGCCTCGATCGGCCTCCAAGCACAATAGTTACCACTCGTGACCATGGGAGAAAATTCCCTCAATTCAGAAAAATAGATGTAAGACGTTGATTATTTCCCTCATGCACCACAGCCTTCGCCGATTCAGAGCTCACACCTTTGTCGGGAAGCTTTCCAGACTCTAATTCTGAAATTGTCATGGTGTCACCCAAAAAAAAAAATGACACTAAGAGGATGAGGTGAGTTCTTCAAACAATCAGGTCATAACCCGCTCTAATACCATGTAGAAAAACAAAACACAAAGGTTATGAGGTTTGACAATGTGCCTACATCCTCGGACAAAGCTTTTGTTCTCCTTTTTTTTTTTTTTTTTTTGTATTGAGCATTTGCCATTGTTCAACCATATGTACATAAAAGGTTGCCACAACTAAGGAAACAAGCAACCAGAATAAAATCAGAAAAAGTAAGAGATCTCAAAATTATAGGAATACAATATTAACAAATCTCCTTTCTAAAGATAGGAGAGAAAATCACACCAATGTTATCAATTGAAATCAACTACACATTAATTTTATTCAACAAATGGATGGAACTATGCTTGACTTCCAATTGATGGGCATCGGCCATTATCCAAAACATGTTCCGGTGGACAATCGATATTGATGTGTTTGTTTATATAACAAAACATGCCATGGAGAGAAACATGTTGAATTGACCCTTGGAAAGCTAAGGTATCCACGACCTAGCAACTTAGTCATCCAGATACCATCTATTCCCCTCTCCACTAGCTTGTGCTGTCTATTTGTTTTAAAAGGAGGATATGACAGCATGAATGAGATTGTAGACCAACTAATGGACTAGTTTAAGAAAGAAGGGTATTCTGCCACACACAGCTTGCTTCAAGACCGAAAGGAATAATTAGGGGGATTTTGGGCCTTAGTCATGGATCCTCTTTTGTGGGTCTGATCCCGCGGCTTTTGCACTTTCTTGAACGTCGGAGAATCATAATAACATTCAAGTCCCCACATCCATAAAACAGAGCAATGTGAGCATAGTGTGGAGGTGATGAGGGTTTCAAGGAAGCTCACTCAAAAACCAGATGGAAGTTTCTTGCATCTTATGGGAGCAATTTCATGGTCACTTCATGAAATTGAAACTGAAATCAGCTGAATGTCTATCATTCCAAAGAAACTAGGCACTTGGATAGATCTGTTATCATAAAAAATAAAATCCAACATTCATTTCATTATTTAAATAGGCAATACAAGATAATAGTTTCATTCATGGGGAATAGGCAATGGCCCAATTTTGAATTTCATTTTTAGCAAGCAATTCCATTCCATATATGAAGTGATATTGTATTTGTTTGTGTAAACAGTTATCTAGATATAGTTGCAATTTCTTTATGTAAAATCCCTCCTTTGAAAATCTCAAAAGTTTATTGGTTGATGTAGGACAAATTGCGAATAGTTTCCTAAAATTAAGTGATCAACAAATGAATAGAATTTAGCACGACATTCATCAAAGTGAATAGATCAAGGTCGGCCCACTACGAGTGAGAGCTACTGATAATCTAGCATAAATCATGTCGACAAGGATTTTTCATTGGGGTGCCACGGGGTTTCATTACAGATACCGGTGAAGAGCAAATGCTGAAAATGCATTTGTCCAAGCCTTTAAGTTAGCTTTGGAACTGTTGTCGTCAATCCTCCACAACCTCTACCGTAATTCACTACTCAATTCCAAAAATTCCCTCCTCAGCCACACCAATTTTCCCAAATTCCTCGCATAGCTTGTGCTTCACACTACTTGACCCTTCCATTTTAGCATGCAGCAACGTAATTTTGGTGTCCTGCTCGCTTCACGTTCCCATTACATTTCCCTAAAGACTCCATTTATTAATGGAAAAGCAACCCATTCAAGTCGTGCTTGATTTCAAAGTTCAACCAAAGCACCTGTGGAGGTGGCACGCACCTTCCGTATAATGCTAACGAAATTACGCGTTCGAGCGCGCACAATAGAAAAAGGGAGGACTGGGAGCATCTCTATTGCAAGTGGTTTTCTTTTCCACTTTTTTGTTAAAATAAAAAGCAAGTAAAGTCAAGAAGTACTGCAGAGGTTCCCTGCAACTTCCACATGATGCTGTGAATATTATGTGTGCAATGACTCAGCATTCTTTAAGCACTTTGCAATCAGTATACTTCAAGCATGCATAGTAAGGACAAACAAAGCTTAATACTGCGCAAAAGAAAATGCACTTTGGTGGAGAAGCCGTTGGCCGAAAATGTTAACATGAAATAAAAAGCTAAACATCAAATGAAATAAAAAGGTAATTGGTATTCACTAAATAATTATTCGACGGTGCAGGGAACTCATTGGCCAAGAATTTCTAAATGTGACACCAAATGTATAAACCTGCAATGCCACCAACTCGAGAGGAGCCAATTATAATGCCTCGTGAATCTATGAAAAGGAAAAAGAAGACTCAGTGGAATCACCTCATGTATGTAATTATATGGATTTAACATAACGTTTAAGTTCAATTAGTTGTTGATTGTGCAAACAAGATCGTCATAATTTTCTAACTTACCCAAGTAAAGACAAACAAAACCTCTTGTATTTACTATCAATCGACTACCAATTGCCTCGATAATTCCCATATACTAGAGATTCTCCAGTCATTATTGATATATGAAATGTCTGAATGTGCTTGTACCTCTATCCAAATCTGGAAACAGAGTTTCACCCAAATCCAGTCTTTCGTAGAAACTGTGCACTAATCTTCGACTGACCTCACTCTGAGCATCAACATTGCTCGCTGGTTTTCTTTTCAATTCTTCATTCACTTGGAAAAGCAAGTCAAGTCAAGGTGCACCTACATAAGTAGGTTCAATGCACCAACCGCATAACGCTGCGGACATTATGCTTACAATGGTTGCCCTTTGCTTTTTATTTTCTAATCGTTTTAATAATAGAAAAATGAAGTTAAGTTGAAGTTGTGCTCATTTTATTATAAAAAGGCGCCTGCATGGCTCTACGCCCTTCTGCTCAATGCCGTGGAAATTATGCATGCGATAATTAGGATTTTCGTGCAGCATGCATTGCAATCGCAGCAGTTCAATTAATTGAAGATTCTTGGACCGTTGGATGGCAAGAACTCAGCATTGTTCAAGCATGCACAGTAGAGATTGTTGTGATGTGATTTCTCTGACTTGCTATCACTGGATGTGTTCGATGTTAACTGGTTTTGATATTTCTCTCAACTCTTGTATGTGAGTAATACAATGACAAGCTTGAAATATTGAGGATGATGTTTTTCTTCGAGGACTCTTATCAAATTTCAGATTCGCTAGAAGTACATGGTCTCTTCCGATCCTTGCTGCTGGTTGACTAGGCATGCAGGCCCTTGCCGCTGGTCGGCGGGGTCGCCAGCCCCTGGCCAGGGCTCGGCAGCCTTGATCGACCCTCTCCCACCTTCCAGCAACAATGGGGAGGTGGTAGCAGCGGCGAGGGTTGAGCCCTTAACCATCAGCTACCTTCCTCCTCCTCCTCCTCTTGTCGTCGTCGTCGTCGTCGTTGTCGTCATCGTCGTCATCGTTGTCGTCATTATTATTATGTTTTAAGTTTAATTTAATTAATTTTAATATTAATTATTTACCACGTCAGCACTAAAATGATGTTGTTTTAATATTGTCTAGTCACATCAGCATGCAAAATGATGTCGTTTTGCACTAAGCTCGCCAGAAAATCGCAACGTTAGCATTTTGACTGAATTTTCTTGCCATTAACACTTAATTGATCTATTTTGCTCCGATTTTGACATTTAAGTGTCACTTTTTAACTTTTGCTACTTAAATGTCCATTTGTGTCAAGTTTTGACACTCTTAATGCCCTTGTCATTGACTCATGTACGTTAGCAGCATATAAGAGAATGAAAGCAAGTCAAGTCAGTCCAAGACTATGCTGGATCTCTCAAATTTCAATGGAAGCACGTAGATAGATTCCGGGCGCCTTCCCGGTAAGATGGCTTGAATCGGAGGAGATCACAGCAGGAGCGTGGGGGTGTTGGTCCTCAGTTCTCTTTTCTACTTTGTCTTATTTATTTAAAAAGCAAGTCAAGTCATGATGATGCTGAATATTGCGTGTCTCCAAGATGCCGCTTTGACCAAAAATAGAAAAGGAAAAAGCCATGATCTGCGGAAATAACGCGAACAATGATTGTTGTTTCCGTGGCATGCCTCATAGCGGTTCGATTGACATGAAGAGTTTTGGACCTTTAGATGGCAAGAACTGAGCATTGTCCAAAGCACGAATATAAGATTACGTTGTGTGCTGGTAATAAAGCGTCGAAGGCTTAAAATCGGTGGAGATCCTAGGTTGTGTTGTTTGGGCACTCCTCAGCTAGTCACCGACACCTTGCTCATCTGTTCCCTGCTTTGATTGCTCCATTTTCTTCTGGTTAAGCAAGGGGGATGAGAGTTCTTTATTTTCGTTTAAATTAACCTAGTTCTGAAGGACATTGTGCAATTCGCAGATTTAGACTGAAAAATCTGGCTTTCTTTTAAGGCTCCGCTCGACCAATCTCCTATTTTCAAAGGGGATAAGGATCTCTTTGGTCAATCAGTACGTGATGTACATCCAATCAAGAAAATGTAAATCGGTTTTTCCCTTCTCTTTCTTTCTCCCCAATTCCTTTCTTTTCTTTTCACTTCATTTCCCTCTCAACTTAAATTGCCAATCCAATTGTAAAAGAAAAGAAACCACTCACTCAAAAGATCTGAACTTCGGGGGATCTTCTTCATCGACCCCAATGCATGGAGTAGGTCATGAAGGGGGAGATGGACAGGTGAAAGGGAATGCCTACGAAGTATTCTTGAACTTTAGAGGGAAAGACACTCACAAAGGCTTCACTGATTATCTCTATACTAGCCCTGTTGATGCAGAATTCACGTGTTTAGAGATGACAATGAGCTTCGTGTTGGTGAGGAGATTTGTTTGGAGCTTCTTTGCAGCAATATGCTGTCCACAATCTTGATCCTGATTATCTCTGAGAATTTCGCTTTTAGCAAATGGTGCATTTGTGAGTTGGTTCAGTTATTGAAGTGCAAGAGAAGTGGAGGGCAAATAGTGTTGCCCATGTTTTATAAAGTGGATCCTCGTAGGTGCGCTATCTTAAAGGGAGATTTGGAGATGCTATCAATGCACATAAAGAAGATTTGGCTGAGATGGTTGTGAAGGAATGGGAAGAAGCCTTTAAAGAAGTCAGTTGTTTGAAAGGATGGGAATTAGAGAAAATTGATGATGGGTACATTAATCTCAACAAATCATTATTTAATTTCTCACAAATACATCTTTCTTGAAAAGAATATGTGTGTGTGTGTGTGTGTATGTATCCCCTCCTATGCTGAAATTCATCGTTATTTGACAAGCATGAAGGAGCTTTGGTCAAAATTGTTGTCATAAAGGTTATGAGCGAGTTAAAAAGAAAATTTCAGCTAATTGTTCCCCAACATTTGGTTGGAATTGATGATCGTAACAAAGACATTATGAGCTTCACCGATGGTATATTTCAATGATATAAAGATTATCGGACTTTATGGAATGGGTGGCATTGGTAGGACAACTCTTGCAAAGGTATTAATATAACAAACTCGCCAATCATTTTGAGTATAGGAGCTTTGTGGCAAATATTCGAGAAACATCTCAACGCAAGGGTATTGAATACATACAAAACAAACTCATTTATGACATTATAGGAGCTTCATGTCATGTGTCTAATGTCGACGAGGGAATAGGTGTCATCAAATCTTGATTTACAAGTAAGAAAGTGCTAGTTCTTCTTGATGATATGGATGAGAATACTCACTTAAATGCTTTGGTTGGTGATGGGAGTTGGTATGCAATAGGAAGTGTAGTCATCATCACAACTAGAGACAAGATCATTCTTGATGAAGCTAGGGCGAGCTACATGTACCCACTCAATGAGTTGTTTGTGGATCAATCATTGAGTTTATTTAGTAGACATGCATTTCAAAAGGATTCTCCTCGGAGTGATTATGAGGTTATCTCTTGTGATGTTGTTTCTACTACTGGGGTTCTTCCATTAGCTCTTAAAGTTATAGGTTCATTCTTATGTAGAAAGATAGGAGAAGTATGGATAGATACATTGAAGAAATTGAAGAAAATACCTATTAAGAAAGTGCAAGAGACATTGACGATAAGTTACAAAGCATTAGATCATGAGCAAAAACAAATATTTTTGGACATTGCATGTGTTTTCATTAGATCACACAAACAAAATTCAACTTACATGTCGGATGCCTGTGTTTTTTTTTTTTTTTTTTTTTCGAGAAGTGAGATTAAAGTTGTGACATCTTGAATTTCAAGTTTTGTTTTCAATTGAATAAATCAGGTTTTTTATTGACGCGCCTATAATTCTATTCTCTAAGTTGATCAGTCACAAGATAACTAGTCTATGCGGAAAAGCCGTTAAGGAATTTTAACGTAATAGATTTGAGAATTCGACCAGAAATTGACTGCTCAACTATACTAGTCCGCAAGGGTTATTACGACATAGTTAAAAATTGATTAGAGATTAGGATAAGTCGATTCAACTGAGATAAGTGATCAAAGTGTGGAAAATTTCACCTGATTACAAAATTCTCGTCGAACAGCTCTAGATCGATATTTTTGTCATTTTGGTACTCTATGCCTATATTTGAAATCTCAAGATTTTCATGACAACCGAGAGCCACCAATGTATTAAAGATGTATATTGTGGCTTGAAAATAATCAGCCACGGGTGAATTATACTCAAAATGGCTAAAAGCTATCTGGTATGTTAGGTCACGCTAAAATTGCGTCAGATTGAAATTAAATGCGAATTTGAACATGATTTCATAAATTGAAAGTTCTGTCATGTCATGATTCATTTTAGGAATGTCGACTCATCCTCCGAAGATTTTTCTACAACTCGAGATTTTTGGCGAAAATTCAAAGTATTTTTGTTCACATTTTTGGGATTCAAGTGGGTTCAATTGGTGAGAAAAATGTGAATTAAAGTGTGGGCACCTTACTAGTATTTATGGACTCCGATTTAGATCTAATTGAAGGAGAATTGAAGTGAATTTGGGGGAAATGTGTCCAAATTCGTAGGCCAAGGGTCCACAACATTTTGGACCACTTGGTGAAGCTTTTAAGAGAAGCCTGGGGCCACCAAGGGGCCATAGATGATAACCATGGCTGGTGGGGCCTTGCCAAGAGACCAAAGAGATGAGATAGAAGACTTTTGGGCCAAGGAGGGACCCTCCAAGTATTCAGCTGTCTCCTTCTTCCTCTGCAGCTTACTTTCTCCATTGCTGACACATTTTGGAAGCTTAAAATTGTAGAGAAACAAGCCAAGCTCCCCCTAGTTGTCGCACGCCTGCCGAAGCCACCAGGACCACCGCTCGCCGTTGCGCCCTCGTGCGAGCTCGTTGCACATTATCCATTGTCCTGCACCTCCAGTTGTGCCCAGCTGTGCCCCCGAGCCACCCTGGTCACCATAGGGCTCACCGGAGCCCCATCGATGCTATCTAGCAGTCGCCATCGTTGCTTGCCGTTGCCCCTACTTGCCCGCTGCAGCCTAGTTTGCCTATCCCTTGCTATTTCTAGCCCTTTCCAGGTTGGTTGGTTAGTCCTTGGATAGAACCGAGAAGCCTAGCTAGTCGTGAGCCTTCGTGGACCGTTTCGGGCCTTTTTGGGCTTTATTGGGTGTCACCACTAGGAGGTTTGTCGCCCGTCTTTGCATTGCCGTCGTTGTGGACTCACCGGATTGCAAAATTAATGAGTCTACTTGCTAAACTCTGCTTGGGGAGTTAATGATGCTTAAGAGTTTATTAGTTTAGGCTAGGTATGATTTATGTGGTTAGTTAGAATGGATTATAGATTTAATTATTTGGTTTTGCATGTTAGGTGGTTAGAATGGCTTAATTAGAGACTAGATAAGTTGTACTATTTACCTAGATTGGTTCGGAAATGTTTCGGGTCTGTTTAGGTGTTTAATTAAGCATTTTCGGCATAAGTTTCTATTTTTGGCATTTAATTGCATTTATTTTATTATTTTTGGTATTTATTGAATTATTTATTATTTTCTAGAAATTATATCGGTATATCTGGCGACTAGAATTTCATACTAATTGCAATGGTGTGCTTGGTTTATTTAATTGAGTGCTAATTTTGCAAATTGAGTGGTAATTATAATTTTGAGCATTTATTCCAAAATTATGGAATTTCGGTATTTTAATTAGAAAATACTGGGCGTCGGTTTTCAATACCAAAAATGTGTTTATGCACTATATAAATAGTGAGATTTTTGAAAAGAAGGATATTGCATTTTGGCTCAGGCTGACCGTGTACCCACACACGATTATTTTGATCGGGTATTTTTAACATGGTGAATCATTAGCTTGTGAGAGGATTGTATGTCAACTTGTGCGAGCATTGTTAAATTGTCAGCTTGTGAGAGTAGTATACTAAATCAACTTGGGTGAGCTATATATCATCTTGTGCGAGTTACCATCTACATATCAGCTTGTGAGCGCTATGGCCATCTATATCAGCTTGAGAGCTAAGACCATCTATATCAGCTTGTGTGAGCAGTGGTCGTATCGATTGAATTGATAGATGGTATTGAATTAATAGATGGTATTGATTGATAGACAGTATTGATTATATTGATTTGAGTGGATCGATTGATCAATGGTTTGAATTGAACTGAATTGATTGAGTATATGAATTATACTAATGTGTAGGAAATGAGGTGAGGTAAGGTAAGTCCTTCTATCTTGTGTGTGCATACATTGCCTTTAGGCATATTTCCTTCTTACTCATTTAGGGGGTGGACTTGTTGAGACATTGTCTCATCCCGTCGTGGGCTCAATCTTTTCAGGTCTTTAGATGATAGTTCCTCCAGAACGTTTTGGCTAGCTCATGAGGGTTACCGAGCGGGTTTTTAACTACCCTGATCAAGGAAGTCACTAGGTCTATGAATTGGTAGTGACCATTATCTGGGTCGAAGAGGGCCCACCTCATTGGGCGCCTTATCGATTCAGAGCTTGGTTTCGCTACGGATCCAATGGATTCAGGGTGGGTCCCCTCCGGGGTTTTGACATCCGTGCTGTGGTAGTTGATGCCACTCTAGTTGAGGGTGCAGCTAACCCTCCTGATGGTATGGTGGAGGACCCGATGCCCCCAGAGCCGATGGAGACCGAAGGATCGGCGAATTGTCCATCTGGCTGGTCTTAAGACAACTTCTTTTGGAGAGCCGGTCTTTTGTAGACTTCTGTCTTTAGACTAGTATTGTATATAAACTAGTCGGTTGTGTATAAAGGTGTGTTGTGATTGTGAAAGTGTGGTCCTGCTTTTCTATCCCATCTTTGTGCTATCTAGGGATTTAGTTATATGCTTCCACATGTGCATTAAAATGAATGGGTTGGTGACGCGTCTTGGGACGTCGCATCTTAATTGACTACCGAGGGATGAGCACACGCTTGAGGATCAGGGCATGACATCCTCGCCCAGAATGGTACCAGAGTTGGTTGATAGTTGAAGTGATAAGGTACGATGGTTTAAGGGATAATTAGTAGGAATGGCTTTTATTTCATGCTGATGCATGTCATTGATAGCTGTTTGGTAGATTGTTTGGGGTTGCTCAGCATCTAATTCTATGTGAAATTGGAAAGCAGGTTTCTGTAAAGAATCTGCATAATGAGTGATTAAGAGTAGATGACTCCTACAAAGAGAACCATTAGACCTATTACTCGGGGTAGGATGCCAACGAGGGTCGGTATCCGAGGGAGTCGTGGTCAAGCGCTAGCTTAGGCTAGCGCTAGTGGAGTAGCACCGTCTCTTGTTGGTGTTGGGGGTAGCAACCCTTGGTGATCCCAAGATCGAAGGGATCATGCGGGCTGTGACATCCTGAAATTCGACCCCGTTTCGATAAAGTGAAATGGGCATTTCGTCGGCGTGCCTATGGCCTTTTTCTCTGAGCTGATCACTCATGAGTTAACTAACCTATTGGGTAAAGCCGTTAAGGGATGTATCAGCTGTAAAATCCCTAAAAGCTACCTAATTGGTTGGATTGAGCTAAAATCACGTCTGATCGATTTTTAACCACGAAATTGAACTCGATTTCGGAATCGAATTTTAAGCGCGTCATAATTCTTATTTTTTAGGATCTCATCTCATCGCTCGTCAATTTATTGACGAGTCCGAAATTTCAATAAAGAAATTATCGGAAGAAATTTGAAGACCAAAAGAAATTAGAAAGGAAAAGGAAAAGAGAAAAGGAAAATTGCATAAAGGCATTATGCATATTTTATTTTCCTTTTCTCTCTCTCCCCCTTTTTCTTTCTCTCCCTTTTTCCTTTCCTTTTTCTCTTTTTCTCTCTTTTCTTTCTCTCTCCTCTCCCCTTCCCCTTGTGCGTAGCCCTCCCCACCGCCCACTTTCTCTCTCTCTTCCCTTTGACTAGTCTAAGCTTATCTTCTCTCTCTCTCTCTCTCTCTTTCTTCTTCTTCTTCTTCTTCTTTCCTCTGCACGCCCGAGCGAGCGAACCAGCAAACCGGAGCAGAAGCAGCAGCTCGTCGTCGCCACCATCCCGCCGCCGCACCGCCGCACGGCCGCCTGCGCCACGCTCGCGCGCTTCGCCCGTGCGCTTGCCGCCGTCCGCGCACGCCCAGACCGCGCGATCTAGCTCGGCCCAGCTGCTGTTCGTTTCTGTTCCAGCCCCATCCGGCCATCCCCGGCCACCTCCGGCCACCGCCTACCACCCCCGCGACCCCCTCGTCCTCCGCCGGCCTTCCCCTCGCCGCCCTAGCCGCCGGAGCAGCTCCAATCGGCCCCGACCAGCAAACCCATGAAGTGGGTTTCAGCCACTTCGGGCCTGCTTTTGGGCCGTTTCCCGGCCCCGGATCCGCGAGTCGCTTTGGGAAGTTTCGTTCCTCGCGTCGCCGCCGTCGGATTGATCCGATTTGCGCGCGATTTGGTGAGTAATCTCACTAATCCAAGATTAGTGGCTAATTATGCTTTAAGCTGGTTTAGATTTAATTAATTATGTTTAGGTTGTTAGATTAGATTAAATTAGCAATTATTAGCCAATTGTGATGCAAATTAGATAAATTGAATGTGTAATTAGCAAGTAGACATTGTCTACTAATTATTGGAAGTGCCTCGGGATTTTTTCCCGACCCTTAGTGGGCTCCAATTAGGCTTTTCGGGCCTAAGTGGATTTTTTAGTATTTAAATATTAATTTTCGAAATTAAATTAAATAATTATTTATTTTCCGAAAATTCAAGGGAGATGGTCTAGAACCGGAAAATTTTGCTGATGATCGTGGCGAAGTCCGTTTATTTAATCAGACTTTATGTTAAGCTAAATTGAATTTTTAATATTAATTAATTTTCGGAATTAAATTAAATAATTATTTATTTTCCGAAAAATCAACTGAGATGGCCTGGAACCGGAAAAATATGCTGATGAGCGTGGTGAAGTCCGTTTATTTAATTGGGCTTTATTTTGAGCTAAATTAAATTTTAATATTAATTAATTAATTTTCAAAATTAATAATTATTTATTTATTTTTCGGAAATTAAGATTTTGATGGCCGACGACCGAAATCTCGTGCTAATCGTCCTGGCGCAGTTCGTTTATTTATTTGAGCTCTACATTGTATGGAATTAATTAAATTGTGATATTTTAGGGATCACCCTAAATTGATTGGAATTGATTGTGATTGAATGGTTGATCGGTAAATGGCCAAGTATGTTATTTAGCATTTTAATGCTTTGTTGAGTTGATTTAATTATTTGATTGAGAAATCGTTGGGCATTGGTTATCGGTATTGAAAGTAGATTGGTAATCTCTTGAAAGAGGGCACGTGGGCTTGGTGAATTGGAATGTCACCTTGAGAATGCACGTGAGTTCAGTGGTTGAATATGTCACCTTGGCGAAAAGGTCGCCTGAGAGAATGCACGTGGCTCGGAGACTCGGAATGTACTCCTGGAGGATGCACGTGGGCTCGGTGACAGAGTTGGGCATCTAAAAGGGCACGTGGGCTCGGCGACTTGATGCATCGCTTTGGTGAAATGCACCTGAGAGAATGCACGTGGGCCCAGGCATCTAAAAGGGCACGTGGGCTCGGCGACTTGATGCATCGCTTTGGTGAAATGCACCTGAGAGAATGCACGTGGGCCCGGGCATCTAAAAGGGCACGTGGGCTCGGTGACTTGATGCATCACTTTGGCGAAAAGGTCGCCTGAGAGAATGCACGTGGGCCCAAGGTTCGAGGCACGTGAACTCGGAGACTTGGAAGGTCGTCCTGGAGAATGCACGTGGCCTAGTTTTTAAATATCCCGCGGTGGGGATTGATTCGTATGACATGTAATCGACGGTTCGATTTGTTTGAAGTGAATGGATGTTTATTGTGAATTGTACTGACTTGCAGGTGGGATATGAGGCCAAGGTAAGTCCTCTCGCCCGTGCGTGTTTAGGCAGCCTTTAGTATAGTAGTTTACTAATCGGGCTTAGTGGGGTAGAACTTGCCGAGACGTAGTCTCATCCCAGCTTGGGGAAAACCATTTCAGGACCCCGCCGAAGAGCCGAGGAGGAGGAATCCGAGAAGGAGAACTCGGAGGTGAGATCTCAAGAGAAAGATTTTTGGAAGAAGAAGACAATTCGAGAGGGGCCTTGAGTTCGGCCCGGTTCGTCTAAGTTTGTGTCTTCTTTTGAAATCTCCGTTTTGATGTTAATAGTTATGAAGTGATTTGTGGTTAGTATAAAAGTGTGGTTATAAATTTCAATATGAAAAATATGGCCCCGCTTTTCTATCCCATTGTTTTATTGTCTCGGGGATTTTAATCGCTTCCGCATGTGCTTAAAAATGAAAGGGTCGGCGATATATTGTCCCGGGATATCGCATTATAAAATCGACCAAGCAAGATGGATGTGTGCGTGCCTGAGGATCGGGGCGTGACATCCGGTTTAAGTGGTATCAGAGCGAGGTTGAAGATTGGAGTGATAAGGAGCGATGGTTAATGGGATAGTTAGTAGGATGGCCTTTAAATTCATGCAGGTGCATGTCTGTGTTAGCTGAGTGCTAAAATTGTTTGTTGTTTGGATCGCTCTATTTCTAATTCGGTGTTGAATTGGAAACAGGTGTTAGTTGAGTAAAGCTACACCATGAGCGATCAGGAGCCGAGAACTCCTGCAAAAAGGACCAGTAGAGCCGTTATTCGGGGTAGAGCTTCGACTCGTGTCGGAACCCGAGGCGGACGTGGTCGAGCGCCAGCACAGGCTAGCGCGAGTGGAGTGAATCCACCTGTCGTAGATGTCGGGGTAGCAGCCCCTAATGATCCCAGGGTGGATAGGATCTTGCGTGTTTTGGAAGTATTGGGTAATAGAATGGATCAACAAGCCGCTACAATTGAAGCCGCCGCTCAGGCCGCCGCTAATGCCGTAGCTGCCGCCGCTGCTCAGGCCGCTCCTGCCGCCGCCCCCGCAGTCGCACCTGCCATAGTTCCTCCTGCAGTGAACGTTGAAGGTCGGCCAGGAATAGTGGTTGCAGAAAGACCAGTCAGTAAGTTAGTGGGGGCACTTTCGAAGGTTAGATCCACCAAGGTTTAGGGGTACTGGAGACCCTGAGGCTGCATCACAGTGGGTACAAGATATGGAGAAAGCATTCGCAGTCTTGATGTGTAATGAAGAAGAAAATGTGATACTAGCCGTGTATCAACTTCAAGATAATGCCAACATTTGGTGGAGAGCCACCAAGGATGCTGTGTTCTCGGAAGGAGTACCAAGGGTGTGGAACACCTTCCTCAAAGCTTTTAATGATCAATATTTTTTGAGTGCTGCCCGAGAATTGAAGATGGAGGAGTTCCAACGCCTTCGCCAAGGATCGATGACTGTCGATCAGTATGGGGTTAAGTTCGCTGAACTATCTCAGTATGCCCCAAGATTGATCGAGGACCCTGAGGAGAAAGCTCGGAGATTTAGGAATGGTCTTCGTACAGAACTGAAACAACCTCTATTACCATTGGATTTGGTAGATTATCGTGAAGTCTACCGTCGGGCTCAAATGATAGAGAGAGGTATATCGGAGCAAGTAGCCTCATCTGGATCGAGGTTTAGCTCGCACAGAGCCAACATCCGCCAAGGGAAGAGGCCGATGTTTGGAAATAGATTCCAAAGTCCGCCCAACAAGAAGAGTGGATTTAATAGGTCAGGACCTATTAGGACTAATGAGTGTCGCTTCTGTGGGAGAAGACATGGGGCAGGACCGTGCCCAGCCAGGATGGGTGCATGCTTTGAATGTGGCCAACAGGGCCATATAGCCAGATTTTGTCCAAAGAAGCAAAGAGGACAACCTTTGTTGCCGCTGCCGCCGCCACCGATGAGACAGATAGGAGGGTATGCCCCTCAGAATGCACCGCAAGGAGGACAGCAGAGACCTCCAGCTCAGGGCACTGTGTACGCGATTACCCAAGGTCAGGCAGAAGCTGCGCCTGGCGTGATTACAGGTACGGTCTCGCTCAACGACCAACCTGCTTATGCTTTATTTGATTCGGGAGCAACCCATTCCTTTATTGCCGAGCAATATGTTAGGATGCTAGGATTGAATCCTGTATTGTTGGAATCGGCAATTTGCATATCTACACCTTTGAAAGATAAAGTTATTGCTGCTTTGGGATGTTCGGGGTGTAAGTTAGAGATTGGTGAGCGAGTGGGGAAAATTGACTTGTTAGTCCTAGCCATGTATGATTTTGATTTGATAATTGGCATGGACTGGCTCACCAATCAACGAGCTAAAATGGACTGCTATCGCAAGGCGATTCAGTTTGACCCATTAGGGGGTAAGAGCTTCGAATTTGTCGGGAATCGAGGAGGACCTTCGATTTCCTTAATCTCGTCACCGGAAGCAACTCGTTTGTTAGACGAGGGTTGCCAAGGGTACTTAGCGACTGTCGTGGATACGACAGTTGAAGAGTTAAAAATGGAAGATATTGTAGTGGTACAGGAATTTCCAGATGTCTTTCCAAAAGAATTGCCAGGGTTACCGCCAGAAAGAGAGATTGAATTTGTAATCGAGCTAGCACCAGGGACAGAACCGATCTCAAAGGCACCTTATCGAATGTCGTTATCTGAGTTGAAGGAACTGAAGGTGCAGATGCAAGAGTTACTAGATAAAGGATTTATTCGTCCTAGTGCATCGCCTTGGGGAGCACCAGTTCTATTTGTTAAGAAAAAAGATGGTTCGTTGCGTTTGTGCATCGACTATCGGCAGCTCAATCAGGTAACGATCAAGAACAAGTATCCATTGCCGAGGATAGATGACTTATTTGATCAACTGCAAGGAGCGTCAATATTCTCGAAGATCGATTTGAGGACAGGATACCATCAGCTGAGGATTCGGAAAGAAGATATTCCTAAGTCAGCATTTCGTACCCGATATGGTCATTATGAGTTTACAGTGATGCCGTTCGGATTGACAAATGCTCCAGCTGCCTTTATGGATTTGATGAACAGAGTGTTCAAAGAATATCTAGATCAGTTTGTAATCGTGTTCATAGATGATATCCTGGTCTATTCGAGAAGTAATGAAGAGCACGAGAATCATCTGAGATTAGTGCTTCAGACCTTAAGAACTCATCAGCTATATGCTAAGTTTAGCAAATGCGAGTTTTGGCTGACTCGTGTTGCGTTCTTAGGTCATGTGATTTCCGGAGAAGGAATCTCCGTCGACCCGAGCAAGATAGAAGCCGTGATCAAGTGGCCGAGACCGACATCAGTGACAGAGATAAGAAGTTTTCTGGGGTTAGCAGGTTATTACAGACGGTTTGTGGAAGGATTCTCATCGATAGCGTCGCCTCTGACAAAGCTCACAAAGAAAAATGAGAAGTTTGTATGGTCAGACAAGTGCGAGTGTAGTTTCCAAGAACTGAAGGAAAAGCTGACTACCGCACCTGTGCTGACGATTCCATCTGGTCCTGGAGGATTCGAGATCTATAGTGATGCGTCATTCAGGGGATTGGGTTGCGTGCTGATGCAACATGGCAGAGTTGTTGCATACGCTTCTCGGCAGTTGAGACCTCATGAGTTGAATTATCCGACGCATGACTTAGAACTCGCAGCCATCATATTTGCATTAAAGATTTGGAGACACTACTTGTGTGGGGAAAAGTTTCAGATCTTCACGGACCATCAAAGTCTCAAGTATTTGTTCTCTCAGAAGGAGTTGAACATGAGACAACGGCGATGGATGGAATTACTGAAAGACTACGATTGTGATATTCTATATCACCCGGGAAAGGCGAACAAGGTCGCCGATGCATTGAGTCGGAAGTCTTCAGTGGCACAAATCTTGGTTAAGGAGTGGAACTTAATCGAGAAAGCTCGAGATTCGGAATTCAAATTTGAGGTAGGCCACCTCTCAAGTTTTATGGCCACCCTCAGAATTGAGCCGGATATCCAAGTCAGAATCAAGCAACTTCAACCGACAGATCCAGACGTACAGAAAATTCTTCAAGAGGATACCGACAAAAGAAAAGCTGATTTTCAAGTTTCTGATGATGGAGTACTGAGGTGTCGTGGACGTTTGGTTGTACCTGACGATGTAGAGCTTAGAGAAGAAATTTTATCTGAAGCACATCGTAGCAATTACAGCGTTCATCTTGGAAGCACTAAGATGTATCAGAATTTGCGTCAACACTACTGGTGGTCAGGTATGAAGGCGGACATCGCCAAGCATGTGGCCAAGTGTTTGACTTGTCAGCAAGTAAAAGCTCAGCATTGCAAGCCGGGAGGATTTCTGCAACCTCTCGCGATCCCAGAGTGGAAATGGGAGCATATCACGATGGACTTCGTGACTGGACTACCAAGGAGTCAAAGGGGAAATGATTCAATTTGGGTAGTAGTCGACAGGCTGACAAAGTCGGCTCACTTCATTGTAGTTCGAAAGGACCTGAGTCTGGATAGACACGCAGACTTGTATGTGCGTCAGGTGGTTCGTATGCATGGAGTGCCAGTTACGATAACATCTGATAGAGACCCGAGGTTTACTGCTGCTTTTTGGAAGAGCTTACAGAGTGCTTTAGGCACAAAGCTTCAGTACAGTACGGCATATCATCCTCAGACGGATGGCCAGTCAGAAAGGACGATTCAGACTCTTGAAGACATGTTGAGAGCGTGTGTAATAGACTTCAAAGGAAGTTGGGAGGATAAGCTTCATCTGGTGGAATTCGCCTACAACAACAGTTATCAGCAAAGCATCAAGATGGCTCCATTTGAAGCGTTGTATGGCAGGGCATGCAGAACTCCAGTGTGTTGGGATGAAGTCGGAGAAAGGAAGATAACAGCCCCGAGTTGGTTCAGCAATCGGTAGATGCCGTGGCGATGATCGAGACAGATTGAAGACAGCGCGAAGCGGCGAAGAGTTATGCAGATAAGCGTCGAAGGTCTTTGGAATTCCAAGTTGGTGATCACGTTTTTCTGAAAGTGTCACCAATGAGGGGAACTTCGCGCTTTGGTAAGAAAGGCAAGCTGAGTCCGAGGTACGTAGGTCCGTTTGAGATTCTTGAAAGAATCGGAAACCTAGCGTATCGTCTTGCGTTGCCGCCAAGATTGGCGCACGTGCATGACGTCTTTCACGTGTCGATGTTAAGGAAGTACGAGCCTGACCCGACCCACGTGCTCAATTTCGAGGAATTGGACGTGGATGACCGTGTGTCATACGTTGAAAGCCCGGTTCAGATTGTCGATCGTAAAGAGCAAGTTCTGCGTTCAAAGACCATCCCGTTGGTCAAAGTGGTCTGGCAACACCACGGCACTGAAGGAGCGACTTGGGAGACTGAAGAATCGATGAGACAGTTGTGCCCCCGCCTTTTTGAACAAAGTGTAATGGTTTAAATTTCGAGGACGAAATTTTTATAAGAGGGGAAGAGTTGTGACATCCTGAAATTCGACCCCGTTTCGATAAAGTGAAATGGGCATTTCGTCGGCGTGCCTATGGCCTTTTTCTCTGAGCTGATCACTCATGAGTTAACTAACCTATTGGGTAAAGCCGTTAAGGGATGTATCAGCTGTAAAATCCCTAAAAGCTACCTAATTGGTTGGATTGAGCTAAAATCACGTCTGATCGATTTTTAACCACGAAATTGAACTCGATTTCGGGAATCGAATTTTAAGCGCATCATAATTCTTATTTTTAGGATCCTGTCTCATCGCTCGTCAATTTATTGACGAGTCCGAAATTTCAATAAAGAAATTATCGGAAGAAATTTGAAGACCAAAAGAAATTAGAAAGGAAAAGGAAAAGAGAAAAGGAAAATTGCATAAAGGCATTATGCATATTTTATTTTCCCTTTTCTCTCTCTCCCCCTTTTTCTTTCTCTCCCTTTTTCCTTTCCTTTTTCTCTTTTTCTCTCTTTTCTTTCTCTCTCCTCTCCCCTTCCCCTTGTGCGTAGCCCTCCCCACCGCCCACTTTCTCTCTCTCTTCCCTTTGACTAGTCTAAGCTTATCTTCTCTCTCTCTCTCTCTCTCTCTCTTTCTTCTTCTTCTTCTTCTTCTTTCCTCTGCACGCCCGAGCGAGCGAACCAGCAAACCGGAGCAGAAGCAGCAGCTCGTCGTCACCACCATCCCGCCGCCGCACCGCCGCACGGCCGCCCGCGCCACGCTCGCGCGCTTCGCCCGTGCGCTTGCCGCCGTCCGCGCACGCCCAGACCGTGTGATCTAGCTCGGCCCGGCCCCACGTTCGTTTTTGTTCCGCCCCGTCCACCATCCCCGGCCACCTCCGGCCATCGCCTACCACCCCCGCGACCCCCTCGTCCTCCGCCGGCCTTCCCCTCGCCGCCCTAGCCGCCGGAGCAGCTCCAATCGGCCCCGACCAGCAAACCCACGAAGTGGGTTTCAGCCACTTCGGGCCCGCTTTTGGGCCGTTTCCCGGCCCCGGATCCGCGAGTCGCTTTGGGAAGTTTCGTTCCTCGCGTCGACGCCGTCGGATTGATCCGATTTGCACGCGATTTGGTGAGTAATCTCACTAATCCAAGATTAGTGGCTAATTATGCTTTAAGCTGGTTTAGATTTAATTAATTATGTTTAGGTTGTTAGATTAGATTAAATTAGCAATTATTAGCCAATTGTGATGCAAATTAGATAAATTGAATGTGTAATTAGCAAGTAGACATTGTCTACTAATTATTGGAAGTGCCTCGGGATTTTTCCCGACCCTTAGTGGGCTCCAATTAGGCTTTTCGGGCCTAAGTGGATTTTTTAGTATTTAAATATTAATTTTCGAAATTAAATTAAATAATTATTTATTTTCCGAAAATTCAAGGGAGATGGTCTAGAACCGGAAAATTTTGCTGATGATCGTGGCAAAGTCCGTTTATTTAATCGTACTTTATGTTAAGCTAAATTGAATTTTTAATATTAATTAATTTTCGGAATTAAATTAAATAATTATTTATTTTCCGAAAAATCAACTGAGATGGCCTGGAACCGGAAAAATATGCTGATGAGCGTGGTGAAGTCCGTTTATTTAATTGGGCTTTATTTTGAGCTAAATTAAATTTTAATATTAATTAATTAATTTTCAATATTAAAAATTAATTATTTATTTTTCGGAAATTAAGATTTTGATGGCCGACGACCGAAATCTCGTGCTGATCGTCGTGGCGCAGTTCGTTTATTTATTTGAGCTCTACGTTGTATGGAATTAATTAAATTGTGATATTTTAGGGATTTACCCTAAATTGATTGGAATTGATTGTGATTGAATGGTTGATCGGTAAATGGCCAAGTATGTTATTTAGCATTTTAATGCTTTGTTGAGTTGATTTAATTATTTGATTGAGAAATCGTTGGGCATTGGTTATCGGTATTGAAAGTAGATTGGTAATCTCTTGAAAGAGGGCACGTGGGCTTGGTGAATTGGAATGTCACCTTGAGAATGCACGTGAGTTCAGTGGTTGAATATGTCACCTTGGCAAAAAGGTCGCCTGAGAGAATGCACGTGGCTCGGAGACTCGGAATGTACTCCTGGAGGATGCACGTGGGCTCGGTGACAGAGTTGGGCATCTAAAAGGGCACGTGGGCTCGGCGACTTGATGCATCGCTTTGGTGAAATGCACCTGAGAGAATGCACGTGGGCCCGGGCATCTAAAAGGGCACGTGGGCTCGGCGACTTGATGCATCGCTTTGGTGAAATGCACCTGAGAGAATGCACGTGGGCCCAGGCATCTAAAAGGGCACGTGGGCTCGGTGACTTGATGCATCACTTTGGCGAAAAGGTCGCCTGAGAGAATGCACGTGGGCCCAAGGTTCGAGGCACGTGAACTCGGAGACTTGGAAGGTCGTCCTGGAGAATGCACGTGGCCTAGTTTTTAAATATCCCGCAGTGGGGATTGATTCGTATGACATGTAATCGACTGGTTCGATTTGTTTGAAGTGAATGGATGTTTATTGTGAATTGTACTGACTTGCAGGTGGGATATGTGGCCAAGGTAAGTCCTCTGCCCTGTGCGTGTTTAGGCAGCCTTTAGTATAGTAGTTTACTAATCGGGCTTAGTGGGGTAGAACTTGCTGAGACGTAGTCTCATCCCAGTTTGGGGAAAACCATTTCAGGACCCCGCTGAAGAGCTGAGGAGGAGGAATCCGAGAAGGAGAACTCGGAGGTGAGATCTGAAGAAAAAGATTTTTGGAAGAAGAAGACAATTCTGAGAGGGGCCTTGAGTTCGGCCCAGTTCGTCTAAGTTTGTGTCTTCTTTTGAAATCTCCGTTTTGATGTTAATAGTTATGAAGTGATTTGTGGTTAGTATAAAAGTGTGGTTATAAATTTCAATATAAAAAATATGGCCCTGCTTTTCTATCCCATTGTTTTATTGTCTGGGGATTTTAACTGCTTCCGCATGTGCTTAAAAATGAAAGGGTCGGCGATATATTGTCCTGGGATATCGCATTATAAAATCGACCAAGCGAGATGGATGTGTGCGTGCTTGAGGATCGGGGCGTGACACGGGCGCTTGAAGTAATCGGAGCACTGATGGGGTAGCAAGCCAAAATCAAGCCGCTGTCACTATTGTCACCGTTACAGCTACTGCTACTGTTACCGTTGCCACCACCATCGATGCCGCAGTCGCTGCCACACTTGTCGAAATTCTAGCTGGGAATATAGTTATGGAGAGAGAGAGAGAGAGACCAATTCACAAGTTGGTAGAATAGTTCTTGAAGCTAAACCTGCCAAGGTTCACTAGAGGAGGAGATCTCGAGACTACATCACTTTGGATCTAAGACCTAGAGAAAGCCTTTGCACTGTTGATGTGCAATGAGGAGGAAAAGGTTGTCCTAGCAGTATACCGGCTGCAGGGTAACATGGATACTTGGTGGAAAGCCACCAGAGGTACAGTATTCTCGGAAGGCGTAGTCCCGGTGTGGAACGTTTTCCTCAGAGCCTTCAATAGCAACTACTTTTCGGGTAGTGCCTAAGAACAGAAGATGGAGGAATTTCAGCAACTCCGATAAGGAATGCTAATAGTAGATCAGTATGAGGCCAAGTTTGCGGAGCTATCTTAGTATGCTCCAAGACTGGTGGAAGATCCCGAAGACAAAGCCTGGAGGTTTAGGAACGGCCTCCAACTAGAATTGAAGAACCCACTAGTATCACTTGATTTGAAGGACTATAATGAGGTGGATAGTCGGGCCTAGCTAATAGAGAGAAGTTTGAGTGAGCAAGCCGATGTTTAGTTCACATAGAGATGGGAATTGGTATAGGAAGTAACCCATGATTGGAGGAAGGTTCCATGTTTCGCCAAATAGAAAGGGTGGAATAAGCAAGTTAGCACTGAATCAGAATGGAGCGTGTCGTTTTTGTGGAAGGCAACATGGTTCAGCCCCATGCCATCTGAGGATGGGTGTTTGTTTCGAGTGTAGCCAACGGGATCACCTGGCCAGAGATTGTCCTAGAAGGCCAAGGGAACTACAGCAGTTACCGCCGTCATCGTCAATGGATTAGAATAGAAGGTTTGTGCCAAAGATTGCACAACAGGAAGGACAGAACAGACCCCTAGCGTAAGGACAAGTGTACGCCATCACTAGAGGACAGGCAAAGAACTCGCCAGATGTGGTTACAGGTATGATTTCATTGAACGACCATGCTGCATTGCTTTATTTGATCCTGGTGCGACTCATTCATTTATAGTTGAATAGTTTGTTAAGCTAATAGGATTGAGTCCCGAGTTGTTGGAGTTTGTGGTTAGCATATTTATATTGTTAAAGGATAAAATGTTAGCTACATTGGGCTATTTTGGTTGCAAGTTAGTGATTGGTGAGTGAGAGGGGAAGATAGATTTGTTAGTTCTAGCTATGTATGATTTCGATGTAATAATTGGCATGGGCTGGCTCATCAAGTAACGAGCTAAGATGGACTGCTATCGTAAAGCGATTCAGTTTAACCCGTTAGTGAGTGAAAGTTTTGAGTTTATCGGAGTCGAGGAGGACCCTCGATTTCCTTAATTTCATCATTCGAGGGAACTCGTTTGTTAGACAGGGGTTATCAAGGTTACCTGGCAATTGTCATGGATACGACAATTGAGGAGCTGAAGATTGAAGATATTGCAGTGGTACAAGAATTTCTAGATGTGTTTTCGAAAGAATTGCCAGGCCTGCCGCCACAAAGAGAGAGATAGAGTTCGTGATTGAGTTAGCACCCGGGATAAAAGCCAATCTTTAAGGCTGATTACCGGATGTCATTTTGTGAGTTGAAGGAACTTAAGGTGTAGGTGCAGGAATTGTTGGATAAGGAATTCATACATCCCAGTACATCATCCTAGGGAGCACTAGTTCTATTCGTGAAGAAGAAAGATAGTTCGTTGCGCTTGTGCATTGACTATTGTCAACTTAATCAAGATGACGATCAAGAATAAGTATCGCTCACCAAGGATCAACGACTTGTTTGACCAGTTGCAAGGAGCATCGATATTTTCAAAGATCGACTTGAAGACAAGGTATCATCAATTGAGGATCAGAATGGAGGACATACTGAAGTCAGCGTTTCGTACTTGATATAGCCATTGTGAGTTCATTATAATGCCGTTTGGTTTGACTAACGCCCCAGCTACTTTTATGGATCTGATGAACCAAGTGTTCAAAGAGTATCTGGATTAGTTTGTGATCATGTTTATTGACGATATTCTGGTGTATTTGAGGAGTTCTAAGGAGCACGAGAGGCATTTGAGAATGGTACTTCAGACCCTAGGGATTCATGGATTGTGTGCTAAGTTCAGTAAGTGCGAGTTTTGGTTGACTTGGTAGCATTCTTAGGTCACGTGATTTCAGGCGAAGGAATCTTCGTGGACCCGTCCAAAATTGAAGCAGTTATTAGTTGGTCGAGACCGAAAATAGTGACATAGATCGGAAGCTTCTTGGGTTTGGCAAGTTACTACAAAAGGTTCGTGGAAGGATTTTCAGCGTTAGTATCGCCGTTGACTCGACTATTGAAGAAGGAAGAGAAGTTCATGTGGACAGACAAGTGCGAGTATAGTTTCCAAGAGCTTAAGCAAAAGCTGACTACCGCACTTGTGTTGACCATACATTCTGGTCCTAGAGGATATGAGATCTATAGTGATGTGTCGTTTAGAGGACTGGGTTGCTTGTTGATGCAACATGGTAGGGTTGTTGCATATGCGTCTCGTTAGTTGAAACCTCACGAGCTAAATTACCCAACGCATGACTTAGAACTTGCAACAATTATTTTCACTCTGAAGATTTGGAGACGTTACTTGTGTGGAGAAAGATTCCAAATCTTCATTGACCATCAAAGTCTCAAGTATCTATTCTCTCAAAAGGAGTTGAATATGAGACGTCGCTGGATGGAACTTCTGAAGGACTATAATTGTGATATTATGTATCACCATGGAAAGGCGAATAAGGTCACAGACATGCTAAGTCGAAAGTCTTCAGTCACACAGATGATGGTTAAGGAATGGGTTTTACTCAAGAGAGCTCGAGATTCGATTTTCAAATTTGAGCTAGGCCACCTTTCGAATCTTATGGCCACCCTCAAAATTGAGCCGGATGTGCAAATCAAAATCAAGACACTTCAGTTAACAGACCTGGATGTTTAGAAGATCCTGCAAGAGGATACTGATAAGAGAAAAACTTATTTTCAGATTTCCAAGGATGGAACACTAAGGTTCCGAGGATGATTATTTGTACCTGATGATGTAGAGCCTAAAGAGGAAATTTTATTAGAAGCTTATTGTGGCAGTTATAGCATTCATCTTGGCAGTATGAAGATGTATCAAAATTTGCGTTAATATTATTGGTGGTCTGGTATGAAGGCAAACATAGCCAAGCATGTCACCAAGTGTTTGATGTGTTGGCAAGTGAAGGCACATCTTTGTAAGTTGGGAGGACTTTTGCAACCTCTTGAGATTCTCGAGTGGAAATGGGAACATAATACAATGGATTTTGTGACAAGCTTACCAAAGGGTCACAGGGGTAATGATTCCATTTGAGTAGTGGTCGATAAACTGACGAAGTTGGCTCACTTCATCACTGTACAAAAGGATCTAGATTTGGATAGGCATGCAGAGTTGTATGTGCGTCAAATTGTTCGTCTGTATGGAGTGCCGGTGACGATTACGTCTGATCGAGACCCGAGATTTACAACTACATTTTGGAAGAGTTTGCAGACTGCCTTAGGAACGAAGCTACAATACAGTATGGTCTATCATCTACAAATGGATAACTAGTTTGAGAGGACGATTCAAATCCTCGAATACATGCTGCGAGCTTGCGTGTTAGACTTCAAGGGAAGCTGGGAGGAATAGCTTCATCTTGTTGAGTTTGCCTACAACAATAACTACCAGTAGAACATTTAGATGGCTCCCTTTGAAGCGTCGTATGGTAGTGTGTAGAACACCCGTTTATTGGGATGAGGTGAGAGAGCAAAAAATCACAGGTTTAGAGTTAGTCCAGCAGTCTGTGGATGCAGTTGCTGTTATTAGAGACAGATTAAAGACCGCTCAGAGCTACTAGAAAAGTTACGTAGACAAGCGCTGGAGACCATTGGAATTTCAAGTTGGTGAGCACGTCTTTCTGAAAGTGTACTTCGCGTTCGGTAAGAAAGGGAAGTTGAGTCCGAGATATGTAGGTCCCTTTGAGATTCTGGAAAGGATAGGGACTCTAGCGTATCATCTTGCATTGCCACCAAGGTTCGTACAAGTGCATGGCGTCTTTCACGTGTCGATGTTGAGGAAGTATGAGCTTGACCCGACTCACGTGCTAAATTTTGAAGAATTAGATGTGGATGACAAAGTGTTTTACATGGAAAGATCGGTTTAGATTGTGAACAAGTTCTACGCACCAAGACAATCTCGTTGGTGAAAGTGGTCGACAACACCACGACACAAAAGGACCAACCTAGGAATGTGAAGATTTGATGAGACAATTGTACCCCTACCTTTTTGTTTAAAGATTTATAATGGTTTAAATTTCGAGGACAAAATTTTTATAAGAGGGGAAGAGTTGTGACATCCTAAATTTCAGGTTCTGTTTTCATTTGAGCTTTTCAATGACGCGCCTATTGTTCTATTCTCTAAGCTGATCACTCACGAGATAACTAGTCTATCTAGAGAAACTGTTAAGAGATTTTAATACAATAGATTTGAGAATTCGACCAAAAATCGACTGCTTGACCATGCTAGTCTGCAATTGTTATTATAGCACAATTGAAAATCGATCAGAGATCAGAGATATATTGATTGATTGAAATATGTGATCAAAGTGTGGGTGATTCCATCTGATTAGAATGTCCTTTATCACTAGTTTTTTGAAAGGCCATGGGCATGGGAACAAAATTATGTTTTTAAGAGCCATGGAAAGAATAGGAGTGGTGCCTAAAGGATAGGAAGAAAAGGCTTTTCTTCATTTTCCTTATGGTCCTAGATTTAGTTATGAGAACTAGCCTGGAAATAAGGATGACGACGAGCGGATCTTTACAAATTTTCAACCCAGGATGGGTGTGGCTGCTGACGTCCCTGGTGAAAGAATGAAACTGTTTTGTTCTAAGGAGCATAAAAGGGTTTATGTCCAAATGCTAAACAGAGGGGTGATACACCCTCGAACAATAGATTTTGACTTTTTGGACTTGATAAAGGTTAACTTGAGGGAAAAGTTGGCCATTCTTCAACTTGAAAAGTTTTGTGCTGAGACAGCTGTGGCTTCTCCGGAATTGACAGCATACTTTTACTCAAAAATGTCTTTCCTTGATCAGAATCACATTTAGTTTACTGTTTGTGATAGAACCTTTGTTGTGGATGTTGACATTCTAGCCGATATTCTAGGAGTGGAAAGAAGTGGTTTTCAACCAATCAATATCTCCATAGGTCAAGCCACTAGATTTCTAGTAAAGGATTGACTACCAAGTGGAGGTATCACATATTCCCGATTGCCAGCCTCCAACATTCTATTGCACAAAATTGTCATCAATTGCATTAGACCTAAGGCAGCCTCCAAAACTGATGTTTCCAAATTTGAGGTAAGAATCAAGTGGGCAATCTGCAATGGGATTCATTTTTGACTTCCTCATACTATCCTGCTGCATATGTATAGAACTATAATGAAAGGAAAAGGCCAATTGCCTTACTTTGCCTTGGCTACAAAGCTGTTCTACCATTTTTTGATCCAATTTTCCTCTTCGCTTTGTTCAAGAACTATTGCTCCTATGGAAATATGAATAAAGATGATATAAAAAAATGAGGCTAAAGGATCTAACTAAGGCCATTGAGCTTTTGAAAAAAGAATCCTCGAGCAAAATCAAGGAAGGATTTGCTGCTACAAGAAAGCGCAAAGGAAAGGAAGTTATGCAAGAAACTGCAAAGAAAATGAGATCACTTATCCTACAGGATGAAAAGGATGAAGATGATTTGACCATTTCTACCATTGCCTTAAGAAATCTTCAAGGCTTTGTTGCTTTTGAGAAATCAAAGGAAAGAGAAGGAGGACATAGAGAATATGAAGAAGAGGAAGAAGAAGTAGCACAAGAAAAAATAGAAGAAGAAGAAGCAGGAGCTAAAGAAGAAGAAGAAGAAGAAGAAGAAGAAGAAGAAGAAGAAGAAGGTGATTCTGAAGAGAAATGTGAGGATGATGACAACAATGACTTTGATGGAGAGACTGTTGCAGTAACATTATCAAAGGACTTTGAAGAAACTAAGGATGACCCTGAAGGAGTACGAATTGAGACAAAACATCACTCTCGTTCTGAAAAAAAAAAAAAAAAAAGGTACAAGAAGAAGGAATTTCTTCTCCACCTATAGGCACAGAAACACGGGGGGCTCATGAGAAAGCATAGACTTCTTCTCCACCTAATGCAAGTGATGGCATAAGTAGATCTCTTGCCAACCCTAAAGATGTTTTTGCATCTCAATTTCCTAAGCTGAGGTTGAAGAGTCTACTCCAAGTCAGGGTGTAAAACAAACTATCCTCGATCAAGTTGATGTTCTTTCATCTCTCAATTCTCCACAAATTCACTTCGTTGAAGCTAGTACTCAAACATAACTTGATGCAAACTATCCAAGGATAACAGGGCTCATTTTGGAGGTTAAAGCTCAGCAATATGCGATGGAGGTTGAGATCCAGAAGCTTCACTCTGCCTTGAGATCTACTTTAGATTTTCTCATTGGTAAGGTACAGTCTCTAGACACTCAAGTTGAGACCTTGAATCAACAAGTTTCACAGACTACAACCAAGGTCGAGAATGTTTATCATTAGTGCCAAGAGAAACTTGAGGGGGCAGTGTAGTCAGCTGGGGATTTCCGACTCGTTCGAGTTCCTAGACAACTCTAATCGCATTTATCTTTTAATTCTATCTTTATATGTTGACTTTCTCTTTCTTTTTGATGTTGACAAAATGGGGGAGAATGAAAGCAAATTTAATTTGTTTGTTTGAACTGATTGTGTTGAATATTTATATTTTGCAGTAACCTTTTGTGATTGAGATTATGGATTTGGATTGAATCTTTATTTAAATTGTCAAGATTAATGTGTTTTCTGTGGTTGCAGAACCGATGTTATCCAGATCTATAACAATCTATTTTCATAAGTTATCATGTACTGCTAAAGTGTCATTTTACAGGATATAAGTTTTAAATCTGTAGGAAAGTTTTGCCACCATAAAAAAAAAGTGGGGAGATTGCTCGAGAAAACTCCTATGAAGATTGCGAGACCTCTGTGTCAAAGTCTATCTTACATCAAAAGTCTGCCCACTCTGACAAGTTTCAAACTGAACGCAAGAAAGAAGACTTAATCAAACTTAGGATTATTTTCTTCAAAGTTTTAGTACAAACATGATAAATCAGGCTTTCTGGTTTGAAATATTACTTTCTATATTGGTTATCTTAATTGGAATCAATTTTGAAGAAGCAAATCATTTTGGAAGGCAAGCTTATTTGGAAATAATCTACTTATGGAAACCAAGATCCTAATTGTATGGGCGAACAAGATTGATGGGCTTTCATCTCAATCTTCAAACGGCTCGAGATTTCCTTGATTGATTCTGTCCAACAGGCAAATTGGAAGAAGTCCTTTGGAAAGTGCCAACAATTGACAAGGCATGGAGGAGTATTTAAGAAGGATTTTTAAGTCATTTGAAAAAGTGTGTGAAAGAAGAATTCCAAAATCTGAAGCTTCCAATTCTCTTGTCCTTCATCATTTAGTGCTTAACAAACTCTAGAGTGTGATCTTGTGAGAACAATAGAGACACCTCATTGAAAATTCGAGATCACAGTGCTGTAACATTTTCTTTCGATTCATAGTGGGAACCAGTCAGAAGGTTGTCAGCGTGGGAGAGTGGACGTAGGTTTGATCTTAGCCGAACCACTATAAATCTTGTGTTTATTTTTCTCTTCCTTGAACTCCTTTACTTTATTTGTTGCGATATAATTCTATGTTCTGAAATAGTTTTTAAAGTCTGTTTTCACACCTATTCACCCTCTCTAGGTGTTCTATTAGCCCTTTCAACCTCTAAGAACCTTGTTTGCTTAAATAGGGCATCTATCTCGAACTTCTTGATCTTAACTTGCATAGTTATAAAATCAAGGGATTTGGAGTAGGGTTAAGTTATAAGGCTTTTGGTTCTGATAGAGAAGAAAATGAATAAGAGATAGTTATGTGAAGAAGATGATGAATAGTAGTAGTATTAGATCATGATTTGGCCAAGGCAAGTGATTGCATGAGAAGCTTGATTTCGTTTGCAATCATTTAAGTATTAATGGGCCGATGTCATGAATAATGTCAATTTAGATATTAGATTCAATGGCACGAATTAAGAGCATGTGTGTGTTTAAGTGAGAGACAGATAGCTTGATTTGGATGATGAATAGAAGAAAGTTGATAATGTTGGGACAATATTTTACGTTTCAATAAATAGATAGGAAACGTGGTGTCCCTTCAAACACCAATAAGTTAATTCTTTTTTTTGAAAAACTTGTTAAAATTATCAGCAAAAGCTATCAGATGCTAGGGAATATCATAAGCATCCTTAACATGGAAACAACTCTCAAAATTTTCAGTTTTAGTAGATGAGACCTCTAACCTTTTGAAATTACAAAATAACCCCTATTGTACAATACTTAGATTTTTTATCCTAGTTTTCCTTCGGTTAATCTAACTTAATCACTAACAAATAATCATTACAATTAATATCCCAAAAGAATTTATATGCTATGAATTTATGTTTTTGCCATTGTATTACACAAAATTACTATTTTACCTTCCTCCCCCCCCCCCTTCTTTCCCTAATAATTTTGCTTGTCAAAGTGATTCATGGTTAAAATGTACAGTTGAAATTGAGGAGAGTGCCAAGATGAATGAGTCGAAAGTGGCTAAATTGAGTGGGCAAAACTTGGGGTAATGTACCGGTAAGAGTGGCTAGTAATTTGCGGTTATGAGAGATGGACAAAAAGAAGGTGATTGAAGCGGTTATGAGAGATGGACAAAAAGAAGGAAATTGAAACATTTGATAAATATCAAATGACCTTGTAAATATGCATGAGCCTTATGAATAGATTTAGTTAAAGTTTGTGTGTGTTAAAGGTATTTTGGACATTTTCAATGTAATCATGCCATCCTAACCATGACACTATCCTAATATTCATCAAGTTAGTGAAACTTTATAATCTTGTTTATTTAGATTGGGAGAGACAAGAACTTGTTCGGAATATCATAATGGCATGTTGGAAACATAGTGGATTTAGTTATATTAAAGTACACAGGAATCGAAGCAATCCGAGTTTTTTTCCTTGCGAAGTTTTCGTTTGAGTGTAAAATATGAGGACTCGAATTTGGTTTTTTTCCAATCTTCCTAACTTCAACATCATTTGTCTCTTTCGTTTGTCTCGTCTTGTCTATCAGACGTGTCTAGGTGACTTTCTTCAGATAGTTTCATCAAAACATGTGATGAGCAAGACAACAAGGAGTTTATGGTGAATAAGGGCGAACATGATAATCTAACTATTTCTGTTCCAGAGCTATTTTTCTGTTTCGAACTTGTTTTTAGAATAGAAATCTATTTGATAAAATTATTTCATTTTTCTATTTTAGAAACATATTTTTACTCTAGAAATAGGTTTAGAATAAAAATCGGAAGTAAAATTTTTTTACTTTTCTATTTTTGGAGTAGAAATCAAAACTGATTTTTACTCTCCTTCTCCTCCGCTTCTCACTCTTCTCCTCTCCTCCACCGACAGCTCTACCTCTTCTCCTCGGATCTACGCCTCGCTCAACTCGATGACCCTCTTCTCCTCTTTCGACGCCTCTCTTTCTTCTCCTCGGATCTATGCCTCACTCAGCTCGACACCATCGTTGACTTCGACGACGTCCCCCTCAATGCCGCCCTTGGATCTACAATTGCTGCCGGAGGACTCCAAGCTGCCCCAGTTGGCTCAGCCCGGACCAGCGTTGGTTGATCTTGCATCTGACGACAACAGCTTGGTGGTGGCGAACTCCTAGTTGATCAAGAGCAAGTACAACAGCACCCTCGACGACAATCAACGCCACATCGATACTGCCAAGGCCTTCCTCACCTCTGATAACTTCCGCACCGCCACCTCCGATTATAGGTCTCTTGCGCTCCCTCTCTTTCTCCCTTTTCACCGCGGCTCGGTTCATTTCCAGCTCCTTGGTGTTTTGGGGTCGTAGATGTTTTATGGATATGTTGGCTACTCTACATGTGGATAATTGAAGTGGGTTCTTTGCTTGTTGAGCTAGTGAATTGGACTACAACGCCACGAAATTGGCATTTTCAGGGGATTTGTGTTGCTTTAGAGATGGGTTTGCGCAGTTTTGGAGATGAGTTTGCCTTTCTTTGTGGTCACAGTCGGCAAAAAAATTATTTTCTCTTTAACCTAACCGTTGTTAATCTAGGATAGGTAGTTTTAGGAGTTCCGTGGTGTGTTTGTATACTGCTTAAACTTGCGAAGTTTATGCATTTGTCATGTATGTGAGTTTCCTTTTTGAATGGTGTGAGATTAAGCGGAGAAATTTCACCCAAAAGAAAAACCTCTAAGATGCTTCCTTAGAGGTGTATACGGAAATTGTAGAGAAAGGTCCAAGAGGAAGAAAATACTTTATTTCTTAAGTAAATGTTTCCTTTTCTTAGGCGAGCATTTGTTGTTAGTAATGGATTCAAATAGGGTCAGCATAACTTCAGTGTGGTCAAGTAAGGCTCCTTCAGCCTTGCTTTTATCGAGTGTGAAATTAAGCTTTTAAATGTCTTTCTTTATCAAATGTTTCTACTATGGGCTGGTGTATATTATCATTGTAATTGTTTTATGTGCAAGACAATGGAAAGACATTTATAACAGACGTGGTGGTGCACTATCCTATTTGTATTAATTGGATCGATGCCAATAAACTGTTGAAACATTAACCTATAAGCCTTCTTTTCTAATTTGATTTCATGGAGCTCACTTATAGATGTTTGGATCCTTGACGAAAACACAAAAATGTATATATTCGCTGGGACGAAGTTGTGACCAGTGGTATTCTAGCATCTGCATAGATGTATGGTACATTAGCCATGCAATGCATTGCTCATCCATGATTTCCTACTTTTTTGATGCTTGACAGAATGAGAAAATTTGAAAAAATAAAATAAAATAGCCATTACTGCACCTTGTAGCGGGTTCACTACTAGTTATTATGAGCAAATAGCTGGGGCATTGATGTAAAGGAATGTTTCTTTTGCTTGCATTATATGGTTGTTTGTACAATCTTATATGAGGATGATTCTCTTTTAATTTTCTTTGTGCATTTTGTTTGATTAATAGTCATAGAATATTATATCGATGTGATATTGACATCAAAGTCTTTGTGCTTGGACTGGTACATTGATATGGCTCATTTGATGTTAAACTAGTTAAGGTTAAATGGCTTCTTAAAAAGATGTTTATATGGCAAAGTAGACTGAGTTTTTTACCAATGAGCTTGTAAGTTTGTTGGTAACAAAGGTAAAAAAGGGAAATTGCACCACCTCTACCTGCAACAAAACAAGTATACCGAATTCAATAAATAGATGGGACTTCATTTTAGTATAGTTCAATTGAAGAACATGGTCAACAAAATGAAGAGAGAGTATACTAGTTTCCAGAAGCTATTGTCACAATCTAGATTTGGATGAGATAATATAAACAATATGATTGTTGTGGAAGATCAAAGTATGTGGGAGTCTCACATCAAGGTATCAATTTACTTGGGTCATTTTGTTATTATTGTAGATGTAAGCTTTGATTATGTTGCTAACATATGTCATTATTGTAAAAATTCCAGGATAATAGTGAATGGCCTAAATTCAGGAAGGATGGGTTTCCTCAATATTCTAATTTGTGTATCGTGTTTGGTGACACATATGCTACTGGAGAGTATGCAACAAGAAATGCAAAAGAAGTGATAGTGTCCATGGAGAGAGATGATAATGGTGGTAACAATGGTGATAGTGGTGACGGTGGTTGTGTTCAAGCAATAATTGATTCGGAGGAATTTGATGAACATCATATTGATGAGGAAGTCTTTAATGACTACTACCTCAGATCATAAAAAAGCACAAGTAGGATAGGACTCCAAATTCTAGGAAGGGGAGAAAGAGTAACACATACGACGTTAATGGCACTTGCAAAACCATTTAATAAATGATTAAATTCAGGATCGGTCAATCCACAAGTGGCTCTGTGATCTTAGATGCCCTATTACCTATAGACCCCTACTCCATAGGAGCCATGGTTACTATCCTAAATGGCATGCCTAATTTGGAGCAGAATCTTTACAACAAAGCTGTGAACCAATCATGCCTTAATGCCACTTGGAAAGAGGCTTGCATCATATTGGTACTTGAAAGGAGACGTGGACTTCTTGAATTTCTTTAAGTAGATATTAAGCAGTATGCTATGGATTTATATATTTGGTTTAATTTCACTCTATAACTTATGTATTTGAAATACTTTGGCCGTTTTTATGATGCATTTACAAAAAATTTATAGCTATTGTTGATTATTATTAGATTCCTTATATATTGTGTTTATCTTCTTATTTCATGTGATAGCATAAGTAATATGGAGGGGGATGAAAGTAGCATGTATAGTGATCAAGTAGTAACAGGTGAATTGATTAAACTAGATTTTGATGATTTTGATATTGATATACCGATAACATGGTTTTACATTATTGCAGTGGATATGTCTATGCACATGAGAAAACTTATTAGGGATAGCATATTGTTAGGATCTGAATGGATGAGGGGGTTCTTCATGGACATACATATAGAATATATGAAACTTTTAGAATTGAGAGACATGTTTTCCTTAACCTTTGTAACTTGATGAAGACAAAAGGTTGATTGGAAGATAGTCGATATATACAGATAGATGAACAAATTAGGATCTTTTTATTTATGATTTGTCACAAGAACTCGAATAGAAATTTATGCGAGAGATTCCAATGTTCAGGACACTTATTAGCAAGTCCTTTACTATAGTGTTAAAAGCAGTTTTCATATTTGTAAAAGAGATTATCGTACCACATTCATTTGATGTTATCCTAAATGAGAATCTTATAGATCCCAATCATAAATTTTACTTCAAGGTAGGATTTTCATACATTCATTTACAACATCAATTTCATTTTGTTGCTAATATTGTACAACACTAGTCTTTGCTAAAACAATACTATTGCATGGGCGCTATTGATAGTACTCATGTTCATGCTTCTATACCTATGTCGAAAGCAAATCTCATTTAGAGGCAGAAAAGGAGTTACCACTTGGAATGGAATGTGTGTATGTTTGTTTGATATGAAATTTACTTTTGTGTATGCTAGTTGGGAAAGGATCTGCCAACAATTGTCAAGTGCTATAAGCAGCACTCGAGACTCCTTGCTTGGAATTTCATCGACCACTATCAAATACTTACTTGTTCTGTAAGAAGTAATTTTCTTTAAGATTGTATTGCATTTACAAATCAGAACTAATATATGAATACCTTGTTATAGGCAAATATTATATTGTAGATTTTGGTTATGCATCAACTCCAAGATTCTTAACTTATTTTAAAAGTGAACTGTATCATCTAAATGATTATAGGGGTAAAGCAAGACGAGCAAGAATAGCAAGAGAGTTGTTCAATTATAGGCATTCTTCACTAATGAATGTCATTGAGAGATCATTTCCAGCATTAAAGAATCATTTCTTTATTTTGAGACATATGCCTGTATTTGCAATTCAAAAGCAAACACATATTGTAATTGCATGTTGTGCTATCCATAATTACATCCATGATCAAGATAAGAGGAATAAAAAATTTTCCTTATATGAAGATCCAGAGTACCCATTTAGACCTACACAAGATGAGGTTATAGGTGATACACTGATCGAAGAGGAAACTAAGATGAACATGCTTAGAAAAAATATTGTCAATAAAATGGCAAGGGATCATAAAATGCTGGATATTCCATAAAATCGTGTTTTCAACTTTTGTAATGTATTCCTATTATGTTGTATTTAGAGATTTCCTATCTTTGCTTTTGTAATGTGATGTTGTATTTGAGGATTTCCCTTATCTATAATGATCCTTTATGACAAGCTCCATCACACTTCGTAAATTTCGCTGATTTTGTAAAATTTGCCACAAATTGCTCGATACCATTCTTTATGTTTCTTTCTAAAACAACTACACACGGACTAGAATGAACATGCATTGAGCATGTGTGCATTGGATGCATATCGTAGACCGTGGTGGCGACCGATGTGACACACTAGCATGAAGGGGATTGGAATATTTACATGAAAAGGTTTAGCTTTCTATAATCCATAGGGATTTTAGGTCTACCAATGTGCTTATTTATTCATAATTCAAAGCCAAAATTCAAGCACTTGACATAGTTGCTCGCCTTCATTCTACCAGAGTTTTGGGAACCTTCGGCTATCATGCTCAAGAGTAATGCATCTAGATCTCTTTTCTATTGTATGGAGACTATTAATGAGTATATTATTTGACCGTAATTGAATATTGGGTGAATTTGTCTGAAAATTTAGAAAATTCGATATAACAACTCTTACAATGTATTTAAGTTCCTAAGCATATGAAATTTGTGAGAATGGACATTTCACTTGCTCTAAAAGGAAATTTTTGTTTTAATAAATAGAAATTTTATACTGTTATGAAACGAATTTCTATATCAGAAATAGAAATTTTGTGTCATTACCAAATTCTTTTTTTGCTCAGAAACTCATCTAAAAATAGAAATAGAAAAATTTATTTCTATTCCAGAAATCAATTTCTGGTCAAAATCGTTGTCATTCACGCCCTAGGTTCGCTGTAGCTCTATGGTGCAAAGTATTTCCCTACCTTTTAGCAAATAATCGGGATAAGTACACTATCAGTGCCAAAAGTCGTGTACGGCTTTGGTGCCAAAAGTTTATTTTGGATCACTTAAGTGCCAAAAATTTTGAAAAACGATCATTTCAGTGCTAACGCCAAGGCTAGAAATCAAACGTGGTAGTTTTTTTTATTAATTTTTGAAGTCAACGTGGATTGTTGGAGAGTACAATCAATATACAAGCAACAAAATGATGCCATTTATCATCTTTTTCCCCAAGTAAGAATCCTAAATCCCTAATTTGAGTGCATACTTTAATTTTCTCCCAAAATTGTCAGCTCGCTATTGTAGATGGAGGGCAGAAGTTTCAGCAATGGCTTACACTCATGCGAAAAAAGTGAATTAGATGGTGAGTGTTATTGTTATTGTGGGTCACCAAGTCCGAGAAGAACATCTTGGACTCGGTTGAATCTCGGAGAATATTACATGGGTGCGGCAGATATAGAGAAGACTCGAAGTACAAATATTTCAAATGAGTTGATTGAAAATTCTCTAATCGAGTGATAAAGGTAATCTTGGAGTTACTTGAAGGCTGACATCAACCTCCACCTATATTAATGGACGAGTTGGAAGATGTTGACTCAATGCAAGCTCAAATGAAGGATTTAACATCTTTGGTCGATAATTTGAAGATAGAGGTTTCAAGGCTTACAATTGAAAGAAACTATTAATTGTGTTGTTATTCTCTTGTGTAGTCTATTCAAATGTGAAGTAAGTAATGAGAAAAAGTTTGTATATTTACCATAGTTGAAGACGTGGAATATGTACTTGTATTGGATTATTTATAAGCAAAGTGTGTTTTTGATTTTCTATAATTTTTGTATGGAGCATAAGGTTTTATTATAATCAATGATAGAAATGAAATGTTGGAGTTGAAATGCATTAGTTGTGAGCACTTAAAAGTTTTCTTACTTAGTTGTGTATTGTCAATGCTTGTTTTTGTTAGTGTTTGCTTTAGATATAATGGTTTGCTGGTTTGTTGTAACTATTATTGCAAACCATGGTGAAATTAAGGGATTGTGGCAAATTCACGATTGACTATTTCAATGTCATAGGTTGTAAATGGTGATCGCTTGAGTGTTAAGTTTTTCTAAAAGTGATCATTAAAGTGCTAGTCGCGATTACAAAGTGATCACTTGTGTTGCACAAGTTTTTTTTTTTTTAAAAAAAACATGTTAGTTTCAAACGTCACTTGATTTACACCAGTCGTGGTCCATCTTGTTGCACCAGTTAGGTTGCTAGTGCATCTTGTTCTTACATCAGCCCATACAAGTATTTATGCAACAAGATGCACTAGCACCCAAAATTGCTCATGCAAAGAGATGCAGCACCTATAACTATACCAAGGCGAGCTAGTGCATTTTGTTCTTGCACCAGCACATACAACCATAACCCACAAATTCATTAGCATTCACAACTTTAACAAATAAGAAGTAACAGTATATGCACACATCACTTCTAAAAACAATATCAACCTCATAAGGACATTGCACCAACAAAAAAAATTATACAGCATAATTGTCTTGCCAGCATTACTAGCTGAAACAAACATAAGGGAAAATAACAAAAAAAACTATTGCCATTGACATTGATTGATTTTTTACAAAAGAAAAACATGTATGACTTCATTTCCTAATCACTAAAAGTTTAGCACCCTCTTAAAAAGAAAAAAAAAACAATGGGAATATGCACCTTCTTCAAAAAACAATGGTAGCAACTACCATCAATAAAGACACAATATCCAGCACCTTCCTAAAAAAAGAAAACATAAAAAGATACCATGTCCAGCACCGCATAAAAAGAGACCATGTCCAGCACTTTCCCATCAATTAATATGCATAATACTTTATCTCCTTTTCCTTTCGGAGTTTTGAATTGATTCATAATCAAGCACTCTTTCAAACTGGATGTGTAGGTTCTTTAACTGCCTTTCTATCACATACTTTTCCTTGTTCTTGACAACGGCTATTTTTGTTTTAACACGTGTCATGTGTTGGTCCATATGATCACTATTACTCCCATGATCAGTTGATTGAGATAGAATTGGTGCTGGGTTCTTTTTGACTGGCTATTTTGGAGTTATATCTGCTGTCTTCTTATTTGGAGCACTCTTATTTGACTGTGCTCTTAATTCTTGAGTTGGCTCACCTTGAGAAATAAGTACCTCTAAAGCTCTCCTATGCTACAACAACATAGTCATATTATTAACCAAATGAATTGAAGTACAACATATTAAATGCATGAGGCCTACAAATCTTACATTCAAAATAGTCATTCTAGTATGTTCATCTATGTAAATCCTATGACCATATTACCTTAATCTTTTTCCAAGAACCCCTCTTACACGCTGTAATGCATCATTTTCAGTAAAAACAAATGGGGAAGCAACCTGTGCAACTTGTGCAAGTGCTCGTCTTCTCACATGAGAAACACATAACAAATTTAAAGTTTTGGCCTATAAAAGACAAACACAATGATGTACAACTGACAAAATATTTTTTTTCTCATTTGCTCAACAGTAGACTGAATTATTGTTGTTGTTGTCCTGCCTATTTCAGTCCCTGTTCTTGCACTTGAGCCTACAACATAGCTTTTTTTTTTGGCCCTTTGGTAGGCCTTACAATAATGTACTATATCAGAATTATGACCAACTAGAATAAATAATTAGACATACTTATTTTCATGGTGAAAACAAATGGAGAAAACTTCTTAAATTAATTATAAGTGCATGATAGAGGAAAAGCACAAGAGAAGCCAGTACGTATGGTCAACCATCAAACTCTATCGAATATAAACTGAAAAGTTATTGAGGTAAAAAAGATACTTACCTTACAGCAGGGCTTTCTATTTGCCCTTCAGTAGGCATTACAATAGGGCCTTCTATCCTCCATTCGGTAGGCCTAACAAGAAGCTCTTCAGTAGGTCCTATTCCTAATACTAAATCATCCATTACATCTTGTTGTTAATATTGCTTTTTTAGCTCACAACCTTTCTTATTGTGCCATTCCTTATGCAATAGGAGCATATCATCTTTACCCCGGTCCTATTCATCCTCTTACTTGATGCCTCTTCCTACTACATTCTCCATCTCTTTTTTGGCTTTCCTATTTGCTTCTTTAGTGGCAAAGATAGCAGACTTTCATAATTTGTCGACTACTAAAATTTATTACTTTTGATAGGCTACATCATGAATTGATATGAAACAAAGTATGAGCTTTTTTTGTACCAATCATCTAGGTAATCATCTGGGTTTTCTTGCTTCATCCGAATAGCACAAATGGCATAGGCATAAGGAATTCCATTCAGTTGCCAAGCTCGACATGAACACTTTCTTCTATCTAGGTTGACAACATACTTATCATAATTTTGAATGATCTCATATTCATTATGTTCATTCCAAAATGGATGGTAGAACTTACTAATAGCAACATTTGCATTCAATCTTTTCACAATCCTAGGTTCACAATCTCTAGTCCACTTCGTAACCTCATCTCTTTGCCTATGCAGTCTAATTATGATCATAACTCGCATATCATCAAGTATGCTGATAATTGGTTTGCATCTGGCTTTTAAAATTCTGCCATTGAAAGCTTCACTAAGGTTATTATTAATGATATTGCATTTGAATTCTTTGTTGAAGAATGTTCGACACTAGTACTTAGCTTCTATTTAAAAGAGTGCATCAAAACCCTTTTTTGTCAGTTACGACAATCCTTGTTTAGTTAATCTCAAATCAACCATGCTTCTACTCTTTGCTATTTGCCGAAACTGCTTCTGGAACTTATCTCCTTTGAAGTTTTTTTACCAGTTTAAGTATATGTGCCTTGCGCATATTCTATGCTCAACATGTGGTATCAATTCAGCTAATGCAAGAATAAGTCCCTACAAAAATTCAAAACAATAAATACAAGTCAAGAAAAATATGCAAGTGATTAATATTAAAAGGGAAAATTAATTGACAATGGTATTACCTTCTATTAGTCACTCATGAATATCCATCCTCCCCCATCGGTTATCTCAAGGTCAGTCATTAAATTTTTGAGGAATTAGGACCAAGTATCCTTGTTCTCTATCTTCACCATCGCCTAAACTATCGGAAATATTTGATTCTTGGCATCTCTCTTCATAGTAGCCAACAACTCCCCTTTGCATAAACCTTTTAGAAAACATCTATCCAATCCTATAACTCTTCTACAACCAGCCAAGAAGCCCTATTTGCATGCATCAAAACAGACATGATATCTATCAAATCTAGACCTAAGATTATGGATTAGCCTCTCCACAATCTTTACATATATTCTACTAGAAAGGTTTTGAAGCATGCATTCATCAGCATAATCTCATACCTATACATATTCTTCTTTATACCAACTCATCAATATTTTCATCACCCTTAGCTTAGCTCTCTTGCATTGATTCCTCGACACATTAATCACTAATTACTCATTTCACTAATACCTGAAACTGAGGACTCTTGATTTCGGGCATTGCTTTGATAGTATTGAAAAAATGCTTCAATAACCACACACTTATTACCCTTTTATTGTTAAATATAATTGGACAAGTATGCTTCTCTTGGAAGGACTTAATCTACAATGACCCATTCCTCCTCAGTGCACCATAGAGCTTTCATAAACAATTGGGTTGTGAGCACTTAGCTCTCACAAATCCATTCGTATTTCTAATGAATTCAACACTCCTCTACTCAGCAATGGAGTTCTTGACAACAACTTCCTTTAAGTGTTTGGCATCGTCAAATCTCATGTCTACAGACAAAACAAGTTTATCAATTGTCAGATCATAGCAATGGTACTTACTTTTTCATCCACGAGTAAGTTCTTCATTATCATTGCCAAGCTCATTCTCTGAACTAGCAATTTCATCACCGCAACTTTCTTCATTTTCACTTGTATTACATTCAGCTGGAGCTCTATCCATATTTACTGGCTCGGACCTCTTTCCTAAAGCTGCAAAAAAATTTCTGAGAAATTCCCTTTGCTTTTGTCTTGACTGTGTGAGTTCATCATCATCTTCATCACTTGGGAAACTTATTAAAACCAAATATTCATCTTCCGATTCATTGAATAAAGCAACTTCCCCTTTTAACCCAATGAAGTCTTCATCGCCCACATCTTTATCTAAGATTTTAGAACATCTTCCTATTTGTTCATCTCTATCAATATGACTTCTCTCCCTCTCATTTTGCCCTCCATCTAACTTAAACATATCCCCAACCTAATTACTTGTTTGAGTAGGATCCCTCACTTTTCCTCTTTCGGTGGTGGTCTACTCATCTCCATCTTTATTCTCATCCTCATCATCACCATTCTCATCATCACTATAATAATCAATATATACCCTAGCTCCATTGCCGTGAAGATAATGATAAATGATATCCTTAATACTATTATCGTCATTAAAAAATCTCAAGCCATCATTCAATTCCTTCCCAGGAACATAGTAATGTAGTTTTCGCACTTTGCATCGTAAAAAATACACCAAATCCCTCACAAAATCAATATATGATGGCTTTCGAACATTGACATAGATAATATCTTCATTTCCACTAGTATATTCCTAGTCCTCGAGGCCAATAACAAACTCTCTACCATAGTAAACAATGATGCCTACTTGATTCTCATCCATATCGATGCTCCACCCAAGGAAAAAAAAAAGTCATTAGTTTTTGGGATTATATGATAAAATCAACAACTTCATATGCAAGTCCTTGTCATTTTGTCGAAAGAAACAAATGCAACCAATTTATTCAATTCGATCCCTTTACAGAAACAAAGGAAGCCGAATTGATTAAACAAAGTAAGGTCCCCACTATCCATTTTTCAATTCAATCACATTTTGTCCCCCACTGAAGCAATCCGGCTAATTAAACAAAGTAAAGTCCCACCATTGTTTCCCTCTGAGTCAAGCCCCCATTTTCCCTTTTGCGCCCTATTTTTCTATTCAGTCCCACAAAAGAAAACCTAAATTTTTCTATTCGATCCCCACAAAAGTGAGATCCCCACTACTTTCCCCCTAAGCCGAGCCCTCAATTTTCCCTCCGCTTCCTAATTTCCCCGTTGGAACCTTAAATGTTTCACTAAATTGATTCACATAGAGAACATGACAAACCTGAATGAGCTAGAGTTGGGGACATAGCCAGTGAACGACAATGAATGACAGCAGTGACCGACTGATGGTGGGTAAGCAAACTACAACTGGCGTCGAGCAAGATTCGTAGTTCGTATGCTTGCTTGTACAAACCCCATTCTACTCCTTTTTCAACAACATTGTTTTGGCCATAGAGCAATGCAACATCATTTTGTAAGTGAGTCCACGTGGAATGGCATAAAATGAGGTTGTTTCTTATGAAGAAAAGAAAACGGGGTCGTTTTATGTCATTTCATGTGGATAGTCTTCTTCAATTTTTGCCACATCATTTTTTTTATATATAAATGCCACATAATCATTTTGGCCGGATTCTCTCACCAATGGCACCAAAGTGATCGTTTTTTCTCCGATTTGGCACTTAAGTGATATGAATGAAACTTTTGGTACCAAAGTGAGTGCCATACACAAATTTTGGCACTGATAGTGTATTTACTCCTAAATAACCTTTTCAAAAATTCTCTCCACAAATCGAATGAAATCCGGCCAAACAGCTCAAACCCAAATGATTTAAATGCAAACCACTCAATCCAACATAGTACCTAATCTAAAGAGACAAAAAGACATGTAATCAATAGACCCCCAATCCTCAACTCACACATTCGCATCCATAAATACCGCATCACAACATACCCCCTTGGGCATTTTTCTATAACCTTACTTGTCACGCCCCGATCCTTGAGTGTGTGTTCATCCCTCGGTGGTTAATAAAATTTGCGACGTCCCAGGACGCGTCGCCAACCCAATCAATTATGCACATGCGGAAGCATATAAACTAATCCCTTAACAACAATAGACATAGGATAGAAAAGCTGGACAACCAATTTCGAATCAAACACATTATGAAAAACCATAATCTAGTTTACAAATAGAGGCCAACTCTAGGGTTTAAGTACATGAGGTCTATCTCCAAAAGAACTTCTGAGCCATTCATGCTCTTGACCCTTCCGCCTCAAGCTTCGAGTTCTTCACACTAGGGATCTGAAAGGTTAAGCCCACGACGGGGTGAGACAATGTTTCAGCAAGTTCATCCTCTAAACCCCGACTAGGAAGGAAATACGCCTAGAAGCAGTCTATGCACACAATAAAGAAGACTTACCTCGCATTAGTTCATTCCTACATGTTAGCACAATTCATATATCACATAAGCGCAATAACAACACTCGAGCATTTAAAACGTCTTATTTCAATCTTAGTTAATTAATCAATCAATCAATTAAACAATCGCAATCGCTCACAAGGGTTTCGATTATAAGGTCAAATCGTTATAACACGTCTCATATCGTGTCACACAATTTCGTCCCATAATCAAGCGCGGACAATTCATATCGATGGTTCCATCCACGCCCGATATTCACTCTCAAAATTCAAATTCTCAATCCAACCTTAACATCCTCACTTAATATTCCAACTCAATACTCAAAACTAGGCTCAAGGTTCTAGAGGTGCCCTCTTCCCACGAAGTTCCGACATCGCGTGGCACTTAGTCCCTGACCATAATTAGTTGTAGTGCAAGGTATTGAAGGTGGCTCCCATGAATTCATACAGTCATGTAGTATTTAGTTCTCGACTATACTAAGCAATAGCTCAAAGTACTAGAGGTGACTCCAACGAAGTCATGCTGTTGTGTAGCACTTAGTTCTTGACTATAAAAAGCACTAGTATAATATTCTAGTAGTAACTCATACAAAGTCTCGCTATTGTGTAGCACTTAGTTTTTGACTATGCAAGCCAGTACTGCAAGGTTTCTAGAGGTGGCTCCTTTGTGACTCAAGTTACCATGTAGCACTTAGATCTTGACTACAATAAGCAATGATATAAGATACTAGAGGTGGCTCACACGAGGTTTCATTATCGTGTAGCACTTAGTTCTTTACCGGCTCATAACCCATTGGGTTCCCTCAACACAACATTTGTCACATTCATCTCTCACTAGTCACCTTGCCATGACAATAAACCATCACACAATCATCCAATACCAGCCAAGGACATTGTGCTTTGCACATGGATTCCTCAATTAAAATAATGAACTTGGTCTATTTTTGTTGTGTTAAAAATACTCGATAAAAATAATCGTGTGTGGATACATGGTAGGTTTAAGCCAAAAATATGATATCTTCATTTTAAAAAATCCCACTATTTATTACAATGCCTAAAAATATTTTTGGCGTTAAAAATTAACGCTTGGTATTTTCTGAACAAAATACCAAAATTACACAATTTTGGAATAAATACCCAAAATTACAATTTCCACTCAATTTGCACAATATATCATTCAATTGCATAAACTAAGCACACCATTGTAATCAACACGAAATTCTAGTCATCGACTATTCAGGTATAATTTTCGGAAAATAATAAATAATTAAATAAATACCAGAAATAATTAAATAAATACAATTAATTACCAAAAATGTAAACTTAGGTTGGAAATGCTTAATTAACTGCCCGGATGGGCCAGAAAATTTTTAAACCTATCTAGATAAGTAGTACAACTTATCTAGTCTCTAATCTATCATTTCTAACCACCTAACATGCACAAAATGATAATTAAATCACTAATCCATTCTAACTAACCACCTAATCCATGCTTAACCTAAACTAATCACCCCTTAAATGTCATTAACTCCCTAAGCAAAGTTTAGTGAGTAAACTCACTGGTTTAGCGCAAAAACCTATTCACGACGGTGGCAGCGTGACAGTGGTCTGAAACTCGAGCCTACAACGATGCCAAAGGAGACCAAACCAGGCCGAAAAAGCCTTGCAAGCCCACAATGAAATTGCTGGGCTCGGTTCGATAGGGCTGACGCTTGCGGGTTGGACAAACTTTGATGGCGTGGCAACGGCGGAGTTGGAAAACTAGGCTAGCTTCAAGAGGGGTGGAGACGCGTAAACGTTGGGCTGGAATGTGTGGGGCTATAGCGATGATTCGGGCAGGAAGTCGAGGAAAATGGCTGGCTAACTCCACGAGAGAAGGGGACGTCGATGAGGCTACAAGAGTCAACCTTAGAAGATTTGCTGGAATATTTGACTCGGTGGCAATGGGCTGACGGTTGGCAACATGAGAGGAGATCATGGGGCTGCTTCTATGGAATGCTGCACGAAAAGAAGGGAGCAAGCTGGTGTCAATGTCAAGGAGGGTAATTCGCTTGGTTGATTGGTGGGGGTGAGTCGCGGATGTGGTGGCGGAAAGGGAGAATGAAGGGGGTGTTGGTGAGTGGCAGTGAGAGAAGTGATTGTGGGGTTGACATGGAGGGAATAGGCGACGGTGAGAGAGCTTCGAAGAAACAATTGAAAGAAAAAGCAAAAATAGAAGGGTCGGGGGGAAGAAACTAGCGCACGAAGAAGAAGGGAGGGGGAAGCAACAAACATGCAAGAGAAGCTAGATGAGGGGGACAAAAAAGCCAAGGATAAAAATCTAAGAACTTGAGTATTTATTCACCCTTATCTTTAGACCATCTTTAGCCAAAAATATTAATTGGTCACTCAAAGCCAATTTCAACACCAACTTACCCCAATTGAAGCCAAAATGAAGACTAAAATGTGACAGCCCCTTTAGCCTACGAATTTCATCCAATGGGGCTTCAATTCTTCACTAATTCACTCCAAATAGCGATCAAATTTGCTGGGGAGGAAACCACACAATTTCCACAATTTCCCTTCACCAAGTAGCTCACTTTGGAGGCCAAAAATCCCCTATATTTGGCCCATCTGAATTTCCTTTTGTTTTTGAATTCTCCGAAATTGATTTTAATCTAGGGCTCGTTGAAAATTCTATGGAGGATAAGTCGACGTTCCTAAAATAAATTATGACATGCCAGAACTTTCAATTTCTGAAATTGGGTTTAATTTCGTGGTTAATTTCAACCGAACGCGATTTTAGCGTAACGTAACCTACCAAGAAGCTTTTAGGATTTTTTTAGCGCATTTGACCTGTGGTCAATTATTTTCAAGCCACATTGTACATCTTTGACTCATAAGCTACTTTCGGTTATCATGAAAATCTCAAGATTTCAAATACAAGCACCGCTTACCGAACCGACAGAAATTTAGGTTAGTGCCATTCGACGTAAATTTTGCAATCAGGTGGAATTACCCACACTTCAATTGTGTGCTTCTATCGAATTGACATATATCCACTCACTAATCGCTTAAAATAGTGTTGTATTGACCCTTGTTGATTATCACGGTCGAGCAGTCGATTCATGATCGAATTCTCAAATCTGTCACGTTTAAATTCCTTAACGACTTCATCTAATAAACTAGTTATCTCGTAAGTGGCCAACTCAAAAAAAAGGCTATAGGCGCGTCAATGCCCAATTCATTTCATCGAAAACAAGGTTGAAAATCGGGATGTCACATTACTCACCCACTATCTATACATAAAATCCAAAAAAGAAAAAAAGAAAAAAAAAGAGTATAAAATATAAAAATAAGAGGGTAATTCTAGACTTCTAGTCCAATCTAGGGTATAATCATATGATGAAAATTCTAGGAGCTTAATCATTTGCTAATTATATTCAAACCCTAAGATTACTCACCCACTTTTAGGAATTTTTAGCGCATTTGACCCGTAGTCAATTATTTTCGAGCTACATTGTACATCTTCACTCATAAGCGACTTTCGACTGTCGTAAAAATCTCAAGATCTCAAATACGGCACCGCTTACCGAACCGACATAAATTTAGATTAATGCCGTTCAATGCAAATTTTGCAATCATGTGGAATTACCCACATTTTAATTGTGTGCTTCTGTCGAATCGACCTATATCCAATCACTAATCACTTAAAATAGAGTCGTATTGACCATTGTTGATTATCACGGTCGAGCAGTCGATTCATGATCAAATTCTCAAGTCTTTTACGTTTAGATTCCTTAATGACTTCATCTGATAGATTAGTTATCTCATAAGTGGCCAACTCAAAGAAAAAAGCTATAGGCGCATCAATGCCCAATTCATTTCATCGAAAACAGGGTTGAAAATCAGAATGTCACATTACTCACCCACTATCCATACATAAAATCCGAAAGAGAAAAAAGAAAATAAGAGTATAAAATATAAAAATAAGAGGGTAATTCTAGACTTCTAGTCTAGTCTAGGGTATAATCATATGATGAAAATTCTAGGAGCTTAATCATCTGCTAATTATATTCAAACCCTAAGATTCTGCCCAACACATTGAGAAACTGCAGATGTTCGGTGAGCTGAGGGAAATGGCCATCGGCTTCGATCATCTCGATTGTTGATTTTCCCTGGATTTTGTCGCGCATATAATGGGCGACCGAGTTTGGCACTGCGGTGTCGTTCGTGGTCTGAATTATAGTGCACGGGGTCGTCACTCTCCCAAGGATCTCTCTGTGGTCAGATAGGAAAATCGTCCTGGCTAAGGGAAGCGCAACTTCAGGCTTCATCGTTCTCAAGCACTTGGTGTACACCTCGATCGTAAGGGGGTCGCCCTGCACCCTCAGAGAAGCAAAGTTGGCTGTCCATCCGTAGTAGTCAGACTCTATGCTCGCTAGGAGCTGATCGATCTGCGCGGTCCCGAATCCGCCCTTGTAGCCGTCCGTGTTTAAGTACCTAATGAAGGCAAGAAAAAGTAAGACACTGCAAGAACATCACCTTGGCCTTTATGCTACAAACGGGATTGAAGTTTTAGACAGGATTAGTGCCGTCGGCAGCTGTCCAAGCGTCCAAGCTACGAATCGCTTTATCATCTGCCATCCATAAATAGCGAGGAGAGAGCGAAGAGGACGAGAAAGACAAAATCAAAATAAATAGATTTTAAATAAAGACGATGAAAAATTGAGAATCATCGAACGATTCTTCTGTGTCCACTCATCTCACTCGTGATGCGCCCTCAAACATTAAGGGCTTATTTGTTAATGTTCATATTTCTTTATTTTTCTATTTGTTATTCCCGAAAAAAAACATAAATCCGTTAATGTCTATTAATTTTTTTATTCCCTACAATAGAAAAGTAGTCGAGGAACAGATTTGAAACAAAAACATGAAGTAAAAAAAAGTAGCTTCTTAACAAGAACAATTTTTAGAAATGATTCTTTTTTTCTTTTCTTTTTATTTCTTGCCGTTGGCAAAGAAAAAAGGAAAAAAAGAAAAGTCTAAAAAGATTATTAAAAATTAAAAGAAATTTTATATTACAAAAAATTTGTGATCGTATCAAATGTATTACTATTCTTTTTCTACTTCGAGAATATAAATTCTATATAGTTACCAAATATGTTCTTTGACTTAGAAACTGTTCCAAGAAATATAAATAGAAAAAGAGAATTTTTAAAAAGAAATTGTTCTCTGAAATAGAAATGTTACTAAATGTACTTAAATACCCCAAACAATAACTTTATGTATTTAATCCTTGCTATAGGGAAAATCAAGTACAAAAAGCCTTTATGATTTCTATTTCAAGCTTCACTTGTTTCACGAAAAGAAAAATAAATGATTTGAAAATCATTTTCATAAAATGATTATGTAATTAATTAATAAGTACTTAATTCATGAGTTTTTTTTCAACAGTCAAGGTGATGTGTGAGCAAACGGTACACCATCATATAAAATCTTTTTAATGTCCTCTAGTAAACATAAATGTCTCAAATACTTACTCACGACTAAACTCCAATAAGCTTAAAATTTATTTCTTTCCTGTAATTTTATCCATTAATTTTGACTTAATCGGTCCAAACCATCATTCATTCGAGCCGAATCAATCGTTTATCTATGACAGATGTCCAAATTGTGTTTCTTCAACACTCCCTTGTTAGCACGAAGGACAACAAAAATTTCGATATTGCAAAAAATTCTTAATAGTGGAGGTGCCATGGAATTATCTTCTCTTTAACCTATCTTTAAGCTTCGTAGATGAGAATATATGGAATACCCCTCCTATGATCCTAACTAAGATTATGTTCTGTTTAGAATGCATTTATTTAGCCAAAAATGAACGGTTTTAAAAATATATTATTTAAAATAATAGCTTGTATTGCTTGAAATAATTAGTCAATAAAAAATATTTTCATTACTGACAATAATTTACCTCTGAACATCTTCATAGATTATGAAAACATCTTTTGTTTATTCATTTTTAAAAGTAATATAAATGATCATTTTTTAAGTAATAGAAACGGAACCTTAATCCATATTTTTTGCGGTAAACCATACTAGAACTTTGTCATGGTGAAAAGAAAGTGCTTTTGAACAACATAGCTTCCTTATTCACACGCCATAAACAAACTCAAGGAAAACTAAACATCTACAACTATGGAATTTACAAGTAAAGGGACAAACCCATGAGGGGAAAGTCTTGTTTTTTTTTTTTTTTTTTTAAATCATTAATATTAGAATATATGAAAGATTTCTTTTTCTTTTTCATTTTTTGACCATTGGGTAAACACACTGACCAAGAATAATTGCTAGCAATATCGATGAGACATATGATGAGGCCTGCCAAATCGAACAAAGAGGCGAGACTGAAATTGATACCTTCCTTGAAGAGACCCAAACCCCCCCCCCAAAAAAAAAAAAAAAAAAAAAAAAAAGTGCTGATTCAAATGAACAAACTGCATGAGAAATTAAACTTTCTTCTTCCTTTCTCTTTTGGGTGGGAGGAATATGTTGAGTTAGGGTCTGTTTGGTAAAATACATTTCTATTCGCCGGAACAAAAAATTATGTTCTTTTGTCTATTTTGGGGAATGTAAAAAGAATAGAAACGTGTTTAGTAAAACTTTTATTCCTAGGAATCTATATTTTTGTTCCCGGAAATAGTTTGGAACAGAAACAAGAAGAAAAAAAATAGTTTCTTGTTCCTAGGAATAATTTCTAGAATCAAATTTTCTCTCTTATTTTTTCTTCTATTTTCTCTTTCTTTTCTTCTTCTTCTTCTTCCTTTTGATTGGTCATTGGCGCCAGCGATTGGCCAGACGAGGGCGGGCAACCTTGCTGGAACATCATTGACCCTTGAAGACTTCGAGCTGCGGTGAGGCTTGGCCTCCCTAGTCAGCATGAAGCTGGGCTTTGCCAGGCTAGCGTGAGGCCAATGTCGCGTCGCCTAGGCGAGGTTGAACCTCGTCAGACATCACCTAGCCGGCCACCGCCATGATGGCCAACAACCAACCATAGAGAAAAAGAAAATAGAAAAAGAAAAAAAGGAAAAAATAATTAAAAATAAAAAAAATAAAAAATTAAAAAGAATTAAAAAAATTAAAAAAATAAAAAATTTTACCAAATGTATGTCTATATCAAGAATAAAAATTTTAGAAAGTTACCAAACGCATTCTTTTACTCAGAAATTATTTCATGATAATAAAAATATAAAAATCATTTCTTATTAAAAATTATTATTCAAAATAATAAATCATTACCAAATACATCTCTACTTACCTAGGAGAAGCAGCAAGGAGTATGAGGTGCTTGAAGAGGTTAGGCCTCTTCACAGAGGCGATGCAACCGATCATGCCGGACATGGAGTGGCCGACAAAGACTGTGGACTTGAGATCGAGCTCATCGAGGAGAGAGATCAGATCACGGGCTAAACCTTCATAGGACGAGTGCTTCACAGGGTCGAACAGACCTTCTTGCTCCTTGACAGCTCCCGAGAAGCACCAGTCGAAGGTGAGGACCCTGAAATGATGAGACAAGTGAGGGAGGATCTTGTCCCACACGGTCTGGTCTGATCCGAAACCGTGAGCGAGAACCACAGTCTCGGTGCCCGAGCCGGTAAGCTTCGCGTTCAGGGGGTTCGAGAGGCCCTTCTCTGGCATCACCATTTTTTTGTGGGAAGAACTAGGACAAGAAACGAGGGAGAGAGAGAGAGAGAGAGAGAGAGAGTGAGAGAGAGGAGTGACGGCGTGTAGAGGAAATGATGTGGTTAGGGCACTATTTATGGGAAAGAAGAGATAATAATTATGACAATGATTGAGCATGACTCGTTAATGTTCAAACAATAAAATTTATATATGAGGAGCCTCACGTGTTTGGTTGAAATCCAAATAGCACCAACACTGCAGTATCCCAAGATATTTAGTTGAGATCTAAGTAGCACCACCGACATCGATATGCGATATGCGATACGACATGACACGACACACCAACATGTCGTTTATTAAAAAACAAAGAATTATGACATGTTGTACATTAAATATATATTTTTATATACATAATAAATTATCATTTTTGTGATTATTTCAAACAAATTAATTTGATTCAAATTCACAAATAAATAAATATTAATAAAAGCCTAGAATGAATTTACACTAAAAATATTAATGCATCATTTATTAATATTATTCTTTTTTTCAATTTGACAATTTCAACTTCATTCCAATAATCCATAAAATTTGAAGAAAAAACAAGCAATTCATATTCGGACTCGTGTGTCAAACATATCTGAATAGAGAGAGAAAAAAATTTATGGGTGAATTATGTTTCTTGGAAAGTGAGAGTTAGAAGAAATGAGAAAATTACATTTTTGAGTTTGTTTGGTAATGATAATTTCATGTGAAAATTATGATAAAATATGCATCATTATGGCTACAATATGATGTAAAAATATACTAACTAAGGTCCTTTTTCAGGGAGTCTCATTAGTTATCGCGCTTCCAAACCAAAACAATTTCCGGCTGTCAAAGTAATATGCCAACCACTGACCAAAAAAAAAAGTAATATGCCAACCCAAAACTCTCTAAGCCTTTTCTAATCTTCACTAATCCCAGCAATCAATGACCTTAACACACCCGTATATACCAATGAACCACGTGCCCATTTCTTTGCCTTTTAATGAAGTTTGGCAGTCTCGTCTTTCACAAATATATATATATATATATAGGTCTAATGCTAATAAGTTTTTGGCCTATACTTTTACTAGACGATGGTTCTCCTCTTATTTATAGAATGATATCACTAAAGGCTTTTGGAATCAAAATTAATAGGTTGGACATGTAACATTATGGCATTGATTGCAATGGAATTTGAGACTTCAATGAGTGAAAGTATTAATTGTGCACTTCATAAGGATAATCATTATATTAGAATGTGCCCTTAAGGCACTTTTTGACAAACTCCTTTCTTTCCAAATTGAATGACTTTAAAGAAAAAAAAAAATGATTGGGTGATAGTCTTTAATGTACTGTAAGAATTATAACTTATTTATATTACAAAAAACCAAATCACATATAATTATAAATTATTGTGGAATCTACTTTTTTAAGAATTTGCGGCTCCCAATAGATTATTATTTTCACATTATCCTAATGACTATTATGCTAGCAAAGCTCAAGAAGAATGCTTAAAATTGTATCGTGACCCCAATTAGCCAAGTAGCTTGGCCAAGTGGTATGCTCCTTTCCGATTCTTAATCATGCACACTAGGATCCCTTGTGGGTTCACTTTCTATGGAAAGATGGCCTTTACAAGAATATGGGTGTTGCTAATATCTCTCTCGTTGATTGCTCTTCAACGCTCCCCTTCCTTCATCCTTTTTTCACACTTGGTGGTTGGATTTTTAGTACTAAATGTTGGCTGTTGATAATCAAATCTGTTTTGCATTTTCTCATTTCGTAAATATAAATATATTTTTGTCCGTCAAGCTATAACAAGAATGAGGAAGTAGAGGTTATTTGCCTAAAGGAACAAAGAGGATGGACCAGACAACCTCTTCATCCTCTGCCACTGTGCGTGGACATTTTTTTTTTTTAATTTCTTTCGTTCAGTAACATCTTATAATTCTGTCCTATATTACCTGTTTTTAGTATAAAAATTGAACGACAAAACAACGTATGGAATATATATACTTTTTTAGCTAGAATTTTTATTATGTGCAGTCAATCCCCCAAAGGAAAAAAGCTTCCCTTGTGGCGCTACGATATTTATACAAATTTTGGATTACATAGGCATGAATATTTTACCATCGATCTCCTTACCAAAAATAAAATAAAATTTACCATCGATTTAAACCATTTTTGTTATCAATTCTCTTTTTGGGTTGCCAAATTAAGAAATTACTTTTCTCTGTAAAATTTTTTATACAGATTTGGGGTTTGATATATAAAAGATTAATATCATGAAAAATTTTAAATTAATACATATGTGATAAATTTATATTCTACCTTTAACATTAGCATTCACATTTATGAAGTTGGAACGGCCAATAGGACAGTACAGTTGAGTTGGGTCCCTCGACTATTACTGACGCCTAAATAATAGCTTGACCGTGCATAAAGTCGCACTGCCCACTGCTGTAGCGAGGTCGACATAACACCAAGCTTTAATGGCATAGGTGACCGACGAAGGGCCACAAAGCAACTTGACTCCACCACCATGGTTAACTGTCGCCACGCTTGTCCTGATGTACTACCGCATGGAAGTAATCCTGCCGTCCCTTTTTAAGAGTGTTTATCTCAGGCCAAGCTATCAAAAGTTGAATGGACGCCGCAGTGGTGTGGCCAGCTCAAGCGACTGAAGGAGCTTGAGGAGTCGCAGTCGCCGGCGAGTGAGAAAAAGAAAAACCGCCGGTGGAGGATTTGAGGACTAGCCATGGAGCAACGGTGATGTGCACCGGCCGTTGGTTGATGTTCAGCATAAGGTCCCAAGTAAAATCTCCAACTCAAGGCACATTGTTTTTTTTTTTCACACATATATTTTGATTTATGATTTATTGAAAATTTTTAAAATTGACCTTGCATGTTAGAATGTGTCGGATTTCCAACTTGAATATCAGAGAGTATTGAGAAAGTTGACCAAATATTGATTTTCCGACATGTGTTGATTGAGTATCGGAAAGTGTCGGATATGTGTCGGATATTCGACACATCCCAAAGAGTGTCGATGCTTCCTCGGTTGAGATATTGATGGGGTAATGTTTTTCTTCGACTTCTTTCTCTATTGAGCTTTTTCTTCTTCTTTTTTTTCTTTTGCCAGAATAACATCACTTATTGCTTTATAAACAAAGAATACATGAGAGTATGACTCAAGGAGGAAACAAGGACGACAAAAAAAAAAAAAAATCATAAAAGTAACTTCGACAAGCTTGAATATGAAAAGCACGAGTTACAATCTATCAAGGACTACTTCTCCATATGGGGTCTTACTTCTCTTTCCTGTCATAAAGTCCAACTCTTACTAATGATCGCTAATGAGATTTATAATGGCATCCTTACTCTCATAAGTGTGAATGAACTGGAGAGATAGATGTCGAGAAAGGGAAAGTAGGGACAGCTACATCTATTTGAGGAGAGACTTCCGGTGGGATATTTGTTTCCACATGTCATTTCCGACATTCAAAGGATGGACAATCAAGTGCCTTCTAATGCAATTCAATGTACTTACTTTTGGCATGTAATTTCTATTCGTTTTGCAAAAAATAATTTTCAGAAAAATAATTTTTAAAATTTTTAGTATTTAGTTCACAAAAAATGAACTAACTATGAAAAATATTTTCCATCAAAGAAAAAAGTATTCTAAAATAGGGAAAAAAATTTCCATTTTTCAAATAAGAGAAAACATTTTCTATATCTCCTTTCACCAAACACTTATTCCTTTTTTTACAATTCTTTTCTTTTTTTATTTTCAAATCGAGTTTTTAATTTTTTTAATTTTCTTCTTTTTTTCTTTCCTTTCCTTTTTCTTTTCATCTTCCTTAAATCTGTTCCCAACCCATGCCAACCACAAGCTAACAAGACCGAGCCTTGTCAACATCTGGTGACCTTAAACAAGGCTGGAGCCACACCTAGCTCACCAAATCTACGAGGCCGGTGGGGTGAGCTCAGGCCTCGTTCGAATCTGGCAAGCTCGAGCTCACCTATGGTCAATCGTCGGCGACGATTGGCTAAGGAAGAAGAAAATAAAGGAAAAAAGAAAAATAATAAAAATAAAATATTAAAAAATAATAAGAAAATAGTTTTAAAAATAGTTTGATAAATATAAAATATAAAAAATTTATTGAAATATGTATATGGAGGAAAAGATTTCCTTGCAAAACGGCGAAAAATATATTCTAGTTCATTTTTAAATTTTAGTCAAATACAAAAAATATTGTCATTTTTGGAAAAATGACTTCCTAAAAGACATTTTCCAGAAATATTACATTTCTCATGAAATGAATGAAGCTTAAAAAGGCCAATAAAGTTGGTCTTTCTTAGCATTCTTACTTTTTGGTAATTAATAATAAATGATGATAATTCCAGCCCCAATACTCGAGGAAGTATATTCTTACTTTTTGAAGTTCGAAACCATACTTTCATTTCATATTTAGCATAATTTTTTAAATGCATGTACTAGAATTAAAAGGCACTTTAAAATTTGTGGACCCCAATTTTTCTGAATTTTTCTCCTTCCTTTTTTTCTTTTCTAATAACATTTGGTGATATACTAAATCAGATGAATTTTATTTGACCCAGTTTTCAATTATGGTGATAATTATGTGAAGATAACCAATGTTTTTGGCTCGGTAAAGATAACCAATTGGAAATGGGCCTTTTCAATTGCTTAGTGAGATCATCATTGCGCGGGTTAAGTTAATGGCAAGAAAGGAGAAAATCCCGCAGCCAAGCATGCATGCAAGTGACTAGCGTGCGCTAAACGATGCTGAAAGGAAGACAGCCACAATTCAATCCCAACGGGTGGGAAAATTTAGCGAGGTTGACTTCAGTGTCCAAATTGAGTCCACAAATTAGTATGCCGCATATCATCCCCCACAAAGATTAATCGTGTTGAATTATAGTCGTCGTGGCTATTTATTTCTTGAACCCAATTGGAAAAAAAGAAAGAAAAAACAACGTACTATAATGCTCCAAGAAAAAACAACGTACTATAATGCTCCAAGAGTGCTAAGACAGCCACAATTCAATGCCAACGGCTGGGAAAATTTAGCGAGGTTGACTTCAGTGTCCAAATTGAGGTCCACAAATTAGTATGCTGTATATCATCCCCCACAAAGATTAATTGTGTTGAATTATAGTCGTCGTGGCTATTTATTTCTTGAACCCAATTGGAAAATCAGCAGTGAACCTTGTCTTCTGAAAGGGAATATTCAGGCCTTGGTTGTCTCTTGTTAGAACACATGTTGCATCCGTCTGGAGCTTATCCATCTAACTTCATTATACATGGATATCGGGATTTCATTTTACGAACGTACATTATTATGTCACCCGTCCTCTTTCTCAAACCACTAGTTTTGGTGCCCTGGGTTTTCGAGAGTTGATTTACGTGGTCTTTCTCTGTCCGCTAGATTAAAGGATATTAGAATTTTTTTTTTTATAAGATGAAAAGAGAAAGGGAAAATTGTTCGTAACATCATTGACTTGTTATATAATAGCCAATTTAATCCTGAACTGTTTAATTTGGCCAATTTAATTTTAAATTTTTTCACAATTTTCTAATTTAGTCATTTCGACTAATTTTAATAAAAAAATCGCTAATGTGACATTAAATCAACATCAACCTTCCTACATGGCACGGCCGGCGCTAACGTGGCTGCTAGCTTGAATGATTTTTAAATTTTTTTAAATATTTTTCTCTTTTTTGCCTAGTCTTTCCTTTCCTTTTTTCTATAGGTTGTTGCAGCCCCCACCCAATGCCTTCGTCAACAATAGTGAGAGTGTCACAACCCTTTCTCTACAAGTCCTCATTGTGGCCAGCAATCTCCGTCAGCCATTGCCGAGGCTTTGATGATAAGCAAAGGGAAATAGGTAAAAAAGAAGAAGAAAAAACAAGTATAAAGAAAAAAAGAAAAAAATTGGAAAATTTTAAAAAGTTACAAAAATCGTCCACTTCAATGCTAATTGTGCCATGGAGGACGACTAGCGTCTACATCAATGATTTCCTACCAAATTGAGCTGACGGACAACATTGACAAATCGTCAATAGATGTAGGACTAAATTGACTAAATTGAAAAGTTTAGGACTGATTTGGTCATCGTACAATAGGAAAACCTTTTGGAAAAGTATCCTAGAAAGAAATGAGTCAAATTGAAATGAGATAAAAATCAAAATCCACAGAGTTATATATAACAAAGTATGAAATCAAAATGACAACGTACAAAATCAAAATCCAAAGAATTAAATAGAGGATGTAATTCATTTCCTAACCATGTTAAAAATGACATGACCAAATGCTTGCAAGACTTAGCAACTAACAAGAAGAGGTACACGATTAGTTCTCTCTCTCTCGTCTTGTCGAGTTCCTCTCTATCTGCTGGATAGAGTTCTTCTTTCTTAAACCCTTTTCTTCAACCTTCAGCACTCATCGTCACCATGAGAACGGCAATTCTTCATCATCTCCTTCTCTTCTTATCCTCCATACGCCTAATCAGTTAACCCACACTCATCCCATCCTCTTTCTACCTCGCAAGTGATCGCTCTGCAGGTTTCTGTTCTCCTCCCCTTTGGTTTTCTCTGTTTCTCCTTCTGCATGTCAAATTTTCTTAAGATTCCGACCTTCATCAGTTAAGACGCTCCATCCTTTCATCGATGGCTACTGAAGATGATCCTGATGCAACTCAGGTTGTTGTACTTTGTCAAAAATTGGGCCGATTATGCACAGAAAAAGCAATTGAAGAATGGCAAGTTGAACCCGCACTTGGCGCAGTCAAGGAATGCAAGCTCCTGTTAATTGGTAAAGTTCCTTCCAACCCTTCCTTTAATTTCCCAGCTTTCCAGTCAGTCTTGAAGAGGGCATGGAGGTCGGACCAAGTGGAAATCCTACAGTGAGAAGCGGGAATATATTTAGCCAAATTTAAGTCTCAAGCTAAAAAATAGAGAATTCTCGATACAGGACCTTGGCAATTCTCTGGACATCTTATAAATTTTAAACCATGGGTAGCCAACACCCCTCTACACTGCTATGACTTTTCTACCTGTGCATTCTGGGTTCAAGTAATTGGGCTTCCATTAGAATGCTGCACTGAAGATATGATCCGCAAGGCTGTCAGTACGGTAGGCTCTGTTCTGCAAGTTAAGTCTGATTTTGCTACTGGTTCCACCCTGAAAGCAGGCCGCGCTCGAGTTAAGTTGGATTTATCTAAACCATTGAAGGTAGGTCGACTAATTAAATTCAGAAATCAAACTCTGTGGTTGGATTTTCGGTACGAAAGGTTACCTCATTACTGTTATTCTTGTGGATGATTGGGTCATTATACTGACTCTTGCCCCTCCATCCCTTTTGAAGAGAACATGATCACCGATGCTCTTAAAACCCCTTATGGTCCCTGGTTAAAAGCTGAAGTTCAGCAGTACAGCCCATATTGGCAGTGTTACTATGGACAATCACTTATGGAGGAGGGGAGCGAGGAGACCATACCTAAAACTCCTCCCACTGATATTCGCCCTCTCCCTCTTCTTCTACCACTTGCTCCTAATACAACCCCTCAAAAAGTTACTCCAATCACAACTCAGACCAGGACTGATACCGTGAGCATCACTCCTTCAGTGCAACACAATCTAACCACCGCTTTAATTCTAGCTTCAAAGAAGCTTAAAGGAGTGCAATGGCCAACATCAGATCCTCAAGTAAAAACAGGCAAAAGTACTTGACCGCATAGTAAAATAGGCCCTACTAAGAAACCAAGGCGTTATACTCCCTACGACTTACCAGGAGGGCCACAAGGAGTCTATGATGACTCTTTCTTGTTGGATACACCAATAATCGAGGCTTCTGAAGACGTTTTGCGGGCGATGGTGGCTGGCCCTAAACAGTCACCAAATCAGCAATGAAAATTATAAGTTGGAACTGTCAGGGTTTGGGCAATCCCCTGACAGTCCTATCATTAAAAGCCCTTTTGGCTAAAGAAAAGCCTGACCTGTTATTTTTTATGGAGACGAAAAATGGTGATGAAGTCTTCCTTTGCCTGAAACGGTCCTTCCGTTTTTTGCACCACAGGCTGTTTAATCCTATTGGCTCTACAGGTGGCTTAGCTCTTTTTTGGAATGCTGGGGTCTCGCTGTCAGATTTCTCCTCCAATCCGCACCTTTTGGACTTTATTTGTCTGGATATCTCGGATGCCAGATCTTTGCGGATTACTTGTATCCATGCACCTGCAGTTTTTCATGACCGTCAAAATCTTTGGCAGACCTTGCGTCATTTTAGTAGCTACAATGTCTTACCTTGTGTGTGCCTTGGTGACTTTAATGAAATTCTTCACCGATGGGAGAAGATCGGTTCTAGGCCAGCGGACTCTTATTGTTTGTCCTCTTTTCGAGAGGTCCTCAATGATTGCAGTTTGATGGATCTACCTTCTCATGGATGTGCTTTCACGTGGTCCAATAATAGAGCCGGGGAAGCTTTGGTGAAGGAGCACTTAGATAGAGCTGTATGCAATGCTGAATGGTGTGTCACATACCCGAATGCTCAAGTGCTAGCTCTCCCTGCAATAGGATCATATCATAGCCCACTTGTTTTAGATACAAAACCCTGTTTGAGTTGTCGGAAGAGATACTTTACCTACGAAGCATTCTGGAATAAGGATACGGGCTGTCCTTCAGTCGTTCAATCCTCCTGGCACTCTGTCTAGAGAAGGAACTCTCCTCTGCCGGTCAAGCTTCACACAGTCACTACAGCCTTGTCCAATTGGAGTCGCCAGAATTTCTCCCACAACAGGCAACAGGCCATGGAATTAGAACAGCAGTTACAAATTTTAACAAACCAGCAACCTACTTTATTGAATTAGTCTCGGCAACAAATGATAAAAACAGAACTTCAGAAAGCATGGCAAATGGAAGAGCAATATTGGGTGATGCGATCTAGGATAAACTGGTTACAATGGGGAGACCGCAATACCAAGTTTTTCCATGCTACCACTCTTCAAAGAAGACAACGCAATCAAATTACTATATTGAGGGATGAACATCAGCAATGGGTCAGGGATCCTGGACAGATTAAAGAAATGACTACCACCTATTTCTCACAGCTTTATACCACTTCAGGACCTCGACCTTATGCTCAGATATTAGAGCAGTGTTCACAGATGGTCAACGCAGAAATGAATGCAACTCTCCTCGCACAACCAACTCTTGAAGAAGTTCAAGTTGCTACATTTCAACTAGGTGCTTCAAAAGCACCAAGCCCCGATGGTTTAAATGGATTATTTCATCAGTCGCATTAGGAAATTCTTAAAGTGGACATTCACAGTTCAGTTTAGCAATTCTTTACTTCTGGATCATTACCTCCTTCTTTAAACAAAACTGTTATAACCCTAATCCCCAAAACCCCAAACCCAGAAAGCTTGGATCAATATCGTCCTATTAGCTTATGCAACTATGCCTATAAAATCTTCTCTAAAGTGCTGGCTAATCGATTAAAACCCCTGCTGCCTACACTGATTATTGAGGAACAAAGTGCATTCATTGCTGGTAGACAGATTCAGGATAATGTTCTAATCGTACAGGAAGTCATACATCAACTCAAGACAAGGCAAAGGAGGAGTCATTTTAAAGCAATTCTTAAGTTAGATATGTAGAAAGCTTATGACTGTGTTGAATGGGACTTTCTTCAAGATTACCTACTTCGATTAGGCTTTCATTCCCATTGGGTCCATCTAATCATGCAGTGCATTTCAACTCCATCTCTCTCTGTCAAAATGAATGGGGAGTATCTACCGAGTTTTCACCCAACTCGAGGGCTGAGACAGGGAGATCCCTTATCCCCTTACCTGTTTATCCTTATAGCAAATCTTTTATCCCTCCTAATCAGAAATGCTATAGATATGGGCTTGCTCAAAGGCATTAAGCTGAATCACCGATGTCCTACTTTATCACATCTCTTATTCACTGATGATGCTGTGTTTTTTCTTGATGGTACCTTACTGGAGTGTCAGAACCTATCTAATCTTCTAAACCAGTATTGCTTGGCATTAGGACAAACTATTAATCGCAATAAATCTGGAGTTTTCTTCAATCCTTCTTGCCCTATCTCTCTTTAGGAAAATTTAGCTAGTGAATTAAAGGTACCAGTTTTACAACGATGTGGAAAGTATTTAGGGATACCTACTGATTGGGGACGATCTAAAAGGGACATGTTTTCTTGGCTGTTGAGTAGAGTTCAATCCAAATTAGAAGGGTGGAAGGAAAAACTAATTTCTAAGGGAGGGAAAGAAGTTCTCCTAAAGACTGTCATTCAATCTATTCCACAATATGCCATGTCTGTGTTTAAGATCCCTATCTCATTATGTAAAGTTATTGAAAAGAGAATGGCAAAATTTTGGTGGACTAATGATACCAGCAGATCTGGAGTGCATTGGTAGAGTTGGAAAACTTTACAGAACAGAAAAGAACTAGGTGGATTGGGTTTCAGAGATTTGGTGTGTTTTAATCAAGCCATGCTCGGTAAGCAGGCATGGCGTCTACTGCATCAACCATTATATTTATGGGGCAAGTTTTTTAGGGGTTTATAGTTTCACTCCTCCACCTTTTTAAAAGCTGAAAAGGGCTCTCGCCCATCATAGGGCTGGTAGAGCCTCTTGAGCAGAAGGGATGCTATTCTACCAAATGTTAGTTGGTTTGTGGGAGATGGAAAATGCATTAACATAAGAGAAGATAGATGGCTTCCTATGGGAATTCTAGGTGGACCTAAAGCTCCAGCAGAACCTACACTAGTAGCTGATCTTATTAACCAGGCTACTAGTTCATGGAAGATTGATTTATTGTACAGTTTTTTCGACCTGCCAATCATTCAACAGATCACAGACACCCAACTTAGGCCTAACTTCACTTTAGATGCACTTATATGGACAACAACCAAACAAGGAACATTCACGGTCAAATCAGCATATCACGCTATCACTCAAACACAATCAGGTATCCCAAATTCTAGTGCTTCAACATCATATCAGATCCCTACTTGGTTATGGCGCAATATCTAGAAGATGCTTGTTGCACCCAAAATCCGTGTATTTCTCTGGTCCATCTGTAGCAATGCCTTGGCGACGAGAGAAAACCTGTATCGAAGACATATATTAGACAGTCCCTACTGCACATTATGCAAAAGTAAGATTCCAGAAACTTTAGAGCATATATTCTTACTCTGTTCGTGGACTCAACAGGTGTGGAATCATTCCCAGATAGGGGTTTCAATCCTCCCCAATAATATTCAGCGTTTGGACTCGTGGATCATTTCCACGATTGGGGAAGGAAATCGATTATCTTGTATGGCTTTTATTTCTCATATCCTGTGGTAGATATGGCGAGCCCGGAATGGCTTCATTTTCCGAGGAACTCCTCCCAATCCAACGCAGGTGGTAGAAGCGGCACTGACTCACGCCAAAGTAGATCGGTTATCTTCGGCTCCCTGCACACATCAAAAGCTTTCGGTCAAAAACAAATCCTATCTATGGCATCCCCTAGATCCCGGGGTTTTGAAGGTTAATATAGATGGATCATTTCATCAAGGAAGCAATCATGGTACTATAGCCTGTATTTGCAGGGATCACCAAGGCCGACTTACAGATGGCTTCTCCATAGGGGTTGTGGCATCCTCGACTCTTCAGGTCGAGATCCAAGCCTTATCCTTTTCGCTTCGCCATCTTCTGCATCAAGGGATTCAACACGCAAGGATCATCGTTGAATCAGACAACCTCACTTTGGTGGAATAGTTGAATCGCCGCACACTGCCGCCATGGAGGGATCGATCTCTCTTCTCAGAGGCTTCGTTCCTGTTAACCCTATTTCCCAATCTAAAGCTAGGGTTCTGTCGAAGAGAAGTGAATGCGGTCGCCGATTGGGCCTGTAAGGCCCATACTCGAAATAGCTTGACTTGTAATTGGGCCCTTATTTCGCCCCCACCTCTCTTAAACCTGTTATGCGCAGATGCAATAGCTGTGGGTTGTACCGGTTACTCCTATTAATACTATTTGGGTTTCTGTTCCAAAAAAAAAAAATCTTGCAAGACTTCAAATGATATTGGAGAATAGAGTTTGATATTAGATTTATTATATTATTTAATCCTTGTGAATTAATGTCGTAGTAGCCTTACAAAACGTCGAATTACTTAATGAAGTGACTTGAATAATTTTAAATTTATGGATGGCATCTATTATGATGTCCGATTACTTGAGCCGCTAATACTTGCATATCAAGCACATATACTGTTTAAATTATTTTAAGCATGAATATTATTATAATTTATATGTGCATAGTTATAAGTAAAACTTCCCAGTTGACCGAAAGAAAGTATGCACATGTTGTAAGACAATTACATCACGTGGGGATGATAATGTAATGTGACAGCAAATCACTACCATGTGCGTATTATGAATCTCTTTCTGCTTTTCATGACTCAAATGAGATTTCGTTAAGCTTTAAAGAAGCCATTCATTTATGAAGAGAGAGAGATAGGCCATTCACTAATAAAATTGATATTCCTAACCTTTACTCTCTATTGTCTCTCCTTCTCTAAACCTTTTTTCGTTTCTTCCACTTCTGAAGGGGATAGATCTGATCTAGATCTTTCCCTCCCCTTACTTTCCCAATTTAGCTTTAGATTTGGGAACTTTGCTCTCCCAATCTTATATATAGGATATTTTTTCTTCGATCTAATTTTAGATTTTGAAGTTTTATTGAACAAGTACACCATCTTCAGTTTTAATGGTCTTCATAGCAGCTTTGGCATCAATTCTGTGCTCATTTAATGCGTTTTAGTTAAAAGCTTTAGTGCTTCGCATTTATTACAAGGCTTACTCTCACAGGTATTATATTTGAGTTTTTTCAAAATGTTTATGTTATTTCTATACAATGATAATGTTGTGGCTGCTAAACCTAAATGCACACCACCTGATGTGGACATCGAGCCATATCGAGGAGGAGGTGCTAAGGACCCATTATCTATTCCTACTGGTTCGATCACTCGAGCGCGGGCCAAGCAATTTAGGCAAGCTGTTGGTGTCATGGTTCGTGATCTTTGGCGTGGAGATGACCTTGGATCAAATCTTGAAGAATCTTGGAAATCTTGGCGTAATTTAATTATCTGGTCACCAAATATTTGACCAATTCAAATAGGAATATTCTTTTTGTTTGGGAATATTCTAGAATAAGAATATTCTAAAATATGACGCATTAGTTTTTTTTTTTTAGGGTTGTTTTTAGGGTTTGTGTGGTGGCTAGAAGGCCTATATATATAAGGCTGACTGAATTTCTTTGGGGAACAGAGATATATTTTATTTTTAAGACCAAGAATTGAGAGGTTTTCTTCTACTGCTCTTTTGATGACTTGACCTTATCAAGATTCTCTTTGGCGGTCGATTTGACTTATCGAGCGAGATAGCGAATTCTTTTGCTCGTGGCGTCTATAACGTTGGTTGGTTGACACGCGTTCGTCAACAGGTCACGTTCATACCGAGGTTGCCAATCACAGGTTTGATTGGAGGTCGAGGTTTGCAATTTGCACCATCTGGGCCTTCGTAGAACGATCCTTTTGCAACGATTCACATCAATTTGGTATCAGAGCTTGCTTCTACAAGGTCTATTTATCTTTAATTTTCTGTTGATATTCAAAAATTTGAGAAGTATTGAGCTAGGGTTTCGGTTCTAGCTAATTTAGAGATTCGATTGCTTTTGTACTTCCATACGTAGTTGTTTGCTATTAGTTTTAAATTTTCTTTTCTAGCATCATAAATTGTATTTGAGTTTGTCAAAAAAAAAAAGAGTAAAAAAAGAAGAGAAAGAAAACGCACACAAAAAAAAAAAAAAAAAGTGCGCAAGAGAAAAAGAAACAGCCGAACAAAAAACAAAATCAAGAAGGCGACTCGTTTGTTAGTAGACCGGATTGAAACAAAATCGATCGATTTGCATTTCAATTGGAATTTCGAAGGTTGTACTTGTTGGTTTAAAATTGTTACTTGCTGAATCAAAATCAATAGTGATCTAATCTTGTTTGATTGGTTCGATTGATTGTCGTGAGAGAGTTGAGAGACACGGTTGTTATTTTCTACTACTTGTCATCCACAGACCGATGGTCAAACCGAGGTAGTTAATAGAACTTTAGGGGTATTGTTGCGTGCTATTATTAAAAAGAACATAAAATCATGGGAAGATTGTCTGCCACATGTTGAATTTGCATATAATAGGAGCGACGAAAGCTGAATTTGTTAGGGCATTACGCGAGAAGACGCGTACAAATATTGAGTGCAAGACTAAGCAATATGCAAGGCAAGCCAACAAAGGACGCAAGGAAGTGGTGTTTGAACCCGGAGATTGGGTTTGGGTTCATATGCGCAAAGAGAGATTTCCTGAGCAGCAACATTCTAAGATATTACCGCGAGGGGATGGACCATTCATGGTTTTGGAAAGAGTTAAAAATAATGCCTACAAGCTCGATCTTCCAGGTAAGTATGACGTTAATGCCACATTTAATGTTTCTGACTTGACTCTTTTTGATGCCAGTGATGATTTGAGGGCAAATCCTTTGCACAGGGGAGGGAATGATGTGGACATCGAGCCATATCGAGGAGGAGGTGCTAAGGACCCATTATCTATTCCTACTGGTTCAATCACTCGAGCGCGGGCCAAGCAATTTAGGCAAGCTGTTGGTGTCATGGTTCGTGATCTTTGGCGTGGAGATGACCTTGGATCAAATCTTGAAGAATCTTGGAAATCTTGGCGTAATTTAATTATCTAGTCACCAAATATTTGACCAATTCAAATAGGAATATTCTTTTTGTTTGGGAATATTCTAGAATAGGAATATTCTAGAATATGACGCATTAGTTTTTTTTTTTTAGGGTTGTTTTTAGGGTTTGTGTGGCGGCTAGAAGGCCTATATATATATAAGACTGACTGAATTTCTTCGGGAAGAGAGATATATTTTATTTTTAAGAACAAGAATTGAGAGGTTTTCTTCTACTGCTCTTTTGATGACTTGACCTTATCAAGATTCTCTTTGCGCCGATTTGACTTATCGAGCGAGATAGCGAATTCTTTCGCTCGTGGCATCTATAACGTTGGTTGATTGACACGCGTTCATCAATAGGTCACGTTCATACCGAGGTTGCCAATCACAGGTTTGATTGGAGGTTGAGGTTTGCAATTCGCACCATCTGGGCCTTCATAGAACGATCCTTCCGCAACGATTCACATCAGTTTGGTATCAGAGCTTGCTTCTACAAGGTCTATTTATCTTTAATTTTCTGTTGATATTCAAAAATTTGAGATTTATTGAGCTAGGGTTTCGGTTCTAGCTAATTTAGAGATTCGATTGCTTTTGTGCTTCCATACGTAGTTGTTTGCTATTAGTTTTAAATTTTCTTTTCCAGCATCTTAAATTGTATTTGAGTTCGTCAAAAAAAAAAAAAAAAAAAAAAAAAAAGAAAGAAAACGCACACAAAAAAAAAAGTGCGCAAGAGAAAAAAAACAGCTTCGGTAAAAAAAAAATTAGCCGAACAAAAAAAAAAATCAAGAAGGCGACTCGTTTGTTAGTAGACCGGATTGAAACAAAATCGATCTGATTTGCATTTCAATTGGAATTTCGAAGGTTGCACTTGTTGGTTTGAAATTGTTACTTGCTGAATCAAAATCAATAGTGATCTAATCTTGTTTGATTAGTTCGATTGATTGTCGTGAGAGAGTTGAGAGACACGGTTGTTATTTTCTACTACTTGTCATCCACAGACCGATGGTCAAACCAAGGTAGTTAATAAAACTTTAGGGGTATTGTTGCGTGCTATTATTAAAAAGAACATAAAATCATGGGAAGATTGTCTGCCACATGTTGAATTTGCATATAATAGGAGCATACATTCTGCTACTAAATTTACACCATTTGAGGTTGTCTATGGTTTTAATCCGTTAACTCCATTAGATTTAACCCCTTTACCTGTTGATGAGCGTGTGGATTTAGATGGAGCGACGAAAGCTGAATTTGTCAGGGCGTTACACGAGAAGACACGTACAAATATTGAGTGCAAGACTAAGCAATATGCAAGGCAAGCCAACAAAGGACGCAAGGAAGTGGTGTTTGAACCCGGAGATTGGGTTTGGGTTCATATGCGCAAAGAGAGATTTCCTGAGCAGCGACATTCTAAGTTATTACCGCGAGGGGATGGACCATTCATGGTTTTGAAAAGAGTTAACAATAATGCCTACAAGCTCGATCTTCCAGGTAAGTATGACGTTAGTGCCACATTTAATGTTTCTGACTTGACTCTTTTTGATGCCAGTGATGATTTGAGGGCAAATCCTTTGCACGGGGGAGGGAATGATGTGGACATCGAGCCATATCGAGGAGGAGGTGCTAAGGACCCATTATCTATTCCTACTGGTTCAATCACTCGAGCGCGGGCCAAGCAATTTAGGCAAGCTGTTGGTGTCATGGTTCATGATCTTTGGCGTGGAAATGACCTTGGATCAAATCTTGAAGAATCTTGAAAATCTTGGCGTAATTTAATTTTCTGGTCACCAAATATTTGACCAATTCAAATAGGAATATTTTTTTTGTTTGGGAATATTCTAGAATATGACGCATTAGTTTTTTTTTTTAGGGTTGTTTTTAGGGTTTGTGTGGCAGCTAGAAGCCCTATATATATATATATAAGATGACTGAATTTGTTCGGGGAACAGAGATATATTTTATTTTTAAGAACAAGAATTGAGAGGTTTTCTTCTACTGCTCTTTTGAGGACTTGACCTTATCAAGATTCTCTTTGGCGGTCGATTTGACTTATCGAGCGAGATAGCAAATTCTTTCGCTCATGGCGTCTATAACGTTGATTGGTTAACACACGTTCGTCAACAAGTCACATTCATACCAAGGTTGCCAATCACAGGTTTGATTGGAGATCGAGGTTTGCAATTCGCACCATCTGGGCCTTCGTAGAACGATCCTTCCACAACGATTCACATCACCACCAAAAGTCCAAGTCATAACTATAGATGGAGAATTCAACGTGTGCTTATCACTGATGATGCTATATGATTCAGTGATCTACAGCCAATCTTTTCACTTGGATGTAGTCACAAATTAGTCATTGAAGGACGAGCCTGTGATTATCTCTACTAACATGCTTTGGAGCTTTATAGGCTTGTTTTATTATTGTGATTTTTTAGATTTCTTATCACGTATTATTTTGGTAATGAACAACAATTCTTCTGACCAAAAAAAAAAAAAAAACACCTTCACTCTCCGTTAATTTTCCTATTAATGGAGGTTGAAAGTCAAGGTACATATTGTGTAAATTGTCCAAAAGGTTTTTATGTGCTCCCAATCACAATGATCCTATCAACTAAGGTTATGAAAATTGATTCAAGAGCGAAGACAATGTAATTCGCAAGTACCGATATGATCTGATATCAAACGAAAAAGGATCATTTTACAAGAATAAGTTGATGTGGATATCGTACGTCCATGAAATTGGTTATGGGGCGAACTTGGAATTGTGCCTAAATCTGTTCATCGAGGACTATAGTTATCTACCAAGCTTGAATTGCACCTTCCCATCTCATGCTTCATGATGGGTGAAAAAAAGGAAATAATATTAATGAGTTATCGAGGAACTTCGCATCTTTTAAAAAATTTCAAATATATTCTTATACCCTTTATGATATCCTCAATGTCCCCATCCTAAAAACACTATAATCTTGATTTCAACTTTAATAACTGAAGTAATCGTTGCCCCAAGCTTAGTCAAACACAAATCTTATCATCCAAGGAGCATATGAATCTTCACCAACATATTCTCAAAAGTTTTTACAGATAGCACAGCTAAAGGGCCCCATGTCTAGAAGAGGGAACTGACGACGACAATGTACGTGTCATCAACGACCAGAGAAAAAGCTGTAATTTGGAACCATCCGACCGTTTTTTCGCGAAAAGCAACAACGCCATAGACCGGCCGCTTTTCGGCACTATCTTGATTGGTAACGTTTGTAAATTAAAAAAGAAAACACACATACACACACACACAAAGATAATCAAGTCGTTCTTAGACATATTAGCCGACGGGCCCCACTTAATTGGAAAGAGGAAAAAGGAAGGCATTCTTAAATAATTTCAATTACTCCCTTCTTTTGGGATCGACATTAGGTTAAATTCATCTTTGGACAAAAATGAGGAAAGAAAATCAGCCCACCATCCTTAGTTATTCCCACTCTCTATAAAGAGACAGAGTACAAGTCAAAAAGAGAGAGAGAAACATTTGTAATTCTAGTTAAATTATGCAATGCCCGAAACTCAAGTTTGCTTGGGGTTAGATGCCTATTCATCCCGAGTCGAGAGAAACATATTATCTCGAACCCGCACGGTGCTTCTGATTGATGCAATGAACTAAGTTTGTTACGGAGAATCAATCTGCCCAAAAGGGACCGGAAGATGATCGGATGATGATAAGGCATGCAAGGCGGAGTTAATATCCAATGAACGTGCCATGACTTGCGGAACTAAACCATGAGAAGCTCACTTTGATGTCATGCTGGCCTCAGCAATTAGGTCACCATTTGTTCAATGTAGTCATCCATGTTGATTTTGGTTGGAGTTTGTTCTATGATCGGAAGCGAAGGCAGGTTACTATACTTTCGCATGCTTCGCTTACTTGGCAACGGATCCCATTTTGTGCTCATAATTACATATTATATAGTCCATATAGTATATTAAAATTGCAAATTACATTCATACATGCATATACATGCATACATACATATTTATTTTTGTCGTTAGTGAAAAGGAATCTGATCATGTACAAATATTTTATAAATTTGTAGTTTTTTCCTATGTGGGAACTTATTTCGCGTGAATAACTCAATAAAAATAATGAATCTTTAATGCTAAACCTAAAAAGATCTCTAAACACGTGAAAGAAACTACTAGTTACTTTCTAGGTTCTAACCTACTATGTTGTGCATGTCGCTATCTATGTGGGGAAGTTGCTAACTACTAGTCACATTCATAAATATAGAGGTTAAGAGTCACATCATTACAAACAAAATGGAAATGTCCTTTGTTAAGAAAATGTTGACTAGTACAATTCTAACACAGACATTTTACTGACCGTAGTGCCTAAATCGCTCTAAAGCTGGAGGTCGGGAGACTTATAGTTCAAAAATCTTAAGTCATCCATTCAAATCTCATTGATCACGTGCAGATTACATTAGATCAATACCATCGGCACAATCCAAAATATTCTAGACAGAACTGAATCATAGATTTGTTCCATGTTGTATTGAAATTAGACCATTACTTTAACCACACTACATTAATGTATTAGTCGCTTACTTGGCATCGGATCCCATTTTGTGCTCATAATTACATATTATATAGTCCATATAGTATATTAAAATTGCAAATTACATACATACATACATACATACATACATACATACATACATGCATGCATACATACATATCTATCTTTGTCGTTAGTGAAAAGGAATCTGATCATGTACAAATATTTTATAAATTCGTAGTTTTTTCCTATGTGGGAACTTATTTCGTGTGAATAACTCAATAAAAATAATGAATTTTTAATGCTAAACCTAAAAAGATTTCTAAACTCGTGAAAGAAACTACTAGTTACTTTCTAGGTTCTAACCTACTATGCTGTGCATGTCGCTATCTATGTGGGGAAGTTGCTAACTACTAGTCACATTCATAAATAGAGAGGTTAAAAGTCACATCGTTATAAACAAAATGGAAATGTCCTTTGTTAAGAAAATGTTGACTAATACAATTCTAACAGACATTTAACTGACCGTAGTGCCTAAATCGCTCTAAAGCTGGAGGTCGGGAGATTTATAGTTCAGAAATCATAAGTCATCTATTCAAATCTCATTGATCGTGTGCAAATTACATTAGATTAATACCATCGGCACAATCCAAAAAATTATAGACAGAACTAAATCATAGATTTGTTCCATGTTGTATTGAAATTAGACCATTTCTTTAACCACTCTACATTAATAAATTGGTTGAACAGAGCTCGATTAGGGAGGTTATAGGAACAGTATGATCTTAATGAAACGTTTTCAAGATGGTATTTGCCAAATTATTGCTGGTTAGTAACAAGTATCGAGTCAAGGTGGAGATTGTCTCACTTATTTTCTAGATGGGTTGAGAGAATGGAGAGAGGCGAGGCGAAGATTTTATCACATACATGTTGAATATTTATGGCTCATTTTTTACTCATCAAATTCATTCATGGGAAAAATAAATAGTCGAAATTGAGGAGAGTGGCAAGATGAACGAGTGGAAAGTGGCTAATTGAGTGGGCAAACCTTGTAGTAAAGTATTGGGGAGAGTAGCTAGTAAGTTGCGATTCCGAGAGAGGGAGACAAAGAAGGTGATTGAAACATGTGATAAATGCCAAAGACCTTGTGGATACACATGAGCCTCATGAACATATTTAGTTAAAGTTTGTGAGTCCTAAAGGTAGTTTGTTTATTTTCAATGTGTAGTAATCATAATGTATATGTTTTTGTGGTCATCAAGTTAGTGGCCAAGCCCAGACTATTATAATACTAATCAAGTTAGTGGCACTTTGTAATCATAATGAGATGCTCATGCTCAAGCCATGTCATCCCAAGAATGTGTGTATTGTTAGAAGTATGAAGGGTAAAGTGGCCTTTATGACTTATTTTGATGTGTGTGTATATGATTTTACTGAATAATACAATAATTAATTCCTCTCACATGGTATTAAAGTCTAGAGCTTAACCTTAGTCAATGGACTAGCCATTCATTGCTGTTGACCACTCGTTGGAACAGTCAGTCATAAATGTCGCAGCTTGTCCTTATCAACATCCCTCTCTTACGCTTCCTCACGCGTTCTCTTGTGCTTCCTTGCACGACTCCTTCCTCGCACAACCCCTCCCTTGCATGACCTCCATCGTGTGGCTTTTTCACGCGGCTCCTTTGTACAGCTCGCTAGGTCGTTGAGTTACTGGTTACCTCGCGTGGCTCGCCAGTCTTGGTCACTAAGGGCACGAATGGTAACCATTGTGGCTAGAAATTGATTTCTGTAATAGAAGGAATAGAAAGAAATTTTTCTATTTCTATTCCTAAATGAGTTTTTAAGCAAAAATATGTAATACAAACCTTTTTGTTTTTGAAATAGAAGTTCGTTTATTAACGACATAAAATTTCTCCCTCCTCGACAAACGAAGGTAGGTAGGCAACAAGTGGCAAGCTAGGACTGGCGACGGCAGCCGGCCAGTGGTGTTGGGTGGCGAGCGACTAGCAACAATGACAAATTGTTGGCAACTACGGTAGGGTGCACAACCAGTTAGTAGCGAGGATGAGTAATGAGAAGAGTTTTTATTTTTTATTTCTATTCCAAAAGTAAAAAAGTAAATAAATAAAAATTTACTTCTCATTTATGTTTCAAACCTATTTCTAAAATAAAACTTTGTTCTAAAAATAGAAAAATGAAAATGTTTTACCAAACATATTTATATTCCAGAAACAAGTCTGGAACAAAAATAAAATAGTTATCATGCGCACACTAATTTGCTGGGTCTCCACACAATTGAAGGATTTGGTCACTGCTAGGTCTAAATGACGTCTTGAGTCATCAGATTTGGTCACCAGACCTGATGAGTTGTTGATTTGGTCATTAGACTTGGTCACCTCTTGGTATAGTTGATATATTTTCTTCTGCCTCTTGAGGATGTCTTCAGGTATTGGTATTTGTTGATTGATGTAGATATATTGGCTGGTTTTAACATATTTGGTGATGTTTGTAGGTCATGGAGACTCTTGATGTGGTAATATTGGGTTATTGAATTATTGAGGCTGAGTCGTTTAAAGAAAACTATCGTAAGAATTCACTTATTATTATGGGGGGATGGATGATTTGACAATGAGTAAAATTGAGGATGATCCTTAGAAGAATAGTTCTTTGATGACGGAGATGATTTCCTTTTGTCTAATCGAATTACTGACAAGAAGTTTGAGGGTAATCCTACCTTCCATCAATGGAAGAAGATTGTGAAACTTACTTTGATAGGTAGGAATCAACATGGACAATTGACTAAGCCTAAACCTAGAGATGATGCAACTTGGAATGTTATTGATGCATGTATTCTTGGTCAGATGTTAAACTCTATAGAGAATAATATAGTCGATCCAGCAATTCGTATTGATATAGTCAAAGAATTGTGGGAGTATTTGAATGTGTTATATTCTGGCCAAAATAACTTGTTCCTATCACGGGAGTTCTATCGATCTAAAAGAAATGGACGTTTTATTACACATTACTTTGCTGACTTTAAGAGAATGTACGAGGAGTTGAATGATGTTCTCCCTATTTCAGCCAATGTTTAACAAATGCAACTTCAGAAAGAACGATTAGTTGTAATAGGATTCCTAAGAAGCCTTGGTCCAAAATATGAAACCGTTAGGTTTCTGATTTTTGGATGAGATACTATTGCATCATTCATAGAGATGTTTGCTCGAATTCTTTGGATATTTCATAAATCTTCTTTAGACACTACACCTATGATAAATAGTGGAGCTATTATGTCCTAAACTCGAACTAGTAGTGTGTATAGGTATGATAAAGGAAACCATGGAGGATATAATAGATGTGTTGGCTGAGGGGGAGGTTGAGGCACATGAACTAAGAGAAGCCAAAGTCAATAGCATCTTTATGGACAATCTCACATGTCAATTAATAGCTTAGGGGCCACACGAACTTGTCATTACTATGGCAAACCCGGTCATATTCAAAAAATTTATTACAAGTTACATGGGAGACCAAAGCGGCAACACTAATTTGCAAATATAGCTTTTAGTACTGACTCTCCTCTACAGTCTTTTTGAATGCAAGGCGGTAGTTATGCTTGATAAGGAATTTTCTTGGTACAACCAGTTTCAAGATTTCACAGTTTGCTTCTTCCACCGTTATTTTGGTACGGACTGATAATGCTACTACATGCCTTTTAGCTTCTTCTCATCCTTTGATCATTGATTTAGGATTTCTAATCACATGTCAAGTCTTTCAGGTATATTTTCCTCTCTTACTCCATCTTCATCCATAGTTACTATAGCCAATGGATCATCTACACATGTTAAGTGGATTGACATAGTCCATCCAACTCCTTCATTACCATTGTCCTTAGTGTTTTATCTCCCACAATTTCCATTTAACATCATGTTTATCGGTAAATTAATAAATAAAAATTCGGTGTTTAGTAACATTCTATCTTGATTTTTGTACTTTCAAGGATTTGGTTATGAAGAGGACAATTGGTAGAGCACGTGAGGCAAGGGGCTATATGTACTTAAACTATGCATTAGCTGCCTCTCCTCTTGTATTTGATCTTGATCTCCCCATTGCACATTACAAAGGTACATGTACTTGTACTCAACATTCTATTGCAAACTTTGTTTCACACTCTTTTATGTATCTTGCTTTTTAGTCTTTTTTTTTTTTTTATCTACTATTGAACAATATCCTGTCTCCAAGTTTATAGCTGAGGCATTACAAAATTTTGCCCGGAAGATAGTGATGGAAGAAGACTTAAAGGCTCTCAAGGTTAATTAAACTTGGGACTTGGTACTTCTTCCTTCAGGCAAAGCTACTATTTGTTGTTAACGAGTATGTGCTATAAAAGTCAATCCCGATGGTTCTCTTGCTCGTTTAAAGGCAAGACTTGTTGTCAAAGGATATGCTCAGGTATATGGGGTTGACTATCTTGATACATTTTCTCTTGTTGCGAAATGTATTTTTACTCATATTTTGATCTCTCCTAAAGCTACATATAATTGGCCTTGTTTCAACTTGATGTCAAAAATGTTTTTTTTTTTCATGGTACTCTTCATGAAGAATTTTATATGGAGCAACATCCGATGTTTGTTGCTCATGGGGAGTCTTGGGGATTGATTTGTAAATTAAAATTTTTGTATATGATTTGAAGCAACCCCATGGGCATGGTTTCTAAGATTTTCTAAGGTTGTACTTTCTTTTGGACTATCTAGATGTGGATATGATCATTCTTTCCTTGATAGGGGAGAAAAATTGTTCTTGATTGTGTATGTTGATGATATTATCATTGTGAGGGATAACTCAAGACCTATTTTCAATAATAGTTTCAAACTAAAGAATTAGGAAAGTTGAAGTATTTCCTAGGAATTGAGATGGCATAGTTATCGGAAGGTATTATTCTGTCACGATGAAAATATGTCTAAAATTTGCTCACTGAGACAAGTAGATTGGGATCAAAGCCTCTTGATTCACCCATGGAATAAGGGGTTAAACTAGTTGGCGAGGGAGGATAGATTTTGATAATCCTTATAGATATAGAAGATTGGTACGTAAGCTAAATTATCTCACAATTACTTGACTACGCTTTGCCTTTCCAATTAGTGTGATAAGTCAATTTTTGTCTTCCCTTATACATTTCACTAGGATTCAGTTATTCAAATTTTGAGGTATTTGGAGAAGCCTCCAAGGAATGGAATTGTTTACCACCCATGGCCATATCAGGATTGAAGGATTCTCTTGTGCTGACTGGAGAAGGCCTCCAGATGATAGGAGATCAACCACTGAATATTGGACCTGTTTAATACACATGTGCCCACACATGTTTTTGTTAATGGATGAGCCTAGGCTATATTTTTAGCTTGACTCAAGGACCTATCCATTGATCATATCTAATAATCATATTATTATGTTTGGAGGTTTATTTAGATTGGGAGGGATGAGAAATTCTTGGGAATATCATAGTGGCATAGTGGAAGCATAGTGGATTTAATTTTATTGAGGTTCACAAGAACTGAAGCAATCTGAGCTTTTTTCCGCGTGAAATTTTTGTTTGAGAACACAAAATGGTAGATTCTTAGAAATAAAGGATGTAAAAAAGAATTAAGTGTAAAATACGAGAACTTGAATATGGTATTTTTCCCATCTTCCTAAAGCCAGCATCCTTTGTCTCTTTCGTTAGTCTCGTCTCATCTATCAGATGTATCTAGGTGACTTCTTCGGATAGCTCCCTTTGAACATGTGATAGACAAGACGACGAGGATAGGGTCCTACAGCTTTGTGGTGGAAAGTTTTTCCCTACATTTGTTCGAATAATCTATTCGAAAACTCTCTCCTCGAGATCAAATAAAATCCAGTCGAAACAGCTCAAGCCCAAATGGTATCCGCCCTCGTAGCCGTCCGTGTTTAAGTACCTAACGAAGGCACGAAAAAGTATGACAATGCAAGAACATCACCTTCAGCGTTTATGCTAACGAGGACTGAGAGGGTGCTTGGTTTGAAGTTTTAGACAAATTAAAAGGGAATTAGTGTCGTCGGCAGCTGTCCAAACTATGGATGATTTTATCATCTGCCATCCATATAAAAAGCAAGTACAGAGTGAAGAGGACCAAAAAAACAAAAATTAAAATAAATAGATTTTAAATAAATTCAACGAAAAATTGAGAATCATCGAAGGATTCTTCCGTGTCCACTCATCTCAATTGTGATGGGTCCTAAAACATTAAATACACTAAAAAGAAAGTGTTTTAGAGTCCGCTAATTTCACAAAAATGAATTATTTAAAAATTATTTTCTTAAAAATGATCATATAAGAAATCAATAAGTACTTAATTAACGATTTTTTTTTTCGTTTTTTGTTTTCAATGGTCAAGGTTGTGTGCGGAAAACGGGACAACGCCAAATAAAATCTAAGAACAAAGGTCATATGTTTGTGAGAACAAATTTTGTTAATTTTATTAAAGTTCTCATTTGAATGAATTTTATAACCTGCAATCCACCAATCAAATATATAATGAGGAGAAAACAACCTTTAAAGGTATAAAGATTATCATAACTAATCATAAAGTAACTTTGACAAACTTGAATAGCTCATTTCCATAAGTATTTACTTAAAGTTTCTAAAGTTATTTGATAAAGAGAAAATTCCAAATAAGGGCCTGAAGTGCTCTTATTTTTTCAAATAAGGGCCCGAAGTGGACTTTATTTTAAATAAGGACCTGAAGTGGCCAAATTGTCTCAGAAAAAGGCATCAATTGAAACTTATTTCAAATGAGGGCCTAACCACTTTTAGACCAAAGGGCATTTTCTTCTTCTCCTTCCCTCAATCGACCATGGCATAGGTCACCCACACCCTTTCTAGCGTCATGCAAGGGTCACCCTTGCCGGTGTCGTGCGAGAGCCGTAAGCAAGGGTGATCCTCTCCCGATGCCAGTGAGGGCGACCCTTGCCAGCCCATGCGAGGGCAAGGGTCACCTCACCTGGGCTAGGTGCGGCTAGGGTTGCCCGACGTTGGTAAAGGCTGCCCTCATTAGCCCAAGCAAGGGTGACACACTCCTGATGCCGACAAAGGTGGCCCTTGGATAAGTTCAACGACCTTAGCCATGGCCAGCAATGGGAAAGGAGAAGAAGAAGAAAGAAAAAAAAGAAGAAGAAATAAACAAAAAATAATAATTTTTACCAAAATATCCTTTCTCTGATGTTCAAAATAGTCGCCGGTCGGCCAAAGGCACTTATTTGAGATGATATGATCACTTCAACCCTTTATTTGAAATAAAATCCATTTTGATCCCTTATTTGAAAAAACGAGAATGCTTCAATTTTTATTTGAAATTTTTTCTTTGATAAATGATCTAATGAGATTTTACTTTCGCATCATTACTCTCATCATAATTATGATTGATGCTATTGTTCTATATTTATATTGGAAATATGTAATGATTTGTAAAGGTAGACGTTGAGAAAGGGAAAGAAAGGAAAGCTATGTCCATTAGAGGAGAGATTTCCATGGGATATCCGTTTCCACATGTCCTTTCAAACATTTAAAGAAAGGACGATTGAGAGCTTTCTAGTGGTAGACGGTTCAATGTATCTACTTTTGCATTGAAGAAGGCCTATAAAGTTGGTCTTGCTTAGCATTCTTACTTTCGGTGATTAATGGCAAAGGATGATAATTCGAGCTCTAATCCTCCAGGATGAGTGTACAACATCACTAGAGGACAGGCATAAAACTCACCTGATGTGGTTACAGACCATGCTGCATATGCTTTATTTGATCTTGGCACGATTCATTCGTTTATAGTTGAGCAATTTGTCAAGCTAGTAGGATTAAGTCCTGAGTTGTTGGGGTTAGTGGTTAGCATATCTACACCATTAAAGGATAATATGTTAGCTGCGTTGGGTTGTCCTAGTTGCAAGTTAGTGATTGGTTAGTGAGAGGAGAAGATAAAAATTTGTTAGTCCAAGCCATGTAGGACTTCGATGTGATAATTGGCATGGATTGGCTCACCAAACAACGAGCTAAGATAAACTTCTATTGTAAAACAATTCAGTTTAACCCGTTAGTGGGTGAAAGTTTCCATTTTTTGAGAGTCAAGGAAGAACCTTGATTTCCTTAATCTCATCGCTTGAGGTAACCCATTTGTCATATGGGGGTTGTCAAGGTTATCTAGCGACTGACATGAATATGACAGTTGAGGAGTTGAAGATTGAGGACATCACTGTAGTGCAAGAATTTCTAGACTTGTTTTCAAAGGAATTGTCATGCATGTCGCCAAAGAGGGAGATCGAGTTTGTGATCGAGTTAGCACCCAGGATAGAGCCAATCTATAAGGCTCCTTACTAGATGGTGTTGTTAGAGATGAAAGAATTGAAGGTGCAGATGCAGGAGTTGTTGAATAAGGGATTCATAAGTTCCAGTGCGTCACCATGGGGAGCACCAATTATGTTCTTGAAGACGAAAGATGGCTCATTGCACTTATGCATCGACTATCATCGACTATCATCAACTTAATCAGGTGACGATCAAGAATAAGTATCCATTCCCGAGGATCGATGACTTATTTGACCAATTGCAGGGAGCGTCGATATTTTGTAAAATAGACTTAGAACAAGGTACCATTAGTTGAGGATCAAAAAGGAGGACATATCGAAGACAGTGTTTCATACTCGATACAGCCATTATGAGTTCACTATAATGCCGTTTGGTTTAACGAATGCCCCAACTGCTTTCATGGATCTGATGAACCGAGTGTTTAAAGAGTATTGGGATCAATTTGTAATCGTGTGCATCGACGATATCGTGGTGTACTCAAGAAGTCTTAAGGAGCACAAAAGGCATTTGAGGATGGTGCTTCAAACACTAAGGAACCATGAACTGTATGCCAAGTTTAGTAAGTGCGAGTTTTGATTGACTCATGTGGCATTCTTAGGTCTTGTGATTTCAGGCGAAGGAATTTCCGTGGACCTGACCAAGATCGAAGCAATTATCAATTTGCCAAGACAGACAATAGTGACAAAGATCATAAGCTTTTTTGGGATTAGCAGGATATTATAGAAGGTTCATGGAAGGGCTTTTAGCACTAGTTTCGCCATTGACTCGACTACTGAAGAAGGAAGAGAAATTTGTGAGAACAGACAAGTGTGAGTGTAGTTTCCAAGAGCTTAAGTAGAAGCTGATTACCGCATTCTTGTTGAAGATTCCATCTAGTCCTGGAGGATACGAGATCTTTAGTGATGTATCATTTAAAGGATTGGGTTGCATGTTAAAGCAACATGGCAAGGTTGTTGCACACGCATCCCGTCAATTGAGACCTCACAAGCTTAACTACTTGACACATGACTTAGAACTTGGAGTGATTATTTTTGCTTTGAAGATTTGGAGACACTATTTGTGCGGAAAAGATTCCAGATCTTCATAGACTATCAAAGTCTCAAGTATCTATTCTCTCAAAAAGAGTTGAATATGTGACAGTGTCGCTTGATGGAACTCTTGAATGACTATGATTATGATATTCCATATCATCCTAGAAAGGATAATAAAGTCGCAGATGCGCTGAGTTAGAAATATTCAGTTGTGCATATGATGGTCAAGGAATGGATTTTACTTGAGAGAGTTCGAGATTCGGTTTTCAAGTTTGAGGTAGGCCACCTTGCAAATCTTATGGCTAACCTCAAAATTGAGCTAGAAGTACATATCAAAATCAAGACGCTTCAACAGACAGACCCAGAAATTCAAAAAATCCTGCAAGAGGAGACCGAAAAAATAAAGGCTGACTTTCAAATTTATGAAAACGGAACACTAATGTTCCGAAGACGATTGTGTGTACTCGATGATGCAACGCTTAAGGAGGAGATTTTGTCAAAAGCTCATCATAGCAGTTACAGCATTCATCCAGGCAGTACAAAGATGTATCATAATTTGCGTCAACACTATCGGCGATTCGGTATGAAAACGGATATCGCCAAGCATGTTGCTAAGTGTCTGACGTGTCGACAAGTAATGGCATAGGATTGTAAGCCGAGAGGACTTCTGCAACATCTCGAGATTCCCGAATGGAAATGGGAACACATCACAATGGATTTTGTGATGGGATTACCAAGGAGTCGGAGGGGTAATGATTCCATGTGGATAGTGGTCGATTGATTGACGAAGTCAGCTCACTTCATCACCATACGGAAGAACCTTGATTTGGACAAGCATGCGGAATTATACGTGCATCAGATTGTTCGTATGCATGGAGTGCCAATGACAATTACATTAGACTAAGACCCGAGGTTCACAACTACCTTCTGGAAGAGTTTACAAACTACCTTAGGAATGAAGCTACAATACCGTACAGCCTATCATCCTCAGATGGATGACCAGTATAAGAGAACGATTCAAACCCTCGAAGACATGCTGCGAGCTTGTGTGTTGGATTTCAAGGGAAGCTGGAAGGAACAGTTTTATCTTGTCGGGTTTGCCTACAACAACAGCTACTAGCAGGGCATTCAGATAGCTCCTTTTGAAGCGTTGTATGGCAGAGCATGCAGGATGCCAGTGTATTGGGATGAGGTCGGAGAACGAAAGATCACAAGCCCAGAGTTGGTTCAGCAGTCAATGGATGCAATTACCATTATCAAGGACAAATTAAAGACTGCTCAGAGTTGTTAGAAGAGAAAAAAAATATTTTTACAATAATTGAGCATGACCGTTTATAGTTCAAATGGTAAAGCCTTGGTTGAATGAGCCTTATTGATGTAAGTAGATGCGCACATCCGCTTGTTTCATGAGATTTCCTTGGGTTGAAATGTTTGCAAGTTCATTTATAAAAAAAAAAAAAATCTAAAAGGTTAGGGATTTGGCTATTAATTATATGTAATGATATTAAAAAAAATGGTCCTGATTTTGTCCAACTATCCCTATTGAGCTACTTCTTCTTTCTCTTGGTTTTTTTTTTCCCAAAAGAACATCGCTTATTGCTTCACCCACAAAAAAGCATGAGAGTACTTATTGCCCAAAGTAGAAACAACAATGACAAGAGAAAAGGTGAATTAGATACTCAATTCAAAGAAGAGACTTTTTTCACCCAATGAGTAGTAACCCAATCAGGAGTTCACTATTAAATTAATTTTTATAGAATTAATTTTATTAAAGTTCTTATTTGAGTGAATTTTAAAACTTGCAATCCACCAATCAAATATATAATGAGGAGAAAACAGCCTTTGAAGGTATAAAGATTATCATAACTAATCATAAAGTAACTTTGACAAACTCGAATATCTCATTTCCATAAGTATTTACTTAAAGTTTGTAATGTTATTTGATAATGTGAAAATTCCAAATAAGGACCTAAAAGGTTCTTTTTTTTTCAAATAAGGGCCCGAAGTGGACTTTATTTTAAATGAGGACCTGAAGTGGCCAAATCGTCTCAAATAAGAGCATCAATTGAAACTTTTTTTCAAATGCGGGCCTAAAGTGGCTATATTAGTTTCAAAAAGGGCCTAACCTCTTTTAGACCAAAGGGCATTTTCATCTTTTAATTTTTTCAGTTTATTTCTTTTTCTTTCTTTCTTTCTCCTTCCCCCTTCCCTCCATCGACCATGGCATAGGTCACCGGACTCAGGCCAGGGCCACCCACATCCTCTTCAACGTCATGCAAGGGTTGCCCTTGTCGGTGTCATCCGAGAGCTGCAAGCAAGGGCAACCCTCTCCCAATGTTGGTGAGGGCGACCCTTGCCAGCCCATGCGCAGGCAAGGGTCGCCTTGCTTGGGCTAGGTGGGGCAAGGGTCACCCAACGTTGGTGAGGGCTGCCATCATCAGCCCAAGCGAGGGTGACCCTTTCCCGACGCCGACAAGGGTGGCCCTCACCTAAGTCCAATGACCTTAACCATGACTAACATTGGGAAGGGAGAAGAAGAAGAAAGAAATAAACAAATAATAATAATTTTATCAAAATATCCTTTCTTCAATGTTCAAAATAGTCACCGGTCGGCCAAAGGCACTTATTTGAGATGATTTGATCACTTCAACCCTTTATTTGAAATAAAATCCACTTTGATTTCTTATTTGAAAAAAAGAGAATACTTTAGATTTTTATTTGAAATTTTTTCTTTGATAAATGATCTAATGAAATTTTACTTTCGCATCATTACTCACATCATAATTGCGATTGATGTTATTGTTCTATATTTATATTAGAAATATGTAATGATTTGTAATGGTAGACATTGAGAAAGGGAAAGAAGGGAAAGCTACGTCCATTAGAGGAGAGATTTCCACAAGATATCTGTTTCCTCATGTCCTTTCTCACATTTAAAGAAAGGACGATCGAGAGCTTTCTAGTGGTAGATAGTTCAATGTATCTACTTTTGCATTGAAGAAGGCCTATAAAGTTGGTCTTGCTAGCATTCTTACTTTCGGTGATTCATGGCAAAGGATGATAATTGGAGCTCCAATCCTCAAGGACGAGTGTATGCCATCACTAGAGGATGGGTAGATGACTCGCCCGATGTGGTTACAGGTACTATTTCACTAAACGACCATGCTGCATATGCTTTATTTGATCCTGGCATGACTCATTTGTTTATAGTTAAGCAATTTGTTAAGCCGGTGGGATTGAGTCTTGAGTTGTTGGGGTCAGTGGTTAGTATATCTACACCATTAAAGGATGATGTGTTAGTTACATTGGGTTGTCTTGGTTGCAAGTTAGTGACTGGTGAGCGAAAGGGGAAGATAGATTTGTTAGTCCTAGCCATGTATGATTTCGTTGTGATAATTGGCATGGACTGGCTCACCAAACAACAAGCTAAGATAGACTGCTATCGTAAAGCGATTCAATTTAACTCATTAATGGGTGAAAGTTTCCAGTTTTCTGGGAGTTGAGGAAGAACCTTGATTTCCTTAATCTCGTTACTTGAGGTAACCCGTTTGTCAAATGGGGGTTGTTAGGGTTGCCTAGTGACTGACGTGGATACGACAGTTGAGGAGTTGAAGATCGAGGACATCACAGTAGTGCAAGAATTTCCGAACTTGTTTTCAAAGGAATTGTCAAGCTTGTCACCAGAGAGGGAAATCGAGTTTGTGATCGAGTTAGCACCCGAGATAGAGCCAATCTCTAAAGCTCCTTACCAGGTGGCATTGTTAGAGCTGAAAGAACTGAAGGTGCAGATGCAGGAGTTGTTGGATAAGAGATTCATAAGTTCCAGTGCGTCACCTTGGGGAGCACCAGTTCTGTTCTTGAAGAAAAAAGATGGTTCGTTGCGCTTGTGCATCAACTATCGACAACTCAATCAGCTGATAATCAGTAATAAGTATCCGCTCCTAAGGATCGACCACTTATTTGGCCAGTTGCAAGGAGCGTTGATATCTTGTAAAATAGACTTGAGAACAAGGTACCATTAGTTGAGGATCAAAAAGGAGGACATATCGAAGACTGCGTTTCGTACTCAATACAGCCATTATGAGTTCACTGTGATGCCATTTGGTTTGACGAATGCCCCAGCTACTTTCATGGATTTGATGAACCGAGTGTTCAAAGAGTATCGGGATCAGTTCGTAATCATGTCCATCGATGATATCCTGGTGTACTAGAGAAGTCCTAAGGAGCACGAAAGGTATTTGAGGATGGTGCTTCAAACACTAAGGAATCATGAACTCTATGCCAAGTTTAGTAAGTGCAAGTTTTGATTGACTTGTGTGGCATTCCTAAGTCATGTGATTTCAAGGGAAAGAATCTCCGTGGACCTGACCAAGGTCGAAGTAGTTATCAATCGGCCAAGACAGACAATAGTGACAAAGATCATAAGCTTTTTGGGATTAGCAGGATATTACAGAAGGTTCATGGAAGGGTTTTCAGCACTAGCTTCACCGTTGACTCAACTACTGAAGAAGGAAGAGAAATTTGTGTAGACAGACAAGTGCGAGCGTAGTTTCCAAAAGCTTACGCAGAAGCTGACTACCACACTCATGTTAAGATTTCATCTAGTCCTAGAGGATACAAGATCTATAATGATGCATCGTTTAAAGGATTGGGTTGCATGTCAATGCAACATGGCAGGGTTGTTGCATACGCATCCCATTAGTTGAGACCTCACAAGCTCAACTACTCGACGCATGACTTAGAGCTCACGGCGATTATTTTCGCTCTAAAGATTTAGAGACATTATTTGTGCAAAAAAAGATCCTAGATCTTCACAGACTATCAAAGTCTCAAGTATCTATTCTCTCAGAAGGAGTTGAATATGTGATAGCATCGCTGGATGGAACTCTTGAAGGACTATGATTGTGATGTTCTATATCATCCTAGAAAGGCTAATAAAGTCGCAGATGCGCCGAGTCAAAAATATTCAATTGTGCATATGAAGGTCAAGGAATGGATTTTATTTGAGAAAGCTCGAGATTCAGTTTTCAAGTTTGAGGTAGGCCACCTTGTAAATCCTATGGCCAACCTCAAAATTGAGCCAAAAGTATAGATCGGAATCAAGACACTTCAGATGACAGACCCAGAAATTCTGAAAATCCTATAAGAGAATACCGAAAAGAGAAAGGCTCACTTTCAAGTTTCTAAAGACGGAACACTAAGGTTCTGAGTACAATTGTGTGTACTCGACGATGTAATGCTTAAGGAGGAGATTTTGTCAGAAGTTCATCATAGCAGCTACAACATTCATCCAGGCAGTACGAAGATGTATCAAAATTTGCGTCAAACAATATCGGTGGTTCGGTATGAAGGTGGATATCGCCAAGCATGTTGCCAAATGTCTGACGTGTCAGCAAGTAAAGGCACAACATTGTAAGTTGGGAGGACTTCTGCAACATCTCGAGATTCCCTAATGGAAATGGGAACACATCACAATGGATTTTGTGACGGGTTTACCAAGGAGTTGGAGGGGTAATGATTCCATTTGGGTAGTGATCGATATATTGACGAAGTTGGCTCACTTCATCGTCGTATGAAAGAACCTTGATTTGGACAAGCATGCATAATTGTATGTGCATGAGATTGTTCATATGCATGGAGTGCCAGTAACGATTATATCAGACTGAGACCCAAGGTTCACAGTTGCCTTCCGGAAGAGTTTACAAACTACCTTAGGAACGAAACTACAGTACAATACGGCCTATCATCCTCAAACGGATGGCCGGTTTGAGAGATCGATTCAAACCCTCGAAGACATGCTGCGAGCTTGCGTGTTGGATTTCAAGGGAAGCTGGGAGGAACAGTTTCATCTTGTTGAGTTTGTCTACAAAAACAGCTACTAGTAGGGCATTTAGATGGCTCTTTTTGAGATGTATGGCAGAGCATGCAAAACACCAGTGTGTTGGGATGAGGTCGGAGAACAAAAGTTCACAGGCCTAGAGGTGGTTCAGAAGTCAATGGATGCAATTGTCATTACTAGAGAAAGATTAAAGACCGTTCAGAGTTGTCAAAAGAGAAAAAAAATATTATTACAATAATTAAGCACGATTGTTTACTATTCAAATGGTAAAGCCTTGGTTGGAGGAGCCTTATTGTTGTAAGTAGATGTGCACATCCGCTTGTTTCATGAAGTTTGCTTGAGTTGAAAAGTTTGCAAGTTCATTTAAAAAAAAAAATGTCTAAAAGGTTAGGGATTCGGCTATTGATTTATATGTAATGATATTTAAAAAAAAAATAAGGTCCTATTGAGCTAATTCTTCTTTTTCTTGGTTTTTTTTTCCCCAAAAGAACATCACTTATTGCTTCACCAACAAAAAGACATGAGAGTATGCCCAAAGTAGAAACAACAATGACAAGCGAAAAGGTGAATCTGATACTCAATTCAAATAAGAGACTTTTTCACCCAATGAGTAGTAACACAATCGGAGTTCACTATTAAATTAATTTTTATAGAGTTAATTTTATTAAAGTTCTCATTTTAGTGAATTTTATAACCTGCAATCCACCAATCAAATATATAATGAGGAAAAAACCACCTTTAAAGGTATAAAGATTATCATAACTAATCATAAAGTAACTTTGACAAACTTGAATATCTCATTTCCATAAGTATCTACTTAAAGTTTGTAATGTTATTTGATAAAGGAAAATTCTAAATAAGGACCTGAAGTGTTCCTTTTTTTTTTTTCAAATAAGGGCTTGAAGTTGACATTATTTTAAATAAGGACCTGAAGTGGCCAAATCGTCTCAAATAAGGGCATCAATTGAAACTTTTTTTTCAAATGAGGGCCTAAAGTGGCTATATTAGTTTCAAAAAAGGGCCTAACCTCTTTTAGACCAAAGGGCATTTTTGTCTTTTAATTATTTCTGTTTATTTCTTTTTCTTTCTTTCTTTCTTCTTCCCCCTTCCCTCCATCGACCATGGCATAGGTCACCGGACTCAAGCGACGGCCACCCACACCCTCTCCAACATCATGCAAGGGTTGCACTTGTCGATGTCATGCGAGAGCCATAAGCAAGGGCAACCCTCTCCCGATGCTGGTGAGGGCGACCCTTGCCAGCCATGTGAGGGCAAGGGTCGCCTCGCTTGGGCTAGGTGGGGCAAGGGTCGCCCAACGTTGGTGAGGGCTACCTTCATCAGCCCAAGCGAGGGTGACCCTCTCCCGATGCCAATAAGGGTGGCCCTCGCCTAAGTCTAACGACCTTAACCATGGCCAACGGTGGGAAGGGAGAAGAAGAAGAAAGAAAAAAAGAAAAAGAAATAAACAAACAATAATAATTTTTACCAAAATATCCTTTCTCTGATGTTCAAAATAGTCGCCGGTCGGCCAAAGGCACTTATTTGAGATGATTTGATCCCTTCAACCCTTTATTTGAAATAAAATCCATTTTGATGCCTTATTTGAAAAACGAGAACACTTCAGATTTTTATTTGAAATTTTTTCTTTGATAAATGATCTAATGAGATTTTACTTTCACATCGTTGCTCTCCTCATAATTGTGATTGACGTTAATTTTCTATATTTATATTAGAAATATGTAATGATTTGTAAAGGTAGACGTTGAGAAAGGGAAAGAATGGAAAGCTACGTCCATTAGAGGAGAGATTTCCACAGGATATCCATTTCCAGATGTCCTTTCTGACATTTAAAGAAAGGATGATTGAGAGCTTTCTAGTGGTAGACAGTTCAATGTATCTACTTTTTTGCATTAAAGAAGGCCTATAAACTTGGTCTTTCTTAGCATTCTTAATTTAAGTGATTAATGGCAAAGGATGATAATTCAAGCTCTAATCCTCAAGGACGAGTGTACGCCATCACTAGAGGATAGGTGGAGGATTCACCTGATGTGATTACAGGTACGGTTTCGTTGAACGACCCTGTTGCATATGCTTTATTTGTTCGTGGGACAACTCATTCATTTATAGCTAAGCAATTTGTTAAGCTGGTAGGATTGAGTCTTGAGTTGTTGGGGTCAATGGTTAGCATATCTATACCATTAAAGGATAAGGTGTTAGCTGCATTAGGTTGTCCTAGTTGCAAGTTAGTAATTGGTGAACGAGAAGGGAAGATAGATTTGTTAATCCTAACCATGTATGATTTCAATGTGATAATTGGTATGGACTGGCTCACCAAGCAATAAGCTAAGATGGACTGCCATCGTAAAGCAATTCAGTTTGACTCGTTAACAGGTGAAAGTTTCAAATTTATTGGAAGTCGAGGAGGAGCCTCGATTTCGTTAATACATCGCTTGATGTCAAGGTTACCTAGCGACTGTCGTGGATATAACAGTTGAGGAGTTGAAGATCGAGGACATTGCTGTAGTGCAAGAATTTCCAAATGAGTTTCAAAGGAATTGCCAGGCCTGCTACCAGAGAGGGAGATCAAGTTTGTGATCAAGTTAGCACCTAGGACATAGCGAATCTCTAAAGCTCCTTACCAGATGGCATTATCAGAGCTAAAAGAACTGAAGGTACAGATGTAAGAGTTGTTGGATAAGGGATTCATATATCCCAATGCATCTCCTAAGGGAGCACCAATTCTTTTCATGAAGAAGAAAGATTGTTCGTTGCGCTTGTGCATCGACTATCGTCAACTCAATCAGGTAACGATCAAGAACAAGTATCCACTCCCAAGGATCGACGACTTATTTGACCAATTGCAAGGAGCGTTGATATTCTCTAAAATAAACTTGAGAACAGGGTACCATCAATTAAGGATCAAAAAGGAGGACATACTGAAGACCACATTTCGTACTCGATACGGCTATTATGAGTTCACTGTAATGCCATTTGGTTTGACGAACGACCCATCCGCTTTCATGGATTTGATGAATCGAGTGTTCAAAGGGTATCTAGATCAATTCGTAATCGTGTTCATCGATCATATCCTAGTGTACTCGAGAAGTCCTAAGGTGCACGAAAGGCATTTGAGGATGGTGCTTCAGACACTAAAGAATCATGAATTGTACAGCAACTTTAGTAAATGTGAGTTTTGGTTGACTAGTGTGGCGTTCCTAGGTCATGTGATTTTAGGCAAAGGAATCTCCATGGACCTGACCAAGATCGAAGCAGTTATCAATTGGCCAAGACCAACAATAGTGACAGGATCATAAACTTTTTGGGATTGGTAGGATATTGCAAAAGGTTCATGGAAGGGCTTTCAGCAATAGCTTCACCATTGACTCGACTATTGAAGAAGGAAGAGAAATTTGTGTGGATAGACAAGTGCAAGCGTAGTTCCAAGAGCTTAAGCTAAAGTTGACTATCGCACCCATGTTGACAATTCCATATGGTTGTGGAGGATACGAGATCTATAGTAATGCATCGTTTAAAGGATTGGGTTATGTGTTAATGCAACATGGCAAGGTTGTTGCATACGCGTCCCGTCAGTTGAGACCTTATGAGCTGAACTACCCGACGTAGGACTTAAAACTTGCAGCCATTATTTTCACTCTGAAGATTTGGAGACATTACTTGTTCAAAGAAAGATTCCAAATCTTCATAGACCATCAAAGTCTCAAGTATCTATTCTCTCATAATGAATTGAATATGAGATAGCATTGTTGGATACAACTCCTGAAGGACTATGATTGTGATATTTTGTATCATCTTGGAAAGGCTAATAAAATAATAGACGTGCTGAGTCAAAAATCTTCATTTGTGCATATGATGGTCAAGGAATAGATTTTACTTGAGAGAGCTCAAGATTCAATTTTCAAGTTTGTGGTAAGCCACCTTTCAAATCTTATGGCCATCCTCAGAATTGAGCCGGAAGTACATATCAGAATCAAGACGCTTTCCGACGTACCCGAATTCAAAAAATCCTACAAGAGGATATCAAAAAGAGAAAGGCTGACTTTAAGATTTCTAAAAATGGAAAACTAAGGTTCCAGGGATGATTGTGTGTACCTGACGATGCAACGCTTAAGGAGGAGATTTTGTCAAAAGCTCATTGTAGCAATTACAGCATTCATCTAGACAGTACAAAGATGTATCAGAATTTGCGTCAACACTATTGATGGTCCGGTATGATGGTGGATATTACCAAGCATGTTGCCATGTGTCTGATGTGTCAGCAAGTAAAGACACAGCATTGTAAGCCGGGAGGACTTCTGCAACATTTCGAGATTCCCGAGTGGAAATAGGAACGCATCACAATGGATTTTGTGACAGGCTTACCAAGAAGTTAGAGGGGTAATAATTCCATCTAGGTAGTGGTGGACAAACTGACGAAGTCAGTTCATTTCATCGCCGTATGAAAGGACCTTGATTTCAACAGGCATGTAGAATTGTACGTGCATTAGATTATTCGTCTACATGGAATGCCGATGACAATTATATTAGACCAAGACCCAAGGTACACAACTGCCTTCTGAAAGAGTTTACAAACTGCCTTAGGAATGAAGCTGCAGTACTGTGCGGCCTATCATCCTCATACGAATGGCCAATCTGAGATAACGATTCAAACCCTCGAAGACATGCTGCGAGCTTGCGTGTTGGATTTCAAAGGTGTTGAAAAAAATCCCTTATGAGTTTTGAAGTTAAATCTTCCTTAATTTATCCGTGAAAGATTTATATCCATTATGAAGAACAAGCAAAACTTGGAAGGTTCTACTTATGGAAACTCAAGATCTTGATTGTATGGATGAATAGGATTGATGAGCTATCTTCCACATTTATTCGACAGCTTGAAGATCACCTTAATTGATTCATTCCAATGGATAGATTGGATGAACTCTTTTGGAAAGGTGCTAACGGCTATGAAGGCACGAAGGAGTATTTAAGGTGGAGTCATTGTTGTTCGAAAGGAGTGCGCTGATAGAAAATTTCAAAGTCTGAACCTCTGAAGCTCCTTGTTCTCAAATTTCTTGAGCTATAGTTGTGTACAAAAGAGAGAAACATACAATGAGGATTTGTGTGAGCAATAGCCAAGACTTTCTACTGAAGAAGTCTAGATCATAAGCTGTACAAATCTCTTTGCTACATAGTGAATTCAGCCAGTGGGCTGTCAGCGTGGAGAGTGGACGTAGGCTTAGATTAAGCCGAACCACTATAAACTTTTGTGTTCAAATCTTCTTACCTTAATCTCTTTACTTATTTATTTTAATTGCTTAATGTTTTATTTAAGTCTTTATACTGATTTTTATTTCAAGTTTTAAGAATCTTGGTTAAAAGTTTTTAAAAGAAAATTATAAACACCTATTCACCCCCTCTAGGTGTACTTACTAGCCTTTATCAATTGGTATCAGAGCTTGTGTGCTTATTGTTGGAAGTGTTTATACTTCTTAAGCTAAAGATCTATGGCTAGTATTTTGGCTCCAAGTTTGATTGAAGGCTAAAGCAACACCAGACCACCTTACTTTGATGGGAAGGAATATAACGTATGGAAAACAAGATGAAGGCATTCCTAAGATCCAAAGATTCTCATAAATGGGATGTAGTAGAAAAAGGAATTGTTTCAAAAGCTGCATCAACCATAGGGAAAGAAATAGCTGATGGAATGGGACTGTCACAAATCAAAATATCAAAGAGACAAGCCCTTGATGCAAAAGCTATTTATTCTCTCTATTGTGCTTTATCTCCTACTAAGTATAACAGAATCTCATCTTGTGAAACAGCTAAAGAAGTTTGGGATAGATTGCATGTCACTTATGAAGGAACGGATCGAGTTAAAGAAACCAAGATCAATATCCTTCTTGGATAGTATGAAGCCTTCAAGATGAAGCCAGGAGAATCCATTACTAACATGTTTAGTCATTTTACAGAAATTGTAAATGGCTTAGCATATCAGGGTCAGCCAATCTCAGGACCAATGAAGGTCAATAAGCTGTTGAGAGGACTCTCCAAAGATTGGAATCACGTAAAGACTTCCATAAGAGAAACACAAAGGATTATGCCTCTTTCTGTAGGATGAATTGGTTGGCACACTTCAATCATATGAAGTCGAACAATTCAATGAGGACTTTGATACCAAAGGTAAGAAATCAATTGCTTTAAAATCTAATGATGATTCTGATGTTACATTCAGAAGATGACTTGGATGATGAAGAGTTAGCACTTTTGATAAGAAAGTTCAGAAAATTAAATAGAAAAGGAAAAAGGTTCAATGGAAGAGACAAAGCAATCAAAGATTTCAAAAGAAATCAAATGAAGAAGATGAAACCAACAAGGATGTTGTTTGCTTTGAATATAAGAAAAAGGGACACATTAGACACAACTACCCCTTATTAAAGAAAAAGAAAGGAAAAACAAAAAAATTCAAGAAGGCACTCAAAGCTGAAACATGGAGTGACACATAATGTGAAGACAGTGATGAAGATTATGCCAACATTTGTCTTATGGCAAAATCAGACTTAGAATTAGACTCGAGATTCAGACTCAAATAGTGAGGTCAAGGTTAGAAATTTCAAAATTCCTACTAAAGTCTCAAAATATATAGATGAACTTTGTCTTAGCCTTAAAAGCCTCTCTTAAAAGAATTTTGAACTAAAAAGGAGAATTCCAAACTAAGACAACAGAAAAGGTTTTGATTGAAAAAGTTGAAACTTAAACAAATGTTTTGCTTGAATCAAAAGAAAATGAAAGTACTCTTTCAAAAGAAAATATTTGCTTGAAAGAAGACATTTTGAAAGTTACTAAAAAGTTTTCAATAGGATCTAAAAAGTTAGATAAAATTTTTTAATCCAAAGACCATATTTTAATAAGTTTGGCTTAGGAATGACATCAGAAACTATTCCCTTGATCGATTTTCCAAAGGTAAAGGAAAGAATAAAAAATAGACCCACAAAGTCTTTTTACAAGAATCATTTTCAAAAGGTTTTTGTAAAACCTGTTGGGCGAAGTTCTCTCAAATGCTCAAAGTGTAACAACTTAGAACATTTGAGAAGGAATGTCCCAAAGTTTGGAAACCTGTTAAGAGAGATTGGGCAAAGACTGTGTTTGGTACTAACAATGTTGGACCCAAGAAAATATGGGTACCAAAGAAAGCTTGAGTTCTTTATTTAACTGTTACTATCAAGAAGAAAATCAAATGGTACCTGGATAGTGGCTATTCAAGACACATGATAGGAGATTCAACTTGTTTCACAAATCTCCTTCAAGTGAAAGGAGGAAATGTATCCTTTGGTGGCAACAACAAAGGAAAAATTGTTGGTCATGGAATCGTGAAGATAGGAAATCTCACAATCAACAATGTCTCTCTAGTTGAAGGTTTAAATTATAATCTTCTCGTATCAGTTAGCTGTGTGACACTGGATACAAGATCAACTTTCAAGAAGATACATGTTCTGGAACAAGCAAAGATCTCTCTCAATTCATTCACTGGATGAAGACATGGAAATATCTATTTGCTGGATATAAAGTCTGATAGTTCTCAATGCTTGATATCCATTCAAGATGAAGCTATTCTCTAGCACAGAAAGCTTGGACATATCAACATGAAGCAAATTGCAAAAGTATCATCCAAGAAGCTAGTCCGAGGACTACCTAACCTGAAGTATCAAAAACATGATCTATGCACACCCTGTGTGCTAGGAAAACAGGTTAGAAACTCTTTCAAATCAATAAATCAAGTATCTACTAAACGTGTTTTGCAGCTTTTGCACATGGATTTGTTTGGACCAACAAGAACACAAAGCATTGGAGGAAAAAGATATTGTTTGGTAATAGTAGATGACTATTCTCATTTTACTTGGGTATTCTTTCTTTCAAATAAATTTGAAGCATTGTCTTATTTTACTAAGTTTGCTAAGAAAGTTCAAAAATGAGAAAGGTTATGCTATAACAAGTATTCATACTGATCATGGAGGTGAATTTGAAAATCAAGATTTTGCTAATTTCTGTGATGATTCTGGTTTTCAGCATAACTTTTCATCTCCATACACTCCACAACAAAATGGAGTTGTGGAAAGAAAAAATCGTTCATTACAAGAAATGGCAAGAACTCTTTTAATTGAAAGTAATATTTCTCCTCGTTTTTGGGCTGAAGCAACTTCAACTGCTTGTTATATTATTAACAGAATTTTTCTAAGACCTATTTTGGAGAAAACTCCTTATGAATTGTTCAAAGGAAAGAAACCAATTGTCTCTTACTTTCATGTATTTGGTTGCAAATGCTTTATTTTAAAGAATGCAAATGATCGAATTGGTAAGTTTGAAGAAAAATCAAATGAAGAATTTTCCTTGGTTACTCAATGTCAAGCAAAGCTTACAGAGTATTCAACAAAAGAACTCAAACTGTGGAAGAATCCTTGAATGTGAAGTTTGAAGACTCAATACAGAATCATGCCAATCAGACTCAACCTGAAGATTATGAATCTGTGCAAGTTCCTACAAATTCCCTTGAAGAAAATCAAACTCTCGATGTTCAACCACAAACCAAATCAGTTGCTCAACTGAAACAGAGACTCAGCAAAGTGACAAACCATCAACAAATTGGAAGCATAAATCTAGTCACCTTGCAGATCTCATCATTGGCAACATTGATGAAGGAATTCGTACAAGATCCAAAAGGCGTGAAGAGTCTAGTGCTCTAGCACTTGTTTTAGAAATTGAGCCTAAGACAAAAAGAAGCCTTGATTGATGAAAGTTGGATTGAAACTATGCAAGAAGAATTGAATCAATTCAAAATCAACAATGTTTGGGAACTTGTTCCTAAACCAAAAGGTAAGTCAATTATTGGAACCAAATGGGTTTTCAAGAACAAGCTAGATCAACAAGGAAAGGTGGTGAGAAACAAAGCAAGACTCGTGGCAAAAGGTTACACACAAGAAGAAGGAATCGACTATGATGAAACCTACGCTCCGGTAGCAAGGTTAGAAGCAATAAGATTACTTCTTGCTTTTGCTTGTTTCAAAATTTTAGGTTATTCCAAATGGACGTGAAGAGTGCATTTTTAAATGGAATTATCCAAGAAGAAGTCTATGTGGAACAACCACCTGGTTTTGAAGATCCAAGGAAACCAAATTTTGTCTTCAAGCTAAAGAAAGCATTATATGGATTAAAGCAAGCACCTCAAGCATGGTATGAAAGGTTAAGTAATTTTTTAATTCAAAATGGTTTTGCTAAAGGTAAAGTAGACACTACTTTATTCATTAAAAGAGAAGTGAAAAGATTTTATACTTATTCAGATTTATGTTGATGACATAATTTTTGGCTCTTCTAATGAAAATCTTTGCAAGAAATTTTCAAGAGATGTATGCATGATGAATTTGAGATGAGCATGATGGGTGAGTTAAACTTCTTTTTGGACTACAAGTCAAACAATCCAAAGAAGGAATTTTCATTCACCAAGAAAAATATGCAAGAGATCTCATCAAAAAATTTGGAATGGAGAATTGCAAGAAGACAAAAACTCCAATGTCAAGTTCATTAAAGCTGGACAAAGATGAAGAAGGAAAAAGTGTAGACCAAAAGCTATATAGGAGCATAATTGGTTCACTTCTTTACCTTACTGCATCTAAGGCTTGATATTTTATTTAGTGTTTGTATTTGTGCTAGATTTCAATCAAATCCCAAAGAATCTCACATGACTGCTGTGAAGCGTATTATCAAATATGTTGCAACTACATCTAAGCTAGGTCTATGGTATTCCAAAGAAGGAGACTTTACTCTCCTTGGATATTCTAGATGCTGACTTAGCTAGCTGTAAAGTGGATAGGAAGAGTACTTCAAGTACATGTCAATTATTGGGAAACAGGTTAGTATCTTGGTTCTCAAGAAAATAGAGTACCGTAGCTCTTTCAACAACTGAAGCAGAATATATAGCACTTGGAAGTTGCTGTTCTCAAATATTGTGGATGCAACAACAATTGAAAGATTTTGGAGTTGAAGAATCTTGCACAGAAATCAAATGTGACAATACTAGCGCCATCAATCTTACAAAGAATCCAATACTTCATTCAAGAGCAAAGCACATCGAAATTAAGCATCATTTTATTAGAGATCATGTTCAAAATGGTGAAGTGGTGATTCAGTTTATTGATTCAAAGAACCAATTGGTGGATATATTTACAAAGCCATAGAGAAAAGTCACTTTGAATCAATCCGCTCAAGACTGAACATCAAAAGTCTAAAGAGGTTCAAACTCTAAGGTAAAGTCTTGAAATGTTCAAACTCAAAGGTAAGGTCTGAAGGCATTCAGACTCAAGGTAAGGTCTAAAAGAGTTCAGACTCTGAGGTAAAGTCTGAACATTCTCAAACTCTAATGTAAAGTCTGATTACCTGTCGTCAAGTTTTTATTATTATAATAGTATTATATTATTTATTTTTTGAAATATTGAAATATACTTTTTATTCGATTTCTGACATAATTATGGAAGTTTTCTTTTTCAAAATTGGCAGTTTTTCTTTTTTTCTTTGGCGACGGTTCAGCATCTCAATATCCTCTTTTTCTTTTCTACTATTTATACTTTCGAATCGTCGTCTTCATCCCTCACAACGTTCAAAAGTCATCTCGTTTACTCCTTCTTAAAACCCTAAAAAATTAAAAACTTCCACTTGCGTCCCTTTTGATTTTGTTTACTCCATAAAAATCTCAACCTTTTTGTGGACAAGTTGAATATTTCTCCCTAAATTAAGCATGTCTTTGAGAAAGTCTTCAAGACTCGCTGGAAAGGGACCACAAAGGTGACAAGAGGGTCCTACCAAAGTGGACATAACGGGCGAAGAAGATTCTCCACAATGGGAAACTCCAAGTCAACAACATGTTGAAGAAGAAATGATTACTGAGGTTGCAATGGTAAGAACCTTGAGACCCAAGCTTGCTTATTCTCTATACAGAAAGTTGAAAGATTGGGGTATAGAGTTAAGGCTGATCGATGAATTTTTGAAAAGAAAGGGGTTATAGAAATGAAACTATCTTTTTGTGAGAAATGGAAGAGTTGGGTATTGTTGACAAAGGAGAAGCGAAGAAAGCTTTTGAGAACATACCAAGTGATCCGTGGTTTGGAACCACAAATCAGCCAATGGATGATGATGAGAGGCTGTTTACTCAATTCCAACCACGGATGGGTGTTGCAGTGAACACCATCTGTCCTCAAGGAAGTTTATTTCGCTCAAGAGAACATGAGCGAATCTATACTAAGTTGCTGAAGAGAGGAGTAATGAATCTTAGAAGTGTGGATTTTGATTTTCTTAATTCAATCAAGATAAATTTCAGGGAGAAATTCTCCAAGTTGAAGCTTGAAAAGTTCTGTACGGATGAGACAAGTGGACATCCTGAATTGACAGCATATTTTTACTCGAACCTGTCATTTTTAGATGCAAACAGGTTTTCCTTTACTTTTAAGGATAAAAAATATGTTGTTGATGTTGACACTCTTGCTGATATAATCGGGGTGGAAAGAGGTTGTTTCCAACCGATTAAGGTGTCCATTGCACATGCTACTTTGGAGATAGTTCGTGACAGAAGCCTAGAGGGCAAGATATCCTATACAAGGATGAATGCCTAAAATGTCCTGCTCCACAAGATTATCATAAATTGTCTCAGACCGAAAGCTACCTCTAAAACTAATGTCTCAAAAATAGAAGTCAAAGCTCATGTTTGCTCTCAATGAAGGAGTTAGATTCTCTCTCCCACACACAATCCTATTCCACATGTACAGGACTGTGGTTAAGGACAAGGGACAACTTCCTTACTCATCTCTGGTCACTCGTCTGTTCAGGCACTTTAAGATTCAAATTCCTGCTCCCCTATGTCTGACCAACTCTGCTCTGATGCTTGTTGGCTATAAGATGGTCATGAAGATGAAGCTACAAGAACTGAACAAGGCTCTTGAGGGATTGAAAGAGAAACTCCCTCAAAAGAGTCTGGCTACTGCTGCTGCAAAAGAAAGGGCAAAGAGCCCTTGGTCGCTCCTGAAAAAAAAGAAGAAAAGTCATCTTACAAGATGAGGATGATGAAGAAGTTGATGATGCCATGACCTTTCTACTCTAACAAAGTTAAAGAGCACAGTCAATTTGAGAGTCGACAATCAAGAGAGAGCAAGGAGAGAAGCAGAAGCAAAAGGAGAAGTAGAGAGAATGAGAAGAGAGGAAGAACAGAGAAAGAGAGAAGATGAAAGGAAGAGAAGAGAAGAAGAGGAAATGAGAAAAGAAGAGGAAGAAAGAAAAAGGAGAGATGAAGAGGAGAGCAAGGCTCACGAAGATTTTGCTGAAGAATTTGAGCCATCCTCTGCTCAAGAACACTCTGGAAAGGAGACTGACCCACATCACATTGCTGGAGATGAGATGGAATTTGGCGAAGATTACTCGACTCCACCCACTGGCAACATGACAGGGGGAGCTGCTGCTGATCAAGGTACTTTATCGCCACTTCATTATAGTGATGTTAGTAGGTCCGGCGCTGATGTAGAAGACATTTATTCATCACACTTTCCTAAAATTGAAGAATCCTCTCCATCAGAAAGGCAAAGGGCTAAAAAGGAAGCACCTAGCTTTCAAACTCAAAGAACAGAATCTGCTGGTCCTAGTTCAAGTAATGCCAATTCAACAGCATTTTCACAATTGTTGGATATCATGTTGGATCTTAAAAAGCAGGTTTTTGGGATGGATTACGAGCTGAGGATTTGAAATGAAAGCAATCTTGGCTACTTCCGTATCGATGCAAGACCAAATCAATGCCCTCAAACATCAAGTTGCATCAAATGTGAAGGGTGTTGATTTGGAATCTTTGAAGGAAGCCTTTGCTAGCCTTGAGAAGACAGTTAACTCGTTGGGAGAATATCATCTTGTTCGAATCCCCAAACAGCCCTAATTTTTATCATCTCTTTCATCAATTTTTCTTGATCTTCTACCTTCTTTTGATGGGACAAAAAGGGGGAGAGTTTTGTAGATTTGAGTTTTTACTTAATTTGCTTTTTCTTTTTATTTGTTGTTGGACTTTTATGTTTATGACTTTGAACATTTGGGTTGTTTAAATATTTGAACCTATGACTTTATGCACCGGTTTGATGATTGGATTTGTAGATTTGTGAACTTGCAGGATCACTTATACTTTTGAGGATAATTATTTTGCAACTAACATATTTTCTGTGGTTGCAGAAGTAATATAAATTATTCCTCAAATTATGTATAAGTTTTTTTTGCAGGTCAAGAGTTTTCAAATCTGCCGAGATGTTTTGTCACCATCAAAAAGGGGGAGATTGTTGAAGAAAAATCCCTTATGTGTTTTGAAGTTAACAAAACATCCTCATCAGTTAAGTCTGAAGAATCCAAGACCCAATCGCTTAAGTCTAAAGAGTTCAAGACCCAAGCGTTTCATCAAAGGTTACCATAGATAAAAAGATTATTTCAAAGATCTCCAAAGTTCATCAAAGTCTTCCCAAGTTGACTAATGGATTACGATTTTAAAGATTGGATAATATCTTCTATGATTCGTTCTATTTCATGGAAGATCTCTGGCTGGATTTAGCTCGAAGATTATTTGGTTATTCTCATCAAGATTTATCTCGATTTGAATATCCATTGAAGAACAAGCAAATTTGGAAGGTTCTACTTATGGAAACTCAAGATCCTGATTGTATGGGCGAGCAGGATTGACGAGCTATCTTCCACATTTTATTCGACATCTTGAAGATCACCTTAATTGATTCATTCTAACGGGTAGATTGGATGAATTCTTGGAAAGTGCTAACAGCTATGGAAGCACGAAGGGATATTTAAGGTGTGTCGTAGTTGTTCGAATGTAGGTGTGAGCCATAGAAAATTTCGAAGTTAGAACCTCTAAAACTCCTTGTTCTCAAAATCTCTTGAGCTTAAATTGTGTACTAAAGAGAGATACTTACAGTGTGAAATTGCGATGAGCTATAGATTAGACTTTCAACAAAAGAAGTCTAGATCATAAGCTATAAAGCTCTCATTTGCTACATAGTGATAACAGCCAGTTGGCTGCTAGCTTGGAGAGTGGACATAGGCTTACAACAAGCCGAACCACTATAAACATCAGTGTCAAAAATTCTCTTACCCTACTCTATTTATTTTAATTGCTGCGTGATTCATTTATATTAGATTTTTTATTTCAAGCCAAAGAATCTTGCTTAAAAGTTTGAAAAGAATTTTATGAACACGTATTCACCCCCTAGGTGTATTTACTAGCCTTTATCAAAAGGAAGCTCCTGTTTTTGTCCATCTCTCCTTATTGAGCTACTTCTTCTTTTTTTCTTGGTTTTTTTTAAAAAAAAAAAAAAAAAGAACATCGCTTATTGCTTCACCAGCAAAAAACATGAGAGTATACTCAAAGTAGAAACAACAATGACAAGAGAAAAGGTGAATTAGATACTCAATTCATAGAAGAGACTTTTTCACCCAATGAGTAGTAACCCAATCAGGAGTTCACCATTAAATTAATTTTTACAGAGTTAATTTTATTAAAGTTCTCATTTGAGTGAAATTTATAACCTCCAATCCACCAATCAAATATATAATGAGGAGAAAACAGCATTTTAAGGTATAAAGATTATCATAACTAATCATAAAGTAACTTTGACAAACTTGAATATCTCATTTCCATAAGTATTTACTTAAAGTTTGTAATGTTATTTGATAAAGGGAGAATTCCAAATAAAGGCCTGAAATGTTCTTGTTTTTTTCAAATAAGAGCCCAAAGTAGACTTTATTTTAAATAAGGACCTAAAGTGGCCAAATCATCTCAAATAAGGGCATCAATTGAAACTTTTTTCAAATGAGGGCCTAAAGTGGCTATATTAGTTTCAAAAAAAAGGCTAACCTCTTTTAAATCCAAGGGCATTTTCATCTTTTAGTTTTTCTGTTTATTTCTTTTTCTTTCTTTCTTTCTTTATTCTTCCCCCTTCCCTCCATCAACCATGGCATAGGTCACCATACTCAGGCAAGGGCCAACCACACCCTCTTTGACGTCATGCAAGGGTCACCCTTGCCAGTGTCGTGCGAGAGCCGCAAGCAATGGTGACCCTCTTCTGATGCCGATGAGGGTGACCCTCACCAGCCCATGTGAGGGCAAGGGTCGCCGCGCCAGGGCTAGGTGGGGTAAGGGTAGCCCGACGTTGGTGAGGGATACCCTCGTCAGCCCAAGCAAGGGTGATCCTCTCCCGATGCCGACAAGGGTGGCCCTCGCTTAAGTCTGACGACCTTAGCCATGGCCGGTAGTGGGAAGGGAGAAGAAGAATAAGAAAGAAAGAAAGAAAGAAAAAGAAAAAAATACTAATTTTTACCAAAATATCCTTTCTCCGATGTTCAAAATTGTCCCCGGTCGACCAAAGACACTTATTTGAGATGATTTGATCATTTCAACCCTTTATTTGAAATAAAATCCATTTTGATCCCTTATTTGAAAAAGCGAGAACACTTCAGATTTTCATTTGAAATTTTTCCTTTGATAAATGATCTAATGAGATTTTACTTGCGCATCGTTAGTCTCATCATAATTGTGATTGACGTTATTGTTCTATGTTTATATTAGAAATATGTAATGATTTGTAAAGGTAGACGTTGAGAAAGGGAAAGAAGGGAAAGCTACGTCCATTAGAGGACAGATTTCCACGGGATATCCATTTCCGCATGTCCTTTCTGACATTTAAAGAAAGGATGATCAAGAGCTCTCTAGTGGTAGATAATTCAATGTATCTACTTTTTGCATTGAAGAAGGCCTATAAAGTTGGTCTTTCTTAGCATTCTTACTTTCGATGATTAATGGCAAAGGATGATGATTCGAGCTCCAATCCTCAAGGATTAGTGTACGCCATCACTAGAGGACGGGCAGAGGACTCGCTTGATGTGATTATAATTAGGGTTTTGATGAACGACCATGCTGCATATACTTTATTTGATCCTAGCGCGACTCATTCATTTATAGCTGAGCAATATGTTAAGCTAGTAGGATTGAGTCCTAAGTTGTTGTGGCCAATGATTAGCATTACACCATTGAAGGATAAGGTGTTAGCTATGTTGGGTAGTCCTGGTTGCAAGTTAATGATTGGTGAGCGAGAGGGGAAGATAGATTTGTAAGTCCTAGCCATGTATGATTTCGATGTGATAATTAGCATGTACCGGCTCACCAAACAACGAACTAAGATGGACTATTATCATAAAATGATTCAGTTTAACCCGTTAGCGAGTGAAAGTTTCAAGTTTATTGAGAGTTGAGGAGGAACCTCAATTTCCTTAATCTCATCGCTTGAGGCAACCCGTTTGTCAAATGGGGGTTGTCAAGGTTATCTAGCGACTATGGTAGATACGACAATTAAGGAGCTAAAGATCGAGGACATCACTGTAGTGCAAGAATTTCCATATGTGTTTCCAAAGGAATTGTCAAGCCTACCACCAGAGAGGGAGATCGAGTTTGCGATCGAGTTAGCACCCGAGATAGAGTTAATCTCTAAGGCTCCTTACCAGATGGCGTTGTTGGAGCTAAAAAAATTGAAGGTGCAGATGCAGGAGTTGTTGGATAAGGGATTCATACGTCCTAGTGCATCACCTTGGGGAGCACCAGTTCTGTTCGTGAAGAAGAAAGATGGTTCATTATGTCTGTGCATCGACTATCGTCAAATGAATCCGGTGACGATCAAGAACAAGTATCCACTCCCGAGGATCGACGACTTGTTTGACCAATTGCAAGGAGTGTCAATATTTTCAAAGATCGACTTGAGGACAAGGTATCATTAACTGAGGATCATAAATGAGGACATACCGAAGTTAGCGTTTTTGTACTCGATATGGCCATTATGAGTTCACTATAATGTTGTTTTGGTTTATGAACGCCTTAGTTGCTTTCATGGATTTGATGAACCAAGTGTTCAAAGAATACCTAGGATCAGTTTGTGATTGTGTTCATCAACGATATCCTGGTGTATTCCAAAAGTGCTAAGTAGCACAAGAGGCATTTAAAGATGGTACTCCAGACCCTAAGGAATTATGAGTAGTACGTCAAGTTCAGTAAGTGTGAGTTTTGGTTGACTTGTGTGCTATTCCTAAGTCACGTGATTTCAAGCAAAGGAATCTTCGTAAACCCGACCAAGATCGAATTAGTTATCAACTGGCCAAGACTGACAACCGTGATGGAGATCAGAAGCTTTTTGGGTTTGGCAAAGTACTATAGAAGGTTTGTGGAAGGATTTTCAACGTTAGTGTCATCATTACTTGACTACTAAAGAAGGAAGAGAAGTTCGCATAAATAGAGAAGTGTGAGCATAGTTTCCAAGAGCTTTAGCAAAAGTTGACTACCGCACCCATGATGATAATTCCGTCTAGTCTTGGAGAATATGAGATCTATAGTGACACGTCGTTTAGAGATCTAGGTTGCGTGTGAATGCAATATGGCAGGGTTGTTGCATACGCATCCCATTAGTTGAGACCTCACAAGCTAAATTACCTAACGCATGACTTAGAACTCGCACCAATCATTTTTGCTTTGAAAATTTGGAGACATTATTTGTGCGGAGAAAGATTCCAAATGTTCCCAGACCATCAAAGTCTCAAGTATCTATTCTCTCAAAAGGAATGAAATATGAGACAGTATCACGGGATGGAATTTCTGAAGGACTATGATTGTGATATCTTGTATCACCTTGGAAAAGCGAATAAAGTTGCAGATGCACTGAGTCGGAAGTCTTCAGTTGTGCATATGATGATTAAGGAATGGATTTTACTTGAGAGAACTTGAGATTCGATTTTCAAATTTGAGGTAGGTCACATTTCAAATCTTATGGCCACCCTCAAAGTTGAGCCAAATGTGTAGATAAAAATCAAGGCGCTTCAACTAACAGACCTAGATTTTCAGAAGATCCTGCAAAAGGATACCAAAAAAAGAAATGCTGACTTTCAAATTTCTGAAGACGGAACACTAAGGTTCCGAGGACGATTATGTATACCTGACGATGCAACCCTTAAATAGGAGATTTTGTCAAAAGCTCATCGTAGCAGTTACAGCATTCATCTTGGTAATACGAAAATGCATCAGAATTTATGTCAACATTATTGGTGGTCTAGTATGAAGGCGAATATCACCAAGCATGTCACCAAGTGTCTGACATATCAGTAAGTGAAGGCCTAGCATTGTAAGTCGGGAGGACTTCTACAACATATCGAGATTCCCAAGTGAAAATGAGAACACATCATAATGGACTTTGTGACAGGCTTACCAAGAAGTTAGAGGGGTAATAATTCCATTTGGGTAATGGTCGACAGACAAACGAAGTCGGCTCACTTCATCGTCATGCAAAAGGACCTTGATTTGGATAGGCATGCAGAATTGTACGTGTGTCAGATTTTTTGTCTGCATGGAGTGCCGGGACGATTACCTTAGACTAAGACCCGAGGTTCACAGCTGCCTTTTGAAAAAGTTCGTAGACTGCCTTAGGAACGAAGCTGCAGTACAGTAAAGCCTATCATCCTCAAACAAATGGCCAGTTTAAGAGGACAATTCAAACTCTCGAAGACAATGTGCGAGCCTACGTATTGGATTTCAAGGGAAGCTAGGAGGAATAGCTTCATCTTGTCGAATTCACCTATACAATAGCTACCAGTAGAGCATTCAGATGGCTCCTTTTAAAGCATTGTATGGTAAAGCATACAAGACACTAGTATGTTGGGATAAGATTAGAGAATGAAAGATCACAAGCTCGGAGTTAGTTCAGCAATTAGTGGATGCAGTTGCCGTCATCAATGATAGATTAAAGACCACTCAAAGCCACTAGAAAAGTTATGTTGATAAGCGTCAGAGACCATTGGAATTCCAAGTTAATGAGCACGTCTTTCTGAATGTGTCACCAATGAGGTATACTTTGCGCTTTGGCAAAAAAGGAAATCTGAGTTCGAGGTACGTGGGTCCCTTTGAGATCTTGGAAAAGATAGGGACCTTAGCATATTATCTTGCATTGCCGCTGAGGTTGATGCAAGCGCATGATGTCTTTCACATGTTGATATTGAGGAAGTATGAGCCTGACCTAACCCACATGCTAAATTTTGAAGATTTAGACATAGACGCTAGAGTGTCGTACGTGGAAAGACCAATTTAGATTATGGATCGAAAGGAATAGGTTATGCGCACTAAGATGATACCATTGGTTAAAGTGGTCTGGTAACACCCACGACACATAAAGAGCAACTTGGGAAAGTGAAAATTCAATGAGACGGCTGTACCCCCACCTTTTTATTTAAAGATTTGTAATGGTTTAAATTTTGATAATGAAATTTTTATAAGAGGGGAAGAGTTGTAACATCTTGAATTTCAAGTTCTGTTTTCGATTGGATAAATTAAGACTTTTCATCGACGCACCTATAGTTCTTTTCATCGAACGTGCCTATATATCATGAGATATATTCCTTAACGCGCCTATAGTTTTTTTCAATTGGATAAGTTAGGTTTTTCATCGACGCGCTTATAGTTCTTTTCTCTGAGTTGGCTAGTCACGAGATAACTAACCTATCAAGTGAAGCCGTTAAAGAATATAAATATAATAGACTTGAGAATTCGACCAAGAATCAATGCTCGACCGTTCTAATCTGCAAGGACCATTACAGCATAATTAAAAATCGATTAGATACCGGAGATAGGTTGATTCGACAGAGCCATGTGATTAAGTGTGGGTGATTCCACCTAATTGCAAAATTCCTATCGACCGGCATTAGACCGATTTTTCTGTCGTTTTGGTACCTTGTACCCATATTTGAAATCTCGAGATTTTCACAACAACCGAGAATCGCCAATATGTCAAAGATGTACAATGTGGCTCAAAAATAATCTACCACGAGTTAATTTTGCTAAAAATTCCTAAAAGCAACCCGGTAGATTAGGTTACACTAAAATCACGTCAGATTGAAATTAACTGTGAAATTGAACCCGATTCCAGAAATTGAAAGTTATGTCATGTCATGATTCATTTTAGGAACGTCAACTCATCCTCTGAAGATTTTTCGGCAAATTGGGATTTTTGATGAAAATTCAAAGTAAGGTCATTTTGGATCGGGAAAATTAGAGGACTGTTTTTTAGTGCATCGTTGACCATCAAGTTGGTTCAATTGACGATGAAAATGTGAATCCAAGTGTGGGCACCTTGGTTGATTTTATGGGCAACAAATTGAGTCCAATTGATGAGAAATTGAAGTAAAAATGAAGAGGGAAAGTTGCAAATTCGTAAGTCCAAGGGGTGTGCAACATTTAGGCATCAATTAGGACTTATTGAGGAAGATTGAAGAAAAATGATAGCTGTGGATGAGGCTAAGGTGGTGGGGCCTTAGCAATAAGCAAAATGGATATTTTGCTTGACTATTGAGGCAATTTGGGCGCCTCCATTTTCAGCAGCTTCTTCTTCTTCATTTTGGGGCCGCTTTATCCATGGTTGAAGATTTATTGAGCTTAGAAAACCAGAGGAAACCAGAGAAAGCCCCCTAGTCCATCGACCACCATTGGAGCCCACTACTGTCGTTGCATGCCCGTCACGCCACCAGTGAGCCCGTGCACATTGTCTCATTCACCCTCGCCTTTGTCGCGCCCAACAACTCATCCCATGCCTCCTCGCCATCCCTTAAGCCCCTGGTCACCGTCAAAGCCCAACTAGAGTTGCAGTCATCGCCGTCCAACTACCATCCGCCTCCGCTTGGCCCACTACTACCTCTGCCTCCCACCCCAAGCCATTTCAATCGTTGGTTCTAGCCTTTCTCGGCCCAAGTAGAAGTTGAAGCTTCAGCAAAGGCTGAGGTCTTCGTGGCCCGTTTTGGGTCCCTTCCGAGCCTTGGTAGGTGTTGGCGCAGGCTCGGTTGTTGCCCGCATTTGCATCGCCGTCATCGTGAATTCACCGGATCGTTAAACCGGTGAGTTTACTTACTTAAATATGCTTAGGGAGTTAGTGTTGCTTAAGGGGTGATTAGTTTAAGCTAATTAGGGATTATGTAGTTAGTTAGATTATATTAGTGATTTAATTATTCAATTGTGCATGTTAGGTAGTTAGAATAGACTAATTAGAGACTAGATAGATCGTGCTATTTATTTAGATAGGTTCGGAAATATTTTAGGCCCGTTTAAGTGGTCAATCTAGCATTTTTGGCCTAAGTTGGTATTTATGGTATTTGATTGCATTTATTTAATTATTTTATATATTTATTTAATTATTAAATATTTTGTAGAAATTATACTTGGGATAGCCGGTGATTGAAATTCCGTGCTGATTGTAATGGTATGATTAGTTTATACAATTGAATGTTAATTTGTGCAAATTGAGTGGTGTGGAATTTTGGGTATTTATTCCAAAATTGTGAAATTTTGATATTTAACTAGAAAATCACGGGTGTCGAGTTTTGACACCGAAAATGGTTTTAAAAACCATATCAAATAGTGGGATTTTTGAAAAGGAAGATATTGCAATTTTGGCTCAAATTGACCGTGAACCCACACATGATTATTTTTATTAGGTGTTTATAATACGAAGAAAATAGGTCAAGTTCATTATTTTAATTGAGGAATTGGTGTGCAAAGCACAATGTCCCTAGCCGATCTTTGATTGATCGTGTGATGGTTAAGTGAACCCATCCGTGATATGAGTCCGTGTATCAGCATGTGTGAGCAATGATCTATGTCAGCTTGTGTGAGCAATAGTGTATCTCAGCTTATGTGAGCAGTAATCCCTAGCTATGCTAGAGGACCGATGTGTGTCGGTAGTTCATGCTTATGCGACCAGTAATTAAATTGGATTACGCGTAATTGATTGAATTGATTGAATTGATCAATTGAGTTGATTGAACAAATGGATTGATTGATCGATGGTATTGATTGGATTGATTGGTTGAGTATACGAATTGTACTGACATGCAGAAAGGAACTGAGGCGAGATAAGTTCTCTATCTTATGTGCATAGATTGCCTCTAGGCGTATTTCCTTCCTAGTCAAAATTTAGGGATGAACTTGCGGAGACATTATCTCACCCCGTCGTGGGCTCAACTATTAGAAAAAATATATATATATATATATATATATATATATATATATATATTTGTGGAGAAGGCCCGGACAATTTTTTTTTTTTGGGTAAATAGAAGGCCTAGATAATTTTTCCCACTACTTTTTTAGTGAAAATTAAATAGGATAAAATATTAAAAGAAAATAGTAAAGATGAATAGTAAATAACAACAAAATTTTTAATGTGGAAAACCCTTCAAGGTGAAGGGAAAAATCACGAGACCATAGTCCACTTCAAACTTCCACTATGATAAAAATGGGATACAACTTCACCCAAATGTGGATCTCTCACCGTCTTCAATTTGTGGATCTGAACCTCTCAAAAACTGGATAACTCACTCAAAGATAGCTCTCTTTCTTAGAAGAAGAAAACTGTTTCTTCTGCTATGCTACTCTGATATTCTTGCTTTTGTATGTTCTTCTCCGTTGAGGAGGACTCCTATTCATAAAAGCAAAGCAATCTCAATTAGAATTGTACGATATGAAAATTATGTAGATTTATCTCTTAATATCTCGTGATTTTGTACATATGAGAAAATCACTTTGATTTTTTTCTCAATCTCCCTTAATTTTCTTGATGTGGAAGATCACGTTGATTTATCTCCCGATCTCTTTTAATTTTTTTTCCCTTTTTTTTCTTTTTACTTTTACACACTCACTACCACACATATTTTACTACAGATATACATAATTGTGTTGGCCTTTCCAATTGGGAGTGACCTACTCAACAAATCTCTCCCTCACGAGCAATTTGGAGAATGTGCCAAACATGCAAAAGTTCAACAGGCTTGCATCTTCATTGTAGATAGTGATTTTGTTATCATATTTAAGCTGTTGTTGTCAGTGTGTATATTCTTTAGCTGTAGGGCTTTTTCTTCCAACACATCACGTATCCAATGATATCCGATGTCAATGCGTTTGGATCGGGAGTGGAAAGTTGCATTTTTGTTGAGGTGTATTGCGCTTTGACTATCTGAATACAAGATATACTCCTCTTGGCTGTAGCCCACTTCTTATAGAAACTTCTTCATCCACAAGAGTTTTTTACATGCTTCCGTTATCGCAATATACTCCGTTTCAACACTAGATAGGACAACACATTTTTGTAGACAAGATTGCCATGAAACCGATCCCCCTGCAAAAGTCATTAGGCATCTCGATGTAGACTTTCTTGAGTCCATGTCCCCTGCCATGTCTGAATCCAAAAACCTTCTAACACAATTTTACCATCACCAAAGCATATACAGTTATAAGAAGTACCTTGAAGATAATTGAATATCTATTTGACTGCTGCCCAATGTTGCTTACCAAGATTGGATAGAAATCTGCTTACAACACCAATTGCATAGGCAATATTAGACCTCGTACTACCATCGTGTACATTAGACTACAAACCGCCAATGCATAAGGAACTTTCTCCATTTCCTTATTTTCTATCTCACTTTTTGGGCACTACTCTAAGCTGAGTTTGAAATGATTTGCAAGTGGAGAACAAACTGCTTTGGATTTATTCATATTAAATCTTTCAAGAACTTTATTAACATACCATTCTTGAGATAAACTAGAGTTTACGATTCTGCCTATTTCGCAAGATTTCCATCCCAAGAATTTGTTTTGTGAGTCCCAAATCCTTCATCGCAAAACACTTGCTTAATTCCTTCTTTAAGTTGTTGATCTTGCTTTTATCTTGGCCAACAATTAGCATGTCATCAATGTAAAGCAAAAGAATGAGGAAATTACCATCAATAAATTTCTTGACGAAAACACAGTGATCAACAGTAGTTTTGTTGAACCCATTTTCTTCCATGAAGGAATCGAATTTTCTATACCACTGTCTTGGTGCTTGCTTGAGCCTATAAATACTCTTCCTCAACTTACACACAAGGTTTTCTTTGCCTTTGATTTTGAAACCTTCCAGCTGATCCATGTAGATCTCCTCATTTAGATCTCCATGTAAAAACACAGACTTCATGTCAAGTTGCTCGACCTCTAAGTTCAAGCTTGTTTCCAAGCCAAGGACAACTCGAATAAAGGACATTTTAACTATAAGAGAAAATACCTCATCAAAGTTGATATCTTTCTTTGAGCGAATCCCTTCACAACCAACCTTGCTTTGTATCGTGGCTATGAGTTACCTTCTTCAATCTTTAATCTAAACACCTACTTGTTTTGTAGAGCTTTTCTTCCTTATGGCAACTTAACTAAATCATAAGTATGATTTTTGCGACATCCTAATTTTTCAATTCTATTTTCAATTGAATGAATCAGGTTTTTCATCGACGCGCCTATAGTTCTTTTCTCTGGGTAGGCCACTCAAGAGATAACTAATTTATCAAGTGAAGCCGTTAAGGAATCTAAACACAATAAACTTGAGAATTTGACCAGGAATCAACTGCTCAACCGTGCTAATTTGCAAGGGTCATTACGGCGCAGACCAATTAGAAATCGGAGATAGGTCGACTCAACAAAGGTGTGTGATTGAGTATGGGTGATTCCATCTAATTGCATAATTCTTGTCGATCGGCACTAGATCGATTTCTCTATCGTTTTAGTATCTCATGTCCGTATTTAAAACCTCGAGATTTTCATGACAATCGAGAGTCACCAATGTGTCAAAGATGCACTTTGTGGCTTGAAAATGATCGATCACAGGTCAAAAGCATTAAAAGTTTCTAAAAGCTACTCGGTAGATTATAACAAGTTAAAATCGCGCCAAATTGAAATTAACCGCGAAATTGAAACCGAATTCATAAATTGAAAGCTTTATCATGTCACAAATCATTTTAGAAATGTTGACTCATCCTCCAAAGATATTTCTACAAAATCCGAGATTTTCGGCAAAAAATCCAAAGTAAGGTTATTTTTTATCGGGAAAACTAGAGGGCCGCTTTTGATTGCGTTTTTAGGATTCAAGTTGGACTAATGGGTGAGGAAAAATGTTGGTTGGGATGATGGCACCTTGATTGGATTTATGGACATCAAATTGAATCCAATTGGAGAAGAATTGAAGGGGAATGTATTTGAATGAACAAATGCCATAAATTCATATGCCATGGGGGGAGGAACATTTAGACCACTTGGGTGGTGTGTTGAGGAAGCTTTGGGAGAGACAAAGTGGCTATGGATGGTTGAGCGGGTGGTGGGGCAACCACTTGAGTGCAATGGATAAGTGTTAAAGGCTAGAGAAGCCTTTGGGGACCCCCTTGCTTCAGCACACTTCTTCTTCCTCTTTTCCCCTCCTTTCTCCATTGTTGAAGCTTGAGAGAACTTGGAGAAACCAAAGAAAGAATGCTAGTAGCCCCCTTTGCTATCGAGCAGCCCGCAAAGCCACCATCGACCTCTTTTTCCCCCTATTTTCTCCTTCTTCTAGTTTCTATTCCAGCTGACCTTTCTCCAAAAACCCAAGTTAAAAGTTACATTCCTATGAGAATTAGCTCTCGTGCCACCCACCATCATCTTCAAGACATCCAAACCATATGGGAGCACCTCACCACATGCCGAATGGAGCCACCGGTTGACTTACCTGCCGGTCAGAAGCTGACGCCCACCGGTCCTCGGTCAGCCTGCTCGAGTGCACTATTTTGCATTTTCTTCATTTTTCCTCCCATTTTGACCCTTCCTCCGCCCATTCCAACCACTAGTAAGTCTCCCTTGACCCCCAGGTGCTACCAATTGCTAGCCACCGGCTTGCCGAAGCTTTGATTATCCCGCCTCCTTACCATTTAGCCGCTAGTTCCCTTTTTCGATCCAACAAATAGAAGCCGAGAAACCAGCAAGGCTTTGGGACTTCATGGCTCGTTTTCAAGCCCTTCCTAGCCTTGATTGGTGTCACCGTTAAGAGGTTTATTGCCCGCCTTGGCGTTGCTGTCGCCGTGGACTCACTAAAACGCTAAACTAGTGAGTTTACTCACTAATCTTTACTTATGGAGTTAATGATGCTTAAGGGGTGTTTAGATTATGCTAAGTATGTTTAGGTGGTTAGATTAGCTTAGTTAAATGTTAATTAGATTATGCACATGATTAGTTTAGTGGATAGATTGATTAGTCTAATAATGTACTTAGATTAATGTAATCATGATTAGACTTTTAATTATTCATTTAAATCAAATATTATTTAATTATATTATTTTATATTTAAGTTAATTTAATTTTCAGAATTTATTTAATTATTAATTAATAAATATTTTTTGGAAATTATACTCAAGGAGCCGTTTGTTAGAATTTTGCACTGATTGCAACAAGATGGTTACTTTGTTCAATTGATTGTTATGTTTGTGAAATTGAATAATGGTTGTGAAATATTAGTATTTTAATTAGAAAATATTGAGTGTCGGATGTTGACATTGAAAATGGTTTTTAAGTATCATTTCAGCTTAGGTGAGCATTAATCAGCTTAAGTGAGTATTAATTAGCTTCGGGGAGCAATATAGATCTATAGTAGCTTCAATGAGCAATATTACTTTAGCAACTTCGGTGAGCAATATAAATGTATAGTACCTTCAATTAGCAATATAGACATCAGCTTTGGTGAGCATTGATATATGGATATATCTATCAACTTTGGTGAGCTAGACCATCTATTTCAGTTTTGGTAAGCGGTGTTCGAATCAATTGAGTTTATCGATGGTATTGAAATGTATTAAACTGAGTAATTCGATTTATCGATGGCTTGAATTGAATTAAATTGAATTGTTCAGTTGAGTATTTTATTATACTAACGTGCAAGGAGGAACTGAGGCAATGAAAGTCCTTTGTATTGTGTGGCTAGGCCACTCTTAGGTGTATTTCCTTCCTAATCAGAGTTTAGAGGGTGAACTTGCTAAGACATTGTCTCACCCCATCGTAGGCTCAACATTTTCAGGTCTTTAGATGGTAGTCATAGAGGACCCGAAGCCCCAGAGGCTGGGAAGGTAGAGACCAAAGGATCAACGAACGTGTCTGACTAGTTGGTCATAGGACAGTTCCCTTTTTGTTGAGCCGGTATTTTGTAGACAGCCTAGTATTGTATATAAACCTTGTGTGTTTATAAAAGGCTTGTTTTGGATGTGAATGGTTTTGCTTCTGCATGCGTATTAAAATAAATGGGTCGGCGACGCATCCTAAGACGTTGCAAATTTATCGACCACCAAGGGATGGACACGTGCTTGAGGGTCGGGGCATGACAATTTTCGTCTAAGGATTTCATCTCCTCCTGCATAGCTTTTAACCACTCCTCTTTATTCTCGTGGAATACAACTTCTTGGTAGTTCTCTGGTTCTCCCTTATCAGTAAGCATCACGTACTCATTAGGAGAATATCTACGACTAGATTGTCATTCACAAGTTGATCTCCTCAATTGAGGTTCTAATGGGACCTATTCAACAATCGTTCAAGTTTAGTTGAAGTAGTCTTACCTTAAATCCTAAATTCAACTTGCTTGTTGATAAGAAGAGCAACTGGGCCAAGATCAACTGGGTATTCGTCTGTTGATGGAGATTTATCATGCTTCTCGAAGTCCTCGATTGTCTGATCTTCAAGAGATACCACATCCCTGCTTCTACTTTCCAGTTAACAGGATCCCAAAGTTTGTAGCCAAATTCTTCATGTGCGTACCCTAAAAGAATACATCGCTTTGATTTCCCATCAAGCTTTGATCTCTCATCCCTTAGAATGTGAACAAATGCTCTATAATCAAACACCTTCAAGTGGCCCATAAGAAGCATGTGATATAGCTAGTATAAGTACCTAGAGGGGGGTGAATAGGTATATAAAAGATTTTTCTCGATAATTGCACAATACTAGATAGTTAATAGATTTGAGACAAACAATAATCAAAGTAAGACTGAGAGAAGGGAAGAGAAAATTGAACACACGGTTTATAGTGGTCCGGCTTATTTCAAGCCTACGTCCACTCTTCTGCACTGACAGCCTATTGGCTAGATTCCACTATGAACAAAGAGATGTTACAACGTTGTTCTCCCTTGATTTCTCGATGTAGATGATCTACCACACTCGCACAAGGTATCACTAAGTATAGACACTCTTTGTGTATACGATTTCGCTCAAAATGTATCGACTAATAATCAAGGTGCTTCAGACTCTGGAATTTCTCTATCGATCATACACTAAAGCAACTAGAACGTCTTCCTTTTATACTCCTTTATGCCATCATACCCGTTGGCACTTACCAAAGGAATTCCTCCAATCTACCCGTTGGACGGAATCAATCAAGAAGATCATTCGAGCTATTAAAGGAACCTGACGATAGCCCATCAATCATGTTCGCCCATACAACCAGGATCTTGGTTTCCAAGAATAGAACCTTCCAAGAATATTTCGTCGACCATCGGATCTTCAAACGATCTTGATTACGAATAAAAGAATCCGTTATATTTATCCAGCCAAGAGATCTTCTCCAGAGGATAGGACTAAATCCTTAACCAAATAGTTCGACTCTGGATTATCTTCGTCACTGGATTAGAAAAACTGTCAATGAAAAATAGTCTTAAGTCTTGAGTCTTGAGCGCTGAGTCTGGTGATCTAAAGTCTTCGACTCTAAACGAAGGTCTGCAATTATCCGTACTAGATCGATAGAAACGTTTTGTCAGCTTCAAAATATTCTGTAAAGATTTCTCCAACAATCTCCCCTTTTTGATGGTGACAAAACTTTCCTGTAGATTTGAACAACTTTGACCCGCAAAACATTACTCAAGCAATATGGCTATCTCATAAAGATTAATAAATCAACCAGACTCTACATCCACAGAAAATCAATTAGTCTTTCGTGAGTAAGACCATACAACAACACTTGATATAAATGCAAACAGTCAAGCATCAAAATCCACACCCAAGTTAGTCAAATTCAAGTTCACACCCAAGTCAGTCAAATTTAAGTTCACACCTAAGTCATACTAAAAAACAAACATTTAAAACACACAAAAAAATTTAAAGTCAAAGTTTAAAGAGTTCAAATTGCAATTCTCCCCTTTTTGTCATCATTAAAAAGGTGAGAAAAAGTCAAGTCTCGCTTGAGAATGCGCACAACTGAAATCTCCCATCGATCGTACATGCCTTCTAGCCTCTTCAAGTCTTCCCATAGATGAGCCATCTCTTCTCCTTTGGCATTGGCTTGAATTTGAAGAGCGAGGTCTTTCATTTGATCTGCCAGGGTAACAGAAGATGCTTGTCCAGCATTCTTTAGGACTTGAAGTTCACAGTCCAGAGCATAGATTTGACCCTGCATTTCCAAAAGAACATCAAGGATACGACGAAAATCTGTTGTATTGTCCGTCTATGTACTCGCATTTGCTCTCTCGGATGGAGTGAAGGCAGAGGATGGAACTTCGGTGTAATCGAGCAGATTTGGTGTTGACGTATCATGTCCTTCCTTAGGCATTTGAGAAGCCTGAAAATCTTCTGGATTTGCTGGTGAGCAACTCATACCTTCACTGTTGACAGCATGTGGTGTAATCCTTTCTTGCTCGCCATCTCCCCCTGTCTCTAGGACCTCAGTTGGGGAAGAGTGATGGTCATGCTCTTCAGCGTCTTGATTCCCTTTCTCTCGGGCTTCATCTGCAGACTTTTCTTTCATTGCTTCTCCTTCTTCTTCAGCTTTTTTCTCTTCATCTTCTTTCTCTTTCTCTTGTTGCTCCTCTGCTTCTCTATTCTTTGCTTGTCCCTCTTTTTCTCTCTGTTCTTTTTCCTCTGCTTCTTTTCCTTTCTTCCGTCGTTCTGTTGATTCGTGTAGAGAACGCCTAGTCCTTTTCAATGCAGAGATAGTGAGATCTTCCTCTTCATTTTCATCCTCCAAGATAAGAGTTCTTTTCTTTTTGGATGGAGCACCCATGGGCTCCTTCCCTTTTCTCTTTGATGCAGAAGATACTGGAGTATTCATTTTGAACTTCTCCATTGCCTTATTAAGCTCTTTTAGATGCATTTTTGTTAGCATTTTCAAACCCACCACCATTTTGTCGCATGGTCAAACACAAAAAGTATGTGGAGGTTCAATGTTCAAGTATTTGAAGATCTTGGTCACAAGACCTGGGTAAGGCAATTGGCCCTTGTCCTTCACCATTGCTTTGTACATGTGAAAGAGAATGGTGTGAGGGAGAGTGAACTTCTTCCCTGAATTGATCGCGTACATCAATTTCGCCTCGGAGTTAGACACGTCAGTCTTGGATGTAGACTTTGGCCTGATACAGTTGATCACAATTTTGTGTAGCAAGATGTTGATGGCACACATTCTTGTGTAGGTAATTTTTCCCTCTGTATCCCTGTCTTTGACAAGCTCCAGTGTGGCACGAGCAATCGAAACTTTGATCGGTTGATAGCGTCCTCTTTCAACTCCAATTATATCTGCCAACATGTCCACATCTACCGCATAGTCTTGGTCTCGAACACTGAAGGATATTCTATTCGCATCTAAAAAGCTAAGATTCGAATAAAAGTATGCTGTCAATTGCGCATAACCGTCTGTGGTATCGGAGAAAAATTGCTCAAGTTGAAGCAGATTGAACTTCTCCCTTAAGTTCACATTAATGGCATCCAAGAAATCGAAATCAAAAATCCTAGGGTTTATCACCCCTCGTTTCAACAAATCAAGAACAGATTCTCCTATTCCTTCGATTTAAACAAATTCATCCTTTTTCCCCTCACCTTTGCAGCAACACCCATTTTAGGTTGAAATTCACTGAACATTTTATCATCATCGTTCCTTTCAGTCGGATTCAGTCCCGATACACGAGGGTCACTTGGAATGTTCGCAAGTGCTTCCTCAGCCTTTCCTTTGGGAGCAATTCCCAAATTCTCCATTTGTCGCAAAAAGATACACTCATTCCCATAATTCTTATCTTTAAGGAAATCATCTACAAAGTTCAGCGGAGTCCCAATGCTCTTCATCGCACAATAGAGCTTGTAAATAAAAGAGGGTTTTTGGACTCTTACAAGGTCTGCGTCCTCGATTATTTCTTCCTCCGGTTATTGACCCGCACCTTGTGGGGTAGATGGTGAAGAGTGACGTGGTGGAGAGTGAATCGGGCTCTGTTGCTGACTTAGTAAATCTTCCTCTTCGGTGAGATTGAAATGGGTAGGCCCCTCCTTCATTCTCTGTGGTCCCCTGTTCGCGATTCTTGAAGACTTTCTCGAAGAAAACATCCTTCCTTGTCGTTGAAAGATTCCTTTACTCGCTTTCCCAAGAAAAGATGACAACTTTCTCGAAGATGAACACGAAGTAGAGACAGGATTGGGAGGAGAATGCCTTTTTAGGGTTTTGAAGTTTAAGCGAGGAAAACTTATATATATATATATATATAAGTCGGTTAAAAAGGAAAAACCAATCGGCACAAAGGAAAATGAATGTACGCCTCTTTTAAAATCGATAACCGCTAAATAGAAGTTAATCTTTTTGAAAAGACAAATTCCGTTTTTCACGGAAATTATAAATTAACTGAACTAATGATCATACCTTTTCGAGATTGAATATAATAACAACTTACGGTCTATAGCCATGAATGTTTGAGTCTGAGGGTTGGGGAGTCTTTAGACTTTAACTTTCTCAAGTTTCAAAATGTTGAGTCTGGAACGGATAAAATCGAATTGATTTTTCTCCAAAGGCTTTGTGAATATATCTACTAGTTGATTTTTTGAATCAACAAATTGAATCGAGATTTCTCCATTTTGAACATGATCTCTAATGAAATGAGGTCGAATCTCTATATGCTTTGCTCTTGAGTGAAGGATTGGATTTTTAGTGAGATTGATTGCGCTTTGGTATTGTCACATCTAATCTCTCGTGCATGAGTCTTCAATTCCAAAGTCTTGTAATCTATTGTTTTATCCATAGAATTTGCAAACAGCAACTTCCAAGAGCTACATACTCGCTTCGTTGTTGAGAGAGCCACGTGCTTTGTTTTCTTAAAACCAAGACACCGTCCCGTTCCAAGCAACTAGCAAGTTCCCAAGTGCTCTTTCTATCAACTCGCAACCGGTCAATCTGCGTCTCGAATATCCTAGAAGATTAAAGTCTCCCTTCTTAGGATACCAAAGACCGATGCTTGAAGATGAAGCAACGTATTTAATAATACGTTTCGCAGACCGAGATGGGATTCTCTAGGATCTCGATTGAAACCTAGCACAGATGCAAACACTCAACAAAATGTCGGTCTAGAAGTAGTAAGATAAAGAAGTGAACCAATGATGCTCCTGTACAGCTTTTGATCAACTTTCTTCCCTTCTTCATCTTTGTCTATCTTTAAAGAACTTGACATCGGTATATCGGTCTTTTTGCACTTTTCCAGTCCAAACCTTTTGACAAGATCATTAGCATATTTTTCTTGATAAATAAAAGTTCCTTCCTTCAATTGTTTTACTTAAAGACCAAGAAAGAGTGTTAACTCTCCCATCATACTCATTTCAAACTCATCCCGCATAGACTTAGAAAATTTCTTGCACGACTTTCATTAGAGGATCCAAAAATAATATCATCCACATATATTTGAACAAGTAAAAAGCTTTTGTTTTCCTTTTTGATAAATAAAGTAGTATCTACTTTGCCTTTGACAAAACCATTATGTATTAAGAACTTACTTAATCTGTCGTACCAAGCTTGAGGTGCTTGCTTTAAACCATACAAGGCATTTTTCAGTCTGAAGACTGAGTCTGGCTTCTTTGGGTCTTCAAACCCTGGTGGTTGTTCCACATAAACTTCCTCATGGATAAATCCATTTAGGAATGCACTTTTGACGTCCATTTAGAATAACCTAAAATTTTTATAACAAGTAAACGCAAGTAATAGTCGAATAGCTTCTAACCTTACTACTGGTGCGTAAGTCTCATCATAGTCTATTCCTTCTTCTTGCGTATATCCCTTGGCCATGAGTCTTGCTTTGTTTCGTACGACTTTTCCTTTCTCATTCATCTTGTTCCTGAACACCCATTTAGCTCCAATAACAATTTTACATTTTGGTTTAAATGTCAATTCCTAGACATCATTAATGTTGAACTGTCTGAGCTCTTCTTGCATAACTTCAATCCAGCTTTCATCAAATAAAGCTTCTTCTATGCTCTTTGGTTCAATTTCAAAAATGAGAGCCACGGCACTAGACTCTTCACACATTTTGGATCTAGTGCGAATTCCTTAATTAATTTCGCCGATAATGAGATCTTTGGGATGACTGGACTTATACTTCCAGTTTGATTTGTCCGGTTGATGATCTCTTTCTTTATTTGAATCTTCATGAACAGCTTAATGCTGGTCTTCCAGAGTCTGAGATGCTTCTTGAGTTGTAAGCTTTGGAGGGTCTGGAGCAGGTTCAGACTCTTCATGATGAGTCTGACTGGATTCATCTTGCGTAGAGTCTTGAAATTTGACATTCATTGACTCCTCCACAGACTGACTCTTCTTGTTATAGACTCTGTAGGCTTTGCTTGATGTAGAATATCCAAGAAATATGCCTTCATCTGATCTTTCTTTAAACTTACCAACTCGATCTTTTGCATTTTTCAATATAAAGCATTTGCAACCGAACACATGAAAGTATGAAACAATAGGCTTCTTACCTTTGAATAACTCATAAGGGGTTTTTTCTAGAATAGGTCTTAAGAAGACTCTATTGATGATATAGCATGCTGTTGAAATAGCTTCAGCCCAAAATCATGAAGAAATCTTACTTTCAATTAAAAGAGTTCTAGCCATTTCTTGAAGAGATCTATTCTTTATTTCCACAACTCCATTTTGCTGAGGAGTATATGGAGAGGAGAACACATTCTTAAAGCCAGATTCATCACAAAATTTTGTAAAATCTTGATTTTCAAATTCACCTCCATGATCTGTTCTTATACTTGAGATAACACATCCTTTTTCATTTTGAACCTTTTTAGCAAATTTTTCAAAATACGAGAAGGTTTCGACTTACTTGCAAGGAAATATACCCAAGTAAAGCGGGAGTAATCGTCCACAATTACTAGGCAATATTTCTTACCTCCAATGCTCGAGTTCCGATTGGTCCGAAGAGATCCATATGCAAAGAACCGTAGTACATGATTAGTAGAGACACGATTTATTGGCTTAAATGAATTTCTTACATGCTTTCCCAGAATACATGGAGTGCATGGATCAGACTTTTGGCATGGTAATTTGGGTAGATCTCGAACAAGCTGCTTTGATAAGATTTTGGCTAATTGCTTCATGTTGACATGACCAAGCTTTCTGTGCCATAAGCTTGCTTCATCTTGAATTGAGATTAGGCATTGCGATTCATTTGGTTTCACATCCAGAAGATAGATATTTCCATGTCTTCGACCCATGAAAGATTGAGTAGAGTATTTACTGGTTCCAGAACATGTTCCTTCTTGAAAGAAGATCTTAAAACCAGTATCACACAATTGGCTAATGCTGAGAAAATTGTAATTGAGTCCTTCCACTAGGGAAACATTACTTATTGTGAGATTTACAATTTTCACAGTTTCAAATGCCACAATACTTCCTTTGTTGTTTCCTCCAAATGAAACTTTTCCACCATTTACTTGAACAAGTTTTATGAAGCAATTTGAGTCTCCTGTCATGTGTCTTGAGCATCCACTGTCAAGATACCACTTTACCTTTTTTTTTACGGAGACCTGCATTTAAAAGAGAGTCTCGAGCTTTCTTTGGTACCCAAATTTTCTTGGGTCCTTTGGTGTTAGTAAGATAAATAGTATTAGCCCATACTTTCTTAACAGGTTTCCAAACCATAGGACACTATTTTTCAAAGTGATCCGGACTGTTGCACTTTGAACACCTGATGGCATTTCGACCTATAGACTTTACAAAAATTTTCTTGAAATGATTTTTGTAAGCCTCTCTCAAGGGTCTTTCCTTAATTCTTTCTTTTACTTTAGGAAAATCAATCAAGAGAATTGTTTCTGCTGTCATACCTAGACCGAACTTATTGAAGTAAGGTCTTTGAGCTGAAAGAATTTTTTCAAGTTTTTCAGACCCTATTGAAAATTTCTTTGAAATATTTGATAAGTCAATTTTTAAAAGAGCATTTTCTTTCAAAAGATTATCTTCATTTTCTTTAAGAGTGGAAACATTCAAGTCTAAACTTTTAACTCTTTCTTCTAAAACGTTTTCCTTTTGTTTTAGAGCTAAGTTTTCTTTTTTAAGTTCGGAAATTCTTTTGAGAGAAGTCTTAAGACTAAAACACAGTTCATCAATGTATTTAGAAACTTTGACAGGAATTTTAAAATTACTTGCCTCAAATTTACTGTCTGAGTCTGATCCAGAATCTGAGTCTAAGTCTGATTGTGCCATCAGACATAGGTTGGCATATTCATTATCACTTTCTTCACACTCGTATCACTCCAAGTTTCGGCTTTGAGAACTTTTCGAAACTTTTCAACTTTTCCTCTCTTCTTCTTCGAAGAGGACAAACTTGAGTCTCGATGTGTCCATTTTTCTTACATTCAAAGCAAACTACATCTTTGTTTGGTTCCTCATCATCAACGAGACTTGGTCTCGCTGTCTTTGAAAACTTTGTTTCTTTGAGTTGAACCTTCTTCCTTTTCTATTCAATTTTCTGAATCTTCTTATCATGAGAGCAAGCTCATCATCGTCCATATCATATTCAAAATGTATCATCGAATCATCATTTGATTTTAATGCAATGGATTTCTTACCTTTTGGATTTTCGTCTTCATTAATTCGTTCCACTTCATAAGATCGAAGAGTTCCAATCAGCTCGTCGACAGATAGCGGCATAATTCTTTACGTCTCTCTTATTGAAGTCTTTATGTGATTCCAATCCTTGGAGAGTCCATGCAATAGCTTGTTTATCTTCATGGGATTAGAAATTTTTTGTCCTTGATTCTCAAGACCATTGACAATATCTGTAAAACAGCTAAACATGTCAGTTATAGATTCTCCTTGTTTCATTTTGAAGGCTTCATATTGACCGAAGAGAATGTTAATTCTGGTTTCCTTCACTCAATCTATTCCTTCATAGGTGATATGTAATCTATCCCAAACTTCTTTTGCTGTAACACAAGAAGATATTCTATTATATTCAATTGGTGACAAAGCACAATATAAAGAGTAAATTGCTTTTGCATTGAGTGCTTGTCTCTTGATTATCTCTTCTTGAGTCATTCCGCTTGTCTCAACAGTTTCTTTCCCTCTTTCAGAGACTGATGTAGCTGTAGGAGTAATTCCTTTTTCTACAACGTCCCATTCTAGAGGATCCTTTGATCGTAGGAAAGCTTTCATCTTGTTCTTCCAGATGTTATAATCATTTCCATCACAGTAGGTTGGTCTGGTATTGCTTTGCCCTTCCACCAACCCTAGTGCTAGCATACTAGCCATTGATCTTTTACTCTGAAGTAAAACACTTCAAATAAAATGAGTACACAAGCTCTGATACCAATTGATATAGCTAGTATAAGTACCTAGAGGGGGTGAATAGGTATATAAAAGATTTTTCTCGATAATTACACAATACTAGACAGTTGATAGATTTGAGACAAATAATAATCAAAGTAAGACTGAGAGAAGGGAAGAGAAAATTGAACACGTAGTTTATAGTGATTCGGCTTATTTCAAGTCTACGTCCACTCTTCTGCACTAACAGCCTATTGGCTGGATTCCACTATGAACAAAGAGATATTACAACGTTGTTCTCCCTTGATTTCTCGGTGTAGATGATCTACCACACTCGCTCAAGGTATCACTAAGTATAGACACTCTTTGTGTATACGATTTCGCTCAAAATGTATCGACTAATAATCAAGGTGCTTCAGACTTTAGAATTTCTCTATCGATCATACACTAAAGCAACTAGAACATCTTCCTTTTATACTTTTTTATGCCATCATACCCGTTGGCACTTACCAAAGGAATTCCTCCAATCTACCCATTGGACGGAATCAATCAAGAATATCATTCGAGCTATTAAAGGAACCTAACGATAGCCCATCAATCCTGTTCGCCCATACAACCAGGATCTTGGTTTCCAAGAATAGAACCTTCCAAGAATATTTCGTCGACCATCGGATCTTCAAACGATCTTGATTAAGAATAAAAGAATCCATTATATTTATCCAGCCAAGAGATCTTCTCCAGAGGATAGGACTAAATCCTCAACCAAATACTTCGGTTCTAGATTGCCTTCGTCACTGGATTAGAAAAACTATCAATGAGAATAGTCTTGAGTCTTGAGTGCTGAGTCTGGTGATCTAAAAGTCTTCAGACTCTAAATAGAAGGTCTGCAATTATCCAGACTAGACTGATAGAAACGTTTTGTCAGCTTCAAAATATTATAGAAAGATTTCTCCAACAGCATGTTTAACCAATCTAGACACTTTGTGGTACATTACCATTAAGTGGACTTAAGATTCACCTCTCCTCTACACAGCTTGAATTGTGTGATATAGGGAGAGTTAGTCTTTTCTCCTTTGGCTACCACCAAATTACCTTTAGTGAGCTTCCATTTCCCATCATTAAAGAAATTGATGTAGCCTTCATCGCCAAGCTTGCTGGCAAATATAAGATTGAGGCATATGTCCGAAACATGTCTCACATCTTTGAGTAGTAGCCTACATCCAACATTAGTCTCCAAATAAATATTACCCATACCAATAATTTTGGACATACCTTCATTTCTCATCTTTACAAGTCCAAAATCGCCAGTGGTGTAAGATGTGAAAAGATCTTGATGAGCTGTGACATGGTAAGATGCACCAGTATCAACTACCCATGTCAAATCTTGGGATGCAAGATGGAATCATCACATTGAATAATGATCACCTTGTCTACAATATTTGCAGTGTCGTTCGTCTGGTTCTCGTTAGCTTTGTTGATGTTATGACTTTTTTATTTTTCTGCCTTTAGCTTTTTGAATTCTCGGATGAAGTGTCCCAATTTACCATAATGATGGCACTTCTTGTCTCGTCTACAGTTGGATTGAGACCTTCCTCGTTGTTGATTCCTGAAGTTTCAGCTTTTGCTTCTCCTTCTTCGTTCTTGATTTTCTTGTTAGTTAATGACAAGAGCCTCGAACTCAAGGTTGACTCCACTCTTTTTTCGTCGAGATTCTTCATTCAACATTCTATCTTTTATCAAGTCCATGGTAAGCTTGCCATCAAGAGTCGAGTTGCTAACCGACACAACAAGTGTGTCCTCGCTATTTGGCAAAGAGCTAAGCAGCAATAATGCCTACAATTCATCATCTAATGTCATCTTCATAAAATTGAGTTGGTCTACTATACCTTGGAACTCACTCATGTGTCCTAAGACACTGCTCTCATTTTTGTATTTCAGATTCACGAGCCACCGCATGTGATTTGCTTTATTTTGCACCGTTGTTCTTGCGTACATTTTCTTTAATTTTTGCCAAAGAACACCAGCATCATGTTCATTCGCAAAATTTTGAAAAATGCTCTTATTGATCCATTGTTAGATTTGAGCGGCACACTTCCGATCGAGCACCATCCATTCACTTTCGGACATGGTCGTTGGTTTGCCACCAGAAGACGATGCCAATTTGGCTTCCGCTACATGATCGGACTCCTCGAACACTGGTATTGGTACCTCCATCGATATAACAATTGGCCTATAGCAAATCCGCCACCTTTGGTTTCTAGATTGCATAATTGAATGCAGTCAATTTTATCATTTTGCCAAATTTTCCGCCATTTAATTCTACACAAAAAAAAAATACATATAGCAACCTTGCTTTGTTACCACTTGTTGAAAAAAAAAATTGTGAATAAGGCTCGATAATTATTCCCACTACTATTTCTGTGAAAATTAAATAGGATAAAATTTTAAATGAAAGTAGTCAAGATGAATAGTAAATAACACCATAATTTTTAATATGGAAAACCCTCTAAGGTGAAGGGAAAAACCATGGGACCGTAGTCCACTTCAAACTTTCACTATGATAAATAATGGAATACAATTTCACTCAAATGTGGATCTTTTGCTATCTTTAATTTATGGATCTGAACCTCTCACAAACTGGATAACTTACTCAAAGATAACTCTCTTTCTTAGAAGAAGAAAACTGTTTCTTCCGCTACACTACTATGATATTCTTACTTTTGTATATTCTTCTACGTTGAGGAGGACTCCTATTTATAGGAGCAAATGCAATCCCAATTGGAATTGTATAATATGAAAATCACGTAGATTTATCTCCTAATTTATCGTGATTTTGTACATATGAGAATATCACATTGATTTCTTTCCCAATCTCCCTTGATTTTCTAGATGTGGAAGATCACGTTGATTTATCTCCCAATCTCTTTTTATATTTTTTTTCCTTTTTTTTTCTTTTTTACTTTTACACACTCACTACCATACATATTCTACTACAAATATATAGAATTGCATTGGCCTCTCCAATTGGGAGTGACCTACTCAACATCAACTTTTTCAAGTCCTTAGATGGCAGTTCCTCCATAACGTTTTCGTTGGCCTATGAGGGGTTACCGAGTGGAGTTTTGACTACCTTGTCCCTAGGGCTCACTGGGTTCTATGAACTCACGGTGACCACCGATTGAGTCGATGAGGGCCTATCTCAGAGGGTACCACATCAATTTAAAGTGTGGTTCCACCACAGATTTAATGGATACAGGGAAAGTCCCCTCTGGGGTTTTGAAATTCCCATTGTGGTAGTCAATACCGCTCTAAGCGAGAGTGCAGCTGATCCTCCTGATGGTGCTGTGGAGAACCCAAAGCCCCTAGAGCCTATGGAGACCGAAGGATCGGCAAATATGTTTGACTAGCTGGTCATAGGACGGCTTCATTTTGAAAGCCAGTCTTTTGTAGACTCTTGTCTATAGACTAGTGTTGTATATAAACCAAAGTGTTTATAAAAGTGTTATGATTGTGAATTTGTTTCCTGCTTTTCTATCCTAAATTAGTTGCCGTCAGGGGTAATTGTTCACTTTCGCATGTGCATTAAAATAAATGGGTTAGCAATGCGTCGAGAGACGTCGTAATTTTATCGATCACCGAGAAATGGGCACGCACTCGAGGATCAGGACATAACATATCAAATGTCAGAATATCTTGTAGCTCCATTCAAATTGGGATATAGAGGCTCACCCAATTCTAGTTTTCCATAATATATTGGCATCTAATCTTTTCAATTGACCTTGCTCCAAGCATAAGCATTGCTTGTTGGTTTTCATTTGAGTTTTCATTTTACTTAGAAAAGGAAGTCAAGTCAAGATAAGATTAGATGCTTCTAAGAAACGTTTCCGAACACTTCGTATTTCGCATGCCATTATTGCCCTTTGCTTTTTATTTTTTTTTGATTTTTTTTTAGTAGAAAAAAAAAGTCAACAATTTGTCAAGTGGTGTTTTTTTTTTTCTCTCTCTTCTTCTTCTCTTCTTCTTTTCTTCTTTGTTTTTTTCTTCTACACTCATTAGCGACTTGTGCCCGCCGCCTCTTGCGGGGGCGTGGAGCGCAACCGGCTAAAAAGAAAGGAAAAAATTAAAAATTAAATAAAAATGTTTAAAAAATTAAAAGAAACAAAAAAAAGAATAAAATTTAACAAACGTGTTTCTGTTCATTTTTTATCCCAAACCCCCCAAGGAGGTGGGGAAAAAATTGAACCCCTCACCTCCCCTTTCCATATTAGAAGGGTGGAAATTGCGCGTGCCATTATTGCCCTTTGCTTTTTATTTTCTGGTTGGTTTTTTAGTAGAAAAAGCATGTCCAATTGAAGTCAAGTGGTGTTCATTTTCAAACAAAAGAGCCTGCGTAGGCGCTACGCTTTTAATGTCGTGGGTATGCGTGCAATAATTGCCCCTTTCGTGCAACATGCATCTCACCGGTTCGATTAATTCAACAGTCTAGTAACGTTAAATTTTAATCTTCTTACTTGTGTGCTTCTGATCCTAGAATGATCAGGTGTGGTTAGTCCCTCACATACTAAGCCGTTGAGATTTCTTTATTATATTTTCTTATCATTTCAGGGTTTGATAAGGAAAAATGCACTTTGATGAAGAAGCCGTTGGCTAAAAATGCCAACATGAAATATAAAGCTAAACAACAATGACACAAAAAGGTAACTGGTATCCACCAAATAATTATTCAATGATGCAGAGAACCCATTGGCCAAGAATTTCTAAATGTGATGTAGAATACATAAACGCCCAATTCCCGCCACTAGAGAAGAGTCAACTGAGTCCATGAAAAGGAAAAAAGGGGTCAACAGAATTACTTCGCATATGTAATGAGATAGATTTTACATAATGCTGCACAGTTGTTGATTATGCAAACAAGATCATTGATTTTCTAACTTGCCCAAATAAGGACGAACAAAACCTCCTCTGGTCATTATTGATATATTAAATGTCCGGAAATGCTTGTAGCTCCATTCAAATCAGGATACAGAGTCCCACCAAAATCCAGTCTTTCGTAGAAAGAGTGCGTTAATCTTAGGCCGACCTTACTCTAAGCATCAGCATTGCCCGTTCGTTTTCTTTTCAATTTTTCATTTACCTGGAAAGGCAAGTCAAGTCAAGTCAGGAGCACATGCATGGGTAGGTTCAACGCACCCTCCGCCTGATGCAGCGGAAATTACGTCTGCAATGATTGTCCTTTGCTTTTTATTTTCTAATTATTTTATTAAGACAAAAAGCAAAGTCGTGCTTGCTTTCAAAAAAAGCACCTGCTTAGGCCTTGTGTCCCTTCCGCATGATGCAGCGGAAATTACGGTTAATTGTAACACCGAATATATAAACCAGCAATTCCGCCCATGTGAGAAGAGCCCACTATAATGTCTTGTGGGTCCATAAAAAAGAAAAACAAGATTGATGGAATCACCTCATGTGCATATGAGATGGATTTAACATAACACCATGATTCAATTAGTCTTCCTAAGACTAACTAGCCCAAACAAGGACAATTAAAACCTTTCGTATTAAATATCAATCAATTGCCGGTTACCTCGAGAATGCAATATTCATATACAATAGATTATCCGATCATCGTTGATATATTAAATGTTCGAATATGCTTGTAACTCCATCCGGATCGGGATGAAAGGTCTGCCCCAATTCCAGTCTTCCGTAAAACGTGTGCATATAATCTTCAGCTCGTTGGTTTTCTTTTCAACTTTCTATGTACTTGCAAAAGCAAGTCAAGTCAAGGAGCCCATGCATAGATTAAATGCACCTTCTGCATAATGCTGCAGAAATTACCCCGCAATAATCGCCCTTTGCTTTTATTTTCTAATTAATTTATTAATAGAAAAAGCAAGTCAAGTTGAAGTCAATTCTTACTCACTTCCTAACAAAACGCCCGCGTAGGCTCTATGCACCTTCCGCATGTCAGTGGTTCAATTAGTTGAAGATTTTTGGACCATAAGATGGCAAGAACTTAGCATTGATCAAGCACGCACATTAATGTTGTGATGTCATTTTTCTCTAAACTTTCTGTCACTAGAATGTGTTCGATATCAACTAGTGTTGACATCTTTCTCAGCATGTATGTGGGTAATATAGTGAGAAGCTTGAAATATTGAGGATGATGTGTTTTTTGGACAACTCTTGTCAAATTTCAGATTCGCTAGAAATTCTCTTTAGTCTCTTCCCATTTTCAAGTTACTATCGGTTTTTCCAAGTGGCAATTTCAGATTATTTTCTTCTTCTAATTATTTTCACTTTTATCTTCAAGCCAGCAAAGTATCGAAACCATCACATATTCCCTATTAATCTCGATATTCGATCATCTGTTGTCTGAAATCCCTTTTCCTTTCGGAGGAAGATATGAAGAGGTTGAATATCGTGTTATAGAATGAAATGGGAAAAGAATGACTCCTATGAAAACTTTTGAATAATTCTTGAACTTTAAATCATTTCATGGAATCTATTTGAATGGAACCACAAAAATATTATTCACTCCTTAAGCTTTCAATTACACTTTTCTGCATATCTCCAAGTCTAGTAAATATCTGAGCAAAAATTATCAAAAAAATTCATAAACCTATTGTAATTGTGCTAATTTAATCATAAACTTATTTTTTGACCAATTAAGTCATAAACATTTTGCAATCATGCCAATTCAGTACTTCTAGCCAAAATTGGCCGACTAGCACTAACGTGGGCGATGGTTGGCGATAGGGAAAATTTTTTTAACAATGTTTTATTTTTTTGAATTTATTTTATTAATTTTTTAATATTTTTTCTCCTCCCCCTTTTTTCCTCCTCCCCTCATCCTCCTCCTTCCTCCTTTGGCTCCGGAGCCAAATGAAAAAGGAGGGAGGAGAAAAAAAAGATAAAAAAATATTATTAAAAAAATTATCGCCGATGCCGACCGGCTACCACATTAGTATGAGCGATATATGAGCACCTAGGGTCGAGATATGTGCAAAGTGCTAATCAACAATAGATTATGAAAAGCGAAATTCCAAAACGCCGTGAATCCAAGCCTACGCCACCCTCCCTTAATTCCACAGTCGACTCGCTACACTTGATATAGCCAAATGAAAAAGGAGGGAGGAGAAAAAAACTTGAACAAGATAAAAAAATTTATATTAAAAAAAATTATCGCCGATAGATCTACCAAAAGAACCAACCGACCACCACATTAGCTCCAAATATACTTCGCCAATCAACGGATCAATTTTGGCCTTAACGAAACATACAATTCTGAATAAGTCTTCTTTGACAGTCTAGGAATGACTAAACTAGTACAATTCCAAAAGATTAGGACTCAATTAACCAAAAAAAAAACAAATTTATAATTGAATTGGCATAATTCCAATAGATTTATGACTTTTTGGTAATTTTCCTAAATATCTCATGTATGGCAAACCCTCGTGATAGTATGAGAAGCATTTTATCATCTCTTCTTCACTCCAAAAGCTGATTACATCATTGATGTCAGTGTGCAAAGCTATGGCCATTTCATTTATTTTCATGTTTTGCAAACTAAGTGTACAATGAGGCTTATGTTGAATATGACACTCCGAAATTTACATTAATGCAGATAATATAAAAGAGAATATGCATAAATATGTATTAACTGATTAGGAACGTCATGTTTAATGTGCTCTCCAATTTCACACTTTGAGCTAATTGAAGAGTCGTATCGAGAAATATATTTCTAATTAAGTCAAATTCAAGAAAGCCCATTCATAATCCGACTTACTAGCAATGAGTGACTCTCCATGTTTTGTTGTTAGGATTGGTAGATCGTTGCCATGCCAAAGAAGAGAAGATGTGGGCTCAACGACATTGTAGATTGATTCACGTGTCTTATAGTCATTAGTTGAAGTGGACTGTAAAATGCATGCGAAGGAATTCGAAAAGTACACTTGTAAGATTGAACTAGGTGGAGACAATGTCAGAGGCATTCATGAAAAAATTTGGGTTGAACGCACCAAACTAATTTAGATATTTGTAGTATAAGTTTCATCATATTGATGCATTTCGTAAATCAATTATTTGGTTCTTGAGGAGAGCTTCAATTGCATTCATTTACAGCTCGAGACCTATAGATGGACATAAGCGGCTGCGAACACATTTTCAAGTGTTTCCTTTTCCACATTTTTTCAAATTTCTGCACCTTTTAAAAATATTTTGCACAATGAATGAAAAATAGGGGGGAAATTAGGAATTGAAAAACATTAGCAAAGCTGACAATATTTTATCCAGCGACAGCAAGGCTTGGGTGGAGTTGCCTAGCACAATAATGTAAGAACCAGGATTGGGATGTTGAGCATATGATCGGTGTTGGTACTTGATATAACTCTTGTTTATTGTTGATACTACTAATTATCCATCCAATCAAAATCCTAAATATGGGCTATGCATTTCATGCATTTTGTACATCTCTAATTAAAGGAGTCCATTTGGACCTTATCATAGGACATGTGATTGTGATCATAGAATTATAACTTCGTATATCAAGGGTTTTCCAATGTGTCGAAACTTCAAATCACTTTATCATGTGACACAATGTTCCATCATAATCTATTAATGTATTAGCTTTTGATCCTAGAATAATGAGGTGAGGTTAGTCACTTGCGTACGAAGCCGTTGAGCCTTTTTTGTTTCATCTTATCAAGGCAAGAGAAGAATGCTTGTAGGTTTGAAAAAAGAAGTGAGTATCTGCTCTTACCTTGATAGGTTTTATAAGCTAAGCGCCTTTTCAAAGTAGCAAAAAGAGGAAAATATATACCTATAATACGCCCAGTGTCCTGGTAATCACACGATGGTCTCATGTTTAATGCAGTCTCTCTCTATTTAATAGCTTCAATTTTTCGAATAACCTCTCCCAATGTCATATAAGATAATATTTGAATCCTCTCTGTTGTGTTGCAAAAAAGTATAATGTTGGTGAAGAACTCATTGGCTGAGAATGTTTAACATGAAATAAAAAAGTTTGACAAAAGATGACATAAAAAGGAAAAAGGCATCACAGAATAATTATTCAATTACGGAGAACCATTGGTTAGCAATTCATTAATGCGTTACCGTAAAAATAAAATATATGTAAAATGTTAAAAATTATTATCTAAAAGAGGGAGGTAAAAATGACTTAGGCGGAGGGTGATGACTAATAATCTTTAAACATGATATAGCATCGGAAAATCTAGTTTGAAAAAATTGTTTTGGAAGAGATTCATTTTAAAAGTTGCTTTTCCCGAGGAACCTCTTTAGAAAAAAAGAAAAAGTTTCCATTGTGAATAGAAAAAAGTAATTCGTCCTGCAGACTTTTAAGAACAAAATCCTGTATAATCCCACGATTGATGCTTTCGTCATCGATTCACGCATTTTAGTTTTCTTTTCTATTATTTTATTAATGGAAAAAGCAAGTCAAGTCAAAGCCAGGGCTGTACCTCAAATTTCAATGAAGGCGACAGCATGCCCCCCACCGTGGTCAGTCAATTACGCGTGCATTAATAGTTCTTTCCGTAGAATACCTCAAAGCGGTTCGATTAGCATGCAGAGTCTTGGACCGTTGCATGATAAGAACTGAGCATTGCTCAAAGCACGCATTTTAGTTTTCTTTTCTATTATTTTATTAATGGAAAAAGCAAGTCAGGTCAAAGCCAGCGCTGTACCTCAAATTTCAATGAAGGCGACAGCATGCCCCCCACCGTGGTCAATCAATTACGCGTGCATTAATAGTTCTTTCCGTAGAATACCTCACAGCGGTTCGATTAGCATGCAGAGTCTTGGACCGTTGTATGATAAGAACTGAGCATCGTTCAAAGCACGCATATCAGAGGGTCGTGTGTTGGTAATCCAACGCCGAAGGCTGAAAATCAGTAGAGATCCCTGGATTGTGTTGTTTGAGCTCACCTTAAGTAGTCAATTGACTTCCGTCCAAAAAAAAGTAGTCAATTGACTCCTTCCTCTTTTCTGTTTCATGCTTTGTTTGCTCCATTTTCTTCTAATGAGTTGTTGAAGAGTTTCTATTTTTGTTTGAATGTAGCTCCGAGCTCAAGTCTTGGGAGACATTTTTGCTATTTCCAGATTTGGGATTCCATATTTCTCTCCTCCATTTCCCACTTCATCAATAACTTTCACACTCCTCTCGAGATGAATAGAAAAAGACCCACTAATCTAGAAAATCCAATGTACAAGGCATCTTCCTCATCAACCTCTCCACTTGTCGGTGATTATGAAGGCAGAACCAAAAGGCCAAAGGAAGATACTTACGAAGTGTTCTTGAGCTTTAGAGGGAAAGACACTCGCAAAGGCTTCACTGATTATCTCTATACTAGCCTTGTTGATGTAGGAATTCACGTGTTCAGAGACAACAATGACCTTCGTGTTGGTGAGGAGATTGGTCCAGAGCTTATATGCAGCATGATGCAGTCCACGATATTGATCCCGATTATATCCGAGAACTACGCTTCTAGCAAATGGTGCCTTCGTGAGCTGGCTCAGATATTGAAGTGCAAGAGAAGCGGAGGGCAAATAGTTTTGCCCATATTTTATAAAGTGGAACCCTCACAGATCCGCCATCTTAAAGGGAGATTTGGAGATGCTATCAATGCACATAAAGAGGATTTGGCTGAGATGTTTGTGAGGAATGGGAAGAAGCACTTGAAGAAATCAGTTGTATAAAAGGATGGGAATCGGAGAAAATTGATAATGGGTACAGTAATCTCAACCAAATCATTGTTTAATTTCTCGCAAATAGACCTTTCTTGAAAATGGATATATATCCCCTCCTTTGCTGAAATTCATCGTAATGTAACAGGCATGAAGGAGCATTGGTCAAAATTGTTGTTACAAAAGTTCTGAGCGAGTTAAAAGGTACATTTCAACTAATTGTTCCCCAACAGTTGGTAGGAATTGATGATCATGTCGAACAAATTATAAGCTTGATAGATGCTAAATTCAATGATACATGGATTATTGGAATTTATGGAATGGGCGGCATCGGAAAAACGACTCTTGCGAAGGCATTATACAACAAGTTCTTTGATCAATTTGAATATCATAGCTTTGTGGCAAATTGTCGAGAAACATACCAACGTGAGGGTATTAAATGCCTACAAAAGCAGCTCATGTCTAGCCTTGGAAGTTGGTGTGATGTGTCTAATGTGGACGAGGGACTCCGTCTCATCAAATCTCGATTTGCACATAAGAAAGCACTCATTTTTCTTGATGATATAGATGATAGTGCTCACTTGAACTATTTGGTTGACTGTGGTTGGTTTAAAGTAGGAAGCATAGTCATCATAACAACTAGAAACAAGGATGTTCTTGACCAAGCTAGTGCAGATCACATGTACCATCTCAACAAGTTGTCTTTGGATCAATCATTGATTTTATTTAGTAGACATGCATTTCAACAGGATTCTCCTCCGAGTGATTATGAAGTTGTCTCTCGTGATATTGTATCTACTACCGGGGGGCTCCCATTGGCTCTCGAAGTTGTAGGTTCATTCTTATGTAGAAAGAGAAAAAACATATGGAAAGATACATTAAAAAAATTAAAGAAAGTGCCCCATGAGAAAGTGCGAGAGAAGCTGAAAATAAGTTACGAAGCATTAGATTATGGGGAGCAACAAATATTTTTGGATATTGCATGCTATTTCATTGGATCATGTAAACAAAATCCAACTTATATGTGGGATGCTTGTGATTTTTTCCCTGGGAATGGGATTGAAGTATTAAGTCTTATGTCCCTAATTAAAATTGATGAATATGGAAAGTTATTGATGCATGATCAATTGAGAGATCTTGGAAGGGAAATTGTTTATCTAGAAAATCCAAATGAGCCTCAAGACCGTAGCAGATTGTGGATCGATGAGGAAGCCCTAGATGTGCTTGACAATTGCAAGGTATGAGTTTTTTCCACTTATCTTAGTTAGTGAATGCGGGTCCATCTTCCCTTTCTTGTTTGAAATAAAAATAAGTATTAGTCTTGAGTCCCCATAACTTGCTGCTTCCACAAGCAAAAGAGTCCTTTTGATTAATTGTTGTTTGCCTAATCCTAGAAATCTATGGTAAAAATAAGCAAAATTTAGATGACTACTACTTCACCATGACAAAATCAACACGAAAATGAAAAGATAGCATCAAATATCTATAGCAATTCATGAATAGAATATTTGATATTACCAATTTTCCTTCATGTATAATGAAAAACACTCACAAAAGAAACACATGATAAGAAAGGAATGTAAAACACATGCATACCTTTTGCAATGACATTCTTGTTTTCATTTTGATGTGGAGAATTGCTAACAAAGTAAACCAAAATAGTGAGGGTCTACAATTGGGATTCTTTGATTTTGATAGTTATATGATGGCAAGTTTAATTGATGTTTTTGGATGGTTAGAGTTGTATTGGTTCACAAATACATGATAGAGTAAAGGTAGTGTTATTTCACATACAAAGGGCATGAATTTTGATAGATATATTTGAATTAGCGGATGCATGAAGAGAGGCCTTCCATTGTAGTTGCAAATGGACACAAATTTTATGAATTCAAAAGGTGCAAATTGCGAAGGGTATAGTTGGATGAGGAAAAAGCGCAGACTCAACCGATTGAGCTTCTCCATCTTTACATAGATTAGATGAATAATATGCATCCACAACCTTTCATTTCACAAAGAAGGGAGAAGTGTACACCATAGTAGTATGCCGGCAAATTGAAATAGGTGCATTTTATTTTATATCAATTGGTCTAATCTCATCATTCAAAACTTATAATCTACAATGTTGCCAAATGGTAGGGTACTAGAAAGATTGAGGCCATTGCTCTTGACAAATGGGGTTATGAAAGAAGATACGCAGCTGAACAATTTAAAGAATTGACCAACTTGAGATTCCTTCGAGTGGATGGTGCGAATTTCACTGGAGATTGCCAAAGCTTATTTCCTAAATTAAGATGGCTTTGGTGGAAGTATTTTCCCTCAAATTTCACTGTGACCAACTTTCATTTGAAGAAATTAGTTGTACTTGATCTGTCAGGCAGTGCAATTTCGGAGGACTGGGGAGGATGGGTTCCATTCAAGGTAAGATGTAAAGAAGGCATTTAAGTATTTTTTTTTTAACAATATTTTTTTTCTTGTATGTATAACATTTGAAAATTGATTTTCATAATTAAACTAGTTGTTTCTCTTTAATTTCATTGTATTAAAGGAAAACATGGTGCCCAATGATTGCATTTCTCCTTCATTTGGATTTGTCATGTGCTTTTTTGATAATATAAGTGGCTTATGTCTTATAAGCAAATATCTCCTTTGTAATGTTATTCAAAATTACATGCAGTTAGCACTTGTACACCATAACATTTTTTTGCAATCAATATGCTTAAAAGATATTCATCTATTGGTGTGGCCAAACACTAATAAAGAGACATTCAAAATTAAATAGGACAACCGTGAAGGAGTAGAGGAGCATGGGTAATTTTTGAGGAATTCTAAAAAGTAAAATACATAAGGAGTAGTAACAAATCACAAGTTGTGATAGTCCAATTACACTAACATATCCTTTCTTTCTTCTAGATGGCGATTGAACTCAAAGTTCTCAACCTCGCAAATTGTTTATCTTTGAAAAGAACTCCCAACTTGTCCACTTTCAAAAGGTTGGAGATTTTAAATCTTGAAAATTGTTGGAATCTAGAAGAGCTTCATCCTTCTATTGGGGACATCAAGACTCTTGTTTCCTTGGATGCCTCTAGATGTTGGAAACTCAAGGAGCTACCGGAAGGAATAGGTAGAATGGCAGAATTGACAAGGCTTGTCATACAAGAAACGGGTATACAAGATATTCCTATTTCGAGTGATAGTTTGATGAAGTTGGAGTGTCTATCTCTTAGTCATTGTAAAATTTCTCAACTTCGTGAATCCATGGGCTCCTTGGTTTCATTAACTCAATTACACATACGTGATTTAGCAATTGAAGAATTACCTAAATCCATTGGTGCCATGAAGGAACTTAAGGTTATTCTTGCCAATCAGTGTAAAAAGTTAGCTCATATTCCTAGCTCCATAGGCAATCTAGCATCTCTGCAAAGCTTGTTTTTACATGGCTGCTCCTCATTGACAGAGATCCCCGACTCGATAGGAAATCTGGCATCACTGATTGAGTTGGTCTTAGGATGGACATCAATTACGAAATTACCTGAAAGTATTGGGAATTTGCAAAATCTAAGGATCTTGTATATTTTTGGAACTGACATAACGGAATTGCCTGATGCCATAGGGATGTTGGCAAAACTCCAAGAGTTGGAAGCTTTGGTTTGCAAAAATCTGGAGCGACTACCTAATAATATATGCAAACTAATTTCGCTAGAGAAGCTCAACCTTCATCATTGTGCAAAGCTTCGGGAATTACCGGAACTGCCCTCCGGCTTAACAGTTCTAAATGTTACCTGCCAGGGGCAGTCCTTGCCCCGTCTTTCCCAGCTAACCCGTCTCAACAAGCTCGCTCTTCATTATTGCCACCAGCTTGAATGTGTCCCAGAGCTTCCCATTGGACTATCGGGGCTTTTTATTTCATTCTGCGGAAAATTAAAATCCTTGACGAATTTGTCAGACTTGAAACACTTGCGATATTTCCGAATTTCTGAATGCCCATCTCTCGAACGATCGCTCGACGTGTCGAATTTTAGGCGTACACAGAAGACGGAACTTGCTTGAATGTGTCACAGAGCTCCCCATTGGTCTATCATAGCTTACTATTCGACCGTTGGCCTTCCTCTTTGATATCGAGCTCCGAGTCCGCGAGCGGACCTCGAGAGCGAGGGGGGCAGGAGAGAACTATGGCTCGACGTCCATGGAAGTTTCCGAGGCCTGAAGATCGAAGCCACCGTTCACACCGCGCGTCCACCGCAGGCAAGTGGGCAGGTCGGTCGGCGTGGCGGAGTTGACGATGGCGACGGTGACGAGGCAACGCCACGGCTGGCAACGCCCTCTCCATCCTCTCCAGGTAAACGCACGCACGCATCTCTCGAGCTTTCTTGCGGTCTCTCAGCGTCAGCTACATTTTAGAACCCCAATCAAACCGCTGAATTTCTGTGTTCTTGGGGCATGAACTTCTGTCGTCCCACATAAAAGCACGCTTCGCATTCCACTTCAAGTGATATTAAAGGAGTCAAAATTATTTGATGACACTGATACTTGGACATTCACACATGTTAAATTGTTTTCCCTGTATTTAGTTGCTCCTGAACTTTCTTGTAATGAAAGAAGTATCTTACACTCCTTTGTTCGGAGTAAACGGGGTCGTCCAGGTTAACCAATGTCCAAGTATTTGCCTTTTCATCTCTGCTTATGGGTGATAAGCTAGTGGGATTTTCATTCTTCATTGATGCTATTTCATTGTGATGTGATGCTGAAAGCTGATTAGTTCTTCTGGATTAGTCAGAGCATTATGACTAGTGGCTATTAATACAACTATCCAAGGTTTTTACCTTGTAAATCTTTTTTAGGATTGCTATCTGTATAGGATGCAATTAAAAGATGGAAGTTAGTCACATCAAAAATCATTCCCACTTGGGATCAGTAGTAGGATCATTGGAGATGTAGGATGGGATTTATTATCCCTGTCCCAAATATCCTACTATGCATATTTAATTAGCTCTCAACCTCATGGTAAACCAAATTAGGCCCCAGTTCTCATTGTGCATGATGCATTGTATGTCTAAAACAATATCTAAAGGCCGAAGCTGCTAATTAGGGCTACCTTTGGGGATTGAACTATAAGGGGATTACAAATGAGAATGAGGTGTTGCCCCCATCCTGAATTAGATTGGATGGAAGATTTAATTGGTGGTTGTGCAAAAGTGAAGATACTTTCTATACAGACTTGGGAGAATCCATAAACTTTTCGCTGGAGTAAGAATAACATTTTTATTGCTGGAGTTGGAAGTGGGCTGAGCTTGGATTGGGAAGGTCTGATGTACCTCCACAACCAGCAATGCAGCACAATGCTCTCATCTTTGTACGACAACCATCTCTTCTGGCTGGGGACGGAATTCTTTTTTACGCCATAGCATATAGCTCTTTACCTTTTTTATTTTTTTCATCCTCCTGTCTTCTTTTCACTGCCATCATCTGGTTTTGTGTTTGTTTTAATCTCTCTTTACTTATGCCCTAGATGCTTCTCTAGTTAACCTTTTTTTAAGGGGCACAAGAGCTTCTTCACTGATATGCTTCTGCTGTGGTGACGCTGGTGCTTTTGTCTTCTATTTTTTAGCTTCATCCCCTCTTTTCAAAGATAACATACAGGTGTTTGTACAGAAAATAGATTAAGAATTGATCACTCTAGACCTTAATTTTCTGTGGAGTCTTATGATCATTGATCCAAACTGCAGTCCAATTTTAATCATTTAGGATCAATCTTAACAACCTTTTACCTTGAGGGTTAGATTTTATACTCCAGGGATTGTCTCCTATATGTGTACAGATTAGATCATGAACCATCATTATGTGTAGCTACGACATGCCATCTATATATCTAAAAAACAAATGTGCTTGGCATATCTATATGAGAATTGGCTCTAGGCAATCTGTTGGTATGCAAGATCTCAGGTCTGGTACTTGTGCTCTAGAATCTAGTATGGTGGAATCCTTTAGAATCTAATATTGTGGAATCATCTTCAGTTTCTCACCTTGTGTATCTGGATTCTCTCCCATGATTGTCCCAAAATTTTACTTTTTGTTCTTCTACTCTTGTATGAATTGCATTACCTCTTTTTCATGTCTAGTTCGGGATTCATTTCATGATATATCCATTATGGGGATCTTATAGTGTTTGTGTTGTTTGCAAGTTTTCAATTGGTTGGGATCCTCTTCATGGAGATACCTGTATTTGTATTGTACCTTGCTATTGTCCCTTTTTCTTCCTTTTTCGACCATATTTTCATTCTAGAGTGACAAATTTTCTATGCTATAAGACCCTACTTATAGCAGAAGCTACCGATTTGATGCAAGAAATTGGAATAACTAGAAGTTGACTTCAGTTGTCACTGATGTTGTAATTGGTTTTTCCTTGTCCAACATTCCTATGATGGGCTTGAAATGCAGGTAGAAACTTTTGGAGCAATGGCAAAGACATGGAAAAGGGTCCCTTTATTTTTGAACAAGAACGAGTTTTTGTATTGCTTTTAGCCATTTATGCACTATCACTGTGATTGGCTTTCTGATTGACAGATTTTGCAGGTTCGTCTGTTCATAGATTGCTAGGATTATGTCTGTGCACATCCTTTCCAGGAAGATCAGGCCCCGAGTGTTCGATGTAGATCCTTCCAAAGAGAAGAAAAAGTATAAAGGTGTTGAAAACATTGTGGAACAAGCACCATCCGATATTCCAACTCTTCTAGAGTTGAAACCGTTATGCTATGACTCATGATGCGGTAAATTGGTGTTTCGCTTTTTCTAATGTTGTGTCTACCATCTTTTAACTATTTTGTTTTTGTCGATCAATTGCCACCTTGTATTCAGGACCATGAACTTGTATGGCTTTATATATCTGGCACATACTCTTCTTCATTTCTAGCCTTATTGCAAACTCTGACGTTCTAGATGTTCGTAATAAATTTGAAGGTCGCATCTCATTATACCTTGCATTTATGTGGTTAACAATGTAGGTATAAATGATTACCTTGAGATTTGTCGATACTGTAAGGCAATATATGAGATTCCATCAGTGAAGGGCAACCCAAAGATACTGATGAAGCTCTTTCCTTGTTAAGTCTATTCTGAGTTTTTCAAGGCACAGCTGTTCTTCTGTGATTTAATTAAATGCATGTTCTAAGGAAAATCTGCTGCTACTTAGTTCCATCACCACATAATTATGTGCAGTTGAGCCTTCTTAATGCCACTTTAGAAAATAAGCATCTCTCAGAAATTCCCATTCCATCTTTGAAGTGTTCTAGGTAATTGTTTGTACATCTTGTAATATCTCAATAATGCACCATAGAAATTGGTCAACCATGCCTTTGTTATTATAACACAGGTTGCTGCTGAAACAATTGGTCATGGTGGAGGTTATCCAATGGGCACTTCTTTAAAGTACTTTCAAAGATGAATTTGAGAATGAGAAAACTTGCTAGGAGGTGCACTTGTTGAGAAGGCAGCAGAAAATCTTAGACAGGGCCCAATCATAGTCAAAAGAAGAATTTTGGCTTCTCCTAGGCGAGACAAGCTACTTTTAGCTAGGAGCCTTTTCAAAGAATCATCAATCATGTAATGACAGAACTCATCATTTTTCTTCTTTTAATTGGATCATCACTCAGATGTGACTCACTCTATTTTTTGCAGAATATTATTGTTGTTTTGAAGTATTGCTGGAGGATTACCTTAAAGAGACTTGCAGGGCTGTTATGCCTCATTATCCAGGTTTGATTATGTGGAACAATTGTTTATGTTCATTGTCCATGTCACTCTTTATGAGTGATTGTTTAGACCCCTCATTTGACCCTGAGCTGCCTTCCCCTGTGATCCCTAATTGGCATGGCTGCTGGACTTGGGTACAAGTTCCAAATATGTGTAAAAGAGGTTTTGGCGTGTTGAAAGCCAAAGGCTTGTCATGGATTTGACAGTGTTCTCTTCAAAGTTTTGTTCCGTACACGTGGCTTAGTCAATTTCTGCTAATAAATTTGTTGTAGCTGTGAGTGTCATTTTCTAGCATTGTGAAGCCATTTCTTGTGCCATGGAACCTGAAATTCTAATGCACTTTAGAAGTGTGGGAGGAGTTCTGCTATATTGCTAGAAATAGTTGAGCAAGCTTTTTCTGCTAGTATTAACACTTACCATTTCCTGTGTTACAAAAGTATATCTTGCTGGAGATCTTGATTAATTTGTTCAGAAAATCTTTGAAGCTGTTTCACTATAGGAAAAAAGCTTTGTTTTTGGGTTCTCGTACTGCTGTTGTTGAGAGCTTTAATCGATCACATGCCTCAATTTATTAAATCATTGCTATCATCTGATAGAGAGACCATATACTCATAATTATTCAAGATTTTATGATATTCTATCAGCATGATCTCTCACCTCTATATTACCATTTTAGGAAGCTAAGAAGCATCTCTCCTTAATGGTTGTTTCCGAGTCCCCGATGGCAAAGATAGACCAACCAATGAGAATTGTCAGTTTCCAAACGACAAAGGACAGCAATGAGATTTTGAGCTTGGGGAGACAATTTTGGAAAAGCTGTTTGACCTTGTCAAGAAAAGTTGCTGCCAAATCCCAAAGGAAACCACGATTCATAAGGCTGCCTTGCGAGCTTGAAGGTGTTTTCAGTTGAATGAATGATATCTCCCCTCGAGCCTCCCTCCCTCCCTCCCTCCAATGAGTGCTATTTCACATTGTGGTCTGAAGTGTGGACAGGAGATATTTATCAGTGAACTCTCGAGTGGCTGTCTTAAATTTGATTGCGTATTTTGCAAGATGACCAAATCTGGGCCTTGTTTCGGATTATACTAAATACACTTTCAAAATCGGAATGTAGTTTGGTCTTTTCATCTTTCCTCTTTACCCCTTCATTTTAATTGAAGATTTATGGGCTTTCAAGTCCAAAACTTGTACCAATGGAACAGGTATTAGCACAAGATGTGTACTCATTTGGACTGAAATAAGCGTATCGTTACTAAATTCTGTTTCGCATTACAAATGTTGCCGGTGCTTGTGTTTTTCTAACATTGTGAATAACATTAGCTCTCCATGGTAAAGGCTCAATGAATGCTACTTTTCCATTTCATTTCACATTTAAAATGAGCATCCTGTTTCTAGAGAACTTCATTTCAATAAGATAACTGCACCTTTTATCTCTTTGAGGGATGTTTTTTTTCTCCTTCAAGTTAATACCTTATACAGGATGGACCTTGTTCTTTAGATTTTCAGCTCCCTTGTTTTCTTCACGGAAATTGAAAAAACTAGGAAAAGCTGTGGCCACGACACCTTTTGGCTGTGAAAATAGTTGTGCCCCGTAAGTAAAAAGCACCATTTTACTTTCTTCTCAAAATAAATGTATTTATCATTTTATTAAAGAATGTGATTATAGAACTTACTTAGCATGTCAAAGAAAATTCGTGATTTTCACTATAGTAACTTTTCTTGTTATATATGCCATTAATGTGTTGGAAATTACATAAATCATTAAAAAATACACTTAAAAGTTATTCTTGAGGTCCTCATTAACACAATCACACGATCAATTATTTATGAGAAGTAAAAAGTTTTTTTCCTTCAAATTTTGATTTTTAGTTTAAAGCAGCCTGGAACATGTTTTACTACCTTTAGTTAACTTAATTAGTGTTGTAGCATAATTATCAACGCCTTATTTCAAGTGTGGAGAAAATTTGAGATATTGCAAAAATCAATATTTTGGCCATTATTTGAAGATCTATTTTCGTCCCATACTTGGAACTAATTAAAATTCTGAGGAAAAAAAATTGCTATGAAGCATTCAAAACACTTGATTGGACAAAAATTACTGTAAGAAATAGTTTGTGATGTTCATTACGGTTAGGGTGGCGATTGCACGCTTGATGAAGAAGACTCCATCGATTTTAATAGACAATTTTCCACAAATTAGAGCGGCACCAATTTGAAAACCCTAATGCATTTTCCCTTTTTTTGTTTCTTTTTTTAACCTCAAACCCCATCTTCCCCTTCTTTTATACAATTCTCTCATTTTCAAATTTTGCTTTTTCCTATTTTTGCTATTCCGTCCTACCAATAATGGCGTCATGGCGTCTGCCAGGGAGCCGCTTTCCCGGGAGGCCGTCTCGCCTTCGCGAGCGACCCCCCTCTCTTCGCGTGCTACGATCTTCGGAGGTGAAAAACGTGACCCCAAATTTTACTTTCCTCCTTAGAGCTTCGAGGTCGGCCCATGTCGAGAAATCGCGATGGTTTCTGAATGTGGGTTTCTCCGTTTGCGGATTAAAAACAGCGCGGCTGAGACGAGAAGTACCGGCGGGAGGAAAAGCGCTCGTCCCCACCGATCTGAGCATCGCAATACCCGAAGGAACATGTGCTCGAGTAGCCAATGTGCAACTTCTCATCTCAAAACATTGTCTCAATACCTTGGTTTGGCGTGGAAGCATTAGATCGACGTCGGCGTGGGCGTGATCGATGCGGACTACAGAGGCCCGGTTGGGGTGATCCTGTTCAATTACTCGGACGTCGACTTTGAAGTGAAGGTGGGTGACAAGATGACGCAGCTGATCCTTAGTCCGTGATGATGGAGATTAAGGCATATTGTTTAAGTTAAGTAGTTTTATTTTGTTTCATCATCTTTTCAGGGTTTAGTGAAGTTTGTTATCGGTGCTCCGCTTTGTTTTTATTATGGTTAGTAGATTTGTTTTAGGATTGAGTTCTCTTGTATAGGGATGAATTCTTCTTGGTTTAGATGGATAGGTATTTCCTTGGTGCCTTACTTATTATACCTTTTACACAACAAAGAAACCGGGGAGAAAAGAAATTGAGATTGGGTGCCAGACGAGTGATTCAAAATACTAATCAACTGAAGATGAACAATAAGTATGGGTTGTACCTGTCCATTGCAATAAGGGTTTGTTGTGGAGTTTCTCCCTTGCATGAACACAGCCTGTGTTAGGTTTGTTGGTGGCGAAAGGAATATTAAACAAGCAGGAGCCAAGATTATTGTGTTCGATCGTCTACTGAATTCTTGAGGCATGAATTTTTGTCTTCCAGCTCAGAGCACTCTTTGTCTTGCTCATCAAGCGATTGAGTCAAAATTATTTGATGACACTGATATTTGGATATTCATACCTGTTAAGTTGTTTTTCCTATATATAGTTGCTCCCAAACTTTCTTGTAACAAAGGAAGTATCTTACACTCCTTTGATATAAGGGAATTGGATTGTCGAGATTAACCGATGTCCAGATATTTTTCTTTTTATCTCTGCTTTTGGGTGATAAGCTGGTGGAAATTTGCTCTTCATTGAGTGTATTTCATTGTTATGCTATGCTGAATGCTGATAAGTTCCTCTGAATTAGTCAGAGCATTATGACTGGTGCCTATTTTTTATACCTGTACCAGATTTTTACCTTCACGATTGTTATTAGGATTGCTAACTCTATAGGAGGCAATTAAAAAGATGCAAGTTGGTCACGTCGACAATCATTCCCAGTTTGGATTAGGTGTAAGGTCATTGGAGAGATAGGATGGGATTCCTAATCCCAATCCACATATTTTGCCTATTTAATTAGGACTCAACCTCATAGTAAATCAAATTAGGCCCCATTTCTCGTCGTGCATGACCAATTGTATGTCTGAAACAATATCTAAAGGCTGAACCTGCTTAGCGGGCTAACTTTGGGGATTGAACTGTGAGGGCATTATAAAACAAATTTAGGTGTTGCCCTCATCCTGAATCAGATTGGATGGAAGATTTAATTGGTGGTTGTGGCAAGGCTGAAATACTTTCTATGCAGACTTGAGAGAGTCCATATGCTTTCACCTGGATTAAAATTAACCTTTCATTGCTTGAGTTGGATGTGAGCTCTACTTTCATGAGAGCTTTGGTTGGGGCATATGGAAGGTCTGCTGTGCCTCCACAATCAGCAGTGCAGCACAATGCCATCGCCTTTGTACTGTAACCATCTCTTCTTGCTACGGATTTTTTCTTTTTTTCAGCTCTTCAACTTGTCTATTTCTTTCACCCTCCTCTCTTCTTCTTTTCAATGCCATCATCTGGCTTTGCTTTCATTTTGTTTTCTTCTTTTCTTTTGCCATCATCAGCAGTGCAGAGTCTTATGATTATCGATCCAAAGTGTGGTCCAATTTCAATCATTTGGGATTAATCTTAACAACAGTTATCTTAAGGGTTTTATTTATATGGACTTACACTGCAGCGATTGCCTCCCATATGTGTACTGATTAGATCTTATACTGTCGTTTTGTGTAGTCATAATATGCCATCATGTATGACTATTTGAAAAACGAATCTCATTGGCACATCTATATGGTTATTGGTTCTCGGCAATTTCTAGAGATGCTAGAACTCAGGCCTGGTGTGCTCGTGCTGTTTGCAAGTTTTTTCAATTGGCTGGGATCCTTGTAATCTGATTCGTATTGCACCTTGCTATTACCCCTTTAATTCCTTTTTCTACTCTATTTTCTTTCTCAATGAATAATTTTTCTTGCTGTTAATCAGATAGTTCAACTGAAAGTTGTAATTGTGCTCTAGAAATAATCAAGTAATGAATTAATTTGATGGTGACACTTAACTCCGTTGCTGCTAGGAAGGTGAAATGTGAAATCAAACTCTATTGCAGCTTATGTTCACAAGCAATCTGTTTTGGTTTCATGGTTTCTGTAGCTAGTTTTGTTATGCAGCTATATGTCGAAATTGAGAGAGGGCGGTTGATAAAGAAACTTGCGAAAAGCAAAGGAAGAACAAGGTCTTATAACAGAATCTGCTGATTTAATACAAGAAATTGCAGGAGCTAGAAGTTGAATTCTGGGGTCTTTGATCTTGTAATTGGTTTTTCCTTGTCTGACATTATGAGTGGTTTAAATTGCTGAGGAAAATTTTGGAGCATTGGCTAATACGGAGAAGATGGCCTTTATCCTTGAACATGAATGGGATTTTTGTATTGCTTTTAGCCGTTTATGCTCTCTTACTATGATCGGTTTTCTGATGGATGGTTTTGTAGGTTCTTTTGAGCTTAGATTGCCAGGACCATGTCCCTGCACAGATCCAGAAAATCAGCCCCCTGGTGTTTGATGCAGATCCTTCCAAAGAGAAGAAAAAGCCTAAAGAAGGGGAAAGTATTGTGAAAGAAGTGTCAGCTGATATTCTGTCACTTCTGGAGCTGAAACGGATATAATAAGAATCCATGATATGGTGAACTGGTGCTTTACTTATTCTAATGTTGTATCTACTATTTTCAACTAAATTTTTTTGCCAATCAAGCGGTACCTGGTATTCAGGCTGTGGTTCAAGCCATGGTTTTATTCATCTGTTGCATTCTCTTTTTCCTTTCTATCTTTATTGTAAACTCTGATGTTAGAAATGTACTTAATGGATTTGTACACACATCTTTCCTCGCATTCATGTGGTTAACGATATAAGTATTACTCACATTACAATGGTTACCTTGAGATTTGCCGTTGCTATATGGCAATACACGAGATTCCATCGGCAACGGGAAAACCCAGAGCACTGGATACCAGTGAAGCTCTTTCATATGAGGCTTTGTCAAGTCTTCGCTGATTTTTTCAAGGCACAGCTGTTCATTCCATGATTCAATTAGTCGCAGGTTCTAAGGAAAATCTGCTGGTGCTTAGTTTGGTCACCGCATGATCGGTTGTAGTCAAGCCTTTGTAATTATAAAAATGTCTCAGCAATTCCCCAATTTAGGTATGTCTTTGAATTGTTTCTAGTATTTGCTTGTGCATTTTCTTGCGATAGGTCGACGATCTGCCATAGAATTTGGTTGACCGTGCCTTTGTTATTTTAACGCAGGTTGCAGCTGAAACGATTGGTCACAATGGAGGTTATCCAATTAACTGCTCTTTGGAGTAATTTCAGAGATAAATTTGGGAATGAGAAAGCCATGCTCGAAGGTGCACTTGTTAAGAAGGCAGCAGAAGATCTTAGACAGAGAATAAGCAAACATGTAATTATAGAACTTTGTCGTTTTTTTTCCCTTGCTTTCTTTGGATCATCATGCTGATGCGACTTACTCTATTTTCTGCAGAATGTTATTGTCGTTTTGAAGTATTACTTGAGGATTACCTTGAGGAAACTTGCATAGCTGTTATGCCTCAGCATCCAGGTTGATTATGTTGAACATTTATTTATTTGTCTTATCAATGTCAATCTTTATGACTGATTACCTAGACCCCTCATTTAACCCTGGGTAGCCTCTCTGCCCCTGATACCTGCGGGTTATGGTTGCTGGATTTGGATACAAGTTCCAAAAAATTGGAAAAGAGGCTTTGGTGCCTTGAAGGCCAAGGCTTGTCTTGAGTTTCAGAATGTTTTGCTTGTAGTTTTTTCTGTGAATATTTCGGACCGATATACATGCATACACACTATGCTTAGACAACTTCTCAAAAAATTTGTTGTAGCTATCAATGTCAATGTCTGGCATGGTCAACCATTTCTTGTCCCATGGAGCCTGAAATTCTGATGCACTTTAGAAGTGTGGGAGGAGCTCTGCTATGATTCACCATTTTCAGTGTTACAAAAGTATATCTTGTGATTAGAGCTTTCTTAATTTGCTCAGAAATCTATGTAGCTGAATCACTCAACGAAAGGAACTCTGTTTTTGGGGTTCTGTTACCACTGTTGTAGAGAGCTTTAATCATTCATATGCCTCATTCTATTAAATCATCACTATCATCTGCTAGAGAGACAGCATAGTAGTAATTATACAAGCCTATATGATATTCTATCAGCATGACCTGTTAGTTCTATGACCATTCTAGGAAGCTGAAAAGCGTCTCTCCAAAATGGTTGTTTCCAAGTCCCTACTGGGAAAGATAGACCTGCTGATGGGGGTTGTCTGTTTCCAGACAACAAAGGAGAGCAATGACATCTTGAACTCATGGGCTACAAATTTGGAAAAGCTCCTTGATCCTGTTGAGGAAAGCTGCCACCAAATCCACAAGCAAACTATGGTTCATATGGCTGCTTTGCGAGATGTTCTTAGTTGAATGAATGGCCTCCCTTCCCTTGAGCCTCCCCCTCTCTTACCAAAAGAGAGAAGCTGAAGAGTGCGGTTTCGCATTGTCCTCTGAAGTGGGGACTAAAGATATCATAGAACTCTCGTATAGCTATCTTAAATTTGATAGCATATTTTGCAGGTGGACTAGATCTGGGCCTTGTTTTGGACTGAAATGATACAGAATACACTTTCTGCTTAGGAATATATTTTGGTCTTTTCATCTTTCCTCTTCCCCCCTCCTTGTAATTGAAGATTTTTGGACTATCAGGGTCCAGAACTTGTACCAACAGAATAGGTATCAGAACAAGATGTGCACTCATTATAACAAAAGTAAGTGCCTTGTTACCAATTTTGTTTCTCTGTACAAATCTTGCTGGTGTTAGTGTTTTTCTAACATCAGAGATAACATTAGCTCCCAAAAGTAAAGGCGAGTGAATGTTATTTTGTATTTCATTTCCCTTTTTTATATTTTTTTCAGCGGAGAGCCTGCTTCCTTTGGACTTAATCTTGACCGTTGGCAGTTCTAAAAACCTCTTTTTAGGGAGCTTATATATTGTCAATGGACTTAGCTTTTCTCCAGGATGATGTTGTGATGTCATTTCAAAAAGACACTATTGTGATATCATTTCTCTTTGAAGTTTTAGTCACCAGAATGTGTTTCAATGTCAACTAGTTGACATTTCTCTCAACTCTTGGCATGTATGTGGGTAATAATACAGTAAGAAGCTTGAATATTGAGGATAATGTGTTTGTTTTACAACTCTGTTAAGATTTGGACTTCTGGCTGATGAAATACAGAAACCATCACATTTTGCCTATGAATCTCAACATTTGATTAAATTGATCAATCATTTGTTGTCTCAAATCCCCTTTCTTTACAAGAGAAGATGTTAAGGGTTTAAACATTGGGTCTCAGAGTAAAGTGGCGCAAGAATGACTCCTATAGAAAGCATCATATAGTACTCAAACTTTTATTTGATTCATGAGACATATATAACTAATGAATGAAATATTGTCTTTTGTGAGCCCCCCGGGGGTGGGGGGGGGTGAAGGGTTGTTTGATTGAATTAGGAATTTAAAATGTTTGTGCCGATAATAGGTGTCAAATATTTATTTGCTTTAACATTGCTTGTAATAAGATAGCACATTGATAGATAAGGGTCGCTATTAATATCTAAATTTTGGTGGCCCAATTAGTTGTTTATTCCATTCAAAAAATTAGGGATTAATTTTTAACATCTAAACAAAATTATTAGAATTAGATTGCATAGCATATATTTTAGGAGCATTTATTATTTAGTTTTTTTTTATTGCATTTGCATTAGACCAGTGATAGATGAATTTGAATTGATGGTTCTAACTTTAATTTAGTGAGTCTAGCCAACCTCATTCTTTAGGTGATCGAAATCATGTGTGCCATGTTAGTCATTTCATATTATTGCCAAGATTTGATAATAAATAGCTGGCAATAATCTTTGGGGTTGGATGTGCGTACGGGCATTTGGGAAAATTCGGTCAAGAATGTTTATACCTATGAGTAAAGAAGTGAGTACATGCTCTTAGGAGGTTTTATAAGCTAGGCTGGTTGCCAAAGCAGCAAAAGTAAGCTAATATTATATAGCTATAATACACTAGGTGTCAACGTAATCACTCCTTTTTGTCGTGTTTAATGCAGTTCCTCTCCATTTTATAGCTTCAGTTTTTCAAATCACATTTTCTAATGCTAAATAAGCTAATATTGAATCCTCCTCTATTGTGCTGTGAAAAATTATATTTTGGTGAAGAACATGTTGGCGAAGAATGTCAACATGAAATAAAAAGCCTGACAAAAGATGACATAAAAGGACAAAAAAAAAGTATCACTAAATTACCATTTGAATATGGAGCATTGTTGGCCTAGATTTTATTAACACGACACCAAAAGAATAAAATTTATGTAAAATGTTAAAAGCTATTAATTTAAGGGGAGAGATAAAAGTGGCTTGGGTGGAGGATAACAATTTGATAATTTTTAAGCAAAAAGTAGTATGGAGAAATCTAGTTTAAGGAAATTATTTAGAAAGAGATTTATTTTAGAGTAACCTTTCTAGACGAATAAAAAAGAAAAAGCCTCCTGCAGACTTTTTATAACAAAATCCTGTATAATCCCCCGATTTATACGCTCTTGTCTGACTCATGTAAATTAGCAGTGTATAAGATAATGAAAGCAAGTCAAGTCACGTCAAGTTCAGCCAGTCCTGGATCTCTCAAATTTCAATGAAAGCGCGTAGATAGGTTTGAAGCACCTTCCCAGTAATATGGCGTGAATCGGTGGAGATCACAGCAGGAGCATGTGAGCGTTGCTCGTCAGTTCTCTTTTCCACTTTTTCTTATTAATATAAAAAGCAAGTCAACTCACGACGCTGCTGAGTACTGCGTGTCTCCAAGTCAATGACGCTACTTCGACCCAAAAAAGAAAGAAAAAGTCATGATGCTACGGAAATTACGCGTGCACTGACTATTCTTTCCGCGGCATGCCTCACAGCCTTTCGATTAGCATGGAGAGTTTTGGACCGTTGGATGGCAAGAACTCGAGCATTGTTCGAGCACGCATATTAAAGAATCTCATGTGTTGATAATCCTACTTCAAAGGCTGAAAATCGGTGGAGATGCCAGGGTTGTGTTGTTTGAGCACTCCTCAGGCAGTCAACCGACTCCTTGCTCTTTTCTGTTTCCTACTTTGATTGCTCCATTTTCTTCTGAGTAAGCAAGAGGTATGAGAGTTCTTTTATTTTCGTTTGAATTAACTGAGTCATGAAAGACATTTGTGCGATTCGCAGATCTGGACCGTGAAGGCTGGCTTTCTTTTAAGGCTCTGCTTGATCAATATCTTATTTTAAAACAGAACAAGAATCTCGTTGGTTAATCACTCCATGATGTCCATCCAATCAAGAAAAAGGTAAATGGTCTTTCCGTTCTTTTCCTTTATCTCCAATTCCTTTTGTTTCTTTTCACGTCATTTCCCTCTCAACTTAAATTGCCAATTGAATTGTAAAAGAGAAGAACCCACTCACTCAGAAGACCCGAATTCCAGGGCGTCTTCCTCATCGAATGCTCCGCATGGAGGAGATCATGAAGGGGGAGACAAACGGCCCAAAGGGAATGCCTACGAAGTGTTCTTGAACTTTAGAGGGATAGATACACGCAAAAATTTCACCGACTATCTCTATACTAGTCTTACCGATGCAGGAATTCAGGTGTTCAGAGACGACAATGAGCTCCGTGTTGGTAAGGAGATTGGTCCGGAGCTTCTCTGCAACATTACACAGTCCACGATCTCTATCCCAATTATTTCCGAGAACTATGTTTCCAGCAAATGGTGCCTTCATGAGTTGGTTCAAATGTTAAAGTGCAAGAGGAGTAAAGGGCAAATAGTATTGCCCATATTTTACAAAGTGGAACCCTCACAAGTGCGACATCCTATAGGGAGATGGAGAGAAGCTATCGATGCACATAAAAAGAATATGGAGGAAATGGTTGTGAAGGAATGGGAAGAAGCACTCAAAGAAGTTAGCGTCTTGAAAGGATGGGAATCGGAGAAAATTGATAATGGGTACCTTATCCTCCAACAAAACATTGTTTAATTATTCATAAATAGATCTTTTTTCAAAAATAATACACATATTGCTATCCTATACCAATATTCATTGTTATTTGACAGGCATGAAGGAACATTGGTTAAGATTGTTGTGAAAAAGGTTATGGGCGAGTTAAAAAGACTTTTTCAGCTAAATGTTCCTGAACAGTTAGTGGGAATCGAGGATCATGTGCAACTTATGAGCAACATAGATGCTGAATTCCATGGTACAAAGATTATTGGAATTTATGGAATGGGCGGCATCGGTAAGACAACTCTTGCAAAGGTGTTATACAACAAACTCTCTAGTCATTTTGACTATCGTAGCTTCTTGGCAAATATCCGAGAAACATCCGAGCGTAATTGTATTGAATGCGTACAAAAGCAACTCATTCATGACATAACAAGAAGTTCATATGATGCGTCTAATGTCGATGAAGGAGTCAGTTTCATTAAATCTCGATTTATGGGGAAGAAAGTCCTAGTTCTTCTGGATGATATTGATGATAACACTCAATTGAATGCTTTGGTCGGGGACGGTAGTTGGGTTGAAGCGGGAAGTATAGTCATCATCACAACCAGAAACAAAAGCATTCTCGATGAAGCTAACATGGGCTACATGTACCAACTCAACGAGTTATCTTTTAATCAATCATTGATTTTATTTAGTAGACATGCCTTTCGAAAGGATTCTCCTCCGAGTGATTATGAGGTTATCTCTAGTGATGTCGTATCTACTACTGGGGGGCTCCCATTAGCTCTTGAAGTTATAGGTTCGTTCTTATGGAGAAAGAGAAAAGACTTATGGAAAGGTACATTAAAAAAATTAAAGAAAGTGCCCCATGAGAAAGTGCAAGAGAAGTTGAAAATAAGTTATGACGCATTAGATTATAGGGAACAACAAATATTTTTGGATATAGCATGCCTTTTCACCAGAACACTTAAACAAAATCCAACTTATATGTGGGATGCATGTGATTTTTTCCCTGGGATGGGGATTGAAGTATTAAGTCTTAGGTCCCTAATTGAAACCGAAGGAAATGGAGTGTTTTTATTGATGCATGATCAATTGAGAGATCTTGGAAGGGAAATTGTTTATCTAGAAAATCCAAGGGAGCCTCAAAAGCGTAGCAGATTGTGGATCGGTCAGGAAGCCCTAGATGTGCTTGACAATTGCAAGGTATGAGTTTTCTCTACTTTTCTTAGTCAGTGCATGTGGGTCTATCTTCCCTTTCTTGTTTGAAATAAAAATAAGTATTAGTCTTGAGTCCCCATAAATTGCTGCTTCTCTAAGCAAAAGAGCTTTTTTGATTAATCATTGTTTTTGCCTGATTCTAAATCCATGGTAAAAATGGGCAAAATAGATGACTAGTACTTCATTGTAACAAAATCAACACGAAAATCAAAATATAGCATCAAACATCTGTAGCAATAAAAAGAATCACATATAGAATGTTTGTAATTATCAATTTTCCTTCCACGTATAATGAAAAACCTGCATCGAAGAAACACATGATAAGAAAGGAATGTAAAACACACGCATACCTTTTGCGATGACATTCTTGTTTTCATTTTGATATTAACAATTGCAAACAAAGTAAACACCAAAAAAGTGAGGAAATTCTACAATTGTGATTCTTTGATTATGATACATATATTGATGGCAAATTTGATAGATGCATTTGGACAGTTAGAGTTGTATTGGTTCACATATACATGATAGGAGTAAAGGAAGTGCTATTTCACATACATAAGGGCATGAATTTTGATAGATTTGTTTGAATTAATGTATGCATGAAGAGAGGCCTTCCATTGTATTTGTAAATGGACACAAGTTTTGGAAATTCAAAAGGTGCAAAATGCGAATGGTATAGTTGGATGAGGAAAATTTTTGGAAACAACTACTTGAGCTTCTCATCTTTACATAGATTAGATAAATAATATGCAATTGCAACCTTTCATTTCACAAAATTGAAAGGAAGAAGCCTATATGCCATAGTAGTATGTTGGCAATTTGAAATCAGTGCATTTTATTTTATATGAATTCGTCTCATCTCATCATTCAAAACTTATGGTCCACAATGTTTCCAAGTTGCAGGGCACCAAAAAGATTGAAGCCCTTTCTCTTGGCACATGTGGTGTGGGAAGAAGATACACAGCTGAACAATTTAAAGAATTGACCAACTTGAGGTTCCTCCAAGTAGATGGTGTGGATTTCATCGGAGATTTCCAAAGCTTACTTCCTGAATTAAGATGGCTTAAGTGGAATGAGTGTCCCTCAAATTTCACTGCTGCCAACTTTCATTTGAAGAAATTAGTTGTACTTGATTTGTCATACAGTGCAATTTCAGAGGATTGGGGAGGATGGGTTCCACTCAAGGTAAGATGTAAAAAAGGCATCGAAGTATTTTTTTTTTTTTAAACTTAACATTTTTTTTCCTTGTACATATAACATTTGAAAATTGATTTTCATAATTGAACTAGCCCGTTTCTCTTTAATTTCATAGTATTAAAGGAAAACTTGGTGCCCAATGATTGCATCTCTCTTTCATTTGGATTTGTCATATGCTTTTTTGATAATATAAGTTGCTTATGTCTAATAAGCAAATATCTCCTTCGAAATGTTATCCAGAATTAAATGTAGTTAGCACTTGTACACCCTAACATTCTTTTGCAATTGATGTGCTTAGAAAGCATTTATCTATTGACGTGGCCAAACATTACTGAAAGAGGCATTGAAAATTAAGTAGGACAACCATGAAGGAGTAGAGGAGCACGGAGAATTCTTAAAAGTGAAATACATAAGGAGTAGCGAAAAATCACAGGTTGTGACGGTCCACTTACATTGACATACCATTTCTTTCTTCCAGATGGCGACTGAGCTCAAAGTTCTCAACCTCAATAATTGTCAATCTTTGAAAAGAACTCCCGACTTGTCCACTTTCAGAAGGTTGGAGATTTTGACTCTTATAAATTGTAAGAATTTGGAAGAGCTTCATCTTTCTATTGGAAATTTGGCATCATTGATTGAGCTGGACGTAGGATACTCATCGATTACGAAATTACCCAAAGTATTGGGAATATGCAAAATTTGAGGATCTTAAATATTTATTGTACTGACATAACGGAATTGCCCGATGCCATTGGGATGTTGGTAGAACTCCAAAAGTTAGTGGTTTGGAAATGCAAAAATCTGGAGCGATTACCTAGTAATATATGCAAACTGATTTCGCTAAAGAAGCTTAACGTTGGTGTATGTGAAAAGCTTCGGGAATTACCAGAACTGCCCTCCGGCTTAACAGATCTAGAGATCGGCTGCCAGGGGCAGTCTTTGCCCCATCTTTCCCAGCTAACCCGTCTCAAGAAACTCTATCTTCGCTGTTGCCATCGGCTTGAATGTGTCCCAGAGCTTCCCATTGGACTATCGGAGCTTAGTGTTTTCAGTTGCGAAACATTGAAAGCCTTGACGAATTTGTCAGACTTGAAACACTTGCGATCTTTCTATATAAAAGATTGCCCATCTCTCGAAGGATCACCCGACGTGTCGAATTTTAGGCGTACGCAGATGAGAGAACTTGGCTTGAAAGGTATGCAGTTATATCCAGGGGACTTACTATTCTACCGTGAGCAGACCTGAAGAGCTACAGGGGGCAGAAGAGAAGGACGGCGGGACGTCCATGGAATCTCTCTCTCTCTCTAAGTCGCTACTAGTCAGTCGCCCTGCTGGTTTCCCAGGCCCGAAGATCGAAGCCACTGTTTGCACCGCCCATCCACTGCAGGCACACAGGCAGGTCGATCGGCGCGGTGGAGATGATGACGGCGATGGCGACGGCGATGACGCAATGCCATGGCTGGCAACGCCCTCTCCATCCACTCCAGGTAAACCCGTGCACGCGTCTCTCGAGCTTTCCTGCGGTCTCTCAGCTTCAGCTGCATTTTAGAACCCCAGTCGGACCGCGATGCTCCGGCGCGCGAGCTCATCAATTGTTGGGATTGGCGACGTTCTGAATGCTCTAAATCGGCCACGAGTGGATGTGTAGGGCGTGATGCAGATGATCGATCAATCGCATTTGAAGTTTAGAGTCCATCCATCTCATGTCGTAAATTTGCAATTGCAGATAGTTGGGATGGTGGTGTTCAGTTTCCTAGTGGTGGCTTTCTAAGTCTTCTTGGGATTGTTTTTGGGAGCGAGGCTGCTGAAATCACCCTGACGACAATATTCTCTTTTGTGGTAACTCCCTTAGCGTTTACTTTGTGCCATGATGACATAGATTGCTTTTCTTTTGTCACGGGGAATTGATGGGATTTTCCACATATTTCCCCCAATTTTCAGGTGTTCTTGGCGATGTTTCTGTTTGTTTGGTGTACCGCGATAGATCCGACGGAAAAGACCAGTTTATAGAAAGAAGAAGAGAGGCTCCGAAGCGATGGCGCTCGCGGACTTTTGTGCCCATTCCTCAAGCTCGCCCTTCCAATTCCGATGCTTGATTTGCCTAGCTGGGTACTTCTTCTTTCTCTTTTTTCTTGAATGATGATGGAAGGAAGGTTGGGGTTGATATTCCTATGGAAGTCTAATGGTGGCGCCTCTGTATGTGTATACAAAGAAATATGTAATAAAGCAAATATTAGCCTGGGGAGATATTCTTTCTGGCAGCATATCAGCGAGTTTTCAGCACCTGACCGCTTAGCTTTGGAGGAGACAGTGAACTCAACAAGTAGAAGTCAATATCTGTGGCATATGGATGAGCTGAGTAGGAAAGTAGGGCACAAAGTTCTGTGGATAAGCTGGACATTGTCGTTTGGGGTACTATCTAGGAAAATACTTTGAACTTGTACTTTTACAAGATGGGCCCACCTCCTTTTGGAATTGAAGTTAAACGTGTGGGAGTGAAGGGTTGAAAAATTAGATAACATAGAGAAAAAGGCGATTTGTCTTAGTCAAGTAGTTTTATTTTGTTTTATCGCCTTTTCAGGGTTTAGTGAAGTCAGGAGTAGGGGCTCCTCTTTGTTTTTTATTCTTTTTAGTAGATTTGTTTTTGGGGTTTGCATTATCTTTTATAGGTATTTCCTTGTTGCCTTACTTGTTATACTTATTGCATAACAAAGAAACCAGGGAGAAAAGAAATTGAGATTGAGCGCTGGAGGAGCAATTCGTAATGCTAATTTGGGGATTGATGTTCGTCTACCCACTGACAAACTAATATAAAATCAATTAAAGATGAACTTGATTACAAGTGGTACCTCTCCATTGCAATTAGGGTGTGCTGTGGAGTTTCTCCCTTGCATGAACACAGCATGTGTTTCGTTGGCTGGTACTTGATGACATTGATACTTAGACATCCATACATGTTAAATTGTTATTCTTGTATTTAGTTGCTCCCAAGCTTTCTTGTAATATAAGAGATATCTTGCACACATTGTTCGGAGTGAATGGGGTCATCGAGGTTAACCTATGTCCAAATATTGACCTTTTCATCTCTGCTTTTAGGTGATAAGCTGCTGGAATTTTCGCTCTTCATTGGTGGTATTTCATTGTTATGCTATGCTGAATGCTGATCAGTTACTCCTGGATTAGTCAGAGCATTATGACTAGTGGCTATTAATTATAGCTATACAAGATTTTTACCTTGACAATCGTTGTTAGGATTGCTATCTGTATAGGGTGCAATTAAAACGATGGAAGTTGGTCACATCAAAATCATTCCCAATTGGATGGGATGGATCATTGAGATGGGGATTTCTAATCCCAGTCCCAAATATCCTATTTTTCCTATTTAATTAGCACTCAATCTCATAGTAAACCAAATTAGGCTCCAGTTCTCATTTTGTATGACCCATTTTATGTCTAAAACAATATCTAAAGGCCAAAGCTGCTAATTAGGGCTAACTTTGGGGATTGGATTATAAGGGGGTTATAAATGAGAATGAGGTGTTGCCCTCATCCTGAATTAGATTGGATGGAAGATTTAATCGGTGGTTGTGGCAAGGCTGAATATACTTTTTATATAGACTTGGGAGAATCCATAAGCTTTCCTCTAGAGTAAGAATAACCTTTTATTGCTGGAGTTAAAAGTGGGCTCTACCTTCATGAGAGCTTGGGTTGGCGTAGGTGGAAGGTCTGCTGTGCCTCCATAAATAGCAGTGCAGCACAATGCCAACACCTTTGTATGGCAGCCATTTTTTCGGTACTGGGGACAGAATTCTCTTTTACATCATAGCATACAGCTCTTTACCTTTTCTATATTTTTCATCCTCCTGTCCTCTTCTTTTCATTGTCATCATCTGGTTTTGTGTTTGTTTTATTCTCTTGTACTTATTCCCCAGATGCTTCTCTAGTTAACTTTCTCTAAGAGGCATGAGAGCTTCTTCAGTGATGTGCTTTTGCTGTGGTGGTACTAGTGCTTTGTTCTTCTACTTTTGAGCTTCATTCCCTCTTTTCGAAGATAACATACAGGTGTTAGTACAGAATTAAGATTTGAGAATCCATCACTTTGGATCTTAGTTTTCTGTAGAGTCTTATGATCATTGATCGAAAGTCCAATTTAAAACAATTAGGATCAATCTTAATGACCTTTACCTTGTGGGTTAGAGTGTATATTGCAAGGATTGGCTCCCATATGTGTACTGATTAGATCATGAAGTGTTGTTTTTGTGTAGCTGTTACATGCCATCTATGTATAACTATCTAAAAACCGAATGTGCTTGGTGTATCTACATAGGAATTGGCACTAGGCAATCTGTTGGGATGCAAGATCTCAGGTCTGGTGCTTGTTCTCTAGAAACTAGTATGGTGGAACGCTCTAGAATCTACTGTTGTGGAATCGCCTTCAGTTTCTCACCTTGTGTTTCTGGATTCTCTCCCATGATTGCCCCAAGTTTTTACTTTTTGTTCTCCTACTCATGTAATTGCATTACTTTTTTTTTTTCATGTCTTGTTCATGATATATCCTTTATGGGGATCTTATAGTGCTTGTGCTGGTTGCAAGTTTTAGTTGGCTGGCATCCTCTTCATAAAGATACTTGTATTTGTATTGTACCTTGCTATTGTCCCTTTGCTTCTTTTTTTGACCATATTTTCATTCTGGAGTGGCAAATTTTCCGTGCTGTTCTATAAGACCCTAATCTTATAGTAGAATGCTACTTTCTTATGACAGGTTGCAATTTATGCAAGAAATTGATCTTGAATAGACTATTAAGACAGTTGACTTCAAACTCTAGTTGTCATCTGATCTTGTTGGTTTTTCCTTGCAATGCAGTTATATTTTGTTTTTCCTTGAAAAGGAAGAACCAACATTCCTATGATGGGTTTGTCCTATATTCCTATGATAGAAACTTTTGGAGCAGCAGCAAATACGGAGAAAATTGCCTTTATCCTTTAACAAGTACAAGATTTTTGTATTGCTCTTAGCCGTTTATGCACTATTACTATGATTGGTTTTCTGATCAATGGATTTTGCAGGTTCGTCTATGCATAGATTGGCAGGATTATGCCTGTGCACACATCCTTTCCAGGGAGATCAGGCCCTGAGTGTTCAATGCAGATCCTTCCAAAGAGAAGAAAAAGCTTAAAGAAGTTGAAAACATAGTGGAACAAGCGCCAGCTGATATTCCATCTCTTCTGGAGTTGAAACCGTTATACTATGACTTTTTTTTGTTTTTGGTCAGGCCGTTATACTATGACTCATGCTGTGGTAAATTAGTGTTTCACTTTTTCTAATATTGTATCTACTATCTTATAACTAATTTCTTTTTCTCAATCAAGTGGCACCTGGCATTCAGGACCATGAACTTGTATGGCTTTATATATCTGGCACATACTCTTCTTCCTTTCTAACTTTATTGCAAACTCTGACTTTTAGATGTACTTGATGGATTTGAACTCGCATCTCAGTATACCTCACATTTATGTGGTTAACAATGTAGATATAAATGATTGCCTTGAGATTTGTCGATATTGTAAGGCGATATATGAGATTCCATCAGTGAAGGGCAATCCACAGCAGTGGATACCGTTGAAGCTCTTTCCTTGTTAAGTCTTTACAAAGTTTTTCAAGGCACGGCTGTTCATTCTCTGATTTAATTAAACGCGGGTTCTAAGGAAAATCTGCTGGTACTCCTGTGCGGTTGAGCCTTCTTAATGCCACTTTGGAAAATAAACATCTCTCAGGAATTCCCATTCTATCTTTGAATTATTCTAGGTAATTGGTTGTACATCTTGTTATATCTCAGTAATGCACCATAGAATTTGGTTGACCATGCCCTTGTTATTTTAACACAGGTTGCTACTGAAACAATTGGTCATGGTGGAGGTTTTCCAATGGACACCTCTTTAAAGTACTTTCAAAGATGAATTTGAGAATGAGAAAAGGTGCTAGGAGATGCACTTGTTGAGAAGGCAGCAGAAAATCTTAGACAGGGCCCAATCATAGTCAAAAGAAGAATTTTGGCTTCTCCTGGGTGAGACAAGCTGCCATTAGCAAGGAGCCTCTTCAGAGAATCATCGAACATGTAATTACAGAACTTGTCGTTTTTCTTCTTTTAATTGGATCATCACTCAGATGTGACTCACTCTATTTTCTACAGAATATTATCATTATTTTGAAGTACTGCTGGAAGATTACCTCAAAGAGACTTGCAGAGCTGTTATCCCTCAGTATCCAGGTCTAATTACTTGGAACAATTGTTTATGTTCATTATCCATGTCACTCTTTATGAATGATTACCTAGACCCCTCATTTAACTCCGAGCAGCCTCTCTCCTCGTTATCGTATGGTTGCTGGACTTGGATACAAGTTCCAAATATGTGTAAAAGAGGTTTTGGTGCGTTGAAAGCCAAAGGCTTGTCATGGATCTGAGAGTGTTGTCTTCATAGTTTTGTTCTGTACAATTGGCTTTGTCAACTTCTGCTCATAAATTTGTTGTAGCTGTGTCATTTTCCGGCATTGTGAAGCCATTTCTTGTGTCATGGAGCCTGAAATTCTAATGCACTTTGGAAGGGTGGGAGGAGGTCTGCTATGTTGCTAGAAATAGCTAAGCAAGCTTTTTCTGCTAGTATTAACACTCACCATTTCCTGTGTTACAAAAGTATATCTTGCGAGAGATCTTGATTAATGTGTTCAGAAAATCTTTGAAGCTAAATCACTCTAGGAAAAGAGCTTTGCTTTTGGGTTCTCTTACTGCTGTTGTTGAGAGCTTTAATTGATCACATGCCTCAATTTAACAAATCAACACTATCATTTGATAGAGAGACCATATAATGATAATTATTCAAGCTTTTGTGATATTCTATCAGCATGACCTCTTACTTCTATATTACCATTTTAGGAAGCTGAGAAGCATCTCTCCTTAATGGTTGTTTTCAAGTCCCTGGTAGCAAAGATAGACCAGCCAATGGGAATTGTCAGTTTCCAAATGACAAAGGAAAGCAATGAGATTTTGAATTCAGGGGAGACAATTTTGGAAAGGCCACTTGACCTTGTCGAGAAAAGTTGCCACCAAATCCCAAAGGAAACCATGGTTCATAAGGCTGCCTTGAGAGCTTGAAGATGTTTTCAATTGAATGAATGATCTCCCCCTCGAGCCTCCTCCCTCCCTCCTTTCACCCTCCCTCCGATGAATGCTGTTTCACATTGTGGTCCGAAGTGTGGACGGTAGATATTCATCATTGAACTCCCACGTGGCTGTCTTAAATATGATTGCATATTTTGCGAGATGACCAGATCCAGGCCTTGTTTCGGAACTAAATACACTCTCAAAATAGGAATGTAGTTTGGTCTTTTCATCTTTCCTCTTTCCCCCTTCATTTTAATTGAAGATTTATGGACTTTTAGGGTTCGAAACTTGTACCAATGGAATAGGTATTAGCACAAGATGTGCACTCATTTGGACTAAAATAAGCGCCTTATTACTAAATTCTGTTTTGCATTACAAATGTTTCTGGTGCTTGTGTTTTCCTAACATCGTGAATAACAATAGCTCTCCATAATAAGGGCTTAGCAAATGCTACTGTTCCATTTCATTTCACATTTGAAATAAGCATCCTGTTTGTAGGGAGCTTCATTTCGATAAGATAAATGCACTTTTTATCTCTTCAAGGGACTTATTTTTCTTCAAGATACTTGATACGGGATGGACCTCATTCTTTAGATTTCCATCTCCCTTATTTTCTTCATGAAAATTGAAAAAACTGGGAAAAAGCTGTGACCACGACATATTTTGGCTATGAAAATCGTTGTGCCCCACAAGTATGTCTGTTTCTAGACAACAAAGGAGCGCAATGATACCTTGAACTCGTTGGCCACAGATTTGGAAAAGCTCCTTGATCTTATTGAGGAAAGCTGCCACCAAATCCACAAGCAAACTATGGTTCATATGGCTGCTTTGAGAGCTTGGAGATGTTCTTAGTTGAATGAATGACCTCTCTTCCCTTGAGCCTCCCTCTTTCTTACCAAAAGAGAGAAGCTGAAGAGTGTGGTTTCACGTTGTCCTCTGAAGTGGGGACTAAAGACATCATAGAACTATCGTGTAGCTGTCTTAAATTGGATGGCATATTTTGCAGGTGGACCAGATCTGGGCCTTGTTTTGGACTGAAATGATACAGAATACACTTTCTGCATAGGAATATATTTTGGTCTTTTCATCTTTCCTCTTCCCCCTCCTCGTAATTGAAGATTTTTGGACCATCAGGGTCCAGAACTTGTACCAATTGAATTGGTATCAGAACAAGATGTGCACTCGTTACAACAAAAGCATGCGCCTTGTTACTAAATTCTGTTTCTCTTTACAAATTTTGCTGGTGTTACTGTTTTTCTAACATCAGGGATAACATTAGCTCTCAAAAGTAAAGGTGAATAAATGTTATTTTGTATTTCATTGCACATTTGAATTTTGTTTTCAGCAGAGAGCCTGTTTCCTTTGGACTTAATCTTGACCATTGGCAGTTCTAGAAACCTCTGTTTAGAGAGCTTATATATTGTCAATAGACTTAGCTTTTCTCCAGGATGATGTTGTGATGTCATTTCAAAAAGACACTATTGTGATATCATTTCTCTCTGAACTTTCAGTCACCGGAATGTGTTTCGATGTCAACTAGTTGACATTTCTCTCAACTCTAGGCATGTATGTGAGTAATAATACAGTAAGAAGCTTGAAATATTGAGGATAATGTGTTTGTTTTACAACTCTGTTAAGATTTGGACTTAATGGAAGTTCTCTTTACATAGTTGATTCCCATTTTCATTTTACTATTGATGCTTCCAAGTGGCAACTTACGACGATTTCTTCGTCTAATTTGTTTCCGATTTTATCTTCTGGCTGGCAAAATATAGAAACCATCACATTTTGCTTATTAATCTCGACATTTGATTGATTTCATCAATTGGTCGTTGTCTCAAATCCCCTTTCTTTACACGAGAAGATGTTGAGGGTTTAAACATTGGGTCTCAGAGCAAAGTGGGGCAAGGATGACTCCTATAGAAACCATCATATGGTACCCGAACTTTTATTTGATTCTTGGGACATATTTAGTTGATGAATGAAAGATTTTTTTTTTTTGTTGGGGGGGGGATGGGTGGAAGGAATTAGGAATTCAAATTGTTTGTGCTGGTAGTAGTGTCAAATATTTATCTGATTTAACATTGTCCATGATTAGATAGTAAATTGATAGATAAGCATCACTATTAATACCTAAATTTTGGTGGCCTAATTAGTTGTTTATTGCATGAAAAAAATTACGGATTAATTTTTAATACCTAAACAAAAATATTAGAATTAAATTGCATAACATATAGCTTTAGGAGCATTTATTATTTGGTTTATTTTTTTTTATTGTATTTGCATTGGACCGGTGATGGATGGATTCAAATTGATGGTTCTGAGCTTTAATTTAGCGAGTTTGTCCAAGCACATTACTCTTTGAGTGACCGAAATCATGTGTGCCACGTTAGTAATTTCATATTAGTGCCAAGATTTGATCATTAATACTCAGCAATAATCCCTGGGGTAGATGTGCGTACGTGCATTTTGGAAAATTCGGTCAAGATTATGGAATGTGAGAAGAGAAGTTGTGGGAGGTGTGGAGCCCAATAGAGAGGGAGGCGATTTCTCTGGAGGTCGGCAGCAAGCTCTGGCACTCGTCCAAGCCACGCCTCGTGCCCGACGCGGCACTGCCCGTCTCCTTGCCGCTGCAGTTCATCATCTAATTTTGCCCTAGTCTGATCTGGGGAATTTCTGGCAACGATGAAGCACCCCTCAGCGAGTCCTTTGCATGCCACAGCAGCCCCCGTGGTCTCTTGATTAATTCTTGGCAGGTTCCCGGCGAAATTACAAGCACTTGTCGAGCCCTTTGAGCGAACTACTGGCCAGGCCACCACGCTTCTGCTGTTGTCCCGTTTCTTTAAACCCGTGGCATTGCTATGAAATTATGCGTGCAATAACCCACCTGCAGTGATTGCCATTTGCTTTTTATTTTCTAATTGTTCTATTAATAGAAAAAGCAAGTCATTGCTTTCGAAAAAGAGCGCCTTCGTAGGCTTTACGCCCCTCCCAAGCAATCCCGTGGAAATTATACGTGCAATAATTGCCCGCATAGTGTTGTGATGTCATTTCTCTCTTAACTTCATCATCTCTTTTTTTTTAATATTCTATTCATCTTCCGAAAATACTTGGGCGCACATCCATGTTTTTGCATCATATCAACACTTGGTTACGGTAATACATCATGATGTCATAAAACAATTTTATTTTACATTATATTTTTATTCTTAATTATTACGACATGTCGTAATACAAGACGTTGCAATATACATACCATATATTCTCATATCTTTCACACTTTTGCGATGACCTAGTAGTGGCTTTAAACCTAACAATTTTATTATGCTCAATTTGATAGTTGACATTAACAAAATTTTGATTCAACAGCTGACGACACAAATTAAATAGACGGATGACATTGAAACACTTGCATTGGATGGATGACAAGGGATATGGCATGATCGATGTGCGAAAACACGGATTCAAAAAACGGCCCCATCTTCCTCATAGTTTTTAGAGGCCCTAGAATCGATATTTCTTTGTTTCTATTTTCTGAATTTTTGCCCCCACGATTCTGATGGCATGAAAAGAAAAGTAATCAACAGCATGACTTTCGGTGCACAATAGTCTTGTTAATTTTCAGGCCAAAAATTTTTTTATTAATTTCAACCATTGAAATTATAATCAATATGAGATTCTCATAATTAGCTCTTCTAAATGAATACTCGAAGAGCAATTTTTACTTATATGCAAGAAAATAATTTTTATTTTTTATTTTTGATATACTAATTAGACATAATTAGTATTTTCATACGTGCTCATGCCTTTTTTTTTTTTTTTTTAACTAAGTGCTCATGCCTTTAGATTACTACAAAAATCATCGTCATTCATGGCTAATTCTTTCCAACTTGTCTTGTTATAGTTCCATCACCACAGAATAGCCTTATGATTTCTTCCTTGGGAATTTCGTACACATAGAAAATAAATTATTTTCTTTTTTATCCAATAATACTTATTTGGGCCCACTCCGAGAGGACACTTTCGTGAGACCGGTCTATTAGGAATGTCTCACTCGTCGGCCGAAAGAAAGAACCTGGTCAACTATTGGGCATCACAACCTGATCGCACGGCTTGTAATGATGTCTTACTTGACCATGCAAAAGTGGTTGTGAGATCGTTATTGTCTATAATAAGGCAACTCTAAATTATTTGACTCACTTTGCTCTTGCTTTTTGAGAGGAAACCTTTGAAAACTCTTTTAACCAAGACGGTTATGCTTCCTTCAATTCACGTCTCATAGTCTTAAGCTGCATGCCGTTTTTCAGGTGTATTCTGGATAATTTTAGTGTTATTTTGTGTTCCCAAGCATAAGAAATTCTTCTATTTAGTATCTAACAAGACGCAAGGGCAAAACTTATATTTATGCTTTGTCTGGGAAGGAGGGGAAGAGGAGCAAAATGAAGTAAATTGTGTAACCTTTACGAGAAGAAGTGGGAGGAAATTCATAATTTTTCTTTCTTCCTTTACTCGATGTATCCAAGAAAAGCAGCTTTTCCTTTATCATGAAGGTGCTTGCTTGCTAAATAGACCACAAGCATAGGGTAAATCATGCATTGTTGCTGCCATAGGGGTCCTTACCAATTGACATAAACTAAACGTGAATTTCATTTTTCAAGTGCGTGGAACTCCACTTGACTTCCAGTATCGGCCATTATCCACAAGATGCTCTGATGAACAATCAATGTGTCCATTCTTGTGGCAAAACGTACTATGGAGACACGCGTATGAAGTTGATCCTTGGAAGGCAGAGGTGTCGCGCAACCTAGCAACTCAGTCGTTCGGATCCTCCTCCTCCAGCTTGTTCTGTCTATATGTTTTAAGAGGAGGAGGATTTGACGGCACGAAGGAGTTTGTAGACCAACTAATGGACTAGTTTAAGAAAGAAAAGAATTCTACTGCGCAGTTTGCTTGGAGACCGAAAGGAATAATAAGGAAGAGGGGTACCCATGGCCATGTGACCGTCAAGTTTCCAATAAGTACATATTTGAAGTGCTTGGCATTGTGGGCCCGAGATTTTTTATTTTGTAGTGGATTCTCTTTTGCGGTTCTGAGCCGACAGCTTTTGTATTCTCTTGAACTTTGGAGAATCATATTCATATTTAGGTCCCCACATTCATATGACAGGATAAGGTGAGCACAGCACCTTTCGGTGGATGAGGTGATGAGGGTTTGGAGGAAACTCAATCGAAAGCCCTTGGGAAGTTGCTTGCATCTTTATGGGAGCAAATTCATGGTTAATTCATTGTTAAATTATATCTCGAGTTTAAGCGTTTGCAAAACGCGATTCGCTTGAATAGATTTGTTATCATCCAAAATAAAATCCAGTGTTCATTTCATTATTTAAACAGGCAATGCGAGATAATAGTTTCATTAACGGGGTTTAGGTAATGGCCCAATTTCGATTTCATTTTTAGCAAGCAGTTCCATTCCATATATGAAGTGATATTGTATTTGTTCGTGTAAATGGTTAATTAGATATAGTTTCAATCTCTTTATGTAAAAACCCTTTTTTGAAAATCTCAAAAATTTATTGGTTGACGTAGGACAAGTTGTCAATAGTTTCCTAAAATGAATTGATCAACAAATGAATAGAGTTTAGCACAACATTTATCAAAGTGAATAGATAAAGGTCGGCCGCTAAGAATGAGAGCTACGGACAATCTAGCATAAATCATGTTGACAAGGATTTTTCTTAGGAGTGCCACGGGGTTTCATTACAAATACCGGTGAAGAGCAGATGTTGAAACTGCATTTGTCCAGTCCTTTAAGTTAGCTTTGAAACTGTTCCTGTTAATCCTCCAGAACCTCTACCGAAATTCACTACTCAATTCCAAAAATTCTCTGCCCAGCCACACCAATTTTCCCAAATTCCTCGCATAGCTTGTGCTTCTCACTATTTTACCCTTCTGTTTTCGCATGCGGCAACGTAATCGTGGTGACTTGCTCGCTTCACCTTCCCATTACATTTCCCTAAAGACTCCATTTATTAATGGAAAAGCAAGTCAAGTCAAGTTGTGCTTGATTTCAAAGTTCAATAAAAGCACCTGTGTAGGTGGCGCGCACCTTCCGCATGATGCTAACGAAATTACGCGTTCAAGCACGCATGGTAGAAAAAGCAAGGACTAGGAGCATCTTTATTGCAAGTGGGTTTTCTTTTCCACTTTTTTGTCAAAATAAAAAGCAAGCAAAGTCAAGAAGAGGTTCCCCGCAACTTCCTCATAATGCTGTGAATATTACGCGTGCAATGACTCAGCATTCTTGGAGGACTCTGCAATCAGTATTCTTCAAGCATGAAGCTTAATATCGTGCAAAAGAAAAATGCACTTTGGTGGAGAAGCCATTGGTTAACAAAAAATAAAAAGCTAAACACCAAATGAAATAAAACAGTAATTGATATTCACTAAATAATTATTTGACGGTGCAAAGAGCCCATTGGCCAAGAATTTCTAAATGTGACACTGAATGCATAAACCCGAATTTCCACCAACTCAAGAGGAGCCAACTATAATGCCTTGTAGGTCTATGAAAAGGAAAAAAGAAGATCGGCGAAATCACCTCATGTACTTAATTAGATGGATTTAACATAACGTTGAAGCTCAATTAGTTGTTGATTATGCAAACAAAATCATCATAATTTTCTAACTTGTCTAAATAAGGACAAAAAAAAACCTCCCGTATTTACTATCAATCGACTATCAGTTGCCTGCATAATTCTCATATACTTACATTCTCCTGTCATTATTGATATCAAATGCCCGAATATGCTTGTAGCTCCATCCAAATCTGGAAACAGAGGCTCACCCAAATCCAGTCTTTCTTCGGCCGACCTCAGTCCGAGCATCAGCATTGCTCGCTGCTTTTCTTTCCAATTCTTCGTTTACTTGGAAAAAGCAAGTCAAGGTGCACTTGCATAGGTAGCTTCAATGCACCTTCTGCATAATGTTGCGGAAATTATGCCAGCAATGGTTGCCCTTTGCTTTTTATTTTCCAATTGTTATAATAAGTAGAAAAATAAGTCAAGTTGAACATGTGCTCATTTTAGAGAAAAAAAAGCACCCGCATATCCTCTATGCCCCTTCCGCGCAATACCGTGGAAATTATGCATGCGATAATTACGCTTTTCGTGCAGCATGCATCGCAATCGCAGCGGTTCGATTAATTGGAGATTCTTGGACCGTTGGATGGCAAGAACTCAGCATTGTTCAAGCACGCATAGTAGAGAGTGTTGTGATGTCATTTCTCTGCCTTGCTGACACTGGATGTGTTTGAAGTTGACTAGTTTTGATATTTCTCTCAGCTCTTGAAATGTATGTGAGTAATACAACAAAAGCTTGAAATATGGAGGAGGATGTTTTTCTTCAAGGACTCTTATCAAATTTCAGATTGGCTGGAAGTTCTCAATACATGGTCTCTTCCCATTTTCAATTTACTATTAGTTCCAAGTCACAACCTAAGATGATTTCTTCGTCTAATTTATCTTCGCTTTTATCTTCTAGTTGGTGAAGCATAGAAACCATCATATTTCCTATCAATCTCAACATTTGATTGATTTCATCAATCATTTATCATTTAAAATTCCTTCTCCTTATCGTGTCATAGAGTGAAATGGGAAATGAGTGATTCCTATGAAAACCATTGAATAGTTCTTGAACTATAATTCGTTTCATGGAACATATTTGAATGGAACGTTAAAAATATGGTTCACTTCTTAGATATTTTGTTATACTTTAATGGAGATCTCCAAGCCTAGTAAGTATCATACGTATCGTGACCCTTGTGGAAGTATGAGAAGCAACTTGAGTGAAAATGCATGATCTCTTCTTCACTTCAAAAGCTATTTACTTTATTAATATCAGTGTGTAGAGCTTTAGATATTTCATTTCTTATCATTTTTGCAAATTAAGTGTACAAAAAGGCCTATGTTGATTACGAAAGTCCAAAATTTACATCAACTCAAATAATATAAAAGAGAATATGCACAAATATGAATTAAATGATTAGGAACGTCATGTGAGATGTGTTTTCAATTATACACTTGAGTTGAAAGAATGTTTGTACCTGTAAGTAAAGAAGTGAGTTCATGCTCTTAGGAGGTTTTATAAGCTAAGCTGGTTGTAGAGCAGCAAAAGAAGGCTAATATTATATAGCTATAATACACTAGGTGTCAACGTAATCATTCCTTGTTGTCGTGTTTAATGCAATTCCTCTCCATTTAATACCGTACCTTCAGTTTTTCAAATCACATCTTCTAATGCTAAATAAGCTAATAGTGAATCCTCCTCTATTGTGCTGCAAAAAATTGTATTTTGGTGAAGAACATGTTGGCGGAGACTGTCAACATGAAATAAAAAGCCTGACAAAAGATGATCACGAAAGGGGAAAAAAGTACTACTGAATTACCATTCAAATACGGAGAGTTGTTAGCTTAGAATTTATTAACGCAAAACCAAAAGAATAAAATTTATGTAATATGTTGAAAACTATTAATTTAGACGGAGAGATAAAAGTGGCTTGGATGGAGGATAATGATTTGATAATTTTCAAGCAAAAAGTAGAATGGAGAAATCTAGTTTAACGAAATTATTTTGAAAAAGATTTATTTTAAAGTTACTTTTCTAGACGAATAAAAAAGGAAAAGCCTCCTGCAAACTTTTAATAACAAAATCCTGTATAATCCCCGATTTATACGCTCTTGTCTGACTCATGTAAATTAGCAGTATATGAGAGAATGAAAGCAAGTCAAGTCAAGCCAAGCCAGTGCTGGATCTCTCAAATTTCATTGAAAGCGCGTAGACAGGTTCGAAGCACCTTCCCAGTAACATGGTGTGAATCGGTGGAAACTAGTCCACAGCAGGAGCATGTGAGCGTTGCTCGTCAGTTCTCTTTTCCACTTTTTCTTATCAATATAAAAAGCAAGTCAAGTCACGATGCTGCTGAGTATCGCGTGTCCCCAAGTCAACGATGATACTTCGACCAAAAAAAGAAAGCAGTCATGATGGCGCGGAAATTACGCGTGCAATGATTATTCTTTCCGTGGCATGGCTCACAGCGATTCAATTAGCATGGAGAGTTTTGGACTGTTGGATGGCAAGAACTCGAGCATTGTTCGAGCACGCATATAAAATAATTTCGTGTGTTGGTAATCCTACTTCGAAGGCTGAAAATCGGTGGAGATTCCAGGGTTGCGTTGTTTGAGCACTCCTCCGGTAGTCGACCGACTCCTTGCTCTTTTCTGTTTCCTACTTTGATTGCTCCATTTTCTTTTGAGTAAGCAAGAGGTGTGGGAGTTCTTTTATTTTCGTTTGAATTAACTGAGTCATGAAAGACATTTGTGCGATTCGCAGATCTGGACCGTGAAGGCTGGCTTTCTTTTAAGGCTTTGCTTGATCAATCTCTTATTTTAAAACAGAATAAGAATCTCGTTGGTTAATCACTCCATGATGTCCATCCAGTCAAGAAAAAGGTAATGGTCTTTCCGTTCTCTTCCTTTCTCTCCAATTCCTTTCGTTTCTTTTCACGTCATTTCCCTCTCAACTTAAATTGCCAATTGAATTGTAAAAGAGAAGAACCCACTCACTCAGAAGATCCGAATTCCAGGGCGTCTTCCTCATCGAATGCTCCGCATGGAGGAGATCATGAAGGGGGAGACAAACGGCCGAAAGGGAATACCTATGAAGTGTTCTTGAGCTTTAGAGGGATAGACACACGCAAAAATTTCACCGACTATCTCTATACTAGTCTTATCGATGCAAGAATTCATGTGTTCAGAGACGACAATGAGCTCCGTGTTGGTGAGGAGATTGGTCCGGAGCTTCTTTGCAGCATTACGCAGTCCATGATCTCTATCCCAATTATTTCCAAGAACTACGTTTCCAGCAAATGGTGCCTTCGTGAGTTGGTTCAGATGTTAAAGTGCAAGAGGAGTAAAGGGCAAATAGTGTTGCCCATATTTTACAAAGCGGAACCCTCACAAGTGCGACATCCTACAGGGAGATTGAGAAAAGCTATCAATGCACATAAAAAGAATATGGAGGAAACGGTTGTGAAGGAATGGGAAGAAGCACTCAAAGAAGTTAGCTCCTTGAAAGGATGGGAATCGGAGAAAATTGATAATGGGTACCTTATCCTCCAACAAAACATTGTTTAATTATTCATAAATAGATCTTTTTTAAAAAAGAATACACATATTGCTATCCTATACTGATATTCATTGTTATTTGACAGGCATGAAGGAGCATTGGTCAAAATTGTTGTCACAAAAGTTCTAAGCGAGTTAAAAGGTACATTTCAGCTAATTGTTCCCCAACAGTTGGTTGGGATTGATGATCATATCGAACATATTATGAGCTTGATAGATGCTAAATTCAATGGTACATGGATTATTGGGATTTATGGAATGGGTGGCATCGGTAAAACGACTCTTGCGAAGGCATTATACAACAAGTTCTCCGATCAGTTTGACTGTCGTAGCTTTGTGGCAGATTGTCGAGAAGCATACCAGCGTGAGGGTATTAAATGCCTACAAAAGCAGCTCATATCTAGCCTAGGAAGTCCACATGATGTGTCTAATGCGGATGAGGGGATCCGTCTCATCAAATCTCGATTTGCACATAAGAAAGCACTCATTTTTCTTGATGATATAGATGATAGTGCTCACCTGAAATGTTTGGTCGATCGTAATTGGTTTAAAGTAGGAAGTATAGTCATCATAACAACTAGAAAAAAGGATGTTCTTGGCCAGGCTAGTGCAAATCACATGTACCAACTCAACGAGTTGTCTTTAGATCAATCATTGATTTTATTTAGTAGACATGCATTTCAAAAGGATTCTCCTCCAAGTGATTATGAAGATATCTCTCATGATGTCGTATCTACTACTGGGGGGCTCCCATTAGCTCTAGAAGTTATAGGTTCATTCTTATGTAGAAAGGGAGAAAACGTATGGAAAGATACGTTGAAAAAATTAAAGAAAGTGCCCCATGAGAAAGTGCGAGAGAAGTTGAAAATAAGTTACGAAGCATTAGATTATGAGGACCAACAAATATTTTTGGATATTGCATGCCTCTTCATTGGATCACATAAACAAAATCCAACTTATATGTGGGATGCTTGTGATTTTTTCCCCGAGAGGGGGATTGAAGTATTAAGTCTTATGTCCCTAATTAAAATTGACGAAATCGGAAGGCTATTGATGCATGATCAATTGAGAGATCTTGGAAGGGAAATTGTTCGTCTAGAAAATCCAAAGGAGCCTCAAGAGCATAGCAGATTGTGGATCTATGAGGAAGCCCTAGATGTGCTCGATAACAATGAGGTAAGAGTTTTCTTTACTTGTCTTAGTTGGTGAATGTAGGTGCATCTTCCCTTTCTTGTTTGAAATACAAATAACTGTCACTCTTTGAGTCCCCAAAACTTGTTGCATCCACTAGCGAAGGATCTCTTTTGATTAATTGCAGTATTTGCTTGATTCAAGATCATAATTGAGAAGCAATTTCTTGGTTATGGACGATTGATATATATATATATCTTTACATGGTAGTATTGTGATGAGGATACTCTCCTTTTGGTAACTTCAATGCAAAAACAAGACTACAAAAGTAGAATGTTTGACAGGGTACTCTTAGATAAAACCTGACATTTGTAGATTGTTTCGGCCATGCTTTCCCCGATATTTACTTGATGCATTTGTTTTATGTTTGGATTAGTTTTTTCGTCTTTTGTGAGGTCTTTTCTTTCTTTTTCTTTTACTAAGTATTGACTTCTTATGAGTTCTGGTATCATAAATGAGACCATCCATTTGTGACGATTTAGCTATCTTGGTTCCTGTATTTGTTTAAGTTGGGTTAAGTGTATCCCTTAGGTATTATTGGTTGTGCAATTTAGTCCCCCCATCTATTTTTGTTTTTGTTGAATATAGTCCTCTTTCACTTTTTTGTGCAATCGAGTCATTTGTGGTCAATCACTGGTTGACACCACCAATTTGTTGATGTGGCGTCTGTATTTAGTTATGATACATGAGCAACCATGCAATATAACCCTTTTAAACATACATTATTTGTGTTGTATAGACTTTTCATAATAGTTGATAGCTTCTTTTTATATATGGCAGGGTTGGTAGATGCATTTGAACGATTAGAGTTGTATTGGTTCGCATATACATGATGGGAGTAAAGGAAGTGTTATTTCACATATAAAGGGCATTAATTTTGATAAATATATTTTGGTATATGCATGAAGAGAGGCCTTCCGTTGTAGTTGCAGATGGATGCAAATTTTGGAAATTTAGAAGGTGCAAATTGCGAAAGGGTATAGTTAGATGAGGAAAATGTTTAGAAACAACTCGCTTGAGCTTCTCATCCTTACATAGATTAGATAAATAATATGCAACTACAACCTTTCATTTCACAAAAATCAAAACGAGAAGCCTATGTCATAGTAGTATGACAGCAAATTGAAATCAATGCATTTTATTTTATATCAATTGGTGTCATCTCATCATTTAAAACTTATGGTCTACAATGTTTCCAAGCTGCAGGGCACCAAAAAGATCGAGGCCCTTTCTCTTGGCAAATGTAGTGAGGGAAAAAAATATGCAGCTAAACAATTTAAAGAATTGACCAACTTGAGGTTCCTTCAAGTGGATGTTGCAAATTTCACCGGAGATTTCCAAAGCTTACTTCCTAAATTAAGATGGCTTCAGTGGGAGAAGTGTCCCTCGGATTTCACTGCGAACAACTTTCATCCGAAAAAACTTGTTGTACTCAATCTATCATATAGTGCCATTTCGAAGGATTGGGGAGGATGGGATCCACTCAAGGTAAGACATAAATAAGGCATTGAAGTATTTTTTAACATAACATTTTTTCTTTGTACATTTGAAAATTGATTTTCACAATTAAACTAGCCGTTTCTCTTTATTTGATACTATTGAAGGAAAACATAGTGCCTGATGCATGCATCTCTCTTCCATTTGAATTTGTCATCGGTTTTTGATAATGAAAGTTGCTTATGTCTAATCAGAAAATATCTCCTTTGAAATTTTATTCGAAAATAAATGCAGTTTGCACTCGTACACTCTAATATTCTTTTGCAATCGATGTGCTTAAAAAACATTTATCTATTGACATGGCCAAACATCACTAAAAGAGGCATTTAAAATTAAATAAGACAACCGCGAAGGAGTAGAGGAGCACGGGGAATTTTTGAGGAATTCTAAAAAGTGAAATACATAAGGAGTAGCAAAAAATCACAGGTTGCAATAGTCCAATTACATTGACGTATCATTTCTTTCTTCCAGATGGCGACCGAGCTCAAAGTTCTCAACCTCATGTCGTGTCAATCTTTGAAAAGAACTCCTGACTTTTCCACTTTCAAAAGGTTGGAGATTTTACATCTTGCACAATGTTATAATCTAGAAGAGCTTCATCCTTCTATTGGGGACATCAAGACTCTTGTTTGGTTAGATGTCTCGGATTGTGTAAAACTCAAGGAGCTACCGAAAGGTAAAGGTAGAATGATAGAATTAAGGGACCTTAACATAGGAAGCACCGGTATACATGATATTCCTATTTCGAGTGATTGTTTAATAAAGTTGGAGCGTCTATCTCTCAATTGTTGTCAAATTTCTCAACTTCCTAAGTACATGGGCTCCTTGGTTTTGTTAACTCAATTAGACATATCTAATTTAGCAATAGAAGAATTACCTGAATCCATTGGTGCCATGAAGGAGCTCAAGGTTATTGAAGCCAAATTTTGTGAAAAGTTAGCCCACATACCCAGCTCTATAGGCAATCTAGCATCTCTGCAAAGGTTGAAGTTAGTTGGCTGCTACTCATTAACAGAGATCCCCAACTCTATTGGAAATCTGGCATCATTGGTCGAGCTAGACTTAAGATGGACATTGTTTACAAAATTACCTGAAAGCATTGGAAATTTACAAAATTTGAGGATTTTGCTTATTAATAAAAGTAGCATAACAGAATTGCCCGATACCATTGGAATGTTGACAAAACTCCAACAGTTGAAAGCTCAATATTGCCAAAATTTGGAGCGACTACCTAGTAATATATGCAAATTGATTGCGCTAGAGGTGCTCTACCTTGAAGGATGTAAAAAGCTTCAGGAATTACCCGAACCGCCCTCCGGCTTAACGGTACTATGGATCACCTGCCAGGGGCAGTCTTTGCCCCATCTTTCCCATCTTACCCGTCTCAAGGCACTCGGTTTTCGTGATTGCCATCGGCTTGAATGTGTCCCAGAGCTTCCCAATGGACTATCGACGCTCGCTATTTGGGATTGTGGAAAATTGAAAGCCTTGACGAATTTGTCAGACTTGAAACACTTGCGATATTTCCATATTTTTAAAAGCCCATCTCTCGAAGGATCGCCCGACGTGTCGAATTTTAGGCGTACGCAGATGAGAGAACTTGGCTTTAAAGAGGGGCAGCTCTATCCGAGTGGCTTCTTATTCGAGGGTTAGCAGACCTCAAGAACTATGGGGGGCAGAAGAGAACGGGGGCTCGACGTCCCTGGATTCTCTCTTTCTCGCTGGTTTCCCAGGCCCGAAGATCAAAGCCACCGTTCCCACCGCGCATCCACCGCAGGAAGGCAGGCAGGTCAGTCGGCGCGGCGGAGATGACGACGGCGACGGCGACGAGGCGACGCCACGGCTGGCAACGCCCTCTCCATCCGCTCCAGGTAAACACACGCACGCGTCTTTCCTGTGGTCTCTCAGCTTCATCTGCATTTTAGAACCACGTCGCTCCGGCGCGCGAGCTCATCGATTGTTTGGATTGGAGATTTTAGTTTGCTCAGTAGTAGGTAGCGCGGTAGTTTCGGCAGCAATCGGGTAGGCGGTTGTTGTTGGAAGTCGCGCTGGCTACCATGGTTCTGTCGAGATTTGGTGAGTTGACCAAGGTCACGAGCTTAGGTTTGCTGTTTTTGAGCTGAGGCTAGCACGTGTTAGTCAAATTCCTGCATTGGCGACGTTGAATGCTCTAAATCGGCCACGAGTGGATGTGTAGGGCGTGATGCAGATGATCAATCAATCGCATTTGAAGTTTAGAGTCGATCCATCTCATGTTGTTAATTTGCAATTGCAGACAGTTGGGATGGCGGTGTTCAGTTTCCTAGCGGTGGCCTTCTAGGTCTTCTTGGGACTGTTGCTTGGGAGCGGGGCTGCTGAAATCACCGTGACGACAATATTCTCTTTTGTGGTAAGTCCCTTAGCGTTTACTTTGTGCCATGATGACATTGATTGCTTTTCTTTCGTCAGTTTTCTGGGAATTTATGGGATTTTCCACATATTTCCCCCAATTTTCAGGTGTTCTCGGCGATGTTTCTGTTCATCTGGTGTACTGCGATAGATCTGGATAGGACCAGTTATAGAAAGAAGAAGAGAGGCTCCAAAGCAATGGCGCTCGCGGACTTTTGTGCCTATTCCTCGAGCTCCCTTTTCCAATTTCGATGCTTGATTTGCCTATTTGGGTACTTCTTCTTTCTCTTTTTTCTTGAATGATGATGGAAGGAAGGTTGGGGCTGATATTCCTGTGGAAGTCTAATGGTGGCGCCTCTGTATGTGTATACGAAGAGATGTGTAATAAAGCAAAGAGATTAGCCTGGGGAGATATCCTTTCTGGCAGCATATCAGTGAGTCTTCAGCACCTGACTGCTTAGCTTTGGAGGAGAGAGCGAACTCAATAGGTAGAAGTCAGTAGCTGTGGCATATGGATGAGCTGAGTAGGAAAGTAGTGCACAAAGTTCTGTGGGTAAGCTGGACATTGTCGTTTGGGGTACTATATAGGAAAATACTTTGAACTTGTACTTTTACAAGATGGGCCCACCTCCTTTTGGAATTGAAGTTAAACGTGTGGGAGTGAAGGGTTGTAAAATTAGATAATATCCTTGGTCTATGATGACAAAGAGAAAAAGGCGCTTTGTCTTAGTCAAGTAGTTTTATTTTGTTTTATTGCCTTTTCAGGGTTTAGTGAAGTCAGGAGTTGGGGCTCCTCTTTGTTTTTTATTCTGCTTAGTAGATATGTTTTTGGGGTTTGCATTATCTTTTATAGAGATGGATAGGTATTTCCTCGTTGCCTTTCTTATTATACTTATTGCATAACAAAGAAACCGAGGAGAAAAGAAATTGAGATTGGGTACTGGAGGAGCGATTTGTAATACTAATTGAGGGGTAGATGTTCATCCACCCACTGACAAACTAATATGCAATCAATTAAAAATGAACTATCAGTACGGATTGTAATTGCAATAAGGGTTTGCTGCTGAGTTTCTCCCTTGCACGAACACAGCATGTGTTACCTTTGCTGGAGAAAGGAATATTAAAAAGAGCGCGAGCTAGGATTATTGTGTTTGGTCACCTACCTGGTTCTTGGGGCTTGAACTTTTGTCTCTGCCTTCCTCTTCAAGTGATATAAAGGAGTCACAATTATTTGATGACACTGATACTTGGATATTCATGCATTTAAATTGTTTTACCTGTATTTAGTTGCTCCCAAACTTTCTTGTAATGAAAGAAATGTCTTACACACATTATTAGAAGGTGAATGTCGTCATCGAGGTTAACCTATGTCCAAGTATTTGCCTTCTCATCTCTGCTTTTAGGTGAAAAGCTAGTGGAATTTTCGCTCTTCGTCGATGGTATTTCATTGTTGTGGTATGCTGAATGCTGATAAGTTCCTCTGGATTAGTTAGAGCATGATGATTGGTGGCTATTAATTATACCTATGGGAGATCTTTACCTTAAAAGTTGGTTTTAGGTTGCTATCTGTCTAGGATGCAATTTAAAAGATGGAAGTTGGTCACATCAGAATCATTCCCAGTTTTGATCAGGAACAGGATCATTGGAGATGGAGAATGGGATTCTCGCTCCTGGTCCCAAATATCCAAGTTTGCCTATTTAATTGGGACTCAATCTCATCGTAAGTCAAATGAAGCCCCAGTTCTCATTGTGCATGACCCATTGTACGTCTAAAACAATATCTAAAGGCCAAACCTGCTAAGTCAGGCTAACTTTGGGCATGGAAATACAAGGGGACTTAAAATGAGAATGAGGTGTTGCCCTCATACTGAATTAGATTGCATGGAAGATTTAATGGCTGGTTATGACAAGGCTGAAGATACTTTCCATATAGACTTGGGAGAGTCCATAAGCTTTCAACCGGATTAACCTTTTATTGCAGGAGTTGGAAGTGGTCTCTACATTCATGAGAGGGTGGGGTAAATAAGAGGTCTGCTGTGCCTCCACAAACAGCAGTGGAGCACAATGCCCTAACCTTTGTATGGCAGAATCTCTTTTGGCTGGGGACAGAGTTCATTTTTTGCATCACAGCATATAGCTCTTCACCTTGTCTATTTCTTTCATCTTCTTGTCTTCTTCTTTTCACTGCCACCGTCTGGCTTTGCATTCGTTTTGCTCTCTTCTGTACTTTTGCCCCAATGCTTCTCTAGATAGCGTTCTCGAGAGTTACAGGAGCTTCCTCAATGGTGTGCTTCTGTTGTGGTGGCTCTTGTGCTTTTGATTTATACATTTGAGCTTCCTTTCCCTTTTTTAAAAGATAACATGTAGGTATTAGTACAGGAAAAATGATTAACAATCTATTTCTTTAGAACTTAATTTTCTGTAGAGTCTTATGATCATTGATCCAAAAGCATGTTCCGATTTCAATCATGTGGGATTGGTCTTAACAACATTTAATTTGAGGGTTAAATTTATATGTATTTATACTGCAAGGACTGCCTCCCATATGCAAACTGATAGATCTTCAACTGTTGTTTTGTGTAGCTATGATGTGACATCTATGTATGACTATCTGAAAAATGAATGTCCTCGGCATATCTATATGGAAATTGGCTCTAGGCAATCCATCAAGATTCAAGATCTTAGTCTTAGGGCTTGTGCTTTACTATGGTGGAATCCTCTAGAATCTAGTATGGTGGAATCCACTGGAATCTAGGATTGTGGAATCCTCTTCTATTTCTCACCTTGTGTTTCTTGATTCTTTCACAAGATTGCCTCAGATTTTTACTGATTCTTGTTCTTCTACCTTCGTATGAATCACATACATCTTTTCGGGTCTAGTACAGGACATGTTTCATGATATGTCCTTTATGGGGATAATGGTGCTTGTGCCGTTTGCAAGTTTTCAATTGGCTGGGATTCTCTTGATACAGATACCTATATTCATATTGCACCTTCCTATTATCCCTTTTGATTTTTTTTTGACTATTTCTTCATGCTAGAATGAAACATATTCAGTGCTGTTAATCAAATCAGTTCAACTCTAATAATTGTGCTCTAGACAGAATCAAGTCATTGACTTGATTAGATGGTGACAAACGTGTCACTGTTTTCTCATCAACAGGCTGTGACAGCAATGGTGTAGCAGACTATGCAATATATTAACCAGACACCTGATTTTGAGACAATGATAGAGCTTATTGGGACACTTTACTCTATTGCCCTGTGATGGTTAAAATGTGAAATGAAACCCTATTGCAGATTATGTTTATGAGCTATCTTTTTTTTTTTTTCCCTTCCCCGTGGTTTCTGTAGCTAGTTTTGTTATGTAGATATATGTCGAAATTGAGAGAGCATGGTTGATTAAGAAGATTGCAAAAGTAAAGGAAGAACATGGTCTTATAGCAGAAGCTGTTGACTTTATGCCGGAAATTGTAGTAACTAGAAGCTGACTACTGTTGTCACTGATCTTGTAATTGATTTTTCCTTGTCCAACATTTCTATGATGGGTTTAAATTGCAGGTAGAAACTTTTATGTTGTGTCCACTATCTTTTAACTAAATTGTTTTCACCGATCAATCGCTACCTGGTATTCAAGTTAGGGTTCAAACCATGAACTTATATGGCTATATATAGTTGGTACATACTCTTCTTCCTTTCTAGCTTTACAGCAAACTCTGACGATCAAGATGTGCTTAATGGATCTAAACATACATCTCAGTTTACCTAGTGTTCATGTTGTTAATGATGTAGGTATTACTCACATAACAACAATTACCTCAAGATATGTTGATGCTATAAGGCCACACGGTGAAGGGAAACCCAGAGCAGTTGATACCGGTGAAGCTCTATTGTTGTTGAGTCTTCACTGAGTGTTTTGAGGCACGGCTGTAGGTTCTAAGGAAAATCTACTGGTACTTGGTTCTATCACCACATAATCCTATGTAGTCAAGCCTTCTTAATGCCGCTTTAAGGATCAAAATCTCTCATATATTACCCAATTCAGGTACCATTTTTGAATTGTTCTGGGTAATTGGTTGTACATCTTGCAACATCTCAATAGCGTGCCATAGAATTTGGTTGACCATGCCTTTGTTACTTTAACGCAGGTTGCTTCTGAAATAATTGGTCACACTGGAGGCTATCCAATGGACTGTTCTTTGGAGTACTTTTAAAGATGAATTTGAGAATGAGAAAAACATGCTCGGAGGTGCACTTGTTGAGAAGGCAGCAGAAGATCTTAGACAGAGAATCATTAAATGTGTAATTACAGAACTTTGTCATTTGTGACTCACTCTATTTTCTGCAGAATATTATTGTTGTTTCAAAGTATTACCCGAGGATTATTTTTAAAGAGACTTCCAGAGCTGTGATGCCTTAGTATTTAGATCTGATTTTGGGGAACATTGGTTTATGTTTTTTTTTTTTTTTAATCAAAGTCATCTTTATGAATGATTTTCAAGACCCCACATTTAACCCTGAGCAGCTTCTCTGCCTGTAATCCCTGATTGGGACATGGTTGCCGGACTTGGATACAAATTCTAAAATAGTGGAAACGAGGTTCAGGTGCCTTGAAAGCCGAAGGCTTGTCATGGAATTGAGAATGTTGTCTTTGTAGTTTCGTTCTGTAAACATTTCTGACCGACATATATGTGTGCACTTGGCTTAGTCAACTTTTGCTCATAAAATTTTTAGATGTGTGAGTGTCTGGTATTGTGAAACCATTTCTTGTCCCATGGAGCCTGAAATTTCGATGCCCTTTGGAAGGGTGGGAGGAGCTGTGCTATATTGCTATGATAGTTCAGCAAGTTTTTTCTACTAGTATTATCACTCACCTTTTTCGGCATATAAAAGTATATCCCACTGTTGGAGCTTTCTTAATGTGTTTAGAAAACCTACGTAGCTGAATCACTCAAGGAGAAGAGCTCTCTTCTCGGGTTTCTGTTGCTGCTGTTGAAGAGCGTTTTAATCGTTCACATGCCTCAATTGATAAAATCAATACTATCATCTAATAGATTGTATAATGATAATTATCCAAGCTTGTATTATATTCTATTGCATGACCTATTAGTTTTGTATTACCATTTTAGGAAGCTGAGAAGCATCTCTCCATAATGGCTGTTTCCAGGTCTTGGTGGCAAAAGATAAGCTAGCTGATGTGAGTTCTCTGTCTCCAAATGACAAAGGAGAGTAATGACATGGTGGCAACAGATAAGCTAGCTGATGTGAGTTCTATGTCTCCAAATGAGAAAGGAGAGTAATGACATCTTAAACTCGATGGTGACAAATTTGGAAAAGCTCCTTGATCTTGTTGAGAAACGTTGCCAACAAGTCCACAAGGGAAACCAAGGTTCATAAGGCTACTTTTAGAGCTTGAAGATGCCCTAGTTGAATGAATGATCTCTCTCCCTTGAGTCTCCTCTCATCGAGGAAGAGAAGTTGAAGAATGCTGTTTCCCATTATGCTCTGAAGTGGAGACTGAAGATATTCCTTATAGATTTCTCGTGCAGCTATTCTAAATTTGACTGCATATTTTGTAGATGGACCGGATCTAGACCTTGTGTCGTGTAAGGATATACTGAATGCACTTTCTGCATTGGAGTGCGTTTTGATCTTTTGATCTTTCCTCTTTCCTCCTGTTTTAATTGAAGATTTGTGGGCTTTCAAGGGTAGGAACTTGTACCAGTGGAACAGGTATCTGCACAAAATGGGCACTCATTCGGACTGAAGTGAGAGCCTTGTTACTAAACTTTGTTTCGCATTACAAATTCTGATGGTGCTTGTGTTTTCCTAACACTGGAGATAAAATTACCTCTCCCAAAAGTAAAGGCTAATGAATGTTATTCTTTTATTTCATCTCGCATTTGAAATGAGCACCCGGTTTCTAAGGACCTTCATTTCAATAAGATAAATGCACTTTTTATCTCCTCGAGGGATGTTACTTTTCTCCAACTTAATACATCAATAATTATAAGATCACTTTAAAATTATTCTTGAGGTCTTTGTTAACAAGGCCGATTACTTATGAGAAGTAAATATTTTTTTCTTTAGAGAATTTAATTTTCAATTTGAAGTGTTTAGAAATACAAGCTTTACTACTTTTAGTTAATGTTGCAATGCCATTGTCAATGACTTAATTCAAATGTAGAGAAAATTCCAGGAAACGCAAAAAATCAATTTCTTGCCATTATTTGAAGGCCTTTTTTACCACGTACTTGAAAACCAATTAATATTCTGATAAAAAAAAGCTGTTATAAAATATTCAAAACATTTAAGTTAACAAAAATTAGTGTTAGAAAAAGTTTGTGATGTTCATTACTTTAAAGCCCAGCCGATGAAAAAACCGAATTCTTCATTGATCATGAAGAGCAATTATTGAAACTGATCAATTCTTGTGAAAAAAAAATCCACCAAACTCTTTTTTTTTTTTAAGCGTCCCCTCCACGGGCCATGACCTTTCCAGGTGGAAAACGTGACCCCAGTGGAGAAATCGCAACGGTTTTTGAATGTGCAGCGGTTTCCTTGCTTGTGAATTAAAAACATTGCAACACACACAAAGTGCCGGCTAGAGGAAAAACGCTGATCCCTACCGGTCTGAGCATCACAATACTACTGGAAGATAAATATGCTTGGATACATGATGTGCACTTTCTTTAACTCAAAGACATTCTCTCGGTACCTAAATAATCGACAAGGGTTGAATCGGATTGCTTTTCCATTTGTTATTTGGTCCAACTCTTGGTACGTAAATATCTGCTAATGCTCAGCCTCTCTCCGTTTAATTGTGCAATTTGTATCCCACTTTTCGAGTTGTTTGTTTGCTGGGTTGAGCCTTGCGGCAAGTAATTAGCAATGCAGCACGATGTCAGCACCTTCGTACGTCAACCATCCCTTCTGGCTGGGTACGGAAGCGATTTTACCTTTGAGTATTTCTATCATCCTTTGTCTTTCTTCTATTTATTGCCATCATCATCGGGTTTTGCATTCGTTTTGGTCTCTTCTTCACTTTTGCCCCAGATACTTATGCAGTTAACTTTCTCGAGACGTACGAGAGCTGATTCAGTGATGTGCGTCTGTTGTTTTTGTTTTCTACCTCTGAGCTTCATTCCCTCTTTTGAAAGAAAATATAGAGGTGTAAGAGCTGAAAAAAAAGATGAAGAATCTATCACTTTAGACTTTAATTTTCTATAGTCTCATGATCAATAATCTAATGTGTGGTCTAGTTTCAATCATTTGGGATTGATCTTAACAACCTTTACCTTGAGGGTTATATTAATATGGACTTACACTGCAGAGATTGCCTCCCATACGTGTACTGATTAGATCTTGAGCTGTTGTCTTGTGTAGTTGTAACATGCCATCTACGTATGACTACATGTAGCTTTTTTCTTATCATCAGACTGTGACAGCAATGGTGCAGCAGGCTATGCAATACGTCTATCAGACACCTGATCTTGAGACTGAGATAGGGGTTAATTATGATACTTAACTCTTTTGCCAATGGGAAGGTAAATATGTGAAATCAAACTCCATTATAGCTTATTATTCATCAGCAATCTGTTTTTGTTTCGTGGTTTCTATAGCTAGTTTTGTCATGCAAATATATGTTGAAATTGAGAGAGGACGGTTGATGAAGAAACTTGCAAAAATAAAGGAAGATCAGGGTCTTGTAGTAGAAGTTACTGATTTGATGCAAGAAATTGGGGTAACTAGAAGTTGACTTCTGTTGTCACTGATCTTGTAAATACTTTTCCTTGTCCAACATCATGTGATGGGTTTGACATGCAAGTAGAAACTTTTGGAGCATTAGCAAGTCTGGAGAAAGTTGCCTTTATTTTTTTTTAACAATTATGGATTTTTTGTATTGCTTTTAGCCATTTACGCACTATTACTATGATTGGTTTTCTGATAGATGGGTTTTGCAGGTTCGTCTATGCATAGATTGCCAGAATTATGTCTGTGCACACATCCTTTCTAGGAAGATCAGGCCCCGAGTCTTCGATGCAGATACTTACAAAGAGAAGAAAAAGCCTAAAGAAAGCGCCAGCTGATATTGCGTCTCTTCTGGAGTTGAAATCATTATACTACGACTCATGACACGGTAACTTGTGTTTCACTTTTTCTAATGTTGTATCTACTATCTTTTAACTAATTTGTTTTTGTCGACCAAGTGCCACCTAATATTCAGGACCATGAACTTGTATGGCTTTATAAATCTGGCACATACTTTTCTTCCTTTCTAACTTTATCGCGAACTATGACGTTCTAGATGTACTTGATGGATTTGAACTCGCATCTCAGTATACCTCGCATTTATGTGGTTAATAATGTTAGTATAAATGATTACCTTGAGATTTGTCGATACTGTAAGGCGATATATGAGATTCCATCAGTGAAGGGCAACCCAGAGCAGTGGATACCGGTGAAGCTCTTTCCTTGTTAAGTCTTTACTGAGTTTTTCAAGGCACAACTGTTCATTCTATGATTTAATGAAATGCAGGTTTTAAGCAAAATCTGCTGGTACTTAGTTCTATCACCACATGATCCTCAGCAGTTGAGCCTTCTTAATGCCATTTAGAGAATAAACATATCTCAGAAATTCCAATTCCATCTATGAATTGTTCTAGGTAATTGGTTTTACATCTTGTAATATCTCAATAATGCACCATAGAATTTGGTTGACCATGCCTTTGTTATTTAAACAGAGGTTGCTGCTGAAACAATTGGTCATGGTGGAGGTTATCCAATGGACACCTCTTTAAAGTACTTTCAAAGATGAATTTGAGAATGAGAAAACGCGCTAGGAGGTGCACTTGTTGAGAAGGTAGCAGAAAATCTTTGATAGGGCCCAATCATAGTCAAAAGAAGAATTTTGGCTTCTCCTGGGTGAGACAAGCTACCTTTAGCTAAGAGCCTCTTCAGAGAATCATCGAACATGTAATTACAGTACTTGTCATTTTTGTTCTTTTAATTGGATCATCACTCATATGTGACTCACTCTATTTTCTACAGAATATTATCTGTCGTTTTGAAGTATTGCTGGAGGATTACCTTAAAGAGACTTGCAGAGCTGTTATGCCTCAGAATCCCGGTCTGATTACATGGAACGATTGTTTATGTTCATTATAAATGTCACTCTTTATGAATGATTGCGTAGACCCCAATGGGAATTGTCAGTTTCCAAACGACGAAGGACAGCAATGAGATTCTGAACTCAGGGGAGACAATTTGGGAAAAGCTGCTTGACCTTGTCAAGAAAAGTTGCCACCAAATCCCAAAGGAAACCGCGGTTCATAAGGCTGCCTTGAGAGCTTGAAGATGTTTTCAGTTGAATGAATGATCTCTCCCCTCAAGCTTCCCTCCCTTCCTCCCTCCCTCTCCGATGAATGCTATTTCACATTGTGGTCCGAAGTGTGGACAGGAGAAATTCATCATTGAACTCCCACGTGGCTGTCTTAAATTTGATTGCATATTTTGCAAGGTGACCAGATCCAGGCCTTGTTTCTGATATACTGAATACTCTTTCAAAATCAGAATGTAGTTTGGTCTCTTCATCTTTCCTCTTTACCCCTTCATTTTAATTGAAGATTTATGGGCTTTCAGGTCCGAAACTTGTAGCAATGGAATAGGTATTAGCACAAGATGTGCACTCATTTGGACTGAAATAAGTGCCTTGTTACTAAATTCTGTTTCGCATTACAAATGTTGCCGGTACTTGTGTTTTTCTAACATTGTGTGTGACATCCAGATTTTTCGAGTCCTAATTTCGACTAGATAAGTAGGGCCATTTTCATCGAGAATTTCAGAGCACCGTTCTTGAATTCGAAATTGGGATGCAAGTTAGATTATATGACGGAAAAGTCATGAAATGGACAAAGATGCCTTGATGGATTTATTTAGGCTTCAATTGAAAGTTTGTTTATTGAGAAGTGAACCAATTTAAGTAAAATTGAAGGGGGAAAAATAGCAAATTCGTATGCCACCTCTATCCCCACACTTTGGCCTACCTAAATGCTTCTAGAAGGGGCAAATTTGTCTTGGAATTGTGAGTGGAGGGCAGCTCATGGTGGGCCACCTGCGGATGACATAAGAAAGAGAGAGTGTGGGAGGGAAAGGAGAAATTGATTTTCTCTTCCTCCCCTCTCTCCTCTGTCGACGGATCTCCCCCATCTTCTTCTTCTTTTCTTCAAACCTCCATTGGAGCCGAAGACCAGCAGAGATCGAGCTGCCATCGCCGCCTCTCGCCGTCGTCGTCGCTCGCCGGCAAGCCACCGGAGTTGCTCGCGCACACCCAAGCCCGTCGCCGCGCTGCCGTCCGCGCATCTCCGCCCTTTCTCCCTCCTCTGGTTCGAACGAAGCAGAAACAGGGACAGCAGCAAACGCCGCACGCGTGACGCCACCGACCTCCGCCTGCCGCCGCCCCGTCCGCTTCGCACTCGCCCGCGCGCCGCCGTGCGCCGCTCGCTCCGCCGCCTCGCCGCTACTCCGTGCGTCACCATCTCTCCCTCGCTCAGCCCTCTGTTTCAACGAAGTTTCAGATCTGGTGGAGCTCCGCCGGAGCCGTCCACCCCTCCTCCGGCCACCGTGAAGCCTCGCCTTGGTTCGGTTCGGCCCGTCCGTCCACTTCCGACCCAACCCAGCTCCGGATCCGCCTTCCTTCGCCCTTAACCAGCCGCGCACAGAGAGTGCAGGAAATGGGTTTCCAGCACTGTTCAAGGCCGTTTTGGGCCGTTTCCCGGCCCCGAACCCGAGGCCCGCTTTGGGAACAATCGTTCCTCGCGTCGCCGCCGTCGGATTGATCCGATTTGCGCGCGATTTGGTGAGTAATCTCACTAATCTTGGATTAGTTGGCTAATTATGCTTTAGGTTGGTTTAGTTTTAATTAATTATATTTAGGTTGTTAGATTAGAATTAATTAGCAATTATTAGTCAATTGTGATGCGATTTAGATAAATTGATTGTGCAATTAACAAGTAGACGTGGTCTACTATTTATTGGGAGTGTCTCGGGAATTTTCGGACCCCTAATTGAGCTTCAATTTGATGATTCGGGCCTAAGTGAGATTTTTGGCAATTAAATATTAATTTTCGGAATTAAATTAAATAATTATTTATTTTCCGAAAATTCAAGGGAGATGGTCTGGAACCGGAAAATTATGCTGATGACTGTGGTGAAGTCCGTTTATTTAATCGGAGTTTATTTTAAGCTAAATTGAATTTTTAATATTAATTAATTTTCGAAATTAATTAAATAATTATTTATTTTCCGAAAATTCAATTGGGGTGGCTCGTGACCGGAAAATTATGCTGATGACCGTGGTGAAGTTCGTTTATTCAATTGGACCTCATTTTGAGCTAAACGGAATTTTTAATATTAAATAATAATTTTCGAAATTAATTAATTATTTATTTATTTTTCGGAAATTAAGTTTGAGATGGCCGACGACCGAAATCTCGTGCTGATCGTCGTGGCGCTCTGTTTATTTAATTTAGTTTTAAATTGTAATCTAATGGATTTAATTGTGGATAATTACGAATCATCATGAAATGCATGGGGCTTGATGATTAGATATATCACCTCGAGAATGCACATGGCTCCTATGACGAAGTATGTCGCCTTGAGAATGCATGTGGCTCGGTGAATAAGTGTGGCATCTAAAAGGACACGCGCGCTCGAATTTGATGCATTACCTCGGAAGACGTGGTCCCAGAGTACATTTGGCATCTAAAAGGACACGTGGGCTCGGTAATTTGATGCATTACCTCGGAGAAGGCACGTGGTCCCGAGTACATTTGGCATCTAAAAGACACGGCTCGGTAATTTGATGCATTACCTCGGAGAAGGCACGTGGTCCCAATGAGTATATTTGGCATTTTAAAGGGCACGTGGGCTCGAAATTAACGCATTACACTCGAGAATGCACGTGGCTCGATGATCGGCTCCATCACCTCTGAGAATGCACGTGGCTCGGTGATAAGGGATATCGCCTCGGAGAATGCACGTGGCTCGGTAATTGGTTCTATCGCTTATGACCAGATATAGCAATAGCTTGAATGACCGAAATGGTAAGGTTTGTCATGTAATCGACTAGGTCGATTGATCGTTGCTTTGATTTGACGTCGTGAATTGATTGATCGATTGGGAATGACCATGAGATGGTCTGATTGACTTGTAATCGATTAGGTCGATTGATCGATGATTCGATCCGAGTGTGACTTGATGTGATTCATTGCCTTGGTTGGATGTTGTGAATTGAATGATTGAATGAAGATGATCATGAATGGTCTTCCTCGCATATAATCGACTAGGTCGATTTGATCGATGCTTCGATTAGTGATCTGATTGCTTGGGTGTCTATTATGAATCGTACTAACTTGCAGGTGAGATATGAGGCCAAGGTACGTCTTCTGCCCTATGCGTGTATAGGCAACCTATAGTATAATAGTTTACTAATTGGGCTTAGTGGGGTAGAACTCGCTGAGACGTAGTCTCATCCCAGTTTGGGGAAAAACATTTCAGGACCTGGATGAGGAGCCTAATGAGGAGAAATCTGACGAGGAGATCCCTGTTAAGGAACCTGAGGAGGAGTACGTGAAGGAGAACCCCGAGGATGATCCAGAGTAGGATCCTGATGACGATTGTTATAGAATCAATTTGAGTAGAAACCAATCGTTTTAGTATGGCTTGTATATGATTGCAATGGTGTGGTTTTCAGGTTCAATTCCCTAGTCCTACTTGTATATCCCATCGTTTTATTGTCTGGGGATTTATAACCGTTTCCGCATGTGCATATATAAATGAAAGGGTCGGCGATACATAGTCCTGGGATATCGCAATTTAAAATCGACCAAAAAGTTAAGGGATGTGCGCGTGCCTAAGAATCGGGGCGTGACATTGTGAATGACATTGTGAATGACATTAGCTCTCCATGGTAAAGGCTTAATGAATGCTACATTTCCATTTCATTTCACATTTGAAATGAGCATCCTATTTCTAGAGAACTTCATTTCAATAAGATAACTGCACCTTTTATCTCTTTGAGGGATGTTTTTTTTTCTCCTTCAAGTTAATACCTTATACAGGATGGACCTTGTTCTTTAGATTTTCAGCTCCTTTGTTTTCTTCACAAAAATTGAAAAAACTGGGAAAAGCTGTGGCCACGACACCTTTTGGCTGTGAAAATAGTTGTGCCCCGTAAGTAAAAAGCACCATTTTACTTTCTTCTCAAAATAAATGTATTTATCATTTTATTAAAGAATGTGATTATAGAACTTACTTAGCATGTCAAAGAAAATTCGTGATTTTCACTATAGTAACTTTTCTTGTTATATATGCCATTAATGTGTTGGAAATTACATAAATCATTAAAAAATACACTTAAAAGTTATTCTTGAGGTTTTCATTAACACGATCACACGATCACACGATCAATTATTTATGAGAAGTAAAAAGTTTTTTTCCTTCAAATTTTGATTTTTAGTTTAAAGCAGCCTGGAACATGTTTTACTACCTTTAGTTAACTTAATTAGTGTTGTAGCATAATTATCAACGCCTTATTTCAAGTGTGGAGAAAATTTGAGATATTGCAAAAATCAATATTTTGGCCATTATTTGAAGATCTATTTTCGTCCCATACTTGGAACTAATTAAAATTCTGAGGGAAAAATTGCTATGAAGCATTCAAAACATTTGATTGGACAAAAATTACTGTAAGAAAAAGTTTGTGATGTTCATTACGGTTAGGGTGGTGATTGCATGCTTGATGAAGAAGACTCCATCGATTTTAATAGACAATTTTCCCCAAATAAGAGCGGCGCCAATTTGAAAACCCTAATGCATTTTCCCTTTTTTTGTTTCTTTTTTGAACCTCAAACCCCATCTTCCCCTTCTTTTATACAATTCTCTCATTTTCAAATTTTGTTTTTTCCTATTTTTGCTATTCCGTCCTACCAATTATGGCGTCATGGCATCTGCCAGGGAGCCGCTTTCCCGGGAGGCCGTCTCGCCTTCGCGAGCGACCCCCCTCTCTTCGCGTGCTACGATCTCTGGAGGTGAAAAACGTGACCCCAAATTTTACTTTCCTCCTTAGAGCTTCGAGTTCGGTCCCTGTCGAGAAATCGCGATGGTTTCTGAACGTGGGTTTCTCCGTTTGCGGATTAAAAACAGCGCGGCTGAGACGAGAAGTACCGGCGGGAGGAAAAGCGCTCGTCCCCACCGATCTGAGCATCGCAATACCCGAAGGAACATGTGCTCGAGTAGCCAATGTGCAACTTCTCATCTCAAAACATTGTCTCAATACCTTGGTTTGGCGTGGAAGCATTAGATCGACGTCGGCGTGGGCGTGATCGATGCGGACTACAGAGGCCCGGTTGGGGTGATCCTGTTCAATTACTCGGACGTCGACTTTGAAGCGAAGGTGGGTGACAAGGTCGCGCGGCTGATCCTTAGTCCGTGATGATGGAGATTAAGGCATATTGTTTGCGTTAAGTAGTTTTTATTTTGTTTTATCATCTTTTCAGGGTTTAGTGAAGTCAGTTATCGGTGCTCCACTCTGTTTTTATTCTGGTTAGTAGATTTGTTTTAGGATTTGAGTTCTCTTGTATAAGGATGAATTCTTTTTGGTTTAGATGGATAGGTATTTCCTTGGTGCCTTACTTATTATACCTTTTACACAACAAAGAAACCGGGGAGAAAAGAAATTGAGATTGGGTGCCAGACGAGTGATTCAAAATACTAATCAACTGAAGATGAACAATAAGTATGGGTTGTACTTGTACCTCTCCATTTGTGGATTTTCTCCCTTGCATGAACACAGCATGTGTCAGGTTTGCTGGTGGCGAAAGGAATATGAAACAAGCAGGAGCCAAGATTATTGTGTTCGGTCGTCTACTGATTTCTTGGGGCATGGATTTTTGTCTTCCTTGCTCAAAGCACTCTTTGCCTTCCTCATCAAGTGCTTGAGTCAAACTTATTTGATGACACTGATACTTGGATATTCATACCCGTTAAGTTGTTTTTCCAGTATATAGTTGCTCCCAAACTTTCTTGTAACAAAGGAAGTATCTTACACTCCTTTGATATGAGCAAATTGGACTGTTGAGATTAACCGATGTTCAGATATTTGCCTTTTTATCTCTGCTTTCGGCTGATAAGCTGGTGGAAAATTTGCTCTTCATTGAGTGTATTTCATTGTTATGCTGTGCTAAATGCTGATAAGTTCCTCTGGATTGGTCAGAGCATTATGACTGGTGGCTATTTATTATACCTGTACCAGATTTTTACCTTAACGATTGTTATTAGGATTGCTAACTGTATAGGAGGCAATTAAAAAGATGCAAGTTGGTCACATCGACAATCATTCCCAGATTGGATTAGGAGTAAGGTCATTGCAGATGTAGGATGGGATTCCTAATCCCAGTCCACCTACTTTGCCTATTTAATTAGGACTCAACCTCATAGTAAATCAAATTAGGCCCCATTTCTTGTCATGCATGACCAATTGTACGTTTGAAACAATATCTAAAGGATGAACCTGCTTATTGGGGCTAACTATGGGGATTGAACTATGAGGGGATTATAAATAAAATTGAGGGGTTGCCCTCATCCTGAATTAGATTGGATGGAAGATTTAATCGGTGGTTGTGGCAAGGCTGAAAATACTTTCTATGCAGACTTGGGAGAGTCCATATGCTTCCACCTGGATTAAAATTAACCTTTTATTGCTGGAGTTGGATGTGAGCTGTACTTTCATAAGAGCTTCGGTTGGGGCATATGGGAGGTCTGCTGTGCCTCCATAACCAGCAATGCAGCACAATGCCATTACCTTTGTACTGCAACCGTCTATTATTGCTACAGGATTTTTTTTTTTAGGTCATAGCATATAGCCCTTCACCTTGTCTATTTCTTTCACCCTCCTCTCTTCTTCTTTTCAATGCCATTATCTGGCTTTGCTTTCATTCTGTTTTCTTCTTTTCTTTTGCCATCATCAGCGGTGCAATCTTATGATTATTGGTCCAAAGTGTGGTCCAGTTTCAATCATGTGAGATCGATCTTAACAACAGTTACCTTAAGGGTTTTATTTATATGGACTTATACTGCAGCAATTGCCTCCTATATGTGTACTGATTAGATCTTATACTGTCGTTTTGTGTAGTCGTAATATGCCATCATGTATGACAATTTGAAAAACAAATCTCATTGGCATATCTATATCGGTATTGGTTCTTGGCAATCTCTAGAGATGCTAGAACTCAGGCCTGGTGCTCATGCTGTTTGCAAGTTTTTTCAATTGGTTGGGATCCTTGTGATTGTATTTGTATTGCACCTTGCTATTATCCCTTTAATTCCTTTTTTTACTCTATTTTCTTCCTAGATGAATAATTTTTCTTGCTGTTAATCAGATAGTTCAACTGAAAGTTGTAATTGTGCTCTAGAAATAATCAAGTAATGAATTAATTTGATGGTGACACTTAACTCTGTTGCTGCTAGGAAGGTGAAATGTGAAATCAAACTAACTCTATTGCGGCTTATGTTCATGAGCAATCTGTTTTGGTTTCATGGTTTCTGTAGCTAGTTTCATTATGCAGCTATATGTCGAAAGTGAGAGAGGGCGGTTGATAAAGAAACTTGCAAAAAGCAAAGGAAGAACAAGGTCTTATAGCAGAAGCTGCTGATTTAATACAAGAAATTGCAAGAGCTAGAAGTTGAATTCTGGGGTCTTTGATCTTGTAATTGGCTTTTCCTTGTCCAACATTATGAGTGGTTTGAATTGCTGAGGAAAATTTTGGAGTATTGGCTAATACGGAGAAGATGGCTCTTATCCTTGAACATGTATGGGATTTTTGTATTGCTTTTAGCCGTTTATGCTCTCTTACTATGATCGGTTTTCTGATGGATGGTTTTGCAGGTTCTTTTGAGCTTAGATTGCCAGGACCATGTCCCTGCACAGATCCAGAAAATCAGCCCCCCGGTGTTTGATGCAGATCCTTCCAAAGAGAAGAAAAGGCCTAAAGAAGGGGAAAGTATTGTGGAAGAAGCACCAGCTGATATTCTGTCACTTCTGGTGCTGAAATGGATATAATAAGAATCCATGATATGGTGAACTGGTGCTTTACTTATTCTAATGTTGTATCTACTACTTTTAACTAATTTTTTTTGCCAATCAAGCGGTACCTGGTATTCAGGCTGTGGTTCAAGCCATGGTTTTATTCATCTGTTGCATTCTCTTTTTCCTTTCTATCTTTATCGCAAACTCTGATGTTAGAAATGTACTTAATGGATTTGTACACACATCTTACCTCGCATTCATGTGGTTAACGATGTAAGTATTACTCACATTACAATGGTTACCTTGAGATTTGTCGTTGCTATATGGCAATACATGAGATTCCATCAGCAAAGCGAAAACCCAGAGCACTGGATACCAGTGAAGCTCTTTATATGAGGCTTTGTCAAGTCTTCACTGATTTTTTCAAGGCACAGCTGTTCATTCCATGATTTAATTAGTCGCAGGTTCTAAGGAAAATCTGCTGGTGCTTAGTTTGGTCACCACATGATCGGTTGTAGTCAAGCCTTTGTAATACTTTGAAGATAAAAATGTCTCAGAAATTCCCCAATTTAGGTACGTCTTTGAATTGTTTCTAGTATTTGGTTGTGCATTTTCTTGCGATAGGTCAACAATCTGCCATAGAATTTGGTTGGCCGTGCCTTTGTTATTTTAACGCAGGTTGCAGCTGAAACGATTGATCACAATGGAGGTTATCCAATTAACTGCTCTTTGGAGTAATTTCAGAGATAAATTTGAGAATGAGAAAACCTTGCTCGAAGGTGCACTTGTTAAGAAGGCAGCAGAAGATCTTAGACAGAGAATAAGCAAACATGTAATTACAGAACTTTGTCGTTTTTTTTCCCTTGCTTTCTTTGGATCATCATGCTGATGCGACTTACTCTATTTTCTGAAGAATGTTATTGTCGTTTTGAAGTATTACTTGAGGATTACCTTGAGGAAACTTGCATAGCTGTTATGCCTCAGCATCCAGGTTGATTATGTTGAATGTTTATTTATTTCTCTTATCAATGTCAATCTTTATGACTGATTACCTAAACCCCTCATTTAACCCTGGGCAGCCTCTCTGCCCCTGAAACCTGCAGGTTATGGTTGCTGGATTTGGATACAAGTTCCAAAAAATTGGAAAAGAGGCTTTGGTGCCTTGAAGGCCAAGGCTTGTCTTGAATTTGAGAATGTTGTGCTTGTAGTTTTTTCTGTGAATATTTCGGACCGATATATATGCATACACACGATGCTTAGTCAACTTCTCAAAAAAATTGTCGTAGCTATCAATGTCAATGTCTGGCATTGTGAAGTGTGGGAGGAGCTCTGCTATGATTCACCATTTCCAGTGTTACAAAAGTATATCTCGTGATTAGAGCTTTCTTAATTTGCTCAGACATCTATGTAGCTGAATCACTCAACGAAAGGAACTCTGTTTTTAGGGTTCTGTTACCACTATTGTAGAGAGCTTTAATCATTCATATGCCTCCATCTATTAAATCATCACTATCATCTGCTAGAGAGACAGCATAGTAGTAATTATACAAGCCTATATGATATTCTATCAGCTTGACCTGTTAGTTCTATGACCATTCTAGAAAGCTGAAAAGCATCTCTCCAAAATGGTTGTTTCCAAGTCCCTACTGGGAAAGATAGACCTGCTGATGGGAGTTGTCTGTTTCCAGACAACAAAGGAAAGCAATGACATCTTGAACTCGTGGGCTACAAATTTGGAAAAGCTCCTTGAGCCTGTTGAGGGAAGCTGCCACCAAATCCACAAGCAAACTATGGTTCATATGGCTGCTTTGCGAGATGTTCTTAGTTGAATGAATGACCTCTCTTCCCTTGAGCCTCCCCCTCTCTTACCAAAAGAGAGAAGCTGAAGAGTGCGGTTTCACGTTGTCCTCTGAAGTGGGGACTAAAGATATCATAGAACTCTCATGTAGCTGTCTTAAATTTGATAGCATATTTTGCAGGTGGACCAGGTCTGGGCCTTGTTTTGGACTGAAATGATACAGAATACACTTTCTGCTTAGGAATATATTTTGTTCTTTTCATCTTTCCTCTTCCCCCCTCCTTGTAATTGAAGATTTTTGGACAATCAGGGTCCAGAACTTGTACCAACAGAATTGGTATCAGAACAAGATGTGCACTCATTACAACAAAAGTAAGTGCATTGTTACCAAATTTTGTTTCTCTGTACAAATTTTGCTGGTGTTAGTGTTTTTCTAACATGAAAGATAACATTAGCTCTCAAAAGTAACGGCGAGTGAATGTTATTTTGTATTTCATTTCACATTTGAATTTTGTTTTCAACAGAGAGCCTGCTTCCTTTGGACTTAATCTTGACCGTTGGCAGTTCTAAAAACCTCTATTTAGGGAGCTTATATATTGTCAATGGACTTAGCTTTTCTCCAGGATGATGTTGTGATGTCATTTCAAAAAGACACTATTGTGATATCATTTCTCTTTGAAGTTTTAGTCACCGGAATGTGTTTCAATGTCAACTAGTTGACATTTCTCTCAACTCTTGGCATGTATGTGGGTAATAATACAGTAAGAAGCTTGAATATTGAGGATAATGTGTTTGTTTTACAACTCTGTTAAGATTTGGACTTCTGGCTGACGAAATTTAGAAACCATCACATTTTGCCTATGAATCTCAACATTTGATTAAATTGATCAATCATTTGTTGTCTCAAATCCCCTTTCTTTACAAGAGAAGATGTTGAGGGTTTAAACATTGGGTCTCAGGGCAAAGTGGGGGCAAGAATGACTCCTGTAGAAAGCATCATATAGTACCCGAACTTTTATTTAATTCATGGGACATATTTAACTAATGAATGAAATATTGTTTTTGTGAGCGGCGCCGGGGGGTGGGGAGGGGGTGTTGTTTGAATGAATTAGGAATTTAAAATGTTTGTGCCGATAATAGGTGTCAAATAGTTATTTGATTTAACTTTGTTTGTGATTAGATAGCACATTGATAGATAAGCATTGCTATTAATACCTAAATTTTGGTTGCCCAATTAGTTGTTTATTGCATTAAAAAAATTAGGGATTGATTTTTAACATCTAAACAAAAATATTAGAATTAGATTGCATATCATAGTTTTAGAAGCATTTATTATTTAGTTTTTTTTTATTGCATTTGCATTGGACCGATGATAGATGAATTTGAATTGATGAGTTTGAACTTTAATTTAGTGAGTTTGGCCAAGCTCATTATTCTTTAGGTGACCGAAATCATATGTGCCATGTTAGTCATTTCATATTATTGCCAAGATTTGATAATAAATAGTCGGCAATAATCTTTGGGGTAGATGTGCGTACGTGCATTTGGGAAAATTCGGTCAAGAATGTACCTATGAGTAACGAAGTGAGTACATGCTCTTAGGAGGTTTTATAAGCTAGGCTGGTTGCCAGAGCAGCAAAAGTAAGCTAATATTATATAGGTATAATACGCTAGGTGTCAACGTAATCACTACTTATTGTCGTGTTTAATGCAGTTCCTCTCCATTTTATAGCTTCAGTTGTTCAAATCACATCTTCTAATGCTAAATAAGCTAATATTGAATCCTCCTCTATTGTGCTGCGAAAAATTATATTTTGCTGAAGAACATGTTGGCGAAGAATGTCAACTGGAAATAAAAAATCCGACAAAAGATGACATAAAAAAGAAAAAAAAAGTATCACTAACTTACCATTTGAATATGGAGTATTGTTGGCCTAGAATTTATTAACGCGACATCAAAAGAATAAAATTCATGTAAAATGTTAAAAGCTATTAATTTAAGGGAGGAGATAAAAGTGGCTTGGGTGGAGGATAACGATTTGATAATTTTTAAGCAAAAAGTAGTACGGAGAAATCTAGTTTAAGGAAATTATTTTGAAAAAGATTAATTTTAGAGTTACCTTTCTAGACAATAAAAAAGAAAAAGCCTCCTGCAGACTTTTTATAACAAAATCCTGTATAATCCCCCGATTTATACGCTCTTGTCTGACTCATGTAAATTAGCAGTGTCAAGTTCAGCGAGTCCTGGATCTCTCAAATTTCAATGAAAGCGCGTAGACAGGTTCGAAGCACCTTCCCAGTAATATGGGGTGAATCGTGGAGATCACGGCAGGAGCATGTGAGTGTTGCTCGTCAGTTCTCTTTTGCACTTTTTCTTATTAATATAAAAAACAAGTCAAGTCATAATGCTGCAGAGCATTGCGTGTCTCCAAGTCACGATGCTGCTCCAGCCAAAAAAAAAAAAAGGAAAGAAAAATAGAAAAAGTCATGATGCCGCGGAAATTACGCGTGCAATGATTATTCTTTCCGCGGCATGCCTCACAGCAGTTCGATTAGCATGAAGAGTTTTGGACCGTTGGATGACAAGAACTCGAACAGTGTTCTAGCACGCATATTAAAGAATGTCGTGTGTTGATAATCCCACTTTGAAGGCTGGAAAATCGGTAGGGATCCCAGGGTTCTGCTGTTTAAGCACTCCTCAGGTAGTCAACCGACTCCTTGCTCTTTTCTGTTTCCTACTTTGATTACTCCATTTTCTTCTGAGTAAGCAAGAGGTGTGAGAGTTCTTTTATTTTCGTTTGAATTAACTGAGTCATGAAAGACATTTGTGCGATTCGCAGATCTGGACCGCGAAGGCTGGCTTTCTTTCAACGCTCTGCTTCATCGATCTCTTATTTTAAAACAGAATAAGAATCTCGTTGGTTAATCACTCCATGATGTCCATCCAATCAAGAAATAGGTAAATGGTCTTTCCGTTCTCTTCCTTTCTCTCCAATTCCTTTCGTTTCTTTTCAGGTCATTTCCCTCTCAACTTAAATTGCCAATTGAATTGTAAAAGAGAAGAACCCACTCACTCAGAAGATCCGAATTCCAGGGCGTCTTCCTCATCGAATGCTCCGCATGGAGGAGATCATGAAGGGGGAGACAAACGACCGAAAGGGAATGCCTACGAAGTGTTCTTGAGCTTTAGAGGGATAGACACACGTAAAAATTTCACCGATTATCTCTATACTAGTCTTATCGATGCAGGAATTCACGTGCTCAGAGACGACAATGAGCTCCGTGCTGGTGAGGAGATTGGTCCAGAGCTTCTCTGCAGCATTACACAGTCCACGATCTCTATCCCAATTATTTCCGAGAACTACGTTTCCAGCAAATGGTGCCTTCATGAGCTGGTTCAGATGTTAAAGTGCAAGAGGAGTAAAGGGCAAATAGTGTTGCCCATATTTTACAAAATGGAACCCTCACAAGTGCGACATCCTACAGGGAGATTGAGAGAAGCTATCGAGGCACATAAAAAGAATACGGAGGAAATTATTGTGAAGGAATGGGAAGAAGCACTCAAAGAAGTCAGCTCCTTGAAAGGATGGGAATCGGAGAAAATTGATAACGGGTACCTTATTCTCCAACAAAATGTTGTTAAATTTTCATAAATAGATCTTTCTTAAAAAAGATACATATTGCTATCCTAAATTGATATTCATTGTTATTTGACAGGCATGAAGGAGCATTGGTTAAAATTATTGTGGAAAAGGTTATGGGCGAGTTAAAAACATTTCAGCTAAATGTTAGCGAACAGTTAGTGGGAATCGAGGATCATGTGCAACAAATTATGAGCAACATAGATGCTGAATTCAATGGTACAAAGATTATTGGAATTTACGGAATGGGCGGCATCGGTAAGACTACTCTTGCAAAGGTGTTATACAACAAACTCTCTAGTCATTTTGACTGTCATAGCTTCTTGGCAAATATCCGAGAAACATCCCAGTGTAAGGGTATTGAATGCATACAAAAGCAACTCATTTATGACATAACAAGAAGTTCATGTGATGTGTCTAATGTCGACGAAGGAGTTAGTGTCATCAAATCTCGATTTATGAGAAAGAAAGTCCTAGTTCTTTTGGATGATATGGATGATAATACTCACTTGAATGCTTTGGTCAAGAATGGAAGTTGGTTTGAAGTGGGAAGTCTAGTCATCATCACAACTAGAAACAAAAGCATTCTTGATGAAGGTAGGGCGAGCTACATGTACCAACTCAACGAGTTATCTTTAGATCAATCATTGATTTTATTTAGTAGACATGCCTTTCAAAGGGATTCTCCTTCAAGTGATTATGAGGTTATCTCCCGTGATGTCGTATCTACTACTGGGGGCCTCCCATTAGCTCTTGAAGTTATAGGTTCGTTCTTATGTAGAAAGAGAGAAGACGTATGGAAAGGTACATTAAAAAAATTAGAAAAAATACCCGATAAGAAAGTGCAAGAGACATTGAAGATAAGTTATGACGCATTAGATCATGAGGAAAAACAGATATTTTTGGATATTGCTTGCTTTTTCATTGGATCATCAAAAGAGAATCCAACTTACATGTGGGATGCTTGTGATTTTTTCCCCGAGAAGGGGATTGAAGTGTTGAGTCTTATGTCCCTAATTAAAATTGACAATTACGGAAGGCTATTGATGCATGATCAATTGAGAGATCTCGGAAGGGAAATTGTTCGTCTGGAAAATCCAAAGGAGCCTCAAGAGCGTAGCAGATTGTGCATCTATGAGGAAGCCCTAGATGTGCTTGATAACAATGAGGTAAGAGTTTTCTTTACTTGTCTTAGTTGGTGAATGTGGGTGCATCTTCCCTTGTTTGAAATAAAAATAACTGTCACTCTTTGAGTCCCCAAAACTTGTTGCATCTACTAGCAAAGGAGCTCTTTTGATTAATTGCAGTATTTGCCTGATTCAAGATCATAATTGAGAAGCAATTTCTTGGTTATGGACGATTGATATATATCTTTACATGGTAGTATCGTGATGAGGATACTCTTCTTTTGGTAACTTCAATGCAAAAACAAGACTACAAAAGCAGAATGTTTGACAGGGTACTCTTAGATAAAACCAGCATTTGTAGATTGTTTCGGCCATGCTTTCCTCGATATTTATTTGATGCATTTGTTTTATGTTTGGATTAGTCTTTTCGTCTTTTGGGAGGTCTTTTCTTTCTTTTTTCTTTTACTAAGTATTGACTTCTTATGAGTTCTGGTATCATAAATGAGACCATCCGTTTGTGACGATTTAGCTATCTTGGTTCCTATATTTGTTTAAGTTGGGTTAAGTGTATCCCTTAGGTATTATTGGTTGTGCAGTTTAGTCCCCCATCTATTTTTGTTTTTGCTGAATATAGTCCTCTTTCACTTTTTTGTGCAATCGAGTCATTTGTGGTCAATCACTGGTTGACACCACCAATTTGTTGATGTGGTGTCTGTATTTAGTTATGATACATGAGCAAACATGCAATATAACCCTTTAAACATACATTATTTGTGTTGTATAGACTTTTCATAATAGTTGATAGCTTCTTTTTATATATGGCAGGGTTGGTAGATGCATTTAAACATTAGAGTTGTATTGGTTCACATATACATGATGGGAGTAACGGAAGTGTTATTTCACATATAAAGGGCATTAATTTTGATAAATATATTTTAGTATATGCATGAAGAGAGGCCTTCCATTGTAATTGCAAATGGACCCAAATTTTGTAAATTCATAAGGTCCAAATTGCGAAAGGTATAGTTGGATAAGGAAAAAGTTTGCGAACAACCGCTTGAGCTTTGCATCTTTACATAGATTAGATAAATAATATGCAACTACAACCTTTCATTTCACAAAAATCAAAGTGAGAAGCCTACGCCATAGTAGTATGACAGCAAATTGAAATCAATGCATTTTATTTTATATCAATTGGTGTCATCTCATCATTCAAAACTTATGGTCCACAATGTTTCCAAGCTGCAGGGCACCAAAAAGATCGAGGCCCTTTCTCTTGGCAAATGTAGTAAGGGAAAAAGATACGCAGCTGAACAATTTAAAAAATTGACCAACTTGAGGTTCCTTAAAGTGGATGGTGCGAATTTCACCGGAAATTTCCAAAGCTTACTCCCTAAATTAAGATGGCTTCGGTGGAAGGAGTGTCCCTCAGATTTCATTGCGAACAACTTTCATCCGAAAAAACTAGTTGTACTCAATCTATCAAACAGTGCCATTTCGGAGGAGTGGGGAGGATGGGATTCACTCAAGGTAAGACATAAAGAAGGCATTGAAGTATTTTTTAACATAACTTATTTTTTCCTTGTACATTTGAAAATTGATTTTCATAATTAAACTAGCCGTTTCTCTTTAATTTCATACTCTAATATTCTTTTGCAATCGATGTGCTTAAAAACATTTATCTATTGATGTGGCCAAACATTACTAAAAGTTGGATTTAAAATTAAATAAGACAACCACGAAGGAGTGAGGAGCACGTGTAATTTTTGAGGAATTCTAAAAAGTCGAAAACATGAGGAGTAGCAAAAAATCACAGATTGCGATAGTCCAATTACACCGACGTATCATTTCTTTCTTCCAGAAGGCGACCGAGCTCAAAGTTCTCAAGCTCAAGCGGTGTCTATCTTTGAAAAGAACTCCAGACTTGTCCACTTTCAAAAGGTTGGAGATTTTAAATCTTGCATATTGTAGGAATTTGAAAGAGCTTCATCCTTCTATTGGAGACATCAAGACTCTTGTTTCATTGGATGTTTGTGGTTGTGGAAGACTCAAGGAGCTACCGAAAGGGATAGGTAGAATGGTAGAATTGAGTTACCTTGACATACAACAAACCGGTATACAACATATTCCTATTTCAAGTGATTGTTTAATGAAGGAGCTCAAGGTTATTAAAGCCTATGATTGTTCAGATTTAGTCCACATCCCCAGCTTCATAGGCAATCTAGCATCTCTACAAAAGTTGGGGTTAAGTACCTGCTCCAAATTAACAAAGATCCCCGACTCTATTGGAAATCTGACATCATTGGTCGAGCTAGACTTAGAATGGACACCGATTACAAAATTACCGAAAAGCATTGGGAATTTGCAAAATCTGAGGATTTTGCAAATTCGGGATACTCGCATAACGGAATTGCCTGATGACATTGGAACGTTGACAAAACTCTAAAAGTTGGAAGCTCAATGTTGCATAAAGCTGGAGCAAGTACCTAGTAATATATGCAAATTGATTTCGCTAAAGGAGCTCCATCTTAATTTATGTGAGAAGCTTCAAGAATTACCAGAACTGCCCTCCGGCTTAACAGATCTATCGATCACTTGCCAGGGGCAGTCTTTGCCCCATCTTTTCCAACTAACCCTTCTCGAGACGCTCACTCTTAATGGATGCTGTCAGCTTGAATGTGTCCCGGAGCTTCCCATTGGACTATCGCAGCTTTGTATTTGGAGATGTGGAAAATTGAAAGCCTTGACGAATTTGTCAGACTTGAAACACTTACGATATTTCCAAATTTGGGAAAGCCCATCTCTCGAAGGATCGCCCGACGTGTCGAATTTTAGGCGTACGCAGATGAGAGAACTTGGCTTGAAAGAGTCCCAGGGCATGTGGGGGAGCTTAGTATTCGAGCGTTCACCCCGCTGGTTTCCTAGGCCCGAAGATTGAAGCCACCGTTGCCACCGCGCATCCACCGCAGGCAGGCGGGCAGGTCGGTCGGCGCGGCGGAGATGACGACGGCGATGGCGACGGCAACGAGGCGACGCCACGGCCGGCAACGCCCTCTCCATCCGCTCCAGGTAAACGCACCCACGCATCTTTCCTGTGGTCTCTCAGCTTCATCTGCATTTTAGAACCATGTCGCTCTGGCACGCGAGCTCATCGATTGTTCGGATTGGAGATTTTAGTTTTCTCAGTAGTAAATGTGTAGGGCGTGATGCAGATGATCGATCAATCGCATTTGAAGTTTAGAGTCGATCCATCTCATGTCGTAAATTTGCAATTGCAGATAGTTGGGATGGCGGTGTTCAGTTTCTACATCTTCCTGGGACTGTTGCTTGGGAGCGGGGCTGCTGAAATCACCGTGATGACAATATTCTCTTTTGTGGTAACTCCCTTAGCGTTTACTTTGTGCCATCATGATATTGATTGCTTTTCTTTCGTCTGTTTTCTGGGAATTGATGGGATTTTCCACATATTTCCCCCGATTTTCAGGTGTTCTCGGCGATGTTTTTGTTCATCTGGTGTACTGCGATAGATCCGATGGATAAGACCAGTTATAGAAAGAAGAAGAGAGGCTCTGAAGCGATGGTGCTCATGGACTTTTGTGCTAATTCCTCAAGCTCGCTCTTCCAATTTCGATGCTTGATTTGCCTACTTGGGTACTTCTTCTTTCTCTTTTTCTTCTTGAATGATGATGGAAGGAAGGTTGGGGCTGATATTCCTGTGGAAGTCTAATGGTGGCGCCTCTGTATGTGTATACGAAGAGATATGTAATAAAGCAAAGAGATTAGCCTGGGGAGATATCCTTCTCCTTTCTGGCAGCATATCAGCGAGTCTTCAGCACCTGACTGCTTAGCTTTGGAGGAGACAGCGAACTCAACAGGTAGAAGTCAGTAGCTGTGGCATATGGATGAACTGAGTAGGAAAGTAGTGCACAAAGTTCTGTGGATAAGCTGGACCTTTTTGTTTGGGGTACTATCTAGGAAAATACTTTGAACTTGTACTTTTACAAGATGGGCCCACCCTCCTTTTGGAATTGAAGCTAAACGTGTGGGAGTGAAGGGTTGAAAAATAAAAGAATATCCTTAGTCTATGATGACAGAGAAAAAGGCGCTTTGTCTTAGTCAAGTAGTTTTATTTTGTTTTATTGCCTTTTCAAGGTTTAGTGAAGTCGGGAGTTGGGGCTCCTCTTTGTTTTTTATTCTGCTTAGTAGATTTGTTTTTGGGGTTTGCATTGTCTTTTATAGAGATGGATAGATATTTCCTTGTTGCCTTACTTATTATACTTATTGCATAACAAAGAAACCAGGGAGAAGAGAAATTGAGATTGAGTGCTGGAGGAGCGATTCATAATGCTAATTTGGGAATTGATGTTTGTCTACCCACTGACAAACTAATATACAATCAATTAAAGATGAATTGTGATTACAAGTGGTACCTCTCCATTGCAATTAGGGTGTGCCGTGGAGTTTCTCCGTTGCATGAACAACAGCATGTTATAGGTTTGTTGGTGGCGAAAGTCATATTAAAAATGCAGGAGCCAAGATTTCTGTGTTCAGCTGTGTACCTAGTTCTTGGGGCATGAACTTTTGTCTTCCCAGCTCAAAGCACTCTTTGCCTTCCTCTTCAAGTGATACAAAGGAGTCAAAATTATTTGATGACACTGATACTGGGATATTCATCCATGTTAAATTGTTTTCCCTGTATTTTCTTGCTCCTGAACTTTCTTGTATAAAAGAAGCATCTTGTACACATTGTTAGGAGTGAATGGGGTCATCGAGGTTAACCTATGTCCAAGTATATGCCTTCTCATCTCTGCTTTTGGGTCATATGGTGGAATTTTTGCTCTTTGTTCATGGTATTTCATTGTCACGGTTTGCTGAAAGCTAATAAGTTACTCCTGGATTAGCCAGAGCATTATAATTAGTGGCTATTAATTATACCTATGCAAGATCTAAAAATTGTTTTAGGATTGCTACCTGTGTAGGATGCAATTAAAAGATGGAACTTGGTCACATCAAAAGTCATTCCCAGTTGGAATCAGGAGTAGGATCATTGGAGATGTAGGAGGGGATTTCTAATCCCAGTCCTAAATATTCTACTTGGCCTATTTATTTAGCAATCAATCTCATAGTAAACCAAATTAGGCTCCAGTTCTCATTGTGCATGACCATTGTACGTCTAAAACAATATCTAAAGGCCAAACCTGCTAATTAGGGCTAACTTTGGGGATTGAACTATAAGGGAATTATAAATGAGAATGAGGTGTTGCCCTCATCTTGAATTAGATTGGATGGAAGATTTGATTGGTAGTTGTGGTGAGGCTGAAGATACTTTCTATACAGACTTGGGAGAATCCATAAGCTTTTTGCCGGAGTAAGGATAACCTTCATGAGAGGTTGGGTTGAGGTAAATGGACCATCTGCTGTGCCTCCACAAACAGCAGTGCAGCCCAATGCCAACACCTTTGTACAGCAACCACCTCTACTGGCTGGGGACGGAATTCTTTTTCATGTTTCAGCATATAGCACTTTACCTTGCCTATTTCTTTCATTTTCCTCTCTTCTTCTTTTCACTGCCATCATCCTCTTTTGCGTTTGTTTTATTCTCTTCTTTACTTTTGCCTGAGATGCTTCTCTAGTTAACTTTCTTTAAGAGGTACAAGAGCTTCTTCAGTGATGTGCTTCTGCTGTGGTGATAATATAGTGCTTTTGTCTTATACTTTTGAGCTTCATTCCCTCTTTTCAAAGATAACATACAGGTGATAGTACAGAAAAAAGATAAAGGATCTATCACTTTAGACCTTAACTTTTTGTAGGGTCTTACAATCATTGATCCAAAGTATGGTCCAATTTCTATTATTTTGGGATCACTCTTAACAACCTTTACCTTAAGGGATTGATTTTATACTGCAGGGATTGCGTCCCATATATGTATTGATTAGATCATGAACTGTCGTTTTGTGTAGCTTTGACATGCCATCTATGTATAACTATCTAAAAAAAGAATGCGCCTGGCATATTGACGTGGGAATTGGCTCTAGGCAATCTGTTGGGACGCGAGATCTCTGGCCTGGTGCTTGGGCTCTAGAATCTAGTATTGTGGAATCCTCTTCAGTTTCTCACCTTCTATTTCTGGATTCTCTCCCATGATTGCCCCAAATTTTTACTTTTTGTTCCCCTATTCATTTATGAGTCGCATTACTTCTTTTTCATGTCTAGTTCACAATACATTTCATGACATATCCTTTAGGGGGATCTTATAGTGCTTGTGCTGTTTGCGAGTTTTCAATTGGCTTGTATCCTCTTCATAGAGATACATGTATTTGTATTGTACCTTGCTATTGTCCCTTTTGGTTCCTTTTTTGACCAAAATCTCATTCTAGAGTGACAAATTCTCCGTGCTGTTAATCAAATAGTTCAAATCAAAGTTTTAATTGTGATCTAGGCATAATCAAGTCATTGACTTGATTGGATAGTGACCTACATTTCACTGTTTTCTTATCCACAGGCTGTGACAGCAATGGTGCAGCAAGCTTTGTAATATGTTGACTAGACACCTGATCATGAGACCAAGATAGAGCTTATTAAGACACTGAACTCTGTTGTTGCTGGGAAGGTGAATATATGAGAAATCACATCCTCTTGCAGCTTATGTTCATCAGCAATCTGCTTTTATTTCGTGATTTCTGTAGCTAGTTTCGTAACTCAAGTATATGTCGAAATTGAGAGAGCACGGTTGATCAAGAAACTTGCAAAAATAAAGGAAGAATAGGGTTGTGTAGCAGAAGCTACTGATTTGATGCAAGAATTGAGGATAACTAGAAGTTAACTTCTGTTGTAACTGATCTTGTAATTGGTTTTCCCTCGTCCAACATTCTATGATGGGTTTGAAATGTGGGTAGAAACTTTTGGAGCAATGGCAAAGACGGAAAAAATTGCCTTTATTTTTGAACAAGTGCGGGTATTTTATATTGCTTTTAGCCATTTATCCATTATAACTGTGGTTGGTTTTCTGATCGATGGATTTTGCAGGTTTGTTTGTGCAAGTATGTCTGTGCACATGTCTTTTCCAGGAAGATGAACCCCCGAGTGTTTGATGCAGATCCTTCCATACAGAAGAAAAAGGCTAAAGAAGGTGAAAACATTGTGGAACAAGCGCCAGCTGATATTCTATCTCTCTTGGAGTTGAAACGGATATACGATGACTCATGATATAATAAATTGGTGTTTTGCTTTTCTAATGTTGTGTCCGCTATCTTTTAACTAATTTGCTGTTGCTGATCAAATGCCACCTAGTATTCAGGTTGTGGTTCAAACCATGAACTTATATGGCTTTATATATCTGGCAAAAACTCTTCTTTCTTTCTAGCTTTATCGCAAATTCTGATGTTCCAGATGTACTTGATAGATTTGAACTTGCATCTTAGTTTGCCTTTCATTCATCTGGTTAACCATGTAAGCATTACTCACATAACAATGATTACCTTAAAAATTGTCGATACTATAAGGCTATATATGAGATTCTATCAGTAAAGGGCAACCCAGTGCTATGTACATGGGTGAAGCTCTTTCCTTGTTAAGTCTTCACTGAGTTTTTCAGGGCACAACTATTCATTCTGTGATTTAATTAAATGTAGGTTCTAAGGAAAATCTGCTGGTACTTGGTTCTATCACCACATGATCCTACGTAGTCAAGCCTTCTTAATTCAACTTCAATAAACATCTCTCGGAAATTCCCTAATTCAAATACCATCTTTGAATTGTTCTTGGTAATTGATTGTAGATCTTGCAATATCTCAATAATGTGCCATAGGATTTGGTCGACCATGCCTTTGATATTTTTAACATAGGTTGCTGCTGAAATAATTGGGTACGGTGGAGGCTCCAACGGAGTCCTCTTTAAGGTACTTTCAAAGATGAATTGGAGAATGAGAAAACATGCTAGGAGGTGCACTTGTTTAGAATTAGACGGGGCCCAATCATAGTCAAAAGAAGAATTTTGGCTTCTCCTTGGTGAGACAAACTACCTTTAGCTAGAAGCCTCTTCAAAGAATCATTGAACATGTAATTACAGAACTTGTCTTTTTTCTTCTTTTCATTGGATCATCACTCGAATGTGACTTACTTTATTTTCTGCAGAATATTATCATGGTTTTGAAGTATTGCTCGAGGATTACCTTAAAGAGACTTGCAGAGCGGTTATGCCTCAGTATCCAGGTCTGATTATGTGGAACATTTGTTGATATTCTTTATCAGTGTCACTTTTTATGAACGATTGCCTAGACCCCTCATTTAACCCTAAGGAGCCTCTCTACGTGTGATCCCTGATTGGGGCATGGTTGTTGGACTTGGATACAAGTTCCAAAATATATGTAAAAGAGATTTTGGTGCGTTGAAAGCAAAGGTTTGTCATGGATTTGAGAATGTTGTCTTCATAGTTATGTTTTGTAAACAAATCTGGCCGACATATATGTGTACACTTTTTTTTTTTTTTTTTTTTTTTTTTTTGGGCTTAGTCAACTTCTGCTCATAAGTTTGTTGTAGTTGTAAGTGTTGTCTGGCATTGTGAAACCATTTCTTGTCCCACAGAGCCTGAAATACTAACGAGCTTAGCTTTTTCTGCTAGTATTGACGCTCACCATTTCCTGTGTTACAAAAGTATATCTTGTGAGAGATCTTGATTAATGTGTTCAGAAAATCTTTGTTGCTGAATCACTCAAGAAGAAGAGCTCTGTTTTTGGGTTCTCTTACTGCAGTTTTTAAGAGCTTTAATCAATCGCATGCCTAAATTTATTAAATCAACACTATCATCTGACAAAGAGACCATATAATGATAATTATACAAGCTCATATGATATTCTATCATCATGACCGCTTACTTCTATATTACAATTTCAGGAAGCTGAGAAGCATCTCTTCTTGGTGTTTGTTTCCAAGGACCTGGTGGCAATGGCAAAGATAGACTGGCCAATGAGAATTGTCAGTTTAGAAACGGCAATGGACAGCAATGAGATTTTGAACTCAGGCGACAAATTTGGAAAAGCTGCCTGACCTTGTTGAGAAAAGCTGCCACTAGATCCCCAAGGAAACCATGTTTCATAAGGCTGCTTTGAGTGCTTGAAGATGTTTTTGGTTGAATGAATGTATCTCTCTCCCCTAAGGCCTCCCTCCCTCTCTCTCTCTCACTGAAGAATGCTGTTTCACATTGTGGTGGGGACTGGAGATATTGATCATAGAACTCTCGCGTAGCTGTCTTAAATTTGATTGCATATTTTTCGGGGGGACCAGATCCTGGCCTTATTTTGGACTGAAATAATATACTGAATCCACTTTCTGTATAGGAATGGAGTTTGGTCTTTTCCTCTTTCCTCTTTCCCCCTCCTTTTAATTGAAAATGCGTGGGCTTTTAGGATCCAGAACTTGTACCAATGGAACAGGTGTCAGCACAAGATGTCACTCATTTTGATTGAAATAAGCGCCTTGTTACATAATTGTGTTTTGCATTACAAATATTGCTGGTGCTTGCATTTTTTTCTAACATTGGGGATAACCCTTCCATTTCATTTCACATTCGAAATTGGCACATGTTTCCAGGGAGCTTCATTTCAATAATATATATGCACTTTTTGTCTCCTCAAGGGACGTTATCTTTCTCCAAGTCAAATACCCAATAGGGTATGGGCCTTGTTCTCTAAAATTCCAGCTCCTTCCTTTTCTTCATGGAAACTGAAAAGATTGGGGAAGTCTGTGGCCACGACATCTCTGGGTTATGCAAATAGTTATGCCCACCAGGTAAAAAGAACCCTATTACTTTCTTCACAAAGCAAATGTACAAAAACACAAAGGCAAAGGAGGGAGATCAGTACAGCTGGATTTATGGTGCTCTCAATCCCCAAAATTCGCCTTGTTCTTTCAAGCTCTAAGGATATGACTTCCTAGTTTCAAAGTCATTTCAAATTCTCGATTAACTTTTTATGTGTTGAGTTCGATCCTAAGAAGATACACTTCGTTTCTCCAATTACGAGATTTACTCTTCAGCTCGTTAGTCATTCCAATGCTGGGATTTTTTTCACTATTGGAAGAAGATTTTGTTCCAATGAGTGACGCTCTGTTTCAACTTTCCAGTATGCAAATTTTGATCTCCTGATGCTTTCTTTGTTTTTTTCTTTGATAATCTTGGTCTTCATTATATTGGAACTGCAAATAGAGGTGAATTCCAAAATTTTAGAGGTAGAGCCATTTAAAGATGCAATTGCATCTTGCCAAAGTCGCCTAAAAAATCGAACCAAATGCGTTTGCATTTGGCCAAGGGACTTTAGAGTCCCAAAGCTCATTCCAAATGCCGAACCAAACGAGGCCTATGAACCACTTCAAGTTTGAGCAATTTTATCTATATGAATTGTACAGGAATTGTAAAATTTCCAACCACCCTTTTGATTTCCGTCCACATGCAAAGTCGAATCAAGTGTAAAATCTGAATGGTTTTCGATGGCTGCAACTCACTAGTCGCCTTGAAGGAAAAGAAAAGAAAGGAAATCTCATCTTCATTGCAAAGAAGGCCAGCCAGGCCCATGTAGTATCAGGCTCCATGGGCCGTTTGGCAAATTATTAGGCTGGAATCTACATCTGCAGCGAGTAATTGGCTGGTCGATTGCCGGCTCACCTGATAGTCCTAGGTGGGTGGCATTGGGCCAACTAAATAAGGGGGTTCTTAGCGTGTTTTCGCCTGAACTTGGTGGTTCGGTACCATGAGTATTGAATGTGCATGACATTGTTGAATTAGCGGATGGGCTATATTGTAAATGATTTTCTTTCAAGGTCGGACACCTTTTTTTTTGGCATTATCTATTGAATTTAACTTCTCACGGGTAATGAATTATTCGAGTTGGCAAGATTTGGAAGAATTGATTAAAAAGATGTGCTTTTGGAACCCTTTTGTGGAAGCTTGGAGTTTATTTATGTGGAAGAATTGATAAAAAGATGTCTTTTTGAAGTTTTACTCAAGGATTACCTTGAAGAGACTTGCAGAGCTGTTATACCTCAGCACACAGGTTGATTATGTTGAACATTTGTTTATATTCTTCATCAATGTCGATCTTTATGAATGGTTGCCTAGAGCCCTCATTTAACCTTGAGCAGCCTCTCTGCCTATGATCCCTGTGGGCCATGGTTGCTGGACTTGGATACAAGTCCCAAAAGTGGAAAAGAAGTTTTGGTGCCTTAATAGTTAAAGGCTTGTCATGAGGTTGAGAATGTTGTCTTCATAGTTTCATTTTGTATACATTTCTGACCAATATATATGTGTGGACTTCACTTTGTCAACTTCTGCTCATAAAATTTGTAGCTGTAAGTATCATTGTCTGGCGTTTTGAAACCATTTCTTGTCCCATGGAGCCTAAAATTCCGATGCCCTTTAGAAGGGTGGGAGGAGTTTTGCTATCACTCACCATTTCCTGTGTTACCAAAGTATATCTTGCGATTAGAGCTTTCTTACTGTGTTATGAAAATCTATGTAGCTGAATCACTCAAGGAAAAGAGCTCTATTTTTGGGTTATGTTACCACTGTTGTAGAGAGCTTTGATTGTTCTATATTACCATTTTAGGAATCTTAAAAGTATCTCTCCAAAATGGTTGTTTCCAAGTCCCTAGTGGCACAGATAGACTGGCCGATGGGAGTTGTCTGTTTCCAGATGACAAAGGACAGCAATATCATCTTGAATTTGTGGGCGACAAATTTAGAAAAGCTCCTTGATCTTGTCAAGAAAAGTTGCCACCAAATCCACAAGGAAACCTTGGTTCATAAGGCTGCTTTGAGAGCTTGATAATGTTCTTAGTTGAATGAATGATCTCTCTCCCCTTGAGCGTCCCTCGATCTCTCACCAAAAGAGAAGTGGAATAATGCTATTTCACATTGTGGCCTGAAGTGGGACTGAAGATGTTTATCGTATCTCTCGTGCAGCTGGGTTTAATTTGATAGCTTATTTTGCAGGGGGGCCAAATTTGGGCCTTGTGTGGACTGAAATGATAGAAGGAGGAATTTATGTTGGTCTTTTCATCTTTCCTCTTCATCCCTCCTTTTCATTGAAGATTTTTGAGCTCTAAGGATCCAGAACTTGTGCTAATGGAATTAGTATCAGCACAAGATGTGCACTCAATGCAACAGAATGAGCATGTTAAAATCTGTTTGCTTGTGCTTATATTTTTTTAACATTGGGGATTACATTAGCTCTCCATAGAAAAGGCGAATGGATGTTATTTTTTTATATCACTTCACATTTGAATTTCATCTTCAGCAGAGAGAGCGTGTTTCTTTTGGACCCAATCTTGACCATCGGCGGTTCAAGAAACCTGTTTCTGGGGAGCTTCATTCAATTAGATGACTGCATTTTTTTTATCTCCTGAAGAGAGACATAGTTTCTCTCCAAGTTGATGTTTTGATGTCATTTCCATAAGACACTCCATTGTGATGTCATTTTCTATATAGTTTTTGTTACTGAAATGTGTTTGGTTCCGACTGGTTTTGACATCTCTCTCAACTCTTGGCATGTGTGTGTAATATAGTGAGAAGCTTTGAAATATTGAGGATAATGTGTTTCTTTGACGATCATAAAATTTCAGATTTGATGGAAGTTATCTTTACATAGTCTCTTCCCATTTTCAATTTACTATAGGTGCTTCTAAGTGGCAACATAGTATTATCTTTGTCTAATTTGTTTTCACCTTTATCTTTTGACACCATCGCATATTTCCTATTAATCTCAGCATTTGATTGATTTCACTGTTCAATTGTTGTCTGAAATCCTTTTCTTTACCAAAGAAATGTAAAGGTTTTGAATATCGTGTCATAGAGTGAAATGAGAAAAGAGTGACTCCTATGAAAACCATCAGGTAGTTCTTTAACTTTATTCATTTTTTTCGACCAAAAAAAAAGCTTTGTTCATTTCATGGAACATGTTTGGATGGAACCAGAAAAAAATATGATCCACTCCTTAAGTTTTTTATAACACTAATATTCATGCAGATCTCTGAGTCCAATAAATATCAGATGAATGGCACTCTCGTGAAAGGATGAGAAGCAACTCGAGTGAAAAAACCCCTCGTCTCTACCCTCTGAAAGCTGATTACTTCATTAATATCATTATGTAGAGTTTTCGATACTTCATCTCTTTTCATTTTTTGCAAGTGTACCAAAAATGCTCGTGTCAAGTACGACAATCCAAAGTTTACATCAACGCAAAGAATATAGAAGAAATAGAGCAATTATTTATAAGTTGCTCATGAACGTTGTGTCGAATGCATTTTCCAATTTTGCGCTTGATTGATAGAAGAATAGTTCCGAGTAGTAAATCTCTAACCAAGTTGAATCCAATCAATTCCATTCATATTCTTATAAATTAGCAAAAAGTAAATTTCTATGTTTTGTTGTTGGGATTTGCACATCATTACCATGCCAAAGATCATGTGGGTTCAACTGACATTGTAGATCAATTTATAGGTCTCAAAATCGTAAGTTGGAGTTAAAGTGGACCGTAAAATGTATTGTAGGAATTTAGAAAGTACACAGCAAGATGGGCACTCATTCGTACTGAAATAAGCGCCTCATCACTAAATTCTGTTTTACATTATGAATTTTGCCGGCGCTTTTCGAGGCTAATGAATGCTATTTGTCATTTCTCTTCAAGGGAGAACGTTTTTCTTGAAGTCGATACTTCAATAGGGAAGGAGCCTTTGTTCTCTGGAGTTCTAGCTCCTCCATTCTTCGTCACGGAAGCTGAAAAATATTGGGAAGAGGAAATGATTGGGGCGATCCTTGGTCTATTTCAGCAATAGGCTATCTACATACTTGGGGAGTTTTGTTTGTTCATAGAGAAAAAGCTGTGGGCACATCTTTAACTTTAGCTGTAGAAGTAATAATGCCCAATAAATAACTGAGTACTTTCCTAACAAAATGGATTTATTATCATTTTATTGAAGAATGCCACCGTGAGATTTGCTTAAAAATCAGCATAAGTTAGACAAAAAATATTGGTGATTTTCAATACTTTTTCCCGTTATTCGAGTAGTCAATGATTTGAAAATTACATATACTTAAAAGTTATTCATGCAGTCAATAAATATTTTGGTCATTATTGGAAGATCTTTTTTGGTCATGTACTTAGAAAACTAATTAAAATTTTTAAAAAGAAAAAAAAAATAGCCGCTATAAAGCATTGATAACATTTTTGTTTGGCAAAAGTAGATATTCAAAATTTTCAAAACATTTTGTCTGACCAAATTTAACGTAAGAAAAGGTTTATTATATTCATTACGACAAGGACCAACTAATTATAAAATCAAAATTTTCATTGATCAAAAAGATCAGTTCTCTTTGTACCTTGTTTTGGATAATCGACGAGGGTTGAATCGAATTGCTTGTACATTTGTTATTCCAGTGCCTAGATTGGGTTTGGCATGGAAGTATTCGATCGGCGTCAGTGCGGCTGGGCCACAGAGGATGTCGACTTTGAAGTGAAGGGGGGCGAAAGGATCGCGCAGCTGATCATTGAGAAGATCATGACTCCCGATGTTGCGGAGGTCGAGGTCCTGGACTTGACTCTGAGACGTGAGGGCGGGTTTGGGTCGACCAGGTGTAAGGCCCATGTGCTAGGTTTCGGTTGCAACTTTGTTCTCTGTAAGTTTGTTTTCATTGGGGATGAGGTTGTGCCTGGGATGAACGCAGGTCTGTTAGGAGCATTTTCTTGGTGAGAAATTTTGTTGAACGATTGGCGGGTAAATATTTGCTAATTGCTATGTGTTCAGCCACGCTTTTGAAGTATCTCCTTGTGCTCTGCCTGTCTGTTTAATTGTGAAATTTGGATCCTGCTTTTCGAGTTGCCAGTCTGCTGGGGTGAGCCTTGCGGCAAGTAATTAGCTAGTTGATTGCTGGCTTACGTATTAATCCTAGATGATGGTATTGGGCAACTAAGTAAGGGGATTTTCAGTGTTTTTACATAAACTTCTTAGTCTGTGATGACAGAGAAAAGGCATTTTGTTTAAGTTAAGTAGTTTTATTTTGTTTTATCATCTTTTCAGGGTTTAGTGAAGTCGGTGATCGGTGCTTCACTTTGTTTTTATTCTGATTAGTAGATTTGTTTTAAGATTTGAGTTCTCTTGTATATGGATAAATTCTTTTTGTTTTTGATGGATAGTTATTTCCTTGGTGCCTTACTTATTATACCTTTTACACAACAATGAAACCAGGGAGAAAAGAAATTGAGATTGGGTGCCAGAGGAGTGATTCAAAATACTAATCAACTGAAGATGAACAATAAGTATGAGTTGTACCTCTCCATTCCAATAAGAGTTTCTTGTGGATTTTCTCCCTTGCATGAACACAGCATGTATCAGGTTTGCTGGTGGTGAAAGGAATATTAAACAAGCGGGAGCCAAGATTATTGTGTTCAGTGGTCTACTGATTCTTGGGGCATGAATTTTTGTCTTCCTAGCTCAAAGCACTCTTTGCCTTCCTCGTCAAGTGCTTGAGTCAAAATTGTTTGATGACACTGATACTTGGATATTCATACCTGTTGTTTTTCCTGTATATAGTTACCCCCAAACTTTCTTGTAGCAAAGGAAGTATCTTACACTCCTTTGATATGAGCAAATTAGATTGTCGAGATTAATCGATGTCCAGATATTTGCCTTTTTATCTCTGCTTTTGGGTGACAAGCTGGTGGAAATTTTGCTCTTCATTGAGTGTATTTCATTGTTATCCTATGCTGAATGCTGATAAGTTCCTCTGGATTAGTCAGAGCATTATGACTGGTTGCTATTTATTATACCTGTACCAGATTTTTACCTTCATGATTGTTATTAGGATTGCTAACTGTATAGGAGGCAATTAAAAAGATGCAAGTTGGTCACATTGACAATCATTCCCAAATTGGATTAGGAGTAAGATCATTGGAGATGCAGGATGGGATTCATAATCCCAGTCCACCTACTTCGCCTATTTAATTAGGACTCAACCTCAAAGTAAATCAAAATAGGCCCCATTTCTTGTCATGCATGACCAGTTGTACGTCTGAAACAATATCTAAAGGCTGAACCTGCTTATTGGGGCTAACTTTGGGGATTGAACTATGAGGGGATCATAGATAAAATTGAGGTGTTGCCCTCATCCTGAATTAGATTGGATGGAAGATTTAATAGGTGGTTGTGGCAAGGCTGAAAATACTTTCCATGCAGACTTGGGAGAGTCCATATGCTTCCACCTGTATTAAAATTAACCTTTTATTGCTGGAGTTGGATGTGAGCTCTACTTTCATGAGAGCTTCGGTTGGGGCATATAGGAGGTCCGCTGTGCCTCCTCAATCAGCAGTGCAGCACAATGCCATCACCTTTGTGCTGCAACCATCTCTTCTTGCTATGGAATTTTTTTGTTTTTTTTAGGTCATAGTATGTAGCTCTTCACCTTGTCTATTTCTTTCACCCTCCTCTCTTCTTCTTTTCAATGCCATCATCTTGCTTTTTTTTTTTTTTTTTCCATTTTGTTTTCTTCTTTTCTTTTGCCATCATCAGCAGTGCAGTCTTATGATTATTGATCCAAAGTGTGGTCCAGTTTCAAACATTTGGGATCGATCTTAACAACAGTTACCTTAAGGGTTTTATTTATATGGACTTATACTGCAGTGATTGCCTCCCATATGTGTACTGATTAGATCTTATACTATTGTTTTGTGTAGTCGTAATATGCCATAATGTACGACTATTTGAAAAACGAATCTCATTGGCATATCTATATGGGTATTGGTTCTGGGCAATCTCTAGAGATGCTAGAACTCAGGCCTGGTGCTCATGCTGTTTGCAAGTTTTTTCAATTGGCTGGGATCCTCATGATTGTTTTTGTATTGCACCTTGCTATTACCCCTTTAATTCCTTTTTTTACTCTATTTTCTTCCTAGATGAATAATTTTTCTTGTTGTTAATCAGATAGTTTGACTGAAAGTCATAATTGTGCTTTTTAGAGATAATCAAGTAATGAATTGATTTGATGGTGACACTTAACTCTGTTGCTGCTGGGAAGGTGAAAATGTGAAGTTAAACTCTATTGCAGCTCATGTTCATGAGCAATCTGTTTTGGTTTCGTGGTTTCTAGAGCTAGTTTCATTATGTAGCTATATGTCGAAATTGAGAGAGTGCGGTTGATAAAGAAACTCGCAAAAAGCGAAGGCAGAAGGTTTTATAGCAGAAGCTGCTGATTTAATACAAGAAATTGCAGGAGCTAGAAGTTGAATTCTGGTGTCTTTGATCTTGCAGTTGGTTTTTCCTTGTCCAACATTATGAGTGATTTGAATTGCCGTGGAAAATTTTGGAGCATTGTCAAATACAGAGAAAATTGCCTTTATCCTTGAACATGTACAGGATTTTTGTATTGCTTTTAGCCATTTATACTCTCTTACTATGATCGATTTTCTGATGGATGGTTTTGCAGGTTCTTTTAAGCTTAGATCACCAGGACTATGTCCATGCACAGATCCATAAAATCAGCCCCCTGGTGTTTGATGCAGATCCTTCCAAAGAGAAGAAAAAGCCTAAAGAAGGGGAAAGTATTGTGGAAGAAGCGCCAGCTGATATTCTGTCACTTCTGGAGCTGAGACGGATATAATAAGAACCCACAATATGGTGAATTGGTGCTTTACTTATTTACTATTTTTAACTAGAATTTTTTTGCCAATCAAGCACTACCTGGTATTGAGGTTGTGGTTCAAGCAATGGTTTTATTCATCTGTCGCATTCTCTTTTTCCTTTCTTTCTTTATTGCAAACTCTGATGTTAGAAATGTACTTAATGGATTTGAACACACATCTTACCTCGCATTCATGTGGTTAATGATGTAATTATTACTCTCACTACAATGGTTTGCTATATGGCGATAGTGAGATTCCATCAGCGAAGGGGAAACCCGGAGAATACCAGTGACGCTCTTTCATATGAGGCTTTGTCAAGTCTTCCCTGACTTTTTCAAGGCACGGCTGTTCATTACATGATTTAATTAGTCGCAGGTTCTAAGGAAAATCTGCTGGTACTTAGTTCGGTCACCACATGATCGGTTGCAGTCAAGCCTTTGTAATACTTTAGAAGATAAAAATGTCTCAGAAATTCCCCATATCAGGTACATCTTTGAATTGTTTCTAGTATTTGGTTGTATGTTTTCTTGCGATAGGTTGATAATCTGCGAGAGAATTTGGTTGGCCGTGCCTTTGTTATTTTAACGCAGTTTGCAGTTGAAACAATTGGTCACAATGGAGGTTATCCAGTTAACTGCTCTTTGGAGTAATTTCAGAGATTAATTTGAGAATGAGAAAACCATGCTCGAAGGTGCACTTGTTGAGAAGGCAGCAGAAGATCTTAGATAGAGAATACGCAAACATGTAATTACAGAACTTTGTCATTATTTTTTTCCTTGCTTTTTTTGTATCATCATGCTGATGCGACTTACTCAATTTTCTGCAGAATATTATTGTCATTTTGAAGTATTACTCGAGGATTACCTTGAGGAAACTTGCATAGCTGTGCCTCAGCATCCAGGTTGATTATGTTGAAAATTTATTCATTTCTCTTATCAATGTCAATCTTTATGACTGATCGCCTAGACCCCTCATTTAATCCTGGGCAGCCTCTCTGCCCCTGATACCTGTAGGTTATGGTTGCTGGACTTGGATACAAGTTCCAAACAAGTGGAAAAGAGGTTTTGGTGCCTTGAAGGCCAAGGCTTGTCTTGAGGTTGAGAATGTTGTGCTTCTAGTTTTTTTCAATGAATATTTCAGACCGATATATATGCATACACACTATGCTTAGTCAACTTCTCATAAAATTTGTTGTAGCTATCAGTGTCAATGTCTGGCATTGTGAAACCATTTCTTGTCCCATGGAGCCTGAAATTCTGATGCGCTTTAGAAGTGTGGGAGGAGTTCTGTTATGACTCACCATTTCCAGTGTTACAAAAGTATATCTCGTGATTAGAGCTTTCTTAATTTGCTCAGAAATCTATGTAGCTGAATCACTCAACGAAAGGAACTCTGTTTTTGGGGTTCTGTTACCACTGTTGTAGAGAGCGTTAATCATTCATATGCCTCAATCTATTAAATCAACACTATCATCTACTAGAGAGACAGCATAATAGTAATTATACAAGCCTGTATGATATTCTAAAGCATCTCTCCAAAATGGATGTTTCCAAAGCCCTAGTAGGAAAGATAGACCTGCCGATGGGAGTTGTCTGTTTCCAGACAACAAAGGAGCGCAATGATACCTTGAACTCGTGGGCCACAGATTTGGAAAAGCTCCTTGATCTTATTGAGGAAAGCTGCCACCAAATCCACAAGCAAACTATGGTTCATATGGCTGCTTTGAGAGCTTGGAGATGTTCTTAGTTGAATGAATGACCTCTCTTCCTTGAGCCTCCCTCTTTCTTACCAAAAGAGAGAAGCTGAAGAGTGTGGTTTCACGTTGTCCTCTGAAGTGGGGACTAAAGATATCATAGAACTGTCGTGTAGCTGTCTTAAATTTGATAGCATATTTTGCAGGTGGACCAGATCTGGGCCTTGTTTTGGACTGAAATGATACAGAATACACTTTCTGCATAGATATATATTTTGGTCTTTTCATCTTTCCTCTTCCCCCTCCTCGTAATTGAAGATTTTTGGACTATCAGGGTCCAGAACTTGTACCAATTGAATTGGTATCAGAACAAGATGTGCACTCGTTACAACAAAAGCGCACGCCTTGTTACTAAATTCTGTTTCTCTTTACAAATTTTGCTGGTGTTACTGTTTTTCTAACATCAGGGATAACATTAGCTCTCAAAAGTAAAGGTGAATAAATGTTATTTTGTATTTCATTTCACATTTGAATTTTGTTTTCAGCAGAGAGCCTGTTTCCTTTGGACTTAATCTTGACCGTTGGCAGTTCTAGAAACCTCTGTTTAGGGAGCTTATATATTGTCAATAGACTTAGCTTTTCTCCAGGATGATGTTGTGATGTCATTTCAAAAAGACACTATTGTGATATCATTTCTCTCTGAACTTTCAGTCACCGGAATGTGTTTCGATGTCAACTAGTTGACATTTCTCTCAACTCTCGGCATGTTTGTGAGTAATAATACAGTAAGAAGCTTGAAATATTGAGGATAATGCGTTTGCTTTACAACTCCGTTAAGATTTGGACTTAATGGAAGTTCTCTTTACATAGTTGATTCCCATTTTCATTTTACTATTGATGCTTCCAAGTGGCAACTTACGGCGATTTCTTCGTCTAATTTGTTTCCAATTTTATCTTCTGGCTGGCAAAATATAGAAACCATCACTTTTTGCTTATTAATCTCGACATTTGATTGATTTCATCAATCGGTCGTTGTCTCAAATCCCCTTTCTTTACAAGAGAAGATGCTGAGGGTTTAAACATTGGGTCTCAGAGCAAAGTGGGGCAAGGATGTCTCCTATAGAAACCATCATATGGTACCCGAACTTTTATTTGATTCATGGGACATATTTAGTTGATGAATGAAAGATTGTTTTTTTTTTTTTTTTCGGGGGGGGGGAGGTGGAAGGAATTAGGAATTCAAATTGTTTGTTCTGGTAGTAGGTCTCAAATATTTATCTGATTTAACATTGCCCATGATTAGATAGTAAATTGATAGATAAGCATCACTATTAATACCTAAATTTTGGTGGCCCAATTAGTTGTTTATTGCATGAAAAAAATTAGGGATTAATTTTTAATACCTAAACAAAAATATTATAATTAAATTGCATAACATATAGCTTTAGGAGCATTTATTATTTGGTTTATTTTTTTTATTGTATTTGCATTGGACCGGTGATGGATGGATTCAAATTGATGGTTATGAGCTTTAATTTAGCAAGTTTGTCCAAGCACATTATTCTTTGAGTGACCGAAATCATGTGTGCCACGTTAGTAATTTCATATTATTACCAAATTTGATCATTAATACTCAGCAATGATCCCTGGGGTAGATGTGCGTACGTACATTTTGGAAAATTCGGTCAAGATTATGGAATGTGAGAAGAGAAGTTGTGGAAGGTGTGGAGCCCAATAGAGAGGGAGACGATTTCTCTGGAGGTCAGCAGCAAGCTCTGGCACTCGTCCAATCCAAGCCACGCCTCGTGCCCGACGCGGCACTGCCCGTCTCCTTGCCGCTGCAGTTCATCATCTAATTTTGCCCTAGTCTGATCTGGGGAATTTCCGACAACGATGAAGCACCCCTCAGCGAGTCCTTTGCATGCCACAGCAGCCCCCGTGGTCTCTTGATTAATTCTTTGCAGGCTCCCGGCGAAATTACAAGCACTTGTCGAGCCGTTTGAGCGAACTACTGGCCAGGCCACCACGCTTCTGCTGTTGTCCCGTTTCTTTAAACCTGACACCGCGGCCTGCTGTTTTGTCTGTCATGCTCGACTGTTCTTTCACAGGCTGTCCAGAACAAACCAACGCCCCTGCATCAATCCAAGCGAGTGCAAGACGGCTCCTGTGACGATGAATCTTCATCAACATTAGCGGATTTAATGATGCTGTATGAATAACGCTTTTCATTGGTTCCAGGTTTGGTGACATATCAGCCCAGCAAATCTCTGAAAAGCTTTGCAGCCCCTTAGCCGTGTTCACTCAAGTTCCTCGTAGAAGTGTGTGCTTTCGTAATCTAGGAAGTTAGTGAGTCATAGTGTTGTAAAAGGTACACGTTTTGTAGAATCATCTACTGAGCTTTATGTAAGAGTAGTATCCTCTACAGACGGTAGAATCTCGAGGATTACTCAGCCTTGTTGTGAGAGGAGTAGGTTAAGTGGAAGTTCGATTCACTACAAATCTGTTTTGCATCTCTTCAATCTCTCTAACTCCTTTATTATCATTTGGATACAAGGTACTGCATCTGCATGATAGTTTTCCTCCTACAGCAATACATGATACAAGTTTTTGAAAAATAATTTAATTTTCTTAAAACAAACAATTCACTCTCCTACACCAGGACATCACTGTACGAGTTTTCCATGAAAAAGTTTCAATTTTCTTAAAATAATCAATTCTCCCTCTCTCAACTGTTGCGTTAATCATTTCATTAATCTCTTTATACTCTATTTGTGTTTGTTAATAAGAGCAATGAAAAACCTATCTCACTTACCAAAATGAATCTCTTAAATAATCTTTTTGGATGACCATTTTAGTAAGTGGGAAATTACTAAAATCACACGACAATATCCTTTTATTTTGGCCTAATTAAAGGGGACTCACATACCATCATTGACATTTACTGGCATTAGAATTTAATAATTATCTTGTCTAACATTATAAAGGACAATGAAAAAAAAATTGAGGAGGAAACCTCTTTGAAGTCTCTTGTAGTTGTAGCTACCGATTGAAAAGAACAATGCCTATAGCTTAAAAAAAACTTCAACTGTCAGAAATGTTAGCAAGGACTTCAGTTAACAAGGAAATGCTTTAATTAAATAATGAATCCGTGCTCCAAAGTATCCAATCTCACATCATCAAAAAAATGGAAATTTGATTGGGCTGAACAAAGCTTTGGAGAATCAATAGGGTAGAGAGCCAGAAAGGGAAAAATATAAGCTAACCGCTTATATAATATAGTCGAGCACAAAGTGAGACCGCTTGATTACTTGAAGGCCCATTAAACTCGCATTCCCATTCAGAGAAGTTTCAAATATGAAAATATCCTTTCTCAACCAACTATGCAAACTCTTAAAAGGGATTGAGCTTCCAGTTTATGTTGACGTAATTAATACGAGGCCCAAAAGATATTTAACCTTTGTGTCACCTTCTATAAAGTTGAACAAACAAGACATTTTTCAAATATTATTCCGTCACATTGGTCAAAATGAACGAATTTTTTTATTAGAGAGATGTGCATATATCTTTGGTTTTCTTTCGTATTCCATTTTCAAACCCGCTCAAGGTGCACAACCCATGGAAGGTCCAGAAGCAGTGTAAGATGCTCTCATTTTATCATCTTTTCTTCTTCTTCTTCTTCTTCTTCTTCTTCTTTTGGAATAATTTCTACCGAGAAGAAGGCGGAATTAAGGCTTATTTTGGTCATCAATCCACGGAAATCATGCATCCATTTCCAGCGGAATTTGCGTCAGCGTTGATTTTATTCGTTTTCCCGAAATATTTAGTCGTCGATTTTCTTTTACGGGTCTGATCCCACAGCTTTCGTACATTCTTAAACGTCGGAGAATCATTATAACATTTTGGACCACATCCATAAAATCGAATAATGTGAGCACAGCATGGAGGTGATGAGGGTTTCGAGGAAGCTCGCTCGGAAACCCGCGGAAGTTTCTTGCATCTTGTAGGAGCAAATCCATGGTCACTTCACGACCCTTTCTAGTGCAATTTGCCAAGTGATTTTCATGAAAAATGGCATGAAATTGAAACTAAAATTAGCTGAATGTCTAACATTTGAAAAAAAGTAGCACTTGAATAGATCTGTTATCATCCCAAAAAAAAAAAAAATCGCATTCATTTTGTCGTATAAATAAGCAGTGCAAGATAATAATTTCATTAGTGGGATTTACGCAACTACATACATTCCTTTTAACAATCAATATTTAGGTAATGACCTATATTCGATCTTTCTTTTTAGCAAACTTTTCCATTCCACAGATGAAGTGATATTCTATTTGTTCTTGTAAACAATTATCTAGATATAATTGCAATCTCTTTACGTAAAAACCCTCTTTTGAAAATCTAAAAAGTTTATTGATTGATGTAGGACGAGTTACGAATAATTTCCTAGAATGAATCGATCAACAAATGAATAGAGTTTAGCACAACATTCATCAAAGTGAATAGATAAAGGTCAGTCTGCTAAAAGTGAGCTACGAATAATCTAGCGTAAATTACGTCAATAGGGATTTTTCATAGCGATGCCATGGATTTTAATTATAGATACCAGTGAAGAGCCGCTGAAAATGCATTTGTCCAAGTCTTTAAGTTAGCTTTGGAACTGTTCTTGTCAATCCTTCACAACCTTTACCGAAATTCACTGCTCCATTCCCTTCCCTGTTTAGTCACGCCAATTTTCCCAAACTCCTCACTTGGCTCGTGCTTCACACTACTTTACCCTTCTGTTTTAGCATGCAATAACGTAATCGTGCTGTCCTGCTCGCTTCACCTTCCCATTACACTTCCCCGATGATTCCATTTATTAATGGAGAAGCAAGTCAAGTCAATCAAAGCACCTGTGTGGGGCGCACACACATTCCGCATAATGCTAATGAAATTATGCGTGCAATAACCCACCTACAGTGATTGCCCTTTGCTTTTTTATTTTCTAATTGTTCTATTAATAGAAAAAGCAAGTCAAATTGAAGTCAAGTCATTGCTTTCGAAAAAAGCGCCTTCGTAGGCTCTATGCCCCTCCCGCGCAATCCCGTGGAAATTATGCGGGCAATAATTGCCCCGCATAGAGTGTTGCGATGTCATTTCTCTCTTAACTTCATCATCTTTTTTTTAATTCTATTCATCTTCCGAAAATACTTGGGCGCACATCCATGTTTTGCATCATATCAACGCTAGGTTACGGTAATACATCGTGATGTCATAAAACAATTATATTTTACATTATATTCTTGTTCTTAACTATTATGACATGTCATAATACAATACATTGCAATATATGTACCATATATTCTCATATCTTTCACACTTTTGCGACGATCTAGTAGTGGCTTTAAACCTAACAATTTTATTATGCTCAATTTGACAGTTGACACTAACAAACTTTTGATTGAATAGCTGATGACACAAATTAAAATGACGGATGACATTGAAACACTTGCATTGGATGGATGACAAGGGATATGGCATGATCGATGTGCAAAAACCACGAGTTCAAAAAACGGCCCCATCTTCCTCATAGTTCTTAGAGGCCCTAGAATCAATATTCCTTTCTTTCTATTTTCTGAATTTGTGCTCCCATGATTCTGATGGCACGAAAAGAAAAGCAATCAACAGCATGACTTTCGGTGCACAATAGTCTTGTTAATTTTCAGGCAAAAAAAGAAAATCTTGTTAATTTCAACCATTGAAAATATAATCGATATGGGATTCACATAATTGGCTCTTCTAAATGAATGCTCGGAGAGCAATTTTTACGTATATGCAATAAAAGATTTTTTTTTTGGTATACTAATTAGACATAATTAGTATTGTCATACGTGCTCATGCCTTTAGATTAAAGAGAAATCATTGTCATTCATGGCTAATTCTTTCCAACTTGTCTTGTTACAGATCCAGCACCACAGAATAGCCTTATGATTTCTTCCTCGGTAATTTCGTGCACCGAGAAAAGAAATTGTTTTCTTTTTTATCCAGTAATACTTATTTGGGCCCACTCCGATAGGACACTCGCGAGACCGGTCTATTAGGACTTGGTCTCGTGGATTTCGAAAGAATTTTTTTTTATTTCTTTTATTTGGAAGCGTTCTTTGAAAATGAGACGAAATTATTTAAATTTCTTGTGAGTATGTTCTCCTTAAATTGTAATTATTTTATGATTGATGGTAAACAATTGGATAAAGAGAGCATGTAATTACAATTGCAAAATAAATGTTGAACAACCTTATATAAACTATCAAGGAACAAAAAAAGATGTACTTAAATATGAGAATCAGAGGCTCAGGGTATCTTAATACCTGCTCTCTATTCGAAATTCACATATTTTTCTATTTTAAACAAAAGAAAAGAAATATCTATGGGGTTCGGAACAAAAATGGAATTGAATGTTATTTTCTAACTCTTTTTATGTAACTACTTGCAATTTTAAAAATATCCATTGTACAAAACGACTGCAAGACAATTATAACATGGCGAATGACAACTCCTGAGAGTTGAGTGTCTTCTGGACGAGTAGTCAAAGATCTCTCTTGAAGCTATTTCTCAAATTAGACTTCTTTATGCCACACCATACTTTTAAGATTGCATAGTCATCACACCTTTATCCCAATCACATCCACATCTCTCCTCAGAATTAATTTTTAACATTTTGAATAACCTTTCTTTTTTTATTTTATATTAAACTATCACAAATAATTATTCCCAAGTAAGAGCTGCACTCATTCAACCGAGTTTTAATATATTGACTTCTTGCTCCACAAATTTAATATCTTATTATTTAATTTTGGGAAAATTCCAAAACGGGACCCAAAGTGTCATATTTTTCTCAAATAAGGACCCGAAGTGGACATTGTTTTCAAATAGGGATCTAAAGTGCCATCACTTTCTCAAATAAGGGCATGAAGTTGATGTTGTTTCAAATGAGGACATAAAGTAATTATGTTTGTTTCAAATAAGGACCTGACTTTTCGGCAATCAAGATATTCTCGTCATTTGCCATTTTCTGACTATTTTTCCTTCCTTTTTTCTTTCCTCTTTTTTTGGTTCTTCTTCTTCCTCTTCACCAGTGGCCGGCCGACCACTGGCGGTGCCCACAGAGGGCTTGGAGAGGGCCACCCACGTCAGCCACAGGCAAGGGATGGCCTCGCCGGCCCTTTATAGTATCTAGCAAGGGTTGACCTCATAGATGGCCCCTGGGTGAGGGTCACCATGCCCAAGCAACGCCATCCCTCACTTGTGGCTGGTGTGGGTGGCCCTCGCAGGCGAAGGCGACCCTCACCCAGCCCTTTGTGGGCATCACCGATGGCCAACAACCATTGACAAAGAGGAAGAAGAAGAACTAGAAACAAAAAAAAGGAAAAATGTCAAATGATGAAAATACCCTTGACTAGTCGAAAAACTTAGTTGGTTGGCAACCGGCAAGGTCGGGTCCTTATTCTGAAACAACCAAAGCCACTTGAGGCCCTTATTTAAAACAACCAAAGTCACTTCAGGTCCTTATTTGAAACAAAGTCTACTTCGGACCCTTATTTGAGAAAATAAAGGCACTTCGAGTCATTTTTTGAAATTTTTCCTTTAATTTTTTTGGTCGGTAATATCTTATTAGTTTGAATTCAGAATTTCGATGGAAATAGTTTGAAGCACAGTTTATGAATGTGGAATCATTAATTTTGAATCAATAAATGGCTATAAATGTATATTGAAAGTCTGTTTGAATACATTGATTTTATCGCAAGAATTGCTCTTGAAATATCAATCATACTTAATGCAGGACTATAAAAAAATTAACAGTCGAAAAACGGGAGAAATATAGGCCCCACCTCGAGAAAACTAGCCCAATAATTCACTGTCGAGGAACTCCACTTTAGATATATATGGGGTTAATAGAAAAACATTACTGACAAGAATTTTTTTGCTATGATTACATCCAGGATTTCAATTTTTTTCCAGGGAGGGATTCATACACCAAGGACGCCCAATTATTAAAAGCGTCGTTGGAGAAGACAAATACACTACACAATGAGAAAATTGCATTTCATGTTCTTTCCTATAATATCATTTGCATTCTCGAAACTTGTATCGCTGCATCCCAGCAAAAGTAGAGAGCTCATCTTTTCTGGGGATTTGAATAGGAGCATACTATAAATTTGGATTTAGTATAGGAAAGGATGTGTATATAGTAACTTTTGCATTTGATTGGCCATTTAAAAATTTAAGTAGAAAGATAGGAAAAAATATAAAATCGAGGCTTGGAGCATGACATGACAATTATTTTCTGGGAGTCTATTATTATCATGAAAAAATAATTTTGGTATACCTATACCTTAGAGCATGACATGAAGGATTTCACGAATTAGGCAAGTTTGGTTTCAAGTACGTAGAGTGTCATAAGTCCATGACAAAAACCCGCGTTCTCCATTTTGGTTGTGTTTTATTAGATGAATAAAGGCTGTTGTAATTTCTTCTCTTGGTCAATTCAATGAAGCCAGATTTTAATAATTTGCTGTTGCCTGCTTGCTTCTATTCGAATTTGCCCCTTCGAGAAGGACTCAAATGTAACACTTTTGAGTTTTGCCATTTTGCACAAACCAACCTGAATTAATATTCAATGAAGCCAATTTCCCTGTTCATAACGCCAATCTAAATTTATACAATATTCCTGCAGTTACGAGGAACGTATTATAATCCGAATTAGTTAGCATATGTTAAGAATTTAATCAACTTGAGGCCTTATTCGGGTAGACAGTCTTATGGGAAGAAGGCAAGGCCGCCCTGCATTCAGAAGGCGCTAACTAGATTGTAGGATGTCAACTTTTTCTGATTTTTCGTTGGAACAAGCAGTCAGCGTTTTGAGAAACACTTCACTTCTTGGCAAGTGGATTTAATGGGAAAAATCTCTTCATTCTTCCTACGAAAAGAGGGATCCGTTTTCTCCCTCTTGTTTTCTGGACATGAATGACGGTCACGAGGTTTTCCGTTTTGCCAGTATAATTTATAGATACATTTCTTGGTTTTAATTGCTCTCCTAGATAGATGATATACTTTCCTGCGGACCTTACTTAACCCACTTTCCGTTCACTCTCTTCGTTGATTTCCACATTTAAGCATGTATTGAAGGCTGACTTCTTACATCCCCTCTTATACGGTTGGATTTGGAAGAGGGACATCTACTCATCTTAGGAGCTTGTGGGAGATTGCGGGTCGTTCAATGCATACCATGATGCTTCAACTGCTGCTAGATGACTTACTTGTCGAGGATGAAAAAGACCGTGGAAAGTGGTTCAGGATGGCAAAAGTGCAATTGCTTTTAGATTCAATCAAGCCCATTCTCAGCTGATTAGCCATGATACGTGTTTGTTTTGTTCTATTGGATTATATTGTCCTTCAAGGCAGGATATGTTACAAATGCTACTGTCAAGAGAATGGCTTGTCATGCTAATATTAAGTGGCTATTCAACTATCAATAATCGCATTCACATCTATACAAGCACGGGGTACTGCTCAGGGAATGTCCCACTCTCCCTTCACGTGATGCACGAGTTTTGCTGACCGAACATATGTGACAATCTTTGCCAGCCCAATTTCAACCTGTCAACTCGTCGGCCGAAAGAAAGAACCTGGTCAACCAGTGGGCATCGCAACATGATCGCACGGCTTGTAATGATGTCTTACTTGACCATGCAAAAGTGGTTGTGAGATCGTTATGGTCTATAATAAGGCAACTCTAAATTACTTGACTCACTTTGCTCTTGCTTTTTGAGAGGAAACCTTTGAAAACTCTTTTAACCAAGACCGTTATGCTTCCTTCAATTCACGTCTCATAGTCTTAAGCTGCATGCCGTTTTTCAGGTGTATTCTGGATAATTTTAGTGTTATTTTGTGTTCCCAAGCATAAGAAATTCTTCTATTTAGTATCTAACAAGACACAAAGGGCAAAACGTATATTTGTGCTTTGCCTGGGAAGGAGAGGAAGAGGAGCAAAATGAAGTAAATTTTGTAACCTTTACGAGAAGAAGTGGGAGGAAATTCATAATTTTTCTCTCTTCCTTTACTCGATGTATCCAAGAAAAGCAGCTTTTCCTTTATCATGAAGGTGCTTGCTTGCTAAATAGACCACAAGCATAGGGTAAATCATGCATTGTTGCTGCCATAGGGGTCCTTACCAATTGACATAAACTAAACGTGAATTTCATTTTTCAAGTGCGTGGAACTCCACTTGACTTCGAGTTGATGCACATCGGCCATTATCCACAAGATGCTCTGATGAACAATCAATGTGTCCATTTATGTGGCAAAACGTACTATGGAGACAGACACATGAAGTTGATCCTTGGAAGGCGGAGGTGTCGCGCAACCTAGCAACTCAGTCGCTTGGATCCTCCTCCTCCAGCTTGTTTTGTCTATATGTTTTAAGAGGAGGAGGATTTGACGGCACGAAGGAGTTTGTAGACCAACTAATGGACTAGTTTAAGAAAGAAAGGAATTCTACTGCGCAGTTTTCTTGGAGACTGAAAGGAATAATAAGGAAGAGGGGTACCCATGGCCATGTGACCGTCAAGTTTCCAACAAGTACATATTTGAAGTGCTTGGCATTGTGGGCCCGAGATTTTTTATTTTGTCGTGGATTCTCTTTTGCGGTTCTGAGCCAACAGCTTTTGTATTCTCTTGAACTTTGGAGAATCATATTCACATTTAGGTCCCCACATTCATATGACAGGATAAGGTGAGCACAGCACCTTTCGGTGGATGAGGTGATGAGGGTTTGGAGGAAACTCAATCGAAAGCCCTTGGGAAGTTGCTTGCATCTTTATGGGAGCAAATTCATGGTCAATTCATTGTTAAATTATATCTCGAGTTTAAGCGTTTGCAAAACGCGATTCGCTTGAATAGATCTATTATCATCCAAAATAAAATTCAATGTTCATTTCATTATTTAAATAGGCAATGTGAGATAATATTTTCATTAGCGGGGTTTACGTAATGGCCCAATTTCGATTTAATTTTTAGCAAGCAGCTCCGTTCCATATATGAAGTGATATTGTATTTGTTCATGTAAACGGTTATCTAGATATAGTTTCAATCTCTTTATGTAAAAACCCTTTTTGGAAAATCTCAAAAGTTTATTGGTTGATGTAGGACAAGTTGTCAATAGTTTCCTAAAATGAATTGATCAACAAATGAATAGAGTTTAGCACAACATTTATCAAAGTGAATAGATAAAGGTTGGCCACTACGAATGAGAGCTACGGACAATCTAGCATAAATCATGTTGACAAGGATTTTTCATAGGAGTGCCACGGGGTTTCATTACAAATACCGGTGAAGAGCAAATGTTGAAACTGCATTTGTCCAGTCCTTTAAGTTAGCTTTGAAATTGTTCTTGTCAATCCTCCAGAACCTCTACCGAAATTCACTACTCAATTCCAAAAATTCTCTGCCCAGCCACACCAATTTTCCCAAATTCCTCGCATAGCTTGTGCTTCACACAACTTTTTTTTTTTTCTGTGCATGTTGTGCTTCACACTACTTTACCCTTCCGTTTCCGTTTTAGCATGCGGCAACGGGGTGTCCTCCTCACTTCACCTTCCCATTATATTTCCCTAAAGACTCCATTTATTAATGGAAAAGCAAGTCAAGTCAAGCTGTACTTGATTCCAAAGTTCAATCAAAGCACCTGTGCAGGTGGCGTGCACCTTCCGCAGGGTGCTAACGGAATTACGCGTTCAAGCGCGCATAGTAGAAAAAGCAAGGACTAGGATCTAAGTAGGTCCTTAAATTGTTCCGTCTGGTCGGAAACAGCCCACGGACATAAAATGTGGGCAATGTTAACTACAGGGGACCGGACCCTATGCAAGGATCCCCCAGCTCTGATCTTCGCGATGCCCTTCTCCTAGAGTATCAGACTGGGTACAAGGAAATGATGAGCAGATGGACTAGGAGCATCTTTATTGCAAGTGGGTTTTCTTTTCCACCTTTTTGTTAAAATAAAAAGCAAGTAAAGTCAAGAAGCACCTGTAGAGGTTCCCCGCAACTTCCTCATAATGCTATGAATATTACGCGTGCAATGACTTAGCATTCTTGGAGCACTCTGCAATCAGTATTCTTCAAGCATGAAGCTTAATACTGTGCAAAAGAAAAATGCACTTTGGTGGAGAAGCCATTGGCTGAAAATGTTAACATGAAATAAAAAGCTAAACACCAAATGAAATAAAAAAAAGTAATTGATATTCACTAAATAATTATTCAACGGTGCAGAGAACCCATTGGCCAAGAATTTTTAAATGTGACACCGAATGTATAAACTCACAATTCCACCAACTCGAGAGGAGCCAACTATAATGCCTTGTAGGTCTATGAAAAAGAATAAAGAAGATCAGCGGAATCACCTCATGTACTTAATTAGATGGATTTAACATACATTGAAGCTCAAATCATCATAATTTTCTAACTTGCCCAAATAAGGACAAAAAAAATATCTCTTATTTACTATCAATCGACTATCGGTTGCCTCGATAATTCCCATATACTGTACATTCTCCTATCATTATTGATATATCAAATGCTCGAATATGCTTGTAGCTCCATCCAAATTTGGAAATAGAGTCTCACCCAAATCCAGTCTTTCGTAGAAAGTGTGCACCAATCTTCGGCCGACCTCACTCCGAGCATCACCATTGCTCGCTGCTTTTCTTTCCAATTCTTCGTTTACTTGGAAAAAGCAAGTCAAGTCAAGTCAAGGTGCACTTGCATAGGTAGCTTCAATGCGCCTTCTGCATAATGTTGCGGAAATTATGCCAGCAATGGTTGCCCTTTTCTTTTTATTTTCTAATTGTTTTAATAAGTAGAAAAGTAAGTCAAGTTGAACTCGTGCTCATTTTAGAGAAAAAAAGCACCCGCATATCCTCTATGCCCCTTCCGCGCAATACCGTGGAAATTATGCATGCGATAATTACGCTTTTCGTGCGGCATGCATCGCAATCGCAGCGGTTCAATTAGTTGGAGATTCTTGGACCGTTGGATGGCAAGAACTCAGCATTGTTGAAGCACGCATAGTAGAGAGTGTTGTGATGTCATTTCTCTGCCTTGTTGACACTGGATGTGCTCGAAGTTGACTAGTTTTGATATTTCTCTCAGCTCTTGAAATGTATGTGAGTAATACAGCAAGAAGCTTGAAATATGGAGGAGGATGTTTTTCTTCAAGGACTCTTATCAAATTTCAGATTGGCTGGAAATTCTCAATACATGGTCTCTTCCTATTTTCAATTTACTATTAGTTCCAAGTCACAACCTAAGATGATTTCTTCATCTAATTTATCTTCGCTTTTATCTTCTAGTTGGTGAAGCATAGAAACCATCATATTTCCTATCAATCTCAACATTTGATTGATTTCATCAATCATTTATCATTTAAAATCCCTTCTCCTTATCGTGTCATAGAGTGAAATGGGAAATGAGTGATTCCTATGAAAATCATTGAATAGTTCTTGAACTTTAATTCGTTTCATGGAACATGTTTGAATGGAACAATAAAAATATGGTTCACTTCTTAAGTTTTCGATTATACTTTAATGGGGATCTCCAAGTCTAGTAAGTATCATATGTATCGTGACCCTCGCGGAAGTATGAGAAGCAACTTGAGTGAAAAGTCACCATCTCTTCTTCACTTCAAAAGCTATTTACTTCATTGATATCGGTGTGTAGAGCTCTAGATACTTCATTTCTTATCATGTTTTGTAAATTAAGTGTACAAAAAGGCCTATGTTGAATACGAAAGTCTGAAATTTACATCAACTCAAATAATATAAAAGACTCATAAAAAAATATAATATAAAAGAGAATATGCACAAATACGAATTAAATGATTAGGAACGTCATGTGCAATGTGTTTTCAATTATACACTTGAGTTGAAAGAATGTTTGTACCTATAAGTAAAGAAGTGAGTTCATGCTCCTAGGAGGTTTTATAAGCTAAGCTGGTTGTCAGAGCAGCAAAATTAGGCAATATTATATAGCTATAACACACTAGGTGTCAATGTAATCATTCCTTGTTGTCGTGTTTAATGCAATTCCTCTCCATTTAATACCTTCAGTTTTTCAAATCACATCTTCTAATGCTAATTTAGCTAATAGTGAATCCTCCTCTATTGTGCTGCAAAAAATTGTATTTTGGTGAAGAACATGTTGGCGGAGACTGTCGACATGAAATAAAAAGCCTGACAAAAGATGATCATGAAAGGGGAAAAAGAAGTACTACTGAATTACCATTCAAATACAAAGAGTTGTTAGCTTAGAATTTACTAACGCAAAACCAAAAGAATAAAATTTATGTAAAATGTTAAAAGCCATTAATTTAAGGGGAGAGATAAAAGTGGCTTGGGTGGAGGATAACGTTTCGATAATTTTTAAGCAAAAAGTAGTACGGAGAAATCTAATTTAAGGAAATTATTTTGAAAACAATTTATTTTAGAGTTACCTTTCTAGACGAATAAAAAAGAAAAAGCCTCCTGCAGACTTTGTATAACAAAATCTTGTATAATCCCCCAATTTATATGCTCTTGTCCGACTCATGTAAGTTAGCAGTGTATAAGAGAATGAAAGCAAGTCAAGTCAAGTCAAGTTTAGCCAGTTTTGGGTCTCTCAAATTTCAATGAAACCGCGTAGATAGGTTCGAAGCACCTTCCTTAAGTAGTACCGACACGAGACATGACATGACTCAATACATCGACATGTCATTTCTCAAAAATAGAGGATTCCGACACGTTAGAACACGTTATATATTAAATCAATATTTTTATTTTAATTAATTTAATTCAAATTCATAAATAAATAAATAATTAAAAAAGAGCATATAATGAATTTACACTAATAATATTAATAAATCAATTTATTGGAAATTCGAAAGACATATTTATAATTAATATGTATCCATATTTGGAAACGTGTTTTTAACTTTAATAAAAATTAGTGATGAAATTAATGGCTAATAAAAAATTATAATCAATTTATTTAAATAAATTCATGATTTTTTACTACCAAAATTTATCATTATTCAAAATTCAAATTTTTTTATTTTTTGAAATTATTTTTTAGTCTAATTTATTTATTTTTTCGATAAAAAAATCTCCACCAAGGTCTACCCCACTGCCTTCTTTCCCTAATCCATTTCCCCCTATTTCACTTTTCTTTTCCTCCCCCACTGACAGACAGGCTGTCATGTCCCTTCCCCTCCAAAATTAAAAGTCACCCATCGAGTCCCCCTTTTTTATTATTTTTGAGCTTCTTTATTAAAAACCCTAGCCAGTACCCTCCTTCTCCTTTTTCTCCTCCTCCTCGCCGCTCGCCGCTCGCCGCACAACCCTCTTCCTCTCGATCCTTCTCCTCCTCCTCGACGCACGACCCCCTTTCTCTCCTCTCCCTCTTGATCCTTCTGCTCCTCCTCCTCGCCGTACGACTCCCTTCCTCTCCTCTTCCTCTCGATCTCTACTTTGCTCTCGATCCTCGTCACAATCGTTTACCGCCTCGCCTTCGGCCCTTTCTCTCTCGCAGCTACAGCCTCGTCGCCGATCCATCGCAGCATCACAGTAGTGGCCCTCGCCTCAGTCTATGTTCTTTCTCTGGCCGTCTCTCGCCGTCGCAGTAACATGGCGTGAATCGGTGGAGACCAGTCCACAGCAGGAGCATGTGAGTGTTGCTCGTCAGTTCTCTTTTCCACTTTTTCTTATTAATATAAAAAGCAAGTCATGTCACGATGCTTCTGAGTATTGCGTGTCTCCAAGTCATGATGCCACTTGGACCAAAAAAAGAAAGAAAAAGTCATGATGCTGCGGAAATTACGCGTGCAATGATTATTCTTTCCGTGGCATGCCTCACAGCGGTTCGATTAGCATGGAGAGTTTTGGACCGTTGGATGGCAAGAACTCGAGCATTGTTCGAGCACGCATATAAAAGAATTTCGTGTGTTGGTAATCCTACTTCGAAGGCTGAAAATCGGTGGAGATACCAGGGTTGCGTTGTTTGAGCACTCCTCAGGTAGTCAACCGACTCCTTGCTCTTTTCTGTTTCCTATTTTGATTGCTCCATTTTCTTCTGATTAAGCAAGGAGTGTGAGAGTTCTTTTGTTTTCGTTTGAATTAACTGAGTTACGAGAGACATTTGTGCAATTCGCAGATCTGGACTATGGAGGCTGCCTTCTTTCAAGGCTCTGCTTGATCGATCTCTTATTTTAAAACAGAATAAGAATCTCGTTGGTCAATCACTGCATGATGTACATCCAATCAAGAAAAAGGAAAATGGTCTTTACGTTCTTTTCCTTTCTCTCCAATTCCTTTCTTTTCTTTTCACTTCATTTCCCTCTCAACTTAAATTGCCAATCGAATTGTAAAAGAGAAAAACGTACTCACTCAGAAGATTCAAATTCCGGGGTGTCTTCCTCATTGACCGCTCCGCATGGAAGAGATCATGATGGGGGAAACGAACAGCCGAAAGGGAATGCTTATGAAGTGTTCTTGAGCTTTAGAGGGAAAGACACTCGCAAAGGTTTCACCGATTATCTCTATAATAGCCTTGTCAATGCAGGAATTCACGTGTTCAAAGATGACAATGAGCTCCGTGTAGGTGAGGAGATTGGTCCGGAGCTTCTCTGCAGCATCACAGAGTCCATGATCTCAATCCCAATTATCTCTGAGAACTACGTTTCCAGCAAATGGTGCCTTCGTGAGTTGGTTCAAATGTTACAGTGCAAGAGGAGTAAAGGGCAAAAAGTGTTGCCCATATTTTACAAAGTGGAACCCCACCAAGTGCGACATCTCACAGGGAGATTGAGAAAAGCTATGAATGCACATAAAAAGAATACGGAGGAAATGGTTGTGAAGCAATGGGAAGAAGCACTCAAAGAAGTCAGCTCCTTGAAAGGATGGGAATCTGAGAAAATTGATAACGGGTACCTTATTCTCCAACAAAATGTTGTTTAATTTTTCATAAATAGATCTTTCTTGAAAAAGAATAGACATATTGCTATACTAAATTGATATTCATTGTTATTTGACAGGCATGAAGGAACATTGGTTAAAATTATTGTGGAAAAAGTTATGGGTGAGTTAAAAAGACTTTTCTTGCTAAATGTTCCCGAACAGTTAGTGGGAATCGAGGATCATGTGCAACGGATTATGAGCAACATAGATGCTGGATTCAATGGTACAAAGATTATTGGAATTTATGGAATGGGCGGCATCGGTAAGACTACTCTTGCAAAGGTGTTATACAATAGACTCTCTAGTCATTTCAATTGTCGTAGCTTTGTGGCAAATATTCGAGAAACATCCAAGCATAAGGGTATTGAAAGCGTACAAAAGCAACTCATTGATGACATAACAAGAAGTTCATATGATGTGTCTAATGTCGACGAAGGAGTCAATGTCCTTAAATCTCGATTTACGAGTAAGAAAGTCCTAGTTCTTCTAGATGACATGGATGATAACACTTACTTGAATGCTTTGGTCAAGGATGGAAGTTGGTTTGAAGTGGGAAGTGTAGTCATCATCACAACTAGAAACAAAAGCATTCTCGTTGAAGGTAAGGTGAACTACATCTACCAACTCAACGAGTTGTCTTTAGATCAATCATTGATTTTATTTAGTAGACATGCCTTTCGAAAGGATTATCCTCCAGATGATTATAAGGTTATCTCTCGTGATGTCGTATCTACTACTGCGGGGCTCCCATTAGCTCTCGAAGTTATAGGTTCGTTCTTATGTGGAAAGAGAAAAGATGTGTGGAAAGGTACATTAAAAAGATTAGAGAAAGTGCCCCATGATAAAGTGCAAGAGACGTTGAAAATAAGTTACGAAGCATTAAATTATAGGCAGCAACAAATATTTTTGGATATAGCATGCCTTTTCATTGGATCACATCAACAAAATCCAACTTATATGTGGGATACTTGTGATTTTTTCCCCGAGATGGAGATTGAAGTATTAAGTCTTATGTCCTTAATTAAAATTGATCAATATGGAAAGCTATTGATGCATGATCAATTGAGAGATCTTGGAAGGGAAATTATTTATCTAGAAAATCCAAAGGAGCCTCAAGAGCGTAGCAGATTGTGGAACTATGAGGAAGCCCTAGATGTGTTTGACAATTGCAAGGTATGAGTTTTCTCTACTTTTCTTAGTCAGTGAATGTGGGTCCATCTTCCCTTTCTTGTTTGAAATAAAAATAAGTATCAGTCTTGAGTCCCCATAACTTGCTGCTTCTACAAGCAAAAGAGCTTTTTTGATTAATTGTTGTTTTTGCCTGATTCTAGAAATCTATGGTAAAAATGAGCAAAATTTAGATGACTAGTACTTCACTGTAACAAAATCAACATGAAAATGAAAAGATAGCATCAAACGTCTGTAGCAATAAAAAGAATCATATATAAAATATTTGATGTTATCAATTTTTCTTCCACATATAATGGAAAATCCTCGCCTAAGAAACACATGATAGAAAGGAACGTAAAACACGTGCATACCTTTTGCGATGATATTCTTGTTTTCATTTTTATGAAGAATTGCAAACAAAGTAAACCAAAAAGATGAGGGATTTTACAATTGGGATTCTTTAATTTTGATACTTATGTTGATGGCAAGTTTGATTGATGTATTTGGACGCATAGAGTTGTATTGGTTCACATACACATAATAGGAGTAAAGATAGTGTTATTTCACATACAAAGGGCATGAATTTTGATAGATATATTTGAATTAGTGTATGCATGAAGAGAAAACTTCCGTTGTGGTTGCAAATGGACGCAAATTTTTGAAATTCATAAGGCGCAAATTGTGAAGTAAAGGGTATAATTGGATGAGGAAAAAGTTCAGGAAATACCACTTGAGCTTCTCATCTTTACATAGATTAGATAAATAATATGCAACCACAACCTTTCATTTCACAAAATTGATAGGGTGAAACCTACACCATAGTAGTAAGGATCATGTATATAACATTCAATGTCATCAATTTTTCCTTCCACATACAATGAAAAACCCTCAACGAAGAAACACATGATAAGAAAGGAATGTAAAACACGCGTACCTTTTGCGATGACATTCTTGTTTTCATTTTGATATTGAGAATTGCAAACAAAGTGAACCAAAAAGTGAGGGGATTCTACAATTGGGATTCTTTAATTTTGATACTTATATCAATGGCAAGTTTGATTGATGTAATTGGACAGTTAGAGTTGTATTGGTTAGTATATACAAAATCGAAGTAAAGGTAGTGTTATTTCACATACAAAGGGCATGAATTTTGATAGATATATTTAAATTAGTGTGTGCATGAAGAGAGGCCTTCCATTGTAGTTTTAGAAGGTCCAATTGCGAAAGGCATATTTGGATGAGGAAAAAGTTTGGATACAACCGCTTGAGTTCACATCTCTACACAGATTAGATAAATATTATGCAATCACAACCTTTCATTTTGCAAAATAGAAAGGAAGAAGCCTATATGCCATAGTAGTATAACAGCAATTTGAAATCAATGCACTTCATCTTATGTCAGTTGGTCTCATCTCATCATTCAAAATTTATGGTCCACAATGTTTCCAAAAATGTAGGGCACCAGAAAGATTGAGGCCCTTTCCCTTGGCAAATGTGGTATGGGAAGAACATACGCAGCCGAGCAACTTAAAAAAATGACCAACTTGAGGTTCCTCCAAGCGGATGGTGTGGATTTCACCGGAGATTTCCAAAGCTTACTTCTTGAATTAAGATGGCTTCAGTGGAATTGTTGTCCATTGAATTTTGTTGTGGACAACTTTCATCCAAAAAAACTAGTTGTACTCGATCTATCAAATAGTGCCATTTCAGAGGACTGGGGAGGATGGGATCCACTCAAGGTAAGACATAAAGAAGGCATTGAAGTATTTTTTTAACATAACTTATTTTTTTCCCTGTACATTTGAAAATTGATTTTCTTAATTAAACTAACTGTTTCTCTTTAATTTGATACTATTGAAGGAAAACATGGTGCCCGATGAATGCATCTCTCTTCCATTTGAATTTGTCATCTAGTTTTTGATAATTAAAGTTGCTTATGTCTAATCAGAAAATATCTCATTTGAAATTTTATTCGAAAATAAATGCAGTTAGCACTCATACACTCTAATATTCTTTTGCAATCGATGTGCTTAAAATTTTTTTATCTATTGAAGTGGCCAAACATTACTAAAAGAGGCATTTAAAATTAAATAAGATAGCCGTGAAGGAGTAGAGGAGCATGGGTAATTTTTGAGGAATTCTAAAAAATCGAAAACATAAGGAGTAGCAAAAAATCACAGGTTGCGACAGTCCAATTACATTGACGTATCCTTTCTTTCTTCCAGATGGCGACCGAGCTCAAAGTTCTCAACCTCAAGTGTTCTCCATCTTTTAAAAGAACTCCTGACTTGTCCACTTTCAAAAGGTTGGAGATTTTAAATCTTGCAAATTGTAAGAATCTGGAAGAGCTTCATCCTTCTATTGGGGACATCAAGACTCTCGTTTTGTTGGATGTCGATGGTTGTGGAAAACTCGAGGAGCTACCGAAAGGTATAGGTAGAATGATAGAATTAAGGGACCTTAACATAAAAAGCACCGGTATACATGATATTCCTATTTCAAGTGACGGTTTAATGAAGTTGGAGTGTCTATCTCTTGATGGTTGTAAAATTTCTCAACTTCCTAAATCCATTGGTGCCAGGAAGGAGCTCAAGGTTATTGTTGCCTATGGTTGTTTAGATTTAGTCCACATCCCCAGCTCCATAGGCAATCTAGCATCTCTACAAAGGTTGGGGTTAGGTGGTTGCCGCTCATTAAAAGAGATCCCCAACTCTATTGGAAATCTGGCATCATTGGTCGAGCTAGACTTGAAAGGGACATCGATTATGAAATTACCTGAAAGCATTGGGAATCTACAAAATCTGAGGATGTTGTATGTTAATAAAACTAACATAACGGAATTGCCTGATGCCATTGGAACGTTGACAAAACTCCAAAAGTTAGAAGCTTCGGATTGCAAAAACCTGGAGCGACTACCTAGTACTATATGCGGATTGATTGCGCTAGAAAGGCTCTTCCTTGCTGACTGTGAAAAGCTTCAAGAATTACCTGAACTTCCCTCCGGCTTAACGGAACTATGGATCACCTGCCAAGGGCAGTCTTTGCCCCATCTTTCCCAGCTAACCCGTCTCAAGATACTCTTTCTTCACAGTTGCTGTCGGCTTGAATGTGTCCCAGAGCTTCCCATTGGACTATCGGTGCTTTATATTCGTGATTGTGGAAAATTGAAAGGCTGGACGAATTTGTCAGACTTGAAACACTTGCGATATTTCCGTATTTTTGAAAGCCCATCTCTAGAAGAATCGCCCGACGTGTCGAATTTTAGGCGTACGCAGATGAGAGAACTTGGCTTGAAAGAGACCGGGGACAGTTGGGGAAGCTTAATATTCGAGCGGGGGGGCAGAAGAGAAGGAGGGCTCGACGCCCATGGAATGTCTCTCTCTCTCTCTATCCCGCTACTAATCGGTCCCCCTGCTGGTTTCCCAGGCCCGAATATCAAAGCCACCGTTCGCACTGCCCATCCACCGCAGGCAAGCGGGCAGGTCAGTCGGCCCGGCGGAGATGACGACGGCGACGAGGCGACGCCACGACTGGCAACACCCTCTCCATCCGCTCCAGGTAAATGCATGCATGCATCTTTCCTGTGGTCTCTCAGCTTCATCTGCATTTTAGAACCATGTCGCTCCGGCACGCAAGCTCATCGATTGTTGGAATTGGAGATTTTAGTTTTCTCAGTATTAAATGTGTAGGGCGTGATGCAGATGATCGATCAATCGCATTTGAAGTTTAGAGTCGATCCATCTCATGTCGTAAATTTGCAATTGCAAATAGTTGGGATGGCGGTGGTCAATTTCTTAGCGGTGCCCTTCTACATCTTCCTGGGATTGTTGCTTGGGAGCGGGGCTGCTAAAATCACTGTGACAACAATATTCTCTTTTGTGGTAACTCCCTTAGCGTTTACTTTGTGCCATGATGGCATTGATTGCTTTTTCTTTCGTTAGTTTTCTGGGAATTGATGGGATTTTCCACATATTTCCCCCGATTTTCAGGTGTTTACGGTGATGTTTCTGTTCGTCTGGTGTACTGCGATAGATCCGATGGATAAGACCAGTTATATAAAGAAGAAGAGAGGCTCCGAAGTGATGGGGCTCGCAGACTTTTGTGCCGATTCCTCGAGCTCGCCCTTCCAATTTCAATGCTTGATTTGCCTACGTGGGTACTTCTTCTTTCTCTTTTTTCTTGAATGATGATGGAAGGAAGGTTGGGGCTGATATTCCTGTGGAACTCTAATGGTGGCGCCTCTGTATGTGTATACGAAGAGATATGTAATAAAGCAAAGAGATTAGCCTAGGGAGATATCCTTTCTGGCAGCATATCAGCGAGTCTTCAGCACCTGACTGCTTAGTTTTGGAGGAGACAGCGAACTCAATAGGTAGAAGTCAGTAGCTGTGGCATATGGATGAGCTGAGTAGGAAAGTAGTGCACAAAGCTCTGTCTGTGGATAAGCTAGACATTGTTGTTCGGGGTACCATCTAGGAAAATACTTTGAACTTGTACTTTTACAACATGGGCCCCCACCCTCCTTTTGGAATTGAAGTTAAACATGTGGGAGTGAAGGATTGAAATTAGATAACAACCTTGGTCTATGATGACAAAGAGAAAAAGGCATTTTGTCTAATTTTGTTTTATCACCTTTTCAGGGTTTAGTGAAGTCGGGAGTCGGGGCTCCTCTTTGTTTTTTTTATTCTTTTTAGTAGATTTGTTTTTGGGGTTTGCATTATCTTTTATAGGTATTTCCTTGTTGCCTTACTTGTTATACTTATTGCATAACAAAGAAACCGGGGAGAAAAGTAATTGAGCGCTGGAGGAGCAATTCATAATGCTAATTTGGGGATTGATGTTTGTCTACCCACTGACAAACTAATATAAAATCAATTAAAGAAGAACTTGATTACAATTGGTACCTCTCCATTCCAATTAGGGTGTGCTGTGGAGTTTCTCCCTTGCATGAACACAGCATGTGTTTCGTTGGCTGGTACTTGATGACACTAATACTTGGACATCCATACATGTTAAATTGTTATTCCTGTATTTAGTTGCTCCCAAAATTTCTTGTAATATAAGAGATATTTTGCACACATTGTTCGAAATGAATGGGGTCGTCAAGGTTAACCTATGTCCAAATATTGACTTTTTTGTCTCTGCTTTTGGGTGATAAGCTGCTGGAATTTTCGCTCTTCATTTATGGTATTTCAATGTTATGCTATGCTGAATGTTGATCAGTTACTTCTGGATTAGTCAGAGCATTATGACTAGTGGCTATTAATTATACATATATAAGATTTTTACCTTGACAATCGTTGTTAGGATAGCTATCTGTATAGGGTGCAATTAAAACAATGTAAGTTGGTCACATCAAAATCATTCCCAATTGGACGGGGAGTAGAATCATTGGAGATATAGAATGGGATTTCTAATCCCAGTCCCAAATATCCTACTTCACCTATTTAATTAGCACTCAATCTCATAGTAAACCAAATTAGGCTCTAGTTCTCATTTTGTATGACCCATTTTATGTCTAAAACAATATCTAAAGACCAAAGCTGCTAATTAGGGCTAACTTTGGGGATTGGATTATAAGGGGATTATAAATGAGAATGAGGTGTTGCCCTCATCCTGAATTAGATTGGATGGAAGATTTAATCGGTGGTTGGGGCAAGACTGAATATACTTTTTATATAGACTTGGGAGAATCCATAAGCATTCCTCTGGAGTAAGAATAACCTTTTATTGCTGGAGTTAAAAGTGGGCTCTACCTTCATGAGAGCTTGGGTTAGCGTTGGAGGAAGGTCTGCTGTTCCCCCACAAACAGCAGTGCAGCACAATGCCAACACCTTTGTATGGCAACCATTTTTTTCTGAATGGGGACAGAATTCTCTTTTACATCATGGCATATAGCTCTTTACCTTTTCTATATTTTTCATCCTCCTGTCCTCTTCTTTTCACTGTCATCATCTGGTTTTGCGTTTGTTTTATTCTCCTGTACTAAGAGGCATGAGAGCTTCTTCAGTGATGTGTTTTTGCTGTGGTGGTACTGGTGCTTTTGTCTTCTACTTTTGAGCTTCATTCCCTCTTTTCAAAGATAACATACAGGTGTTAGTACATAATTAAGATTTGAGAATCCATCACTTTGGATCTTAGTTTTCTACAGTCTTATGATCATTGATCCAAAGTCCAATCTAAATCAATTAGGATCAATCTTAATGACCTTTACCTTGCGGGTTAGATTGTATACTGATTGGCTCCCATATGTGTACTGATTAGATCATGAAGTGTTGTTTTTGTGTAGCTGTGACATGCCATCTATGTATAACTATCCAAAAACGGAATGTACTTGGTGTATTTACATAGGAATTGGCACTAGGCAATCTGTTGGGATGCAAGATCTCAGGTCTAGTGCTTGTTCTCTAGAAACTAGTATGGTGGAATGCTCTAGAAACTACTGTTGTGGAATCGCTTTCAGTTTCTCACCTCGTGTTTCTGGATTCTCTCCCATGATTGCCCCAAGTTTTTACTTTTTGTTCTCCTACTCATGTAATTGTGATACTTTTTTTTTTTTTTCATGTCTTGTTCATGATATATCCTTTATGGGGATCTTATAGTGCTTGTGCTGGTTGCAAGTTTCAGTTGGCTGGCATCCTCTTCATAGAGATACTTGTATTTGTATTGTACATTGCTATTGTCCTTTTGCTTCTTTTTATTACCATATTTTCATTCTAGAGTTGCAAATTTTCCGTGCTATAAGACCCTACTCATAGCAAAAGCTACTGATTTTATGCAAGAAATTGGAATAACTAGAAGTTGACTTCAGTTGTCACTGATCTTGTCATTGGTTTTTCCTTGTCCAACATTCCTATGATGGGTTTGAAATCCAAGTAGAAACTTTTGGAGCAACGGCAAAGACGTGGAAAATTTCCTTTATTTTTGAACAAGTACGAGTTTTTGTATTGCTTTTAGCCATTTATGCACTATTACTATGATTGGTTTTCTGATCGATGGATTTTGCAGGTTCGTTTGTGCATAGATTGGCAGGATTATGCCTGTGCACACATCCTTTCCAGGGAGATCAAGCCCTGAGTGTTCGATGCAGATCCTTCCAAATAGAAGAAAAAGCCTAAAGAAGTTGAAAACATTGTGGAACAAGCGCCAGCTGATATTCCGTCTCTTCTGGAGTTGAAACCGTTATACCATGACTCATGATGGGGTAAATTAGTGTTTTGCTTTTTCTAATGTTGTATCTACTATCGTATGACTAATGTGTTTTTCTCAATCAAGTGGCACCTGGTATTCAGGACCATGAACTTGTATGGTTTTATATATCTGGCACATACTCATCTTCCTTTCTAACTTTATTGCAAACTCTGACTTTTAGATGTATTTGATGGATTTGAACTCGCATCTCAGTATACCTCGCATTTATGTGGTTAACGATGTAGATATAAATGATTACCTTGAGATTTGTCGATACTGTAAGGCGATATATGAGATTTCATCAGTGAAGGGCAATCCACAGTTGTGGATACCGTTGAAGCTCTTTCCTTGTTAAGTCTTTACTGAGTTTTTCAAGGCACGACTGTTCATTCTGTGATTTAATTAAACGCAGGTTCTTAGGAAAATCTGCTGGTACTCCTGTGCAGTTGAGCCTTCTTAATGCCACTCTGGAAAATAAACATCTCTCAGGAATTTCCATTCCATCTTTGAATTATTCTAGGTAATTGGTTGTACATCTCATTATATCTCAATAATGTGCCATAGAATTTGGTTGACCATGCCCTTGTTATTTTAACACAGGTTGCTGCTGAAACAATTGGTCATGGTGGAGGTTTTCCAGTGGACACCTCTTTAAAGTACTTTCAAAGATGAATTTGAGAATGAGAAAACGTGCTAGGAGGAGCACTTGTTGAGAAGGCAGCAAAAGATCTTAGACAGGGCCCAATCATAGTCAAAAGAAGAATTTTGGCTTCTCCTAGGTGAGACAAGCTACCTTTAGCTAGGAGCCTCTTCAGAGAATCATCGAACATGTAATTACAGATCTTGTCGTTTTTCTTCTTTTAATTGGATCATCACTCAGATGTGACTCAACTCTATTTTCTACAGAATATTATCATTGGTTTGAAGTACTGCTGGAAGGTTACCTCAAAGAGACTTGTAGAGCTATTATCCCTCAGTATCCAGGTCTGATTACGTGGAACAATTGTTTATGTTCATTATCCATGTCACTCTTTATGAATGATTGCCTAGACCCCTCATTTAACCCTGAGCAGCCTCTCTCCCCGTGATCCCTGATTGGGGCATGGTTGCTGGACTTGGATACAAGTTCCAAATATGTGTAAAAGAGGTTTTGGTGCGTTGAAAGCCAAAGGCTTGTCATGGATCTGAGAGTGTTGTCTTCATAGTTTTGTTCTGTACAATTGGCTTTATCAACTTCTGCTCATAAATTTGTTGTAGCTGTGTCATTTTCCGGCACTGTGAAGCCATTTCTTGTGTCGTGGAGCCTGAAATTCTAATGCACTTTGGAAGGGTGGGAGGAGGTCTGCTATGTTGCTAGAAATAGCTGAGCAAGCTTTTTCTGCTAGTATTAACACTCACCATTTCCAGTGTTACAAAAGTATATCTCGCGAGAGATCTTGATTAATGTGTTCAGAAAATCTTTGAAGCTAAATCACTCTAGGAAAAGAGCTCTCTTACTGCTGTTGTTGAGAGCTTTAATTGATCACATGCCTCAATTTAACAAATCAACACTATCATTTGATAGAGAGACCATATAATGATAATTATTCAAGCTTTTGTGATATTCTATCAGCATGACCTCTTACTTCTATATTACCATTTTAGGAAGCTGAGAAGCATCTCTCCTTAATGGTTGTTTTCAAGTCCCTGGTAGCAAAGATAGACTGGCCAATGGGAATTGTCAGTTTCCAAACGACAAAGGAAAGCAATGAGATTTTGAATTCAGGGGAGACAATTCTGGAAAGGCCACTTGACCTTGTCGAGAAAAGTTGCCACCAAATCCCAAAGGAAGCCATGGTTCATAAGGCTGCCTTGAGAGCTTGAAGATGTTTTCAGTTGAATGAATGATCTCTCCCCTCGAGCCTCCCTCCCTCCCTCCGATGAATGCTGTTTCACATTGTGGTCCGAAGTGTGGACGGTAGATATTCATCATTGAACTCCCACGTGGCTGTCTTAAATATGATTGCATATTTTGCGAGATGACCAGATCCAGGCCTTGTTTCGGAACTAAATACACTCTCAAAATAGGAATGTAGTTTGGTCTTTTCATCTTTCCTCTTTCCCCCTTCATTTTAATTGAAGATTTATAGGCTTTTAGGGTTCGAAACTTGTACCAATGGAATAGATGTGCACTCATTTGGACTGAAATATGCGCCTTATTACTAAATTCTGTTTCGCATTACAAATGTTGCTGGTGCTTGTGTTTTTCTAACATCGTGAATAACATTAGCTCTCCATAATAAGGGCTTAACGAATGCTACTTTTCCATTTCATTTCACATTTGAGATGAGCACCCTGTTTCTAGGGAACTTCATTTCGATAAGATAAATGCACTTTTTATCTCTTCAAGGGACGTATTTTTCTTCAAGATACTTGATACGGGATGGACCTTATTCTTTAGATTTCCAGCTCCCTTATTTTCTTCATGAAAATTGAAAAAGCTGGGAAAAAGCTGTGACCACGACATATTTTGGCTATGAAAATCGTTGTGCCCCATAAGTAAAAAGCACCATTTTACTTTCTTCACAAAGTAAATGTATTTATCATTTTGTTAAAGAATGCGATTATAGAACTTAATTCGCATAAGTCAAAGAAAATTTGTGATTTTCACTATAGTAACTTTTCTTGTTATATGTGTGGTTAATGCATTAGAAATTACATAAATCATCATAAGATACACTTAAAATTTATTCTTGAGGTCCTCATTAACATGATAAATTATTTATGAGAAGTGAAAAGTTTTTTTCTTCAAAATTTGATTTTCAGTTTAAAGCAAGCTGAAACATGTTTTGCTACCTTTTGTTAACTTAATTAGTGTCATTGCATAGTTATCAACACCTTATTTCAAGTGTGGGGAAAATTCAAGATAACGCATAAATCAATTTTTCTGTCATTACTTGAAGATATCTTTTCATCCCGTACTTGGGAAATAATTAAAATTCTACGGGAAAAAAATTATTATAAAGCATTCAAAACATTTGATTTGACAAAAATTAATGTAAGAAAAAGTTTGTATTACGGTAAGGGTGGATCGTATGCTTGATGAAGAAGACGCCATCGATTTTAGTTGACAATTTTACACAAATAGTTGCGGTACCAAGTTGAAAACCCTAATGCATTTTCCCTTTTTTTGTTTCTTTATAGAACCTCAAACCCCATCTTCTCTTTCTTTAATACAATTCTCTCATTTTCAATTTTTTCGTTTTCCTATTTTTGCTTTTCCGTCCTACCAATAATGGCGTCATGGGATTTGCCAGGGAGCCGCTGTCCCGGGAGGCCGTCTTGCCTCCGCGAGCGAACCCGCTCTCTCCGCGTGCTACGATCTTTGGAGGTGAAAGACGTGACCCCAAATTTTACTTTCCTCCTTAGAGTTTCGAGTTCGGTCCATGTCGAGAAATCGCGATGGTTTCTGAATGTGGGTTTCTCCGTTTGCGGATTAAAAACAGCGCGGCTGAGACGAGAAGTACCGGCGTGAGGAAAAGCGCTCGTCCCTACCGATCTGAGCATCGCAGTACCCGAAGGAACATGTGCTCCAGTGGCTAATGTGCAACTTCTCATCTCGAAACATTGTCTCAATACCTTGTTTTGGATGATTGACGAGGGCTGAATCGAATCGCTTGTGCATTCGTTGCTTCAGCACCTGATATCGGGTTTGGCGTGGAAGCATTAGATCGACGTCGGCGGGGGCGTGATCGATGCGGACTACAGAGGCCCGGTTGGGGTGATCCTGTTCAATTACTCGGACGTCGACTTTGAAGTGAAGGTGGGTGACAAGACCGCGCAGCTGATCCTTAGTCCGTGATGACAGAGATTAAGGCATATTGTTTAAGTTAAGTAGTTTTTATTTTGTTTTATCATCTTTTCAGGGTTTAGTGAAGTCAGTTATCGGTGCTTCACTTTGTTTTTATTGTGTTTAGTAGATTTGTTTTTGGATTTGAGTTCTCTTGTATAGGGATGAATTCTTTTTGGTTTAGATGGATAGGTATTTCCTTGGTGCCTTACTTATTATACCTTTTACACAACAAAGAAACCGGGGAGAAAAGAAATTGAGATTGGGTGCCAGAAGAGTGATTCAAAATGCTAATCAACTGAAGATGAACAACGAGTATGGGTTGTACCTCTCCATTTGTGGATTTTCTCCCTTGCAAGAACACAGCATGTGTCAGGTTTGCTGGTGGGGAAAGGAATATTAAACAAGCGGGAGCCAAGATTACTGTGTTAAGTCGTCTACTGATTTCCTGGGCCATGAATTTTTGTCTTCCAGCTCAAAGCACTCTTTGTCTTGCTCATCAAGTGATCGAGTAAAAATTATTTGATGGCACTGTTACTTGGATATTCATAACTGTTGAGTTGTTTTTCCTCTATTTAATTGCTCCCAAACTTTCTTGTACCAAAGGAAGTATCTTACACTCCTTTGTGATGAGCAAATTGGATCGTCAAGATTAACTGATGTCTGGGTATTTGCCTTTTCATCTCTGTTTTCGGGTGATAAGCTGCTGGAAATTTTGCTCTTCATTAATTGTATTTCATTGTTATGCTATTCTGAATGCTGATAAGTTCCTCTGGATTAGTCCGAGCATTATGACCAGTGGCTAATTATTATACCTATACCAGATTTTTACCTTCACAATTGTTATTAGGATTGCTATCTGTATAGGAGGCAATTAAAAAGATGCAAGTTGGTGACATTGACAATCATTCCCAGATTGGATTAGAAGTAAGATCATTGGAGATGTAGGATGGGATTCCTAATCCCAGTCCACCTACTTTGCCTATTTAATTAGGACTCAACCTCATAATAAATCAAATTAGGCCCCATTTCTCGTCGTGCATGACCAATTTTATGTTTGAAACAATATATAAAAGCTGAACCTGCTTATTGGGGCTAACTTTGGGGATTGAACTGTGAGGGGATTATAAATAAAATTGAGGTGTTGCCCTCATCCTGAATTAGATTGGATGGAAGTTTTAATTGGTGGTTGTGGCAAGGCTGAAAATACTTTCTATGCAGACTTAGGAGAGTCCATATGCTTCCACCTGGATTAAAATTAACCTTTTATTGCTGGAGTTGGTGTGAGCTCTACTTTCATGGGAGCTTCGGTTTGGGCATATGGGAGGTCCGCTGTGCCTCCACAACCAGCAGTGCAGCACAATGCCATCACCTTTGTATTGCAACCGTCTATTCTTGCTACGGTTTTTTTTTTCCTTTTTTTAGGTCATAGCATATAGCTCTTCACCTTGTCTATTTCTTTCACCCTCCTCTCTTCTTCTTTTCAATGCCATCATCTGGCTTTGCTTTCATTCTGTTTTCTTCTTTTCTTTTGCCATCATCAGCAGTGTAGTCTTATGATTATTGATCCAAAGTTTGGTCCAGTTTCAATCATTTGGGATTGATCTTAATAATGGTTACCTTAGGGGTTTGATTTATAAGGACTTATACTGCAGCATCGCCTCCCATTTGTGCACTGACTAGATCTTATACTGTCGTTTTGTGTAGTCGTAATATGCCATCATGTATGACTATTTGAAAAATGAATCTCGTTGGCATATCTATATGTGTATTCGCTCTCGTGATTGTATTTGTAGTGCACCTTGCTATGACCCCTTTAATTCCTCTTTTTACTCTATTTTCTTTCTAGATGAATAATTTTTCTTGCTGTTAATCAGATAGTTCAACTGAAAGTTATAATTGTGCCCTAGAAATAATCAAGTAATGAATTAATTTGATGGTGCCACTTAACTCTGTTGCTCCTGGGAGGTGAAAATGTGAAATCAAACTCTATTGTGGCTTATGTTCATGAGCAATCTGTTTTGGTTTCGTGAGTCTCATTATGCAGCTATATGTCAAAATTGAGAGAGTGCGGTTGATAAAGAAACTTGCAAAAGTTAAAGGAAGAACTAGGTCTTATAGCAGAAGCTGCTGATTTAATACAAGAAATTGCAGAGCTAGAAGTTGACTTCTGGGTCTACTGATCTTGTAATTGGTTTTTCCTTGTCCAGCATTATGAGTGGTTTGAATTGCTGTGGAAAATTTTGGAGCATTGGCAAGTACGGAGAAAATTGCCTTTATCCCAGAACAAGGGATTTTCGTATTGCTTTTAGCTGTTTATGCTCTCTTACCATGATCAGTTTTGTGATCAATGGTTTTGCAGGTTCTTTTGAGCTTATATTGCCAGGACTATGTCCATGCACAGATCCAGAAAATCAGCCCCCCAGTGTTTGATGCAGATCCTTCCAAAGAGAAGAAAAAGCGTAAAGAAGGGGAAAGTATTGTGGAAGAAGCACAAGCTGATATTTGGTCACTTCTGGAGTTGAAACAGATATAATCAGAACCCATAATATGGTGAATTGGTGCTTTACTTATTCTAATGTTGTATCTACTATTTTTATAACTAAAACTTTTTGGCTGATCAAGCACTACCTAGTATTCAGGTTGTGGTTCAAGCCATGGTTTTATTCATCTGTTGCATTCTCTTTTTCCTTGCATTCATGGATTTGAACACACATCTTACCTTGCATTCATGTGGTTAACGATGTAAGTATTATCCACATTACATGGGTTACCTTGAGATTTGTCGTTGCTATATGGCGATATATGAGATTCCATCAGTGAAGGGGAAACCCAGAGCAGCGGATACCAGAGAAGCTCTTTTGTATAAGGCTTTGTCAAGTCTTCACTGATTTTTTCAAGGCACAGCTGTTCATTCCGTGGTTTAATTAGTCGCAAGTTCTAAGAAAAATCTGCTGGTACTTAGTTTGGTCACCACATGATTAGTTGCAGTCAAGCCTTCTTAATGACACTTCAGAAGATAAAAATGTCTCAGAAATTTCCCAATTCAGGTACATCTTTGAATTGTTTCTTGTATTTGGTTGTACATTTTATTGCGATAGGTCGATAATCTGCCATAGAATTTTGTTGGCCGTGCCTTTGTTATTTTAATGCAGGTTGTAGCTGAAACAATTGGTCACAATGGAGGTTATCCAATTAACTGCTCTCTGGAGTACTTTTAGAGATAAATTTGAGAATGAGAAAAACATGCTTGAAGGCGCACTTGTTGAGAAGGCAACAGAAGATCTTAGACAGAGAATAAGCAAACATGTAATTACAAAACTTTGTCGTTTTTCTTTTCTTGTTTTCTTTGGATCATCATTCAGATGCGACTGACTCTATTTTCTGCAGAATGTTATTGTCATTTTGAAGTATTGCCCGAAGAGCACCTCGAGGAAACTTGCACAGCTGTTATGCTTCAGCATCCAGGTTGATTATGTTGAACATTTATTTATTTTTCTTATCAATGTCAATCTTTATGACTGATTGCCTAGACCCCTCATTTAACCCTGAGCAGCCTCTCTGCCCCTGATACTTGCGGGTTATGGTTGCTGGACTTGGATACAAGTTCCAAAAAAAGTGGAAAAGAGGTTTTGGTGCCTTGAAGGCCAAGGCTTGCCTTTGTTATCTTAATGCAGGTTGCAGCTGAAACAATTGATCACAATACAGGTTATCCAATTAACTGCTCTTTGGGGTACTTTCAGAGATAAAATTTGAGAATGAGAAATAGATGCTCGAAGGTGCACTTGTTGAGAAGGCAGCAGAAGATCTTAGACAGAGAGTAAGCGAACTTGAAATATAACTTTGTCGTTTTTTTTTCCCTTGTTTTCTTTGGATCATCAATCAGATGCGACTTACACTATTTTCTGCAGAATGTTATTGTCGTTTTGAAGTATTACTCGAGGATTACCTTGAGGAAACTTGCAAAGCTTTTATAACTCAGCATCCAGGTTGATTATGTTGAACATTTATTTATTTTTCTTATCAATGTCAATCTTTATGACTGATTACCTAGACCACTCATTTAACCCTAGTAGCCTCTCTGCCCCTGATACCTGTGGGTTATGGTTGCTGGACTTGGATACAAGTTCCAGAAAAGTGGAAAAGAGGTTTTGGTGCCTTGAAGGCCAAGGCTTGTCTGGAGGTAGAGAATGTTGTCCTTTGTAGTTTTTTTCTGCGAATATTTTAGACCAATATATATGCATACACACTATGCTTAGTCAACTTCTCATAAAATTTATCGTAGCTATTAGTATCAATGTCTGGCATTGTGAAACCATTTCTTGTCCCATGGTGCCTGAAATTCTGGTGTGCTTTAGAAGAGTGCAAGGAGCTCTGCTATGACCCACCATTTCCAGTGTTACAAAAGTATATCTCGTGATTAGAGCTTTCTTAATGTGCTCAGAAAATCGATGTAGCTGAATTACTCAACAAAAGGAACTCTGTTTTTGGGGTTCTATTACCATTGTGTTACCACTGTTGTAGAGAGCTTTAATCATTCACATGCCTCGATCTATTAAATCAACACTATCATCGGTTCGAGAGACTACATAATAGTAATTGTACAAGCCTGTATGGTATTCAATCAACGTGACTTGTTAGTTCAATGACCATTTTAGGAAGCTGAGAAGCATCTCTCCAAAATGGTTGTTTCCAAGTCCCTAGTGGGAAAAATAGACCTGCCGATGGGATTTGTCTGTTTCCAGACAGCAAAGGAGAGCAATGATATCTTGAACTCGTGGCCTACAAATTTGGAAAAGCTCCTTGATCTTGTTGAGGAAAGCTGCCACCGAATCCACAAGCAAACTGTGGTTCATATGGCTGCTTTGAGAGCTTGGAGATGTTCTTAGTTGAATGAATGACCTCTCTCCCCTCAAGCCTCCCTCTCTCTTACCAATAGAGAAAAGCTGAAGAGTGTGGTTCCACGTTGTCCTCTGAGGTGGGGACTAAAGATATCATAGAACTCTCGTTTGGCTGTCTTAAATTTGATAGCATATTTTGCAGGTGGATCAGATCTAGACCTTGTTTTGGACTGAAACGGTACACTGAATACTGTTTCTGCATGGGAACATATTTTGGTCTTTTCATCTTTCCTCTTCCCCCCTCCTTGTAATTGAAGATTTTTGGATTATCAGGGTCCAGAACTCGTACCGATAGAATTGGTATCAGAACAAGATGTAGACTCATTCCAACAGAAGTAAGCGCCTTGTTACTAAACTCTGTTTCCCTTTACAAATTTTGCTGGTGCTAGTGTTTCTATAACATCAGGGATAACATTAGCTCTCAAAAGTAAAGGCGAATGAATGCTTTTTTGTATTTCATTTCACATTTGAATTTTGTTTTAGCAGGGAGAGCTTGTTTCCTATGGACTTAATCTTGACTGATGGCAGTTCTAAAAACCTCTTTTTAGGGAGCTTATATATTGTCAATAGACTTAGCTTTTCTCCAGGTTGATGTTGTGATGTCATTTCAAAAAGACACTGTTGTGATGTCATTTCTCTCTAAACTTAATGTCCACTAGTTAACATTTCTCTCAACTGTTGGCATGTATGTGGGTAATAATACAGTAAGAAGCTGGAGATATTGAGGATAATGTGTTTGTTGTACAACTCTATTCAGATTTGGGCTTAATGGAAATTCTCTTTACATAGTTGCTTCCCATTTTCATTTTACTATTGATGCTTCCAAGTGGCGACTTACGATTCGTCCAATTTGTTTCCAATCTTTTGTGGCTGGCGAAATATAGAAATGATCACATTTTGCCTATTAATCTTGACATTTGATTGGTTTCATCAATCAATTGTTGTCTCGAATCTCCTTTCTTTACAAGAGAAAATGTTGAGGGTTTAAACATCGAGTCTCAGAGTAAAGTGGGGAATGACTTCTATGGAAATCATGAAGTAGTATTCAAACTTTAATTTGTGTCAAGGACAAATTTAACTGATGAATGAAAAATAGGGAGGAAATTAGAAATTGAAAATGTTTGTGGTGAAATTAGGTGTCAAATATTTATTTGATTCGACACTGGCTATGATTAGACAATACATTATAAGATAAGTATCACACAAACTCAAATCGACATGACACGAGTTAAAAGCCACGGAGATGTAAGCAAACCAATATCAAAGCTGACAATATTTTATCTAGTGACGGCAAGACTCGGATGGAGTCCTCTAGAACAACAATATAGGAATTAGGATTAGGATGTTGGGCGCCTGGTCGGTGTTAGCATTGGGTACAACTCTTGTTTATAGTTGATACTACTAATTATCCATCCAATCATTGGGGTATGCATTTCATGCATTCCGTTCCACTCCAATTAAAGGAATTCGTTTGGAAATTGTCGTAGGACATGCGATTGTGATCGCACGATTGAGACTTCGAGTTTCCAGGTTTTTTTTTTTTTTTTGTGTATTGAAACTTTCGAATCGCTTGATAATGTGATACAATGTTCCCTCTTAAGCTATTAACGTATAAGCTTTGGATCATAGAATAATGAGGTGTGGTTAGTCTCTTGTGTACTAAGCCGTTGAGCATTTTTTTGTCTCCTCTTGGCAGGGCAAGAGGAGAGTGTTTGTATCTTTGAGTAAAGAAGCGAGTGCCTGCTCAGTAGCAGAAATAAGCAAACTATGAAGATATGATAAAACAGGTGTCAAAATAATCACACGTTGGGCTCATGCAAATTGCAGTCTCTCTCCAATTAACAACTTCAGTTTCTCAGATCACATCCTCTAATGTCAAACAAGCTAACATTTGGATCCTCTATCGCACGTCGAAAAATACCATATTCTGGTGAAGAACCTGTTGGCCGAGAATGTCTAAAAGGAAATGAAAAGTCTAACAATAGATAACATAAAAAGGGGAAAAAAAAAGTATCAATGAATAATTATTCGAATTTGGAGAATCGTTGGCCGAGAATTTATAAATGCAGTAGCGAAAATAAAATTCACATAAAATGTTAAAAACCATTGATTTAAGGAGAGATAAAAATGACTAGCGTGTAGAGTAATGACCGGATGATTTGCGGGCATGAAATGGAATGGAGAAATCTAGTTGGAGAAAATCATTTTGAAATAGATTTATTTTAAGAGTTACTTCCCTAGATGAATCACTTTCGATAAATAAATAGCAGTTAGACTGTGCATAGAACAAATTCATGCGTCCCCAGGGCATTAATGAAATCCTCGAGGACAGAGGGAATCTATTGTTAGTACAAGGAGCATGGGAGCATTTGCTAGTTAGCTTTCTTTTCTAGGACGAAGGGAATCTCTTGTTAGCACGCGGAGCATTTGTTAGGTAGCTTCCTTTTCTAGGACGAAGGGAATCTCTGGTTAGCACGAGGAGCATGGAAGCATTTGCTAGTTAGCTTTCTTTTCCATTCTTTTTAGTAATAGAAAAGGCCAGCCAAGTCAAGACACTGCCTGGATCTCAAATCTCAATGAAAGCACCTTCCGCATGTACTGCTGAGATCACAGCAGGAGCATGGGAGTATTGCTCCTTAGTTTTCTCTTCTATTTTCGTTCATCAATGTAAGAAGGCAAAGTCAAGTCAAGTCGCGCTGGATCTCGAGCTTCGATTAAAAGGACCAGGAGCATATGAAAGTTGCACGTGGTTGCATGTAAGCATTTTCTCGCTGGGTTCCCCAAGATGCTGCAGAAATTACGCGTGCAGCGAGTGTTCTTGGAAAGGCACCCTTCGCGGCGATTCGAATAGCATGAAGAGTCTTGGACCGTTGTGGGAATATTCCGAGATTTAGAAGAGAGAGGAAAAGAGAATCAGTAATAACTACATCTTTGCTCAATTCGCTTCCCTTTATATTTTATTAGATAATGGTATTTATACCCAAACAATATGCATAGGAAATGAAATAATCTAATCTAACAAGGAAATTGGTTGTCTTAGAAAAAAATGGAAGAATAAATAATATCCTTAATATCTAATAATATCTCTAAAAATATTCTTTAATAGAAATATCTCTAATTTTCGTATGCATACTTCATCCTATTGGATTCTCTCTATTTTGTTGTTAGGATTGGTAGATCATTGCCATGCCAGAGAACATGTGGATTCAACAACATTGTAGATTGAATCAAAGGTCTCGAAGTCATTAGTTGGAGTTAAAGTGGACTGTAAAATGCACGTGAACAAATTCGAAAAGTACACTTGTAGGAACAAACCAGGTGGAGACAATGTCAGGGCCATCCATGAAATATTTGGGTTGAAGGGACCAAAATATTTTAGATATTTGTGGCCTAAGTTTTGTTATATTGATGCCATTTCATTAATAAGTTATTTGGATCTTGGCGTGCACTTATAGCTCAAGACCTATATATCGACGTAAGTGATCGCCAACGCATTTTCTAGTGTTGCCTTTTCCATATTTTTTTCAAATATCCACCCCTTTCTAACAATATTATGGAAAATGAATGAAAATTTGGGGGAATTTAGGAATTCAAATTGTTTGTGTCGGTATTAGGTGTCAAATATTTATCTAATTCAACACTACATGTGTTTTTGCGGTACACCATTAGATAAGCATCACACAACTCATGTCGACATGATGCAAGTAAAAGCCGTGAAGACTTAAGCGAACCATTATCAAAGCTGGCAATATTTTATCTAGTGACAACAAGACTCGGGTGGAGTTGCCTGGCACAACAATGTAAGAACTAGGATCAGGATGTTGAGCGTTCGATCAGTGTTGCCATTTGGCATAACTCTTGTTTATAATTGATACTACTAATTATCCATATAATCATAACCCTAAATTGGGGCTATGCATTTCATCCTTTTGTACTCCAATTAAAGGTATCTATTTGGACCTTGTCGTAGGACATGTGATTGTGATCGTACGATTTAGATTTCGAGCATTAAGGATTTTTTCCATGCGCTGAAACTTTCAACTCCAGATTGCTTCTAAATTTGTGTATTGTATGACTTATTGAGTTGGCGTTTCTTTTTTTTTTTTCTTTTTTAGTAAAAGATAAGATATATATTGAGGAAGTGCCAAATGTACAAAAGATCTCGTCACCAGGAACTTTCGCTCCAAATGTAAGAATAAAAGGAGTGGAAGGGTGCCGAGATGTAAAGCCACAAAACACGGCACAACCACTACAACACCAAGATAAAACGAAGCACGACTAGGTCAACCGGCTACCAAACACGACAAATGCGAGGAAGAGGCCACCGTCAGATCGAACTACCTATGGGTCCCTAGTGAAAATAATCGAGTCTAGGCCCCAACTTCTCTGCAACCTTCTGTTTCTGAAATTATTTTCGACGTTTCTAAAGGTGATAGCCTTGTCTCGGACCACTTTGAAGAGGTGGTTCTTCATGGCCAGAACCAAGAGAGGCTGGTCTCTAAAGATGATGTTATTCCTATTTTTCCAAATGATATGACAAAGCGCGTCAAAGGAAAAACAGGTTATTCACTTGTAGAAATCTTTACCCATCAACTAGGTAGCTGCCCATCGGAAGTTCTCCCTCCAAGTTCTGTTACGCTAAGGTAAATTGCATATGGAAGCCCAAAAGAAAGGAACGCTAGCCGTGACACAGCAATAAAAAAATTTATTTATTTATTTATTTATTTATTTTTTTGGGCGGATAGCGAGCATAATGGGATTCCTTCTCAAAACACCTGATCATAAGATATAATGTTTAATTTTAATACATTTACTTGTAAGCTTTTGATCCTAGAATAATGAGGTGGGGTTAGTCACTTGGGTACTAACCTGTTGAGCTTTTTTCAACGCCGTTTATCATTTCAGATTCTGAAGAAGCTTACAAGGCAAGAGAAGAATGTTTGTAGTTATGAGTAAAGAAGTGAGTATCTGCTCTTACCTTAGGAGGCTTTATGAGCTAATCTGACTTTCAGAGTAGAAAAATAAAGCAAAATATATAGCTATAATACCCTAGGTGCCAAAGTAATCACACGTTGGTTTAGCGTTTAATGCAATCTCTCTTCATTTAATAGCTTCAGTCTTTCAAATCACATCTTCTAATGCTAAATAAGTTAATGTTTGAATACTCCTCTATTGTGCTGCGAAAAATCATATTTTGGTGAAGGACCCGTTGGCCGAGGATGTCAGCATGAGACAAAAAGTCCGACAAAAGATGACATAAAAAGGATAAAAGTATCACCGAATAATTATTCGATTACTGAATAATTTTTCGATTATGGAGAACTGTTGGCCGAGATTAATGTGGCACCAAAAGAATAAAATCAAAGTAAAATGTTACAATTATTAATTTAAGGAGAGAGATAAAAGAGTGACTTGGGTGGAGGGTAGTGACTAAATAATCTTTAAGCATGATATAGCATGGAGAAATCAAGTTTGAGAAAACTGTTTTGGAAGAGATTTATTTTGAGAGTTACTTTCCCAGACGAATCTCTTTCAAGAAATAAATGATAATCAGACTGTGGATAGAACAAATATATGCATTCCCCGAACTTTCATTAAAAATAATCCTCGGGGACCAACCGAATCTCTTGTTCGCACAAGGAGCATGGGAGCATTGCCGGCTTGTTATATTTTCTATGTTGTTTACTGATAAAAAAGTCCAGCCAAGTCAAGACAGTGCTGGATCGCAAATCTCAATGAAAGCACCTTCCGCATAATGCTGAGCATCGGTGCAGATCAAATCACAGCAGGAGCATGTGGGTATTGCTCGTCAGTTATCTTTTCTATCTTTGCTTATTAACATGCAAAGCAGAGCCGAGTGACGATGCATGTGAGCACGTGCTCACTTGCTCGTTGGGTTCCGCAAGATGCTGCGGAATTTACGCGTGCAGTGTCTCTTTCTCTCTTTCCTTTTTTTGCGGCATGCCTCACGGCGGTTTGATTATTATGAAGAATATTGGACCATTGGATGGCAATAACTCGAACATTTTTCAATAGAAATGAGCGCGTTATCAATGAATTCTGTTTCACATTACAAAATTTACTGTTGCTTGTGTTTTTTTAACATCGGAGATAACGTTAGCTCTCCAAAGTAAAGGCTTAATGCATGCTACTTTTCCATTTCATTTCACATTTGAATTTTGTCTTTCGCCGGAAATTGGACCCAATCTTGGTTGTTGGCAGTTCTAAAAACCTATTCCTAGGAAGCTTCATTTAAATAAGACACCTTTACTTTTATCTCCTCATTCTGATGTCGTGATGTCATTTCAATAAGAACCTTTGTTGTGATGTTATTTCTCTTTGAAGTTTCTATTGCGAGAATGTGTTTGGTGTCAACTAGTTATGACATCTCTCAACTCTTGGTAAGTATGAGGATAATCTGTTTCTTCGACAACTCTACTAAGATTTGGACTTGATGGAGGTTCTCTTTACGTAGTCTCTTCCCATTTTCATTTTACTATTGGTGGTTCCAAATGGCAACTTAGAATTATTTCTTTGTCTAATTTGTTTTCTCTTTTATCCTCTAATTGGCAAATTATAGAAATCATCACACATTCCCTATTAATCTCCACATTTGATTGAAATCATCAATCAGTTGTTATCTGAAATCTCTTTTATCTACAAAAGAAATAGGATTTGAATATCTGTCATAGAGTGAAATGGGAAAAGCGTGACCCCTATGGGAACCATTGAGTAGTTCTTGAACTTCAATTCATTTCATGGAACATGTTTGAATGGAACGAAAACAAAAATGATTCGCCCTTAAGTCTTCTATTACATTTTTATGCAAATCTCAAAGTCTAGAAAGCATTAGCTGAATGGCAGACCCTCAAGGAAGGATGAGAAGCAACTTGAATGAAAAGTTATCTTGTTTTCACTCTGAAAACTCGTTACTTCATTAATATCGGTGTCTGGAGCTTTGGATACTTTTTTTTTTTAATTACTTTTTGCAATTTAATTGTACGAAAAAGCTCACGTTGAGTACGGCAGTCCAAAGTTGACATAAGTGCAAATAATATAGAAGAGAATTGCACAATTATGTACAGTTGATTAGGAACATCGTGTTGAATGCCTTTTCTAATTTTACAATTGAGTTAATAGAAGAGTCGTCCCGAGTAGTAAATTTCTGACCAAGTCGAATTCGAGAAATTTTATCCATAATCCTATATACTAGCAATAATAAGTTGTTGGGATTCAGACATCACTGCCATACCCGGAGAACATTTGGGTACATCCGACATTGTGAGTGAACCGCTACCAAAGCTGTGCAAGCGTGATAGCAAGGCTTGGGTCGAGTTGCCTAATACAACAAGATTAGAATCGGGACTAGGATGTTGGGTGTCGTATCTGTGTTGGCATGCTATGCTATTTTTCTATTGCCAATTAATACTATCTACAACAAGATCTTCAACTAATCAAATCAAATCGTGGCATTTGGTATATCTCTTGCTTATAGTAGATAGTATCATGATCCTTAGTAGGGGCTATGCATTTCATGCGTTCTGTAATCTTCAATTAAAGTAATAGTTTGGACCTTGTCGTAGGACATGTGATTGTGATCCTACAATTGGGATTTCGAGAGACAAGATTTTACCTATGTATCGAAACTTTTTTTTTTTTTTATATACCAAGGATCTGGCCTAACTCACCGGCCTAGCTCACTTTTGAGAGCACAGCACCGACTATACCTTGGGGGAAATTAGCCCAGCAACCCACCGTCGGGGCTCCCTGCTTAAATCACGGAACTACTTTGAGAGTTGTGACAACTCAGGGAGTCAAACCCTTGACCTGGTGCCAAATCAGGAGGTACACCTCAACCAGCACAGCCATGCGTGGGTTGGTTATGTATCAAAACTTTTAATTACAAGTTACTTCTAAATTTTTGTATTACATAACTTATTGGATTTTCTTTTCCTTCTCTTTTTGGAAAGCGAGCATATAGGATTTTCTTTTCAAATCACTTGTTGATCATGAAGTATAACGTTCAATTTTAATCTTCTTACTCGTAAGTTTTTTATCCTAGAAGGATGGGGTGTGGTTAGTCACTCGCATACTAAGCCGTTGAGCTTTTTTTTTTTTTTTTCTATATTATCTAATCATTTCAGGTTCTGAAGAAGCTTAATACTGTGCTAAGGAAAAATGTACTTTGGTAGAGAACCCGTTGACCGAAAATGTTAACACAAAATAAAAAGCTAAACACCAAATGAAATAAAAGGGAAAAATGGTAACACTAAATAATTATTCGATGATGGAGAACTCGTTGGCCAAGTATTTCTAAATGTGACACTAAATATACAAACCCTTAATTCCATCCATTCGGGAGGAGTTGACTATAATGCCTTGTGAATCAATGAAAAGGAAAAAGAAGGGTGGATAGAATCATCTCGTGTACATAATGAGATGGATTTAACGTAACTCATTAACTCAATAAGTTGTTTTGTACAAACAAGATCATTGTAATTTTCTACCTTGGCTAAGCAAGAACAAATAAAACCTCTAGTATTTATTTATGATCAATTGATTGTCAGTTGTCTCGATAATGCAATATCCATATATTGTTTTTTCCTGTCATTGTTGATTATATCACATGTCCGAATATGCCTATAGTCCATTCAAATTGGGATACAGGGCCTCACCCGATTCCAGTCTTTCGTAAGACGGGTGCATCTAATCTTTACAATCGACCTTACTCCGAGCAGCTGTATTGCTCGTTGGTTTCCTTTCCATTTTTTTTTTTTTTTTTTTTTTGCACTTGGAAAAGCAAGTCTAGTCAAAGAGCACTAGCATGTGTAGGTTCGACGCACCTTCCGCATAATGCTACGGAAATTACGCTAGCAATAATTGCCCTTTACTTTACTTTTCTAATTATTTTATTAATATTATGACCAAAAAAGTAGTTTTATTAATAGAAAAAGTAAGCCAAGTCGAAGTCGTGCTCGCTTTCGAAAGAACACGCCTTAGTAGGCTCTGCGCCCATTCCGCGCAATGCCGTGGAAATCATGTATGCAATAATTGCCCTTTTCGTGCAGCATGCATCGCAATCTCAGCGGTTCGATTAGTTGAAGATTCTTAAACCGTTGGATGGCAAGAACTCAGCATTGTTCAAGCACGCACAGTAGAGTGTTGTAATGTCATTTCTTTCTAAACTTTCTGTCACTGGAATGTATTTGATATTGGCTAGTTTTGACATTTCCTCAACTATTGGCATGAATGTGGGTAACACAGTGAGAAGCTCGAAATATTGAGGAGGATGTGTTTCTTCGATGGCTCTATCAATTTTCAGATTTGCTGGAAGTTCTCTCTATATCTTCTCTTCCAATTTTCAATTTACTATTGATGCTTCCAAGTGGCAACTTAGGATTATTTTTTTTTATAATTTGTTTTCGCTTTTAACTTCTGGCTGGCGAAGTAAAGAAACCATCACATATTTCCTATGAAACTCGACCTTTTTCATCAATCATTTGTTGCCTAAAATCTTTTTTCCTTACGGAAGAAGATGTGAAGGGCTTGAATATTGTATCATAAAGTGAAATGGGAAAAGAGTGACTCCTATGAAAATCATTGAATAATTTTTAAACTTTAATTCGTTTCATGGAACCTATTTGAATGGAACAACAAAAATATGGTTCACTCATTAAGTTTTCAATTACAATTCATGTAGACCTCCAGGTCTAGTAAGTATCGGATGTATAGCAAACCCTCATGGAAGTATGAGAAGCAACTCAAATGAAAAGTCATCGTTTCTTCTTCACTCCAAAAGCTGATTACTTCATTAATGTCAGTATGCAGAGCTTTGAGTACTTCATTTCTTTTCATGTTTTGCAAGTTAAGTGTACAAAAAGGCTCCCGTTGAATACGATAATCTGAAATTTACATCAACGCAAATAATATAAAAGAGAATATGCACGAATATGAATTAATTGATGAGGTACGTAATGTGGAATGTGTTTTTCAATTTCACACTTCAAGTCATATCGAGGGTTATATTTCTAATTAAACGAACCAAACACCTTTGCATTTGGCCAAGGGACTTTAGAGCCCAAATGAGCATTTCAAATGCTAAACCAAACATGGCCTTACTTTGACCCCTTATTTGAGAAAATAAGAACATTTTGGACTTTCTCAAGAATTTATTAACGCGACACCAAAAGAATAAAATTTATGTAAAATGTTAAAAGCTATTAATTTAAGGGGAGAGATAAAAGTGGCTTGGGTGGAGGATAACGATTTGATAATTTTTAAGCAAAAAGTAGTACGGAGAAATCTAGTTTAAGGAAATTATTTTGAAAATGATTTATTTTAGAGTTACCTTTCTAGACGAATAAAAAAGAAAAAACCTCTGCGGGCTTTTTATAACAAAATCCTGTATAATCCCCCGATTCATACGCTCTTGTCTAACTCATGTAAATTAGCAGTGTATAAGAGAATGAAAGCAAGTCGAGTCAAGTTCAGCCAGTCCTGGATCTCTCAAATTTCAACGAAAGCGCGTAGACAGGTTCGAAGCACCTTACCAGTAACATGGTGTGAATCCGTGGAGGCAGGAGCATGTGAGGGTTGCTCGTCAGTTCTCTTTTCCACTTTTTCTTATTAATATAAAAAGCAAGTCGAGTCACGATGCTGCTGAGTATTATGTGTCTCCAAGTCAACGATGCTACTTCGACCGAAAAAAGAGAGAAAAAGTCATGATGCCGCGGAAATTACGCGTGCAATGATTATTCTTTCCGTGGCATGTCTCACAGCGGTTCGATTAGCATGGAGAGCTTTGGACCGTTGGATGGCAAGAACTCGATTGTTCGAGCACGCATATTAAAGAATTTCGCGTGTTGGTAATCCTACTTCAATTGCTGAAAATCGGTGGAGATACCAGGGTCGTGTTGTTTGAGCACTCCTCAGGTAGTCAACCGACTCCTTGCTCTTTTCTGTTTCCTACTTTGATTGCTCCATTTTCTTCTGAGTAAGCAAGAGGTGTGAGAGTTCTTTTATTTTCGTTCGAATTAACTGAGTCATGAAAGACATTTGTGCGATTCGCAGATCTGGACCGTGAAGGCTGGTTTTTTTTTAAGGCTCTGCTTGATCAATCTCTTATTTTATAACAGAATAAGAATCTCGTTGGTCAATCACTCCATGATGTACATCCAATCAAGAAAAAGGAAATTGTTCTTTCCGTTCTCTTCCTGTCTCTCCAATTCCTTTGTTTTCTGGTCACTTCATTTCCCTTTCAACTTAAATTGCCAATCGAATTGTAAAAGAAAAAAACTCACTCACTCAAAAGATCCGAATTCCAGGGTGTCTTCCTCATTGACTGCTTCACATGGAAGAGATCATGAAAGGGGAGACGAACTGCCGAAAGGGAATACCTACGAAGTGTTCTTGAGCTTTAGAGGGATAGACACACGCAAAAATTTCACTGACTATCTCTATACTAGTCTTATCGATGCAGGAATTCATGTGTTCAGAGACGACAATGAGCTCTGTGTTGGTGAGGAGATTGGTCCGGAGCTTCTCCGCAACATTACGCAGTCCAAGATCTCTATCCCAATTATTTCTGAGAACTACGTTTCCAGCAAATGGTGCCTTCGTGAGTTGGTTCAAATGTTAGAGTGCAAGAGGAGTAAAGACCAAATAGTGTTGCCCATATTTTACAAAGTGGAACCCTCACAAGTGCGACATCCTACAGGGAAATTGAGAGAAGCTATCGATGCACATAAAACGAATATGGAGGAAACGGTTGTGAAGAAATGGGAAGAAGCACTCAAAGAAGTTTGCACCTTGAAAGAATGGGAATCGGAGAAAATTGATAATGGGTACCTTATTCTCCAACAAAACATTGTTTAATTATTCATAAATAGATCTTTTTTTTAAAAAAGAATACACATATTACTATCCTATATTGATATTCATTGTTATTTGACAGGCATGAAGGAGCATTGGTCAAAATTGTTGTCACAAAAGTTCTAAGCGAGTTAAAAGGAACATTTCAGCTAATTGTTCCCCAACAGTTGGTTGGGATTGATGATCGTATCGAACATATTATGAGCTCGATAGATGCTAAATTTAATGGTACATGGATTATGGGAATTTATGGAATGGGTGGCATCGGTAAAACGACTCTTGCGAAGGTATTATACAACAAGTTCTTTGGTCAGTTTGAGCATCATAGCTTTGTGGCAGATTGTCGAGAAGCATATCGGCGTGAGGGTATTAAATGCCTACAAAGGCAGCTCATATCTAGCGTAGGAAGTCCATGTGATGTGTCTAATGTGGACAAGGGGATCCATCTCATCAAATCTCAATTTGCACATAAGAAAGCACTCATTTTTCTTGATGATATAGATGATAGTGCTCACTTGAAATATTTGGTCGACCGTAATTGGTTTAAAGTAGGAAGTATAATCATCATAACAACTAGAAACAAGGACGTTCTTGACCAAGCTAGTGCAAATCACACGTACGAACTCAACGAGTTGTCTTTTGATCAATCATTGATTTTATTCAGTAGACATGCATTTCAAAAGGATTGTCCTCCAAGTGATTATGAAGATATCTCTCGTGATGTCATATCTACTACTGGGGGGCTCCCATTAGCTCTAGAAGTTATAGGTTCATTTTTATGTAGAAAGAGAGAAAACATATGGAAAGATACGTTGAAAAAATTAAAGAAAATGCCCCATGAGAAAGTGAAAGAGAAGTTGAAAATAAGTTATGACGCATTAGATTATGGGGATCAACAAATATTTTTGGATATAGCATGCCTTTTCATCGGATCACATAAACAAAATCCAACTTATATGTGGGATGCTTGTGATTTTTTCCCTAGGGTGGGGATTGAAGTATTAAGTCTTATGTCCCTAATTAAAATTGACAAATATGGAAAGCTATTGATGCATGATCAATTGAGAGATCTTGGAAGGGAAATTGTTTATCTAGAAAATCCAAGGGAGTCTCAAGAGCGAAGCAGATTGTGGATCTATGAGGAAGCCAAAGATGTGCTTGACAATTGCAAGGTATGAGTTTTCTCTACTTTTGCTAGTGAATGTGGGTCCATCTTCCCTTTCTTGTTTGAAATAAAAATAAGTATTCATCTTGACATGACTAGTCGTTGTTTTTCTTAGTCAAGCAAAAAGCTTTTTTTAAGTAATCGTGTTTTTGCCTGATTCTAGAAATCTATGATAAAAATGGGCAAAATTTAGATGACTAGCACTTTACTGTAATAAAATCAACACGAAAATGAAAAGATAGCATCAAACATCTGTAGCAATAAAAAGAATCGTATATAGAATGTTTGATATTATCAATTGTCCTTCCACGTATAATGAAAAACCCTCATCGAAGAAAGACATGATAAGAAAGGAACATAAAACACATGCATACCTTTTGTGATGACATTCTTGTTTTTCATTTTGATATGAAGAATTGCAAACAAAGTAAACCAAAAAAGTGAGGGAATTCTACAATTGGGTTTCTTTGATTATGATACTTATATTGATGGCAAGTTTGATCGATGTAATTGGATGGTTAGAGTTGTATTGGTTCTCGTATACATGATAGGAGTAAAGGTAGTGTTATTTCACATACAAAGGGTGTGAATTTTGATAGAAATATTTGAATTAGGTACGCATGAAGAGAGGCCTTCCATTGTAGTTGCAAGGGATGCAAATTTTGGAAATTCAGAATGTGCAAATTGCGAAGGGTATAGTCAGATGAGGAAAAAGTTTGGGAACAATTGCTTGAGCTTCTCATCTTTACATAGATTAGATAAACAATATGCAATTGCAACCTTTCATTTCACGAAATTGAAAGGGAGAATTGTACACCATAGTAGTATGACAACAAATTGAAATTGGTGCATTTTATTTTATATCAGTTGGTCTCATCTCATCATTCAAAACTTATGATCCACAGTATTTCCAAATTGCAGGGTACTAGAAAGATTGAGGCCCTTCGTCTCCACGAATGGGCTTATGGAGAAACATACACAGCTGAACAATTTAAAGAATTGACCAACTTGAGACTCCTTCTAATGGGTGGTGCGAAGTTGACTGGAAATTTCCTAAGCTTCTTTCCTGAATTAAGATGGCTTCAGTCGCAGTATTATCCCTCGAATGTCATCGCAACCAACTTTCATCTGAAGAAATTAGTTGTACTTGATTTGTCAAACAGTGCAATGTCAGAGGACTGGGAAGGATGGGTTCCACTCAAGGTAAGGCATAAAGATGGCATTGAAGTTTTTTTTTTTCCTTTTCCTTATGAAGTTTTTCTTGTTTGTACATATAACATTTGAAAATTGATTTTCATAATTAAACTGGCCATTTCTCTTTAATTCCATGCTATTGAAGGAAAACATGGTGCCCAGTGATTGCATCTCTCTTTCATTTGGATTTGTCATATGCTTTTTCGATAATATAAGTTGCTTATGTCTAATAAGCAAACATCTCCTTCGAAATGTTATATGGAAATAAATGCAATTAGCACTTGTACACCCTAACATTCTTTCGCAGTCAATATGCTTAAAACAAATTTATTCGATGGCATGGCCAAACACCACTAAAAGAGACATTTAAAATTAAGTAGGACAACTGCGAATGAGTAGAGGAATACATAAGGAGTAGCGAAAAATCACAGGTTGTGATGGTCCACTTACATTGACTTACCCTTTCTTTCTTCCAGATGGCAATTGAGCTCAAAGTTCTCAACCTCACAGATTGTCAATTTTTGAAAAGAACTCCCGACTTGTCCACTTTCAAAAGGTTGGAGATTTTGACTCTTAAAAATTGTAATAATCTAGAAGAGCTTCATCCTTCTATTGGAAATTTGGCATCATTGATAGTGCTGAACTTAGAATGTACATCGATCATGAAATTATCTGAAGGTATTGGGAATTTGCAAAGTCTGAGGGTCTTGAATATTTGTGAAACTGGCATAATAGAATTGCCTGATGCTATTGGAATGATGGCAAAACTCCAAAAGTTGGAAGCTCGATGTTGCAAAAAGCTGGAACAAGTACCTAGTACTATATGCAAACTGATTTCGCTAAAGGTGCTCCATCTTAATTTATGTGAGAAGCTTCAAGAATTACCAGAACTGCCCTCCGGCTTAACAAATCTATCGATCACTTGCCAGGGGCAGTCTTTGCCGCATCTTTCCCAACTAACCCTTCTCGAGATGCTCGATCTTAATGGATGCTGTCAGCTTGAATGTGTCCCAGAGCTTCCCATTGAACTATCGGAGCTTAGTATTTGGAGATGTGGAAAATTGAAAGCCTTAACGAATTTGTCAGACTTGAAACGCTTGCGATATTTCCGTATATATTTAAGCTCATCTCTGCAAGGATCGCCCGACGTGTCGAATTTTAGGCGTACGCAGATGAGAGAACTTGGCTTGAAAGAGACCCAGCGCCATTATGGCATAATATTCCACCGTTAGCGGACGTTAAGAGCTACGGGGGGCGGAAGAGAAGGACGGCTTAGCGGACGTTAAGAGCTACGGGGGGCAGAAGAGGACGGCTCGACGTCCATGGAATCTCTCTCTCTCTCTCTCTCTCTCTCTCTACTAGCCAGTCACCCCGCTGGTTTCCTAGGCCCGAAGATCGAAGCTACCGTTGCCACCGCGCATCCATCGCAGGCAGGCGGGCAGGTCGGTTTGCACGGCAGAGATGACGACGGCGACGGCGACGAGGCGACGCCACGGCTGACAACGCCCTCTCCATCCGCTCCAGGTAAACACACCCACGCGTCTCTCGAGCTTTCCTGCGGTCTCTTAGCGTCGCTCCGGCGCGCGAGCTCCTTGATTGTCCGGATTGGAGATTTTAGTTTGCTCAGTAGTAGGTAGTGCGGTAGTTTCGACAGCAATCGGGTAGGCGGTTGGAGCTGGAAGTCGCGCTGGCTGCCAAGGTTCTGTCGAGATTTGGTGAGATCCGTCGAGTTGCTGGAATTGATCAAGGTCATGAGCTTAGATTCGCTGTTTTGAGCTGAGGCTAGCACGTACTGCTTAGTCAAATTCCTGCATTGGCGACGTTGTGAAAGCTCTAAATTGGCTACGATTGGATGATCGATCAATTGCATTTGATTATAAATGAGAATGAGGTGTTGCCCTCATCCTGAATTAGATTGGATGGAAGATTTAATCGGTGGTTGTGGCAAGGCTGAATATACTTTCTATACAGACTTGGGAGAATCCATAAGCTTTTCTCTGATGTAAGAATAACCTTTTATTGGTGGAGTTGGAAGTGAGATCTACCTTCATGAGAGCTTGGATTGGGATAAAGGAAAGGTCTGTTGTGTGTCCATAGACAGCAATGCAGCACAATACCAACAGCTCTGTACTGCAGCCATCTTTTCTGGTTGGGGACAGAATTCTTTTTTACATGGTGGCACATACCTCTTTACCTTTTTCTAATTTTTTCATCCACCTGTCTTCTTCTTTTCATTGCCATTATCTGGTTTTGCGGTTGTTTTATTCTCTTCTTTACTCATGCCCTAGATGCTTCTCTACTTGACTTTCTCTAATAGGCATGAGAGTTTCTTCAGTGATGTGCTTCCGCTGTGGTGATGCTCTTGCTTTTATCTTCTACTTTTGAACTTCATTCCCTTTTTTCAAAGATAACACACGGGTGTTAGTGCAGAAGAAAAGATAGAGAATCTATCACTTTGGACCTTAATTTTCTGTCGTCTTATGATCATTGATCCAAAGTCCAATTTCAATCATTTTCAGATCGATCTTAACAACCTTTACCTTAAGGGTTAGATTTTATACTGCAGGGATTGCCTCCCATGTGTGTACAATCATGTAGCTGTGACATGCCATCTATGTATAACTATCTAAAAAAGGAATGTGCTTGGCATATCGACATGGGAATGCAAGATCTCAGGCCTGGTGCTTGTGGAATTCAATCTAATATTGTGGAATCCTCTTCGGTTTCTCACCTTCTGTTTCTAGATTCTCTCTCATGATTGCCCCAAATTTTTACTTTTTGTTCCCCTATTTATTTATGAATTGCATTACTTCTTTTTCATGTCTAGTTCAGGATACATTTCATGACATATCCTTTAGGGGGATCTTATACTGTTTTCAAGTTTTCAATTGGCGGGGATCCTCTTTATAGAGATACTTGTACTTGTATTGTACCTTGCTATTGTCCCTTTCGGTTCCCTTTTTGACAATATTATCATTCTAGAGTGACAAATTTCCCATGCCGTTAATCAAATAGCTCAAATCAAAGTTTTAGTGGTGATCTAGATGTAATCAAGTTGTTGACTTGATTGAATAGTGACCTATGTGTTGCATCTTTCTTATGACAGGATGCGACAGTAATGGTGCAACAAGCTGTGCGATATGTTGACCAAACACTTGATCTTGAGGCCAAGATAGAGCTTATTAAGACACTTAACTCTGTTGCCGGTGGGAAGATGAATATGTGAAATTAAACTCTGGCGCAGCTTATGTTCACAGCAATCTGCTTTTATTTCGTGATTTCTATAGCTAGTTTCGTAATGCAGTTATATTTTGAAATTGAGAGAGCGTGATTGTTCAAGAAACTTGCAAAAATAAAGGAAGAACATGGTCTTCTAGCAGTACTGATTTGATGCAAGAAATGGGGGTAACTAGAAGTTAACTTCTGTTCTCACTCATCTTGTAATTGGTATTTCCTTGTCCTACATTCCTATGACAGTTTGAAATGCAGGTAGGAACTTTTGGAGCAAAGTCAAAGACGGAGAAAATTACCTTTATTTTTGAACAAGTGCGGGTTTTTTGTATTGCTTTTAGCCAGTCATGCATTATTACTATGATTGGTTTTTCTGATCGATGGATTTTGCAGATTTGTCTGTGCAAGGGTTATGTCTGTGCATGTATCATTTCTAGGAAGATCAACTCCCGTGTGTTTGATGCAAATCCTTCCATAGAAAAGAAAAAGTCTAAAGAAGGTGAAAACATCGTGGGACAAGCGTCAGCTGATATTCCATCTCTTCTGGAGTTGAAACGGATATGCAATGACTCATGATACGGTAAATTGGTGTTTTGCTTTTCAAATGTTGTGTCCACTATCTTTGACTAATTTGTTTTTGCTGATCAAGTGCCACCTGGTATTCAAGTTGTGATTCACCATGTACTTGTATGGCTTTATATATCTGGCACATACTCTTCTTTCTTTCTAGCTGTATCGCAAACTATGACGTTCTAGATGTACTTGATGGATTTAAACTCCCATCTCAGTTTACCTCACATTTATGTGGATAGCAATGTAGGTATTACTCACATAACAATGATTGCCTTGAGATTTGTCGATACCATAAAGGGATATATGAGATTCCATCAGTAAAAGGCAACCCAGAGCAGTGGATATGGGTGAAGCTCTTTCCTTGTTAAGTCTTCACTAAGTTTTTTAAGGCAAAGCTGTTCATACTGTAATTTAATTAAATGCAGGTTCTAAGGAAAATCTGCTGGTACTTAGTTCTATCACCACATGATCCTATGCAATCAAGCCTTCTTAATGCAACTCTAGAGGATAAACATCTCTCAGGAATTCCCCAATTCAGGTACCATCTTTAAATTGTGCTAGGTAATCAATTGTTTTTTTGGGGTAAAGTTAGGTAATTGATTGTTTTTTTTTTTTTTTGGTAAAGGAGCTTAGGTAATTGACTGTTTTTTTTTTGGTAAAGTTTAGGTAATTGATTGTTGATCTTGCAATATCTCAATAATGTGCCATAGAATTTGGTCGACCATACCTTTGATATTTTAACGTAGGTTGCTGCTGAAACAATTGGTCACGTTGGAGGCTCCAGCGGACTCCTCTTTAAAAGAACTTTCAAAGGTGAATTTGAGAATGAGAAAACGTGCTAGCAGGTGCACTTGTTGGGATTTAGACAAGGCCCAATCATAGTCAAAAGAAGAATTTTGGCTTCTCCTTGGCAAGACAAGCTACCTTTCTAGGAGCCTCTTCAGAGAATCATTGAACATGTAATTACAGAACTAGTTGTTTTTCTTCTTTTCATTGGATCAGCACTCAGATGTGACTCAGTCAGTTTTCTGCAGAATATTATCATCATTTTGAAGTATTGATCGAGGATTACCTTAAAGAGATTTGCAAACCTGTTATCCTCAGTATCCAGGTCTGATTATGTGGAACATTTGTTGATGTTCTTTATCAGTGTCACTCTTTATGAATGATTGCCTAGACCCCTCATTTAACCTTGAGCAGCTTCTCTGCGTGTGATACCTAATTGGGGCATGGCTGCTGGACTTGGACACAAGTTCCTAATATGTATAAAAGAGGTTTTGGAGCGTTGAAAGCCAAAGATTTGTCATGGATTTGAGAATGTTGTCTTCATCGTTTTGTTTTGTAAACATTCTGACCGACATATGTGCGTACTTCTTTTTTTTTGGCTTAGTCAGCTTCTGCTCATAAATTTGTTGTAGCTGTAAGCGTCATTGTCTGGCATTGTGAAGCCGTTTCTTGTCCCATGGAACCTGAATCTTTAATGCACTTTAGAAACGTGGGAGGAGCTTTGCTATATTGCGAGAAATGGCTAAGCGAGCTTTTTCTGCTGGTATTGATACTCACCATTGCCTGTGTTACATAAGTATATCTTGCTAGAGATCTTGATTAATGTGTACAGAAAATCTTTGTAGCTGAATCACTTGGAGAAGAGCTTTGTGTTTGGGTTCTCTTACTCTGTTGTTAAGAGCTTTGATCAATCACATTAAATCAACACTATCATTTGACAGACAGACCATATAATGATAATTATACACGCTGGTATGATATTCTATCGTCTTGACCTCTTACTTCTGTATTACCATTTTAGAAAGCTGAGAAACATCTCTCCTTAGTGGTTGTTTCCAAGTACCTGGTGGCAATGGCAAAGATAGACCAGCCAATGGGAATTGTCAGTTCCAAAACAGCACAACAATGAGATTTTGAACTCGGGTGACAAATTTAGAAAAGCCGCTTGACCTTGTTGAGAAAAGTCGCCACCAAATCCCCAAGGAAACTACGGTTCATAAGGCTGCTTGGAGAGCTTGAATTGATTGAATGAATGGTCTCTGCCATCTCAATCCTATATCCCTTCTCCCCTCTCTCACCGAAGAATGCTGTTTCACATTGTGGTGGGGACTGGAGATATTCATCATAGAACTTTGGCGTGGCTGTCTTAAATTTGATTGTATATTTTGTGGGGGGACCAAATCCCGGCCTTGTTTCTGACTGAAATGATGTACTGAATACACTTTATCTATAGAAATGGAGTCTGGTCTTTTCATCTTTCCTCTTTCCTCTATACCCCCAACTTTAATTGAAGATTTGCTGGCTTTCAGGGTCCAGAAAATGTACCGGTGGAACAGGTATCAGCACAAGATGTGCACTCATTTGGATTGAAATAAGCGCCTTGTTACAGAATTGTGTTTCGCATTACAAATATTGCTGGTGCTTGTGTTTTTTCTAACATCAGGGATAACTCTCTAGATTAAAGGCTTAATTAATGCTACTTTTCGATTTCATTTCATATTCAAAATGAGCACCTGTTTTTAAGGGGCTTCATTTCAATAATATATCTGCACTTTTTATCTCCCCAAGAGACGTTATTTTTCTTCAAGTTGATACCTCTTAGGGATGGACCTTTGTTCTCTAAAATTCCAGCTCCTTCATTTGCTTTGTGGAAACTGAAAAATAGGGAAAAGCTACATCTACATCTTTTGGCTCTAGAAATAGTCATGCGCACTAGTAAATAGCACTCATTTGTTAGTGAAAAGCACTGTTCTACTTTCTTCACAAAGTAAATGTACAAAAACACATAGGCAAAGGAGAGAGATCAACACAGCTGGATTTATGGCGCTCTCAATCCCCAAAATTCGCCAGGTTCTTTCAAGCTCCTAGGGTATGAGTTCGTAGTTTCAACATCCTTTCAAATTCTCAACGAACTATTTTTGTGTTGAGTTCGATCCTAAGAAGATTCACTTCGTTTCTCCAATCACTACGCAATTTACTCTTCAGCTCGTTTGTCATTCCAATGCTGGGATTTTTTCATTACTGCAATGAAGATTTTATTCTGGCGAGTGTCGTTCTATTTTGATTTTCTAGTATGCAAATTTTTGTCTGCTGCTGCTTTCTTTTTCCTTTTTTTTTTCCTTTGATAATCTTGGTCTTCATGATATCAGAACTGCGAAAAGAGCCGAGTTTCAAAATTTCAGAGGAGAACCATATATGCGTTTCCAGAAAACACATGAACTATATTACAAGTTTGAGCAAGGTTATTTGTACGTATCATATTGCTGGAATGGTGAGAAGAAGCCTTTTAACGAGTTTATTTTCACTTTATGACGAATAGCAACGTCTCAACGTCTCACGGTCTATCTATAGTCCACCGGTATTTAGTAGAAACAATGATCCTCATGTATTATGCACTTACACAATAAGCTTGCGGCAACGCACATGCACAGGACTAGCAATGTGACACCAGGAGATGAAGCATCACTTCCAGGTGGTGGCGGAGATGTGGTGTTGCCGGTGGTTGTGTCTAGTAGCGACAGAGATCCCGCTGGACTAGAGGTTGGGCCGGTGGAAGTTTCACTGATGGTGACCACCAATTTTTGGCCGCAAGAGCAATGGTCGCCATTAGGAAAGTGTAGATGCGAGCAATACTTGCTAGCTGCAGCGACAGACAAGGTTGTCAGTCCGTTGCTTAGGGTGGTGAACGGAGAAGTGGTGTAGCGGTGTTGCAGTTGTCGTTGTCATCCTATGACATGTACACGACATTGCAACTGTCGTTGTTGGAACTTGTATTGAACACTGCAAAAATGATGGAAGATCATCCGGCTTTGAAGAGTGACGCTCAAGATTGATTGCAGTTTCAAGTAATCGAGAACGGACTGGTCAGAGCAAAGTCATTAAAAATTACGATAAGAGAGTATCTGATTCCTACTCGAAGAGCACCAAAACGAGAAGGGCATGTTGGCTCACCCGGTCAAAGGACATGGTGGTGTTGGAATGGATCCTTCTTCACGCAGAACCTCTGATTATTAGTGCTTAGCCATTTTGGCCGGGCTTGTGCCATAATCTCAGGTCGAGGTCACCCCTTAGATCTCCATTATTTGTCGAGGGGCTGATTTTCGAGCGCAAACAAAGGTGGGAAGTAGATGTTGTGAACGACACACGTGGACTGTATAATGAGTCACTAGCTTTGTTGCTTCAACTGAGTATAATACTTTCTTGATTGGTTGATGACTGAGACTGCGATCGAAAACAAAGAAAGCCTCTATCGTTCATTCCCTTTTAAAATGATGCATTCACAACTATCTTTCGATGGGAGTGAAATTACTCAGACTCTAGGATGTCGCCGAAACAGATTGCAGGATGGGGTGGGAATGAATGCGATGCCATAATGCTCAAACCAATTATAATTGGATTAAGGAGGACGATTTGATCATGGGCTACAATCTCTTAAATTCTTTAGTCTCTATTCTATACAATTTCTTGATCATTCCAGCGACCGACCAGAATATTTTGACTAATTGATATCTATAAAAGTTCTACATTATAACTAGATTAGAACATATTGCAACTCAGATCACTTGTATTTAATGTCATATTGCTTAATCTGAATTTCCACTCTAGGCAATAAAATTGATTGCTTTATGATGTTCTTGTTGGACCAATATCGTAGCTAAGATCACATCACTGTGTTAGCTCAACATCTCTACATGAACAGAGAATCCATTAGAGACGACTCTCACGACGGGAAAAGATCAGCGCTGCATCACACGGATCCCACATCTACACTTCGCGAATTCCATGAATAACTCACATGATGTGAAAAAGGGGATCGGGGGCATTGCGAGTCTTTCCAAAAAATACAGAGAAGAATTGGGACTCAAAAGGCATTTTCGGTTGATGTCATTTAGGAATCAATTGAGGTTTGTTTGTACTAAGCGTCTAACCCTAAAAGCTAGAGAACTACGTTATAGTGTGTGATCTCAACATCTATACATAAAGATCTCCCTCGAAATGCAAAATGCATTTGCGATAGAGAAAACCAATAGAAACAACTCTCATGAAGAGAGAAGATCGGTGTTGCGTCACACTGATCCTACGTATGCTCTTCACAAATTCTCCTGATAATCCCGCACAACTAGCCATGAGAAAATGTGATTTTGGAAGCCGAAGATGACGATAACAGAAGTTTTTTTTATCAAGACAAAGTGTCAAATATAGCAGAGCCGTCGTTGTAGGAAAATTTTCAAATTCAGACTTCATCAATATGGAATGAGATGTTGTTCAAAAGGAACTATGGTTTGAGGAGGGAATATAGTAATAGCATCCGTCAGTCGATCAATATCAATTAAGAAACCGAATGTTGTGTTTACATACAAGATTGTATGGAAAGTTTGCAACTTTTGCTAGCTGTTAGGAACCTAAAAGCATTACTCCTATTTAATTTTTGATTTTATATTGATCAAATGAGCTTTCGTTTCTCACCTTTACTCTAAATTTCCAACCATCCTGTTGATTTCTGTCCACATGCGAAGTCAAATCAAGTGTAAAATCCTAATGGTTTTGGATGGTTTCGACTCACCAGTCGCTTTGGAGGAAGAGAAAAGAAAGGAAATCTCATCTTCATTGCAAAGATGGCCAGTCCAGCCCACGTAATTCTCAAGCTCCATGGGCCGTCTGACGAAGTTTTAGGCCGGAATCTCTATCGGCTGTTGGATCTTTTCCAAGGACCGGGACGGGCCAATCCGATCCGGATCCGATTCGCTTCTCTTTCGGATCCCCAGATTTCCCCCTCCATTTTCATCCATTTTCATTTTTATTCCCCTGCGCTCTTTTACTTATTTATTTTTTTGCTCTTTTATTTATTTATTAATTTAACTTGCTCTCGCATCAGTGTGTTCAAAGAGGAGGAGGAGAGAGGAGAAGGAGAAACAGACAAGTGGAAGTTTTCGCCTGAACTTGGTGGTTTAGTACCATGAGTACTGAATGTGCGTGACATTGTTGAGTTAGCCGATGCACTATATTGTAAATGATTTTCTTTCACTGTCTGACCCCTTTTTTTTTGGCATTATCTACTGAATTTAGCTTCTCACAGGTAACGAATTATTCAAGTCGGCAAGATTTGGAAGAATTGATTTAAAAGATGTGCTTTTGGAACCCTTCTGTGGAAGCTTGGAGTTTATTTCTGTGGAAGAACTGATAAAAATGTCTTTTCGAAGTATTACTCAAGGATTACCTCGAAGAGACTTGCAGAGCTGTTATGCCTCAGCATATGGGTTGATTATGTTGAACATTTGTTTATATTCTTCATCAATGTCGATCTTTATGAATAATTGCCTAGAGCCTTCATTTAACCCTGAGTAGCCTCTCTGCCTGCGATCCCTGAGCCCTCATTTGTTCTAGTTGTACTTGATAGATTTGAACTCGCATCTTAGTTTGCCCTGCATTTATGTGGTTAACGATGTAGGTATTGGTATTAGGGGTGTAAACGGGTCGGGTCGGGTCGGGTTTTGATGATACCCGACCCGACCCGAAACATAAGGGTCACATACTGCGACCCGACCCGACCCGACCCGAGATGCATTAGACTCGCATTGGAAATTCGGGTCGGGTTGGGTCGGGTTTTTGGGTTTTCCTCTTTTTTTTTTCATTTTAAAATGTAATTATTTTTAAAATGGGTACCTAACCCTTCCGATCTTGGATTTTCTTTTTTCTATTTGTTCCATTTTAAATGTAAGTATTTTTAACCCAATACGAGTTACACTTAGTCATTTTTTTATTTATTGTTTTTCTGCGTCTTTGTAAAGTCTGATTACCTTAATTAAGAATATCGCTCATTTTGTTTTGCTTGTTTTTCAACTAGGTATTACCATTTAGAAAATCGCTCAACACGTATCAAGTTAGATGCGAGCTCCTGAATGCCAATCTAATGGCAGAATCGATACCATTGAATATGGACGAAGCTCTTGGTAATTGGGATTTCTTGCTTATATATGCTTGGACAACCAAAAATGCTATCTTGCAAATTTTTCTCCCTTTTAAAGACCTGAACTAGCCGACTGCTATGCAATATGTCCCGTGGTCCAATCCACGAAAAAGAGACCCACACCCGAGATAAGCACACAGCTCCAACTGGACTAATTTTAAATGTTCTAAACTCGATTTAACGAGAATTTATTCCATGAACCAGCAATCAAGATCGGTATCCCAGACCCCGACCCACAATCGAGAAGAACATGCAAGCTTTGAGTTTGGCCTCACAAGTAAATGCAACAGTCATGTTTCCATAGTCATCAACTACCCCTAATTGCGAATTGAATTACTACCATACACTGCAGCAACAAAACCACAAGCCCTCAATCTTTTTCACACAAATCTTCATATTGATATCTCATAGGAGTTCCGTCAGCCCACCCAATACCCATAACGTGTGGACTAACAAAGCGAGCTGTTCATCACTCAAAACTTCAGATGTTGCATCGAACGGCAAGATTGGTTCTGGTTACCTCTACTTTGGAGGTGCTTGACTCTTGGAAAAATGGCGATAGAGCTCTAAATTTTCCCTTTACGGAATCCACAGGCCAAGTTTCACACATTCCTCTCGAACATCTTCCTCCAATTCTGGGTGCAAATTATCATTAGCCTTCAAAAATTACAAGAAAATAATTATGTAACTATAATCTTTCTCACTCTTTCCTAAAGGAAGAGATATTTGCTGAGACAAATAAAAGAGACAAGACATCGAAAGTTTGATAAATGGCTGTACACCAATCTTCTATAAATCCAGGGAAGGATGGACAGCAAAGAATTGCTTTCAACCAAGACTTGGAAATGCCATTACTGAACCTGATTAAAAGAGACATACCCTTGGATACAGGTGTAGAGCTAGAGGAAAGCTAAAACTCCAGATGCAAGTGCAATTTTTGCCAAGAAAATTCTAACCCAATGTCCTTGAGATGGAGTTTAAGTGTGTCGCTGGTCTCTGCTCAGAAAGACAATATTATGTCATGACCAAAGCCAATAAAAGATCTAGTGATAGAACAAAATTCCAATGTATAAAACACATTGTATTGCATCATTATAGCATATAAGGGAAGCGCACATTATGGTGCAAGGCATGCCCTCCATTACAAGCTTCATGCACCAGTTCAAACACAGCAAGGTCAACCAGATTGGGGAAAGATTCAGTACTCACCCTGTCTCAACCCAAAACTTAAAATCTGTAGACACTATAAACCCACACTTACATCTGTAAATTTCTCTTAAACTTTACAGATGAATGCATAATAGAACTTAACCTACTCACCCTGTCTCCCCAATGGTTCTATTGATTTCTCTTGCATTTTATATCTAAAAAGCGTTCGACTATATTCTCCTACTGCTATGGTGTATGTAGAATGTCTTTTATCTGTTTCTTTCATTGTGGAAGCACATTAATCGTACATTAAGCAGAGGGGAAGTGGTATTCTTGACTAGCGTGCGTGGCGGTATTCTTAAAGTTCCATTATTTCCTATAGGCAGCTCTCTTCTGTGCATTTCTGTGCTATTTTGATGCATGATCTAGCAGGATGTTTCAATTAGCTTGCCTGTCCTATTATCAGCAAGATCAAAGTCAGTAAATGTTGCTGATTTTTGCAAGCTATTTCACACGGTGGAATCTCTTAGTACTCACTCTTGATACACATGGATTGAGCCCCAGTACAAATATTAAGCTCCTGACATGATGTAGGAACAACTCTAACAAGAACTCCTATACCAGTTGACTTAGTTGGAGAAGCGACAGATCGCATAAAGAACAAAAACAGGGCTAAAATAGAGTTGAGTTGAAGCTGGAACAGAAAAAAGATATTTATGGTTTATGAAGAACCAATCATGTTTATTGAATGAAGAAAGCTAATGAGTTAGAGACTTGGACTTATTTATACTGAAATACAGATAATAGACGATCTTGATCTCAAATAACATCTCTAAACTCAACAATGCAACCTAATTGAACATTTGCATGACTATCGTCCGCTCGATCGCAATCGCGAGAGAATCGCGTTTCGAACAGAGGAACCGATCTACGACGCACCCAAGAACCCGAACCGAGGACGGAACGAGAGGGGAACCCGGCGCGCGCAGATGGGTACAGAGCCCGGTGCTGCTGTCCTGGACTGAGTGGACTCGACCCAAGAGGCGGAGCCATTGGTGGAAAAAAAGCAAGAAACGGTGGCGAATTCAAGAAGCAAAAGCTATGCGCAGAGACGAAGCATGAATGGCGTACCTCCACGGCCAAAGACTTGTCCAATCTCCAGGAACAACAGCTCCCACAGAACTCGAACCCTAAACGTCAAAATTTCAGCTCGACCCTTAACATGGGAAGGGGAAGGGGAGGGGTTTCGGCGACGGACGGCAATGATCGATTGATTTGGCGGCGGCTAGGGTTCCGGTGTTGAGACGAGGGGTGGCGACAGCGACGGTGAGGCGGCGGCGCGTCGATCGGAGGGCGGCAGCGGAATCCACGAGAAGGCGCAGTCGTCGGAGAAGAAGGCGGAGCCGAAGACTACGAGGGATTTCTTTACGTGTTTGTGTTTCTTAGCGGTAAAAGATCGGAACGTGTTTGTGTTTCTCAGCTTGTTTGGAATTTGGAATTAACGTGTTTCGGGTCGAAACATTGTTCGGCCCTGACCCGAACCGAAGCATATTTCTTTACTTGTTCTGTATCTGTGACCCGAACAATTTTAAGACCCGAAACACATACTCAACTTGTTTTGTGTTCGGGTCGTGTTTGGGTCGGTTCGGGTCGGGTCGGTTCGGGTTTTTTTGACACCCCTAATTGGTATTACTGACACAACAACAATTATCTTGAGATATGTCGAATAGATAAGGCGACAGATCAGATTCCATCAATGAAGGGAAACCCAAAGCAGCGGATGCTGGTGAAGGGAAACCTATAGGAGTGGATACTGGTGAAGCTCTTTCGTTGGTAAGTCTTCACTGCGTTTTTCAAGGCACTGCTGTTCATTCTGTGATTTAATTTAATGCTGGTTCTAAGGAAAATCTGGTGGTGCTCGGTTCTATCACCACATGATCCTATGCAATCAAGCCTTATTAATGCCACTTTAGAGGATAAAAATCTCTTAGAAATTCCCAATTCAGGTACTATCTGTGAATTGTTGTGGGTAATAGGTTGTACATCTTGAAATATCACAATTATATGCTATAGAATCAGTTGACCAAACCTTCGATATTTGAACGCAGGCTGCTTCTGAAACAATTGGTGAAGTTGGAGGTTATCCAGTGGCCTACTTTTCGGAGTACTTTCAAGGATGAATTTGAGAATGAGAAAAACATGCTGGGTGGTGCACTTGTTGAGAAGGCAACAGATGTTCTTAGACAGAGAATCATTGAACGTGTAATAGCAGAACTTTGTCATTTTTCTTCCTTTGGGATCATCATTCAGATGTGACTCAATCTATTTTCTGCAGAATATTATCATCATTTCAAAGTATTACTTGAGGATTACCTTGAAGAGACTTGCAGAGCTGTTATGCCTCAGCATCCTGGTCTGATTGTGTTGAACATTTGAATAAGCTGCTCAATCTTGTCGAGAAAAGTTGCCATCAAATGCACAAGGAAACCATGGCTTATAAGGCTGCTTTGAGAGCTTGAAGAAGTTCTTAAATGAATGGATGATCTCTCTCTCCTTGAGCCTCTCCCTCTCACTCTCCCTCTCTCTCAAGAGAAGCTGAATAATGCTGTTCCACATTATGGTCTGAAGTGGGACTGAAGATGTTCATCATATAACTCTTGCGGAGCTGGCTTCAATTTGACTGCATATTTTGTAGGGGGATCAGATTTGGGCCTTGTTTCGGACTGAAATGATATATTGAGCACACTACATAGGAATGTATTCTGGTCTTTTCATGCTTCTTCTTTCCCCTCTCCTTTTAATAGAAGATTTGTAGGTTTTCATGGTCCACAACCGGTACCAACGAAACGGGTATCGGCACTAGACGGGCACTCATTTGGATTGAAAAATGTGTATTGTCACTAAATTCTGTTTCGCATTACGAATTTTGCAGGTGCTCGTGTCTATCTAACATCTGGGATGGCATTAGCTCTGGAGTGTGGACTATCGAATGCTATTTTCCATTTCTCTTCAAGGTACATTGTTTTTCTCAGAAGCGGATATTTTGATAGGGGAGGGGCCTTTGTTCTCTAGAGTTCCAACTCCTCCATTTTCCTTCATGGAAGCTGAAAAAATTGGGAAGAGGAAACGATTGGGCTGATCCTCGGATTACTTCGGCAATAGCCATCTTTTTCAAAGGGAGTTTTGTTTGTTCATTGAAAAAAGCTGTGGGCACATCTTGAGCTCTGGCTATAGAAATAGTAATGCCCAATGAGTAACAAAGTGCCATTTTACTTTCTCGACAAAATGAATTTATTTATCATTTTATTGAAGCATGCCGCTGTCAAACTTGCTTCGCAATCGGCATAAGTTAGACCAAAAATATTAGTGATTTGTAATATTCTAAATTTTTCCCGTTGTTCGTGCATTCAATGATTTCAAAATTACTTCAATTATTATAAGATACACTTAAAAGTTGTTTGTGCAGTTAATAAATATTTTGGCAATTGTTTGAAGATCTCTTTTTTTCATGTACTTAGAAAACCAATTAAAATTTTAAAAAAGGAAGGAAAAAAAAAAAACAGCTGCTGTAAAGCATTCAAAATATGTTATTTTGGGCAAACAGAGATCATCAAAACGTTCAAAACATTTTATTTGACTAAACTTAATGTAAGAAAAGGTTTGTGATGTTCATTACGGCGAGGGCCAATTAATAATAAAATCAATTTTTTATTTGATCAAGAAGAGCAATTGTTGAAACCGATCAATTCTAGTGAAAAAGTCTATTAAACTCTTTAAATGAACTAGCTAATCATATACTTGATGAAGAAGACCCCATCGATTGTAGTTGACAATTTTCAGCAAACTGGAGTTGCACCAATTTGAAAACCCTAATTTGTTTTCCTCTTCTTCTTTTTTAACATAACCTTGAAGCCCATCTTCTCTCTCTTGTACAATTCTTCTGTTTTCAATTTTTTCCCTATTTTTTTAATCTATCATCCTACTTGTAGTCATTTTAACCATCGGCATTTTGACAAGGGCAATGCGGTAAATTTTAAAGAATAAGAGATAAATTTTGAAAAAAAAAAAGAAAGTAATTGAAAATTTATCACTCTTGTTTTTCGGCTTTAAGCGAATCCTTCCTCTTTCCTGTGCTCATGAAGGAAGGACTCTTGTTCTTTCCCCGGCCGTTGAGCTTTCAGTTAAAGCTCAAGGTTTTCGCGCCATTTCGAGCCATGCCCCAACATCTCTACTCAGAACGAAGAACATGAGTGGTTTCTGAACGTGGAGTGGTTTCCTCGTTCGTGGATTAAAAAACGTTGCGGCTGAGACGGTAAGTGCCGGCTAGAGGAAAAGCGCTTGTCCCTAACGATCTGAGCATCGCAATACCCAAAGGAAACATAATGCTCGGATACATGATGCGTGACTTCTTTACCTCGAAACATTCTCTCGGTACCTTGTTTTGGATAATCGACGAGGGCTGAATCGGATCACTTGTACATTTGTTATTCCAGCGCCTAGTTCGGGTTCGGCATGGAAGTATTCGATCGGCGTCGGTGCAGGTGGGCCAGTGAAGGTGGGTGAAAGGCCCGATGTTGCGGAGGTCGAGGACCTGGACTTGACTCTGAGACGTGAGGGCGGGTTTGGGTCGACCAGGTGTGATGCCCATGTGCTAGGTTTCGGTTGCAACTCTGTTCTCTGTAAGTTTGTTTTCATTGGGGATGAGGTTGTGCCTGGGATGCACGCAGGTCTGGTAGGAGCATTTTCTTGGTGAGAAATTTTGTCGAACAATCGGTGGGTAAATATTTGCTAATTGCTATGTGTTCAGCCACGCTTTTGAAGTATCTCCTTGTGCTCTGCCTCTCTCTGTTTAATTGTGAAATTTGGATCCCGCTTTTCGAGTTGCCAGTCTGCTGGAATGAGCCTTGCGGCGAGTAATTAGCTAGTTGATTGCTGGCTTACGTATTAGTCCAAGATGATGGCATTGGGCGACTAAATAAGGGGATTTTCAGTGTTTTTACATAAACTTCTTCGTTTTGTGCCATTATTATTGAATATGTGTGACATTGTTGATTTCGTGGATGCACTATCTTGCAAATGATTTTTTTTTCCAGGGTTTGACACCATTACTTATTCACTGTTAACTTTCCATGGGTAATAATTTATTCAAGTTGGTGAGGTTTGGAAGAATTGCTTAAAAGATGTGCCTCTGGAACTCTTTAATGAATGAAGGTTGGGGTTTATATTCCTGTGGAAATTTAATGGTGCTCAAGTGCAAACAAATAGTGGGTAATAAGCACAAAGTTAACCTTGAGATATACTTTCTGGCAGGGTGCTTGTATTTACTTATGGAAGTGAAATTAATTAACATCAGTGAGTATTCAGCACCCAAGTAGTACAAAGTGAAACAATTTGTGTTGTGGCTTTCTCTCAAAAGATTAAAAAAAAAAGAGGAGGAGATAGCAAACTCAATAGATAGAAGTTGTTGAAAGATTACTGGATAACTTAAAGGAAGCATTTAACTAAGATTAATTATCAGTAAGTATCTCCCCGATCCATAAAGTCAATGTAAGATCATGCGATGTTGCATCCTATCAAGAACACTAATTGGAAGTTCTCATTAATGAAGAACAGAAATAACTCTTGCAGCTGAGTAGGAAAATAATGCACAAAGCTATGTGGACAAGCTGGACCTTGTGGTACTATCTAGTTGGCAAGCCAGGTACTAGCAAAATACTTTGATGTACTTTTACAAGATGGACCCTCCCTTTGGAAGTAAACGTGTGAGTGAGGATTGAAAAATAGAGATCCTTAGTCTGTGATGACAGAGAAAAGGCATATTGTTTAAGTTAAGTAGTTTTATTCTGTTTTATCATCTTTTCAGGGTTTAGTGAAGTCAGCAATTGGTGATCCACTTTGTTTTTATTTTGGTCAGTAGATTTGTTTTAGGATTTAAGTTCTCTTGTATAGGGATAAATTATTTTTGTTTTAGATGGAAAGGTTTTTCCTTGGTGCCTTACTTATTATACCTTTTACACAACAAAGAAATCAGGGAGAAAAGAAATTGAGATTGGGTGCCAGACGAGTGATTCAAAATACTAGTCAACTAAAGATGAACAGTAAGTACGAGTTGTACCTCTCGATTGCAATAAGGGTTTGCTGTGGAGTTTCTCCCTCGCATGAACGCGGCATGTGTTAGGTTTGATGGTGGCGAAAGGAATATTAAACAAGCAGGAGCCAAGATTATTGCGTTCGGTCGTCTACCTAATTCTTGTGGCATGAATTTTTGTCTACCCGGCTCAAAGCATTCTTTGCCTTCCTCGTCAAGTGATTGAGTCAAAATTATTTGATGACGCTGATACTTGGATATTCATACTTGTTAAGTCGTTTTTCCTGTTATATAGTTGCTCCCAAACTTTCTTGTACCAAATGAGTATCTTACATTCCTTTGTTATGAGTGAATTGGATCATTAAGATTAACCAATGTCCTGGTATTTGCCTTTTCATCTCTACTTTTGGGTGATAAGCTAGTGGAATTTTCACTCTTCATTGATTGTATTTCATTGATATGCTATGCTGAATGCTGATAAGTTCCTCTATATTAGTCAGAGCATTATGACAGGTGGCTATTTATTATACCTATACCAGATTTTTGCCTTCACAATTGTTATTAGGATTGCTACCTATCTAGGAGGCAATTAGAAAGATGAAAGTTGATCACATCAACAATCATTCCCAATTTGGATTAGGAGTAACATCATTGGAGATGTAGAATGGGATGTGGCATCCTAAAAATTTCATAGCAATCCCTAGATGCACTACGACCCATGAATAGGTATCGGAAGCACTATCGGACTATACTATAGTCATTAGACTAATGGATTACAATTAAACAAGGCCGAGCATTTAATGGACAATTGTTTTGTTGGAAATCTATCCTATGTCCATATGTGATCAAGGATTGTACTAAAGGATGAATCGATAAATAATTTTCTATTCTTGGCCGTGTACTCTATAAGTTGGATTTCCATCAATTAATGTTACAATATTATATGGCCATATGAGAAATTGAGATTATGAAATTAAGTGGGGATTAAAGTGGAAAAATAGGAGCAAGAGTGGGCTGGACACCTAAGGCCCAAAACTGCCCAAAGCAGCCCACCCTTTCCCCCACCATTCGGTCGACCAAGGCCTGGCCCAAGCCCGGCCCATTGAGGGCCATCACCTTTGCATGGAGATTGACAAGTGGCGTGAGGGATTCTCCATGTGTCTCTAGCATGCAAAAAGGCAATGATTACTAGCTAATCAAGAGGTTAAGAGAGAGAGGGGGAGGCGGATTGCTCAAGAAGTCGCCGAGAGAGAGAGAGAGAGAGAGAGAGAGAGAGAGAGAGAGTGAAGCTGAGAGAGGGAGAGTTCGGGCGAGCAAGAGAGAGAGAGAGAGAGAAGGCGAGTGCGGGCCGCGAAGGGGAAGAGGAAGGCTGTCTTCCGCCGTGTCCTAGCTGCCGCCGTCGATCAAGCCGCGTCCGAGACCCCGAGTCCTCCGTTTTGCTGCGGTCGCATAGGACTTGAGGCAAGTACAAGTTCTTCAACCTATGTTTTGCTTGATGTTTTATCTAGTGAGGAGTTGGTAGATGTGAGAAAATGTGGAATTTGGAGTTGCATGTCGATTTTGATTAAGGAGATAAAGCTGGCCGAGGTATTGGAGCAAGAATAGAGCAAGTTTTTGGTGGATTTCGTTTTTAAATTGAAATGAGAACTCAAGGATTTAGCTATGTTGGATTTTTGAGAAGTAAAGAGACTGCATTGTGGTGTAATATGCTTGTAGATCTTGACTGTGGAAGTTGGATACCGAAACCCAAAGTATAGGAAGAGTCCTCTTTAGGCTAGTGAACTGTTTTCGCAAGGACAGCATGACCACTGGTGATTTCTCAATTTTTCTGGAATTTTCTAGCCAAAATTTTATTTCGAATCCTTAATGAAAGTTGGAGAGCACATCTGTGAGAGTAACATATCAGAAATTTAGCATAAATAGACAAGATTTGGTTGACAAAACGATTGTCATACGAAAATGCTAAATCTGGAAATTTTACAGAAACTGTAACAAGAAATACCGAAGTTTTTACTCTTGATATGTATGGAATTTGACTTGGAATTATTCATGAAATTTGTTCCTCTAGGTCTCATTGATAATGTGTCAAAATTTCATAATTTTCTTAGTCCATTTAGTATTTATTTCAAAATTTTTACCCGAACTGTGCATTGTAAAAGTCGGGCTATTCTATTCTTGAATTTTCACAAAAGTATCCGAAAGTGAAGGTGTTTCAAATGGCTATATGATATGATGGTATTGGCTGTGGATATTTGTGCAATATTGATATGCGATAGAGGGTCCATGAAACATCTTGTTTTAGCATTTGAAAATGTCTTGTAAATTAAAATGCTAAGTTGTTACCATTGAACCCTCGGGTCAACAATACCTCAGGAGTCGGGATGCCCAGAGGATTGAGTGAGTCGATGTCTTGTGGATGCTCGATGGCCTTAAATGGCTGAATGCCGGAGGTTATTCCCCGAGAGCTTCAGGATGCCCAGTGGTATGCTTGTCGGTACGTAATTTCATATGGCCAGGGTAATCATTTTCATGGGAGGCCCTTGAGGTTCCTCGTGATGCCAGGTGGGGTACGAGATGGCTGGAGGCGTGATTCGCTCCAGATGCCCGGTGGCCTTAAATGGCTGAATGCCGGAGACTTTCGTGATGCCTAGAGGGATGCGAATGCCAGAGGGATGCAAACATTGGTCCGCCAGGGGTGAAACATTTTGAAAAATAAAATGAATGATTCCATTATAAGTGTGTGTGGGTCTGGATATAAGACTAAGCGTATGACATGGAATGGAACGTGATGTTTCAGTTTGACCCTGTGATTGAGATTTGTCTATCTTGGATATGTTGCACTACACATTAGGATTCCATTGTTACTACATTGAAGGTTTTCGTGATTTTGATACATACCTATTGTTAAATGTCTTGTTTTGTCTATCATACTTGAATCTGGATATTAATAGTAATGCTTGATATAGCTTGAGGAATCTTTTACTGTTGAGTGGTTGTACTCATCCCTTTGGGGACTAACATTTCAGATTAAGAGATGCCTCTGTTACCGGTCACATGTGATACTTTCTATGGCTTACCATCTAACGTTGAGGTTGAGTGCTCGGAGCATTCCTGTGTTGGTATTCGTGGTCTGGTGTTCATCCGTGTTCGAATTTTAATTATATATGACGTGGGTCTACCTGATGGCCCCGTAGCCCAGGAGTTCCTGTCTGTGCATATTCATTGTGATGGGATCATGATGGGGATGCTGTCGCCGCCACCGGCCGATGCACCGAGCTGGGTGTGATTGTGTGTGTGACTAGTAGAGGATGACACTTTTTGGATAGCCAACACTGGATGATGGATCGATGTACATGACTGATGTAGGGGTCAGGTACTTATGGGTTATAGCCGAGCCTAGTAAAGCCTCAACCTTTTGTTGTACCGACTTGTGATGTCCATCAAAGTTATGTAAATAAAAGTGTTTCGGCTCTAGCTTATATATATATATATATATATGAAAGGTGTAGTTGGTGTGCATTACATTGTATTATTTGGTTTGAGTATGGGTTAGGGAGATGTCAAATATGCTTCCGTTATATGAATTGCGCTGAGACCAATAAAAAAAATTATAAACCCTCAGGATATATGGACCCACTATAATTCAATGGTATCAGAGTGGCATGTTATTAGGAAAATGAAAGGTAAGCAAACTGTGGCGATCCTAACGGATCGAGGGCCGTTTCGGGGGTGCCACATGGGATTCCTAATTCCAATCCCAAATATCCTACTTTGCCTTAATTGGGACTCAACCTCATAGTAAATCAAATTAGGGGCCACTTCTCATCATGCATGACCTATTGTATGTCTGAAACAATACATAAATGCCGAACTTGCTAATTGGGGCTAACTTTGGGGTTTGAACTATAAGGGAATTATAAATGAAATTGAGGTGCTGCTCTCGTCCTGAATTAGATTTACTTGGTGGTTGTAGCAAGGCTGAAGATACTTTCTATACAGACTTGAGAGAGTCCATATGCTTTCACCTGGATTAAGAATAACCTTTAATTGCTGGAGTTGGAAGTGAGCTCTACTTCTATGAGAGCTTGGGTTGGGGTATATGGGAGGTCTGCTGTGCCTCCACAACCATCAATGCAGCACAATGCCATCACCTTTGTACAACAACCATCTCTTCTTGCTAAGAACGGAATTCTTTTTTACGTCATAGCATAGAGCTCTTTACCTTGTCTATTTCTTTGGCCCTTCTCTCTTCTTCTTTTCAATGTCATCATCTGGTTTTGCTTTCAAGTTGTTTTCTTCTTTACTTTCGCCATCATCAGCAGTGCAGAGTCTTATGATTATTGATCCAAAGTGTGGTCCAGTTTCAATCATTTGGGATTGATCTTAATAACGGTTACCTTAGGAATTTTATTTATAAGGACTTATACTGCAGCATTGCCTCCCATTTGTGCACTGATTAGACCTTATACTATTGTTTTGTGCAGTCGTAACATGCCATCATACATGACTTTTTGAAAAATGAATCTCGTTGGCATATCAATATGGGTATTGGCTCTCGGCAATATCTAGAGATGCAAGAATTCAGGCCTGGTGCTCATGCTCTTTGCAAGTTTTTTCATTTGGCTGGGATCCTCATCATTGTATTTCTATTGCGCCTTGCTATTACCCCTTTTAGTTCCTCTTTTCACTCTTTTTTTTTCTCTAGAATGAATAATTTTTCTTGCTGTTAATTGGATAGTTCAACCGAAAGTTTTAATTTTGCGTGGGACATAATCAAGTAATGAATTAATTGGATGGTGACATATGCAGTGCTATCTACTTATAAACAGGCTATTGCAGCAATGGAGAAGCAGGCTATGCGATATATTGACCAGACACCTGATCTTGAGACCAAGATTGAGCTTATTAAGACACTTAACTCTGTTTCTGCTGAGAAGGTGAAAATGGGAAATCAAACTCTATTGCGGGCTACGTTCGTGAGCAATCTGTTTTGGTTTCGTGGTTTCTATAGCTAGTGTCATGATGCAGCTATTTGTGGAAATTGAGAGAGCACGGTTGCTAAAGAAACTTGCAAACAGTAAAGGAAGAACAGGGTCTTGTGGCAAATGCTACTGATTATACAAGAAATTGCAAAAACTAGAAGTCGACTTCTGTGGTCACTCATTTGGTAATTGGTTTTTCCTTGTCCAACATCATGAGTGGTTTGAATTGCATTGGAAAATCTTGGAGCAATGGAAAATATGGAGAAAATTTCCTTTATCCTTGAACGATATGGGATGTTTATATTGCTTTTAGCCATTTATGCACTATTACTATGATTGGCTTTCGTCGATGGATTTTGCAGGTTTTTTGTGCTTAGATCACCAAGACTATGTCTGAGCACAGATCCAGAAAATCAGCCCCCAGTGTTTGATGCAGATCCTTCCAAAGAGTAGAAAAAGCCCAAAGAAGGGGAAATTATTGCGGAAAAAGCGCCAGCTGATATTCCATCACTTCTGGAGTTGAAATGGATATAATGTGAACATAATATGAACCCATGATACGGTGAATTGGTGCTTTACTTATTCTAATGTTGTGTCTATTATTTTTTAACTAAAGTTTTTCACCAATCAAGTGCTACCCAGTATTTAGGTTGTGGTTCAAGCCATGGCTTTATTCATCTATCGCATTCTCTTTTTCCTTTATATCTTTATTCCAAACTCTGATGTTAGAGATGTACTTAATGGATTTGAATACACATCTTGCCTCGCATTCATGTGGCTAGCATGTAGTATTACCCACATTACAATGGTTACCTTGAGATTTGCCATTGCTATATGGCGATATATGAGATTCCATCAGCAAAGGGGAAACCTGGAGCAGTGGATACCAGCGAAGCTCTTCCATATGAGTCTTTGTCAAGTCTTCACTAATATTTTTAAGGCACGGGTTTTCATTCCATGATTTAATTAGTTGCAGGTTCTAAGGAAAATCTGCTGGTACTTAGTTTGGTTACCACATGATCATATGCAGTCAAGCCCTCTTAATGCCACTTCAGAAGATAAAGATCTCTCAGAAATTCTCCAATTCAGGTACATCTTTGAATTGTTTCTAGGTATTTGGTGGTACATTTTCTTGCAATATCTCGATATTCTACCATAGAATTTGGTTGGCTGTGCCTTTGTTATTTTAACACAGGTTGCAGCCGAAACAATTGTTCACAATGGAGGTTATCCGATTTACTGCTCTTTGGAGTACTTTTAGAGATGAATTTGAGAATGAGAAAAAACATGCTTGAAGGCACACTTGTTGAGAAGGCAGCAAAAGATCTTAGACAGAGAATGAGCTAACATGTAATTATAGAACTTCGTCGTTTTTTCTTGTTTTCTTTGGATCATCATTCAGATGTGACTCTATTATCTGTGGAATATCAATGTCATTTTGAAGTATTACTCAAGGATTGCCTTGAAGAAACTTGCATAGCTGTTATGCCTTAGCATCTAGGTTGATTATGTTGAACATTTATTTATATTCTTTATCAATATCAATCTTTATGACTGATTTCCTAGATCCCTCATTTAACCCTTAGCAGCCTCTCTGCCCTAGATAGCTTCGTGGTATGGTTGCTGGACTTGGATGCAAGTTCCAAAAAAGTGGAAAAGAGGTTTTGGTGCCTTGAAAGCCAAGGCTTCTCTTGAGGTTGAGAATGTTGTCCTTGTAGTTATTCCATGGACATTTCAGACTGATATATATGTGCACACTATGCTTAGTCAACTTCTTCTCATTAAATTTGCTGTAGCTATGAGTGTCAATATCTAGCATTGTGAAATAATTTATTGTCCAGGGAGCCTGAAATTCTAATGAGTCACCATTTCCAGTGTTACGAATGTATATCTCATGATTAGAACTCTCTTAGTGTGCTCATAAAATCTACATAGCTTAATCACTCAATTAAAGGAACTCTATTTTTGAGGTTCTATTACCGCTGTTGTAGAGAGCTTTAATCATTAACATGCCTCAATCTATTAAATCAACACATCACCTGCTAGAGAGACTACATAATAGTAATTATATGAGCCTGTATGATACTCCATCAGCATGATTTGTCAGATCTATGACCATTTTAGGAAGCTGAGAAGCATCTCTCCAAAATGAATTTTTCCAAGTCACTGTGGGAAAGACAGACTTGTTGATGGGAGTTGTCTGTTTCTAGACGACTAAGGAAAGCAATGATATCTTGAATTCAGGCTACAAATTTGGAAAAGCTCCTTGATCTTGTTGAGGAAAGCTGCCACCAAATCCACAAGCAAATTATGGTTCATAAGGTTGCTTTAAGAGCTTAAAGATGTTCTTAGTTGAATGTATGATCTCTCTCCCCTTGAGCCTCCCTCTCTCTCACCAAAAGAGAGAAGCCGAAGAATGCGATTTCTCGTTGTCCTCTGAAGTCTGAAGTGGGGACTAAAGATATCATAAACTCACGTGTAGCTGTCTTAAATTTGATTGCATATTTTGCAGGTGGACCAGATGTTAGACTTGTCTTGGGCTGAAATGTAAACTGAATGCACTTTCTGCATCGGAATGTATTTCAATCGTTTCATCTTTCCTCTTCCTCGTTCCTTTTAAGTGAAGATTTTGGGCTCTTAAGGTCCAAAACTTGTAACAATGGAGTTGGTACTGGCACAAGATGTGAGCTGATTCTATCAGAAATGAGCACGTTGTTACAAAATTCTGTTTTGCATTACAAATTTTACTGGTGCTTGTGTCTTACTAACATCCTTAGTAATATCAGGGGAAAACATTAGCTCGACAGAATCAGCTCGCATGTAAGGTGGTAACTAAATTAGTTGTTGATTGTAAGATAGTTATAATCATTTAACTTATTCAAGTAAGGACAAACAAAACCTCTCGTATTTACAATCAATCGATTGTCAGTTGCCTCAATAATGTAATATCCATATACTAGATTCTACGGTCATTATTGATATGTCAAATGTCCGAGTATCTTGTAGTCCCATTCAAATTGGGATACAGAGGCTCACTCAATTCTAGTCTTCCGTAAAATGTGTGCATCTAATCTTTCCAATTGGCCTTACTCTGAGCATCAGCATTGCCCATTGGTTTTCTTTTTGAGTTTTTCATTTACTTAGAAAAGTAACTCAAGTCAAAATACGATTAGATGCCGAGGAAATTACGCCTGCAATTATTGCCCTTTGCTTTTTATTTTCTAATTGTTTTATTAATAGAAAAAGCAAGTCAAATCGAAGTCAAGTCGTGCTCACTTTCAAACGAAAGGCCTGCGTAGGCACGCTTTTGCCGCGCAATGCCGTGGAAGTTACGCATGCAATAGTTGCCCTTTTCGTGCAGCATGCATCGCCCCGGTTCGATTAGTTCAACAGTCTAGTCTATTAACGTTAAATTTTAATCTTCTTACTTGTGTGCTTTTGATCCTAGAATGATCAGGTGTGGTTAGTCACTCTCATACTAAGCCGTTGAGATTTTTTTCCTATATTATCTTATCATTTCAGGGTTTGATTAATACTGTGCAAAGGAAAAATGCGCTTTGGTGGAGAAGCTGTTGGCTGAAAATGCCAACATGAAATATAAAGCTAAACAACAAATGAAATAAAAAGTTAAAGGGTATTCACGAACTAATTATTCGACGGTGTAGAGAACCCACCGGTCAAGAATTTCTAAATGTGATACCAAATATATAAACTCGCAATTGCCACCACTCAAGGAGGAGCCAACTGAGTCCATGAGAAGGAAAAAAACAGGTCAACGGAATTATCTCATGTAAGTAAATTAATTTAACATAATGCCACAGCTCAATTAATTGTTGATTATACAAACAAAATCGTCATAATTTTCTAACTTGCCCAAATTAAAATGAACAAAACCTCCCATGTTTACTATCTATCGATTATTAGTTACCTCGATAATATTCATATATTATAAATCCTTCGGTCATTATTGATATACTAAATGTCCGGATATGATTATAGCTCCATTCAAATCTGGTCTTTGTAGAATGTGTGCACTAATCTTCGGCTAACCATACTCCGAGCATCAGCATTGCCCGTTGGTTTTCTTTTCAATTTTTTCATTTACTTGGAAAAGCAAGTCAAGTCAGGAAGCACATGCATCGGTACGTTGAACGCACCTTCCGCATAATGCAGCGCGCAAATTACGTCTGCAATGATTGTCCTTTGCTTTTTACTTTCTAATTATTTTATTAAGAGAAAGAGCAAGTCAAGTCGAAGTTGCGCTTGCTTTCGAAAAAAGGCACTTGCATGGGCTCTGTGCCCCTTCCGCACAATGCGGTGGAAATTATGCGTGCAATAATCGCCCTTTTCATGGAACACACATTGCAATCGCAATGATATGATTAGTTGGAGATTCTTGGACTGTTGGGTGGCAAGAACTAAGCATTGTTCAAGCACACACCGTAGAGTGTTGTGATGTCATTTCTCTCTAAACTTTGTCATCTTTTTTTTTTTTTTATTTCCTTGCGTCAGTGTTGATTTTATTCGTCTTATGAAAATACTTAGGTGCACATCTCTGTTTTCTATCATATCAACACTCGATTATGGTAATACATCGTAAAGTCATAAAACAATTTTATTTTACATTGTATTCTTGTCCTTTATTATTATTACGATGTGTCATAAGTACGTTATAATAGATGTAACATTTATTCCTATATCTTTCATACTTTGCGACAATTTAATGGCTTCGAACATAACAATTTTATTATACTCAATTTGACAGTTGACACCAAGAAAATTTTGATTGAACAATTAACAAAATGAATCAAATAAATCAAATAGATAGATGACATTGAAATGCTTGCATTGAATGGATGATAAGGGACATGGCATGATCGATGTGTGCCTTCCCCATAGGTTTTAGAGGCCCTAGAATCGATATTTCTTTCTTTTTTCTAAATTTGTGCTCACGTGCATCACGACTCCGATGGCATGAAAAGAAAAGCAATCAACAGCATGACTTTCAGTGCACAATAGTTGCTTATTTTTTTGGAAAAAAAAATTCTTATTAATCTCAACCGTTAAAAAAGTAAAGTTGACATGAGATCCACATAATTGGATCTTGTAAATGAGTACTCAAGAGCACTGTTTACTTATATACAATACAAGAATCTTTTTTATTTTTGGTATACTAATTAGACATATTTAGTATTGTGACATATTTAGTATTATCATGCACGCTCATGCCTTTAGACTAAAAGAAAAATCAACGTCATTCATGGCTAATTCTTTCCAACTTGTCTTGCTGTTACTGTTCCAGCACCACAAAATTGCCTTGTGATTTCTTCCTAGGGAAGGGTCCTTTTCGTACACAGAGAAAAGAGCACTTTTTGTCCAATAACACGGAATTGCTATATACGGAATTAGTCTCGCGGATTCCGAAAGGAATTTTTTTTTTTTCCATCTCTTTTTATTTGGAAGTGTTCTCGAAAATGAGACAAAATAATTTATATCCCTTTTGAGAAACAATTATCAGATGGTGTAGAGATCCCGTTGACTAAAAATTTCTAAACTTGACACCGATATATAAACCCACGATTCCATCCACTTGGGAGGAGCTCACTATAATGACATGTGAGTCCATGAAAAGCAAAAAGAAGGTCGATGGGATCACCTCGTGTATGTAATGAGATGGATTTAACATAATGCTATTGTTGATTATACAAGCAAAGTCTTCGTAATCGTCTAACTAGCAAAACATCTCACATTTACTATCAATCCATTATCAGTTACCTCAATAATGCAATATTCACATACAATAGATTACGCGGTCATTGTTGATATATTAAATGTTCGAATATGCTTGCAGCTCCATCTGAATCGGGATAAAAAGTCTCACCCAATTCCAATCTTCCATAAAACGTGTGCATATAATTTTGGATAAAAGTTATTAAAAACCCCAAACTTTACTTACCGTAATATATTTACCAAAAACTTCTTTTATGACATAAAAAACTCAAAACTTATATCGATGTCACATTTATCTCAAACTTATATAATGTGATACATTTACGCTCAACTTTTTTTTTTTTACATCAAAAACCCCAATTTTTTTTCGGTGATACCAAAAAACCCTAAATTTATATATGTATAACATATTTATCCCAAAAAATTAGTGTCCTAAAAAATTTAGGATTTTTGGTATTACAAAAAAAAATTAAGGATAAATATATCACACAGGTAAAAGTTTCGGATTTTTGGTATCATAGAAAAAAATGGGATGAAAACGTTACGGTAAGCAAAAATTTAGGATTTTTTATGTCATTACAATATTATATGATAAATGTGTCACTCTAAGCAAAATTTGAGATTTCTTGTAGTTAAATTACAATAATCTTCAGCTCGCTGGTTTTCTTTTTAACTTTCCATTTATTTGGAGGAGCAAGTCAAGTCAAGAAGCACATGCATAGGTTGAATGCACCTTCTGCATAATGCTGCGGAAATTACCCCACAATAATTGCCCTTCGCTTTTATTTTCTAATTATTTTATTGATAGAAAAAGCAAGTCAAGTCGAAGTCAAGTCGCGCTCGCTTTCTAACAAAACGCCTGCGTAGGCTCTATGCACCTTCCGCGTGACCGTGGCTCAATTAGTTGGAGATTTTTGGACCATGGGATGGCAAGAACTCAGCATCGTTCAAGCACGTACAGCATTGTTGCGATGTCATTTTTCTCTAAACTTTTTATCACTAGAATGTGTTCAATGTCGATTAGTGTTGACATCAATGTCTCTTGGCAAGTATGTGAGTAATATAGTGAGAAGCTTGAAATATTGAGGATGATGTATTTCTTCGACAACTCTTATCAAATTTCAGATTTACTAGAAATTCTCTTTACATAGTCTCTTCCCATTTTCAATTTACTATTAGTGCTTCCAAGTAGCAATTTCAGATTATTTCTTTGTCTAGTTGTTTTCACTTTTATCTTTTGGCTAACAAAGTATAGAAACCATCACATATTTCCTATTAATCTCAATATTCGATTGATTTCATCAATCATATGACGTTTGAAATCCCTTTTCCTTACGAAGGAAGATACAAAGGGTTTGAATATCGTGTCACAGAATGAAATAGGAAAAGAATGACTCCTACAAAAATCATAGAATAATTCCTGAACTTTAATTCGTTTAATGGAACCTATTTGAATGGAACCACAAAAATATTATTCACTCCTTAAGCTTTCAATTATACTTTTCTGTAGATCTCCAAGTCTAGTAAGTGTCATATGTATGGCAAACCTTCGTGGAAGTACGAGAAGCAACTTAGTGAAAAGTCATCATCTCTTCTTCACTCGAAAAGCTGATTAATCATTAATGTCAGTGTGCAGAGCTTTGGATACTTCATTTCTTTTCATGTTTTGCAAACTAAGTATACAAAAAGGCTCATGTTGAATATGACAGTCCAAAATTTACATCAACCCAAATAATATAAAAGAGAATATGATAAATATGAATTAATTGATTAGGAAAATCATGTATAATCTGTTCTCCAATTTTACACTTGAGTTGATGGAAGAGTCATATCGAGAAATATATTTCTAATTGAGTTGAATTTGAGAAAGCCCATTCATCATCCGACTTACTAGCAATAAGTGACTCTATATTTTGTTGTTAGGATTGGTAGATTATCGCCATGCCAGAGAAGAGAACACGTGGGTTCAACAACATTGTATATTGATTTGCATGTCTCATAGTCATTAGTTGGAGTTAAAGTGGTCTATAAAATGCATGTGAAGGAATTCGAAAAGTACACTTGTAAGATTGAACTTGGTGGAGACAATGTCAGAGGCATTCATTAAAAAATTTGGGTTGAACAGACCAAATTAATTTAGATATCTGTAGTATAAGTTTCATCGTATTGATGCATTTCGTAAATTAGTTATTTGGATCTTGAGGAGAAGTTTCAATTGCATCCGCTTACGGCTCGACACATATAGATGGACATAAATGATCGGCAACACATTTTCAAGGGTTTCCTTTTCCACATTTTTTCAAATTTCTGCACCTTTTTTAAAAAAAAAAATCGGCCAATGAATGAAAAATAGGGGGGACATTATGAATTCAAAGATGTCTGTGTCGGTATTTGGTGTCAAATATTTATCTGATTCAATACTGCTTGAGTTTAGACAGTACACTAGTAGATAAGTACTACACGACTCATATTGACATGACATGAATTAAAAGCCATGAAGATATAAGCGAAACATTAGCAACGCTGACAATATTTAATCTAGCAAGGCTCGGGTGGAGTTGCCTAGCACAACAATATAAGAACCAGGATTGGGATGTTGAGCATCTAATCGATGTTGGCACTTGATATAACTCTTGTTTATTGTTATTACTACTAATTATTCATCCAATCAATAATCCTAAATATGGAGTATGCATTTCAGGCATTCTGTACATCTCCAATTAAAGGAATCTATTTGGACCTTGTCATAGGACATGTGACTGATTGTACAGTTATAACTTTGTGCAGCAAGGGTTTTCCGGTGTGTTGAAACTTCAAATCACATGATCATGTGATACAATGTTCCATCATAATCTATTAATGTATTAGCTTTTGATCCTAGAATAATGAGGTGTGGTTAGTCAATTGCGTACTGAGCCGTTGAGCCTTTTCTGTTTCATCTTATCAAGGCAAGAGGAGAATTTTTGTAGCTTTGAGTAATGAAGTATCTGCTCTTACCTTAGAAGGTTTTATAAGCTAAGCTGGTTTTCAAAGTAGCAAAAAGAGCAAACTATATACCTATAATACACCAAGTGTCAAGGTAATCACACGATGGTCTCGTGTTTAATGCAGCCTCTCTCCATTTAATAGCTCAATTTTTCAAATCATATCTCCTAATGTCAAATAAGATAATATTTGAATCCTCTCTATCACGTTGCAAAAAATTATAATTTGGTTAAGAACTCGTTGGCCAAGAATGTTAAACATGAAATAAAAAAGTCTGACAAAAGATGACACAAAAAGGAAAAAAAGCATCACCGAATAATTATTCAATTGCGGAGAACCATTGGCTGGTAATTCATTAACACTTCATCGAAAAAATAAAATATATGTAAAATGTTAAAAAATAATTACCTTTAAGGAGAGAGATAAAAGTGAGTCAGGCGGAGGGTAATGACTAATAATCTTTAAACATGATGTAGCATGGGAAAATCTAGTCTTTCGTGGAATGTGTGCACTAATCTTCGGCCGACCTCACTCCGAGCATCAGCATTGCTCGTTGGTTTTCTTTTCAATTCTTCATTTACTTGGAAAAGCAACTCATGTCAAGGTGCAACTGCATAGGTAGGTTCAACGCACCTTTCCCATAATGCTGCGGAAATTACGCCCGCAATGGTTGTCCTTTGCTTTTTATTTTCTAGTTGTTTTAACAATAGAAAAATCAAGTCAAGTTGAAGTCGTGCTTACTTGAGATAAAAAGCGCCTGCATAGGCTCTATGCCCCTTCCGCGCAATGCCGTGGAAATTATGCATGCAATAGTTATGCTTTTTGTGCAGCATGCATCGCAATCGCAACGGTTCGATTAGTTGAAGATTCTTGGACGGTTGGATGGCAAGAACTCAGCATTGTTCAAGCACGCGCAGTGGAGAGTGTTGTGGTGTCATTTCTCTAACTCGCTGTCGCCGGATGTGTTCGGTGTTGACTAGTTCTGACATTTCTCTCAACTCTTGGCATGCGAGTAATACAGTGAGAAGCTTGAAATATTGAGGATGATGTGTTTCTTCCACGACTCTTATCAAATTTCAGATTTGCCGGAACTTCTCAGTACATGTTCTCTTCCCATTTTCGATTTACTATTGGTGCTTCCAAGCGGCAACTTAAGATGATTTCTTTGTCTAATTTGTTTTCACTTTTATCTTCTAGCTGGTGAAGCATAGAAACCATCACATATTTCTTATGAATCTCAACATTTGATTGACTTCATCAATCATTTGTTGTTTGAAATCCCTTTACCTTATGGAGGAAGACGTGAAGGGTTTGAATAGCTATCATAGAGTGAAATGGGAAAAGAGTGACTCCTATGAAAGCCATCATGTAATTCTCAAACTTTGATTCGTTTCATGGAACATGTTTGAATGGAACAACAAAAATATGGTTCACTCGTTAAGTTTTCAATTACGCTTTTATAGAGATTTCCAAGTCTAGTAAATATCAGATGTATCGTAGACCCTCGTGGAAATATGAGAAGCAACTTGAGTGAAAATTCATCATCTCTTCTTCACTCCAAAAGGTGATTACTTCATTGATATCAATGTGTAGAGTTTTGGATACTTCATTTCTTTTCATGTTTTGCAAATTAAGTGTACAAAAAGGCTTATGTTGAATATGATAGTCTGAAATTTACATAAACTCGAATAATATAAAAGAGGATATGCACAAATATGAATTAGTTGATTAGGAACGCCATGCGGGATATGTCTTCAATTATACACCTGTGTTGATAGAATGTTTGTACCTATGAGTAAAGAAGTGAGTACATGGTGTTAGGAGGTTTTATAAGCTAAGCTGGTTGTCAAAACAGCAAAAGTAAGCTAATAGTATATAGCTACAATACACTAGGTGTGAACGTAATCACTCCTTAGTGTCGTGTTTAATGCAATTCCTCTCCATTTAATAGCTTCAGTTTTTCAAATCACATCTTGTAATACTAAATATCTTGTAATGCTAAATAAGTTGATATTGAATCCTCCTCTATTGTGCTACGAAAAATTATATTTTGGTGAAGAACCCATTGGCCGAGAATGTTGACATGAAATTAAACGTCTGACAAAAGATAACATAAAAGGGAAAAAAAAGTATCACTGAATTATTATTCGACTACGGAGAATTATTGGCTGAGAATTTATTAACGTGACACTAGAAGAATAAAATTTTATGTAAAATGTTAAAAACTATTAATTTAAGGGGAGAGATAAAAGTGGCTTGGGCGGAGGATATCCACTTGATAATTTTTAAGCAAAAAGTAGTATGGAGAAATACAGTTTAAGGAAATTATTTTGAAAAAGATTTATTTTGGAGTTACTTTCTAGACGAAAAAAAAGGTAATGCGTCATGCCGATTTTTAATAACAAAATCCTCTATAACCCCCGATTTATATGCTCTTGTCATGGGCTCATGTACATTAGCAGCATATAAGAGAATGAAAGCAAGTCAAGACAGTGATGGATCTCTCCAGTTCCATTGAAAGCACGTAGATAGGTTCCAAGTACCTTCCCCGTAATATGCTGAGAATCGGTGGAGATCACGGCAGAAGCATGTGAGTATTGCTCGTCGGTTCACTTTTCTACTTTTTCTTATTTATATAAAAAGCAAGTCAAGTCATGATGCTGCCGAGGATTGCGTGTCTCCAAGTCATGATGCTGCTTCGACCACAAAACGAAGTCATGAAGCTGCGGAAACTGCGCGTGCAATGATTGTTCTCTCTGTGGCATGCCTCACAGCATTTCGATTGGCATGAAGAGTCCTGGACCACTGGATGGCAAGAACTCAGACATCATTTGAGCACGCAGATTAGAGAATGTTGCGTATTCGTAATCCGACTTCAAAGGCTAAAAATCGGTGGAGATCCCAGGGTTCTGCTGTTTGAGCATTCCTCTAGTAATCAACGACGCCTTCTTCTTTTTCTGTTTTCTGTTCTGATTGCTCCATTATCTTCTGATGATTTGTCTGAGAGTTTCTATTTCTGTTTGAATGTAGCTCCGTGTTTGGCCACTGAGAGACATTTCTGCTAGTCCTAGATCTGGGATTTTGCATCTCTCCCCTGTTTCCTCCTCTATCAATCTCTTTTACGATCCTTTCAAGATGGAAAGAAGAAAATTCACACATTCAGAAGATTCGATGTACAAGGTGTCTTCCTCGTCGACGACCCCACATGTAGGTGATTATGAAGGCGGAACCAGAAGGTTGAAAGGAAATGATTACGAAGTGTTTTTGAGCTTTAGAGGGAAGCCACTCGCAAAGGTTTCACTGATTATCTCTATACTAGCCTTGTCGAGAAAGGAATTCATGTGTTTAGAGACGACAATGAGCTTCGTGTTGGTGAGAAGATTGGTCCGGAGCTTCTTTGCAGCATTATGCAGTCCATGATTTTGATCCCGATTATCTCCGAGAACTATGCTTTTAGCAAATGGTGTCTTCACGAGCTGGTTCAAATGTTGAAGTGCAAGAGAAGCAGAGGGCAAATAGTGTGGCCCATCTTTTACAAAGTGAAACCCTCGCAAGTGCGCCATCTTAAAGGGAGATTCGAAGATGCTATCAAAGCACATAAAGAGAATAGGAACGAAATGGTTTTGAGGGAATGGAAAAAAAGTGCTCAAAGAAGTGAAGGAATGGGAAGAAGCGCTCAAAGAAGTTGGTTCTTTGAAAGGATGGGAATCAGAGAACGTTGATAACGGGTACACTATTCTTCACCAAATCATTGTTTAATTTCTCATAAATAAATATTTCGTGAAAAAGAACATAAATGTGGTCGTCCTATACTGAAATTAATTGTTATTGTGGCAGGCATGAAGGAGCATTTGTTAAAACTATTGTCACAAACGTTATGGGCGAGTTAAAAGACTTTTTCTGCTAAATGTTCCCAAGCAGTTGGTGGGAATTGATGATCGTATCAATGACATTATGAGCTCGATAGATGATAAATTATATGACACGAATATTATTGGACTTTATGGAATGGGCAGCATTAGTAAGACGACTCTTGGAAAGGTGTTATACAATAAGCTCTCTAGTCATTTTGAGTATCGTAGTTTTGTGGAAAATATACAAGAAACATATCAGCGCCATGGTATTGAATGCATACTGAACAAACTCATTTATGATGTAATAGGAAGTTCAGGTCACGTGTCTAGTGTTGACGAGGGAATAGGTGTCATCAAATCTCGATTTACAAGTAAGAAAGTCTTATTTCTACTTGATGATATGGATGATAGTACTACTCACTTGAATGCTTTGGTCAAAAACCGTAGTTGGCTTGGAGTAGGAAGTATAGTCATCATTACAACTAGAGACAAGAGCATTATCGATGAGGCTAAGGCATGCTACAGATACCCACTTAATGAGCTGTCTATGGATCAATCATTGATTTTATTTAGTAGACATGCATTTCAAAAAGATCTACTACCGGGGGGCTTCCATTAGCCCTTGAAGTTACTGGTTCATTCTTATGTGGAAAGAGAAGAGAAGTATGGAAAGATACATTAGAAAAATTAAAAAAAATACCTGATAAGAAAGTGCAAGAGACATTGAAGATAAGTTATGAAGCATTAGAACATGAGGAAAAACAGATATTTTTGGATATTGCTTGCTTTTTCTTTGGATCATCAAAACAAAATCCAACTTACATGTGGGATGCTTGTGGTTTATTTCCGGAGAGGGGGATTGAAGTGTTGAGTCTTATGTCCCTAATTAAAATTAACGGAGGTGGTAAGCTAATGATGCATGATCAATTGAGAGATCTTGGAAGGGAAATTGTTCGTCTAGAAAATCCAAATGAGCCTCAAGAGCGTAGTAGATTGTGGATCTATGAGGAAGCCCTAGATGTGCTTGATAACAATGAGGTAAGAGTTTTCTTTACTTGTCTTAGTTGATGAATGTGGGTGCATCTTCCCTTTCTTGTTTGAAATAAAAATAACTGTCACTCTGAGTCCCCAAAACTTGTTGCATCTACTAGCAAAGGAGCTCTTTTGATTAATTGCAGTAGTTGCCTAATTCAAGATCATAATTGAGAAGCAATTTCTTGGTTATGGACGATTGATATATATCTTTACATGGTAGTATCGTGATGAGGATACTCTCCTTTTGGTAACTTCAATGCAAAAACAAGACTACAAAAGCAGAATGTTTGACAGCTTTTCTCATACTCAACTCACAAGGATCTTTAGATAGAGAAACTCTAGAGAGAGAAGCTCTGGATTGTATTACTTGTGAATGAGATGAGTACAATGAGGGGGAGGAGACTCTTGTATATACAAATACAAGGCAAACCGTATCCATAGATCTCTCCTCGATCTAACGATGGAGATTGGATTTTCCCAACTACCAACTACCCACATTTATTACATACGAATACAATTACCGTATCGCCCGCCCCCAGGAGTATTCTAGAAGACTCGAGAAACCTTAAGACTCGGGGATACAAGCTGAGGGTTGCTTGATCCACGGATGTGTCACGGCCATCCTTAGAACCCTCTTGGATCGGCCTTCTTTCGAGCCATGACAATGACATGAAGGATTTCATGACTTAGGCAAGTTTGGTTTCACGTACTTAGTATGTCATAAGTCCATGACAAGAACCCACCTTCCCCATTTTGGTTGTGTTTTATTTAATGAATAAAGGCTGTTGTAATTTCTTATATTGGTCAATCACATAAAGCCAGATTTTAATAATTTGGCGTTGTCTGCTTGCTCCTATTTGAATTTTCCCCTTCTAGAAGGACTCAAATGCAACACTTTTGAGTTTTTCCATTTTGCACAAACGAACCCAAATTAATATGCAAAAAAGGCAAATTCCCTGTTCATATTGCCAATCTACATGTATACAATATTCCTGCAGTTAGAGGAACGTATTATAATCTGAGTTAGTTAGCATATATTAAGAATTTAATCCTTATTTGGGTAAACAGTCTTATGCGAAGAAAGCAAGACCGCCCTATATTTCATCCTTCCATATATATATACTTTGATTTTCCGAGATATTGCCTTAATGCTTTACTTTGGAAGGAGGGGAAGAGGAGGAAAATGAAGTAAATTCTTGTAACTTTTGTGAGAAGAAGTGGGAGGAAAATTCAAAAAATTTCTATCTTCCTTTCCTCCATGTATCCAAGCAAAGCAACTTTTCCTTTTATAACGACGGTGCATGCTTGCTAAATAGACCACAAGCATAGGGAAATTTATGCGTTGTTGCTAGCATAGGGGTCATCATCAATTGGAATCAACTAAACTTTAATTTCATTCATCAAATGCATGGAACTACAATTTACTTCCTGTTGGGATAAATGAATTCCCTAAAACCCATCCGAAACTCAATCAAACCCCTAAAACAACGAATGCGGAAGGTGAGCCCAGAAAGCACATGTATCACCGATCAAAAAGTACATTACGAAGTCGAACGTACCTTGTCTTTCACAGAGTAAACACCAATGTTGAAGTTCGAGGAAGAATCCCGATCCTGTTCTACCGAGAAGCGTACTGTTCTTTCCAGGGGGAGAAATTTTTGTTTGAGAGCGTACTGTTCTTTCGTTTGGGGAAGAGAGCATCTTCTGAAAATGTACGTACGTAAAAGTACGTTCTTTTTTTTCTATCTCTTAAAACGCCTCCTCCAAAAGACGTAGCCTCTCAACGTAAAATGACTCTTCCAAAAGACATAATCCCTCAACATACCCTTTCATATCTCAACCCTTCCTCCATGGGCCCTTAACTTGTGGGTCAGGTTTTTAGGCCCAACATGGGCGGACGGGCCTTCTTAGGCTCATCAACACATAGAAAAAACCCATCATCTCCCACTCGCACATGGTGGGCCGAACATGATCCTCTTTACCTCTTTGCAACATTCATACCGATGAATAATCTGTGCGACCAGCATACTTTGAGAGCTCGTTGCCATACATCTATTAGGAATATATAGCAGCTCATAATGGGCATCACACTCTGAGTAGATTTAGTATGCAGTACCCTAGATCGATCAATCACATTTATATCTCTCTTGATCTCTTTTAAACAAATATATATATATATATATATATATATATATATATATATATATATATATATATATTATTCACAATTATGATTATCTCTAAAACAATCATAATTGGTCGACCGGTAAATACAAAACTAGAATGTGATTATCCAAATTCGATTCATCTTTCCTTCAAATTCTCAATTTCAGTTCAGATTGCTTTTATAGAAATGTCCCATTAGATCAAATTAATGCATGATCATTGGCAACATCCTAAGATAGCAAACACCGAATAGAAGTCTTGAGAATAAGTAAGAGTTATGAGGGCACTAAATTGATGAACTCTTTTCCTCAAGAGTCTCACACGGTATAAAAGTTGAGATCAAACTTTTGCCACTCTTATTGGTCGTCTCATGCATACGTAGTATGAAATACATATTACGGTATTAACTCCTTTCCCATGGAGTGTATGTCTACATCATCAATACCATACAGATGATAGTTCAGACATACCTAATGTTTAACTTGAGTTCACATATCTACTCATTCACAGAATTCATCAAAACTCACATCTGGTATCATAGACAGATAAAGTAAAATATGTGGGTTATTTTACTTTCGGACATAGTAAATATTATATCCTCATCTTAATACTCAGTTAAAGTAAAATATATATTTTAAACTTTAGTTCTCAATTATCACCTAGATAATAAGCTTAAAAACTGTCTCATCTCTATTTATCACATAGTAAATAAAGGCGATTACCCGTGTGAGTGGGTTAATCTTTTATCTGTCCGACATACTTTCTTAACTTTATATAATGCACTGAGCACTAAGATACATAAACGTCAAACAAAGATTCATAGGCATTAATAATGAAAAACACAAATTCATTACATGTGAACACTTCAGGGAAATTACAATATTCAATACATCAGCCTCTACGCAGTCCTAAAGATTTTAGATGACCACAAAACACATATCTAGGTATTGGCTTTGTCATAGGTACTATTACCATTCTATGCGTAGATATGTACTGTAAATTTACATCTTTTCATGCAACCATATCATTGACAAAATTATACTTGGTATATATATATATTTTTGGTCTTGCCATGATATTTGGGATCTTTGGTGTACGCTATAGCTTGCTTGTCTATCACGTTAACCAATAATGAATTTGTAGCATACCCAATAATACCTAAATGATTCAAAAATCTCTTAAGCTAGACACATTCTTGTACTGCTGCTGATAATGCCATGAACTCAGCTTCTATCGTGGACAAGGCTATACACATTTGTTTCTTACTGCTCCAAGATATGGCGTCATTATTCAGTAAGAAAGCAAATCCAGAGGTAGATTTCCTTTCATCTAAATCTCCTCCTCAATCAGCGTCTGAATAGCCTTCAAGTTGCAGATCATTTCCTTAGTAGCTTGGCGTATAATCAGCAGTTCCCTTCAGATAGCTCAGTATTCTTTTAATGGCTTTCCAATGTGCTTGACCTAGATTGGATTGATATCTACTCACTATTTCAACTGCAAAACATATGTCAGGTCTTGTACACATCATAGCATACATTAAGCTTCTAACAGCATTAACATAAGGAACATGTTGCATTTGTTCCTTCTCTTGTGGAGTCCTTGGACACAGTCTATGGCTCAATCCTTCGCCTTTTGCAATAGGAGTATCTATGGGTTTATAATCTTGCATACGAAATCGTTCAAGAACTTTATTTATGTATGTTTCTTGCGAAAGAGATAATGATCTCATTGAACGATCTCTTGGAATCTTAACTCCAAGAATGTATGTAGCCTCACCCATTTCTTTCATCTCAAAGTTGGAAGATAACCAACTCTTGACGGTATTAATAAACTCCATATTGCTTCCGGCAATTAGTATATCATCAACATATAATGATATGATCACAAATTGATATTTAGATCTTTTGATATATACACAATGATCATCATAAATCATTATAAAAGCATATGCTATTATGGCATTATGAAAATGTATATACCATTGTCTCGACGATATATCGCTTAAGGCCATACATTTTCTTCTTGGCCTTCCATAATGAAACCAGCAGGTTATTTCATATATATTTCTTCATCTAATTCTCCATTGAGAAAAACAATATTTACATCCATTTGATGTAACTTAAGATCCATACTAGCTACTATTGCCGAATAATACAAATCGAGGTAAATCTCACTACAGGAGAAAATGTTTCCTCATAATCAATTCCTTCCTATTGATTGTATCAATTTGCCACAAGACGAGCTTTATATCTTTCTATTGTGTCATCAGCTTTACGCTTTATTTTGAGAACCCACTTGTTCCCAATGGCTTTACGTCCTTTTGGAAAATCAACTAGTTCCCAAACATGGTTTGACTTCATTGACTCCAATTCCTCTTCCATTGCATGCATCCATTTTTCCTTACTAAGGCAATTTAAAACCTCATTAACATTTCTAGGCTCATCTTCATCTTGTGGAGCAACATAAGTTTCCCCTCAATGTCAAAACGTCGACGGAAAATACTTTTGCGACTTGTTCGCATTACGAGAGATTGTACACTTTGCACATCATTTCTCATTATGCTCCCACTCGGATTAGATAATGACGATATCATCTCATCATGTGGTTGTAATTGAAAGTGAGTTGAATTAAATTCATCACTTCTTATGTTACTCCCACTTGGACGAACTCCTCTAAATTCATTATCTAGATCCAAGGTTTCAAATAGGGAGTAATTCTCACCTATTTCACCATTCTTAGGAAATTCATTCTCAAAGAATATGACATCCCGTGATTCGAATTCAGTTATACTTCCACTTTCCTGCTCACCTATAAACGCATATCCTTTCGAGTGTTCAAAGTATCTTATGAAAATACTCTTCTTTCATCTGGGACCCAAGTTCCCAAACTTGTAAGATGGCTCATGAGTATAAGCAACACAACCCCATGGTTTAAGAAAACTTAAGTCCAGTTTTCTACCTGTCCATAACTCATATAGAGTGAAAGTAACTGATTTGAAAGACCCCCAGTTAAGTATATAGACAAAAGTTAATAACGCATCACTTCAAAAAGTGATAGGTAAGTTAGCAGGTGCCATCATGGACCTAACCATTTCCTGTAGGATTTTGTTCTTTCTTTTCGTAATACCATTTTGTTGAGGAGTATATGGAATAGACAACTATTTTTTCTATTCCTTTTTCATCACATAATTTTCTGAACTCATCAGATAAATATTCTTGACCTCGATTGGATCTCAATACTTTTATTTTCTTGTCTAATTGATTTTCTACCAAGTTCATAAACCTTTTGAAACAACTCAATGCCTCAGATTTATGACAAATCAAGTAGACATATCCGAATCGAATATAATCATCCATAAATGTAATGAAATAAATAGCTCCATACCTTCCTCTCATAGTCATTGGAGTACAGACATTAAAATGGATTAAATACAAAGGAAATTAAGCTCTTTTACCTTTTCCAAATGGTTTTCTTGTCGTTTTCTCTACTAGGCAATGCTCACATATGGGCAAATTTACTTTTTCAATGTTGCCCAACAAGCCCTCTTTGGCTAGCCTATTCATACGTTGTTGGCCAATATGATCAAGTCTAGCATGCCACACATTCACATCATTATCATATAAATTAGGAGACGTGAAAAGGGAATAACAAACTTTGACATTACCATAGTCAACATTTAATACAATAAAACCATCTAGAAAATAACCACGATCATAGTAGTTTGTATCCAAATGTAAATCCACACCATTATTATAAAAGTTCATATTAAAACCAAGCTTAACTAACACTAAAACAGACACTAAATTCCGACGAATCTCCGGAGTATACAATATATCATATAAGAACAAAGTGCGTCCACCACGCATGTTTAATTGACAGGTGTTAATCCCTTTTACATCGGCTCTGGAGTTATTTTCTATATAAATCCACTTAGTTTCAGTTGGTACTTGTTAAAATTTCACGAAGGATTTTCTATCATTCACTACATGGTCTGTTGTTCTTGAATCTACAATCCACAAAGGATTAGACTCAGTTAAGAATACAGAACCTGACACATAAGCAAAGTTCTAAAAAATACAAGGGGTGTATACTTTCTTTGGCTTGCGACAGTCGCGAGCATAGTGACCCTTCTTGTCACAATTGTAACACTTCACCCTTGACAGCTTTTTCATTCGAGGACGCTTTCCTCTTTCATGTTGGTCAACTTTTGGTTTCTTCCCTGAAGAACTTGCTCCGTTGCCTTTCCACCTATTGAACCAATCAGAATGTTTGCACTTGCAGCTCGAAGCTCCATGTGAGCTGGAACCAGCATGATAAATTTCAGTTTCCGGTTTAGCTGCCAAGAGGCAGTCATCTTCTAGCTCAAGATGATACACTACATTCTCAAAGGTTTTGATATTATCATTGTGGGTTAGGTGTACCTTCATATGCTCCCAACTCTGAGGCAATGAACGAATCACCGCTTGCACTTGCTGTTTGTCAGTCAGGATATGGCCAGCATCTTTCAGCTCATTAATTATATTTGACATCTTTCTTAGGTGTTGCTTCATGGTTTGACCATGAGGCTTCTTGTAAGAGTCAAACCTAATAGTGAGCTGCCTTAGTTTGGTCATCGAAGTATGACTAAATCTTGCTGCCAACGCTTCCCACATTTCCTTGGCATTCTCAAAACGCATGAACTCTCGCATGACGTCATTCTCCATGCTACTCAGCAATGTAATGCGAGCAAGGGAGTTCTTTCTCTTCCATGCAGCAAATGCATCCTTATCTCTCTTATGTTGTGCAGTGTTTCTATCTTCGGATTCTTCCATAGTCAGGTTAAGAGCTTTTAGTGCCTCTTGCTCTTCCAGCACATATTAGATTTTCATATGCCATATTTCATAGTTATCGCCGTTAAGCTTCTCACCTTTGTTCAACTTAGCGACTATGCTCTTTGTGGCTGAAGCCATCGATCTAAATATATCGAACACATATGCATGAATTATTAATGCCTATCATTTATACGTCCATTTTGCACAAACCCATCATATTAATGAATAATTTCAAGTAAGGTTTCAAAATCAAAATGTCACTATGTTTTTAATCATTATCTAAAAATCCTAACTCAGAATTATTATTAATACAATTTTCTATGCAAAATAAATTCTTTGAAGTTACAAAAACTTCTATGAACTACTCATAACAGTTAATAATAATAGAAGCAAATGATATTGGACATCCAATAAAGATAGAATAATAATATATCCACATAATGCAACTAACATATTAGTTTCTACACCGACATCAACTAGGTAGGAAATGTTTACATAAGATGTCCATAAAGCATACTAAATAAAGACCACTTGAAACATCTAACGCCAAGACAACATATGACTGGGAAAGATTCTTTTTTGTTCAATTTCTTGAGCTTTCTTTTGTAAATTCCTTAGGCATTCTCGGCAGCCATGGAGAAACAAACGAATATCCCTTAGGATTTCTCCTTCGCACATTCATCCCCCGCCAGATCGAAGTCATTCCTAAGGTCGTAGTCTTTGTGGCTTCAATCCGGTAATGTTCATCTATAAAAGCCATTACAAGCCTCCTATACTTAGTAGCTTGGTTGACCTCCCATAGGCGATTCAACACTCCTTGCCATATCGGTGGAAGAGTGTTCTTGAAGAAAAGCACAATCTCAAAATGTGGCATGGGATAACCCTTCCATATGACCTCTTGTATTTTCCCATTGACCTCGAGAACATTAACCTAGAAAGCCTTTCTTTTTGTTCATCTGTAGTTGCATGAATAGGTGTGTGCGCCTTACGGGGAGGCATTGTTCTTGCAACAAATGTAGAACAAAAATGGATTACATATAATCCACATATGCTTAATTGAAAAAGAAACACATTTCTTTTTTTTGGGGGTCAACGGTCAACGGTCAACGGTCAACGGTCAACAGTCAACAGTCAGACTAATTTACCCTTCCGTTTTAGCATGCAGCAACGTTATTCTGGTGTCTTGCTTGCTTCACCTTCCCATTACATTTCCCTGACGATTCCATTTATTAATGGAAAGCAAGTCAAGTCAAGTCGTGCTGGATCTCAAATTTCAATCAAAGCACCTGCGTAGGTTGCACGCACTTTCCACATAATGCTGACGAAATTAGGCATGCAATAACTCGGCATCCGTCAAGTGGCCACAATAGAAAAAGCAAGGACTAGAAGCATCTTTATTGCAAGTTGGTTGTGCACAATAGAAAAAGTAAGGACAAGGACTAGGAGCATCTTTATTGCAAGTTGGTTTTCTTTTTTGCTTTTTTGCCCAAAGAAAAAAAAGAAAAAAGCAAGTCAAGTCAAGTCAAGACGCCATTGCAAAGGTCCCCGCAACTTCTGCATAATCCTACAAATATTACGAGTGCAATGACCATCATTCTTTAAGCACCTAGTAGTCAAGAATTAGCATTGTTCAAGAACGCACGATAAAGAGTTTGTGTGTTTGTAATCCAACATCGACAGCTGACGATCGGTGTAGATCCCGACAGTGGCTAGGTCATGTCGTTTGAGCACTCCTAAGGTAATCGATGGCTCCATGTACTTCTCTATTTCCCGCTTTGAGTGCTCTATTTTCTTCTGATGAGTCATCTGAGAGTTTCTATTTTTGTTTGAATGTAGCTCCGAGTTTGAGTCTTGGGAGACATTTTTGCTATTCTCAGATTTTTTTTGGTCGGTTGCTACTCTCAAATTTGGGATTCCAAATTTCTCTCTATTTCCTTCTCCATCAATCTCTTCTACAATCCTCTCAAGATGAAAAAAAAGGAACCCTTTAATTCAAAAGATCTGATCTATGAGGCGTCTTCCTCATTGACCTCTCCACATGGAGGTGATTATGAAGGTGGAACCAAAAGGCCAGAGGGAAATGATTATGAAGTGTTTTTGAGTTTTAGAGGGGAAGACACTCGCAAAGGCTTCACCGATCATCTCTATCATAACCTTAACCATGCAGGAATTTGTGTGTTTAGAGACAATAATGAGCTCCATGTTGGTGAGGAGATTGGTTCAGAGCTTCTCTGCAGTATTATAAAGTCTAAGATCTCGATCCCACTTATTTCGGAGAACTACGCCTCAAGTAAATGGTGCCTTCGCGAGCTAGTTGAGATGTTGAAGTGCAAGAGAAGTAAAGGGCAGATAGTGTTGCCCATATTTTACAAAGTGGAACCCTCGCAAGTGCGACGTCCTTTAGGGAGATTGAGAGATGCTATCAATGCACATAAAAAGATTATGGATGAAATGGTTGTGAAGGAATGGGAAGAAGCACTTAAAGAAGTTAGCTTCTTGGAAGGATGGGAATCGGAGAAAATTGATAACGGGTACCTTATTCTCCAACAAAACATTGTTTAATCTTTCATAAATAGATATTTCTTGAAAAAGAATATACATATTGCTATCCTATATTGATATTCATTGTTACTTGACAGGCACGAAGGAACATTAGTGGATATTGTTGTCAAAAAAGTTATGGGCGAGTTAAAAAGGTTTTTTCAACTACATGTTCCCGAACAGTTGGTGGGAATCAATGATCATGTGCAACAGATTATGAGCAAGATAGATGCTGAATTCAATGGAACAAGGATTATTGGAATTTATGGAATGGGCGGCATTGGTAAGACAACTCTTGCAAAGGTGTTATACAATGAACTTTCTAGTCAATTTCACTATCGTAGCTTTGTGGCAAATATTCGAGAAACATATCAGCGTAAGGGTATTGAGTGTGTACAAAAGCAACTCATTTCTGCCATAATAGGAAGTTTGTGTGAGGTGTCTAATGTCGATGAAGGAATCAATGTCATAAAATCCCGATTTACAAGTAAGAAAGTTCTTGTTCTTTTAGATGATATGGATGATTGTATGCACTTGAGTGCTTTGGTCGGGGATGGTAGTTGGTTTGAAGCGGGAAGTATAGCCATCATCACAACTAGAAACAAAAGCATTCTTGATGAAGGTAGGGCAGGCTATACGTACCAACTCAAAGAGTTGTCTTTTTATCAATCACTGATTTTATTTAGTAGACATGCATTTCGAAAGGATTATCCTCCAAGTGATTATGAGGTTATCTCTCGTGATGTCGTATCTACTACTGGGGGGCTCCCATTAGCTCTTGAAGTTATAGGTTCGTTCTTATGTAGAAAGAGAGAAGACGTGTGGAAAGGTACATTAAAAAAATTAAAGAAATTGCCCCATGAGAAAGTGCAAGAGAAGTTGAAAATAAGTTATGAAGCATTAGATTATAGGGAACAACAAATATTTTTGGATACAGCATGCCTTTTCATCGGATCACATAAACAAAATCCAACCTATATGTGGGATGCTTGTGATTTTTTCCCCGGGATGGGGATTGAAGTATTAACTCATATGTCCTTAATTAAAATTGACGAAGATGGAGAGCTATTGATGCATGATCAATTGAGAGATCTTGGAAGGGAAATTGTTTATCTAGAAAATCCAATGGAGCCTCAAGAGCGTAGCAGATTGTGGATCTGTGAGGAAGCCCTAGATGTGCTTGACAATTGCAAGGTATGAGTCTTCTCTACTTTTCTTAGTCAGTGAATGTGGGTCCATCTTCCCTTTCTTGTTTGAAATAAAAATAAGTATCAGTCTTGAGTCCCCATAAATTGCTGCTTCTCTAAGCAAAAGACTTTTTTTGATTATTCTTGTTTTTGCCTGATTCTAGAAATCTATGGTAAAAATGAGCAAAATTTAGATGACTAGTACTTCTTTGTAACAAAATCAACACGAAAATGAAAATATAGCATCAAACATCTGTAGCAATAAAAAGAATCACATATAGAATGATTGTAATTATCAATTTTCCTTCCACGTATAATGAAAAACCCTCATTGAAGGAACACATGATAACAAAGGAACGTAAAACACACACGTATCTTTTGCAATGACATTCTTTTTTTCATTTTGATATTGACAATTGCAAACAAAGTAAACCAAAAAAGTGAGGAAATTCTACAATTGGGATTCTTTAATTTTGATACTTATATCGATGGCTAATTTGATAGATGCATTTGGATGGTTAGAGTTGTATTGGTTCGCATATACATGATAGGAGTAAAGGAAGTGTTATTTCACATATAAAGGGCTTGAATTTTGATAAATATATTTGAATTACTATATGCATGAAGAGAGGCCTTCCATTGTATTTGCAAATTGGACTCAAATTTTGGAAATTCAGAAGGTGCAAAATGCGAATGGTATAGGTGGATGAGGAAAAAGTTTGGAGACAATCACTTGAGCTTCTCATCTTTACATATATTAGATAAATAATATGCAACTACACCTTTTCATTTCACAAAAATGAAAGGTAGAAGCCTACACCATAGTAGTATGACAACAAATCGAAATCAATGCATTTTATTTTATTTCAATTGGCCACATCTCATCATTCAAAACTTATGGTCCACAATGTTTCCAAGTTGCAGGGCACCAGAAAGATTGAGGCCCTTTCTCTTGGCAAATGTGGTGAGGGAAGAAGCTACGCAGCCAAACAGTTTAAAAAAATGACCAACCTGAGGTTCCTTCAAGTGGATGGTGCTAGTTTCATCGGAGATTTCCAAAACTTACTTCCTGAGTTAAGATGGCTTCAGTGGGAGGGCTGTCCCTCGGATTTCGCTGCGGTCAACTTTCATTCGAAGAAATTAGTTGTACTCGATTTGTCATACAGTGCAATTTCAGAGGACTGGGGAGGATGGGTTCCACTCAAGGTAAGATGTAAAGAAGGCATCGAATTATTTTTTTAACTTAACATTTTTTTCCTTGTACATATAACATTTGAAAATTGATTTTCATAATTAAACTAGCCATTTTTGTTTAATTTCATAGTATTGAAGGAAAACATGGTGCCCGATGATTCCATCTCTCTTTCATTTGGATTTGTCATATGCTTATTTGATAATATAAGTTGCTTATGTCTAATAAGCAAATATCTCCTTTGAAATGTTATTCGGAAATAAATGCAGTTAGCACTTGTACACCCTAACATTCTTTTGCAATCAATATGTTTAAAAGACATTTATCTATTGCCATGACCAAACACTACTAAAAGAGACATTTAAAATTAAATAGGACCATTGTGAAGGTATAGAGGAGCACGGGTAATTTTTGAGGAATTCTAAAGGGTCGAAAACATAAGGAGTAGCAAAAAATCACAAGCTGCGACAGTCCAATTACACTAACGTATCATTTCTTTCTTTCAGAAGGCAACCGAGCTCAAAGTTCTCAACCTCACGTTTTGTCGATCTCTGAAAAGAACTCCCGACTTGTCCACTTTCAAAAAGTTGGAGATTTTGACTCTTGTAGGTTGTGCGAATCTAGAAGAGCTTCATCCTTCTATTGGAAATTTGGCATCATTGATTGAGCTAAACTTAGCATATTCATCGATGAAAAAGTTACCTAAAAGCATTGGGAATTTGCAAAATTTGAGGATCTTGTGTATTTTTGGAACTGGCATAACAGAATTACCTGATGCCATTGAAATGTTGACAAAACTCCAAAAGTTGGAAGCTTGGTATTGCAAAAACCTGAACCAACTACCTAGTAATATATGCGAATTGATTGCGCTAGAGGAGCTCCTCCTTGAGAGGTGTGAAAAGCTTCTGGAATTACCAGAACTGCCCTCTGGCTTAAAAGATTTAAGGATCACCTGCCAGGGGCAGTCTTTGCCCCGTCTTTCCCAGCTAACCCGTCTCAAGGAACTCTCTCTTTACGATTGCCATCGGCTTGAATGTGTCGCAGAGCTTCCCATTGGACTATCGAACCTTGTTGTTGCATGGTGCGAAAAATTGAAAGCCTTGAAGAATTTGTCAGACTTGAAACACTTGCGAAAATTCAGTATTTTTCACTGCCCATCTCTCGAAGGATAGCCGGACGTGTCAAATTTTAGGCGTACGCAGATGAGAGAACTTGGCTTTAAAGAGACCCAGCGCCCTTATTGGTTATATTTCGAGCGTTAGCAGACGTCAAGAGCTACGAGGGTAGAAGAGAAGGATGGCTGGACGTCCATGGAATCTCTCTCTCTCTCTCTCGCTACTAGTCAGTCGCCCTGCTGGTTTCTAAGGCCCAAACATCGAAGCCACCATTCTTACCGCCCATCCACCGCAGGCAGGTGGGCAGGTCGGTCGGCACGGCGGAGATGACGACAGCAACGGCAATGAGGCGTCGCCATGGCTGGCAATGCCCTCTCCATACGCTCTAGGTAAACGCACACACGCATCTCTCGAGCTTTGTTGTGGTCTCTCAGCGTCGCTCTGGCACGCCAGCTCGTCGATTGTCCGAATTAGAGAATTTAGTTTGCTCGGTAGTAGCTAGCGCGGTAGTTTTGGCAGCAATCGAGTGGGCGGTTAGAGCTGGACGTCGCGCTAGCTGCCATGGTTCTGTCGAGATTTGGTGAGCTGACCAAGGTCACGAGCATAGGTTTGCTGTTTTGAGCTGAGGCTAGCACGTATTAGTCAAATTCCTGCATTGGCGACGTTCTAAATGCTCTAGATCGGCCACGAGTGGATGTGTAGGGCGTGATGCAGATGATCGATCAATCGCATTTGAAGTTTAGAGTCGATCGAACTCATGTTGTAAATTTGCAATTGTAGATAGTTGGGATGGCAGTGTTCAGTTTCCTAGCGGTGGCCGTCTACGTCTTCTTGGGACTGTTGCTTGGGAGCAGGGCTACTGAGATCACCGTGACGACAATATTTTCTTTTGTGGTAACTCCCTTAGTGTTTACTTTGTGCCATGATGACATTGATTGCTTTTCTTTGGTCACAGGGAATTGATGGGATTTTCCACATATTTCCCCCGATTTTCAGGTTTTCTCGGCGATGTTTCTGTTCATCTGGTGTACTGCGATAGATCCAACAGAAAAGACCAGTTATATAAAGAAGGAGAGAGGCTCCGAAGAGATGGCGCTCGCGGACTTTTGTGCCGATTCCTCGAGCTCACCCTTCTAGTTTCGATGCTTGATTTGCGCACCTAGGTACTTCTTCTTTCTCTTTTTTCTTGAATGATGATGGAAGGAAGGTTGGGGTTGATATTCTTGTGGAAGTCTAATGGTGGTGCCTCTGTATGTGTATACAAAGAGATATGTAATAAAGCAAAGAGATTAGCCTGGGGAGATATCCTTTCTGGCAGGATATCAGCAAGTCTTCAGCACTTGACCGCTTAGCTTTGGAGAAGACATCAAACTCAACAGGTAGAAGTCAGTAGCTGTGGCATGTGGATGAGCTGAGTAGGAAAGTAATGCATAAAGCTCTGTGGATAAGTTGGACATTATTGTTTGGGGTACCATCTAGCAAAATAGTTCGAACTTTTGCTTTTACAAGATGGTGCACCCTCCATTTGGAATTGAAGTTAAAGATGGGGGAGTGAAGGATTGAAAATTTGATAATATCCCTGGTCTATGATGACAAAGAGAAAAAGGCACTTTGTCTAAGTCAAGTAGTTTTATTTTGTTTTATCACCTTTTCAGAGTTTAGTGAAGTTGGGTGTTGGGGCTTCTCTTTGTTTTCTTATTCTGCTTAGTAGATTTGTTTTTGGGGTTTGCATTACCTTTTATAGAGATGGAAAGGTATTTCCTTGTTGCCTTACTTATTATACTTATTGCATAACAAAGAAACTGGGGAGAAAAGAGATTGAGATTGGGTGATGGAGGAGCGATTCATAATGCTAATTTGGGGATTGATGTTCGTCTACCCACTGACAAACTAATATACAATCAATTAAAGATCTCCATTGTAATTAGGGTGTGCCATGGAGTTTCTCCATTGCATGAACAACAGCATGTGTTAGGTTTGTTGGTGGCGAAAGTCATATTAAAAACACAGGAGCCAAGATTATTGTGTTCAGCTATGTACCTTGTTCTTGGGGCATGAACTTTTGTCTTCCCAGCTCAAAGCACTCTTTGCCTTCCTCTTCAAGTGATACAAAGGAGTCAAAATTATTTGATGGCACTGATACTGGGATATATATACATGTTAAATTGTTTTCCCTGTATTTTATTGCTCCTGAACTTTCTTGTAATAAAAGAAGCATCTTATACACATTGTTAGGAGTGAGTGGGGTCATCGAGGTTAACCTATGTCCAAGTATATGCCTTCTCATCTCTGCTTTTGGGTGATATGGTGGAATTTTCACTCTTTGTTGACAGTATTTCATTGTCATGGTTTGCTGAAAGCAGATAAGTTACTCCTGGATTAGTCAGAGCATTATAATTAGTGGCTATTAATTATACCTATGCAAGATCTGAAAATTGTTTTAGGATTGCTATCTGCGTAGGATGCAATTAAAAGATGGAACTTGGTGACATCAAAAGTCATTCCCAGTTGGGATCAAGAGTAGGATCATTGGAGATGTAGGATGGGATTTCTAATCCCAGTCCCAGATATTCTTCTTGGCCTATTTAATTAGGCATCAATCTCATAGTAAACCAAATTAGGCTCCAGTTCTCATTGTGCATGACCCATTGTACGTCTAAAACAATATGTAAAGGCCAAACCTGTTAATTAGGGCTAACTTTGGGGTTTGAACTATAAGGGAATTATAAATGAGAATGAGGTGTTGCCCTCATCTTGAATTAGATTGGATAGAAGATTTGATTGGTAGTTGTGGTGAGGCTGTAGATTCTTTCCATACAGACTTGGGCGAATCCATAAGCTTTTTGCTGGAGTAAGGATAACCTTCATGAGAGCTTGGGTCGAGGTAAATGGACCGTATGCTGTGCCTCCACAAACGGCAATGTAGCCCAATGCCAACACCTTTGTACAGTAACCACCTCTACTGGCTGGGGACAAAATTCTTTTTCATGTTACAACATATAGCACTTTACCTTGTCTATTTCTTTCATCCTCCTCTCTCCTTCTTTTCACTGCCATCATTCAGTTCTGCATTTGTTTTATTCTCTTCTTTACTTTTGCCTCAGATGCTTCTCTAGTTAACTTTCTTTTAAGAGGTACGAGAGCTTCTTCAGTGACGTGCTTTTGCTGTGGTGATAATAGTGCTTTTGTCTTCTACTTTTGAGCTTCATTCCCTCTTTTCAAAGATAACACATATAGGTGATAGTACAGAAAAAAGATAGGATCTATCACTTTAGACCTTAATTTTCTGTAGGGTCTTACAATCATTGATCCAAAGTAAGGTCCAATTTCTATTATTTTGGGATCAATCTTAACAACCTTTACCTCAAGGGGTTGATTTTATACTACAGGGATTGCCTCCTATATATGTACTGATTAGATTATGAACTGTTGTTTTGTGTAGCTTTTACATGCCATCTATGTATAACTATCTAAAAAAAAGAATGTGCCTGGCATATTGACATGGGAATTGGCTCTAGGCAATCTGTTGGGATGCGAGATCTTTGGCCTGGTGCTTGTGCTCTAGAATCTAGTATGGTGGAATCCTCTAGAATCCGGTATTGTGGAATCCTCTTCAGTTTCTCACCTTCTGTTTCTAGATTCTCTCCCATGATTGCCCCAAATTTTTACTTTTTGTTCCCCTATTCATTTATGAGTTGCATTACTTCTTTTTCATGTCTAGTTCAGGATACATTTCATGACATATCCTTTGTGGGGATCTTATAGTGCTTGTGCTGTTTGCGAGTTTTCAATTGGCTTGTATCCCCTTCATAGAGATACCTTATTTGTATTGTACCTTGCTATTGTCCCTTTTGGTTCCTTTTTTGACCATATTTTCATTCTAGAGTGACAAATTTTCCGTGCTATTAATCAAATAGTTCAAATCAAAGTTTTAATTCTGATCTAGACATAATCAAGTCATTGACTTGATTGGATAGTGACCTCCATGTCACTGTTTTCTTATCCACAGGCTGTGATAGCAATGGTGCAGCAAGCATTGTAATATGTTGACGAGACACCTGATCTCGAGGCCAAGATAGAGCTTATTAAGACACTTAACTCTGTTGTTGTTGGGAAGGTGAATATGTGAGAAATCATACCCTGTTGCAGCTTATGTTCATCAGCAATCTGCTTTTAGTTAGTGATTTCTGTAGCTAGTTTCGTAACTCAGGTATATGTCGAAATTGAGAGAGCACGGTTGATCAAGAAACTTACAAAAATAAAGGAAGAGCAAGGTTGTGTAGCAGAAGCTACTGATTTGATGCAAGAATTGGGGATAACTAGAAGTTAACTTCTGTTGTCACTGATCTTGTAATTGGTTTTCCCTTGTCCAACATTCCTATGACAGGTTTGAAAAGCAGGTAGAAACTTTTGGAGCAATGGCAAAGATGGAATAAATTGCCTTTATTTTTGAACAAGTGCGGGTATTTTGTATTGCTTTTAGCTGTTTATCCATTATTACTATGATTGGTTTTTTGATCAATGGATTTTGCAGGTTCGTCTGTGCAAGGAGTACATCTGTGCACATATCATTTCCAGGAAGATCAACCCACGAGTGTTTGATGCAATCCTTACATACAGAAGAAGAAGGCTAAAGAAGGTGAAAACATCGTGGAACAAGCGCCAGCTGATATTCTGTCTCTCTTGGAGTTGAAACGAATATACAATGACTCATGATATAACAAATTGGTGTTTTGCTTTTCTAATGTTGTGTCCACTATCTTTTAACTAATTTGCCGTTGCTGATCCAATGCCACCTAGTATTCAGGTTGTGGTTCAAACCATGAACTTATATGGCTTTATATATCTGGCACATACTCTTCCTTCTTTCTAGCTTTATCGCAAACTCTGATGTTCCAGATGTACTTGATAGATTTGAACTCGCATCTTAGTTTGTCTCCCATTGATGTGGTTAACCATGTAGGTATTACTCACATAAAAATGATTACCTTGAGATTTGTCGATACTATGAGGCGATATATGAGATTCTATTAGTAAAGTGTGACCCAGTGCTATGTATATGGGTGAAGCTCTTTCCTTGTTAAGTCTTCACTAAGTCTTTCAGGGCACAGCTATGCATTCTATGATTTAATTAAACGTAGGTTCTAAGGAAAATTTGCTAGTACTTGGTTCTATCACCACATGATCCTATGCAATCAAGCCTTTTTAATGCAACTTCAATAAACATCTCTTAGAAATTCCCCAATTCAGGTACCATCTTTGAATTGTTCTAGGTAATTGATTGTAGATCTTGCAATATCTCAATAATGTGCCATAGGATTTGGTCGACTGTGCCTTTGATATTTTTAACGCAGGTTGCTCTTGAAACAATTGGTTACGGTGGAGGCTCTAACGGACTCCTCTTTAAAGTACTTTCAAAGATGAATTGGAGAATGAGAAGACATGCTAGGAGGTGCACTTGTTGAGAATTAGACGGGGCCCAATCATAGTCAAAAGAAGAATTTTGGCTTCTCCTTGGCGAGACAAACTACCTTTAGCTAGAAGCCTCTTCAGAGAATCATCGAACATGTAATTACAGAACTTGTCGTTTTTCTTCTTTTCATTGGATCATCACTCAGATGTGACTTCCTTTATTTTCTGCAGAATATTATCGTTGTTTTGAAGTATTGCTCAGATGTGACTTACTTTATTTTCTGCAGAATATTATTGTGGTTTTGAAGTATTCCTCAAGGATTACCTTAAAGAGACTTGTAGAGTGGTTATGCCTCAGTATCCAGGTCTAATTATGTGGAACATTTGTTGATATTCTTTATCGGTGCCACTTTTTATGAACGATTGCCTAGACCCCTCATTTAACCCTGTGTAGCCTCTGTGCCTGTGATCCCTGATTGGGGCATGGTTGCTGGACTTGGATACAAGTTCCAAAATATGTGTAAAAGAGATTTTGGTGCGTTCAAAGCAAAGGTTTGTCATGGATTTGAGAATGTTGTCTTCATAGTTTTGTTTTGTAAACATTTCTGGCCAACATATATGTGTACACTTTTTTTTTTCCTTGGCTTAGTCAACTTCTGCTCATAAATTTGTTGTAGCTGTAAGTGTTGTCCGGCATTGTGAAACCATTTTTTGTCCCATGGAGCCTGAAATTCTAACGTGCTTAGCTTTTTCTGCTAGTGTTGACACTCACCATTTCTTGTGTTACAAAAGTATATCTTGTGAGAGATCTTGATTAATGTGTTCAGAAAATCTTTGTTGTTGAATCACTCAAGAAGAAGAGCTCTGTTTTTGGGTTCTCTTACTGCAGTTTTTAAGAGCTTTAATCAATCACATGCCTAAATTTATTAAATCAACACTATCATCTGATAGAGAGACCATATAATGATAATTATACAAGCTCATATGATATTCTATCATCATGACTGCTTACTTCTATATTACAATTTTAGGAAGCTGAGAAGCATCTCTTCTTGGTGTTTGTTTCCAAGGACCTGGTGGCAATGGCAAAGATAGACTGGCCAATGAGAATTGTCAGTTTGGAAACGGCAATGGACTGCAATGAGATTTTGAACTCAGGCGACAAATTTGGAAAAGCTGCCTGACCTTGTTGAGAAAAGCTGCCACTAGATCCCCAAGGAAACCATGTTTCATAAGGCTGCTTTGAGTGCTTGAAGATGTTTTTGGTTGAATGAATGATCTCTCTCCCCTGAGGCCTCCCTCCCTCTCTCTCTCTAATCGAAGAATGCTGTTTGACATTATGGTAGGAACTAGAGATATTGATCATAGAACTCTTGCGTAGCTGTCTTAAATTTGACTGCATATTTTGCGGGGGGACCAGATCCTGGCCTTGTTTTGGACTGAAATGATATACTGAATGCACTTTCTATATAGGAATGGAGTTTGGTCTTTTCCTCTTTCCTCTTTCCCCCACCTTTTAATTTTTTTTTTTTGGTCGGTCCTACTCTAATTCTACTCTAACACACACTCTCAGACTTTTGCCCTGCCTCCTTGCAGGGCGTGGGAGTCGAAACCCACTCTTGAAATGAAATTGTCCTCACCCCAATCCCCCCTGAGAAGGTGGAACAGGTGTCAGCACAAGATGTCACTCATTTGGATGAAATAAGCGCCTTGTTACAGAATTGTGTTTCGCATTACAAATATTGCTGGTGCTTGCATCTTTTCTAACATTGGTGATAACCCTTCCATTTCATTTCACATTCGAAATGAGCGATGTTTCCAAGGAGCTTCATTTCAATAATATATATGCACTTTTTGTCTCCTCAAGGGACGTTATTTTTCTCCAAGTCGATACCTGATAGGGTATGGACGTTCTCTAAAATTCCAGCTCCTTCCTTTTCTTCATGGAAACTGAAAAGATTGGGAAAGGCTGTGGCCACGACATCTTTGGGTTATGCAAATAGTTATGCCGGCTAAGCAAAAAGCACCCTTTTACTTTCTTCACAAAGCAATTGTACAAAAACACATAGGCAAAGGAGGGAGATCAGTACAGCTGGATTTATGGTGCTCTCAATCCCCAAAATTCGCCAGGTTCTTTCAAGCTCCAAGGGTATGACTTCTTAGTTTCAAAGTCATTTCAAATTCTCGATTAACTTTTTACCTATTGAGTTCCATTCTAAGAAGATACACTTTGTTTCTCCAATTACACGATTTGCTCTTCAGCTCATTAGTCATTCCAATGCTGGGATTTTTTTCACTACTGCAATGAAGATTTTGTTCCAATGAGTGATGTTCTGGTTAAACTTTCCAGTACGCAAGTTTTGGTCTCCTGTTGCTTTCTTTGTTTTATTTTTCTTTGATAATCTTGGTCTTCATGATATTGGAACTGTGAGTAGAGCCGAATTCCAAAATTTCAGAGGAGAATCATATATGTTTCCAAAAAAATTATGAATCACTTCAAGTTTGAGCAATTTTATCTATATGAATCGTGTAGGAATTGTGAGAGGAATCCTTTAAACGAGTTGGTGGAGATTTGGTGGTGCAGGTGGTTGGGGCCGGTGGGGACAAGGCTCCCATTGGACTGGACGTTGGGCTGGTGGAAGCAATGGTCACCAGTGGCAAAGGTGTGGATGTGAGTAATACTCCCCGGCTATGGTGACAGAAAAAATGGCCGGTCCATTGGTTAGGGTGTTGAATGGAAAGCCGGTGTTGCAGTTGTTGTTGTCATCCTTTGACACATTCGCGACATCATGTGACCCTGTATTGAACCCTGCAAAAACAATGGAAGATCATCCAGCATGAAAAAGTGAAGCTCAAGATTATTTTTTTGGCCCTCGAAGCTCAAGATTGATTGCAGTTGAGAATGGACTGGTCGGAGCAAAGTCCTTAATAATTATAATAAACAAGTATCTGATTCCTACTCGAAGAGCGCCAAAATGAGAAGGCTGCATTGGCTTGGCGCAGTTCAAGTACACGGTGCTGCTAGAATTGATCATTCATCCTGCAGAATATCTCATTGGATAATTCGTCGCCTTTCCTCCCGAAAAAAATGGAGTTGCAACGGCTAGAACGAAGTCTCTGAGTTTTCGCACTTGGCCATTTGGCCGGGCTTTTGTTATAATTTCAGGACGAGGTCATCTCTTAGATCTCCATGCTTCCTATTCTTTGTCAAAGGTGCGGTTTTCGAGCACAAACATAGGTGGGAAGCCAATGTCGGGAACGCTCCTCATAGACTGTGTAGTGAGTCATTGGCTTGGTCGCTTCGACTGACTATAATACTTTGAGTGGTTGGTGAGTGAGACTGTGATTGAAAATAAAGGAAGCCAGTACTGATCATTCATTCTCTGTCAAAATGATGCATTCACATGTCTTTTGGTGGGAGTGGAATTAGTAGATTCTAAGATAGTGCCTAAAAGGATTGCATGATGGGATGGGCATGAATGCGACCCGTAATGCTCAAACCATTTGTGATTGGATTAAGGGAGGATGATTTGATCATGGGCTGCAATCTCACGAATTCCTTAGTCTCTATTCTATTCGGTTTGTTGATCATTCCAGCGACTGTTATAAGACTTTGGCATTGCGACTATCATGAGAATTCTGCATTATAAATAGATTAGAAAATGTCGCTGCTCAAATCACTTGTATGTAATGTCAATATTGCTTATCTTCATAACAGATAAACCATTAGAAACAACTCTCGCCACAAGAAGAGATCAGTGTTGCATCATACCAATCCTATACCTACCCTTCGATTCCACGGATAACTTGCATAGTGGCCGGTGAATCTTTCCAAAGAACATGGAAGAACTAGGATTTAAAAGAGCATTTCCGGTCAGTGTCATTCGGGAATCACGTGAGCTTTATTTGGACGAATCGTCTGAACCTCACCAGCTAGAGAACTGGGCTTCAGTGTGCAACCTCAGCATCTATACAAAGACATCTGCCCCGACATGCAAAATCCATTCGCGATAGACGAGCCACTAGAAACACCTCTCATGAAGAGGGAAGATCGGAAAAGTCATTGATTGAGTAGCATCCCATGTACTCCCCAACCTTCCCTTTTGAATTGACAAAACAATGCATTGCAGCAGGTGAGTCCTCTGAGAAACTATAAAAAGAGGCCAAACCCCACAAAGCAATTCCATGATTTGAACAATGAAAAAGAACAACGAGAATTTCTTGGAAATTTTCAAATTCAGACTTCGGCGCTTCTTCTTTCTCTTTTGGCATGAAATTTCTTTTTCTCATTCGAATACCAAAAATGACGCAGATAGTAGTCACTACCATATTAAGAGGAAAATATATCAATTGGTTCAAAATTCATTAATATATTTGATTCAAGCGATTTAAATTTCTAATCCTATTTAATTTCCGATTTTATATTGATCAAGTGAGCTTTCGTTTCTCACCTTTACTCCAAATTTCCAATCGCCCTTTTGATAAAATCTGAATGGTTTTCGATGGCTGCGACTCACCAGTCGCCTTGGAGGAAAAGAAAAGAAAGGAAATCTCATCTTCATTGCAAAGATGGCCAGCCCTGCCCACGTAATTCTCAGGCTCCATGGGCCGTCTGGCGAAGACTTGGGGCGGAATCTACATCGACTGTTGGATCTTTTCCAAGGACAGGGACGGCCCAATCCGATCCGGATTCGATTCGCTTCTTTTTTGGATCCCCTGATTTCTCCTCCATTTTCATCCATTTTCATTTATATTCCCCCGTGCTCTTTTATTTACTTTTGCTCTTTTATTTATTTATTAATTTAATTTGCTCTCGCATCAGTGTGTTCGAAGAGGAGGAAAGAGGAGAAGGAGAAACAGACGAGTGGAAGTTTTTCGCGAGTGAGGGGTTCACCGACCGCTCTTTCTCTCTCCTCTTTCTTCCCCTTTCTCCTAGGGCTCCGAATCGATCGTCGTCGGAGACTCTCGCCGATTCCTCGAGCGCGCCCTTACGATTTTTGGGAGCCGATTGAGATGGTGAGTTCGCGTCCCCGCTTTCAGATCTGCAACGAGTAATTGGGTGGTCGATTGCCGGCTCACCTGATAGTCCTAGTTGGGTGGCATTGGGCCAACTAAATAAGGGGGTTCTTAGTGTGTTTTTGCCTGAACTCGGTGGTTCAGTACCATGAGCACTGAATGTGCGTGACATTGTTGAGTTAGCGGATGCGCTATATTGTAAATGATTTTCTTTTAGGTCTCTGACACCTTTTTTTTTTTTTTTTTTTTTGCATTATCTATTGAATTTAACTTCTCACGGGTAACGAATTATTTAAGTTGGCAAGATTTGGAAGAATTGATTAAAAAGGTGTGCTTTTGGAACCCTTTTGTGGAAGCTTGGAGTTTATTTCTATGGAAGAATTGATAAAAAGATGTCTTTTCGAAGTATTACTCAAGGATTACCTCGGGGAGACTTGCAGAGCTGTTATACCTCAGCATACGGGTTGATTATGTTGAACATTTGTTTATATTCTTCATCAATGTCGATCTTTATGAATGATTGCCTAGAGCCCTCATTTAACCCTGAGCAGCCTCTCTGCCTGTGATCCCTGTGGGGCATGGTTGCTAGACTTGGATACAAGTCCCAAAAAAAGTGGAAAAGTTTTGGTGCCTTGAAAGTTAAAGGCTTGTCATGAGGTTGAGAATGTTGTCTTCGTAGTTTCATTTTGTAAACATTTCTGACCAATATATATGTGTGGACTTCACTTTGTCAACTTCTGCTCATAAAATTTGTAGCTGTAAGGGTCATTGTCTGGCGTTTTGAAACCATTTCTTGTCCCATGGAGCCTAAAATTCCGATGCCCTTTAGAAGGGTGGGAGGAGTTTTGCTATCACTCACCATTTCCTGTGTTACCAAAGTATATCTTGCAATTAGAGCTTTCTTATTGTGTTCTGAAAATCTATTTAGCTGAATCACTCAAGGAAAAGAGCTCTGTTTTTGGGTTCTATTACCACTGTTGTAGAGAACTTTGATTGTTCTATGTTACCATTTTAGGAATCTTAAAAGCATCTCTCCAAAATGGTTGTTTCCAAGTCCCTAGTGGCACAGATAGACCGGCTAATGGGAGTTGTCTGTTTCCAGATGACAAAGGACATCAATGTCATCTTGAATTTGTGGGCGACAAATTTAGAAAGGTTCATTGATCTTGTCGAGAAAAGTTGTCACCAAATCCACAAGGAAACCTTGGTTCATAAGGCTGCTTTGAGAGCTTGATAATGTTCTTAGTTGAATGAATGATCTCTCTCCCCTTGAGCGTCCCTCGATCTCTCACCAAAAGAGAAGCGGAATAATGCTGTTTCACATTGTGGCCTGAAGTGGGACTGAAGATGTTTATCATATCTCTCATGCAGGTGGCTTTAATTTGATTGCTTATTTTGCAGGGGGACCAGATCTGGGCCTGGTGTGGACTGAAATGATACAATGAGTACACTTTCTGCATAGGAATTAACAATTTATATTGGTCTTTTCATCTTTCCTCTTCATCCCTCCTTTTCATTGAAGATTTTTGAGCTCTCAGGGTCCAGAACTTGTGCCAATGGAATTAGTATCAGCACAAGATGTGCACTCAATGCAACAGAATGAGCATGTTAAAATCTGTTTGGCATTACAAATTTTGCTGGTGCTTATATTTTTTTAACATTGGGGATAACATTAGCTCTCCATAGAAAAGGCGAACGGATGTTATTTTTTTATATCATTTCACATTTGAAATTCATCTTCAGCACAGAGAGCGTGTTTCTTTTGGACCCAATCTTGGTCATCGGCGGTTCTAAAAACCTGTTTCTAGGGAGCTTCACTCAATTAGGTAACTGCATTTTTTATCTCCTCAGGAGAGACATAGTTTCTCTCTAAGTTGATGTTTTGATGTCATTTCCATAAGACACTCCGTTGTGATGTCATTTCTCTATATAGTTTCTGTCACTGGAATGTGTTTGATTCTGACTGGTTTTGACATCTCTCTCAACTCTTGGCATGTGTGTAATACAGTGAGAAGCTTTGAAATATTGAGGATAATGTGTTTCTTCAATGATCATAAAATTTCAGATATGAAATTATCTTTACATAGTCTCTTCCCATTTTCAATTTACTATAGGTGCTTCTAAGTAGCAACATAGGATTATTTCTATCTAATTTGTTTTTCCTTTTATCTTTTGACACCATTGCATATTTCCTATTAATCTCGGCATTTGATTGATTTCATTGGTCAATTGTTGTCTGAAATCCCTTTTCTTTACTGAAGAAGACGTAAAGGTTTTGAATATCGTGTCAGAGTGAAATGGGAAAAGAGTGACTCCTATGGGGACCATCAAGTAGTTCTTTTAACTTTATTCGTTTCATGGAACATGTTTGGATGGAACCAGAAAAAAATATGATCCACTCCTTAAGTTTTCTATTACGCTTCTATTTATGCAGATCTCCGAGTCCAGTGAATGTCAGATGAATGGCACACTCTCATGGAAGGATGAGAGTGAAAAACCCTTCGTCTCTACCCTCTGAAAGCTGATAACTTCATTAATATCATTATGTAGAGCTTTCGATACTTCATCTCTTTTCATTTTTTGCAAGTGTGCAAAAAAGCTTATGTCAATTACGACAGTCCAAAGTTTACATCAACGCAAATAATATAGAAGAAATAGAACAATTATTTATAAGTTGCTCATGAACGTTGTGTTGAATGCATATTCCAATTTTGTGCTTGATTGATAGAAGAATAGTTCCGAGTAGTAAATCTCTAACCAAGTTGAATTTGAGAAATTCCATTCATATTCCTATAAGTTAGCAAAATGTAAATTTCCATGTTTTGTTGTCGGGATTTGTACATCATTGCCATGCCGAAGATCATGTGGGTTCAACTATGGGTTCAACTGAAATTGTAGATTGATTTATAGGTCTCAAAATCGTAAGTTGGAGTTAAAGTGGACCGTAAAATGTATTGTAGGAATTTGGAAAGTACACAGCAAGATGCGCACTCATTCGTACTGAAATAAGCGCCTCATCACTAAATTCTGTTTTACATTATGAATTTTGCTTGCGCTTGCGAGGCTAATGAATGCTATTTGTCATTTCCCTGCAAGGGAGAAGGTTTTTCTTGAAGTCAATACTTCAATAGGGAAGGGGCCTTTGTTCTTTGGAGTTCAAGCTCCTCCATTCTTCTTCACGGAAGCTGAAAATATTTGGAAGAGGAAATGATTGGGGCGCGATCCTTGGTCTATTTCAGCAATAGGCTATCTACATACGTGGGGAGTTTTGTTTGTCCATAGAGAAAAAGCCGTGGGCACATCTTTAGCTTTAGCTGTAGAAGTAATAATGCCCAATAAATAATGAGTACTTTCCTAACCAAATGGATTTATTTATCATTTTATTGAAAAATACCACCGTGAGATTTGCTTAGCAATCAGCATAGGTCAAACGAAAAATATTAGTGATTTTCAATAACTTTTTCCCGTTGTTCGTGTAGTCAATGATTTGAAAATTACATCAAATATCATAAGATACATTTAAAAGTCATTCATGCAATCAATAAATATTTTGGTCATTATTGGAAGATCTCTTTTTGTCATGTACTTAGAAAACTAATTAAAATTTTTAAAAAGGAAAAAAAAAATAGCCGCTATAAAGCATGGATAGCATTTTTGTTTGGCAAAAGGAGATATTCAAAATTTTCAAAACATTTTGTTTGACCAAATTTAACACAAGAAAAGGTTTATTATATTCATTACGACAGGGACCAACTAATGATAAAATCAAATTTTTCATTGATCAAAAAGAGCAATTGTCGAAACCGATCAATTCTAGTAAAAAAAATCTATGAAACTCTTTTTAAAATGAACTAGCCGATCATATACTTGATGAAGAAGACCTCGTCGAATATAGTTGACAATTTTCGGAAAATTGGAGTTGTACCAATTTTGAAAACGCTAATTGGTTGTCCTCTTTTTGTTGTTTTCTTAACCGAACCTTGAATCCCATCTTCTTTTTCTTTTGTACAATTATTTCGTTTTCAATTTTTATTTTCCTTTTTTTATCTGCCATCCTACATGTAATCATTTTAATCGTAGGCATTTCGACTACGGCAACATGGTAAGCTTTAAAGAAGAAGAGATAAATTTTGAAAAAGAAAATTAATAATTGAAAAGTTATCATTCTTGTTTCTCGGCTTTAAGCCAATCGTTCCTCTTTCTTATGCTTGTGAAGGAGGACTCTTGTTTTCGTGCCATTTCATGGACTGGAGTGTTGTCATCAACTCATACCCCCATCACCATCTTCTTCAGCTAAAGGCTTCTGAATGTGGAGTGATTTCCTCGTTCGTGGATTAAAAAACGTTGCAACTGAGATGAGACAGTAAGTGCTGGCAAGAGGAAAAGCGCTCGTCCCTACTGGTCTGAGCATCGCAATACCCAAAGGAAACATAATGGTCGGATACATGATGTGCGACTTCTTTACCTCGAAACATTCTCTCTATACCTTGTTTTGGATAATCAACAAGGGCTGAATCAGATCGCTTGTGCATTTGTTATTCCAGCGCCTAGTTCGGGTTTGGCATGTAAGCATCTCTTCAAAATGGTTTTTTCCAAGTCTCTGGTGGGATTGTTTGTTTCCAGACGACTAAGGAGAGCGGTGGTATCTTGAATTCGGGCTACAAATTTGGAAAAGCTCCTTGATCTTGTTGAGGAAAGCTGCCACCAAATTCACAAGCAAACTATGGTTCATAAGGCTACTTTGAGAGGTTAAAGATGTTCTTAGTTGAATGAATGATATTGCTCCCCTTGAGCCTCCCTCTCTCTTACCAAAAGAAGCTGAAGAATGCAGTTTCTCGTTGTCCTTTGAAGTCTGAAGTGGGGACTAAAGATATCATAGAACTCGCGTGTAGTTGTTTTAAATTCGATTGCATATTTTGCAGGTGGACTAGATCTGGGCCTTGTTTTGGGCTGAAATGATACACTAAATACGCTTTATGCATTAGAATGTATTTCAATTGTTTCATCTTTCCTCTTCCCCGTTCCTTTTAAGTGAAGATTTTGGGCTCTCAGGGTCCAAAACTTGTAACAATGGAGTTGGTATTGGCACAAGATATGCACTCATTCTATCAGAAATGAGTGCGTTGTTACTAAATTCTGTTTTGCATTGCAAATTTTTCTGGTGCTCGTGTCTTACTAACATCCTTAGTAACATTGGGGATAACATTAGCTCAACAGAATCACCTCACATACAAGATGGATTTAACATAAGTTGGCAACTCAATTAGTTGTTGATTGTAAGATCATAATCGTCTAACTTATTCAAGCAAGGACGAACAAAACCTCCTGTATTTACTATCAATCGCTTGTTAGTGGTGTCAATAATGTAATATCCACATACCATATATTCTATGGTCATTATTGATCTGTCAAATGTCCGAATATCTTGTAGCTCCATTCAAATTGGGATACAGAGGTTCACCCAATTCTAGTCTTCCATAAAACGTGTGCATTTAATCTTTTCAGTTGACCTTACTCTGAGCATCAGCATCGCCCGATGGTTTTCTTTTGAGTTTTTCATTTACTTGGAAAAGTAAGTCAAGTCAAGATAAAATCGGATGCTGTGGAAATTACGCCTACAATTGTTGCCCTTTGCTTTTTATTTTCTAATTGTTTTATTAATAGAAAAGGCAAGTCAGTCGAAGTCAAGTCGTGCTCAATTTCAAAAAAAAGGCCTGCGTAGGCGCTACGCTTTTACCGCGCAATGCTGCGGAAGTTACGCGTGCAATAGTTGCCCTTTTCGTGCAGCATGCGTCGCCCCGGTTCGATTAGGTCAACAGTCTATTAACGTTAAATTTTAATCTTCTTACTTTTGTGCTTTTGATCCTAGAATGATCAGGTGTGGTTAGTCACTCTCATACTAAGCCGTTGAGCTTTTTTTCCTATATTATCTTATCATTTCAGGGTTTGATTAATACTGTGCAAAGGAAAAATGCGCTTTGGTGGAGAAGCTGTTGGCTGAAAATGCCAACGTGAAATATAAAGCTAAACAACAAATAAAATGAAAAGTTAACAGGTATTCACAAAATAATTAGTTGACGGCGTAGAGAACCTGTTGGTCATGAATTTCTAAATGTGATACCGAGCATATAAACTCGCAATTGCCACCACTCAAGAGGAGCCGACTGAGTCCATAAGAAGGAAAAAAACAGATCAAAGGAATTATCTCATGTAAGTAATGAGATTAATTTAGTATAATGCCACAGCTCAATTAATTATTGATTATACAAACAAAATCGTCATACTTTTCTAACTTGCCCAAATTAAAATGAACCAAAACCTCCCATCTTTACTATTTATCGATTATTAGTTACCTCGATAATATTCGTAGAATGTGTGCACTAATCTTCGGCCAACCTTACTCCGAGCATCAGCATTGCCCGTTGGTTTTCTTTTCAATATTTTCATTTACCTGGAAAAGCAAGTCAAGTCAAGTCAAGAAGCACGTGCATAGGTAGGTTCAACCCTTCCGCATTATGCAGCGCAAATTACGTTTGCAGTGATTGTCCTTTGCTTTTTATTTTCTAATTATTTTATTAAGAGAAAAAGCAAGTCAAGTCGAAGTCTGCTTGCTTTCGAAAAAAGGCACCTGCGTAGGCTCGGTGCCCCTTCCGCACAATGCGGTGGAAATTATGCGTGCAATAATCGCCCTTTTCGTGGAACACGCATTGCAATCGCAATGGTACGACTAGTTGAAGATTCTTGGACCGTTGGGTGGCAAGAACTTAGCATTGCTCAAGCACACGCTGTAGAGTGTTGTGATGTCATTTCTCTCTAAACTTTGTCATCTTTTTTTTTTTTTTTTAATAATTTCCTTGCGTCAGTGTTGATTTTATTCATCTTATGAAATTACTTAGGTGCACATCTCTGTTTTCTATCATATCAACACTAGATTATGGTAATACATTGTAAAGTCATAAAACAATTTTATTTTACATTGTATTATTGTCCTTAATTATTATGATGTGTCATAAGTACGTTATAATAGACGTACCATTTATTCATATATCTTTCATACTTTGCGACAACCTAATAGCTTCAAACACAATAATTTTATTATGCTCAATTTGACGGTTAACACCAAGAAAATTTTGATTGAACAATTAACAAAATAAATCAAATATATAGATGACATTGAAATACTTGCATCAAATGGATGATAAGGGATATGGCATGATCGATGCATGCCTTCCCCGTAGGTTTTAGATGCCCTAGAATCGATATTTCTTTCTTTTCTCTAAATTTGTGCTCACGTGCATCACGACTCCGATGGCATGAAAAGAAAAGCAATCAACAGCATGACTTTCGGTGCACAATAGTCTTGCTTTTTTTGGAAAAAAAAATTCTTATTAATCTCGACCATTAAAAAAGTAAAGTTGACATGAGACCCACATAATTGGATCTTGTAAATGAGTACTCAAGAGCACTGTTTAGTGTTTACTTATATACAATACAAGAATCTTTTTTATTTTTGGTATACTAATTAGACATATTTATTATTGTGACATATTTAGTATTATCATACACGCTCATGCCTTTAGACTACAGGAAAAATCAACGTCATTCATGGCTAATTTTTTCCAACTTGTCTTGCTGATACAGTTCCAGCACCACAAAATTGCCATATGATTTCTTCCTTGGGATGGGTCCTTTCGTACACAGAGAAAATAGCACTTTTTTGTCCAATAACACGGAATTTCTCTATCGGAATTAGTCTCGCGGATTACGAAAGGAATTTTTTTTATTTCTTTTTATTTGGAAGTGTTCTAAAAAATAAGACAAAATAATTTATATCTCTTTTGATAAACAATTATCAGATGATGTAGAGATCCTGTTGACTAAAAATTTCTAAATGTGACATCGATATATAAACATGCGATTTCACCTACTAGGGAGGAGCTCACTATAATGCCCTGTGAGTCCATGAAAAGAAAAAAGAAGGTCGATGGGATCACCTCGTGCATGTAATGAGATGGATTTAACATAATGCTATAACTCAATTAGTTGTTGATTATACAAGTAGAGTTTGCATAATCGTCTAACTAGCAAAACATCTTACATTTACTATCAATCCATTTTCAGTTACCTCAATAATGCAATATTCACATACAATAGATTATGTCGTCATTGTTGATATATTAAATGTCCGAATATGCTTGTAGCTCCATTCGAATCGGTATAAAAAGTCTCACCCAATTCCAATCTTCCATAAAATGTGTGCATATAATCTTGGGTAAAAGTTATCAAAAACCCCAAGCTTTACTTACCATTTGAATATGGAGAATTGTTGGCCTAGAATTTATTAACGTGACACCAAAAGAATAAAATTTATGTAAAATGTTAAAAGCCATTAATTTAAGGGGAGAGATAAAAGTGGCTTGGGTGGAGGATAATGATTTGATCATTTTTAAATAAAAAGTAGTACGGAGAAATCTAGTTTAAGGAAATTATTTTGAATTTTAGAGTTACCTTTCTAGACGAATAAAAAAGAAAAAGCCTCCTACAAACTTTGTATAACAAAATCCTGTATAATCTCCTGATTTATACGCTCTTGTCTCGACTCATGTAAATTAGCAGTGTATAAGAGAATGAAAGCAAGTCAAGTCAAGTTCAGCCAATCTTGGATCTCTCAAATTTCCATGAAAGCGCGTAGATAGGTTTGAAGCACCTTTCCTAAGTAGTACTGACACGCGACATAACACAACTTAACACATCGTTTCTAAAAAATAGAGGATTCCAACACGTTGGGACATGTTATAAATTAAATCAATATTTTTATTTTTAATTAACTTAATTCAAATTCATAAATAAACAATTAATTAAAAAAGAGTTTACAATGAATTTACACTAATAATATTAATAAATCAATTCATTAAAAATTCGAAAGACATATTCATAATTAATGCGTATCCATGTTTGGAAACATGTTTTTAACTTTAATAAAAATTAGTGATGAAACTAATGACTAATAAAAAATTAGAATCGATCTATTTAAATAAATCTATGATCTTTTACTATCAAAATTTAAAAATTTTATTTTTTGAAATTATTCTTTAATCTCATTTATTTATTTTTTTGATAAAAAAAAATGTCTCCACTGGGTCCACCTCCACTGCCTTCTTTCCCTCGTCCATTTCCCCCTAGTTCACTTTTCTTTTCCCTCCCTCCCCCCACAAATAAAAGCCACCCATCGAGTCCCCCTTTCCTCCTCCTCCTTGCTGCATGACCCCCTTTCTCTCCTCTTGATCCTTCTGCTCCTCTTCCTCGCCGTACGACCCCCTTCCTCTCCTCTTCCTCTCGATCCTCATCACAATCTTTTACCGCCTCGCCTTCGACCCCTTCTCTCTAGCAGCTACAGTCTCGTCGTTGATCCATCGCAGCATCACAGTAGTGGCCCTCGCCTCAGTCTATGTTCTTTCTCTAGCCGTCTCTCCCCATCGCAGTAACACGGTGTGAATCGGTGGAGACCACAGCAGGAGCATGTGAGTGTTGCTCATCAGTTCTCTTTTTCACTTTTTCTTATTAATAGAAAAAGCAAGTCAAGTCACGATGCTTCTGAGTATTGCATGTCTCCAAGTCATGATGCCACTTCGACGAAAAAAAGAAAGAAAAAGTCATGATTCTGCGGGAATTACGCGTGCAATGATTATTCTTTCCGTGGCATGCCTCACAGCGGTTCGATTAGCATAGAGAGTTTTGGACCGCTGGATGGCAAGAACTCGAGCATTGTTCGAGCACGCATATTAAAGAATTTCCCTTTTCTTAATCCTACTTCGAAGGCTGAGAATCGGTGGAGATACCAGGGTCGTGTTGTTTGAGCACTCCTCAGGCAGTCAACCGACTCCTTGCTCTTTTCTGTTTCCTATTTTGATTGCTCCATTTTCTTCTGATTAAGCAAGGAGTGTGAGAGTTCTTTTGTTTTCGTCTGAATTAACTGAGTCATGAAAGACATTTGTGCGATTCGCAGATCTGGACCGTGAAGGCTGGCTTTCTTTTAAGGCTCTGCTTGATCAATCTCTTATTTTATAACAGAATAAGAATCTCGTTGGTCGATTACTCCATGATGTACATCCATTCAAGAAAAAGGAAATTGTTCTCTCCGTTCTCTTCCTTTCTCTCCAATTCCTTTCTTTTCTTTTCACTTCATTTCCCTCTCAACTTAAATTGCCAATCGAATTGTAAAAGAAAAAAACCCACTCACTCAGAAGATCCGAATTCCGGGGTGTCTTCCTCATTGACTGCTCCGCATGGAAGAGATCATGAAAGGGGAGATGAACTGCCGAAAGGGAATGCTTATGAAGTATTCTTGAACTTTAGAGGGAAAGACACTCGCAAAGGTTTCACCGATTATCTCTATAATAGCCTTGTCAATGCAGGAATTCACGTGTTCAAAGATGACAATGAGCTCTGTGTTGGTGAGGAGATTGGTCCGGAACTTCTTTGCAGCATTATTCAGTCCACGATCTCAATCTCAATTATCTCCGAGAACTATGTTTCCAGCAAATGGTGCCTTCGTGAGTTGGTTCAGATGTTAAAGTGCAAGAGGAGTAAAGGGCAAAAAGTGTTGCCCATATTTTACAAAGTGGAACCCCACCAAGTGCGACATCTCACGGGAAGATTGAGAAAAGCTATCGATGCACATAAAAAGAATACGGAGGAAATGGTTGTGAAGGAATGGGAAGAAGCACTCAAAGAAGTCAGCTCCTTGAAAGGATGGGAATCGGAGAAAATTGATAATGGGTACCTTATTCTCCAACAGAACATTGTTTAATTATTCATAAATAGATCTTTTTTCAAAAAGAATACACATATTGCTATCCTATACTAATATTCATTGTTATTTGACAGGCATGAAGGAACATTGGTTAAAATTGTTGTCACAAAAGTTCTAAGCGAGTTAAAAGGAACATTTCAGCTAATTGTTCCCCAACAGTTGGTTGGGATTGATGATCATATCGAACATATTATGAGCTTGATAGATGCTAAATTCAATGGTACATGGATTATCGGAATTTATGGAATGGGTGGCATTGGTAAAACGACTCTTGCAAAGGTATTATACAACAAGTTCTTTGGTCAATTTGAGATTCATAGCTTTGTGGCAGATTGTCGAGAAGCATGCCAGCGTGAGGGTATTGAGGGTATTAAATGCCTACAAAGGCAGCTCATATCTAGCGTAGGAAGTCCATGTGATGTGTCTAATGTGGACAAGGGGATCCATCTTATCAAATCTCGATTTGCACATAAGAAAGCACTCATTTTTCTTGATGATATAGGTGATAGTGCTCACTTGAAATATTTGGTCGACCGTAATTGGTCTAAAGTAGGAAGTATAATCATCATAACAACTAGAAACAAGGATGTTCTTGACCAAGCTAGTGCAAATCACACGTACCAACTCAACGAGTTGTCTTTTGATCAATCATTGATTTTATTCAGTAGACATGCCTTTCAAAAGGATTATCCTCCAAGTGATTATGAAGATATCTCTCGTGATGTCGTATCTACTACTGGGGGGCTCCCATTAGCTATTGAAGTTATAGGTTCATTCTTATGTAGAAAGAGAGAAGACATATGGAAAGGTACATTAAAAAAATTAAAGAATGTGCCCCATGAGAAAGTGCAAGAGAAGTTGAAAATAAGTTATGAAGCATTAGATTATAGGGAACAACAAATATTTTTGGATATAGCATGCCTTTCCCTCATAAGACAATATGGAACTTATATGTATGCAACTTATATGTGGGATGATTGTGATTTTTACCCTGGGATGGGGATTGAAGTATTAAGTCTTATGTCCCTAATTAAAATTCACAAATATGGACGGCTATCGATGCATGATCAATTGAAAAATCTTGGAAGGGAAATTGTTTATCTAGAAAATCCAAGGGAGCCTCAAGAGCGTAGCAGATTGTGGATCTATGAGGAAGCCCTAGATGTGCTTGACAATTGCAAGGTATGAGTTTTCTCTACTTTTCTTAGTTAGTGCATGTGGGTCCATCTTCCCTTTCTTGTTTGAAATAAAAATAAGTATCAGTCTTGAGTCCCCATGAATTTCTGCTTCTCTAAGCAAAAGAGCTTTTTTGATTAATCATTGTTTTTGCCTGATTCTAGAAATCTATGGTAAAGATGAGCAAAATTTAGATGACTAGTACTTCATTGTAACAAAATCAACACGAAAATGAAAATATAGCATCAAACATCTGTAGCAATAAAAAGAATCATATATAGAATGTTTGTAATTATCAATTTTCCTTCCACGTATAATGAAAAACCCTCATCGAAGAAATACATGATAAGAAAGGAACGTAAAACACATGCGTACCTTTTGCGATGACATTCTCGTTTTCATTTTGATATTGACAATTGCAAACAAAGTAAACACCAAAAAAGTGAGGAAATTCTACAATTGGGATTCATACATATATTGATGGCAAATTTGATAGGTGCATTCGGACGGTTAGAGTTGTATTGGTTCACATATACATGATAGGAGTAAAGGAAGTGTTATTTCACATACATAAGGGCGTGAATTTTGAAAAATATATTTGAATTACTATATGCATGAAGAGAGGCCTTCCATTGTATTTGCAAATGGATGCAAATTTGGAAATTCATAAGGTGCAAACTGCGAATGGTATAGGTGGATGAGGAAAAAGTTTTGGAGACAATCGCTTGAGCTTCTCATCTTTACATATATTAGATAAATAATATGCAACTACAACCTTTCATTTCACAAGAATGAAAGATAGAAGCCTACGCGATAGTAGTATGATAGCAAATCGAAATCAATGCATTTTATTTTATTTTAATTGGTATCATCTCATCATTCAAAACTTATGGTCTACAATGTTTCCAAAATGTAGGGCACCGGAAAGATTGAGGCCCTTTCTCTTGGCAAATATGATGAGGGAAGAACATACGCAGCCAAAAAGTTTAAAAATATGACCAAACTAAGGTTCCTTCAAGTGGATGGTGCTAATTTCACTGGAGATTTCCAAAGCTTACTTCCTGAGTTAAGATGGCTTCAGTGGAACCGCTGTCCCTCGGATTTCGTTGCGGTCAACTTTCATCCAAAGAAATTGGTTGTACTCGATCTGTCAGATAGTGCAATTTCGGAGCATTGGGAAGGATGGGATCCACTCAAGGTAAGACGTAAAGAAGGCATTGAAGTATTTTTTTTAATATAACATTTTTTTTCCTTGTACATTTGAAAATTGATTTTCATAATTAAACTAGCCGTTTCTCTTTAATTTCATACTATTGAAGGAAAACATAGTGCCCGATGAATACATCTCTCTTCCATTTGAATTTGTCATCTAGTTTTTGATAATATAAGTTGCTTATGTCTAATAAGAAAATATCTCATTTGAAATTTTATTTGAAAATAAATGCAGTTTGCACTTTTGCACTCTAACATTCTTTTGCAATTAATATGCTTAAAAAACATTTATCTATTGATGTGGCCAAACACTACTAAAAGTGACATTTAAAATTAAATAGGACAATAGTGAAGGAGTAGAGGAGCACCGGAAATTTTTGAGGAATTCTAAAAGGTTGAAAACATGAGGAGGAGCAAAAAATCACAGATTGCGATAGTCTAATTACACCGACGTATCATTTCTTTCTTTCAGAAGGCGACCGAGCTCAAAGTTCTCAATCTCCACAGGTGTCTATCTTTGAAAAGAACTCCTGACTTGTCCACTTTCACAAGGTTGGAGGTTTTGAATCTCGATTATTGTTCGAATTTGAAAGAGCTTCATCCTTCTATTGAAATTCTGGCATCATTGGTTGAGCTAAAACTTTCGAATTCAAAGATTACAAAATTACCTGAAAGCATTGGGAATTTGCAAAATCTGAGGATCTTGTATATTGAAAAAACTGGCATAACGGAATTGCCTGATGCCATTGGAACGTTGACAAAACTCCAATGGTTGGACGTTTCAGATTGCGAAAACCTGGAGGGACTACCTAGTAATATATGCAAACTGATTTCGCTAGAGGGGCTCTATTTTACTTATTGTGAGAAGCTTCGAGAATTCCCAAAACTGCCCTGCGGCTTAACAGGACTTTATATCACCTGGAAGGGGCAGTCTTTGCCCGATCTTTCCCAGCTAACCCATCTCAAAAGACTCCATCTTAATAGATGTCGTCGGCTTGAGTGTGTCCCAGAGCTTCCCACTGGACTATCGGATCTTGATATTTATCGTTGTAGAGAATTGAAAGCGTTCACGAATTTGTCAGACTTGAAAAACTTGCGATGTGTCGCTATAGGTAAAAGCTCATATCTCAAAGGATCGCCCGACGTGTCTATGCAGATGAGAGAACTTGGCTTGAAAGAGACCTGGGACGATTATGGGTACTTAGAATTCCAGCGTTAGCAGACCTCAGAAGCTACGCGGGGCAGAAGAGAAGGACTGCTGGACGTCCATGGAATCTCTCTCTCTCTCTCTCTCTCTCTCTCTCTCTCTCTCTCTGTGTCGCTACTAGTCAGTCGCCCTGCTGGTTTCCCAGGCTCGAAGATCAAAGCCACCGTTCGAGTCACCCATCCACCGCAGGCAGGCGGGCAGGTCGGTCGGCGCGGCGGAGATGACGACGGCGACGGCGACAAGGCGACGCCACGGCTGGCAACGGCCTCTCCATCCGCTCCAGGTAAACGCACGCACGCGTCTTTCCTGTGGTCTCTCAGCTTCATTTGCATTTTAGAACCACGTCGCTCCGGCACGCGAGCTCATCGATTGTTCGGATTGGAGATTTTAGTTTTCTCAGTAGTAAATGTGTAGGGCGTGATGCAGATGATCGATCAATCGCATTTGAAGTTTAGAGTCGATCCATCTCATGTCGTAAATTTGCAATTGCAGATAGTTGGGATGGCGGTGTTCAGTTTCTACATCTTCCTGGAACTGTTGCTTGGGAGCGGGGCTGCTGAAATCACCGTGACGACAATATTCTCTTTTGTGGTAACTCCCTTAGCATTTACTTTGTGCCATCATGATATTGATTGCTTTTCTTTCGTCAGTTTTCTGGGAATTGATGGCATTTTCCACATATTTCCCCCGATTTTCAGGTGTTCTCGGCGATGTTTCTGTTCATCTGCTGTACTGCGATAGATCCGATGGATAAGACCAGTTATAGAAAGAATAAGAGAGGCTCCGAAGCGATGGTGCTCACGGACTTTTGTGCCGATTCCTCAAGCTCGCTCTTCCAATTTCGATGCTTGATTTGCCTGCGTGGGTACTTCTTCTTTCTCTTTTTCTTCTTGAATGATGATGGAAGGAAGGTTGGGGCTGATATTCCTGTGGAAGTCTAATGGTGGCGCCTCTGTATGTGTATACGAAGAGATATGTAATAAAGCAAAGAGATTAGCCTAGGGAGATATCCTTTCTGGCAGCATATCAGCGAGTCTTCAGCACCTAACTGCTTAGCTTTGGAGGAGACAGCGAACTCAACAGGTAGAAGTCAGTAGCTGTGGCATATGGATGAGCTGAGTAGGAAAGTAGTGCACAAAGTTCTGTGGATAAGCTGGACCTTTTTGTTTGGGGTACTATCTAGGAAAATACTTTGAACTTGTACTTTTACAAGATGGCCCCACCCTCCTTTTGGAATTGAGGCTAAACGTGTGGGAGTGAAGGGTTGAAAAATAAAAGAATATCCTTGATCTATGATGACAGAGAAAAAGGCGCTTTGTCTTAGTCAAGTAGTTTTATTTTGTTTTATTGCCTTTTCAAGGTTTAGTGAAGTTGGGAGTTGGGGCTCCTCTTTGTTTTTTATTCTGCTTAGTAGATTTGTTTTTGGGGTTTGCATTGTCTTTTATAGAGATGGATAGATATTTCCTTGTTGCCTTACTTATTATACTTATTGCATAACAAAGAAACCAGGGAGGAGAAATTGAGATTGAGTGCTGGAGGAGCGATTCATAATGCTAATTTGGGAATTGATGTTCGTCTACCCACTGACAAACTAATATACAATCAATTAAAGATGAATTGTGATTACAAGTGGTACCTCTCCATTGCAATTAGGGTGTGCCATGGAGTTTCTCCATTGCATGAACAACAGCATGTTATAGGTTTTTTGGTGGCAAAAGTCATATTAAAAATGCAGGAGCCAAGATTTCTGTGTTCAGCTGTGTACCTAGTTCTTGGGGCATGAACTTTTGTCTTCCCAGCTCAAAGCACTCTTTGCCTTCCTCTTCAAGTGATACAAAGGAGTCAAAATTATTTGATGACACTGATACTGGGATATTCATCCATGTTAAATTGTTTTCCCTGTATTTTCTTGCTCCTGAACTTTCTTGTATAAAAGAAGCATCTTGTACACATTTTGTGTAGTCGTAATATGCCATCATGTATGACTATTTGAAAAACGAATCTCATTGGCATATCTATACGGGTATTGGTTCTTGGCAAGCTCTAGAGATGCTAGAACTCAGGCCTGGTGCTCATGCTGTTTGCAAGTTTTTTCAATTGGCTGGGATCCTCGTGATTGTATTTGTATTGCACCTTGCTATTACCCCTTTAATTCCTTTCTTTACTCTATTTTCTTCCTAGATGAATATTTTTTCTTGCTGTTAATTAGATAGTCCAACTGAAAGTTGTAATTGTGCTCCAGAGATAATCAAGTAATGAATTATTTTGATGGTGACACTTAACTCTGTCGCTGCTGGGAAGGTGAAAATGTGAAATCAAACTCTATTGCGGCTCGTGTTCGTGAGCAATCTGTTTTGGTTTCGTGGTTTCTATAGCTAGTTTCATTATGCAGTTATATGTCGAAATTGAGAAGAGTGCGGTTGATAAAGAAACTGGCAAAAAGCAAAGGAAGAAGGTCTTATAGTAGAAGCTGCTGATTTAATAGAAGAAATTGCAGGAGCTAGAAGTTGAATTCTGGGGTCTTTGATCTTGTAATTGGTTTTCCCTTGTCCAATATTATGAGTGGTCTGAATTGCTGTGGAAAATTTACGGAGAAAATTGCCTTTATTCTTGAACATGTACGGGATTTTTGTATTGCTTTTAGCCTTTTATGCTCTCTTACTATGATCAGTTTTCTGATGGATGCTTTTGCAGGTTCTTTTAAGCTTAGATCGCCAGGACTATGTCCAGGCACAGATCCAGAAAATCAGCCCCCCGGTGTCTGATCCAGATCCTTCCAAAGAGAAGAAAAAGCCTAAAGAAGGGGAAAGTTTTGTGGAAGAAGCGCCAGCTGATATGCCGTCACTTCTGGAGCTGAAATGGATATAATAAGAACCCATGATATGGTGAATTGGTGCTTTACTTATTCTAATGTTGTATCTACTATTCTTAACTAGAATTTTTTTGCCGATCAAGTGCTTCCTGGTATTCAGATTGTGGTTCAAGCCATGGTTTTATTCATCTGTCGCATTCTCTTTTTCCTTTCTGTCTTACTGCAAACTCTGATGTTAGAACTGTACTTAATGGATTTGAACACACATCTTACCTTGCATTCATGTGGTTAACGATGTAATTATTACTCTCATTACAGTGGTTTGCTATATGGCAATATATGAGATTCCATCAGCAAAGGGGAAACCCAGAGTTGTGGATACCAGTGAAGCTCTTTCATATGAGGCTATGTCAAGTCTTCACTGGATTTTTCAAGGCACAACTATTCATTCCGTGATTTAATTAGTTGCAGGTTCTAAGGAAAATCTGTTGGTATGTAGTTCGGTTACCACATGATTGGTTACAGTCAAGCTTTTGCAATACTTTAGAAGATATAAATATCTCAGAAATTCCCCAAATCAGGTACATCTTTGAATTGCTTCTAGTATTTGATTGTACATTTTCTTGCAATAGATCGATAATCTGCCATGGAATTTGGTTGGCCGTACCTTTATTATTTTAATGTAGGTTGCAGCTGAAACAATTGGTCACAACGGAGGTTATCCAATTAACTGCTCTTTGAAGTAATTTCAGAGATAAATTTGAGAATGACAAAACCATACTCGAAGGTGCACTAGTTGAGAAGGCAGCAGAAGATCTTAGACAGAGAATAAGCAAATATGTAATTACAAAACTTTGTCGTTTTTTTACCCTTGCTTTCTTTAGATCATCATGCTGATGCGACTTACTCTATTTTCTGCATAATGTTATTGTCGTTTTGAAGTATTACTCGAGGATTACCTTGAGGAAACTTGCATAGCTGTTATGCCTCAGCATCCAGGTTGATTATGTCGAACATTTATTTATTTCTCTTATCAATGTCAATCTTTATGACTGATTGCCTAGACCCCTCATTTAACCCTGGGCAGCCTCTCTGCCCCCGATACCTGTAGGTTATGGTTGCTGGACTTGGATACAAGTTCCAAAAAAGTGGAAAAGAGGTTTTGGTGCCTTGAAGGCCAAGGCTTGTCTTGAGGTTGAGAATGTTGTGCTTCTAGTTTTTTTCTATGAATATTTCAGACCGATATATATGCATACACACTATGCTTAGTCAACTTCTCATAAAATTTGTCATAGCTATCAGTGTCAATGTCTGGCATTGTGAAACCATTTCTTGTCCCATGGAGCCTGAAATTCTGATGCGCTTTAGAAGTGGGGGAGGAGTTCTGTTATGACTCACCATTTCCAGTGTTACAAAAGTATATCTCATTATTAGAGCTTTCTTAATTTGCTCAGAAATCTATGTAGCTGAATCACTCAACGAAAGGAACTCTGTTTTTGGGGTTCTGTTACCACTGTTGTAGAGAGCTTTAATCATTCATATGCCTCAATCTATTAAATCAACACTATCATCTGCTAGAGAGACAGCATAATAGTAATTATACAAGCCTGTATGATATTCTATTAGCATGACCTGTTAGTTCTATGACCATTTTGGGAAGCTGAAAAGCATCTCTCCAAAATGGATGTTTCCAAAGCCCTAGTAGGAAAGATAGACCTGTCGATGGGAGTTGTCTGTTTCCAGACAACAAAGGAGCGCAATGATACCTTGAACTCGTGGGCCACAGATTTGGAAAAGCTCCTCGATCTTATTGAGGAAAGCTGCCACCAAATCCACAAGCAAACTATGGTTCATATGGCTGCTTTGAGAGCTTGGAGATGTTCTTAGTTGAATGAATGACCTCTCTTCCCTTGAGCCTCCCTCTTTCTTACCAAAAGAGAGAAGCTGAAGAGTGTGGTTTCACGTTGTCCTCTGAAGTGGGGACTAAAGATATCATAGAACTATCGTGTAGCTGTCTTAAATTTGATAGCATATTTTGCAGGTGGACCAGATCTGGGCCTTGTTTTGGACTGAAATGATACAGAATACACTTTCTGCGTAGGAATATATTTTGGTCTTTTCATCTTTCCTCTTCCCCCTCCTCGTAATTGAAGATTTTTGGACTCTCAGGGTCCAGAACTTGTACCAATTGAATTGGTATCAGAACAAGATGTAAACTCATTCCAGCAGAAGTAAGCGCCTTGTTACTAAACTCTGTTTCCCTTTACAAATTTTGCTAGTGCTAGTGTTTTCTAACATTGGGGATAACATTAGCTCTCAAAAGTAAAAGGCGCATGAATGCTATTTTGTATTTCGTTTCACATTTGAATTTTGTTTTAGCAGGGAGAGCTCGTTTCCTTTGGACTTAATCTTGACCGTTGGCAGTTCTAGAAACCTCTGTTTAGGGAGCTTATATATTGTCAATAGACTTAGCTTTTCTCCAGGATGATGTTGTGATGTCGTTTCAAAAAGACACTATTGTGATATCATTTCTCTGTGAACTTTCAGTCACTGGAATGTGTTTCGATGTCAACTAGTTGACATTTCTCTCAACTCTTGGCATGTATGTGAGTAATAATACAGTAAGAAGCTTGAAATATTGAGGATAATGTGCTTGTTTTACAACTCTGTTAAGATTTGGACTTAATGGAAGTTCTCTTTACATAGTCGATTCCCATTTTCATTTTACTATTGATGCTTCCAAGTGGCAACTTACAACGATTTCTTCATCTAATTTGTTTCCGATTTTATCTTCTGGCTGGCAAAATATAGAAACCATCACATTTTGCTTATTAATCTCGACATTTGATTGATTTCATCAATCGGTCGTTGTCTCAAATCCCCTTTCTTTACAAGAGAAGATGCTGAGGGTTTAAACATTGGGTCTCAGAGCAAAGTAGGGCAAAGATGACTCCTATAGAAACCATCATATGGTACCCGAACTTTTATTTGATTCATGGGACATATTTAGTTGATGAATGAAAGAATTTTTTTTTTTTTTTTTGGGGGGGGGGAGGTGGAAGGAATTAGGAATTCAAACTGCTTGTGCTGGTAGTAGGTGTCAAATATTTATCTGATTTAACATTGCCCATGATTAGATAGTAAATTGATAGATGAGCATCACTATTAATACCTAAATTTTGGTGGCCCAATTAGTTGTTTATTGCATGAAAAAAAATTAGGGATTAATTTTTAATACCTAAACAAAAGTATTAAAATTAAATTGCATAACATATAGCTTTAGGAGAATTTATTGTTTGGTTTATTTTTTATTGTATTTGCATTGGACCGGTGATGGATGGATTCAAATTGATGGTTCTGAGCTTTAATTTAGCGAGTTTGTCCAAGCACATTATTCTTTGAGTGACCGAAATCATGTGTGCCACGTTAGTAATTTCATATTATTGCCAAGATTTGATCATTAACACTCAGCAATAATCCCTGGGGTAGATGTGCGTACGTGCATTTTGGAAAATTCGGTCAAGATTATGGAATGTGAGAAGAGAAGTTGTGGGAGGTGTGGAGCCCAATAGAGAGGGAGGCGATTTCTCTGGAGGTCAGCAACAAGCTCCGGCACTCGTCCAAGCCACGCCTAGTGCCCGACGCGGCGCTGCCCGTCTCCTTGCCGCTGCAGTTCATCATCTAATTTTGCCCTAGTCTGATCTGGGGAATTTCCGACAACGATGAAGCACCCCTCAGCGAGTCCTTTGCATGCCACAGCAGCCTCCGTGGTCTCTTGATTAATTCTTTGCAGGTTCCCGGCGAAATTACAAGCACTTGTCGAGCCCTTTGAGCGAACTACTGGCCAGGCCACCACGCTTCTGCTGTTGTCCCGTTTCTTTAAACCTGACACCGCCGCCTGCTGTTTTGTCTGTCATGCTCGACTGTTCTTTCACAGGCTGTCCAGAACAAACCAACGCCCCTGCATCAATCCAAGCGAGTGCAAGACGGCTCCTGTGACGATGAATCTTCATCAACATTAACGGATTTAATGATGCTTTATGAATAACGCTTTTTATAGGTTCCAGCTTTGGTGACATATCAGCCCAGCAAATCTCTGAGAAGCTTTGCAGCCCCTTAGCCATGTTCACTCAAGTTCTCCGTAGAAGTGTGCTTTCGTGATCTAGGAAATGAGTGAGTCATAGTGTTGTAAAAGGTACACGTTTTATAGAATCATCTACTGAGCTTTATGCAAGAGTAGCATCCTCTACAGACGGTAAAATCTCGAGGATTACTCAGCCTTGTTGTGGGAGGACTAGGTTAAGTGGAAGTTCGATTCAGTACAAATCTGTTTTGCATCTCTTCAATCTCTCTTAACTCCTTTATTGTCATTTGGATACAAGGTACTGCATCTGCGTGATAGTTCTCCTCCTATAGCAATACATGATCCACGTTCTTCTTGAAAAAAAAAATTGATTTTCTTAAAACAACCAATTCGCTCTCTTATCCCAAGACACTATTGTACAAGTTTTCCATGAAAAAGTTACAATTTTCTTAAAATAATCAATTCACCCTCTCTCAACTGTTGCGTTAATCATTTCATTAATCTCTTTATACTCTATTTGTGTTTGTTAATAAGAGCAATGAAAAACCTATCTCACTTACCGAAATGAATCTCTTAAATAATCCTTTCTGGATGACCATTTTAGTTACTGGGAAATTACTAAAATCACAATATCCTATTCTTCTTGCCTAATTAAAGGGGACTCACTTACCATCATTGACATTTAATGGCATTAGAATTTAATAATTATCTCCTCTAACATTATAAAGTACAATGAAAAAAAAATTTGAGGAAACCTCCTTGAAGCTTCTTGTAGTTGTAGCTACCGATTGAAAAGAACAATGCTTGTAGCTTAAAGAAAAGCTTCAACCTTCATAATGTTAGGACAGATTTTGGTTAACATGGAAATGCTTTAATTAAATAATGAATTTGTGTTCCAAAGTATCCAATCTCACATCATCAAAAAAATGGAAATTTGATCGGGCTGAACCTAGCTCTGGAGAATCAATAGGGTAGAGAGCTGGAAAATATAAGCTGACCCCTTATATAAAATAGTCGGGCACAAGGTGCAACTGCTTGATTACTTGAAGGCCCATTAAACACCACATTCCCATTCCCATTCTGAAACAGTTTCAAATATGAAAATATCCTTTCTCAACCAACTATGCAAACTTTTTAAAGGGATTGAGCTTCCAATTTATGTTGACGTAATTAATATGAGGCCCAAAATATATTTAACCTTTGTGTCACCTTCTATAAAGTTCGACAAACCAGACATTTTTCAAATATTATTCTGTCGCATTGGTCAAAATGAACAATTTTTTTTATTAGAGAGATGTGCATATATCCTTGGTTTTCTTTCGTATTCCAATTTCAAACCCGCTCAAGGTGCACAACCCATGGAATGTCCAGAAGCAGCGTGAGATGCTTTCATTTTATCATTTTTTTTTTAGAATAATTTCTACCGAGAAGAAGGTAGAATTAAGGCTCATTTGTAGTCATCAATCCATGGAAATCGTGCATCCATTTCCTGTGGAATTTGTGTCAGTGTTGATTTTAGGGTTAATACCATCAAAAACTCCAAACTGGTACACCTGTGATAAATTTATCCAAAACTATTTTTTTGACCATAAGAAACGCTAAACCGGTATATCGGTGACAAATTTACCCCCAACCCACCATAAAAAACTCTAAACTGGTACATTTATGACAAATTTACCCCAAACTAATTTATTTGACTACAAAAAAATCCCAACCGGTAAATTTGTGACAAATATACTCTCCGCTAAATTAGATTAATACCACAAAAAAATCACAAAAATTGTAAACGTGACAAACGGAGGGTAAAATCCCAACTATCATGTGTCATTTAACTTAATAATTTGGCAGTAAAATTCAATGAAAGCTGATAAATGGTAAATTTATCACAAATGTACTAGTTTTGAGTAAATTTGTCAAAGGTATACAAGTTTGGGGTTTTTGGTGGTCAAAAAAATAATTTGAGGTAAATTTATCGTACTAATTTGGGGTTTTTCGGGATATTAACCCTTGATTTTATTCGTCTTCCCGAAATATTTAGTTGTCGATTTTCTTTTGTGGGTCTGATCTCATAGCTTTTGTACATTTTTGAACGTCGAAGAATCATAATAACATTTTGGATCCCACATCCATAAAACCAAATAATGTGAGCACAGCATGGAGGTGATGAGGGTTTCGAGGAAGCTCGCTCGAAAACCCGCGGGAAGTTTCTTGCATCTTATGGGAGAAAATTCACGGTCACTTCATGACCCTTTCTGGTGCAATTTGCCAAGTGATTTTCGTGAAAAATGTCATGAAATTGAAATCGAAATTAGCTGGATGTCTAACATTTGAAAAAAAGTAGCACTTGAATAGATCGGTTATCATCCAAAAAAAAAAAAAAATATCACATTCATTTCGTAATATAAATAAGCAATGCAAGATAATAATTTCATTAGTAGGATTTGTGCAACCACATTCATTCAATTTAACAATCAATATTTAGGTAATGACCTATATCCGATTTTTATTTTTAGCAAACATGTCCATTCCATAAATGAAGTGATATTCTATTAGTTATTGTGAACAATTATCTAGATATAATTGCAATCTCTTTATGTAAAAACCCTCTTTTGAAAATCTTAAAAGTTTATTGGTTGATGTAGGACAAGTTGCGAATAGTTTCTTAGAATGAATCGATCAACAAATGAATAGAGTTTAGCACGGCATTCATCAAAGTGAATAGATAAAGGTCGGACCGCTACAAGCAAGAGCTACGGACAATCTAGTGTAAATTATGTGGATAGGGATTTTTCATAGCAATGCCACGGGTTTTAATTATAGATACCGGTGAAGAGCAGATGCTGCTGAAGATATATTTGTCCAAGTCTTTAAGTTAGCTTTGGAACTGTTCTTGTCAATCCTTCACACCCTTTACCGAAATTCACTACTCCATTCCCTTCCCTGTTTAGTCACGCCAATTTTCCCAAACTCCTCACTTGGCTCGTGTGCTTCACACTACTTTACCATGCAATAACGTAATCGTGCTGTCCTGCTCGCTTCACCTTCCCATTACACCTTCCCATTGCCCGCATAGAGTGTTGCGATGTCATTTCTTTCTTAACTTCATCATCTTTTTTTTTTTTCATTCTATTCATCATCCGAAAATACTCGGGCGCACATTCATGTTTTGCATCATATCAACACTTGGTTACGGTAATAGATCGTGATATCATAAAACAATTTTATTTTACATTATATTCTCATTCTTAATTATTATGACATGTCGTAATACAGTACGTTGCAACATACGTACCATATATTCTCATATCTTTCACTTTTTTGGGACGGTCTAGTAGTTGTTTTAAACCTAACAATTTTATTATGCTCAATTGATAGTTGACACTAACAAAATTTTGATTGAACAATTGATGACACAAATTAAATAGACGGATGACATTGAAACACTTGCATTGGATGGATGACAAGGGATATGGCATGATCGATGTGCGAAAACACGGATTCAAAAAACGGCCCCATCTTCCTCATAGTTTTTAGAGGCCCTAGAATCGATATTTCTTTCTTTCTATTTTCTGAATTTTTGCCCCCACGATTCTGATGGCATGAAAAGAAAAGCAATCAACAGCATGACTTTCGGTGCACAATAGTCTTGTTAATTTTCAGGCAAAAAAAAAAATCTTATTAATTTCAACCATTGAAATTATAATCAATATAATCAATATGAGATTCACATAATTGGCAATAACTTCAAAACATTAGCAATTAATGTAAATAAAATTTAGTAATTAGTATAAAAAATGCTAATATGCAAACTATAAAAGATTTGGTAGTTTCAAATGCTAATATGCAAATAGTTAATGTATTTATTCTCCTCATTCAAGATGTATTACTTCAAAGTAGGACTGATTACTTCACATCCACATTTCTGGTCAATTTAAAGAGTGTTAGGATGTATTAGACAAAACTCAAAGCATGTAACTAGTGCTACTGTTTTCATTATAATTATTTGGCAAAGTAGGATCATATCAAAAAGCAAATCAGGACACTACAACTCAGTAATACACTTCCTTTGTTTTAGCCAAAAGCTCGATAGCACACCTTGCAAGTTAGGAATTAACTCCTTAATGATCCGTACCTATCAAGTAGCAGCACCACAACAAAATTGTATACAGTCTATAACACGAACCTAACATGTGACACGCCGAAATCACGATAAAATGAGTAAGTGCCAAACAAGATGGCTCTAAAGGTTATGATGTTTATATCTAACAAATAGATCACATCAGGAGGAAAAAAATTTCTGTATCAGTTGCAGTTTAGGCACACCCAATTCAAAAAAGGTCATAACACTCTTTCTCTTCCTTCTCTGTCCAAAAGCAATCTAGTCCTTAGACCTAGTCCAGATATCTTTATACATCAGCTACAAAAAGTGAAGTGTCGAAACTATTAAGATTTCTGGAACAACATCAGCATGAACATTTGGTGCTTTAGGAAAGGAATTCGAGCTAGTAGGGGTATCCTGTATGTATACATGCTCCCCATTTAGCAAAGATGGCAGTTTCCGTCTGGACACCCCTCTGATTTGCAGTGATTTCAAGAAATCCCAGACCCTGAGGGTCCTCTTCTTCATAGTCGCTAGAGTCAGATTGCTCTGAGCTTAAATCACTCTCTTCTTCATCACCGATTTCCGCATACTCAGATAGTGCTATCCAATCAACGCCAAGCTTTGCAGAGCTTCCATCATCCCGGAAAACAACTTGTCCAAGACCACATTCATCATCCCATGATTCAAGCTCAGCTTCTCTCCATACACCAGCTTTACTATCTGACATTGCCCATATACTGGACCCCACCAAGGACTGCTCCCAACTTGTTGGGACAAATTTCTTTAAGGATGACAATGGAACATCTACTCCTGAGACATACACGAATGTCAGGTAGGAGATGCTAACAAAAAAGATGCTATAAAATATCAGGATTTAGATCAGTATCATATTTGGGACAAGATACAGCAACAAGATGAAAAAAAAAAAGGGAACTATATATCTTGCCAAAGAAGCAACGTGGAAAAACTGTCAGACAAATGCAGATGGCCAATGGGAACTTAAAGATGGGCGTTAATAGAATCTACACCCAGTGCCTAACATCATAATCTTCGCAATGAACAGTTGAGAAGCACTTTAGACATATAACCAGGACGAAGAAGTGGCCCATATTCTCATTCAAATTAACATATTTTCTAATGTTTAGTATGTGATGCGGGCATGATATTCCATTTACCTAACTAGTTTGATTCAAAGTACAACCTGATCCAGACAATACAGGACACAAAAGCACAACAAATTGTGGACGCCATCACAATAAGTGTTAAAGAAGAGATAGGATGGAATTCATTTTTTTCTGGCAAAATACCACCTAGAATGGCTGATAATTCCATTTGCACAAAGATCGAAAAAAACAGCAGCATACTTTCATGCATAGTAGGAATGAACAAAATCTACAAATAATAAATTATGCATCCCAAAGATTATACAGGTTGTGCAAGAGCTTCAATTAAGGCTAAAGCTCTCTGTCTAATTTATCCATACTTGCTCATATGGAAGTTTGCTTCACTTTATTCTTCACAATCAGTTAGTTGGTTTCATTTGATCCAAGTAAGAAAAAAATTTCAGTGAACACTTGCTCAAGAACTTTCCACATAAGATAATCAGAGGCTAGGTTCAGAATCCCCATTGCTTTCATACTGTGGCCAGCAATAGCAGTTAATCAGCTTGAATTATCTCAGAAAGGAAGATCCTACAATATCGTTCTAACTTCCTACCAGTGTACATTAGGGCAATGGCAGATTGGCCAAACTAAAATTACTATCAGGATCTCAATGAAGGACTTAAATAGTGACATGAACTACTTATCGTATTTTCTTCAGTTGTCCTGAAAGGAACATAATACATAAGCCTATGCTTATAGTAATGGGGGAGAAAAGAAAGAAAGCTGCACTGACCAGCATATTTTCAGTTGTCGGCGCGAGGAAAGAGATTTTGGCCAACTGTGAGCCCTCCAATCCAACTATCTGACCATTATACCAGTGACCATCGCTGTGGCGAAATCGACATTTTGACCCGATGGAGTACCTTTGCTCCTCCAGAGGCTCAGCTTCAACATCATTTGAATCCAAAGACTCCACCTTAACATCCTCAACAGCAGAATCTGACTTCTGTACCACTGAATCAACTTCCCGTAACAAACGTGCACGCTTAAGGTGAAAAAGCCCTTCCTCCACATCTCTTATTGCAGAAACCAGCTCTTCATGAACCTGCGGAAGTAGAGTATATTGGAACCCAAAGGAAAAATAAATAAATAAATACCACCAGCACCCTCCTTCCATTGATGAGGACCTTACACACATGTATTTACTTCATCATGCAAATAGAGTTCATCTTAAAGCATCGACTGCTAACGCAGGATTCACTGATGCAACACACAGAAACTAGAGCCACCGAGTATCTTTATCCAATATAGACATAACTCAAAATGCATACTCCCTCCGTAACCCGCAGCTAGAGATAAGCTGATCATAATTATGCCCAACACGACAGTACCTCTGACGTAATGAAACCTCTCCAGATTGCTCTTGGGTTTATCAAGCACTCATCGAAAAAATGATCAGAATCGTAACTTGGGGGCTTCCACTGACCTCAGCACCAATCAAACATCACAAGCAAAGCAATAGAGTACACAAAACAAACAGGCCCAGATAACAAGCAACTCCCCAAGACGCATATTCCCCAAAGAACAACCAAACCCAGATCAAGAAAGCTCTCAAAAACCCAGAATACATCAATTTCCAAGGGCCAAAAGCGGTGCCCAGAAAGGAAAAAAAAACCGAAACCAAGAAGACGAACGAGGGAGGAAAGAAGAAGCGCACGCACCGCAAGGATCTCGGTGTTGGCAGGGTCGGAGGCGAGGGCTTCCTTGAGCGAAGAAAGGGAGTCCCTCTGCTCCTGCAATTGGAGCTCCAGCTGAACCTCCAGAACTCTCTCTTCTTCTTCGTCGCTCGCCATTTGCCTTTTCTACCTTCTGCTTATGGAGGATGGAAAATGGATTCAACGCTGGTACGGAGATTGCCAGGTGAAGGAGAAGGGAACGAAACGACGCGCCGTCTTAGCTTTGTGGAGTTGGGCGACTGGATCCGCGGACGAAGATGGGGGACGACTGGAGATGGGCGCGGCGACTGGAGTTGGGCGACTGGATCCGCGGACGAAGATGGGCGACGACTGGAGATGGGCGCGGCGACTGGAGTTGAGCGACGGCGACGGAGATGGGCGACGGCGACGGCTACTGGAGTTGGGCGACGACGACGGCTACTGGGCGATGGCGACTGGAGCGCGACTGGGGACACGGACGGACGAGGCGGGTCGGACGGGACGACCGGAGCAAATTGGCCGGTGGAGATGAGCGGCGAGGGCGACGGCGACGGCGAGATGAGCGGCGACGGTGAGGATGAACAGCTTCGGAGTCGTCAGGGTTTCTGGTTTGAGGTGAGGAGAAGGAATGGGAAAGCTACGGTAGTGAGGAGAGAAGAGTCGATATTTGCTGAAGGAAGAAGGGATGGACAGAAACAATTTCTATTTCTACTTCAAGAAATAGAGAAGCTAAAATTTTTAGCTTCTCATTTTTCACCAAAACAATTTCGAAATAAAATCTATTTGAAAATAGAAAATCAATTTACGTTACCAAACGGGGTTTACTCCAAACCTATTCTTAACGAGAGAAATGAGAAATTGAGAAAAACGTAAATTTTACCATACGCGCCTTAGGAATCGGTCTTGTGGATTTCAACAGAATTTTTTTTATTTCTTTTATTTGGAAGCATTCCTGAAAATGAGACGAAATTATTTATATTTCTTTTGAGTATGTTCTCCTTAAATTGTAGTCATTTTTTGATTGATGGTAAACAATTGGATAAAGAGAGCATGTAATTACAATTGCAAAATAAATGTTGAACAGCCTTATAAACTATCAAGGAACAAAAAAGATGTACTTATATATGAAAATGAGAAGCTCAGGGTATTCTTATACCTACTCTCTATTCCTTGAAACTCACATATTTTTCTATTTTAAACAAAAGAAAAGAAATATCAATGGGGTCCGGAATAATAATGGAATTGAACGTTATTTTCTAACTCTTTTTATGTAACTACTTGCTTTTTTAAAAATATCCATTGTACAAAACGATTGCAAGACGATTATGATATGGAGAATGATAGTTCCTAGGAGTAAGCAAAAGCAACTGGGATTTTTGTGTCTTCTGGATGAGTACTAAAAGATCTCTCTTGTAGCTATTTCTCAAATTAGACTTATCTATGCCACATGCCACACCATACTTTTAAGATTGCATAGTCATCACACCTTTATCCCAATCACATCCACATCTCTCCTCAGAATTAATTTTTAACATTTTGCATAACCTTTCTTTTTTTTATTAACCTATCACAAATAATTATTCCCAAGTAAGATTTGCACACATTAAAGCGATTTTTAATTTATTGACTTCTTACTCCACAAAGTTAATACATTATTGAGTTTGAATTCAGAATTTGGATGGCAATATTTTGAAGCATAGTTTATGAATGTGGAATCATTAATTTTGAAACAATAAATGGCTAATAAATGTATATTGAAAGTCTGTTTAAATACATTTATTTCTTTATCGCAAGAATTGCTCTTAAAATATCAATCATACTTAATGCATAACTATTTTTTTTTGGTCAAATAATGCATGACTATAATAAAATTAACAGTCGAAAAACGGAAGAAATGCAGGCCCCACCTCGAGAAAACTAGCCTAACAAGTCACTATCAATAAACTCCATTTTGGATATATATGGTGTTAATAGAAAAATATTAATGACAATTTTTTTTTTTTGGCTCTGATTACATCCTGGATTTCAATTTTTTTGCCCAATTATTAAAAGCGTCATTGGAGAAAACAAATACACCGTACAATGTAAAAATTGCATTTCATGTTTTTTCCTCTAATATCTTTTGCATTCTTGAAACTTCTATCGCTACATCCCAGTAAAAGTAGAGAGCTCATCTTTTATGGGAATTTGAATAGGAGCATCCTATAAATTGGGATTTAGTCTAGGAAAGGACGTGTAAATAGTAACTTTTCCATCTGATTGGCCATTTGAAAATTTAAGTATAAAGATCGGGAAAAATTATAAAATCAAGGCTTGGAGCATGACATGACAATTATTTTCTGGGAGTCTATTATTATCATGAAAAATTAATTTTGGTATACCCTATACCTTAGAGCATGACATTAAGGATTTCATGATTTAGGCAAGTATGGTTTCGAGTACGTAATATGTCATAAGTCCATGACAAAAACCCGTGTCCTCCATTTTTGTTGTGTTTTATTAAATAGATAAAGGCTGTTGTAATTTCTTCTCTTGGTCAATTAAATAAAGCCAGATTTTAATAGTTTGCTGTTGCCTGCTTGCTCCTATTCGAATTTGCCCTTCGAGAAGGACTCAAATGTAACACTTTTGAGTTTTGCCATTTTGCACAAACCAACCTGAATTAAAATTCGATGAAGGCAATTTCCCTGTTCATAACGCCTATCTAAATTTATGCAATATTCCTGCAGGTACGAGGAACGTATTATAATCCGAGGTAGTTAGCATATGCTAAGAATTTAATCAACTCGAGGCCTTATTCGGGTAGACAGTCTTATGGGAAGAAAGCAAGGCCGCCCTATGTTCAGAAGGCGCTAACTAGATTGTAGGATGTCATCTTTTTCTGCTTTTTCGCTGGAACAAGCAGTCTGCGTTTTGAGAAACACTTCACTTCTTGGCGAGTGGATTTAACGGGAACATTCTATTCATTCTTCCTATGGAAAGTGGGATCCGTTTTCTCCCTCTCGTTTTCTTGACATGAATGACGGTCATGAGGTTTTCCGTTTTGCCAGTATAATTGATAGGAACATTTCCTGTTATTAATTGCTCTCCTAGATAGATGATATACTTCCCTGCGGACCTTACTTAACCCTCTTTCCGTTCACTCTCTTCGTCGATTTCCACATTTAAGCATATGCCTTGAAGGCTGACTTCTTACATCCCCTCTTATACGGTTGGATTTGGAAGAGGGACATCTACTTATGTTAGGAGCTTGCGGGAGATTGCTGGTCATTGAATGCATACCATGATGCTTCAACTGCTGCTAGATGACTTAACTTGTCGAGGATGAAAAAAGACCGTGGAAAGTGGTTCAGGATGGCAAAAGTACATTTGCTTTTAGATTCAATCAAGCCCATTCTCAGCTGATTAGCCATGATACATGTTCGTTTTGTTCCTTCAAGGCAGGATATGTTACATATGCTACTGTCAAGAGAATGGCTTGTCATGCTAATATTAAGTGGCTATTCAACTATCAATAATCGCATTCACATCTATACAAGCACGGGGTACTGCTCAGGGAATGTCCCACTCTCCCTTCACGTGATGCACGAGTTTTGCTGATCGAACATATGTGACAATCTTTGCCAGCCCAATTCCAACCTGTCCACTCGTCGGCCGAAAGAAAGAACCTGGTCAACTATTGGGCATCACAACATGATCGCACGGCTTGTAATGATGTCTTACTTGACCATGCAAAAGTGGTTGTGAGATCGTTATGGTCTATAATAAGGCAACTCTAAATTACTTGACTCACTTTGCTCTTGCTTTTTGAGAGGAAACCTTTGAAAACTCTTTTAACCAAGACCGTTATGCTTCCTTCAATTCACGTCTCATAGTCTTAAGCTGCATGCCGTTTTTCAGGTGTATTCTGGATAATTTTAGTGTGATTTTGTGTTCCCAAGCATAAGAAATTCTTCTATTTAGTATCTAACAAGACACAAGGGCAAAACGTATATTTATGCTTTGTCTGGGAAGGAGGGGAAGAGGAGCAAAATGAAGTAAATTTTGTAACCTTTACGAGAAGAAGTGGGAGGAAATTCATAATTTTTCTCTCTTCCTTTACTCGATGTATTCAAGAAAAGCAGCTTTTCCTTTATCATGAAGGTGCTTGCTTGCTAAATAGACCACAAGCATAGGGTAAATCATGCATTGTTGCTGCCATTAGGGTCCTTACCAATTGACATAAACTAAACGTGAATTTCATTTTTCGAGTGCGTGGAACTCCACTTGACTTCCAGTTGATGCACATCGGCCATTATCCACAAGATGCTCCAATGAACAATCAATGTGTCCATTCATGTGGCAAAACGTACTATGGAGATAGACATATGAAGTTGATCCTTGGAAGGCGGAGGTGTCGCGCAACCTAGCAACTCAGTCGTTCGGATCTTCCTCCTCCAGCTTGTTCTGTCTATATGTTTTAAGAGGAGGAGGATTTGACGGCACGAAGGAGTTTCTAGACCAACTAATGTACTAGTTTAAGAAAGAAAAGAATTCTACTGCGCAGTTTGCTTGGAGACTGAAAGGAATAATAAGGAAGAGGGGTACCCATGGCCATGTGACCGTCAAGTTTCCAATAAATACATATTTGAAGTGCTTGGCATTGTGGGCCCGAGATTTTTTATTTGTCGTGGATTCTCTTTTGCGGTTCTGAGCCGACAGCTTTTGTATTCTCTTGAACTTTGGAGAATCATATTCACATTTAGGTCCCCACATTCATATGACAGGATAAGGTGAGCACAGCGCCTTTCGGTGGATGAGGTGACGAGGGTTTGGAGGAAACTCAATCGAAAGCCCTTGGGAATTTGCTTGCATCTTTATGGGAGCAAATTCATGGTCAATTCATTATTAAATTATATCTCGAGTTTAAGCGTTTGCAAAACGCGATTTGCTTGAATAGATCTATTATCATCCAAAATAAAACCCAATGTTCATTTCATTATTTAAATAGGCAATGCGAGATAATAGTTTCATTTACGGGGTTTAGGTAATGGCCCAATTTCGATTTCAGTTTTGGCAAGCAGTTCCATTCCATATATGAAGTGATATTGTATTTGTTTGTGTAAACGGTTATTTAGCTATAGTTTCAATCTCTTTATGTAAAAACCCTTTTTTTTTAAATCTCAAAATTTTATTGGTTGACGTAGGACAAGTTGCCAATAGTTTCCTAAAATGAATTGATCAACAAATGAATAGAGTTTAGCACAACATTTATCAAAGTGAATAGATAAAGGTCGGCCGCTACGAATGAGAGCTACAGACAATCTAGCATAAATCATGTCGACAAGGATTTTTCATGGGAGTGCCACGGGGTTTCATTACATATACTGGTGAAGAGCAGATGTTGAAACTGCATTTGTCCAGTCCTTTAAGTTAGCTTTGAAACTGTTCTTGTTAATCCTCCAGAGCCTCTACCGAAATTCACTACTCAATTCCAAAAATTCTCTGCCCAGCCACACCAATTTTCCCAAATTCCTAGCATAGCTTGTGCTTCACACTACTTTACCCTTCCGTTTTAGCATGCGGCAACGTGGTGTCCTCCTCACTTCACCTTCCCATTATATTTCCCTAAAGACTCCACTTATTAATGGAAAAGCAAGTCAAGTCAAACTGTACTTGATTCCAAAGTTCAATCAAAGCACCTGTGCAGGTGGCGTGCACCTTCCGCAGGGTGCTAACGAAATTACGCGTTCAAGCGCGCATAGTAGAAAAAACAAGGACTAGGAGCATCTTTATTGCAAGTGGGTTTTCTTTTCCACCTTTTTGTTAAAATAAAAAGCAAGTAAAGTCAAGAAGCCCTGCAGAGGTTCCCCGCAACTTCCTCATAATGTTGTGAATATTACGCGTGCAATGACTCAGCATTCTTGGAGGACTCTGCAATCAGTGTCCTTCAAGCATGAAGCTTAATATCGTGCAAAAGAAAAAATGCACCTTGGTGGAGAAGCCATTGGCAGAAAATGTTAACATGAAATAAAAAGCTAAACACCAAATGAAATAAAAAAGTAATTGATATTCACTAAATAATTATTCGATGGTGCAAAGAACCCATTGGCCAAGAATTTCTAAATGTGACACCGAATGTATAAACCCATAATTCCACCAACTCGAGAGGAGCCAACTATAATGCCTTGTAGGTCTATGAAAAGGAAAAAAAGAAGATCGGCGGAATCACCTCATGTACTTAATTAGATGGATTTAATATAGTGCTGAAGCTCAATTAGTTGTTGATTATGCAAACAAAATCATCATAATTTCTAACTTGCCTAAATAAGGACAAAAAAAAAACCACCTGTATTATCAATTGACTATCAGTTGCCTCAATAATTCTCACATACTGTACATTCTCCTATCATTATTGATATATCAAATGCCTGAATATGCTTGTAGCTCCATCCAAATCTGGAAACAGAGTCTCGCCCAAATCCAGTCTTTCGTAGAAAGTGTGCACTAATCTTCGGCCGACCTCACTCCGAGCATCAGCATTGCTCGCTGCTTTTCTTTCCAATTCTCCGTTTACTTGGAAAAAGCAAGTCAAGTCAAGGTGCACTTGCATAGGTAGCTTCAATGCACCTTCTGCATAATGTCGCAGAAATTATGCCTACAATGGTTTCCCTTTGGTTTTTATTTTTTAATTGTTTTAATAATAGAAAAATAAGTCAATTTGAACTCGTGCTCAGTTTAGAAAAAAAAGCACCCGCATATGCTCTGTGCCCCTTCCGCGCAATGCCGTGGAAATTATGCATGCGATAATTACGCTTTTCGTGCAGCATGCATCGCAATCGCAGCGGTTCGATTAGTTGGAGATTCTTGGACCGTTGGATGGCAAGAACTCAGCATTGTTCAAGCACGCGTAGTAGAGAGTGTTGTGATGTCATTTCTCTGCCTTGCTGACACTAGATGTGTTCGATATTGACTAGTTTTGATATTTCTCTCGACTCTTGGAATGTATGTGAGTAATACAGCAAGAAGCTTGAAATATGGAGGAGGATGTTTTTCTTCGAGGATTGGCTGGAAGTTCTCAATACACGGTCTCTTCCCATTTTCAATTGACTATTAGCTCCAGGTCACAACCTAAGATGATTTTTTGGTCTAATTTATATTCACTTTTATCTTCTAACTGGTGAAGCATAGAAACCATCATATTTCCTATCAATCTCGACATTTGATTGATTTCATCAATCATTTATCATTTCAAATCCCTTATTCTTATCGGGTTATAGAGTGAAATGGGAAATGAGTGATTCCTATGAAAACCATTAGTTCTTGAACTTCAATTCGTTTCATGGAACATGTTTGAATGGAACAACAAAAATATGGTTCACTTCTTAAGTTTTCGATTATACTTTAATGGGGATCTCCAAGTCTAGTAAGTATCATATGTATCGTGACCCTCATGGAAGTATGAGAAGCAACTTGAATGAAAAGTCATGATCTCTTCTTCACTTCAAAAGCTATTTACTTCATTGATATCGGTGTGTAGAGCTTTAGATACTTCATTTCTTATAATGTTTTGCAAATTAAGTGTACAAAAAGGCCTATGTTGAATACAAAAGTCTAAAATTTACATCAACTCAAATAATATAAAAGAGAATATGCACAAATATGAATTAAATGATTAGGAACGTCATGTGGGATGTGTTTTCAATTATACACTTGAGTTGAAAGAATGTTTGTACCTATAAGTAAATAAGTGAGTTCATGCTCTTAGGAGGATTTATAAACTAAGCTGGTTGTCAGAGCAGCAAAAGTAGGCTAATATTATATAGCTATAATACACTAGGTGTCTACGTAATCACTTCTTGTTGTCATGTTTAATGCAATTCTTCTCCATTTAATACCTTCAGTTTTTCAAATCACATCTTCTAATGCTAAATAAGCTAATAGTGAATCCTCCTCTATTGTGCTGCAAAAAATTGTATTTTGGTGAAGAACATGTTGGCGGAGACTGTCAACATTAAATAAAAAGCCTGACAAAAGATTATCATAAAAGGGGAAAAAAAGTATTACTGAATAACCATTCGAATTCCGAGAGTTGTTAGCTTAGAATTTATTAATGCAAGACCAAGAGAATAAAATTTATGTAATATGTTGAAAACTATTAATTTAAGGGGAGAGATAAAAGTGGCTCAGATAGAGGATAATGATTTGATAATTTTAAGCAAAAAGTAATATGGAGAAATCTAATTTAACAAAATTATTTTGAAAAAGATTTATTTGAAAGTTACTTTTCTAGATGAATAAAAAAGGAAAAGCCTCTTGCAGACTTTTAATAACAAAATCCTGTATATTCCCCTGATTTATACGCTCGTCAGACTCATGTAAATTAGCGGTATATAAGAGAATGAAAGCAAGTCAAGTCAAGTCAAGTCAAGTTCAGCCAGTCCTGGATCTCTCAAATTTCAATGAAACCGCGTGGATAGGTTCGAAGCACCTTCCCAGTAATATGTTGTGAATCGTGGAGATCACGGCAGGAGCATGTGAGTGTTGCTCGTCAGTTCTCTTTTGCACTTTTTCTTATTAATATAAAAATCAAGTCAACTCACGACGCTGCAGAGTATTGCGTGCCTGCAAGTCAATGATGCTACTTCGACCAAAAAAAGAAAGAAAAAGTCATGATGCCGCGGAAATTACGCGTGCAATGATTATTCTTTCCGTGGCATGGCTCACAGCGGTTCGATTAGCATGGAGAGCTTCGGACCGTTGGATGGCAAGAACTCGATTGTTCGAGCACGCATATTAAAGAATTTCGCGTGTTGGTAAATCCTACTTCAAAGGCTGAAAATCGGTGGCGATACCAGGGTTGTGTTGTTTGAGCACTCGTCAGGCAGTCAACCGACTCCTTGCTCTTTTCTCTTTCCTACTTTGATTGCTCCATTTTCTTCTGAGTAAGCAAGAGGTGTGAGAGTTCTTTTATTTTCGTTTGAATTAATTGAGTCATGAAAGACATTTGTGCGATTCGCAGATCTGGACCGTGAAGGCTGGCTTTCTTTTAAGGCTCTGCTTGATCAATCTCTCATTTTAAAACAGAATAAGAATCTCGTTGGCCAATCACTTCATGATGTCCATCGAATCAAGAAAAAGGTAAATGGTCTTTCCGTTCTCTTCCTTTCTCTCCAATTCCTTTCGTTTCTTTTCACGTCATTTCCCTCTCAACTTAAATTGCCAATTGAATTGTAAAAGATAAGAACCCACTCACTCAGAAGATCCGAATTCCAGGGCGTCTTCCTCATCGAATGCTCCGCATGGAGGAGATCATGAAGGGGGAGACAAACGGCCGAAAGGGAATGCCTACGAAGTGTTCTTGAGCTTTAGAGGGATAGACACACGCAAAAGTTTCACGGATTATCTCTATACTAGTCTTATCGATGCAGGAATTCACGTGTTCAGAGACAACAATGAGCTCCGTGTTGGTGAGGAGATTGGTCCGGAGCTTCTCTGCAGCATTACGCAGTCCACAATCTCTATCCCAATTATTTCTGAAAACTACGTTTCCAGCAAATGGTGCCTTCGTGAGCTGGTTCAGATGTTAAAGTGCCAGAGGAGTAATGGGCAAAAAGTGTTGCCCATATTTTACAAAGTGGAACCCCACCAAGTGCGACATCCCACGGGGAGATTGAGAGAAGCTATTGATGCACATAAAAAGAATATGGAGGAAATGGTTGTGAAGGAATGGGAAGAAGCACTCAAAGAAGTTAGCTCCTTGAAAGGATGGGAATCGGAGAAAATTGATAATGGGTACCTTATTCTCCAACAAAACATTGTTTAATTATTCATAAATAGATCTATTTTCAAAAAGAATACACATATTGCTATCCTATATTGATATTCATTGTTATTTGACAGGCATGAAGGAACATTGGTTAAAATTATTGTGCAAAAAGTTATGGGCGAGTTAAAAAGCCTTTTTCAGCTAAATGTTCCCGAGCAGTTAGTGGGAATCGAGGATCATGTGCAACTTATGAGCAACGTAGATGCTGAATTCAGTGGTACAAAGATGATTGGAATTTATGGAATGGGCGGCATTGGTAAAACAACTCTTGCAAAGGTGTTATACAACAAACTCTCTAGTCATTTTTACTGTCGTAGCTTCTTGGCAAATATCCGAGAAATATCCCAGTGTAAGGGTATTGAATGCGTACAAAAGCAACTCATTCGTGACATAACAGGAAGTTCATGTGATGTTTCTAATGTCGATGAAGGAGTCAGTGTCATTAAATCTCGATTTATGAGGAAGAAAGTCCTAGTTCTTCTGGATGATATGGATGATAACACTCAATTGAATGCTTTGGTCGGGGACGGTAGTTGGGTTGAAGGGGGAAGTATAGTCATCATCACAACTAGAAACAAAAGCATTCTCGATGAAGGTAGGGTGGGCTACGCGTACCAACTCAACAAGTTATCTTTAGATCAATCATTGATTTTATTTAGTAGACATGCCTTTCGAAAGGATTCTCCTCCAAGTGATTATGAGGTTATCTCTGGTGATATCGTATCTACTACTGGGGGGCTCCCATTAGCTCTTGAAGTTATAGGTTCGTTCTTATGGAGAAAGAGAGAAGACGTATGGAAAGGTACATTAGAAAAATTACAGAAAGTGCCCCATGAGAAAGTGCGAGAGAAGTTGAAAATAAGTTATGAAGCATTAGAGTATAGGGAACGACAAATATTTTTGGATATAGCATGCTTTCCCCTCAAATTCAAGACACAATATTTAACTTATATGTGGGATGCTTGTGATTTTTTCCCGGGGATGGGGATTGAAGTATTAAGTACTATGTCCCTACTTAAAATTGACGAAGAAGATGGAGAGCTATTGATGCATGATCAATTGAAAAATCTTGGAAGGGAAATTGTTTATCTAGAAAATCCAAGGGAGCCTCAAGAGCGTAGCAGATTGTGGTTCTCTGAGGAAGCCCGAGATGTGCTTGACAATTGCAAGGTATGAGTTTTCTCTACTTTTCTTAGTCAGTGAATGTGGGTCCATCTTCCCTTTCTTGTTTGAAACAAAAAAAAAAAAAAAAAAAAGGAGGTATCAGTCTTGAGTCCCCATAAATTGTTGCTTCTGCAAGCAAAAGAGCTTTTTTGATTAATCATTGTTTTTGCCCGATTCTAGAAATCCATGTTAAATATGAGCAAAATTTAGATGACTAGTACTTCATTGTGACAAAATCAACGTGAAAATGAAAATATAGCATCAAACATCTGTAGCAATAAAAAGAATCACATATAGAATGTTTGTAATTATCAATTTTCCTTCCACATATAATGAAAAACCCTCATCGAAGAAACACATGATAAGAAAGGAACGTAAAACACATGCGTACCTTTTGCAATGACATTCTCGTTTTCATTTTGATATTGACAATTACAAACAAAGTAAACACCAAAAAAGTGAGGAAATTCTACAATTGGGATTCTTTGATTATGATACTTATATTGATGGCAAATTTGATAGATGCATTTGACGGTTTGAGTTGTATTGGTTCACATATACATGATGGGAGTAAAGGAAGTGTTATTTCACATACATAAGGGCATTAATTTTGATAGACTTGTTTGAATTAGTGTATGCATGAAGAAAGGCCTTCCATTGTAGTTGCAAATGGACACAAATTTTGGAAATTTAGAAGGTGCAAATTGCGAAAGGTATAGTTGGATGAGGAAAAAGTTTGGAAACAACCGCTGGAGCTTCTCATCTTTACAAAGATTAGATAAATAATATGCAACTACAACCTTTCATTTCACAATAATCAAAGGGAGAAGCCTACGCATAGTAGTATGACAGCAAATAGAAAAACAATGCATTTTATTTTATATCAATTGGTGTCATCTCATCATTCAAAACTTATGGTCCACAATGTTTCCAAGCTGCAGGGCACCAAAAAGATCGAGGCCCTTTCTCTTGGCAGTTGTTTTATGGGAAGAAGATACGCAGCCAAACAATTTAAAAAAATGACCAACTTGAGGTTCCTTCAAGTGGATGGTTTGAATTTCATCGGAGATTTCCGAGGCTTATTTCCTGAATTAAGATTGCTTCAGTGGAATTATTGTCCCTCGCATTTCGCCGCTACCAACTTTCATCCTAAGAAATTAGTTGTACTCGATTTGTGTTATAGTGCAATTTCAGAGGACTGGGGAGGATGGGCTCCACTCAAGGTAAGATGTAAAGAAGGCATTGAAGTTTTTTTCTTTTTTTTTTTTTAACTTAACATTTTTTTCCTTGTACATATAACATTTGAAAATTGATTTTCATAATTAAACTAGCTGTTTATGTTTAATTTCATAGTATTAAAGGAAAACATGGTGCCCAATGATTGCATCTCTCTTTCATTTGGATTTGTCATGTGCTTTTTGATAATATAAAGTTGCTTATGTCTAATCAGCAAATATCTCCTTTGAAATTTTATTTGAAAATAAATGCAATTAGCACTTGTGCACTCTAATATTCTTTTGCAATCAATACGCTTAAAAAACATTTATCTATTGGCATGGACAAACACTATTAAAAGATACATTTAAAATTAAATAGGACAACTGCAAAGGAGAAGAGGAGCATGGGTAATTTTTGAGGAATTCTAAAATGTAAAATACATAAGGAGTAGCAAAAAATCATAGGTTGTAACAGTCCACTTGCATTGACGTACTCTTTCTTTCTTCCAGGTGGCAACCGAGCTCAAACTTCTCAGCCTCAACAATTGTCGATCTTTGAAAAGAACTCCTGACTTGTCCGCTTTCAAAAGGTTGGAGAATTTATATCTTAACAATTGTAAGAATTTGGAAGAGCTTCATCCTTCTTTGGAAATTTGAATCATTGATCGAGCTACACTTAACAGGACATCGATTATGGAATTATCCTAAAAGCATTGGGAATTTGCAAAATTTGAGGAAGTTGTATATGGAAAAAAGTGGCATAACAAAATTGCCTGATGACATTGAGATGTTGGCAAAACTCCAAGTCTTGAATGTTTTTGATTGCAAAAATCTGGAGCGACTACCTAGTAATATATGCAAACTGATGTTGCTAGAGGTGCTCAACCTTTTTGGTTGTGAAAAGTTATGGGAATTACCAGAACTGCCATCCGGCTTAAAAATTTTAGGCATCACCTGCCAAGGGCCGTCTTTGCCCCATCTTTCCCAGCTAACCTGTCTCAAGAGACTCTGTTTTACTGAATGCCGTCAGCTTGAATGTGTCCCAGAGCTTCCCATTGGACTCTCGGAGCTTGTGTTCACACTGCGAAAATTGAAAGCCTTGACGAATTTGTCAGACTTAAAACACTTGCGATTTTTCTGTATTGATCGTTGCCCATCTCTCGAACAATCGCCCGACGTGAGGAATTTTAGGCGTACGCAGATGAGAGAACTTGGCTTGAGATCGTTTCGGACCCATCCGGAGAAGTTAGTATTCCGCGATTGGCAGACGTGAAGAGCTACGGGGGGCAGAAGAGAAGGACGGCTCCACGTCCATGGAATCTCTCTCTCTTTCTCTGTCTCTGTCGGAGGTCCCTACTAGTCAGTCGCCCTGATGGTTTCCCAGGCCCGAAGATCGAAGCCACCGTTCCCACCGCCCATCCACCGCAGGCAGGCGGGCAGGTCGGTCGGCGCGGCGGAGATGACGACGGCGACGGCGACGGCGACGAGGCGACGCCACGGCTGGCAACGCCCTCTCCATCCGCTCCAGGTAAACGCACCCACGCGTCTCTCGAGCTTTCCTGTGGTCTCTCAGCATCGCTCATCGATTGTCCAGATTGGAGATTTTAGTTTGCTCAGTAGTAGCTAGCGCAGTAGTTTCGGCAGCAATCGGGTAGGCGGTTGGAGCTGGAAGTCGCGTTGGCTGCCATGGTTCTGTCGAGATTTGGTGAGTTGACCAAGGTCACGAGCTTAGGTTTGCTGTTTTGAGCTGAGGCTAAGGTTCATTGGAGATGTAGAATGGGATTCTTAATCCCAGTCCAAATAGCTGACTTAATCCCAGGATTGGACCAAATTTTTACTTTTTCTCATACTCATATGAATCACATTACCTTTTTTTTTTTTTTTTTTTTGGGTCTAGTTCAGGCCACGTCTCATGATATGTCCTTTAAGGGGACATTATAGTGCTTGTGTTGTTTACAAGTTTTCAATTGGCTGGGATCCTTTTCATGGAGATTACCTTTATCTGTATTGCATCTTGCTATTGCCCCTTTTGGTTCCTTTTGTGACCATATTTCATTCTAGAGTGATCAATTTCTCATGCTGTTAAAATAATAGTTCAAATCAACGTTTTCAGTTGTGATCTAGATGTACTTGATTCGACAGTGACATACATGTAGCTGTTTTCTAATCAACAGGCTGTGACAGCAATGGTGCAACAGGCTATACAATACATTGATCAGACAGCAGATCTTGAAACCAAGATAGAGGTTAATTAAGATACTTAACTCTGTTACTGATGGGATGGTGAATATGTGAAAGCAAATTCCATTGCAGCTTATATTCAGTCATAATCTGTTTTTGTTCTGTGGTTTCTTGATTTCTATAGGTAGTTTTGTCATGCAAATATATGTCAAAACTGAAAGAGCACGGTTGATCAAGAAACTTGCAAAAATGTAGGAAAATCATGGTCTTATAGCAAAGTTACTGATTTGATGCAAGAAATTGGGGTTAACTAGAAGTTGACTTCTGTTGTCACTAATCATGTAATTGATTTTTCCTTGTCCAGCATTCCTATTATGGGCTTGAATTGTGGATGGAAACTTTTGGATCAATGGCAAAGACAAAGAAAATTGCCTTTATATTTTAACAAGTAAGGGTTTTTTGTTTAGCCTTTTGTGCACTATTACTATGATTGGTTTTCTGATTGATGGATTTTGCAGGTTCGTTTGTGCTTAGATCGCCAGGATTATGTCTGTGCACAGCACATATCCTTTCCAGGAAGATCAGCCCCAGAATGTTTGATGCAATTCCTTCCAAAGAGAAAAAAAAGCCTAAAGAAGGTGAAAGCATTGTGGAAGAAGCACCAGCTGATATTTCGTCACTTCTGGAGTTGAAATGGATATGCTATGACTCATGATATGGTAAATTGGTGTTCTGCTTTTTCTAATGATGTGCCCACTATCTTTTAACTGATGTTTTTTGCCGATCAAGTGCCACCTAGTGTTCAGGTTGTTGTTCAAACCACGGCACATTCTCTTGTTCCTTTCTAGCTTTAGTGCAAACTCTAATGTTCTAGATGTAATTGATAGATTTGTACTCGCATCTCAGTTTACCCTGCATTTATGTGGTTAACGATGTAGGTATAGGTATTGCTTGCACAACAATGATTAACTTGAGATATGTCGATGCTACAAGGCAATAGGTGAGATTCCATTAGTGAAAGGAAACCCAGAGCAGTGGACATTGGTGAAGGGAAACCCAAAGCAGTGTACACTGGTGAAGCTCTTTCATTGTTAAGTCTTCACTGTGTGTTTCAAGGATTAGCTGTTGATTCTGTGATTTAATTTAATGCAGATTCCAGGGAAAATCTGCTGGTGCTCAGTTCTATCACCACATGATCCTATGCGTCAAGCCTTCTTAGTGCCTCTTTAGAGGATACAAATCTCTCAGAAAATTCCAATTGAGGTACCATCTATGAATTGTTGTGGGTAATTGGCTGTACATCTTGAAATATCACAATAATGTGCTATAGAATTGGTTGACCATGCCTTTGATATTTGAACATAGGTTGCTTCTGAAACAATTGAAGTTGGAGGTTATCCAATGGCCTGCTTTTTGGACTACTTTCAAAGATGAATTTGAGAATGAGAAAAACATGCTGGAAGGTCCACCTGTTGAGAAGGCAGCAGAAGTTCTTAGACAGAGAATCGTTGAACTTGGTACTTGCAGAATTGTCATTTTTCTTCTTTTCGGATCATCATTCAGATGTGACTCAATCTATTTTCTGCAGAATATTATCTTCATTTCAAAGTATTACTCGAGGATTACCTCGAAGAGACTTGCAGAGCTGTTATGCCTCAGCATTCAGGCCTGATTGTGTTGAACATTTTTTTTATATTCTATATCAATGTCAATCTTTATGAATTGTTGCCTAGACCCCTCATTTAACCTGAGCAGCCTACCTGCCTTCAATCCCTGATTGGGGCATGCTTACTGGACTTGGATATAAGTTCCGAATTAGTGAAAAAGAGTTTCTGGTGCATTGAAAGCTGAGGGCTTGTCATGAATTTCTGACTGACAAATATGGGTACTCTCAGCTTAGTCGATTTCTTCTAATATATTTGTTGGGGCTATAAGTGTCATTGTCTGGCATCATGAAACCATTTCTTGTCCCACGGAGCCTGAAATTCTAATGCGCTTTTGAAGGGTGGAGGAGCTCTGCTATATTGCTAGTATCAACACTCACCACTGCATGTGTTACAAAAGTATATCTCGCTACTAGAGCTTTCTTAATGTGTTTAGAAATTCTGCACAGATGATTCACTTGAGGAAAAGAGCTCTGTTTTTGGGTTGTGTTACCACTGCTGTATGATTCACTCAAGGAAAAGAGCTCAGTTTTTTTTGGGGTTCTGTTGCCACTATTGTAGAGGGTTTTAATCAATCACATGCCTCAACTAATTAAATCAAGCTTGGTGGATAGACGATATGATGGTATTTATACAAGCTTGGATGATATCCTATCAGCATGACCTGTTAATTCTATATTATCAATTTAGGAAGCTGAGAAGCATCTCTCCTAATTGGTTGTTTCCAACTCCTTGGTGGCAAAGATAGACCGGTCAATGGGACTCATCTGGAACAGATGACAAAAGACAGCAATGACATCTTGAACTTGTGGGCAAAAATTTTGGGAAAGCTACTTGATCTTTGTCGAGAAAAGTTGTCACCAAATGTACAAGGAAATTATGGCTCGTATGGCTATTTTGAGAGCTTGAAGATGCTCTTAGTTGAATGGATGATCTCTCTCCCCTTGAGCCCCCTCCTCCCTCCCTCCCTCCCCCAAAAAAAAAAAGAGAAGCTGAATGATGCTATTTCACATTGTGGTCTGAAGTGGGACCGAAGATGTTCATCATAGAACTCTCGCGTAGCTGGCTTCAATTTGATTGCATATTTTGCATAGGGGACCAGATCTAGGCCTTGTTCCGGACTGAAATGATATACTGAACACACTGCATATGAATGTATTCTGTCTTTTCATGCTTCCTCTTTCCCCTCTCCTTTTAATAGAAGATATGTAGGCTTTCAAGGTCCAAAACTGGTACCAACGAAATAGGTATCGCCACAAGATCGGCACTCATTCAGACTGAAATAAGTGCCTCATTACTAAATTCTGTTTTGCATTATGAATTTTGCCGGCGCTTGTGAGGCTAATGAATGCTATTTGTCATTTCCCTTCAAGGGACAACGTTTTTCTTGAAGTCGATACTTCAATAGGGGAGGGGCCTTTGTTCTCTGCAGTTCTAGCTCTTGCATTCTTCATCATGGAAGCTGAAAATATTGGGAAGAGGAAACGATTGGGGCGACCCTTGGTCTATTTCAGCAATAGGCAATCTACATACGTGGGGAGTTTTGTTTGTTCATCGAGAAAAAGCTGTAGGCACATCTTTAGCTTTAGCTGTGGAAGTAGTAATGCCCAATTAATAACAAGTACTTTCCTAACAAAATGAATTTATTTGTCATTTTATTGAAGAATGCCACTATGAGACTAGCTTAGCAATCAACATAAGTCAAACGAAGAATATTAGTGATTTTTAATGTTCTAACTTGTTCCTATTATTCCTGTAGTCAAAGATTTGAAAATTACATCAATTATTATAAAATACACTTAAAAGTCATTCGTGCGGTCAATAAATATTTTGGCCATTATTTAAAGATCTGTTTTTGTCATGTACTTAGAAAACTAATTGAAATTTTAAAAAAGGAAAAAAAAAAAAACACAGCCGCTATAAAGCATTGAAAACATTTTTGTTTGGCAAAAAGAAATCTTCAAAATGTTCAAAACATTTTATTTGACCAATTTTAGCGTAAGAAAAGGTTTGTGATATTCATTACGGCAAGGACTAACTAATGATCAAATCAAATTTTTCATTGATAAAAAAGAGCAATTGTCGAAACCAATCAATTCTAGTGAAAAAAATTATTAAACTCTTTTTTAAATGAACGAGCCAATCATATGCTTGATGAAGAAGAACCCATTGATTATAGTTGACAATTTTCCGGCAAATTGGAGTTGTACCAATTTTGAAAACCCTAATTGGTTTTCCTCTTTTTATTATTTTCTTAATAGAACCTTGAATCCCATCTTCTCTCTCTTGTGTAATTCTTCAGTTTTCAATTTTTTCCCAATTTTTTTATCTACCATCCTACTTGTAGTCATTTTAACCATCAGCATTTTGACAACGGCAACTGGTAAATTTTAAAGGAGAAGAGATAAATTTTGAAAAAAAAAAAATAAAGTAATTGAAAATTTATCATTCTTGTTTTTGGGCTTTAAGCGAATTGTTCCTCTATTCTTGTGCTCATGAAGGAGGACTTTTGTTCTTTCCCCGGTCGTTGGAGCTTTCAGTTAAAGCTCGAGGTTTTTCGCGCCATTTCTTGGATTGGAGTGTTGTCATCAACTCATACCCCCATCACCATCTTCTTCAGCGACCGAAGATGGTCGAGCCATGCCCCAATATCCCAAAGCTCCACAACAATGGGGGTATCGTGGGATCCGCCAGGGAGCCGCTCTCTCTGCTCAGAGTGAAGAAGCAGCTCTCCCGGAAGGCCGTCTTGCCTTGACGAGCGCCCCCACCTCTCCTCGCCGCAACGTAATACCCGGATGAGAACCAACGTAAATCAAGGGTTACTAGATCTCGTATAAGGATCTTGTACATTTAAAAAAAAAAACCTTGACCACACCATTGACCACACCATGTAGGTTAGCTGCTCCTTAAACTGCCATTGCCACCCTTTCCTTGAGTAGGGAAAGAGAGGTATATCTATCTTGTATTTCACATCTAGTGACATTTGGTTCAGTCATACTAGTGGAATGTGCTTTTGGAACATGGTGAATCTTGTCCATCTTGCTGGTTTCCAACAACAGATCCTTTGGAGGTGGGCACAATTTAGCAGCGGTTGTCGCTTGATCGACATATTGCTGGGAATACGAAGATACACCAAGCTTCAACCTTTTATGAGAGGGCTCTTCTGTGTCTAATTGCGGGAAGTCTACAGAACGTGGGAGGTCTGCAGAGGTCGTGACGCTTGTACCACCTGAATTCCTGTTTAGGTTAAGACTATAACTGTTTTCGGAAGAACCTAAAACCGGATGCTTGTTTTGTTGAGCTAACTTAAGTTTCAGCTCAGATTCCCATAGAGCAATCTGCTGCCGCAAGTCCTGAAGTTCAAGATTTCTTGGGCCTACGACATGATCAGATCCATGCTCCTGGCATTCCAATTTTTGGTTGAGCATACCCAAACTTCTTCCTGCACTTCCTTGCCCAATTGAAGGTGCAGAACCAATCCCATTGTTTGCTTCCTGGTTCTTTGTCTTTGGATGTATAAATGTACAACTAGAAGGCAATCTTTTGGACATCATTTGTTTTAGTCTCGAGTAGGGTATCCCAACTTCTTCGATGTTTTCCATGCCAAAATAGGTGGCTTCTGATTTCCATTTATCCTAACTGTTTTAGCTTTATCTTCAGACCTCCTATCCTGTCTGCCCCCATCAGACCTCCTATCCTGTCTACCAGACTTCTGTCCAACTTGATTCATTCCAAGACTATTCTCATGTTTGGTTTGTATAGATGGTCTGGTTGGAAACTCAATTGAGTTTGCAGGAGGATCAGCAGCATCAACCTTTGCTGGTATGTAATTAATGGTAAATAGAAAAACGTCATGAAAGAAAAAAAAAAAAATCAAGTAAAGGTTCAGACAAAACACCAGAGTCAGAAGAGCAGAAATGTTAAGCATCTCCAGGAAATGTGCAAGTACACACTTAGTTTGGAAGACACTGATACCAGAGAGCAACCCTGAGACACTCTATTCTAGATAAAACAAGGAGTATAAAGAAAATAAGAAGCCTTCTTGATTTTAATGCAATGTAAGTCTATTTAAGCAGACACATCAATTATGCTGCTGATTCAAAGGACCTGTAAGTTTATGGATAGGATGAGTGAGGTTTTAAGTTGCTGCACCAGGTCCAATGCATTTATCAGCTCATAACAAGAGCATCCCACCCCCCCCCCCCCCCCCCCAAAAAAAAAAAAAAAAAAAAAGTGCTAAATCACAGTGGTTTCCTAATTTGTGGATTAAAAACGTCAAGCTGAGACGACAGGGTGTAATGCCCATGTGTTGGGTTTCAGTTGCAACTTTGTTCTCTATAAGTTTGTTTTCATTGGGTATTAGGTTGTGCGATGCATGCAGGCCTTGTAGGAGCATTATCTTGGTGAGAAATTTTGTTGAACAATTGGTGGGTAAATATTTGCTAATTTCTTTGTGCTCAGCCACGCTTTTGAAGTATCTCCTTGTGCTCTGCCTCTCTCTGTTTAATTGTGAAATTTGGATCCCACTTTTCGAGTTGCTAGTTTACTGGGGTGAGCCTTGCAACAAGAATTAGCTAGTTGATTGCTGGCTTACGTATTAGTCCTAGGTGATTGTATTGGGCAACTAAATAGGGGATTCTCAGTGTTTTGACATGAACTTTCTTGGTCTAGTACCATAATTATTGAATATGTGTGACATTGTTGATTTAGCGGATGCACTATCTTGCAAATGATTTTTTTAGGGTCTGACACTATTACCTGTTGACGTTAACTTTCTGCAGGTAATAAATTATTCAAGATGGCGAGATTTGGAAGAATTGCTTAAAAGATGTGCTTCTGGAACTCTTTAATGAATGAAGGTTGGCGTTTATATTCCTGTGGAAGTTTAATGGTGCTTATGTGTAAACAAAGAATGGGTAATAAGCAAAAAGTTAACTTGAGATATCCTTTCTGGCAGCGCCCAAGTAGTACAAAGTGAGTTTCCAGCAGTTAGCATTGTCACTTTCTCTCAAAAGAAAAAAAAAAAGGAGGAGATAGCAAACTCAATAGGTTGTTGAAAGATTACTTGGTAACTTAAAGGAAGCATTTACCTAAGATTCGTTATCAATAATTATCTCCCTGATCCATGAAGTCAATGTAAGATCATGTGATGTTGCATCCTATCAAGAACACTGATTGGAAGTTCTCATAGGAAAATAATGCACAAAGCCATGTGGATAAGCTGGACATTGTGATACTATCTAGTGTGGAGGTACTAGCAAAATCTTTGATGTACTTTTACAAGATGGACCCTCCCTTTGGAGTTGAAGTAAACATGTGTGAGTGAGGATTGAAATATAGAGATCCTTAGTCTGTGATGACAGAGAAAAGGCATATTGTTTAAGTTAAGTAGTTTTATTTTGTTTTTTCATCTTTTCAGGGTTTAGTGAAGTCAGTAATTGGTGCTTCACTTTGTTTTTATTCTGTTTAGTAGATTTGTTTTAGGATTTGAGTTCTCTTGTATAGGGATGAATTCTTTTTGTTTTAGATGGATAGGTATTTCCTTGGTGCCTTACTTATTATAACTTTTACACAGCAAAGAAACCAGGGAGAAAAGAAATTGAGATTGGGTGCCGGACGAGTGATTCAAAGTACTAATCAACTAAAGATGAACAATAAGTATGGGCTGTACCTCTCCATTGCAATAAGGGTTTGCTGTAGTTTCTCCCTTGCATGAACGCAGCATGTGTTAGGTTTGCTGGTGGCGAAAGGAATATTAAACAAGCAGGAGGGATTATTGCGTTCGGTCATCTACTGAATTATTGGGGATTGAACTTTTGTCTTCCCAGCTCAAAGCACTCTATTTGCCTTCCTCGTCAAGTGATTGAGTCATAATTATTTGGTGACACTGATACTTGGATATTCATATCTGTGAAGTTGTTTTTCCTGTATGTGGTTGCTCCCAAACTTTCTTGTACCAAAGGAAGTATCTTACACTCCTTTGTTATGAGCGAATTGGATTGTCGAGATTAACTGATGTCCAGGTATTTGCCTTTCCATCTCTGCTTTGGGTTGATAAGCTGGTGGAAATTTTACTCTTCATTGATTGCATTTCATTGTTATGCTATGCTGAATGCCGATAAGTTCCTCTGGAATAGTCAGAGCATTATGACTGGTGGCTATTTATTTGTACCAGAATTTTACCTTCACAATTGTTATTAGGATTGCTATCAGTATAGGAAACGATTAAAAAAGATACAAGTTGGTCACATCGACAATCATTCCCAGTTTGGATTAGGAGTAAGATCATTGGAGATGTAGAATGGGATTCCTAATCCCAGTCCCAAATATCCTACTTTGCCTATTTAATTAGGACTCAACCTCTTAGTAAATCAAATTAGGCCCCAGTTCTTGTCGTGCATGACCCATTTTGCATCTGAAACAATATCTGAAGGCTGAACCTTCTAATTGGGGCTAACTTTGGGGATTGAACTATAAGGGGCTCATAAATGAAATTGAGGTGTTGCCCTTGTCCTTAATTAGATTGGATGGAAGATTTAATTATTGTTGTGGCAAGGCTGAAGATACTTTCTATACAGACTTGGGAAAGTCCATATGCTTTCACCTGGATTAAGAAAAACCTTTTGTTGCTGGAGTTGGAAGTGAGCTCTACTTTCATGAGAACTTGGGTTGCGGTATATGGGAGGTCTACTGTTCCTCCACAAGCAGCAGTGCACACAATGCCATCACCTTTGTATGGCAACCATTTCTTCTTGCTGGGACGGAATTCTTTTTTACGTCATAGCATAAAGCTCTTTACCTTGTCTATTTCTTTCACCCTCCTCTCTTCTTCTTTTCAATGCCATCATCTGGTTTTGCTTTCATTTTGTTTTCTTCTTTACTTTTGCCATCATCAGCAGTGCAGAGTCCAATGATTATTGATCCAAAGTGTGGTCCAGTTTCAGTCATTTGGGATCGATCTTAACAACCATTACCTTAAGGGTTTTATTTTTATGGACCCACACTTTAGCAATTGCCTCCCATATGTCTACTGATTAGATCTTATACTGTCGTTCTGTGTAGTCATAATATGCCATCATGTATGAATATATGAAAAACGAATGTCATTGGCATATCTATATGGGCATTGGCTCTTGGCAATCTCTAGAGATGCAAGAACTCAGGCCTTGTACTCATGCTGTTTGCAAGTCTTTTCAATTGGCTGGGATCCTCCTGATTTTATTTGTATTGCACCTTGCTATTACCCCTTTTAGTTCCTTTTTCTCACTCTATTTTCTTTCTAGAATGAATAATTTTTCTTGCTGTTAATCAGATAGTTCAACTGAAAGTTTTAATTGTGTTCTAGACATAAGCAAGTAATGAATTAATTAGATGGTGACATTCGCGTTGCTACTCTCTTATAAACAGGTTGCAGCAATGGAGAAGCAGGCTATGAAATATATTGACCAGACACCTGATCTTGAGACCAAGATTGAGCTTATTAAGACCCTTAACTCTGTTGCTGCTGGGAAGGTGAAAATGTGAAATCAAACTCTATTGGGGGTTCATGAGCAATCTGTTTTGGTTTCAGGGATTCTATAGCTAATTTCATTATGCAGCTATATGTCGAAATTGAGAGAGCACAGTTGATAAAGAAACTTGCAAAAAGTAAAGGAAGGACAGGATCTTATAGCAGAAGCTGCTGATTTGATACCAGAAATTGCAGTAACTGGTATTTAGGTTGTGGTTCAAGCCATGGCTTTATTCATCTGTCACATTCTCTTTTTCCTTTCTATCTTTATCACAACTCTGATGTTAGAGATGTACTTAATGGATTTGAACACACATCTTACCTCGAATTCATGTGGTTAACGATGTAAGTATTACTCACATTACAATGGTTACCTTGAGATTTGTTGTTGCTACATGGCGATACATGAGATTCCATCAGCGAAGGGGAAACCCAGAGCAGTGGGTACCAATGAAGCTCTTTCATATGAAGCTTTGTCAAGTCTTCACTGATTGTTTTAAGGTGCAGCTGTTCATTCTGTGATTTAAGTTGTTGCAGGTTCTAAGGAAAATCTGCTGGTACTTAGTTCAGTCACCACGTGATGATTATGCAGTCAAGCCTTCTTAATGCTGCTTTAGAAGATAAAAATCTCTCAGAAATTCCCCAATTCAGGTACATCTTTGAATTGTTTCTAGGTATTTAATTGTACATTTTGTTGCAATATCTCAATAATCTGCCATAGAATTTGGTTGGCTGTGCCTTTGTTGTTTTAACGCAGGTTGCAGCAGAAACAATTGGTCACAATGGAGGTTATCCAATTAACTACTCTTTGGAGTACTTTCAGAGATGAATTTGAGAATGAGAAGAACATGCTTGAAGGCGCACTTGTTGAGAAGGCAGCAGAAGATCTTAGACGGAGAATAAGCGAACATGTAATTACAGAACTTTGTCGTTTTTTCTTGATTTCTTTGGATCATCATTCAAATGAGACTTTCTCTATTTTCTGCAGAATGTTACTCGAGGATTACCTTGAAGAAACTTGCATAGCTGTTATGCCTCAGCATCCAGGTTGATTATGTTGAACATTTATTTATATTCTTTATCAATGTCATTCTTTGACTGATTGCCTAGACCCCTCATTTAACCCTGAGCAGCCTCTCTGCCCTGATACCTGCAGGGTATGGTTGCTGGACTGGGATACAAGTTCCAAAAAAGTGGAAAAGAAGTTTTGGTGCATTGAAGACCAAGGCTTGTCTTGAGGTTGAGAATGTTGTCCTCGTAGTTTTATTCTGTGAACATTGCACACTATGCTTAGTCAACTTCTTCTCATAAAATTTGTTATAGCTATAAGTGTCGATGTCTGGCATTGTGAAACCATTCTTGTCCAGTGGAGCCTGAAATTTTGATGCCACTTTAGAAGTGTGGGAGGAGCTCTGCTATGACTCACCATTTCCAGCATTACAAAAGTATATCTTGTGATTAGAGCTTTCTTAATGTGCTCAGAAATTCTATGCAGCTGAATCACTCAACAAAGGAACTCTGTGTTTGGGGTTCTGTTACTGCTGTTGTAGAGAGCTTTAATTATTTACATGCCTTGATCTATTAAATCAACACTATCATCTGCTAGAGAGACTGCATAATAGTAATTATACAAGCCTGTATGATATTCTATCAGCATGACCTGTTAGTTCTATGACCATTTTAGGAAGCTGAGAAGCACCTCTCCAAAATGGTTGTTTCCAAGTCCCTGGTGGGAAAGATAGACCTGCTGATGGGAGTTGTTTGTTTCCAGATGACAAAGGAGAGCAATGATACTTGAACTCGGGCTACAAATTTGGAAAAGCTCCTCAATCTTGTTGAGGAAATCTGCCACCAAATCCACAAGCAAACTATGGTTCATAAGGCTGCTTTGAGAGCTTGAAGATGTTCATAGTTGAATGAATGATCTCTCTCCCCTTGAGCCTCCCTCTCACTTACCAAAAGAAAGGAGCTGAAGAATGTGGTTTCATGTTGTCTCTGAAATGGGGACTAAAGATGTCATAGAACTCTCGTGTAGCTGTCTTAAATTTGATTGCATATTTTGCAGGTGGACCAGATCTGGGCCTTGTTTTGGACTGAAATGATACACTGAATACACTTTCTGCAAAGGAATATATTTTGGTCTTTTCATCATTCCTCTTCCCCCCTCCTTATAATTCAAGATTTTTGGGCTCTCAGGGTACAGAACTTGTGCAAATGGAATTGGTATCAGAACAAGATGTGCACTCTTTACAGCAGAAGTGCTGTAACTTTTGTCTTCCCAGCTCAAAGCACTCTTCGCCTTCCTCATCAAGGGATATTAAAGGAGTCAAAATCATTTGATGACACTGATACTTGGATAGTCATACGTGCTAAGTCGTTTTTCCTGTATATAGTTGCTCCCGAACTTTCTTGTACTAAAGGAAGTATCTTACACTCCTTTGTTAGGAGCGAATTGGATAATGGAGATTAAACTATGTCCAGGTATTTGTCTTTTCATCTCTGCTTTTGGGTGATAAGCTGGTGGAAATATTGCTCTTCATTCATGGCAGTCATTGTTATGCTATGTTGAATGCTGATAAGTTCCGCTGGATTAGTTAGAGCATTATGACTAGTGGCTAATTATGATAAATATACCAGATCTTTACCTTCACTATTGTTATTAAGATTGCTATCTATATACCATGCAATTAAAAAGATGGAATTTGGTCACATCAAAAATCATTCCCAGTTGAGATTAGGAGTAGAATCATTGGAGATGTAGAATGGGATTCCTAATCCCAGTCCCAAAATCCTACCTTGCCTATTTAATTAGGAGTCAATCTCATAGTAAACCAAATTGGGTCTCAGTTCTCACTGTGCATGACCCATTGCACATCTAAAAAAATACCTAAAGGCCAAACCTGCTAATTAGGGCTAACTTTGGTAATTGAACTATAAAGGGGATTATAAGTGAGAATGAGGTGTTGCCCTCATCCTGAATTAGATGGGATGGAAGATTTAATTGGCGGTTGTGGAAAGGTTGAATATACTTTCTATACAGACTTGGGAGAATCCATAAGCTGTTCAGTGAGTAAGAATAGCCTTCATGAGAGCTTGGGTTGGGGTAAATGGAAGGTCTGTTGTGCCTCCACAAACAGCAGTGCAGCCCATTGCCAACACCTTGTCTATTTCTTTCATCCTCCTGTTTTCTTCTTTTCACTGCCATCATCTGGTTTTGTGTTTGTTTACTCTCTTCTCTACTTTTGCCCCAGATGCTTCTCTAGTTAACTTTCTTTATGAGGTACAAGAGCTTCTTCAGTGATGTGCTTCTGCTGTAGTGATAATCGTGCTTTTGTCTTCTGCTTTTAAACTTCATTCCCTCTTTTCAAAGATAACATACAGGTGTTAGTACAGAAAATAGATTAAGAATCTATCACTTTAGCCCTTAACTTTCTGTAGAGTCTTATGATCATTGATCCAAAGTATGGTCCAATATCAAGCATTTAGGATCAATCTTAACAACCTTTACCTTAAGGGTTAGATTTTATATTGCAGGGATTGTCTCCCTTATGCATACTGATTAGATCATGAACTGTCATTTCATGTAGCTGTGACATGCCATCTATGTATAACTATCTAAAAAATGAATGTGCTTGGCAAATCAACATGGGAGTTGGCTCTAGGCAATCTGTTGGGATGCAAGATCTCAGTCCTGGTGCTTGTGCTCTAGAATCTAGTATGGTGGAATTCTCTAGAATCTAGTATTGTGGGATCCTCTTCAGTTTCTCACCTTGTGTTTCTGGATTGTCTCCCATGATTGGCCCAAATTTTTACTTCTTGTACTCATGTATGAATCACATTACTTTTTTTTCATGTCTATTTCAGGATACATTTCATGATATGTCCTTTATAGGGATATTATGGTACTTGTGCTGTTTGCAAGTTTTCAATTGGCTGGGATCCTCTTCATAGAGATATCCGTATTTGTATTGCACCTTGCTTATGTCCCTTTTGGTGCCTTTTTTGACCATATTTTCATTCTAGAGTGACAAATTTTCTGTGCTGTTAATCAAATAATTCAAATCAAACTTTTAATTGTGATCCAGACATTATCAAGTCATTGACTTGATTGGATAGTGACCTAAATGTTGCTGGTTTATCAACAGGCTGTGACAGCAATGGCGCAGCAGGCTATGCAATACGTTGACCAGACACCTGATCTTGAGACCAAGATAGAGCTTATTAAGACACTTAACTCTGTCATCGCTGGGAAGGTGATTTTGTGAAATCAAACTCTACTGCAGCTTATGTTGATGAGCAATCTGTTTTTGTTTTGTGGTTTCTATAGCTGGTTTTGTTATGCAGATATATGTTGAAATTGAGAGAGGACAGTTGATCAAGAAACTTGCAAAATAAAGGAAGAACAGGATCTTATAGAAGAAGCTGCTGATTTGATGCGATAAATTGCGGTTATTGGAAGTTGACTTCTATTGTCACTAATTTTGTAATTGGTTTTTCCTTGTCCAACATTCCTATTATGGGCTTAATTTGCAGGTAGAAACTTTTGGAACAATGGCAGAGGTGGAGAAAATTGCCTTTATCCTTGAACAAGTATGGGTTTTTTGTATGTCTTTCAGCCATTATGCGCTATTGCTATAATTGGTTTTCTGATCGATGGATTTTGCAGGTTCATTTGTAATTAGATCGCCAGGATTATGTTCAAGCACAGATCCTTTCCAGGAAGATCAGCCACCAAGTCTCTGAGGCGGATCCTTCTGAAGAGAAGAAAAATCCTAAAGCAGGTGAAAATATTGTGGAAGAATCCGTCACGTCTGGAGTTGAAACGGATATGCTACAAACTCATGTTTCAGTAAGTTGTTTTTTTCTTTTTCTAATATCGTGTCCACTATCTTTTCACTAAAAAAATTTTGGCTATCAAGTACTACCTCGTATTGAGATTGTTACTCAGACCATGAATTTGCATGGCTTTATTTGTCTGGCACACACTCCTATTGGTTTCTAGCTTTACCACAAACTCTAAATTTAAGATGTACTTAATGGATTTGAGCACCCATCTCAGTTTACCTCGCATTCATGTGGTTAACGATGTAGGTATTACTCACATAACAATGATTTCCTTGAGATTTGTCCATAAGGTGATATATGAGATTCCGTGAGGGAAGAGAAACCCAGAGCAGTGGATACCGGTGAAGCTCTTTCTGATGAGGCTTTGTTTTCACTGAGTTTGTTACTTAAGGCACAGCTGCTCATTCTGTGATTTGATGAAGTGCATGTTCTAAGGAAAATCTGTTGGTACTTAGTTCTGTGGCCACATGATCCCATGCAGTCAAGCCTTCTTAATGCCACTTTAGAAGAAAGATATCTATCAAAAATTCCCCCATACAAGTACATCTTTGAATTGTTCTAGATAACTGGTTGTGCATCTTCTTGCAGAATTTGGTCGACTGTGCCCTTGATATTTTTAACACAGCTTGCGGATGAAACGATTGGTCTCAATGGAGGTTATCCGATGGACTGCTCCTTGGAGTACTTTCAAAGATGAATTTGAGAATGGGGAAAAATATGCTCGGAGGTGCACTTAGGCAGCAGAAGATCATAGACAGAACGAGCGTGTAATTACAGAACTCTCTTGGTTTTCTTGTTTTGATTGGACAGGTGTGATTCATTCTATTTTTCTGCAGAATATTTCTATCATTTCGAAGTTGTACTTGAGGGTCACATTGACGAGAGTTGCAGAGCTGTTATATGCCTCGACGTCTGGATGTAATTATGTTGACAATTTTTTTATATTCTTTATCATTGTAAAATCTTTAGGAATGATTGCCTGGACCCTCATTTAACCGTGATCGGACTCTCCGCCTTTGATCCCTGATTGAGGCATGGTCGCTGGACTATGATACAAGGTCCAAAAATGTGGAAAAGAAGTTTTGGTGCCTTGAAAACCGAAGGCTTGTCATGGATTGAGAATGTTGTCTTAGTAGTTTTGTTCCGTAAACATTTCCGACCGATATTTGTGTGCGTAAGCACGGGTGCTTACACTTGGCTTAGTCAACTCCTGCTCATTAATTTGTTGTAGCTATGAGTGTCATTGTCTGGTATTATGAAATCATTTCTGTCACAAAGCTGAGTAGAGAACCTGCGACAAATAGCAAGAGAGAAAGAAGGAAGAGAGGAGAAATAGAGAGGAGAAGAAGAGAAAAAGAAAGAGAATGTAAAATAAGAAGGGACTCTAGGTTTCTGTATAACAGAAGTCCTATACCCATTATGTTTATATTGAACATAAATTATATATGACCATAATGCCCTTATTTGTGTAACAATGAATAAAACCCAAAAAATAAAAATAACTCTCTTAAAGCAACGTAACAATCTTTTGTCCCATGAAGCCTGAAATTCTAATACCCTTTAGAAGGGTGGGAGAAGCATTGCTACACTGCTAAAATAGCTGAGCAAGCTTTTTCTAAGAGTATTAACACTCATTATTTCTTCAGTTACAAAAGTATATCTCACTATTAGAGATTTCTTAAAGTGCTCAAATGTCCATGTAACTAAATTACTCATGGAAAAGAGCTTTCTTTCTTGGGTTCCCCATAATCCAATAGAGAGACCACATTATTGTAATTATACACACTTGTATTATATTTTATCAGGATGACCTATTAGTTTTGTATTAACATTTTAGGAAGCTGAGAATCATCTCTCAGAAATGGTTGTTTCCAAGTCCCCGGTGGCGAAGATAGACTGGCCAATGGGAATTGCTATTTTCAGATAACAAAGGACAGCAACGACATCTTGAGCTCGTGAGCAACAAATTTGGAGTAGCTCCTCAATCTTGTCAAGAAAAACCACCAAATCCTGAAGGAAACCATGGTTCACAAGGCTGCTTTGAGAGCTTAAAGATGTCTTAGTTGAATGAATGATCTATTTTGCCTTGAGCCTCCCTCTCTCGCCAAGAGAGAGAAGCTAAAAATGTTGTTTCATATTGTGCTCTAAAGTGGGGACTAAATGTATTTATTCTAAAACTCTCATGCAACCGGCTTAAATTTTGATTGCATATTTTGCAAGTGGACCAAATCGGGGCCTTGTTTCAGATTAAATGATATATTGAATACACTTTTGACATTGGAATGGGTGTTGGTCTTTTCATCTTTTCCTCTGTTCCCCCTCCTTTTAATGAAGATTTGTGGGCTTTTACAATGGAACAAGTTTCAACACATGATACTCGTTAGGACTAAAATGAGCACCTTGTTACCAAATTTAATTTTTTTCCGATACATGTATTTTTTTGACATCGGGCATCACGCTAGCTCTTTATAGCAAAGGCTAATGAATGCTATTTTTCACTTCATTTCACATTTGAATATCGTCTTTAGTGGAGAGAGCCTATTTTTTTAAGACCCGATCTTAGCTGTTGGAAACTGTAGAAGCCTGTTTGTATTTTGTTTCAATAAGATAAATTGCACTTTTTATCTCCTTAAGAGACATAGTTTTTCTATAAGTTGATACTTTGATAGAGACAATTTGTTGTGATGTCATTTCTTTATAAACTTTCAATCACTGGAATAGGTTTCAATGTCCATTGTCCAGTTTTAACATTTCTCTCAATTAACATTTCTCAACTCTTGGCATATGCGTGGGTAATACACTGAGAAGCTTGAAAATTGGTGAAAAGCTCCAAGTTACGAATGAATGTCATGTGACATATCTCTGTCTCTTTGAGAGGTTGGTTGACTTGATAAATGTGGAAAGTTAAGACTGACAAATGGTTCCTTTTTATTTTCTTTGGTAAATAATGATTCCTATTTGCTTCCAAGGGATTTAATTCATTGGTGTATGAACTTAAACACTCACTTACATTACCTACCATTGTCCTTGCGAATTTCACCTACTCTAGAGTAGCATCTTTTGATATCTCACCCGATCGATAGACGATGCCAAATGAAGTTATCTTTAAATAATCCATTTTCAATCTACTATATGTGTTTTTCAGTGGCAACTTAGGATTACCACGTTTTCCCATTAATCTTGACATTTGATTGATTACATCAATTAGTTGTTGTCTTAAACCCCCTTCCTTTACCAGAGAAGATGTTAAGCATTTGAACAGAAGCGGGAAATGGGTCACTTTTATGGAACCATCGAGTAGTTTTTGAACTATAATATCCTTTTGTAGATATCTTAAATGTAGTAAGTATTAGATGAATGACAACCCCTTATGGAAGAATGAAAAGCAACTCAAGTGAAAAGTTCTTAATTCTTCACTCTGAAAGCTGATTACCTAATTAATGCCGGGGTGTAGAGCTTCAGATACTTCATTTGTTTTCATGTTTTTCAAGTCAAGTGTACAAAGGGGCTCATGTTGAATACCACAATCCAAAATTTACGTCAACGCGGAGTTGATTATGAATGTCATGTTTAATGCATTTTCCAATTTTACACTTGAGTGGATAGAAGAGTCATCTCAAGTAAGAAATTTCTAAACAAGTCAAAATTGAGAGGGCCATTCATAATCCTTTTTATTAGCAATAAGTAACTCTGTTTTGCCGCTAGGATGTATACATCATAGCCACGCCTGGGAACATTTAGGTTCAACGACGGTGTAGATCGATTTCTAAGTCTCAAAGTCATTATTAGTTTGAGTTTAAGTGGATTGTAAAATTTATGTGAAGGAATTCGAGAAGTACACTTGTAAGAATGGCCGAGGCGGAGAGTATAACAGGGGCTAAATAAATAAATAAAAATGGTTTGAACGGACCACAATGTTTTAGACATTTGGACCATAAGCTTGATTGACGTCTTTCCTTAATAATTTATTTGGATCTTAAGCAGAAGCTTTAATTGTATTCATCTACAGCTAGACACTTATCGATGGACGTAAGTGATCGCGGACTCATTTTTTGTGGTTGCTTTTTCCACGTACTTTCAAATTCCATGCTTCTCAAGACTACCTTGGAAAAAAGGGGAAAAAAAGATAGAGGAAAATTAGTAACTCGAAATGTATGTCAGTATTAGGTGTCAAATATTTATTTGATCTGACACTAGGTATGTTTGGAGATTATTACACTGGTAGATAAGTATTACACTGAACTCAAATCGGTGTGACCGCTATTAATAGTGACAATAAAAGCTCAGTTGAAGTGGCATAATACAATAATATTAGAACTGGGTTAGGATGCTGGGCGTCTGATTATTATTGGTAGGCTGGGCTGTTTCTCAGCACCAATTAATACTAATTGAAACAAGATCTTCAACTAATGAAATCAAATAGTGGCATTGATATAACTCTTTTTTGGTATTTGATTCTATTAACTATTTATCCAACAATAATACAAAATCAAGGTAATGCATTTCAAGCATTCTGCACATCTCAAATTAAAGGAATTTATTTAAATCTTCTCGATGGACATGTGATTGTGATTGTACAATGTGGACTCCGAGCAACAAGATTCTACCCATGTATTAAAACTTTCAATGCCAAATTACTTTGAAATGTGTGTATGATACAACTTAATGGATTTTCTTTTATTTCTATTTTTGGGTAGCGAACTAAGAGTGTGCAACAAGAACTATCCAAATCCAAAATCGATGTGACTATCCGGTTCTGAGTAATTCCCAACGGTACTAGTTCGGTTTTCAATTTCATAAAATTGGAGCCGATGATGGACGGTCTAATTTCCAATTCTATGGTGGGAATTGGACCACCTAGACTGGACCAACTTTTTCATTAAAAAAAAAAACATATTGTCTTCATATTCTTCACCTGCATAGAGTCTCTACCTCTATAGGTAGGCAATTCTCCTACACAGCGCAGAGGCACGTGCTTCCGCACCTGGACGGTGGACCTACGCCATCCCGGCCTCCAAAAGCGGACTCGCCCTCACCGTGTTCGTTTTGAGCTTTGAAAATTTGGCCATTGTCATCTCCGTTTTCGAACTTCCGACCTGTTTACCGATTGGGTTTGCGTGTCCAGAATCTGTTCTCTCTTTTACCTGTACGAAGTGGTAATGTCTTTGGGCAGTGGAGCTCTGGCACTTAAAGAGACATCTTCTGCCTCAAAGTACGTGTCCCCCACAGAAAGAGACGTTGGCTCTTTGCTTCAGCTTCGCTCTCCCCAGATTGTCCTCCCTCTGTGCCCACAATTACATTGGTGCTTTATACCTTAGTCCATGAAAACTATAATCGGAAAAATAGAATCTCGCGCCATTGATCGAAAAGACGTTCCTGACAAAGATGGAAACGTAATTAGCTGAAAATGTTCCGGAGTTTTTAAATCACCTGCGGCCGGTGTGTACTTGCTTCGATATCTAAACCCTCTCCGCGCCCCAAACTCCCGCCAGACATCGAGGACGTCTGTGAAATCGGCCATTTCGACAACGAGACGTCCCCATCATCTCCACCCTCCACTTCCCCCTCGCCCGGTGGCCATCCTCTCTAACTTCTTCCTTGAGTTAATCATCCATTAATTCCGTTGGACCTCTCAAGGATAAGTTGATCCGATTTTAGGATCAGATGATCCGGTTCTCAATTCTAGAAATGAGAAATCAATCCTCCTAAACTAATTTTCAATTTTTAAGTGAAATTAGACTCAACTGAGAACTGATCACCTTTATAACGAACATATTAGATTTCCTTTTTTAAATGACGATCCGTGTTATAATGTTCAATTTTGTTACTTGTAAGGTTTCGATACTACAATAATGAGGTGCGGTTAGTCAATCACGTATTAAGCCATTGAACTTTTTTATATACTCTAGTCATTTCAAGTTCTAAAGAAGCTTATGATTGTGTTAAAGAGAAAAATACATGTTAGTGGAGAACCTGTTGGCCGAGAATGTCAACATGAAATAAAAAGTTCAACCCAAAATGAAATTAAAAGGCAAATGACATCACTGAATTATTATTCCAATGTGGAGAACCTGTAGGCCGAGAGTAAAGAATAAAATTTATGTGAAATGTAAAAAAATATATATTATTATTATTAATTTAAGGAGAGAAATAAAAGTATGAGTGGGGAGGCGATGACTAGATGATCTTTATGTATAATGTATTACAGAGAAATCTAGTTTGAGAAATTGGTTTTCTGGAGATATTTGTTTTGACAGTTAATTTTCTACGGGAATCTCTTTTGAACATAAAAAAAAAAAAAAAAAAAAGGTCAAATTGTAGATTGAAAATAACGAAATTCCCTTATTGGAATATTTGAACATTTACTAATACTAAGGTTTCATTTGTTTCATGGAAAATAATTTTTAGGAAAATATTTTTATTTTCCGACATTTATTTTGTGAAAAATAAATTAGTTAAAGAATACATTTTCCATTATTGGAAAAAACACATTCAAAAGTAGAAAAAATTTCCATAAGTTTTTCTACCTCACTTTCTTTCACCAAACTAATTTTCATTTTATTTTTTATTTATTTTTTTAAAATCATTTTTTCGATTTTTTTTCTTATCTTTCTTTCTTTCATTTTTTCTTCTTCCTTGGATTTGGCTAGTCGCCGACCACAACGGCTGCTAGCGACTGGCCACAAGGGAGCTAGAGCCATGTCCACAGCCGGTGAGGCTTGAGCTTGCACTTGACATCAACGAGCTTAACCCCACTAGATCTGGGCATGCGAGGCTCAAGCCTCATTAAAGGTTGTTAGAGCCTCACTAACATTTGGTGACCTCTAGCGAGACTCGAGCCTTGCACAAATGGCTAGATTTAGCGAGGCTAAGCTCGTTCCATGGTTGATGATCGACCAATAAAGAAGAAGAAGAAAAAGGAAAAAGAATAAAAATAATAAGTGAATCAATTTTTTTTAAAAAATATGATAAAACTAAAAATAATAAAATAAATGAAAATCAATTTTTAAAATAAATAATAAAAAATATTTAAAATGGGTGCATGGAGGAAAAGATTTTTTTTTTTTTACTAAACAATGAAAAATATTTTTAATTTATTTTTAGATTTCAGCTAAACGGCAAAAAATATGGTTATTTTCTTAAAAAATGGTTTTTTAGAAAATATTTTCCAAAAAAATGCTATATTTTTTATTAAACGAACGGAGCCTTAAGAGGATGTAAGTATTGCCCATTGTTAGTTTTTTTTTTTCTTTTAATAGAATGAGCAAGTCAAGTCAAGCTAGATCTCAAACTTCGATCAAAGCCCTTAGCTGTTCTCTCCATAAAAGCAGGTTGTCTCGTCTGGAGCAAAAGTAGAGGAGGTCATATTCATGAGGTTGATTTACAAGTTGTACATGTACATGCTTGAAGCTTTAGATCTATGAATTTCATTGTTCCCATGCTATCCCAGGAGGTTAATCACAAAGTTTTGCTTGTTTCGATTGGGGCATAAATGGTATGGCATTAACATGTATTCTCAGATATAAACTTGAGATTCCGCCCACTTGAGAGGAGCCAACTATAATGCTTTGTGAAACTGTGAAAAGAAAAAAAAAAGCCAACATAATAATGTCATTTACATAATAAGATGAATTTAATGTTATGCTGTAACTCAATTAGTTATTGATTACGCAAACAAGATCTTTGTAATCATTTGACTTACCTAAGTAAGGACAAATAAAACCTCCCCTATTTACTATCAATTGATTGTGAGGTATCACAATAATTCAATGTCCATATATAATAGATTCTCCAGTCATTGTTAATATATCACATGTCCTAACACGCTTGTAGACTTGTATCTTTATTCAAATTGGGACGTGGCGTTTCACCCAAGCCCAATCTTTCGTAAAATGTGTGCATCTAATCTTCAATTGACCTTAAGCAGCAACAACAAGATTAACTCTATGAATGAATTTGGTGGTCGTCTTCTGATTTTTCTGATAAAATAAGTTTCTTCTTCACAATTATATGCTAATACACGTACCATCATCATTGGTCCTTCATAATATCATAAAAATCGGATCGGTCATTAACCCTGTACATCCATCGTGGAAAGACACAGGAGCCATTATCACAATCTAATAAATTATTAAACTAGTCGATGAAGAATATGCTTTACCAACCAGGGGCATGGAAACCACTGGGATTCGCTCCAGTGACCACCCTTCCAACATGGAAGGGGGAGGTGAAGGATTCAAATCCCTACCTTCTCAGGGGGGATGGGATGGGGACGCGTAAATTTCAGGATTGGGTTTCGACTCCCACGCCCTGCAAGAGGTAAGGCAAAAGTCTGAGAGTGAGTGTAGAATAGGCATAGAATAGGACTGACAAAAAAAAAATCAAGGGCATGGGTTTTGTTAAAAAAAAAAACCAGGGGCATCAGTATTGCTTATTGGTTTTCTTTTCTATTTTTTAATAATTTGAAAGGCTAGTGGGGTCAAGAAGTCCATCACGCAGTAGGCAGGCTCCACGTAGTACGCAACTTCCTGCGGAATTTACGCCTGCGATAATTGACCTTTGCTTTTTATTTTCTAATTGTTTTATTAATAGAAAAAGCAAGTCGTGCTCGCTTCCAAACAAAACGCCTGCGTGGGCTCTAAGCACCCTCCGCAGGATGCTGTGGAAATTAAGGGCCTGTTTGGCAACTTGCCCAACAGTGCCAGATTCTGATTTTTTGTTTCCAGAATCAATTTGGGACGAGAATCGCGTTTAGTAAATTTTTTGTTCCGGGAACAAATTTGTTCCATGAACAATTTTGGACAAGATTTGAGAATAAAAAAATTGATTCTATGTCGAGAATCGAAAAAGAATCAAAACGGTAAAACCTTGTTCTTCTCTTTCAACATCTCGGTTGCCATTCGCCATCGCCCGCCGCCATCCGCCGCCGGTCGCCGGTCCGTGAGGTCGCGGAGGCTCGCCCGAGCCGGGCGAGGTCCGGCGAGCTCGCGGAGGCAAGCTCGGCCACCGCGAGGCTCGGCCTCGCCGGATCCGGCGAGGCCCGGCCTCGCCGGTGGCCAGCCGACCTCGCCCGGCACCAAAAGGCCGACCCGCCACCGCCGGGCCGGGCAAGCCTCGCCGGTGGCCGGGCGAGCCTCGTCGGGCCGGGCGAGGTCGAGCCTCGCCGGTGGTTGGGCGAGCCTCGCCCGCTTGCCGGTGAGGCTCGCCGGCCATCGGCGAGGCTCGCCCGGCCCCGCCGGTGGCCAAGCTTGGCCACCGGCTAGGCTCGGCCTCGCTAGATCTGGTGAGGCCGACCTCGGCGGGCCGGGCGAGCCTCGCCCGGGCTGCCGGCCGAGGCTCGGCCGACGAAGGCCGACCTCGTCGAGGGCCGGCGGCGCTTCGGTGAGCGTCGCCGGCCCTCATCTGGGCGGTCGCCGGTCCGGCGACCGGCCAAATGAAGAAGAAGAAGAAGAATAGGAAAAAAGGGGAAAAAAAGAAAAAAAAAAAGAAAAAAGTAAAAAAGTAAAAAAATTATTTAAAATTTATTTAAAAATCAAAAGAAATTAATTTGGAACAGAATCAATTAATACGGTACCAAACGCAATTCTATTCCGAATTAAAAATTTTGAACAAGCTTACCAAACGCGCTTTTTTACTCGGGAATCGGTTCCGAGAACAGAATCAAAAATAATCATTTCTAGTCAGAATCAGCTCCTGGGAACAGAATCGTTACCAAACGCGCCCTAACTCTTGCAATAATTGCCCTCTCCGTGCAGCATGAATCGCAACGTTCGATCAGTTGAAGAGTCTTGGACCGTTGAGTAGCAAGAACTCAGCATCATTCAAGCACGCACATTAAGGTTGGGGGCGGGTAACTCAACGTCGAAGGTTGATAATCGGGGGAGATCGCAGCAGTAGGTGGATTGTTGTTGTTTGAGCACTCTTCAGGTAATCTACGGCTCCTTTATCCTCTCCTTTTCTCATTTTCCTGCTTTGATTGCTCTGTTTTCCTCTGACGTGTTCTAAATTGAGTTTTTTTTTTTTTTTTGCAATTTCCAGATCTGGGATTCCATTTCTTTCTTCTTTTGAGACTCTGCTCTATCAATTCCTTTTACTGGCTTTGTATTAGAGTCAATCCTCTCCAGATGAAAAGGAAAGAACCCACTCATTCAGAAGATCCAATCGACGAGGCGTCTTCCTCATCCACCTCTCCACATGTAGATGAGTACGAAGGCGGAACCGAAACGCCGAAAGAAAATGAGTGCCAAATGTTCTTGAGTTTTAGAGGAAAAGATACTGGCAAAGGCTTCACTGATTATCTCTATACTAGCCTTGTTGATGCAGGAGTTCGTGTGTTCAGAGACACCAATGAGCTTCGTGTTGGTACAGAGATTGGTTCAGAGCTTCTTTGCACCATTATGCAGTCTAAGATCTCGATCCCTATTATCTCCAAGAACTACGCTTTCAATAAATGGTGCCTTCGTGAGCTGGCTCAAATGTTGAAGTGCAAGAGAAGCAAAGGGCAAATAGTGTTGCCCATATTTTACAAAGTAAAATCCTCACAATTGTGACATCTTATAGGAGATGGCAAGATGCTATCAATGCACATAATGAGAATTCGGATGAAATGGTTGTGAAGGAATGGGAAGAAGCGCTCAAAGAAGTCGGTTCCATGCTAGGATGGGAATCGGACAAAATTGACAATGGGTATATCATTCTCCACCAAAAAACTGTTTACTTTCTCTAACTAGATCTTACCTGAAAAAGAATATACATATTGCTATCATATATTGAAACTTATACTGTTATCTGGCAGGCATGAAGGAGCATTGGTTAAAATTGTTGTCAGAAAAGTTATGAGTGAGTTAAAAGAACTTTTTCTCTTAAATGTTCCTGCACAATTGGTGGGAATTGATGATCATGTGGAATGGATCATGGACAACATAGATGGTGAATTCAATAATACTAGTCTTATCGGAATTTATGGAATGGGCGGTATCGGTAAAACAACTTTTGCAAAGGTATTATACAACAAACTCTTTGGTCATTTTGAGTACCGTAGCTTCGTGGCAGATATTCGTGAAACATCTTGGAGAAAGGGTATTGAATGCATACAAAAGCAGCTTATTTCTGATATTCTTAGAAGTCAAGATGAAGTGTCTAATGTTGATGAAGGAATTGGTGTCATCAAATCTCAATTTACAAGTAAGAAAATCCTCGTTCTCCTTGATGATGTGGATGATAATACTCACTTGAATGCTTTGATTGGAGATGGTAGATGGTTTAAAGCAGGAAGTATAATCATCATCACAACTAAAGACAAGAGAATTCTTAATAAGGCTAAGACAATCCATATGTATCAACTCAACGAGTTACCCTTGGATTAATCATTGATGTTATTTAGTAGACATGCATTTGGAAAGGATTCTCCTCCAAGTGATTATGAGTTAATCTCTTGTGATATCGTATCTACTACCGGGGGGCTTCCCTTGGCTCTTGAAGTTATTGGTTCATTCTTGTGTGGAAAGACAAAAGAAGTATGGAAAGAAACCTTAAATAAATTAAATAATGTGCCCCATAGAAAAGTGCAAGAGAAGTTGCAGATAAGTTATGATGCATTAGATTATGACGAGCAACAAATATTTTTGGATATTGCATGTTTTTTTATTGGATCATCTAAAAAACCTCCAACTTATATGTGGGATTCCTGTGGCTTCTTCCCAAGGAAGGGGATTGATATATTGAGCCATATGTCTCTAATTAAAATTGACAAAGATGGCAATCCAATGATGCATGATCAATTAAGAGATTTTGGAAGGGAAATTGTTCGCTTAGAAAATCAAAAGAAGCCTCAAAAGCATAGCAGATTATGGATTCAAGAAGCTGTAGATGTGCTTGACAGCAACAAGGTAAGAACTTTCTCTACTTGTCTTAGTCAGTGAATGTGAGTTCATCTTCTCTTTCTTGTTTGAGATTAAAATTATTGCCGGTCTTGAGTCCACAGAACTTGCCATTCCTACCAGCGAAAGAGCTCTTTCAGTTCATTGCTGTTCTTGCCTGATTGTAGGACATAATTGAGGAGCAATTTCTTTTTATTGATGATTGATATATATCTTTACTTGATAATATTGACGAAGATACTCCTTTGCTAACTTCAACGCAACAACAAATTACAAAAAATAATGTTTGACAGAGCACTTTCACCTGACATCTATAAATTGTTGGGGGCCATGATTTTCCCACTAAATTGTTTGATGCAAATGTTTGATTTTGCATCCTTCTTCTGATTTCTTGTGAGGTCTTCTCATTCTTGATTCTTTTCTACTATTGACTTCTTATGGGTTGTTTGATATGATAAATGAGACCTCCATTCAGTTGTGATGATTGACTATCCTGGTTCCTATATTTTTGAAGTTGGGTTAAGTACGATTTTTGTCCCCTAAGTATTACGGTTTGTGTGATTTAGTCTCCTATCCTTTTTCGTCAATTGTTAGTTAATAATTAACACTGTCAAGTCGCTGATGTGGCTTTCATTTTTATTTATGATATAAGTGTAACCGTGTGACAGAACCCTCTATACATAATTGATTTTTGTTCTACAGACTTTTCATGATAGAGGATAATTTTACTCTATGAAAGCTAATACTTCAAAATGAAGTGTCTCATCCAGGCATATGACTTCCAAGATCTACTCATCAAATTATTAAGAACATATTATTTGTTAAATGACATTGTTTGAAGAGAAATGTCTTTTCATGCGATGATAAGGTAGATAACACTAATTGATGCATCTCGAACTTGAGAAAGAAGAGAATCCTAAGTAGCATAACAAATGAACAGTATCAAAAGTCAATGGAGTCTAAAATAATAAATTAAAATACAAAATTAAATATGTTATCATTAAAAATGTGGAAAGTGATGCATATTTAAATGCACTATTTTGAGTAGAGGTTTTCGTTAATGAGAATATAAATAAGAGCTTTATTTGTCTACGTTATTTAAAACAAACGTACTATTTCGATAAAGAAATGACATTAACAATAAATTATTTTTTAAATCCTATTTTTGGGATTAATAAAAAAATAAGAGTATGTTCTGGAATTAAGACCACGAAACTAATTGACTTCATTTCAAAAGAATAATTAAAATTTATCAAATATATTCATAATCACGAAATTGTATAGAAAAATAGTTATTAGATATTTATCTATAGATAGATATATCTGAAAATTCATTCTCAGCTTACGATTTTGGTAATTTTTGTATACAAGGATTTTTAGTGTTGAGATAATAGACTTATTTACAACATCATAATATACATTTACAAGAATATAGATTTTTACCACTATATTTTTATAATCAATTGTGAAAAAAAAAAAGAAACACATCTGGAATCACATAAAGAAATTTAAACAGAGAATATAGATTTGCAATGATATGTTTACCACTATTTTTTATAATCAATTGGGGAGCCATGCATTTTCAACACAATATGTAGTAAGAAACACATCTGGAATCACATAAAGAAAATTAAACAGAGACCATGAAACTTGTTAGAGTAAGGATTTTGCAAGAAAAAACAGAAAGGGAAAATGATAAAAAGATTTGAAATTGATGGAGGGGAAACATACTTGTGCTTAAGCAATCTGTGGAACTTGACGGTGGTTCATCTTCTTCATCGGTGAAGTTGCCATGCTTGAGGTCAGGGCCTGGCTACTTTATCCACTGCACGACCCTCGCAACACCGGCGTGAGGACTTACCGACCCTCTCACAGTGGTGGCAATTAGTCACGCCACCACTGTGCAATTTGAAGATTGGCAACCCTTGATGGCGAAGGCGACCGCTCCTTTCTTCAAATACCCCACCTTGCATGTTGTTGCTCTTTCAGTTTTTCGCTTGTTCGCGCTCTTCACATGACCGCGTCTGTGAAATCATCTTCAGAGGAGATATCAATGACGATTGTGTTCTTGACCTCTCTATTGTTTATGCTTCTTGATTGATTGTTGGTGAGCAGAATGCCTTCACGGGTCTGATTTTAAAGCAGCTAGCTGGTTGTAGAAACCTAATTTCTTTTGTTGCAGTGATTTCCGAAGGTTTCGAATGGTTTTTTTTTGGCGACTTCGTCTTGGTTATGGAAATTTTTAGCCTTTTCTTTATGCGGCTCCCATTGGTTACCATGACAGTGTCCTGTTGCCTCAATTTTTTTTATCTTAAAAGACACTTTAACATTTTTGTTAGACAAATTAGATAGAGCTAACAAAGGTACTTGATTGCATTAATTAAACATATTTTCAGAGTTGATTGCATATTTTCAAAGTTTCAGTTTTAAGACTTTTAGTGTACTTATTACTTTAACTTTTGTTGTCATGTAAATAAATATGGTTTGAAACTGCGTGATGATTAGTTTTTATTAGTAACGCAACTAAAAGCAATTATAACATATGAATGATTTGTACAAGTATCAAACATGCATTTGCAAATGTCATGAGTACCTTTAACTGAAAAACACTGAATATAAACATTAAATGCAAATTATAATGAAGTAACAAGATTATGGAAAAATACGTTGCCGATTCTTTTCGGCGAGTTGCTCAAAGGAAAATGTAGTAAACTAAACAGTACATTGCTTAGAATTGGAAAAAGAATATTTATGAATTTATTGACAAAAAATTCACGAGAAACTCTTCAAAGAAAAATAAGTAGTGTCTCATCCGAAAGATTAAAAATTGAAGGAAAATTTGAAACCACCAAACAAATCTGCATTGCGACTCATGATTTTTGCTCTATTCTAAAACAAAAAGCAAATTCGAGTTCCTAAAATATGTGGTTACAAAATGTAAAAGACTTGAGTTTTTCGAGTATCCAATTTAATGAATTTTTCCATCCGATCATAAAAAAAGATCTCATTAATCTATGGGCAAATTGATGAAAAATTTAGAAGACTGCTATTTCACTGTAACAAAATCACGTGACAATGAAAAGGTGGACCAAACCTCTGTTGTAATAAGAGGAGTAAAAATCATCTCATGACCTTTGATATATGATAGGTTTTTCTTCCATTGACGTTGAAACTCTCATTGAAGCAACACACAACGAAAAATGACTGCAACAGACGTGTGTACTTTCTGGGATGGCATTCTTGTTTTCATTTTCCTATTGAGAACCGCAAACAAGATATATTGGAAATAGAAGGGGAATTCTACAATTGGGATTCTTCAATTTTGATAAATATTTTGATGGCCAGTTTGAAAGATTGTGTTGGATTTTAAGTCATGTGGTTTCACATATAAACGATATGAGTTGATATGAGTTGTTTATGTTGTTTGACATATTAAGGGAATGAATGCCGCTAGATATATTTGAAATACTATGTGCATGAAGAAAGGCCTTCTTTTGTAATTTAACTAAAAAATAAAGTTTTTGGAAATTCAAAGGACACAAATTGTGAAGGGCAAATTGGAAGAGGAAAAGTTTGGGAACAACCTATTGAGCTTCATATTTTTACATGGATTAGACATATAATATGCAAACACAACTTGTCATTTCACGAAGTTGAATTTAAGAAGCCTACACCATAATAGTATGATGACAAATTGAAATCATTACTTCTTATATACAATTGGTCTCATCTCACATTCAAAACTTATGGCTCACAATGTTCCCTAATGACAGGGCACTAATAAGATTGAGGCCCTTCGTCTGGACAAATATGGCTTGGGAAGAAGGTACACAAGTGAACAATTCAAAAAAATGACCAACCTAAGGTTCCTTCATGTGAGGGGGGCAAATTTTACTGGAGATTTTCAGAACTTGCTTCCTCAGTTAAGATGGCTTCAGTGGGAATATTTTCCCTCTGGTTTTGCAATGGACAACTTTCATCCAAAAACTTAGTTGTGCTTGAACTATCATGGAGTGAGATTTCAGAGGATTAGGGAGGATGGGGTCTACTCAAGGTAAGACATAGAAAGCATTGTGAATAATCAAGCATTGTTGAAGGTCCAATTACACCAGGTTATCCATTCTTTCTTTCAAAAAGGTTTAATATCCTTCCTCAAATTAAGGATTTTCACCAACGTATAAGGGGAATCTGTAGGCACCTAAGTATACCATAAGCTTCTGCCCTTAATATCTTAAATTGGTATTATCTTAACAACTAGTCAAGCTTAACATTAGACATACTGAAATTAAAGTTTACTATATTTAATTAAAATCTATTCAATATATAATTACAATATTTGTGCCTATCTTGATTTTTCTTAATCCAAATGGGTTGTTGCTTCTAAGTGAATTTTTCCCCATTTAAAAGTATGCCTTTTTAGCGATTCTTTTTATCACTCTATATCGATCTTCTTTCATGAGAAATGAACAGTTACAACTATTTTGGTATTGTTTGGTTACGTTCATACAAAAGCTCTAACTGCTTTTTACATGAAGTATCATATGAATGGTCATAAATAAAATCAACATTTTAGAAACAAAAGTTAACGCTGCTACTTCAAAGTAAATGCATTGCTTTATAATATTAAACTTCATCTTGTGAGGGTGAATTATATGTTATTTTGTGAGTGCTAACTGGTTGATATGTATTTTAGCCAAATTGGAAGGTAAAATAACAATATATAGTTAGCACTTGTATATCCCTAACATTCTTTTGGCAATAGATATGCTCAAAAAAGCATATATATGTTCGGGACGTAGCCGAACACTATCACTTGAACAACGTATAGATAAACGAACTGTGAAGTAGTGCCGCATCATAGCAATGATAGCATGGGGACTGAGCAATAAAACATTTAACTTATTTTTTTTTCAAAAAAGTATAAATTGAAGTAGTAGCGGAGCATGGGTATTTTTGAGGAAATTTTAAAGGTCTAAAAAGCACAAGGGGCTGTGGAAAATCGTATGTTGTAGTGGTCTAATCTCACTCAGATATCCTCTCCTTCTTTCAGATGGCAACCTCACTCAAAGTTCTCAATCTCTCACATTGTCTATCTTTAAGAAGAACTCCCGACTTGTCTGCTTTCAAAAGCTTGGAGATTTTGATTCTTGCATATTGCTGGAATTTGGAAAAGATTCATCCTTCCGTTGGGGAAATCAATACCCTAGTCTCCTTGAATGTCACAAGATGTAGCAGACTAGAGGAGTTGCCAGCGGGAATAGATAGAATGGAAGAATTGAGGGAACTTATCATAGATGAAACTGCTATACAAGAGATTCCTATTTCGAGAGGTTGTTTGATGAAGCTAGAAACTCTACAAGCCTCATATTGTGAACTTGCTCAACTTCCAGAATCCATGGGATCCCTTGTGGCGTTAACTCAGTTGGATCTATCTCATTCATGAATTGGAGAATTACCTAAATCTATGGGATTCCTTGTGTCATTAACTATGCTAGACCTATCTTATTTGGGGATTGAAGAATTACCTGAATCCATGGGCTCCCTTAAGTCGTTGAGTCAGTTGAATCTATCTCATTCTCGGATTAAAGAATTACCTGAATCCATAGCCTCACTTGTGTCATTAACTCAGTTAGACCTATCTCATTCACGAATTGAAGAATTACCTAAATCCATGGGCTCACTTGTGTCATTAACTCTATTGGATCTTTCTTATACACGGATGGAAGAATTACCTAAATCCATGGGCTTGCTTAGGCCGTTAACTCAATTGAACGTATCTCATTTGGGGATTGAAAAATTATCCGAATCCATGGGCTCACTTGTGTCGTTAACGCAATTGGGCCTGTCTCATTTGAGAATTGAAGAATTACCTAAATCTATTGGTTTTCTAAAAGAGCTCAAGACTCTCAATGCCTCCAATTGTGAATCATTAGCACGCATATCCAGCTCCATAGGCAATCTAGCATCTTTGCGATGCTTGTTATTACGTGAATGTTGCTCATTGGTAGAGATTCCCAACTTAATAGGTAAGTTGGCATCATTGATTAAGCTGGATTTAAAATCTACATTGATTATGGAATTACCTGAAAGCATTGGTTCTTTGAAGGAGCTCAAGGTTCTTGATGCCTCTTATTGCACATTGTTAGATCGCATACCCAACTCCATAGGCCATCTAGCATTTTTGTCTCTCCTTGACCTAAGGTTTTGTCAAAATCTTGTTGAACTTCCAGACTCCATAGGCTCTTTGGTGTCTCTACAACGGTTGCTATTACGGGAATGCCGCTTGTTAAGAGAGATCCCAAGCTCGATCGGAAAGTTGGTATCATTGACTGAGCTAGATTTAAAACATACAGCCATTGTGGAATTACTTGAAACCATTGGTTCTCTAAATAAGCTTGAGACTCTTGATGCCTCTTATTGTGCATCATTAGCCTGCATACCCAACTCCATAGGCCATCTAGCATTTTTGTCTCTTCTTGACCTAAGGTTTTGTCAAAATCTTGTTGAACTTCCAGACTCCATAAGCTCTCTCATGTCTCTACAACGCTTATTATTACGTGAATGCTGCTCATTGAGAAAGATCCCAAACTCAATCAGAAAGATGACATCGTTAATTGAGCTAGATGTAAAACGTACAACAATTGTGGAATTACCTGAAAGCATTGGAAATCTGCAAAAGTTGAGGATCTCAAAGGATCGTGGAACTCTCACATAACGAAATTGCTTGATGCCTCTGAAATTACCAAGATTTAGTTGAAATTCACGGTCTTTAGGGAATTTCGCACTGCAAATTGCAAGAATCTAGTTGAATTTTGAGGTCCCGGTTAGAATCTTTGGAAATTTTTGTTCTCCCTGGATGCAAGTTCATTGAAAGATTACCAAACCTTACAAGTTCAAAACGTCCTAAGGTCGACGTGCAAACAGGAATCTAGTCAAAACTTTATGCCTTGACAGGTTGGGTTTATCGGTAAGATTGGATATCTTGAGGTGCACATCTATCGAAATTCTACCCGGCCTCTCTAGTGTAAAGAATTCGAGGGTATTTCATGCTGCAAACTGCAAGAGTCCGTGGCCTTGACGGACTAGAATTACTGGTACTATTGGATCTGGGGCTCCACTACCCTAGGAAGATTACCAGGATCTATCATGCTTGAAAACCCTATGCAGTACATCAACCAGTGTTATATGCTGCATGACATTCAAAGCATAGAGAAATAATAATCCTGCAAAAGTTTGTGTTTTTGTATTCAAATATGCAGAGTCATTAGCAAAATTTTGAAATGTGTTCAAATTCGAAGATTTAAGGAATCTGAGCGTGACAGATTGTTGGGACCTTCCTGACATCCCAGGGCTCGAAGGATAGATACCTATGAAGTACAGAAATTTCATGATGCTCGTCAATTGAGACTATCAGACCTTTCGGGGTGTAAGAACCCGCAATATTTGGTCGAACAAGATTGTGACAAACTAACTGAGCCTTGTGGGCTTGGCGACTTGGAGCTTCTACAAACTTTAGGCATTTCCTGATGCAAGGCGCTAAAAGCAATACCTGAATTGTCTGGAGCTTTCCTCATGCAGAATTATGAGCAGTTGTTACATCAGGGTGTTCATGAGATCACGTTCTGGTGCTAGTTCGATATTAAGACGATCCATGTCCGCTAACAGGGAAAAATTTTGTCTTGATAATGGCAGGAATGAGCAGGCATTCCCGGCAAATCATCTGTGAGTGATTCTTCTTCGTACATTACTGGGTGGTTCATGTTTCTTAGTTGGAATTGAATTCTTCATCTTGATCATGGTAGGAATATAAGTGGCAGCTCTTGTTGGAGGACTAAATAATCAGAGTGCCTTTTGAGAAAATAATCTGTCATTTGTCATCCACTATGATTCTTCATCTTTGACATGATATTGAGATGATCCATGTCCGCTAACAGGGAAAAATCTTAGTCTTGATAATGGCAGGAATGAAGCAGGCATTCCCAGCAAATCATCTGTGAGTGATTCTTCTTCGTACATTACCAAGTGATTCATTTTTCTTAGTTGGAATTGAATTCTTCATCTTGATCATGGTAGGAATGTAACTGGCAGCTCTTGTTGGAGGACTAGATTATAAGAGTGCCTTTTGAGAAAATTGTCTGTCATTTGTCATCCACTATGATTATTCATCTTCGACATGATATTGAGAACCAGACTATTAGATTAATGAGTTTTTGTGAGTTCTGTATTTGAAGGTCATCGTGCTTGTCATGTATAACATGTCATGAAAAGTTATAACTTGTTTTTCGTTTGATGACAATATTGATACGGTGGAAATTACAAGACGTTGAAAGAACAAGCAACTATTTAAGAAAATCCCTTTGACCATACTCATCTCAGTTTCTTAAGGTGGACGATTGAAATGCACAAAATAGTAATGACGTGAATTTGCTTGCTTTTCCTGATTGCTGGAAATGGTTTTTTTATTGTTCTGCAATATTTCAGCCGTAGTTCTTTCTTTTTTTGTCTGTTTCCATGTGACTTCTGGAGGCAAAGTACAAAGACAAATAGGCAAAGGAGAGATATCACACCGCTGGATTAGTGGCGCTCTCAATCCCCAGGATTCATCAGAGCTCTTTCAAGCTAATTTCATAGGCTGTGATTTGATATGCTGCAAGTTTGCTAGAGTGAGTTCATATTATCAGTGTCATTTTGAATTCTTGATCAACTGTTTACGTGTTGAGTTTGATCATAACAAGGTTCACACCCTTTATCCTGTCACCACATGATTTACTCTTCCATTCATTAGTCATTTTAATGCTGGGATTTTTTCACTCTGCCAACGAGGATTTTGTTATAGGGATCGCTTTTGTCTCCTGCTGCTTTCTAACTTGTTAATGATCTTGGTCATCATGGTATATGAACTGCAAATAGAGGAATATTTTAGAATTTCAGAGGAGAACTATATATGTATTCCGAAGATACTTATGAGCTATTACAACTTCATTCACTTTGTGATGAGTAGCAATATCTCACAATCTGTCAATAGTCCACCTCTATATCTACTAGAAGTAATGAGCCTCATGTATTATGAACTGACATAATAAGCTGAGCTTGTGACAACGGGCATAAACAGGACAAACAGTGTGACACCCAGGGATGAAGCATCACTTCCAGGTGGTGGTGGAGGTAGCGATGGTCCTGCTGGACTGAAGGTCAGGCTGGTGGGGGTTTCACTGACAGTGGCCACTAATTTTGGCCCTGAGAGCAATGGTCACCATTAGCAAAGGTGTAGACAAAGCAATACCCGCCGGCATTGTTGAGGGAAAAGGTTGCCGGTCATTGGTTAGGGTGATGGCGTATAAACGGTGTTGCAGTTATCATCGTCGCCTTTGGACACGTTTGTGAGGTTGTGTGACCTTGGGTTGAAGCTGAACGGTGCAAAAAAATGGAAGATCATCAGCATTATAGATTGAAGCTCACGATTGATGTTTTTGGCCACTGAAACTCAAAAGATTGATTGCACATATAAGTAATGGAGAATGGACTTGTCGGAGCGAAGTGCTTGAAAATTATAATTTAGTATTTCATTCCTATTCCAAGAAGGCCAAACCGTAGAAGAGTGTTTCAAGTTAATTTCAACTAATGGTCATGACTTGTGGATGATGCTGATTGTCTAGCCAGAAAAAGTATTGATATCCTAGCTAATTTTACCCCCAAATATCAGGGAAAAATATGAAGACTACCTCCAACAATGGGTTGGAGAAAATATGCCATACTTGTTAATTTTCATCTATTTGGAAGGCATGGCAGTGGAGATCAATTTATGTGATATTATGTGAATTTGAAAAAAAAGAAGGCGAGGAATAACCGATTTCTCGGGGCAAAGTGCTCACCTAAGACATCGCCGACCCTGAAGGTGTTTTGCCTGGCCCAGTCGGAGTACTTAGTGGTTCTAGAAGGGATCACACATCTGCAGAATCTCCCATTGTTCCATTGTATGACTTGTTGCCTCTGCACTCAGTAAAAATGTTGCTTAGCACCGACGACTAAAACTACGATTATGTATTAGCCAAAGTAGCATGACTATAACAATGAGTGGAAATAGAAGGCATAGGACTAAGTCATAATTTGATATCCAACAATAAATTTCTAATGCATTCAGTTTCTTTTCCAATTGCTGCTAAAGCAATGGATTCATATTCCATCATTGAGTGGGTTTTGCAATTTTGTTTCTTGCTTGTCCTAGATATTGCACATCCACCTAATATGAAAATCTATTTAGAAGTATAAAGGTTTCTCACCCACACTTGTAATCCAATTTGTATTAGTATGTCCTAATATGATTGGATAATTGTTATAGAATAGTCCCAAAGTTTTAGTTATCTTATATAACAAAAAATTATCGTAATAGTTTTCTAATGTTCTATACTTAGATTACTAGCATATATACTCAACTTACACATGAAAAAAAAAGCAACATCAAGTCTTGGACAATGCATTGCATACATTAAAGACCCTATAGTACTCGCATATTTAAGTTGTGTTATTGCTCTACTTGATATTATAATTTAACTTAATATAGGACTCAAATGGAATCCTCATTTCCTTAAAACAAGATATTGAAATTAATTTAACATTTTTTCAACATAATCACTTTAGCTTAAAAATAACTCATACTACATTTTTTGACTTTAATACCCAATATAGTATCAACTTCACCCAAATCTTTCATTTAGAAAATGGAAGTTAAATACTTGTAGTCTCAATGACTAATCATATTGGTTCCAAAAATATGCATATTATCAACATATAAACACACTAAAATACCAATCTTTAGTGAATTTAGAATATATACACTTATCAATACTATCGTGTTTGAAACCATTGAACAATATAACTATATCAAATTTTCATGCCACTACTTAGGTGTTTGCTTAAGCCCATAAAGAGGATAATATCAAAATGTTTGTAGAACACACTAAGAGCTGCCTTGTCACCCATTGAAAAGATATGAGCATGCACATGGATGAGATTTGGTACTAATTAACGATTATTATTTTAATTAATTTTGAATTTATGATTATAAAATAATTGTTGCATCCTATTGGAACATTGGAGAGACGATTATTCTTTTATTATTAAATTTCGAATTTACTATTTTTGCTTAATGGTTATTTGGCGCTCTTATAAACTTTGGAAGGTTGTGTCTATTTTGTTTGTTTGGAAATGACTTTTTCATCTTTGAAACGGTATATCTGTTCAAACATATTTATTCTTTATTTCTATTCAATACTTATAACTCCCAATTTCATTTTTTTCTCAAAAGATGTACAGCCATAATTTTTAATTGTTTCCTTTTGAGAGATCCTAAGAAATACTAGAATTGTTATGTGGTATTCTTATTGAGACTTTGTTTTATCTTAAAGGATCTTTGTGTTGTGGGGTAAATAATTCTTTAAAGACAGTGTTATCACATTTCATAATTTGATTCCATTTCTTCCCCATCAAAAGCATTTTTTTTTTTTTTTTTAAACAGTGGTGCTAGAAGGGATAATACATCCTGTAGAATCTCCCGTTGTATGATTCGTTGCCTCTGCACTTAATAAAAATGTTGCTTCGGACCGCGATAAGCTAAAACTATGAATATGCATTAGCCATTTTTAGTCGGGCTTGTGTTACAGTCTCAAATTAAGATCTCCACGCTTTCTTTTCTTGTTGAAGGTGTGGTTTTTTAGCGCAAACGCTGTATATGTACTGTGTAGTGAGGCACTAGCGTTGTTGCTACAACCGAGCATACAATAGTTTCCGGTGGTTGGTGAGTGAGAATTGAGATTGAAAATAAAAGAAAAAAGTAAAAATGGTGCATTCACATCTGTCTTTCGATGGAAAGGAAAGTAATTAGTGAGGTATGTGGCGGCAATGAATGTGATGTCCTTTGCGCAAACCATATGTAATTGGATGAAAGGGGATGATTTGATCATGGACTGCAATCTGCCAAATTCTCATTCTCTATTATATTCCGTTGCTAGATCATTCTAGCGATTAAGCAAAATATTTGTCTAATCCATATTTACTCAATTGGATCAAACATTTATGACCAAGCGCCCACAAATTTAGATCATGTTATATGAGTCTAGGTCTCGATTTGCAAGTTTTGATGTCATGATAATGTATTTGTTACTTCATACTCTACAATAGTTCTGTAGAATAACTAGACTAGAACATATTACAGCTCAATCATTTGGGAAAAATTATCGAAAAAATCCTAAACTCATTGTTGATGACTAATTCAATCATAAACTTTTTAATTTGATCAATTTAATCATATATCTTTCAACATTTTTCATTGAAGCCCCTCTGGCAAATTTTGGCCAAAAATGGCTATCATGGAAGATTTTGTATTTTTTTTTTTAAATTCTAAAAGTTTTTTTTTCCTTTTCTTTTTCATTTCGCCAATCATCGACCTCAGCTAGCCATAGGTGAGGGTCGCCCTCATCGGTGATGCACTCATCCTTGGTTTCTTTAGATTCCACCAAGTTGACTCCTTAGGCTGCGCATGGCAACATTTCTTGGCCGGGGAACAATTTCTTTTCAAAAATAGTTCTTTTCTATTTCTATTCTGGGAAACAATTTCTATGTAAAAAAACCCGTTTGGTAACTACACAAAATTTTTACTCTAGAAATAGAAAAAGAATAGAAATGTGTTTGGTAAAACATAGTTTCTTTTTTATATTTATTTGTTTATTTTTTGCCGGTAGACCATCGCCACCGCGCCATCGCGCCCCATGTCGCCGCCGCCCGACCGCTGCCCGATGACTGCCGCCGCCGATGGGCCGTGCGACGGCGATCGGCGGTGGCAGTCGTTGGGCGGCGGTCGGCCGGCGGCAACGTGCGGCGGCGTCCGGCGACGACCAGTGGTGGCAGTGACTGGCGGCGGCGGCGGCGGCGGCGGTCGGCCTCCGGCGACGGGAGGTGGCAACCGGCAACCGGCGACGGCCAGCAGCGACCGGAGACGACTGATGACGACGGCCGGCGACGACCGACGGCGGCGACGGTCGGCCGACGGCGGCAGCGGCGATGGCGGGCGGTGGTCAAGGGCGGTCAATGGCAGTCAATAAGAGAAGAATAAAAGAAAAAAAATTCACTTATTTCTTCAACTTGTTCCCGGGAACAAGAAGCAACTTTTTTTTACTTCTCATTTCTATTCCAAAACCATTCCCGGGCTAACTTTTTGTTCCCGGGAACAAAAAACTAACTTGCCGTTATCAAACAGGTTTTTATTCCTTTTTTTGTTCTGGGGAAGAGAAGAATAGAAATTTTTGGGCTGGGGAAGTTTACCATGTGCACACAATGACCAACCCCTCCCACGATGCCAAGCACATCAAGAAGCTCTATGAGTTCGATGAGCGGATCAACAAGTCCTCGCTTGTGAGCCTCGACTTTTCCACTCCTTCATGTGCATTTAACGGTAGCAGTTTACTAAACATCTTGCTTGGCACTAAATGCAGTTTAGTTTATGAGAATTCTTCTCACTTGTGGCATAAACATTTGGGGTTACATATCCATAGAAAGAATGAAAACATTAGTGAATAATGAAATTCTTCTGTCATTAAAAAAAAAAAAAAACCATAATTGGTACATTTGTTCCACACTTACCCTTAACTAGTATATTCGTGCCATATTTATTCCAAATTGTGGTAAATCTAGGATGTTTTTCGGGTGTATTTGATACAATCTACCAATTTGAGGTAAATATGATATGTATGCATTAATTTGCGGTTTTTTATAACACAAAAGTTAGAATGTGATGAATGTAGTACAACTATACTAGTTTAAGTAAAATATGGCACAAATGTATCAATTTGGAAATTGTAATGACACAAATTAGTTTGGAGTAAATGTGACACATATATTTTAGTTTGAGACTTTTTGTAGTGTTAATCGTAATTAATATATATATATATATATATATATATATATATATATATATCCCCATTTGTTAATTATGGGCTATCATATTGAATGTTTTCTGATCGATTTTGTATTGCCAAATGGAGACTACTACCTTATAATAGATATTTCTACATCATTTTCTCATAGAGAGCATTTCATTATGCACATATTTAGTGTGTGTGTGTTTATATATATATATTTGGTGACCCAAGAACCGCCGTATTATAAAGCCGGGGCGACCCACAAGGACCCACCTCCCACGGGTCGTAGGTGAGTCGCGCAATGGGGGCAAGAAGTTTCGAATCCCTTCCCTGCTGGTTGAGAGGTGAGGCGCAAACCATCTCATCTACCGTGGGTCACATATTTAGTATATTTATATCATTTATTTGTTAAATAGGAGCTATCATGTTCTATAGTTTTTATAATCGTTTATTAATATCATTTACTTATAAATGCAAAAAAAAATATTTTTGCATGAGTATCCATACAACTTTTCAATCAAAACTATCATCACTTAGTGTACATTTCCTTATATTCGTTATGGAAATATATGAACTCATGTAATAGAACCCTCTAATTATACAATTTTTTTCCTTCTTCGACGGATGATTTTTTATATTCCTTTTTTTTGTATAGCATGTTAAATAATTATTTTGTAATGATGGATATCATTGTTAATGATCTTTTGATACTGTTAATCTGTCAAATATAAGCCCAATAGATATTGTTTGGTTGATATTATTTTTTGACAAGTACGATTTTAACGTAATATATTTGTCAAATGTGAGCCTATTGCATATAATAAATGGTAAATCCAAATATTGTTTCCATTGCTTTATATGTGTGTGTGTGTGTGTAACTAGATGGCATATGTTTTCGGTGAGAGATCTGTAGATTGAAACAAGATATCAGAAGAAAAAAGTTGAATTACAATAAACGGGACTAATAGAGCCATATTTATTTTACTTAGAATTTTAACACTGAAAAAAATTTAACTTTTGGTCAACGACTTTTACTAATAGGTAATAGCTAGTTTGGTTACAGTAATAGAGAAGGCGGTCAAGTATAGCTATTACGCTATGATGTAATAAAACTGTAATAATCATATGCTATTTGGTTTAAGTAACATAATAGCTATTACACCATTTGGCTTCATGAACCACCTAGTATAAAGAGGAGAATAAAATCAGAACTACCAAAATACCTTAAAGTCGGAATTAGAGAGAGTATTATAATTATTACTTTAACATCGGCATTGATTCATGAGTTTAATACCCTGTATCAATTATTAGATACAAAACCTCCCATGCCACATATTTATTCATATTGTAATATATTATTTATGATTATGATTAAAGATTAAGCAAGTAACAAGTGATTATATTAAAATAAATATTACACTATAGTAATTATCAATTTGATAATGGGAAAAAAATCTAAACCTATTACAATTGTGTCAATTCAATCCTAAACTTATTTTTGGCTAATTAAGTTCTAAATCTTTTGCATTTATGTCTATTAAGTCTATCCAATTAATTTTAACCAACTTGTGCTAACGTGGACACCGACCGTTTGGCAAATACTTGATGTGAACAATTTTTGATAAATTTTTGATAAATTTTTGATAAATTTTTCATTTTTTTTTTTTAATTCTTTCTTTTTCCTCCTCCTTCCTTCTTCCTGTGTTGAGGGCCAAAGGCAAGGGCTGATAAGGTAAGCCTTGCCAGCCAATGGGCGAGGGTCGCCCTTCTAGCGACTAGCAAGGGCAAGGGTTGCCCAACCATAGTGAGGCCAACCTCACCGTCACTAGTTAAGGCCCTATCAGATCTAGCGAGGCTCAGCCTCACCCAACCATGGTGAGGCTCACCCCCATCGGTCACTTTTTAGGTCGACCCTCACCAAATTTGATGGAGCCTTGCCCAGAGATAGCGAGGCTGGCCGTGCCATGGCTAGGTGAGGCTTGCCATTCCCTCTAGCTAGCTAGCATCAACCAAAGGAAGGAGGAAGAAGTAGGAAGAAAAAAGGAAAAATAAAATAAAATAAAATAAAATAATAAAAAATTTAAAAAAATTTGACAATTGTATAGGTCAACGTCAATCGATTAAAATTTGTCGATGGAATAAATTGGTATAATTGCAAAAGTTTTAGAACTGAATTAGTATATGTAGGACTTTTTTGATAATTTTCCCCTTTGATAACTATATATATATATATATATATAAATCATCCCAATACTACAATCTAATAAATGAATTTTTATCTAACCCTTCAATAACTAATTTATGATTATGAGTTATATCTAATCATATACTACTCATTACATAAGTAATAATACAATTGACATAATAATTATATCACAATTACCATTAAGTAATAATTTGGTAATTAAGATTATCATCATATCATGAATAATTGATATTAAGTTATGAAAAATCAAGATAACCGGATCTAATTGGGAGCATCTCTACGTCATGCTCATTAGTATATTTATAAATAATATTATCACTATAATTATTTTATGTCTTATCTAGATGGCACAATGACTATTTCATCATTACCATTTAGTTAATAATTAATTTATTAATCAAATAGTTTGTGATTAAAGTCAAGGTAAGTGCAATTGCTGTTGTTTTGAGATAAGTACTAACATATGCTTTATTAATAATTAATAATCAAACATTGATAGTGTAAGTGAGAAAAAAAGGTCATGGCTATCTTGGCAATAGCTATTACAGCTTCGGGAATACTTGCTGTTATAGCTATTGCTGCAATCAAAGTTGCTGTAATAATTTAAATATGTTGCAATAATACATTGCAGTAAGAATTATAAATGTTACTAAACCTCGATATATGTTTACAACTAAATGGCATATGGTATGTGGTGAGATTTTTGGATTGAAATGAGACGTCAGAAGAAAAAGGCTGAAATTTTACTATCAACAAGAGCGACAGAGCCAAAAACATTTTAATGTTACTTCTAACCCTCAAAATACTTTTAGCTTCTACTACGTACTCTGATCTCAAGATCTCAATTTCTTAAATATGACTAATTTGCAAAAACGAGAGAGGTAGTCAACGGCTTCCACTTATAGCTAAACTGCCACACTTACCATATTCAGACTCAACTTCCTGGGAACTTCAAGTACAAATGAAATGCTTTATCACTGTGATCCATAAGTCTCTAATTCTAACCCATTTATTTGTCTCCTGATCGTTTGAGGAATCAACAGGACACGTGTCAAATGGTTGATTTAATAATTTTGACTAAGCAAAAATGCCACGCAACGAGCTCATGCAGCTCATCATCTCACGTTTTTCTCTGATCCATGCGGTCTTTTTTTTCTTTTTTTTTTTTTCCTTTTCTAAAGTTCCTGCACAAAAGGCAGTCTAATCAGGTTGAGTTACTCACTTATTCATATTTTAATTAATCCCTCGAAAATTACGACCTATTACATTACAGTAGAAAATGTGACTCTGCATAGCACAAGACTTCTATTATTAGAATCTGCAACACTTGAAAAAAGAGAATCTAAACATTCTTTCCATGCAATATCAAGGAAAGGACGTTAGTATAAAAAAGCAATCGCCAAGAAAAGAAAAGGCAAAAGAAGTTTCATAAAGAAGTACGTGTTATTAAGAAATAAAAATAAGGAAGTGGAAAGACAAGTGGAAGTAACTGAGAAATATTAATGAATAGTATAATAATGTGTAGAAGAAACACATTGTGGAAAGTCAATCAAAATTTTAAGAATAAAAATGGGAAAGCTATTTATGGTGGATGGATATGGAAAAAATTCCAAATTTTGCTAGTAAAGATTTGGGTAAAAGCCATTAAACTTTTTTTATGACACCAAATTTTTGGGGTATACGCATCACATGAATATAAATTTTGGGTTTTTTGGTATTACACAAGTATAAGTTTGGAATATTTGGTGTAAAAAAAAATATAATAAATGTATCATATGGGTATAAGTTTTGAGTAAATGTATCATAATTCATAAAGTTTGGGATTTTTTTGAGTTCTTTTCCTTAAAGATTACACATTCTTCTCTTTTTTGAAGGTATCTAAAAATCACTGAGTTATGAGTAATGACATTGCTCCAAAGATTTTATGATATGTTTCATCTAGCAAAAGAAGGAAGTTCTGGTTGGGAGAATTTTAGAGCGTGTTTGGTAACGATTCTATTCCTAACGATTTTGATTAGAAATTTTTTTTTTCTATTCTGTTCCCGGGAACAATTTTTAAGTATTTTAAGCCGTTTGGTAACTGTCTAAAATTTCTGATTCTAGGATAAAATTGCGTTTAATACCGTGCTCATTGATTCTGTTCTAAATCAATTTCTTTTCATTTTTAAATAATTTTTTTTACTTTTTTATCTTTTATTTTTTCTCCTATTCTTCTTCTTCTTCTACTGGAGCATCGTAGGCAGCTGGGCGAGGCTCGGCCGAGCCAGATCTAGCAAGGCGGTGGCCAGGCCGGCCTCGTTGGGGCTGAGGCGGACGACCACAAAGGAGGGGAGAGAACACGTCTAAGCAGAGGATTCTTCTTCCACTTTTTTTATTCTATTTTTTTTTTTGTTCCAGAACAAGAATTAATTTTTTTTTATTCTTGATTCTACTCCAAATCTATTCCTGGGAACAAAAATTTTACCAAACACGATTATGTTCCCAAACTGATCCCGGGAACAAAAAATCAGAATTTGGTCCTGTTTGGATGGTTACCAAACAGGGCCTTATTATACCCGTGAATTTGAATCAATTGAACTTTAATTTCGTAGTGTGATGTGTTTAATTGGAGAAGGAAGATGAATATGCAAATCACATAATAAACATACTATTCCAAAACCAAACACCTTGTTATTTACTTAAAAATATGAAGAAATGTGTCTATCCAAACTTAATTTTTCCATAAAGAAGTGTCTATTAATGTAAACATAAAGAAGTGAATATGTACCGTAAAAAAAAAGTCTGGTCCAAGCATATTACTTCCAAGAGAGATATATATTTATCAAAATATGAATATACTATTTGTTAAATGTTCATGCAACCATAAAGAAAATGACCCTAATCCATGGGGTACTTTTATCTCAAATTCGAGAAAGAAGAGTATCATAAATAGAACAAAATAAAAAAATAAATGGAGTCTAACGAGCCCTTTTTTTTGGTCAGAGAGTCTAATCAGTTTTTAAAATGTGAAAAGTGATGCATATTTAAACGCACTTTTTTTTTATTTATTTATTAAGGTGTTCGTTAATGAGAATATGGATAAAGAAAACAAACGTACTATTTTGATGAAGGAAACAACACTAACGGTATATTACAGAAACGGTATATTACTTCAACGATCCTTTATTTAACATTGAAAGAACAATGAACGGTCAAGTCAATAATACAGACCACAAAGCTAAATGACATCGTTTTAGAAGAATAATGAATATTTCCCAAAAAATATCCATAATCGTGAAACTTTACGAAAGATTAGTTATTACGACATCTATACTTATACACATACATTTAAAAATAAATTAACAGGTCTTAATTTCTATAAAAGAAGTGTCGACAAGAAATTTGGGTGGTGAAATTATAGATTTATTTACAGCATTACATTATACCTCAGTAAGATTATATATCTGCAATGATATCTTATTGAGAATATTTTTACAATTTAATTTTCAAAACATGTATTTATCAACAAAACATATATTGGCAGATGTACACCTCACCACATTATTACTAACTCTTTAATGTCAAAGAATTATTAAAACCAAAATTTTTAACATGATATAACTTGAATTTTTTATAACATGATTTTTTTTTTTTAGAGAATCATAGAGTTTATACTTTAGTGATAGCAAATTGAAGTCAATATATCTTTCCTTATATACGGTTGGTCTTATCTCATCATTTGTGATCATTTGCGTTCCCCAATGTTTCCTAATTGCAGGGTACAAGTAACATTGAGGCCCTTTGTCTTGACAAAAATGACCGCACAAGATGCTATACAAGTGAACAATTTAAAAAATTAACTAACTTGAGGTTCCTTCAAGTGAAGGCTGCGAATCTTGCTGGAGATTTTCAAGGCTTGCTTCCTAAATTAAGATGGCTTAAGTGGAAGGAATGTCCCTCAGATTTTGCAGCAGCCAACTTTTATCTAAAGAAATTAGTTGTGCTTGATCTATCATGGAGTGAGATTTCAAAGGATTGGGGAGGATGGGGTCCACTTAAGGTAAGATATGAAGAAAGCATACCTCATGTGACTAATGCCGTGTTGTAAAAGTCCAATAGCACCAAATTCTCCTTTTTTTCTTTTGAAAAGAAAACATCTATATGTTGGTCACATGGCTAAACATTGTTACTCAAGAAACATTTTAATAAAACAAACATGAGGTAGTGGAGCATCATAGCACTGATAGTATGGGGACTAAGCTACGAGACATATCTTTTTAAAAAGTCCAAATAAAAGGAGTAGTGTAGCATGGGTGAAGAATTTTAAAGAGTAACAAAACTAGGAGTAATGGAAAATCACACGCTTGAGAAGCCCTATGTCACTAAACTATCCTCCTTTTGATTCGGATGGTAGCCGAGCTCAAAGTTCTCAACCTCTTCGGTCATTCTTTGAGAAGAACTCCCAACTTGTCTAGTTGTAAAAGTTTGGAGATTTTGATTCTTGAAGATTGTGAGAACCTAATAAATATTCATCCTTCTGTCGCAGACATCAAGAGCCTCGTCTCCTGGATTATTAAGAGATGTTGGAGACTAGAGGAGTTACCAAGTGAAGTAGGTAGGATGGAAGAATTAAAGGAGCTTCTCATAAATGACACTGCTATAAAAGAGCTTCCTATTTTGAGACATTGTTTGAAGCTAGAGATTCTACGTGCCTCGTCTTGTGAGTATCTTACTCAACTTCCAGAATCCATGGACTCCCTTATGTTGTTAACTTAGCTAGACCTATATCATTCGCAGATTGAACAATTACCTGAATCCATGGGCTGCCTTTTGTTGTTAACTCAGCTAGACCTATCTCATCCACAAATTGAAGAATTACCTAAATCCATGGGCTCCCTTGTGTCATTAACTCAGTTGAACCTATCTTATTCACTAATTGAAGAATTACCTGAATCATTAGGCTCCCTTGTGTTGTTAGCTCAGCTTGACCTATCTCATTTACAAATTCAAGAATTACCTATATCCATTGGCTCTTTGAAGAAGCTTAAGACTCTTGATGCCTCTAATTGTAAATTGTTAGAGTATATACCCTACTCCATAGGCCATCTAGCATCTTCACAACGTTTGTTGTTACAGAATTGCGATCCTTTGAGTGAGATCCCCGACTCAATCGGAATACTGACATCATTAATTGAGTTGGATTTAAAATTTACTATGATTGCAAAATTACCCGAAAGCATTAGTTCTTTAGGAGCTCAGGACTCTTGATGCCTCTTATTGCACATTGTTAACCCACCCACCCAACTCCATTGGCCATCTTGAATCTCTATCTTTCCTTGACCTGAGATTTGTCAAAAACTTGCTCAACTTCTACACTATAGGCTCCATTGTGTCTCTACAGCGCTTATTATTAGAAGAATGTCGCTCCTTGAGAGAGATTCCAAACTCAATCGGAAAGTTGGCATAGCTGACTGAGCTGAATTTAAAACATACAACAATTGTGGAATTATCTGAAAGCATTGGTTCTTTGAAGGCACTTAAGATTCTTAATGCCTCTTATTGTGCATCGTTAGCTCACATTCCCAGCTCCATAGGTGATCTATCCTTGGCCTAAGATTTTGTCAAAAACTTGTTCAACTTCTAGATTCAATAGGCTCCCTCATGTCTCTAGAACGATTGCTATTACAAAAATGCCGCTTGTTGAGAAAGATCTCTCACTCGATCAGAAAGTTGGCATCATTAAGTGAGTTGGATTTGAGATGTATAGGGATTATTGAATTACCTAAAAGCATAGATTCTCTAAAGAAGCTTGAGACTCTTGATGCCTCTTATTGTGCATCATTAGCCCACATACCCAATTCCATAGGCCATCTAACATCTTTATCTCTCCTTGACCTAAGAAAATGCCCTAAACTCCTAAACTTTCTCAACTTCTAGAATCCATAGGCTCCCTTGTGTCTTTGCAACGCTTATTATTATGGGAATGTTGCTTGTTGAGAGTAATTCCTGATTCGATCAGAAAGTTGACATCATTGATTGAGTTAGATTTAAAATCTACAATGGCTGCGGAATTACCTAAAAGCATTGGGAACCTTCAAAAGTTGAAGAATTTGAACATTCAGGGAACTCGCATAGCAGAATTGCCCGATGCCCAAATGCGGCAAATTGCCAAAATCTAATTGAAATTCATGGTCTTTATAGGTTGGAATTATTGACAAGATTGGATATCTGTGGGTGCAAATCTATCAAAAGATTACCCAACCTTCCAATTCAAAAATTCGAGGGAATTTCTTGAAGTTCGAGGCCAGACTGGTAAGAGACTTTGGAAAGGTTCTCGATGCTTGTCCATAGAAAGATTACCAGACCTTTCTAGCTTAAAAGGTAAGGGAATTTTATGCTGCAAAATTACCGAAATCTAGTTGAAATTCATGGCCTCGACAGGTTGGATTTATTGGTAAGATTAGATATTTCTGGGTGCACATATATCATAAGATTACTGGAACTTTCTACTTTAAAGAATTTGAGGGCATTTCGTGCTGCAAACTGCAAGAGTCTTGAAATTCGTAGCCTTGACGGTCTCGAATCATTGGTAATATGGGATATCTGTGGTTGCACTTTGCTAGGAAGATTATCATGCTCGAAATCCCTGATGCGGTTGAACATCAACTGCTGTGAGAACCTGGACGTTCAAAGCCTGGAGAAATTTTCATCCTGCAGAAGTTGGTGTATTCAGGGATGCAAGTCGTTAGCAAAATTTCTAGATGTATTGAAATTTGAAGATTCGAGGAACTTGATGATGACTTGATGGTGACAGATCGCAGGAAACTTTCAGACATTCCAGGGCTCAAATGATCAAGATACCTAGAAAGTACAGAAATTTCAAGATACTTATCAATTGAGACTTTACCAGATTTGTCAGGGTATCAGAATTTGCAATATTTGGTCGCACGAGACTGTAACAAACGAACTGAGCCTCGTGGGGTTGGCAACGTGGAGCTTATAAACGCTTTAGATATCTCCAAATACAAGTCGCTGAAAGCGATACCTGAATTGTCTGGAGCTTTTCTCATACAAAATTATGGGCTGTTGTTTCGCCAGGGTGTTCATGAAATCACATTCTGGTGATACTTTGATATCGAGACAATCCATGTCCCCTAAAAAGGAAAAATCAGTCTTGATATTGGCATAAATGAAGCTGGCATCCAGGTGTATCATCTGTGAGTGATTCTTCTTTTCACGTTACCGAGTGATGCATGTTTCTTAGTTGGAATGAAACCTTTCTCTTGATCATCGTGGGAATGTCACTGGCAGCCCTTTTTGGAGGACTAGATAATAAGAGTGCCTTTTGAGAAAATAATTTGTCACATTACATGCCCTATGGTTCTCCATTCTCGACATGATATCGAGAGCCAGACTTTTAGATTAGTAATCTTTTTGCAAGTTATGTATTTGAAGGTTGTTGTGCTTGCTTGCAGGTCATCTAACACGTTTTTGTTTCGTTTACACGATGACTCAAACTTTTATATCCGATTCTTATCCATAATGTTGATACGGAGGAAATTACAAGACGTTGGAAGAACAAGCAGCTCTGTAAGAAAATCCCTTTGACCATAGTCATCTCAGTTTCCTAAGATGAGCGATCCTACACTCAGGAATGAAATGAATTTCCTTTCTTTTCCCGATTACTTGAATTGGTTTTTTTTTATTGTTCTGCGATATTTCAACTACAATTCTCTCTTTGGTCTTTTCTCATGTGATTGTTCAAAGGATCTTAATGATTAATATGTGGATTATCAAGGAAGTTTCTGGAGGCAAAGTACAAAAACACAGGCAAAGGAGAGAGATCAATACAGCTGGATTTATGGCGCTCTCAATCCCCCAAATCCGCCTGGCTCTTTCAAGCTCCAAGGGTATAGTTTCGCAGTTTCAAAGTCATTTCAAATTCTCGATGAACTGTTTATGTGTTGAGTTTGATCCTAATAAGATTCACTTCGTTTCTCCAATCACTATGCGATTTACTCTTCTGCTCATTAATCATTCCAATGCTGGGATATTTTCAGTACTGCAATAAAGATTTTGTTCTGGTGAGTGATGTTCTGTTTTGACTTTTCCAGTATGCAAATTTTCATCTCCCGTTGCTTTCGTTGCTTTTTTTTTTTTTTTACCTTTGATAATCTTGGTCTTCATGATATCGGGACTGCAAATAGAGCCGAGTTTCAAAATTTCAGAGAAGAACCATATGTATGTTCCAAAAAAGTATGAACTATGTTACAAGTTTGAGCAATGTTATATGAATCATGCTGGAATTGTGAGAAAGAAGCCTTATAACGAGTTTGTGATGAGTAGCAACATCTCACAATCTATCTATAGTCCACCTGTATCTAGTAGAAATGGTGATCCTCATGTATTATGCACTTACACAACAAGCTTATGGCATTGCACATGAACAGGACTAGCAATGCGACAGCGAGAGAGGAAGCATCACTTCTAGGTGGTGGCGGAGATGTGGTGGGGTAGGTGGTTGAGGCTGGTAGTGACAGGGATCCTGCTGGACTAGAGGCTGGGCTGTGGAATTTAACTGATGGTGACCACCAATTTTGGCCGTGAGAGCAATGGTTGCCATTAGCAAAGGTGTATGTGTGAGTAATACTCGCCAGTTGCAGCGAATGGAAAAGGTGGCAGGTCCGTTGGCTAGGGTGGAGAACGGAGACGCGGTGTTCCAGTTGTCGTTGTCATCCTTTGACACATTCGCCACATCATGTGAACCCTATATTGAACACTGCAATAATAATGGAAGATCATCAGCATTAAAGAGTGAAGCACGAGATTGATTTTTTGGCCACCGAAGCTCAAGATTGATTGCAGCTACAAGTAATCGAGAACGGACTAGTCGGAGCAAAGTCCTTAGAAATTATCATAAGCGAGTATCTGATTCCTACCCGAAGAGTGCCAAAATGAGAAGGGTGCATTGGCTTGGCCCAGTCAAAGTATACGGTGCTGCTAGAATTGATCCTTCATCCCTGCAGAAACTCCCATTGCATAATTCATCGCCTTTGCTCTTGAAAAAATTGCAGTTGCAACTGCGAGAACGAAGACTCTAATTTTTCGCACTTGGCCATTTTGGCAGGGCTTGTGTTATAATTTCTTGTCAAGATCGCCCCTTAGATATCCATGCTTTCTTTTCTTTGTCGAAGGTGTGATTTTTTAGCACAAACATAGGTGGGAAGCCAATGCCGCGAAGGATACACATGAACTGTGTAGTGAGTTACTAGCTTTGTCGCTTCGATTGAGCATCATACTTTCTGAGGGGTTGGTGAGTGAGAACACGATTGAAAATGAAGGAAGCTGGTACTGACCATTCATTCTCTGTCGAAATGATGCACTCGCATCCGTCTTTGGACGGGAGTTGAGTGCAATTAGTCGATTCTAGGATATTGCCCAAACGGATTGCGGGATTGGGTGGGAATGAGTGCGACTTCGTAATGCTCAGAGCATTTGTAATTGGATTAAGGAGGATGATTTGATCATGGGCTGCAATCTCGCACATTCTCTATTCTATTCAATTTGTCGATCATTCTGGCAACCGACTGCAATATTTTGACTGATCGATATCTTTAAGAACTCCACATTATAACTAGATTAAAACATATTGCCGCTCAGATCGCTTGTATATTATGTCATATTGCTTATATTCCAAGTTGCCTCTCGGGCCAGGTCTTGCAAGTACTACTACTAACAGGTTCATGAAAAATCAATTGCTTCCTAAGCTTCGTGACTCAGGAAAAGCATTTTCGATTGATGTCATCTGAGAATTCTCAACTGTATTGTTTTGTACCGAGTGTCTAACCGCAAGGACTAGGAAACCATGCTTTGGTGTGTAAGCTCAACATCCATACATGAACATCGGCTCCGACATGCAAAACTCATTCATCACGGACGAACCATTAGAAACCACTCTCACAACGAGAAGAGATCAGCATTGCATCACACTGATCCTATATCTGCTCTTCCAGAATTCCAAGGATAACTAGCGCCGTTGCCCGCGAAAAAAGGGATCGGGGCATCGCGAGTCTTTCCAAAGAAAAGAGAAGCGCTTGGACTCGGAAGAGCATTTTCGGTCGATGTAATTTGGGAATCGGGTGAGCTTGTTTGTCCTAAACCTCAAAAGCTAGAAAACTTTGTTTCGGTGTGCAACCTCAGCATCTATCCATGAACATCTGCCCCGACATGCAAAATGCAATCGCGATAGACAAACCACTAGAAACAACTCTGGCGAAGAGAGATCAGTGCCGCGTCACATCGATCCTATACATGCTCTTCGTGAATTCCACGGATAAATCGCACCAACGGGAGTCTTGCATATGCACACAAGATTGTACCTAAAGCCTGCAACTTGTATGAAACCTAAGGACATAATCCTTCACTCCTTGGGACTTCACAGGATCGACCCGTCTCCGGTCGAAGCTTGGTGGGAATGGTCACTGATTTAGACCGATTCTTCTTGCTCTTTAGGTATGAATTTATTTTCCTCAGTTGAATACCCAAAATGATGCAGATGGTAGTCTTGTGCCATATTAAGAAAAGATATCAATAAGCTCAAATTCATTAAATATATTCAACTCGAATGATTTAGATTTTTTAATCTTATGATCATATGATTGTTTTCTTCAACTTGACTCTAAATTTCTCACCACCTTTTGATTGGTGAGCTGCATGTTATGGACATCCTCCACATACAAAATCAACTAAATAGTAAATATGATTGTGAACGGTGTGGATGGTTGGGACTCCCAGTCCCCTGGGAGAAAAAGAAAGAAAACAACACTATCAGTCTCTAAACTTTGGCCCAATATATAATTTGGTCCCTAAAATTTTAATCTGTTCCATGTCATCCCTAAATTGTAGCTTGATGTATAATGTGATACTTGAATTTTAAATTTATTTAATGTAGTCTCTAAAATTTTAGTACATGTTCAATATAGTTCTAAATTATATGAAGATGTTCAATGTAATCCCTGGTCTTGAATTAATGGCATGACTACATTGAATATTTTTAAGGATTGACACGGGGTAAAATTAAAATTTTATGGATTAAATTGCATATTAAATTAAAGTTCATACGCCTTTACCCTAAAAAGAAACGGAAAGAAAATGTCATCTTCACTTAAAAGATGGCTAGCCCAGCCCACGTAATTCTCAGGCTCGCCAGGCCGTCCCGTGGAGTTTCGGGCCGAACATTTCCAAAATCCGGGTCGGATCCTTCGGTAAGATCCGACCGGGATTCGATCCTCTTCCTGCTTTCGGGGCGTCTCGGATCCCCGGATTCCCCCCTCCATTTTCATTCATTTTCCTTTTTACAAATTCGATTTTCTCTCTCATCAGCGCGTTCAAAGGGAGGAAGAAGAAGAAGAAGAAGAGAGAGAAACCCAAGGAGAGGAGTAAGGAAGTTTTCGTGAGTGAGGGTTCACCGAGCGCTCTTTCTCTCTCTTCGCTTTCTCTCACTTAGGGCTCCAAACCGATCGTCGCCGGAGACTTTCGCCGGATTCCCCGACCTCGCCTTCCGATTTCCAGCACCGGATCGAGATGGTCGGTTCGCCGCCACCGCTTTCAGATCTGGAGCGGCAATCTCGCTCCTTCGCTTGTCCTTTTCTTTTTTTTTTTTTTTTTGTGTGGGGATTGAATCGTCGTGGCGGCGTGGCAGGAGGGCGGAGGAGGCAACCTGGAAGCCGCCATAGAGCAGCGGCTGAACGTGGAGAAGCAGATGAGGCTGGCCGGCGAGGTCGCCGAGACGAAGAAGGCGGTGACGGAGATCCTGCAGCTGTGCTTCGAGGCCAAGGCCTGGAAGACCCTGAACGACCAGATTGTCTTGTTGTCCAAGCGGCGCGGTCAGCTTAAGCAGGTGAAAAGATTAGGCTTTTTCTCTCTTGCTTGTTTCCCGGTTGTGATCTTTTGGCCTTGCTTAATTATGGAATTTTGGATCCCTGCTTTTCGGGTTGCTGGTTTTCGCCGGAACTTGTTGGTTTGGTACCATGAGTATTGAATGTGCGTGACATTGTTGAGTTAGCGGATGCGCTATCTTGTAAATGATTTTCTTTTAGGCTGACACCTCCTTTTTGCATTATTTATTGAAGTTAACTTCTCATGGATAAGAAATTATTCAAGTTGGCAAGATTTTGGAAGAATTGATAAAAATATGTGCTTTTGGAACTCTTTATGAAGGAAGCTTGGGTTTTATTTCTTTGGAAGTTTAATATTGCGCCTGTGTAAACAAAGAATGTGCGAACAGCAAGGAGTTAGCCTCAATATATACCCTTCCTGGCAGGGTACTTGTATTTTCTTATCAAGTGAAATTGATCAATATCAGTGAGTCTTCAGCACATAGGGAGTAGAAAGTGAGTTTCCACCATAACCAATTAGCATTGTCGCTTGCTCCCAAAAAAAAAAAAAATTACAGGAGACAGCAAAGTAAATAAGTAGAAGGTGCTGAAAGGTTACTTGGTTTCTTAATGGAAACTCTTATTCAAGATTAGTTATGGCTAAATATTTCCCAATCCATCAAGTCTACATGAAGTCGTGTGATGTCGCATCCTATCAAGAACACTAATTTGTAGGCAGTTACTAGCAAAATACTTTGAAATTATACTTTTGCAAGATGGACACTCCGCTTGGAATTGAAGTAAAAAATGTGCGAGTGCAGGATTGACAAATATTTATCCTTAGTCTATGATAACAAAGAGAAAAGGTACATTGCTCGAGTTAAGTGGTTTTATTTTGTTTTATCATCTTTTTAGGGTTTAGTGAAGTCAGTAGGTGGTGCTATTCTTTGTTTTTATTCTAGTCAGTAGTTTTGATTTAGGATTTGAATTATCTTGTATAGGGATGGATTCTTTTTGTTGTATACGGATAGGTACTTCCTTGGTACCTTAGTTATTATATCTTTTACATAACAAAGAAACCTGGGAGAAAAGAAATTGGGATTGGGTGCTATAGGAGTGATTCCAAATACTGATCCAGGGATTGATGTTTGTCTACCCACAGAAAAACTAATATCCGTTCAATTAAAGATGAACTATGAGTATGGGTTGTACCTCTCCGTTGCAATAAGGGTTTGCTGTGGAGTATTTTTCTTGCATGAACACAGCATGTGTTAGGTTTACTGGTGGGAAAGGAATATCAGAAAAGGAGGAGCCAAGATTATTGTGTTTGGTTGTCTACCAAGTTCACAGGCATGAACTTTGGTCTTCCCAGCTCAAAGCACTCTGTGTTCTTCTTCTTCAAGTGATATTAGAGGAGTCAAAATTAATTGATGACACTGATGCTTGGATATTAATATGTGTTAAATTTAAGTTGCTCCAAACTTTTCTGTAACACAAGTATGTGAGAAAGAATATACTACCTTGTTGAGAGTTAATTGGGTTGTTTATTAAACTATGTCCATATATTTGCCTTTTCATGCCTTCTTTGGGCGATAAGCTAGTGGAATTTTCGCTCTTCATTGATCTTATTTCGTTGGTATGCTGTGCTGAAGGTTGATAAGTTACTCTGGATAGTCAGAGCATTATGACCAGTGGCTATTAATTGTGTGAATACAAGTTTTTTACTTGAACATTGTTTTTAGGATTACTATCTGTATACAATGCAGTTAAAAAAGATGGAAAGTGGTCTTACCAAAAATCATTCCCAGTTGAGATCCCGAGTAGGATCATCGGATGTAGAATGGAATTCCTAAGCCCGCTCCTAAATATCCTACTTTGCCTATTTAATTAGGACTAACCTTATAGTACTCAAATTAGGCCCAAGTTCTGATTGTGCATGACGCATTGTATGTGTGAACAAATATCGAAAGGCCAGACCTGCTAATTAGGGTATGAAAACTGCTGGGAATTGAACTATAAGAAGATTATAAATGAGAATAAAATGCTGTGCTCATCCTGCATTCGATTGGATAGCCAGATAATGGATTTAATTGGTGGTTGTGGCAAGGTGGAAGATACTTTCTGTACAGACTTGGGAGAGTCCATAAGCTTTTGGCTGGAATAACAATAACCTTTAATTGCCAGATTTGGAAATGGACTCCACTTTCATGCGAGTTTCTGTTGGGATAAATGGGATGTCTGGCGTGCCTCCACAAGTGGCATTGCAGGACAATGCCATCATCTTTGTATGGCACCCATCTCTTCTGGGTGGGGAGGGAATTCTTCTTGTCATTGCATTTTGGTCTTTAGCTTGTCTATTTCTTTCTGCCTCTGGTCTTCTTCTTATATTTCATTGTCTGTAGACCTAATCAAGTTATGGTATGGTGACGTATGCATCCCTATTTTCTTATCAACAGGCTGTGACAGCAATGGTGCAGCAGGCTATGCAATATATTGACCAGACACCTGATCTTGAGACCAAGATAGAGCTTATTAAGACACTTAACTCTGTTGCTGCTGGGAAGGTGAATATGCGAACTCAAACTCTATGCAGCTTATGTTATGAGCAATCTGTTTAGTGTTTTGTGGTTTCTATAAATAGTTTCATTATGCAGATATATGTTGAAATTGAGAGAGCACGATTGATCAAGAAACTCGCAAAAATAAAGGAAGAACAGGGTCTTATAGCAGAAGCTGCTGATTTGATGCAAGAAATTGCGGTAACTAGAAGTTGACTTCTGTGATCATAGATCTTATAATTTGTTTTTCCTTGTCCAACATTATGATGGTTTTGCAATACAGGTAGAAACTTTTGGAGCAATGGCAAAGACGGAGAAAATTGCTTTTATCCTTGAACAAGTATGGGTTTTTGGTATTGCTTTTGGCTGATTAGGCACTATTCCTATGATTGGTTTTCTGATCGATGGATTTTGCAGGTCCGTTTATGCTTAGATCGCCAGGATTATGTCCGTGCACAGATCCTTTCCAGGAAGATCAGCCCTCGAGTCTTTGAGGTAGATCCTTCCAAAGAGAAGAAAAAGCCTAAAGAAGGTGAAAATATTGTGGAAGAAGCACCGGCTGATATTCCGTCACTTCTGGAATTGAAACGGATATACTACGAACTCATGATACGGTATATTGGTGTTTTGCTTTTAATTCTGGGTTCATCATTTTTTAAGTAAAACTTTTCGCCGATCAAGTGCTACCTGCCACTCAGGTTGCAGATCAAACTGTGAACTTGTATGGCTTTATTTATCTGGCACATGCTCTTCTTCCTTAATGGATTTGAGTTACACATCTCAGTTTACCTCGCATTCATGTGGTTAACGATGTAGGTATTACTCACATAACAATGATTACCTCGAGATCTGTCGATGCTATAAGTCAATATATGAGATTCCATCAGTGAAGGGAAACCCAGAGCAGTGGATACCGGTAAAGCTCTTTCCAATAAGGATTTCTTAAGACTTCACTGAGTTTTTTGAGGGACAGCTGTTCATACTGTGGTTTTATTAAGTGCAGATTCTAAGGAAAATTTGCTGGTACTTAGTTCTGTCACCACATGATTCAATGCAGTCAAGCCTTCTTAATGCCACTTTAGAAGATAAAAATCTCTCAGAAATTCCCCAATTCAGGTACCTCTTTGATTTTGCTTTAGGTAATTGGTTGTACATTCTCTTTCATTATCCCAATAATGTGCCATAGAATAAGGCTGACAGTGCCTTCAATATTTTAATGCAGGCTGCTGCTGAAACAATTGGTCACAATGGAGGTTATCCAATGGACTGCTCTTTGGAATACTTTCAAAGATGAATTTGTGAATGAGAAAGACATGCTTGGAGGTGCACTTGTTGAGAAGGCAGCAGAAGATCTTCGGCAGAGAATCATTGAACATGTAACTATAGAACTTTGTCATTTTTGTTCTTTTTATTGGATCATTGAATAGATGTGACCCACTCTAATTTCTGCAGAATATTATTGTTGTTTCGAAGTATTACTCGAGGATTACCTTGAAGAGACTTGCAGAGCTTCTATGCCTCAGCACCCAGGTCTGATTATGTTGGAACATTTGTCTGTATTCTTTATTAATGTCAATCTTTATGAATGATTGGCAAGACCCCTTATTTAACTCTGAGCATCCTCTCTGCCTGTGATCCCTGATTGGGGCATGGTTGCCGCATTTGTGTACTAGTTCGAAAAAGAGTCAAAAAGAGGTTTTGGAGCCTTGGAAGCCAAAGGTTTGTCATGGAAGTGAGAACGTTGTCTTTTTAGTTTTGTTCCAGAAACGTTTCTGACTGACATATATGTGTAAGCTCGGCTTGTCAACTTCTGCTCATAAATTTGGCATGGTTATAAGTGTCATTGTCTGGCATCTTGAAGTCATTTTTTGTCCCGTGGTTCCTGAAATTCTGATACCCTTTAGATGGGTGGGAGGAGCTCTGATATGTTTGCTAAAATAGCTGGCCTAGCTTTTCGGCTAGTATTAACACTTGCTCTTTCGTGCTTTACACAAGTATATCTCACTGTTACAGCCTTCTTAATGTGAAGAAAAAAAAAATTATGCAGCGTGACCCTCAAGGAATACAGATCTGCTTTTGAGGTTCTGTTACCACTGTTTTGGAGAGCTTTAATCATTCACATGCCTCAATTTGTTAAGTCAACAGTATCATCTGATAGAGAGACCATATAGCAATAATTGTACAGCTTGAATGATATTCTATCGGCGTGACCTGTTAGTTCTTTCTTTCCATTTTAGGAAGCTGAGAAGCATCTCTCCGAAATGGTTGTTTCCAAGTCCCTGGTGGCAAAGATAGACCGGCCGATGGGAGTTGTCTGTTTCCAGACGACGAAGGACAGTAATGACATCTTGAACTTGTGGGCGGCCAATTTGGAGAAGCTCCTCGATCTTGTAGAGAAAAGCTGCCACCAAATCCACAAGGAAACCATGGTTCACAAGGCTGCGTTGAGAGGTTGAAGATGTCTTAGTTGAATGAATGATCTCTCTCCCCTTGAGCCTCCCGCTCTCACCAAGAGAGAGAAGCTGACGAATGCTGTTTCACATTATGCTCTGGAGTGGGGACTGAAGATATCCGTCATAGAACTCCCTTGTAGCTGGCTTCAATTTGATTGCATATTTTGTAGGTGGACCAGATCTGGGCCTTGTTTCGGACAGAAATGATATACTGAATACACATTCTGCATAGGAATGTAATGTGGTCTTTTCATCTTTCCTCTTTTCCCCCTCGCTTCCTTTGAAGATTCGTTGGCTTTCAGTCCAGAAATACCAATGGAACAGGTATGAGCACAATACGTGCACTCAGTAGTACTGAAATGAGCACCTTTTCACTGAGTTCTGTTTCGCATTGCAAATATTGCAGGTGCTTGGTTTTTTTTAATAACATCCAAGATTACATTAGCTCTCCAGGAGGCTAGTGATCGCAATTTTTTTGTTTCATTAGCATTTGAATTTCATATTCAGTAGAGAGCCTTTTTATTTTTATCTAGACCCAGTCTTGGCTGTTGGCAATTCGAAAAACCTCTTTCTAGGAGCTTCATTTTCAATAGGATAGCTGCACTTTCTACCTCCTAAAGAGACGGTAGTTTTCTTCCATGTCGATGCTTGATTGGAGAGGGTCTTTGTTCTCCAGGTGCAGTTTGACGTGATGTCATTCCTCTCGAAACTTTTAGTCACCGTAATGTGTTTCATTGTTAACTAGTTTAGATATTTCTCTCAACCCTTGGCATGTATGTGGATAATACATCGTGAAGCATAACGTATTGATGAAAAGCTCCAACTAAAAATCGAACATGAGACATTCATTCGCATTACCTGCCATTCTCCTTGAAAATACAATCTACTCCAGCATAGTACCTTTTTGATTCCTCGCCGGATCACTAGGTGCCGCCAAATGGAGTTCTCACATGATCACTTCCCATTTTGGCTCCTCCTCAAGGAAGGATGAGAACTAAATTGCGTGAAAAGTTCTCGTCTCTTCTTCACTTTGGAAGCTGATTGCTTCATTAATGTCGGTGTGTAGAGCTTTGGAATGCTTCATTTCTTTTCCTGTTTTGTAATAAGCCCACGGGAAAGCTCATGTTGAATATGACAGTTCATCAATGCAGACAGTGTAAAAGAGAATATGCGCGATTGTGTATAAGTTGATTATGAAAGTCTTGTCGAATGCATTTTCCAGTTTTACACGCGTTAAAAAAAAAAGTCATCCTCAGTAGTAAACTTCTAATCAAGCTGAAGAAGCCAATTTTGAGAAAGCCCATCAATAATCCTGTTTACTGGCAATAAGTAACTCTTTATGTTTTGTTGTAAGGATTTAATAATCATTGTCATGCCAGAAAGCATTTGGGTTCAACTGACATTGTAGATCGATTTATAGGTCCCAAATCATAATTTTTTAGTTTAAGTGAACCTTGAAATGTATGTGAAGGAATTCAAAAAAGTACGCTTGGAAGAGTGACCAAGTGAAGACAATATCTGAGGCACTCATAAAATAAAGATTGGGCTGAATGGAATGAAACTTTTTGGATATATATAACATAAGTTTCATCATATTGACCTTTTTTGTCAATAATTTATTTGGATCTTGAAGAGAAGTTTCAATTGCGTTCACTTGCATCTTGAGACCTATAGGTGGACATAAGTCATTGTTGACTCATTTTCAATGATCACTTTTTTCACATATTTTTCATATTCCCAAGCCTTAAAAATATTTTGACAAATAAAAAGAAAAAAAAGATAGGGAAAATTAGGAATTCAAAATATTTGTCAATATTAGGCGTCACATATCTATCTGATTCGACATCACCTATATCTGGATTATTACACCGCTAGGTAAGTATTGCACAAATTCAAATGGACATGACGCGATTTAAAGTGGATTGCTACCAAAATTGAAAATGTTTTATCTAGTGGCAGCAAGTCTCGCGTGGATTTGCCTAATGCAACACCACCAGGATTGGGATGTTGGGGATCTGAACAGTGTTGGCCAGCTAGGCTGTTAATTTAACACCAATTAATAGTGTCTGAAACAAGATCTTCAACCAAGGAAATCAAATTGTGGCATTTGGTGTAACGCTTGTTTATCATTGATACCATTAAACATCAATCGTAACCCTAAGCGAGGCTATGCATTTCATGTGTCCCATACTTTTCCAATTAAAGGAAATTGTTTGGATCTTGTCGCGTGTAATTTGGTTGTGATCGTACAGTTGAGACTTCGAGCGTCAATTTCATCTCAAAATCGCTTATGGATTTTTGTATTGCATAGCTTAGTGGATTTTCTTGTCTTTCTTTCTTGGATAGCGAGCATAATTGGGTTTCCTTTTCAAATCACTTCATCGTGTGATTCAATGTTCCCCTTTGGTCTATTTCCGGGTAAGCTTTTGATCCTAGAATAATGAGGTGGGGTTAGTACTAAGCTGTCGAGCTTTCATATCGTCTCTTATCATTTCGGATTCTGAAGAAGCTCACAAGGCAAGAGAAGAACCTTTGCAACTATGAGTAAAGAAATGAATATTTGCTCTTGCCTTGGGAGGCTTTATTAGCTAAGCTGGTTTTCAGAGTGGCAAAAATAAGCAAACTAGAAAGCTACAATATACTAAGTGTCAAAATGATCCCTCGTTGGCCTCGTGTAAAATGCAATCTCTCTCCATATAATAGCTTCAATTTAAATCGCATTTTCTGACGTTAAATAAGTTAATATGTGAATTTCTCCTATATTGCGCTAAGAAAAAAAAAATCTTTAGATTTTGGTGGGGGTCTTCCGAATTCCATATTAAAGGCAAAAGGGTTAAGGACATCCAATGCATCAACCCTTCAAAGATTCATTGAGTGATTTAAGTGCCTGGTTGAGATGTGGTTGTTTCAATGTCCGAATGATAGTTCCTTTCACTCTTAGCAACTTTTAAGGGTGACGTCCATCACTTTGTTTATAAGTGGACTTTTATCGGTGCACGTGGACATGGTGAAATTGCGCCAGTAAAGATTATTTGAGCCTAAGATTTAGACTGCAAGAAAAGAAAGGTGGTAAAAATTTTCTCTACTTTTGATCGGAGGAAACAAGTTTCTAATTGGTTACAAATAATGAACACTACCACATGCAAACTTAACTAAATATAAATGTTGATAAAATCCATATTTGTAATTCATCAATCGAAACTAACTGAGGAAGAAGTTGAAATGTAAAAAACATGATTTGAAATGAAAATGACATGTGATATGCCATAAGATTTTTTTTTGATTTGAGGACATTTTGATATATGTGACAAGTATATAAATTCCTTCTCAATGATCAACTAGATCAGCATTTCAATCCATTTATGTACTATAGGCGTGTTTTCGTCCAACCCAATTGAGAAGAAAAGTCAATTCAAGACATTTGGTTCATTTTTGTGACATTAATACTATATTTCAGTACACTTCGTACCTAAATATAGCCTTCTCTTGCTTATGTAGAGAAGGCCACATCTATATCCCTGAGCCTATGTGATCTCATTGGGAAATTAACCTAGGCCTAAGCGCCGCATGGACCTGCAATAATTTACCAATAAGGCTTCCAGATTAACTTTCCCAACGCAGCTAAAAAGAACCTCTCGAATATCATGTTCGCATCTTCCGCCGCCGCCGTGAAGAATTGCTCAGAATAAAAGTAGATACAACGTGACAGACAAAACTAATTGCAGCATACAACAATATTAACATTGTTAAAACCTACGTAGCACCGACACGATCACACGACACGCGACACGATACGACACGACACACCGACACGTCATTTCTTAAAAATAAGAATTTTGACACGTTCCGACACGTTATATATTAAGTATATTTTTATATATAAATACATAAATAAATAATAATAATAATAATAGCCTATAATTAATTTACACGAAAAATATTAAATAATATCATTCATTATTTTAATTGGTTACAATAATACACAAAACTTAGAGGAAAAAAACATTGTTTAAAGAAAAATGCTGAAATTATATTTTTAAATTTATTTATTTATCATATATAGCATTTTTTTATTACTTCTTTCATAGTAAAAGACTTTAAAAAATAAAAAAAAAATCTAAAAAAACAAAACTGAAAAAAAAAAAAAAAAATTGACCCCGTGCGTATATATTTATAGCAATTTTATTACTTCTTTTATTACTTCTTTTGTGTATATTTATATTCTAACCCCTCAAGTATTAGAACTTTTTAAAATTGACCATGTGCGTATCGAAATCACGTGTCGGAATTCTGGACTCGCGTGTCAGAGAGAGTTGACCACGTGTCAGATTTTTCGACACTCGTTGACCGCGTGTCGGGATGTGTCGAAGTGTATCGGACATGACATGAAGGCTTCCGGAGAGTGTCCGTACTACATAGGTTAAAACATGATGATTTTTGAGCTTGTACACCACGAAATACATAAGAATGTGCATATGATACTCAGTTTGTGCAACCCATTTATCTATTATACAACCTACCTCAACCATCATTGATCTAGGTAGTTTTACTTTGAAAATTTAACCAATTATCCAAATCAACGGTGATGGATATGAATTTTACCCCCAAAAAAATTTACACGGTCAGTGCATTCGAGTTTATTCCTTCTTATAGATACTTGTATATTTTTAAGTGGATAATTGACTTGACCTAACAACAGAATGAGTCCATGCAATAATCTCTTGCCCATCATCACTGAAATTACTCCAAAGGGTCCCTTCCCAAACAATCATTCTTGTGGTCCATGCATCCACACAGGCAGACACACATACATGGCAGTAAATGCAGGCTATAACGAAGTGCATTGATGCATGTATGGTGCATGCAAAGCATGGCATGCATAAAGAACATACCCAATTCATCAAGTGGCCCTTGCTCTATACAAGTCCACATCGAGGCATTATTTGATAGGGAGAGTCAGAGGGGTCGCCCCCCTCGTCCGCTGTAGAAAAAAGCCAGATTTGATGAGGGCGTGTGTGGCCGTTTATACTTTGCTTCAGTTGAAGGACATACGCAAGTGTATCTGCTTGGGAAAAAAAAAGGACAAATCTGTGCAAAGATACTCTTTTCTTTACCTCACCAGGAAAAAAAATTAATGAGTTTTTTTATATGTGTGCTCCAATTGACTTCACAAGCTATGTAGACATCTTGTACACAATCTATATATAAAACATTGTTAAAAACCTATGTTACTGAGATAATATTGTCAAACAACAAAGCCACATCCTTCAAAGAAAACAAAAAGAAATTATAGTAAATACATGCCGAGTAAATCGCACTCACCGTACCATTTTTTTTACTATAGTTGAAAATTTCATTCTTAGAGATAGAGTATATAGATAGGACATCCATTCATAATATATAACATCTATTTTATCTTACTGATATGTATAATATTGATCGTGAATTTTTCACCAACAATGCTAGACGATACAAAAATATTTAAGGAAAAAAATAAAAGAAACAAGAAACTACTCTAGATGCCTTCCCGGGCCAGTAGAGAAAACTAGTCTAGAAAACTGTTTCGAATTCAGAAAGCAATTCAAGTTGGATGGACATGATATCTATGGTAATGCATCCAAAACCACTTCTCTTCCTCCTCTAGCCCTAACCCTGCCTAATATCTGAAAGCTCTCTCCCCCACTTTATACTCTCTCTCTCTCTCTCTCTCTCTCTCTCTCTGTGTGTACCCAAACCCAGTTCTCAATAAATCCCAACTTTTTTCTGTTCTACCTTTTCCCGGACCCAGCATTTCCTGCCTGCCATGGCCACTTCTCATCCCACCTTTTTATCATAGAATTTCATCTTCTCTCTCTCTCTCTCTCTCTCTCTCTCTCTCATTTGTCACTCCATAAGATCCTCTCTTTTTTTCTGAAATTTTTCTCTATTTATACCACCCAGGACCATCTAGGCTTTCCTGTCGTGATACATCTCAACACCTCTCAGAAAGCAAGTCCTAACTCATCTTTCTTCTTCTTCTTCTTCTTCTTCTCCTTGTGCAATTGAGGAGCTTTATTATTATTTTTTCTGTGCGTGTAGAAATGGCAAGCTGCGTAGATATCACACCCACAGAACAGCTCTGCTACATCCCTTGCAACTTTTGCAATATTGTGCTTGCGGTATTATCATCATCTCATCTCTCTCTGGGCTTATTAGTGGGGTTCTGCTTTTTCACTTCTTTTTAAGTCCCACCCGGAGCTCTGATTCATCCATTGCTTTGCAGTTTTTATTGCTTCTGTGTTTGTATGCAATGAGTCTAAGCACTAGCAGCTGGAAAAGAAAAAAGAAGCATAAGTTATTAGGTCCTGAAAAGATAAGGAAGGGGAAGAAAAAGGAAAAAAACATTGCACCTGTGTTATCTATTTTGTCTATTTTTGAGATGAAAACCCCATTGATCTCCTCTTTGAGTCTTCCTTGTTTTTTGGTGCAGTCACGTCTCCATCGTTCGACCGTACCTTTTTTTCTTCTTTTCTCAGTCAAATGGATGTCATTTCTTAAGGTCCTATAGAGAGAGAGAGAGGAGAGAGAGAGAGAGAGAGAGGGCCGGTTGGCTTGAGTTGTGTGTTGCTCCTGCAGGTATACGGTTTTATTTTTAAGGAAAAATAAGATTTTCGTGCTAAAATATTCAAGCGCACAATGACAAACTGACGAAGACAACTCCAACATCTTAATTTCCTAGCAGTGTGACTTATCTTTCCTTCACCAACACAGATCTGATTCACTCTTAGCCTTGCTTCAGTATATGTTTTAGGTCACCGGAGGAAATTTAAAAAAAATAAAGGATATTTCTCAAATCTTCCATTTTCTTATCCCATGCCCACCAAAGCACACTTCACAAGCAAAGCACCATGACATACTTTGTTTAGGGTTTTCTCTGAACTGAGCTCACAAAAACCAAACGGAGAAGAGAAGGTTCTCAGTTAATGATGCCCCCCGTTTATTGTCATTCTAGAACTCTTTGGAAAAATAAAGAACCCGAAAAGGGAAAAAAAAAACAATAACTAACTAGACAGATCGCAACCCAAAAATTAGTCATTCTTTTCCTGATCTGGGTTTTCTTCCTTAGTTCTTGGTTCTTCTTGTTTTTGGCAGTGATTAAGTTTCACTGGGTAACACAATTTCCCTTTTGTATAGATTGACTTTGTGATTTGTGGATATTATGCAGGTGAGTGTGCCATGCAGTAGCTTGCTCGACATAGTTACCATCCGGTGCGGCCACTGCTCTAATCTTTGGTCTGTCAACATGGCTGCTGCTTTTCAGTCCCTCGCTAATTGGCAAGACGCTCAGGTGTGCTGACAATAACTTCATTGTTTTCTTTTTTTTTGGGTTCCTTTAGAGAAAAAAGGGAACGTTTCAAGTATGGAGTGTCCAAATTTATGACAATGTAGGGTTTTCAATTCTTTATGGTCTCTGAAATGCGACTATAGCAGCCGTCATAGGACCAAAACCTATGTGTTTTTCCGCTTTTGTGTAGGAGAACTAGGTTTTGCGGCCGAAGTTGTCATTTTGAGTCAGTTTCTGTCCACTCTCTTCAAGGCAAAAGCATCATTTTCCCCCTCCGTAGGTTTTTTTTTTTTTTTTTAGCTACTCTTTTTTCATTAATAGATTGAATCTTGATTTGGTTGGGAATGGATTTGAGTTAAAAGCATCGGTTCTTTTCAATGAGATCTGCGCCCCTGTTGTTAAAACAAATCTCAAGAAATGGGTTCTTTTTGTTTTCCTCTTCTTTTTGTGTTTTTTAAGATCCCGAAGAAAGAGAGGGCTTGGCCTTGGTTTTGAAAGGACTGTCAAATCTGGGTTTTATTTGCAATTATTATAATTATTATTGTCTTCTTTCCTCTGAATGACAGCCACCATTCCATGACTGCGCCAGTCACTTCAATGCCGGTTTTTTCTCTCTCCTCTTCCCGTAGCTCGATCCCAGAAAACATCACTTCACCTCTCTCTCTCTCCCTCTCTCTCAAAAGACATTGCCCGCATGAAAAATGTATAAAATATTGTCAACGCCATCCATATGAGCTAACCTAAGACCTCTTCTTTTTGCCCTCACTTTTTTTTCTCTCGTTTTACCTCAATTTGTACATATTAAGATAACTTTTTTCTTAATGGAAACACCTTTTTACTTCCCTAGTAGCATAGCTCCATAGGTTGAAAATTTTTACCCTTCTTCACCGGGGGAGTTATTAAAAGGACTTATTAAGCTCAGGTCCTAAGTTAACAATATAGCAGCAGAAATCTGAGGAAAAATGATCTAATAGCTAAAGCAACAAGCTTTTTCTTTAATCTTGAACTACTAATCACAGCTAACTTAGGCAATCTCTCCTCTCTGAATACTTTTCTCATATAGGCTCCCAAGCAGGATTGCAGGATGGACATGGGTTCATCTTCAAAATACAATAGCAAGATCACAATGCGAGCACCATCCACGAATGTCCCTGAGCAAAGGGTTGTTAATCGACGTGAGTCTGGAATCTTTCTCCTTAGACAACCTAAACTTGGTGCTTTTCTACCAAAATTACAGACATTTCATATCATCTGTGGACACGAGCAGTGAGTAAAACCTGCATACTTAGAACAGTGTTTCCTATGAAAACCTTCTATCTGGAGAAATGACATCTTCATGTTGCCATTTACAAGGTATTTACGTTCTTTCGAACATCAGAGGAGCTTATCCTTGCAAAGTGAAAAATCAATTCGGAAATCAGTTTTCTTATATGCTTGACGAACTATATAATAAAGTTTTGATTGGGTAAAGTTAAAATATTGTCATAATGCGTGATAACTCATGAGTTGTAGCTTTCTTGGATTTGCAGCTCCCGAGAAGAGGCAGCGAGTACCTTCAGCCTATAACCAGTTCATAAAGTAATGAAACAGAAATCGCTGCACAGCATGCGCTTAAAAAACAATGTCCTTTTTTTATTTTTCTTTTTCCATGATAAAAGAAAGAAAAGAAAGCTCTCTGCAATTATTGACATATTTGGTTATTGTCCTCTGGTCAAAATCATGGCGATTTTTTTAGAGAGGAGATTCAGAGGATCAAGGCGAGCAATCCAGACATTAGTCACAGGGAAGCATTCAGTACTGCTGCTAAAAACGTGAGTTGATGATAACATATCAGAATGATAGATTTGAGTAATTTTACTTAATTTTTGTTGGGCAAAATGTTAATGTCCATATCTTTTCATTTATCTTTGTTTCTGAATGATTTTTGCTGTCTATACTAGTGGGCACACTTTCCCCATATTCATTTCGGATTGATGTTAGACAACAACAATCAGGCTAAAATGGATAACGTAAGTTCCTCTCTATTATAAACAAATTGCTCAGTTCTTTTACTTTGCCCGCTTCACATTGCATATTTCCACGTTCTTAGATTTTATTTTTGTTTTACTTTTTTTGGTAGAGACTTTGTAAACAAACTGTTTCTTAGAATATGTTTAGGCAGTCTGCTGTTTAATATGATAGAGCATTATCTGCAATAGTCTGTGCCTGACCTAAGTGCCTGTAATCTAAAAGGAGATAGTCTTTGAGCTTAGGTGCAGTAACCTCTCTGAACTTGTTTGACGTTTAACCATTTCATTGTTGGCGATAATTTAGCATGGTCTTAAGAATAATTGTAGGAAAATGCTGTCTATAATATATTCTGAACAGACTCGACAAATAATACCTCAAGAAACATGTGATGCCTGTGTTGGAACCCCACAGATAGAATGCACGGACCATGTATGTTTCCAGAACTGTATTGGCTGAACTTACACCAAACTAGGTTCAATGTACCAAACTGCATGTTGTGACAGTCCACTTTCATTAAGCATGTGTTTCGTCTGAAATGGCCTGTGATTGGTGCTAGTACTTTGAGGCTGTTTGCCGACAAATCTGGCAATGGATATTATCATCTTGTCCATGTTAGTAACTACTGATTATTGCGGTATGAATGTGTAAAGTTTTTATTAGAAGGCTTGATCATTTTTTATGTCTTTAATTGGCCCTATTTCTTCTCTGCGTCCTCATTCATTCCTCGTTTCCCTTATTTTTCAACTTCGATGCAGCATTCCGAGAAGCATTTGATGTCAAGGGCGGCACTGCTAAACAAGTGAACCTGTGTTTGATTGCGCAGTACTACCTTCTATTTCATGTGAAGATGTGAAGACTCTCTATGAAACCTCTGCTTTATTATTATATATTATGTAAGAACGAAAGGGATTATATCCCCTGACTGCAATCCTTTCAAATTTGCCCTTTTTATCTTTCATGTTTATTTCACGACTGGAAGTAAAGTTCACCTCAGCAATTTTTGGTTAGATCTTATACTTTAAAGTGAATTTGATCATATGAGTGAAAATTACATAAGTTTAAGGGTTTATTTGTTTGAGTGAAAGAATTTTGCGAGAATTAATTTCATAGACTTTCATGCGTTTGATTTGCTGAAAATAATCAAATGATGGAAAAGCATTTACAGTCAATGAAAATACATATGCTTAAAGTTAGGAAAATCAATTTCCTTACCTGAAAAGGGGAAAAAGTCCCATAAAATGATTTCTCATAAAACATTTCCTTCATTATGAAGTTTTCCATGAAAGAAACACATCATAATAGAGTTTCTCTTTCAGCGTTACATAATTTACATAAAAAAAATGCACCCAAAAGTATTTTCATTTCGTGCAAGTACTTTTGGATGTGGGAAGAATGCTCTGGAAGTCCTCAATCTTTCGTATGACACTTACAAGTTCAGAGCCGCAACTTCTGCTCGTTCATTTGAATTCTCTAATTTTCAAATTTCATTCATTTAAGTTACTCCATTGGCTAAGATTGCCTGAAATGGCGACCTAGCATTTCTTAATGACAGTTATTTTTACATGGCTTTTTCAAATAGGGTCACATTAGTTTCTGGCAATGGTGAAAGCCATCAAAAACCCTAAACTATGCCCACTATAATATATTTATCTCAAACTTTTTTTTGTGACGCCAAAAACCCCAAACTTGTATTTATATAACACATATACCCTAAACTTGTACAATATAACACATTTACCACAAATTTCTCCTTGTGACACCAAAAATCCCAAACTTGTATTCTTATAACATTTTAACCCAAAAAATTTTGGGATTTTTTGTATCTCAAAAGAAAATTTGAGTAAATGTGTCACACACGTGTATAAGTTTTAGGTTTTTTGTATCATATAAAAAAGTTTGGGATATTTACACCACAATACAAGTTTAGGGTTTTTGTTTCATAAATAGTTTAGAGTAGATGTATCACAATGGGTGAAGTTTTGGATCTTCTGTAGTTATTTCCCTTTTGGCGAGGAATTAATAAAAATTTGAAAAGCTAAGAAAATTAAATGAGCATCCTAAATGTAAAACTTCTAATATACTTTTTTTCTAAATCGTCATAACCGCGTTATTCAAAAGTTGTGCCAAAGTTCCCAATTAACCAATCTATAGACCTCCTTGGCTCAAGATGATTAATAATAAATTTTAAAAAAAAAAAAAAAAAATAGGAATATCACTGTATAATATTGCAAGTGATCATCAAAATGACTTTTCTTCATCCGATGGATCATACCACAACATGCAGTTTATTTGGGCATACGATTTCAAAATTAAATTGAATAATGCCAATCCCGAGAAGTTATTTCTTTTTTTGTCAAACCAATCCAGATAAGTTTAAGCTAATAAATAAAAGCGTTATTTAATATACTTTGTATTGTGCAAACCCTTGCTAACACATTCATTTCCTAGACAACAATGGCATAGACATCGTATTTGATAGAAGCAACTTGAAAACAAGGAGCCTGTTTGTTGCAAGTTATGAGCTACTTTTGACTCTTGCTTATGATTTTCTCGCCAAACTTTAACAAAATATTTTAAGCAAATTTCAAAAAATTACGAGAATATTTTTTCTAGATGTCAATACTTGAACATATTGGAAGGCTTTAAGTGTGTCGGATTATATACAAATCAAAGTGTGAGTTCCGTAAAAATTTCCATAAAGTTTAAATGCAGAAATCAACAAAGGCAGTAAATTATTAACCGGATAAAAGAGTTGAATTCATCCTCTATTATTTTACACTTACATGTAAAAGATCAAAACTAGATCAAATGAATAGCATTCTTCATATTGGCAATTTGATTTCTAACAACGGAACAAACACATATTTGATGACTCTGAAAGCTTTCTAAGTAAACTAGCACACTCCTATAAGTGTTTGCAACAAAAAGAAAACATTAAATACGTAAATAAAGAGAAATCTTAAGTTACAAATCATTTATGTTGAAGATTCACCTCCTCTCTTCTCCAATTAATTCTAGATGTTCTTTGAACCATTAATCTCCAGAATGAGACAAGAGGGGTGAATCACTAATCTCTAGAGTGATTTAGGGGAGTGAACCACCTCTTGCAAAGTTACAAATAACTGAGTGCTCTCATTTGCATATGTGCAAGTTCTCCTAATCATTATTGCAAAAAGTATCTCAAAGAGAAGAGTGTGTTTCCTTCAATTGAGTTCTCAATCTTTCTTAACAAGTGGTATCAGAGCTTTTGATGCGCACATTCAACAAGTAGTGTCACAGCTTATGTTGTGTACTCCCAACATATGTTTGGATGGAGTGAATATCAATGTGATAAGAAGAGACATGGTTAAAAAAGAAGATAAAGCCACTTAATCCATGAGAAAAAATCTCAACTATCCAAATTTGCCCCCGTTTTGGAGGATCTCAAAATTAATATTGACTTTGTTCTCTTTCTTCCACTCAAATCAATAACCACTTATCTAGAATCTCCTGTTAATCTCCCAGTCAAAACCGGGTATAGGTTGAAAGGATGTAAACGAATTCTTTGCAAAAGATTTATGGGATTACACAATAGTTACATAAATTACTTAATATTTGCGAGTATTTAACAAAATTCAAAAAGTGAGTCAACACATTGACACATGCATAGTTTGTTAGTGTAGTAGCCAACTACATTCATTAATCAGATAATATTCCCATTCCAAGACTTCCAATAGTTGATTGGGAGAAGTATACTATCAATGTCATAAGTTGTGTACGCCGCTCACTTTAGTACCAAAAGTTTCCGTCCGATCACTTAAGTGTCAAATCAAGGGAAAAACGATCACTTTTGTGCCACCGGCGAAAGATACCAGCCAAAATGATAATGTGGTTTTTTTTTAAAAAAAAAAAATTGACAAGGCCTTTAAACAACGTCGTTTCCGATCCTCCTTAAGAAAACGACGTTGTTTTGCCATCCTACATGGATGGCCTCACAAAAATGACGCCGTTTAATTCATCTAGGGATTTTTTTTTATTTGGGAATTGAAATTAGGGTTTTGCTCGCTCAGCCATCGTCGCTCGGCCTCCACCATCGCTGGGCTGCCATCACTCACTCAGCCGCCATTGCTCGGCGTTGTTTGGACGCCCTCGACGGCACATAAGGGAGCACGAACCCCAGTCGCCGAAGCTTAGCTACTGGAAGACGCATGCCAGGCACTCGTCGAGGAGATCGAAGATGGAGAGGGAGACATCAATGGTGGCACACTTGTCGGCGACCTCCCTGAGCACCGGCTAGATCACAGCCTTCAACTTGGCCACCGAGTGGCCGTCGTCGGGGTTGGGATCGGGGTTGGGGACGAGGTCGGGGTCAGAGCCGTGGCCGCCGAGTGGCCATCGTCGGGGTCGGGGTCGGGGTCGGAGACGTGGCTGCTGAGTGGCCATCGTCACGGTCGAGGTCGGGGTCGGAGTTGCGGCCGCCGAGGGGCCATCATCGGGGTCAAGGTCGAAGACGTGGCCGCTAAGTGGCCATCGTCACGGTCGAGGTCGGGGTCAGAGTTGCGGCCGCCGAGGGGCCATCATCAGGGTCGGGGTCGAGGTCAGAGCCATGGCCATCGAGCACAGGGGCCGTCGAGGACGGCGACTGGGCGGAGATTTAGGGTTTTGAATTGGGGGAGATACCAAACGGTGTCATTTTGGTGTTAGGATACTGACTGTACTCTCTGGCGAGCAACATCAACTTCAAAAATTAATAAAAAAAAAAGTGTCACGTCGGATTTCTGGCCAACTAGATCGGAGTTGGCACCAAAGTGAGCATTTTTCAAACTTTTTGGTACTTAAGTGATCCGACAGAAACTTTTGGCACCAAAAGTGAGCGTCGTACATAACTTATGGCACTGATAGTGTTCTTATCTTGTAGAATTTATTAAGCTCATCTTGCAATTACCTGTGACACTGGCTTTGCCTCAAGTAATCAAATTGGTTGCGTTGCTTATTAGGTAAATACCACAATACCTAAATGAAACATGACCATTTCCATCATCTCATTATAGTAGGAGAGACTCCTAGGTGCACCAAGAGCACGACATCCATCCACCCAATGCATCATCGACTTTCAGTTTTAGTAGCCCCATGCGGGATACACAAGATTCAAGAGCAGGGAGGTATATCGGAACCTTCGATTGACCTCGTGACATCATCTTTAAGTGACTAGATAGATCCTATCTATATGACCTTACCACTACACACCACTTAAATTCAATTTCAAATTTGTTTTAATTTTGCAATCAACAACACCTAGTATGGCTCCCCCAATCTCATCCAACAGAAGATCTTTCACAGCTTTTGGGGGTGAAATTGCAGACACACATTTTTTATTTAAGCTGAATACACAAACTACTTAAGAAAGTCTCTGCTTGTTTTGTTGTGGAAATCTACATGTGATGTAAAATTAATATTCCTCGAGCAGAAAATCTAAACTTACAGATGGTTAGACAGGACAAAAAAGTTCAAAGAATATGAGGAAAGCTAATCCCATTGAAATGCACAGGGAAAATGGATAGCGTGAGCGATGATCTATAGAGAAAGAAACAAAATTTCATCCATGGTTTCACAATCCACGCAAGCGCATCTGAACAGTTCTTCCATCGCTGATTAGCTAGAAATTCCTCCAATCATACCTCTTACTGGTGGTGATATACTTAATCATCACTTGCATGTGACTGTAAATAATTAATCGATTGGAGTAACTTTTCGTCTCCTTTTGCCTTTATTTGGCTGTCTTGCTTCCGTAATTTTGCATCCTCTTTTGCATTCGGATAAAACTCACTCTGGATGCAAGTTTTGTGGTGCTGGATCTTTTGTAATTATTAGTTAAAGCTCAATATATTCTTACCCTTCACCAAAAAAAAGGGTCACATTTTTCTCTAACTACCGTTCTAATTAATGAGTTACAATCATGAATATCACCTACATTTATCTTTAGTTAATTTCGCATGCACATCACTCCAGATTGGAGGAAATTATAGTTCGGACATAGATATGGATTTTTTTTTCTGTATTGTATGAGTGGATGTAAGATAAGGCTACATTTAGGTGATGATTAAGCATATTGCCACCAATCAGAAGTCCGGTTTAAGGTACCTAGGAGGTAAACATCACCCAAACGAAACAGTACTTCGTTGTGATTGTTAAAACTATGTCTGTTATATATAATGCATGATTAGGTTGATTTGATGATATAAACGTCCTGCATATTGTCTCTCTATGGTTTGGTATGGATTTTAAGTTAATTTTTGCATAGAATAGAAGTTATCATTTAAAATTGGACCAAGGCGATAATAATTAACTTTAGAGTTTTGATCAACATTCTTATTACAAATCAATTAAGTTTGATTTGGACGGAAAAATAAGTTGAACCGAACTAAAGCGAACCATGATGACCCTAAAAGAACCCAATACTCCCATTAGCTTCATAGCATGGACGAATATGTATACCACATCCAAATGAACTTATCGATAAGGTTCATACCCAATTCTTTTTTTCACAAATAACACAGGGTATCTAACTTTCAGCTCTACTCATTCTCACATATGAATATAAACTGCACCGTCAAGTGCATTAGGTAAGGTTCCACCAACAAGGTTTGAAGGGGGAATTATTACGTATCGACACAACTTTCGTTGCGCATATTACTGGCATGTGCTCATGTGTGCCTACACAAACAAATTGAGAGAATCCTGGCCGCTTCTCGAAAGAGAATTGTAACACATGATTCTTCATATAACGAAACTGAATAAGGTTCGAGGAGCAAGGCTTATTCGGCCGGAGGAGTCGTAGGCTTATTCTCCTTCTCATGTCGTTAGCAACACATGGGAGTCGCAGGTTCTTACTTTATTCTCGCTGTCCACAAGGATTCTTGAAAAATTTTGTTTTACTACACATTGAATAATGTGTGCATAGATTCTAGTAAAACTACTAGACAAAAGGAAATTAAATGGTGTGAGAAAATGGCCATTTGGGTAGCGCATGGGAATGTTTCTGTTCCTATGTTCTTTTGTTCTTTTGTTCTCCGGAATCAAAAAAGAATATAAATCTATTTGATAACGTTAACTAATTTTTCTATTCCCTAAAATAAAAAGTAGCCGGAGAATATATTTAGAATATAAACAATAAGTGGAAAAAAATAGATTCTTGTTTCCGAAAACAATTTTTACAAATAAGTCATTTTTTTTATTTTCTCTTTTTTCTTTACTTCTTCTTCCTCGCTGCTCCTCATGAGCCGCCGCTTGCCATTCATCACCGTCACCACCATTGCTGCCTGTTGCTAATGTTGCCAACTGCCCACTGTCATCAACCACCCCCCGCCATCGACCGCCCGCCACTACCAATCGCCACCAACCAACAATTGGCAATGATGGCAGCAAGCTACGACAGTAGCAGGCAATGACAATTAAATGCGTTCCTATTTCTTTTGTAGATCATACCAAACGTATTCCTATTTTTTTCTATTTTGAGAATATAAATTTTATATAGTTATCAAACACGTTATTTTACTCAAAAATTGTTCCGATGAGTAAAAATAGAAAATAACTATTTTTGAAAAGAAATTGTTCCCCCAAATAAAAATGTTACCATTCACAGCTATGTCTGTTATGCTTTTTTTTTTTAACTCAAAAAGCCTCAATTGAACTTCCATCCTATCTATTTAATATATCAAAGACTTTTAAAATGGTATTTTAGGAAGAGAAGAGAGGTTAATTCCTTGAATAGATGAGGATTCTGGACAATCATCTTGAATTGGAATTTCGAAATAATTCATGGATCTAATTTACAGTGATTACAAAGTTATGGAAATCTTTGACATGAAAACTAAATTAAATACAAATATAAGAGATGTTCGTGTTTGTAAACCCAGAAGGCTAGCTGACGGGTCCCCAACTGAAGATGGAGGAAAATATGCTCGACTTAAATTTTTTTTAATATTGGGTGAGTAATTTCCTTAATTTAGCCTAATTTTGCATCCTGGGTGTGGTGGGCAGTCCTAACGGCTGAACAGAATGACAAGGAGTTCAAAGATACAACTCATGTGCCATCTGAAGAAAATATCGTCTTCCTAGAAATAGCATACTGTCTGAGCACGCAAGCGTGCAACATAAGCATCACGGTGCACACAATACAGGTCAAGTTTCATAAATCAAGAAAGAAAGGAAGGTTGCATATCTAAGAAAACCTAAAAGTTGCTTCTCCCTATCCATTAAAAAAACCTATGTTATGTGTGTTTTCCGTCGCAATCATCTTTCTCTAACACAAACCTAGATATGTATGTACATGTGTACAGTAATTTTGTAACAATTCAAGCCATTCCAAGCATGCCAAGTTTTTAAAATGAGCATTCACGTAACCATATAAGTTGGTGACCATTTGAAGTTAGATCTTACTTACAAATTTTTTTAGCAGGGCCATCCCAATCCAATGTGATATTTTAGGATGTCACAAACTTCCCAACTTAAAAAACTAACATACTCATCAAGCGATACTTCCCTTAATGGAGAGTGATCTGTTCATTCCTACCTTCTCCAACATCTTAGAAGTTTTCCAAAAATTGTACCTTGTCCAAGCCCTCTTGCCTTGATGAGTACTCTCCAATCTCATTAGACTAGGTATGGACCTAATCCATCCATGAACTACACATCTACTTAGGGAGTCTGACTCTGATACTATCTAAAGATCTTACTTATTCCATATGGACCAAAGGCCCCAAAAGGAACGATCAAGTAATCACACCAAGCGGTGACAATTTAAGGGTAAGTCTTAATTATGAATCACTTTACATAAATTCTCCTATTTGATGTGGGACTTTGGGATGTTTTCATTATTGTTTTGTGATTTGAACTCCTTAATGTTGGTCCGCTTTTAACCTAATCCAATAAATTTTGTGGCAGCCTCTTATTGACCAGTTTAACTGTTCAACTTTTTCCTTGGGGCAATCATATAACTCTTCAACTTTTGATATTTCAGAATGTGTGAAAAATATCCATTTTATTCAGGGGCTTGAGGTTTTGAGAGTTTTATTTATTTATTGTCGTACTCCAAATTCTTACATATTAATTGTTGCCTCTCCTTAGCTTGTGGATGGAGGTCACCGGCCAAGCCATATCAATTTCTTGTATTGCTCTTTTTACTCTCCCAATTTTATTTTTTGGTTCATCATCGCCTTTTTGCTTAACAACTAGATACTCCTAAATAGTCGAGGCAACGTTATCTAAGTCCCATATACTTCAAAAAATTATTATATTGGACACAACATGGCCTCGACACCATTTTTTGCAAGGAAAAATCCTCCGATAATATTATCAAATAATTCAAATACCCGATACTATTTACCATGACTAGGGTTTATGGTGAGTAAGCCATTCTTAAATCACGATTTGGAAGTCATGGATAGCGACACTACCACGTTCTTCTCGCGAATAATGCCTTATACTTAAGAGATGCTATTCTTCTTGTGTTCTCATTTCTTTTCCCCTTTCTTGCTTCTTTTGTTGTTATGAAAGTAGGTGTCTAGAAAAAGGGATCTAAGTGCCCAAGCATAGGCTGCAAATGGCAGACTCCTGATATTTTTTCATAAAGTGATTGGACCACATATCTGGCATCCAATCTCAGTGTCCAAAGATCCTCCTGAAAAGCAATAGCTAGAGAGAAAAGCTCTCCGTATAGCTTCATTCAAACTTGGCCTTATGCTGTTCTTGACTAATAATTGCAATTAGGGCTCACATTCCACTGCGCATCTACTTTCCTCTCGAGAGAGAAGTAGCTCAGCTAATGTGAGTCTCAAGCAACATGGAACCCTAGAAAACGCCACGCCCTTTCTTCATTCAAGCAGCTCTTCAGTAAGCAAAGTTACCAAAAGGCTAGCACTTTAAAAGGGAACATCGCTCACTAGGATCACTTTTTCTATGTTCGAATTCGACTCTTCGAGTCATTATGTTGAAGTTGTGTCATCTACAAGCGTAGTTTCCTCATCATAGCAAAATCTATGTTCAGCAGCTTCATCACAAGACAACTCTAAATCTTTTTCTTTTCTTCAGCCAATTTCTTCAGTGTTTAATGAGATCTTTTGAGCAAAGCCGAATTTGATCTCAGGAGTGCACTCTACTCTTCGCTAGGTTAGCCAACTCGACACAGTGATATAATGCGTTGTCGCTTGGCTCTGTTAAAGAGGTATCAATCCGAGACAATGATGCTTTCCATCGGTATAACCACTAGACATCAAAATTCATTCACTGTCAAATGCCCCAGAAAATTCTGTTGTCTTCCCACTTGATAATAAAGTATCGACTGCAACATAGGTAGCTTCTAAAAAAGATTCAGGGATCGATCAACTGCAAAAAAATTTAAGGTTTAGAACTTGATTACCTACATTTCGCTCATAACCTTAGGAATTCTTATGAGAAATTAGGTTTGTCCAACATAGGTACTTGCAATTCTTGCGAAGTTTCAGATGCAGTTCAATAGCTTTTGCCGCATGTCAGGTTCATGCTTTAAAAGCTCAAAGCTGAATTGAATTTTCTCACTAAGCAACTGTAATTTCTGATTCACAAATCAAATCATCTACCAACAGCTTATGCAATTCAAGCCATTGAGTCACGAGTGAATCGTGAGCTAATTAATCAATTGATGTGTCCAGTCAAAAGAGCATTTACCCAGAAGAGGCAAAGTTCAGGACATCTTTAGTTAACTTGGCAAAGTTAATCATGGAAAGATTTGAAGAACTAAGTCTCACAGAGCCTGTCAAGGGGAAAGGACAAACTTTGGACTACTGATTGTACTAGTAAATATTCTGTGTTTGTCTTCTTTTGTATGTCCATTTCTCCAACAATACAGAAGACTAAGAGAAACTTTCAGATCTTGGGACATAGATGATATAATGATGGATATACACTAGTCTTGTCAGGTAGGTTAGGCAGTTAGACTCAAGGATTTTAGTATAATTTGAGTACATCAAGTACTACTTGATATGTCACCGTATTTATCCAACAAAAGAAGTTTCGAATGATCTCATACTCATGCTAAATTCACATAGAGAGACACAAATAAAAGCACAACAGTGAATTATAAAGCACAAACACGTTTGTTCCTCCGATCAATTATTATTGATAGTTAACTAATGCCAGAGATACACAATGTTCATCAAGGTTGTCTTGTCATTTTCATAATGGGCAGTCTATTATTTGTAGTTATTTGTTAAATGATTACGACTCAACTGCAAGGATGGATGGTGTGTGCAACGACAATGACTTTTGATCCGGACTAACTTGTTATTTTCTCATAAATGCCTCTTTTTGGCCCTTACCCAAACTGTATAAGCTGTCACTTCTTAACTTTTTGGTCTTAAAAACCTCAAAATCCGTGAGCCAAACCAGACTAGCTGTGGAGAGAGAAGATACCAGTGAGACAGAGGGCACTTCAAGCCACCAAAATGCCTTGCAAAGAAGAGAGTCCGCCCTGAGTATATCTTCTGGTAATTTATTGCTAGGCTTTATAGACATGATAGTACTAGCTACTGAAATATTCTTCTTTATTTCACATTTTTCATAATAATAGACACAACTTTCGAAATTGAGAATATCCATGATACTACATCATCATGCTATATGATTTATGTCATGAAAGTTATAAGAAATTACTGTAGATGGGAGGCAGGCAATATTGAGTTTTCCCAATTTTTATGAAGCAGAAATAACGCATGTTCCTGTTAATTTATTTGCCCATAAACTCACAAACTCATAACCCACAGCAAGTAAGCCTCGACTACATTGTGGACAAGGCCTTGCATAAACAGAAAATAAAAAAAATAGGAAAGGAAAGAGAAAGAAAAATCTCCCTCACTTTAAGGGTTTTATAAACCCTTGACGGACTAATTCATCGTCTTAAAAATGTTGTGTTCAAATTCATTTTATTGTACTTCCTATACAAAATGTCATTCTTTGCAAACATTTCAAAAGTTTTCTATGAACGACTGACAAAATCAAAATGTTGTAAACCTAGTTCCCAGCAAACCAAAATATGGGGGAAGATATATGCAGGTGCTTGTAGGTGAGACCGTACAGCTTTAAAATGGGAAAAAGAGAAAAAGGTTGGGTTAGCGGGGGAGGGGGAAGAAAAAGGTGGGAGAGAATAAAAACCATCGGGGCACCTCGGGATCAGCAATGTAGGATAAAATAGCAGATTTTTTTTTTTTTTTTTTTTTTTTGAACAGAGATAACATAGCAGATTACAAGTTGGCATATGCTGCTTTTATCGGAATTCAGAAAGCACCCAAAAAATGATTTTCTTCCTCTCTTTTTGTTTTTGAAAGAAAAGAGAAGCTATATATCATTTAACAGAAATACATAAAAGAGAGTTTTTGCCAAGGAGTGCTTCTAAGTAATTATTAAAAGAACCCCTTCATATAACATTTTACATTTTCAATGCACCAGTAATACAAGATAAATAATGCATTAATAATGATAAATTTTCTTAGGAGTTTGATCTCAATTTTATGTAGTGGATGGAGCGATGGCTCAACGGCCTTAAAGATGAGACATTTTTTGCATGTATTCTTACATATGAGCATAATGTATCTCAATTTTTAATCATGTGAATTTTATTTGAGATAAATTAATTTAAAGGATTTACATGCATTGGACTCACGCCGCACTTCAATTATCTATTAAAAAAATTAGGTAGGAAGGACTGCTCTCTATCTCCCCCACTGCATTGCGCTGCCACCTATTTCTGACAATTAGAATCTGAAACGTCAAGCTCAATGTCTGATCAAAGCATTCAATTTCAATTCTGATGTCCCCCGGCCCCCTCTCTCTGCTCCTCTCTCTCTCTGATTTCTCCCCCTTCTCTCACGCACTTGCTTGCTCTTTGGAATCTTTATATGCCTTGATCCCTAGTGTTCCTACAAGAGGACACAGTACCCTTTTGATTGGGACCCATCCACAGAATTGCTCAGACTGATTGCAAATTTCTGGTACAGGGCCCAATTACCCTCTCTCTCACCACATGGGTTTGGGTTTCTAGCACAGACGCAAGGTGATAAGTTCTTTCCTCCCTCTTCCGTGAGTCATCGGATGGGAACATGTGACTCCCATGAGGCATCATGTTCTGTGAACGACAGCATGTTCGTCCCCCAGTGGTCGGAACCCGCCCCACGTGTCGCTCCCAAAATGCTCCTAAACCCTCCTCATGGACGGGCAAAGTAGAAATTTTGAGATATTGAAACACGTCGACTGGACCGTGCAAAAAGTGGGCTTACCCCCGTCAGTCTATCTACTGTTTCCTCCATGTAGGGTCAGATTTTACATTGTTACAGGCCTTGGGCGGGCAAAGTTTGTTTTTAAGTATTTCTTAACGAAACCAACAAGCGTGACTAGCCGTCCTATGAATAAGATGGAGAACCGGAGTCGTGAACCCAGTAAATCAACCTTCTAACCAGTAACCAGTTAGGCAAATCTCACAGCGTGAAATTTCATTATGGTTGAACTGAGCTCACTTTCTTATATCCTTCCGCAATCACGAGAAGCAAGATCCATGAGGCCTAGATAAGAGCGATGGATGACGACTGTGGATCATATCTTTGAGTACTTCACATTAACTTCCCAGGCATCAAAGAAAAAAGCACGCCTTCACATGACGATCTTCTAAAACATGGCAAAATCGTCTCAGCTTCCCATTCCTCCCCATTTTTGTCTTCCAGGGTAAAGAAATGAAGGAGAAGAAGAGCTCGCACAATTTGCCTCAAAAGTTTGTGATGCTAGACTAATCTTCAAGAGCCAGAGACAGTCTGATTAATAATGTCTATGGCTGCTCGTGAAAATGTGATATTTGCTTTGATCGAGCACCGATACACCCACAGACCACATTAACAATATATAAAAGGCCAATTTTGTGGCTCTGAAATGCACCCATGTGGCATGTTCAATCAAAGTCCTATGACCACGAACTAAGTAGAAAATAGATTCAAATGGCCGGGTAAACTCTCTTTGAAAAGGAGAAAAATAAAGAAATTCGATGAAGGTAACCCAAAGATATGTCTCACACTTAAAAGCAAATGGCATCTTTTCCTACTGAACTAAAAGAAATCCTCTTCTTATCGGATCCAAAATTAAATTTCAGATCTGAGGCGTCACTGGGAATTGAGGCATTGCTTGTTGAAGGGAAAGAAAAGATAAGGGCAGGTGAAGACCTCCTCAGACCGAACTTGTAAGAGGGAATGGCGGAATCCTCTTTTGGTTGATCCAGACTATCGACAAAAGAGGGAGGCATGATGGACGGTGTTGGTGGCTCAGGAAACATCCCACGCGACGCAGAAATGGGAAATGTAAACCCTGCGCTATTATCAGAAGAAACCGCAGCCCTTACTTGAGGCTTATCAATGGAAATATGCGGAAGAGCTGCTTTAGATCCTGAAGCCAGGTTTCTTTGGTATCATATATCCACGAGAGTCAGAAAACCTTGGAAGTTCCTTGGAGACATCCTGCATATGACCAAATCAGAAAGACATCTATATGAGAATCTTTCAGCATATATCTGTAAATACAAGCCAGTGTTCATATACTTGGGTGGAATCTACTTCCACATCAAAAAATGACTGAAAAAGGACAGCTAGTCTCCTAATATCAGTATAGTTTTAATGAAGCTATTGGATACGAATTTCCTATCAATTTCACCATGGTAAGAAAGAGCTAATCAGTTAAGACATTCACCGAATATCATACTGTAGGCACCTGTCAGCTCTAAATCAGAGTGAGCATCTAATATTAAACAACTCATGTCTTAACTGCCGCTAAAGGTCTAAATTGCTGATAAAAAAATGGGAGGAAACCCATTCGCAGTTAATTTGATTGTCTCTGCGGTAAAAACCATTGCAAAGTTGAGGCAGTACCTTATCTGTCCTCTTGGAGACAAACTTGTCAGCCACACCAGAGTCTAGTGAAGCAGTGTCATTAACTCCAGGAACCGGGATAGCATTGCAAATATCTTCATCAAAACTGGACAAGTGTCCTTTTGCAGCATTAGCAGTTTTGTTAACATTCTCTTCCGCTGGAACTCTAAAAAATGGAGTTCCTGTACCTCCATTTGAAAGAGCAGCATTCATCTGGTTAGTCTCGTCTGCTTTGCCATATTTAACAGAAGCAGACAGATATGATAAATTACCGCTACTCGACATTGAATGAGCAACATCAGAAGACTCAGATTTTTTCCTCAAAGTGGCTTGCTTCAACTCTGCAGCCTTATCCTTGGGAGTTGGAATGCTTCTATCAAGATGCTCCAGTATCTTTCTAGCCATCTGACTAGAATGTGAGGGAACAGATGAGACACCAACCTCAAAATTTAGTGACTTGTTTTCTACTGATTGAGGTTTTGAACAGCTACTTGTTCCTCCAGCCTCCATATTCTTGTTGAAGGGAGGAAAAGAAGGCATGCGGAAGTCAGTTGTTTCCCTCTGGGAAGAACCAACTAAAGAAGGAAAACTACTAAATTTTTGGGCACTTCCAGTGATGAACTTTTGCCTTGAACTACGAATGGGTCCTATAGATCCATGGTCACCTTGCAATTCATCATTTCTGAATCTAACCTGCATGCATTCCAACAAATCTAATACAATCAATTTCAGTTCACCAGAATCATAGGTTTCACTCTTATAAGCATGGAAAAACACAATTTTAGTAACCACAAGAGTCAGCTTATGATGTATGTTTTGCATCTTAATGCTAATTATTTGATTACATTTAAATTATGACTAAAAACAAACAAATCCATAACAAAGATTCATATTCATCACTACTGCCATAGGAGACATTCAACTTGATTCCATATTCACGAAGAATTTTCATTGCCATGATAACTGATCCAATTGCTTCCAAAAAAGCATGCACTCGCACCATACTCAGCCAGAAAAAGTACTCACCCAGACCCAGCTTTGATTTGGATTAATGACATATTAGAGTGCAAAAGAGACGGCAAAACAGTACATAGACATTCATTTTCTACTTCACCATTACTCCTATCTGTCCTTTAAGTTTAACACCATCTTGATAAAAGATAAGACATCATTAACCAGAACAATTAGCTCAGTTGCAGCTGCCTCTGGTGACTTTACTTCTCCCATTTGTCATTGGAGAACAATTAGGAGTATTCTATTTGCTTCACAAGCAGATGAGCATGTCCACATTGACAGGCACATATGTTACAGATCAAATCGATATTAAAAATTCACAGAACATGTTTTGCATACCGTAGACTTGGACATAGAATGTACAGGTCTTGAATATGGGGTTCTGCGGAAATTTGGAGTCACATGTCTGCCTCTTTGAGTCTGTGGGGTCAAATACTGATCTTGTACTACTGAACCAGGCCAGCATAGAGATGACTTGGGTAGAGGCGATGGACTATAAGGTTTCTGTAAACAGCCATCCACACGAAGCAATGCTTTCGGATCTTCTGGCAGGTTACTTTTAAGAATAGAGCCAACTTCTGATGCTCGACTGCCCATGTATGCTCTAGCAATGTCGACAGGTGAAGCACCAATTTCATCACGTACCTGCAGAGTTTTCAGAGCACCATAAGTATCGTCAGAACAAACATTACCAGTTTTCTAAATTTGGTTCAAGCCAACAGAAGATAACAATGCCCAGACTGAAGTGGAACTTTAACACCTGAAGAAAACTTCATCCGGTCTAAGATGGCCTCCCCATATATATATATATATATATAGAGAGAGAGAGAGAGAGAGAGAGAGAGGCATCACCATCAAATAAATAAACAGAGTTTCACTGCTAACACCATATTAAAATAAACAAGCTAGCACCAACGGCTTCCACTTCGATTGAAGAAAATCACTCCATGCATAAGAAACAGTACTATTTGAGTAGCTTTTTTGAAAAGGATACAGATATTTAGCTATTTATAAACATACGTGAAAACAGCAGAAAAATTTCAGTAACTTATAAACTTGAGAGATGGCATCACAACACATTTAATAGGATACCTATGTTAGAATACCAAAGAGACAATCTGATGCTCTTCATTAGACAAGATGGCACTATAAAATGTCTTAACATTACAGACATCAATAAGCAATCCACACTATATTTGGGAAATGTCCCGACACACAGGGAGAATAATAAACATGTTAGACCAGTTAAATAATTAATCATGCCATGATCTAATAGTTTAAACTATTAGATCAGTTGGTTGTGATCCTACAAAATTTCTCAAGGTGCCACAGCATGAGATCCTGAATTCAAATCCTTCCACATCCCTCATTTGCCTCCCCATATATATTTCCAAGCTTTAGTCTTACATCAAAGTCACACCTAAGTGTGACGGGCACTGTTAAACCATTTAGGGGCTGTTTGGATTAAATTTTTAATTTTTCTATTTGCTTAATCTAAATCTTGCAACTCATGCACGACTTTTATGAAATCTGATTCTCCTTAAACTTTCACAACACTCAAGTGTCGCAATGTAAATTTACATGTAACTTTTACATAATTTTTTGAACTTTGAATAATAGTTTTAAAATTTTGGTAGGAAAGAAAATGGAGTCTTTTCATTTTTGTTTAAATGCAACCAAGCATGCCCTTAAATATTAAACCACACCTTCATCTAATAATTAACCATTTAGAATAGTTGGCTTTGGTCCCATAAAATTTTACAAAACAGCTAGCAGAAACTAAAAAGAAGCAAAAGGTCATCAACCCCAACAAAGACTCACTAATGCTATGTACCAAGGCACATTCGAATACCTTCTAATATTTATTTCCAATAAAAGCATGGTGGAGGTGCAGGAAGAGCATTACTATACTATTCACTTCATCAAACACACTTCAAAAGCACATAAAAGAAATTCCATTATGCTTCATGAACAATTTGAGGCAAAGTTGGGGCAAAGAATGCTAGAAAATCACATGTATCCATAGTCATCTCGATAAGCTATTTAGATCCCAAGGAAAAATAAGATTTATCCTTCAGCTTTTCCAATATTAAGCTACCTTCAACATTCTCTGTTAAAAAAGATTTCAAACTGCTGAAAACTCACGAATACAACATAATTAGATGTAGGCCACAAACCTCATAATAAGACATCTTGATAGTTGCCGAACCATCAAGTGACCAAGCATCAGTTACCAACTATTGATGCCAACGGAACTTATCTGTCATGATGGCCAAAATATGAATTACAGCAATCCAGTAACTTTCTCTCTAAATCAAGGGATCTCTAGGTCATTCTATTCTGAGAATCCTTGGCTCACATCTAAAACAACAATGGCATTCTTTACAAGTTGCTTCGAATTCATTGGCCTTATGCCTGTGTACTCTAGCACAAACATTCGAGAAAACATGTTCTGACAGAGAAACGTATAGAAGAATCTACTTTACTTACATTTGAATGATGAAGGGGCGTTGAAACTTCCCATAGAGCTCTGTTCAAAACTCCCTGCACTCCCCCATTTGTTTTGCTTGGAATGTGAGGCACAATTGCATGGACCTCAACTTCACCCACAGCATTCATTTCAGAGTTGTTCTCCCTTTCCTTCATCTTTGGTGGATCAACAGTCTTTGATTTTAATAACTCAGTCAGACGACTAATTTCATCCCTGCATGATGATAAAAACCATCAAGGCATGGAACAAAAAAGACATCCCCTGAATAGTATTATGTACAAATCTTGTTGGTTAACTTTCAGAGTCCCTATCAATTATACATTGTCAACCAGAATTACTGTGCAAGATTAATAAGCCATTAAAGAGTCAAGGACAAAGTAATTTCTAAAAAGCAGGTTGAAATTTTGCCAACAAAACCAAATTTTCCTTCCACCATTTTCCACCTGCCCACTTTAAGTTGTCGCAAGCGCATATTTGAAACAAACAATTTACCAGAAGAAAGAAGGAAACTCTCTGCAAAAGGTATACAATTCAGAACAAACTACAGAAACAAGGTTTGGCCTAGTGGTACTTCCCCCTCACCAACACCTAAGAGGTCATCATTCTGATCTTTACCCTTGCCCTCCCTCACTAAAGAACCTAAAGGCAAGACAACAAAACTTCTCAAAAGATAAAATTGCACAATAAATTATCACGAATGACTTTTCAGAAAAGAGATACATATGCATGAACTCAAAAAGACGAAGCACTTCACAGGTTAACGTGCACCAGGACAATTTAGTACATAGTACATTTAACCTTTAGACAAAAGATTGATTTACCTGGAGAACATTTTTCCTCTAATCAGCTGCTCAATTTCAGGAAGGGCACCATCTTTTGGAGGGTCAGTTACTTTGTTTTCTGTTGTTTTGAATTCTTTGTACCCATCAAACACAATTCTTTTTGGTAGATCAGACGCAACAGCATTTTCTACTTTGGCTGATCTTGATAAACCCAGCTGCATATTATAAGAACATCATCAACATTATATTAAAAAGAAAGACAAATGAAGCCAATGGTAGAAAACTATGAGATTAAAATAAAACAACGTATGTCATTAGAAAGACGTATACCTTTCATTTGATGGAGATAAGCACATGTTGGAAGCTACTTTTGGGACAAGATAGTTAATCCAAACACCTGACCTCAAAAGCCGTGTGCATATAGAGCCACACGAGCAAGGGTGTCACGTGTAGGAAACGATGATTTCCTTGAAAAACATGACAGGAAAGCATGCATCTTTACCCAGAAATATATGGATAATGGTGCGCCACATATGTTATTTGACAGAATCAGTTGAATTTTGGCAAAAGAAAACATGAACAAAAATGACACGGCGATGAAGAACATAGGGACAAAGTTGCAGAGCTTGGAGAATAATAGTTTTAAGTGGCACCATCAGCCACTCTTTTTGTTCAGTAACTTCACAATTATAAAACTATTTCAGAATGAACCCAGTCAACCAGAACAACAAAGACCTCATGCAATATCCTAGAAAATGCAAGATCCAGAAATCATGAAAGAATTTGCAAGACCATTAACCAGAATACAATCTGGAGTGCCTCAATATGAACAAGAGCTATTCAGTAACTTACATCTGAATTGCCTTCATGGTTACTCCCTCTAACATCTTGATCAATCTCTCTCTTCAACTTATCTATAACAGAACATCACACCAATTGAAAACATGAACATAAGATAGCATACAGAAATAGCTATCTGAGCAAGTCTGAATATTGAAGTTACAAAGGTCACATTCCAAGATATAACCAGAGGATGCACTAAAATAAAGGGAGGATGATATACGGTCCACATGCAAATCACAAGCAGGAGCGCACACTATAACTGCCCGGAAGAGAATAACATACTATGTCGAGAAACAGCTATACATAAAAGAAATAAGAACTGAATATATGCAAAGTGAACATAAGAAATTATCTTGAGCAGGAAATGCACTCCACAGCTGCCCAGAAGGGAGTACATACATTGGACAAGCAGAGAATCAGTTATCTCAAGCTAGGGGCAGCTTAGAAACTTATTTTGAGTTGCCTAAATTAATATATATATTTTCAAAAATCACAGAGGAAAAAATCTGCATGAATCAAAATGTCAGCATTTATATGTTTTAAAAGAATTGGGGTGTTTGATATTAAACAAAAATCGAATTTTGAATGTTTAAAGTAAAAGTATACCTTGAACGCATAGTTCACCTTTAAACTTCCTCAACAAAGAAAATCAAGCTAACAATACAAAGCAAATTCCCTTGCAATAGAAAAAAATCAATGCAAGATGGTGGCTGACAAGATCAGCCATACAAAAACAAGCATTCTTGACAGTAGGAGTGCACAAAAACCAAATGAAATTTTTCTTGTTGTATAATTGATCCCTAATACTTTTATTCGGTCATACACCATCCTTTTTGTTTAACTGTAATCCTTGAAGACTTCTCATAGTCATAAACAACTTCTGTACATTAGAAGCACGTCCCCCAAAACAGAAACCACTCCATAGACAGATTCTAATAATGAAGAGAACATATCTATTTTTCATTATCAGATATTGCTGACACGGAAAAGAACATTAAAAAGACATACATATAATGGAGTCTAGATTTGCAAAGTGAGTTGTATGACCAAACTTTGGTTCTTACAGTTCCCACTCTATTTTCTTTAGTCCTTGAATACTGAAATAAATAATTTATGTATTAGATTAGGATCACAATCCGAAATCTCATCTAGTTAATTGGAATATTGTAACACCAACAGTTGTCAATGGGGGTTGGAGGTAAAGCACTGATTCTTGTAAATAAAGCTTTCCTTCAAAAATGGCTGTGGAGATTTAATGTGGAGAAAACCAGTCCTTGGAGGAGGGTAGAGATTGCGAATTTGGTTTGGAAGATACAGAGAGGATAACTAAATCTAGTCAACGAGCACATAAAAATCAGGCTTTGGAAGTGCATTAGGCAAGGCTGGGATGTTTTCAAAAGCAGAGTTTCTATATGCAGTGGGAGATGGTAAAGATACTAAATTTGAGACGCTACTTTCAAAGATTATACATTACTGTATGCATAACAACAGTAAGCAATACATTTTAGCAAATTCCATCGCTTTTTTTTTTTCTCTCTAATCATCTCAACACATATTTCTCTCCTTCAATCACTGAAAAAAGAGCATAAACAAAGAGAAAGAAATTACTTCAAATCACCAAGGAATGGACAACGTGCTTCCATTACGGACCCAACTAGACAGTACCGGAAACCTCTCTTGAATAGAGCAGAAACAAACAAAAACCCTAATCACGGGAATCAATCAAAAGCGGTAAAACTTGACCTCAATTCATCTGATCATCCATGCCGACTAACCAAAGCACACGAGAACAAATACAGGCAGCGAAGATTGGAAAAGCGCAAACTGAGGAGAGATTAACAGACCGTCGCCGTCGTCGTCGCTGCCGTCGTCGTCGTCGTCGTCGTCATGGAGAGGAGGGACCGAAGAAGGAGCAGGCGACCTCGAGAAAAGCGAGGGCAATATGCGGGTGGCGCCGCCGGAGATCAGGCGGTACGCCGGATCCACCAGCTTCGACAACCAGCCGCCGCCACCGCCGCCGCCGCCGACGGCAACGGCAACGGCCTGAGGTTTGCTCGAATTGGGGCGGGCGTAGGGCGTGGCCCGCGGGTTGCGGTTCGGAGGCCTCCTCATCTTTCCTCCGGCGCCCCTGCCGGGCTCCGGCTGATGCGCCGCCGCCGCCTCCCCGGCGTTCTCCATCGGCGGCGAACTTCTCGAGTGTAGAGAGAGAGAGAGAGAGAGAGAGAGAGAGAGAGCGGGGTTACTTTGGGTAGTCTGCGGCTAAATTATTTCAGCTTTTCCAAAATTATACGTTTTCAATCCGCCCGGAATTTTTAGCTTATCAGTTTGGATTATTACGTCATCAGTTTTTAAAAAAAAATTAAGAGCCGCCGCGTATGATTTTAACAATATCTCAATCATTTATAGTAATAAATTTTTAACCACCAGGAATTGCCAATTTGATTTGATTCCTTCAAAATGATTTTGTGTTTAGTCAAAGTTGAATTCGCAATTTCCATTTTGACTAGTCTTGCTTGAGAAAAATGTGGAATCTATAATCTTGGTGTTAGCTTAAAGTGAAGGACATAAATCCCATTGATTTAGGAAATTATTGCCAAATTAAGGAAACCAAATTCAACAATATATTAACATTAAAGGGATCAACATAATTGAGCATATTTAATGCGTCTTCAAACTCGTTAATCAAAATAAATAAAAAAATCTTTATCGATTTTTCAATGTGCATCAATGTATTATCGAAATATGAAAATAATACATGGTCTCAAGTTTCATTGACAATGAAGTTTTTCAAATATATTCAATAAAACAAAATCAACCTCTTTCCATATTTTGTGGAAAATTGAAGCAATTTGGTATGTCAGATAGTGATGCCTCAAGAGTTGAAATTCATTGTCTCTAAAAATCTATCATCTTTCAAAGGCAAGTACCAATCAAAGAGGGAGTACACAAGATCCACTAAGATCCACATTCACTCTTCAGAGATAGTAGTAATTAGTAAAGACTTAGCATTCTTATATACAAAGAAATTTGTCACAGATGTGAGTGGGATGTCACAACCGTATTGTGGCCAATTGTGCTAGCCCGTCTCAAGAATGACCATAACGAGGATGCATAGTGGAAGCTGATGAAAAAGGCCAAAAGAAGCATATCACATGGTCTCACTATTGAGGACTCCCAAATGACAACCTGTTCATGGCTATGATTTGCAAACAACTACCCACAAATTACCACTAATCATGGCTATGACCGAGGCAACTACAATTCACGAATGAATTTAGATTTAGGGATTTCAAAAAGAGGGAGAAGTGGAAAAGGATGCAAGAAAAAGGAGAGAGTAAATGGAGCATATTATGCACTGTGCAAGGTGAAAGAACAATGAAAAAGACATTTGAAGTCTCCCTTGCCCTTTTCAATGAAGTCAAACAGGCGATCTCAATCATGTACCATGTAGGGCCCGTCCAAGCAACCCTGTGTGGTCTCAATTGGCATTGCCCATCAAATGAAACTTTGTACAAAATGTATCTCACTTGACATTACATCTCAACAGAAAAACGAAATTAATAGACTGAGGTCTGTACACACAACACAATCGATGAATGGATTAACAAATTCCCATGTCGCGCTCGAGGAGCACCCAGTATTTCTCAACCAAGGGACCTTGCCTCCTTCCCCCTCTGTTTTTGTCTCGTAGGGGTCTGTTTTCAGACCAGGCAAGGCGGAATCTAATTCCCAGTACAGGCTGAAGTAGCCGTTTCCTGCGCATGGCTGAATCTGATGCTGTTATTATTCTTTTTTGTTTTTTTCACTTTTCTGGCTATTGCAATTTGTAGTGTTTACCCAAGAAGAAAGCTCCAGATCTTTGTTTTTTTTTTTTTTTAAAATTAACCCTTTTGCCTATTCACCAAAAAGATTCCAAGTACAAACGATAGCGTTACAGCAATCATCACCAACTACCCTAGAAGGAAAAAAGATAATCTAGGAAATGATGCCTTGGTGGACTTTCGAAACCAGAACCGAGTTACCGAAAGATTTGTTCATGATATGATCAGTTTGATTTGATGCAAAATGAAGACTCCCGTGAAATAAAGCAAAGGCTTGTCTGCCCCCTTGATGCTTTTCTGTAGTGGGGGCTTTGGAAATGCCTAATCCCTAGGGGTTCATCATACGCACACTTTCTTGCTGTGCCTGTCATCAAATGTCAAACCCATTGCTGTACCCGTCACGTCTCCCTCCTGTCTGTGTTGCCTCATTGGCTAGAATTTTCCAACTTACAGGGCCAAACTTTTTCCTATGCCTCAGGCTTCAACGACCATTTTACATGGCTAGTCTTGAACAGGAGCGTTATTAGCAAACCAGCTATGCTTGTGCGGCAAACCGAGTGAAGCAATAGGCTGTGTGCATGATCTTGTTATTTCTTGTTGGTGCAGTAACAATGAGAACGCCTACCTTAGAATGAATCTTGGTCTAAGTTGGCGTTGTGGGTCGAATGAGAATTTCGATCGAGCATGCGATCCTCCTCGATCCCAGGAGGGCATTTGATTCTACGCTCGCTGGGACAGGGAGGTCAAGGGTGGACTCAATATCCTAGTGCCGTTCAAAGGAGTGTCGCTACACTCGACGATAAAGGAAAGGTACCGCATAATAGGGGGGTAAGGGGTAGTTTAATTACTCCGAATGAGCGAGTTGTAGCACTTCGACAAAGAAAGGTTTATTTGAATGCCCACTCACTGTATCGGAAAGACCGTCGGAGAGAATGGCAGTTTGATCGAGCAGTAGACCTGATAGGACAGGACTCTTTAGGAAAAGGGCTGCCACTAACATGGTAATATAGTGAATTGCCTAATCCTTAGGGGCTCATCATAAGCACATTTCTTGTCATGCCTGTCATCAAGTGTCTAACCCATTGATGTACCAATCACAACTCCCTCCTATCTGTGTTGCCTCTTTTGCTAGAATTTTCCAACTACAGGGCCAAACTTTTTCCCGTTCCTCAGGCTGTAATAACCATTTACATGGCTAGTCTTGAACAGGAGTCTTATCAGTAAACCAAGCATGCTTGTGCAGCAAACCAAACGAATCAACAGGCTGTGTGCATGAACTTATTATTTCTTGTTGGTGCAATAACAATGCCACCTTCCCGCATCCGATTATGATTAGATGCTGAAACACCACATCGTGCAGATTGATTCCCGGGCGCATATTTTTCCATATTTACCGCGGGAATTCCTATTTGTTGGGCGACTAGACATGCCTGTTATCTTGTAGGTCCCATCCTTTAACACGGAAGATGAAATTTGAGTAGCAAATGGGAAGAAAAAAAGAAGGTCACGATTGAATGACGGGTGTCAAAGCAAGGTTGGTGGACATGGAGCTTTCTTTTGCCAAGGGAGATTCCCATTTCCATTATAAACAAAGCAAAATAGCACGTAATAGACAAAATCAATCACAATACAAATATGTCAGGGTCTATGCTCTCTAAAGTGACTTGAATGTTTTAAATGATGTCTTGAAAGTAAATTGGCCTGTTTCAATGAAGCTTTCTTTTGCCAAGGGAGATTCCCATGTCCATTATAAACAAAACAAAATAGCATGTAAAAGACAAAATCAATCACAATACAAATATGTTAGGGTCTATGCTCTCTGAAGTGACTTGAATGTTTTAAATGATGTCTTGAAAGCAGATTGGCCTGTTTCAATGAAACGATTTGGATGATATTGTCATATTTGAGAGGTAAAGAATCAAAGTTGCTCAAGCAAATCAATGGAGGCTAATCTTATCAACTGAGACAACCTCTAATGCACGCCTAAGCCCCTCATTTGACGAGAACCTGCTTTTCGGATCTTTTCTCTTTAAATAATCTCTTCAAGATGGTGACCTATTTGTGCCTTTCCCGAACAAGCTCAGGGGCCACGCCTAAGCCCTTTTTCTGTTACCTTGTGCAGTAGGAGAAAGTGACTGCAACCCTTTCGACAAAGAAAAAACATATATCAAAAGCCGATCATGCCAAATGCAAAAATGAGCGAGGAATCATGTAAAGATAACTCTCGTATAAATTGGGATTTAGTGAGAAGGTATCTGAGCACATGGAGCAGATGTTCTTTTCCATGTTATTGCCAAACTCCTATCCGAAAAAGTAGAGTATCTGCACAACCTCGTGAGGCATCCTAATAACGTGACATTCGCCTATTCGAAGAGTTGTTGTTAAAGCAATCTTCTCTAGGAATATTGAGCTGTGAATGTGAAAAAGACTTTTACTTTCACGGTCGGTATATGTAATAAAGCTGATGATATTGTGGGTTTTCGACGACTCATAAACATGTGATTGGTGATGCCAGTGATGAACTCAAAAAGAAAGAAAGGAGGTATAAGTTTAAATTCTTGCAGAGGTCAATTATTTTGACAATCATATTCCTACGTCTAGCAGGACAGCTAGGACTCAGAGAGTACTTCTAATACTGCCCATCCATTGGTGACCCCACAACGGGCACACACAATTCCTGTACATGCACCAGCTTGCACTTATTCCAAATCCTAACCCATCAATCAAATCCTTGGCCCAAAAAACACATAGACACGAGCTGTCAAATAGGGGCCTTACCGGCTCTTACTCTAATTCCCTGCCTCTGATTGTGGCTTACAATTGCAAGTGTCACCATCCCAACATCTTGTCAAGACAGGGCTTTTGCTTTTCCCTCTAATGCCCCTCCAATCAAAGATCACTTTAAAAGTATGCCAAGGCTCCCTTACTTGTGTGTGCTCAAATTCCACTTCAAATTTCTAGAACTGTTGAGGGAGAGTCCAAGTTCAAAAAAAAAAAAAGACATGGAGAGCTTGAAGGGTCCTGGAGATGATCTTCAGCCACTAGACACCTACAAGCTTGCTTATATCATCCATTTCTTGTTAGGTGCCGGGAATTTGCTTCCCTGGAATGCATTTATCACTGCCGTGGACTACTTCAGTTATCTCTATCCTGACGAGCATGTCGAGAGGGTCTTCTCAGTCGGGTACATGAGCTCGTCGGTGCTGGTTTTGGTTGTGGTGGTGAGCTTGGGCGGATGGAGCAGGAAGTTGAGCCTCAGGACGAGGATGAATGTGGGGTTTTCGTTGTTTATTCTATCTCTGATGGCGGCTCCAATCATAGATTGGACTTCAGGTGGTGGCAGTGCCACGAAAAGAGGAGGAAAAGTGGCATATGCCGTCACAGTTTCATCAGTGGTCATGTGTGGATTAGCCGATGGGTTGATAGGAGGAAGCTTGATTGGATCCGCCGGGAAATTGCCAAAACAGTACATGCAGGCGGTGTTCGCCGGAACTGCTTCCTCAGGTCAGTTTTTGTGACTTCCTAATTTTGCTTCTTAATCATTAGCAGAGCCATTGTTTTTCCCGAGATCCAGGGACATTTCTATTAGCATTCAAAGGTTCCAGGACTCAAGTCACTACGATTAGCATTGCCCCTAACATGATTCATAGATACAAATCATCAATGAAAAATTGATAAATCATCAAAAGCAAGTTTTGAACATGCAAGCAGATGTCAACTTCACCTAACCATATGCATTTGCTGGCGTCGACAGGAGTTCTGGTTTCAATCCTGAGGATAATCACAAAAGCCTCTCTTCCACAGAATCCGCAAGGTCTCCGGACCAGCGCTCACTTCTATTTCATAGTGAGCACCTTCATTCTGCTCCTGTGCCTTGTGTGCTCCAACCTGCTGTACAAGTTGCCAGTCGCTCGCCAACATTACACGTTTCATCAGGACAATCTCCAATACTCAAGGCTGAAGCTCTGGGTCGTAGCCGAGAAAATCTGGCTCCCTGCTTTCGGCATAGTCACGATATATCTAGTGACACTGTCCATTTTTCCTGGATTCATCGCGGAGGACTTGAAATCCGAGGTTCTCCAGGATTGGTATCCTGTTTTGCTGATCACGATATACAATGTTGCTGATTTAGCAGGGAAGTCCCTGACTGCGATCTACGTCATGAAGAGCGTGCAGAAGGCGACATGGGGTTGCATCTCCAGGCTTCTATTCTATCCCCTCTTCTATGTTTTCCTCCACGGCCCCAACTGGTTGAAAACCGAAGGTCCAATGGCCACATTGACATTCATGCTCGGGTTAACAAATGGTTACCTTACGAGCGTCCTGATGATTCTGACGCCGAAGACAGTGCCGGCTTCGGAGGCAGAGTTTGCCGCGATCATGATGGTTGTGTTTCTGGGAATTGGGTTGGTCAGTGGTTCAATCGTTGGCTGGTTTTGGATCATTTAGGCTTTAGTCGAGAGAACTAGTCAAGCTGAATGCTCTTTGCACCAAGTATTGATTTGAGTCCTAGAATTTTTTTTTTTTTTTTTTTTTTTTTTGGTAAAATGAGTCCTAGAATGTTATGGTCAACGGATGTTGAAAAATGCAGGAATAAACTCTTATTCATCCTCTCTATTGGCAAAATGCAGGTGACATCAAATATCAGCAACACAACTCAACCATACATCTAAAGAATGTACAAAGTGAACTAGTATTACTAGGTTGAACCATATGGTTTGCAAGCTAAATAGCAACTTAAGGGATGAAAATTTGAATTGGCTACGGATCACATCGACAGAAAAACCAGCAAAACAATACCGGGAGTTAGACCACGGGCACTATATCGAACTCCATCTCCTAAGCAGCTTTTAGAGCTTATGATTCACGGGCTCGAATTCAGCGAAATATTGCAATGAATCAGCAACGTTCAGCTGAAACCAGTATAGTCACACATATGCTCAAGGAAATATGTGATCGCGATTGATGATATAAAGTAACACAGGAAGCAGCTCCAGTTAGTGAATAGTGATGACCTTTTCTTCAAAATTTAAAAAACGAAAGTAGCTTTTTGAGTCTAAGAAAACTGAATATTTACATGATCTTCGTACCCATCGATGGATTTTAGATGCTTCCGCGTTAGGTGAAAGTCGGAGGGTGTCAACCAGTTTGGAGAAAAACAAGCTATTTTACTGCTTTTATATGTGGCCTTTTCTCTATAATGAAAAAGAAATTTAAATTTCAAAAGATTATTAATAAAATAAATATAATTTTACTGGTCAAAATTAGAACACCTTTTCCTGAAGGGTATCAAGTGCTTCTGCTACATTATATGAAAGCGTAAAAGCCGCAATGTTTAGAGAAAGTTTACAACTAAAAATAAATCATTCTCAAAAGATAAGAAATTGGAGTTTCATTCATATTTCTCACCCTCCTCCTTGATTGGAAAAAGAAAAGGCGGCCCATGTAACGTGCCGAGGCCATGGAGCCCCCGAGTTATAAATTGTCTTAGTAAGTCATTTCATTTTTTTTTTTTAATCATTACTCAATACATAATAAAAGGAATACTTCAAACATAGTATTATACCGCGAAAAATTCCAAATTAGTATACCTATGACAAATTTATCCTAAATTAAATTTTTTATACCAAAAATCTTAAATTGATAAGTATGTGACAAACCACTAAAAAATCCAAACCGATGCATTTATAACATATTTGCCATCCATTAATTTTCATTAAATTAAATTATTATTATGAAAAATTATAAACCGATAAACTATGATAAATATAGGGTAAAATTCCAAACTAGTACACTTGTTAATTATCATGTCATCCAATTCAGTAAGTTGACGGTAAAATTTAATGAAAAATAATAAAAAATGAATTGATTACAAATGTATCAATTTTGGATTTTTAGTGATAAAAAAATTAGTTTTGCAGAAATTTATCAAGTGCACACCTATTTTAGGATTTTTTGTGATATTAGTCCTATAAAATATGGTAACTTACAAATTATTTTACCTGAAAAAAAATAAAACATTCCACAATAGTCAAATTGGACTCTAAAAAAAAAAAAGATTTATATATGATCGGTGACGGCATCAGATTTACGGTGCCTTATTGAATAATCCCTGTAGCCTAAGTCCTAGTACATAGATCAAAATTTGATTTTTAAGGCGTAGATTCATCCCGGCACGGTGGCCGCGCCGCCGAAACGACAAGATTTGAGGTTGTTTCGTTCTCCTTTGGCATCGCCTCTTTCGTTCGGGCACAGTCTCGATTCCACCTCGTCCCGTTTGTTCACTCCTCTGCAGCACATTCATCTCTGCACCTCGGGTGTTCGCGAAAATGCCCGAGTGAAGCTGCTGGTCTCGGAGGCTCGTGTCTCGATCCGCAGCTGCTTCTTGGGTGTTTTCTTGAGGTGGGTCGATTTGGTTTTCGACGATCATGCTTTCCTGATCAGTACAAAGTTGGCTACTTGGAGGGCTGTCGCAATTACACTGCTTCTTCCAACCCATTAAACTCCAGCTCAAATCTGAGAAAGAAGGAAGTAAAAGAGACATCTTTGTATGCATAGCGTGATTGCTAGACGTTGCTTTTGCACCGGGGCTCCGCGGCCTTGGCTCTTCGTCGGCCTGGGCAATCCCGGAGATAAGTACAGAGGAACCAGGCATAATGTACGTAGCTGAACCCAGTCACTGTGCACTAAATATTTTTATTTTTTTTTTTTTTTTGCTGGAATTCCGAGTTGCAGAACCGTTAGTTCTGTGTTTGGGTTTTGATCGAGCAGGTAGGGTTCGAAATGATCGATGCTTTTGCCGAATCGCAAGGGATTCCAATGAGCACGGTCCACTGCAAAGCTATGTTCGGGCAAGGCAGGTGCTCAGTGATTTTCGTTTCAGCTTTATTTTGTCGGGAGCGCATGGGTTGCATTTAATTTGGTGGATGGAATATTGATGCAGGTTTTGTTGGTGATGTCCCTGTATTCCTCGCAAAGCCTCAGACTTACATGAATCTGAGCGGCGAGTCGGTAAGCCATCTCAATGGTGTTTTTTTCCCTACTCTGGATACTTATTAAGCTGAATGCGAACTGATTTTCCTGCCCTTTGTAAGATGGGCCGGCTTAAGTGAGAGATGGCTAATGTCGTAGGAGAATATCAGGGTTCTAAAAGTTGTAGAAGTAGAATCAAATAGAATGAAATCCCTTACTTGAAATTTTCTGTTTTTATGGGGATTGTGTAAAATTCAGTGAGGACTTGTACATCATAAATGAAGGTTGAAATGAAGATTATGTTGACTCTAAGAACCATTGATGTCATGTGGAGTTTGCATTCCTCTTGAGGTTTTCAAATTCTGTTGATCGATGTTACTTTGTGCTAATGAATGGACTTGTTAGCTGTCCAACTTCAATGCTCGTTTGTCATTGTATTATGAGTTGGTTGGAAAATCGAAGTGCTGGTTTTCTAAGTGACTTCACATGGAGAAATAAGTGAGGAAGTTTAAAGAACTAATGTTGTTATTATTGGGATGATTAGATGCGTCACCCTTTTGTCTTTTATTGATGATAAATCCTTTTCAAAATGTTTTTGAGTAAATTCATCTTTGCTCAAATCTTGGCCATGTGGGTCTTTCCAGAGTCAATTTATTCCTTGTCATTTGAGCAGATAGATTATCTCTTTTTTTTTATAAGACATCTAGATTTCATGGTTTTCTACTGTTTACTTGTACAACATAGCAAAGACCATGGTCTATGAAGTGTATCACTTAGTAGGCTCTATATAACCATTTCATTGTCATGCCAAAGTCTTTGAAATCTGTTTTTTCTGTTGAAAAAAATTCATGACATGCTTTGATGAGATCGCATGAAAGATAAAAGTTCAATTTGGCTTCTAGTACAATTTTACGTTGACATTTTTACCTTTGAAGTTTCTGGAGGTGCATGATATTGAAGGTTGAATGAATGGCATTATTGGATGGCAATTGTGGCAAGTAGTGCTCATCCAGGCTTAATAGTAATGCAGCATGTGTTCGCTTTGTTTAATTACAGGCTGGACCTCTGGCTGCTTATTATAAGCTGCCTCTTAATAGGGTGCTTGTGGTAATTTGCTCTTCCATATTGATGTTTTCCCTATTGGCTTAGATTGAATGAGTTTCTCTCTGTGTAATAATTGGTCATCTTTATTCAGTTTCATGATGACATGGACTTGCCATGTGGGGTGCTTCGGCTTCAACATAAAGGTGGTCATGGAAGTCACAATGGGTAAGGACAAAAGATTACATTAGATAGCCATCTTTGGTTGCTCTTCAATTCGTCTTTGTTGTGCTAGAGTACATTGGATAGCCTGCAGAGCACACCTTTCGTGCATGCTCACTGATAATTTTTTGTGTTCAAGGTATGCCAGTGTCATGAGACCTTGAATTATGTTATGACTCTGTTGTTCTGTCATTAGCATAGCTTCTCTTGACTGCCCAGCTATTCTCTAGATTCCTGGAGGACGAATACTGTGCAACTTAGCACTGTCATACTATGGTCTTCTTATACCAGGGAGTTTTATGGGAATAAAAACTAATTTTGGGACTTCATGGCTACAGAGAGGGATATCTTAACCCACATGTAGAGAATGGTTGTTTATTACTCAGTAGTTGCTGGGAACTTCTAAGGAATGTACAAGAGTTTCTAGAATGGAATGACTTGTGCAGAGGGGTTACACCCAGGTTCTAGGGGATATATTGGAAACACTAATGGTTGGACTAAAGTAGATTGGGCATGAGAGAAGAAATATACATATCTAGTTGGTTTAGATGCCAAGCATAGAGTGGTAGTTTGACTTGGAGGCTTCGGGAGATGGCAAGCAGTGAGCAACATGCTGTCAGAAACTCTTTATTGCAAATTTTGCCTGCTTCAATGAATGTATCATGCTTGCAAATGACCCAGGAAAAAAAATAAAAAAAACTCAAGCCCACCAGAAAAGGTCAGTGTGTATGGTGGCCTTTTCAGTACAAGCCTGACTTCAATCCCATCAAGTCAAAAGTGTCTCTAAAACTTCCTTAAAATTGGGAATGACCCAAGATCCTGCGACTAATACCAACTCAATGCTGCATGCAATGCAGGTGAGAATCCCCCTATCACAAGTTCTTTGCTAATAAATCGGATAAACAGCCAAGAACTAAATATATGTAGGATAAAATTTATATATAAAAAGAAAAAGGCATGTCCACAATGCCTGGTTTACACCTCTACAATGTAGAAATGAATAAATCTAATGAAGCGTAAATTGGTTTCCTAGTGTTCTAGGAAGTTTTGGTTGTCTCCTGTTGGTGCAATTCTGACTGCCTCATATGACCTGCAATTCTGAAGGATTATAACCAAGTGCTTTAACTTTTGAGGTTACTAATGGGATTTCTAGTTTTCATGCACTTTGGTTACTACTGAAGTACTGCTCTACTGCTCTCTCTCTCTCTCTCTCTCTCTTTCTCTCTCTCTGCATTAGGCTGAAGAGTGTAATATATCATTTTCGAGGAAACAGAGAATTTGCTCGGCTGAGAATTGGTAAGTTTCTGGCATGTTTAGTTTACTCGCCTCTTTCATGAAGTAAATCATTTACATCTCTGTGCATGTGGATGTGTAGGTATTGGGAGGCCTCCTGGGCAGATGGATCCCAAAGCATTCTTGCTTCAAAAATTCAATCAGACAGCGAGGGAGCGGGTAAGCATGTAATTGCTTACTGGTCATATACTAGGCATCCTAATCCATATTAAACAACATTAGGTACAGGACACAAGAAAACATGATCCAGCTATGAAACATGTTAGATAAACAAAAGCATTACTATCCAATGATATTATCTGATAATAATCGATGCTTCTCTTACTACGAAGTTTCGACAGGTTTCGATAATGTTTCCTTTTTTTCTTTTTTTTTACACAAATCAATTTTTCAGTGGCGTGTATAATCCTACCTTACTTCCACGATAGTCTATGATGATGCCCCCGGTTTTAAAACTTTATCAAACAAATAATAGTGGATTAATCTTTCTTTATGTTTTGTTTCCATATCTTCAATCAGCATGCAACATTACTCAGTGATATTGATGATATGATCTGTGGTTTTGACAAACTAGATTGATGTCGCTTTGCAAGAGGGAGCTGACGCTCTGAAGCTTGTCTTGTCCAAAGGCTTGACAGAGAGTACAAGATGCTTCAATATGGAACAAAAGTACAAGCATATAAGATTGCAAACCCTGCCTACATAAAGAAGAATAGGTATTTACTGTAGCTCAGAGGAAATTTCTTCTTCAAACTTTTCTCTTGGTTTCGCTTCTATTTCTTTCTTCAACAGTGTGTAAGTGGCTCATGTCTGCTGGCTGATATCATAGGGAAGTGAATTCATTTTCTGAATGTGAAAATGCTCAAGTATACATGGATGACCATAATTTTAAGAATTGTTTTACTGATTAAGCCTAGTTAGTCTTGTGAGCTTTGGTGCTAAATAGAGAAAACTACGGGAGCCTTCAGATGGAATAATTTCATTTTCCTTGTCTCCTCTAATTCCCGTCATCCAAAGTGAGAGAAATTGGTAATTTGTGGTATATTTAGAAGAGAAAATTTTAGGAAAGGCAATGTAGAGCTTCTTAAGCTACTGTTGTTCATCCTTTTCTCAGGACACTAATGATTTCAGACAGCGTAGATTGATTGTAATCCTTAATCAAACACGACATTATGAGACTATGATGCAATATGCTGATGCCATATTTCCATACCCTGCCAAGATGGGTGTCTTTAGTTTGCTTTTAAATAGGAATCTATCGAATTGCATATTATCCCATTTCTTCTTTGGAACATCACTACAATAGGATCGGTTTTTCTCAACCTGTAACTCTGAGAAAAGAGCGTTCCTACACCTTCAACTAAAACAGCTCGATAAATCTAAATGTGGGAGTGGATGGCGTGGTTATAATTCCATCAAAGATCCGGACCAACACCAACACCAGGTCGATCCAATTTCACCTCGAAGTATTTGGAATGTTGATCAGTGTCGACTAACTCATTGGGTATACTACAAACAAGCTATCAGTCATCTCCTTGTGGTCACTTGGGCTGCATTTGGTAATGCTCTAGGGAACAAGTGTTTCTGTTCTTTTGTTTCCAAGAGTAAAAATAGAATGGAAATATGTTTGGTAAGTTTTTTGTTCTCGAGAGCATATTTGGAACAGAAGAAACAAAAATGAAAGTTACTTCTTGTTTACACGAACAACTCAATAAACAAGAAACAAGCTTTTTTTTCTTTTTCTTTTTTTTTCTTTTTCTCTTCCTCTAGCTTCTTCCCTCGTAGCTGGTCCCGGTTGGAGCCTGAGCTTACCCCACCGTGATGTTGGCTCTTAGTGGCCGACCAAGGCCAACTCCGGCCACTAACGAGGCCCCGGAGTTCACCATGGTTGGGCAAAGCTCAATCTTGCTCAACTCGACCTCGTTGTGGTTGGGCAAGGCTCCCTTGAGGTTGATGACCTTGTTAGCCCTTGTCTCACCAATTGCTAGCTAGCCTTGACCAAGGCCGGTGATCGAGGAGGAAGGAGAAAAAAAAAAAAAAAATAAAACAAAAATTATTAAAAATTTAAAAAAATTTTAAGTCACAAAAATGTATAAATTATACTAAACACATTACTTTATGGAGAACAGAAATTTTATATTATTATCAAATGCATTCAAATGTTAGAAATTATTTCTAAAAAAAAAAAAAAAAAAAAAATTAATATATATTCTCGAGAATTACCATAGGCAACCTTAGTCTTGTTTTTCCCATCCCCATGATGTCATCTTGATTGATTGATTAAAGGGATGATTGTAGTTCTTCCCACGTGATCCTCGAGTGGCCAATGATTCAAAAACTCGGTGCTCGCCACACAACCAAAGTGCAATTGGAACCTGATCTCATCAAAGGTCCACTCGTGGCTGTACTGACCAACGTTGATTCGTCTCCCTTGGTCAGAATGCATGCCTGTGGAGTGCATTGTTTCAAGGAATTGTCACTGAGGATGATAACTTTTCAGTATGATACACCTCCACATCGATATCTTTCGGCAGACTATTACGATACGCAAGCGAATAAATTAGCTATTTTAACCGAGACTTTATGCGTCTCGATAGGTTGATTTCCTCGTGTCGGAAGAACTTTCCCATTTAACAATAGATGTATTTAAAATTTCATGAACTTTTCGCATGGAGCTAAAAGTGTTTTGGGCATGAAAGGCTACCAATGTTCTCCACTAATCAAAACCGCGGTCTCTTTGGCCTCTTGTCAAGTGCCAAAGTGCCTAAATAGATGCATTTCTTAATTGTAGGGAAAGTTACCCAAGAAAGTTTTGAATGTGTTGTGTGCATTCCAATTTAATTCCAATTTTTTTCAATTTGGTCAACATAGTTTTAAATCTTTAATGATTTTTCAATGTAATCCACCAATCGCTTTAGATTGGAAATCGAAGACATGGAGGTCTACTCAATGTTGGCGGTTTTATATGGCACAACCGATGACAAATATTAAAAAATAAATTGAAATATGTTTTTCCTTTTTTTTGTTTTCTTTTATTTCTTTTTTCCACATCAATGTTCATTGTGTCATCATCTCCTTCCACTTCATCTTCAAAAGGACATCACTATGGTGGGGTGGCATAAAAAGAAGATGAACAATGAGAAAAAGGAAAAAAAAAATCGGAATAATAAAAAGTTTGGGGAAAAAAGAAGAAGAAGACCATGTAGAAAAAATAGGAAGGAGAAACAAAAAATTTATAAAATTTCTTAAAGCCACGTCGTTGAATGAAATCAAATACATCAAATTGCCGGTTGTGTTACGTAGGACGATTGGCGTTGATTGGATCATTATATCAATGATTTCTAGTTTAAAATAGCCGGATAAACTATATGGAAAAATCATCAAAAAAATTTAGGATTACATAGATCAATTAGAAAATTTTAGGACTAAATTGACATCCGTAGAATAAATTTATGACATTTTGAATAAGTTCCCTAAATGTGTTTTGCTAGAAAGCTACAAAGTTATCTTCTATAATTATTGTTCCTCGTGTTTTAAGCAATAAGACGACATAAGTGTGTTAGGATAATTTATCTACACAACATGTATCATCGCTTCGTGGAAAAAGAGGAATTCCAACATAGGTTCTCAATTGGACGACTTGCTTAAAGCACTCTAAACCAAAACATGGGGTCATTAAGATCATGTTTGGCAACGATTCTTTTTTTTTAAATTTTACATTTTTCTGTTCTCCTGAACAAAAAAAAAAAAAAACTATTTGATAACGGCAACTAATTTTTTATTTTCCAGAATAGGTCAATGGCTAGGAAATAAAGAAATAAGAAGTAGAAAAGAGAGACCTATTTCCTTGTTTTTAGAAACAATTTTATCTTCTTTTTTTCTTTTTTGCCTTTTCTTCTTCTTCCTCCCATAGCCAGTCACCAAGCCTTAGGGGCCCATCATCAACTCTGACCTCACCATGGCTCTGGTGACAAGCTAGAGGAGGAGGAAGAGGGGAGGAAAAAAAAAAACAGAAAAAAAAATTGAGAAAAATCTCAGAAAATTATTTAAAAAAAAACTAAAAAAATCCTTTGTCGTAAAAAAATTTGAGACTTGTACCATACCCATTCTTAGTATTTTTTATTTTAAGAATAGAAATTTTTTGCAATTACCAAACGTATTCGAATACTTAGAAACTCCTCCAAGAAATAGAAATGGAAAAAAAAAACTATTTTTAAACAAAATTTATTCTTAGGAACGGAAATATTACCGAACATATTTTTATTTGCTCTATTCGGCCAAACATTGGGATAGGGAAATGATCAGGATGGGCCAAAAAACCCACATGTTTTTTTTTTCTTTTCAATAGGAATCGAGAAATTGAGTTGCTAGACTCTCGGCGACGGAGCTATCGAAAGAAAAAGACTTCCTGGACTCGATGAGATTTAGTCGGATGCTGTATAAGCCCGTCCTGGCAAGCAAACCTCATCGATGATGATTCACGTAGTTGCGTGCAAAATACTCATCAAATTATGCTACTTCTGTCATCTTAAATCAGGAAATAACATACAAGCAATGATTAGGACCATGGACTATACTAATCAAGGAGGGATTCTATAGGCTCCTCCGATTTTTTATTTGAGTCAAGAAGATAGGAGAGTGGCCATTTCGAAGACTCCCTCGAATGGTTGTTATTGGCAAGGTTGTCTTGAATCATGATCTCACACCTTTCAAATCTTCTAAAGCAAATGCAGGGTTGGCTAATCGCTTTGAATTATATTCCCCTATCAGCCTCCACAATTGACCCCATGATTTTATACTATAAAAGTGTTAGGAAATTGATTGGATCGTCTTAGCCAACTTCCCAAATCTTACATCTCGCGACAACCCAACAAGTCTTGTCGGTAGAAATCTATTAGGATACACTGTAGATCAACTTTTTTTTTTTTTTTTAATAATTAAGATGAAGAAAAGACATCGACGATAGTGCTATAAATTTATGAACAGAATTTCACATATGCAATGTAAAATGAGCGAAGAACTTACATATTTCTAATAGATGGTTTCGGTATCCATGTGTGAAATTTCTTTTGACAAAATAAAGGGAAAAAAAAAAAAAAGGCAAAGTGAGTTGCTATATTATGTATTCGTTGACATAAAAGAAAAAATGATCAACTTTTGATTGTTATTGACATATGACAGACTTAATCAATGAGAGTAGGATGTGCTGAAAATGGAAGTTGATTAATAGAATAAGCAACAATTCTGAGGGCACTGAGACCTCACCAATAAAATGAAGACACCGCAGGTTATAAACAAGAGCTTTCACTAGTGATGAGGTCATCGACACTACTTGTGGATAATTGTTGCTGCATAGAGGATTAGGAAATTATTTCTTCGTTCAAATCCAATAGCTACTCGTAAGTAACCATTGACTATATATATATATAAATGGCCAATGGACACACACAAATCTTTTGCCTTATCTTAGGGGCCAATCATGCGAAAAAGCCAAGCCCCATTTCTGCGCACGCTCAAAAAAGTTTCCACTTCGAAAAAGCGGTTGCATCACCTGATCTTCTCGGTCAACTTTATGACACGTTCGACTCTATTAAGTTGTAGAAAAAAAAATACGAAAATCTTCAAATTAGTATATTTATAATAAATTTATTCAAAATTAATTTTTTAATCACAAAAAATTTTAAACTGATACATTTCCGACAAATTTATCATAAATTAATTTTTGGATGGCAATTGTGGCAAGTAGTGCTCATCTTCAATAGTAATGCAGCATGTGTTCGCTTTGTTTAATTGCAGGCTGGACCTCTGGCTGCTTATTATAAGCTGCCTCTTAATAGGGTGCTCATGGTAATTTGCTCTTCAATATTGATGTTTCTCTATTGGCTTGCATTGAATGAGTTTCTTTCAGTGTAACAATTGGTCATCTTTATTTAGATTCATGATGACATGGACTTGCCATGTGGGGTGCTTCGGCTTCAACATAAAGGTGGTCATGGAAGTCACAATGGGTAAGGACTAGAGATCACAATAGATAGCCATCTTTAGTTGCTCTGCAATTCGTCTTTGTCGTGCTACATTACATTGGATAGCCTGCAGAGCACACCTTTTGTGCATGCTTTCTGCTAATTTTTCGTGTTCAAGGTATGACAGTGTCGTGAGACCTTGAATCATGTTACAACTCTCTTGTTCTGTCATTAGTGTAGCTTCTCTTGATTGCCCAGCTATTCTCCAGATTCCTGGAGGACTAATGCTGTGCAACTTGACTCTCTCAGACTACAGTCTTCTTATACCAGGGGTTTTTATGGGAATAAAACTAAATCTGGGACTTGGTGGCTACAGAGAGGGATATCTTAACCCACATGTAGAGAATGGTTGCCTATTACTCGGTAATTGCTGGGAACTTCTAAGGTATGTACAAGAGTTTCTAGAATGGAATGTCTTGTGCAGAGGTGTTACACCCAGGTTCTAGGGGATATATGGGAAACATTAATAGTTGGACTAAAGTAAATGGGGCATGAGAGAAGAAATATACAGATCTAGTTGGTTTATATGCCAAACATAGAGTGCTGGTTTGACTTGGAGGCTTTGGGAGATGGTAAGCAGCAACCAACGTGCTGTCAGAAAAGTCTTTATTGCAAATTTTGCCCATTCTAGTGAATGAACCACAGCAGTGTCTCAACGAGAGGGCTAAGTACGGGATCTCTCCACTTTGCATTGTCAATGAAGCAAAATGGATAGACAGTTGGTTAGGTTCCCTTACATCATAAGGCCATTGGCACTGACATATCATCTAAGTTTCATAAGGAAATGAGTCAACATAACGCTTGCAAATGGCAAAAAGGAAAAATAAAACTCAAGCCAACAAGAAAAGGTCAGTGTGTACGGTGGCCTTCTGCATACGAGCCTGACTTTGATCCCATCAAGTCAAAAGTGTCTCTAAAACTTCCTTAAAAATGGAAATGACGTGATCCTGCAACCAATGCCAACTTAATGCTGCATCCAATGCCGGTGAGAACCTCCCTATCACAAGTTCTTTGCTAAAAAAATAGGACGAACGGTCAAGAACTAAATAAATGTAGGATAGATGTAAAAAAAACGCATGTTTGCAAAGCCTGGTTTACACCTATACAATGTAAAAATGAATATAATCTAATGAGACATAAATTGGTTTCCTGGTGTTCTGGAAAGTTTCAGTTGTCCTGTTGGTGCAATTTCAACTGCCTGATATGACCTGCAATTCTGAAGGACTAGACTTTGACGTTACTAATGAGATTACTAGTAGCTTCATGCACTTCTGGTTGCTGAAGTACCACCCTCTCTCTCTCTCTCTCTCTCTCTCTCTCTCTCTCTCTCTCTCTCTCTCTCTCTCTCTCTGCATTACGCTGAAGAATGTAATATTTCATTTTCGAGGAAACAGAGAATTTGCTCAGCTGAGAATTGGTAAGTTTCTGGTACTGTTTAAATTACCCTCCTCTTTTGTGAAGTATATAATTTACATCTCTGTGCACGTGGATGTGTGTGTAGGTATTAGCAGGCCCCCTGGGCAGATGGATCCCAAAGCATTCTTGCTTCAAAAATTCAATCAGACGGCGAGGGAGCGGGTAAGCACATAATTGCTTACTAGTCATAGTCATATTCTTGGCATCCTAATCCATTTTAAAGAAGATTAGGACAGGACAAAAGAAAACTTGATCCAGCTATAAAATGTGTTAGATAAACAAAAGCATATTATCCAATGATATTATCTGATAATCAATGCTTCTCTTACTATGAAGTTTTGACAGGTTTTGATAATGCTTCCATTTGTTCCCTTTCTCATACAAATCTATTTTTGAGTGGCGTGTATAATCCTACCTTGTTTCCATAATAGTCCATGATGATGCCCCTAATTTTAAAACTATGTCAAACGAATATTAGCAGGTTAATCTTTCTTTAGGTTTTGTCTCCATATCTTCAACCAGCATGCAACATGACTCAGTGATATTAATGATATGATCTCCTATGGTTTTGACAAACTAGATTGACGTCGCTTTGCAAGAGGGAGTTGATGCTCTGAAGCTTGTCTTGTCCAAAGGCTTGACAGAGAGTACGAGATGCTTCAACAAGGAACGAAAGTACAAGCATATAAGATTGCAAACCCTGCCTACATAAAAATAAAAATAAAAAATAGATAAAAGAGGTATCTACTGTAGCTTAGAGTAAATTTCTTCTTCAAACTTTTCTCTTGGTATGGCTTCCATACTTTTCTTCAACAGTGTGTAAGTGGCTCACGTTTGCTTTTGGCCGATATCATAGAGCTCATTTTCGGAAGAAGAATGCGAAAATGCTATATTGCCATTAATTCCATAATGTTTGATTCCGACACAAGACATGCTTAGCTTACTAGCAGCTTAAAGATGAAGATGCTTGAGTATACATGGATGACTATCCTTTGTAAGAATTGTTTTACTGATTAAGCCTAGGGAGTCTTGTGAGCTTTGGTGCTTAATAGAGAAAACTATGGGAGCCTTCAGATAGAATAATTTTGTTTTCCTTGTCTACTCTACTTGTCATCATCCGAAGCGAGAGAAATCGGTAATTTATGGTAGATTTAGCTGAGAGATTTTTAGGAAAGGCAATGTAGAGCCTCTTAAGCTTCTGTTCTTCTGAATGGCTTTTCACCTTTCCTCATGCTCTGCGAGTAGATCGATTGTGCATCCTTGATCATGACATGCAATGGGATTGGACACGTGAGATGCGATCCCCAATCAAAACGAACTCAATTATAAGACTATGGTGCGATATGCTGATGCTATTTCCATATTGTGTGGAGTTGGGTATCTTTAGTTTGCTTTTCCGGATCGAATAACAAAAGATGGAATAAAGAGGAATCTATTGAACTGCATATATCTTATCTCTTGTTTGGAAGATCCCTACCAATGGAACGGATATTCTCAATCTATAACTTTGAGAAAAAAGCGTTCCTACACATTCAACTAAAACAGCTGGATTAATCTATATGTGCGAATCGATGGCGTGGTTATAAACTTATAATTCCATTGAAGATCTGGACCAACACTGACACTTATGATTTCCCCTTGAAGTCTTCGAAATGTCAATCGGTCATCTCCTTGTAGTTAGTTACTTGGTCTTATTTCTTCATGGAATAGATTATGAAGCATTGTAGAGAGATTTCTGACGTTTGCCCATGATTCCAAATCAAGATAAAAGTGACCCAACCTAGTAGGCTAGTACTAGGTTGTTCTAGTCTTCCTTGATTGATTAATTGATCAAGGGATGATTGGTATCTTCCATGCATCCTCAAGTGGCCAATGAATTAAAACTCAGTGCTCGCCCCACGACCAAAGTGGAATTGGAACTTGATCTCATGGTCCACTCATCGTTGTACCGACGAAAGCAAATCGTCTCTTGGTCACGATGCATGCTTGTGGAGTGTACTGTTCAAAGGGATTGTGACCAGGGATAATTCTTTACAGTATTATACACCTTGAATCGATATCTTTTGGCAGACCATTGCAAGACACGAGCGAATAAATTAGCTATTTTAACAGTCTTTACGCATTTGGTTAGGTTGATGTCGAAAGAACTTCCCCATTTAACAATAGATGTAAGTTAAAATTTTCATGAACTTTTTGTATGGATATATAAGTATTTTGGGCATGATGATCGATCCCTAAGGCTGCCAGTGTTCTCCACTAATTAAAACCACGGTCTATTTAGCCCCTTGTCTAGTGCCAAGATAGATATGCATTTCATAATTGTACGGAAAATTACCCCAAAAAAAGTCCTAAATCTATTATATGGGTTCCAATGTAATTTTAAAATTTTTCAATTTGACCAACTTAGTTGTAAACCTTTTAATGATTATTTGATATAATCTATTAGGTCACTCTAGGTCCAAAATCGCTGATATGACGATCTAGTCAATGTCATCTGTTCTACGTGGCAAGACTAATGGTGAACATTAAAGAAACAAATCGAAACATCTTTTTGCATTTTTTTAAAAAATTTCTGAAATCTATTTTTTGTAATTTTTTTAATTTCTTTTTGCCACATCACTGTTCATTTGTCTTCATCTCCTTCCACTTCATCGCCAATAGTACATCACTACTCATCTTCTTTTTTGCCGTTCCACCATTGGCGATGGTGAGGCGAATGGTGGGGCGACATAAAAAGAAGATGAACCAGGAGAAAAAAAGGAAAAAAAAAAATCAAGACAGTAAAAAGTTTGGAAAAGAACAAATAAGGAGACCATTTACAATAAAAAATAAAAATTTATAAAATTTCTCAAAGTGATATCATGTTGATTGAAACCATTTACATGAAAAGAATTGTCAAAAAATTTAGAATTAAATTCATCAACTCAAAAAATTTAAGACTGAATTAACATATGTATAATAAATTTATGATTTTTTAGATAAGTTTCCATAATTGAGTATTGTCGGAAAGCTATAACATTTTCTCCTCAACAACCGTCGTTCCTTTCGTTCTAACCACATCGACGCTGTTCAAAAAAAAAAAAAACCTCATCGACGATTCGCACGATTGCCCACAACGTACTCTCGAAATCATGCTACATTTCCTTCACCGTAAATGTACTCCTCCATTGCTTTTGAACTCATCTTCTACCTACCCAAAAAGGGCCAACGTCATATCCTTGTCTTGGAGCGCTTTCGAATCGTCCCATCCGAACGTCTTTTCGACCCTTCGGTACAGTCAAAATCTCCGAACACGACATGTTCTTGGAGCGTTGGGGCACGAGCGCTAGCGTCGAAACTGAAGAAGAAGAATTAGGAAATGACGTGCGAGCGATGACTGAGGGCCGCGGATTATACTAATCGAGGAGGATTCTAGAGGCTCCGCCGGATTGATTCGAACCGAGACAAGTAGAGAGTTTGGCAGGATTGTCTTGAATCAAGATGTTGCGTATTTCAAATCTCTGACAAATGCTGGATTGGCAGATCCGTTTGGACTACATTCCCCTATATGCCTCCATTCTTGACCATGTCATTTCATACAATGAAATGTCTGGATTCGATCGTCTCGGTAAACGACCAATGACCCTCCACAGCCTGTCATTTCGTACTAATCCATCCACGTCTGGAAAGTATTTTGTTCTAAGTTATGATATTTTAAAATTGAGTTTTTTTGGTGAAATATTTTAAAATTGAGTTAATACCTTGAAAAATCTCAAATTGATATACTTGTAACAAATTTACCTTAAACTATTTTTTTGACAACCAAAAAACCTCAAACTATATACTTTTGACAAATTTTTCCCAAACCTGGTACATTTGTAATAAATTTATCCTATATTATTTTCCGTTAAATTTTATAACAAAATTATTGAGTTAAATGACACGTAACATTTGACTAAGTATACAAATTTGAGATTTTACGCTCCGTTTGTCACAGTTTACGATTTTTGTGATTTTTTTGTGGTATTAATTCAATTGCTGCAGAGGGTATATATATCACAAACTTACCAGTTTAGAATTTTTTGCGATTGAATAAATTATTTTGAAATAAATTTGTCATAAATATACCAGTTTGGTATTTTTTTTTATAATCAATCGAGATAAATTTGTCACAAGGTGTACGATTTGGAATTTTTCATGGTCCGGTTTGGGATTTTTCATGATCAAAAAAATAATTTTGAGTAAATTTATCACAAGTGTATTAATTTGGAATTTTTTAGAGTATTAACCCCTTTAAAATTCTAGAAAATGCACGAGTGGTGTGACTTTTTATTATACATGTAAATGGCCAATGGACACCCGCACGCGCACATCTTTTATGTTATCGCAAAGGACCAATCATGTGTAAAGGCCAAGGCCTCTTCGTAAAAGCGCTTGCGTCAGCTGATTTTCTTGGTCAAGTTTATGATATATTAGGTTGTAGAAAGGAAAATTAATACATCATTGCTACATCCGATGGCACACGCGTGAAATGTTACTTTCCTTACTCGGACTTTCGGATTTTCGACAAAAAGGAAAGAGGAGTTAATATCACAAAAAATTTTAAATTTATTTATTTATGACATATTTATTTTAAATTAATTTTTTTATTATTAAAAACTCTAAATCAATAATTTTACAAAAAATTCATCTTCTATTAATTTTCGTTAAATTTTGACCTCCAAATTGATTAGTTAGATGACATATGATAATCGACGGATGTATCGATTTGTGATTTTTCGCGATATTAATCAAATTTAATGAAAATTCATATAAAAGTTATGATTTGAGATTTTTTATGATTGAAATTAGTTTGAAGTAAACTTTATATAGATGTATCTATTTTTTTCATAATTAAAAATTAATTTGAGGTAAATTTTCATGGGTGTATCAATGTGGATTTTTTCCGGTATTAATCCAGAGAGGGAGACAAAAAAAAAAAAAACAGAAACGAACTTTCGGACACGGGCACGTGCGTATTCGGCGCGTAATTTTCCCTTTCTCGAAGTCATTTTTAAACGTGATCAAATTTAAGATAAATTTAATGTTGTTTTTCCTCAAAAAAAAAAATGTTATTTTTCCTCGGTCGGTGTTCGCTTTTATTTTCCGTCTCTCCAATGCATGCACACCACAAGATTGACCGCCACACCCCATCGTTCCTCCCTCCTCCCGAGCTGTCGAAAACCTTCGCTCGATTCGACCCTCTCGATCTCAATCTCTCTCTCGGAATCGCGCTCTCGCCGGAGCTTGCGGCGGTGGCCGGCCGGCCGGTCGAAGCGGGGGCTCCGTCGATTCCGCCCGCGAGAATCTTGGGGTCGAGCGCTGCTGGCAGGTTCTGTTGCTTTCGACTCCGCGTTCTTTGTTCTCGCGCGCGGTTCTTGTTGCTTCCGCGTGTGGTGCTTGTTGCGTCTGAACGAGGGTCGAGTGCGGAATTGACCCGCCTCGTGATCTTTTTTTTTCTTTTTTGGGGGGGGTGTGAAGAATGTTGCTGCTCCGGGACTGAGGATTCGGTTCCGGATTGGATTTCAATTTAGTTCGTCGTCGGACTATGTGGTCGGTTGCTGTTTGTGGGTAGGATTGGAGATTGTTGGGCATCGTCATTGGGTTAATTTAGTTCTTGGTGATCGCCGTGTGGTTCGATTTCTTTATGTTTGCTGGGACTTGCTGAAATCGGGAGTTCAGATTTCGGATTGCGTGATTTCGTTGGAAAATGGTGTAATCGATGCTGGGATCAGTTTTGTTTTCTGGGTTTTACTGGGTTTCTGATATAGCTGCTTCGGCAGATCGCTCGTGCAGATTTCCAGTTTTTTTTTTTGGACGGTGAATTGGAGGAAGGCGCTGGATTTGTACGGACGGAGTGGAAAGAGCATGCCAAGATGGTGACGAGGAAGGTGGGGAAGTATCAGGTTGGCCGGACAGTAGGAGAAGGGACTTTTGCAAAGGTCAAATTTGCACAGAACACGGAGAATGGAGAGGGCGTGGCCATAAAAATCTTGGCTAAAAGCACCATTCTTAAGCACAGAATGGTTGATCAGGTGCTCAGCTCTTAAACTCGTCATGAAAATCCCACTGTTTGAAAGAAAATGGTAATGATTGCTCTAGTAACAGCTATCTATTTTTCAGACATTAAGATATTCTAGAAATTGTTTTGTCATATATTATGGGGTTCATTCCTCAAAGATCAAGATTGTGATTGGTCCAGGTTAAATCATTTGTTGTGCTTAAACCATTATCCTAGGGCCATGATTCATTTTGGCTTTGGCTCCACTTAGAACTATGAATGACCTTCACTTCTTCCTCCCTTGACATTGGTTCCAGATCAAAAGAGAGATATCCATAATGAAGATCGTCAGACATCCGTACATAGTCAGATTGCATGAGGTATGACATATCGTCTTTGTTTCCTTGAAGTTCAAAAATTGAAATCAACGATTACCTTTGTTTAGCCACAGTGTAAGTTCAGTGTGGCCACTGCTTGTAACTGATTTCATTTTTTCCCCTCATATCTTTTCTGGTTTCCAGGTGTTGGCAAGCCCAACAAAGATATACATTATTCTTGAGTTTGTTTCTGGAGGAGAATTATATGATAAAATTGTAAGTATTTCCGACATCTATATTGTAGAAAACACCAGAAATTGTTTGTCCTCTCTTTGCTTGGCCTGTTTTGAAAGAACTAGTTTTATTTATTTAATAGGTTCTATCAAGTGCTGGTGCAGTGAAATGATCTTTTGGCTAGGAAGATTAAGGTGGGAGTGAGTAAATCCCCATACATCATTAAACAAATTCTAGGTTTCTAATTAATAGTCTTTCACCCTTAGCCTTGCCTAATCTCTCAACCACTGGGAGGATTTGCTTTATCACTTATGGTTATATTCTATTGAGAAGTTCCTTTCTACTAATTAGGTTTTAATTTTCAGGTTAACCAGGGAAGGCTTTCTGAAAATGAATCTAGACGGTTTTTTCAGCAGTTAATAGATGCAGTTGCACACTGTCATAGTAAGGGTGTCTACCACAGGGACCTGAAGGTGCTTAGCTTTGCAACTGTGCAGCAATGTTGCTGCTTTCTGAACTAAATCTCTTCCTGATTTTTTTTCTTCCTCCTCTTTCTTGACACAGCCTGAAAATCTTCTTCTTGATAGTCATGGAAACTTAAAAGTCTCTGACTTTGGATTGAGTGCATTGCCCCTTCAGGTAAACATGATGATATGTGCACTTTTATGTGCAAAAGTTACTTGACCTGTGAGATTAATTTTCTTTGGTTTTTGTAGGAGCAGGGAGATGGACTTCTTCATACAACTTGTGGAACCCCAAATTATCTTGCTCCTGAGGTACAGTTGACAACTGACATTGCGTTTGATGTTTCTCATGCTTGTTGTCTTGAACATTCCACATGTAGATGATTACAGTCCATCATGAATAGAAACCGTTATATGCGCTAGAAAAGGGAGAAACTCAATTACTTTTTATGGATCTACCTGTACATCTTGGATATGTATGACAGTTGGGTTGAATAGAGGGATCTCGAGTTTCTCTCCATTTCAATCTGTTCACTGCCAAGATAAAAGATGAAATTTCATGTGTGCTTCTCATTTGGCAACCATGATGGTGCAAAATTCTGAACTTCTTCCTTCACATCAAGAATAGAACTCCTACAATTTTTTTTGGGTCATTTGATTAAGCATCTGTCAGAAGCCACAAACTTGTTAATTTCCCTTTAGATATCAAATATTTGCATCCTAACACACTAAAATATCTGTTTCAGGTTCTCGGTCAGCGGGGTTATGATGGTGCCGCAGCTGACATATGGTCATGTGGTGTCATTCTTTATGTTTTAATGGCTGGATATCTTCCATTTGATGAGACAGATCTTCCAACACTGTACAAAAAGGTTTGCTTTCCCCTTTTTGTTGCAAGCTTGTTCTTCTACTTCCACATGGCTTTTGAAACTCATTTCCTTTTCTCCTTAATTTATCAATGAATGAGGGAAATTAATGGATGGTTTCTTGAAGCAATGCAGCGAAATTCTTGATGGGTCTGCTGCCAAATTACCCTCATTTAGCCCATAATGTTCGAAAGTAGTTACCTGTTCAGTGTTTAATCTCTGGGTCAGATGTTGGTGCACACTATTGAGCTAATTTAAATGCAAGATTTGGGTCAGAATGGTGCACCAGCTTGTTGTGGATGGTTCTTTAGGTTTCTCAGAATCCTTCATGATTTTTCTAGTTTTTCTTTTTTGTATATGTATTTTTCGTGAACTCTTTACCCAATGGAGTGTTGCCTGGGGAGTTGCAAGTGACCCTTGTCTTTTCCCACACATATTGTCAAGGCTCATTTTTCACATCCGCATGTGTTTTGATCGTATCCTATGTATTAGTTTATGCAGTTCTCTGTCTTCTTCATCTTGCATACTAGGAGAAGATGTGTTTTCACAGCTGTCTTTCTTTTCTAACCTTTTTGTTGATGTCGGTTCAAGCATTTAGAACAGGAAATATACTTGGAAGTTTCTGATTACCTGCTTATGTGTAGATAACTGCTGCAGAGTATGTATGTCCGATTTGGTTTTCTCTGGGGGCAACATCATTGATCAAAAGATTACTTGATCCCAATCCTAGAAATGTAAGTAGCTACTTTGTTACATCAAAGTTGGCATCCTGCTTTAAATAAACCAACTGAACTTTTACCAGAAGTATACAGGTTATGACCTGGCAATTGACTGCAAAAATTGCTAGACAAAAAAATAAGCTAAGAGGATCTCAATTTGCTGAGCTCATCTTGGCTGTTTGAATAATGATGTTTTCAAGCCTGACATATTACTAATTTTCCTGACAGCGCATTGGTATTGAAGGAATTAGAAAGCATTCATGGTTCCGAAAAAATTATATGCCAGCAAGATGTAAGGAAGATGAAGAAGTTAATTTGGATGATGTCTGCGCTGTCTTTGATGACATTAAGGTTTGTGCAGCATTCCTGAATAACCCAGATATCCAGCATTTGTAGGTTCACTTGTTGTTTTATGCATTGTTGTAAACATGGTGACTTTTTGGAGGAATCGCTGTCTGTTGGCTTTTCCAGTACCCTTGATATTTTTGTTTTTGGTTTGTTGGTTATTGCTGTAATTTGCAGGAGCAATATGTAGCTGAGCAGTCGGAATTCAAAGATGGTGGCCCTTTGATAATGAATGCATTTGAGATGATCACATTATCTCAGGGATTAAATCTATCATCACTATTTGACCGGCAGCAGGTTGAATTTTGTTTTCCCAGCGGTTATTTTCTATCCTGATAATTATGTCTAGAGTGCAGTAGTTTGGCACTTTCACCAGTTATATTCCGTGAGTTCTAGCCTCTAGGCCCTTATAAAAAAATTTGATATCATAGTTTTCTTGATTTTCTGCTGGTATGAAAATCACTTGAATACTGTTTGTAGGTGACTTTGTTCTTTGCCCCGCCTGTGATTATATATCATCTGGATCTGCATAGTCCTTAAATTCAAGGTTAAATTTAGCAAATAAATCAAAATTTTCTCCTTGTTGTGTGGACTATTTTTCTGTTTGCTTCATTAATGCAGAATCAGTAGTTAGAAGGAAATTAAAGAAAACCAATGTGGAACCAGAAATCTAGATTGATCAAAAATTGTGTACTGAATAAGAACCTTGACTGTAATTGTTCAGTGCTAAACCTGTGAATTTTTTAGCATTGATTAAAGATCTCTGTCAAAACACAGAAATTGCAGTATAATGATCAGGAAGGCAGATGAGATGCTGTGGATTGATTGTCAGAACTTCTCTCTTAAGTTAAATATCTATCACATTTTAGTTGTCCGGTTGGTTAATCTTGAATTGAAATCCCCGTTTAACTGACTTCTACTCGTTTTGAGCCATGAGGTTCACTCATAGTCAGCGATAAATCTGGATAGCCTGCACATAAAGAAGTTTCTCTCTCTCTCTCTCTCTCTCTCTCTCTCTCTCTCTCTCTCTCTCTCTCTCTCTCTCATCACTGTTCATTTGTGTAGGATTTTATAAAGAGACAAACTCGTTTTGTCTCCCGGAAACCCGCCAAAGTGATCATCTCATCTGTAGAAGCAGTGGCAGGCTCAATGGGTCTCAAGGTCCATACACGTAATTTTAAGGTATGTGTAATTTGTTTTGATTCATCCAAAATGGTTTATGGTCCATCAGTGCTTGAAGAATGGTTTTAAATTTGACCTCACATTGGATTGGGAAATATTGAATATCTATGAAGCTTTCTAAAATTAGTGAATGCTTTTTGGGCAAAAGCGTTTTCCAGAACATCCCTTTTCATATACTATGTTGGACAATTGTAAAGTAGACGGTCTGGACAGGCTTGACTTCTTTTTATGAAGGATGTGAGTTGTTTGTTTAGGAAAATTGACTTAAGTCTTGTCTTGAGTGAAGCATGTGCTGTGAAAATTTGTATTCAGAGTTATCCAGTCTCATTCGAGTGATATGTTTTCTTCGCAGACAAGACTTGAAGGATTGTCTGCAAATAAAGCCGGCCAGTTTGCAGCTGTCATTGAGGTAAATTTCGAGATTGTCGTATGCATTTCTTCATCTGAAATATCTAAGGTATGGAGGCCTCATGCGTTTGAGATCCTTTTTCATTTGTAGGTTTATGAAGTGGCACCGTCCCTCTTCCTGGTAGATGTTAGGAAGGCCGCTGGAGATACTCTTGATTATCATAAGGTGAACTTCAGAAAATATAAAAACTTAGTTATCCAAAATCTATTCCGGTTAACCTTCCTTAATAGCTTAAAAGACCTCCTAAAAATTTCTCAAGTGGTCTTTGAAAGGCATTTTAGTAGCTTTTCTTTGAGTATCGCACATGAACTAAATTATTTTGTCTCGATTTGCAGTTTTACAGGAGTTTCTGTACAAAACTTGAGCATATTATATGGAAGCCAACAGAGAATAATGCCAAGCATGGTCTGCTTAGAACGAAGAGTTGCAACTCCTAGTTTGTATTTGATGTAATACAAATCAATTAAGCAGACTGTGTAGTGGTGCAACCACCTTGCAAATTGAGGCAACAGCGTGCCGGAGCGGTCTTGTGCTGTATATAAACTTAATTTTTGACGATCTATATAGTGATGAAATCATTACATGTGATGTTTGTTTCTTGACCTGAGAATCATCATCTACAGTCTTATGGTCGTAGGCCTTGGAATTCAGATTTCAGATGAAGCTATGTAAACGAGCAATTCAAGACTATCTCAAGTCGCAAGATACATAGAAGCCCTTTTTTCTACTCAATGGCGCGAGCGTCTCTCTTTTTGTACGGATTCAACTTTCCTGGCATAGCGTAGAATTAGCTCACGAGTTCGAATTATTTGCAGGCGTGTCATCATAGCATCGAGTCTAGAACATCTTGGCTAAAAAGACCTGGAATGCTGATGGCGTTCTGTTCTCTTAGGCGGCAGAACTTTGAATGGTTCGCTTAGATAATTTTGTAGACATTGCCGTGTTATGTCATTCGAAATGAGCCTTCAAATTCTACAGGAAAAACGCTTCAGAATACAGTTATTCCACTTGCAGTTTAGAGAAGTTTACTTGCTCTAAATCTCAGAAGCGTTTCAATCTTCCCAGCATTTGCCTGTGTCCACCGTCCAGCTGTATCCTCCATTTGAGACTCTCCATCGCAATCAAGGCTTGCTGAAGCCAAGTGGCGAGTCGTGACAGAAGTCGGCTCTAATTTAAACCCTTTTCCTCGAAACCACTAATAAAATCTGTCTCGATAAGATGCATCTAATAAGTCAGTTCGTTCAAAATGATCCACCATGTCGCATTTAAATATGTTGTGGGGACGAATGCTTCCATCCTCTGTAGGAGCTCGTGTAAGGGGAACAAGTCCTGAATTGGTTTGAGACACATTTCAAGATGAAGATCAAGCGGTGTTTGGTTCGGCTTGATGGCAGGACGAGGGGGACGAGTGATCAGATTGCGGTTTGAATAACGGGTGTCTCAAATTCAAAAACCCCCTGGAGTTAGAACTTTTGAAAACCCATTTTAGTTATAGAACTAATGTAAGTGCGTTGCAGCATTGGGGTTCTGTTTGTGGGGCTAGATATTATAATGTCAAGAACCGATGAAATGTAATGGTTTTGGGGAGATTCGAAAGCCAAACTCAACTTGAATTATGCCAGCAGAAAGATGACGTCGTCTATGACAGCATCGACACAAGCTCATCCCAGATTATCTAGAGCGTCTCAGTCACCGAACAAAGCAGAGAACCATGAGTTTAATCCCGCTTTTCTCGGCGGTGAATGACGGAGTAATGTTAGCAAGTTAAAGCCAGCAAACTCAACAAGCACTGTGCGCAAAGGCAGGGAAGGACAGAGAATGCAAAAATGAGAACAAAGGTGACCGCTCCTTCATCAAGATCAAGCTCAAAAAGAAAATATGTAAGACAAATGAATACACAAAATGCCCGACACAGCTAAAACATTGGATTAAGAGCAACCAGCAGTACATGAACAGACCTTAGATTGTCGACCACAACATATCCACAAACAGGAGACATAACATCAGGGACTTGATGACTGACTTCTTCAGGAACAATGGCCACTAAGAGGCGGTGGCCTTCCGCAATTGGAAGGAAAACAGTCGCAACAAGCATTTCAGACACGAAAGCTTGCAAAAAAGAGGGTATAGTTGGTGTACTAGTTTGCCAAAATTTCCCTAGAAAACAACCAAGCCACTGAACGCCCATCCCAACCAGACTAATTGGCCTAAAAAACCTACTCTACAACTTGCTGCTGCCCATCACTATCTTTAAAGCTATTTCCTTATTCTCTCTCACATCACTACCAGGCCAAACTTCTTCATGTTCAAAGACCTTCATATCCACTTCCTAATCCGGTCGATGACCAGATTCGCTTGACTAGGAGAGGATATCACATCTCCACAAGCTCTCTGCTAGCTGTTCAACCATGCCACTGCTGATGGAACGGCAGTGTTGCAAATTCAAGCCAATTAAACTGCCCGCCAACTTCTTCAAGAAAGGCACACTCTTATTTGAGACCATAGAACAACCAGCCAAAGAAAGTACTTGTAGATTGAGGTGCCCAGCTAAGGAGAGGACTGAGACACCTGAATCAGTAATGCTGCATTTCGACATGTCAAGGTCATTAAGTAACAAGCAATTGTCTGCAATTGCGACCAAGCTTGCATCTGAGACTTTTCTGCAACCATCAAGATTAAGCAGCTCGAGGGTCCCTCCATGTAGCCGGACCAAGGTGGAAACTGCTTCATCAGTGATGTTTAAACAGTTACTGAGGTTAACTTTCACAAGTCCTGCTTCTGAATTTTCCAGAAGAGGGGAAAGCCCAGCATCTGTTAACCCACAAAGGCCGGTTAAGTAGATGTGCTCCAGATGAGGGCACAACTTTCCCACCATGGCCAAACTAGCACTGCCAAATCCAGGGCAATTTCGGATCGATAATGATCGAAGAGATGTGCAAGACGAGAGAATCAGAGACCCTTCTAGAAGGTCCTTAATTCCCATACACTTGGCAATAGATAGAGACTTCAGCTTCATTTCACAGTTTGAAATCACACCGATAACTCCTCTCAAGGAAATCCTGTCCAATTCCTCGACTTGTAAATGTTCAAGAGAACTAGCTGCCCTCGAAAAAGCTATCAACCCAGCATCAGATACAAAGAGACACTTACGGAGGCACATCTGCTTCAAGTTTGTGCAACCCTTTCCAATGGCCCCTAGACTCAAGTCCGTAATTCCGTGACAGGAGGCAATTGTCAAGGATGACACTTTTTTGAGACCCTGGGCATTGCCCATGACCCAAAAGCCCTTCTCACTCGCATTTCTGAGACTGCCAAGGAAAAGACTAGTGACAGCCAGGCCAAAGTGCCCAATCACCGCAAGAGAGAAGTCTGTTATATTCAATCCCTGAAGCTTTATCTTGCTCAGGACAGAAGAAGCAGAAGATACCAAACTTGCAACTCCATGATCTCCAACCAGAGGGCAGTCTTTAATGGAGATTGATTGCAGCCGAGGGCAACACCTTCCTATAGCTTCCAGGCCCTCATTCCCAATCTTTGGACAAGATTCGATGTTCAAAGAAATCAAATCTCGACAATTTTCTGCAATAGCAATCAGACCCTTGTTGGAAACGAAAGGACAATGGCTAAGATCAAGCTTCTTCAGCAGACGACATTCTTTGGCTATTTCAACTAGACCATCATCCCCAATTGAAGACAGATTCCACAAAGAAAGAGCCCGAAGAGAAGGGCAGCCACGGGCAATTGCAGATATCCCAATGTTTGTGACTCCACGAGTAGAACTGGTTCCCCGGATCGAAAGCTTGCCGAGACCGCCACGACCATTAGTTCCCACTGCTACAGCAGCAAGTCTGACATCCGTCGCCTTCTTCCCCTCCAGGCACCTTGTGAGGTACCCATCCTCCTCAAGTCCTCCACTCACATCGCATGAAACCATTTCGACATCACCAGATGACGAAGTCTTCATCTCCTCGTCCTCCTTTGCAGACTTTTCAGCTCCACCTGATATTTCATTTCTGCGCATGCTACTCAAAAGGAAAAGCCAGTGCTTGGAGACACAGGCACAGGCGCTCCTTTCTCTACCGCCGGGGAGCCGTCTGAAGATCTCAAAGAGGCATTCATCCGGGAGTTCCCCGATGGACGATGGATGTTCCCCCTCATACTCGTAAGAGCTGACGGCGTACGGGCCACATATGCGAGCCCGCTTGAGGGGAGGGTAGTATATGTCCATACTGGAACCCATCGAATACAAACGATCCAAGTCGATAGAACTTGTGCATAAAGATCCGCCACCGAAGAATTGATCTTCGCCTGAAAAACCAATTATAAACAAGTCTGATGAGTTAATCTGGCCAAGTGTTCAAACATAAACGCAGTAACACAACCTAACACAGCAGTAGCAAAACCTTTCTACCTCCTATGTCAACCACTCAAGAAATCCAGTTTCGTCTTAATACGTGGAGCCACTTCTTAATTGTTAGCCTTAGCAGAAGATCGAAACCACAAATCGATCTTTACATCTACCAACAAAAACGGAAAGAGGGTATCGATATCTTAAGCTATAACTCATAAAAGTCCTGATCTTCAACTTCTACGATACCCACCAACCAAAAACCGCGAGAACTCCAACCATTTCTTCAATCAAAACCCAGAAAACATTTCCCTTCATTTGAAGAGCTTACACAAGCGAGGAGCTTTTACCTCCATAATTGACGAGAGTCGGCATGGCTGATCCTCAGAGCAAGAAGAAGCTTTACCGAGCGCAAGGAGGACGAGACCCAACGCCAAGAACGAAACAACAATGCAGACGAAACCCGGTAGGCCTTCAGCGCATGAATGCATTTACAAGACCGAGCGAGTTCTTGAAGAGCATGGAACGGCCAAGAAACCCTAGCAAGCAGGGCAAAAAGAGAAGTAGAGAGGAGAGGAGGAGAAGAAGGAGAAGAAGAAGAATGGAGAAGGTGCTGCGTTCGGTCCTGGGCTGGAAATGTGTCACGCGAAGGAGTTATATTGGTGTCATCTGTCACTGCACAGAGAGAGAGAGAGAGAGATGGAGAGAGAGAGAGTACATGCAAGTGCAGTGTATCCATCCTCAAAACCGGGCATTCATTCCTAGTCCAACCAACCACCTCAGCCCCCCCGAAAAGAAAAAAAAAAGAGAGAGAGAGAGAGAGAGAGAGAAATAAATCGTAGGAGCAACTGGAAATTTCTCTTCTTTTCCATAAAAAAATTCCCCCTTTTTATCTTCATGCTCTTTTTCCTTGGGATTTCATTTTTTTATTATTATTATTTAGAAGACGAGAAGATCACGGAAATATCTGAACCCACTATGGAATGTCGAATTTGAGTCATAATTACTATCTATGAATTAGACCCGTCACCAATGTTAATCGTGGATGAGATGGCTCGAGATGACATTTGGTTCCAGATAATAGTTATTGCAATTGGACGCGGTATTCAGGATCGCTTAAGAAAGGAAGGCATTTGGTTTGCTAGGATCATTGTCTTATTGCTTATTAAGTTTTGAGTAAATACTACTAGAAATCTCAAACCGATACATGAGCGCTACATTTACACACAATTAATTTTGGTGACACAACAAATCCAAAATCACTAATATTGGATTAGAAAAACTTGCTAATTTTTCCCTAAGAGCTTATTGACCTTTTGAAAATATGCTAAAATCCTTGATTTTACCCCAATTTGCCCTAAGATTTTGGTGATTTAAGAGACCTATGTATGCTAAATTTTCACGTTGAATCAATCTCACATCATCGGAGTTGTTTGTAATGTGCTTCCACATCAACAATTTAGAGGGATATTGGTCGAAAGCTGATGGTGGTATATTTATTAGGCTTTTTGTGTACATGAAGATTAGTTTATGGGTAAATATGACACAAGTGCACCAATTTGGGCTTTGCAACGGCTATATTTTTTTTTTCCTTTGCTTTTTGTCTTTTCCAAGAAATATTTCCAATTTAGTTTGAGTGTGTTCATTGATGCCAACATAAAAAAAAAATGTTTTAATTTCCAACGTGTTGATTATATACATAATACAAGGAAAACAACGATTTAGGAATAATATAATCTTTCTTTATTCAAAGGTTCAATACATGTCCCCCAGGCGTTTGTGAACAAATTTTCTTTCTTCTCTTGATTTAACTAGAATCTATGCCAATTTTGAAGAAGGGTGGTCTCTATCAAGTGTCAAAACTCGAATTTACATTTAAGTGGTGCGAAACAAGGGCCTCATTACATGCTTTATGACTATGCCCTATAGAAAAAGATTTCATCATTCAATAAACCACGCTTTAGTCTTAGCTTTAGCTTAAGCAAGCATCAATTTAGGTGAAGGTGGGGCTGAGAGCTATTCAATTAATGAATCAATCAATTAATTTTTGCCAAATGAGATTAATAAAATAAAATGAAATTGCATCTCCATTGATGGCCTTGACAAGTTGATGAGAAATTATAATCTCATGGGAGATGAATTGGCAATTGGCATGCCAGATAGATGGGGACGGAGTAGCACTTGGGTTTTGGGGAATACAACTGTCTAAGCAGTGGAGATTCATCTTCATCCTCCCTCTCTTTTCTGTATCCCAACTTTTTCTCGTTCAACTCACCCCTGCAACTTGACCTGCGTGTGCACCAAGTGGCACTTCCTGGAAAGTAGACGGCCAAGGAATTAAAATATATGTATTCCAAATTGGGGGTTAGGAGGGATTGGATTAGGGGAATCGATGGATTATTATTCTTTAATCCCTTGTTCTTTTATTAGTTAAGGGGGAATCGATGGGCTTGATTAGGGACAGTGAACACAGGAGGGGTTGCTTGTTTTAGGTGATTCTGTTCCCAAGACCGGCCTAGATTGCTAGTGCTTTGGTGGTTGTGCTAATGAAACCAAAACTGGTACTAACCAATTTTAATATAGCTCCCAATGACCGAGAAACCCGGTTTAAGTGAATAATCCCGCAATTTATGAAATCTTGTTCTAAATTTGTGGATTGGACAAGCAATGAGCCAAAACTCATGTTAGGAATCTTGAAATCGAAGTCAGCCGCGCTTCTTTGTTAAAAAGGGTCACTAGTTGTGAATAGATTGAACAATTTTGCGGAACTCTAAAGTGAATAGAAGGAAAATGAGTCGAAGATCATCTCTCATAGATATGATGTATTAGGTTGTATTGTCCTATTATTGTTCTTCCGAGGCTTGGAAGTTGCAGTCATCTCTTATACACAGCACATATATTGAGGGACATTTGTGGAAATTTTCTTGAAAATTTATTTATTTTCTTAGCGCAACACAAATGTATAGTGAAGAAGATTTATTAGAGGAAAATCACAAAGCAAAGGGAGAAAAATATTCCTAAAGATCTAAATATCTTGGGGAAACTTAACAGAATCAGAGGCACAATAAAAATGAAAAAAACATGCTACAAAACAAAGAGAGTAACAGTGCTAGGCATGGATGGAAAAGTTGTAAACAAAATGAGTTAGCATTTACAGGAGCAGATCATGTTCAATATTTAAATGGAATCTTCCATTACATAAAATATCAAATCTGTAAATCATTCTTACCATGCTTAACATTATTAAGTGAAAGAAAAAAAAAAAACCAAAGTTGAGATTTTTCCGAGGCAATGGTTGAGTAACCAAATAAAGTGATTGAGCTTTAAAAGTTAAAGTTAATGCCAATCGGATTTTGTTAACAAGCACTTAATATTTTCTAAAATTCACAGAACCCCATATCGGCAAATTTTGAACACTGAAAATGAAAAAAAAAAAAATGAAAGTTGCAATTTTTTCTAAGGCAATTGTTGAGTAACCAAATAAAGAGACCGGGCAATTTCGATAGAGCGACCCGCCTTCCATTGTTTCTAATCAGTACCTTTTCAGGTTAAAGTTATTCTAAATCGGATTTCATTAACAAGCACTAAATATTTTCTATAATCCATAAAACCCCATGTCGACAAATTTCGAACATTGAAAATCAACATACTCCAAAGACCCTTAATAAATACATTTAAATGCAAAATAATTCAATATTTTCCTTTCTAAAATTATGAACACGCTCATCAAGGCGGTGGGTAATGAAGATGATTATGCCGTGGTTTTAACTTCGATGACAATTCATCAAACTTCCAGCTGGAGTTACAGAGCTGTTGAGCTTCGGAAGTTGAAGTCGACCCAAAAGCAGTTTTTGTCGTTTTTGCAGGCAAAGCGGGGAGGAGCGTACGGTGCAGATGAGCAGGTCAGCCCGGTCGACTTTTCGTGCGGACAAGATGGAGCGGTCAATTCCCTGTCGTTTCCCAAACGCGGGACAGGGGCTCTTTCCCACGAATGTTCAATGAACTGGGTACAACTCGAGCATCGTCCTGGAAAAAATCGACCAGAAATCGATTTGATTAGATGGAAGTTTCCTTCAGTTAGTGCGATGTGACTTATTTCTTTATAATGTTGGTTTAAATTCGGACGAAATTCGGAACCACGTGATTCTGTGCAATGTTGAATGAGTCCTTCCATCGACTTTTATCGGCCAAGAGTGCTTAGTAAGAAACGTTTATTTGATGCTCGCCGAAATCCCGATGAATTTACTGTCTTAATGAGTTGGTTGTGTTGTCTCTTTTTTTCATTTAATTAGTAGTAGTTGTTGGAGACAATGAAAATTCACAACAGCGAGAGGATGATGCATCGAACATACATAACATCACCTATTGTACATTATGACTAAGCCAAACATGTCTAGTTGTTGTCTAATTAAAGAGAATGCGTATTAGTTTCATGGTCTCTACACAAGTTCTTTGCATCGTTGTCATTGGTTTGTTTAAATATTTAAATTGTGGCTACCTATGGTTTACGCTTTCCAAATGAAACGGAAAATTCATAAATTTTACGCTTATCAATATAGGCGTTTTTACATTTTGATCTCTCCATCCTTTTATTTGCTATATTATATTATATGATCAGACTTTAAGCTTCAACACAAGACCGTATCCTATTTCTATCCTATAAATGAGAGATGCATCATAAAAATTATCTTAAATAGTCGAAAACATTTTTAAATAAAATTGCCAGGGATCCTATAATGCTCCATGCTAGCGATTATTATTGGTAGTAAAATAACTTTATTGTTTATCAGTGAGCGATAACATTAATAGAAAAAAATATTTATATCTATTTCGTGGAGAAAAAACACCTTTAAAATTAGAAAATGACTTGATTTAAGGAGAACTATATACATACATACATATATGGAGCTTTCAGCCCTCTACTTGCTATTCGGTTTATTGGGAAGGTGAAGTGTCCGTTTTACCCCCATCCAATAAAGACAACACGAGCCTCCTCGTACGAAGATTCGCCTTTCCTTCTGTTGTCCTTTTCTGTCTTTTGATCAATCTGAAAGGGCGGAAAAGTCAGTTCCGCCCCTCCTTACCTACTCTGGATTTGGCTCTCTTTATAGCCGGTTCAATTCGAGAGCTCTTGGCCTTTTTCTTCTAATAATAATAATAATAATAATAAATTAATAATGCGATGGAAACGTGACGCGGGCGGCGAGATGATGATGTTTCGAGAGAGCGCATCGGAGACGTCGACGGACGAACGGCCCGCGATGGGCCCACGTGGCGCGCGTGTCCCCACCTTAAACGTGCGGTAGCCGCTTTTCCGTTCTACCGATGGGGACGCCACGATTTTTATTTTATTTTTTATTTATTTTTTTCGGCGGTCGTAACGCCGCTGGTTGACGGGGGCGGGGGGCGGGATTTAGACGATGAATTTGGGGAATCAGGGGGCGGGGCCCACCCGCACCCCCGGACCACGCTTGCGTGCCCCGTTCCCATGCAAGGTCCATTGCACCATTTGCATTGAGCCGTCCGCAATAGGACACTTCCATTAGGTCGTCGCCTCTGGTATTAAATAAAGAAGAACTGGGTTAGGATCAATGGATTCTCCTCAATCTCCTTCTCCTTTTCTTCGCTTGAATGAGACCTTCTCAGTCACATCCATGAATACCGTCCCCTTTTTCTCCTTACATTCCGGCTGAATTGGAGACGACGCGTGAAATTATCAATCTTCTTATTTTCTTTTTCGAATGAGATATTCTCAATCACGTTCATGAATATCGGTTCCCGTTTTATTCTTGGTATTTAGTCCAAATTGGAGACGGCACGTGAAATTTGACAAGTAGAAGTTTGCACGTATCAAAGAAGTTGGAACGGAATGCGACTGTGATATGATGTTGGGAAGTCTATTTTTCAAGTGGTGGGAGAGGTCAGGGCAGGTTGGAGTCTCCCTTCCCTTAGATGGGGGCTTTGTCGACGTACGGACCTCATTGACTGGCGAGTCGTCTTGCTTTGGGCTCCCGTCGACAAACGATGATTATTGCCTTTGCCTTTAATTGGCGAACCGATCCGTTGACCAAGATGGGAGACTCACTGATTGATTGTGCAAAGATCTCCAAGCCCCTTGTTTTCCACGAACCTAGCAGCAGATGGGCGAGATGGGCATGAATCCAGATCGGACTTTTCTTTCTTTGTTTGAGCAGCTCCCACACGAGATATACATAAACCCTAGAAATGATCGATATCGGATACTCTAACGATTGGAATGAAATTGGGTTTTGTCATGGTGTTGGGTTGAGATACGTCCGGTCCCCATCTATCGGCATCTTTCGTCCTTACTTTTTATCGCATGCATGCATTTGAATCCCACATAGTTGATTCTATACTTGACAGGAAAAAAAAAATAGTTGGTTCTACTTTCATATAAATAACTCTCAGGTCAGTGTATGTCAAATATTTATACTTATCATATCTCTTTACAAAATTTCATGAAAGGCCTCCATATATCATCAATTTTCTTACTAGAGACAAAATTGTACTTCAAAAGTGAATGAAATCTCTAATTCATCAAATATTCTTAAATTCATTTTCCTAAATAGACCAAATAACTTAGCATCTTTCAAAAATGACGAACTATTATTTATTTCTGAAAAGAAAGCGTGTTCTCTTTTGATAGTGCACGATAAATGGCGGCCATTTTTGTCGCACTTACTGATAATGAAAAAGGATTCATAATCGTTACTACTGGCAATATATCAAGCTTCAATTTATATTTAGATACATAACATATAAAACTTTTGCATATCATATATGCATTCCATTGAACACAATCGTATATGTTTTTTTTTTTTTTTGATACCGAGAAATTGCCGGAGCCCCCTTACAGGGTCACATGACTCGCCAATGCCCGGTGACACCGTTGAGCCTCGCCGCAAGCTACTATTTTGACGTATATGTTCATCTCTATGTCAAAGAACAAATTGAACTGATCCAAAACAATAATACCACATAATTTAGTTTGACCTCCCCATCCAAGTTCTGAGGATTCAACAAAAGGAATCACATCGAGCCCTTCCCCATGACTATACACAAAACATTCATAATGATGTTTGGTGGTGTTGGTGGCGTTTAGTCATATTCTATTATTCTTTCATATTCTTGAAGGATACGGCCAGGGAATTAAAATATGTTCATTAATAATAATTTATATGTATTCCAAATTGGGGCCTAGAGGGGATTGGATTAGGGGAATCGATGATTTTATTCTTTAATTTCGTGTTATTTTTATTGGTTAAGGCGGGACCATAGGCTAGATTAGGGAAAGTGAACGCAAGAGGGGTTGCTTATTTAAAATGACTTTGCTCCGAAGGCTAGCCTAGATCGCTAGTGTTTTGGTGGTAGTGCTCATGAAATCAAGACCAGCATTAACCACTTTTAATATAGCTCCCAATGACCGAGAAACCTGATTTAAGCGAATAATCCTGCAATTTATGAAATCTCGTTCTAAATCCTTGTACTAAATATGTGGATTGGACGAGCAACAAGTCAAAACTCGATTCAAGAATCTCGAAATAGAAGTTTGTCAGGCTTCTTTGTTCACATGGGTTGCCAGTTGCGAATAGATCGAACAATACCACGAGACTTTAAAGTGAATTGAAGGAGAAGAAGAGTCGAAGATCATCTCTAATTGATGCGATGAAATAGGTTGTATTGTCCTATTGTTCTTTCGAGGCTTGGAAGTTGCAATCATATTTCTTATGCAGTTTGATTTGATTATACCAGCATATATATCAAGAGGGACATTTGTGGAAGTAGTCTCAAAATTTTAATGTCTTTCTTAGTGCAACACGAATGTATGGTGGAGAAGATTTATTAGAGGAAAATCACAAAGCAAAGGGAGTAAAATAGTCCTAAAGATCTTAAATGTTTGGGGGAAACTTAACAGAATTGGAGGGAAAATAAAAATGAAAAAAAACATGCTACAAAACAAAGGGAGTAACAATGCTAGGCATGAATGGAAAAGTTCTAAACAGAATGAGCTAGCATTTATAGGAGTAGATCATATTCAATATTCAAATCGAGTCTCATATCACATAAAATATCAAATTTATAGATCATTTTTACCATTCTTAACATTACTAAGTGAAAAAAAAAAAAAAAAAAAAAAAAAAAAAAAAAAAAAGACCCCAAAGTTAACATTTTTCTGAAGCAATGGTTGATTAACCAAATAAAGAGATTGGACTTTGAAAGTTGAAATTATTCCATATTGGCTGTTGTTAGCAAGTACCTAATATTTTCTAAAATTCGCAAAATCACGTATCGACAAATTTCCAACATCGAAAATGAATATATTTCAAAGAAACGACGTGCTTTTAAGTGAAAATTGCAAATAATTCAATAATTTCCTTCTACAACTAAACACGCTTATCAAGGCGGTGGTTAATGAAGATGATTATGGGGGGGGGGTGTTTAGCTATAATGACAAGATTCATCAAACTCCCAGCTGGAGTTATGGAGACGTTGAGCTTCGGAAGTTGAAGTCCACTGAAAAGCAGTTTTTGTCGTTTTGCAGGCAGCGGGTGAAGCGTACGGTGTAGATGAGCTGTTCAGCTCGGGACGACTATTCGTACGGACACGATGGAGGAGCGGCCAATTCCTGTCGTCTCCCGGACGCGGACAGGAGCTCTTTCCCATGAACGTTCAATGCACAAGGTACAACTTGAGCATAGACTTGGAAAAAAATGACCCAAAATCAATTGATTAGATGGAAGTTTCCTTTTTGCGATGCAATTTATTTATTTATAATATAGATTTAAATTCATAATATTTTAGAAAAAATGTTAATTCTGTGCAGTGCCCAATGAGTCTTTTGTCAACTTGAGCGTATTTAAGTAAGAGCGTTTATTCAACACTCGCTAAATTTTGATGAATTGATCATATGTTTCTCTTCTTTTTCATTTGATTAATAATACTCATTGCCCTAAATTATCAAAAAGAATAAAATTCACAATAGTGAGAGGATGATACATTAATCATATGAAACATCCGCTGTCATATATTAAGGCTAAACTAAAAATGTCTACGCAACATCTAATTCGAAAGGATGTGTATTAGTTTCACGGTCAATACAAAAGCTCTTTGCATCGTTTTCATTAGTTCGTTTAAATATTTAAAACCGTGTTTACCTATGGATTTTAAGTTTCACTGCAAGATCCTATCCTATTTCCATCCTATAAGAGAGAGAAGTGATGTAGAAATTATCTTTAATAATTCAAAACTTTTCAAATAAAATTACGACGACTTTGTAACACTTCGTGTTAGCATTTGTAATGTTCGTGTTAGCATTTGTGATGAGTAGTAAAATAATTTTCTTGTTTATCAATGGTAGATAACACTACTAGATAATATATATATACATATTTCGTCGTGAGAAAAGCACACTTCAAAATTAGAAAATTACGGGGATAACTAATAGATTATATATATAGAAAATGACACACACAACTAATAGATTATATATATAGAAACACACACACACATATATATATATTTTCGGTAGTTTTAAAATGTAAAAGGTCCGTCTTACCCCCTTGAGACAAAGACACAATGATCCCCTTCCCCTTTCATTGTGCTTTTTCTGTCTTTAGTTCAATATGAAAGGCGGCAAAGTCAGTTCTGCCCCTCCTTAACTACTATGGATTTGGCATTTTTCATAGCTGGTTCAGTTTGAGAGCCCTTCGCCTTTTTTTTTTTTTTTTTTTTCAGATAACAATAATAATTTTGACCAAGATAATAATACTGATAAGGGATAATTTCAAATAAGGGCTTGAAGTGTTTCAAATAAGAACTTCAAATGAATATTATCTTTGATGGGGGTTGGAGTATTTTTTTTTTTTTTTCAAATAAAAGCTTAAAATAGACATTATTTCAAATAAAGGATTGAAGTAGTCATATAAGTCTTAAAGAATGACTTAACCTCATTGGCCAGTCAAGAAAATTTTCATCCTTTCCTTTTTTTTAATTTTTTCACTTTTCTTTTTTTCCAAAAAAAAAAAGACAAACTAAAAAAATAGAAAAAAAAAAAAACTAAAAATAAAAAAAGGAAACACAAATTAAATAAAAAGAAAACCAGGCGGGCGGGCGAGCAGGGTCAGCCCTCCTACTTGTATTTTTAAAAAAAAAAAGGAAAAAAGAAAGAAAATAAAAAAAGTAAAGGAGGAGGGTGTTATAGATTAAGTCAGCTCCGAGATTAATATGATTATTTTAAGTCTTTATTTGAAATATTATCCACTTTAAAATTTTATTTAAAAATAATGATATTTTAGATTTTTATTCGAAATAAGGTTTATTTCAAACTTTTATTCGGAAACAGACAACACTTTGAGTTCATATTTGATATTTTTCTAATAACAATAATAAAACAATGGGATGGAAACTTGGCGCACGTGGCGAGATGATTTTTCGAGGAGGCATCGGAGACGTCGGCGGATGAACGGCAGGGGGTGGGCCCACGTGGCGCGTGAGGGCCCCACCTAAATGTGCGGTAGCCCCATTTCGGTCCCGCCGCGAGTGGAGGGGACCGGGGGGATTTGTAGTTGTACAATGAATTTGGGAATTAAGGGTGGCGCCCACCCCGTCAACCCGTTTTGCATTGCCACGTTCCCATGCATTACATTAATTTAGTCGTTCACCATAGCCGGAAAGCTGGAAGGACACTTAGGTCGACTCAGATGGAAAAAAACATGAAAAACAGGGCTTAGGATCAATGAATTGAGACCTTGTTGATCACATTCATGAACATCATCGGTTCCTTTTTCTCCTTTGGCAATCAAGCCCGCACTAGAGACAATTGTGAGATTTGACAAATGGAGGACCATCCATAAAAAAGAAAATGGAGCGGAATCATTCTGATACCATGTTAGAAAATTCATATTGAAGCGAAGGGGATTGGGCAAATTTAGGGTGCCTTTCCGCCGGTACGAGCTTTGTCGATATATGTGATAAAGCAAATCTCCCATGATACCCTTGGCTACCCCCTTATACTCGCAATAAACTTGATGACAGAACAATGCAATGTATCTTCCTTGGCTATTCTCCTCATCATCGTGGCTATCGTTGTCTTCAGTACAATTGGCTAAATATATGTCTCTTGTCATGTGATTTTCCAAGAGAACTTCCCATTTGCTAATTCACAATCTGGTCAATTGTCATCACCATCGCCTAGTTCTCCTGTTTGCATTGGTTATTCCTCTACTAAGCCCCCACAGTTTCAAGGGGTGTCCACCACCACATCAAGTCCATCAAGTCCATCCACTCTCATGGATGACTCCTCATCACATATTCAACAATCTTCTGGATCCTCTTCTCCAGAAGCTCCACCGTTACAATCTTCTCAATCTCAACCGCCAACTTCTACTCATCCAATGGTCACTCGTCTAAAAAATAACATTCGTAAACCAAGTGAACCCACTTTGTTCTTGTTTTCACTCAAGCTTGATACCAAGTGAACCCACTTGTTTTTCCGTTGCAAACAAAGACCCCAACTAGCAATAATGCTATCATTCAAAATGGCACTTGGGAATTGATTCCTTATCACCCTTCTATGAATGTGGTCAATTGCAAGTGGATTTATCGCCTAAAAACCAAGTCTGATGGCTCCATTGATAGATATAAGGCATGACTCGTTGCGAAGGGCTTTACTCAACAAGCTGGCTGCCCTGATGACCGAAAATCTACTAGTGGCTATTGCATTTATTTTGGTCCTAACTTGGTTTCTTGGAGTTCTAAAAAGCAACCAACCATTGCTAGATCCAGCATTGAATCGGAATACAAAGGGAGTAAAATATTCCTAAAGATCTTAAATGTTTGGGGGAAACTTAACAGAATTGGAGGGAAAATAAAAATGAAAAAAAGATGCTACAAAACAAAGAGAGTAACAATTCTAGGCATGAATGGAAAAGTTCTAAACAAAACGAGTGAGCATTCATAGGAGCAGATCATGTTCAATATTCAAAATGAGTCTCATATCACATAAAATGTCAAATCTATAGATAACATTATTAAGTGAAAAAAGAAGAAGACCCCAAAGTTGCCATTTTTCCGAAGCAATGCTTGATTAACCAAATAAAGAGATTGGACTTTGAAAATTGAAATGATTCCATATTACTTTTTGTTAGCAAGTACTTAATATTTTCTAAAATTCGCAAAATCACGTATCGACAAATTTTCAACATCGAAAATGAATATATTTCAAAGAAATGATGTGCTTTTAAGTAAACAATGCAAATAATTCAATAATTTCCTTCTACAACTAAACACGCCTATCAAGGTGGTGGTTAATGAAGATGATTATCCCCCCCCGCGGGGAGGGGGGGGGGGGCGTTTATGACAAGATTCATCAAACTCCCAGCTGGTGTTATGGAGACGTTGAGCTTCGGAAGTTGAAGTCGACTTAAAAACTAGTTTTTGTCGTTTTGTAGGCAGCGGGTGAAGCTTACGGTGTAGATGAGCTGGTCAGCTCGGACGACTTGTCGTATGGACACGATGGAGGAGCGGGTATTTCCTGTCGTCTCCCGGACGCGGACAGGAGCTCTTTCCCATGAACGTTCATTGCACAAGGTACAACTTGAGCATAGACTTGGAAACAATTGACCCAAAATCAATTGATTAGATGGAAGTTTACTTTTTGCGATGCAATATAGATTTAAATTCATAAAAATTCTAGAAAAATGTTAATTCCGTGCAATACCCAATGAGTCTTTCATCAACTCGAGAGTATTTAGATAAGAACATTTATTCAATACTTGCTAACTCTTGATGAATTGATCATGTTTTTCTCTTCTTTTTCATTTGATTAACAATACTTATTGCCCTAAATTATCAAAGAAAATTTGCAACAGCGAGAGGATGGTACATTAATCATATGAAACATCGGCTATCATACATTAAGGCGAAACTGAAAATGTCGATGCAACATCTAATTGAAGATGATGTGTATTAGTTTCACGGTCTATACACAAGCTATTTGCATCGTTTTCATTAGTTCGTTTAAATATTTAAAATGGTGTTTACCTATGGATTTTAAGCTTCACCGCGAGACCTCATCCTAAAGTGACACAGAAATTATCTTTAGTAATTTAAAACTTTTTCAAATAAATTTACTATGACTTCGTAAGGCTTTGTGTTAGCAATTGTTACAAGCAGGAAAATAACTTTCTTGTTTATCAATGATAGATAACACTGCTAGATAATATATATATTTCATCATGAGAAAAGCACATTTTAAAATTAGAAAATGACTTAATTTAAGGATAGCTAATAGATAATATATATATATATATTTTTTCCGTAGAGTGGAAATGTAAAAGGTTTGTCTTACCGGCACGAGACAAAGACACGATCCTTTTTCTGTCTTTAGTTCAATGTGAAAGGTTGAAAAGTCAGTTCCGCCCCTCCTTAACTAGTCTAGATTTGGCCATTTTCATAGTTGGTTCACTTGGAGAGCCCTTCGCCTTTTTTTTTTTTTTTTTTCAAATAACAACAATAATTTCCACCTTACCCACCCCGCGGTGGACGTGCTGGTCCGCGCCCTGCCCCCTCATCCGGGAGGAGAGGAGTTCGAAACTTCGCGCTCCCATTGCGCGACTCATCTGCAGCCCGTGGGAGGTGGGTCCTTATGGGTCGCCGGGTTTATCTGGCCGTCGGCAATGGCCATTTATCGACGGTTCCCTGTCCACAAAAAAAAAAAAAAATCGATTATTAATATTAGAGGGATAATTTCAAATAAATGCTCGAAATATCCTCAATTTTTTTAAATAAGAGCTTGAAATAGAGGCTTAGAGTGCTTTTATTTTCTCAAATAAGAGTTTAAAATGGATATTATTTTAAATAAAAGCTTGAAGTAACCATGTCAATTTTAAAGAACGATTTAACCTCACCTAAATTTGGTCAAGAACATTTTCATCCTTTACTTTTATTTTTTTTATTTTTTCTCTTTTCTGTTTTTTCCATAAAAAAGACATACTTAAAAAAGACTAAAACTAATTTTTTTTAAAAACACAAATTAAATAGAAAGAAACCAGGTGGGAGGGCGGGGTCAGCCCTCCCACTTGTTTTTTTTAAAAAGAAAAAGGGAAAATGAAAGAAAATAAGAAGAAGTAAAGGAGGAGGGTGCCATATATTAGGTCAATTGCTTCTTTGAGATTAACATGATTATTTAAAGTTATTATTTGAAGTAATATTCACTTTAAGCTTTTATTTAAAAAAATAAAGATATTTTAGAGGTTTATTTCGAATCTTTATATGAGAAATAGAGAGCAGTGTTTTGAGTCGAGGGTGGGCCCACGTGGCGCACGTGGCGAGATGATTTTTCGAGAAGGCATCGGAGACGTCGGCGGATGAACGGCAGAGGGTGGGCCCACGTGGCGCGTGGGGGCCCCACCTAAATGTGCGGCAGCCCCATTTCGGTCCCGCCGCGAGTGGAGGGGGCCGGGGGGATTTGTAGTTGTACAATGAATTTGGGAATTAAGGGTGGCGCCCACCCCGTCGCCCCGTTTTGCATTGCCACGTTCCCATGCATTACATTAATTTAGTCGTTCACCATAGCCGGAAAGCTAGAAGGACACTTAGGTCGTCTTAGATGGAAAAAACATGGAAAAACAGGGGTTAGGATCAATGAATTGAGACCTTGTCGATCACATCCACGAACATCATCGGTTCCTTTTTCTCCTTTGATGTTCGAGTCCGCACTAGAGGCGGCATGTGAGATTTGACGAATGGAGGACCATCCATAAAAAAGAAAATGGAGCGGAATCATTCTGATACCGTGTTAGAAAGTCCATATTGAAGTGATGGGGGTTGGGCAAATTTAGGGTGCCTTTCTGTCGGTACGGGCTTTGTCGACGTATGGCCTATGTTGGCTGGCTAGCTAGTCACTAGACCGATCGATTGAACAAGGTTGGGATACTCACTGATCCATCGTGCGAAGATCTCCAAGCCACTTGTGCTCCCGAACCCGGCAATAGATGGGCAAGACAGGTCTGAATTCAAACCGGACTCTTCTTTCCTTCGTCAGAGTTGCTCCCACCGGCGCGATATGCATAAACCCGCAATTAAATGACTGGTGGATACCCTAACGATTAGTATGGAGTTGGGGTTTGTGATGGTGTTATTGGGTTGAGGTATGTTCGATCCCCATCGATTGGTTATCTTTCGTCCTTACCTTTCATCGCATGCTTGCATTTGAGTCCAATGTCGTTGATTCTACACCAAGAAGGGGGAAAAAACAAAAGTTGATTCTACTTTAGTAAAAATAACTCTCAGAATTAGTGTGAATTTGATATTTATACATATCATATCTCTTTACAAATTTCATGAAAGGCCCTTATATATCATTCAAAATCGTACTTCAAAAGTAAATGAAATCTCTAACTCATCAAATATTCTTAAGATCATTTTCAAATAACTTAGTTTCTTCCAAAAATAAATTTTGATAGTGCTCGATATATGTTGACCATTTTTGTCACATTTACTAATGATGAAAAAGAATTCATAGTACTTACCACTAGCAACATATCCACATTGAGTTTGTATTTAGATAGATAATACATTACATTTTTGCCTACAATCGTGTGATAATCTCCAAGAGGGCACATGTCAAAGAACAAAATGAACTTATCCAAAACACTAATACCCCATAATTTAGTTTGACCTCCCCCATTCAAGTTGTGAGTATTCAACAAAAGGAATCCCATCAATTTCAGAGATAAGTTGTGAAACCGAAAATGGGAAGAATAGGAAAAAGATCGGCAAATTGGTACCTTTTCCAAATTATCAGAGCGAAGTTGCGGGGAAACTAAAGTACTACCGACAATGTGGCCAATTAGGAAAAAAAAAAAAAAAGAAAGAAAGATCAAAAACATATTTTTCTTGATTTTTATGTGTCTCCCTACACATCTAAATTTTTTAAATTGATCCCTATGGGACCATCGAGCCCCCATGAAATGTACACAAAACATTTAAGATGATGTTTGGTGGGGATGGTGGTGTGTAGTCACATTCTTCGGATTCAGACGGAACGGCAACCAACACGCCAAACGAGAGAGCAGGACAATCTTTGCAGTTCAACTACTCAACCTGCTCCGATTCTCTTGTAAAGGGTGCCAATGGTTCCGCCTTGAAGGGAATGTCCCTGAAAAAATACAAAGGCTTTTAAGCTAATGAATATAAGTAGTATTTTGCAAAGTGTACCTTAAAAACATATTGGAAAGCAATATTGATCTAACAGCCATTTAGTGAAAATTGTAATTTATAAAATAGTTGATTTACAAAATTATTGTCATTTTGCTGCTTGTGTAGCACGACATAAGATGGGATCTATATTCAGCCATGTCAAGATAAATTTGTAGGACCAACATGCCGAGATTTTTTCAATGTCTCGACCATTTTAAGAAGTCAAATTAAGTTAACCAAATCTTGGTGGATTTGCAAGCCTTTAAATGTCAAAGATGGACGGTGGAGAAAGCTGACATTTTGGGGGAAGAAAAAGATCGCGAATTGAAGTTCATGCATTTGCAATTCTTTGACACATCACGAAAAGCAAAATGCATGATATGCATTGAACCACAGACAAAGTCTTTAATCATACAATGCAGATGATCATTTTCACCGTCAGTACAGCTAACAAAATTGTAGCCCTTAATTTAAATTTTTCTTACCGTCCTTGGAATGTCAGTGCTCGTGCAGCACCTGATCTGAAAGCATGTGATCGGTGATCACGCTTGATCAAAGGGGCTAATTTCTTCCAAACCCCCCCCTCTCCATAAAAAAAATGCAATGCGTCAGCATCGTGATGATGTACTTGGCACGACAAGTCATGGGTTACATTCAGTACCCCCCCCCCCCCCCCTCCCAACCCAATTGTCAGATGACACAGCAAATGTTGTCTATTTTATTACAAAAATAAAACCACTCCAGTCCATCCTTAGAGCACGCGATTCTAGATGTTTTCTAGCCTCAACATGGCAACTATGGGATAATAATGTAGGATCGTGTAGTTGGTATAAAAAAGATATAGGCCGTGTGGTTATCATTCGTCGGTTTTTCGCCTACTGGTGTAAGAAGATTCTCCTGCAAAAATATTGTCAAGTTGTTGGACTGATTGAAAATCAAGATAATTTATGCTTGTCGTCTCGAAACGATGGGTCAATGATACTACTTTCCATGAACGGCATAGCACTTCGTTTGATTCGATTTGTAACCGAACATTTATGAGTCCTGTAATCAAAGTAGTCTTGGCCCGCATTTAGTACATCGCTAATCGGCTTCTAAGTTCAATATTTTATACATACACATTTTAAACCTACTACATCAAAGAACACAATGAGAAAACTATTTCCAAAAACTCCTGCACCTATGTGAAGTTGTCAAATACTTTCTAGAATGCAATATCCTATTTTCTCAGAGCCACAATTATTGCTGTAATGTTTTGACAAACAAGTTCTCAATCTGCGATGTTAGGTGTCTTTCACTTGTGGGTGATTGAGGAACACGTAATTCGCCCAAACTTTTTGGCTTCATGTCAAAATTAAGGTTTGACAAAAAAGGAAATTGAAATTTTGGAAAAAAAATTATTCCAAAAGTCCATTAGGCCAATTATGTTTGGAAATCACAAACGTGGTGTCTAGTCAGCAATGATCATCCTCATGGCAGATCGGCAATCTATCCTATAAGACTTCACTAGAAAATAATGTTGTTTTGAGATTATTTTTTATTTTTTAATTATGTTCTTTTCTTTCCGTTCTTTTTTTTTTTTTTTTTTCATTTGTTTCCTCATTATCATCTTTCTAGAAAGGGTCAGTGAGGCCGTCGGGGCCTCTGTGTTGGCCAGCAATGGGTGAGAGTCTCCAAGCCCCGACAAGCAAATGGGCGGGGGTCTCGAAGCCCTTGCTAGCAACTGAGCAAGGACTGTAGGGGCTTCCAAATCTTCACCTAAATTGTGAGGTCCAAGCTGTGCTACGTGAAGGTGTTGAGGAGGCTGAAGGAGAGCCAGTCATTGTCTGGTGACCTCTTCCCCAGCAACTACCCTTTCCTCTGGGGGAATCCAATGCTTGTGAAGAACTTGATTTAGAATGATGCGAAATTAAGAGTATTAATGGGAATTTTCCAAGAGTTAAGAAGACTTGTGGCTTAATCTCAAGCTCTTTGTATCTAAAACGATCCAGAATTAAATTCATCAAAGGATGAATAAAAAGGCGAGGCTAACCTAAGGGGACTAATCATAATTATAAATGAGTGGACATTCACATCTCTAGAACCATGATGTTTTAGGCTATTAAGGAGTTTTCTTTGGACATTTAGAAAAGTAGATGTTCAAGCGTCTAGTTAAGGAATAGGATATGTACATTATTCAATCAGTCAATTACAGCTTTTGATCATAGAAGAGTCGTGAGATCCATAAAATCAATTCGAAAAGCCTTTTTAGAAACTCTATACTATGACCCCCAAGACCTTCAAGGTCATTTTTGGCCTCGAAATCTATCAATTTCATGCATTTTAGGACCATTTTCTATGTATGGGCTATTTGAGGAAAATGTTATTGGCTCATTCGCTTTTGATCGAGTTAATTTTGAATATTAATTTCTAGTCAAGGTTAATTACGAGCCGGTCAAAAGAAAGGAAGCAATCCATCCATGCATCCCGTATCTATGTTATATGGATCCGCTAGGAGGCAACTGACCCCTTAATGACATACCAACTTGGATTATTTTGACCAAAGTCATCAAAGTCTGGATGGATATATGAACACGTTAATCAGAAGTTTATGGCCACTAAATTGCGTATGATAATGGCTAGTGGCTCATCAATGACCACTTAAACAGCTCTGAAATTTTCCACACCCGCTTTTGCCTCGTTGACTAATTGCATACACATGGTTCAATGCATAATCCTCGATCGAGAGTCCTCAGTCAACCCGATCCAATCTAAAAAGAGAGCTCATGGATTTGTCACCATCTCCAATTTTTTTTTGAAATAAATAATAAGATGTTGTAACAAAATTGATACACGACAGTTTCAGCCCGATAAAAAGAGATATTAAAAAAATAATAACGGTGGTATGGTAGATTCAGCAAATGGGTTTGTTAAAACACATTACTTTACGAAAGCCATGTTCATTGTTGTTCCTCTTTTGAACTTTAGTATTCGGAGGACCCTTTATTAAATCAAATTTGGACAATTAGATAAGATAGACGTTGGATGAATCTGGGGGTACACCTGCACGAACAAATGCAGCCTGCCCATAATCTTATGGACATTTAAATACCAAGTTGAAGGATTTGTCTGTTCATTCCCCTGTAATGTTCATTGCTTCAACGTTTATTTTATGGTTTCCATGTATTCATGTCGAGATACAACAAATGATGGTGTGAGTTGGCAAGAAGGCTTGTCGTTATTTCAGTTAGAGACGGTCGAATAACAACCCGACCATAAAAGCTTTACTCAAAACGCACTTTGCGATCTGTTTAAAGAAGTGAAAATTGATATAACGTCCAAAGATATTTCAATTAATGCAACGGTATAAATATATTATGTATAAATGCATTCATTCCTAAGGTTAACTAATAGATTGGGGTCATTTGCGCTGGTCACCCTTGCCCGTTTGAGAGAATTATTTAAAAAATCCTACACCGATTGTATGGCGGCCAATTTAGTCATGAATTTTCCAATGATACCAATTTATTTTTAAATCTTTTGATGATTTTCTAATATAGAATGAACGATTTTTCTTTTCCTTTTTTTTTTAAATTTCTGAATTTTTTCCTTTATTTTCCTTTCCTTTTCTTTCTTTTTGCCTTCTTTCTTTTGCCTATCATGTTGCTCATCTTCTTCCTTCGTTAGTCGTTGGCCATAAGCGAGGATCATCCTCACCGACCATGCATCCAGATCTGGCAAGGGTGACCTTTGTCGCCCTCGTCCAGATCTGGGAAAGCGCAGCCCCCACTAACTTGCCTGCTGGCGCTGTGGTTGGGCAGTTGCCATCATTTTCTTATGGTGTATAACTTGATAATACGCAGCATATATATTGAGCGAAGTCTGAGAAAATTTTCTCAAAAGTTCATTAGTCTTAGCGCAACACGAATGTATGGCGAAGCAGATTTGTAGGAGGAAAATTATAAAGCAAACTAGAGCTCCTAAGATCTAAATGTATGGGTGGAAACTTAACAAAGTTAAGAAAAAAATGCATTTCGACAAATAGTTTCCTTTTTTTTTTTATTTCACAAAGATCTTCTTGACGAAGTATTAGTCGCTGGAATAAGATCAACAAAATTTCAAAAATGGAAATGAAAAAGAAAAACCGCACTGCAAAATAAAAAGGATAATGCTAGGCATGAATTGAAATTTACAGACACTACTCCTATGTTATGTTACATCTCAAGTAATGAGTGAGCATCACACGAGAAGGGCATCTTTGATACTTAAGTTGAATATTACATATCACATAAATTATCAGATTTGTAAACTATTCTTACTCTATGATATGTCATTAAGTAAAAGAAATGAAGTGGCAACTTTTTCCGGGCCAATTATCAAGTAATGAAAGAAATGATGCACTTCTAAGAAAGTGACCTGTCTCGTATTATATATGATCAATGCTTTGAAAGTTGAGCTATTCTAATTTGAATTCTTTTTTATGAGTGTCCTAAGGACATCACTTAAAACTGATACGATTTATTAAAAAGAAAAAAACCGCATATCAACAAATTTTAAACATGAAAAATGAATACATTTTAAAAATGAGCGTTTCAAATGAAAAAGTGCCCGTATTTCTAAAGCACAATTAATGAACCTTGTCTCATTTTTATTGAGCCAACCCAAAAGACGGTCGTTAACATTAGATTTCTTTTAAGCATATGATTTTTGGCATTAATTTTTTTTTTCTTAGGCACTAGTTAATGAAGATTAATGAGGTTTTAACTTTAATGACAGATTCATAAGTCTACAGCTGGAATCAGATGTTGAGCTTTGGAAGTTGAAGTTGAACCAAAGCAGTTTTTGTCGTTTTGGTGCAGCAAGAGAAGCGTACGGTGCAGATGAGCATGTCACAACTTCGACGAACTTTTGGGTTAATGTGATGCGTGGTCAAATCCTGTCGTCTCCCAAGCACAGAAAATGCTCGTTCCGACGAACGTTCAATGCACTAATACAACTTGAGCATTATATTGGGCGAAGAGAGGGAATCCACACAGAAAAAAATGAAATAGACGTGACAAATTGACCAAAATTAATTGATTAGATTAAGTTTTATTAGTTACTCAGGTGTGATTCGTATATCCAAATGTGGATTTAAGTTCAAGAGAGAACCGGATAAATTTGACATAAATATGTGAGTTAATAAGTGTGCCGGTCATTTTCTGTCTTCTAATCTGAAGGGGGAAAAGTCAGCTCTGTCCTCCATTAACCGATCCCGATATGTCCGACCAAAAAAAGTAAAGAAAAAAAGAAAACGTAAACGTAAAGCGGGTGGGGGAAAATGATATTTCGAGAAGCATCGCGTATGCCGATGGATGAACGGTGGGGCCCCCACGGGCGCAAGCACTTTTCGGTCAGTGGTGGGCCCCCCTCGCCCTTTGCATGCCCGTTTCCCATGCAAGGTCCATTGCACATTCATATAGTCGTTCATATGATAGCCTGAAAAAGCGCGAACTAGACTGCTTATTAGGTCGTCTCACAAGAAGATGAGGACAAAAAAAACAGGGTTAGGATCAATGGATCCTTCTTTTTCTGAATAACCCGTCCATAAATCTCCTTTTTTTTTTTCTTTAATCCTTTTCTTCTCTCTTCGGTGTGCGAGCAAGATCGAAAACGACATTTTGGAACTTGATGAATGGAGGGGTAGCACAAATGAAGGAAATCAAAATGAAACCCCGGTTCCGATATCATGTAAGAAATTATGAGTTCCCTTTCATTGAATTGAGCTTTTGTCGACGTACAATCTTCGGTGGCCTAACACCTCTCTGTTGGTTGGCTAGCTAGCTAGACATCTTTCTTTACTTGTCGTGAAATGATGATTATTGTGTTAATCGACAGACCAATTAATTGATTGAGTTGCGATACTCACTAATCGATTGCGCAAAGATCTCTAACCCCCTCGTTCCCGAACCCAACAATAGATGGGAGAGACGTGCCTGAACTTAGACCTGACTCTTCTTTCTTTATTTGAGTTGCCTCCGCACTCTAATGAATAGTATGAAATCGAAGTCATAGCTAGAAATTGCTGCTCCCATAACACGTTTCAGTATCAAATTATTGTTCTTTTTTAGCTTGGGTAGCATGACAGAAGATGAGATCCATACTTAGCAACGTCAAGGCAAATTTATGGGACCAAGATGCCAAGATTTTTCCAATGCCTCGATCAATTTAAGAAGTCAAACGAAGTTAACCAATCTTGGTGGATTCACGATTCTTTAAATGTCAAAGAGGGAGGGTCCAAAGAGCTGACATTGTAAGGGGAGACGAAAAGGGTAATTGAAGTTCATGCATTCGCCATTCTTGATACATCACCACAAGTAAAATGCATGATATGCATTGAATAATAGGCATCGTCATGAATCATTCAATACCTATGAATTTTTAGACCGTCAGTATATCCAATAAAATTGTAGTCTTTGATTTAAATTTGTTTACCAACTTCGGAATGTCAGTATCCGTGTAACGTTTAGTCTAAAAGCATGTGATCGGTGATCACGCTTGATCAGAAGGGCCCATTTTCTTCCAATCCCCATCTCCATGAAAAATACGATGAGTCAGCATCGTAATGGTCAACTTGGCACCTCAAATCGTGGGTTACATTCAGTCCCCTCTAATTGTCAGAAAACACAGCAAATGCTGTCTTTTTTATTACAAAAGCAAAACCAGTCCACTCCGCTTTGTCCTTAGAACATGCAATTCTAGCTGTTTCATAACTTCAACATGGCAACTATCGATAATAATATAGGACCGCGTAGTTTATAAAAAGACACAGGTCCGTGTGGTTATCGTTTGTGCGTTTTTTGCCCACTGATATAAGAAGATTCTCCCACTAAAGTTTTGTCAAGTTGTTGGACAAATTGAAGTTCATAATAATTTATACTCGTCTTGATCCGATGGAACGATCAATCTAATTTTCGTGAACAGCATAATACTTCGCTCGATTTGATTTAAAGTTGTAATCAAACATTTATGAATTCCAAAATCAAACTAGTCTTGTACCGTAATTAAAGCACTTTGCTAATCATCTCGTAAGTTCTATATTATATCTGCATGTAATCTTCGCAAGAGGTTGTTATTCAAGCACTATCTTCTTTGAATTGGAAGTACAGGGGTTTCAATGGTGGATTTCATGATGGAGCGTGAAAAGAAATTTTTTTAGGAGGTATTGGGTCATTATTATACTGATGAAATCCTTCTCATCCATTCTCATCCTTATTCAAAGGCCTTCTTGTCTCCATATGATATCTTGGATGCAGTGTTCCTTAAGCATAGCCAAGACTTTATGTAACTGTGTCATGAAGTTTCATGATTTGCACATTGATAATTCATGTTTTAAACCTACTACACGATGAGAACTAATCATAAAGATTCCTGTAGCCATGAGAAGTTGTCAAATAACTTTTTGAATTGTAATATATTATTTTCTCAGAGCTGCAATTATTACTACAATGTTTTGACAAACAAGCTCTTAGAATGCATTATTGAGTGTCTTCACTTGTGGCTGATTGAGGACCACATAATTTGCCAAAACTTTTCAACCTCATGTCAAAATTAAGGTTTGACAAAAAAAAAAAATTATCTAAAAAGACCTTCACCTAATGTGTCGCTGTTAATTCAATATATAAACTTTTCAATTTGGATAATGCATTCCTAAACTTGTTGACAAATTTCCAATGAAGTCTATCTGGTGATTTGACTTTGCAACTTCACTAGAAAACATAGTTTTGAGAAATTATATATTTTAAAATTCTTTCTTTTCCTTTTTCATTTATTTCCTCATTATCATCTTCCTAGAAAGGGTCAGCAAGGTTGTTGGGGCCTCGATCATGGCCAACATTAAGTGAGGGTCTGTAAGCCCTAGCCACCAAATGGGTGGGGGTCTCGAAGCCCTTGTTGGCAACTTAGTAAGGGACTGCAAGGGCTTCCAAATCTTCGCCTTGATTGTGAGGTCCGAGTTGTGCTACACGAAGGCGCTGAGAATGTTGAAGGAGAGCCAATCACACTTGGGGCGCGCATGATAAAATTTATGTTTCTCAATTTCTCTGTTTTTCTGTTCCCCGGAACAGGTTTGGAACAGAAATCCGTTTGGTAACGCAATTTGATTTCTCTATTTCTGAAATAGATTTCTATTTCAGAAATAGAGAAATCGAAGAAATCGAAATTGGAATTTTTAGCTTCTCGCTTTCTGAAATAGAAACAGAATTTTTTTTTTTTCTCAACTTCTCAATTTAGTTAATTTAGTCCAAAATATTTTAATGATTTTTAATATAATCATTTCAATCAATATTGATTAAAAGTCTTAACCATTGGGCCAAATGGTGGGAATTAAATGAACAAGGCTTCATTTGTTGCATGCAAGAGATTTCACGCATGGTAATAGTAAACTTGCCATATTCATATTTAACGAGTCTTTCTTCACCTACTCTTCCGTAGTACGCCAGACAACGGCTCTATCTGGCTAACTATTTTTTTAATCATAAACTTCATATTGAGGCGGTAAAAAAGTGTTAAATCATTAGGGTTTCATCCAGTTTTTCTTTTATATAATGTCCTCACTTATCAAGACACGGTTAGAAAGACATCTAATAAGGAATCTATTGTTCTTGTAAGAGTGTTAATGAAAATACAAATTTTGATAATAAATTTTTAAATAATCCTAGTGTTGATAATTTTGAAAAAAACTGGTGACGATTTTTGAACATGGTGAGGATTTTTTTAACAAAATTTGGAAAGAAATTGGAATTAGACTTGAAGTTAGGATTTTTTTTAGGAGATTAGACTATTATAATCATGGCTATCATTAGACTTATTTGATTAATGTGAAATCAATTTCGGCAAAAACATAACGACATATTCACTACAATTGAATTTCGATTAATTTTTTTTTTTTGCCACGTTGTTTATTTTTTGAAAGAAAATATTATGTAATAGGAAACGTAAGCACATGTAATAGGAAATTCCATGAAATTGTATTTTCAACTTTTGTAATGTAATGTATTATTTTGTATTTGAGGATTTCATATGTTGTTTTAGTATTATTTCGACTATTATTTTGTATTTGAGGATTTCCTATGTTGTTATGTAATTAATTTCTATTCCTAGAAATAGAAATTTTATTCTCGTTATCAAACGGATTTCTGTTCTAGAAATAAAAATTTTGAATCGTTATCAAACGGGTTTCTTTGTTCAGAAACTTATCCGGGGAATAGAAATTGAAAAATCAATTTCTGGCCAGGAATCAATTTCTGAAACAGAAATTTTGTCATGCGCGCCCTTGGTGACCTTTTCATTGGCAACTGCCCATTTCTTTGGGTGAATCCAATGTCAATGAAGCACTTGATGCAAAACTAAAAGTATTAGTTGGAAATTTACCTAAAATAAAAAGGCTTGTGATTGAATCTCAAGCTCTTTATATCTAAACTGATCCAAAATCAAATTCATCAAAGGATGAATAAAAGTAAGGCTAACCGACCTAAAGGGATGCTCATGCTGATAAACAAGTGGACTTCACGTCTTTGGAAACATGATGTTTCGATTTATTATTGAATTTTTTGAACATTATGTTCAAGTGTCTGGTTGTAGAATATTATCAGTACATTGTTCAATCAGTCAATTACAACTTTCGATTAGAGAAGAGTTATGAGATCCATAAGATCAATTCAGAAAGCCTTTTTGGAAGTTCTATATTATGACCTCACTGGACCGTCGAGGTCATTTTTGGCCTTGAGTTCTATCGATTTCAAGTATTTCAGGACCATTTTCTATGTTCAGGCTACTTCAGGAAAATGCCTTCGGCTCTTTTGCTTTTGATCGAGTTAACTTTGGATATTAATTTCTGTTCAGGGTTAATTTCAAGCCTGTCAAATGACAGGAAGCATGCCATCTACGCATCCCTTATCTATATTATATGGATCCGTTAGGAGGCAGCTAACCCCGAAATGACATACCAACTTGGATTATTTTTATAGACCAAAGTAATCAAAGTCTAGATGGATATGAATACGTTAATCATAAGTTTATGGCCACTACATTGCGTATGATTATGACTAAATGGCCCATCAATGACCACTTAAACAGCTCTGAAATTTTTCACACCCGCCTTTGCCTGGTTGATGAATTGCATGCACGCGGTTCAATACATAATCCTAGATTAAGTGTCCCCAATTAACCCGATCCAATTTAAAAAGAAAGCCAATGGGATTGTCGCCCACCAATTTTTTTTCAAATAAAATAATAAGATATTTTAACAAAACTAATGCACGATAGTTTCGGCTCACCTATTAGATTTTGTGAGACCACTGCCGACTGTTCTGAAAGTTCAAACTGTTGTTAAATAAATGCGTGGTCTATTATTTAAATATTCTAACAATCCCTTGCATGTTCTGTTTGGTCTTTTGTTGTTTAGTACTGAGTGTGAAAAGTTAACTAGGGAGACAAATGGAGCCTAGAAAAATTTAAACTCGTTTCTTCAGCTTTTAATATCATGTGAGATTTTGTGAGATCACTGCTAATTGTTTTAAATAATTAAATTATTATATGAATGCGTGATTTATTATTTAAATATTCTAACACCACAATAAAAAAAATAAAAAAATAATAATAACAATAAGATGGTAGATTAGTCAAATGGGTTTATTTAAACATGGCACTTTACAAAGGCCAGGTTCAATGTTATTCCTCATTTTTCACACTTTAGTATTTGGAGGACCCTTCATTAAATCAAATTTGGACAAATAGATAAGATAGATGTTGGATTCCTTGAATCTGATGGTACGCCTGCATAAACAAATGCAGCCTGCTCATAATCTTATGGACTTTTAAATACTAAGTTGAAGGATTTCTTTGTTCATTCCCATGGAATATTCATTGCTTCCCCGTTTATTTTATGCATTACATGTATCCATGTCGAGATACAACGAATGATGGTGTAAGTTGATAGTAAGGCTTGTCGTCATGTCAGTTAGAGACGGTCAAATAACAACCCGACCATAAAAGCTTATTAAAATTGCACTTCACAATTTGTTCAAAAAAGTGAAAATTGATATTATATCCAAAGATATTTCAGTCAATATATTATATATAAATACATTCATTCCTAAGGTCAACTAATAGATTGGGGTAATTAGTGCCGGTCACCCCTAGCTGCTTGGGAGGATTGTCCAAAAAATCCTACACCTACTATATGGCAGCCAATTCAGTCATGAATTTTTCCAGTTTTGCCAATTTATTCTTAAATCTTTTGATGATTTTCTAATATAATTCATTAAACTAATTTAGGCTTGAAATTGCTAATACTACGGTCTAATCAGTATTGACCATTTTAAGTGGCATGACAAATGTGAACACCTTTTGCAATTTTTCCCTTTATTTTCCTTTCCTTTTCTTTCTTCTTCTTCTTCTTCTTTTTTTTTTTTTTTTACCTTGTATGTTGTTCATCTTCTTCCTTTGCTACTCATTGGCCACAAGCGAGGATTGCCCTCGTTGGTCACTCCTCTTCTAGATCTAGTGAGGTAACCTTTGTCGCCCTTGTCTAGTTTGGGAAAGTGCAGCCCTTGCTAACTCACCCGCCAACGCCATTGCTGTGGTTAGGCAGTTGTCATCATTTTCTTATGGCATATACTTGACAATACATAGCATATTTATTGAGTGAACTCTGAGGAAAATTTCTCAAAATTTTATTATTTTCTTAGCGCAACACGAATGTATGGGGAAGCAGATTTGTTAGAGGAAAATTATGAAGCAAACTATAACTTCTAAGATCCAAATGTTTGGGCGGAAACTTAACAAAGAAAACAATACATTTTGACAGATAGTTTCCTCTTTAATTTCAAAAAGATCTTCTTGACGAAGTATTAGTCGCTGGAATAAGATCAACAAACTCTAAAAAATGCAAACGAAAATGAAAAACCACACTGCAAATTAAAAAGGATAATGCTAGGCATGAATTGAAATTTACAGACACTATTCCTACGTTATGTTATATCACAAGTAATGAGTGAGCAATTACCCTAGCAGAGCATCTTTGATATTTAAGTTGAATATTACGTATCGCATAAATTATCAAATTTATGAACTATTCTTAGTCTTTGAACATTATTGAGTAAAAGAAATGAAGTGGCAACTTTTTCCGGGCCAATTATCAAGTAATCAAAGACATCGTCCACTTCTAATAAAGTGACTGGCCTTGTATCGTATATGCTCTAAAAGTCAAATTATTCTAAGTTGGATCTTGTTAACAAGCGAACTAAGGACACATCCCTTTAAACTTCTAAAATTCATAAAAAAAAAAAATCCATATCAACAAATTTTAAATATGAAAAATGAATATATTTCAAAAAATAACGCGCTCCAAATGAAAATGTTCGAATTTCTAAAGCACCATTAATAACCATTAACAAATGTTTCAGTTTTATTAAGCATTCTTAAGACAGTTGTTGATACAAATTTTTCTTTTCAGCATATTATCTCAGGCATTAATTTTTTTTGTCTTAGGCATTAGTTAAGGAAGATGATTATGAGGTTTAGCTTTAATGACAGATTAATCAAAACTACGGCGGGAGTTGGATTTAAGATTCGGAAGTTGAAATCGACCCCAAAGCAGTTTTCGTCGTTTTGGTGCAGCCAGAGAAGCGTACGGTGCAGATGAGCGGGTCAACTCGGACGACCTTTTTAGAGGATGTGATGGTGTGGTCAAATACTGTCGTTGCCCAAACACAGACAAAAAGCTCTTTCCTATGAACATTCGATGCACTAAATAAAACTTGAGCATTATGTTGGGCGAAGAGAGGGAATCCACAAAAAGAAAAAAGAAATCGACGTGAAAAATTGACCAAAATTAATTGATTAGGTGAAGTTTGATCAGCTACTCCGGTGTGATTTGCATATCTAAATATGGATTTAAATTCAGGAGAAAATTAGAAAAATGATGATATACTTTCCCTGGTTCTAGGGGGGCTACTTCAATGCCTAATTAGTCTTGTAGCGATTGAGAGTATTTGACTAAGGGCTTTTATTTGGTATGCAATCTTTTGGTGACCTCTGTTAATAGGGATGGTAACTTTGTGATGACCGAAATCATCACAAAGACTACTGTTTTGGTAACTTTGACATCAAATCTACTATATCAATGAATTGATCGTGTTTCCTCTTCTTTTTCATTTGGTTAACGATACTTGTTGCCCTAAATTATTAAAGACAAATTTAATAGTCTCACAGTCTTTATGTAAATTTTTTGCATCATTTTCATTAGCTCATTTAAATATTTAAATCGTGTTTACCGCTGTTTAGACTTTTTTCAAATAAGACGGATGGTTATGAGTTTTACATTCTATCAAAATAAGAGGTCTTACATTTTGATCTCTTTGTCCTCATATTCACTATATTAATTATCATATGATCAACAAATTTCAAATATTTGTGTTGTAGTGATATTGTTTAAATTTCAAATACCGGCCCACTTGAAAAACAGGGTCGAGAACCGATTTCCATTGAAACCGGTTTAGGAATAGGTTCCGAGTAATTACCCACTCGGAAACCGGTTCCTGGACTGGTTTTGGAACCGGTTCATGAACCGGTTTTGTAAGTAGAGGTTCAAAACCCTTTTTTTCCCTTGATTTCTATTCTTACTCTTGGAATCACATGACGTTTTTTCTCTTGACTCTCTCAAACACATATGACACTTATCCTTTATCATTTCTCTTCCTCACTTGCTTCCCTTCTTCATCGACTCCCTCTCGCACCGTCCAATGGACGGACGGTGTTCATCACTGCCAAATTCTTGTGTATCACATGGATTGGCTCGTCTAATTTCTCTTTCGTAAGAGGAGTTATGCTTGCATAAATGAGTAGTTTCATGTACTAGTTATGGGAATAAGACTAACATTAGACTCATGTTTGTTGCTAATTCTTTGCTTTATGATTTTATTTATTATAATTAGCCTTGTGGATCCTTAATTTTTTGTTTAGTAAAAAATTTCATGTATTTATTTATTACAAGTGCTTAATGTTTCAATACAAATTAGGAGGATTACGTTATTTTCTCGCGTATTAATATAAAATTTGAAGTCGTATAGGATATCAAAATATTGCAAAACAGGTTCCAATGGAAACAGGGTTGACTTTGGAACTGGATCAGAAGAACATGGTGGATTGGGTACATGGTTTAATATATACATGATTGGGTATATGGTCCTGAAAAGAGGAACCGGTTATAATAGGGTCGGGTATAGAGTTTAGCTCTAGACTCTACCCCTGCTAAAGACCCTTCCCCGTTTGAAGATTAACCTTTCCCCGTCCTCTTCGTTTGTCCTTTTCTGTCTTTTTGGTCAATCTGAAGGGGGAAAAGTCAGCCCTCCCCCAGTTAACGAATCCGGATTCGTCCGGCCAAAGAAAGAAAGAACAGAAAGTTAAAAAAGAGAAACGTAAACGCAAAGCCGGTGGGGGAAAATGACGTTTCGAGAAGCATCGGTCACGTCGATGGACGAACGGTGGGGCTCCCACGGGCGGAAGCACCTTTTCGGTTCTCTTATCGTGGACGCCGCGAGGCCGAGAGAAGGGGATTCATACAATGAATTTGGGAATTAGGGATGGGGGCCTACCCCCGCTTTCCCTTTCCATGCCGTGTTCCCATGCGGGGTCCGTTGCACATTTCATTCAAAGTCGTTCGTATGATAGCCTTGAAAAAGCTACAACGAGGCTCATTAGGTCGTCCCACAAAAAGGAAAGAAAAGCAGGGTTAGGATCAATGAATTCTTCTTTGACGTCGACGCCCGAAACTTGATGGATGGAGCGGCTTGCACACGCGAAAGGAACCTGAACGTTACCCCAATTCTGATGCCATGTTAGGTTGGATTGGGCTCTTGTCAATGAACAGCCTTCAGCGGCTTCGCTTCTTGGTCGTTTTGTTTCGCTTCTCGTTGGTGAATGATGATTATCGCCTTAATCAACGAACTGATTGATTGACCGAGATGCAATGCTCACTGATTGGTTGCACAAAGATCTCCGAGGCCTTTGTGCATGAACCCAGCAGCACATGGGGGAGACATGCCTGTGTTCAAACTAGACTCTTCTTTCTTTGTTTGGGCAGCTCCCGCACTCGTGATATCCATAAACCCTTCAAATAAGAGATGTTGGATACTCTAACCAATAGTATGAAATTGAGATTTTTGATGGTGTTGGATTGAGATATGTTCAATCCCCGTCAATTGGTATTTTTTCTGAATACTTTCATCGCATGCATTCATTTGAATCCAATATAATTGATTCTACACCCTGAAAAATATAGTTGATTCTACTTTCATGAAAATAATTGTTAGAGTTAGTGTGAATCAAATATTTATATATATCACTTTACCAAAAAAAAAAAAAAGAATTATATATATCACATCTCTTTATAAAAAATTCTTGAAAGGCCCCTTCACATCATTCAATTTTCTTACTAGAGACTATTTGTGAGGAAACTATAGTAATTCCGACAATATGTGGCTAATAGAAAAAAAGAAAAGAAAAAAGAAAAGAAAGATCAACTACGTATTTTTCTTGATTTTTATATGTCTCCGTAGTCCGTACACATCTAAATTTCCTCAGATTGACCCCCATGGGACCCTCGAGCCCATCCCCATGAATGTACACAAACATTTAATATGATGTTTGGTGGTGGTGGTGGTGCTGTCTAGTCATATTCCGTTACTCTTTAGGTTCAGATGGAACTGCAACTAACACGCCACAATTCTAACTACTCAACTTGCTCGGAGACTCCTATAAGGAGTGTGTTTGGTTTGGTGTTGGCTGTTGGGGGAAAGTCTCCGAAAAAATGCAAAAGGCCTTGGGTCAAAGGGATTTTTCAAATGCAAGTAGTATTCGTTGAAGTGTATTCTAAACACACATTGGAATCAACTTTCCATTAAATGTTGCTTGTTGGAAGCTATACTTTATAAAGTGCCTGATTTGCCAAAGAAATAATTTAAGGAATGCTTGGAATCATTGACATTTTGCTGCTTGGATAGCATGACAGAAGATTGGATCATACTTAGCCACGTCAAGATAAATTTGTAGGACTTAGATGCCAAGATTTTTCCAATGTCTTGACCATTTCAAGAGGTTGTATTAAGTTAACCAAATCTTGGTGGATTCGCAAGCCTTCAAATGTCAAAGAGCTGACGTCCGTTTGTTTTTTGTTTTTTTTTTTTTTTTTGGGGGGGGGGGGTTGGGGTTGGAGGAAGAAAAGGGTTGAATTGAAGTTCATGCATCTGCGATTCTTTGATGCATCACGACAAGCAAAATGGATGATAAGCATTGAGTGATAGGCAAAGTCATGAATTATTAATGCAGATGATCTCTTTCACCGCCGATATATCCAATAAAATTGTAGCTCTTAATTTAAATTTTTCTCATCATCTTTGAAATGTCAATACATGTGCAATGCCTTGTCTGAAATGATGTGATCGGTGATCACGCTTGATGATCAAGGGGGCTGATTTCTTCCAATCCCCATCTCCATAGAAAAAAATACAATAAGTCAGCATCGTGATTATCAACTTGCACCTCAAATCGTGGGTTACATTCAGTCCGCTCTAATTGTCAAACAACACAGCAAATGCTGTCCATTTTAATACAAAAGTAAAACCAATCCACTCCAATTTGTCCTTAGAACACGCAATTCTAGATTTTTTTTATAGCCCCAGCGTGGCAACTATGCGATAATAATGTAGGACGGTGTAGGTTATACAAAGATATAAGACCGTGTGGTTATCATGTGTGGGTTTTTTGCCCACTGATATGAGAAGAATGCTACTCTCAAACCGATAAATCGGCCAATCTAATTTTCATGAACAGCATAGTACTTTATTTGATTCGATTGAAAGTTGTAATCAAACATTTATGAATTCCGAAATCAAACTAGTCTTGCCCCATAATTAAAGCACGCGGCTAATGGACTTCTAAGCTCTAGGTTATATCTATATGTAATCTTGGCAAGAGGTTGTCATTCAAGTGCTATCTTCTTTGAATTGGAAGAACAGGGATTTAAATTGTGGATTTCATGATGGAGCGCGAAAAGAAATTGTTTTAGGAGTTATTAGGTCATTGTTATACTTGATGAAATTGTTCGCATCCATTCTCATCCTTATTCTAAGGCCTTCTTGTCTCTAGATGTTCTCTCGGATTCAATGTACCTTAAGTATAGTCAAGATTGTACGTAATTGTGTCATGAAGTTTCATGATTTGCACATTGATAATACATGTTTTAAACCTACTACTCTTAAAACACAATGGGAAAACTATTCCTCCTGTAACTATGAGAAGTTGTCAAATACCGTATAGAATTGTAATACCCTGTTTTCTCAAAGCTGCCATTATTGCTATAATGTTTTGACAAACAAGCTCTTATTCTGCATTATTAAGTGTCTTCACCTGTCGGTGATTGAGGACCACATAACTTGCCATAACTTTTCGGCTTCACGTCAAAATTAAGGTTTGACCAAAAAAAAAAACTGAAAAATTATCGAAAAAGGCCTAAAACTATTTTATAGGTGCCGATTTGGTTATTAAACTTTCCAATTTGAATAATATAGTCCATTAGACCAATGTTGTTTAGAAGTTGCTAATATGGCATCTAGTCAACGTCGATCATCCTTATGGCATGCTGACGATCTAACTTGTACAATTTCACTAGATAACAATATTGTTTTGAGAAATATATATATATATATATATATATATATATATATATATATATATATTAATTCATTTCTTTTCTTTTTCCTTGTTTTGGCAAGGTTGGTAGGGCCTCGATGATAGCCAACAATAGGTGAGGGTCTACAAGCCTTGGTTGCCAAATGGACCGGGGGGTGTTGCCCTTCCTAGCAACTAAGGGGGTGCATGATAACCACACCGTTACTCCAAAATAGTTTTTCTTGCTCCGCACTGCTTTCTAGAAGGGAAATCCATTTGATAAACCTATTCAGTTTTTCTATTTCTAGAATAAATTTCTATTCCAGAAATAGGTTTGGAAGAGAAATTAGAAGCTAAAATTTTCTACTTCTCTATTTCTGGAATAGAAATCAGAAATAAAAATTATTCTCATCGTTCGTCAATTGGTCTTTCATTCGTCGCCGCTGACCACCGTCTATCGGTTGCTCGCCACTGCCGCCATTGGTCGTCGCCGGTCCACCCGCCGCCGCCGCTGCCACCGGTCGCCGGTCGTCGGCCCCATCACGCCTGGCGGCCACCGGCCGTCCATCCCTACCGATTGCCGGTCCACCGCTGTCCAAAGGAAGAAATTTTGTGTCATTATCAAACGAATTTCTATTTTTAGAGTATAAATTTTGTGTCTTTATCAAACGGTTATTTTTGCTTAAACTCTTCTAAAATAAAAATAAAAAATCTATTTACTCGCTCCAAACTATTTCTGAACAAAATGGCCCACCGGCTATCATCACCCCCTAAGCAACGGACTACAAGGGCTTCTAGATCCTCGCGTAGTTCATGACGTTCCAGCTGTGCTACGCGAAGCTGCTGAGGAGGCTGGAAGAGAGCCGGTCCCACTTTGATGACCTCTTCACCGGCAACTATCCGTTCCTTCGGGTGAATCCAATGTCGGGGAAGAACTTGATTTAGAAAGATGTGAAACGAAGAGTATTAATTGGAAATTCACCAAAAACAAGAAGACTTGTGACTTAATTGAAAGCTCTGTGTATTTAAAATGATTTAGAATCAAATTTGTCAAAGGACGAATAAAAGTTAAAGTAACCTAAAGGGGTGGTCATGTTGATAGATGGATGGAGTTTCACGTCTTTTGGAAGCATGATGTTTCAATTTACTGCTGAGTTTTTTGAACATTTGGAAAAATAAATGTTCAAACATCTAGATAGAGAATAGGATTTGTACACTATTCAATCAGTTAATTACAACTTTCAATCAGAGAAGCCTTGAAGTCTATCAATTTCATGTATTTCAGGACCATTCTCTACGTCTGGGCTATTTTAGTAAAATGCTTTCGGTTCATTTGCTTTTGATCAAATTAACTTTGAATATTAATTTCTATTAAAGGTCAATTACGAGCCCCTCAAATGAAAGGAAGCAATCCATCCAGGCATCCACTATCTATATTATATGGATCCGCTAGGAGGCAGCTAACCCCTAAATGACAGACCGACTAGGATCATTTTATAGACCAAAGTCATCAAAGTCTAGATGGATATGAACACGTTAATCAGAAGTTTATGGCCCCTAAATTGCGTATGGTTATGACTAATGGCTCTGAAATTTTCCATACCCGCTTTTGCCTGGTTGGCGAATTGCATACACTCGGTTCAATGCATAATCATCGATTAAGAGTCCCCAATCAACTCGATCCAATTTAAAAAGAGAGCCAATGGATGTGTCAACCTCCAATTTTTTTGAAGAAAATAATAAGATGTTTTAACAAAATTGGTGCACGACAGTTTCGCCCACCAAAAAAATAAAAAATAACAACAACAACAACAACAACAACAACAACAACAATAATAATAATAATTATTATTATTATTGTTGTTGTTGTTGTTGTTGTTGTTGTTGTTGTTGTTGTTGTTGTTGTTGTTGTTATTATTATTATTATTATTAACAATGAGATGGTAGATTAGTCAAATGGGTTTGTTTAAACATCGGTACTTTACGAAAGCCACGTTATGTTGTTCCTCTTTTTTCAAACTTAAGTATTTGGAGGACCCTTTATTAAATCAAATTTGGACCAATAGATAAGATAGATGTTGGATTCCTTGAACCTAGGGAACGCCTGCAAGAACAAATGCAGCCTGCCCACAATCTTATAGACATTTAAATACTAAGTTGAATGATGTCTAGATGTTCATTCCCATGGAATATTCGTTGCATCGACATTTGTTTTATGGGTTGCATGTGTTCATGTCAAGATACAACAAATGATGGTGTGAGTAGTAGGAAGGCTTGTCGTTATTTCGGTTAGAGATGGTCGAGTATCAACCAGAACAACATAAGCTTTACTCATGACGGCCTTCACAATTTGTTTAAAGAAGTGAAAATTGAAATTACATCTAAAGATATTTTATGGTATAAATATATCATATTTAAATACATTCATTAATAAGGTCAACTAATAGATTGGGTCATTAGCGTTGGTCATCCTTGCCCGCTCGGGAGAATTTTCCAAAAAATCCTAAACTTATTATATGACGGTCAATTTAATCGTAAATTTTTCAATTTTCTCAACTTATTCATAAATCTTTTGATGATTTTAAAATATAGTCTATTTAGTCAATTTAGGTTGAAAATTGCTAACATGCAGTGTTATCAAAGACAAGGCTACGTGATTAGTGTGAATGATTTTTTGCAATTTTTTTTATATTTTCTAAATTCTTTCCTTTTTTTTTTTCCTATTTTATTGTTCATCTTCTTCCTTCGCTAGTTGTTGGCCACAAGCGAGGATCATCCTTGCTAGCCACACCTCAGCCATCTCACCAGCCACACCTCATCCATGTCTAGCGAGGGTGAACTTTGTTGCCCTTGTCTAGATTTGGGAAAGCGCTGCCCTCCCTAACTCGCCTGTCGACGCTACGGCTAGGTAGCTGCAATCGTTTTCTTCTAGCATGTAACTTGATAATACATAGCTATTTATTGAGGGAAGTTTTAGGAAATTTTCTCAAAATTTTATTATTTTCTTAGCGGAGCACGAATATATGGTGAAGCAGACTTGTTAGAGGAAAATTATCAAGCAAACTATAACTCTTAAGATCTAAATGTTGGGGCGGAAACTTAACAAAGTTAGAAAAAAAATACATTTCGACAATAGTTCCCATTTTAATTCATAAATATCTTCTTTAAGTTGAATATTCCATATCACATAAATTATCAGATTTGTAAACTATTGTTAGTCTATAAAAAAATAAATTATTAAGCAAAGGAAATGAAGTGGCAACTTTTTCCGGGCTAACTATCAAGTAACCAAAGAAATCGCGCTCTTCTAATAAAGTGACTAGTCTGGTATTGTATATGATCAATGCTTTGAAAGTTGAATTATTCTAAGTTGGATTCTTTTTATCAAGGGCCCTAAAGATACATCACTTGAAACTTCTGAAATTCATTAGAAAAACTGTCTATCAACAAAATTTTAAACACGCATGTCAAATGAAAAAGTGTTCATATTATCTGAAGCACAATTAATGATCCTTATCTCATTTTTATCAAGCGTATTCAAAAGAAAGTTGTTAATATGAATTTTTCTTTCAAGCTTATGATCTTTGGCATTAATTTTTTTTTGTCTTAGGCATTAGTTAATGAAGATCATTACGAGGTTTAACTTCAATGACAGATTCATCAAACTACAGCTGGAGTTAGATTTAAGATTCGGAAGTTGAAGTCGACCCCGAAGCAGATTTCGTTGTTTTGGTGCAGCGAGAGAAGCGTGCGGTGCAAATGAGCTGATCAACTCGGACGACCTTTCGAGCGAATGTGATGGAGTGGTCCAATCCTGTCCTCTTCCAAACACAGACAAAAGAGCTGTTTACTGCGAACGTTCGATGCGCTGAATACGACTTGAGCATTATATCGGGCAAAGAGAGGAAATCCACAAAAAGAAAAAAAAAATGAAATAGACGTGAAAAATTGACCAAAATTAATTGATTAGATGAAGTTTTATTAGTTACTCTGGTATGATTTGTATATCTAAATATGGATTTAAATTCTGGAGAAAATCAGAAAAATGGCAATTCCATTTTACTTTACCTGGTTCTAGGGGGGTTACTTAGATGCCTAATGAATCATGTAGTAATCGAGAGTATTTGATTAAGGGTTTTTATTTGGTACCCAATCTTTTGGGGATTTTGTCACTGTTGATAGGGATGGTAACTTTGTGATATGACCGAAATCTTCACAAAGACTATTATTTTAGTGACTTTGGCATCAAATCTATTGTCTTAGTGAATTAATCATGTTTTCTCTTCTTTTTCATTTGATTAACGAGACTTGTTACCCTAGATTATCAAAGAAAAATTTACAATAGTGAGCATATAATTCAAGAGGATATGTATTGGTCTCATGGTTTTTATGTAAGCTTTTTGCATCATTTTCATAGGTCATTTAAAAATTTAAATTGTGTTTACCTACGACTTTTTTTCAAATAAGACAGATGGTTTATGAGTTTTACATTATATCAAATTAGGTCTTACATTTCAATCTCTTTGTCCCTATATTCGCTATTTTAATTATTATATGATTAGACTTTAAGCTTCAACATAAGACCCTGTCCCATTTCCATCATATAAGGGAGAGATGTGTCGTAGAAATTATCTCAAATAATTGAAAATTTTTAAATATATTGACAATGATCCTGTAATACTTCATGCTAGCAATTATTATTAGTAGTAAAACAACATTTCGGTTTGTCAATGATAGATAAAATTAATAGATTAAAAAAACATGCACCTTTAAAATTAGAAAATGACTTTGATTTAAGGAGAACTATAATAGAGAGAGAGAGAGAGAGAGTGCTCTTTGTTATTAGGATAAATATCACAAAAAACTTCAAACTATATCTATTATAGCACAAATATCCCAAAACAAATAAATTATATCGACAAAAACTTTAAACTTATCCATCGTAATAAAAATATCCTCAATTTTTTTTTACATTACGAAAAAACTCAAGTTTATATATGCATGACATATATACCCTCTATTTTAATTACATCCACAATATATTTATCACATGTGTCATAGTGGGCAAATTAAAGATTTTTAGAGACACATGAAAAATTCGGGATATTTGTATTGGTAGTGATTTAATTTGTGGTATTAATTCCGTTATTTTGGTTAATTGGAAATGTGAAATGTCCGCTTTCCTCCCTCGAGGTAAAGGACACCGAAGACCCTCCTCCGTTTGAAGATTAGCCTCTGTCCCTTTTTCATTTTACTTTTGTCCTTTACTGTCTATTGGTCGATCTGAAAGGCCAAAAGTCAGCTCTGCGCCCCATAAACCAATCCGGAATGGTCCGACCGAAAAAAGGAAGAAAGGAAAGAACTTAATAAAAAAAAGGAAGCAGACGTAAAGCGGGCGGTGGGGAAATGATATTTCGAGAAGCATCGAAGGGAGACGTCGATGCACGCACGAACAGCGGGGCCCCCACGCGTGCGTAAGCACCTTTTCGGTTCCCTTGCTGTGGACGCAACGCCAGGTCGAAAGATTGGGGTGGATTCATACGATGAATTTGGGAATCAAGGGGTGGGGCCTACCCCCCCCCCCCCTCCCCTTTGGCCCTTTTCTGCCCCGTTCCCATGCAAGGTCCATTGCACATTCATTCAAAGGCGTTCATATTATAGCTTTTGCAAAAAGGTGGAACGAGACTACTCATTAGATCGTCTCAGAAAAGGACAGAAAGAAGAAAACGGGGTTAGGATCAATGAATTCTTCCTTGACGTGCAAGTGGGGATTGAAAACGAAGCCTGTAAGTCGATGAACGGAGGGACGTGCACGCGCGAAGGACAACTGGGAACGGAACCGGATTCCAATACCGTGTTTAGGAATTAGAGGCTCCTTTCCATTGGATCGGACAAATCTGGCTCGAACCTTTTTTTGTTTCGTAAAAAAGCATCAACTTTTGATTAAGTGACAATTCTAATCCCAATGTTTATTTGTTTCGTAAAAAATTACAAACTTTTACTACTATCCAAAATTTAACCCCTACCATTAACTTTCTATTTGAAGTTAACCTTATTTTAAGAGAAAGGATTCTAGCCATGAGGTTAGTGTATCTCATCCATGGTTTCTCTTGATGGGCGGTAATCTACAATTTTATATTACAACAAAACGATAAAGTCTAGCCAGAGAAATTCAATCTGGAGATTTTTTTACTTGCTAATGAAGTATAGGAGACGGCATAATTTCACCATTGTTCTTCAAGCTGTGGCTTACACAAGAAGACAATGGATGGTGTTAGCTAGCAAGTGCACATGGATTTATTGGTAAGGACAATCAATAAATCTAAGTTAAAATGGGTCAGATTTAGGATTTAAGTGAAAGTTGGTTATTTTTTTTCTAAACAAAAATATATTTGGGCCAGAATTGTCACTTAACCTAAAGTTGGTGTTTTTTTACATGACAAAAAAAAGTTTGTTCCAAATTTATCACTCAACCTAAAATTGGTGTATTTTTACGAGATAAAAAAAAAAGTTTGCACCAGATTTGTCCATCGACCTAAAATTTGTGTTTTTTTTTGGAATTAACCCGTCTGTTGATTGGCTAGCTAGTAGCCTTGCTTCGCTTCTCATCGGTGAATGATGATCATTGTCTTAATCGATGGACCGAGATCGATTGATCGAGTTGCAATGCTCATTGTCTTAATCGCCAGACAAAGGAAGACGTTCCTGAATTCAGACCGTACTCTTCTTTTTTTGTTTGAGCTGCTCCATTACGCGCTATATACATAAACCCTTCAAACAAGAGATCCTGGACACTCCGATTAGTATGAAATTGGGGTTTTTGATGGTGTTGGGTTGAGATATTTTCTCTTTATTTTCATCACATGCATTCACTTGAATCCAACATAGTTGTTTCTACACCCGGAAAGAAAGAATAGCCGATTCTACTTTTGTGAAAATAAATCCAAGGGTCAGTGTAAATCAGATATTTATATATATTATAGGTCTTTATAAAAAATTCATGACAAGGCCCCTATACATCATCCAGTTTTCTTAACAAAGACAAAATTGTACTTCAAAAGTAAATGGAATCTTTTACTCGTTAAATCACAATTACTTTTTAATCTTTGAACACTTGCTTTATTTTTTGCCAAATATTAAGCTCATTTTCCTAAATAGACCAAACTCTCAAAAACTTATAGTGCGTTTCTTTCGACTTTACAAATGAGCTTTATGTGATGCAAATGTTAACAACCAAAATCCTTTAGAAAAATACAAATTGCGTTTGATAAAGCCCCTTGTAAAGCAACTTTGAGTGTAATAATGTTTGGTAAATTTTTTTTTGTAAACGGCTTGGTTGTAATTTTCTTTTTTGTTTTTATTAAAAAGAAATCAAACCCTTCATTGGCAAAGATTTTGGGCTGCCATCTAAGTAGCACCGACATTGACACACGACATGTGACACGACACGTTGACACGTTTATAAAAAAAAAAAAGAATTCTGACATGTTTGGACACGTTGTATATTAAATATTTTTATATATACATAATAAATTATCATTTTTATGATTGTTTCAATCAAATTAATTAGAATCAAATTCATAGATAAATAAATAATTAAAAAATCCTAGAATGAATATACAATAAAAACATTAATCTGTCATTTATTAATATCACTCATTGTTTCAATTTCATAAATTCAACTCTATTTCAATAATTCAAAAAACTTGGAGAAAAAACAAATGATCCATATTCTGGACTCACATGTTAGATATGTTGGAAGAGGAGAAAAAAAAACTTAAGGGGTGAATTGTGTATCATGAGAAGTGGGAGTTAGAAGAGAAGAGAATACTAGGCTTTCTTCTTTCTCCATTTATTATTTTTATTATTGTGTTTTATTTTTTCGCGCACGCGCGCGCACACACACACACACACACACATATATATTGACTTCTAATTTATTAAATTTTTAAAATTGATCTCGATATTAGAATCACGTGTTGGAAACTTGTATGTTAGAATTCTAACTCGAGTGTTGGAGAGTGTTGGACATGTGTCAAAGTGTCCAAAACAACACGAAGGCTTTTGGAGAGTGTTGGTGCTTCATAGGCTGCCATTGAGCCAAATCTAGCATTGGTGTTCAACAACCAAGGTTTCATGACCTCAAGCAACTCCTAGCAAATGTCGCAAGACCTTAGGCGGCCATTGCTTGGGTTGTGAAGCCCTATGTGATGGTCGCTTGGGTTGCATTAGACATCCCTCACTAGGGTCTCGCAATATTGCCGGCCCTTTGTTGGTTAGATTTGACCTCATTAGCCCTTGCTAGCTGCCGTCACAAAGGCAATAAACTATGAGGGGTAGTACCAAAAAACTGAAGAATTGACGATGGTAATTTTGAAAAAAAAAATATTTAACCATAGTTTTGGTATTCCGCAAATGCTACTTCAAAGGGCTAGTCTCTGCTTGCCTTAGGCTTTTAGCATCCCCAAGCCCAACATTTGACCAAAAATTGCTTCAAAAGGCTTGTCAAACAACCTAATATCTCTTAAAGGGGTTTTGAAGGCTGAAAGCACATTGAAAAAGTTGAATCAAATGGATCATTAGTGTTTTCCAAAGTTAATGAATTATTATCTCTTAAAAGCATGTCCACTTTTAATCGTGCACAATATATGGTGACCATTTTGATCACATTTACTAATAATGAAAAAGAATTCATAATACTATTGGTGATATATCCACACTCAATTTGTATTTAGATAGATAATATATAAGATATTTGCAAATCAGATGGACATTTGTGGGATGCAGTCGTAGGTTCATCTCCAAGACGACACATGTCAAAGAACAAAATGAATTGAAAGCAATAATACCCCATAATTTAGTTTGACCTCCCCATTCAAGTTGTGAGGATTCAACAATAATATATAAGATATTTGCAAATCAGATAGGCATGCGTGGGACGCAGTCATAGGTTCATCTCCAAGACGACACATGTCAAAGAACAAAATGAATCGAAAACAATAATATCCCATAATTTAGTTTGACCTCCCCATTCATGTTGTGAGGATTCAACAAAAGGAATCACGTCAATTTCACGCACAAACACACGCATACATACATATATTCCAACCTAAAAAGGGAATTGCTAAAAAAAAAAAAAAAACCTAAAAAGGGAAAAAAAAAAAGAGCAAAAAGACATGCAAATCATTACCATTTCCCAAATTATCAGAGACGAGTTGGAAGGAAATTAAAGTACTACCGACAACGTGGCTAATAGAAAAAATAGAAAAGAAAGATCGACCACATATTTTTATTCTTGATTTGTTTTTGTCTCCGTACACATCTAAATTTTCTTCAAGTGACCCTTGTGGGACCCTCGAGCCCATTCCATGAATATACTCAAAACATTTGCAATGACGTTTTTGTGGGGGTGTGGAACTCATATTCTATTTTTCTTCAGGCAGCAACTAAACACACCACAACAACAAGAGCGGGACAATCTTTTGCAGTTCAACTACTCAACTTGCTCCGATTCTCCTACAAAAGGGGTGTTTGGTTGGGCTCCAGGAGAGCGTCTCTAGAAAAATGCAAAGGCTTTAAGGGATTTTTCAAAATATAAATAACGTTTGGTAAAATGTATTTTAAAAATAAATTAGGAGGCAACTTAAACTATATTTTGTCAAGTAGCTAATCTCAAAAGAAATAATTTAAGAATTTTGCCTCGAATTATTGTCATCGTGCTGCTAAGATGGGATCCATACCTAGCCACATCGAGATAAATTTGTTGAACCAAGATGCCAAGATTTTTCCAATGCCTTGATCTTAAGAAGTCAATTAAACTTTAACCCATCCTGGTGCTTTCACTAGTCTTTAAATATCAAAGATGGAGGGTCAAAAGAGCCAATATCGTAGGGGGAAAGAAAAAGGTCATGAATTGAAGTTGATGCATTTGCAATTCTTGATACAGCACGAAAGAAAAATGTATGATTGGTGTCATCTGTCACTGCACATAGAGAGAGAGAGAGAGTACATGCAAGTGCAATGTATCCATCCTCAAAACCAGGCATTCATTCTTAGTCCAACCAACAACCTCAGCCCCCCAAAAAGAAAAAGAGAGAGAGAGAGAGAGAGAAATAAATCGTAGGAGCAACTGGAAATTTTCTCTTCTTTTCCATAAAAAAAATTCCCCCCCTTTTTATCTTTCTGCTCTTTTCCCTTGGGATTTCATTTTTTTTATATTATTATTTGGAAGACGAGAAGATCACGGCAATATCTGAACCCACTATGAAATGTCAAATTTGAGTCATAATTACTATCTATGAATTAGACCCGTCACCAATGCTAATCGTGGATGAGACAGCTTGTGATGGCATTTGATTCCGGACAATAATTATTGCAATTGGACGCGGTATTTAGGATCACTTAAGAAAGGAAGGCATTTGGTTTGCTAGGATCATTGCCTTATTGCTTATTAAGTTTTGAGTAAATACTACTAGAAATCTCAAATCGATACATGAGTGCCACATTTACACACAATTAATTTTGGTGTCACAACAAATCCAAAATCACTAATATTATAATCTCATGGGAGATGAATTGGCAATTGGCATGCCAGATAGATGGGGACGGAGTAGCACTTGGGTTTTGGGGAATACAACTGTCTGAGCAGTGGAGATTCATCTTCATCCTCCCTCTCTTTTGTGTATCCTAACTTTTTCTCATTCAACTCACCCCTGCAACTTGAGCTGCGTGTGCACCAAGTGGCACTTCCTGGAAAGTAGACGGCCAAGGAATTAAAATATATGTACTCCAAATTGGGGGTTAGGAGGGATTGGATTAGGGGAATCGATGGATTATTATTCTTTAATCCCTTGTTGCTTTTATTAGTTAAGGGGGAATCGATGGGCTTGATTAGGGACAGTGAACACAGGTGGGGTTGCTTGTTTTAGGTGATTCTCTTCCCAAGACCGGCCTAGATTGCTAGTGCTTTGGTGGTTGTGCTAATGAAACCAAAACTGGTACTAACCAATTTTAATATAGCTCCCAATGACCGAGAAACCCGGTTTAAGTGAATAATCCCGCAATTTATGAAATCTTGTTCTAAACTATGGATTGGACAAGCAATGAGCCAAAACTCATGTTAGGAATCTTGAAATCAAAGTCAGCCGGGCTTCTTTGTTCACAAGGGTTGCTAGTTGTGAATAGATTGAACAATTTTGTGGAACTCTAAAGTGAATAGAAGGAAAATGAGCCGAAGATCATCTCTCATTGATCTGATGTATTAGGTTGTATTGTCCTATTATTGTTCTTCTGAGGCTTGGAAGTTGCAGTCATCTCTTATACACAGCATATATATTGAGGGACATTTGTGGAAATTTTCTTGAAAATTTATTATTTTTCTTAGTGCAACACAAATGTATAGTGAAGAAGATTTATTAGAGGAAAATCACAAGCAAAGGGAGAAAAATATTCCTAAAGATCTAAATATCTTGGGGAAACTTAACAGAATTAGAGGCACAATAAAAATGAAAAAAACATGCTACAAAACAAAGAGAGTAACAATGCTAGGCATCAATGGAAAAGTTGTAAACAAAATGAGTGAGCAATTACAGGAGCAGATCATGTTCAATGTTTAAATGGAATCTTCCATTACATAAAATATCAAATCTGTAGATCATTCTTACCATACTTAACATTATTAAGTGAAAAAAAAAAAAAAAAACCTAAAGTTGAGATTTTTCTGAGGCAATGGCTGAGTAACCAAATAAAGTGATCGAGCTTTGAAAGTTAAAGTTAATGCAAATCAGATTTTGTTAACAAGCACTTAATATTTTCTAAAATTCATAGAACCCCATATTGGCAAATTTTGAACACTGAAAATGAAAAAAAAAAAAAAACGAAGTTGCAATTTTTTCTAAGGCAATTGTTGAGTAACCAAATAAAGAGACCGGACAATTTCGATAGACTGACCAGCCTTGCATTGTTTGTATTCAGTACATTTTCAGGTTAAAAGTTATTCTAAATTGGATTCCGTTATTTCAACGAATTTCGAACATCGAAAATCAACATATTCCAAAGGCCCTTAACAAATACATTATAATGCAAAATAATTCAATATTTTCCTTTCTAAATTATGAACACGCTTATCAAGGCGGTGGGTAATGAAGATGATTATGCCGTGGTTTTAACTTCAATGACAATTCATCAAACTTCCAGCTGGAGTTATAGAGCTGTTGAGCTTCGGAAGTTGAAGTCGACCCAAAAGCAGTTTTTGTCGTTTTTGCAGGCAAGCGGGAGGAGCGTACGGTGCAGATCAGGAGGTCAGCCCGGTCGACTTTTCGGGCGGACAAGATGGAGCGGTCAATTCCCTGTCGTTTCCCAAACGCGGACAGGGGCTCTTTCCCATGGATGTTCAATGAATTGGGTACAACTTGAGCGTCGTCCTGGAAAAAAATCGACCAGAAATCGATTTGATTAGATGGAAGTTTCCTTCAGTTAGTGCGATGTGACTTATTTCTTTATAATGTTGGTTTAAATTCGGGAGAAATTTGGAACCACGTGATTCTGTACAATGTTGAATGAGTCCTTCCATCGACTTTTATCGGCCAAGAGTGTTCAGTAAGAAACGTTTATTTGATGCTCGCCGAAATCCCGATGAATTTACACCATCTTAATGAGTTGGTTGTGTTGTCTTTTCTTTTTCATTTAATTAGTAGTAGTTGTTGCCCTTAGATTATCAATGAAAATTCGCTACAGTGAGAGGATGATACACCGAACGTACATAACATCACCTATCGTATATTAAGGCTAAGCCAAAAATGTCTATTTGCTGTCTAATTAAAGAGAATGTGTATTAGTTTCATGGTCTCTACACAAGTTCTTTGCATCGTTGTCATTGGTTCGTTTAAATATTTAAATTGTGGTTACCTATGATTTACGCTTTTCATATAAAACGGAAAATCCATGAATTTTGTGCTTATCAATATAGGTGGGTTTTACATTTTGATCTCTCCATCATTTTATTTGCTATATTATATTACATGATCAGACTTTAAGTTTCAACATAGAGACTGTATCCTATTTCTATCCTATAAGTGAGAGATGCATCATAAAAATTATCTTTAATAGTTTAAAACATTTTCCAACGATTATTATTGGTAGTAAAATAACGTTCTTGTTTATCAACGAGAGATAACATTAATAGATAAATATATATATATATATATCTATTTCGTGGAGAGAAAACACTTTTAAAATTAGAAAATGACTTGATTTAAGGAGAACTACATACATCCTCTCCTTGCTATTCGGTTTATTGGGAAGGTGAAGTGTCCGTTTTACCCCCACACGGTAAAGACAACACGAGCCTCCTCGGTACGAAGATTCGCCTTTCCTTTTGTTGTCCTTTTCTGTCTTTTGGTCAATCTGAACGGGCGGAAAAGTCAGTTCAGCCCCTCCTTACCTACTCTGGATTTGGCTTCCACTTTACAGCCGGTTCAATTTGAGAGCTCTTCGCCTTTTTCTTCTAATAATAAAAGAAAAATTAATAATGTGATGGAAACGTGACGTGACGCGGGCGGTGAGATGATGTTTCGAGAGAGCGCATCGGAGACGTCGACGGACGAACGGCCCGCGATGGGCCCACGTGGCCTGCGCCCCCACCTTAAACGTGCGGTAGCCGCTTTTCCGTTCTACCGATGGGAACGCCGCGATTTTTATTTTTTTTTTTTTTTTCGGCGGTCGTGACGCCGTTGGTTGACGGGGGCGGGGGGGGGGGCGGGATTTGGACGATGAATTTGGGGAATCAGGGGGCGGGGCCCACCCGTACCCCCGGACCACGCTTGCGTGCCCTATTCCCATGCAAGGTCCATTGCACCATTGGCATCGAGCCGTCCGTAATAGGACGCTTCCAATTAGGTCGTCGCCTCCGGTATTAAAAAAGAAGAAGAAAGAACCGGGTTAGGATCAATGGATTCTCTCCTCAATCTCTTTCTCCTTGAATGAGACATTCTCAATCACATCTATGAATACCATCCCCTTCTCCTCCTTATATTCCGGACAGATTGGAGACGGCATGTGAAATTGTTAATCTTTTTATTTTCTTTTTTGAATGAGATATTTTCAATCACATTCATGAATATCGGTTCCCGTTTTTTTCTTGATATTTAGGTTGAATTGGAGATGGCACGTGAAATTTGATAGAAAGAAGTCTGCACGTATTAAAGAAGTTGGAACGTCTATGTTATGTCGGGAAGTCTATTTTTCGAGTGGTGGGAGAGGTCGGGGCAGGTTGGAGTCTCCCTTCCCTCAGATGGGACTTTGTCGACGTACGGACCTCGTTGACTGGCGAGTCGTCTTGCTTTGGGTTCCTGTCGACAAACGACGATTATTGCCTTGCCTTTAATTGGCGAACCGATCGATTGACCAAAGATGGGAGACTCACTGACTAATTGTGCAAACATCTCCAAGCCCCTTGTTTTCCACGAACCTAGCAGCAGATGGGCGAGAAGGGCATGAATCCCGATCGGACTTTTCTTTCTTTGTTTGAGCACCTCCCCCACGAGATATACATAAACCCTAGAAATGATCGATATTGGATGCTTCAACGATTGGAATGAAATTGGGTTTTGTCATGGCGTTGGGTTGAGATACGTCCCCATCTATCGGCATCTTTCGTCCTTACTTTTTATCGCATGCATGCACTTGAATCCTACATAGTTGATTCTATATTTGGCAGGAAAAAAAAAATAGTTGGTTCTACTTTCATAAAAATAACTCTCAAGATTAGTGTATGTCGAATATTTATACTTATCATATCTCTTTATAGAATTTCATGAAAGGCCTCCATATATCATCAATTTTCTTACTAGAGACAAATTGTACTTGAAAAGTAAATGTGAAGTCTCTAACTCATCAAATATTCTTAAATTCTTTTTCTTGAATAGATCAAATAACTTAGCATATTCCAAAAATGACGAACTATTATCTCTTTCTAAATGGAAAAAGTGTTCTCTTTTGATAGTGCATGATAAATGGCAGCCATTTTTGTCGCACTTACTGATAATGAAAAAGGATTCACAATCGTCACTATTGGCAATATATCAACCTTCTATTATATTTAGATAGACAACATACAAAAAATTTGCATATCATATACGCATTCCATTGAACACAATCGTAAATGTTCATCTCCATGTCAAACAACAAATTGAAATTATCGAAAACAATAATACCCCATAATTTAGTTTGACCTCCCCATCCAAGTTCTGGCGATTCAACAAAAGGAATCGCATCGAGCCCTTCCCCATGACTATACACAAAACATTCATAATGATGTTCGGTGGTGTTGGTGGCGTTTAGTCATATTCTATTATTCTTTCATATTCTTGAAGGATTCGGCCAGGGAATTAAAATATGTTCATCAATAATAATTTATATGCATTCCAAATTGGGGCCTAGAGGGGATTGGATTAGGGGAATCGATGATTTTATTCTTTAATTTCGTGTTATTTTTATTGGTTAAGGCGGGACCATAAGCTAGATTAGGGAAAGTGAACGCAAGAGGGGTTGCTTATTTAAAATGACTTTGTTCCAAAGGCTAGTCTACATTGCTAGTGTTTTGGTGGTAGTGCTCATGAAATCAAGACCAGCATTAACCAATTTTAATATAGCTCCCATTGACCAAGAAACCCGATTTAAGCGAATAATCCTGCAATTTATGAAATCTCGTCCTAATTCATTGTTCTAAATCTGTGGATAGGGCAAGCAACGAGTCAAAACTTGATTCAAGAATCTCCAAATAGAAATTTGTCAGGCTTCTTTGTTCACATGGGTTGCCAGTTGCAAATAGATCGAACAATACTACGGGACTTTAAAGTGAATTGAAGGAGAAGAAGAGTTGAAGATCATCTCTTATTGATGTGATGAAATAAGTTGTATTGTCCTATTGTTCGAGGCTTGGAAGTTGCAATCATATTTCTTATGCAGTTTGACTTGATTATATATATTACCCAGCATTTACATCGAGGGACATTTATGGAAATTTTGTCAAAATTTTAATGTCTTTCTCAGTGCAACACGAATGTATGGTGAAGAAGATTTATTAGAGGAAAATCAAAAAGCAAAGGGAGTAAAATATTCCTAAAGATCTTAAATGTTTTGGGGAAACTTAACAGAATTGGAGGGAAAATAAAAATGAAAAAAACATGCTACAAAACAAAGGGAGTAACAATTCTAGGCATGAATGGAAAAGTTCTAAACAAAACGATCGAGCATTCATAAGAGCAGATCATGTTCAATATTCAAAATGAGTCTCATATCACATAAAATGTCAAATCTATAGATCATTTTTACCATTGTTAACATTATTAAGTGAAAAAAGAAAAGACCCCAAAGTTGCCATTTTTCCGAAGTAATGGTTGATTAACCAAATAAAGAGATTGGACTTTGAAAATTGAAATTATTCCATATTGGCTTTTGTTAGCAAGTACTTAATATTTTCTAAAATTCACAAAATCACGTATCTACAAATTCCCAACGTCGAAACCGAATATATTTCAAAGAAATGACGGGCTTTTAAGTGAAAAATGTAAATAATTCAATAATTTCCTTCTACAACTAAACAAGCTTATCAAGGCGGTGGTTAATGAAGATGATTATGGGGGGGTGTTTAACTTTAATTACAAGATTCATCAAACTTCCAGTAGGATTTATGGAGACGTTGAGCTTCGGAAGTTGAAGTCGACTTAAAAACTAGTTTTTGTCGTTTTGTAGGCGGCGGGTGAAGCGTACGGTGCGGATGAGCCGGTCAGCTCGGACGACTTGTCGTATGGACACGATGGAGGAGCGGGCATCTCCTGTCTTCTCCCGGACGCGGACAGGCGCTCTTTCCCGTGAACGTTCAATGCACGAGATACAACTTGAGCATAGACTTGGAAAAAAATTGACCCAAAATCAATTGGTTAGATGGAAGTTTCCTTTTTGCGATGCGATTTATTTACTTATAATATAAATTTAAAAAATGTTAATTCTGTGCAATGCCCAATGAGTCTTTTCATCAACTTGAGCATATTTAACTAAGAGAGATTTATTTGACATTTGCTAAATTTTGATGAATTGATCATGTTTTTCTATTCTTTTTCATTTGATTAACAATACTCATTGCCCTAAATTATCTATAAAAAAAAATCACAATATCAAGAGGATGATACATTAATCATATGAAACATCGGCTGTCATATATTAAGGCTAAATTGAAAATGTCTACGCAACATCTAATTTCAAGAGGATGTGTATTAGTTTCACAGTCGATACAAAAGCTCTTTATCATTTTCATTAGTTCGTTTAAATATTTAAAATCGTGTTTACCTATGGATTTTAAGTTTCACTGCAAGACCCTATTGTATAGGAGAGAGAAGTGACGTAGAAAATATCTTTCATAATTCAAAAAAATTTCAAATAAAATTACGACGACTTTGTAACGCTTCGTGTTAGCATTTGTTATGAGTAGTAAATTAATTTTCTTGTTTATCAATGGTAGATAACACTACTAGATAATATATATATATATATATATATATATTTCGTTGTGCGAAAAGCACATTTTAAAATTAGAAAATGACTTGATTTAGGGATAACTAATAGATTTTATATATATATATATATATATATATATATATATATATATATATATATATATATATATATATTTTCGGTAGTTTGGAAATGTAAAAGGTCCGTCTTACCCCCTCCAGACAAAGACACAATGATCCCCTTCCCCTTTCATTGTCCTTTTTCTGTCTTTAGTTCAATATGAAAGGCGGCAAAGCCAGTTCTGCCTCTCCTTAACTACTATGGATTTGGCATTTTTCATAGCTGGTTCAATTTGACAGCCCTTCGCCTTTTTTTTTTTTTCAAATAACAATAAAATTTTGACCAAAATAATAATACTAATAAGGGATAATTTCAAATAAGGGCTTGAAACACCATCAATTTTTCAAACAAAAACTTCAAATGAACATTATCTTAAATAGAAATTCGGAGTACTCTTATTTTCTCAAATAAGAGCGTAAAGTAAATATTATTTTAAATAAAATGAAACACAAATTAAATAAAAAGAAAACCAGGCGGGCGGGCGAGCAGGGTCAGCCCTCCCACTTGTGTTTTTTTAAAAGAAAAAGGAAAAAAGAAAGAAAATAAAAAATAGTAAAGGAGGAGGGTGTTATGGATTAAGTCAGCTCCGAGATTAATATGATTATTTTAAGTTTTTATTTGAAATAATATCAACTTTAAAATATTATTTAAAAAATAATGATATTTTAGACTTTTATTCGAAATAAGGTTTATTTCAAACTTTTATTTGAGAATAGATAACACTTTAAGTTCATATTTGATATTTTTCTAATAAAAATAATAAAACAATGGGATGGAAACTTGGCGCACGTGGCGAGATGATATTTCGAGAAGGCATCGGAGACGTCGGCGGATGAACGGCAGGGGGTGGGCCCACGTGGCGCGTGAGGGCCCCACCTAAATGTGCGGCAGCCCCATTTCGGTCCCGCCGCGAGTGGAGGGTACCGGGGGGATTTGTTACTTGTACAATGAATTTGGGAATTAAGGTGGCGCCCACCCCGTCGCCCCGTTTTGCATTGCCACGTTCCCATGCATTGCATTAATTTAGTCGTTCGCCATAGCCTGAAAGCTGGAAGGACACTTAGGTCGTCTCAGATAGAAAAAAACAAGAAAAACAGGGCTTAGGATCAATGAATTGAGACCTTGTCGATCACATCCATGAACATCATCGGTTCTTTTTCTCCTTTGGCAATCGAGCCCGCACTTGAGACGATTGTGAAATTTGACGAATGGAGGACCATCCATAAAAAAGAAAATGGAGCGGAATCATTCTGATACCATGTTGGAAAGTCCATATTGAAGTGAAGGGGATTGGGCAAATTTAGGGTGCCTTTCCGCCGGTACCTTTCCGCCAGTATGGGCTTTGTCAATGTATGTGATAAAGCAAATCTCCCATGATACCCTTGGCTGCCCCCTTATACTCACAATAAACTTGATAACAGAACAATGCAATGTATCTTCCTTGGTTATTCTCATCATCGTGGCTATCGTTGTCTTCATCGTACAACTGGCTGAATATATGTCTCTTGCCATGTGATTTTCCAGAAGAACTTCTTCCCATTTGCTAATTTACAATCCGGTCAATTGTCATCACCATTGCCTAATTCTCCTGTTTGCATTGGTTATTCCTCTACTAAGCCCCCATAGTTTCAGGGGGTGTCCACCATCACATTAACTCTATCAAGTCCATCTACTATCATGGATGACTCATCATCACATATTCAACAATCTTCTGGATCCTCTTCTCCAGAAGCTCCACGGTTACAATCTTCTCAATCTCAACTACCAACTTCTACTCATCCAATGGTCACTTGTCTAAAAAATAATATCATAAACCAAGTGACCCACTCTGTTCTTGTTTTTACTCAAGTTTGATACAAAGTGAACCCACTTGTTTTTCCGTTGCAAATAAAGACCCCAACTAGCAACAAGTTATGGCCAGTGAATTTGATGCTATCATTCAAAATGGCACTTGGGAATTGGTTCCTCATCACCCTTCTATGAATGTGGTCAATTGCAAGTGGATTTATCGCCTAAAAACCAAGTCTGATGGCTCCATTGATAGATATAAGGCATGACTCGTTGCGAAGGGCTTTACTCAACAGGCTGGCTACCCTGATGACTGAAAATCTACTAGTGGCTATTGCATTTATTTTGGTCATATCTAAAAAGCAACCAATCGTTGCTAAATCCAGCACTGAATCGGAATACAAAAGGAGTAAAATATTTCTAAAGGTCTTAAATGTTTGGGGGAAACTTAACAGAATTGGAGGGAAAAAGAAATGAAAAAAAAAAAGCATGCTACAAAACAAAGAGAGTAACAATTCTAGGCATGAATAAAAAAGTTCTAAACAAAACGAGCGAGCATTTATAGGAGCAAATCATGTTCAATATTCAAAATGAGTCTCATCACATAAAATGTCAAATCCATAGATCATTTTTCACCATACTTAACATTATTAAGTGAAAAAAAAAAAAAAAAGACCCCAAAGTTAACATTTTTCTGAAGCAATGGTTGATTAACCAAATAAAGAGATTGGACTTTGAAAATTGAAATTATTCCATATTGGCTTTTGTTAGCAAGTAATTAATATTTTCTAAAATTTTTAAAATCACGTATCGACAAATTTCCAACATTGAAAATGAATATATTTCAAAGAAACGAAGTTCTTTTAAGTGAAAAATGCAAATAATTCAATTATTTCCTTCTACAACTAAACAAGCTTATCAAGGCGGTGGTTAATGAAGATGATTATGGGGGGTTTAACTATAATGACAAGATTCATCAAACTCCCAGCTGGAGTTATGGAGACGTTGAGCTTCGGAAGTTGAAGTCGACTGAAAAGCAGTTTTTGTCGTTTTGCAGGCAGCGGGTGAAGCGTACGGTGTAGATGAGCTGTTCAGCTCGGGACGACTATTCGTACGGACACGATGGGAGGAGCGGCCAATTCCTGTCGTCTCCCGGACGCGGACAGGAGCTCTTTCCCATGAACGTTCAATGCACAAGGTACAACTTGAGCATAGACTTGGAAAAAAATGACCCAAAATCAATTGATTAGATGGAAGTTTCCTTTTTGCGATGCAATAAAGATTTACATTCATAAAAATTCTAGAAAAATGTTAATTCCGTGCAATACCCGATGAGTCTTTCGTCAACTCGAGAGTATTTAGATAAGAACATTTATTTAATACTTGCTCAATCTTAATGAATCGATCATGTTTTTCTCTTCTTTTTCATTTGATTAACAATACTTGTTGCCCTAAATTATTTAAAAAAAAAAAAAACGAAAGGATGATACATTAATCATATAAAACATTGGTTGTCATACATTAGGCTAAACTGAAAATGTCTATGCAACATCTAATTTAAGAAGATGTGTATTAGTTTCACGGTTGATATAAAAGCTCTTTGCATTGTTTTTATCGGTTCGTTTAAATATTTAAAATTGTGTTTACCTATGGATTTTAAGCTTTATTACGAGACATTATCCTAAAGTGACATAGAAATTATCTTTAGTAATATAAAACTTTTTTCAAATAAATTTATAACGACTTCATAAGGCTTTGTGTTAGCAATTATTATGAGTAGGAAAATAACTTTCTTGTTTATCAATGATAGATAACACTGCTAGATAATATATATATTTCGTCGTGAGAAAAGCACATTTTAAAATTAGAAAATGACTTGATTTAAGGATAGCTAATAGATAATATATATATGTATGTATTTCCGTAGAGTGGAAATGTAAAAGGTTTGTCTTACCCGCACCGCACGAGACAAAGACACGATCCTTTTTCTGTCTTTAGTTCAATGTGAAAGGGTGAAAAGTCAGTTCTGCCCCTCCTTAACTACTCTGGATTTGGCCATTTTCATAGCTGGTTCGCTTTGAGAGCCCATAGCCTTTTTTCTTTTTCAAATAACAACAATAATTTTGATAAAATAATAATAATAATAATAATAATAATAATAATAATAATGGATAATTTCAAATAAATGCTCAAAATATTCTCAATTTTTTAAATAAGAATTTGAAATGAACATTATCTTAAATAGAGGTTTGGAGTGTTCTTATTTTCTTAAATAAGAGTTTAAAGTGGAAATTATTTTAAATAAAATCTTAAAGTAACCATGTCAATTTTAAAGAATGATTTAACCTCGCCAGCTGGTCAAAAACATTTTCATCCTTTACTTTTTTGTATTTTTTTCTCTTTTCTGTTTTTTCCATAAAAAAGACATACTTAAAAAAAGACAAACTAAAATTTAACAAAAAAAACACAAATTAAATAGAAAGAAACCAGGCGGGAGGGCGGGTCAGCCCTCCCGCTTGTTTTTTAAAATGAAAAAGGAAAAATGAAAGAAAATAAGAAGAAGTAAAGGAGGAGGGTGCTATATGTTAGGTCAATTGCTTCTTCGAGATTAACATGATTATTTTAAGTTATTATTTGAAGCAATATTTACTTTAAGTTTTTATTTTAAAAAATAAAATATATTTTATAGGTTTATTTCGAATGTTTATTTGAGAAATAGAGAGCAGTGTTTTGAGTCCTTATTTGGTATTTTTTTTCTAATAATAATTGCAAAATAACGTGATGCGCGCACGTGGCGAGATGATATTTCGAGAGGGCATTGCAGATGTCGGCGGATGAACGGCAGGGGGTGGGCCCACGTGGCGTGTGGGGGCCCCGCCTAAATGTGCGGCAGCCCCATTTCGGTCCCGCCGCGAGTGGAGGGGACCGGGGGGAATTTTGTACAATGAATTTGGGAATTAAGGGTGGCGCCCACCCCGTCGCCCCGTTTTGCATTGCCACGTTCCCATGCAATTACATTAATTTAGTCGTTCACCATAGCCGGAAAGCTGGAAGGTCATTTAGGTCGTCTCGGATGGAAAAAAAAAACATGAAAAACAGGGGTTAGGATCAATGAATCGAGATCTTCTCGATCACATCCATGAACATCATCGGTTCCTTTTTCTCCTTTGATGTTCGAGTCCGCACTAGAGGCGGCATGTGAGATTTGATGAATAGAGGACCATCCATAAAAAAGAAAATGGAGCGGAATCATTCTGATACCGTGTTGGAAAGTCCATGTTAAAGTGATGGGGGTTGGGCAAATTTAGGGCGCCTTTCCGTCGGTACGAGCTTTGTCCACGTATGGCCTATGTTAACTGGCTAGCTAGTCGTCTTGCTTCGCTTGTGGGTTGATGAACAATGGTTATTGCTTGTTAATCATCGGACTGATCAATTGAACAAGGTGGGATACTCACTGATCCATTGTGCGAAGATCTCTGAGCCACCCTTGCTCTTGAACCCGGCAACAAATGGGCAAGATGGGTTTGAATTCTAACCGGACTCCTCTTTCCTTCGTCGGAGCTGCTCCCACCGGCACGATATGCATAAACCCGCAAATAAATGACTGGTGGATACCCTAACGATTAGCATGGAGTTGGGGTTTGTGATGATGTTATTGGGTTGAGACATGTTCAATCCCCATCGATTGGTTATCTTTTGTCCTTACATTTCATCGCATGCATGCATTTGAGTTCAATGTAGTTGATTCTACAACAAGAAGGGAAAAAAAAAACAATAGTTGATCCTACTTTTATAAAAATAACTCTCGGAGAATTAGTGTGAATTGGATATTCATATATATCATATCTCTTTATAAATTTCATGAAAGGCCCTTATATATCATCCATTTTCTTTATAAACAAAAATATCATGAAATGAAATTATATACTCATCAAATATTTCTTTCATTTTCCTGAGTAGATGAAAACTTAGTGTCTTCCAAAAATAAATAAAATCTATTAACTCATTTTTGTCAATTTACTAATGAAGATCATTTTACCACTAGCAACATATCCACATTGAGTTTGTATTTAGATAGATGATACATTACATTTTTGCATTCAATCGTGTGATAATCTCCAAGAGGGCACATGTCCAAAGAACAAAATGAACTTATCCAAAACACTAATACCCCATAATTTAGGTTGACCTCCCCCATTCAAGTTGTGAGTACTCAACAAAAGGAATCCGATCAATTTTAGAGCCAAGTTGTGAACCGATCAATTTTAGAGCCAAGTTGTGAAACTGAAAATGGGAAGAAGGGGAAAAAGATCGGCAAATTGGTACCTCTTCCCAAATTATCAGAGCCAAATTGCGGGGAAATTGAAGTACTACCCACAATGTGGCTAGATAGGAAAAAAAAAACGAAAGAAAGAAAGATCAAAAACATATTTTTCTTGATTTTTATTTATCTTGTACACATCTAAATTTATTAAATTGATCCCAATGGGACCATTGAGCCCCCATGAATGTACACGAAACATTTAAGATGATGTTTGGTGGGGATGGTGGTGTGTAGTCACATTCTTCGGATTCAGACGGAACGGCAACCAACACGCCAAACGAGAGAGCGGGACAATCTCTGCAGTTCAACTACTCTACCTGCTCCGATTCTCTTGTAAGGGGGTGCCAATGGTTCCGCCTTGAAGGGAATGTCCCTGAAAAAATACAGGATTAATATCTTAAAAAATTTCAAAATAATATATTTATAATAAATTTATCTCAAATTAATTTTTTGATCATGAAAAACTTCGAATCGGTATATTTATGATAAATATCCTAATTAACAATAAAAAATTATATATTGATACATTTATGATAAATTTATCCCAAAAAATTTATTCTACTTTGTAAAAAACTCATAAACTAGTAAATTTATGATAAATATACCATTTGCTAAATTGGATTAATACAAAAAAAATCATAAAAAATTGTAAATTGTGAGAAACGGAGCGTAAAATCCAAAATTGCTATACCGGTCAATTATCATGTATTATTTAATTTAATAATTTGATAGTAAAATTTAATGAAAATTAACATATGGTAAATTTGTCATAAGTGTACCAGTTTATGGTAAATTTGACAAAAGTATACTAGTTTAGATTTTTTGATGGTTAAAAAAATAGTTTATGATAAATTTGTTACATGTGTACCAGGTTTAGGGTTTTTTAAGATATTAATCCAAAAATACAAAGGCTTTTAAGCTTAAGCAATGTTTCGCAAAGTGTACCTTATACACATACTGTAAAGCAATATTGATCTAAAAGCCATTCGGTGAAAATTTTAATTTGTAAAGTAGTTGGTTTACAAAAGAAATAATTTAAGAAGTGCTTCGAATTATTGTCATTTGTCTGCCTGTGTAGCACGGCTTACGATGGGATCCATATTCAGCCACGTCAAGATAAATTTGTAGGACCAACGTGCCAAGATTTTTTCAATGTCTAGACCATTTTAAGAAGTCAAATTAAGTTAACCAAATCTCGGTGGATTCGCAAGCCTTTAAATGTCAAAGATGGGCGGTGGAGAGAGCTGACATTTTTGGGGGAAGAAAATGTTGCGAATTGAAGTTCATGCATTTGCAATTCTATGACACATCAAGAAAAGCAAAATGCATGATATGCATTGAACCATAGACAAAGTCTTTAATCATACAATGCAGATGATCATTTTTCTTTCTTTTTTTATTGGTGTTGGAGAAACCGCCTTAGCCGGTAGCCGAAGCATAAACCCCTAGCTGTCTTAAGCGGAAGGACCCACCACCTTCGGTAGAACACTTAAGATGGTAAGTAACTCTGCCAATCCCCTTGCGTTGCAAGGGTTTTGAATCTCTCCTTTCTCTCGCAGAGAATCATTGAAGTCTATCCAGTAGAGTAATCACGGCCGGTGGTTACAAATGATCATTTTCACCGTCAATACATCTAATAAAATTGTAGCCCTTAATTTAAATTTTTCTTACTGTCCTTGGAATGTCAGTTCTCGTGCAGCACCTGATCTGAAAGCATGTGATCGGTGATCACGCTTGATCAAAGGGGCCAATTGTCAGCATCGTGGTGATGCACTTGGCACCACAAGTCATGGGTTACATTCAGTCCCCCGCCCCCCCCCCCCCCCAACACACAATTGTCAGATGACACAGCAAATGTTGTCTATTTTATTACAAAAATAAAACAACTCCAGTCCACTCCACCTTGTCCTTAGGGCACGCAATTCTAGATGTTTTGAAGCCTCACAACCATGGGATAATAATGTAGAATCGTGTAGTTTGTATAAAAAAAAAGATATAGGGCTGGACCTGAGCAGGTCCTTAAACTGCTCCCCTGAAATGACCATCCCGGAGGACTCCTCCTCACAAGCCATTTACAGGCAAGTAAGGGGAGAGTAGTATGGGATAATGGTCCCATTGGGATACCCGGCCAAGCCCTTTACGAGTTAGGATCCCACCTCTGATCCTCGTGAAGCCTTCCCTCGTAACCAATCCGGGCGTGGTTCAAAGAAATGACGAGGCCTGAGCGAAGTGGCACGCTGCTCGGGGTGGCCGGCCGGCCGTGTGTGGTTACCATTTGTGGGTTTTTCGCCTACTGGTGTAAGGAGATTCTCCTGCAAAAATATTTCAAGTTGTTGGACTAATTGAAAATGATAATAATTTATGCTTGTTGTCTCGAAACGATGGGTCAATGATACTACTTTCCATGAACGGCATAGCACTTTGATTGATTCGATTTAAAAGTTGTGACCGAACATTTATGAGTCTTGTAATCAAAGTAGTCTTGGCCTTCATTTAGTACACCGCTAATAGGCTTCTAAGTTCAATATTTTATACATACGCATTACAAACCTACTACATTGAAGAACACAATGAAAAAACTATTTCCAAAAACTCTCACGCCTATGTGAAGTTGTCAAATACTTTCTAGAATGTAATATCTTATTTTCTCAGAGTTGCAATTATTGTTGTAATGTTTTGATAAACAAGTTCTTAATCTGCGGTGTTAGCTGTCTTTACTTGTGGGTGATTGAGGAAGACATAATTTGCCAAAACTTTTTGGCTTCATGTCAAAATTAAGGTTTGACAAAAAAAAATTTGAAATTTTGGAAAGAAAATTGTTCAAAAAGTCCATTAGTTCAATTATGTCCAAAAATCAGGCGTGGTGTCTAGTCAGCAATGATCATCCTCATGGCATGATCGGCAATCTACCTTATTTGTTTTGAGATTTTTTTTTTCTCGCTGGGACCTCTGTGATGGCCAGCAATAGGTGAGTCTCTCCAATCCCCGACAAGCAAATGGGTGGGGGTGTTGAAGCCCTTGCTAGCAACTGAGCAAGGGACTACAAGGGCTTCCAAATCTTTGCCTAAATTGTGAGGTCCAAACCGTGCTACGTGAAGGTGCTGAGGAGGCTGAAGGAGAGCCAGTCATAGTTTGGTGACCTCTTCCCCGGCAACTACCCTTTCCTTTGGGGGAATCCAATGCTTGTGAAGAACTTGATTTTGAAAAATGCGAAATTAAGAGTATTAATGGGAATTTTCCAAAAGTTAAGAAGACTTGGGACTTAATCTCAAGCTCTTTGTATCTAAAATGATCCAAAATTAAATTTGTCAAAGGATGAATGAAAAGGTGAGGCTAACCTAAGGGGACTAATCATAATGATAAATGAGTGGACATTCACGTCTCTAGAACCATGATGTTTTAGGCTATTAAGGAGTTTTTCTGGACATTTAGAAAAGTAAATGTTCAAGGGTCTAGCTAGAGAATAGTAATTGTACATTATTCAATCAATCAATTACAACTTTTGATCATAGAAGAGTCGTGAGATCCATAAAATCAATTTGGTAAGCCTTTTTAGAATCTCTATACTATGACCCCCTTGGACCTTCGATGTCATTTTTGGCCTTGAAATCTATCAATTTCATGCATTTTAGGAAAATGTTTTTGGCTCATTCGCTTTTGATCGAGTTAACTTTGAATATTAATTTCTATTCAAGGTTAATTACGAGCCGGTCAAATGAAAGGAAGCAATCCATCCATGCATCCCCTATTTATGTTATATGGATCCGCTAGGAGGCAGCTAACCCCTTAATGACATACCAACTTGGATTATTTTATAGACCAAAGTCATCAAAGTCTAGATGGATATATGAACACGTTAATCAGAAGTTTATGGCCACTAAATTGCGTATGATAATGGCTGGTGGCTCATCAATGACCACTTAAACAGCTCTGAAATTTTCCACACCCGCTTTTGCCTCCTTGAGTAATTGCATACACATGGTTCAATGCATAATCCTCGATCGAGAGTCCCCAGTCAACCCGATCCAATTCAAAAAGAGAGCTTATGGATTTGTCACCATCTCCAATTTTATTTTATTTTTTTTGAAGAAAATGATAAGATGTTGTAACAAAATCGATACACGACAGTTTCAGCCCGATAAAAAAAGATATTAAAAAAATAATAACAGTGGTATGGTAGATTCAGCAAATGGGTTTGTTAAAACACAATACTTTACGAAAGCCATGATCAATGTGTTCCTCTTTTGAACTTTAGTATTTGGAGGACCCTTTATTAAATCAAATTTTGACAATTTGATAAGATAGATGTTGGATGAATCTGGGGGTACACCTGCACGAACAAATGCAGCCTGCCCATAATCTTATGGACATTTAAATACTAAGTTAAAGGATTTCTCTGTTCATTCTTGTTGGAAAAACTATTATAATACATAAAATAATAATACTTATTGAAAATAAATTACAAAAGATAATAAAATAAAAAGAAATGTTTGAGGTGTGTAAACATTGTCCTTAAGGATAATTTTACCCCTTGGAGTACGTAACTCGGTGCGTAAGACTTCAGCGGTTATCCTCCTAAGATACAACGGACTTTTCTCTATACTCCGCATTGAATATTATATGGAAATAGAACAACTTTTGTGTATAACCCAACAAAAAGAAAATGAAAGATATGAGAACATATTGTATCTTCACCAATTGTGGTTTGAAGTTTAATTTATATTTAAACAAGAAAAAGAGAGAGTCATTAGGAGATTGTCATAAATCAATTGGTAATTAAAAAGTTGACCATTATAAAATAATGAAGAGTTGAATAAGATCAACAAACTCTCAAAAATGGAAATGAAAAAGAAAAACCACACTGCAAAATAAAAAGGATAATGCTAGGCATGAATTGTGGCTGGAATAAGATCAACAAACTCTCAAAAATGGAAATGAAAAAGAAAAACCACACTGCAAAATAAAAAGGATAATGCTAGGCATGAATTGAAATTTACAAACACTACTCCTATGTTATGTTATATCTCAAGTAATGAGTGTGCATCACGCGAGTAGGGCATCTTTGATACTTAATTTGAATATTACATATCACATAAATTATCAAATTTGTAAACTATTCTTACTCTATGATACGTCATTAAGTAAAAGAAATGAAGTGGCAACTTTTTCCGGGCCAATTATCAAGTAACGAAAGAAATGTTGCATTTCTAATAAAGTTTGCATTTCTAATAAAGTGACCTGTCTTGTATTATATATGATCAATGCTTTGAAAGTTGAGCTATTCTAAGTTGAATTCTTTTTTATCAGTGTCCTAAGGACATCACTTAAAACTTATACAATTTATTAAAAAAAAACCGCATATCAACAAATTTTAAACATGAAAAATGAATATATTTTTAAAATGATCATTTCAAATGAAAAAATGTTCGTATTTCTAAAGCACAATTAATGAATCTTGTCTCATTTTTATCAAGCAAACTCAAAAGACAGTCATTAACATGACATTTCTTTTAAGCATATGATCTTTGGCATTAATTTTTTTTTTTGGTCTTAGGCATTAGTTAATGAAGATTAATGAGGTTTTAACTTTAATGACAGATTCATAAGTCTACAGCTGGAGTCAGATGTTGAGCTTTGGAAGTTGAAGTCGAACCCAAAGCAGTTTTTGTCATTTTGGTGCAGCAAGAGAAGCGTACGGTGAAGATGAGCATGTCACAACATCGACGAACTTTTGGGTTAATGTGATGCGTGGTCAAATCCTGTCGTCTCCCAAGCACAGAAAATGCTCCTTCCGACGAACGTTCAATGCACTAATACAACTTGAGCATTATGTTGGGCGAAGAGAGGGAATCCACAAAAAGAAAAAAATGAAATAGACGTGAAAAATTGACCAAAATTAATTGATTAGATTAAGTTTTATTAGTTACTCAAGTGTGATTCGTATATCCAAATGTGGATTTAAGTTCAAGAGAGCCGGAAAAATGATAATTTCATGCCATGCCTAATGAGTCTTGTAGCGATTGAGAGTACTTGATTAAGGGTTTTTGTTTGGTACATAATCTTTCGTTTGTATTGTCGCTGTTGATTGGGTTAAGAACTCTATGATATAGTCAAATCTTCACAAAGATTATTATTTGGTGACTTTAATATCATATCCACTATCTTAATGAATTGATTGTGTTTTTCTTCTTTTTCATTTAACGGAATTTGTTGCCCTAAATTATTAAAGAAAAATTTACAACAGTGATAAAATGTCTATCACCATCTAATTCAAAATGACATGTATTGGTATCATGGTCTTTACGTAAGTATTTTGCATTGTTTTTTCATTAGCTCATTTAAATATTTAAATCACGTTTGCTTGCGATTAGACATTTTCCAAGATACAGATGATTAATGAGTTTTACATTATATTGAAATAAGAGGATGTACATTCCGATTCTCCATCCTTTTATTCGCTTTATTAACTATTATATGATTGGAATTTGAGCTTCAATATTGGGACACCTATCTTATTTCCATCTTAAAAGGGATACATGCGTTTGTAGAAATTATCTCTATTAATTGAAAATTTTCAAATATATTGACAGTGATCTTGTAATTGCTCTGTGCTAGCGATTGTGATTAGTAGTAAAATAATTTTTTTTGATTATTTATCAATGATTAATAACATTATAAGAAAAAAATATCAAATTTTCAGCAAGAAAAGCACCTTTAAAATTAGAAAGTGACTTGATTTAAGGATAAAAATATAAAACTTCCTTAAACTTTTTTCATGTCACAAAAAACTCTAAACTTATTCACTATGATAAAAACACCCTTAACTTTTTTTGTGTCGTGAGTTATATTTTGGTTCCATTTTGGGTATCTCTATTACATTAATATTAGTTTGGGGCATTTTATGACACAAAAAAATGCTTGGGATATATGTGTTACCATGTGTATAATTTAAGTTGGTGATATTAACCATTGTTATTTTGGTTAATTAGAAAGGTGAAATGTCTATTTTGCTCTCATGACATAAATAAAGACACCAAAACCCTTCTCCATTTGAAGATTAACCTCTCCATTTTCTTTTGTCATCGGGTTAATAAATATCATGAAAAATCTTAAATTAGTATATCTATGATAAATTTATCTCTAATTAATTTTTGGATTGTAAAAATCTAAATTGATATACCTATTTGACCATTAAATACTCAAATTCATGCATTTATAAGAAAATTTTTGACCATTAAATACTCCAAATTCATCCATTTATAATAATTTATCCATCATTAATTTCTGTTAAATTGTATTTATATTATAAAAAATCATAAATTAGTACAAGTGAATATATGTTATCCAATTCAGTAATTTGATAATAAAATATAATGAAATTAATAAAAGGGATAAATTTGATACATATGAGTTAATTAGTATGCCGGTCATTTTCTGTCTTTTAATCTGAAGGGGGAAAAGTAAGCTCTGTCCCCCATTAACTGATCCCGATATGTCCGACCAAAAAAAGTAAATAAAAAAAAAGAAAACGTAAACGTAAAGCAGGTGGGGGGAAATGATATTTCGAGAAGCATCGCGGATGCCGATGGATGAACGGTGGGGCCCCCACGAGCGCAAGCACTTTTCGGTCAGTGGTGGGCCCCCACCACCCCCCTTTGCATGCCCGTTTCCCATGAAAGGTCCATTGCACATTCATATAGTCGTTCGTATTATAGCCTGAAAAAGCGCGAACTAGACTGCTTGTTAGGTCGTCTCCCAAAAAGATGAGGACTAAAAAAAACAGGGTTAGGATCAATGGATCCTTCCTTTTCTACATAACCCGTCCATAAATCTCGGTTGTTTTTTTTTCTTTAATCCTTTTCTTCTCTCTTCGGCGTGCGAGCAGGATCGAAAACGACGTTTGAAACTTGATGAATGGAGGAGTTGCACATATGAAGGAAATCATAAATGAAACCCCGATTCCGATAGCACGTAAGGAATTATGGATTCCCTTCCATTTAATTGAGCTTTTGTCGACGGATAACCTTCGGTGGCCTAACACCTCTATGTTGGCTGGCTAGCTAGATAGTCATCTTGCTTTACTTGTCAAGAAATGATGATTATTATGTTAACCGACAAAACAATTAATTGATTGAGATGCAATGCTCACTAATTGATCACACAAAGATCTCTAACCCCTTGTTCCCAAACCCAATAGTAGATGGGGAGACATGCCTGAATTCAAACCTGACTCTTCTTTCTTTATTTGAGTCACCCCACACTTTAATGAATAGTATGAAATTGAAGTCATAACTAGAAATTGCTGCTCCCATCAAACTTTTCAGTATCGAATTATTGTTCCTTTTTAGCTTGGATAGCACGATAGAAGATGAGATCAATACGGAGCAACGTCAAGGTAAATTTATGGGACCAAGATGCCAAGATTTTTCCAATGCCTCAATCAATTTAAGAAGTCAAATGAAGTTAACCAATTCTTGGTGGATTCACGATTCTTTAAATGTCAAAGAGGGAGGGTCCAAAGAACTGACATTGTAAGGGGAGACGAAAAGGGTAATTGAAGTTCATGCATTTGCCATTCTTGATACATCACCACAAGTAAAATGCATGATATGCATTGAATAATAGGCATTGTCATGAATCATTCAATACATAAGAATTTTTAGACCGTCAGTATATCCAATAAAATTGTAGTCTTTGATTTAAATTTGTTTACCAACTTCGGAATGTCAGTATCCGTGTAACGTTTAGTCTAAAAGCATGTGATCGGTGATCACGCTTGATCAGAAGGGGCCATTTTCTTCCAATCCCCATCTCCATGAAAAATACGATGAGTCAGCATCGTAATGGTCAACTTGGCACCTCAAATCGTGGGTTACATTCAGTCCCCTCTAATTGTCAGAAAACACAGCAAATGCTGTCTTTTTTATTACAAAAGCAAAACCAGTCCACTCCACTTTGTCCTTAGAACATGCAATTCTAGCTGTTTCATAACCTCAACATGGCAACTATGCGATAATAATATAGGACCGTGTAGTTTATAAAAGACACAGGACCGTGTGGTTATCGTTTGTGCGTTTTTTGCCCACTGATATAAGATTCTCCCGCTAAAGTTTTGTCAAGTTGTTGGACAAATTGAAGTTCATAAAAATTTATAATCGTCTTGATCCGATGGAATGATCAATCTAATTTTCGTGAACAGCATAGTACTTCGCTTGATTCGATTTAAAGTTGTAATCAAACATTTATGAATTCCAAAATCAAACTAGTCTTGTCCCGTAATTAAAGCACTTTGCTAATCGTCTCGTAAGTTCTATATTATATCTGCATGTAATCTTCGCAAGAGGTTGTTATTCAAGCGCCATCTTCTTTGAATTGGAAGTACGGGTTTCAATGGTGGATTTCATGATGGAGCGTGAAAAGAAATTTTTTAAGGAGGTATTGGGTCATTATTATACTGATGAAATCCTTCTCATCCATTCTCATCCTTATTCAAAGGCCTTCTTGTCTCCATATGATATCTTGGATGCAGTGTTCCTTAAGCATAGCCAAGACTTTATGTAACTGTGTCATGAAGTTTCATGATTTGCACATTGATAATTCATGTTTTAAACCTACTACACGATAAGATAACTAATCATAAAGATTCCTATAACCATGAGAATTTGTCAAATAACTTTTTGAATTGTAAGATATTATTTTCTCAAGCTGCAATTATTACTACAATGTTTTGACAAACAAGCTCTTAGAATGCATTATTGAGTGTCTTCACTTGTGGCTGATTGAGGACCACATAATTTGGCAAAACTTTTCAACCTCATGTCAAAATTAAGGTTTGACAAAAAAAAAAAAATTATCCAAAAAGACCTTCACCTATTGTGTTGCCGTCAATTCAATATATAAACTTTTCAATTTGGATAATGCATTCCTAAAGTTGTTGCAATTTTCCAATGAAGTCCATCCGGTGATTTGACTTGTGCAACTTCACTAGAAAACATCATTTTGAGAAGTTATATATTTCTAAATTCTTTCTTCTCTTTTCTTTTTTTATTTATTTCCTCATTTTCATCTTTCTAGAAAGGGTCGGCAAGGTTCTTAGGGGCCTCAATCATGGCCAACATTAGGTGAGGGTCTATAAGCCCTAGCCACCAAATGGGTGGGGGTCTCGAAGCCCTTGTTGGCAACTTAGTAAGGGACTGCAAGGGCTTCCAAATCTTCGCCTTGATTGTGAGGTCCGAGTTGTGCTACACGAAGGCGCTGAGGATGTTGAAGGAGAGCCAGTCACACTTGGTGACCTTTTCACTGGCAACTGCCCATTCCTTTGGGTGAATCCAATGTCAATGAAGCACTTGATGAGAAACTAAAAGTATTAATTGGAAATTTACCAAAAATGAAAAGGCTTGTGATTGAATCTCAAGCTCTTTATATCTAAACTGATCCAAAATCAAATTCATGAAAGGATGAATAAAAGTAAGGCTAACCAACCTAAAGGGATGCTCATGCTGATAAACAAGTGGACTTCACATCTTTGGAAACATGATGTTTTGATTTATTATTGAATTTTTTGAACATTATGTTCAAGTGTCTAGTTGTAGAATATTATTAGTACATTGCTCAATCAGTCAATTACAACTTTCGATTAGAGAAGAGTCATGAGATCCATAAGATCAATTCAGAAAGCCTTTTCAGAAGTTCTATATTATGACCTCACTGGACCTTCGAGGTCATTTTTGGCCTTGAGTTCTATCAATTTCAAGTATTTCAGGACCATTTTCTATGTTCAGGCTACTTCAGGAAAATGCCTTCGGCTCTTTTGCTTTTGATCGAGTTAACTTTGGATATTAATTTCTGTTCAGGGTTAATTTCAAGCCTGTCAAATGACAGGAAGCAATCCATCTACGCATCCCCTATCTATATTATATGGATCCGTTAGGAGGCAGCTAACCCCGAAATGACATACCGACTTGGATTATTTTTATAGACCAAAGTAATCAAAGTCAAGATGGATATGAACACGTTAATCATAAGTTTATGGCCACTAAATTGCGTATCATTATGACTAATGGCCCATCAATGACCACTTAAACAGCTCTGAATTTTTCACACCCGCCTTTGCCTGGTTGATGAATTGCATACACGCGGTTCAATGCATAATCCTAGATTAAGTGTCCCCAATTAACCCGATCCAATTTAAAAAGAGAGCCAATGGGATTGTCGGCCACCATTTTTTTTTCGAATAAAATAATAAGATATTTTAACAAAACTGATGCACGATAGTTTCGGCTCACCTATTAGATTTTGTGAGAGTACTGCCGATTGTTCTGAAAGTTCAAACTATTGTTAAATAAATGCGTGGTCTATTATTTAAATATTCTAACAATCCCCTGCATGTTCTGTTTGGTCTTTTGTTGTTTAGTAATGAGTGTGAAAAGTTAACTAGGGAGACAAATGGAGCTTAGAAAGATTCAAACTTAGAACCTTCTAGTTTTAATACCATGTGAGATTTTGTGAGATCACTACTAATTATTTTAAATGATTAAATTATTAGATGAATGCGTGATTTATTATTTAAATATTCTAACACCACAGTAAAAATAATAAAAAAATAATAATAACAATGAGATGGTAGATCAGTCAAATGGGTTTATTTAAACATGGCACTTTACAAAGGCCAGGTTCAATGTTATTCCTCATTTTTCACACTTTAGTATTTGGAGGACCCTTCATTAAATCAAATTTGGACAAATAGATAAGATAGATGTTGGATTCCTTGAATCTGATGGTACGCCTGCATAAACAAATGCAGCCTGCTCATAATCTTATGGACTTTTAAATACTAAGTTGAAGGATTTCTTTGTTCATTCCCATGGAATATTCATTGCTTCCACATTTATTTTATGGATTACATGTATCCATGTCGAGATACAACGAATGATGGTGTAAGTTGGTAGTAAGGCTTGTCGTCATGTCAGTTAGAGACGGTCAAATAACAACCCGACCATAAAAGCTTATTAAAATTGCACTTCACAATTTGTTCAAAAAAGTGAAAATTGATATTATATCCAAAGATTTTTCAGTTAATATATTATATATAAATTCATTCATTCCTAAGGTCAACTAATAGATTGGGGTAATTAGTGCCGGTCACCCCTAGTTGCTTGGGAGGATTGTCCAAAAAATCCTACACCTACTATATGGCGGCCAATTTCAGTCATGAATTTTTCCAGTTTTGCCAATTTATTCCTAAATTTTTTGATGATTTTCTAATATAGTTCATTAAGCTAATTTAGGCTTGAAATTTCTGATATTGCGGTCTAATCAGTATTGGCCATTTTAAGTGGCATGACTAATGTGAACACCTTTTGCAATTTTTTCCTTTATTTTCCTTTATTTTTCTTTCTTTTTTCTTTTTTTTCCTTTATTTTTTTACCTAGTATGTTGTTCATCTTCTTCCTTTGCTGCTCATTGGCCACAAGCGAGGATTGCCCTCGTTGGCCACCCCTCTTCTAGATCTAGTGAGGGTGACCTTTGTCGCCCTTTTCTAGTTTGGGAAAGTGCAGCCCTTGCTAACTCACCTGCCATTGCTGAGGTTAGGCGGTTGCGATCATTTTCTTATGGCATATAACTTGATATGCAGCATATTTATTGAGTGAACTTTGAGGAAAATTTCTCAAAATTTTATTATTTTCTTAGCGCAACACGAATGTATGGGGAAGCAGATTTGTTAGAGGAAAATTATAAAGCAAACTATAACTTCTAAGATCTAAATGTTTGGGCGGAAACTTAACAAAGGAAAACAATACATTTCGACAGATAGTTTCCTTTTTAATTTCAAAAAGATCTTCTTGAGGAAGCATTAGTCGCTGGAATAAGATCAACAAACTCTAAAAAATGCAAACGAAAATGAAAAACCACACTGCAAATTAAAAAGGATAATGCTAGGCATGAATTGAAATTTACAGACACTATTCCTACGTTATGTTATATCTCAAGTAATGAGTGAGCATTTACCCGAGCAGAGCATCTTTGATATTTAAGTTGAATATTACGTATCACATAATTTATCAAATTTATGAACTATTCTTAGTCTTTGAACATTATTGAGTAAAAGAAATGAAGTGGCAACTTTTTCCGGGCCAATTATCAAGTAATCAAAGACATCGTGCACTTCTAATAAAGTGACTGGTCTTGTATCGTATATGATCAATGCTCTAAAAGTCAAATTATTCTAAGTTGGATCTTGTTAACAAGCAAACTAAGGACACATCCCTTTAAACTTCTAAAATTCATAAAAAAAAAAAAATCCATATCAACAAATTTTAAATATGAAAAATGAATATATTTCAAAAAATAACGCGTTCCAAATGAAAAATGTTCATATTTCTAAAGCACAATTAATAACCATTAACAAATGTTTCAGTTTTATTAAGCATTCTTAAGACAGTTGTTGATACGAATTTTTCTTTTAAGCATATTATCTCAGGCATTATTTTTTTTTTTGTCTTTGGCACTAGTTAAGGAAGATGATTATGAGGTTTAGCTTTAATGACAGATTAATCAAACTACGGCGGGAGTTAGATTTAAGATTCGGAAGTTGAAATCGACCCCAAAGCAGTTTTCGTCGTTTTGGTGCAGCCAGAGAAGCGTACGGTGCAGATGAGCGGGTCAACTCGGACGACTTTTTTAGAGGATGCGATGGAGTGGTCAAATCCTGTCGTTGCCCAAACACAGACAAAAAGCTCTTTCCTTCGAACGTTTGATGCACTGAACAAAACTTGAGCATTATATTAGGCGAAGAGAGGGAATCCACAAAAAGAAAAAAAAAAATCGACGTGAAAAATTGACCAAAATTAATTGATTAGGTGAAGTTTTATCAGCTACTCCGGTGTGATTTGCATATCTAAATATGGATTTAAATTCAGGAGAAAATTAGAAAAATGATGATTCCATTTTACTTTCCCTGGTTCTAGTGGGGCTACTTCAATGCCTAATTAGTCCTGTAGTGATTGAGAGTATTTGACTAAGGGCTTTTATTTGGTATGCAATCTTTTGGTGACCTCTGTTAATAGGGATGGTAACTTTGTGATGACCGAAATCATCACAAAGACTACTGTTTTGGTAACTTTGACATCAAATCTACTGTATCAATGAATTGATTGTGTTTTCTCTTCTTTTTCATTTGGTTAACGATACTTGTTGCCCTAAATTATTAAAGACAAATTTAATAGTCTCACAGTCTTTATGAAAATTTTTTGCATCGTTTTCATTATCTCATTTAAATATTTAAATCGTGTTTACCGTTGTTTAGACTTTTTTCAAATAAGACGGATGGTTATGAGTTTTACATTCTATCAAAATAAGAGGTCTTACATTTCGATCTCTTTGTCCTCATATTCACTATATTAATTATCATATGATCAACAAATTTCAAATATTTGTGTTGTAGTGATATTGTTTAGATTTTTTTTAATGTAGTATTAATCCGTATTAATTTAGATAAAATGTCCGTTTGGCTCCTATAACATAAAGACACTAAAGACAAGGGGTGTGCAATCGGACCGGATATACCCGGTTCCCGGACCGGCCCACCCAAAAAACAGGGTCGGGAACCGGTTCCCGTTGAAACCGGTCCAGAAACCGGTTTAAATAGGTTCGGGAATAGGTTCCGAGTGATTACTCACTTGGAAACCGGTTTTGGAACTAGTTTTGTAAGTAGAGGTTTAAAACCCCCCCTTTTTTTTCCTCGATTTCTATTCTTACTCCTGTAATCACATGATGTTTTTCCTCTTGGCTCTCTCAAACACACACGACACTCTTCCTTTGTCATTTCTCTTCCTCACTTGCTTCCCTCCCTCACAGGCTCTCTCTTGCATGTCCAATGGATGGACGGTGTTCGTCACCGCCAAATTCTTGTGTATCACATGGATTGGCTTGCCTAATTTCTCTTTCGTAGGAGGAGTTATGCTTGCATAAATGAGTATTTTTATGTACTAGTTATGGGAATAAGATTAATATTAGACCCATGTTTGTTGCTAATTATTTTCTTTATGATTTTATTTATTATAATTAGCCTTGTGGATCCTTAATTTTTTGTTTAGTAAAAAATTTCATGTATTTATTTATTACAAGTGCTTAATGTTTCAATACAAATTATGATGATTATATTATTTTCTCGCATATTAATATAAAATTCGAAGTCGTATAGGATATTAAGATATTGCAAAATAGGTTCCAATGAAAACAGGGTTAACTCTGGAATCGGATCGGAAAAAAACATGATGGGTTGGGTACAGGGTCTAATATAAACAAGGTTGGGTATAGGGTCCAGAAAAGATGAACCGATTATAACAGGGTCGGGTACAGGATCTAGGTCTAGACCCTACCCATTTTGGACCCGATCACCCTTGCTAAAGACCCTTCCGCGTTTGAAGATTAACCTTTCCCCATCCTCTTCTTTTGTCCTTTTCTGTCTTTTTGGTCAATCTGAAGGGGGAAAAGTCAGCCCTCCCCCAATTAACGAATCCGGATTCGTCCGGCCAAAGAAAGAAAGAACAGAAAGTTAAAAAAGAGAAACGTAAACGCAAAGCCGGTGGGGGAAAATGACGTTTCGAGAAGCATCGGTCACGTCGATGGACGAACGGTGGGGCTCCCACGGGCGGAAGCACCTTTTCGGTTCTCTTATCGTGGACGCCGCGAGGCCGAGAGAAGGGGATTCATACAATGAATTTGGGAATTAGGGATGGGGGCCTACCCCCGCTTTCCCTTTCCATGCCGTGTTCCCATGCGGGGTCCGTTGCACATTTCATTCAAAGTCGTTCGTATGATAGCCTTGAAAAAGCTAGAGCGAGGCTCATTAGGTCGTCTCGCAAAAAGGAAAGAAAAGCAGGGTTAGGATCAATGAATTCTTCTTTGACGTGCGAGGCAATTCGAAAACGACGCCCGAAACTTGACGGACGGAGGGGCTTGCACACGCGAAAGGAACCTGAAAGGGACCCCAATTCTGATACCATGTTAGGTTGGATTGGGCTCTTGTCAATGAACAGCCTTCAGCGGCTTCGCTTCTGGTCGTTTTGTTTCGCTTCTCGTCGGTGAATGAATGATGATTATCGCCTTAATCAACGAACTGATTGATTGACCGAGATGCAATGCTCACTGATTGGTTGCACAAAGATCTCCGAGGCCTTTGTGCATGAACCCAGCAGCACATGGGGGAGACATGCCTGAATTCAGACCAGACTCTTCTTTCTTTGTTTGAGCAGCTCCCGCACTCGCGATATCCATAAACCCTTCAAATAAGAGATGTTGGATACTCTAACGAATAGTATGAAATTGAGATTTTTGATGGTGTTGGATTGAGATATGTTCAATCCCCGTCGATGATTCTACACCCTGAAAAAAATAGTTGATTCTACTTTCATGAAAATAATTGTTAGAGTTAGTGTGAATCAAATATTTATATATATCACATCTCTTTATAAAAATTCTTGAAAGGCCCCTTTACATCATTCAATTTTCTTACTAGAGACTAAATCGTACTTCAAAAGTAAATGAAATCTATAACTCGTTAAATCATAATTATTTCTTGATCTCAAACACTTTCTTTATTTTTTTGTGAAAAATTAAGCTCATTTTCCTGAATAGACCAAATACTCAAAAACTTAGTGTCTTCCAAAATTAATGAAGTATTATCTCTTTCCAAATGGAAAGCACGTCTACTTTTGATCGTGCGCAATATATGGTGACCATTTTTATCACATTTATTGATAATAAAAAAGAATTCATAATACTTATCACTAGCAGTATAGCCACATTCAATTTGTATTTAGATAGATAACATATAATATTTCTGCATATAATCGTTTGTTCATCTCCAAGGGGCACATGTCGAAGAACAAAATGAACTTATCCAAAACAATAATACCCCATAATTTAGTTTGACCTTCCCATTCAAGTTATGAGTATTCAACCAAAGGAATCACACCAATTTGACAATATATATAAAACTGAAAAAAGGGAAAAAGGAGCAAAATAATCTGCAAATTGGTACCTTTTCCCAAATTATCAGAGCCTATTTGTGAGGAAATTAAAGTAATTCCGACAATATGTGTATGTGGCTAATAGAAAAAAAGAAAAAAGAAAAGAAAGATCAACAACGTATTTTTCTTGATTTTTATCTGTCTCCGTAGTCCGTACACATCTAAATTTCCTCAAATTGACCCCCATGGGACCCTCGAGCCCATCCCCATGAATGTACACAAACATTAAATATGATGTTTGGTGGTGGTGGTGGTGGTGGTGTCTAGTCATATTCTGTTACTCTTTAGGTTCAGATGGAACTGCAACTAACACGCCACAATTCTAACTACTCAACTTGCTCGGATGCTCCTATGGTGTGTTTGGTTTGGTGTTGGCTGTTGGGGGAAAGTCTCCAAAAAAATGCAAAAGGCCTTGGGTCAAAGGGATTTTTCAAATGCAAGTAGTATTCGTTGAAGTGTATTCTAAACACACATTGGAATCAACTTTGCATTAAATGTTGCTTGTTGGAAGCTATACTTTATAAAGTGCCTGATTTGCCAAAGAAATAATTTAAGGAATGCTTAGAATCATTGACATTTTGCTGCTTGGATAGCATGACAGAAGATTGGATCATACTTAGCCACGTCAAGATAAATTTATAGGACTTAGATGCCAAGATTTTTCCAATGTCTTGACCATTTCAAGAGGTTGTATTAAGTTAACCAAATCTTGGTGGATTCGCAAGCCTTCAAATGTCAAAGATGGAAGGTCAAAAGAGCTGACGTCCGTTTGTTTTTTTTTTTTTTTTTGGGGGGGGGGGTTGGGGTTGGAGGAAGAAAATGGTTGAATTGAAGTTCATGCATCTGCGATTCTTTGATGCATCACGACAAGCAAAATGCATGATAAGCATCGAGTGATAGGCAAAGTCATGAATTATTAATGCAGATGATCTCTTTCACCGCCGATATATCCAATAAAATTGTAGCTCTTAATTTAAATTTTTCTCATCATCTTTGAAATATCAATACATGTGCAATGCCTGGTCTGAAACGATGTGATCGGTGATCACGCTTGATCAAGGGGGCTGATTTCTTCCAATCCCCTCATAGAAAAAAATACAATGAGTCAGCATCGTGATTATCAACTTGCACCTCAAATCGTGGGTTACATTCAGTCCGCTCTAATTGTCAAACAACACAGCAAATGCTGTCCATTTGTATTACAAAAGTAGAACCAGTCCACTCCGATTTGTTCTTAGAACACGCAATTCTAGATGTTTTATAGCCCCAACGTGGCAACTATGCGATAATAATGTAGGACGGTGTAGGTTATACAAAGATATAGGACCGTGTGGTTATCATCTGTGGCTTTTTTGCCCACTGATATGAGAAGATTCTTCCGCTAAAGTTTTGTCAAGTTGTTGGACATATTGAAGTTCATAATAATTTATGCTCCTCTCAAACCAATAAATCGGCTGATCTAATTTTCACGAACAGCATAGTACTTCATTCGATTCGATTTAAAGTTGTAATCAAACATTTATGAATTCCGAAATCAAACTAGTCTTGCCCCGTAATTAAAGCAGGTTGCTAATGGACTTCTATGCTCTAGGGTATATCTACATGTAATCTTGGCAAGAGGTTGTTATTCAAGTGCTATCTTCTTTGAATTGGAAGAACAGGGATTTGAATTGTGGATTTCATGATGGAGCGCGAAAAGAAATTCTTTTAGGAGTTATTAGGTCATTGTTATACTTGATGAAATTGTTCGCATCCATTCTCATCCTTATTCTAAGGCCTTCTTGTCTCTAGATGTTATCTCGGATTCAATGTTCCTTAAGTATAGTCAAGATTGTACGTAATTGTGTCATGAAGTTTCATGATTTGCATATTGATAATACATGTTTTAAACGTAGTACTCTTAAAACACAATGGGAAAACTATTCCTCCTGTAACTATGAGAAGTTGTCAAATACCTTTTAGAATTGTAATACCCTGTTTTCTCAAAGCTGCAATTATTGCTATAATGTTTTGACAAACAAGCTCTTATTCTGCATTATTAAGTGTCTTCACCTGTCGGTGATTGAGGACCACATCGCTTGCCATAACTTTTCAGCTTCATGTCAAAATTAAGGTTTGACAAAAAAAAATTGAAAATTTGGAAAAAATTGTCGAAAAAGGCCTAAAACCATTCAATTGTCGAAAAAGGCCTAAAACTATTTTACTGTTGCCGATTTGGTTATTAAACTTTCCAATTTGGATAATATAGTCCATTGGACCAATGTTGTTTAGAAGTCGCTAATATGGCATCTAGTCAGCGTCAATCATCCTTATCGTATGTTGACGATCTAACTTGTACAACTTCACTAGATAACAATGTTGTTTTGAGAAATATATGTATTTAAAACAATTTAGAATCAAATTTGTCAAAGGATGAATAAAAGTTAAAGTAACCTAAAGGGATGGTCATGTTGATAGATGAATGGAGTTTCACGTCTTTCGAAGCACGATGTTTCAATTTATTGCTGAGTTTTTTGAACATTTAGAAAAATAAATGTTTAAACATCTAGATAGAGAATAGGATTTGTACACTATTCAATCAGTCAATTACAACTTCCAATCGGAGAAGCCTAGAAGTCTATCAATTTCATGTATTTCAGGACCATTCTCTATGTCTGGGCTATTTTAGTAAAATGCTTTCGGTTCATTTGCTTTTGATCAAGTTAACTTTGAATATTAATTTCTATTAAAGGTCAATTACGAGCCCCTCAAATGAAAGGAAGCAATCCATCCAGGCATCCACTATCTATATTATATGGATCCGTTAGGAGGCAGCTAACCCCCAAAATGACAGACCGACTAGGATCATTTTATAGACCATGAAAGTCTAGATGGATATGAACACGTTAATCAGAAGTTTATGGCCCCTAAATTGCGTATGGTTATGACTAATGGCTCATCAATGACCACTTATGTAGCTCTGAAATTTTCCATACCGGCTTTTGCCTGGTTGGCGAATTGCATACACTCGGTTCAATGCATAATCCTCGATTAAGAGTCCCCAATCAACTCGATCCAATTTAAAAAGAGAGCTAATGGATGTGTCAACCTCCAATTTTTTTTTTTTTTTTTTTGAAGAAAATAATAAGATGTTTTAACAAAATTGGTGCACGACAGTTTCAGCCCACCAAAAAATAAAATAATAATAACAATGAGATGGTAGATTAGTCAAATGGGTTTGTTTAAACATGGTACTCTACGAAAGCCACGTTATGTCGTTCCTCTTTTTTCAAACTTAAGTATTTGGAGGACCCTTTATTAAATCAAATTTGGACTAATAGATAAGATAGATGTTGGATTCCTTGAACCTAGGGAACGCCTGCAAGAACAAATGCAGCCTGCCCACAATCTTATAGACATTTATATACTAAGTTGAATGATGTCTAGATGTTCACTCCCATGGAATATTCATTGCATCGACATTTGTTTTATGGGTTGCATGTGTTCATGTCGAGATATAACAAATGATGGTGTGAGTAGTAGCCTAGTAGGAAGGCTTGTCGTTATTTCGGTTAGAGATGGTCGAATATCAACCGGAACCACATAAGCTTTACTCATGACGGCCTTCACAATTTGTTTAAAGAAGAGAAAATTGAAATTACATCGAAAGATATTTTATGGTATAAATATATCATATTTAAATACATTCACTAATAAGGTCAACTAATAGATTGGGTCATTAGCGTTGGTCATCCTTGCCCGCTTAGGAGAATTTTTCAAAAAGTCCTAGACTTATTATATGACATTCAATTTAGTCGAAAATTTTTCAATTTTCTCAATTTATTCATAAATCTTTTGATGATTTTAAAATATAGTCTTATTTAGTCAATTCAGGCCTAAAATTGCTAACGTTGTAGTTTTATCAAGTCTATTTACGATTTAGGCTACATGATTAGTGTGAATGATTTTTTACAATTTTTTTTATATTTTCTAAATTATTTCCTTTGTTTTTTCTTTCCTTTTCTTTTTTTTTCCTTTTTTTTTTTCCTATTCTATTGTTCATCTTCTTCCTTTGCTAGTTGTTGGCCACAAGCGAGGATTGTCCTTGCTAGCCACACCTCAACCATCTCGCCAGCCACACCTCATCCATGTCTAGTGAGGGTGACCTTTGTTGCCCTCGTCTAGATTTGGGAAAGCGCTGCCCTCCCTAACTCGCCTGTCGATGCTATGGCTAGGCAGCTGCGATCATTTTCTTCTAGCATGTAACTTGATAATACACAGCTATTTATTGAGGGAAGTTTTAGGAAATTTTCTCAAAATTTTATTATTTTCTTAGCGGAGCACGAATATATGGTGAAGCAGATTTGTTAGAGGAAAATTATCAAGCAAACTATTACTCTTAAGATCTAAATGTTGGGGCGGAAACTTAAAAAAGTTAGAAAAAAAAAATACATTTCGACAATAGTTCCCTTTTTAATTCATAAATATCTTCTTTAAGTTGAATTTCCATATCACATAAATTATCAGATTTGTAAACTATTCTTAGTCTATAAAAAAATTATTAAGCAAAGGAAATGAAGTGGCAACTTTTTCCGGGCTAACTATCAAGTAACCAAAGAAATCGTGCTCTTCTAATAAAGTGACTAGTCTGGTATTGTATATGATCAATGCTTTGAAAGTTGAATTATTCTAAGTTGGATTCTTTTTATCAAGGGCCCTAAAGATACATCACTTGAAACTTCTAAAATTCATTAGAAAAACTGTCTATCAACAAAATTTATACACGCATGTCAAATGAAAAAGTGTTCATATTTTTTGAAGCACAATTAATGACCCTTATCTCATTTTTATCAAGTGTATTCAAAAGAAAGTTGTTAATATGGATTTTTCTTTTAAGCTTACGATCTTTGGCATTAATTTTTTTTTTGTCTTAGGCAATAGTTAGTGAAGATAATTACGAGGTTTAACTATAATGACAGATTCATCAAACTATAGCTGGAGTTAGATTTAAGATTCGGAAGTTGAAGTCGACCCCGAAGCGGTTTTCGTCGTTTTGGTGCAGCCAGAGAAGCGTGCGGTGCAGATGAGCTGATCAACTCGGACGACTTTTTGAGTGAATGCGATGGAGAGGTCCAATCCTGTCCTCTTCCAAACACAGAATAAAGAGCTGTTTACTGCGAACGTCCGATGCACTGAATACAACTTGAGCATTACATTGGGCAAAGAGAGGAGATCCACAAAAAGAAAAAAAATGAAATAGACGTGAAAAATTAGAAAATGACTTTGATTTAAGGAGAACTATGAGAGAGAGAGAGAGAGAGAGAGAGAGAGAGAGAGAGAGAGAGAGCTCTTTGTTATTAGGATAAATATCACAAAAAACTTCAAACTATATCTACTATAGCACAAATATCCAAAAAAAAAATTATATCAACAAAAACTTTAAACCTATCCATCATAATAAAAAAAATGATAGATTCAATTTTTTTTACGTTGCAAAAAAACTCAAGCTTACATATGTCATACATATGCATCCTCTATTTTAATTACATCCACGGTATATTTATCACATGTGTCATGATGGGTAAATTTAGGATTTTAGTAACACATAAAAAATTTGGGATATTTGTATTATAATGATTTAATTTGTGGTATTAATTCTTTTATTTTGATTAATTGGAAATGTGAAATGTCTGCTTTACTCCCTCGAGGTAAAGGACACCAAAGACCCTCCTCCGTTTGAAGATTAGCTTAGCCTCTCCCGTTTCATTTTTCTTTTGTCCTTTTCTGTCTATTGGTCGATCTGATGGGCAAAAAGTCGGCTCTGCGCCCCCATTAATCAAATCCGGAATGGTCCGACCAAAAAAAAGGAAGAAACGAAAGAACTACAAAAAAGCAGACGTAAAGCGGGCGGCGGGGAAATGATATTTCGAGAAGCATCGAAGGGAGACGTCGATGCACGCACGAACAGCGGGGCCCCCACGCGTGCGTAAGCACCTTTTCGGTTCCCTTGCTGTGGACGCCACGCCAGGTCGAAAGATTGGGGGGGATTCATACGATGAATTTGGGAATCAAGGGGTGGGGCCTACCCCCCCTTTGGCCCTTTTCTGCCCCGTTCCCATGCAAGGTCCATTGCACATTCATTCAAAGGCGTTCATATTATAGCTTTTGCAAAAAGGTGGAACGAGACTACTCATCATTTAGGTCGTCTCGGAAAAAGACAGAAAGAAGAAAACGGGGTTAGGATCAATGAATTCTTCCTTGACGTGCAAGTGGGGATTGATAACGAAGCCTGGAACTTGACGAACGGGAGGAGGGGCTTGCACGCGCGAAGGACAACTGGGACGGAGCCGGATTCCAATACCGTGTTTAGGAATTAGAGGCTCCTTTCCATTGGATCGGGCTTTTGTGACGAACGAAGGAACTTGCGTAGGCGAAAGGAACTAAATCAGAACCGGATTCCGATATCATGTTAGAAATTGGAAATTGGAGGCTTTTTCCTTACTTTGGATTGGGATTTTGTCGACACGGCCTTTGGCAGCATTAACGCCTCTCTCTTGGCGGGCTAATTTCATAAAAAATTATCAACTTTTAAGTTGATAGACAAATCTGGCTAAAACTTTTTTTTTTTGTCTCTTGAAAAAGCACAAGCTTTAGATAAGGGACAAATGTAGCCTGAACTTTTTTTTGTCTCATTAAAAAGTATCAACTTCAAAAGTAAATGGAATATTTTACTCGTTAAATCACAAGTGTTTTTTTAATCTTTGAACACTTGCTTTATTTTTTTGCCAAATATTAAGCTCATTTTCCTAAATAGGCCAAACACTCAAAAACTTATAGTGCGTTTTGTTCGACTTTACAAATGAACTTTAAATGTAATATAAATGTTAAAAATGGAAATCCTTTAGAGAAATACAAATTGTGTTTGATAAAGCCGCTTGTAAAGCAACTTTGAGCATAATAATGTTTGGTAAAATTTTTTTGTAAAGAACTTGGTTGTAATTTTCTTTTTTTTAATTATTATTAAAAAGAAATCAAACCCTTCATTGGCAAAGAGTTTGGGCTGCCATTGAGCCAAATCTAGCATTGGTGGTCAACAATCGAGGTTGCATGACCTCAGGCAACTCTCATCAAATGTCACAAGACCTTAGGCGGCCATTGCTTGGGTTGTGAGACCTTATGTGACGGTCACTTGGGTTGCATGACTTAGACATCCCTCACTAGGGTCTCGCAATATTGCCGGCCCTTTGTTGGTTAGATTTGACCTCATCAGCCCTTGCTAGGTGCCGTCATAGAGGCAATGAACTACGAGGGGCAGAACCAAAAAACTGAAGAATTGACAATGGTAATTTTGAAAAAAAAAATTATTCAACCATAATTTTGGTATTCCGCAAATGCTACTTCAAAAGGCTAGTCTCTGCTTGCCTTAGGCTTTTAGCATCCCCAAGCCCAACATTTGACCAAAAAGTTGCTTCGAAAGGCTTGTTAAACAACCTAATATCTCTTAAAGGGATTTTGAAGGCTAAAAGCACATTGAAAAAGTTGAATCGAATGGACCATTAGTGTTTTCCAAAGTTAATGAATTATTATCTCTTAAAACCATGTCCACTTTTAATCGTGCACAATAAATGGTGACCATTTTGATTACATTTACTGATAATGAAAAAGAATTCATAATACTACTGGTGATATATCCACACTCAATTTGTATTTAGATAGATAATATATAAGATATTTGCAAATCAGATAGGCATTCGTGGGACACAGTCGTAGGTTCATCTCCAAGACGACACATGTCAAAGAACAAAATGAATCGAAAACAATAATACCCCATAATTTAGTTTGACCTCCCCATTCATGTTGTGACGATTCAACAAAAGGAATCACGTCAATTTCACGCACAAACACACGCATATATACATATATTCCAACCTAAAAAGGGAAAAAAGAGCAAAAAGACATGCAAATCATTACCTTTTCCCAAATTATCAGAGACGAGTTGGAAGGAAATTAAAGTACTACCGACAACGTGGCTAATAGAAAAAATAGAAAAGAAAGATCGACCGCATATTTTTCTTCTTGATTTGTATTTGTCTCCGTACACATCTAAATTTTCTCAAAGTGACCCTTATGGGACCCTCGAGCCCATTCCATAAATATACTCAAAACATTTGTAATGATATTTTTGTCGGGGTGTGGAAGTCATATTCTATTTTTCTTCAGGCAGCAACAACAAGAGCGGGTCAATCTTTTGCAGTTCAACTACTCAACTTGCTCCGATCCTCCTACAAAAGGGGCGTTTCGTTTGGCACCGGGAGAGCGACTCTAGAAAAATGCAAAGGCTTTAAGGGATTTTTCAAAATATAAATAACGTTTAGTAAAATGTATTTTAAAAATAAATTAGGAGGCAACTTTGACCTAAAAACCGTATGGTGAAAACTACATTTTTTTCAAGTAGCTAATCTCAAAAGAAATAATTTAAGAATTTTGCCTCGAATTATTGTCATCGTGGCAGATGGGATCCATACCTAGCCACGTCGAGATAAATTTGTTGAACCAAGATGCCAAGATTTTTCAATGCCTTGATCTTAAGAAGTCAATTAAACTTTAACCCATCCTGGTGCATTCACGAGTCTTTAAATGTCAAAGATGGAGGGTCAAAAGAGCCAATATCGTCAGGGGAAAGAGAAAGGTCATGAATTGAAGTTCATGCATTTGCAATTCTTGATACGTCATGAGAGAAAAATGTATGATTATGCGTCATGACAGGTTGATGATCTTTTACATCATCACTACATCCAATTAAATTGTAGCCCTTCATATAAATTTTTGCTTGCCGACTTGGGAATGTGAGTGCATGTGCACCGCCTGGTCCAAAAGCTTGTGATCGGTGGTCACTCTCAATCAAAGTGGCTAAGTTTTTCCAATCCCCTAAAAAAACAAATGTGTCAGCATCATGATGATCAACTCGGTACCTCAAATCACGGGTTACATTCAGTCCCCCCTAATCCTCAAACAACAAAGGAAAAAGCTGTCCATCTATTTCAAAAGTAAAACCAGTCCACCCAACTTTGTCCTTAGAGCACGCAATTCTAGATGTTCTAAAGCCTAAACATGGAAACTATGGGATAATGATATAGGACCGCGTAGTTTATATAAAAGATATAGGACTATATGGTTATCATTTGTGGGTTTTTGGCCCACCGGTATGGGAAGATTCTCTTGCTATTGTATTATCAAGTTGTTGGACAAATTGAAGATCATAATAATTTATGCTGGTCTCCAAACAATGGATGAATTGATCTAATTTCCATGAACAATGTACTACTTCGTTGGATTTGATTTAAAGTTAGCCCCGCATTTAAAGCACGTTGCTAATCGGCTTGTAAGTTCTATGTTATATATATATACACAACATCATTCTAAGTAAAGATCTAAGGAGTTTTAACTTATTCCATCGTCTGCACGTAATCTTGGCAAGAGGTTGTATCCAAGTGCTGTCTTCTTCGAAATGGGGAGAGCAAGGATTTGAATTGTGGATTTAAGATGAAACGTGAGAAGAAATTCTTGTAGGAGCTATTAGGTCATCGTTATACGTGACCAAACTTTCGCATGCAATTCTCATCCTTAGTCTAAGGCCTCCTTGTCTCTAGATATTATTCCGGATTCAGTGCTCTTTAAGTATAGCCAAGACCGTACGTAACTGTATCATGAAAAGTAATGATTTGAATATTTGATAATACATGTTTTAAACCTGCTGTATCTAAAACACGATCAGATAACTATTCCTCTTGCAACTATGAGAGGTTGTCAAAACCTTTTAGAATTGTAATGTCCTATTTTTTCAGTGCTATATTTATTGCTAAATTGATTTGAACAATTAAGCTCTTGGTCTGCATTATTGAGTGTCTTCACTTGTGATCGAGTACCACATAATTTGCCAAAACTTTTCGGTTTCATATCAAAATTAAGGTATGACAGAATGAAAATTGAAAATATGGAAAAAATTGTCCCAAAAAGTCTTAAATCTATTATATGGTCACTTATTCAATTTTAAACTTTCTAATTAGGTTGATGTAGTCCTAATTTTTTTTAATTTTTCAATATAGTCCATTAGACTAATTTTCATTGGAAATCGTTGAAATGATGTCTAGTCAATGCCGATCATCCTCGTGGCACAACCGGTGATCTGACGCATACAAATTCATTACAAATCATCTTCATTTTGAGAATTTTTGTAACTTTTTTTTATTTCCTCATCATCTTCCTAGAGAGAAGTCATCAAGGTCTAGATGGATATGAACACGTTAATCAGAAGTTTATCACCACTAAATTGCATGAGATTTTGACTGACGGCTCGTCAATGACCACTTAAACAGCTCTGAAATTTCCACACCCGCTTTTTGCCTTGTCGGTTCAAAAGGAACCCGTCTCTGGAATGCATAACCCGCGGTTCAATGCATAATCCTCGATTAACAGTATGGTCTGTCACCATCACCATTTTGAAGAATATAATAAGATGTCGTAACAAAATTGGTACACGACCGTTTCAGCCCACCAAAAAGAAAAATTAAAAAAATAAAATAATGGGATGGTAGGTTGGTCAAAGGGGTTTGTAAAACGTGGTACTTTGCGAAATCCAGGTTCAATGTTGCTCTTATTAATTTTATTATTATTTGGATGAACCTTTATTAAATCAAATTTGGACGATGAGATAATATATAGGTTCGGTTCCTTGAATTTAGGTGGTTAGCCTGCAACACAAATGTTTAGTGAAGCAAATTTGTTTGAGGAAAATTTTCAAGCAAACTATAACTTCTAAGATCTAAATGTTTGGGAGGAAACTCAACAAAATTAGACAAAAGTACTTTTTGACAAATAACTACCCATTTAGTTTAACAAAGATCTTCTTGACAAAGCATTTGTCGTTGGAATATGATCAATGAACTCTTTAAAAAGGAAAAAAGAAAAACGAAACTCCAAAATAAAAAAAGGATGATGCTTGGCATGAATTGAAATTTATAAACAATATTCCTATATTATGTTATATCACAAGTAATGAGTGAGCATTTACACGAGTAGATCAACTTTGATATTTAAATTGAGGCTTATATGTTACATAAATGATCGAACTTGTAAACTATTATTAGCATACGCAGCATTATTAAGTAAAAGAAATGAAGTTACAACTTTTCTAGGGCAATCATTGAGCAGACAAATAAAGCAATTGTACAATTCCGATAGGGTGGCTGATCTTGTATTATATAAGATCAACACTTTGATGGTTGTATTATTCTAAACTAGATCTTCTTAACAAGTACCCCAGCGACATTAGTTAAAGTATTTAAAAATAACAAAAACCCATATCAACCAATTCTGAAAATTGAAGAGGTATATCTTTTAAAAAAGGCGACACTCTTTTGATATAAATGTGTATATTTTCAAAGCACAATTGATGATCCTTAACAAATGTCCCCCGTTTTTTTTTTTTTTTTTTGGTTGGAAATGTCCCCCGTTTGCCAAGCGTTCTCAAGATCGTGGTTAATGCGATTTTTCTTTTAAGCATTGCGATTTAGATTCATTTTATTTTTCTTATTTTCTTAGGCATTAGTCAATGAAGATGTTAATGGGGTTTAACTTTAATGACAAGATTAGTCAAACCACGGCTGGAGTCAGAATTGAGCTTCGGAGGTTAGAGTCGACACAAAAGCAGTTTTTGTCGTTTCGTGCAGCAAGAGACGCGTGCGGTGAAGATGAGCAGGTCAACTTGGACGACTTTTCGAGTTGATACGATAGAGTGGTCAAATTTTGTTCTCCCCAAACGCGGACAAGAGCTGTTTCCTGTGAATGTTCAATGCACTAGATACATCTTGAGCACAGACGTGAAATTTTTTGGGACCAAGATCCAAGATTTTCCAATGTTTTGGTTAATTCAGGAAGTAGAATTCAGTCGACCAATCTCGTTGGATTTACAGGTCTTAGATGTGGGCATCAAGGTCACGCAGAAATTTTAAGGAAAGGAAGAGGCAACATTAGGGTTTTGGGGTTTGTCAAAGATGGAGGGTTCAAAAGAGCTGACATTGTCAGGGGAGGGGGAACGGAACAAGGGTCACGGATGTAAAGTGCATGCATCTGCAATTCTTGATACAACATGAAAAGAAAAATGCATTATGTGCATTCAATGATAGGGCATTTGTCATGAAATGCAGGCGATTTTTGAAGATGTCCATGAGTATGGGCTAGAGTCAGAGAAACCCTCCTCACCATAGCCCAAGTTGAGCCCCTTTTTTTTGGGAGGGGGGAGCATAATTCCCAGTCGAGCCTTCGTTCTAACGGAGAAAGGTGAGAATTCTGACCACATCCGCATCATTGAAGTAATCAACGATTAATAATATGATTCATTTATCAAGATAAAAAATTGGGTACATATCAATGTGTAAATTTCACTCGGGTAATAATTTTTCTTCATGTCGTGAGTATATCCAATGAAAGTTCAGAAGACTTTGCTCTAGCCTTTAATTGATTGATCAACACCAGCTGTAAAACAATTTTTTTACTACTAGACAAAATTGTAGAGCTTAATTACCAAGCAACGCGTGATGGGCGATCATTCTCGATCAAAGTGCTTATTTTCTTCCAGTCAGCATCTCCACAAAAATATAATGCGTCAGCATCGTGTTGATCGACTTGGCACCTCGATTCTCGAATCATGGGTTACATTCAGTCCCCTCTACTCCTCAGACAATAAAGCAAATGCTGTCGACTTATTACAACCAGTCCACTCGACTTTGTCCTTGGAACACGCAAATCTTGACGTTTTATAGCCTCAACATGGCAACTACGCGATAAAGACGTAGGATCAAGTAGGTTATCATTGTGGATTTTTGCCCACAGAAGATTCTATACCTAAACTACACTCAAGTTGATGGACTATTGAAGATCATAACAATTCATGCTAGTCTAAAAATGGTGGATCAATTGATCTAATTTTCATGAGCTGAATTGAGCTTTGTTTGATTTGATTTAAAGTTCTAATTGACCATTTATGAGTTTTGAAATCAAATTAATCTTACCCCACATTTAAAGCACGTCACTCACTGGTCTCTAAGTTAAGTGTTATATATTCACCATTCTAAGTAAAGATTTAAGGAAAAGTCTAATTTATCTTGATGTCTACATGTAATCTTGGCCAAGAGGTTGTTGCCCGAGTGGTATTTTCTTTGAATTGGGGGTGATCAAGGAATTGAATAGTGGATTTCAAGATGGTGCATGAGAAGGAATTCTTTTAGGAGCCATTAGGTCATTGTTATATGTATCAAAATCTTTGTGTACATCTTCATTTTCATCCTAAGGTCTTTTTGTGTCTCTAGATGTTATCTTGTATTCAATGTTCATTCGGTTGTATAACTATGGCTTTGTTTAACTATATCATGAAGTGTTATGATTTGCATATTTTATAACAAATGGTTTAATACACATATTTATTTGAACAGTCCAAGGTGTAGAAGAGCAATTACCGTGGCTATCTTTGTTCAGTGATATCAAGACGGTTTTATGCCCATTTTAGAATGTTTGGATTAAAACCAACTTAGTTTGGAAAGATGCAAAACTTAGAATATTAATTAAAATTTTACCAAATATAAGAGGAGGTTGTGAATAAATCTCAAGTACTTTGTATTTAGAATGATCAAGTACCAACTTTGTCAAAAGTTGAAGAAAAGTAAAATCGACCTAAAGGAAAGTGGAATTTGCACACCTCTAAAGCATGATGTTACAGGTTGTTAATTAGTTTTTCGAGCTTTCAGAAAGATAGATATCATTGAGTTTGCAAATGCAATTTGCACATTGTTCAACTAGGGAATATGACTTTTGATTGGAGAAGACTTAGGAGATCCACATTATCAATCCACAAAACTCCTTCGCACTTCTATATTATGGCCTCGAGGGGATCTTTTGAGGTCATTTTTGGCCGTAAAATCAGTCAATTTCATGTTATTTCACGACTAGTTGTTCATTTTCGGGCTATTTTTAGGCAAAGGTTTTTGCTGTGTATTCAATCGATTTCGAATTTTAATTTCTATATAATTACCACACTGTCGATGAAAGGAAGCGATCCATCCATGCATCCACTTTGTACATTATACCGTATCTGTCATCAGGCAACTAAAGCAATACCGACTCGGATTATCTTTTAAACCAAAGTCATAAAAGTTTAGATGGATATACTACGTTAATCAGAAGTTTATGGCCACTAACAATGCGAAGATTAATGACGAATCCACGACTCATCATCGTCGTCATCATCATCGTCTCTTCCTCCTCAAAGTCCACTGAATAATGCTGTCAAATTTCCACTCCCGCTTTTGCCCGGTTGACAAATTGCTACGCATGGTTCAATGCATAATCCTCGATTGAGAGTCCTGCATGAACCTATCCAATTTAAAAAAGGGAGCTAATGGGTTTGTCACCTTCTCCAATTTTTTGAAGAATATAATAAGATGTTGTGACAAAATCGGCACACGACAGTTTCCGTCTACCAAAAAAGAAAATTTTAAAAAATAATGGGATGGTAGATTAATCAAAGGTTTTGTTTAAATATGGTAATTTACGGAATCCAGGTTCAATGTCGTTCCTTTTACTTTGAACTTTAGTATTTGGACGACCCTTTATTGATTCGAATTTGGACAACTAGATAAGATATGTATGTTCGATTCCTTGAATCTAGGGTTTAGCCTGCATAAACAAATGCAGATTGCCCATGATCCTGTGGACATTTAACCATCAGCTTGAAGGATTTCTCTTCCATTCCCATGGAATGTTCATTGCACCGGCATCTGTTTTTATGGTTTGCGTTGTATTCATGGGGAAATAGGAACGAAGGTTGGTGGGAGTTAGTAGGTTGACAATTGGACTTCTCTTTTGGAGGGCTTGTCGCGGAAGGTCGAATAGCAACTCGATTATATTCCATTTTCACATAGAAATTGATATTAAATATAAAGATATTTTACTAATTGAGACATCATAAATATGTATTATATATACGTACATACGCTCTTGTGGTTGATCATTATGGATGCATTTGAATGAATAGACTTTCATATTGAAAAGAACAAAGCCGGATAAGATGAAATTTTCTGCGTCACATATGATTTTTGATAAATAGATACAACAAGGCATATAGATGTAGACTACCTTGCATCCGTGAGATCAAATTAAGCAGATAAACAAGCTGACGTGATTCAAAGAAAGAAAGATCTCGTGAGATCGACACTATTCATTGAACTATGGTCAAGCCACACATGAAATGCCTGGCATCTGTGCGACTGTCCCAAGGTGGTTGCTCGAGGACATGACAAGGTGATCATGGTTTTCTAAATTGAGAATCCGCCGCGTGCACACCAGGAAACATTAACCTATTTATATAACTTTTACTTCTTACTTTTCACAATATCCAACTCTTAAAACTCACATACTTTCAACTTTTTTTCAGGGGAAAAAAAACCCCAAACGGCTAAAACTTTCATGGCAGTTAAATTGTAACATGAAGATTTACTAATGAGTTTATTCATAATTTTCTGAAATTTAAATAATATTTTTAAGTTTCAGCGCAGAAGTATCGTGTTCCGAATCTCCCCACCTGTTGAGGTAAAGGATCGGCCCTTTTTTTTTTCTTGAGAGGATGTAGCTCCTCTTTGTATTAGTATTTCTAAATGGGTTTACAATTGCTGGTATAACGTGGTGGAGTTCCCCTTTTCTCACGGACTGAACTCAATGCGAAAAACAAGAGGAGTAAAATGAGAAGTCCGTGCGCAATGATCGCCTCATGGGATGCGGCGCACAAGGCCCATTACGGCCCACGGTAACGGCACAGCCCGTTCCATTCGCTATTCTAAAACTAAGAATATGCTATAAACTGGCCAATTCCCATATCTGACACAAATTCGTTTCACAAAAAAAATATTTTCCGGAAAAAAATTTAAATGATTTCTTCTTTAAAAATTGGATATCATTTTTCAATTTATATAAACTTTTGGACTAGAAACTTTGCGTTTGGACGTAGGAACTCACTCCTAGGCCCTTGGCAGAGGGACTGGGTCTATTGAGAGCAAGCTTGGGTCCATTGAAGGTAGGGCCTAAGACCCTGACGCTTGGGCCCCGGTCCATTGAGGTTGCACCTTGGATTCCCATGCTTGTGCCCATGACCCTGAAGCCCCTGCCCAGGTCCTTCTAAGTCGAGCTTAAGTACATCAAGGCTAGGCTAGGACCTCCATTCATGGACTCAGTCCTCAACGCCAGCTCCCTGATCCGTTGAAGCCCAAACACTTAGTATCGGGTTCTTAAAGCTCGTGCCCGGCTCCCTAAGGCTTGGGCCCTAGTCCATTGAGGTCAAGCTTGGCTTCTTGGTGCCCGCTTTGAGATCCATTGAGGTTGGGCTTGGGACCCCGATGCCTATGCCTAGGTTCCTAGCATTCTAGCCTGAGTTCATCGAAATTGGGCTTGAGACCTTGGTGCCCGTGCTCGGTCCATCGAAGCCGAGCCTAGGACCCTGGTCGCACGTGTTTGAGCTCCCAATGCTAGGCCCAATACTTAAGGCCCCTACTTGGATCCCCAGTCCATGAGCTTGGGACCATCAATGTTAGGCTTGGGTCCATGAAGCCTAGGACCCTAGTGCCATTGCCTGGATCCTCAGCACTACTGTTGGGGTCTTAACCTTGCCTCAAATGGACTCGTGTCCTATGCGCGAGGGACCTCCTTGGCATCAAGGCTCGAGGACAGCTTTAATGGACCAAGGCATGGGTGTCATGTCCAGCTTCGATGGACTTGGGCATGGGTGTTAAGTACCCGGCCTAGGCCTTTTTTGAACCATAAAGCAATCAATTTTACTGCGATATGTTCTAATCTAGTTATAATGGAGAACTTTTTATAGATATCATTTAGTCAAAATATTCTGATTGATTGCTGGAATGATCAAAAAAATTGTATAGAATAGAGACTAGAAAATTTGCGAGATTGCAGCCCATGATCAAATTGTCCTCCTTAATCCAATTATAATTGGTTTGAGCATTATTGCATCGCGTTCATTCCCACCCCATCCCGCAATCTGTTTGGGCAACATCCTAGAGTCTGAGTAATTTCACTCCCATAAAAAGATAAGTAGAGGCTTCCTTCGTTTTCGATCGCAGTCTTGGTCATCAGCCACTCAAGAAAGTATTATACTCAGTCGAAGCAACAAAACTAGTGACTCACTATATAGTCATGTGTATCATTCGCAACATTTACTTCCCACTTTTGTTTGCGCTCAAAAATCACCTCCTCGGCAAAGAATGGAGATCTAAGGGGCGACCTCGACCTGAGATTATGGCACAAGCCCGACCAAAATGGCTAAGCGCAAAATAATCAGAGGTTCTGCGGGAAGAAGGATCCATTCCAACACCACCATGTCCTTTGATTGGGTGAGCCAACACGCCCTTCTCGTTTCGGTGCTCTTTGAGTAGGAATCAGATACTTGCTTATCGTAATTTTTAATGACTTTGCTCTGACCCGTCCGTTCTCGATTACTTGTAATTGCAATCAATCTTGACCGTCACTCTTCAATGCCGGATGATCTTCCATCATCTTTGCAGTGTACAATACAGGTTCCAACAACGACAACTACAATGTCTGCGTACATGTCAAAAGACAACAATGACAACTGCAACACCGCTTCTCCGTTCACCACCCTAAGCAACAGACTGACGGCCTTTTCTGTCGCTGCAGCTAGCGAGTATTGTTCGCATCTACACTTTCCTAAAGGTGTCCATTGCTCTCGTGGCCAAAAATTGGTGGTCACCATCAGTGAAACTTCCATCGGGCCAACCTCTAGTCCATTGGGATCCGTGTCACTACTAGACACAACCACCAACAACACCACATCTCCACCACCACCTGGAAGTGATGCTTCATCTCTCGATGTCACACAACATTGGGATTTGGCGGCAACTTTTCTCAACAAGGTCAAGCGGCTTTTCCAAATTTGTCACCTGAGTTCAAAATCTCATTGTTGTGCCATTTTCAAACTGACAATTCCCATTGGCTAGTCTATCTTTGCCATTGCTACTAGGTACTTGGAAACAACCACTAAGGAGAGATGCTTCTCAGCTTTCCTAAAATGGTAATATAGAATTAAGAGGTCAAGATGATAGAATATCATACCAGCGTGTATAATTATCATTATATGGTCTGTCTGTCAATTGATAGTGTTGATTTAATGTGATTGATTTAAGCTCTTAACAACAGAGTAAGAGAACCTAAAGACAAAGCACTTCTTCAAGTGATTTGGCTACAAAGATTTTCTGTACACATTAATCAAGATCTCTAGCAAGATATACTTTTGTAACACAGGAAATGGTGAGTGTCAATACCAGCAGGAAAAGCTCACTCAGCTATTTCTAGCAATATAGCAGAGCTCCTCCCACGCTTCTAAAGTGCATTAAGGATTCAGGTTCCATGGGACAAGAAATGGTTTCACAATGCCAGACAATGATGCTTACAACTACAACAAATTTATGAGCAGAAGTTGATTAAGCCAAAAAAAAAAAAAAAAGTACACATATATGTCGGCCAGAATGTTTACAGAACAAAACGATGAAGACAACATTCTCGAATCCATGACAAAGCTTTGGCTTTCAACACACCAAAACCTCTTTTATACATATTAGGAACTTGTATCCAAGTCCAGCAGCCATGCCCCAATCAGGGATCACAGGTGGAGAAGCTGCTTAGGGTTAAATGAGGGGTCTAGGCAATCATTCATAAAGTGTGACACTGATAAAGAACATCAACAAATGTTCCACATAATCAGACCTGGATACTGAGGCATAACAGCTTTGCAAGTCTCTTGAAGGTAATCCTTGAGCGATACTTCAAAACAACGATAATATTCTGCAGAAAACAGATTGAGTCACATTTGAGTGCTGTTCCAATGAAAAGAAGAAAAACGACAAGTTCTGTAATTACATGTTCAATGATTCTACTAAGAGGCTCCTAGAAAGGTAGCATGTTATGCCAAAGAGAAGCCAAAATTCTTCTTTTGACAATGATGGGGCCCTGTCTAATTCCCAACAAGTGCACCTGCTAGCACGTTTTCTCATTCTTAAATTCACCTTTGAAAGTTCTTTTAAAGAGGAGTCTGCTGGAGCCTCCAATGTGACCAATTGTTTCAGCAGCAACCTACATTGAAATATCAAAGGTATGTTCGACCAAATCCTATGGCACATTATTGAGATATTGCAAGATCTACAATCAATTACCTAGCACAATTCAAAGATGGTACCTGAATTGGGGAATTTCTGAGAGATGTTTTTCCTCTAAAGTTGCATTAAGAAGGCTTGATTGCATAGGATCATGTGGTGATAGAACTAAGTACCAGCAGATTTTCCTTAGAACCTGCATTTAATTAAATCACATTATGAACAGCTCTGCCTTCAAAAACTCAGTGAAGACTTAACAAGGAAAGAGCTTCACCCATATCCACTGCTCTGGGTTGGGTTGCCCTTTACTGATGAAATCTCATATAGCCCCTTATGGTATCGACAAATCTCAAGGCAATCATTGTTATGTGAGTAATACCTACATTGTTATCCACATAAATGTGAGGTAACCTGAGATGGGAGTTCAAATCCATCAAGTAAATTTGGAACGTTAGAGTTTGCGATACAACTAGAAAGAAAGAAGAGTGTGTGCCAGATATATAAAGCCATACAAGTTCATGGTGAACCACAACCTGAATACCAGGTGGCATTTGATCAGCAAAAACAAATTAGTCAAAGATAGTGGACACAACATTCAAAAAGCACAACACCAATTTACCATATCATGAGTCATCGCCTATCCGTTTCAACTCCAGAAGAGATGGAATATCAGCTGACGCTTGCTCCACAATGTTTTCACCTTCTTTAGACTTTTTCTTTTCTATGGAAGGATCTGCATCAAACACTCAGGAGTTGACCTTCCTGGAAATGATACGTGCACAGACATAATCCTTACACAGACGAACCTGCAAAATCCATCAATCAGAAAACCGATCATACTAATAATGCATGAATGGCTAAAAGCAATACAAAAGATCCACACTTGTTCAAAAATAAAGGCAATTTTCTCCGTCTTTGCCTTTGCTCCAAAAGTTCCTACCTGCATTTCAAATCGTCATAGGAATGTAAGATAAGGGAAAACCAATTACAAGATTAGTGAGAACAGAAGTCAACTTCTAGTTACCCACATTTCTTGCATCAAATCAGTAATGCTAGAAGACCCTGTTTTTCCTTTATTTTTGCAAGTTTCTTGAACAATCATGCTCTCTCAATTTCAAAATATAACTACATTATGAAACTAGCTACAGAAATCATGAAATAAAAGCAGATTGCTGATGAACATAAGCTGCACCAGAGTTTGATTTCACATATTCATCTTCCCAGTGGCAACAGAGTTAAGTGTCTTAATAAGCTTTATCTTGGTCTCAAGATCAAGTGTCTGGTCAACATATTGCATAGCTTGCTGCACCATTGCTGTTGCAACCTATCATGACAAAGATGCGACACATAGGTCACTATCCAATCAAGTCAATGACTTGATTACGTCTAGATCACCATTAAAACTTTGATTTGAACTATTTGATTAACAGCATGGAAAATTTGTCACTCTTGAATGATAATATTATCAAAAGAGGAACCAAAAGGGACAATAGTAAGGTACAATACAAATACAGGTATCTCTATGAAGAGGATCCCCACCACTTGAAAACTTGAAAACAATATAAGATCCCCATAAAGGATATGTCATCAAATGTATCTTGAACTAGACATGAAAAAGAAGTAAAGCACCAGGCCTGAGATCTTGCATCCCAACAAATTGCCCAGAGCCAATTCCCATGTCGATATGCCAAGCACATTCCTTTTTTAGATAGTTCTACATAGATGGCATGTCACAGCTACATGAAACAACATTTCATGATCGCACACAAATGGGAGGCAATCCCTGCAGTATAAAAAACAACCCTTAAGTTTAAGGTTGTTAAGATTGATCCGAAAATGATTGAAATTGGACTTTGGATCAATGATCATAAGACTAAAGAAAATTAAGGTCTAAAAGTGACAGATTCTTTATCTTTTCTTCTACACTAACACCTATATGTTGTCTTTGAAAAAAGGGAATGAAGTTCAAAAGTAGAAGATAAAAGCAAGAGCATCACCACAGCAAAAGCAGATCAATGAAGAAACTCTCATGCCTATTAGAGAAAGTCAACTAGAGAAGCATCTGGGGCATGAGTAAAGAAGAGAATAAAACAAACGCAAAACCAGATAATGGCAATGAAAAGAAGAAGAAAGGAGGATGAAAAAAATAGAAAAGGCAAAGAGGTATGTGCTACTATGTAAAAAAGAATTCTGTCCCCAACCAGGAAAGATGGCTGCAGTACAAAGGTGTTGGTATTGTGCTGCATTGCTGTTTGTGGACACACAACAAACCTTTCATTTACCCCAATCCAAGTTCTCATGAAGATAGAGCCCACTTCCAACTCCACCAATAAAAGGTTATTCTTACATCAGAGAAAAGCTTATGGATTCTCCCAAGTCTGTACAGAAAGTATATTCAGCCTTGCCACCACCAACAATTAACCTTCCATGCAATCTAATTCAGGATGAGGGCAACATCTCATTCTTAATTGATAATTCCCTTATAGTTCAAACCCAAAGTTAGCCCTAATTAGCAGTTTTGGCGTTTAGATATTGTTTTAGACGTACAATGGGTCATGCAAAATAAGAATTGGAGCCTAATTTGGTTTACCATGGGATTGAGTGCTAATTAAATAAGGCAAAGTAGGATATTTAGGACCAGGGTTAGAAACCATTCTACATCTCCAATGGGAATGATTTTGATGTGACCAACTTCCATCGTTTTAATTGTATCCCATATAGATAGCAATCATAAATACGATTTTCAAGGTAAAAAAAATCTTGTATAGTTTATAATTAACAACCACTAGTCATAATGCTCTAGCCAGTCCAGGAGGAACTTATTAGCATTCAGCATAGCATAACAATGAAATACCATCAATTTAAGGGCCAAAATTTCAGCAGCTTATCAGCCAAAAGCAGAGATGAAAAGGTAAATAATTGGACATAGATTAACCTCGACGATTCCATTCACTCCTAAAAATGAGTGTAAGATATTTCTTTTAGTACAACAAAGTTTGGGAGCAACTAAATATAGGAATAACAATTTAACATGTATGAATGTCCAAGTATCAGTGTCATCAAGTACCTGCCAACATGACACATGTTGTGTTCATGCAAGGGAGAAACTCCAGAGCACACCCTAATTGCAATGGAGAGGCTCAACTTACAATCATAGTCCATATTTAATTGATTGTATAATAGTTTGTCAGAGGGTAGACGAACATCAATCCCTGAATTAGCATTACCAATCACTCCTTGGTAGTCAATCTCAATTTATTTTCTCTTTGGTTTCTTTGTTATTCAAGAAGTATACTAAGTAAGGCAACGAGGAAATACCTATCCATCTCCATAAAAGATAATGCGAACCCCAAAAACAAATCTACTAAGCAGAACAAAAAACAAAGAGGAGCCCCAACTCCTGACTTCACAAACCCCTGAAAAGGCGATAAAACAAAATAAAACTACTTGACTAAGACAAAGCGCCTTTTTCTCTTTGTCATCATAGACCAAGGATATTATCTAATTTTCAACCCTTCACTCCCACATGTTTAACTTCAATTCCAAATGGAGGGTGGGCCCATCTTGTAAAAGTACAAGTTAAAAGTATTTTCCTAGATAGTATCCCAAACAACAATGTCCAGCTTATCCACAGAACTTTGTGCACTACTTTCCTACTCAGCTCATCCACATGCCACAGCTACTGACTCCTACCTATTGAGTTCAGTGTCTCCTCCAAAGCTAAGCGGTCAGGTGCTGAAGACTCACTAATATCCTGCCAGAAAGGATATCTCCGCAGGCTAATCTCTTCGCTTTATTACATATCTCTCTATATACACATATAGAGGCGCCACCATTAAACTTCCACAGGAATATCAACCCCAACCTTCCTTCCATCATCATTCAAGAAAAAAGAGAAAGAAGAACTACCCACATAGGCAAATCAAGCATTGAAATTGGAAGTGTGAGCTCGAGGAATCGGCACAAAAGTCCGTGAATGCCATCGCTTTGGAGCCCCTCTTCTTCTTTCTATAATTGGTCCTTTCCATCGGATCTATCGCAGTACACCAGACGAACAGAAACATCACCGAGAACACCTGAAAATCGGGGGAAATATGTTGGAAAATCCATCAATTCCCCATGACAAAAGAAAAGCAATCAATGTCATCATGGCACAAAGTAAATGCTAAGGAGTCACCACAAAAGAGTATATTGTCGTCATGGTGATTTCAGCAGCCCCGCTCCCAAGCAACAGTCCCAAGAAGACCTAGAAGGCCACCGCTAGGAAACTGAACACCGCCATCCCAACTGTCTGCAATTGCAAATTTACAACATGAGATGGATCTACTCTAAACTTCAAATGCGATTGACCGATCATCTGCATCACGCCCTAACATCCGCTCGTGGCCGATTTAGAGCATTCAAAACATCGCCAATGCAGGAATTTGACTAATACGTGCTATCATCAAAAACAGCAAATTTAAGCTCGTGACCTCAACTCACCAAATCTCGCCCATGGCAGCCAGCGCGACTTCCACAACACCGCCTGATTGTTGCCGAAACTACCGAAACTACTAGCAAACTAAAATCTCCAATCCGAACAATCGATGAGCTCGCGCGCCGGAGCGACGTGGTTCTAAAATGCAGATGAAGCTGAGAGACCACAGGAAAGACGCGTGCGTGCATTTACCTGGAGCAGATGGAGAGGGCGTTGCCAGCCGTGGCGTCGCCTTGTCGCCGTCGCCATCGTCATCTCCGCCACGCCGACTGACCTGCCCGCCTGCCTGCGGTGGATGCGCGGTGGGAACGGTAGCTTTTCCTCTTCGGGCCTGGGAAACCAGCGACTGAAAGCGACTTAGAGAATCCAGGGACGTTCGATGCATCCCCTTTCTCTCTCTGCCCCCCGTAGCTCTTGAGGTCTGCTAACGCTTGAATACGAAGCCATTCGGATAGAGCTGGAACTCTGTCAAGCCAAGTTCTCTCATCTGCGCATGCCTAAAATTCGACACGTCGGGCGATCCTTCGAGAGATGGGCATCCATATATACTGAAATATCCCAAGTGTTTCAAGTCTGACAAATTCGTCAAGGCTTTCAATTTTCCACAACGATCAATATAAAGATTCAATAGTCCAATGGGAAGCTCTAGGACACGTTCAAGCCGATGGCAACAGTAAAGAATGAGCGTGTTGAGACGGGTTAGCTGGGAAAGATGGGGCAAAGACTGTCCCTGGCAGGTGATACATAGAACCGTTATGTTGGACGGCAGTTCTGATAATTCTCGTAACTTTTTACAACCAGAAAGGCTGGAGCACCTCTAGCGAAATAAGTTTGCATATATTACTAGGTAGTCCTCCAGATTTTCATAACCCGAAACTTTCAACTTTTGCAGTTTTGCCAACATCCCAATGTCATCAGGCAATTCTGTTATGCCACTTCCAATAATACGTAAGACCTTCAAATTTTGCAAATTCCCAATACTTTTAGGCAATTTTGTGATCGATGTCCATTCTAAGTCAAGCTTGATCAATGATGCCAAATTTGTAATAGAAGGATGAAGCTCTTCTAGATTCTTACAATTTCCAAGACTCAAAATCTCCAAACTTTTGAAAGTGGACAAGTCAGGAGTTTTTTCAAAAATTGACAACACGTGAGGTTGAGAACTTTGAGCTCGGTCGCCATCTAGAAGAAAGAAAGGATACGTCAGTGTAATTGGATTGTCACAACCCGTGATTTTTTGCTACTCCTTATGTTTTTGACCTTTTAGAATTCCTCAAAAATTACCCGTGTTCCTCTACTCCTTCACAATTGTCCTATTTAATTTTAAATGTCTCTTTAGTAGTGTTTGGTCACGACAATAGATAAATGTCTTTTAAACATATTGATTGCAAAAGAATGTTAGGGTGTACAAGTGCTAACTGCATTTATTTTCGAATAACATTTTAAAGGAGATATTTGCTTATTAGACATGAGCAACTTATATTATCAAAAAAGAATATGACAAATCCAAATGAAAGAGAGATGCAATCATTGGGCACCAAGTTTTCCTTTAATACTATGAAATTAAATAGAAACAGCTAGTTCAATTATGAAAATCAATTTTCAAATGTTATATTATATGTATAAGGAAAAAAATGTTAAAAAAAAAAAAAAAATACTTTGATGCCTTTTTTACATCTTACCATGAGTGGAACCCATCCTCCCCAGTCCTCTGAAATTGCACTGTTTGACAAATCAAGTACAACTAATTTTTTTGGATGAAAGTTGGCCATTGCGAAATCCGAGGGACAGCCCTCCCACTCAAGCCATCTTAATTCAAGAAGTAAGCTTTGAAAATCTCCAATGAAATTAGCACCATCCACTTGAAGAAACCTCAAGTTGGTCATTTTTTTAAACTTTTTGGCTGTGTATCTCCTTCCCTTACCACATTTGCCAAGAGAAAGGGCCTCAATCTTTCTGGTTCCCTGCAACTTGGAAACATTATTGACCATAAGTTTTGAATGATGAGATGAGACCAATTGATGTAAAATAAAATGCACCGATTTCGATTTTTGTCATACTACTATGACATAGGCTTCTCCCTTTCATTTTTGTGAAATGAAAGGTTGTAATTGCATATTATTTATCTAATCTATGTAAAGATGAGAAGCTCAAGTAGTTGTTTCCAAACTTTTTCCTCATCCAACTATACCCTTTCGTAATTTGCACCTTCTGAATTTCCAAAATTTGGGTCCATTTGCAACTACAATGGAAGGCCTCTCTTCATGCATATACTAAAATATATTTGTCAAAATTCATGCCCTTTATATGTGAAATAACACTTCCTTAACTCCTCTCATATATACGCAAACCAATACAACTCTAACTATCCAAATGCGTCTATCAAACTTGCCATCAATATAAGTATCAAGATTAAAGAATCCCGATTGTAGAATTTCCTCACTTTTTTGGCTTACTTTGTTTGCAATTGTCAATGTCAAAATGAAAACAAGAATGTCTTTGCAAAAGATACGTGTGTGTTTTACGTTCCTTTCTTATCATGTGTTCCTTCAATGAGGGTTTTTCATTGTATGTGGAAGGAAAATTGATAACATCAGATGTTCTATACAATGATCCTTACTTTTCTTTTTTATCATTATGGATGTTTGATGCTATGTTTTGTCGTAATCATCTAAATTTTGATCCATTTTTCCCATGGATTAATGAGATCTTCTATCTGAATAGATTGGGCATGAAAATTGATAAAATTTGTATTCTTAAGGAACTACGAGTCTTCTGCATATTTCTTTTATTGTAACCTAATATTTTACAAACTCAAATTTTTTCTTGTTTTAGGTGACAAATTGCACATTGGTGGTTTCAACTTTTCCTTCAAAATTTTATTCTTTCATATGAATCCCTACTCATTTTTACATTAAAAGTTTCCTGTGTAATTATTGTATTTTTGTCAACAACTTCATGGATACCATTGTTTTTTTTAACTTCTAAGAAATGTTCTATTCAGTTAATTATGTTTTCCTTCGTGTGAAAATATGCTCGCTGAAAAGTAGTTGTAGCATTTTTTTTCAATAGTTTTGGCATATCATTATGTTTTGCATCCCATGTTTATGTTTATTTTTTGTTAATTAACGGTTTTCGTGACATTTTGCACATGCTTGTTTGATGCTTGAACAAATTTTCCATATGTTATAATTGCTTTTAGTGGATTCCCTTTTAACTTTCACGCTGATAAAGAAAATTTATCATCACACAAAATTCAAAACCATATATACTTCGGTTAATAATAGCAAAAGTCCCAAACCAATAGACTTGTTCAGCATTTACCCCACCCTAATTTTAATGTCTTCCAAATTGATAGACTCGTGTCACATTTACCTCAAATTAGTTTCATTTCACAAAAATAAGATAATGTTTCTAATGTTAACTAAATCTTTGCTAAATAAGATGCTCACCAAGAATCGAACAATAAACAAATTATTATTATAACATGATAGCCTACATTTAGCAAATAAATAATATTGGGAGATTAATAAAAAAATCATCCATCATCACAAAAAGAAAAGGTATTACTAGATTCATAGAAAGAAACTATCCACTATCATGAAAAGTATATACGATGAAAATAATATATGTTTAAAGGGTTAAATTACGCAATTAATCATCCTACATTAGCAAATTGACGGTGCCAACTGACGATTGACCACAAATGACTCAATTGCATGAAAAAGTGAAAGTTAGAAGACTATACTGAGCAAAAGCAAAAAATAAATGGGGGACTAAATTGCACATCCAATAATATTTAGGGGTTAAACTTACCCCAACTTAAATAATACAGGAAACAAGATAGCTAAATCGTCACAGATGATTGGAGGTATCATTTATCATACCAAACAATTCATAAGAAGTCAATACTAAGTGAAAGAAAAAAATAATTAAAAATAGGCCTCGCAGGAAACCAAATGATGGATCCAAACATCAAAATGTGCATCAAACAAATATGTGGGGAGAGCATGGCTGCAACAATTTATAAATGTCAGGTTTTCTCGAAAAGCAATTTGTCAAACATTTTGTTTTTGTAGTTTTGTTGTTGCATTTAAGTTACCAAGAGGAGAGTATCCCCAACAAAATACTACTAGGCAAAGATATATATCCTTTATCCATAACCAAGAAATTGATCCTCAATTATGTTGCGAAATCAGGCAAAAATAGAATTAATCAAAATAGCCCTTTTCCAAGTAGAATCAGTTAATTTTGGGGAGTCAAGATTGACGAGTATATTTATTTCAAACAAGAAAGGGGAGATGAAATCACATTCACTTTCTACAACGAGTAGAGAAAACTCTTACCTTGTTTCCATCAATTACATCTACGGCCTCCTCAGAATTCCATAATCTGCTTTGCTTTTGAGGCTCCTTTGGATTTTCCAGACGAACAATTTCCCTTCCAAGATCTCTCAATTGATCATGCATCATCAGCCTTTTGCATTGGTCAATTTTAATTAGGGACATAAGACTCAATACTTCAATCCCCCTCCCCGGGAGAAAATCACTGGCATCCCACATGTAAGTTGGATTTTGCTTATGTGATCCAATGAAAAAGCATGCAATATCCAAAAATATTTGTTGTTCCTCATCATCTAATGCTTTGTAACTTATTTTCAACTTCTCTTGCACTTTCTTATCGGCACTTTCTTTAATTTCTTTAATGTATCTTTCCATACTTCTTCTCTCTTTCCATGTAAGAATGAACCAATAACTTCAAGAGCTAATGGAAGCCCTCCAGTAGTATATACAATATGATGAGAGATAATCTTACAATCACTCAAAGGAGAATCCTTTCGAAATGCATGTCTACTAAATAAAATCAGTGATTAATCAAAAGACAACTCTTTGAGTTGGTACATATAGCCTGCCCTACCTTCATCAAGAATGCTTTTGTTTCTAGTTGTGATGATGACTATACTTCCCGCTTCAAACCAACTACTATCCCCGACCAAAGCACTCAAGTGCGTACAATCATCCATATCATCTAAAAGAACAAGAACTTTCTTACTTGTAAATCGAGATTTTATGACATTGATTCCTTCATCAACATTAGACACCTCACACAAACTTCCTATTATGGCAGAAATGAGTTGCTTTTGTACACACTCAATACCCTTACGCTGATATGTTTCTCGGATATTTGCCACGAAGCTACGATAGTCAAATTGACTAGAAAGTTTGTTGTATAACACCTTTGCAAGAGTTGTCTTACCGATGCCGCCCATTCCATAAATTCCAATAATCCTTGTATCATTGGATTTGGCATCTATCTTGCTCATAATCTGTTGCACATGATCATTGATTCCCACCAATTGTTTGGGAACATTTAGCTGAAAAAATCTTTTTAACTCACCCATAACTTTTTTGACAACAATATCCACCAATGTTCCTTCGTGCCTGTCAAGTAACAATGAATATCAACATAGGATAGCAATATGTATATTCTTTTTCAAGAAATATCTATTTATGAAAGATTAAACAATGTTTTGTTGGAGAATAAGGTACCCGTTATCAATTTTCTCCGATTCCCATCCTTTCAAGAAGCTGACTTCTTTAAGTGCTTCTTCCCATTCTTTCATAACCATTTCACCCATAATCTTTTTATGTGCATTGATAGGATGTCGCACTTGCGAGGGTTTCACTTTGTAAAATATGGGCAACACTATCTGCCCTTTTCTTCTCTTGCACTTCAACATCTCAACTAGCTCGTGGAGGCACCATTTACTTGAGGCGTAGTTCTCCGAAATAATTGGGATTGCGATCTTAGACTTTGTAATACTGCAGAGAAGCTCCAAACCAATCTCCTCACCAACACGGAGCTCATTATCGTCTCTAAACACACAAATTCCTGCATGGTTAAGGTTATGATAGAGATGATCGGTGAAGCCTTTTCGAGTGTCTTCCCCTCTAAAACTCAAAAACACTTCATAATCATTTCCCCTCGGCCTTTTGGTTCCACCTTCATAATCATCTCCATGTGGAGAGGTTGATGAGGAAGACGCCTCATAGATCGGATCTTTTGAATTAAAGGGTTCTTTTCTTTTCATCTCGAGAGGATTGTAGAAGAGATTGATGGAGAAGGAAACAGAGAGAAATATGGAATCCCAAATTTGAGAGTAGCAACCGACCAAAAAAATTTGAGAATAGCAAAAATGTCTCCCAAGACTCAAACTCGGAAGCTACATTCAAACAAAAATAGAAACTCTCAGACGACTCATCAGAAGAAAATAGAGCAATCAAAGCATGAAATAGAGAAGTACATGGAGCCATCGATTACCTTAGGAGTGCTCGAACGACATGACCCACCCACCGTCGGGATCTACACCGATTGTCAGCCTTCGACGTTGGATTACAAACACACAAACTCTCTACTGCGCGTTCTTGAACAATGCTGATTCTTGACTACTAGGTGCTTAAAGAATGATGGTCATTGCACTCGTAATATTTGCAGGATTATGCAGAAGTTGCGGGGAACCTTTCCAATGGCTTCTTGACTTGACTTGCTTTTTTCTTTTCCTTTGGGCAAAAAAGTAAAAAAGAAAACCAACTTGCAATAAAGATGCTTCTAGTCCTTGCTTTTTCTTTGTGCATGCTCGAACAATGCTGACCACTTGACGAATGCCGAGTTATTGCCCGCGTAATTTCGTCAACATTATGTGGAAAGTGCGTGCAACCTACGCAGGTGCTTTGCTTGAAATTTTAGATCCAACACGACTTGACTTGACTTGCTTTCCATTAATAAATGGAATAGTCGGGGAAATGTAACGCAAAGGTGAAGCGAGCAAGACACCAAGATAACGTTGCTTCATGCTAAAACGGAAGGGTAAAGTAGTGTGAAGCACAAGCTACATGAGGAGTTTAGGAAATTGGTGCGATTGAGCAGAGAATCTCTGGAATTGAGTAGTGAATTTTGGTAGAGGTTGTGGAGCATTGACAAGAATAGTTCCAAAGCTAACTTAAAGACTTGGACAAATGCATTTTCAGCATCGAATATGGGTCATTGCCTAAACATTGATTGTTAAATTGAATGTATATTATTGCATAAATCCCGCTAATGAAATTATTATCTCACGCTGCCTATTTAAATGATGAAATGAATGTTGGGTTTTTTTTTTTTTTTGGGATGATAATAGATCAATTCAAGTGCTCCGTTTTTTTATGCAAATGTTAGACACTCAGCTGATTTCAGCTTCAATTTCATGACCTTTTCCACGAAAATCACTTGGCAAACCGCACCAGAAAGGGTCATGAAGTGACCATGAATTTGCTTCCATAAGATGCAAGAAACTTCTGGCAGGTTTTCGAGTGAGCTTCCTTGAAACCCTCATCACCTCCATGCTGTGCTCACATTATTCCATTTTATGGATGTGGGGACCCGAATGTTATTATGATTCTCCGACATTCAAAAAGCGCAAAAGCTGTGGGATTAGACCTGCAAAAGAGAATCCACAACTAAGGCCCAATGGCCACCGGTACCCCTCCCCCTTATTATTCATTTCAGTCTCGAAGCAAGCTGTGTGTGGTAGAATCCCTTTCTTTCTTAAACTAGTCCATTAGTTGGTCTATAATCTCTTTTGTGCGGTCAAATCTTCATCCTCTTAAAACAAATAGACAGCACAAGCCGGAGGAGGAGGAAGCAGATGGTATCAGGATGACCGAGTTCAAGGGACAACGTTTTGTCAAGGCATTTTTGTTACACAAACAGAAGTTCAAGTGTATAATGGCCGATGCGCTTCAATTGTTCCATGCATTTGATGAATGAAATTAAAGTTTAGTTGATTCCAATTGATGATGACCCCTACGCTAGCAACGATGCATAAATTGCCCTATGCTTGTGGTCTATTTAGCAAGCATGCACTGTTGTGATAAAAGGAAAAGCTGCTTTGCTTGGATACATGGAGGAAAGGAAGATACAATTTTTTTTGAATTTTCCTGCCACTTCTTCTCAGGAAAGTTGCAAGAATTTACTTCATTTTCCTCCTTTTCCCCTCCTTCCCAAGTAAAGCATTAAGGCAGTACCTCGGAAAATCAAAGCATATATATATATGGAAGGATGAAATATAGGGCGGTCTTGCTTTCTTCACATAAGACTGTTTACCCAAATGAAGATTAAATTCTTAATATATGCTGACTAACTCAGATTATAATACATTCCTCTAACTGCAGGAATATTGTATACATGTAGATCAGCAATATGAACGGGGAAATTGCCTTTTTTGAATATTAATTGGGGTTGGTTTGTGCAAATGGCAAAACTCAAAAGTGTTGCATTTGAGTCCTTCTAGAAGGGGCAAATTCAAATAGGAGCAAGCAGACAACAGCAAATTATTAAAATCTGGCTTTATGTGATTGACCAGATAAGAAATTACAACAGTCTTTTTCATTAAATAAAACACAGGTTTTTGTCATGGACTTATGACCTATGTAGCACCAACACGAACACGCGACACGGACACGACACGACACGACACGATACGCCAACACGTCATTTCTTAAAAATAGAGAATTTTGACACGTTCGACACGTTATATATTAAATATATTTTTATATATAAATACATAAATAAATAATAATAAAAATAGCCTAGAATTAATTTACACGAAAAAAATTAGATAATATCATTCATTATTTTAATTCGTTACAATAATACACAAAACTTAGAGGAAAAAACATTGTATAAAGAAAAATGCTGAAATGATATTTTTAAATTTATTTATTTATCATATATAGCATTTTTTTATTACTTCTTTCATAGTAAAAGACTTTTTTTAAAATTAAACAATTCTAAAAAAACAAAACTGAAAAAAAAAAAAATTGACCCGTACATGTATATTTATAGCAATTTTATTACTTCTTTTATTATTTTTTTGTGTATATTTATATTTTGACCCCTCAAGTATTAGAAATTTTTAAAATTGATCCTGTGAGTGTCGAAATCGCGTGTCGGAATTTTGAACTCGCGCGTCCGATTTTTCGACACTCGTTGACCACGTGTCGGGGCGTGTCGGGACATGTCGGAGTATTGGACACGACACGAAGGCTTATTAGGGTTTTATTATTTTTGTGTTATTTATATATCATGGACTTATGACACACTACGTACTTGAAACCAAACTTGTCTAAATCATGAAATCCTTCATGTCATGCTCTAAGATATAGGACTACCAAAATTATTTTTTCATGACAATAATAGACTCCCATAAATTAATTGTCATGTCATGCTCGAAGCCCTGATTTTATAATTTTTGTTGATCTTTCTACTTTATTTTCGAATGGCCAATCAGATGAAAAAGTTACTATTTACGCGTCCTTTCTATAGGACTAAAATCCCAATTCCACATTCACGGTACGCTCCGATCCAAATCCCCATAAAAGAGGTGGTCTCTGATTTTGCGGAATGCAAAAGATATTCTAGAAAAGAATATGAAATGCAATTTTTCACATTGTAAACTGTATTTGTTTTTTCTAATGGTGCTTTTGATAATTGGGCGTGCTTGATGTATAAATCCCCCCCTAGGAAAAAACAAATGAAATTCAGGATGTAATCAGCGCAATTTTTTTTTGTCAGTAATATTTTTCTATTAAAAAATGAAATCCAGGACATAATTAGGGCAAAAAAAGTTTTTGTCGGTAATATTTTTCTATTAACACCATGTCTTAAATGGAGGTTCTTGATGGTAAATTGTTAGGCTAGTTTTCTCGAGGTGGGACTGTTTTTGAGCCCGCGCTTTGGTGCACATTTGTCATGCCATATCCCTTGCCAGCTATTCAATCAAAACTTATTAGTGTCAATTGTTGAATTGAATATAATAAAATTATTGTGTTCAAAGTCACTAGATCATTGCAAAGTGTGAAAGATATAAGAATATATGGCACATCTATTATAATGTACTACATTATGGCAGGCCATAGTAACAAAGGACAACATCATAATAACATAGAATAATATTGTTTTATGACTTCACAATGTATTATCATAATCAATGTTGATATGATGTAAAACAGAGAATGCACCTAACTATTTTCAGAAGATGAATAGAGTCAACACTGATGCAAGAAAAAAAAAATGGTTAATATCCTCAAAAATCCTAGATTGGTTCATTTGACCAAACTAATTTTTTGATCACCAAACACATTTGATAAATTTATTTTAAATTGATATATTTATGACAAATTTACTCTTTATTAGTTTTCGTTAAATTTTACCGTTAAATTACTAAGTTGGATTATACACGACAGTTGACTGGTGTATCGGTTCGAGATTTTACTCTTCATTTGTCACGGTTATATAATTTTTGTGATCTTTATGATATTAATCCAATTTAATGGAAGATATGTTTGAGTAATCGAACAAATTGATTTGGGATAAATTTATTACAAATGTACTAATTTAAGGTTTTTTGTAATTATTTTGGGTAAATTTATTATAAATGTATTAATTTGAGGTTTTTCATGATCAAAAAATTAATTTGAGATAAATTTATTATACGTGTATCAGTTTGAAGTTTTTTAGGTATTAATCCAAAAAAATGATAAAGTGTAGAGATAAATGACGTCATAACACTCACTCTTTGCTGCGCGTGCTTGAAGAATTCTTAGCTCTTGCCATCTAACGGTCCAAGAATCTTCAACTAATCGAACCGCTGCGTTTGCAATGGAAAGGACAATTATTGCACGCATGATTTCCAGGGCATTGCGCAGAAGGGGCGTAGGGACTAGACCACCTAGGCGCTCATTTTTCCAAAGCAAGCACAACTTCGACTTGACTTGCTTTTGCTATTAATTAAACAATTAGAAAATAAAAAGCAAAAGGCCAATTATTGCGGGCGTAATTTCTGCAGTGTCATGCGGAAGGTGCGTTGAACCTCCCGACGCATCTGCACCTTGACTTGACTTTGCTTTTCCAGGTGAATGAAGAATTGAAAAGAAACCTACGAGCAACGCTGATGCTCAGATCAAAGGTCGGTCAAAGATTAGATGCCCACTTATCCCGATTTGAATGGAGCTATAAGTATAGTCGGACATTTGATATGTCAAATAATGAACAGAAAATCTTCGTATATGAGAATTATCAAGATAATTGATAATCGATTGATAGTAAATGCATGAAATTTTATTTGTCCTTACCCGAGCAAGTTAGAAAATTACAACAATTTTGTTTGCACAATCAACAATTAATTGAACTACGGTATTACATTCCGTTGACCTTTTTTTTCCTTTTCATGGACTCACAAGACATTATAGTTGGTCCTTTCAAGTGGGTGGAATTATGGGTTTATACATTTAGTGTCGCATTTAGAAATTCTTAATCATTAGATGGTTCTTTGCACCATCTAATAATTATTTAGTGAATATCCATTTCCTTTTTTATTCATTTGGTGTTTAGCTTTTTGTTTTAGGTAAATATTTTCAGCCAACGGCTTCTCCACCAAAGTGCATTTTTCCTTTGCACGGTATTAAGCTTCTTCAAACCTGAAATGATAAGATAATACAGAAAAAAGCTCAACGGCTTAGTATGCGAGTGACTGACCACAACTCATCATTCTAGGATCAACAGCTTACAAGTAAGAAGATTAAAATTGAACGCTATCACATGATCAAATAGTGATTAGAAAAGGAAATCCTGTGTGCTCATATTAAAAAAAAAAAAAACAAAGTAGGAAAAGAAAATCCACTAATTAATGTAATACACAAATTCATTTGGATAAAACCTTGTCGCTCGAAGACACAATTGCAGGATCACAATCATATATCTACAACAAGGTCCAAAAAAGTTCCTTTAATTGACCCCAGTTTAGGATTATGATTTAAACTTGAAAACAGTATAAGATCCCCATAAAGGATATGTCATGACATGTATCCTGAACTAGACATGAAAAAGAAGTAATGTGATCCATAAATTAATAGGGGAACAAAAAGCAAAAATTTGGGGCAGCATGGGAGAGAATCTCGAAACAGAAGGTGAGAAACCGAAGAGGATTCCACAATATTAGATTCTAGAGCACAAGCACCAATTTGCCAAAAATTGTCAACTATAATAGACGAGGCCGTCTTCATCAAGTATATGATCGACAAGTTCATTTTAAAAAGAGTTTAATAGATTTTTTTAATAGAATTGATCGGTTTCGACAATTACTCTTTTTGATCAATGAAAAATTTGATTTTATCATTAGTTGGTCATTGTTGTAATGAATAAGATAAACCTTTTCTTATGTTAAATTTGGTCAAACAAAATGTTTTGAAAATTTTGAATATCTCCTTTTGCCAAACAAAAATGTTTTCAATGCTTTATAGCGGCTATTTTTTTTTTTCCTTTTTAAAATTTTTAATTAGTTTTCTAAGTACATGACAAAAAGAGATCTTCCAATAATGACCAAAATATTTATTGACTGCACGAATGATTTTTAAGTGTATCTTATGATATTTGATGTAATTTTCAAATCATTGACTACACGAACAATGGGAAAAAGTATTGAAGATCACTAATTTTTTTCGTCTGACTTATGCTGATTGCTAAGCAAATCTCACGGTGGCATTCTTCAATAAAATGATAAATAAATCCATTTTGTTAGGAAAGTACTCGTTATTTATTGGGCATTATTACTTCTACAGCTAAAGCTAAAGATGTGCCCACAGCTTTTTCTCTAGGAACAAACAAAACTCCCCAGGTATGTAGATAGCCTAGTGCTGAAATAGACCAAGGATCGTCTCAATCATTTCCTCTTCCCAAAATTTTTCAGCTTCCGTGACGAAGAATGGAGAAGCTAGAACTCCAGAGAACAAAGGCCCCTTCCCTATTGAAGTATCGACTTCAAGAAAAACGTTCTCCCTTGAAGGGAAATGACAAATAGCATTCATTAGCCTCGCAAGTGCCAGCAAAATTCATAGTGTAAAACAGAATTTAGTGATGAGGCACTTATTTCAGTACGAATGAGTGTCCATCTTGCTTAGTACTTTCCAAATTCCTACAATACATTTTACGGTCCACTTTAACTCCAATTTACAATTTTGAGACCTATAAATCGATCTACAATATGAGTTGAAACCACATGATCTTCAGGCATGGCAATGATGTACAAATCCAAACAACAAAACATAGAAATTTATTTTTTGCTAATTTATAGGAATATGAATGGAATTTCTCGGATTCAACTTGATTAGAGATTTACTACTTGGAACTATTCTTCTATCAATAAAGCGCAAAATTGGAAAATGCATTCAACACAACGTTCATGAGCAACTTATAAATAATCGCTCTATTTCTTCTATATTATTTGCGTTGATGTAAATGTTGGACTGTCGTACTTGACATGAGCTTTTTTGTACACTTGCAAAAAATGAAGAGAGATGAAGTATCGAAAGCTCTACATAATGATATTAATGAAGTAATCAGCTTTCAGAGGGTAGAGACAAAGGGTTTTCACTCGAGTTGCTTCTCATCCTTCCGTGAGAGTGTGCCATTCATTTGATATTTACTGGACTCGGAGATCTGCATAAATAGAAGTGTAATAGAAAACTTAAGGAGTGGATCATATTTTTTTTTTCTGGTTCCATCCAAACATGTTCCATGATATGAATAAAGTTTTTCTTTTTTTTTTTTGGGTCGAAAAAAATGAATAAAATTAAAGAACTACCCGATGGTTCCCATAGGAGTCAAGTCACTCTTTTCCCATTTCACTCTATGACATGATATTCAAAACCTTTACATCTTCTTGGGTAAAGAAAAGGGATTTCAGACAACAATTGACCAATGAAATCAATCAAATGCTGAGATTAATAGGAAATATGCAATGGTGTCAAAAGATAAAAGTGAAAACAAATTAGTCAAAGAAATAATCCTATGTTGCCACTTAGAAGCACCTATAGTAAATTGAAAATGGGAAGAAACTATGTAAAGATAACTTCCATCAAATCTGAAATTTTACGATTGTCGAAGAAACACATTATCCTCAATATTTCAAAGCTTCTTGTTGTATTACACACACATGCCAAGAGTTGAAAGAGATGTCAAAACCAGTCGAAATCAAACACATTTTAGTGACAAAAACTATATAGAGAAATGACATTACAACGGAGTGTCTTATGGAAATGACATCAAAACATCAACTTGGAGAGAAACTATATCTCTCTTTGGGAGATAAAAAATGCAGTCATCTAATTGAATGAAGCTCCCCAGAAACAGGTTTCTTGAACCGCTGATGGCCAAGATTGGGTCCAAAAGAAACACGATCTCTCTGCTGAAGATGAAATTCAAATTTGACATCCATTCACCTTTTCTATGGAGAGCTAATGTTATCCCCAATGTTAAAAAAAATAGAAGCACCAGCAAAATTTGTAATGCCAAACAGATTTTAACATGCTCACTCAATTGCATTGAGTGCACATCTTGTGCTGATACTAATTTCATTGGCACAAGTTTTGGACCCTGAGAGCTCATAAATCTTCAATGAAAAGGAGGGATGAAGAGGAAAGAAGAAAAGACCAACATAAATTCCTAATTCCTATGCAGAAAGTGTACTCATCGTATCATTTCAATCCACACAAGGCCCAGATCTGGCCCCCCTGCAAAATAAGCAATCAAATTAAAGCCAGCTACACGAGAGATAAGATAAACATCTTCAGTCCCACTTCAGGCCACAATGTGAAACAGCATTATTCCACTTCTCTTTTGGTGAGAGATCGAGGGATGCTCAAGGGGAGAGAGATCATTCATTCAACTAATAACATTATCAAGCTCTTAGAGTAGCCTTATGAACCAAGGTTTCCTTGTGGATTTGGTGGCAACTTTTCTTGACAAGATCGAGGAGCTTTTCCAAATATGTTGCCCACAAATTCAAGATGATATTGCTGTCCTTTGTCATCTGGAAACAGACAACTCCCATAGGCAGGTCTATCTGTGCCACTAGGGACTTGGAAACACCATTTTGGAGAGATGCTTTTAAGATTCCTAAAATGGTAATATAGAACAATCAAAGCTCTCTACAACAGTGGTAATAGAACCCAAAAACATAGCTCTTTTCCTTGAGTGATTCAGCTACATAGATTTTCATAAGACAATAAGTAAGCTCTAATGGCAAGATATACCTTGGTAACACAAGAAATGGTGAGTGATAGCAAAACTCCTCCCACCCTTCTAAAGGGCATCGGAATTTTAGGCTCCATGGGACAAGAAATGATTTCAAAATGCCAAACAATGACACTTACAGCTACAAATTTTATGAGTAGAAGTTGACAAAGTGAAGTCCACACATATATATTGGTCAGAAATGTTTACAAAATGAAACTACAAAGACAACATTCAACCTCATGACAAGCCTTTAACTTTCAAGGCACCAAAACTTCTTTTCCACTTTTTTTGGGACTTGTACCCAAGTCTAGCAACCATGCCCCATAGGGATCACAGGGAAAGAGGCTGCTCAAGGTTAAAAGAGGGCTCTACGCAATCATTTACGCAATCATTCATAAAGATCGACATTGATGAAGAATATAAATAATTGTTCAACATAATTAACCTGTACGTTGAGGTATAACAACTCTGCAAGCCTCTTCGAGGTAATCCTTGAGTAATACTTTTAGAAGACATCTTTTTATCAATTCTTTCACGGAAATAAACTCCAAGCTTCCACAAAAGGGTTCCAAAAGCACATTTTTTTAATCAGTTCTTCCAAATCTTGCCAATTTGAATAATTTGTTACCCGTGAGAAGTTAAATTCAATAGATAATGCCAAAAATAAAAATAAATAAATAAAAGGTGTCAGAAAATCATTTACAATATAGCGCATCCACTAACTCAACAATGTCACGCACATTCAGTACTCAGGGTACTAAACCACCAAGTTGACGCGAAAACACACTAAGGACCCCCTTATTTAATTGCCCCAATGCCACTCACCTAGGACTATCAAGTGAGCCGGTAATCGACCAGCCAATTACTCGCTACAAATCTGGAAGTGGGGACGCGAACTCACCATCTAAATCGGCTCCCAGAAATAAATAAAAGAGCACGGGGGAATAAAAATGAAAATGGATTGAAATGGAGGAGAAATCAGGGGATCTGTAAACGAAGCGAATCTAATCCGGATTGGATTGGCCCGTCAAGGGCCTCATGAAAGATCCAACAGCCGATAGAGATTCCAGCCAAAAACTTCACCAGACGGCCCATGGAGCCTGAGAATTACGTGGGCTGGGCTGGCCATCTTTGCAATGAAGATGAGATTTCCTTTATTTTCTTTTCCTCCGAGGCAACCGGCGAGTCGCAGCAATCGACGCAATTCGAATTTTACACTTGCTTTGACTTTGCATGTGGACGGAAATCAAAAGGTGGTTGGAAATTTAGAGTAAAGGTGAGAAACGAAAGCTCACTTGATCCTAATAAAATCGAAATTAAATAGGATTAGAAATTTAAATTGCTCAAATAGAATATATTAGTGAATTTTGAGCCAATTGATATATTTTCCTCTTAATATGATACGAGACTACTATCTACGTCATTTTTGATATTCAAATGAGAAAAAGAATTTTCATGCCAAAAGAGCAAGAAGAAGCCTTTTTAAAACAGTAACCATTCTTGACAAGAGTCGGCTGGATATGTGTCAACCCTATTAAGTCCAAGGATCAAAGGACTAATGACCTTAGGTTCCTAACGGTTAGCAAAAGTTGCAAGGCTTCCACACAATCTTGTATCAACGTTCGGTTTCCCAATTGATATTGGTCAGTTGATGGATGCTAGTACTATATTCCCTCCTCAAAACATAGTTCCTTCTTAACAACATCTCATTCCATATTGATGAAGTCTGAATTTGAAAATTTCCAAGAAATTGTCGTTGTTCTTTTTTATTGTTCAAATCATAGAGCTGTATTGTGTGGTTTGGCCTCTTCTTACAATTTCTCAGAAGATTCACTTGTCATGATGCATTGTTTCGTCGATTCAAAAGGGTAGGTTTGGGAGTACACAAGATGCTACTTGATCAATGACTTTTATGATCTTTGGCTCGAGAAAATTTTCCTACAACAACAACGGCTCTGCTATATTTGGGAGTACACGGGATGCTACTTGATCAATGACTTTTATGATCTTTGGCTTGAGAAAATTTTCCTACAACGACGGCTCTGCTATATTTGACAATTTGTCTTGATCAAAAGTTACGTTCTCACCATCTTCGGCTTCCAAAATCGCATTTTCTCATGGCTAATCGTGTGGGATTATCAGTGGAATTCGTGAAGAGCATACATAGGATCGGTGTGACGCAACACCGATCTTCTCTTTTCATGAGAGGTGTTTCTATTGGTTTTCTCTATCGCAAATGCATTTTGCATTTCGGGGTAGATGTTTCTGTGTAGATGCAGAGATCACACACGGTAACATAGTTCTCTAGCTTTTGAGGGTTAGACGCTTGGTACGAACAAAGCTCAACTAATTCCTAAACGACATCAACCGAAAATGCCTTTTGAGTCTCAGTTCTTCTCTGTATTTTTTTTGGAAAGACTCGCAATGCCCCCTGATCCCCTTTTTCACATCATGCGAGTTATTCATGGAATTCGCGAACTGTAGATATGGGATCCGTGTGATGCAGCGCTGATTTTTGCTCGTCGTGAGAGTTGTTTCTAATGGATCCTGTGTTCATGTAGAGATGTTAGGCTAACACACTGAAGTACTCTTAGCTGCGATATTGGTCTAGCAAGAACACCGAGGACCAGTGCCCATGCTCGTGCTTAGGAGTTGGGGATCTAGGCCCAAGACCCTAGTTTTTGTGCTCGATTCTCAAAGTACCCATGGTGCCAGTCATCAACACCCGAATAGTTTATGTTTATTTAGGAAAATATATTTTTCTCATTTAATGACAGAAACCATTTTCATATCAATTTTCGGATTTCAGCTAAATACTGATTTTTTTTTTTGGTTCTTTTCTGGGAAAATGACTTCATAAAAAATATTTTCCTAGAAATGTCATATTTTGCACAAAAGAATCGGAGCCAAAGAAAGAATATGTAATGCAAATTGTTGAGGAACCAATGTCTTAATAGTTCGCTCATGATACATTATAGCGAGTCTCGCGACGAAACTTCTTGCTGGCACGAGAGCAGTTCAAGGACAACTTAAGGTTTCATCCGTATCGGATTGATAATCCTGCTGCTACCGGACACCAGTATTCCTGAGTAAAAATTTTGCGGCGATGTCTCGTGAAATGACTTAACGTCCGTAGTCGAAAGAAACAGCACACACCAAAGTGAGATTTCCAAAAGCATGGAAATTCTTTCTGGGAAGAAATCTCCACGAAAACGAAACGAGATAGTTTGTGCAAAGTTCAAGTTTGGAAATGTCCAATGCAATAGCTGCCAGTGGTCCAGCTACCTCTGCAAAACCCTTTTCTGTGAAATGTTCCCTTCCCTTTTCTATGATGGTAAAACAACCTGTTTACGACACATTCTGCACAGTTCTCAGGTTGTAACGTAGCTATGAGCTAAACCACCATTGAAAACCGGATTCAAAGCCCTATTTCTTACTGGAGCAGCACTAAACTTTTGAGCTAAGTCTGACTCTTGGGCGACAGATAGAGGGTTAGGCAATATATTGAACAGTTAATTCTATCCACATTGGATCTCCCCAGTTTGAAGAGTATTACAGTGAGATCCCTGGCATTACATGGGGCACAAGGAAAGATTATACCAGCAATACAAGTTATGAAGCAAATGTGCCAATCACCGATAACAAATAAACGTGATATCTCTCAAGGCATAAACAGAGCATGCCTACAACAGCTATATGTTCATAAACCCCAAGCAAAAGGTATCCGAAACAAAATGCCCTACTTGAATAGGAGGGATGCCAGGCTCGACCGCCATCCAAACAACATAGAGGGCTCAGGCTTCTTGGGCATAAGAGCCATAATGCTGGTCTGCGCATTGGAGGTAGGTGAAATTAGCTGCTTCAAGCCTGTCTCTGATGACCTGTAATTAGAAAAGATAAATGCTTTTACAAATAAGTACGAAAAATGCAAATGAAATATTATCAAAACACGCAGAGGTATGTTCAATGAAATTTCATTCGAGTGCCCAATGTAGCTTACTCGTGTAAGCTCCAACAAAAGGAAAAAGGAAAACCTGAGGCACTCAAGATCAACAGAACCAGTTGCTCTTCAATCTAGTGCACATAAATAAAATGGCATGGTTTGCCTAAAACAGGTGCTTTCATCATCATGCATTTTAATCGAATCAAGTAGCAGGACGAAGGTCATGTCCCTTACTTAATATGTACTACTCCATCCAATAGCAACTTCAAGGCACACACTAAGACACCTGGTGGCTACTGTGATTGGTCTCCTCCGAATGGATGGACTACTTAGGGATCCTATTATGATTTTACCACTTGCCATCAAATTGATTGTAATTAGCAATGTTCTGGATTACTTCAACTGACAAAATCACACACTCTTCAGAAAATACAAGAAAACTATACTAAGAACTCAAACGTAACCTTGCATTGCAAATGAAGATTGAAAATCATTTTGCCCAGCAACTCTGGTGTAGATTTAAGAATAAGGGCCCATCCTATGCACTACAACAGTGGAGCAATCGATGGAAACCTCATTGGACGCTTTGCTGAGAATTGTAAAGGCGCAATATATTCCCGAGAGAAGGAAGCTGGGATTGGGTGATTGAGAGACAGCAAAGCTGATCCCAGTCGATGGAGAAAGCAAGGCAATGGAATGTAAGGCAGTACAAGCCATTGAGGATCAGCTAAAAGAAGAACCAGTAAAGGGGAGTGGTCGAAGTAGCCAATTCGAACTTCTGGTATAAAGCAGCCGAAGGCAACTGTGTAAATGGGAAGATCAAAATCACCATGGTAGGGACATCTGGAATGCAAGAAGGCTATTCCAATTTCCAAGTAATCGAGTTAAGGCTCAGTCGAAGAGAAGCCCATGAACGAGAGAACGAATTAGCTAAACACAACACCAGCTACTCGACAAGAAGAGAATCCCATGAACGTGCACAGCGCGAGGAAGATGCCCAAACAAGCCACAATCCTCTCTCGAGGCCTAAACACAGCACCAACCAATCCTCTCTCCTTCCCTTACGTTCCATCGCATGTAGTCATGCAGCTCCCGTAACATTTGCAGACCGAATTTAAAGCACGAATCACGCAAAAGATCGAAAATTTTCAACAGGGTTCGAGGAAAATCCGTACGCGGGAGGGAGCTGGCCGTCGCCGGCGAACGTCACCATCCCCTGCCGCTGCTTGTGCTTGGGATTGGCCGAGCAGACGACGTACACGCGCCCGCGGCGCTTCACCGTCTTGCAGAACTCGCACATCTTCTTCACCGAGGAGCGGATCTTCATGGTGGCTGCTGTCGAACGGGGAAGCGAATCGACAGTAGCGGAGCAATCGACGGTGATGGAGGAAACCGAGGCGAAACCCTAGCCGAAGGAAGACGAAGACCCCCTCATGTGTTGTGGGCCCATTTGGGCTCCTGCTCGTTTTAAGGTTGTAAAGCCATTTGCAAGCTTGAAGCCTATGCTGGGCCTTAGTATTCAACGAACTTACGAGATAAATGCAACAAGAGACTTAAAACTTATCACGAAAATATAATTACTTTTTAAAATTTTCAAAATATATAACTTAATTTTTAAATTATCAAGAAAATATAATTATTTTTAAAATTTTTCAAAATATATAACTTAATTTTTAAAATTATTAAAAAAAATGTAATTGAGTTCTAAAAATTTCAAAAAAATGTAATCAAGTTCCAAAATTTATTAAATTAATGCATTTAAGTTCAATTTGGTGCAATCAAATTTTAAAACTTGTTAATATTTTCCATTTGTCAAGTTGGACGAAGTAAATAGAAAGGATTTGATTGCACAAGTTTGAAAGTTTTAAAATTTTAAACTTGATTGCACTTTAAGTGATAAATTTTATAACTTTTGATATATTTATCCTGAAACCTACTAGTTTGTCAATGGTTAATTTGTTGTTTAGCCCTTAATTATATGTAATTTATTGGAAAATTCCCGTTATATATATGCTATGAATGGCTAAATTTATTGAAGTTTATTTTCAATTAAAAAACGAGATGATGCTTATATTCTTAAGGGATCTCTTCTCTTCCTTTTCCCCAAAATGCTATCGACAACTTATTTTCAAATGCATTGATATGAGAACAAATGTATAAATGAATTGTTAGATGGTACTTCCCACGTCTACATAATTCACGAGTCTCATACTTTCCATTTTCTTTGCATTTTCTCACTCTTGATTTTTCTTTTTCTTTTTCTTTTTAAAGCTTTTTTATGATATGTGATAATCTCACTCTTTACTAATCAAACACATTATAGAGAAAAGTTGATGCATTTGTTAAGGGTCAGCAGTTCCTTGGCATGGAATAACATGTATAGCGCTTGATGAGGAGATAACGTCAAGCGAACCTTCATTCTATAGTTATTCTAAAGAACAATACAACAAGTAGCTTTCTCGTATCGGACTTTAGCACACCTAGCTTAACTAGGCTATTTAGTCCATCAAGTAAGACAACATATGAATTTAGGCTCAACAATTGATTTTGGCCTACTATAGCCTCATTAAAAGAGCAGTATCAACTCCCAATTAATTTGTGCAAGGTTGGCTAACCTCACCTTTAGAGCTTTGTAGAGATATATTCGTTTTATCCTAAAACTTCTATCATCAATTGTCTCGATAGTGCTCCCATGGATCAATTGTATTCATCTTTTCTACATCACTCATTCTTCACCGTATAACCGCAAGCTCCTCTCACAAGTATTCACGAGTACAAAAGAATCATGGACCATGACATATTGATCTACTAGGATCAAGAAAAGCTTAGTAGGAGAAATATGGTGTTGTGAAAAGACGCAATTGGCGGACAATACCACACTTATCAGGAAAAGCATGAGGGATCAAAGGGGCCCGAACAGTAGGGATCAAAAGAAGCTGTCAGTGGAGTGACCTATTTGGTTATGTCGAGCGAGCTCACGCCATACGTCAACAAATGAATTAGATAGGGCCTAAGCGTGGTGTTATGCCTAGGATGTTTCCAGTACGACCTGATTGAGATCGTTGGGTGCTATGGGCAATGTTAAATATCAGCAACGTGAAACAGTGACGGATGTTTTTCGGAGTAAGTTTAGAGGAAAGTGGGGATGAAAAGGAAAGAACCTACGTGATAGACATCAGTGATGGAAAGACATATTACATACTGCCAAGACATAACGAAGGGCAAATTGTACAATTGGGTCAACAAGAATTTGATTTCTGCCCTAGCATCATACTTATCGCAAATACAAGCATAACCAATTGATAGCAGATCATATAGTAGGGCCCGCTTGGCCGGAATACCATCACCATCTTCAAAAGGAGATAATTCACTTGAAGGATCAGACGGTGAACGTATTGGGCCAACATTGTCTTCAGCAGCAAAGTTTAGGTCAATTGAGTTGTCATCTACAGAAATCCTAGCACGGCTAAGTGGAGGTGATTCAGGCATCTCCCTTTTCCTCCTTGATGTTGATGGCTCACGTACATTAGGAAACGTGGAACCAGGATACTAGGGTAGAGCGAGTGAAGATAATATTTAAGCGAAGAATGCATGTTCCTTTGCCAGACGAATGCTCAAAAGAGACTATTTCAAAGCTTTGTGTAGCGTAAAGAGGTCGCCTAAACGAATGAGCCAATATAGGGACAAAATGGGAATCTTTGGAAATGACCATCTCAATGTCTGAAGGAAACGGGAGGGTTTGATACCCGTTCCACCAATTGATAAAATAATCAATCTCTCCAAAATTGTTATAGAAGCCTATAAAATTGAACCGCTTTGAGATGATGCCAGTAATCTCAAGACTCTTGGTGAGAGTAGCTTTTCTGCGATGCTCGGAGTAAGGCAAGAAGGGGTACTCCAGGGAATAGACAATGGGTGCAAGGACACTTTGAGTAATCCCGAATTGGCGAGCGCAAAAGTTAGGATTGTAGATTAGATAAAACTTACCATTGTCTGAAAGTCCAAGATCAAGTCCACTGAGTACACTCTTCCAATACATTTTGTCGAGTTTGTTAAAGTACTAATGGTAATCCACGTTGTCGGGATCCATGACATCGAATTCAAACTTTGAGAGAAGCAATCCGCGCCTCAAGAAGCATTCAAAAGGGGAAAAGCCGGCACGAACAGGTTTGAGAGGATGACAAAATATCCAAATTCTCGAGGTTATTCCGACTGGTTGATGATTAATTTTGGCCCAATGAGTAAGAGGTATGCTACTACCAAAGAACTCAGAAAAGTATAGTCCCATCCAACCAAGGAGAAGCCATTATGGGCCGAAAAAGGAGTCGGGATGTGCACTATTGAGGGAAGTTCGAGTGTCGGACAAAGACCATGCGCCCTAGGCCGACGTTGAAACCACAGGAAAGAGCGTAGGTCATGTCAATAAATTCGTGAGACCCGATCGGAGAGGGATGAGAAAGGACATTAGGCGAGAGCCAACAGAAAGGAAAGCACTTCGTTCTTCGAAATTAATATGCCCATCTGATTTGGCAAATTTGTCGATGAAGGCCTCATAAGGAAAATCCAAACAAGATGAGTCCGTAAGTATGGACAGGTGTGTAAATCAGATTCACCAATTTCTGTTAACGGGGCCCATTATACTTCATATGTCCAACAAGGTTATGGACACTGGTCTTATTGGAAAGTAGAAACAACGTGACGATTGGGCCCAGAAACAACAAAGACTGCAAATGAAACTGAATTCAATTGGGTCAAAAGATATGCAATAGAGCCTCAAAAGCCATTCAATCTTGGCCTGGTAACAGGTTGGTCCCGTCTCATCTTGTAACCTTAGATAGCACTGAAAGAACTGCTCATCGAAAGATGGGAAGTATCTAAATCGACAGTTGAGGGCAGACCAGGCATGAGCACAGATACAGTCCCAATTGATTGGAAGCACCTCCATATAATGGCGAGGAAAGCAGTCTGTGAATGCAGTCGGAGGGGGAACATATTTGAGGTAATAACCCAAAATTATATGGTCTCGAGCAGATCGTAGTCCATCAAGGACCGAGACATATGTCCGTTGTCTTCATAACAATGGCAATTGTCGAAGCGCTTCAAGTACACTACATACTAAGCATTTGAAGAAAAACGAGGGTCATGTGCCATTTTGTTATCAAAAATTGAAGACAAGGTCATAGAGTACATCCTACGGTTGAATGATCGGGTAACCAACTCGTGCACACTACCCAAAGATTTGAAAGGACTGGAGCTTAGTGGGACTGTTGATAGTTATTGGAAGTTAAACCATATGAAAATTGAATTAAATCTAGTTCCCGCCATTGAGCTTGATAACCTTGAAAGGGTGTCTCCGATGTGCCAAGGATCATTAAGGTGTTAGTTGATGAGAATTTCGACATACATACTTAGAATGAAGGAATAAAAAGGGAATTTCATTAATGAGAAATGTTTTTTTTTTTTTTTTTGGTCCTACTCTATTCCTATTTTAACGCTTACTCTCAGACTTTTGCCCTGCTTTGTTATAGAGCATGGGAGTCGAAACCCACTCCTGAAACTATATCGTCCCCACCCTAACCTCCCCTGAGAAGGGTGGGGATTTGAACCCCCCACCTCCCCCTTTCAAGTTGGAAGGGTGGCCATCGGAACAAACTCCATTTTCTATGGTCTATCGATTGTCGATGCCACGTCTTTTGGCATTCCTTGCTGTTGAATGGTCATATTCATTCTTCTTTAGTTCTTTGAGGGAAGTAGTGTGCTGCTCCAAGAGCTCGTCCACTTGAGCCCTCTAAGCATGCTTAAGTTTCTGTTAGCGACGTGTGGCAGCCAGCTCCGTTTCAATTTCAACAAATTGTTTTTCAAGTAGTGTCTCTTCCTTATCGAGACAAGCTATTTCATCAATTATAGTGCGCAAAGTAGCTTGGTTAGTTCTCACACTGTGGCTGGTTTCTTCAATGGACTGATTGAGGCCTGGGTGATTTTCTTTTAGGGCAGTCAAAGAGATTATTGACTCATGGTTGTGTTGGTAAGTTTCCATTTTAGTGGTAAACCCATTCGAGAAGTCTTGATATTTTTCTTTGAGCCCAGGAGGCAAGGCAACGCTGATATTCTCTTCACACAATTGGAAAGCCGCCACTTGAGAGATCAAGGAACTCCAACAATTTACCGCATATCCTTTTAGTAGTAGCTTCACCAGGAGTTGAGGATCCTGAAGATTAAATTGTTGGAGTTGATAGCTAAAACTTGGGAAGCCTTTTCCAATTTATTTATGACTTTGGCAAGAGAACTCAGAGAACGTTCATCACAATATGATGCAATTGCTGCGTTGAAGAAGAAGATGGCAATAAAACATCGGAGAAGTTTTTAGCGGGAATAGAAGTTGATGGAAGATCACGAGTGGTTTCAACAACAGAGTTAGTCCCTTTGTTCAGCTCGCCAGAAGAGGATCCTAAGTTGACAACTGAATTTGGAGCAGTCGATGGAGTCACTAGTGGGTCCTTCATGGTACATGATGAGGTTAGAAATGAACTCATTCAGCTGAACACATCAAACAAGATTAGAAAAATATAGAGTTATATACTTTGCTCTGGTGATGGAAGAAGTAAAAGAGCAGGCTTAGCCGGTAAAGGTTGTTAAGATGTATTAACGAGTACATTTGATAAATCCTGACCACCTATAAATGCACTAAAAAATTAGCTTCGGGCGTGTCAATGCCTGAGCCATAGTGACATTGCATCAAACGAGCAATCATTAGTGTGCTAGGAAAGACTTACCATACATTGCTAAAGAAATTGGAGATGGAACTGGTAGGGTGGTCACAGAGGTAGGAGGAGAATTGTTGCACCAGCATCGCTAGAGGAAGAGGCCGCTGGAATGACCTAATTGCTTAAAGTGGGTAAGGCGCGCACAAATTTGATGGCATGAGATGTTATTGTAAGACAAGGTGGATTGTGACATCTGGAATTTCTGATTTTATTTTCAATTGAATGAGTTGGGTTTTTCATCGACATACCTATAGTTCTTTTCCCTAAACTGATCACTCACGGAATAACTAGTCTATTAGGTGAAATCGTTAAGGAATCTGAACACAATAGACTTGAGAATTCGACCAGAAATCGACTACTCGACCATGCTAATCTGCAAGGGTCATTATGGGCACTGTCAAAATTGATTAGAGACCAGAAATAGGTTGACTCGACAGAGGTATGTGATTAGTGTGTGGGTGACTCCACATGATTGCAAAATTTCTGTTGAACGACACTAGACCGATTTTTCTATCATTTCTGTACTCTGTACCCATATTTAACATCTCGAGATTTTCACGACAATCGAGAGTCGCCAATGTGTCGAAGATGTACAATGTGGCTCGAAAATAATCGACTACAGGTCAAATGCGCTAAAAATTCCTAAAAACTACCCGATAGATTAGGTCACGTTAAAATCGCATCAGATTGAAATTAACCACGAATTTGAACTCGATTTCAGAAATTGAAAGTTTTGTCATATCACGATTTATTTTAGAAATGTCGACTCATCCTCCGAAGAATTTTCGACGAGCCCGAGATTTTTATAGAAAATCGATTTCGGACGATTCGGAAAAGAAAAGAAATTCGGTTGACTATTTTCAAGTGGATTTTGGGCCTTCAAAAGAGACTAGCTGGTGAAGACAAGTGTGGAAATTAGCATGGGCATCCTCCTCAACAAAATTGGTCATCAAATTGGAGAAATTTGTGAAGAAATTGAAGGTGAAATGCTTAAAATTCGTAGGCTAAAGGGGCTGTCACATTTTGGTCTTCATTTTGGCTTCAATTGGGATGAATTGGTGTTGAAATTGGCCTTGGGTGAACAATTGATATTGTTGGCTCCAACTTGTTTGAGGATGTTGGGGTTTCATGAATCATGTATAACAAAAATTAACAAAAAGAATGTAACGGAAACAAAGATATATTTTATACATGATTTTCCTAAGGCGTTGTTCGTGCATTTTAATAAAAAATCTGAATATAAAAAGGGAGTTAAACGAATTACCTCTCGAAGCGTGCTTTGAAACGAGTCAGTTCGGATATTGTACAGTTCGAGTCTCACAAGCGTCAGACCTCTAGTTCAGATATACCAACAACGAACATCGAACGGAAGAGAGAACTTTCGGATATTCACCACTTCGATCGTGCTAGCAATCACGTGGAAACAATCCGTAGTATTCTTCATGTATAATAGTCACGGTCCGAACGAGATAACGTTCATCTTTCTTGCATCTCAAAGACACAAGAACACACACACACACTTTGCTCTATATTTTCAGCAAAGCATCACTAATTCCCCACAACCTTTTTGTGGCATTTTATTTTCTTAAAGCCTTCATGAATCAGCAACGGTTGCTAATCGTGGGATCAGCAACTGTTGCTGATCACGATCATGCACCATCGTGCAAGAACGGTCAGCGGTTGCTGACCGTTCATGCACGATCTTTGTGCATGATGGTCAGCAACCGCTGACCATGTGCACAATTTAAAGAATTGTGCACATGCACGAAGCTTTAAGCTTTAATAATAAGTTTTTTATTTTATTATTACTAATAAAAGGCAACGCACATCATGTGCGTTGTAACCATTTGTACATTAATTAATTAATTAAACGAATAAAGGATTAATTAATCAATTCCTTTTAAAAATAAAAATAACATAATCCTTATATGTACAATTGGGGTATGTTAACATATATCCACTTCAGGCATGCGTGTGCATCATATGCAAGTAGACTCGTGACTATAATACAAATTAAATTAAATCTCATTTAATTTAATTTCAAATCGACTCAATTCAATTGTAGTAATTGCAAACACATTTGCAATTATATTTCTCTCTTATTCCACGTTATCCTAATTGTTTATGGTGTGTAACATCCCTAAGTTCATCACTAAGCTGATAGTTAGACTTGTACTAACACATTAGTACTCCCACAAGAATTAATTGTCTCGATTAATCTTTAGATTCTACAAGTCATGATTGACATCTAGCAATATGTCAAGGCTACCCAGATAGTGTGAATGCTTTAATAATATAATGAACCTGTCAGCTTTGGGTACAGTGTAATACAATCCCTTTTTCTTACTATGTCCCGATCAAACAAACACCATGGAATATTTGTCAAGTCATTAATTCGATCATATGCACAAATCTAATTGACATGCATTTTATTCGAGACATAAACAATTTATTCTCGGTTACAACCCTGGTCGAGGATTTCAATGTAGTGTCATAATTAGATCACATATGACATCATTTTTATACCTTGCATTTAACAAGGAGACAGATTCCATATGGCGCACACGTGCAACTTCGTATATTAACACCCTATGATCATCAGGAATAAAGATGGATCAACGACCCGGCATTATGTGCACCTGTGAACTATAGTTGTTCGACACACAAATTAACATTGTGCTTCAGGTCTAAGGATTATTTACACAAGATCAAAGTATGAACAATTAGACATTGACCACGCTAAAAGCTTCCATGTCGCTAATCGTTCCATATGCGTCACGTTCAGTGAACTTGTCTAATATAAACACCTGTGTTCAAACTCAAGCATCATAATACGCAATGACATGTGACTCATCATTCCCTTAAGTATCCAATACTTAATGGTGAAGTTATGAACACACTGGTCTCAACAAGATTATTAATATCCACTCAATAATCCATCGACCGGAAACGATTTAAAGATTCAGTCTAACTATGAACCCGTCACATATATTCTTAACGTCTCAAGAATAGGTCTAGTTGCAATTGATCTTATGGAATCATTCATAAATATAAAATAATTGGACAAATGAATGAATACGTCATTACCATTAATTAAATAATAATAATGAAAATACAACTAACATCCCTAATATGTAAGCTCAACATAGTAGCTTTAGGGCATACATCCAACAATCTCCCATTTGCACTAAAACCAACTTGTCTGGTACCTCAAACCCATTTTGTCAATATGTCTTTCAAAAGAAAATTGAGGTAAAGCCTTAGTGAAAGGATCTGCCATGTTTTCTGCTGAGGCAATTTTCTGCAAGGTGATATCACATCTCCTAACAATTTCTCTAATGAGATGGAAGCGTCTTTCAATGTGCTTGGACTTCTGGTGAGACCTTGGTTCCTTAGCTTGAGCTATAGCTCCATTGTTGTCACAAAACAATGTAATCAGTTGCTCAATTGAAGGAACGACTTCAAGTTCATAAATAAACTTCTTCATCCAAGCGGCTTCCTTTGCTGCTTCAGAAGCAGCTACATACTTTGCCTCGGTGGTGGAATCGGCAATTATGCTTTGTTTGGAACTTTTCCAACTAATTGCACCACCATTGAATGTAAAGACAAACCCAGACGTAGACTTATAATCATTAGGATCCGATTAAAAATCGGAATCAGTATAAGCTACAATTTTAAATTATACTTCTCCATATATCATAAATAAATCTATAGTCCTTCGCAAGTACTTAAGAATATTCTTGACTGCTATCCAATGCTCTTCTCCTGAATCAGATTGATATCTACTAGTAATACTTATAGCATGCGCAACATCAGGTCTAGTATATAACATAGCATACATTATGCTTCCAATAGTGGATGCATATGGTATCTTCGCCATCCGCTCTTTTTCTTCAGGAGTGTTAGGACACATCTCCTTAGAAAGACGAATCCCTTGCCTAAAAGGCAATAATCCTCTCTTAGAACATTGCATGTTAAACCGTGTTAACACTTTGTCTATGTACGTAGACTGTGAGAGGCCAATCAATTGTCTTGATCTATCTCTACAAATCTTGATACATAAAATATAGGTTGCCTCTCCTTAATCTTTCATGGAAAATTTCTGTGATAAGAATAGTTTTATCGATGATATCATTGGTACATCATTTCCAATCAAAAGTATATCATCGATATACAAAACTAGGAATGCAATTGCACTCCCACTGATTTTCTTGTATACACAAGGTTTATCTGGATTTTTGATGAAGCCAAACAATTTGACTACCTCATCAAAACGGATATTCCAACTTCTGGAGGCTTGTTTGAGTCCATAAATGGATCTCTTAGGCTCACACACCTTCCGTTTTTCATTATTAGATTCAAAACCCCGTTGCTGTTCCATATAGATGTCATCATTGAGAAAACCATTTAGAAAAGCCGTTTTGACATCCATTTGGAATATCTCATAATTAAGGTGTGCAGCTATAGCCAATATAATTCGAATGGATTTTAACATGGCCACAAGTGAGAAAATTTCGTCATAATCAATTCATTCTTTCTGATTATATCCTTTCGTCGCCAGCCGTGCTTTGTAAGTTCCAATTTAACCTTCAGCATTCATCTTCTTATTGAAGATCCATTTATAGTCAATTGGTATAATACCATCAGGCGGGTTAATTAAGGTCCAAACTTCATTGGAATACATTGAATCCATTTTGGATTTCATGGCTTCTAGCCATTTACTAGATCGATGTCTGACATCGCCTCCTCATAGGTTTTAGGATCACTGGGTTGATTACTATCATTCACAATGAATAATGGTTCAATATGATCAACAGAGTGTTTATAACGAGCAGGTGGGCGAGACGTTCTCGCACTTCTCCTAAGAGGTTGTGTATTAGAAGCTCCCACTGAATCAGAGATTGGTATCTGAACTCGATTGTTTGGTACTTCATTATTTTCTTCTTGTAAAACTATTTCCGCCCAGCACCACTTTCTTGGACGAACTGATTTTCCAAAAAAGAAGCGTGCTTGCATACCAAAATTCTTTGGTCTGAATGAAAATAAAAATAATATCCAAGAGTTTCCTTTGGATATCCAATGAAACGATCTTGTTCAGATCTTGCCTCCAATATTTCCATTTTCAGCTTTTTCACGAAAGCTGGACAACCCCAAATCTTAATATAATTAAGACTATGTTTCCTACTATGCCATATCCCATAGGGCGTAGTTGGAACATATTTGGACGGCACTATGTTCAGTATATATATAGCTGTCTCAAGGGCATATCCCCAAAGGGATATTAGCAAATCGGTGTAACTCATCATAGATCACATTATATCTAATAAAGTATGATTTCTTCGTTCAGATACACCATTATGTTCTGGAGTTCCAAGAGGTGTCCATTGTGATAAAATGTCATTCTCTTTAAGATAGTCCAGGAATTCAGTACTAAGATATTCACTTCCTTGATTCGATCGAAGAACTTAATACATTTTCCTATTTATTTCTCAACTTCAATCTTGAATTCTTTGAACTTTACAAAGGATTCGGATTTATACTTCATGAGGTATAAATAACCATACCGTGACTAATCATCGGTGAAGGTAATGAAGTAATTATAACCACCTCTAGCACTTTCATTAATTTGTCCACATATATCTGTATGTATTAATTCTAATATGTCAGCAGCTCGCGCACTTTGCCCTATAAAATGCGCTTTGGTCATTTTTTCTAGAAGACATACCTCACAAGTCGAGTATGACTCAAAATTTGAAGGATCAATGTATTCATCATTACTCAATTTGTTAATTCTGTCTTCTCCAATATGCATGTGGAAGTTTTGGACAAAACCAGAGAATGAATCAGGTAAAGATTGGATGATCAAATCCACAGTTAGCTCGTTGTCCATAACGAGATTCAACCTAGCCAATTCTTTAATGTGCCAGATCATTTTCAAAACATGATCATTTATATGATCCTTCAGCCATCCTCATATGGTATAATGCGTTAGATATCTCATATCTAGAGGTTCGACCATTCTCATCAAAGTATTCCTTTAAGTGCAAAATAATCGACCTAGTATCTTCCATAGATTCATATTTCTTATGTAATTCATTATTCATCGAAGCAAGCATATATGACCTAACTTTTAAGTCATCATCGCACCACTTATCATAAGTGACACGCTTCTCTTGGGTCCCACCCTCAAGAAAGGAGGTTGGCATCTTTTCATCAAGCACATACCCAATTTTTTTCTGAATTGAGAACAATTTTCAAATTCCTCACCCAGTCAGTGAAATTGGGTCCAGTCAAACAATTTTTGTCAAGTATAGAAGCGAGTGGGTTTGTGATCACCATTTTCAAAGTGATAATATATCTGTTGTAGAAAATAAATTGTTAGCCGTTGTATATTTCAAAGTAACTATTTCATTTTGGCCTTTAAATGAAATAGATCCTCACATTAAATCTATATTCTAATCCCATACTCCTTAAGATGGGAAGCGATAATCTTTATTGGGTAAAGATTACTAGTGGGGATTGAAGTCCCACTAGTTCAAAACCCATCTCACCTAGCAGTTATTAGTGTTCTATGAACTTAGTAAGTGAACCAACTTGTTCAACACATCATATGCGAGTCCCAATCATAACTTTGGCCGCTAGACCATGAAAGCCTCACTTAACAGTTATTGGCATCATGATCATAGTTAAGTCTAGCCCATCGTTTCATGTAAGTATTGAAAGCACAAACGATTCCCTAACCTAACAGTTATTGGAAATCATTTTGCTCTAACCCCACAACATCATATGTATAATGGAGTGGTCCAATATTATGAATGGTAATTAACCCCTATGTATCCATAGCCGGTCAGTTAACCACTATAATATTGGATTAAACCACGACGATGGAAGGCCACGAGTCTGAAACCCGTTTCGACTTAATATTATTAATAAGGAGATTTTGGTCATTATTTATGGTCTCACTTTGCACATTAACCGGTTTAAGATGCACGATAACATAAACACAATAAATAAATAGATATCACATAAATATCTATCATATGTGGTGATCATGGAATTATGGTTTAATGGGTTTCGAGCCAAAGAGATCTATTTAGCCATTTTAATGTTTTAATAATATGGACATGCTCTTCACTTTTTCTTCAATCTTTGAACTCTTTAAAAACTGGGCCGAGAGAGCTCACCAGCTTAATGGCTCCTCCAATGGCTCCTCCAATGGCTCCTCCTCTCTTGTAGTATTTACATCAACAATTGAAATACTAAACTATACTAAAATTACATATCAAGAAAAATTAAAAAAAAAAAAAAAAGGAATGACGCAGCCTCCATTTAATAATTACATCCCCAAAAAGAATACTTGTAATCATTATACATTCATCCATACAACAATTACAACAATTAGAGATTTTTCCATGATCACCACCATTCCTTATGAGTCATAAATTCAAAATTTAAAGCTCTAGAAGGCATGCATAAAATTATGCATATCATTTGTAGAATATAAACATAAAGTATAACAAGTTATGGATTTTTGATTCAAAATTGATTCAGTTCAAATTTTTTCTTAGTTAATTAAATTTATTACATAAATTAGTCAACCTTTATAGGCCACATAAGAGCAAGAGAACCAATTCTCTTAACAAAAAATAATTTGCCATTAGAACGCAAAAATATATTTGAATTATAAATCAATTAAACGCATAAAAAACGCCTAAGGTTGCCTCTGATACCACTGTTGGGGTTTCATGAATCATGTATAACAAAAATTAACAAAAAGAACGCAGCGTTAACAAAGATATCTTTTATACATGATTCTCCTAAGGTGTTATTTGTGCGTTTTAATAAAAAATCTGAATATAAAAAGGGAGTTAAACGAATTACCTCTCGAAGCGCGCTTTGAAACGAGTCAGTTCGGATGTCCTACAGTTCGAGTCTCACAAGCGTCGGACCACTAGTTCAGACACACCGACAACGAACATCAAACGGAAGAGAGAACTTTCAGATATTCACCACTTCGATCGTGCTAGCAATCACGTGGAAACAATCCATTGTATTCTTGATGTATAACAGTCACGGCCCGAACGAGATAAAGACACAAGAACACGCACACACTTTGCTCTATATTTTCAGCAAAGCATCACTGATTCCCTGCAACCTTTTTGCGGCATTTTATTTTCTTAAAGCCTTCACGAATCAGTAACGGTTGCTAGTTGTGGGATCAGCAACCGTTGCTGATCACGATCATGCACGATCGTTGTGCATGATGGTCAGCAATTCCATGCTTCATGCATGATGGTCTGCAACCGCTGACCATGTGCATGATTTCGTGCATGTGCACGATTTAAAGAATAGTGCACATGCACAAAGCTTTAAGCTTTAATAATATTTTTATTTATTTTATTATTACTAATAAAAGGCAATGCACATATCAAGTGCGTTGCAACAATTTGTACATTAATTAAACGAATAAAGGATTAATTAATCAATTCCTTTTAAAAATAAATATAACATAATCCTTATATGTACAATTGGGGTACGTTAACATATGTCCACTTCGGGCATGCGTGTGCATTATATGCAAGTAGGCTCATGACTATAATACAAATTAAATTAAATCTCATTTAATTTAATTTCAAATCGACTCAATTTGATTGTAGTAATTGCAAACACATTTGCAATTATATTTCTCTCTTATTCCACGTTATCCTAATTGTTTATGGTGTGTGACATCCCTAGGTTCATCACTAAGCTAGTAGTAAGACTTGTACTAACACATTAGTACTCCCATAAGAATTAATTGTCTCGATTAATATTTGGGTCCTACAAGCCATGATTGACATCTAGCAATATGTCATGGCTACCCAGATAGTGTGAATGCTTTAATAACATAATAAACCCATTAGCTTTGGGTATAGTGTAATACAATCCGTCTTTCTTACTATATCCCGATCAAACAAAGACCATGGAATATTTGTCAAGTCATTAATTCGATCATATGCACAAATCTAATTGACATGCATTTTATACGAGACATAAACAATTTATTCTCGGTTACAACCTCAGCTAATGATTTCAATACAGTGTCATAATTAGATCGCATAGGACATCATTTTTATACCTTGCATTTAACAAAGAGACAGATTCCATATTGCGCACATGTGCAACTTCGTATATGAACAAACTATGACCATCATGAATAAAGATGGATCAACGACCCGGCATTCCTGTGAACCATAGTTGTTCGACACACAAATTAACACTGTACCTCAAGTCTAATAATTATTTACATAAGATCAAAGTATGAACAATTAGACATTGATCGTAGGCAAAAAACAAATATGGAAAACGCGCGGTATCCTCTCGAATGGATTCCCATATAATTGTTCATCAGTTTGGTGTGAAGCTCATTCCCGAAGATCTAGCCACTGGATTGGCTTGAACTTTGGAGGGAAGATCCCTTTCTATCCCCTCCTCATTCCCACCGGAGGGATTTGCAAGAGGAGGACTACAGCTCGAGTTATCCCTGCCCCAGGGGTCGGGCTCTGCAGTTTTCTGGTTCTGGATTTTGCTTCTGGATTTCTGCATTTCAAGGAGATCTAACCGTTCGATTGGACTGATTTTTTGAGTGTAGCTTCTATGCAACATCCTCTTCAACTCCACCGTTCGGATTTGGAATCTATGGGCTACATTTCGAGGTAACCAGCGACCTAGGTTTCGATTTCTGCAGATCATTTTCTGGTTTCTTCGCCTGGTCTCTACTTCTTTATTGGATTAGCTTCGGTTGGATTGGGCTGATAGTTTTAAGGAAGCTTCCTCCTACCTATTTCATCATTCCCACCGAAGGATTTTAGCTAAAAAAGCCTTAGTTTGGGCATGCACATAAACTGTTCGACAATATTCCTGTAAGGGCCTAAGCTTGTTTCAGCGGGTTCTAGTGATTCTGTTTGTGCGGTGCCTTATCTGCAGAGGTTGTGATTGCGTTAGCACCTCTTATCACCCTCCTTGCAGCTCTCGTCTAGCTAATTGACCCAGGAATGGTACCGTCCAAGTGTTTGATGTAATGCCCACAGTTGTTGTTGTGGGGCAGAACACAAATTCTGCAGGTCGGCCTCTACTTGTCTCCTCCATGGAGCTGCCCGACCACTCCCTTGGTGCGGGAGCCATGCCAGAGGTGCCCGGGAGGCAATTAGCTTCTTCTTCTTAGCCTAATATTCAGATTCCTAAGCATCAAACCCACCAGATCCCAGCTGGTCTGAAGAACAAGCAGGACCTCTCATCCAAACCGAATCAGTCAAGGGGCCGGAGTCGTTGGCGGTCAGCTTCTAAGAGACCGATGCCCAACTCCGATGGACAAGATGATTCATCCCTTATGCGCAATGATCATCCCACAGTTGGACCGCATGGTAGGACTAGGTCCGGCTCCAAGCATCCTCAACGTGGGGTGGCGGGGAAGTCCAACCTAAAGACTTGGGCTAGTGTTGGGTTGCAAAGGCGGCCTCAAAGGGATATGATCTGGATTTCTGCCCCCCGACTTATGTCCAGGATCGAGCGGTCCTTCAAATGACCGAGGAAGACATCGATGTTGTAGACCTTTTGCTCCAGGAATGTCTCGTGGGCTGTTACGTAGGCCGACGTATACCTTTTAAGGTAACTGAAGCTGCCTTCAGGAGAGCTTGCGGGCCAAATTTAGCCAAAGTGGTGGCCAATGGCAAGGGATTATTTTTCTTCCACCTCCCAGATAGGGAGTTTCGCCGCAAGGTCCTTGAGGGGCCGCCTTTGTCTGTTTTGAGGATTCCCATCGTGCTACAGTAATGGCGACCAAACTTGGACTTCCGAAAAGAGTCCCTTCTTTCGGTTCCGTATTGGTAAAGTTGAAGAACCTCCCAATCGCTCTTTGGTCGGCTCAGGCAATCAGTAAAGTGGTGAGCTATGTTGGGAAACCCCTTTATGTAGACCTAAGAACGGAGCAACTAGATATGCTCGCTTTTGCAAGAGTTTGTGTGGAGATCATGGCGAGGCAACAACCCTGTGATTCCATTGAGGTGGTCTTGCAAGGTGAATCGTGCATCGTTGAAGTTGAATATGAGTGGAAGCCGTTGGCTTGTGTTGGATGCGGAGTCTTCGGCCACAAATGCAAGGTGCCAAGTGCTGAACCTTTGCCCAAGAGCCCCTGAGATAATGGAAACGCCTCCACCCTTGGACCTAGCTCCCCTCCTGCACAACATCTTCAGAATGGAGAGAGGACGCGTGACAACCCATTATTCTTGACTAGGCTTGCTGATTTGCTGATGCAAACGAACGAGCGCCCAGCTCCTCTAGACGCACTGCTAGCTGCTCATTCACCTGGAATTGCGCATGCTGCCTCCGATTGTCCTCCCCACCAGGAGAAGGACCTTCACTCCCAATCTCTTCTTTCGACCCCTACTGTGGACTCATTGTGGCAACAGGTCATGACTAAGAAGAAGAAGATCCTAAAAGAGGCGGTCTCCTCCAACTTGGCCCAGCATTCTGAAGATGGCTCGTTGAAATTGAAAGGGACTGCCCAGAAATCGGGCCCACCTCCAATGCCCCGTAAGCCGGTTGGTATCCCCCTTGCTCCTTCCATTACGCGTACAGGTTCCTCGGTAGCAAGACCGAAACATGCTGCCATAAATGAGCAAGCGGAATGCTCTGATGAAATCTCCAGTGTGCACACTGGAATTGAAGATGAGGACCTTCTTTCGGTTGGGTGCACATCCCCAACATCCTCTCGTGCGACTGATTTGGCTACTATCCAAGATAAGCTGCTGTTACTTCGCCCCAACCCGGCCCCATCCTTGGATCTCAAATCCGTGTCGGTGAAGAAAAAGGCCTCTAAACGAGGTAAGTGACCTACTCTCTTTCTTCATGTAAATAGGAATATGGAACATTAGGGGCCTTCATGACCCGTTAAAGTGGGCGGAAGTTAGAAAGTTAGTTTCCAAATATAATTTTTCTTTTGTTGGTCTTGTTGAGACGAAAGTCTCTGAAGCGGATTTCGATTCTTTGTCCTCGTCTTTGCTTACTGGCTGGAAATGGGTTGCAAATTATGAGTACTCTCCTAAGGGTCGGATATGGGTTGGGTGGAACCCGGACTTTATAAGATTTGAATCGATGGACATCACCGACCAGGCTATCCACGGGTGGGTAACTATCAATCTCTCTGGAAAGTGTTGTTGTCTTTCAGTTGTGTATGGTGAACACTCATTCTTACGACGTCATCCTCTTCGGGCAAACCTCCTACATATGAGTAATCTTCTGTAGGATTCACCCTGGCTTGTTGTTAGAGACTTTAATGCCATAAAGGATCCATCTGATAGAATGGGGGGCTCTAATGCCTGGATCCTGTACTTTGATGAATTCGCTAATTGCCTGGCCCAGTCAGAATTAGAGGATCTCAGATTTGTAGGCCTTCGGTTCACTTGGTCGACGTCTTCTGGCCAAGCTAGAAAAATGAGGAAAATTGATAGAGTTTTGGTAAATTCCAAATGGAACTTTGAGTTCTCTTTCTCTGAAGCATCCTTCCTCAATCCAGGCATTTCTGATCACTCTCCCATGGTGGTCAGAATTCTTGACCCTGTGATTAGGCGAAGACCCTTCAAATACTTTGACTTTTGGTCGGAGCATCCAAACTTTATCTCTATTGTGCAACAGGTTTGGGATTCACACATACAGGGCATTTATATGTACATACTAGTTTCCAAGCTGAAATTGCTCAAGGACAAACTTAAGCAACTCAACAGGGACACTTTCTCCAATATCTCGGCTAGAGCGGAGGAAGCTAGGGAGAGCCTTCGGTTGGTACAAACTGAACTGGTCCTTGATCCGCAGAACCCACAGTTGGCTGAGCTCGAGCAGACACGACGCTGTAACTTCGTGGACTTGCGCCGTGATGAAGAATCCTTCTACAGGAAAAAGTCCAGAATTCGGTGGCTTAAAGAAGGCGATACTAATACAAGATTTTTCCACCTCTCGGTCAAGAAGAGAGAGCTCCGTAATAAGATTTTATCAATTACAAATGTGGCAGGGGAATTGATCACTGACCCTCTTATGGTTCCACAGGTTTTTGTTTCCTTCTTCACTAACTTACTTGCTCCTCACTCAGCCACCCTCGTCTAAGCCCTCCTTACGGAGGTTACGATTACATCCGGAGGCCTTTGACTATGGACCAGGTCAGTACTCTTTCTAGGCCGGTTCTTGATATGGAAATTCGTGATACGCTTTTCTCTCTCCCGAGAGGTAAAGCCCCAGGTCTTGATGGGTTCACAGTGGAATTCTTCAAGAGTAATTGGGACATAGTTGGCCCATCTGCCCTCGACACGGTCAAGGAATTTTTTTCCTCCGGGCGACTCCTCAAGGAGGTTAATAATACTATCCTCACCTTAGTTCCAAAAGTGCCAAATGCGTGTGCGGTCACGGACTACAGACTAATTGCATGCTGCAATACCATCTATAAGGTCATCACGAAAATCTTATCAAATCGCCTGGCCTCGGTCTTGGGAGATGTGGTAGATCCGGCGCAGAATGCCTTTGTAAAAAAAGGTAAGAGGGTTAGAGATAATATTCTGATTGCCCAAGAACTTTTTGCTGGCTTTCACCTACAACCCTATCTCCCCAAATGTGCTGTTAAGGTGGATTTCCAAAAGGCCTGCGACATTGTTGACTGGGACTTCCTTCAGCTGACACTATTAGCCTTTGGATTCCCTCAGTTTATGATCAAGCTGATTATGGTGTGCATTCGGACCCCCAAGTACTCAATCTCGATTAATGGTGAGCTGCACGGATTCTTCTCAAGCGAGAGGGGCCTTCGCCAGGGCGACCCCATGTCCCTTTACCTCTTTACCTTAGTAATTGAGGTATTTTCGGGAATATTGAGTGCTCGCACATCCCATGCAAATTTCAAGTATTTCTAGCGATGCAAACCAGTTAGGCTTTCTCACCTATTCTTCCCAGATGATGTTTTCCTATTTAGCCAGGCAGATTGGGGTTCGATCACATTACTGAAGAAAGGACTCGACTTATTCTCCTCTTGGAGTGGATTACTTCCAAACAAGAACAAGAGCGAAGTCTTCATTTCAGGAGGCTCTTCGTCTATCCGCAACTACATATTGCTAGCTTTTGGATTTCAGGAAGGTTCACTCCCGGTGCGTTACCTTGGAGTACCTATTATTTCCTCCAGGCTTCGGAAGACTGATTGTATTGCCTTGATTGAGCGGATTACTTCTAGGGCCAAGTCCTGGGCCCATCGCCTTCTCTCCTATGCTGGAAGACTTCAACTAATCAGATTAGTCCTACATTCAATTCAGGCTTTCTGGTCGAGTGTTTTCACCTTACCAATCTCGATCCTAAATGACATTGAACAAGTGTTGCGCCAATTCTTATGGAAAGGTGCTGATCTTAGTAAGGGAGGGGCAAAGGTCTCTTGGGAAGACATTTGTCTGCCAAAAAATGAAGGAGGTCTCGGCATCCGAAAATTAAGAGACCGTAACAAAGCAGCCATGATGAAGTATATCCGGATCCTTTTCACGGACAAGGTATCTACGTGGTGTCGTTGGATTCATTCCAACTTCTTAAAGTGGCAAAACTTTTGGATTGCCACCACTCCCACGGTTTGTTCTTGGGCTTGGAAGAAGATTTTGCAATTAAGAAGCGAGTCTCGCCTATCTTTCCTTTGGAAAATTGGGAATGGCCTCTCAGTTTCCCTGTGGTATGACCACTGGCATCCAAAATGGCCTCTCCACATCCTATTACCGGAACAAATCATCCGGAGATCCGAGCTTTCAGGAAATGCAATGGTGGCGGATCTTCTTTCTCCCCTGGGTTGTTCCACGCGCCTCCTTCTATTGAGCTGGGGTCTCTCTTCTCCGGCACCTAACTCCTCTCCGGATTGTTTTTCCTGGAGATGGCACCCTTCGGGTCGCTTCACCATTGGGTCCGCATGGGACCGCCTCAGAAGGAAGAGAACCCCTGCTCCTTGGGCTTCTCTCATTTGGGTAGGCAACATTACTCCCAGGTTCCAATTCATTCTCTGGTTGATTGCTAAAAATCGTCTACCCACGCAACAACTCCTTCTATCATATGGTAGAATTGACTACACCACCTGTGCTTTTTGTAATGAAGTCCCTGATTCCACTGACCACTTATTTTTTGATTGCCATCTAACGGCTTCTGTCGCTTATTTTTTGGCCACTCGCTACAATCTTCCCCGGCGTCCTAGGCCTTGGAAGGATAACCTCCTCTGGGCTATGTGGTTCCTCAAAGGCAAAGATTTTTTTCACATTATAGCATGGCATTCTTTTGTTGCTATGTGCTATATCATTTGGAAGAAAAGGAATGCCATTATCTTTCGTGGAGAGTCGATCGTCCTTACTTCAATCAAAAATCACATTATCAAAAGTGTGAAGGACAAAGCTACAAGTTTTTCTAATATCCCTGATATCTCGAGGAATAGATGTCTCCAACGGAGTTGGGGCTTCCACCCAGCTATCTTTAGCGATCGACAGGAACAAGCTTAGATTGGCGTCCTTCAACACCCTGCCTCTTCGGTATCCGGGCGTTGGCTTCTCTTCTAGCAGCGGAGGGTCTTTGCTAATCTTAGCTCTTTGTTGTCTCTCCTAGACCTTCGGTCCTTGCTCTGTTTAGTCTGTGTTGTTCTTCTTTTCTAGTTTCTTGATTGTGCTCCCTTCCCCTCTCCCTACATTGTATCGAGAGTGCAAGATTAGGAGCTGGTCGAGTTTTTTTGTATATTTGTTCAAAGCTATAATACCATTTACCTTACCAAAAAAAAAAAAAAAACAATTAGACATTGACCACGCTAAAAGCTTCCATGTCGCTAATCGTTGCATATGCGTCACGTTAAGTGAACTTGTCTAATACAAACACATGTATTCAAACTCAAGCATCATAATATGCAATGACATGTGACTCATCATTCCCTTAAGTATCCAATACTTAATGGTGAAGTTATGAACACACCGTCTCAATAGGATTATTAATATCCACTCAATAATCCATCGACCGGGAACGATTTAAAGATTCAGTCTAACTATGAACCCGTCACATATATTATTGACGTCTCAAGAATAGGTCTAGTTGCAACTGATCTTATAGAATCATTCATAAATATAAAATAATTGGACAAATGAATGAATACGTCATTGCCATTAATTAAATAATAATAATGAAAATACAACTGAAATCCCTAATATGTAACTGTTGCATAGTAGCTTTAGGGCATACATCCAACGAGAGGATAAGGGGGAAAAAGCACTCAAATACTTTAGATTTTTCGCTTTGAGTTCCCCTCCCTCTTGTCCCCTGTCTCCCTCATCCTTTCCCTCTCTTCTTCTCTCGCACGCCAAGTCCCCCCTTCGTGCGCCTCACCCTCAACAGAACCAGAGCCCCTCTCTTTCTCTATTTCCTCTCTTCTCTTCTTTTCGTTCAATCCCCTCAAGCCGTCTCCCCTCTATCTTTGCCATGTGCCATATCCATTTTTCCTGCCCCACCTTCGATCGACAGCCCCACTTCCATCTTCATGTGCAACGCCTTCCACCGAGTCAACTCCCCTCTAGCGAAGCCGTGAGGTTGACCTCGCATGCCCCGCTTCATCTCCACTGATTCTCCTCTAGCTGCCACACATCTAAAGCAACTCCACCGTCTGCTGTCATCCCATCGTAAACTTCACTCGATCCAGCCATCTTCCACCAAATCAACCACCAACCCACCTCCCAATGGTCAACACCAATGGAACGCCCCCCTTTGTGGACTCGCCTCCTGTCTTCACGCTGCGTCCCCTAGCTCACGATCCAGCCCAATAAATCGTCCATTTCTCCTCACGATCAGTAGCCACAACCTTCACCAGTAGCTCTCCACAGAAGCAAGTTCGAATCTTAGCTTTAGCTGAGACGTGTCAGATCGTTTTCAACCCAGTCCAAGCTCCTTTTGGCGCCGTTGTAGACTCGAGTTTCGGCCGTCATCATTGCCGTGAACCGGTTTTCGCGCTAAACCAATGAGTTTACGTTATAATCCCTAATTAGTAGGCTAATTACATTTAGAAGTGGATTAGTGGGCTAATTAGTGGGTTAGTTAGGTTAATTAAGCTTAGGATGATTTAGTTAGAGTAAGTATTTAGTTAGTTAGTTAGTTAGTTAGTTCAACTAGAATAGTTAGGTGGATTTAGTTAGGAATTAGTTAGATTTTATAATTAGTAATTAGATTAAATTAGATAGAATGATTAGATTTATTTGTTCGTTCGATTAATTAGCCCGGTTAGTTTAGGTTGATTTAATTAAGTGCTTTAATTTATTTATTTTGTAATTTATTTAATTACAGGTAATTTATTTAATTAATTATTATTTTCTTAAAATTATACCAAGATAGCCGGTTGTTAGAATTTCGTGCTAATTATCGTTGTGCAATTAATTTATGCAATTGAGTGATCATTTGTGTAATTGAGTGGTGATTGTGATTTTTGGTTTATTATTTCAAAATTGTGAAATTTTGGTATTTAATTAGAAAATATCAGGTGTCGGGTTTTGACATCGAAACTATTTTTAAGTACTATATCAAATAGTGGGATTTTAAAATGAATGATATCAATTTTTATGATTCGATCTGACGATGTATCCACACATGATTATTTTTACCTTGTATTTTTAATACGAAGAAAATGGGCCAAGTACGTTATTTTAATTTGCACATTTGAATGCAAAGTACGATGTCTTGGCCAGGAATTGGATGGGTGCATGAATGATTATGAGAACTCGTCCCGGGCTGTTAAGCTGGGCGTTGCCCCTATATGGGATGCCCTATCAATGGATGCCGGTCGCAATAAAAGCTGGGCCGATGCTTCTTTATGGAATGCCGTCGACGTAGTGACGTTATCATGCCCGACAAAGCCAGACGATGCCCGGTTACGCTGGAAGACCGTTGATTGTTGAGTCGGCCGTGCCCATGGGGCCGTAACTAATTGGAACGCCTGAATGAGTGATTTGATTGTGCCTGATTATGGGACAAAATTATGTGGTACGGAATGAGATGTGTCATAACAATTTAACCTTATAATCGAGACCTCTATAATTGATTGGTTCATTAAAGTGAAGCATTCCAGTTATTGGGTGTATTTACTGTATGCTTATGTTATATGAGTTGTATTGACGTGTAGGGAGGAGCCGAGGCGAGATAAGTCCTCTATGATGTGTGTATAGGTTGCCTCTAGGTGTATTATCTCCCTAATCGAGGTTTAGGGAGTGAATTCACTGAGATTTATTTTCACCCCATCGTGGGTTATCATTTTTAGGTACCTAGTGTGGAGAATCTAGAACCCGAGGCTAAAGGATCCAGAGTGTAGATGGCCCAGAGGTTTCTTTTTTAATCAGGCCTTTTGTGTATAAACCGAATGTGTTTACAAGTGGGTTTGTGAAATTTTGTTGTCCTGCTTTTCTATCCCATGTTGAGTGTTGTTTGGGGATTGTTTTCATTGCACTTCCGCATGTGCATTAAAATGAATGAGTTGGCGACGTGTCTTGGGACATCACAATTTTATCAACCACCGAGAGATGTGTGCGCTCTCGAGGTTCGGGGCGTGACATGGATCAAGACCTCCTTCATTATGTGGACTTCTACGTAAAGTTGAGGAGTTTCCTCATTTTCTATACTAAAAGTGTGTTTACATTTGTTGGAAGAAAAGCCAGTAGAAGAAACAACTAACTTTTTCAATGCGCAATAAACAAATTACTCAGGAACATACGTTGAATTACGAGTGAATGATGGACGATATGACCTCACGGTGGTCCGAATACAATCATGAGGAAATTATTCATGTTCCATAGCATTAATGCCGATTGATTTCTCAAAACAGTAATGGAATTGCCTTTTGTTCTTTGATTAAGAGAGAAGAAGAAGAGATGACAATTTATCATAACGCTCTTTTTGCCAATCATTAGAATGATAATTTCTTGAAGTTATTTATATAACTTCCCTCACACCATTTCCAAAGATATCTCTCCATTATGTCACATCAAGACGAACCAGTGTGTCTTAATCGTATCCCATCATGGATGTACCAACAAAATATAACATCTCCTACCCGGATATGATAGGCTTGATAGTGTTCTATCAATAATATAAGGCATTTAACATTCACCTACTTTAGAAACAATTCATACTGGTAAGAAAGCCGTGCAACTGGTAAATACACCTGCATTTGGGAGCTCAAATTATACATCTGTTAGAAGTAACATAATAGCTAAAACCCTAAAAGAAATAAATAATTGATGTCCCACAGTACCTCAAACATATTTTGTTATATTAGTTTAAGTATACCTATTCTTAAAGGCTATATTTGACTATTCTCATAACACCATGTATTTACAAATACATCCAAAACCACAAAATGCGATATTATTGGTCGACTGATAGATACATATGATAGACGTAAAACAACAATAGTCTTCTTTCACACTCATGTCTCTCTCTATTTCAGAATAATTGATTTTCTAGACACTTCCCATAAAAGCCAAATCTATTCATAATTGCTGGAAACATGCTAAAGTAGCAATATTAATCTTTCACTTCGATAATATAGTTAGAAGTAACATAGGGCAACAAATGGGATAAATTATAAGTTATCTCAATAGCTCATATGATGAGTAAATAAAGATAATTTCACTCATATTCCCTTGTTGGTTGTACAATACACATGTGGTACAAATTATATACTATAGTGGATTACTCTTTCTATAGAATGTATGTCATTTATTAAACACATCAACTATATGAATCTTAGCCTAAATATAGTTACGTGCTTCACACGTACTTATGTTTAGCTCAGGTACTATATCGGCTCGCTTTCAATAGTGTCCAATTAAATACTCGCATCTAGCATCATGCAAGCATATATGATTATGAGACTATCATATTTGGTCTTATCATATACAAATAACATACCTTAACTTGACTCCAATCAATGCGACATAAAATATAATATGTACTAAACTTGCTCTTCCAGCATTTATAGTACATATTGTCTCATCTTAATGTGCTAATCATAGCACTTGAGATGATTGCTCGTATAAGTGAGCCAATTATTGGCTGCTGACATACTTTTCAACAATATATGTATGTCTGTACTAATCTCATAATGGAATTGTACTTATTGATGAAACATCAAGTTACTAAAGATAAACATTTATAGTATATATATTCACATATACATAAACCAATGATCCTCAATAATATTACATATCATATTTTATGTAATTTTGGAGATATCTTGTGGATCAAGAACAAATATCTAGGAATAGCATTTGTAAGCGGATCAACAACATTCTATTAGTTGTAATGTATTGTAGAATTACTTCTTTTCGGGCTATTATATCTCGATGAAGTTATTTTTTATGTCAATGTGCTTTATCCTATCATGATATTTGGGATTTTTCACATAGGCAATGACTGCTTACGGGTGCATTTGGTTACGTTTACTGTTCAAAAATTGTTCTAAGGAACAGAAATAGAAAAAACTATTTCTGTTCCGAAGAACAATTTTTTATCGAAGAACGTGTTTGGTAAACTTGTTCATTGAATAGAAAAAAAAAAACAGAAACACGTTTGGTAAACTTGTTCATGAAATAGAAAAAGAACAGAAACATGTTTGGTAAACTTGTGTAATTTTTTTGTTTCTTTTAACTTTTTAATATTTTTATTTTATTTTTCTTTTTTCTTTTTTCTTCTTTCTTCATTTTGGTCGGTCGTCGGCCTCGGCCATAGCCAATAAGGGCCGGTAGCCTTGCCCAGCCACGACGAGGCTCGCTGACCCACGGCGAGGTCGAGCCTCACCGTGGTTAGGCGAGGCTCAACCTCGCCAGGGTTGGCGACGCTCCATCTCGCCGGGGGCCGGTGACGCTCCAGCGAGGTTGCCGGCCAAAGAAAAAAGAAGAAGAAAAGGAAGAGGAAAAAAAATATGAGAGAGAAAAATTGTTTCTTGGAAGTGTTCCAGGAACAAGAAACAAGTTTTTCTTGTTTTTTGTTTCTGTTCCAAATTTGTTCCCGGGAACAAAATAATAAATTTGAAACAAAAACGTAAACAAATGCATTTCTATTCTTTTTTTGTTCCCCGGAACAAAAAAACACAAATTGTGTTCATAAACACGGACCAAAAACACAAACAAACAGCTCCTAATTATCACAATAAACTGTTATTGGTTTTGGAACCTTAGCGCTATGGTTAAATTTTCCAAAAAAACGTTTTAACTATACCATTTCTTGTACTACAGCAAAGCATACAATAAATTCTATCTCCATCGTAGATAAGGCCGTGCATGTTTTTTTCTTGATATTCTAAGAATTGCACCTTCATTAAGTGAGAACTCGTATCTGTTGAGAAAACTCTTATAAGGTTTTGAAGTTGACGAAACTTTAATTATCTTATTCTTACTCTTACTATGAAGAATACTAGACTTCTATGTTATATCATGAAATGGTGTTAAAGCCTATTTTACTTCAGAAGTCTTTCCCACTCTAACGAAAATCCAAACTGAACCCAAGTCAAGAACGGAGATATAATCAAACTTAGGACTATTGATCTTTCAACAAGGATTCAGTATGTGCAAGATTTATTCTAAATATCTGGCTTTCTGGCGGATAATCTTACTTACCCTTTCTAAATATATTGATGAAATCAATCACGGATTAACAAAATCAATTTCGAAGACAAGTTCCTTTTTGGGAAGCATCTACTTATGGAAACCTAGATTTTGATTGTATAGGCAACTAGAATCATCGGATTTTCACCTCAATCTTCAAACGGCTATAAGATTTCCTTAGTCGATTATGTTCAACGAGTTGATGGGAAGAAATTTCTTTGGAAAGTGCAAACAGTTAGAAAGGCATACAAGAGTATTTAAGGAGATCATTCAAACCATTTGAGACAGTGCGTGAGAATTAAAATTCCAAAGTTTTGAGGCATTTCCAATCACTTGTTCTTCATCAATAGTGCTTACAAATTGTATTTAAGAGAGAAAAACACAAAATGAGTGACTTAGTGAGAGAAAAAGAAACTCTTCACTAAGTGATCGTACTCAAATTGTTGTAATTCTCTGTTGATTCCTTAGTGAGATTCAGCCAGAAAGCTGTCAGTGTGGGAGAGTGGACATAAGCTTGATCTAAGCCAAACCATTATAAATCTTGTGTCCAATTTTCTCTTCCCTTAACTCTTTTGATTTGTTTGTTGCAATGTTTTTCTGAGTTCTACTAATTTTTAAAATATCTTATTTGAGTATGAATTAGAAGTCTAGTATCAATAAGACATTATTTGAAGAAAATTAATTTTACTGGTTTTATTAGATTAATTTGTTTTTACATCTATTAACCCCCTCTAGGTGATAATACTAGCACTTTCAATATCTAGAAGTCAACTTACAGTCATCTAAATCTCCTCCCTAATCAACATCTAAGTAGCCTAATAAGCATAAATTATTTTTCTTGATAACAAAGTCGATAGTCCATGGTGCCTTTTAATTATCTCAGAATCATCTTCGCTGCTTTACAATATGCTTGATTAGGAAATGATTGATATCAGCTCACCAACCTCACATCATATGTCAAGTTGAGTACACATTATATCATACATTAAACTTCTGACCGCACTGGTGCAATGAACAATTTCCATTTCTTTTTTTCCTTTCGGAGTTTTAGAACATATCTTAGTACTTAGGCCTTTGCCTTGCATGATAGGGGTATCAATAGGATTATAATGCTACATATTAAAATGCTCAAAAATCTTCATTATATAAGGCTCTTGTGGTAAAGTAAGAAGCTTTCTTGATCGATCTCTTTTAATCTTAAGTCATAATATATAAATAGCTTCTCCCATATCCTTCATTTCAAAATTAGAGGACAATCATTCTTTTAGGATGATAACCAAACCCTTATCGTTCCTAACCAATAGTATATCATCTACATAAAGTGATAAAATCACAAATTTACTTTTAGACCATCTAACATAAGCACAGTGATCTTCTTCAATCATCGTGAACCTGAAAGACGTTATGGCTTGATGAAAATAAAAATATCACTATCTAAATGATTACTTGTGGGATGCATACCTGCAGGAATTTACTCTCCTTCCCTGGTTCTAAGTCTAGGTCCATTCATGGTATCAGAGCCATGGTTTCATTTTTGATGCTATCCATTCCATGCGTTTGACAGGTGAATCCAGTGATGAGAAGATCTTTTCTCATCATGTCTACAGAACCAGAAATCCTCGAAGCACCAATTTCCCTTGCATCTTCTTCATCATCCTCAACCCCTTCAGAATTTCGCGTTTCAAATGCTTCTAAGATAGATTATCTTTACGAAGTCTCTCTTAGTGATGAAACCAAGATCTCCGAAACACAGCTTCCTCTTATGAACACTTACTCTGCTTTTGCTAAACCCACCTCGTCATTTTCACCTGTCCGCTTCATTCGCCAACTCATCCACCAAACTCCAAAGCAAGTAAAGGAATATGTCCAGTCCTCTAAGTTCGACCAACACCCCATTCCTGCTACTGAAAAAGAGTACTTTGTCACTCTCTAGATCCCTCCAGAATTTTCCAGACAATGGGTCCAACAGGGATATTCTCATGTCCATTATGGAGCTGTTCGTCTTGCTCTCACTTTCCATGGTCATAAAGGCTTGCCAGTTATAGCAAGAATAACATTATTAGATACCAGGTTTTTACAATACCAGCATGCATGCATAGGCACTGTTCAAACCACTTTAAATGCTGGAACCGTTTTTGTGACTTTGTATCTAAACTTCAATATCGCTCTATCAGACCCCCAGCTACTTTCTTTTTTGAAAGTCCAAGTTCAGCTCACTGGAGCCCCTCAGACTACTGAATCTGTAGCCGCAACTTTACATTACCAGATGGTTTACCGAGTGCAGAATCATGCCCTCGACCTCAACTTCAACAATGGAAATGAAGATGCATTGTTCATCTCCATGCAGAATGACCAGGCGTCCTGCATTCATGTTCCCAGACAGATCTCGAAGGATACGTTGGCCAAGCTCCTTCCAGAGACTTGGATTACCAACTATGAAAAGCTACACCAGCATAACAAGCCTTTTCAGTCCACGGACTCAGAGTTTGTAAGGAAAAAAGATAGAACTGTTTCCATCAAATTTAGCAAAGAAAAGGAAGAAAGTCCTTCTATCTTTCAGACCCTCTTCATGATTGAACCATGTGTTCCAGAATCTATCTCTGAACCAGACCCAAAAAAGCATGTCCGACACTTTGATGGTGATAGACATCCTATTCATTACTATAAAGACAATTATGGTCATTGTTTTTGGGATCCTTTTTGCCAATGTTCCCACTGTACAAATTCCCCTAACGAGATAGATCCTCTTGCAAAATCTCCACCTCGACGGAAAAAGCCAAAAGATAAGATTTACCAAAGGTACTTGGAAGGAGACTCCTCCGTTGATACTCTTGGTGAGTATGACAAATACCAGTTCATGGTTTCTTATGCACCACCTCCACTACCAGAGTCCAGTATTACATCCCAAGTCATACCAGATCCACCAAAATCTCCTCCACCTTCTCCTCCTCAAAAAAAGCAAACCCTCTCCCTATTTTATAAGCCAATCCTCAAATGGGCTAAGAAACATTCT